>CP136895.1:52941666-55462500 GCA_034359265.1 Canna indica | reverse complement strand
TGAAAATTTCAAAATAAAACTTATAGGACCAAATATGTCAACGTGTATGAACGACGTTAGTCCACATTGACAGAGAGTTAACAGACCGTTACGAATAGGACCAAATCTGTACTACAGAGCAAATTTATAGGACCGAAAATATCAAAATAAAACTTATAGGATCAAAGTCCAAAAAATTAAAAACTTATAGGACCAAATCTGCACTTCTCCCTTTCTTTTTTCTTTTTAAATCAAAATTGAGGATATGGAAAATTTGGATAAATCTTGGATCCACCTCACGAAAAGATCTAGCACTGATTATATAAGGGGCACTTCGGATTTTCTGAAGTTTGCATTTGAGAAATTGTCAAAAGATGGAAAAATATTATGTCCTTGCGTGAGGTGCCTAAAAGCATATTGGCATGCTGAAAAGGGTGTATATGACCATATCATATGTTACGGGAAAAATTCTGAACGATGGACATTTCATGGGAAAATTTTTGAACCATCTACTTCCACCGACCAAACTTCTGAAGATCAACAATTCGGATTTCAAGATGATATGCATGGCTTAGTGCATGATGCATTTTTTACGCATGTACAAAAATTCATGTGAGACATGTATTAATGATGCTCAGTTAGGGGATGGCCTAGGGATGGAAAAACTCAAGGGAACGGGGATGGCCTAGGGATGGAAAAACTCAAGGGAACTTTGCAGGTGATTTTTTTTTTTTTTTTTTTTACTTAGAGATGCTAATAAGAGTTGTGCCTGAACTGTAGAAAATTTTCTAAGCTCACAGGCATTGTGCAGCTTTATCATTTAAAGTGTCTTAACGGATGAAGTAATAAGTCATTCTTCATGTTGTTAGAACTCTCAAATGATATGATGCCAGAGGGTAACGTATTGCCAAGGTCTTTACCTGGATGAAAAAATTATTTTGAGCATAAGTTAGGGTATGAGAAAATTCATGCATGCCTTAATGATTGTATGTTATTCTGGAAAGACAAAGAAAATGAAGAAAAATGTTCAAAATGTGATTCTTCCCGTTGGAAAGAAAGCATAGGTGACTTGGAAGTTGATAATCAAGGCATCTCCAAGAGAAAGAATAAGAAAGCTGTAAAAATCTTGCATCGGTTTTCCTTTGAAGCCAAGACTGCAAATATTATTCATGCATTCAAAGACTGCATCTCTAATGAAATGGCATGAGGAACGAACAAAGGATGGGTTATTGAGATACCTTGCAGATTCTAAGGTGTGGAAGCAATTCGACCGTTTCTATCCCAAGTTCTCCTGTAAGCCTTGAAATGTGCAGTTAGCTTTGGCTTCTGATGGGTTTAATCCATTCAAGACAATGAATGTCACTCACATCACTTGGCATGTCATACTTATACCATACAATTTACCTCCTTGGGTTCGCACGATACAACCTAATTTCATACTATCATTGCTTATTCCTGGTCCAAAAAGTCCAGGTGATAAATTTGATGTATATATGCAGCCTCTAGTTGAGGAATTGAAAGATTTGTGGAATGAGGCTGTTGAGACTTTTGACACCTCAACAAATGAAAGTTTTTAGATGCACGCTGCATTAATGTGGACCATTAATGATTTTCATGCATATGCGAGTTTGTCTGGATGGAACACTCGAGAAGAGTTGCTTGTCCTTCTTGTGGTTTTGATACAGTCTCCAAATGACTCAACTATAGTAGAAAATATTGCTACATGGGACATCGACGATGGCTAGATCATAACCACATGTTTCGTTATGAAAGAAACTCTTTCGATGAAACCTAATAATTTAGAAGTGCACATGTGCCGACTTCTGAAAGTTCAATATTAGAACAATTAGAGCGATTTAGAGATGGAGGAAATGAGAATTTGACTTGAGGTTGGAAAAAAGAGAGTATTTTGATCAATTTGTCTTACTAGGAGCATCATCTCTTGCGTCATAACCTCGATGTAATGCACATTGAGAAAAATGTTGTCGATAATATTCTTGGTGTGTTGTTAGAACAAGAAAAATCAAAGGATAAATATAAAGCACAATGTGGCTTCCAATAAATGGGCCTAATGAGTGAACTTCATCCAAAAAGTCGTACAGGTTCTAATGCCACGTACATGCCCAAGGCCTGCTAGGCTGCTAGAAGATGACTTTGTAAGAGAAATATAGCTTTCTAAAAGTTTTGAAAGAGAAAAAAGTTCCTGATGAACTTTCATGTAGGGGTGTGCATGGGTACCGGGTAGACCTGGAACCGATTGGAACCTACCTGATCGGGTAGGTTCCGGGTAGACCCGTAACCAGTTGGAACTTACATGATTGGGTAGGTTTCAGGTAGATCCGAATTAAATTTAGGTAGGGTTCAGGATAAAAATTAAGGAACCGGTCAAAATCGGTTGCGATTCCAACACATCGAGTACTCGAAACTGAAATCGGTACTTGGAACCTGTACCCTAGAACCTGTTCATTTACAGGTTCCAAGGTACATGTTCCAACAGGGAATCTGTTTTTGAACCTATTTTGGAACCTGTTCTAGAACTTGTTGAAACCTGTTCTGGAACTTGTTGAAACCTGTTCTGGAACTTGTTGAAACCTGTTCTGGAACTTGTTGAAACCTGTTCTGGAACCTATTCTAGAACCTCCTTTTGAACCTGTAAATGAACAGGTTCCAACATGGTACCCGGAACCGAAACTTGTGATTCCGGGTAGGGTCCGATTCCAGGTTCCAACAGGGTAGGGTCCGTGTAATTACCCGCAATTTTAATGGAAATTTTATCTTTTGTTTTAACGGGATGATTCAGAGGCATGCCGGAGTGGGTCAAGCAAATCGCCGGAAGGCGCAACATAAGGTACGTCCCGAACTATTAATGCTTGACTTTTATTGATGTTGGGTTCAAGTCGGGCTTGAGTCGAGTCCGAGGGTTCAACCGGAACTCGTTTTGGATGTGGTTGCACCTTCCCGAGCTCAAATATACTTGGTAGCCGAACTCGCAAGGATGGAAATATTGTAAAAGGAGTGGCATTGATCGAATACATTTTGTATATACAATTTCAGAACTTCAATTTGGTCATTTTTTATATTTCATTGACTGAATACTTCTTTTAAATACAATTTCAAAACTTTAATTAGATCATTTTTGTAAAAAGATTGGAATTATGTTAATAAATTGATAATTTGACTGAATGACATATAATGAAATTTTCTTTATGCCTCGTGTCAGTTCTATTGTATTTTATATATTAATTAAATATTTAAGTAGCTTAGTTTCAACCTCTCAACTGTTCCAATTATTAGTAAATCTACTGTATACTAATGAATGCAAGATTAATATTATATGATTTTCCAACGACGGTAAAGATTAATATTATATGATTTTCCAACGGCGATAAATCTGATAGTATTCTTTTTCACCTTTAGTAACGATAACTAATATTATTATAATTTAAAATTTTCAACGAACATATGCGTTACCATAAAATTACTATACCAATGTCATAATCTTCCATTGGAATATCTTCTGACCTACACTAATGCTAATAGGTTTTAGTATTCTTGCTAGCGTCACATGACCATCAACAAACTATACTAACTATCAATCCCAAATCCAAGGTCATGTGACCGGCCGGGAATACCACATCGTACCTCGGAGCATGACCAACCACCATGCACAACACCAATGGAATGAATGCATTTTTATAAAGTAGACATGTCAACTGTATGAACAACCAGATAATAATATGAAAATAAATTAATAACTCCCAGGAGTTCATCCACAATATGACACTACTACTACAGGACTCATGACTCTTCTATGACTACGACACGAGGATGTTTTGGCGACCTTGCATATCTAGCAACACACCCCTGAGGTACCTGCGTTTCTCTATTGATCAAAGCTCGGAATAAATAATAGAGAGGCGTGAGTTCACAAGAACTCAGTGAGTGAATAATACCGAGCCCCCGCTAAATGAAGCATAATATAAACAAATCATAAAGCTGTAGAATAAGCATGCTATATAAGTAAGCCAATAACAATTCAAATATGCATACCAAACCAGAGTCCGCAACAACATGATAAGCATAAAGTAATCGAACACATGGGTTGGTCGCTAGGATGACCCTCTAGTGAACTTCCCGCCTCGAGCCTCATAAGGTAGGATGGCCGACTAGTCTCGTTGCCCCCTCTGGTTGGGAATATCCCTCCAACCAATGCCACTCCGGGTCGATCATCAGTGTGGCTCTCAGACGAGCTTCTTGGCCCAAAAGCCATACTCATCAGGTCGGGCATTAGCTTGACATACCAACACGCTCCCTAGCCCAGTCATCGATTATATCACAAAGACAATCACGATAATACAAAAACATGTATGTATACTCATAATCAATCCAACTCGGGTGGGTGTGATATTCTATCGAACACTCCGGGTGCACTTACAAATACACCCAACCTGGCCCTTCCTCGAGCCCCAAACAACTGGCCACACATCACACCACCTCATACCAACAAAAATCAGTTTCAAATTTGACAACTTTATCAAAATCAGTAATACTTATGAAATTCTAGCACACTCGTCTCATTGGGACATTCCACCGATCACTTGACGAGCAACCCAAACCCAAGGCCGAGTGGTAGCTCCAAAGAGTGTACAATAAGGCCTACAACATTGGATTATCGTCGACCACTCGTGGCCTACAATAAACCCAACTTTGAAGGCACAATTTCTCACCAACACTCCAATATTTTCAACAACAATTTTCATCAACAGTTTTCAGCAACAAGGCTACACTATCTTGGCCATAGTAATCCCCCAATTGGTCGAACTTTATAGCTACTCAACCACCAAGCAATTTCGACTATAAGTAGTTTGAATTAATCATATGATGATAACATGAAAACATAACCCAATCCACCAACATGTATCATGAAGTTCAACTATGATCACGAAAATCCAGCAAGCTTGTCTCGTTGGGATATTTCACCGAGCACTTGGCGGGCAATCTCAGACCATGCTTAATCAAGGCTGAGTGGCAGCTCTTAAGAGGGCACAATCCGACCTACACATCAAGGTACAACGGGCCCTTCTAGACTTACATCAAACATGGGACTAAAGGGCATGGTTCAACACCCTAAACCAAAATTTATTTTCAACCATGGGCTGACTCAAGTTCGATCATGGCAGCCCCTACATTAGCCGCATATCCCAACATAGTTTAACCAGAAATAACCTTACATTAAGGTAGATTAATCACATGGTAATTAGCAATGAAAACAACACCTACTTATCCATAACACCACAACATTTTAGCCCTAGTCTTACATCAATGAATCTGAAAATTTCAGCATACCTTCACCATTAAATAGGTCTACAAACATTTCATTGAATGCATAATTAAATATGCCAAAAATTAGACTTAATCTTGCACAAAAACCAGAAATAGATCCGGACACAAAATCATCAAAACAACCCCAAAATTTCAGCACACGTAATAAAGGTTCGACAACTAAACTTCTGATCAAATTCTGGGGATTTCACCAATCTGAAAGCTGAAGTCAAATAACACCACCTTCCAATTCAACCCTAACCGCGACAACGTTCCTCGAAAACGTAAGCTCCAAATTTTTTTAGAAATGCTTATACTCAAACCAACCAAAATCCGATCAACATCAAAGCATGAAACCAATCCTAGATCAATCTTAATTCCACACTAATCAACCGAACAACAAAAGGAGGCACACCCACCCAAATAAATCCCCAAAATGCGAAAATAACAAACATTTAAAGCCGGAAGATTCAAATTTCAAATTCAACATTCCCCTACAATGTCTGGCCACATCTAGGGTGGCAAGCCACCAAGGGGCTGGTCTTAGGCCACTCACCTCAAATTAGAGCCCTTGAGAAGAACATTTCGGCAATGGAACGCGACGACAAATCCCCGCGACGAACCCTCGATCATTCCCTTCCTTGGTATGCATGAGAGTTCTCCTCCCCCTTGGGCTACGTGCGACTCCTCTCTAATTAGAGCCGTACTGTCAGTTCTCCTTTTTATTCTTTTTTTTTTCACTTAAGGCTAAAATTACAATCATGCCCCCAGCTTAAGTCTACAACTAATTTGACCCAAGGATTCGACCCAATCACACCCAAAGTGATCTCCGGACCCGACTAAAACCCAAACTTAAGTTCAATACTCGATTATGATCATTTTCCTCACACATGATTCACACCTCTAATCGTGTTCTCTGGCGATCTCTTCGACTCGCTCCGATGCGCAACCTGAGTCTTCAGTTGAAACCAAAATTAAAATAAGGGTATTACAATCTTTCCCCCTTAAAGAAAATTCGTCATCGAATTTTAAGATAAACTAAGAGACTCATCAGATCACAATACAAGTATAGATACTTCTCATGCATATCACGCTCTACCTTCCAGGTGGCCTCCTGCCATGAGTAGTGCTCTCACTACACCAAAGAAACATCCTTGGACCTCAGCTTCCTTATCTAGCGATTCAAAATCTCAACAGATCTCTCCCCATACTAAACAACTATATCGACTTTCACTATAGTGGGCTCTAACACATGAGACTCATCTCAAACGTATCTTTCAGCACGGATACGAGAAATACTGGGTACACTCTGTCCATACTAGGTAGCGATGGCAACTCCTAAGTCACTCATTCTTTCTGTCTAAGGATGGGAATGGTCCGATAAATCTGGGACTCAACTTTTCCCTCTTTCCAAATCTCACTACCTTTTTCATGGGTGGTACTTTTAGAAATACAATATCCCCCTATGCAAACTCCACACCTCGGGCCTTCCCATCAGCATACATTTTCTGACGATTTTGAGTCGCTAGTAACCTTTCTTTGATCAGTTTGACCTTCTCAACTGCACCCTGTACCCGATCTAGCTCCAATAACTGTGACTTCCCAACCTCAAACCATCCTATTGGGGATCTGCATCTCTGCCCATACAAGGCCTTAATGGAGCCATCCTAATGCAGCCATGATAATTGTTGTTGTATGCAAACTCCACCAAAGGTAGGTGCTTCTCCCATCTGTATGTTAAGTCCATGACACAAGCCCGCAATATATCCTCAAGGTTCTGAATCACCCAGATGGAGTCATTTCCCTTCCTCGACCTCGGTAATCATGTCACCAAGTCCATAGTGATCTTCTCCCACCTCCACTCTAACACTTCCAAGTTTTGGAGCAACCCTATTGGCGACCAAGTGCTCAGCTTTGACATGTTGGCAACCCAAACACTTGAATACAAATTTGGCCACTTCCCTTTTCATCCCTTTCAACCAATAATACATCTTTGTAGTTCTTGGATATATGGTGTAAGTGGAGCTATGCGTCATCGCCAGTACCTACCTCCGGACCACTGCCATGTCAAGTACCATGATCTTGTCCCTGAATCTTAGGATACCCTCACCATCCACTCTAAATCCACCCTCTGCATCACCTATCCCTGCTAAGTCTCTGGTCAAGGTACAAAAGGCATCCTCACCCTAAGTTATTTAGAGCATATCAATCAAGGTGGATAGCACTCGTAAAATATTCACATGTTGTCCATCGACTACGCCTTTTGACCTGATCTTAGGCCACGACTTACCCTCCGTGGACGAACCTTGTGGAGGAATCCTTAGGTTTTCAGGGCATTGTATTCTCACCAATGTTTGCATTACTCAAGCCGACATTCTCTCTTTCGCTTCGTCCACACCTGCTTGTGCGGATGCTTCCCTCTAAGGCAGAACACTCCCCTACCGATGCATTTTACATCCCACAGCTTCAGTAGATCGCTTAGCCCCGTTCATCTTCAGCACAAGAGCGCTCAATCAGTGAGCTATTACACACTTTTCCAAGGGTAGCTGCTTCTAGGCAAACCTCCTGACTGTCTTTGCACCCCTTCCTCCTTTATCATTGAGAGATCATTTAGGGGCCTTAGTTGGTGATCTAGATTGTTTCCCTCTCAACGATGAAGCTTATCCCCCATCATCTCACTGGCCAACCTTGATCCCTCTTTTTTTTTGGGAGGGGGGGGGGGTGTCATATCTAGTATTCAGAGTTTTCCTCGATTTGGTACTACTCTTGCAGCTCGCATCGAAACAGTGTTGCGTCACTACACAACCTGAGTCATAAACCAGCAACACTACTCCATCCCTCAGATAGCAAGCGAGCTCTCCCGCCAAGTGTGCCAAACTTCCCATAGACTTTGTGCTCAAGGCGTCCGTTGCAACATCCCCAAAACCCCACACTAACAAACTAGAATTCGCACTTGGAAAAACTTGATGAAAAGTGGGTGATCTCTAAGGGTTCTTAAGACTACCGTCAGGTACTCGCTGTGCTCCTACTCACTTTTGGAGAATACTAGAATGTCATCGATGGACACGATGAAAAACTTATCCAAGACCCCCCCCCCACCAAGCACCTTGTTCATCAATTTCATGAAAGCTGTCAGCGTTTGGACCCATCCTTCATCGTTTAGATAAATAGCACTGGTGCTCTCACGGAGACACGCTCGAGCCAATGAAACCCAAATCCAACTATTCCAGCCGATGAGCCTGAAGCTTTCACAAATGAGCTGGTGCCATCCGATATTAGGGAATTGAGATCGGCTTCACCCTTGGTTGCAATATATAGAACTCTATATCCACTCTAATGGTAACCCTAGAAGTTCATCAGGAAAAACATTAGGGAATCCACCGACAACCGGTGTCTCCTCTACTTTTCTGGCCCCCCTAGTCACTGATACAGAGGCCAGGAATGACTGGTAGCCCTTATGCAGTAACTTTCGAGCTCAATGGAAGATATAATCCTTAATGAATCACCCATTCCTTCACTCTAGAAGGTAAACTGCGGTAGCTCAGGCTTATTGAAAATGACAGCCTTCGCTTTACAGTCCACCGACGCATAATGAGCAGACAACCAAACCATGCCTAAAATCACGTCTAGCTCTAGTCATGGTAACAACACCAATTCGGCCTCTAACGAGTGCCTACAGACTGACACCTCACAGTCAAGAAAAGTCGTCTCTACTAGGAGGGCATCGCCCATAAGCGTCTACACCACTCAGGGTGCCTCATGCAAGCTTTCCTTTCTATCACCCGAGATGCAAACGTAGGAGAAACAGATGAGTGCATAACACTTGGATCAAATAATACCTATGTCATAACCGAACATACAACTAGTGTACCTGTCACCATAGCCTTGGGCACCTCAGCGCCATCCCGTGTCAGTGTGAACACCTGAGCCGTAACCTTTCCTAAACCAATGGTACATTGTCCCTTTCCTGTTGGGAAAACCCTCTGACAAATCTCAAGACTAGGAAAGCCCTTTAGTGAGTCTCCACTGTTAGGAATGCCTTCTAACAGTATCACAAGCACAATACATAGGTACCCACCATTTATGCAACAACATTGAATAAAATATAAATTTTCCATGGTGGGGCAACATGTAGAAAGCAACTATAATTTCAGATTTTCACTAACACGCCACCCGCTCACCCAACCATTCCAGGGATGCTCAAAATGTCGGCCCTCCCAAAACCTCACCATCTCATGTACAAATCATAACATCTAAGCGAGGATGTAATTACCACACAAATTCATAAAATTCAAACACTATATTTAGCTAAACATTTTGCCAAACACTTGGTGTTCATGATTTCAACATAGGTAATTCCCATCACAACGATGGGTAGTTATTCCCAATTTTGCACGGGTACAAATACCCTCAATATCATTGTTTAGGCTACCCAAGACTCAAGAAGGTGACCCTTGAACCATGTGGCACACCCTCAGAAAATAGTCACCAACCAATGAAATTTTAGCCTTGCGCGGCCATCAAAACTCGCATCGCTCTACAGCTTACGACAGTGATTCAACCCTCTAAATTTTTTTTCCACACACTCCAAACATTTCCCAGGTGAAACCAACCTATTCTCAGCCCCTCCTCTAGGTGGCAACTTTAGTGAGACAATTTGATAAGTCCAGCCTATGCGCGTAGAAATGTTTAGCCTAAGCGCACAAAACTTCAATCTAGTGTACTCATCACTCTAATCAATTAAATCCTACCACAATCTCAACCATCAAAACTATGCAATCCTACTGCCGATCAATCAAGAGGAAAAGCATCATCGAAAACTTCGAGATCAGTAATCAAACAAAAATTATTCACACGAGAAAATCAACGATCAACTCAAGATCATTTGGCACCTGTCTATAATGGGCGAACCATCAAGGGTGCTACCCCAATACTCACCTTGAGGCAAAACATGAACACAAGTAGCAATTAAATGCTACTACTAATTACAACATAAAGTACATACCGCTGGATGTGCAAGCTCGATCTCCTCATTCCCGTAAGGTAGGACACATCGTATGCCAACATGCTAGCTATGCCTCATACGGTATCCTATGCCCTACTATCGTAGTTAGGATCTAACCATGTCATGATACCACTTTGTCATGCCTCAAATCTAGGGTCATGTGACCCACCGAGAGTACCATATCGTACCCCGAAGTCTAACCAACCATCATGCACTAGGGGTGAGCGGGTTCGAGTACCCTGTATTTTCATGATATCCGGATCCTACTCTATATAGGATCGGTACCTAAGTTTTGGACTCGGACCCTACCATATTGGGACCTAGAATCGAACTCTACCTAAAAAATGCCAAAATTAAATATCCATTTTAAAATAAATAATATATTAAATGTAACACGATTACAAAGGTTTGCAACACTGATACACACCAAACACCATCATCAAATTCTTAGCATTATTATCAACAAAATGTAATATTGTTATCTAGCTTACGATGTTTATAAAAACATAAAAATGCTATTATAGATTTAAAGTACCATTAAATGAATATAACATTGATACAAAAGATATAACTCCATTACATTCATCTTCTTCCCCAACTCATAAAAATCTAAGGTTTCCCCAACCAGTTCTAGCTCCCGATGTCATCGGGTTTGAGCGGTCGGGGGTCGTAGGGAGGCCGCCGCCTACTGAAGGAGCTCCAAGGTCGAGCAACCCTGCACTGCCCGAGTGCAGCAACCCCTAGGACGGACTGTAGTGCCCCCACTTTGGTCGCAATGGCCCTGTGGGCGGGGCATTGACGCCCTGCTAGGGCGTGACGGCCCCACATACGAGGAAACAATGGCCCGCTAGGGCACAACGGCCCCACATATGGTGCTACAACACCTCGATCAGTGCTGCAACGCCCCACCTGGGCACGACTGCACATTGCTGAGCGCCAAACGCCCTCGCCGTTGCGGCGACACCGCCACTAGCAGCTACTGCCCCTAGGTTGGCTAAAGGGGCACTGCCTCAACAAGTTTCAATCATAGAGTATGCCTGAAGAATCCCAAACAAACATACAATTCAAGAATCTTTGAAACAATTTGAAATCAAAACATCATATATTAACAAAATTCCAAGAACACAAATTATAGAGATTGTAGATTCACTAGGGGAAAACAAATCCATACAAGAAATCTAAAACGATGTCTCATCCTTTCCTAACACACGATGTATTTTGCTAAAGAAGCACAAAGGAATAAGAAGGGAAGAATCCTACATCCAAGAGAACAACACCTACTCGTGACACAAGCCCGCTACCTGCACGTGTCATGTGTCTACTAGCTTCATGATTGATAATCCTAAAAGGGGGACAACAATGAGGTGGAACACTATTTATAACTTAACCCCACGGTGAAACTTTGCACAAAACCTCTTGTATCTTTCATAATCACAATTATATAAAAAAATTTCAAAAAAATTTAAAAATAAAGAAAATTGTAAACTCTAGATTCCGAGTATGATACCTTGTGCAAAATATACCATTTTGGGAAAAAAATACAATATGTGGGCACATTCTAGGAATACAAATATATACACGAATATTTTTTACTACTATCATTATTAATGTCTTTATATATTTTTATTTTTTAGAAAAAATCTTACAACAAAGGACAGAGATATAGAAAACCCAATATTGAATGGTTTCAATTAAAAAAATCGAATTTAATGGACTTAAATATTATGAAATTAAAAAATTAAAAATAAAATGCATGCATTATGTACCATATATTTTGAATATATTTAGTTTTAATTTGTATAAAACATTTAATTAATTTATTATAATTAATTAAAAATAAATTTTTGGAGTAAAATATGTTGATATGAGTAGTATTGTTAATAAAAACAAAATTTTATTGGTCATATGATTTAAATATAAAACCTATAAACTTATTAAGGACTTAAGGTATATAACAAGAAGTCTATATTAATTTGTTGGATGATCTAATGAAGGAATATTTGAGATATTTTAATAAAAAATTTGCACCGAGGAATTTTAATCAGCTAATAATATTGAAATGACATATGTGATATTAAAAAAATATTTTTAAATATTTTTATCACGACAACATTAAAGACACGTAAAAGTTGAGGAAATGTATTGGATTTGGAACCCTTGAACCGAGTTCTTGATTCCGGATCTGATGCTTGCGAGAGGAAGAAAAGTGAAGGAGGGAAAAGAGATTTATTTTCATATATTGAAATGAGTAAAATACATCAGTTGTATATATATACTCAGCTGGGAAATAGAACATGAAAAGTGTCCTAAATGCCCTTGAGGCTACACTGTTAAGTAATGGTTAAAGAGTAATTTCACATGAAGTATTTATTCAACGGAAACAACATTTCTGCACTGAAACAACATATCTACTTAATGAACAATTAATGAAGCTATTTACATGGTAATCATTCAACACACCCCCGCAAGTTGGGAGTGGAGAATGAGTTCTCCAAACCCAACTTGAGCAGTAATCTTTGATGTTGTACCTTCGGCAAAGACTTTGTTAGGATATCAATTGTTTGCTCACTGCTTGTTATATAAGTTGGCTGAACCATTCCAAGTTTGTATTTTTCCCTGACAAAGTAGCAATTTATCTCTAAATGCTTTGTTCTCTCATGGAAAACATGATTAGCAGTTATGTGTAGGGCACTTTGGTTATCACAATGAATTGGCGTAGGCATTTGGCATTCCAATCCAACTTTTGATAGTACCTTAGCTACCCAGATCAGTTCTGCTGTCACACTCTCAACTCACTCTCAACTCACTCTCAACACTTGATTTGCTGACAGTGGGTTAACATGTTTTTTGCATTTCCATGTTACAAGGGTTGAACCAATTTTGACTAAGTAGCTTGACACTGATCTCCTGGTCATACTACAATTTCCCCAATCAGCATCACAATATCTTGATATTGTGGGTGTGTTATCTGCAGCATAGAAGAGTCCAAGTTCTGGTTCCCTTTTTAGGTAATTGAGTATTCTGATTGTAGCTTGGTAATGGCTTTTCTTGGGCCTTTGAGTGAATTGGCTTAGAGTGTGTACACTGTAGGACATGTCTGGTCTAGTGATTGTTATATATAAGAGCTTGCCAATCAATCTCTTGTAAACTGTACAATCACTTAGTAAAGGGTCTGCATCAGTGATTATGTCATCAAACTTACTGTTGGCTTGCATGGGGGTGTTCTTTGGTTTGCAATTCCTCATGTTTAGCTCAGTGAACAAATCAACTATGTACTTTCTCTGACATAAATGCAATCCTTTATCTATTCCTTGGATTTCTAACCCAAGGAAGTATTTGAGTTCACCCATATCCTTAATTTTGAACTGTTCATCCAAAAACCTCTTTAAGTTTTCAATTTCATTTTTGTCAGTGCCTGTCACTATGATATCATCAACATAAATCAAGACAACAATGATCAATTTATTCTTCCTCTTCACAAACATGCATACATCTGATGTACATTGAATGAAACCTTGTGACTCTATGCTGGTAGACAACTTGGAATACCATTGTCTACCAGCTTGTTTCAAGCCATAAAGGGACTTCAATAGTTTGCATACTTTGTTATCACTAGGATTTCCATATACAGGGGGCTTTTGCATGTAATCTTCTTCATTTAGTTTCACCATGCAAATATGCATTGTTCACATACAGTTGATGTAAATGCTAGTTTGAAGCTGTTGCCACTGCCAACAAAATTTTGATTGTAGCCATTTTTTAAACAGGAGCATATGTCTCCTGGTAGTCTATCCCCTCAATTTGGGTGAAGTTCTTAGCTACTAGTCTTGATTTGTGTTATCTGGTTTGAATTTTGTTCTATAGATCCATTTGCATCAAATTGCTTTTTTACCTGGTGGCAAGTCACACAAACTCCAAGTCTCATTAGTTTTAAGTGCCCTCAGTTCATTTTGCATAGACTCAACCCATACTGGACTTTGAACAACCATCTCATAGGTTTTGTGGTCTTGGTTGGTTTCAGTTGTGGCTAAGAAGGTTCTGTGAAGGCTTGGGATGTTTGACATGTCAAGATATTTTTCAATTGGATAGGGAATGGTTTTGGAAGTGACATTTTGTGAAGTGGTATTGCACTTCTAGTCCTGGAGCCTCACAGGCTTTCTTTTTTCTCTCAGACTTTTTCTTACCTGTGGTGGACTATTTTGGTTCTCAATATATGGGATCTCAACATAGTTTTCATCCTCATTTTCTAACTCTACTCCTCTCTCTGGTTGAGGCTCAATACTGTCTTGGTTGTTACTTTGTTCCCTGACCTCAGTGGACCTTTGAGTCTCATCATTAGGCTTGTGAACATTTGATGGGTTTGCAAGAAATGGTTCATCATTGAACTGGTTATCAAGTTGAGGTAGTGGAAAAATTGTTTTTTGGATTTCTTCCTTTCGAAATGGGAAAATGTGCTCAACAAATGTAGCATTCCTGGAGACAATGATGGAGTGATTTTTTAAGTCATACATTTTGTATCCTTTCTTGCCATGTGGGTAACCTATGAACACACATTCATTGGCTCTATTTTCGAATTTGGTTCTCCTTTGTTTGAGGGTATTGGCATAACAAAGATAGCCAAAAGGCTTGAGGTGATTGTATTTGGGTATTTCTTTGTGCAAGAGTTCATAGAGGCTTTGGTTATCAAGAATTGGAGTAGGCATCCTATTAATGAGGTATGTAGCAGTCAAGATACAATCACCCCAGAACTTGAGAGGAAGTTCAGATTGAAATCTAAGACCCCTAGCAATCTCTAATAGGTGTCTATGTTTTCTTTCAACCACCGAGTTTTGTTGTGGAGTTTCAACACATGAACTTTGGTGGCTAATTCCTTGACTTGAAAGGAAAGTACTCAAAGTTGAATTGAAAAATTCACTCCCATTGTCTGTTCTAATGGATTTGATGGTTTTTGATAACTAGTTTTGGACCATTTTGATGAAATTTATGAGAAGGCTTGGAACTTGACTTTTGTGTGCAAATAAGAGAGTCCAACAAGCTCTTGAGAAGTCATCCACTAAGGTCAGAAAATAAGTACAATCATCATAAGTTGGGACCTTGTGAGGCCCCCAAACATCACAATGAAGAATTTCAAATACACTAGGACTTTTATTCATGCTCTTTGGAAAAAGTAAAGCACATTGTTTTGCCTTTGGGCAGATATTACAAAAGAAATTTGAACTATTTTTCAACTCAGGTATTACATGAGATAGAAGTCTCATTCTATGGAATGACATATGTCCTAGTCTAAGGTGCCAAAGAGAAAAATGATCTAAACTAGTGCTCAAAGCATGAGGTGTCCTCTCTTGGTAATTCCTTACAAGTGAAGCTCCAGCTAACAAGTACAATCCCCTTTCTTCTTTACCACTCCCAAGAACATTCTTCGTAGCTAGGTCCTGGATTACAAAGTGTGAAGGGTCAAAAGTTATGGAACAATTCAACTCTTTGGTTAGCTTGCTTACTGACATCAAGTTGTATTTGAATGAGGGTACATATAAGGTATTAGGTAGTTTGATGTTCCTATTGATATAGGCAGTCGCTATGTGAGAGATTTGAGTTACCATTTGGTAATGCCACTTTATCATTGCAACTAGGTTTAGAAGGGTTTTCTAAAGCTACATTTTTGGAGGCTATATGGTCAGTGGCTCCACTGTCCAAAATCCAACATTTTAAAGTTGAACTATCAATTGAACATATAGGTATACCTGCCATGTTGACTTGATGTTGAGTGTTGCATTTGCGATCTATGAGCTTCATTAGGATGTTTATTTGCTCCTTAGTGAATGCTCCAGCTGAGCCTTCATGCTTGAGAGAACTTTCTTGGTTTTATTTGCCATCTACAACCTCATCCAACTTTTCAGCTTGTACATTGTAGGCTCTTTTATCATTCATGCCATTCTCATCAAATTTCTGATTCCCCTTGAATTGCTTGTTGCCTGGATGTCTAGGTGGATATCCATGTAGCTTGTAACATACTTCTCTGGTGTGACTAGGTTTCTAACAATTTAATCGCAGAACTTCTTCTATGTGTAAGGCCCCTTACTCTTATTGAATTTGTTTCCAGCTGTGTACTATGTACACTGTTTAAAGCAACACTATTCAGACTTGAATTGGTTTGAACACCCACTTGTCGTTGGCTTTCTTCTTGCTCTAATAAAGAGTATACTTGATTTATGTTAGGTAATGGTTTCATGAGCAAGATCTGGCCTTTGATTCCAACATAGGTTTCGTACAAACCCATCATGAATTGGTTCAGTCTCCATTTGCCCATGTTTGTTTTCCATGTTTCACAATTGCAAAAGGAACCAACTTCCAATGCATCTAGCTCGTCCCATAAAGCATTCAACTTGGTGAAGTAATAAGCAATTGACATGTTACCTTGCCGAATTGAACTGACAAGCATTCAGAGCTCAAAAGTCCTCGGCTCACTGCTCCTGTCGAATCTGCTTTCGAGCTCATTCCACATCTTAGCTGCTGTACTGGCATACATTACACTTGTGCATAAACTTGGTGCTATGGACTACAGAATCCATGAGTAGACCATGTCATTGCAGCGGTTCCATAGCCTGAACTTGGGTGAGCTTTCATCTAGACATGTTAGGGTTCCATCGATGAACCCAATTTTATTTTTCGTTGATAAGGATATGAGAATCAATCGCTTCCAGGGCAAATAATTTGCATGCCCTATAAGCTGAACAGAAACAAGGCACATACCAGGATTGTCATTCCCCATGAGTGTGTAGGGGTCGTCTTCGACTTCGATCATCTCGGATGAAGATCCACTAACTAGAGCGATTTGCAAATCTGTAGTTGCTGACCTAGCTCCGCTCGATCGACGATTTTTGGTCATTTTCACAGATAAATCGCTTCAATCTCCAGATCTCGATCACCCTTCCTTAGATCATGAATCGATTGATCGATTCCACCTGCTCTAATACCATATTGGATTTATAACCCTTGAGCCGAGTTCCTGATTCCAAATCTTATGCTTGCGAGAGGAAGAAAACTGAAGGAGGGAAAAGAGATTTATTTTCATATATTCAAATGAGTAAAATACATCAGCTGTATATATACCCAGCTGGGAAACAGAACATGAAAAATGTCCTAAATGCCCTTGAGGTTACACTGTTAAGTAATGGCTAAAGAGTAACTTCACATGAAGTATTTATTCAACGGAAACAACATATCCGCACTGAAACAACATATCTACTTATTGAACAATTAATGAAGTTATTTACATGGTAATCATTCAACAAAATGATAATAAAATTTGAAATTCGAAGAAATGAGACATCTATTCTAGAGTATTTTTTCTCTATTAATTTTTTTGTAATTTATAATTTGTATATTTCATTTCATCACTGATAATCACGCATGTTTCACAATACCAATTAATTATTGTTATTTGTAAAAAAAAAGTTAATTATTGTTATTTATAAAAGAGTAAATACCACAAAGAATATGAACTTGGGTTGTTTTCTCATTTTCTATATAAACGTTTTTTGATTAGCAAGAAAATATACCAACTTTCCTTCCGTTACCACTTTTAGCACACGCACCGTCATTTTTGACGAATTTAGCTGATGTGGCACGTTAACAGCGACAACGTGGCAAGTGACTATCCTACGTGGTCTATATTACAATTTTACTCTTAGATCTATGTGAAGCATGCAGCGAGGGGTAAATTTGTAATTTGTCATTCTCATCCCTTTCACTGCACAAGGCCATCTCACGCCATGGCTTCTAGTCCTTGAGCGCCCACAAGAACGACACCCGCGCCGCCTCCAAAAACTTGATGATCTTCTCCGGCGGGGTCTCTTCCTCGACGTCGCTACCGTCACCGCCATGATAGTGAGGTTGCTGTCCGAGGGCGCTGTCATGGGAGGCTGCCCGGAACACCGCTGCATGTCCTCGTCGGCCGCATACTTTTCTTCCATCTCTCCACTCTCTTAATTTCTTCCACGTGTTCACACATACTTTTCTTCCATCTTAATTTCTTAATTCCCAACCCTCATTTCCTTCCGTGAACGACAGTCTCAAACTGAGACTTTCTTACCCTCTCTTCTTCATTACTCGCTCATCTCCTCTTCATCATCTTCTTCCTTTTCATTATACCAAACAACACAAGAGCAGCAACAACAGAAGAAAGCTTGCAAATATATATAAATGTAGAGCTCCAAGAACCATCACAACCTTGGTGTAAGCAAGGCTATCAAGAAAGACGACGACGGCGGCTCGGCTCTCCCACGCTAGCTGCACATCTACAACATCCGAAGGAGCAACTTTCGCTCCGTCGTGCAGCAACTCACCGGCGCCTCCGCAGCCCTCCCTCGTTTGTGCCGCCTCCTGCAGGCCCGACACTCGCCTCTCTCTACGGCCCTCCCGCGATGACCGTTGTCGTGTCTCCTGTTGGATGAAATGGCCACACTAGAGGGGGGATGAATAGTGTGTTAACTAAACAATTAGTCTAAATTCGATTTTAATCATTTTTTAGATTACTTAGGCAACTCACGAATCGAGAAGTAAGCGGAAGCAAGATATATAAATGATAAGCAATAAGAAATGCAAGGAACACAATGCTAACATAATTATTTATAGTGGTTCGGCCCCAATGCCTACTCCACTACCTAAGCACCCCGCTTAGGATTTCCAAACTAGATTTACTAGATTAAATCGTTTTCCTTACAAAGAGGACTTTGACCCGAAGAGTCTCACTCTCAACCTAAGGCACTTCCACACCCGGAAGTCTCCGCCTTCTTACCGAGAGCACTCTTCCACCTCAACCCTAAGGGACAACTCAACTAATCCTAGTAAACTAAGTTTACACAAGTGGCTTTACACATTCAACACCAAGGTAACTACTTACACACAAGACCTAACACTAGGTCTTCTTTCAAGTTCAAATACAAAGAAATAAACAAGAAAATACAACACTAAATGGAGCAATAAATAATACAACAAGATACTTAGCTCCACAACAAACTCCCTAGTCCTCTTGATGCCTCAAGGTGATGAATCGATGAAGCTTTGAAGGCTATATCAAGGAATGAGATATCAAACTAGGGTTTTTCCAAGTAATGGCTCAATGGAAGCTTGGAATTGATCAAGGATGGCTCAATGAAGTATGTGAGTGATCAAAAGTTTTTAAGGAAGCCGAGAAAAAATGGAACGAAATAGCCGACTCAACGGGCGGAAAACTAGCCATTTTCGTCGTTCGGTCGCTTGCCGGTCAATCGTCGATCGACCGATGGATCGATCGCCTGAGCGATCGTGGCTTTTTCGCCGCTTCTGGGCGCACTTCGATCGATCGACTGGTCGACCGAATGGCTACTGCCCATTCTTCGCCACATTCAATCGACTGATCAATCGACTGAATTGGCTACTGCTGAATTCTGGCATCGTTCGGTCGACCAAAATGCCTTCTCCTTCAGTCGGTCGACCGAACATGGGCAGGGTGCATTTCTTGGTTTTTTCTGCTTGTTTGCTCGTTTTCTGGTTTCGTATTCGTTAATAACTTTATAACATAAATGTTATATAAGGATTAGCCCCCATTTGGATTCAATAAAAATATCTAAAAAATCAAAATCCTTAAGAATCAAAATCTAGTTTTTGGGTCTAGTACAAATTTTCGGAAAACGGAAATTTTCTAATCTTTCGAGTCAAGTATGGGTAGGCTAAAAGCTTCAAAAAAATTCTTAAAAATACATGTCATCTAGTTTTAACCCAAGGAACAATTTCCGCCATTTTTTATGTTAGGAAAATATCTAGGTCATATAGCCCTCCAATGAGCTCCCTAGGCTTAGTGAATTTCAGGGCGATTTTTGGGTTTTCATGTTTTGAGATTCGGGGATGGTTTTTGGGTTCTTATGCATCATCATGAGGATTTACAATATAAACTAGACACCCTAAACCTAGACTCTATCTTTCCGACGAATCCGAGCGCGTCGACCAACGTCCTTCTAATTTTTTGATTTCTTCGATATTTCCGATCGAGGATGTCGAGCGCCGCTAACCGATATGGAACCTGAAAGAATTTCTCAATGAAACATTAGTTCCATGTTTGTTATCATCAAAACCGAGATTAAGACCAAGGTTGAAAACCTTAAACCAATGTGTCTCCTCTCTCCGAGTACATGCGCTTCCTGGAGACCTCCCTCCTCCACTCGGACGGATCCCACTGGCCCACTGCAAGCTCGCCGCTACGACATCTTCCTTCGGTGACTCAGCTCAACCTTTAGTCACCTAGCACGTTCCTGAACCTGATGTTGCCGAGGTGCCCTCCGCTGTTGCCTGGGTTGCGCTACTTTGCCCTGTCGAAAGTGTTGTTCTCGTCGCAGCCTCTTGCGCTCTCCCCGAGCATGTTCTTTTCGACATCTATGGGGGTCCACGATGTAAGAAAATAAATCGGACAAGAAGATGAGAGGAAGCAGCAAGAAAAAAAAAAATAAAAAAAATAAAACTTTTTTAATAATAAAATAATAATAAAACAATAATAAAACTGATTAAAATAATAAAATAATATTTTATATAGGACAAAATTTTCCACGTCATCGCCGTTAACGTGCCACATAAGCTAAATTCGTCAAAAATGACGGTGCGTGCTAAACGTGGTAACGAAATGAAAATTGGTGTATTTCCTTGCTAATGAAAAAAGTTTATGTAGAAAATGAAAAAACAACCAAAGTTCATATTTTTTTTGGGTATTTACTCTTTATAAAACACACAACCTCTGTAAAACATGATAAAAATAATTTTCTCTAAACATAGTTAATCAAATAATTAATTTTGTAATCGTCGCCTATTACACACAGATGTTCTACGGTGGAGGACGACTTCGAGCGACCGTTGTTGAGAGGTAGAGGACGTCGGCACAATGCCAAATTAAAATACTTATCAACCATGACTTTTGCAATGACTGAGGTGGTAGTCGCATATAAGTGTTTTATTTTTGCCAGCGGTCGTGTCGTCCCCTTCCCTCTTCCTCTTTCTTCTTCTTCTTCCCCCTACAACTGCGTCGCCGTCGATCTCCATCGTCGGTTCTTGCAGCCTCCTTCACTCACCGTCGTCCGCTCGCCACAAATCTCTACCCTTCCCTAGGGATTTTCTTATTGTCATTTATTCACTAATTTTTTATACTTAGATGGTGAAGGATGGCCGCATGGCCTTAGGTGGGTTAGGGAGCATGCCGCCCCTCCCTAGTATTGTTCGAGAGATATATTTTTTATTAATCGATTCTTGGGTTAGTCTACTTTGAATAGGGTTCTTTAATTTCATTATTGGGATCATGCCGTCCCTTATAGATATTATAAATTTGATTTAGGAAATAATAATGATTAGAAAAGAGATTAGAGACACTTGGAACATAGGCTCTCCTTGGCATGTTTTTGAATTCCTTATATGAATACCTAAGGTCAATAAATTAGACATGAGGAAAAATTGGAAGGGTCAGAATTTCCTTGAGGGAAAATCCAAACCCAAGCGACCGCTCGCCTTATGAATAGAAATTAGAATAGTAATTAAATATTCTTCTTGCATAGAATTATGAATTATTTGGTATGTTATATTGTTATGGCATGTTGATTCCTGTAAAGAAGATTGGTGCTCCTTATTTATGGTTGAGCTCATGGAACTAGCTAGTAATTTAACTGTTACTGAGAATTATTCTTAATTACTTGCTATTTGTAACTTGGATCTTGCGCCTACTTATATGTGGTTATTAAGGGCCCTGGTGGTCCTAGGATGGTTTCACGGGCATGAGGATGTTATGTATTTCCTTTATCACTACTTAAATTGTTGGTTGATTTATAAATGCCTGGGTGTGCTTGTGGTTGTGGACCGGAAAGCTCGTCAGCCGCCACATTGACGATCGATCCGGGTGGCATGAGCGGGAAGTACACTGTGACAGAGAAATGGTCAGCATCCGACTCGAAGGACCGACGGATCCCTAGATTATTGGACTCACGGTTGCCTGGATATACGACCGACAGGTCCCTGGACCGGGAAGCTTGTCAGCACCGCCACACCGACGATTGACCTGGGTGGCTTGTATGGATGATTGGATGATTTTATATGATGTTTATATCATGTTGGTTTTACAGATATGCTTATATAATTATTGCTTATATGGATGAATGGTTACACTTGATGGTATTTATTTCTCGTATGCATGATGATTTCTTTGGGCATATTTACTCTTGCGTATGAGGCATATTTTGATATATCAATTATATATATTTGTTGGTTTGAATTATTGGATATGGTTGTAGAAGATTATGCCACTCACTAAGTCCTAGTTAGACTTACTGTTTATATATTGCTATCTTTTCAGCACCTGAGAATGATCAGATAGGTACTAAGATGCAGTAACACAGCTGGTGATGACAGGGACAACAGATCTCATGACACGTCGTGGTTGGGGATTGTATACCCAAGTCTGTCGGGTCTTTTATATTTTTCTTTAGTCATATGGGTCGGTGTTTAGATTTGTTTAATTTCCACATTTTAATGATAAGAACTTTATTCTTGATTAGTTTGTTTATTTAAAGGAGTCTTGAACATTTATTGGCATCATACTATTTACTTTGGATTTTGCTCGGTTATGTTTAAAGCAAGAAAGTTGGTTTCTTTTCTTTATAAATTGTTCAGGATTCTGTAATTTTTGTTTCTCTTGGTTGGGTTAGGCTTCGGGGTACTTGTAGTACTCTGTCTGGTCATGCCCGGATTTGGGGTGTGACAATGTGGTATTAGAATGAGCACGACAATAGGAATTTAGGTATCGTATGGGGCATTGCTAGCATGTCTACATATGTTATGTCCTAGTCATGAGATCGACGGTTGAACCTACGCACCAGCGGTGGTACGTATTTATGGTTAAAATTATTTGGTTATTTGTATATTAAATTGTATTGATATTGTTCTCTCTACTTATAGATATGGAAGCATGTGATGATGCTGTGTTGAGTGGTAGCGGGAGTAATTCCACTGGTAGGTGAGGCTGGGGCTGAGGTAGAGGCCGAGGCCGTGGCCGAGGATGGGCCCGAGGCAGCGGTCAGACAACTCAGGAGGAGGCCATTCAGGACCCTAGAGTGGAACTGTTGCTGGCACAGGTGACGGAGCTAACCGAGGAGCTCCACAGAGAGCGGGACGAGTTCCGCAAGGAGCGGGAGGAGTTCCGTAGGGAGCGGGAGACGAGATAACCACAGGCCCCACTCGTACCACCAGTAGGACCCATAGTGTCGGATCCAGCAGAGCCGGTTCAGTCTGGTTGCAGGGAGGAGGATCATCGGGAGCCGGCGGCAGACAGTACTTTGTACATGAACTTCGTGAAGCTGAGTCCGCTAGTGTACACAGGTGCAGACCCACAGGTGGAGGTGGCAGCGTTCCTGAATGACTGTACGGAGCTATGCGAGGTGTTGGACTATTCTTCTAAGGCGATGCCACACATGGGCGGGCTGCAACTGAGGGGCCCAACAAAAGAATGACACCAGTCATGCATCGTGCCCTACCTGGGAGGAATTTCGAAATGCCATCATGGAGAAGTACCTTCCCAGGAGTTCGTGAGAGGTGGGCGAGGGAGTTTGAGCATCTTCACTAGACAGGCAGCATGACGATGATGAAGTAATTAAATAGAGTTCACACGGTTGTCCCGTTACCACCCGTCCCTAGTGGTGACAGAGGCGGACTGGGTGAGACGGTTCATGGAGGGTCTGAGAGTTCAGATAGGCAGATTGATGAGGACACCAATTTTGTACAAGTGGTGGATGAGGCGATGCGGAAAGAAGCCATGGTACCTACAAATCGACATGATGGGCCAGTAAAGAAGAGGTTCAGACCTCATGGAGCATGGGACCGACAGTTTCATTCGAAGGCTAGCGGCTTTGGGGCAACTCGTCCGCAGGGCCGAGGGTAAGGCAGTTTCAAAGGCCGAGCAGGCACAGGGCAGATGACTACTCAGAGCGCTGCAACATATGGGGGACAAAGAGGCGAGTCCCAATTTCCACAGTGTGGGCAGTGCGGGAGGAGGCACCTGGGGACCTACTTTGGTCGTACGGACGCTTGTTTTGGGTGCGGCCAGCCAGGCTACATCAAGAGGAACTGCCCTGTTGGGGGCGGTCGAGCAGCGACTCCGTCCAGTGGAAAAGCTCCTATGTCAACAGCCTTGGTGGCACAGCGGACTCAGACCCAAGCGACAGGGCAGCAACGCACGGCGGATCTAGGGAGGCCACCAGCTCGAATTTTTGCGTTGACTCCTGAGGACACAAATGTTGGGATGGGAAGAAGAAGCACAGTGGAAAAAGCGATTTAAAAATTCAAACCATCCCGAAAACAGCGATCAACTTTAGCAATCATTAGGAAATTCAATCTACGAGTAGAAAGAGAAGATATACCTTATACTACGGATAGTATGGCTACTCTTGTCCCCATTTCAAGACGTCCACACGCACGTCCTCCAAGGAAGGCCCACACCAAGCACCTCGCAACCAAGAGGCAGCGAACACCAAGACTCGTTGTGGCTCAACAGAGAGTCAATCTCAACCCCGAAATGCACCAAGGTGAAGCCGACCCTTCCACCAAGAAATGAGCACCAAAAGGAAGGAAGAGGGGATGAGAAAACCACGGAACAAAAAGGAAGATAAAGGAATACCTCGCTGTCTTCTTGGACTCCTCCAAGAAGATGAAGGAGATGACACACCCAAGAGGAAGAGACCTTCAATTCGGCTTCACAAACCCGGGAAGGAGGAACTTGATGGCCGACCACCCATGGGGATCAAGAGGAGCTCTTTGGAGTCTTTCTCTTCAAGAAGCCTTTCAAGAATCCAATCTTAAACCTTCTCCAAGATGAGTAACCAATTTGCTTAACCCCCTTGAAGGAGGTTAGACCATCTATTTATAAGGGGAGTAGGTGCCTACCAACGTAGACCCGCCCCCCTTTTTAAATCCTCTCCCTGGAATTCAAAATTTCAGGATTTGCCTCCAAAACAATAATTTATATTTAATGGATTTATAATTAATTCAAAATTAATTAAATCCAACTAAATATAAACTTTAATTTTTCTCTACAAATTAAATTCTTAATGATTAGGATTTAACATTTGCCAATCCCTACAATTTAGGGATGTTGTACAAATTAGGATTATCGAGGAACTCCTTCCTTGCGTATTCGTTTCTATAGAAAATATCTTTCCTATCATGTCCGTAAACGAGATCCGTGATCGAGTTGTAGCATGTCCATGCTAGTAGACATATAGTGCCGCATTTGAACTTTATCTCATAAGGTCTGTTATGAGGTTAGCCTATTGTGTGTGACCCATTGGGCTCCACACCAAGCGAGCAGTGAGTTGTGCATAATGGAGAGTCGGATCCGATAGAATGACTTCTATTCGAATCTTACGAGCTACCACTAAACCCCTCTAGTGTGGTCATGAGAGACTCCACTCACAAGTCAAGAATGACGTCTACCAACATGTCATGACTACCCAGATAGTGTGATGTTCAATCTACAGGGATGGAACGCCCTTCGGTGATTAGTTACCGTGCAACTAAGTCCCATTATTACAGTGTCCCGATGTTGCCTACTGTACAGAAGAAGTGTCAAACCCTAATACTGGTTCATATGTATTTCACCCGCCAAGTTGTCATCTCAATAATGAAACGTCAAAAACATCTTCCTGACTTTCATGTCTACTATGGCTAGAGATTCCCGAGTCGACACTTGCAGGGACATATAAGACATTATCTCCTCTCACTAGGTATAATCGATTCCATGTTGGTTGCTCACTTACCTCCATGAATGGTTCCCCATGCTCAGTAATACCCAGCACATGACTCTGAGGGCCACGCAAGGATAGAACGAAAGCAATGGGTCATCACTCACAAGGTAACCATGACAACCTCAGGTCCAAGGACTGCTTGCACCTACTATCACCCGAGGAACATCCTATTGACACTCATGTAAGGATTCCATTATGTGTTCCGTGTGTAGGTCCATTCAGTGAACTCATTCTCTAATGAGCACCTACACTTGTACATTAATGACGACTCATAGGTAACTATGAGATCATCTACCCCTTATCGTTTAAGGCATGTACCAAGTGTGCGCACTAGTCTATCTGGAATCATCAATCCCCTAATTGGTGATCCTATGACTTGATACATTTAGAATAGGGGCACCTGGATTCCAAGTCTCACTGGCATGATCTCATCATGTCCTTAGAATCAATTGCCCAAGTTCATGGGGTTCATCATAATCTAATATATATATAATATAGATGCAACATATGATTAAAAGTCGCCTCATATTATTCATTAACCAAAAATAGTTCCCTACACATCAACATGTGATTGGCTCAAGGGCACTATTTCTTTCAGCGATGTAGTGGTTACAGGTATTATTGCAGTTAATACATTACTTGCTTATGCATTGTTTGATCCGGGTGTTATGCACTCTTTCCTATCTGAGTTGTTGGCTTCAAGGTTAGGGAAGGACAAAAGTTGGTTCTTGAACCTTTAGCGATGTCTACACCTACAGGTGGCACTGTAATAGCTAAGACGGTCTTTAGGGAGTGTAAATCTCCATAGGTGGGCACGATCTGAAAGCGGAGCTGATGTTCCTACCAACCCAAGAGTTGGATGTGATATTGGACATGGATTGGTTGTCAACCCATTTTATGTCACTTAATTGTAGGACAAAAGGTGGTCACTTTTTGCAAGCCGGGAATATCACCCTTTACTTTTTAGGGCGATGGGAGGGGAGGCTCCATCAGGGTGATTTCCGCCCTCCAGGCCCGCAAGCTGATGGTGGGTGGTTGTTAGTCTTTTCTGGCTTTTGTGTCTACAGATATCATTGGTGGAGAGTCGACTGGCAGTATAGAGGGGACTCCGATGGTCATGGATTTCCCCGATCTGTTCCCCGAGGAGTTACCAGGACTACCACCAGTGCGAGAGACTGAATTTTTCATCGAACTGCATCCAGGGGTGAAACTAATCTCAATTCCCCCAATACCGGATGGCGCTTGCGGAGTTGAGAGAACTTAAGGTCCAACTACAGGAGTTGTTGGACTTGGGGTTCATTCGCCCAAGTGTGTCACCTTGGGGAGCGCCGGTGTTGTTCGTTATAAAGAAAGATGGATCCATGCAGATGTGTATAGATTAATGGCAGCTTAATAAGGTAACTATAAAAAACCATTATTTGCTTCATGGGATTGATGATTGTTTGATCAGTTGTTGGGAGCCCAATTGTTTTCAAAAATTGATCTGAGGTCTGGGTACCATCTGCTGAGGATTTAGGATCAGGATATTCAAAAGACCGCTTTCAGAACGAGATATGGTCATTATGAGTTCTTGGTTATGTCATTCGGGCTAACTAATGCACCAACGGACTTTGTGGGCCTGATGAACTAAGTATTCAAGGAGTTTCTAGATAGGTTTGTCATAGTATTTGTTGACGATATCCTGATCTATTCTAGGAGCGAGGATGAGCACAGGGACCATCTGAGGGTAGTCTTAGAAACCCTCATGTAGCACCAGCTTTTTGTAAAATTCTCAAAGTGCGAGTTCTGGCTGACCAGTGTGGGTTTTTTGGGGCATATAGTGTCCAGAGAGGGAGTGAAAGTGGACACTGAGATCCGCAGCTTCTTGGGGTTGACCGATTACTATAGAAAATTTGTGGAGAATTTCTCTAAGATTACCGCCCTGCTCACGCGCCTAACTCAGAAAAAAGTAAAATTCTTTTGGGATGACAAATGCCAGGAGAGCTTTCAGAAGCTCAAGGACCGCTTGACTACCGCCCCAGTGTTAGCATTACCTTCAGGGTCGGGAGGATTCGCGGTGTATTATGATGCTTCTTAGGTTGGGCTAGGGTGTGTATCGACGCAGCATGGCCGAGTAAATGCGTATGCATCCAGGAAATTAAAGAACCACGAGAAGAGTTATCCTACTCATGATCTAGAGCTGGCGGCTATAGTTTTTGCTCTTAAGATGTGACACCATTATTTGTATGTTGAGGCATGTGAGATCTACACTAACCACAAGAGCCTCTAATACTTGCTCACTCATAAGGACTTGAACCTGAGGCAGCGAGAGAGCTTGCCGTGTGTTTGGACGGCGGAGCAGTTCTGTCGGTGTTTGACTATGAAGCTTTGGTGGTGCACATGCGAGTGTAGTCCACGCTGGTGGATATGCTGCGAGTAGCTCATGCAAAGGATGTTTTTTGCTTGCTGACCGCGGACCTGGTCAGGAGAGGTGACACTGATGATGGATACATAATGGATTTCGAGGGTGTCATGAGATTCAAGGACAGGATAATGGTGCCCGACATGGCAGAGGTCTGTAGAGAAGTACTGGAGATGGCCCACAGTTCCACCTACACTATGCATCCGGGGGCCACAAAGATGTACCGGGATTTGAAGCAGCATTATTGGTGGAAAGGAATGAAAAGAGAGGTGGCAGAGTTCGTGTCTAAGTATTTGGTCTGCCAGCAGTAAAGGTTGAACACTTGAGACCTGCAGGGTTGTTGCAGAATCTAGAGGTGCCTGAATGGAAGTGGGAGAAAATCACTATGGATCTTGTCACAGGCTTACCAAGGTCAGGAAAAGGAAATGATTCCATCTGGGTAGTGGTGGACTGTTTAACCAAGTCGACACATTTTATTGCAATGAAGACTACATTCACTACTGAGCAGTACGCACGACTATTCTTGGACCGCATTATTGCATATCATGGGATCCAAGTAATGATTATATTTGATCAAGGTACTCAGTTCATCGCTCGATTCTAGCAGTCCTTCCAAGAGGCCTTGGGCATGTAGGTTCGGTTTAGCATCGCTTTCCATCCTCAAACAGACGAGCAGTCCGAGAGAACCATTCAGACACTGGAGGATATGCTAAGGGCCTGCGTTCTGGACTTGGAGGGCGACTGGGAGAGACATTTACCCCTAGTGGAGTTCGCCTATATTAATAGCTACCAGAGTAGTATCAGTATGACACTGTTTGAGGCATTGTACGGGCGCAAATGCAGGTCAACCGTAGGGTGATTTGAGGATGGCGAGTCCCAAATGTTAGGTCAGGATCTGGTTCATGAGGCAGTTGAAAATGTGAAGTTGATTAAAGAATGACTTTTGGCAGCGCAGAGTCATTAGAAAATGTATGTAGATGGTAAAGCTCAAGATTTGGAATTTCAGGAAGGGGATTTGGTTTTCCTAAATGTGTCTCCTATAAAGGGGGTTGTTCGTTTTGGGAAATGAGGGAAACTAAGCCCCAAATTTATCGGGCCTTTTCTTATCTTGCGGCGTAGAGGCGTGGTTGCTTATGAGCTGACCCTACCGCCTAGCATGGACAGGGTACATCCCGTTTTCCATGTGTCCATGTTAAAATGGTACGTTCGAAATGAGTCCCATGTTCTTGATGCTGCTGCAGTCGAGGTTGATCCAGCGATTTCGTATGAGTAAAAGCTTGTTGAGATTCTGGATAGGCAGATGAGGAAGCTAAGATCTCGAGAGGTTCCCCTGGTGAAGGTCCGCTGGGAGCATCACTCTAGTTAGGAGGCTACCTGGGAGGTTGAGCGCGACATGATCGAAGGAAAAATATCCCGATCTTTTTGATGTCGTGGTGAGTTTCTTTCTCTTACCTAAAATTCGAGGATGAATTATCCTTAGGGGGGGGGGATGTTATAACCAAAAATTTGATTAAATTTATTTTAATTTTATAGCAGGAAGCGAGGACTTAAATTAAGTGAGTTAGCAGAGTTTTCGGAGCGAAATTTGGTAAGTTATTAACTTAGGAAAATTTAGAGAAAATTTATATTTGTTATTTATATGATTTGATATGTCATGGTGAGAGTAGACCTCAAGATGAGTTCAACGGTTCGATCGGAACTCGAATCAGATTTAGAATAGATTTATAGAGGGTTTTACTAGTCGGGTTATATGTGAGGGGCAAAATAGTAATTTGAGGCAATAATTAAACCCAAAATCTATAAATACCTGGGCTGTACGGTAGGGGGCGCTGCACAGCACCGGAGGCAGCAGTGTGAGGAGGCAGCAGTGTGAGGAGTCAGCTTTGGAGAGGGAGACATGTTTCGAGGCCGGATTTTGCGAGTCCGTCGGAGTGATCGTCGAGGAACCTTGCAATCTTTCTTCCTTCTTGTTTCCTCAACGCGGTGAGTGGTTTTATTCCCTTCCTTCCTTGTTCTTGATTCAAGCCGCCACCCCCCTTCCTTGCAATTTTCTTTTCGTGGATTTTTGCATCAAAATCTTTAGGCCATAAATCAATCGTATGACTTATATCGTTAGTATATCGTTTATATGTTGATACTTGCCTTCTTGAATTCATGCTGCATAGCCCCCCCCCTCTTTCAAGAAAAAATGTGCTATGTTATCCATGATTAAATTCCTAATTTTGTTTGATAAATAGGATTTTATTTTTGTCATTTATTCACTATTTTTTTATACTTAGATAGTCGGGGATGGCCCCTATGGCCTTAGGTGGGTGAGGGAGCATGCCGCCCCTACTTAGTACTGTTCGAGAGATATATTTTTAATTAGTTGATTCTTGGGTTAGTCTACTTTGATTTAGGGTTCTTTAATTTTATTAATTATTGGGATCATGCCGCCCCTTGTAGATATTATAAATTTGGTTTAGAAAATAATTATGATTAGGAAAGAGGTTAGAGACACTTGGAACATAGGCTCTCCTTGGCATGTTTTTGAATTCCTTGTATGAACACCTAAGGTCAATAAATTAGAGATGATGAAACATTGGAAGGGTTGGAATTTCCATGAGGGAAAATCCAAACCCAAGCCGCCGGCCCTATGAATAGAAAATAGAATAGTAATTAAATATTCTTCTTCCATAGAATGATGAATTATTTGGTATGTTATATTGTTATGGCAGGTTGAATTCTGTAAAGAAGATTGGTGTTGCTTATTTATGGTTGAGCTCATGGAACTAGTAATTTGACTCTTATTGGGAATTATTCTTAATTACTTGATATTTGTAACTTGGATCATGCGTTTGCTTAAATGTGGTTATTAAGGGCCCTGGTGGTCCTCGGATGGTTTTACGGGCATGAGGATGTTATGTATTTCCTTTATCACTACTTAAATTGTTGGTTGATTTATAAATGCTTGGGTGTGCTTGTGGTGGTGGACCGAGAAGCTCGTCAGCCACCACACTGATGACCGACCCAAGTGGCGTGAGCGGGAAGTACGCTGAGACAGAGCAGTGATTAGCGCCTGACTAGTAGGTCCTACGGGTCCTTGAATTATTGGACCGACGGGTCCTTGGACCGGGAAGCTCATCAGCACAACCACACTGACGACCGACTCAAGTGGCTTGTATGGATGGTTGGATGATTTTATATGATATTTATATGTTGTTGGTTTTATAGATATGCTCATATTAATTATTGCTTATGTGGATGAATGGTTACACTTGATGGTATTTATTTCTCGTCTGCATGATGATTTCTTTGGGCATATTTACTTCTGCGTATGAGGCATACTTTGATCTATCAATTATATATATCTGTTGGTTTGAATTATTGGATATGGTTGTAGAGGATTATGCCACTCACTAAGTCCTAGTTGCACTTACTGTTTATATATTGCTATCTTTTCAGCACCTGAGCTTGATCAGATAGGTACTGGGATGCAGTAGCACAGCTGGTGACGACAAGGACAACGGATCTCGTCACACGTCGTGGTCGGGGATTGTATACCCAAGTATGTCGGGTCTTTTTTATTTTTCTTTAGTCATATGGGTCGGTGTTTAGATTTGTTTTCCGCATTTTAATGATAAGAACTTTATTCTTGATTAGTTGGTTTATTTAAAGGAGTCTTGAACATTTATTGGCATCAGACTTTTTACTTTGGGTTTTGCTCGGTTATGTGAAAGCAAGAAAGTTGGTTTCTTTTCTTTATAAATCGTTGAGGATTCTATAAATTTTGTTTCTCTTGGTTGGGTTAGGCTTCAGGGTACATGTAGTACTTTGGCCGGTCAAGCCCAGGTTTGGGGTCTGACAGGTACGATGCCCCTCCCCCTCCCCCTTCCCATATTCTATCAGTGTTGGGGTTGAAACCTGATTGCCTAGGTACGCTCACAACCAACTTGCACTATAATTGCTCTTGGTCCTGAACACGGGGTACTAGGGCCTGAACACGGGGTGATGCGGGTCCACTCATCTCCTGGTCTGGCGTGGGGGATCTGCAAAGACACTCCAACACTCAAGTAAGAAAGAATTTCAAATGATGGGTATGAAATTGAAATTAAGAGTATACCTGATGTGTGTCATGCATGTTTATAGTGCAGGTTAGAGATGTTTCAGGGCGATGATGTCTCCATAAATCTCGCAGGGATATGTCCGAAATGGGTCGAGGTCTATCTTAGAGAGCCTTCAATTACAGTTTTTGAGTTGTGGCCTCCTCAAGCAATGGTGGCTGAGGTTCCTGGGGACAATGTCCCTTCTGGGTCTACCGAGGCTTCTCCAATTTCCCGCCAGTAAGTTAGTGTCTTAAGAATTTTATGTGAAGTTGTGACTGTGTGTTGATAGTCTGGTGGATTGTTTTCATTTGGGGGATTCTTTGAACTCCGTCTTGGGGTCATTGAGGGCGTGAGAGCCCGAGGTCTTCAAGGGCACTGAGGCCGCGTGTAGTGGCACTGAGGCTAAGGTATGTGCTTGGTCATTGAGGATATGGGGGCCCGTGTGTAGTGGTGCTGAGGTCGAGGACTGCGCTTCAGGTCAAGCTAAGCTCGTGGGGAGAATAAGGTAAGACCATGCTTGGGATCGTTGAGGGAATGGGATCCCGAGGTCTTCAAGGGCACTGAGGTCGTACATAGTGGCGTTGAGGCCGAGGACCATGCTTCGGGTCAAGCCAAGCTCGTGGGGAGCATAAGGCAAGACCATGCTTAGAGTCATTAAGGCGTGGGAGCCCGAGGTCTTCAAGGGCACTGAGGTCATAAGTAGTGGCGCTAAGGCCGAGGATCAAGCTTGGGGTCAAGCCGAACTAGCGGGGAGCGTAAGGCAGAACCATGCTTGGGGTCGAGGGTGTGGGAGCGCGAGGTCTTCAATGGCACTAAGGCCGTAAGTAGTGGCAATGAGGTCAAGGACCGCACTTGGGGTCAAGCTGAGCTTGCGAGGAGTGTAAGACAGGACCATGTTTTGGGTCATTGAGGGCATGGCAACCCGAGTTCTTCAAGGGCACTGAGGCTGTAAGTAGTGGCGTTGAGACCGACGACCGCGCTTGGGGTCAAGCCGAGCTCATAAGGAGCGTAAGGCATGACCACACTAGAAGTCGTTGAGGGCGTGGGAGCCTAAGGTCTTCAAGGGCACTAAGGTTGTAAGTAGTGGCGCTGAGACCGAGGAACATACTAGGTGTCAAGTCGAGCTTGCGGGGAGCGTAAGGTAGGACTACGCTTGGGGTCGTTGAGGGCATGGGATCTCGAGGTATTCAAGAGCATTGAGGCCGTAAGTAGTAGCGCTAACGCCAAGGATCGTGCTCGGGGTCAAGCCGAGCTCATGGGGAGCATAAGGAAGGACCATACTTGGGGTCGTTGAGGACGTGGGAGCCCGAGGTGTTCAAGGGCAATGAGATTGTAAGTAGTGGCATTGAGGCCGAGGGCCATGCTTGGGGTCAAGTCCAGCTTGCGGGGGTGCGTAATGTTGGTGAAATGGCCTACACTAGAGGAGGGGTGAATAGTGTGTTTACTAATCTTTTTGCTTAAATTCGGTTTTTATTGTTTCTTTGGTTACTTAGGCAAATTACAAATTGAGTAGCAAGTGGAAGCAAAGTAAATACGATAATGAAGTAAACACAAGTAGAAGCAATGCAAACACAATGATTTATAGTGGTTTGGCCCCAATGCCTACTCTACTACCTAAGCACCCCGCTTAGGATTTCTAAACTAAACTTTACTAGATTAATTGTTTCCTTTACAACGAGGACGTTTTCACCGGAGAGTCTCCGCTCTCACAGCGAAGGCACTTCCACACCCGGAAGTACTGAGAGCACTCTCCCACCTCAAACCTAAAGGACAACAATACTAATCCTAGTAAACTAAGTTTACACCGGTGGATTTAAACCTCAAACACCATGGCTACCACCCGATTTCAAGACCTAACAACCAAGGTCTTCACAAGCTCAAATACAATAAAATAAACAAGAAAATACACAACTTAATGGAGCAATAAATCAAACAACTTATACTTAGCTCCTCTTGATGCCTTGGTGATGAATCAAATCAAGCTTGAAGGCAAACTCAAGAAAGACAAGTTGGAAAGCTAGGGTTTCTCCAAGTAATGGCTCAATGAAAGCATGGAAATGATCAAGGATGGTTTAATGGAGTTTAGGAGTGATCAAAAGTGTCAAAGGAAGGCTGGGACATCAGTATTTATAGAGCCATGAAGTGTGCTCGGGTGAAACATTGCTCAATGGGTCGAAATAGAGCCATTTTCGCCCACCGATCGCAGGTCCAGTCGATCGTCAGTCGATCGACCGAGCAACCACCGAGTGACCGAAGGCATTCTGTCCATTCTGGGCATCGTTCGGTCAACCAGTCGGTCAACCGAAATGCCTTCACCTTCTGCCAGTCGACCAGTCGATTGATCGAATCTGGGCAGGGCTGATTTCTTGTGTATTTTTTTGCTTGTTTGTTCATTCTGGGTTCCATCTTCGCTAAGTCTACTTATATAACATTTCTTAACTTAAAAGTTAAATAACTTTAAAATATATATGTTATATAAGGATTACCCCCTATTTGGATTCAATAAAAATATCTAAAAAATTAAAATCCTTAAGAATCAAAATCTAACTTTTAGGGTCTAGTACAAATTTCCGGAAACTAGAACTTTTATAATCTCCCGGGTCAAATATGGGTAGGCTAAAGACTTCCAAAAAATTCTTAAAAATATCTTATTATCTAGTTTTTTCCTAAGGAACAATTACCGACACTTTTGGTACCAAGAAAATATCTAGGTTATATAGCTCTCCAAGGAGCTCCCTAAGCTTAGTGAATTTCACGGTCTTATCTAATTTTCCAGGTTTTCATATTTTAGGGTTCTGATATGGTATTTTGGGTTCTTTTTATCATCATGAGGATTTACAACACATTCTAGATAGCCTAAACCTAAACTCTATCTTTTCGAAAAATCTCAAGCGTCGACGAGCGTCCTTGTCGATTTCTCCAATTTTTTCGATCGCGGACGTCGTGTGCTAACCGATATGGAACCTGAAAGTATTTCTCAATGAAACAAGAAAATGATGTCTCAAATCAATATGCTTAGTTCTAGAATGTAGAATGAGATTTTTGGTTAAATTAATTGCACTAGTATTATCACAATGTATAGGTATGCAAGAATACCTAAGTCCATAGTCTAAAAGGGTTTGTTTCATCCAAAGGACTTGTGCACAACAACCAGCCGCGGCGATGTATTCCGCTTCGGTAGTTGAAAGCGCAATCGAGTTTTGTTTATTTCAGAACCAAGAAACAAGACTCGCTCCTAAGAATTAACAACACCCACTAGTGCTTTTCCTATCTGCCTTAAATCCGGCAAAATCAACGTCCGAAAACCCGATTAAATCAAATGATACATGACATGGATACCATAATCCTAAGTCAACCGTGCCCTTTAGATATCTCAATATACATTTTACCGCACTTAAATGAGACATCTTGGGGCAAGATTGAAACCTAGCACATACACATACGCTAAACATGATATCGGGTCTACTTGCGGTTAAATAAAGGAGACTACCGATCATACCTCGATACCATTTTTCGTCCACTTTAATGCCCTCTTCATCTTTGTCAAACTTGATGGATGCGCTCATAGGTGTAGAAGCTATCTTGGCTTCATTCATCCCAAACCTTTTGATGAGCTCCTTTGTGTACTTAGCTTGATTGATGAAGATCCTATTGTTGGTTTGCTTGATTTGTAGACCAAGCATGAAGGAGAGCTCTCCCATCATGCTCATCTCAAATTCATCCTGCATACACTTAGCAAACCTCTCACAGAGCATTTCATTAGTGGCACCAAAAATTATATCATCAACATAGATTTGAACTAGTAGCATGTCATTTTCATGGTGCTTGATGAAAAGTGAAACATCCGCTTTTCCTATATCAAAACCTTGTTCAATTAAGAAAATAGAAAGTCTTTCATACCAAGCCCTAGGGGCTTGTTTTAAACCATATAAAACCTTTTTGAGTTTGAAAACATGATTTAGAAACTCAAAATTTTCAAAACCGATGGGTTGTTCAACATAAACTTTTTCATTTATAAAACCATTTTAAAAAGTATTTTTTACATCCATTTGAAAGAGCTTAAAACCCTTAAAGCTAGCATATGCTAAAAGCATCCTAATTGCTTCTAATCTAGCTATGGGAGCATATGTTTCATTATAGTCTATTCCTTCTTGTTGGTTGTACCCTTGCATTCTATAAAAGCAGTGGGGCCAAAATTCACTGCTTTGACGTGACTCGAACGTTTCCCTACTTTAACTCCTAGTCACTTTGTCTCTTCTCTGGCAATAAAGTTATGAGTTGCTCCCGAGTCTACCATCGCACGGGTGGTTCTGCCCTTGAGCTTGATGTCGATGAACATGGATGCTCATGATACAATATTTACAATGCACGTTAGGGACCATCATGACACATATAGGACTTGACAACCCCGAGGGTCTCTAACATTCTCCCCCACTTATGAAGTTGATGCCCTCGTCGACTTGTTCTTGAAGGCATTGGAGAGGTTTTGATCCTTGATCTTCCATTTCTTCATCTCGTGGACTGGGTACCGTCGGTCCGTGTCGTTCAACTTTCGACTCTCGTAAGCGGTGGAATGTCCTTCTTGCATGAGAATGCCTCCAATTACGAAGTCTGCCAACTCTAGTAGGGTCCTTTTGTAAGGAGGTCGATGTGGGGCTTGCTCCCTGGTCCCTGCTGCAGGTTCACGCTGTGCACCACATCTTATGAGTCATCTGTCCGGTGCATGCGTCTTAGGAGCCATCTACTCTGCGAACAAACATTGTGACTTAGGGGTCATCTGCCCTGCGCAGAAACCTTGCGTCTTATGAGTCATCTGCTCCGTGCACGAACATTATGACTTAGGGGTCATCTACCCTGCGCACACTTGCATCTTATAAGCCATCTGCTCTGCGCACACTTGCGTCTTATGACCCCTCTGTTCTGCGCACACTTGCATCTTATGAGCCCTTTGCTCTGCCCAATCAGGATGGTCATCAAATTTTACTGCAACCACCTTTGTGACTTTGCCTTGTCGGACTCTTTCATTCACTTGTTTGGCGGAAAGGAGTTTGTTCTGGCTTCTTGGTGCTGAGTGCACTATTGGAACGATGCTGGGGTTGTCCTCTCCCATCAAGCATATCATGTCGAGGAAGGGCATGGGTACCGCCTTTGCTGATTTGAGGAACTCTATCCCTAGAATGACTTGATAGTCATCGAGGGGCACGACCATCATGTTGATCTACCCTTTTCATCCTCCAACTTTCAACGGAACGTCTCTTCCGATGTCGTCGATTTTCTAAGTTTCGGAATTCACCGCTTTGACATGACTCGAACTTTTCCCTAGTTTGAGTCCAAGTCGCTTTGCCTGTTCTTTGGCAATAAAGTTATGAGTTGCTCCCGAGTCTACCATCACTCGGGTGGTTCTACCGTTGAGCTTGCTGTCGATGAACATGGATGCTCATGATACAATATTTACAATGCACGTTAGGGACCATCATGACACGTATAGGACTTGACAACCCCGAGGGTCCCTAACATTCTCCCCCACTTACGAAGTTGACGCCCACGTCGACTTGTTCTTGAAGGCATTGGAGAGATCTTGATCCTTGAAATTCCACTTCTTCATCTCATGGACTAGGTACCGTCGCTCTGTGTCGTTCAGCTTCCGACTCTCGTAAGTGGTGGAATGTCCTTCCTGCATGAGAACGCCTCCAATTGTGGAGTCCGCCAACTCTGGTGGGGTCCTTTTGTAAGGAGGTCGATGTGGGGATTGCTCACTGGTCCCTGCTGCAGGTTCATGCTTCGCACCGTATCTTTTGAGTCATCTGTCCGGTGCATTCGTCGTAGGAGCCAACTACTATGTGAACAAACATTACGACTTAAGGCTCATCTTCCCTGCGCAGAAACCTTGCGTCTTATGAGTCATCTGCTTCGCACACGAATATTACGACTTAGGGGTCATCTACCCTGCGCACACTTGTGTATTATGAGCCCTCTGCTCTGCGCACACTTGCATCTTATGAGCCCTCTACTCTACCCAATCCGGATGGTCTTCCTATTTTACTGTAGCTGCCTTTGTGACTTCGCCTTGTCGGACTCTTTCCTTCACTTGTATGGCGGAAATGAGTTTGTTCTGGCTTCTTGGTGCTGAGCGCATTGTTGGAACGATGTTGGGGTTGTTCTCCCCCATCAAGCATATTGTGTCGAGAAAGGACATGGGTACCGTAGTGAGCCGTCATCGAGGATCAAAGACGGATGCTGGAGATGATGCAATCTCTCCTGATGTAGCTAGGAGCTCCCTCTGGCATTCCCATTCTTGGACCTGTCGATCCATCGTCCTCCTCGACCCAATCGACCCCACTCCCGATGCAACCGCTCTAGACTCCACAGCCTTCAACGTAGCTGTTAGATTTTTTTAGTATATTTTGATCACATTATACTTGATATTTGTATATAGTTTAGTTTTGATACTTGATACTTAATAGCCTCCGTTTGAGGTTTAGATAGTTTTATCTTGATTACATTGATGATATATATATATATATAACATATAAGTATAAATTGATTCATATTGTGTGGTTGGTGTGTTGTGTATATTGTGTTGTATATTTCGTAGATATCAATGTAATAGGAATTTTTATTTTTTCAAGTGCAGGATAAAGCACCATCGATGACTTACCCACAGTTAGCCGTCAGTAAGTCATCGCTGAAAGCGTATCGTAAAATGGTTGATGGTCAGGGCAACATGGGTTATCACGATTGCTAATAATCTTCAGCTACAGCTAAGCGACAATGTTTTAAGCGATGCATTACCAAGGGTTGTTGCACCGTTGATGATAACATTTCGACGGCTCTACCAACCGTCACTAATGAATACATCATGAGCAACGCCTATAGCACTCATCATTGATAAGTTATTTATGACAATCTCATCGGCCGTTACAACTTATTAGCGACATACCCTTCTACGACATTGTTGCAACAGTATTTGCCATTAGTGTTAAGCATCACCGACGGCAGTTCAGTAACGGTTTGAGTCGTTGGCGAAGCTTATATTTTTAGTAGTGAAATATATGTTGGAGTAAGATTTTCAACCTTGGTCTTAATCTCAGTTTTGATGATAACAAGCATGGAACTAATGTTTTCATAGAGAAATATTTTTAGATTCCAAGTCGGTTAGCGTTCAACGTCCGCGATCGAAAATATTGGAGAAATCAAATAATCAAAAGGACGTTGGTCGACGTGCTCGAATTCGTCAAAAAGAATAAGAGTTTAGGTTTAGAGTGTCAAAATCATTTGTATTAATCCTCATTATGATGCAAAGACCCCTAAAGAACCAAATCCATAATTAGAAACCCGAATCGAAGATAGAACCCGACTGAAATTGCATTCAGAGCAGTTTCGGTCGCTGGTCGGTCGATGGTTCAGTCGACCCTTCATTATGGTTTGGTCGGCAAGAGGCAAAAACCCACAGTGGATGTTCGGTCAATGGTTCGGTCCACTGACCGACCGATCGATCGGCGGTCGATAACGGCTCTTTTTCGAGCCGTTGTGAGGTGTTTCACCCGAGCCCACTTCATGGCTCTCTATATATTGATGCCTCATCCTTCCTTACACCACCTTGATCACTTCTAACCTTCTTGAGCCATCTTGTGATCGTTCCTAAGCTTTATTGAGCCAATTCTTGTGGAAACCCTAGCTTTGATCTATTATCTCTTTGATTGAGCCTTACCTTCATTGTTTCATCGTCAAAGGCATCAAGAGGAAGTTAGGAATCTTATTGTGGAGCTAAGTACTTTATTATTTGATTTATTGCTCCATTATTGTTGTATTTTTGTTGTTAGTTTCATTGAATATCAAGTGTGTAAATATCTAGTGTGTAGATATTGAGTTTGGTGATTGCTTGGGTGTAGAGGCCTAAATCAACCGGTGTGATTAGTTTACTAGGATTAATTGTGTTATTCTTAGGATCGATTTGAGGTGGGAGAGTGCTCTCGGTAGGAAGGCAGAGACTTCCGAGTGTGAGAGCGGAGACTCTCCGGTGAAAATGTCCTCATTGTAATTAAAGGAAACAATTAATCTAGTAAAACTAAGTTGGAAATCCTAAGCGGGGTGCTTAGGTTGTGGAGTAGGCATTGGGGCCGAACCACTATAATTTATAGTGTTTTCATTGCTCTATTATTTGTGCCTGCTTATATTGCTTATCATTTACTTCCGCGCGTAATTAACCTATATCATGTTTTGCCTAAATAGTTTAAGAAAAGGATTAAAACCTAATTTAGGCTTAAGTTTAGCGAATACACTATTCACCCTCCCCACCCTCTAGTGTAGGTTATTTCACCAATATTTGGTATCAAAGCAGGTCGTAGATTATGATTTCACCATCTCCTCTACATTTTGCCTCGATATGAGGAATGACACTAGAGAGTTTAGCATCTACACCTCCTAGGTTCGACGACTTAAACTTTGGTCTTCGGAAATATAGGATGTACACATATTTAACATGTTAATATTAGAATTCATTGAACCCAAGGTTGACAATGCTTGCTTTGAGTGAAATTGACAAGAAAATATTTAAATTTAATAGAGATGCCATGAATTGCATACTTTCCACATTATCAAATAACATCCTAGAAAAAGTCATGCATTGCTCTTCGGCTTGTGATTTATGAGCCACTTTAAATATTTTATATGATCATGCCAAAACCGAAGAGATTGGCACTTTTGATGAAGGTGGTGATGACAATGGTCACTCACCTACTACTAATCTTGGTTTTGATGCCCATAGTGCTTCTAGTCAAAGGAGCAACTATAAGGGCCGAAAACGATAGGTGATTTTATTGGCGAAATGGCGACACTAGAGGGAGGGTGAATAGTATATTTACTAATACAATTAGCCTAAATCCAAATTTTAATCGTTTACTTGATTAGTTAGGCACGTTGCAATTATGCGGTTGAATGCGGAAGCAAGATAAAGCAATTAATCACAAACAGTTTAAAACAACAATGCAAACACAAGATTTATAGTGGTTCGGCCCCAATGCCTACTCCACTACCTAAGCACCCCGCTTAGGATTTCCAAATTAGTTTTACTAGATTAATTTACGTTTCCCTTACACAGAGGACTTTTCACCAAGAGATGCACTCTCGACCTAAGGCACTTCCACACCCGGAAGTCACCGCCTTCTTATCGAGAGTCCTCTTCCACCTCAACCCTAAGGGACAACGAAAGTAATCATAGTAAACACTACGTTTTACAAAAGTGGCTTTACACCTAACACCAGGTAACCACTTGTACACAACAAGACCTAACAACCTAGGTCTTCACACAAACCCAAATCAAAAAATAGTTTCAAATAAGAGTTAAAATTACAAGGGAAAAGAGCTTTAAGTAAAACAAAATTATCTACTCTTTTCCAAGCCTTAAAACCTTCAACTCGCCAAGTCGTTGAGGTTGAATTAAATCCTGAGTTGAGGAAGCAGACGACGCTTGAAGAAGAACTCGATGAAGAATAGAGCGCAAGCTTTAATCAATCTTTTGGAAGATTCTTATCTCTCTCTTGGATGCTCAAAATTTTTTGTAAGAATGAGAGAAGAAGATCAAATGAAGTATACGAGGGTGTATTTATACCCTCATGAAGAAACGGCTGTTCAACGGATAGAAAACTATCTGTTATAGGCCGCCGGTCGAATGGTTGATCGATCGACTGGTCGACCGGTCTTTCGACCGCTTCTTTTCTGTCTATGGTCGATCGACCGCTTCTTTTCTGTCTATGGTCGATCGACCGACGGGTCGACCGCCCAGATGTGACTATTCATCCCTGACCTTCGGTCGACCGCCAAGCCTACTGCCCAAAACCAGCCACTGTCGATCGACCGATTGATCGATCGAAGTGCCCACTGTCATTTTTTGGCAGTGTTCAGTCGACTGAAATGGCTGGGCCTTTCTTTCTTACCCTATTCAGTCGACCGCCTGGTCGATCGAACATAGGTTGAGATTATTTTTTCAGCCTATTTCTTCCGCGCTTCGATTCCGGATTCCGGCTTTCAACGAGCATCATCTTGGAGGGCTTTAGACTTGATCTTTGGACTCATCCAAACAACTTTGGTGTACTTGTCGATCTTCCAAAAATTTCCACGACGAATCTGAGCACGACGATCAATGTCCTTTCGATTTTGCGATTTCTCTGATTTATCCGATCGAGGACATCGAACGCTGGTCGATATGGAACCTGAAAGATATTCTTAATGAAATCATTAGTCTCATGTTTATTATCCTCAAAACCAAGATTAAGGCTAAGGTTGAAAACCTAAAGCCAACAATCTCCCCCTTTTTGATGATGACAAACTTCCTTAAGAAAATATATACATTAAAGCATAGAAGGATATCAACTAAGGGATTTTTTCCCCTTATCAACATGCATATCTATGAGAATAAACTCCCCCTATCTATATGCATCGGTTTCCTATATTTTCCTCCCCTTTACCTATACTTTTCTCCCCATTTTAACTATACATTTCTCCCCCTTTTGACTATACATTTCTCTCCCTTTTGACATCAATCAAAAAGGGCAAGAAGGATCTATCTATTCAAAGGGATGAAAGACAAGTATTTTTTCATGAAGTTGAGACTCTAAAGATTTTTCATGAAACATGACAATCTCAACCCTAGGGATGGAAAACAAGAATTTAATGAGAAACAAGATAATACATGATATGTTAAAAAATTGTATAGTTGAATGCCAAATTGAATCATGTATTTTCTCAAAGTAAATATTGTTTCTTTTTCATGACATTTTTAGATTCCATTCAAACTTTCAAAATACAAATATATAGTCATTTTAAATAATCTATATCAAGTTTGAAGTGAAACTAATGTCATTTGATCTAAATATGAACTTAGCATGTTTTCATTTGAAATAATCATGAAAAACATGAAAATGCTAAGTCTCAATGTTTTGCTATCTACTCATGTTTTCTCAAACTTAGGCATCAAGACATTAAATATGAGATAATATAAGTCTATGAATCAAGTTTGGATTTAAGATGAAATTTTTAATTCACTTTGTTGACTTAGGTCAACCTATACTTAAAGTTTTCAAAAATCAAGCTTTTAAGTTTATACAAAGTCATATTTTTGATGAAAAACTTTTGAAACTAATTTTTGGATGAATTTTTTTTTGATACCAAATATTGAATGGTCATTTGAAATGAATGTATCAAGTTTGAACTCAAAATAAATTTTTTAAGTTCATTTTTCATCCTATATTATTTTCAAATAAACAAATGGATACTAGCTATCATACAAAATATCAAAATCATTTCTAGGAATGATTTTACTCAAGAAATTGTGTGAATGATATTAGAAATAGAATCCAAATGGTATACATGAGTTTTCATTGAAATTTTGAAGAAAAATCAAAGTATCGGAAAGATTAGCGTTTCAAGAATGATGATACTTTGTGTTTTGAAATCCAACTTCAGAAATTCACTTTAAATCCAATTCTTGATGAAACTTTTTGAAATTTTTACTGATAAAACTAGATTTTTCGGTGAATGTGTAGTTTCAAGAATCATCTAAAAATGATTTTTCTATATTTCCCTAGAAATAACTGAAATTGGTGATATCAATTGTTGAACAAATGACAATTCCATAATTTTTCAGTTATTTTCAAAGAATGCTTAGTTTTCATTCAAACTTTTATGACACCACATAATGGTCATGTAAAGAGTGTATGTCAAGTTTGAAATGAAAATTATATCCTTAAGTCAAGATATCAACCTAGCATGGTTTTATTCAAAATTAAACTAGTTTTTATGAAACTTGCTAAGTTTCAGTCTTAACTTTTACTCATGATTTTTTCAAATTTAAACCTATGAATACTTAACATGAGTAAATCTAAACATGTTCCACAAATATGGATTGAAAATGAGACCTTTAAGTCAACTTGTTGACTTGGGTCAACATGGTTCAAAGAGAGGTAAACATGAATTAACCTCTATGTTATTTTATTCATATCCATATGAATTTTTCACTCTAAATGCATGGAAACATGTCATACCTATTTCTAAACATATTTATTAAGTTTGGACTTAAAATCAAGTGTCCAAGTCAATTTGTTGACTTGGGTCAAACCTTTTAAGCTTAAGTCCACTAATGTGATCTAGTTATCACATTTTCATCTACTCATGAATTTTTAACATTGAACACCTAGAGTCATATCATGTGTGTCTAAACATGTTTGTTTGATGTTTACTCAAAATGAGGTCTCTAACAAGAAATTTTAAACTAGTCCAATTTTATTCAATATTAATATCATGAAATTGCCTACTCATGAAAATTTAATATTTATCATTCAAAAACAATCATGAGAATAAAAACATCAATATTCATGAATATTCAATTATTATATTTAAAAAAAAATTACAAAACTAATTCATACCTTCTTCTTAGAAATTTGCCCAACCTTTTCATTTCCTTTTTCATTTTCTTTTTAGATAGCATATCCTTCATTTACATTCACAACTTGCAAGTAGACATCATTACTATCATAATGAAATAATTATGACTAACAAGCTAACAAACTAAATAGCAAGGTTCAATGCAAAGTTTCATTTTAAAACCTTAACCTATGCTAGATAGCAAAGATTCATTTTTAAAAGGTTGTCACACTACAAAAAATTCGTTATATATCGACTTCGTAATTTTGACGTCTAGTAAAGACGTCGAAATGTAAAATTATTAAAAAAATTTAATACAATAAATTTCGACGTCTTTAGTAGACGTCGAAATTTTTTCCACATCTGACAAACATTTCGACGCCTGACAATAGGTGTCGAAATATTTCGACGCTTCACAACAGGGGTCAAAATATTTCGACGCCTGAAAATAGCTGACAGGCGTTGAAATATTCGTTTCGACGTCTGAAAAGACGTCAAAATATTTAACGTTTCGACGTCGGTTCAGCCATCAAAAAATAATTAATAAAATAATATTTTTAACAAATTTCGACGCCTAGAGACGTCGAAATTTCGACGTCGGCGTCTTAGCAGACGCCAAAAAAAATTTGGCGCCTGCTGGAGGCGTGGGTAAGCGGGCGAGCGCGCGTGGCACGCGCGCTCGCCCAGCCGGAGGCGGGAGATTTCCCGCCTCCTGCTTTTTTTTAGAATAAATATTTTTTTTAATATTTAATTATATATATATTTTTAATATTTAATTATATATTTTTTTAATTTCTTTCGCTTCTACTTCTACTTCTTCTTCTTCACGCATCAGCCCGCCTCCGATCGCGATCCCCCGCCTGGCCCCCTGCCCCGCCGCCGCCCGATCCCACGCCGGAGTCGCCCGCCTCCGATCTGCAGGCCCCCGAAGCCGCCGCCCGAGCCCACGCCGGAGTCGCCCGCCTCCGATCTGCAGGCCCCTGAAGCCGCCGCCCGAGCCCACGCCGGAGTCGCCCGCCTCCGATCTGCAGGCCCCCGAATCCGCCACCTCATCTCCCGTTGTTGGCCCCTCGTCGTCCTCCAAAGAAGACGCCATGCTCCCCTACGCCAACGACTCCCGCCTCCTCCTCCGCACGCCATCCGGCACGTACCCCGTCGCCACTGTCGACTACGCCGACCCCCACCTCGTCGTCACTAACCCGTCCATGTGGAGCTGCCGCTCCTCCGACGTCGACGGCGCCGTGCCTCCGTGCCGCCCGGCTAACCCCTTCAGCCTCGACAGTAGCACCCGCTTCTCCCTCTCTTCAACTGCAGCAAGGACGCCGTCATCGTCGAGCCCAAGCCCGCCTTCTGCTAGCACTTCCTGGACCCTTGCGACTCCGCCTGCGACAGCGTCGGCTACCTGTGCCGCAACTTGCTGGATTGCCCCGACGTGATGGTGGACCGGAGGATGAGCTGCTGCTCGTACTGCCCGAAGGCGTCAGAGTCGCTGCGGCTCATGCTGTAGCACTGCGAGACGCCCGCGAGCGTGTACTGGAGGACGGTGGAGCGGCTCCATTTTGAGCGGCTCTATTTTGAGCGGCTCCATTTTGAGCGGCTCCATTTTTTTTAAATATTTTATTTACATATCGACGTCTTACAGACGTCGATATGCAAAAAAAAATTTATATATTTTATTTGCATATCGACGTCTTAACGGACGTAAATATGAAATTTTTTTTATTCTTTTAAATGTTTCGACGCCTTCTGACGTCTATAAGTGGGCGTCAATATGTCGAACATTTCGACGTCCAAATAGACGTCGAAATATTATTTTAGCGCTTGTTATATTCCACTCGATTTCGTCGTCCAAGCCGACGTCAATATATTATTTTTGACGGTGGCCGACGTCGAAACACCTTTATATTTTGACGTCAAAATATACGAGGTTTGTTGTAGTGTCATGATATCTAAATGAATCTAAGAAATCTTAAGATGTGAACTATTTGAGAAATAAGATCTCTACCTATGTTAAACTAGTTTGGACTTACAAGAAGGTCTGTAATAATAGATATTTACCTAGAACAAGTTTCATGCAATGAAATTTGTCTAAGTACTAAAGTTCTACCTACTCATGAGAATTCAAGTGTGTTAACATGCAAATCTAATCATGAGTATAGAGACATAGTTTAAACTTAAACATTGAGGTATAACACTTAAGATTTTGAATCTATCAAGATTATACCTTATTCATGATAATTTGCCAAACTAATCTTTTTCTTCCTAATTAGCCTTCTTAAAACACTTATTACTTGCAAGTAAGCTACACTAATATTTTTAGAGAAAATATAGCTACTTAGCAAGCTAACTCAACCAAAAAGCAAAGAGATGCATCAAGTATCATTATCAAATATCACTTTGCTAAATGGTTTCAAATTCGTTTCAAAATGAAATCGAGTGATATCAAAACGAATTTTAAGAGATCACAAGAATAATAAATGAAAAATATGATCTCCAACCCTTCATATTGGTTGAAAACCGAAAGGCCACAATGTGCCTACGATTTAGAACCGCAAGGTCGCTTAAGCCCATTATAGGCCACCTGGGTCTCCGAAGAGACCGGGAAATCAAAAATCAAAAACATTTTTCAAAAGATGTTAAGAGCAGGGGAAGTCAATCAATTTTAGGCATGTATCATAACTCCAACTTAAATAAAACAAGTCAAAGTAAGGAGATGATAAAAAGGTATACCTAGATGCCAATTTCCATACCTATGGCATCATGATGCTTTGAAGTTGCAACCAATGAATCATACTTCATTTAAGTTCATGATCAACTTCAATTCTTCACTTCTCATTCATCCTTGTGTGGTAGCTCCCCCTACAAAAGAAGATGAGACTTTTGGTACCCAAATGGCTTTGGGTCCTTGGGGGTGAGTTAGCCTAGGAATCCAAAGTGTCTTAACTACACTTGGATTTTTTTTGAATGCACAATCAACAATAGCATGGCTAAAAATACCACAATAAAAACAATGTCCATTGAATTTCTTTTTATTTATGCTATGAACATTAGATCTATCATTTGAATGCTTGATATGTGAGACATGATGAATATGAGCATTCTTAGATGAAATATTTTTATTTTGAACATGAGGTTTAAAGGTAGAATGTCTAACATGAGATTTATCATTAGCATGAACATTCTTTTTACTAAAATTCTTAAATGAGGAAATATTTTTCATTTCATTCACTTTCTTGTTTAGATTTAGAACCTCATTTTTCAAATCAATCATTGAGTTATGTAAAGCATGCATTTGAGATTTCAACATATAATTTTCCTTTTGATTTTTGAGTTTTCATTTTTCAAAGACTCATTCTCAATTTTGAAATCATTCTTCAATTTTTCATTTTCAAGCTTTAAGTCCTTAAGCTCAAGTTTCAACATATCATGATAAGGATCAAATGAGCTAGATTTTAATTTCTCATTTTCTAATTCTAGAGCATGCAAATGTGAACTAAGTCTAGAATTCTCATTTTTGATCCTTTTGTTTTCCTTATCCTTTTTCAAGAGCAAGACATACATGATTTTATACTCATCCATCATTTCATCAAAATTATGAGAGCTAGATGAGTTACTATTATTATTGTTATTAACATGAATAGAAGAGGTGGAGTGTACCTCATTGTCATCATTCATGAGGCATTCTTTTGGTTACCATAGTCATGAAGGGAGGATGCTTCACTTGAGTAGGATGATGTGGAAGCATTTGACCTCCTCTTTGCCTTGTTCTTCATGGTAGGGCAATTCTTACTTGCATGCCCTTTCTCATGGCACACATGGCAGATCACCTTTCTCTTTCGGCTTTTAGTGTTTTTATGACTGGAGACACTTTGGGCTTCAAAAACCATGTTAGCATTGGAAGGATGACAATTGTCATCATTATCCTCATTAAAAGTTTCTAACTCCTCGGTTTTAGCATAATCATATAGCATATTCAAAGTAGCTCAAATATCATATGCCGAGATACAATGCATGATCTTTTCAAAGATATTATTTTCACAAGAACAATATATGCAATTTGTTGCCTTAGCATTTAATTCAAACATATTAATTTGTTCTTGTGTCCATGCATCCATGTTTTCCTTAGGTTCAATATATTTGATTTTTACCATGTTAAATACACCTGTCTTTAGAAAGGTGTACATCCTAGATTTCCATAGACCAAAGTTCGAGGCATCGAACAAAGGAGGTGTAGACGGTACCAACTCTAGAGCCATTTCGAGATCGAGACAAGGTGTAGAAGAGATGATGAAATCTCAAGCTACAAACCTGCTCTGATACCAATTGTTGGCAAAATAGCGACACTAGAGGGGGGGTGAATAGTGTGTTTACTAATACAATTAGCCTAAATTCAGATTTTAATCGTTTACTTGATTAGTTAGGCGCGTTGCAATTATGCGATTGAATGCGGAAGCAAGATAAAGCAATTAATCACAAACAGTTTAAAACAACAATGCAAACACAAGATTTATAGTGGTTCAGCCCCAATGTCTAGTCCACTACCTAAGCACCCCGCTTAGGATCTCTAAACTAGTTTTACTAGATTAATTTACGTTTCCCTTACACAGAGGACTTTTCACCAAGAGACGCACTCTCGACCTAAGGCACTTCCACACCTGGAAGTCACTGCCTTCTTATCGAGAGTCCTCTTCCACCTCAACCCTAAGGGACAACGAAACTAATCCTAGTAAACATTACGTTTTACAAAAGTGGCTTTACACCTAACACTAGGTAACCACTTGTACACAACAAGACCTAACAACCTAGGTCTTCACACAAACCCAAATCAAAAAACAATTTCAAATAAGAGTTAAAATTACAAGGGAAAAGAGCTTTAAGTAAAATAAAATTATCTACTCTTTTCCAAGCCTTAAAACCTTCAACTCGGCCAAGTCGTTGAGGTTGAATTAAATCCCGAGTTGAGGAAGCAGACGACGCTTGAAGAAGAACTCGATGAAGAACAGAGCGCAAGCTTTAATCAATCTTTTGGAAGGCTCTTATCTCTCTCTTAGATGCTCAAAATTTTTTGTAAGAATGAGAGAAGAAGATCAAATGAAGTATACGAGGGTGTATTTATACCCTCGTGAAGAAATGGTTGTTCAACGGATAGAAAACTATCCGTTACAGGCCGTCGGTTGAATGGTCGATCGATCTTTCGACCACTTCTTTTCTGTCTGTGGTCGGTCGACCGACGGGTTGACCGCCCAGATGCGACTATTCATCCCCGACCTTCGGTCGACCCGCCGGTCGACCGACGGGATCTCGCATCTTCAGCTTTCAGCAGGTCGGTCGACCGCCAAGCCTACTGCCCAAAACCAACCACTGTCGGCCAATCGACTGATCGACCGAAGTTCCCACTGTCATTTTTTGGTAGTGTTCGATCGATCGATCGGTCGACCAAAATGGCTGGGCCTTTCTTTCTTACCCTATTCGGTCGACCGCCTGGTCGACCGAACATAGGCTGAGATTGTTTTTTTAGTCTATTTCTTCCGCGCTTCGATTCCGGGTTTTGACTTTCAACGAGCATCATCTTGGAGGGCTTTAGACTTGATCTTTGGACTCGTCCAAGCGACTTTGGTGCACTCGTCGATCTTCGAGAAATTTTCGTGACGAACCCGAGCGCGACGATCAATGTCCTTCCGATTTTGTGATTTCTCTGATTTATTCGATCGAGGACATCGAACGCTGGTCGATATGGAACCTGAAATATATTCTCAATGAAATCATTAGTCTCATGTTTGTTATCATCAAAACCATCAAAACCGAGATTAAGGCTAAGGTTGAAAACCTAAAGGCAACAGATTTGTCATGCTTGCAAGGAAAATGGGCATGTGAAGAAAAATTGCCCTACCATAATGAAGAAAGTAAGGAAGACGTCGAGTGCTTCCACCTCCACTTGTCATTCACTTGAAGCACCCTCAAACCATGACTATGAAGCCACTTCTAAAGTTGGCCTAATGGATAGTAATGATGAGGTACACTCTCCTTCACCTAGTCATGCTAATGATAATGATTATGTTAGCTCTACTAGTTCTCATGACATACCTTATGATGAGTTAGTAAATAAATGTAAGAAACTGTATGTCATGCTTGTTAAGAAAGATGAGAAAAATAAAATATTAAAGAAAGAAAATATCAGGGTTAATTTTCATGTAGATGAATTAAAACTAGAAAAATGAGAGATTGAAATCTAGTTATTTGATTCTTCCCATGATAGGTTAAAACTTGAGCTTAAGTAATTAAAGCTTGAAAATGATAATTTAAACTTTGAGAATTCAAAAATCATAAGTGTAAACAATATTTTAAAATCTCAACTATATGCCATTCATAAATCAATTGAGGTTTTAAAAGATGAGATTTTGATTTTGAACAAGGAAGTAAATAATTTAAAAAACTCAACTTCCTTTAAGAAAATTGAAAAGAAAAATGTTTCTTTCAAGAATGTCTATGTTCATCATAAATCTAATGCTATACATTCTAATGCTAAATCCCATGTTAAGAAAAATGATAACAAAATTTTTTATGGTCATTGTTTTTGTTGTAGTGTCTATGGGTAGCCCATATACATTCTAATGCTATATATGATTGCACAGATAAGATGAACCCAAGTGGTGTTAAGACACTTTGGGTAGCTAAGCCCTCTAACCCTTAAGGACCCGAACTCATTTGGGTACCAAAAATTTTATGTTCTCTTGTAGGGGCATCAACCACATAAGGATGAGTTGATGATTGTTGATGTGAGTTGCATGAGGACTTAAAGCTTCACCAAATCCAAGTTGCAACTTCGCATCTTATGGATGCCTTAGGTATGAAAAATCAGCATCTAGTAATTTGGTATCATCTTCTTGTTTGTCTAGTTTCAAAATTGGAGTTTATGATACATGATTGATTTTGGTTAATCCTTGCCGCTCTTGATATAATTTTACAAAATGTTTTTTGATTTTGATTTCCGATCTCCTCGGAGACCTATGTAGCCTATAAAGGGCTAATGCGACCTTGTAGTTCAAAATCATATTTTCATTGTGACCTTTCAATTTTCAACCAATAGGAAGGGTTGAAGATCATGTTTTCATTTCTATTTCACTAGTGATATCTTAAAATTAGTTTTGGTATCACTCGATTTCATTTTGAAACGAATTTGAAACTATTTAACAAAGTAGACTTTGATATCGATAATTGATTCTCTCTCATTGCTACTTAGTATGATAACTTACTTGGTGTATTTTTATTATGCCACTAATGAATATTGCTTGCAAGTTATGATTAAATTGGAAGGCTATAAAAATTGGAAAGAAAATGAAAAGTTTGGGAAAATATCCAAGAATGAGGTATGAGTTCGATTTTGCAAAAATCTTAGTGTAACACTTCAATAATTATGCTTCAATGATTTCTGTATGACTCATGATTGATTGTGCATGATAAATGATTAGAATTTCATGAGTAAGAAAAATTTGATAACTTAGGTAAATTCATGATATTTTGATTAAATGAAATTTGCACTAGGTTGAAACCATCTATTAGAGACTTCGCTTTTAAATCTACACCCAATAAACATGTTTAGATATACACATGATATACTTCTAGGTATTTAAACTTGAAAATTCATGTGTAGATGAAGAAGGTGACAACTATATCACTTTAGGGGACTTAAACTTGAAAGAATTTTGACCAAATTCAACAAATCGACTTGGACACTTCATTTTAAGTCCAAACTTCATAAACATGTTTAGGAATAGGCATGATATGTTTCCATGTATTTAGAATGAAAAATTTATATGGATATGTGTAAAATGACATAGAGGTTATTTCATGATAACATCTTTTGAACCAAGTCGACCCAAGTCAACAAATTGACTTAGAGGTCTCATTTTCAATCCATATTTAAGGAATATATTTAGATTTACTCATGTTAGGTATCCACATGTTTAAGTTTGAAAAATCACGAGTAAATGACAAGGTTGTCACTTAGCTAGTTTTATGTTATCATAGGTTAGTTTTGAAAAAAACTATGCTATGTTGATATATTGACTTAAGGATATTATTTTCATCTCAAACTTGACATACACTCTCTACATGATCATCATGTGGTGTCATAAAAGTTTGAATGAAAACTGAGCACATTTTGTAAAGTAATTAAAAATTACGAAAATGCCATTGAAATTTCAGTATTTTCAATTATTTCTAGAATAATGTAGAAAAATCATTTTTAACTGATTCTTGAAATAGCAACTTCATTGAAAAATCTATTTTGTTTTGTAAAAATTTTAAAAAGTTTCATCAACAATCTGATTAATTTATAGTTGAATTTTGAAGTTGAATTTCATATTGCAAAGTATCATCCTCTTGAAATATCAATCTTTCTGATACTTTGATTTTTCGTCAAAAACTTAGAATGAAACTTTGTATATAATATTTTGATTTCATTTCTAATATCGTTCTCACTATTGTTTGAGTAAAATCATTTTTAAAAATGATTTTGATTACTTGAGCGATAACTTGAGAAATGAATTTTTGGTTGAAATTGAGATAGGTTGAAAAATGGACTTAGATAATTCATTTTGAGTTCAAACTTGACACATGCATCTTAAATGATCATTTATCTATATTTGGAAAGTTTGAATCAAAATTGATAACTTTTGAAAAATACTTGATAATTACGAATATGCCATTGAACTTTCAAGAATTTTATGAATTTATAAAAAACTGATTTTTGACTAATTCTTGAACCTGTAGATTCATTGAAAAATCTAGTTTCTCCTGTTAAAGTTTCAAAAATATACGTCGAAAATATGATTTGATAGAGATTTAAGAGTTTGGTTTATGTATACTTAAGTATCCATTTGACCAAAGAAAACAAAGTAACTTAGAAACCTCTTTTCCAGCCCAAACTTGACTGACACACTTATATTAACTCAGGTTAGATGTCTAGATAGTAAAATTTGATACTTAGTCATTTTCATGTTTTCATGCCTATTTCGAATGAAATCGTGCTAAGTTAAAATTTTGATCAAATGATATTATTTTTACTTCAAACTTGATATACATGCTTTACATGATCATATCTTGGTATTTTGAAAGTTTGAATGAAATCTAGAAATGTCATAAAAGATTCTAGTTATTTAAGAAAATGCCTCTAGAACTTAGTGAATTTTCGAAAAATACAAAAAAATAATTTTTTGTTAATTCTTGAATCTGCATCTTCTTTCAAAAATCTAGTTTGTGGCATAAAAATTTCAAAGATCTTGAGTATGAATGTGATTTGAACTGGATTTTTGAAGTTAGATTTCGAAAATTTAAAGTATCGTTCTTCCCAAGTGCTCATTTTTCGATACTTTGGATCTTCGTTAAAATCTTCGAATGAGACTTCAAGTATGATGTTAGAATCATATTTTTGGAATCGTTCTCACTTTGACTAGTGAAAAATCATTTCTAAAATAGTTTTTGATATATTGATCGATATATGAAAATATCATTACTTGAACTTGATACATGAATACTAGACTTAGAATTCTTTGATATCATGTATTTATTTCTCTCATAATGGATATGTTGTTTTCGCCCCTAGGGTTGGTTGACTTCGTTTTCATGAAAACTAGTTTTTAGGTCCCAACTTTGATCATAGTTGACTTTTCTTGCCATTTTTAATTGATGTCAAAAGGGAGAGAAAATTATAGATAAAAGGAAAGAAAATATAGGAAGACCATGCATATAGATAGGGGGAGTATAATTATTTAGATATGCATGTTGATAGGGGGAGAAATCCCATAATTGACTTCATTTGTGCTTATATGAAAATATTTTCTTAAGGTTATTTGTCATCATCAAAAATGGGGAGATTATTGGCGTAAGGTTTTCAACCTTGGTCTTAATCTCGGTTTTGATGATAACAATTATGAAACTAATATTTTCATGGAGAAATATTTTCTAGTTCTAAGTCAGTTAACGCTCGACATCCGTGATAAAAAATATCGAAGAAATCAAAAAATCAGAAGGACGTTGGTTGACGCGCTCGATTTCATCGGAAATGATAGAGTTTAGATTTAGGGTGTCTATATCATTTGTATTAATCCTCATTATGATGCAAAGACCCCTAAAGAACCAAACTCGTAATCCAAAACTCAAACCGAAGAAAGAACCCGACTGAAACTGCATTCAGAGCAGTCCCAGTCGTTGGTTCGACTGATGGTTCGATCGACCCTTTGATCAACCAGACTTTGATTGGCAAGTACTGGTACTTTCCTGCACCCATTCGGTCGAAGGCTCGAGCGACCGGCGAGAGGCAAAAACCCACAGTGGACGTTCGGTCGACGTTCCATCAATGGTCCGGTCGATCGACTGATTGACCAACTGTCGATGACGGATCTTTTTCGAGCCGTTGTATGGTGTTTCACCCGAGCTCACTTCATGGCTCTCTATATATTGATGTCCCAGCCTTCCTTACACCACCTTGATCACTCCTAACCTTTTTTAATCATCTTGTGATCATTCCTAGGCTTTATTGAGCCAATTCTTGTGAAAACCCTAGCTAGGAATCTCTTTGATTGAGTCTTACCTTCATTGTTTCATCATCAAAGACATCAATATGAAGCTTGGAATCTTGTTGTGATGCTAAGTACTTTATTATTTTATTTATTGCTCTATCATTATTGTATTTTTGTTGTTAGTTTCATTGAATAAGTGTGTAAATATCTAGTGTGTAGATCTTGAGTTTGGTGGTTGCCTCGGTGTAGAGGCCTAAATCCACCAGTGTGATTAGTTTACTAGGATTAGTTATATTATCCTTAGGGTTTGAGGTGAGAGAGTGCTCTCGGTAGGAAGGCGGAGACTCCCGGGTGTGGAAGTGTCTTCGGTGTGAGAGCGGAGACTCTCCGGTGAAAACGTTGTCATTGTCAAGGAAACAATTAATCTATTAAAGCTAAGTTGAAAATCTTAAGTGGATTGCTTAGGTGGTGGAGTAGCCATTGGAGCCGAAGGACTACAAATTATAGTATTTGCATTGCTCTATTATTTGTGATTGCTTATCATTTACTTCTGCACGTAATTAACTTATATTATGTTTTGCCTAAGTAATTTAAGAAAAGGATTAAAATCAAATTTAAGTTTAAGTTTAACAAATACACTATTCATCTCCCGCTTGTGTAGGTCATTTCACAAACAATATACAATTACAACAAACAACAATAATCAGATAAGAAAATCCCAACTTTTCCACTATAAATTAATATTAATTAATATCATAAATGGATATGACATAATTGATTATAATTACACAAATAATTAAGAGAAAATTATTAAAACCATACAAGCTTGATGGTTAATCATCAAAATCATAAATGTTTATAAATATCATATTTTTTTTGCAAATCCATCTAATGCTCCAAAAATATTGAATAATAAGTTTGGTTCTAGGTGCCTAACTTATGTATAGGTAAAAAGAATGTTCACATCTTAGATTTTCATAATGTATTTAGACTCAGTAGTTAGGTAGTCTAAAATATAGTTTACTATACTTTCATCCAAATTTCTTAACTCATTTATTCAAAAGTTAAAGACCGGTCCCAAGTTCCTAAAGATAGAGACCCAATACATTAGGAGCATTCTCGAGATTTAAAGAAAAAAATTATGGTATGTTGGTTAGCATAGACTAGCATAGTATATGATAGTAAATGAGAGAGTATTGAATAATAATTTTTAAATTCGGTGTAGATTGAATATATATGTTAAGAAATTCTGCAATTTGCTATGACTATCTGCAACGGCCGATACAATGGTCGCAGATGCGACGACACGACGACCGCCGGTACAATCATTGAAGAATAAAGAAGTCTACGACGGAGCGGCGACCGCTGGGTGATCGATGTTTTGCAACTGCCGCTAGCCATCGCAATGTCGCTAGTAAGTCATTTTTTATCTTGATCGTGCCTATATATATATATACGGTCGCAACCCTAGTTGTCATTGCCTAAAGGGCCGAACACACACACACACACACACACACACATATACATACATATCGGGCGGTCAGAACCCTAGCCATCGTTGGCTAGGGTTTCAGTCGGCGACGGAGAAGAAGAGCACCGTCTGGCCCTCCCTTCCACCTGTCGCGGATTCGTAGCAGGTGGTAGGGCCGTCGACAGTGGCCCTCGATTTAGTATATGTCGTGCGAGAGGTGCGACCCTCTCACGCGGCGTTTTGCCGTCGGGGGCGACAATCGCCGTCCCGCTAGAATATGTCGGGGGCCGACTAGGGCTGGCGGCCACCCCAACATTTTTTTAATTTTAATTTTATTAATATATAATAAAAATAATACATTATAATTATATATTATAATATGTTATAATATATTTAATATAATATAATATAATATAATATTGTAAAATTATAATTAATTTATGTTTAATTTATTTCAATGGTGTTCGAGCACCGTCGAACGTCGTCACCGCCTTGTCGACCATAGCCTCATTCTTCATCGAGGTAAGTTAATTAATTAGTTATGATATCATGTTTAATGTTAACAACTAATATTTAATGTTTCATGTTTAATGTTAATTAGTTATGTTTCAATTTTTAATATCATGTTTCAATGTCATTCCAAAGACGGTACTGGTAAGTAAATATTTAATTAAATGTTCTTTTAATATTATATATCTAGTTTAACTACTTAATTAATTAAATTAAATTTATTTTGAAGTCCACGTATACTGAGATGGTGAGCCAACGTGATGGATTGGAAATCCTACGAATCATCATCTCGATGCCCATGCATGGATGCAGGTGGTGGAGATCGACCACAATCGTGTTGATGGCATAGGCACAACGACCCATGCACAGGTGTTGTTGTAGCCGCACGGTGCAAGGGTCGGGGTCATCTGCGACCACCTCCTCCACTACTATTCCATCCACATCATCTGCGTCATCAGATAGATTCACTGCAATGGAGATAAAGTTGGCATCACTACGACAACAGATAGCGCATGTGATGCAGTACCTAGGACAGGTATCATCCATGTCTGGTGCTCCAGCCTTCCCGTCATTCGTTGCGACGACATCTACATCGGAGCCATCATCTTCGTCGATGCTGAGTGATGCACTCACTACTGAAAAAATGGGCATCAGCAATGGCTCTAGCCGTTGCTGGGCCGTTGCTGAAAACCATCAGCAACGGCTTGCAACGACCCTACCCGTTGCAACGGAGCCGTGGCAGAAAAGCACGTTGTTGATAACTTAGCAACGGCCGCTCGGGCCGTTGCTAATAATATTATCAGCAACGGTTTTGCCACGGACATGGAGCCGTTGCTGAAAACATTAATAGCAACGGCTGGTGAGTCCGTAGCAACGCCGTTAGTAAAAGACCGTTGCTAAGCCGTTGCTGTAGGTCATCAGCAACGACCTTCGATAAACTTTTAGCAACGGCTTTCCCACGGACGGCCGTGGGAAAGCCGTTGCTGATGATGTGAACCTGGAAACGAAAAAAATTAAAATTTCAAATTTCCATTGATACATTGATACATTATCTAATACATAACTAACACACCCATACACTCATACACACATTCATTCACACATCACAAATACACCAAGATATACATCAAAATAATTATATTTATATTTATAATTATCCACAATAGTATAAAAACTATTCAAATGCAAAATTGAAGTATCAATATCCAAACAAAATAAATTAAACAAGTATAATATCTCAGTAACAAAGTCAATATAAAAAAAATCTCGCGATGACGATGGAGGATGGCCTGGATCATTTGGCGGGGTCTGGAGTGCTTGAGTGTACACCGGCGTGGACTGACTCGAGGACGATGGATGAGATGATGCCGAAGAGATGCCTGCTTCGGGATGACTTGACATGTTGCGTAGCATAGCATGCATCTCCGCCATCATCTGACTCTGACGTGCAATCGTCTCCTCTAGAGTCCTTATTCTGCTACTATGATCATAACTGGATCTGGAGGTGGACGGCTGCTCACCAGTGACCGGAGGGGTCGGTGCCCCAAGTGGCTCTAGCACGGCTCGCGCATGACCACTATCTGCGAAGCCATATACGCGGCCATGGTCCCAGCCACCTGCGGCCTCGACCCACGATGCTGCGTCAAAGTCCTCGGGGGTACCCCCGCGCTGCATCACCGTCTGGATGTATGTCTCCTACTCGAGTTTGATTTTTTGTTAAATATTTATCATAAAACTTAAATTATAAATATATAATGAATAATTTAAACAAATATATAGTTACCATAATGTATGCAGCGCGGTTGTCGATGTACTTCCCCGTCCCATGTGCTCAACGGTGAGTCCGCTCAAACACCGCCATCGGGGAGGGTCGCTGGACAGTCCCGTCATCCGACACCGTCGTCTATATTTACAAAACATAATACATTAATTAGTACACATAGTAACAAATAAAATATATAATTAAAAATAAGGTATACTTACCATACGGTTCGCGTGCACTGCAAATGCAATAGAGCCGCCGGTGTGACGCGCTGCTCCCCCGACATGCGATTTCTAGCCGCATTCCAAGAAACCTCCTGCCATCGATCCGTCGACCATATTCCCACGAGCTGGTCCCATATATTCGGAGTAATCCAATCGGGGCCATATCCTCGAATCTCCGCGAAGTTAGTAGTCCCAGCTCGTGCCATTGCCTGGGACCGGGCCTGCCCCAGCTGCCCGTTGTACCTTGCCCGGGAAATAGCCTCCCAAGCAGCGTAAATGAAGGGCCACTGGTCCTCAGCCCATGTATAGCGAACCTGCAGAATAATAATATCAGTACCAATATTAATCATCATGCATGTATAAAAAAAATAATACGTGCCTCAAACTCGCGCCATAACATGTCGACGTGCTTGCTAGGCACGTGAGACCATGTAGAACATTCCCCGTGCATGTATCATTGAATAGTAGAAGAAATGCTCCTCGGCACTTCCTCTTGCTCGAACCTGCACAACAAAAATAAATTTTAATATTATATTATGATATAATGAATTTATAATGATTCATAATTCATGATATATTACCGCTCCCCGGTCACGCTAATAATTCTACGTGACTCTGTGGCTGGTGGAGGCTGCCACCTATTCGGCCCGCGTGGCCGCCTGTGTTTGGATGTAATAGCCTCGGCAGTATCATCGGCATGAGGATCAACAACAGGAGGATCAGCAGCATGAGTAAGTGCTGGAGTCTCACTGATCGGAGACTCCGAAGCTCTCCTGCGACGATAACCACGACCAGACATATCTGTCGAATAGACATATAATTAGATTATTGTATAAATAGTAGATATATATTTAATAAAATATATACTTTACAATTATTTCTCATCATCTGAATAATAGTCTTCGAATTCTTCCTCTTCTTCCTCTTCTTCCTCTTCTTCATCTTCTTTATCTCCAGCTTCCTCAATTTCATGATCGTCATCATCAGCATATTCAACTTCTAATTGAATTGACGTTGTGTCTGCATCCTCGAGTATTGGAATAATACGATCTGCAGTAGGAGGATCATCTTCTTGATAGAAACCATCTACGATCTACAGATTGACTAGATGAAGAAGCACCAGCAGAGGAAGATTCACCATATGTCTGAACAACAAGATTACTCGACGTCCCGGCTTCACGTGACTCCCCATGACAAGTCCATAGAAAATATCTTGGTGCAAATCCTTTGCTATATAGATGCAGAGTGACAGTCTCTCGATCCAAAAATCATCCATTCAAACAAATGCGGCACAAACATCGGATTTGATCACCGATGCTAACGAAATTCCGATTCGAATAGGCAAAATTTAGGAAGTACGTTACGCGTAATCGAAACTCATTCGTTAAAGCTCCACGATCAAGATGTCGGTACATCTAACTTCGATCAGCCGATATGATTCTGTCAATCAATGACAATTTCTTTGGTTAATGCCTTTAGGTGAGATTGTCCTATTCCATTCGGGATTTATGTTATTTATATTGCACTAAGGACTTATTTTAACCGTTAACTTCATTCTAAATTTCGGCAGCATCTCCCTACAGTTCTCCGAATACGCATATCATCTGGGCGTGTATCGAAGAACAAGAGAGATGCTACCGAAATTTAGAATAATTAGTTAACGGTTAAAAGAAAAACGTAAGTGCAGTACAAATAACTATATTCCCAAATTGTCCAATCAGGGACAATTCAAGAATTGTACGTCGTATGAAAGATCATCTACTTCTTTTACACGAACATACAATCCCCGAATGGATCTAAGGTTTTGCTAAATCATATCCGACTCGTCGATGCGTACGTGAAACATATCAACTCGTCGGATGGATGATTATTTTCTAAATGTTTCGAGTAAGTTTGAGTTCATATTGGACAATTCTGACACGAGTCCAAATTAGACGATTCCGACAGGAGTCCAAAATGAACTATTCCGGCGCGCGTCCGAAGTGGACAATTTTGACGCGAGTCCACTGAGGACAACTTTGGACTAATTAACTATATTTTAACTAATTAATTAATACTAATCTACATCATTTTCATTAATTTAAATAATTAACCTACAATTATTAAATATTAATCTAACTAAATTAAACTAAAAATTAATATAAACTCTAAAAATTAATCTAAATCCTAAAAATTAATCTAAACCCTAAAAATTAATCTAACAAATTAAATAATTAATTAAATAAATAATTAACAAATAAATAAATAAATAAATCTAAAACTATGATTTTCGGCGCCGGAGTACTGTGTCCGGACATTGTACAAGCTCCGGCATCGGCCGAAACCCTAAAAATAGGGTTTCGGTCGGATTTCCTATCGGCCGCAATGGGAAGAGAAGGCCGGGCGGCGAGGAATACCTGAAATCGGCGGTCGAGGACGAACGATAGTGTCGGTAGTGGCAGCTCGGTGGCGTCGACAGCGGCGATGAGAGGCGGGAGAAGGAGGCGGCGGCAGCAGCAGGAGGAAGAAGGCGCAGGCGCGATCTGCAACCTATATAAAATTATCAGCAACGGCTCACTCGCCTGTTAGAAAGCCGTTGCTGATAAGTTATCATCAGCAACGGCTCATTTGTCCGTTAGCAAATCGTTGCTGATAATTAAAATTATCAGCAACGGCTTGGGCGGCCGTAAGAATGCCGTTGCAAATAGCAACGGCTTGAGCGACCGTTGCTGATAGCCGTTGCTGAAGACTCAATTTCTAGTAGTGACTCCCGACATATTCTCTCACATCGCAGTCGCTACCGGTTCCCGCCGAGTGAGGATTTTGTTTTGGATGTATAGTTTTGATATACTTGGAATTTCATTGATGATACGTTTGAAATTGTTTGATATAGTTATGATATGTTTGAACACTTTTGATACACGTTTGGAATTTCATGCATGGATGTATAGTTATGTATTCGCCAAGTGAGGATACACTTTTGTTATGTTTGTGATCTAAAAATAGGAATTTATTTTGATGCTACGTTGTTCGGTAAGAAATTTTTATATATGTATAAATAGGGATTTTTAATTTTTAATTTTTTAAAAAAAACCAAATATCCATTTGTGACAGTTCTGCGATCGTCATTCCGTCGCAGAAAGAGTATCGTTCTGGTCGTTATCAGTAGTCGCAAAATAAATACCGATGGGTTTGCGACGACTGAGGCGGTCATAATTTCATTGTCTTGCGACGGCAGTGTTTTGTCGCAGTTGGTCCCGCGATCGACTTCTGCGACGCCTTGGACTATCGCTGAAGCGGTCGCTAATGCAACGATCGTCTAGCGGTCGCTAAATTTATGCGACGCGTGTTTCAGCGACGAAACTTTCTGATCGCTGAAGGTCTACCGCGACGCCATTGCGATCGCAATGGCCGTCCTAGATGAGCAGTTTTCTACTAGTGATAATATTATAATTATGTTTTTGGTCCTCGATCTAAAATATCATTTTTTTCCCGTTTAGTCCCTCATTTTTAAAAAGTTTCCGTTTAGTTCCTCAAAAACTATTTTCATTTCTGTTTAGTCCCTCTGTTAACTTTTGATGTTAAGTGTCAATATGGAATGCTGACATGGACTAAAGAGGGACCAAACGAAAAAATGAGATATTTTAAGGGACTAAATGAAAAAAAATGTATATTTTAGTAACCTAAAACATAATTATATATTATTATACTTTAGGTTATTAAAATGTATATTGTGTTTCTTTATGTTATTAAAATATATATTTTTTCATCTACTCTCTTAAAATATCTTATTTTTTTCGTTTAGTCTGTCTTTAATCTAAGTTAGCATTGCCATGTTGGCACTTAACAATAAAAGTTAACGGAGGAACCAAACGAAAATGAAAATAGTTTTTGAGGGATTAAACAAAATTTTTTTAAAAATGAGGGACCAAACGGAAAAAATATGATATTTTCGAGGACCAAAAATATAATTAAGCTTATTAACTTTATATCCTTCTAATAGTATTTTCATTTAATCCATGCAGTAAACAAATAATGAATATAAATTCATCCATTATCCTATCCTCATTTATCATATGAAACAAAATATTAATTATTGGTCATAATTGTTAGGGGTGGCAAGATGAGTCAGCCTGCAGTTAGCGGGCTGAGCCGGCTCGACACGATAAGGTAACGTGTCGGGCCGGGCCAGGGCGCTAACTCTGTGGTCCAAAAATTGGCAGCCCAGCACGACCCGCGAGTCCGTATAATTTTACATAATTGTGTTTTTTTACATAATTTTACAGAATTCTACTTAACATCAGTATTTAACATCAGACCAAACCAAACCAATTTTTTTTGGTAATAGACACACAATATTAGGATTTCAGAATTATTTAATTCATTATTTTTTAATACTTAGTGGGCCAAATGGGCCAGCCTTGCACAATAAGAGTCAGCCCGTGTCAGCCTGTAATGTTATCATGCCACATCGGCCTGCCCCCGATAAGCCTATCGGGCTCAATTTTTCTACTTGGCCCGCAGTTATCGTGCCGTTCTACCGTGTCGTACGTACGTGCCCATTTTTGCCGCCCCTAATAATTGTTGCCAGCTATATTTTACATACAAAAATTGATAAAAATTAAACTAGGCGCTATTTTTTAATTGACCCATTATATATATAATAAATTAACAGCAATTTTGCAGATTTGGATTTTGGGAAGGATAAATTCTCAAAATCGAATTTGAAGATGGGGAATTCTCAAAATCGGAATTTAGTAGATCGGATACCCATTTTACCCCTGGCCAATGTCTCTAACCAGTTAAAGACTTTGGTTAAAAATTTTTAAAAAATATTTAAAAAATAATTTTAATTTATAAAAAAATATTTATAATAAAAATAAGGCGTTAGAGTCTAAAAAAAATATATTTTCAAACTCTCTAAATCGTTAGAGAGTTTTGGATAAAGTTTATAAATCTAAGTTTAAATTAAAAATTATGAAATATTTTTGGTGGAAAATATTTTTTTGAACCACAACACATCTTTTATATTTAAAAAAAATATTTTATTAATTAATTTTTTTTAATTATAAAACTATTATAGACTTTGGGCAAAAGTCTCTAAGTCTCTAATCCATTAGAGACTTTTGTCCAAAGTCTATAAAACTAAGTTTTAATTAAAAATAGGAAAATATTTTTTGTCCAAAATATTTTGATAAACTCTAGCACATCTTTTATATCACATATATTTTTTTATAAATTAAAATTTATTTTTAATAATTATAAAATTATTATAAACAAAAGTCTCCAACTCATTAGAGATTTTTGTGCAAAGTCTATAATAGCTTAATAATTTTAAAAAAAAATATTTGAATTCATAAAATAATTTTTTAATGATACAAAAGAGGTATTATGGTCTAGAAAAATATTTCATAATTTTTAATTTTAATTTTAATTTATAGACTTTGTGCAAAAGTTTTTAATACATTAGAGAGTTTGAAAAATATATTTTTTATTCTCTAATATTTTATTTTTATCATAGAAAATATTTTATAAATTTAAATTATTTTTTAATATTTTTTTTTTAATTTTTGACCAAAGTTTCTAAAATGAGTATTCGATTCACTCAATTTCGATTTTGAGAATTCCTCACCTTCAAATTCGATTTTGAAATTTTTTTTTTCCCAAAACCTGAATCTGAAAAATTGCCTATAAATTAATAGGAGATAAAAAAAACTTGATTGATGCCCTAATTAAATAGTGAATTAACCAGCCACCAAACATTTTACAGTGACACCGAAGACATCATAATTGTCTTTAATTGCAGGCACTCCTATATAAGCTATCACTAGATCTCCAACACCCAAGTCACAAACTAACCAAACCAATTAACCAAACCCTACACCCCCCCTCCCACTCTCTCTCTAGAAACTTTCCAACCCCCAATATTAAGCTTCACTGTCATAATTAAGACAATGAGGTACTTGCAAGTTGAGGTCATTGGGGAAGAGTGGAAGACAGTAGACCACATGGTTGGGGGTAGGTAGAGCTTCCTCATACTGCCACACTTGCTTGTTTCATGCGCACAAGCCGCACAGCGAGGTAGGTGAAGGAGTTAAGGAGAGTTCAAAACCAGGCGGTGAATGAAGTCTCGAGAGGCATTTGGTGCACTTCCCCTTCAAGCTTACGATGCAATTAATGCACCACTTGACTCAGAACTAAAAGCTGCCATCTTTTCCATCTTGTAGACTTGCATCGGTTCTCGAGCTCGACATGTTTGCTGAGACAGGGTTTCATTTGAGGTCTCTCCTCTCTCTCTTCACTCACATGTGCCCAAATAACTTGTCTGCTCCAACAGGCCGTCAGATTGTACAAATGGATAGATATCTACATATGCGGAAGACTGTATCGGTGCTCCCTGCTTCAGATGTGCATTCAATGACATCAAGTACGCACCAACTGCTGGAGTTGGATTCCTGATCTGCTGATGTTCCATTTAGCCACTAATAGCTCCGAAAATATATGTACACCTACTGCATACAGTTGTTTAGGTTTTGTACTAACTGAAGGTTAAACAATTAACTATCACTGTCTGTATGATATATTTATACAATTGGCTACATGGTTTATTTTATATCAACCTATTTATATATATCTATATAAATTAAAACAAAGCGTGTCGTGTGTTGTAAACGTGGATCTGATGCAAAAAAGAGGCTAAGTTCGAAGTTGTAATCCAATTACACATCTGATCAGCTTAACTCAGCAATGTGTGTTTTCTAAAATTAATTATCATCAATAAACATTTATACACAAGGCAAGTACATGTATGTGGGCTGATACAGTACCTCCATAACTTAATTACATGATTATAGTACATGGTTGGTAAAAAAAAAAGGGCAAATTTGTTCCACAAATATACGATAGAAGGAGAAGAAGAAAGAAGATGGGTTGCTCACCAAATTGAGAGGTTCTTTAATTATTTATCTAGATTCTCTTTCTAGAATCCTTTTACTTTTTTAATCCTTAAAGGATGGAGCAAGAGAAATAAATTTGCATTTAGATTAATTTAAATGTGAAGATTGTAATAAAAGAAATGAGCAGCTAGCATTAATAGAACAGGAAACCCTCACGTAAAAGTAGACCTACCTAATTAACAAATCCAACGCCCGGCTTTCGCAACCATTCGCCTGCTCACTCCTCCCACCAACCCGGTCAACAACTTCCTCACTCCCTTATAAATCTCTCTTTCTCTCTCTCTAGATAATTTCCTAACTTCTCTTCTCTCATCTCAAGCAGCTAGCAGACCAACAAAGAGTGAAGGATGGGCAGGTCTCCGTGTTGTGAGAAGGCTCACACCAACAAGGGAGCCTGGACGAAGGAGGAAGACCAGAAGCTGATCTCTTACATCAGGGCTCATGGTGAAGGTTGCTGGAGATCACTCCCCAAAGCTGCAGGTGATCCTGATCTTTTCTTCGACTAAGTAATTAATTAGCACATATATATAGAGAATATAATGTTCTTAATTAATTTCATATCGAAAAATAGAATGGGTCTCAAACTGTAAACATGTAGGTTTATTTCGGTGTGGGAAGAGCTGCAGGCTCAGGTGGATAAACTACCTCCGGCCAGATCTCAAGCGCGGCAACTTCACGGAGGAGGAAGACGAGCTCATCATCAAGCTTCATGGCTTGCTTGGAAACAAGTACATCAACTTTCCCTCTTGCTCTTGGAGGGTAAAAAGACAAATTAATTAATTCTTATTACTTCTATACGACCGATGTTGTTTAACGAACCAGGTGGTCGCTGATCGCTGGGAGATTGCCCGGGAGGACCGACAACGAGATCAAGAACTACTGGAACACGCACATCAAGCGAAAGCTCATCAGCCGAGGCATCGATCCCCAGACTCATCGCCCCATCAGCAGCATCGGCGGCGCCACTACAGCCCCGCAACAGCAAGTCATGGCGGCGACAAAGGCTCCGCCGCCGATGGAAGCAACATCCTGCGAAGAGAACAATAACAGCAGCGGCGGCGGCGGCGCCAGCAGAGACGGCGACGACCGCAGCATTTGCCTCGACCTCAATCTCTCCATAAGCCTCCCTTGCCAAGCTTCGGAAGAAGCCACGAGTGCGGCAGCTTCGACGACCAGTTCTTGCTCTCAAGCCATTTGTTTGTGTTGCCATCTCGGTCTCCGAGGTAGTGATCAAGCATGTAGCTGCCACCAAAGCACCGAAGATAACAGTCAACAGTTGAGAATCTTCAGTGACTCTATCTGTGAATAAAACAGTACCTTGATCAATTGTTAGATATGTCTTTCGATCACAAAACGTAGGTGTACGTTCAAGCCTTTGTTTACATGGCATGCATGTTGAAGCATTAATCTCATATTAATTCTGATGTGAGGGCTTTTTTATCACCGGCCTCTACAAATTAATTGAAGTACTACATGCGTCATCTGGATGAACATGTGATGTGCAATTGTGCATGGTATTTTTGGATGAACGAATTGAAGGAAATATGTTGGTTAATGGATGCAGGATTGATCAATATGAATTTCGCTTACAATGGAAGCATTTGCCAGTTGGTGTAGGGGTGTGCACGTACCGGGTAGACCCGGAACGGCGGAATCGGTTGGAATTTATCCAATCGGATAAGTTTCGGATAGACCCGAATTAAATTCGGGTAAGGTCCGAGACAAAAATTAAGGAACCGGTTAAAATCGGTTCCGGTTCCGGGTCCAATAAATCGGGTACCCGGAACTTGGATCATGTTCTGGAACCTATTATGTAACCTATTTCGGAATTTGTATCGAAACCTGTTGGAACCTATTGGAATTTGTTCTGAAACCTGTTGGAATCTGTTGGAACCTATACCGGAACCTGTTAGAACCAATTCTGGAACATGTTGAAACTTATTTTAGAACATGTTGGAATCTGTTATGGAAATAAACATGTTCCAATAGGGTACCAGGAATCGAAATCGGAATTTGTGGTTCTGGGTAGGGTCCGATTCCAAGTTCCAACAGGATAGGATCCAATTCCAAAATCTAAAAACCGATCTTATACAAGTAGAGTCCAGGTATCATAAAAAGTACAAGATGCTCGATCCGCTCACTCCTAATTTTGGTGGGCTGGATAACAATTGTGGCTAATCTCTCTTCATTTGTCACACTGGGTGAGATCACGTAGAATGATTAAAACAAATTAATAGGACATTGTGTGCTTTCATATTTGTATCCGAATTTTACATATACTCTTTTGCATTTGACTCTTATCCGATGGAAGAAAATACAAAGATAAAATTATAAATATAATATATCAACATTATTCATTGTTTGTGCATAAAATTAAAAACAAAATTCACCTTTTCTTAGGGTTGTTTGCCCAATTTTAATTTAATTATATACCACATAAATGATGATGACAACCATATAAAATTTTCAAAATTTTAATTAATCATTAATTAAGAACATATTTACTTCATAGGATACGATAATATAGAATAAGAGATAAATTAATATTCATTATTTATTTAGTGAAGATAGAAAAAAATATAAATAAAAGAATATAAAATTAATATTATATTTGATATACACTGTATTTAAAAAATTTATATTCAATCATTTATTAATTATCTATTATGCAATCCAATTTTATCATATCCAGTGAAATAAATATACATAATTGAATATTTATTCAACTGCTAATAGTTAGGAAGAAAGAAATCAAGTTTTAGATAATAAAAGCAAAAAAACATGGAAAACAACTTTTTATAATTTTACTTCACTTTTTTCTAAAAAAATAAGAATACATTTATCATTTTATGTGTTAATTTGGAGGTAATGTCAAAAAAATCCGATGATAAATATTTTCCAGTTAAAACATCTTCAAAGATAATTATTTTTTAATTATTTTTTATGTTTCTTTAATTTTATGCATTTAGAAAAAAAATGGTTGCTTAAGATTCATCCTATCATATAAGTTTATATATTAAAAAGGAAAAATGTACTAAAATATCTTTAATATTTTCTCACGGGTACTAAAATGCCCTTAAGATTTTTTTAATCAAAAATATTTTTTACGTTATGAAATTGGATACAAAAATGACCTTATAAGGTAACAACGTTAATAGAAGAATAATGGAACTGACGTTGTTGATGACTGAGAGACTGATGACTTGCGACATCAACAACACATTATTAAAGGATCCCACCACTAATTTTTCTTTGTATTTTAGAAAATGTACTAAAATATCCCTAATATTTTCTCACGGATACCAAAATGCATCTAACGTTTTCTCACATGTACTAAAATATTCCTAACGTTTATTTTGGAGCTAAAATGCCCATAATATTATTGAAAATTGTACAAAATTGTAGTCAAATTATAGTCGTAAAATTTTAGCAAAATAACAATAAAATTGATGTAAATTGCAGCAAAATTATTGCAAAATTATTGCAAAATTATAACTAAATTGAAAAATAAAATGCAACAAAATAACAGTTGAAAAATTCCACCAAAGGCTTGACAACAAAACCAAAAACTCAATTATGCAACGACACTATAAAAAAACAATAAAATATTTTGAGCTGTGAAATCAAAAGTAGTAATATCCTGATTTTTTTTTTATGTGAGGTAATATCAGCAGCATATACAAAAAGTACTTATACAGGATATATTTTGCTAAATGGATACTTTTGGACAATGTTTATGTTTGGTGCAAGGTTAAATTTAAGATATTACTATTTTTGATCTCACATCTCAAAATCTTTTATTGATTTTTTATTGTATTGTTACATAATTGAGATTTTGGTTTTGCTTAAAGTTTTTGGTGCAATTTTTCAACTATTATTTTGTTGCAAATTTTGCATTTTTCAATCATTTTCCAACCACCCTTTTGCTGCAATTTGACTTAAATTTTGCTGCATTTTTTAAGCTGCAGTCCTGTCACGCCCCAAAATCGGGTCACGCGACCGCCCAGAGTGCGGACAGACACTCCGAAGCCTGTATCATGCAACCACATCAACCATACCATATATACAACTCAGGATATCATAACATGCACATCTATTTATAAAAGTAGCAACTCTATACCAACTTAAGTATAAACTACTTATCTAAGTACTAATGTCAAAGCTACATAAGTTCATAAGTTCATATATCAAAAGAACTACATTCCATAGACATACTACATGTCTTAGAAATAAACTCAAACTAATTAAACTCAACTCAACTACATCAATGGGTTTCACGAGACCGCTACCGACACTACTAAAAAAATGGGCATCAACAACGGCTGATGCCGTTGCTGAGCCGTTGCTGAAGAGCATCAGCAACGGCCGAGCCGTTGCTGAAGAGCATCAGCAACGGCCGAGCCGTTGCAATAGAGCCGTGACAGAAAGTCGCGTTGCTGATAACTTAGCAACGGCTAAGCAACGGCCGCTCGGGCCGTCGCTCAAAACATTATCAGCAACGATTTTACCACAGACCCGGAGCCATTGCTGATAACATTAATAGCAACGGCCGCTGAGTCCGTAGCAACGCCGTTAGTAAAACCCCGTCGCTAAGTCGTTGCTGTAGGTCATCAGCAACGGCTTTCGATACACTTTTAGCAACGGCGTTCCCACGGACGGCCGTAGGAACGCCGTTGCTGATGATGCCAACTGGGAAACAGGAAAATTTTATATTTCCAATTTCCATTGATACATCGATAAATTATCTGATACATAACTCACACACCCATATCCTCATACACACATTCATTCACACATCACAAACACACCAAGATATACATCAAAACAATTATATTTCTATTGATAATTATCCACGATAGTATAAAAACAATTCAAATGAAAAATTGAAGTATCAATATCCAAACAAAATAAGTTAAACAAGTTCAATATCTCAGTAACAAAGTCAATATAAAAAAAGTCTCAAGATGACGATGGAGGATGGCCTGGATCATATGGCGGGGTCTGGAGTGCTTGAGTGTACACCGGCGTGGACTGACTCGAAGACGATGGATTAGATGATGCCGAAGAGATGCCTGCTTCGAGATGACCTGACATGTTGCGTAGCATAGCATGCATCTCCGCCATCATCTGACTCTGACGCGCGATCGTCTCCTCTAGAGTCCTTATTCTGCTACTATGATCATAACTGGATCTAGAGGTGGACGGCCGCTCACTAGCGACCGGAGGGGTCGGTGCCCCAAGTGGCCCTAGTACGGCTCGCGCATGACCACTATCTGCGAAGCCATATATGCGGCCATGGTCCCAGCCACCTGCGGCCTCGACCCACGTTGCTACGTCAAAGTCCTCGGGGGTACCCCCGCGCTGCACCACCGTCTGGCTGTAGGTCTCCTACTCGAGTTTGATTTTTTGTTTAATATTTATCATAAAACTTAAATTATAAATATATAATGAATAATTTAAACAAATATATAGTTACCATAATGTATGCAGCGTGGTTGTCGATGTACTCCCCCGTCCCATATGCTCGACGGTGAGTCCGCTCAAACACCGCCATCGAGGAGGGTCGCTGGACAGTCCCGTCATCCGACACCGTCGTCTACATTTACAAAACAAATACATTAATTAGTACACATAGTAATAAATAAAATATATAATTAAAAGATATACTTACCATACGGTTCGCGTGCACTGCAAATGCAACAAAGCCGCCAGTGTGACGCGCTGCTCCCCTCGACATGCGGTTTCTAGCCGCATTCCGAGAAACCTCCTGCCATCGATCCGTCGACCATATTCCCACGAGCTGGTCCCATATATCCGGAGTAATCCAATCGGGGCCGTATCCCCGAGTCTCCACGATGTTAGTGGTCCCAACTCGGGCCATCGCCTGGGACCGAGCCTGCCCCAGCTGCCCGTTGTACCTCGCACGGGAAATAGCCTCCCAGGCAGCGTAAATGAAGGGCCTCTGGTCCTCGGCCCATGTATAGCGAGCCTGCAAAATAATTATATTAGTACCAATATTAATATATCATCATGCATGTAAAAAATAATAATAATACGTGCCTCAAACTCGCGCCATAACATGTCGACGTGCTCGCTAGGCACGTGAGACCACGTAGGCCATGCCCCGTGCATGTATCGTCGAATAGTAGAAGAAATGCTCCTCGACACTTCTTCTTGCTCGAACCTGCACAACAAAAATAAATTTTAATATTATATTATGATATAATGAATTTGTAATGATTCATAATTCATTATATATTACCGCTCCCCAATCACGCTAATCAATCTACGTGACTCTGTGGCTGGTGGAGGCTGCCACTTGTTCGGCCCGCGTGGCCGCCTACGTCTGGATGTACTAGCCTCGGCAGTATCATCCTCATGAGGATCAGCAACAGGAGGATCAGCAGCATGAGTAAGTGCTGGAGTCTCACCGATCGGAGACTCCGAAACTCTCCTGCGTCGATAACCACGACCAGACGTATCTGTCGAACAGACATATAATCAGATTATTGTATAAATAGTAGAGATATATTTAATAAAATATATACTTTACAATTATTCTTCATCATCTGAATAATAGTCTTCGAATTCTTCTTCTTCTTCCTCTTCTTCCTCTTCTTCATCTTCTTCATCTCCAGCTTCCTCAATTTCATGATCGTCATCATCAGCATATTCAACTTCTAATTGAATTGACGTTGTGTCTGCATCCTCGAGTATTGGAATAATACGATCCACAGCAGGAAGATCATCTTCTTGATAGAAACCAGGAGGATCATTTTCTCCTACTATCGGATCAATTTTTCCTCTACCTTTTGTCTTACAGACTACACGCCAATCTGCTCTATCTTTATTTCGAGCCGGATACTTCGCGTAATATACTTGTTCGGCTTGTGATGCCAATATAAAAGGCTCATTTGCTGCCAATTTTGATTTGTAATTAACCTCAACAAGTTTGTATTTTGGATGAACTTTCATGCCCCTTTCTGTTGTATCGAACCAATGACATCTAAATAGGATCACTGATTTCAAGCCGAAGTAGTGCAACTCTATCACTTCTTCCACCAGTCCATAAAAATCCATATCACATTCAACATAGGTTATCCCTTTCACGCAGACCCCAGCATTCATCGTCTTCTTTGCAAATGAATATTCAACCGTGTGAAATTTATACCCGTTAACAAAATATCCGCTATAGCACGACACAAGTCGCGACGGTCCACTAACAAACTCAAATATTCTTTCATCTATTTCAGCTTTATGATCTTTGCTGTAAGTCTGAATCCAAGTAGGGAAATCACGATTCCGTAATCTCTCCAATTCTTGATCATTGTGAATAGAGTATTTTTGCACCATCTCAATGTCAAAGATTTCAATGAATTGTTCAATCTCTGGACAATTGAGTAATACATACAAGTGTGCCAAATGATACTCTTCATCGCTTAAGTGTCGAGATGGATGAGAACCAAAAGCACGACCAGAGTGACAAAATATATTTAAACGTCCATCTGAATGTCGAACACCCCCGTCGTCGTTACGTGGAAGACGATCAAATCTTGTCTGTACTGTCGATTCAAAGTAAAATGAGCAGAATGTTGAAATTTCTTGGATGATATACGATTCAGATATTGATCCTTCAACAGCTGCGGTGTTCTTTACTTTTTTATTCAGACGATTCATGTATCTTTCAAATAAGTACATCCAACGATATTGAACGGGGCCACCAACTCGTGCCTCGTATGCCAAGTGTATCGGTAGATGCTCCATCGAGTCAAAAAATACAGGAGGGAAAAACTGCTCCAGCTTGCATATGATTTCAACAATATTATTTTCAAGTGTTGACATATCTTCGACTCGAAGGACATTTGCACAGATGCTTCTAAAAAATATACTTAATTCAGTCAACGGACCCCAAATATTATCAGGTAGAAGATCTCGAAATGCGATCGGAAGTAATCTCTGCATGAATACATGACAATCATGGCTCTTCATCCCTGATATTTTGCAATCATCGACGTTCACACATCGAGATAAGTTTGAAGCATATCCATCGGGTAATCTGAGTTCTTTTACCCATTGACAAACGTCTTTGATCTGTTGTTTATTTAACACATATAGGGCCTTCGGTTTCAGATATCGTCCGTTGACCTCTTGTAACTCCAACTCTGGTCTTTTACAAAGTATTTTCAGATCATGTCGGGCTTTGACATTATCTTTAGTTTTTCCAAAAATATCCATCACAGTGTTGAAAATATTATCAAACATATTTTTTTCAATGTGCATGACATCTAAATTATGTCGAATCAATAATGAACTCCAATAGGGCAATTCCCAAAAGATACTTTTTTTCACCCAGTTGTGTGTTTGGCCAAAACCTGACACTCTTTCATTGCGACCAAATACTATATCTGGAAGTGCTGAAACACGTGCTAACATTTGTTCACCAGACAACATCGGTGGTGGCCCATCTCTTTCGACTCTGCCCTTAGTAAATTTATTACGATTCCTTCGATACTGGTGATTAACCGGTAGGAATTGATGATGACAATCAAAGAATGAGATTTTTCATCCGTTCTGAAGACTGATTGATTTAGAGTGTTCCATACAATACGGGCAAGAGAGTCGGCCGTGAGTGCTCCAACCCGACAACATGCCGTACGCGGGGAAATCATTGATTGTCCACAAGACCGCGGCCTTTAAATTGAAGTTTTGCTTCCGATGACAATCATAAGTGACAGCTCCCTCAGTCCACAATGTTTTCAATTCATCTATCAAGGGTCTGAGAAATATGTCAATTTCTTTTCGCGGACCCTTAGGACCCGGAATAATCATCGAAAGATAAATAAATTCATCTTTCATGCACATTGACGGTGGCAAATTATAAACTGTCAGCAGCACTGGCCAAACTGAATAAGGAGTTGCAGAATGTCCAAACGGATTAAAACCATCTGTGCACAATCCCAATCTGATATTTCTAGTATCCATAGCAAATGAAGGACAACATGTATCCAAATGTTTCCATGCTTCACTGTCAGATGGATGAGTCATTACTGTATCATCACGACTTCTTGCATGCCAACTCATGTAGGGGGCTGTCTTTTCCGACATGAATAATCTTTGAAGCCTCGGTGTTAGTGGAAAATACCGAAGCACCTTAAACGGGATATTTTTCTGTCGGACCGATTTCTTCTCCTTGTAACGAGGGTGTTGACATACAGGGTATTTATCCAACTGCACATTTTCTTTATAATATAAAATGCAGTTATTTTAGCACGCGTGTATTTTTTCGTACCCAAGCCCTAATTTTCTCATTAGCTTTTTAGTCTTATAAAAAGTAGGCTCAAACTTGTTATCAGTAGGCAGCATTCCATTAATCAATCCAGCAATCTGATCATACGCAACTCCGCTGATATTACAATCGGCCTTGATGTTTAAGAGCTGTGTCATTGCTGAAAACCTAGTGTATTTAGGACAATTCTCATACAAAGGTTCATCGGCAGCTTTCAACATCTCGTAAAATTCTGCAGCTTCTTTATTCGGTAATTCAATCTCTACCGCAGCCCCTACTTCTGTGATATCAACCGCTGTAGTATCTGGTGGGACTGATGTCTGAAGATCTGGCCGATCAACATTATCATTCAGGTGGAATTGACCCCCAAGACTATCAAGTATCATAGTTCTATAGGGATTACATTGACTGGATGAAGAAGCACCAGCAGAGGAAGATTCACCATATGTCTGAACGACAGGATTGCTCGACGTCCCGACTTCGCGTGACTCCCCGTGACAAGTCCATAAAAAATATCTTGGTGCAAATCCTTTGGTATATAGATGCAGAGTGATAGTCTCCCGATCCAAATATCGTCCATTTGAACAAATGCGGCACGGACATCGGATTTGATCACCCATGCTAACGAAATTCTGATTCGAATAGGCGAAATTTAGGAAGTACGTTACGCCTAATCGAAACTAATTCGTTAAAGCTCCACGATCAAGACGTCGGTACATCCAACTTCGATCAGCCGACATGATTGTGTCAATCAATGACAATTTCTTTGGTTAATGTCTTTAGGTGAGATTGTCCTATTCCATTCGGGATTTATGTTATTCGTACTGCACTTACGTTTTTATTTTAACTGTTAACTAATTATTCTAAATTTCGACAGCATCTCCCTACAGTTCTCCGAATACGCATATCATCTGGGCGCGTATCGGAGAACAAGAGAGATGTTGCCGAATTTTAGAATAATTAGTTAACAGTTAAAATAAAAACGTAACTGCAGTACAAATAACTATATTCCCAAATTGTCCAATCAGGGACAATTCAAGAATTGTATGTCGTATAAAAGATCATCTACTTCTTTTACACGAATATACAATTCCCGAACGGATCTAAGGTTTTGCTAAATCATATCCGATTTGTCGATGCGTACGTGAAACATATCAACTCGTCGGATGGATGATTATTTTCTAAATGTTTAGAGACAGTTCGAGTCCATATTGGACGATTTCGGCGCGCGTCCGAAGTGGATGATTCCGGCGCGAGTCCGAATTGGACGATTCTGGAGCGCGTCCGAAGTGGATGATTCCGGCACGAGTACAAATTGGACGATTCCGGCGCGCGTCCGAAGTGGACGATTCCAGCGCGAGTCCGAATTGGACGATTTCGACGCGCGTCCGAAGTGGACGATTCCGGCGCGCGTCCGAAGTGGACAAACCGGCGCGCGTCCGAAGTGGACGATTCCGGCGCGCGTCCGAAATTAATCTAAACCCTAATAATTAATCTAACAAATTAAATAATTAATCTAAACAAATAATTAACAATTATAAAACAATTAATTAACAATTATCAAACAAAATAAAATATATATATAATTATAAATTTCGGCGCCGGAGTCCACCCTCCGGCGCCGACGTACAGTGGCCGTACAAATAGGGTTTCGGTCGGATTGATTCCCGCCGGCCGCAGGGAAGAGACGGCCGGCCGATCAACATACCTGAACAAGTCGGCAGCAGCAAGAGGAGGAAGAGACGTCGTCGGCGTCGGCAGCAGCGGCAGCGGCGGCGAGAGGCATCGGCAGGAGCGGCGGCGGCAGCAGCGGGAGGAAGAAGGGTCGGGCGCGAGAGTGTGCCCTATATAAACTTATCAGCAACGGCTCACTCGCCCGTTAGAAAGCCGTTGCTAATAAGTTATCATCAGCAACGACTCACTTGTCCGTTAGCAAGCCGTTGCTGATAATTAAAATATCAGCAACGGCTCGCCTTTCCGTCAAAAAGCCGTTGCTGATAATTAAAATAATCAGCAACGGCTCGGGTTTCCGTTAGAACGCCGTTGCAGATACAAATATCTGCAACGGCTCGGGCGACCGTAAGAATGCCGTTTCAAATAGCAACGGCTCGAGCGGCCGTTGCTGATAGCCGTTGCTGAAGACCTAATTTCTAGTAGTGCGAAGTCTGCCGCCACCAACTGCGCCATACCTCAATGATCACGCTATGCAAAATAGTATCCAAAAAAGAATGGTAAGTTCAAAGAAAACTACTAGAAATTGAGTCTTCAGCAACGGCTATCAGCAACGGCCGCTCAAGCCGTTGCTATTTGCAACGGCATTCTTACGGCCGCTCGAGCCGTTGCAGATATGTTGTATCTGCAACGGCTTTCTAACGGACATGCGAGCCGTTGCTGATAATGTTAATTATCAGCAACGGCTTTTTAACGGACAAGTGAGCCGTTGCGGATGATAACTTATTAGCAACGGCTTGCTAACAGACAAGTGAGCCATTGCTGATGATAACTTATTAGCAACGGCTTTCTAACGGACGAGTGAGCCGTTGCTGATAAGTTTATATAGGGCACGCAGTCGCGCCCGACCCTTCTTCGTCCCGCTGCTGCCGCCGCCGCCTCTGCTCCCACCTGTCGTCGCCGCTGCCGACGCCGACGCTTCCTCCTCCCGCTGCCGACGCCGACATTTTCAGGTATACCTCGCCGGCCGGCCGTCTCTTCCCGTTGCGGCCGGCGGGAAATTCGACCGAAACCCTAAACATAGGGTTTCGGCCGGCGGCGGTCGGCTGATGGCTGCCGCCAGACCTTGTACAGTGGTTGGACAGTGTGTCCGGCCACTGTACGCCGAATTTGTAGATTATTATATAATTTTTTATTGTTTTTTAATTGTTAATTAATTGTTAATTAATTATTTAATTAATTGTTTAATTTGTTAGAGTAATTAGTAGGGTTTAGATTAATTTCGGAATTGTCCACTTCGGACGCACGCCGGAATCGTCCAATATGGACTCGAACTGTCTCGAAACATTTAGAAAATAATCATGCATCCGACAAGTTCATATGTTTCACGTACGCATCGACGAGTTGGATATGATTTAGCAAAACCTTAGATCCGTTCGGGGATTGTATGTTCGTGTAAAAGAAGTAGATGATCTTTTATACGACGTACAATTCTTGAATTGTCCCTAATTAGACAATTTGGGAATATAGTTATTTGTACCGCACTTACGTTTTTATTTTAACTGTTAACTAATTATTCTAAATTTCGGCAACATCTCTCTTGTTCTCCGATACGCGCCCGGATGATATGCGTATTCAGAGAACTGTAGGGAGATGCTGCCGAAATTTAGAATGAAGTTAACAGTTAAAATAAGTACTTAGTGCAATATAAATAACATAAATCCCGAATGAAATAGGACAATCTCACCTAAAGACATTAACCAAAGAAATTGTCATTGATTGACAGAATCATGTCGGCTGATCGAAGTTGGATGTACCGACGTCTTGATCGTGGAGCTTTAACGAATGAGTTTCGATTAGGCGTAACGTACTTCCTAAATTTCGCCTATTCGAATCGGAATTGGAGAGATTACGGAATCGTGATTTCCCTATTTGGATTCAGACTTACAGCAAAGATCACAGAGCTGAAATAGATGAAAGAATATTTGAGTTTGTTAGTGGACCGTCGGGACTTGTGTCGTGCTATAGCGGATATTTTGTTAATGGGTATAAATTTCACACGGTTGAATATTCATTTACAAAGAAGACGATGAATGCTGGGGTCTGCGTGAAAGGGACAACCTATGTTGAATGTGATATGGATTTTTATGGACTGGTGGAAGAAGTGATAGAGTTGCACTACTTCGGCTTAAAATCAGTGATCCTATTTAGATGTCATTGGTTCGATACAACAGAAAGGGGCATGAAAGTTCATCCAAAATACAAACTTGTTGAGGTTAATTACAAATCGAAATTGGCAGCAAATGAGCCTTTTATATTGACATCACAAGCCGAACAAGTATATTACGCGAAGTATCCGGCTCGAAATAAAGATAGAGCAGATTGGCGTGTAGTCTGTAAGACAAAAGGTAGAGGAAAATTTGATCCAATAGTAGGAGAAAATGAGTTGATACCTGATATGACACATGGTTTCTATCAAGAAGATGATCCTCCTGCTGAAGATCGTATTATTCCAATACTCGAGGATGCAGACACAACGTCAATTCAATTAGAAGTTGAATATGCTGATGATGACGATCATGAAATTGAGGAAGCTGGAGATGAAGAAGATGAAGAAGAGGAAGAAGAGGAAGAATTCGAAGACTATTATTCAGATGATGAGGAATAATTGTAAAGTATATATTTTATTAAATATATCTCTACTATTTATACAATAATCTGATTATATGTCTGTTCGACAGATATGTCTGGTCGTGGTTATCGACGCAGGAGAGCTTCGGAGTCTCCGATCGGTGAGACTCCAGCACTTACTCATGCTGCTGATCCTCCTGTTGCTGATCCTCATGCGGATGATACTGCCGAGGCTAGTACATCCAGACGCAGGCGGCCACGCGGGCCGAACAGGTGGCAGCCTCCACCAGCCACATAGTCACGTAGATTGATTAGCGTGATTGGGGAGCGGTAATATATCATGAATTATGAATCATTACAAATTCATTATATCATAATATAATATTAAAATTTATTTTTGTTGTGCAGGTTCGAGCAAGAAGAAGTGCCGAGGAGCATTTCTTCTACTATTCGACGATACATGTACAGGGCATGGCCTACGTGGTCTCACGTGCCTAGCGAGCACGTCGACATGTTATGGCGCGAATTTGAGGCACGTATTATTTTATTTTTTATATGCATATGATTAATATTGGTACTGATATTATTATTTTGCAGGCTCGCTTTACATGGGCCGAGGACCAGAGGCCATTCATTTACGCTGCCTGGGAGGCTATTTCCCGTGCGAGGTACAACGGGCAGCTGGGGCAGGCTCGGTCCCAGGCGATGGCCCGAGCTGGGACCACTAACATCGTGGAGACTCGGGGATACGGCCCCGATTGGATTACTCCGGATATATAGGACCAGCTCGTGGGAATATGGTCGACGGATCGATGGCAGGAGGTTTCTCGGAATGCGGCTAGAAACCGCATGTCGAGGGGAGCAGCGCGTCACACCGGCGGCTTTGTTGCATTTGCAGTGCACGCGAACCGTATGGTAAGTATATCTTTTAATTATATATTTTATTTGTTACTATGTGTACTAATTAATGTATTTGTTTTGTAAATGTAGACGACGGTGTCGGATGACGGGACTGTCCAGCGACCCTCCCCGATGGCGGTGTTTGAGCGGACTCACCGTCGAGCATATGGGACGAGGGAGTACATCGACAACCACGCTGCATACATTATGGTAACTATATATTTGTTTAAATTATTCATTATATATTTATAATTTAAGTTTTATGATAAATATTAAAAAAAAATCAAACTCGAGTAGGAGACCTACAGCCAGACGGTGGTGCAGCGCGGGGGTACCCCCGAGGACTTTGACGTAGCAACGTGGGTCGAGGCCGCAGGTGGTTGGGACCATGGCCGCATATATGGCTTCGCAGATAGTGGTCATGCGCGAGCCGTACTAGGGCCACTTGGGGCACCGACCCCTCCGGTCGCTGGTGAGCGGCCGTCCACCTCTAGATCCAGTTATGATCATAGTAGCAGAATAAGGACTCTATAGGACACGGTAGCGCGTCAGACTGAGATAATGGAGCGCCAGAGTCAGATGATGGCGGATATACAAGCTATGCTACGCAACATGTCAGGTCATCCCGAAGCAGGCATCTCTTCGGCATCATCTAATCCATCATCCTCGAGTCAGTCCATTCCGGTGTACACTCAAGCACTCCAGACCCCGCCATATGATCCAGGCCATCCTCCATCGTCATCGTGAGATTTTGTTTATATTGACTTTGTTACTGAGATATTAAACTTGTTTAATTTATATTGACTTTGTTACTGAGATATTGATACTTCAATTTTGCATTTGAATTGTTTTTATACTATCGTGGATAATTATCAATATAAATATAATTGTTTTGATGTATATCTTGGTGTGTTTGTGATGTGTGAATGAATGTGTGTATGAGTGTATGGGTGTGTGAGTTATGTATCAGATAATGTATCAATGTATCAATGGAAATTTGGAATTTTAAATTTTTTCGTTACCAGCTTCACATCATCAGCAACGGCTTTCCCACGGCCGTCCGTGGGAAAGCCGTTGCTAAAAGTGTATCGAAAGCCGTTGCTGATGACCTACAGCAACGGCTTAGCGACGGGATTTTACTAACGACGTTGCTATGGACTCAGCGGCCGTTGCTATTAATGTAATCAGCAACGGCTCCGGGTCCGTGGCAAAACCGTTGCTGATAATATTTTTAGCAACGGCCCAAGCAGCCGTTGCGGAGCCGTTGCTAAGTTATCAGCAACGCGACTTTCTGCCACGGCTCCATTGCAACGGCTCGGCCGTTGCTGATGCGCTTCAGCAACGTCTCCGCAACGGCATCAGCCGTTGCTGATGCCCATTTTTCTAGTAGTGGAACTCAGTGAGTGGACGTCTCGACCATCACCAAGCCAAACCATATAAATAAATAAATGCAGTAATTAACTTTGTGTTCAAATATCAGATATAAGTGATGATAATAATTTGCATCGGTAATCTCGGGCGCAACGCGCACCATACGGCCTAACCCGACCCGATTGGAAACCATTTCAAGTTACTCGCCTACAACTCACAGGTCGCTCGCTAGGCTGGCCATCCTAACGAGCTTTCCAACTCGAACTCACTGAGCTAGAAAGGTCCTCTAGTATCAATGCCCAAAACTCAGTCGAGAAAGGCCTTCCGACCCATGCCACTTGGGTCAATCATCGACGTAGCTCACCGACGTATGTCTCGACCAAGAATCAACTTGTGCATGATGTGCACCACTCGGCCCAATCCAGCCCAATATCAACTCGTGCGCGATGCGCACCACTCGGCACAATCTGGCCCAATATCAACTCGTTCGTGATGCACACCACTTGGCCCAATCCGGCCTAATATCAAGTCGTGTGTGATGCGCATCACTTGGCCCAATCCAGCTAGGGATAGCACTGAGGAGGGTTTGGGACGACGAAGTCAATCCTATCCCAAACCCATTAAGAAAACTCAATCCTAAACCCATTCCAAACTCGTTAGTATTTTGAAGGGTACTTCCCAAACCCATCCCACTAATTTAACAGGTACCCACTGGGTACCCGCTTTTTGCCCGCTAAGAAATTTTATATAAACAAATTTGGTCTACAATATACATACTTATCATAATATCTAAGAATAGTTAATAGAATTTATATATAAAAAAATTATTCTACATACTAATCATAACATCTAATATTATATGACTTATACAAATAGTTTAAAGTTACAAAAAAATAATTGGACTTAATAGCTGACGAGCTGCTACTTCGAACCTCTCAACTCTTGATGGTGTATTGTTATATTATATAATGTGTTAGGAAATAGGGTATATGTAATTAAATGTGTTATTGTTGTATAATGTATACTTAGCATTAATTAAAAAAATAAATTATATCGAACTCTAATTAAAAAGACATAATTATCCTATATATATGGATAATATGAGAGGTATTTTAGTAATTTTATACTTAACGGGTTTGTGACAGGTTTTAGACAAAAATCATGAACTCGTCCCAAACCCTACAGGGGTTTTTACCTCAAAATTCTATACCCATCTCACGACCCAACGGGAAAAACCCGCTAATGACCTATCAGGGTCTGGGACGGGTATATACCCATTTACACAAACCCACTGCCACCCCTAAATCCAGTCTGATATCAACTCGTGCGCGATGCGCACCACTCGATCATCACATGTACATCCAAAACCATGTTCGTTAAGGGAATAGACTATACACTTATAATGAGGTAAATTACTCGAGTAAATACGACTTAGTTCACCTTTCTCGGTGTACAGTAATTCTCGAGGTAAAAAACTCGGGAATAGACTCCAGCACTTACTCATGCTGCTGATTCTCCTATTGTTGATCCTCCTGCCGATCATACTGCTCAGGCTAGTACATCCAGACGCAAGCGACCACGCGGGCCGAACAGGTGGCAGCCTCCACCAGCCACAGAGTCACGTAGATTCATTAGCGTGATTGGAGAGCGATAATATATCATGAATTATGAATCATTAAAAATTTATTATATCATAATATAATATTAAAATTTATTTTTGTTGTGTAGGTTCGAGCAAGAAGAAGTGCCAAGGAGCATATCTTCTACCATTCGATGATACATGCATGGGGCATGGCCCACGTGGTCTCACGTGCCTAGTGAGCACGTCAATAAATTATGGCGCGAGTTTGAGGCACGCATTAATTATTATTATTTTTATACATGCATGATGATTAATATTGGTACTGATATTATTATTTTGCAGGTTCGCTATACATGGGCTGAGGACCAAAGGTCCTTCATTTACGTTGCCTAGAAGGCTATTTCCCGGACGAGGTACAACGAGCAGTTGGGCATACCCGGTCCCAAGCGATGGCCCGAGCTGGGACCACTAACATCGCAGAGACTCGGGGATACGACCCCGATTGGATTACTCCGGATATATGGGACCAGCTCATGGCAATATGGTCAATGGATCGATGGCAGGAAGTTTCTAGGACTGCGGCAAGAAACCGCATGTCGGGGGGAGCAGCGCGTCACACTGGCGGCTCTATTGCATTTGCAGTGCACGCGAACCGTATGGTAAGTATACCTTATTTTTAATTATATATTTTATTTATTACTCTGTGTACTAATTAATGTATTTATTTTGTAAATGTAGACGACGGTTTTGGATGACGGGACTGTCCAGCGACCCTCCTCGATGGTGGTGTTTGAGCGGACTCACCGTCGAGTACATGGGACAGGGGAGTACATTGACAACCGCGCTGCATACATTATGGTAAGTATATTTGTTTAAATTATTCATTATTTATTTATAATTTAAGTTTTAAGAAAAATATGAAATAAAAAATCAAACTCGAGTAGGAGACCTACACTCAGACGGTGGTGCAGCGCGGGGGCACCCCCGAGGACTTTGACGTAGGAGCATGAGTCGAGGCTGCATGTGGCTGGGACCATGACCGCGTATATGGCTTTGCAGATAGTGGTCATGCGCGAGCCGTGCTAGGCTCGCTTGGGGCACCAACCCCTCCGGTCGTTGGTGAGCGACCGTCCACCTCCAGGTCCAGTTATGATCATAGTACCAGGATAAGGACACTAGAGGAGACGGTCACACATCAGAGTCAGATGATGGCGGAGATGCATGCTATGCTACACAACATCTCAGCTAATACCAGAGCAGACATCCCCTCGGCATCATCTGATCCATCGTCCTCGAGTCAGTCCACGCCGATGTACACCTAAGCACTCCAGACCCCGCCATATGATCCAGACCATCCTCCATCGTCATTGTGAGATTTATTTTTTTATTTTTTAATATTGACTTAGTTACTTAGATACTATTCTTGATTTTTTTTTTTTGTTTGGATATTGATACTTCAAATTTGAATTTGAATAGTTTTTATACGATTGTGGATAATTATAAATATAAGTATAATTATTTTGATGTATATCTGGGTGTATTTGTGATGTGTGAATGGATGTATGTATGGGTGTGTGAGTTATGTATCAGATAATGTATCAATGTATTAATGGAAATTTTAAATTTTAAATTTTTTCGATTGCAGGTTTTAGTCATCAGCAACGGCTTTCCCACGACCGTTCGTGGGATATCGTAATCCGTTGTTGATGTCATACAGCAACGACTTAGCAACGGTCTTTCACTAACGGCCTTGCCACGGCCTCCAGGGCCGTTGCTAATAATTTTATCAGCAACGGCCCCGTGTCCGTGGCAAAGCCGTTGCAGATAATATTATTAGCAACGACCCGAGTGGTCATTTCTGATCCGTTGGTAAATTATCAGCAATGCATTTTTCTACCACGGCTCCGTTGCAACGGGTGGGGCCATTGCACGCCGTTGCTGATAGTTTTCAGCAACAGCTTCAGTCGTTGTTGATGCCCATTATTCCAGTAGTGAATAGATAGCACCCGCTCGGCCTCCACTCGGCCCAATTAAATTATCCTTTGCAGTGTTATCCTCCACTATCCTCTCAACAATTTGCCTTATCAATTTCCTATTCGAACCTAACATCCATGGAAGTCGTCGCGTAGTGAAATGCTATGTCTTATCGAGCAGTTTCTATACGACGTACATTTCTGCCATAGACTATGTCGTTTGAATTCTCATCCGAACTTACGAAAATTCTCGGACAATAAAAAAGAACACCACATCTATCCAAGGGTTTTTGAATTTAGTGAAATGTCTTAAAGTTTTTAGTTTTCTCAATTTACCTGAGACCCGCGGAATTTCAGTCTGTAGCTAGAATTTTAGCCCTCTATGAGTCACTTTCCTTAATTTCCACCTGATGGCTTACACCCTCATCTCGAGTATAAAAATGTCTAAATAACCCTCTGTTCATAAGGTTTAACCACTACAACTATCGCAAGCCAAGGAGTGTCATCCCAGCTCACAACTCGACTCGTTCAATAACGATGCAAAAATGCCAACCTACTTGAACAGTCTGATTACTATTCGAACACAACCGATCAGTTCATAATATGGTGCTCAATGTTCACATAATGTATGTAATTCCCAAAAAATTTTAATAATAATATTTTATCCTTAAGTAGGGGACCGTAGGCTCGAGTTAGCGCGGATTGGCGTAGAACTTTGGGATTAAATTCGGGTAAGCATTAAACATAGAAAAAAATTTAGGAAAAATTTATTTGCCATATTTCTGTGATTTAGCATTCTAGGATGATAGAGGGTCTCGAGACGAGTCTAGCGGTTCAATCGGAACTTGAATCGGAGTTAGAACGGGTTAGATGCAGGGTTTTTAAGTCGAATAACTTAAGGATGGGTAAAACTGTCATTTGGGGCTAACCAGGCCCCATAAAAAGAGACCTGGGGCATGTTGCTAGGGGTTTATCCGCACACCACCCTAGGTCTTTAGAGAGAGGGAGAGGCGACACCAAGGAGGGAGGAGTAGCCGCCGGAGCCAAAATTTCGCGAGTTCGTTGGCGCCGATTGAAGGAAGATCCTTAGCGTCTTCTCCAAAGAGGTGAGTGGATCTAGCCTTTTTTTCCCTTTTCTTCATCCATGCCGCCACCCCTATGTCATGGAGTTTCTGACGATTTTCTGTTCGTTTTTGTCGTATCAGATTGGATATTCAAATTGAGAGTTTTCTCGTCGTCGTTGTGATTTCATCGAATCGATATTTGGGCGATTTGGCCGCCCTACCCTTGTTGTGCCACCCCCCTCCTTCCTTGAATTCTTGATGAATTCTTTGGGTTTATTAATGATTGTTGAGGATTCTTGTTGCTTGATTGGTATCTTGATTAAAGAAGGAAGTTTGGATGATTTAGGGTATGCCCCCCCCCCCCCCCTTTCTAGGGTTCTTTAGGAATCCTAGGGTGGCCGGCCATATTATAGGTGGATTTTAGGGTCCTAGATATATTTTCCCACCTAGGGGTTATACTTTAGGGTATGTTGAATTATTTGTAATAATTATAAAAATTATAGAGACCTACAATTAGGAAATTAAGGACCCTATGGACACTTAGAGACATTAGAACCCTAGATTGACATTCGAATGGTCCGACCCAAAGGAAACCTAAGGGGACCGAACCCTCCTTGCCCTTAGGGCACTCGTGTGAGGGAGGTAGGCCAGCCCTAGGGTACACGGCTAGGGTCACCAAGGCGGGTTTAAATTGTGTAGGATTGCTTAGTGGTGTTACCTTGTTTTAGGGTTATATATGATTTCCATTTTCTTTTCCTACGATATTGGATGTGTTGTATCTCTTTATTATGATTTGTGCATTTCATTATGATATATATACATATGCGTGGTTGTAATATATGGCATGAGGGTGTGGAGGTTGAGGTATGCCCTTAACTCATCTTATTATTATTGTGTAGGGCATCTTACGTTCATATATATCTGCGTTTGTGATGTGCATGTTGCATTTCCCGGTAGCCTCGCTGGTGAGGGGAGGGTTTGCCCAAAAGAGACAGCGTTGGCCTTATTCTGGTAGTCTGATTGGTGAGGGGAGATCATACCCCAAAGAGACAGTTCGGAGACCCGACCGGTGAGGGGAATGTATGCCCCAAAGAGACAGTTTGAAAGAGCCAATGTCGGTGAGGGGAGTGCATATCCCAAAGAGATAGCACTGAGTTGGGTGGTAGTTCGGTGGCCACACCGTCTACCTACCCTACGTGTCTATGAGAGACCGACGGGTCCGGTGATCATTCATGTGGTTGTGTTATTGCATTGTGATTATTTATCTATGGTGGATGTTGTTATCATGCGCAGGGTAGTAGATAAGCATATGATGTATTTTGTCTATTACTGCTTATATTATGTTTCCTTATTATTATTGATTGCATGATGATTATATGGTGGAAATGAGGACTGATCTACTCACTAAATCCTAGTTGGACTTATCCCTTATTTTTGTTATTTTTCAGCACTTGAGTGAGATCAGAGAGATACCATGGTGTAGTAGCGCGGCTGGTGGCGGCAGGGCAGTAGCTAGGTCTCGTGACATGTCGTGGTCGAGGGGGATACCTGAGTTGTTTTATCTTTCTTTGAGTTGTTGAGTCATGTAGAGTCGGGTCATTGTTTCCACATTTTATTTACCTTTAGGTGTCCTGGTTCTTTGATTAATGTTTCTTTAAGTAACTTGAACACTTTATATTTTATTGACTCTATGGTTTGGTTTAAAAATAAATGTCTGTTTTATCTCTTTTTAATATTATATATATTGTTCAGGGTTATTTATTATGTTGTGGTTTGAGTTGGGTTAGGCTTCGGGGTACGTGACGTACCCTGGCCAGTCATTCCAAATTTGGGGTGTGACAATGTAACTTACTTAAATATCGACATATTATACCAGCATATCACAACAAGTAATACTACTTCTGACAAGAACATACTATAATTTCAGCATATTGTATAAATTTCCAGCATACATGGAACAATTTCAGCATAAATAAAATATTCACTTTAATAAATTTAGCATAACATAATGACAATATTTAATCAAGGGAAAACTCACCTAATTACCCTTAAGGGTACCCTACACTCTTAGGGTTACTCGCCACTCTAGGCCACAATGAAAATTGAAGATCAAGCATGCTATAATTCATGGAATTTTCGAAATTAAACAGTAAATAAATAAGAAACAAATATAAAACATCAATACCAAGTTCTCTACGCTAGGGCTAGCTCTCCCTAAGGTTTGGGGGCATGCCCTAGGGCTACCGTGCCCCCCAAATCTCAAAGAGGCGCTCTACAAACAACGTGAAGCAACATACAAGCATGAAGGTTACTCTACTCGCAAGAAAATGACTCGGAATTGCATCCAAAACTCTTAACATAGATCGATCAGCAGCCCCTAATCCCAGATTTAGGGATTTTGGAGATGAACCACTCACCTAGGATTGGATTAAGGATAAGAAGATGATGGCGAAGCCCCGTGTCGCATCCGATCCGACGAAGCCTCGATCCTCCGGTTGATTCCACCCCTCTCTCACTTGCCTCCCTTGGTTGGCGTGCGGCTCCTTCTTAGAGTCGTGCACCCCAAGGCAGGTGATAAATATTATTTTTTTATATTTGCCAATTTACCAAATTTCCCCTCCTCACTTAACTCAACCCACTCACTCAAAACGAGTCTGATTCGGGCTCCGATCGCGCTCTCGGACTCGGCTCGAACCCAACTCAAAGTTAACACAATAATTATCCCTATATTAAGGTAATTTAAATTGAGGAAGGGTCTCGCCTCAAATCACATCCATTCGTGATCAACTCTGCTCGCACCGTTACGTATCACGCTCATCCCGCTGAAATTAATATGCAAAATTTAATAAATTTCGCAGGTATTACAATCCCCCCCCCCTTAAAAAAATTCGTCATTGAATTTAGAGGTAAAGAAAAGAGCTTACATGTCAATCAAGCAAGTGCAAATTGTTGGCCTAAGGTTTTCAACCTTGGTCTTAATCTCGGTTTTGATGATAATAAATGTGGAACTAATGTTTCATTGAGAAATACTTTCAGGTTCCAAGTCGGTTAGCGCAAGACATCCGCGATCGAAAAAATCGAAGAAATCAGAGAAATCGGCAAGGACGCTCGTCGACGCTCGGAATTCTTCAGAAAGTTAAAGTTTAGGTCTAGGGTGTCTAGTTTATGTTGTAAATCCTCATGATGATGCATAAGAACTCAAACCCCAAAACATAAAAAATCGGCAAATTAGAAAATGATCCTGAAATTCACTAAGCCTAGGGAGCTCATTGGATGGCTATATGACCTAGACATTTTCTTAGCACCAAAAGTATCGGTAATTGTTCCTTGGGTAAAAACTAGATAATGAGGTATTTTTAAGGATTTTTTGAAAGTCTTTAGCCTACCCATATTTGACCCAGAAGATTAGAAGATTTTTGTTTTTCGGAAATTTGTACTAGACCCCAAAAGTTAGATTTTGATTCTTAAGGATTTTGATTTTTTAGATATTTTTATTGAATCCAAATGGACGGTAATCCTTATATAACATTTATATTTTAAATTTAAGGTTAATAAATATTATATAAGTAGACTTAGCGAAGAACGAAACCAGAAACGAACAAACAAAGCAAAAAAATCAGCCCTGCCCAGATTCGGTCGACCGGCAGAAGGCATTTCGGTCGATCGATCGAACGATCGATCGACCGATGCCCAGAATGGGTAGAATGCCTTTAGTAGCTCGATCGATCGACCGACGATCGATCGGACCTGCGATCGGCGATCGGTAACGGGCAAAAATCTGCCCGTTCAGAAGAGGGGAGCTCTCTCTTCTCTTCATGGCTTATAAATAGGAAGCCATGAGAGCCTTCCTCCATGATGTTGATCACTTCTAACCTCCTTGAGCCATCTTTTGATCAATTCTAAGCCTTAATTGAGCCAATCTTGTGAAAACCCTAGCTTGAGCCAAAAACCTTGATCTTGCCTTCATTCCTTCATTGATTAACCATCAAAGGCATCAAGATGAAGCTAGGAATCTTATTTTGGAGCTAAGTATTTTATTGTTTTATTTATTGCTCCATTTAGTGTTGTATTTTCTTGTTCATTTCTTTGTAATTGAGTTTGTGTTAGACCTAGAGTGTAGGTCTTGAAATTGGGTGGTAGCATTGGTGTTTGAGGTTTAAACCCATCGTTGTAAACGTAGTTTGCTAAGATTAGTTGAGTTGTCCTTAAGGTTGAGGTGGGAGAGTGCTCTCGGTAGGAAGGCGGGATACTTCCGGGTGTGGAAGTGCCTTCAGTTTGAGAGTAGAGACTTTTTGGTGTAAAGTCCTCATTGTAAGGAAACTAATTAATCTAGTAAAACTAGTTTGGAAATCCTAAGCGGGGTGCTTAGGTAGTGGAGTAGACATTGGAGCCAACCCAAATATATAATTATGTTAGCATTGATATATTGTTTTTTGTTAATTGCTTTATCATTAATCGCTTCCGCATTTAGTCGTTAAATTGTGAATTGCCTAAGTAGTTTAAGAAAACGTGTAAAATCGAATTTAGGTGACAAATTTAGTTAACACACTATTCACCCCCCCCCTCCCCCTCTAGTGTGGCCATTTCACCAACACAAATATCTTTCTATCATATTCTGCTCCAACTCTCAGGTCGCCTCCTAACCAGAATGGTACTGCCATCGATCCTTCACCAATGGAACCTTCCTAGACTTCAGCTTTTTGACTTTTTGGTCCAAGATCTCCATGGGACTCTCCTCATAGGAGACCGCTGCATCCACCTCTACCGCGGTAGGTTCAATTTCCCCCCGCTTGCCAAATCTCACTACCCCCTTCATCGGGGATACCTTTAGGAACACTAAGTCCCCAACTACACACACCAGATCCCGTGACCTTCTATCAGCATACATCTTCCGCCGACTCTAGGCTGCTAATAGATGATCATTGATCATTTTCACCTTTTTCAACATCATCCTAAACTAAGTCCAGGCCCAGCATCTGGGTCTCACCCACCTCCAACCACCCCATTGGAGACCGACATCTCCGCTTGTATAGGGCCTCAAATGGGGCCATGTCGATACTACTCTGATAGCTGTTATTGTAGGTAAAATCCACCAATAGCTGGTGCTCTCCTAGCCATCCTCAAAATCCAAGATGCATGCCCGCAACATGTCCTCCAGGGTTCGAATGGTCCTCTCTGACTATTCGGCAGTCTACGAGTGCAAAGTTGTACTGAACCGAACCTGAGTACCCATGGCTTCCTGAAAGGAATGCCAAAATCTCGCCTCAAACTGGGTACCCCTGTTCGATAATCATCACTGCAATCCCATGGTAGGCTACAATACGATCCAAGAAAAGTCAAGCATACTGCTCAGCCGAAAAGGTCATCTTGACCGAAATGAAATGTGTCGACTTGGTCAGCCGGTCCACAATAACCCAAATGAAATCATAACCTCCTTTTGACAACGGCAATCCGGTCACAAAATCCATAGTAATATTCTCCCACTTTCACTCAAGTATCTCAAGGTTCTAAAGTAGCCCCGCAGGCCTCAACTGCTCTGCCTTAACCTACTAACAGGTCAAGCACCTAAACACAAACTCAGCCACCTTCCGCTTCATCCCTTTCCACCAGTTATGCTACCTTAGGTCACGATACATCTTTGTGGCCCCAGGGTGCATGGTGTAAGAGGAGTTGTGACTAGTCTCAAGCACTTGCCTCTTAACCTCTGCCATATCCGACACCACAATCCTGTCCTTAAACCTCAGGACATCCTCGACATTTACCCAGAAACCATCATCTGCATCCCTTCTCTCCCCCAAGTCTCTGGTTAGAGCACATAATGCATCCTCCATCTGGGGCGCCCATAGTATCTCCACTAATGTGGACCGCACCCGCAAGTGCGCCACCATGTCACCGGTGCCGATCACCAACATCACCGACCCGCCATCTAGGCAGGCTGCCAGTTCCCGAACCAGTGGGCTCCTCTCCACTGCCAAGAGTGCTAGGCTGCCCATAAATTTCCTGCTAAATCTCTAGTCCGAGCACAAGTACAAACCAAGCAAGGTGATTATATCACCCCTTTCGCCACGGTTCCTAAACAACCAAAACACGCTGGTATAACCATCACAACCTCAACAGACAAAATGTGTATGCTTGTTCACCAATGTCAAACTCGGGTGTAGTTGAGAGTACTCACCCCAAGGCCTTGATCCCGGCCCCCGAAATACCCGATCATATTGACCCATCAACCTGATTAATCATACTAACCGATAGGTCGAAGTTCCCCAAATATCATTTTGACTTTCAAAAATTCAAATAAAATTACCAAACCAGGATTTTCAGCCACAAGGACAACATCCTCCTTCAAAAAACTATACACGTGCACTTACACATATACTCGGGTGGTTGGGGTACCTTGTCAAAGGCCTTAGGTGCGCACATGGGCACCTCCAACTCTCGGACCCCCCCACGGGTCCCAAACTCATAGGGTACCAGCTAATCTATCCCATCTATAGCCTAATAATCGTCAAAAACATCAATGCGTGCAATGTCCATGCACAGCTCTCGTCCGCGCTTGTGCGTACACCCACACCGACCAATCTCGGCCAATAACATATTCATAAATCATGCAATAGTAACCACACAAGCACACAAGATGGGGATAATGTTAAGAAAAGTCCTCTAACGTATACAGACAACACCACCGGGTAGGGTGCTAGGAATGCCCTCTAGCACATACCCATCCATGGGATAGATAGCCTAGGCAGGCCCTCTAGTGCTGCTGCCCTCTCCCGTCGGGAAAGTCCTCCGACATGACTCAACACTAGGAAATCCCTCTAGCGAGTCTCCACCGTTAGGAATGCCCTCTAATGGCATCACAAGCACAATACACAGGCACACACACCCCTTCTTATTTTTAAACAACATTGGATAAAAAATATAAATTTTACCCTATCATGTACAAGTCACAACATCTAAGCAACCATCTAGTGTGCCTCCGCACATCTAAACACATCGGCCTACATCGGCCATATAACAAGAATAAGGAAATACACAATAATACACACCAATAATATTTCTCGAGTGGTTTAGGCAACCTGCCGATATCACGGGTGTGTGCGTTGCCGCATAGAGTCCGACCTACTCCTGGCCTCACCCTCTCGACCATCGTGCACCCCACAATTCCAATCAAATGAAACCAAACCCAAGAGCATATGTGCTTAACCATTCACTATCCATCCATCCCTGAAGGGATTTCAAGCAACTCATTATTACTTAACGAGTTAGAGATTTTAGCACTCGTATAAGTGCCTCCGACCTAGAATTCTATTTGTTGGCCTAAGGCTTTCAACCTTGGTCACCATCTTGATTTTGATGATAACAAACTAATTCTAATGAATTTATCAAGTGTTTGATCTCAGGTTGAGGCTTCGATACGCGCGCGAAGTTCATTCGGAGAAATACAAAAAATCGACAAAAATGGCTCCGAAAGCGAGCGAGTAGAAAATCTAGAGTTAGGATTAGATTTTGTGTAATATGACTCTAGGAATATATCCCAAACCTAATTGTAATGATTGTTGGGTGAAATGGCCACACTAGAGGGGGGGTGAATAGTGTGTTTACTAATCTTTTCGCCTAATTCCGGTTTTAATCGTTTCTTAAATTATTTAGGCAAAATTGTAATTTATCGACTAGATGCGGAAGCAAAAATAAACCAATTAAACACAAACAAAGATAATAATACTAACACGGAGATTTATAGTGGTTCGGTCCCAATGCCTACTCCACTACCTAAGCACCTCACTTAGGATTTCCAAACTAAGTTCACTAGATTAAATTGTTTCCCTTACACAGAGGACTTTGACCCAAAAAGTCTCACTCTCAACCTAAGTAACTTCCACACCCGAAAGTCTCCACATTCTTACCGAGAGCACTTTTCCACCTCAACCCTAAGGGGCAACTCAACTAATCCTAGTAAACTATGTTTACACAAGTGACTTTACACATTCTACACCAAGGATACCACTCAATCACAAGACCTAACACTAGGTCTTCTTACAAGCTCAAATACAAGGAAATAAACAACAAAATACAATAATAAATGGAGCAATAAATTAAACAATAAATTACTTAGCTCCACAACAAGATTCCTAGCTTCCTCTTGATGCCTTTGATGATGAAGCAATGAAAAAAAGGCTTAATCAAGGGAGATGAAAGGTTCAAGCTAGAGTTTTCACAAGATTAACTCAATGAGGGCTTAGAATTGATCAAAGGATGGCTCAAGGAAGTTTAGGAGTGATCAAAAGTCTTTTGGAAGACTCACATGGCTTCCTATTTATAATCAATGAAGAGAAGGAATGAAACAGACGGCTCAACGGGCGAAAAACTAGCCATTTTCGCCATCCGATCAATGGTCAGTCGATCGTCGGTCGACCGGTCAATCGACTGAAAGCAAACTATCGCTTTCTGGCACACTTCGGTGGATTGAATTGGCTACTACCAATTTTTCACCACATTCGGTCGATCGAAATTGGGCAGACTGCACTTCTTGGTTTTTTCTACTTGTTTGCTCGTTTATGGTTCCGTCTTCGCTAAGTCTACTTATATAACATTTATTAACTTTAAGTTGACAACTTTAAAACATAAATGTTATATAAGGATTATCCCCCATTTGGATTCAATAAAAATATCTAAAAAATCAAAATCCTTAAGAATCAAAATCTAGTTTTTGGGGTCTAGTACAAATTTTCGGAAAATAGAAACTTTCTAATCTCCCGATTCAAATATGGGTAGGCTAAAGGCTTCCAAAAAATTCTTAAAAATACATCGTTATCTAGTATCTACCCAAGGAACAATTACAGTCATTTTTTATGTCAAGAAAGTGTCTAGGTCATATAGCCCTCCAAGGAGCTCCCTAGGCTTAGTGAATTTCAGGGCGGTTTCCGGGTTTTCATATTTTTAGGTTCGGGTTTGGTATTAGGATTCCTTGCATCGTAAAGAGGATTACATTACATTCAAGACACCCTAAATCTAAACTCTAACTTCCCGAAGAATCCCGAGCGTCGACGAGCATCCTTGCCGATTTCTCCGATTTCTTTGATTTCTCCAATTTTTCCGATCGAGGACGTCGAGCGCTAACCGATATGGAACCTGAATGTATTTCTCAATGAAACATTAGTTCCATGTTTGTTATTATCAAAACCGAGATTAAGACCAATGTTGAAAACCTTAAGCCAACAATCTCCCCCTTTTTGATGATGACAAACATCCTTAAGAAAATATATATATTAAACCACAAAGGATCAACTAAGGGATTTCTCCCCCTATCAACATGCATATCTATATAATAGAACTCCCCCTATCTATATGCATGATTTTCCTATATTTTCTTCCCTTTTTACCTATATTTTTCTCCCCCCTTTTGACATCAATCAAAAAAGGGCAAGAAAGGTCAACCTATAGTCAAAGTTGAGACTCTAAAATTTTTCATGAAACATGAAAATCTCAACTAAAGGGATGAAAAATAAATATTTGATATGAGACTAATGAAAACATGATATCAAAGAATGATAGATAGAATCCAAAACTAAGAATCATGTATGTACTCAAGTATGAATATTTTCGTGAATATCATATTTTTTTCATGACATTTTTAGATTTCATTCAAACATTCAAAGTACCAAGATATGGTCATTTAAAGTATATGTATCAAGTTTGAAGTGAAAACAATATCGTTTGATCAAAATATGAACTTAGCACGAGTTCATTTAATGTAGGCTTGAAAATATGAAAATGCTAAGTATCAAATTTTGTTATCTACTCATGTTTTCTCTAACTTAGGCATCTAGACATTTAACATGAGTGAATCTAAGTATATGAATTAAGTTTGGGCTGAAAATGAGGTTTCTAAGTCACTTTGTTGACTTAGGTGAAAGTACACTTCAAGTTTTCAAAAATCAAACTTTTAAATTCATATAAAATCACATTCTTGACGGAATTTTTTGAAACTTTAACCGGACAAACTAGAATTTTCAATAAAACTACAAGTTCAAGAATAAGTCAAAAATCAATTTCCTACAAATTCATAAAATTCTTGAAAGTCTAGGGGCATTTTTGTAAATTTTAGGTATTTTTTTCAAAAATTGTCAATTTTGCTTCAAACTTTCCAGACATCGTTGAATGATCATTTAAGATGTGTGTGTCACGTTTGAGCTCAAAATGAATTGTCTAAGTTCATTTTTCATTCTATATTGATTTCAATGAAAAAATGAATATTTCTAGGTATCATTCAAGATATCAAAATCATTCCTTAAAATGATTTTACTCAAGCAATGGTGTGAATGATATTAGAAACGGAATCAAAATTGTATGCACAAAGCTTCATTTGAAGTTTTCGATGAAAAATCAAAGTATCGGAAAGATTGATATTTCAAGAGGGTGATAGTTTTGCATTTTTGAAATCCAACTTCAAAATTCCACTATAAATCCGATTCTTGATGAAAATTTCTAAAATTTTTACTGAAGAAACTAGATTTTTCAGTGAAGGTGCAGTTTCAAGAATTACTTAAAAATGATTACCCCCCATTTGGATTCAATAAAAATATCTAAAAAATCAAAATCTAGTTTTTGGGATCTAGTACAAATTTCCGGAAAACGAAAATTTCGTAATCTCCCGGTTCAAATATGGGTAGGCTAAAGGCTTCCAAAAAATCCTTTAAAATACCTTGTTATCTAGTTTCTACCCAATGAACAATTACCGTCATTTTTTGTGTCAATAAAGTGTCTAGGTCATATAGCACTCTAAGGAGCTCCCTAGGCTTAGTGAATTTCAGGGCGGTTTTCGGGTTTTCATGTTTTGGGGTTCGGGTTTAGTTTTAGGGTTCTTTGCATCATAAAGAGGATTACATTACATTCTAGATACCCTAAACCTAAACTCTAACTTCCCAAAGAATCCCGAGCGTCGACGAGCATTCTTGCCGATTTCTCTATTTTCTTCGATTTCTCCAATTTTTTCGATCGGGAACGTCGAGCGCTAACCGATATGGAACTTGAAAGTATTTCTCAATGAAACATTAGTTCCATATTTGTTATCATCAAAACTGAGATTAAGACCAAGGTTGAAAACCTTAAGCCAACAATGATGTCCAAGTCAAAACTTGGAAAAGGAACCTGAAAACTAAGTGTGTAAGAAGAAGGTTGAAAAAAATAGCCTAAGCCTAGGTTCGGTTGACCGGCCGGTCGACCGAATATGTTGCCCAAAAGTGGCAGAACACCTTCGGCCACTCGTCGGTCGATCGGTCGATCGATCGACGACCGATCGATAAGCGATCGAGCATCCCCAACGGGCAGAAAAACGCTTTGAACCATTCATTGAAGATCTCCTAGAGTGTTCTTGAGCCTTCTCAAGTGGATTTCATCACACAAGCTTCGACGATCGTTCATCTACTCGAAGCATTCCTTTTGCCTCAACTCTAGCTTCATTTTGAGTTCTACATCTTGACGAGTTGGAGGCTTTGGAGGCTTTGCAAGGGAGCTCACTTGTGTGGTTTAATTCTTAGCTCCTTTGTTGTTATTTTCCTCATTATTAAACTAGGTTTTCATTGTTAGCTTGCTAGGTGTTCTTGGTTAAACACCTTAGGGTTACCTTTGTAGAATTGTATTTTGTCTAAGAGAATAGGTTTGAGGCATTCTCAAAGGGTTGAGAAGCAATTCCTCGGTTGTATTCAAAGGGAAACACATTGTCTATAAAGAATTGGTTAGAAATCCTTAGTGTGGAGCCAAGGTAGTGCAGTAGGCGGTTGGCCGAACCACTATAATCTTTCGACTTTGCATTACCTTGTTTATGGTGCTTATAATTGCTTTTCATACTCGCTATCACATATCAATTAATCACACTTAATTTCGGTTGGAGTTGGAATTGATTTAAAAGAAATTGAATAGAAGCTAAAATTAACCCAACAATATTCAACCCCCCCTTCTAGTGTAGGTATTTGAACAACATTTTGTATCAGAGCAAGATTGTAGGCTTAGGTTTAACCATCTAACCTACACTTATGGATTCTAGTATCAAACTAAGTCAATGGTTTTCAACTCATGCACCTCCTCTTTTTGATGGAAACAATTATCCTTATTGGAAAACCAGGATGAGTATTTTCTTGCAATCCCTAGGATTGGATGCTTGGAAAACTATTCATGTTAATTATGAGCTACCCTCCAAGAGCATGGATGAGTGGTCTCAAGAAGAGATCAAATTATTTAATTCAAATGCCAAAGCAATGAATACGTTACATTGTGGTTTATCCATAAATGAATTCAATAGAATATCATGTTGTAAATCTACTTTTGATATTTGGCATGTTTTAGAAACTACTCATGAGGGAACCTCCGAAGGTCCAAAATAACTTTGCTTATGCATGACTATGAACTCTTTAAAATTCATACTCATGAGAAAATAGATCAAATGTATGTCCGTTTTCAAAATATTGTGAATACTTTAACTAACCTTGGAAGGGACATACAAGAGGAAGAAAAAATGAGGAAGCTTCTTCGATCACTTCCCAAAGCATGGGAGCCAAAGATGGTTGCTATCATGGAGGCCAAGAATCTTGGCACCATGAAGCTCACCGAACTTATCGGATCCCTCATGACCCATGAAATCCATATAAAAGCAAAAAAGGAGGCAGATGCCCCTAAAGGCAGGAACAATGCCTTAAAAGTATCATTTGGTGATAATACCTCATCATCATCATCATCATCATCATCATCATCACCATCATCATCGGAGAATGAAGAATCTGAGTACCACGAAGATATGATTCACCTTGGACGGATGTTGATGGAACTAATGGGAAAGCCTCTCAAGAAGAAGGGTAAAAATAGAATTGTGTGCTTCCAATGCAACAAGCCCGAACACTTAGAGAGTGATTGTCCTAAGACCAAGCTCACCTCCTCGTCATCCTCAAAGAAAGATAAAAGAAGAATGATGAAGAAGAAAGCACTAATGGCCACTTGGGATGAAAGCGAGTCACCATCACCTTCAAGTGGGGAAGAAAGCTCAAGGGAGAATGCAAACCTTTGTTTCATGACAAAGGACAATGAGGTACCCACTATTACTATATGTGAAAATGTTTTTACTCATATAGAATTAGAAAATGAAATTGAGCATATGTATGAAGAATTTAATGTTATTAAAAAAAGATTTAAGGAACTTAGAAAGGAAAATAAGTTATTAGAATAAGAAAATGATGATCTCTTGCTCTCTTGTAATGACTTAAAAAGGAAAGTTGAATGCTTGGAAAATGATAAAAGTTCCTTAGAAAAGAAAAATGTAGATCTACAAAATTTGAATGACTCATTGAAAATAGAAAATGCATCATTATGCTTACAAATTGAAATTTTGAATGATGGCATGCTATCATTAAAGAATGAGTTGCTTTCATTAAATAATAAAATGAAAAATATGTATGATCATGCCTCTCATGCAAAATCTTCCAAAGTATCTTTCCATGCTCATCCACACCTTCATGTCCATCCTCATGCATCTACTAGATTTAAGGGTCATTGTCTATGTTGTGGCATGTATGGACACATGGTTAGGGATTGTGTCTTGAAAAGGAACCCCAATGCTAAGTCACTTTGGGTTCCAAAAGTTTCTAACCCCCAAGGACCCAAAGACATTTGGGTACCAAAGTTTACATGCTTAAATGTAGGGGGAGACACTACACTCAAATGAAGACACATCGATGGCTTGAAGTTGCTTGGGAATTAAAGAAAGAAGAATAAATTCAATTGCAACTTCACGACAAATGTGATCGGTATCAACTCCTAACTCTACTCTTGCCTACATTACCATTGGAGTTTGATGACTTGTGAATGTGCTTTATTTAGTAGTCATTTGATACTTGATTCACCATGTGTTTATCTATGATCAATATCTTTGTAGTATCGAGTTTGAATTTGAATGTTTCATATTATTTTCGGTCTCCTTGGAGGCCATTATAACCTATAATCGGTCTATGCAACCTTTGATTTTAAAACCTTGGCTAGTTGTGGCTGTGTTGGTTTCCAACCTTAGAAAGGGTTTGAGATCTTGATTTTAAAATATTTTCACTTCTTGATATCTCCTTGATTCATTTTAATTTCAATTTTGGTTGTATTTTGATAAATGAATCCCCACTAGTTAGCAAAACTTGACTTTTGAGAAATAAATTTGATTTTCCTTTGCTATCTAGTTTATGAACTTGCTAAGTAAGAAAATGTCTATTGTGCCTTTTATGTTTCAATTACTTGCAAGTTGAGCATTGATTAGGATGCAAATATTTTTAGAGAACGCATGCTAAATACTTGAAAATTCTATGAGGTAATAGTTTCACCTTTGCACCATGTAGTATGATACCTCATAAAGCATGTAGAAACTCATGCACCTTGCTCATGATAAAGTACTTGGTTGTGTCTATATGAAAATTCATGAGCATTTAGGGAAATGACTCGTAGACAATTTCTTGATATACCATGTTAATTCTTGATCGAAATTGTGCCAAGTCATTTGAGTAATTTTTGGAATTATTTCTAGTAACTCCAACTTTGTATACATAATTAGAATGATCATATCTTAGTCATATACAAGTTTGATCAAAATTAGAAATGATTATGAAAAATGAGTTTTTTTGCAATAAAACGTGAAATCTGAAATTTCAGCGTTTAATTAAAAAATGCAAAAAAATAATTTTTGAAAAATTCTTGTTTCTGCGTTTTGCTTGGAAAATCTAGTTTTCGCTGAAAAAGTTGCAAAAAGTCACATTGAGAATTCGATTTTATATGATTTTGGATTCATCTTTATCAAAAGTCAAAAACTTAGTCTTTATCGAGTAAATGACTTTCGGATATCCCATAATTGAGTGTGTATAACACTTTTGACATATCTTGACGCTTGTATTATCTTTGTGTTTATTATTTCAAAGCATCCTTGATAACATATATGCTTAAATCTAGTCATTGTATAATTTAAGGGAAGTCTAGTAGTGCTTAACTTATGCCATTTTTGATTGATGTCAAAAGAGGGAGAAGAATCTAGACATAGACATGCATATAGTTAGGGGGCGTTTATTCTAGATATGCATGCTGATAGAGGGAACATTATACATTCACTTGATGAAATGCTATGCATGTTGATACATTTCTTAATTCATTTATTGAGAAGTTTGTCATCAACAAAAAGGGGAAGATTGTTGGCCTGAGGTTTTCAACCTTGGTCACCATCTTGATTTTGATGATAACAAACTTATTCTAATAAATTTATCAAGTGTTTGATCTCAGGTTGAGGCTTCGATACGCACACTAAGTTTGTTCGGAGAAATACAAAAAATCGGCAAAAATGGCTCAGAAAGAGAGCGAGTAGAAAATCTAGAGTTATGATTAGATTTTATGTAATATGACTCTAGGAATATATCCCAAGCATAATTGTAATGATATCAAAGTCAAAACTTGATAGTGGAACCCGAAAATGAAGCGCGCAAGAAGAAGACAGAAAAGAAACAGCCTCAACCTAGGTTCGATCGATCGAATGAAGTCAAAAACTGGCAGTAGCCAATTCGGTCGACGAAATGTTGCCCAAAAGTGGTAGAATGCCTTCAGTAGCTCAGTGGTTGATCGATTGATCGATCGATGACCGATCGATAAGCGATCGGGAGTCCCCAACGGGCAGAAAAATGCTCGTTGGGTGGAGCTGCCGAGTGATGGGTTATAAATACCCCTCACTAGCCCTCTAAAAGGCTTTGAACCATCTATTGAAGATCTCCTAGAGTGTTCTTGATCCTTCTTCAGTGGATTTCATCACGCAAGCTTCGACGATCGTTCATCTACTTGAAGCATTCTTTCCGCCTCAACTCCGGCTTCATTTCGAGCTCTACATCTTGACGAGTTGGAGGCTTTGCAAGGGAGCTCACTTGTGTGGTTTAATTCTTAGCTCCTTTGTTGTTATTTTCCTTATTATTAAACTAGGTTTCCATTGTTAGCTTGCTAGGTGTGCTAGGTTAAACACCTTAGGGTTACCTTTGTAGAATTATGTTTTGCCTAGGTGAATAGGTTTGAGGCGTTCTCAAAGGGTTGAGAAGCGAGTCCTCGATTGTATTCAAAGGGAAATACATTGTCTATAAAGGATTGGTTAGACATTGTAAGACCCGAAAAAAAAAATCCTAATATAAAAATCTATTTTGGTGCAGCGCGTCGGACCCGGGGTTAGTCGAGTCGAGCCTCAAGATCGCCTCGAGTAGAAGGTATGACTCGACTAATGATGTATGCAATTAAATTGGGTGAATGACTCTTTCCTTTTATGCATTGATGCTTTAGTTAAGTTAAGATCGACTCGTGTTGCGGTTAGAGTCGGAACCCAAGTCGGACTCGGACTGAGTCGAGTCAAGGTTAAGTCGTGTAAGTGGGGCATTTAAGTCATTGTTGATGAGGGAATAAAATCCCTCATCATTGAGCCGTGCGGCTCATCTAGGAGCCGCACAAAGCCCGAGCAAGGGAGAAAGGAGAGAGGGGAAGAGAGATCTTGGTCGGCCGGGGATCACGTCATCGTCGGAGGATTCGAGATCGCCAGCGTCCGATCCTTCTTTTTCATCAAGCAAAGGTGAGTGGTTAGAGTTTTATGAGGGGAGGCGAGTAGCCGACCCTAGCAGTTTTCAATCGGGCTCTTTTCGCGAGTTTCTTGTCGATCTACACGTCTTCCCGTGTTAGAACCTTAATAGATATGTATACCTGTGATTTGATGGTTTAAATCAGATTTATTTCGTTTCTTTGTAGGCTGGCCGAGTGGAGGAAAAAGGGGAAAGATCATGCCAAAATTTTCTCCAATTTCCTCGCTCGTCTAGCGACTCGTGGATCGTCTTGTGTTCAATATGTTTTAGGCTTTTGGATTGATGCCCATTTTGTTGCCGCAACCATGTTTACCACCCCTAGAGGGCTTGGTCGAGCTGGTTATTACCCTGCTTGAGTCAGCCAAGCAGTGAATAGGGGAGGGAAATTTGGGCTGTTCGGATCGATACGCCGGATCTCATGTTATGTCGTCTTAATTCCCGCTTTCATGCTTAATGTTAGGTTCAAATTATAATACATGATTACTGTTTATCTTAGTAATTAATAGCAAATGTTAATCTACATTCTCATGAATATGGAAATGTTCTTGCTAATGCTCACATGGACATGATGGTTATGGTACATGCATCAAAGGAAAGGTTTCATTAAATTTAAAATATCATGTTTAATTGTTGCTATGTTTATTGCATGTTACTTATGTTGGCTTTAGGTTTTCAACCTTAGTCTTAATCTCGGTTTTGATGGTTTTGATGATAACAAACATGGGACTAATGATTTCATTGAGAATATCTTCAGGTTCCATATCAATAGTGTTCAATGTCCTCGATCGAAAAAATCGAAGAAATCGATAAATCGGAAGGACATTGATCGTCACGCTCGGGTTCATCGCGGAAACTTCTTGAAGATCGACAAGTGCACCAAAGTTGCATTGGACGGGCTCAAAGATCACATGAAAGCCCTCCATGATGATGCTCGTTAAAAGCCGAAACCCGAAAACAAAGCACGGAAGAAAACCTGGCTGAAAATTCAATTCAGCCTAAATTCGATCGTCTGGGTGGTCGACTGAACAAGGTAAGAAAAATGCCAATAGCCTTTTCGGTCGACTGGTCGGTCGACCGACAGAGGTTGATTTTGGGCAGTAGCCCTAGCGGTCGACCGATCAATCGACCGGAGTAAAAAATCGCGCAGCGCGCGATCTTGGCTATCGATGGATCGACTGGATTGAGGGAATGAACAGTCGCATCAGGGCGGTCAACCCGTCGGTCGATCGACCACAGACAAAAAATGGCGGTCGATGTGAGAGATCGATCAATCGGTCGACCGACCAATCAATCGACAGCCTGCAACGAATAGAAAACTATTCGTTGAGCTGTCGTTTCTTTAGAAGGATATAAATACATCCTTATATGATTCATTTAATCTTCTTCCCTGACTTCTATAGATATTATTGAGTATTTAAAGGGGAGTTTAAAGCCTTCCAAGTGATTGATTGAAGCGCGCCTATTCTTCTGTCGAGTTCTTCTTCAAGCGCCAACTGCTCCTCAACTCGGCTTCGACTCAAAGCACATCTACTGACGAGTTGGAGGCTACAAGGCTTGGAAAAGAGTAGATAATTATTGGTCTTATTTTAAGCTCTTTTCAATTGTAATTTTATCTATTGTTTGAACTAGTTTTTGATTTGGATTTGTGAGAAGACCTTGTGTTAGGTCTTGCGTATAAGTGGTATCCTTGGTGTAGAGGGAGTAAAGCCACTTGGTGTAGGTGGAAGAGGACTCTCGATAAGAAGGCAGTGACTTCCGGGTGTGGAAGTGCCTTAGGTCAAGAGTGTGTCTCTTCGGTGAAAAGTCCTCTGTGTAAGGGAAACGTAAATTAATCTAGTAAAACTAGTTTGGAAATCCTAAGCGGGGTGCTTAGGTAGTGGAGTAGGCATTGGGGCCGAACCACTATAAATACTTGTGTTTGCATTGTTTTATTTTGTTGTGCTTTAATTGCTTAATCATTTATTGCTTCCACATCTAATCGTCAAATTGAATATTGCCTAAATAATCTAAGTAAACGATTAAAAGTGGAATTAGGTTAATAGATTTAATAAACACACTATCCACCCCCCCCCCTCTAATGTCGTCATTTCAACCACAACTTATTGGTGTAATCAATGGATTATTTACCTCTTTAATTCGGCTTCCTCATGATGTTTGTTACTCATGATTAAATTTGGTAAGTGTCATTGGGATATTTTTACCATGCTAGATAGTATATTCCTTGTGGGAATTATTTGATATTTTACCATGCTAGCTATGATGTTCCATATTGAAATAAATTCTATATGCAGTATATAAATTTATTTATCGTTGAATCTCGTAGTTATGCATGGTAGTTTTTGTGAATTATAATTACATTTCTTTTATATATATATGCTGTCCGGAAATGTTAATGAGTGAAATTCCAAGTCCGGTACACGAAATTCTTCACCCAAGATAGCGTATGACGCTAGATAACATGTAGGACTTTGCAAGGTATATATTAGATATGGAAACATAACTAGGGAATCACTCAACTTCTAAGACTTCTTGTATTCATTTTTGGAAACCTAGAATTATTAGGTGTACACATTTTTCGGAAGGGTGACATTGAATTGTTGACCCTATAGGCCAAGTGAGGGCCGGATGCGGGCAACCGCGCCTTGCGATGGTCTGCCTAGAAACATGGGCGGTCGGAAATGACCAATGCTTGACTCGACCAGTGATTGGGTCTTGAGATGCACCAGCGGGCCCGCTAGGTATCAGACCCCAGTTGGGTGGGACTAGCTATCCCTACCCCAGACGGTGTTCGGAGACTAGTAGACCATCCTAGTCAATGGCTCGGGATTTCTTGTTTACATCTTGATATGATGTGGCCGAACGGCCAGTGTGATTCTACCTTGTATGGTAGGGCCGGTTGTAGCCAGGATTCTTATACCATAAGTAGGCCTTAAGGGCCGGATGCCAGGTGGCAAAGTTAGGCCGTTATGGCAGGTCTCTCCTATATGGTCTATACAGAATGACCCATGGGGTCGATAGTCACACTAAAAAGTAGCTTACCTCCTTGATTATATTCTATGCTTCTTTATATGTTATGCATGACTAATTATGGATTATGTGGGGGTTCGGAAGAACCGCTCACTAAGTCCCAAGTGGACTCATGGTTTGTTTCCTTTGTTTTTGCAGAGCATGATAAGTGATCGAGGCTTGTCTTCATGGTGCAGCTGGAGGGCAGGTGGTGGTGCCATATCTCGTAGCGGCGTCCTTTAGTCATAGTCAAGTGTCTTGTAGAAGTTATTTTCCTTTTCTACACTGATAGTTGTGTTTTGAAAAGTTTGTAATAACTTTGATACTTGAGATGTTCTATTTGCGACGATGTTGGTTTTCTTCTTTGGGTTGAAAAACATATATTTGTGAATTTCGAAAATTTTAAGTAAAGATTGTGTTGTGATTTTCTTTCTCGATATGTTCAGTTTTATGGTCAGTCAGCGTAGACAGTAGACTATAGGGCAGGATGTAGGCCCTGGCCGGTCACACTACCCTCAGTTGGGGTGTGACAGAAATCCTTGGTGTTGAGCCAAGGTAGTGGAGTAGGCGGTTGGCTGAACCACTATAATCTTTCGACTTTGCATTGCCTTGTTTTTTGTGCTTATAATTGCTTTTCATACTCGCTATCGCATATCAATTAGTCGCATTTAATTTGGGTTGAAGTGTAAATTGAATAGAAGCTAAAATTAACCCAATACTATTCAACCCCCCTTCTAGTGTGGGTATTTGAACAACACTATTGACGCTACACTACGCGTCACCACCCACGAGTAAAATAATAGGAGTGCATACCAAAATTTATCTTATGCACACAACAATAACATCAAGGTAATTCGGCCCTCAAATGGGGTCAAGGCAGTCGCCTCATACTTAGCCAAATTTCGGCACTTCTCGAACCTTATCATATTCACTTTTGTTACCACTGTTAAACCCTTAGTTTTTCTGTGAATCGACTATAAAACTCACAAAATATCAAGTACGAATATCATACAACCTAATCATAAAATTTCAGATCATTTGGACCACTAGTCGACCACGAAACGACGCGTCAAACTAGCTATCCTGAAATTCCTGCAACCACTAGCAGATTTTTCGGTTTAAGTTGTTATCTTTGAAAATTCATAACTAATTCAATTCTTACTCTTTTTCCTCCAAACTAGATTCATATGGTTGTTCACGTACCCCACTACGAGTTCCCAAAATTTCACTGTCATTGGACAATGTTTCATTCCCTGAATATTGCATCAAACTTTCAACCTTTTTACAATTTCTGCTATGTGCAGAAATAAACAATTTTAGGTTGCCTTCAAACTAAATTTATAAACCCAGTCTATTCAACTCGGAATCTGCTGAAATTTGGTGTGGACACTACTCTAGTATCCTACCATATTACCCCAAGAGTTTGCACAAATCGGAAGGCTCCTCTGCCTCCGAACTACATGTCAATTTGCATGAAAAAAATAGTTTTTTTTCTTTTTGGAATTTTTTTTTGCATTTGCAATCTACCTCCCTACTTCCAAATCCTTACAATAGCCAATGAACAAGGACACCAAAATCTGAAATGACCAAACAAATCTTCATACACCAGTCACCAATCATCCCTAGAGTTTAGGGCTGCTCTCACCTGAATATATGAATCAAACATCAATCCTCTTCGAGGATATTGAATAATGGGGAGAAATCAGCCATATATATATATACACACAATCAAGCATCAATCCTCTTCAAGGATATTCAATAATGGGGAGAAATCAGCCATATATATATACACACACACACAAGCTGCTTACTCCATGCTTTACGAGCAACCCTTCCCAAGGGCTGTCACAAGCCAAACCAACCACACAATCATCCTCTCCCCTTCCCTATGCATCCACATCTTTAACGACAAGCCAATTAGATCACCAGAGGAGTAAAATTTCAAATTTTTGCAAGCATACTCAACCATAATCATGGCAATGGAAAAATCACTCCAAAAGAGGAGGGAAGAACCTACTCACCCTGCATTACCATTTGCCTTCGTTAGTAACAAGGAAAACATACAATAAACATATCTAGCACTTTAATATATTAAATGATCATACATACCGCCGTTGGTGCGCGCAAGCTTCGTAGCTCAGTCTCGTGAAATAGGACACATTGTATATCGACATACTCACAAATGCCTATATAGTAATCTATGCCCTAATGATGTAGTCTAGACCTAATCACATGCTCTGATACCATTTTGTCATGCCCCAAAATCGGGTCAGACGACTGGCCAGAGTGCGGACAGGCACTCCGAAGCCTATATCATGCAACCACATCAATCATACCATATATAAGACTCAGGATATCATAACGCACACGTTTATCTATAAAAGTGGCAACTCAGTACCAACTCAAGTATAAGCTACATATCCAAGTACTAATGTCAATGGTACATAAGTTCATAAGTTCATAAGTTCACATGTCAAAAGAACTAGATGCCACAGACATACTACATGTCCGAGAAATAAACTCAAATTAAACTCGACTTGACTACACCAATGGGTTTCACAAGACCGCTACCGGAGTCCGCCGCTACCAGCCGTGTCATACCTCAATGATCACGCTCTACAAAATAGTATCCAGAAAAGAATGGAGAGTTCAAAGAACTAACTGAGTAGCCGTCTCGACCATCACCAAGCCAAACCATATAAACAAATAAATGTAGTAATTAACTCTGTGTTCAAATAATAGATATAAGTCATGATAATAATTTTCATTGATAATCTTGGGCGCTACGCGCACCGTACGGCCTGACCCAGCCCAATTAGAAACCATTTCAAGTTACTCGCCTACAACTCGCAGGTCGCTCGCTAGGGTGGCCATCCTAACGAACTTTCCAACTCGGGCTCACTGAGCTAGGAAGGCCCTCTAGTCTTAGTGCCCACAACTTGGTCGGTAAATACCCTCCGACCCATGCCACTCGGGTCAGTCGTCGGTGTGGCTCACCGACGTATGTCTAGACCCATAATCAACTCGTGCACGATGCGCACCACTCGGCCCAATATCAACTCGTGTGCGATGTGCACTACTTGATCCAATCTGGTCCAATATCAAATCGTGCGTGATATGCACCACTCGGCTTAATCCGGTCCGATATCAACTCGTGCGCGATGCGCACCACTCGGCCATCACATGTACATCAAAAACCATATTCATTAAGGGAATAGACTGTACACTTATAATGAGGTAAATTACTCGGGTAAATACGGCTTACTTGACCTTTCTCAAAGCACAATATATAGCACCCGCTCGGCCTCCACTTGGCCCAATTAAATTATCCTCTGCCGTGTTACCCTCCATTATCCTCTCAACAATTTGCCTTATCAATTTCCTATTCAAGAACCTAACATCTGTGGCAGTCGTGGTGAAATGCTATGTCTTATCGAGCAATTTCCGCACGACGTACCTTCCCGCCACAAACCACATAGTTAAAGTCTCATCCGAACTTACGAAAATTCCCGGACAATGAAAAAGAACACCACATCTGTCCAAGGGTTTTCGGATTTAGTGAAACATCTTAAAGTTTTCAATTTTCTCAATTTACTCGAGACCCACGGAAATTCAGTATGTAGCTGGAATTTTAGCCCTCTATGAGTCACTTTCCTTAATTTCCACCCGATGGCTTACACCCTCATCTCGAGTATAGAAATGTCTAAATAACCCGTTGTTCATAAGGTTTAACCACTATAACTACCGCAAGCCAAGGAGTGTCGTCCTGGCTCGCGACTCGATTCATTCAATAACAATGCAAAATTCCAACCTACCTGAATAGTTCGGTTATTGTTTGAACACAACTGATTAGGTCATAATATGGTGCTCAATGTTCACATAATGTAGCTTACTTAAAGATCGACATATTATATCAGCATATTACAACAAGTAATACTACTTTCGACAAGATCTGATTATAATTTCAACATACTCTATAAATTTCCAACATACATCAAACAATTTCAGCATAAATAAAATATTCCCTTTAATAAATTGAGCACAACATAATGGAAATATTTAATAAAGGGAAAATTCATCTAATTACCCTAAAGGGTACAATACCTTGCACTCTTAGGGTAATTTGGCCACTCTAGGCCACACTGAAATTTGAAGATCTAGCGTGCTATAATTCATGGAATTTTCGGAATAAAATAGTAAATAAATAAGAAACAAATACAAAACATCAATACCAAGTTCTCTACGCTAGGGCCTGCCCTCCCTAAGGTTTGGGGGCATGCTTTAGGGCTGCCGCCCCCTCCAAACCTCAAAGAGGCGCCATATAAACAACGTGAAGCAACATACAAGCATGAAGGTTACTCTACTCACAAGAAAACGAGTCGGAATCGCATCCAAAACTCTCAACATAGATCGGCAGCCCCAAATCTTAGATCTAGGGATTTTGGAGATGAATCACTCACCTAGGATTGGATTAAGGACGAGGAAGACGATGGAGAAGCCCCGTGTCGCATCCGATCCGACGAAGCCTCGATCCTCCGATAGATTCCCTCCCCCCCCCCCCCCCCATTTGCCTCCTCTCTCACTCGCCTCCCTTGGTTGGCGTGCGGCTCCTTCTTGAAGTCGTTCACCCCAAGGCTAGTGATAAATATATTTTTTTGTTTGACAGTTTACCCAATTGCCCCTCCTCACTTAACTCGACCCACTGGCTCAAAACGAGTCCGATTCGGGCTTCGATCGCGCCCTCGGACTCAGCTCAAACCCAACTCAGACTTAACACAATAATTATCCCTATATTAAGGTAATTTAAATTGAGCAAAGGTCTTGCCTCAAATCGCATCCATTCACGATCAACTCTGCACGCGCCATTACGCGTCGCGCTCATCCCACTGAAACTAATATGCAAAATTTAATAAATTTCGCAGGTATTACAAGTCCTGCCAACACCCCACCGGTGTCAGCTCTCCCTCTACGCCTTGTTCTGCCATGGCAGGAAGTAATTGGGACTACTAGAGACCATGAACACCTTAACGATCAAGTCAAGAGCGAGCTCAATGGCCGTGTCAGTATGTCGGTAGCTCGTCGGCTCTTCTTCCGCCTCAGAGACAAAATAGTGGGAGGCATCTTCTGTTGGGATGGGAATCGAAAACACAACGAAAATAGCAATTTTAAAAATTCAAACCATCCAAAAAATAGCAATCTACTTTAGCAATATTTAAGGAATTCAATGTACGACTAGAAGGAGAAGATATATCTATACCGCTGTTGGTATGGATGCTTCTTTCCCCGTTTCAAGATGCACATATGCATGTCCTCCAACGAAAGTCCACGCCAAGTGCCTCATAACAAAGGGGCAGCGAACACCGGACTTGTAGTGCCTCAACAGAGAGGCTATCTCAATCCCGAATCGCACCAAGGCGAAGCCGGCCCTTCCATCAAGAACCGAGCACCAAAAAGGGAGGAAGAGGGGATGAGAAAACAACAAAATGAGAGGGTAGATAAAAGAATACCTCACCATCCTTCTTGGACTCCTCCAAGAAGATGAAGTAGGCGATACACCTAGAAGACACCTTCAATTTGGCTTCGCAAAAGACCGGGGAAGGAGGAAGAAGATGGCCGACCACCAAGGGAGAGGAGGAGGGATTCTTTAGAACTTTTCTCCTCAAGGATCCTCTCTAGAATCAAGCTCTTAATCTTCTCCAAGATGAAAAACTAATTTACTTCTCATCACCCTTGGAGGAGGTTAGGCCACCAATTTATAGGGGGCATGGGTGGCTACAAGTATAGACTCGGCCCCTTAAAAAAAACTCCCCCCAGAATTTAAAATTCCGAGGTTTGCCTTCAAAATTAATTTATATTTAATAGTTTCATAATTAATTCGAAATTAATTAAATTCACTTAAATATAAACTTTAATTTATCTCCATAAATTAAGAGTCTATTAACAAGAATGATAATTATCTAAATAAACCAATCCCCTAAACAATAGGAAAGAGATTTATCTAAATAATTTGAATTCGTATAGAATTATAATTTATCCTCATAAATCGCATATCTATTAATTTTATGATTTATCTCCATAAATAAAATTTCTATTAATTAGGATTTATCCAAATTAATTAATTCCTAATTAATTGGTTAGGCTCATGGTTAGAAACTAATTTTTTTACCATGTATATTTGATTCAAAATAAAATTATATTAATTCATAATTAAATACAATCCCTATCAAGTGGCTAATTAAATTTAATCAATCACATAAAATATTATTATGTGTCAATCCCTATAATTTAGAGATGCCCTACAAATTTGGGCTGCCAAGGAACTCCTTCCTCGCGCATTCGTTCCTATAGGAAATACCTTTCTTATTATGTTTGTAAATAAGATCCATGATCGAGTTGCAGCAAGTCCATGCTAGTAGATATATAGTGTTGCATTCAGACTCTATCTTATAAAGTCTGTTACGAGATTAGCCTGTTGTGTGTGACCCATCGGGCCTCACACTAAACCAGTAGTGAGTTGTCCATAACAGAGAGTCGGATCTGATAGAACGACTTCTATTCGAATCTTATGAGCCTCCACTAAAATTCCTTTAGTGTGGTCGTGAGGGACTCCACTCACAAGTCAAGATTGACGTCTAGCAACGTGTCATGACTACCCGAATAGTGTGAGGTTCAATCTACAGGGATCGAACGCCCTTTAGTGATTAGTTACCGTGCAACTAAATCTATCTATTACAATTTCCCGAAGTCAGCTAGGGTACGAAAGAAATGTCAAACCCTAATACTGAATCATATGTATTCCACTCACCAAGATGTCATCTCGATCAATAATGATACGTCAGAAACATCTGTGACTTTCATGTCTACTCTGGCCAGAGATTCTTGAGTCAACACTTGTAGGGACACATAGGACATTATCTCCTCTCACTAGGAATAACTGATTCCATGTTGGTTGCTCACCTACCTCCATGAATGCCATGAATGCTTTCCCATGCTCAGTAATATCCGACACATCATGCTGAGGGCCACGTAGGGATAGAACCAAAGCAATGGGTCATCACTCACAAGGTAACCATGACAACCTCAGGTCGAAGGACAGCTTGCACTTACTATCACCCGAGGAATATCCTATTGACACTCATGTAAAGATTCCATTTTGTGTTCCTCGTGTAGGTATGTTCAGTGAACTCATTCCCTAATTAGCACCTGCACTTGTACATTAATGATGGCTCATAGATAACTGTGAGATTAGTTACCCCTTATCGTATAGAACATGTACCAAGTGCACTAGTCTCTCCGGAATCACCGATCCCCTAATTGGTGATCCTACGACTAGGAACATTTAGAACATGGGCATCTGAATTTCAAGTCTCACTAACATGATGTCATCATGGCCTCGGAATCATTTGCCTGGGTTCATGGGGTTCATCACAGTCTTTATGAATAAAGATGCAACATATGATGAAAAAGTTGCATCATTAAGTTGATTACCCTTGAATAGTCCTTAAACACATCGACGTGTGATTGGCTCAAGAGCACTATTCTTTTCATCTTCGGCGCCGACGCCCCCGAGGGTGGTCGTGGAGAATAAGAAGCGACGAGTGAGAGAGCAGATGATAGGAAGGAGAAGGGGATGATGACAAAGCAGGGGAGTTCAGGGAGTCCGGGGAGAAGAGGCAGAGGCAGCGGGGTAGTCCGAGGAGTCGGGGGGAGAGTCACGAAGAAGAGTAGAAGAGATGTCATGGGGAGTCAGGGGTGAGTTGGGGGAGAAGCAAGCAGTAGGGCTCTCTAAAGATTCTCTTATCGCAGCATGTAATTTGGGCTTGCAGGCTTTTCGGCTTGCATCCTATATTTGCACAATGTAAAATCTAAATCCTGCAATTAAGTTAATTGTAGATAACTAAACACTTAACTCTAGATAAATGCTGCAAATTAAGTTGTTGTAAACATATTTACATGCAACCAAACAGTCCTTAACCGACATTGAAATAATACGTTCTTACGAATTGTATAAAGTAGGTTATGCGTTGATATCATATATGAAACATTGGTCTCGTTTGGTTGACATGGGAAGTAATTTTCTGCAGAAAGTTACAATTCACATGAATTAACTTTCTATATGTATTTCCCGAAAGTATCTAAAAAGTATTTGGTTGATAAAAAATTAATTCATAGGAAGTGCAACTTTCCTCCTAGAACATATTTGGTTGACATGAGTACTTCCTAGGAAGTACATATCAAATGACCAATATACCATTTTTAAAATCTTTTTATAAAATAATATTTTAATTTATATGCATTAATATATATGTAAAAAATACATTTGTTTATAAATTAATTTTTTAACATATATATATAATATAATATAATATAATATAATTTTTGCATATATAATTAATATAATATATATACTTTATTATATATGAAAAATTAATTTTTATTTATAATTAATATGAAAAACTACATATTTTTATTAAAAACAAATAAAATTAAAATAAATATGTAAAGAATTCAAGGATTATCTAATCTATAATGTTGAGAATATAAATTATAAATTATGTACTAAATGCAAATGTGAGGATGAAATTAACTTTTTCCTTCAAATACAATGCATGAATTACAACTTACCTAGGGGGGCCTAGGTAAGTTACTTCCTGCACTTTGCAGAAAGTTGCACTTACTCAGGAAGTTATACTTCCTGCAAAATGTAGGAAGTGTGTGAAGCAAATATGAACTCTTTTTCTTATTTCCTGGGAAGTACAACTTCCTGCATAAAGTAGTGTCAACCAAACGAGCCCTTTGTAAACGTTGAGGACTTTTTTTTGTTAATAATAAAAAGGAACCTGATAGAGCCAAATATAAAATTAACCCAATAATTTACGGGAGACTTTTCTGATTCGAATCCACATCGTTGTGTTGGCTGACTTGGCTCGTTCGAGCGGTAAGAAAAGTTCGAGACCTTGAAGAAAACTGCCCGCGCAATGATGCAACCGCGCCGTCAGATGCTCCTCGGCGTTCGATTTTTTCGCTGTTTGTTGAAGTCAGCTCCGGCAGTGATGGCGAACACCGGCAAGGTCACAGACGCGAGAGAAAGATGGAAGCAAAAAAGGGAAATTGAATTCAAAAGAATTATTTCATTCCATCATTGACTCAGTCAAACAAACTTACATTTATATCAACAGGTTATGTAAATGGATAGAAGTAAATGCATCCGAACCCAGTTACACAGACCCGTTTAACTAAAGAATATAGAAATGACACGATTGACCAAAACACAGTAACAAATCTTATTTAAAAGTACTGGGTAGGTATGTAATTTCCTTTATTCATCTTCAACCTCCATCCTCGCGCCAGCGCCAACAGCGAGCACCTCTGCTTACTTGGTGGCTTGCTCGCTCAATGATCTCAACACTCCCCCCACAAGTTGGGAGTGAGTGAATGCTACTCATTCCTAACTTGTTCAAATTGTAGATGTGTTGCTGTGGTGCTAGGGCCTTAGTGAAAATGTCAGCCGGCTATTCTCTTCCTGATATGTACACTGGCTCTACCACTCCTTGCAGAAACTTTTCACGAATAAAATAGCAGTCAACTTCCAAATGTTTAGTTCTTTCGTGGAATACCGGGTTGGCTCTGATCGATGTGCATTGAACTTTGGTTGTCACAATAGATAGGAATTGGTTCCATCACATCAATTCCTATTTCACTCAGTAGTCGACTAACCCAGAGAACTTCTGCAGTCACACTTGACATATCCCTGAGTTCACTCTCAGTGCTTGATCGACTTACCGTGACTTGTTTTTTGCTCTTCCAGGTTATTGAAAATTCTCCCAACTTTACTAGGTAACGTGTAATAGATCTTCTTATATGCTCACAGCCTCCCCAATCAGCATCATTGTATGCTGAGATTTTGCAATCTGATGTTGAAGGATAATGTAAGCCAAGTCCTGGAGCTCCCTTAAGGTACTTCAATACCTTTGTAGATGCTTTGTAGTGAGACATCATTGGTGCATTTGAAAATTGGCTTAAGTAGTGAACAACATACATGATATCAGGTCTTGTCATGGTGGCATAAAGTAATTTTCCAACTAATCTTCTATATGCTTCAATGTCTTTGAATTCTTCATCTATTTCAGCATTTTTTATTTTGCTCTTTTCATTGTATTGCATAGGACTGCTGGAAGGTTTGCAGTCTGCCAAACCTGAGTCTTTGAGCATGTCAATCACATATTTTCTTTGACTCAGGTATATGCCATTTTTTGTTCTCTGAACTTCCAATCCCAGGAAGTATGCGAGCTTGCCAAGGTCTCTAATCTTAAACTCTTGATAGAGTTTCATTTTCATATCATTGCTCACAATCATCATTACCAGTCATGACTATATCATCTACATACACTGATATAGCTGTTATCTTCTCCTCTCTTTTCTTAACAAATAGACAAGAGTCAAATGTACATTGAGTGTAGCCCTGACTGATAATTTTTGTCGACAGTTTAGAATACCACTGCCTCCCTGCTTGTTTGAGGCCATACAATGATTTTACCAATTTACACACTCTATTATCACCTCCTATACCATAACCTGGGGGCTTTGCCATGTAGACTTCTTCATCAAGGTCCCCATGTAAGTAAGCATTGCTTACATCCATTTGGTGCAGAGGCTAGTTCTTTGCAGCTGCTACTGCAATTATGATCCTGATTGTTGTCATCTTAGAGACTGGTGCAAAGGTCTCATGATAGTCAATTCCCTCCTTTTGTGTGAATCCCTTGGCAACCAATCTTGATTTATATTTGTCTATGCTTCCATCTGATTTGAATTTTGTTTTGTATACCCACTTGCTGCCTATTACTGACTTGCCTGGTGGTAATTCAACCAGATCCCAAGTATGATTAGCCTCCAAGGCTTCTAATTCAAGTTGCATGGATTTTACCCAAGCTGGATTTTTGATAGCAATGGCATAGGAATTTGGTTCTTGATTTGTATCAAGAAGGCTAAGGAATGCTCTGTGTTCTGTGGATATGTGTTCTTCATTCAAAAAATTCACAAGTGGATATGGGCTAGTTCTCTCAGTTTGTTTTGTGTTGGAGCTGGATGAGTTTATTGAGCCACAGTGGTAGTCTTGTAGTCTTGCAGGCATCTTTATTGTCCTATTGCTTTTCCTAGTTGGTAATTCAATTGGTTGTGGTTGGTAGGTTTCAGCTGGCTGAAAGCTTTCATTTTGTGGACTGCATCTCTCATTTTCATGGGAGGTTTCAAGAGTAGTTCTTTGTGGAACATGAGAGGTTTCAGGAATAGTTCTTTGTGGAACGGGATTCTGGTGAGCTTTGAGTCTTTGTATAGATTCTGCTACCTCAATAGATGATTGTCCCAGTTCATTATTGCTTTGTGTTGGACATGGAAAATTGAACAAAGGTGTACTCACAGGTTGTTCTTCAATATTGGAATGAGAAGGAAACATGACATTCTTCAAGGTTTAAGTGTCAAAGGGGAATATTTGTTTGAAAAACCTGATATCCCTGTGGATATGATGATGGATTTTGTTTTGAGGATATATACTTTGTATCCCTTTTTTCCATAGGGATACCCAATGAACACCCCTTCATCTATCTAGGATCTAACTTATCCCTGCCTCTTTTTAAAGTATTGGTATAACACAAGCATCCGAAAACCCTGAGATGGTTTATATTTGGTTCCTTGTGATATAACATTTTGTAGGGGCTTTGATTGTCTAGTATAGGACTTGGCAACCTATTAATGAGATAGGTAGCTGTCATCAAGCAATCTCCCCAGAACTCAGGTGGTAGTTTTGATTGAAATTTGAGGCACCTAGCTACTTGAAGCAAGTGTCTATGCTTCCTCTCCACAATGGCATTTTGTTGTGGGGTTTCGACACATGAGCTTTGGTGGATGATGCCTTGGTTGATGAAAAATTCATTCAAGGTGGAGTTAAAGAATTCACTGCCATTGTCACTTCTAATCACCATAATGTTTTTGGAGAACCGGTTACCTATCATTCTAATGAAACCTATTAGGATGTCAGGTACTTGTGTTTTAGAAGAGAACAAATAAGTCCAACAGCATCTGGTGCAATCATCTACTATGGTGAGAAAATATGTATATCCATCATAGGTTGGGACCCTATGAGCTCCCCAAACATCACAATGCACAAGGTCAAAAGGAAGTTCTGATATATTCATACTGGAATTGAAAGATAGCCTACATTGTTTTGCAATAGGACAAATGTTACATACAAGCTCAGAGTTTACATTTATCTCAGGCAAATTTGACATCATTTTCATCCTGGAGAGAGACATATGACCTAATCTATTATGCCACAAGGCATGTTTATTAGTCAAAATAGAAGCTGATATGTGTTTGGAATGAAATTTAGAGTTGCCTGCAAGCCTACAAGCTCCTTCCATCATGTAGAGCCCATTTACTTCTCTACCAGTCCCCAAAACTTTCCTCGTGGCTAGGTCCTGGATGACAAAGGTATGAGGATTAAACTCCACAGTACAATTCATTTCTTTGGTCAGTCTACTTACAGACATGAGATTGAAGTGAAAGGTAGGAACTACTAACACTCTATTTAGTTGGAGGCTTTTATTTAAGTAGCACTACAAGAAAACATAGTATCACCAACGGGTTTTTTACCAACAGATCCAATTTGTTGGTATTACCAACAAAATTACCAGCGGATAAATAATCGGTTGGTAAATCAGCATAATTTTATTTTTCATCTTCTATTTCAGCCGACCAATTTATTTCCCCCCTCCTCCCACTCATCAAAATAGTTTCCGCGCCCTATTTTTTTACAGCCGACCCCGACAAAATACCTTCTCCCCGCAGCTGTCCTCTTCTTTCTTCCGCAGCCGACCCAACAAAGTGGTTCCTTCCCTTCCCTTCTGTAGGTTCCTTCCCTTCCCTTCGCCCTAATCCTCTGAGGTCATCACAGATAGCGAAGCCAATCAAGATCGATGAGTGGATTACTTCCCTTCTACGGGTTGGGAATGAAGTAGGGTTTCAAGCGCTCGGTTTAGAGGAAGCGCAAGAAGTTTCCCATTCGATTATGGAGGTTCGTTTTCTGTTTAGATTTGTCGATATGCTTTTATTTTATGAAGATTGGTACAGTTTAGATTTGATCCTGTGAGTTTTCAGTTTAGATTTGATCTTGATTATTTGAACAGATTTATTCTATTGCTGATTATTTGAACGGATTCACTACCTCTTGATTATTTGGATTGCATGACTTGGTTATAAACTTCCACAAATAAGAATATTCTTAATATTATATGATTCGATTTCTTTGTGAACACATTGTAGCGTTCTTTCATTGAAGAACTCAATGTGAAACATGCATCACAGTCATTCTCATTGATTTAATGTTTTCCTTTATTCTTAGCAGAGAGATATCTTTCTCAGACTTTAAGTTACACGAAGATAAAATGTAGGATCATTCTCTAAATTCTTGTTTAGATGGAACATTGTTCATTTTATTAGTGCTTAACATGTATTTGATGTTATCCATTCTATATTGTTTCTACGTTATAGTCTCTGTTTTTCTCATATCAGACATGTTTAAAAGAAATAACATAATGGTAAGCTAAACTCCAAATGAATACTGACTTGGTTATTGCAAGGCATGGTTAGAGAATTATGTCTACAGCTTGCCCAAAGAAGAGATCTCACCCTCTTCCAGGTCTGGAATTTACAGACCTAGAATCATAATCATAATTTCATACCTGGAATCATAATCATATCAATTATAGTATAGCTTACCAACATGAGTGCTTGTGAAGAGTGATGATGCATGCATGCTTCATAGAATTGTGAAGGGAAGTGATCAGTCACATGAGCTGGAGTAAGTGTGATTGCTTATATAGGGTTGTACTTTAGTTCCTTCTTCAACGCATTCAAATTGGACTTTGCCTTACTTAGAATAATATATATAGCTCTTCATTTAATTCGATTAATCTTGATTGGACCAACTTGGTCTAGCTAATGCTGCATATAGCAATTCGTTTCTTGGAGTTATGTTTAATGGAGTATGCATCTGAAAACATGCATTCTTGATAGAGTATATAAAAAAAACTTGAAGAAGAAACAACTTGTTTCTGTTTCTAAAAGATGAAACAAATTAAGAATGGATTTTTGGGTCTTGTTTGATGCATGGAGTTGTTGCTTAAACTTGACCTTCCGACATTGATTGTTAAGGGTTGATGATTCTATTAGTATTAAATTTGTCTTAAACATTTTGCCAGGTTAGACCTTTGAGGCCAATAAGCTAGTTATTCTATTAGGTGGGCCGTGACAAATAGTATGATAGAAAACCTAGTTCTAGGTTTTGTGAGAGGGCTTACATGTAATAAAATATATAAAATAGATTCATCATTCCATTAGGACCATTACAATATGATGAAGAATGAGCGAAAGAACTAATACCCTATTTTGGTATTTCGAAATACCAAAACAAGGTAATTTATGTAGGAATAGGTTGCTTGGTGATGAGATGAAACCACTAATAGGCTAAGTCTCACATGTAGTGGATTAGGATGTGGTTATATGTTATGCGCTGGACTTCAGTCTTGATGAGGATGTCAAAACTTAAGTAGGAGATATTGCACCATCTCCATTTAGCTTCGCATTAAGAGTTGATTACAAGTTTTTGATTAATAATCCTTGTCGGATATACTACCATTAACTTAAGCATTTTGGGCCGATGGTTGAGGCTTATGAGGTTAATGGGTCAATTATTTTGTTAGTCGAGTTGTGACACTTTGGTTTCCTTAAAATGAGACGATCATTCTTACATAGAGGTTATTTTATCCTTAAAAACTTCATCAAGAGTTCTTTCTTCTTGTTCTCTTCTTCGTAACCATATTTGAAGAGGCACCAATCGGTTGTTTGAGGTTGAAGTGCCTGCTCAAATAGCAAATAATGACAATGAACGAAATAATGATGATGAAGGAGATGTAATCAATCATATTGAGACTTCAAATGATCAAACTCTATTTAGGGAGAACTTGGCACAAGATCTGTGGAGCCAATCATGAGAACAAAGAGTTGGTATTGGAATGCATTTTTTATACATTGTATTCTATGGTGCATTGGATACATTTTCTTTATGTTGTATTTGAAACGTTTGATTCCTTAATTCCTCTCCCAAATTTCACCTCTATCCACCACCCTATCAGTTATGCAAGATCAATATATCACTCTCCTCAACTCCTCCTCCCTTTCCCTATTCTCAACTTAGAATCCCTCAACTCTCCTCCCCCCTTTCCCTATTCTCAGCTCTTACCCTCTCCTTCAATCACTGGCTTCTATGCCCCCTTTTCTTCAATTGGCATTGGTTTGGTAATGGAATTGAGAAGCTGGTTCTTTTATTGCTCATATTCTTTTTTCTATTTCATTTCAGAAGAATTCAGTAACTTTGTTCATTAACTTTGTTGTTTTTCAGTTCATCTTATTTTGCCAGTCTATTTTTACAGGTTTGAGGAAGATTTGACAAGAATGAGGTCGAAAGCAAATAATGCTAATCAGTTCTTGGATGAAGCTACTACAATGAGCTTGCTAGCAGTACCAGAAAGCTGGAAGTATGTTCCCTTTGTTCTATTCCTTTGTGTTTATTGTGCTATTGAATATTTGATGCCTATTTGGGTTCTTATCCTTCTCAGACCGAGGATGAAAGCAATGCACTTGTTTTACCTGGGAATAAAAAGAACAAATTGAAGATGCAGCTCAAGGTACTCAACAAGTTTCTTTCAACTAGATTATAACTTTTGTTTTCTAATTGTTTTTGTTGAGATTTATTTTTCCAACAAGTTTCCATTGATTTTTGGTGGCTGAAAAACTTTTTTTGTTGTAATTTGAATTTGTAACTTTTTTCCAGCTAGATTATAACTTTTTTCCAACAAGTTTCCAACAAGATTCTTGAGTATATTTTTCTTATTAGTTTTCTAATGCTAACTTTGTTTGTCTAGAGACCATTTGTAATTTGAATACTTTATTAATCTAAGGACTTAATTGTTACAGGAAGCACAAGATGTGTGACAATGAATATTCGCTTTTGCATTCTAAGGACTTTTTCCTGATAGCCAAGCTTGTATGATGGGACAAGAGAAGCAGCCTTTTGTTTCATATTTTGGTATTTCTCGTGCTATGACATAAATTGCCTAGTAAATCGATGCCTATGTTTCACTAAAAGACTATCTTGTTTCATCATTACTTGTATTTATTCTTATCATACAACTAGAGCACTATTTCTATTTAGCTAGCATGTGTTTATCGTGCAATAGTAATCCCATTTGCATTAGTACCAAAAGTAGGAGCCGTGGTGGTGCCTTTGTGTATCCAATCACACATAAACAGGATAATTTAACTATTTTTTTTGTAAAATGTGGATAGTGAGGATGATGCATTTTAGGTCCTGATGAGTAACTTTTTAATGTTATTTCGGGATAATGTTCCAAGTGCTCCAAATGAAAAATACCAATAAATAAATAGCAGTACTGATTTAACTATCCAGAAACAGGTTAACCGTGCCACTGTGGTCCATGTATCACGGCCAGATGAGGTTGAAGAACAAAGAAAGAATCTCCCTATAATCATGATGGAACAAGAGATTATGGAAGCTATTAATGAGAATTTTATTGTCATTTTATGTGGAGAAACAGGATGTGGTAAAACTACTCAGGTTCCTATATTAGTATGCATCTTTATATACACCTCATTTGATAGTTTTAATGTTTTTATGCTATATTAGTATTTTAGTTTTTTATTACATTGTTGATGGGTATCCACTATTTCTGCTAAAATAACTTTCTGCAGTTTTTGTATGAAGCTGGCTTTGGTTCAAGTGATCGAAGTGATAGAAAAGGAATGATTGGTGTGACCCAACCACGGCGTGTTGCAGTTCTTGCCATTGCCAAGCGAGTGTCATTTGAATTAGGACTCTCGTTAGGTAAGGAGGTTGGTTTTTAAGTTAGTCATGACAAGTTAATTGAAAAAAACTGCGCCATAAATTCATGACTGGTGGAATTCTTCTTCGAGAAGTTCAGGTTATTAAAAATTCTATATATTATATTTTGTTTGGCTTGGTTGCAATTTACTATATTCACTTACCATGTTGGGAAATAGGAAACCTTACTAAAACACCAAGGTGCAACATTTAAAATTCATCAATATGCTTTTGTATTATGTACAATATTTTCTTTTAGATCTTCAAATGTTCTAGTGTTAGATGGTTAAAAACATCTTGTACTCTTCCGCATAAAAGTTTTTATTCAATTGAATTGAACTTAAGCACCAGATTTATGTTGGGGATCTGTGAGAGGATATTTGAGCATGCAAGAATATGTTACTAAACAAAAGCTCATCTCTTACCTCGCTATATTCTTTGTCTTGTTTGCAGAGCGACTTCTTGTTAAAGCGCTACTCTGTAATCTTTCTTGTCCTATCTTACAATATGTCACTGATGTGCTTGAATGCTCTTGTAGGGTTTTGCAATGCTTCCATGCTTCCATGATCGGAGGTACTGTTATACAATCCCTCGTATACCTTTCAGGAGTGAGATGTGTTGAATGAACTCAGAGCCTTCAACTCTTTATTGTTCTAAAGTGAATAGTCAGTCACCTCTCTTGTTATTATCATTCAGTTTGATGGTTTTGGGTCTAGTTTAAATTATCTATCCTCAATGTACAAAGATTCAGAGTCATTCGTGCCTACTGCCGGTGAGTGATTTGGACATCCTATTATTCGTAATCAATCAATAGCTATTAGTAACTTGGTACTTTCTTCAAGGTTGCAAGTGTAGATATAGTGTATTAGTCGTTTGTTTTTAGTACCTGTAATATATGTAGACATATGACCTATATGTGTATTTGTAAAAAGTTTCTTCAATGTTCTTCCTTTATTTGTGATGAACTAGTAATGATTATGTTGGTTAGTGTTAGATTCAAGCATCAATTTTTTGAAGTTTGTGACCATGACCCTTTTGTTGTTATCCAGTATTTGGAAAACCGTATTGGACCACTCAGGTTCGACCATAGCTGAACAAGTCAATGAACAAACCGGTGATCCAAAGTCGGGTTTTTCAAATCACTGCTTTTAACTTCCCACTGAAACACTTCGCAAGGTCCTGGTAAAGCTGCTATAGAATTATTTTTTCCTTTTTTTTCTTTGTTATATATAGTCTAGTGAAATTTGGGTAATGCCTCTTCGAATCATTGGTTTCTTTAGGTATTACAAAATAAGATCAAATGCATAGCTTGCATATTTTTTATAGAAGTAAATTCAAATACTATGCATGCTATTATATCATGTTTTTGTTGCTGGTGATTGCTTGGTGTTCTACTAAAGACAAACCATAGGATAATTTATGTTCACCTAGATTGCCAATGCCATGTATGTATAATATTTATTTAGCAATATGTGGTTTTATATTCTTTATTAGACCTTATTTTATGTGATTCCTTGCACTTAAGTGGGTTTCTAGTAGTAAGATTTTCTTTTGCTTGCTACAATGAACAATTATAGCAGAGCATGGAGCTACAAAAGACCAATTTGGTTCACCATCATTGTTCTTCAATATAATGTTATCTTGACGGAAAACTAATTTAAAGTACGTTATGTGTTTGTTTTTATCCAGGTGGCACCACTAATGAATTTATGCAAGGAGTCGAGGGATTTCTTGATTTGGATAATTGGAGGAGTTTGAACTAATGTATACTAACAGTTGATTCTGTATGTATTTTGTTGAAAGAGTTAGACTAATGTATACCAACAGTTTTTGACTAATGTATACCAACAGTTGGTTTTAATCAAAATATTTTCACATATATGTTGAAAGAGTTGGTTATATATGTATTTTAGTAGATGAGTTGATTATGAAAATGTGAGTTTGGTTTCTTAAATATGTATGTGTATGATTGGTTATGAAAATGTGAGTGGTTGTATAATTAAGTAATTTGATATATGTGTATAATTCGATAACCAGAAAGTAGATTAATTGTATACAAATGATATTACCAATGGATAACTGTTGGTATACCAAAGGGTATAAATTGATATTACCAGTGAAAGTATATCCGTTGGTAATAACTATGGATGTTACCAACAGATATATTCGTTGATATTACCAACGGAGTAATACCAACAAACACAAATCTGTTGGTAATACCAACAGAAACAAATCCGTTGGTAATACCAATAGAAATAAATCCGTTGGTATTACCAACGGATGTTGTAATATCCGTCGGTAATACCTAGCAGGGTATCACCAATGGATTTTACCAACGGATTTAGTCCATTGGTGATACCTTATTTTTTTGTAGTGTAGACTGTTCCTGAATGGCTAACAGGGATTATTTCCCCAGTAGGTAAGGTGATTTTTCCATTTGGTTTGGATGCGCAATGGTTATCAAGTAGGGTTGAGTAATTGGTTATGTGGTCGGTTGCACCACTATCAAGTATCCAAAACATGTGTAAATTGAATGCATTTGAACTATGTTTAATACCTGTCATGTTGACAATGTGAGAATTAGACCGCATTTGATCTAGCAAGCTCATCATGGTGCTCAATAGATTGTTGTATTGCTCCTGTGATATGCCAATGTCTCTATTACTGGTTGAGCTGCCATCTGAGTGCTTAATTGAACCATCCTCATTGTTATCACATAAGCTGGTTGTGTTGGCTTCGATCTTCATTTTGATGATAACAAATAAGTATTTAATATATGTGTGAAGTTTTGAGTTCAGGTTGAGGTTGCGATAAGCATGCGAACTTCGACGAACTTCGCTCGGAGATACGAAAGAAAAGATTGTCAAGAAAGGCTCGAATGTAAGTTAAGTAGATACCTTGTAATATATCCCTAGGATCTCATCCCAAGCCTATTTGTAAAGTTATCCAAGTTAAACTTGGTAACTAAATCCATGAAAAAGCATGTAACAAAGAAAAGGTTGAAATCAGCCTCAGCCTAAGTTCGGTCAATCGGTCGGTCAATCGAACAAGGCAGAAAATGGCAGTAGCCACTTCGGTCGACCGGTCAATCGACCGAATAATGGAAAAAATCAGCAGTGGCTACTTCGGTCGACCGAACAATGCCAAAAATTGGCAGTGGCTACTTCGGTCAATCGGTCGGTCGACCGAATGAGGCCAAAAACTAGCAGTATCTACTTGGGTCGACCGGACAGCAAAGGAGCTAAAATGCGATACATTCGGTCGACCCTCCGAACGACCGAACAGAGCGGCAGAAGCACATAATGCCAGCGGTCGATGGATGGTCGATCGGTCGGTCGATCGATGATCGACCGGCAAGCGATCGAACGACGTCCAATGGGCGAAAAAATGCCCGTTGAGGAGCCGTTCTGTTGAGGGGTTATAAATGCCCCTCACCTAACTTCTTTAATCCTTCTTAACAACTGAGATAAGTTCTAAAAGAGTGATTTGTGCCTTCTAGAGCTCGAATGGCTTGCGCTTGCTTCTTCGATCAACATCTTCTCTCAAGCGCTCATCTTCCTCAACTCCAGCTTCGATTCGAACTCAACGTCTTGGCGAGTTGGAGGCTTTGAAGGCTTGGAAAAGAGCACTTTGTCTTGGTTTAGTATTTAGCTTTTTCATTGTAATTTTAATTCTTATTTGAACTTGTTTTCATTGGTTAGCTTGCTAGGTGTGCTAGTGCAAACACTTAGGGTTTACTTTGTAGAATTGTGTTTTGCCTAGATGAATAGGTTTGAGGAGTTCTCAAAGGGTTGAGAATCGAGTCCTCGGTTATATTCAAAGGTAAACACAAAATCTATAAAGTACTTGGTTAAAAATCCTTGGTGTGGAGCCAAGGTAGTGGAGTAGGCGGTTGGCCGAACCACTATACTTTCGTGTGTTAGCATTGCCTTGTGTGTTTGTCTATAATTGTGCTTCATATTCGCTAACGAACATTACTTAGTTGCACTTACATTTGGTTGAAGTTAGAATTGATTAAAAAAGAAATTGAAATACATTGGTAAAGTAACCCAACACTATTCAACCCTCCTTTCTAGTGTGGGATTTCACTCAACAATTGGTATCAGAGCAAGGTTAGAATGACTAGTGAAATCCAAATAGCTCAAGGGTCCTCTACTCATACTCCACCATTGTTCAATGGAAACAACTATGCCTATTGGAAGATACGTATGAATTGCTTCCTACAATCACTAGGCATGAATGTATTGAGAATGATACAAGTATAGTATAAGAAACCAACTAAGGATATGGATGAGTGGGACCAAAAAGAGATTAAACTTTTTAATGCAAATGCAAAGGCCGTCAATGCATTATATTGTGGCCTATCAATTAATGAGTTCAATAGAATTTCTACTTGTAAGTCCGCAAATGAACTTTGGAAAGTCTTAGAGACTACACATGAAGGTACTTCACAAGTTAAGGAATCTAAGATAAACCTACTCATGCATGGTTATGAAATGTTCAAAATGTTATCGCATGAATCTATGGATGTCATGTATGCTTGATTTCAAAATATTACAGATGGATTTGCTCACCTTGGCAGAGAGATGAGGGAAGAGGAGAAGGTAAGAAAGCTCCTTTGTTCCCTTCCAAAAGCTTGGGAGCCCAGGGTCATCGCAATCATGGAAGCCAAGGATATGAGCACCTTGAAGATCACTGAGCTCATTGGGTCTCTCATGACACATCAGACCCATATGAAGCAATACAAGGAGGAAGATATTCCCAAAGGCAAGACCATTGCCTTAAAAGCATCACACTAGGGTGAAGAATACTCATCATCCGAGGAAGAGACGGACAACTTTGAAGAAATGACAATGTTGGCGAGAAGATTCATGAGCTTCATGAGAGGAGGCAGGAGAAAGGGAAGAGGAGGCTACACATGCTTTAATTGCAACAAAATCGGGCATTTAAGGAAGGATTGCCCACTTCTCAAGATGGCTTCCACCTCCAACCCTCACAAAAAGGACAAATACAAGAAGAAAAAGAAGGCAATGATGGCTTCATGGGATGAAAGCGAGCCTTCATCAAGTGAAGAAGACTCCAAGAGTGAAAAGGCAAATCTTTGCTCGATGGCAAATGACAATGAAGTAAGATTTACATTTGGTGTGCTTTCATTTACACAAGAAGAACTAGAAAATGAATTTGATCAAATGCATGATGAATTTAATGCTATCAGGAAAGAGTTTAAAGAGCTTAAAAAGGACAATAAATCTTTAGAGCTTGAAAATGATAATTTGCTACTCTCATGCAATGCATTAAGGAAAGAAGTAGATACCCTTAAGGAAGAAAAAACATGCCCTAGATGATGCTAAGAAAAACTTAGAAAATAAAAACAAAAAATTGGAAGATGAAAACAAATACTTAAGTGATCAAGTAGAGCACTTGAATGATAGCATGCTAAGTCTAAAAAAGGAACTTTGCATGCTAAATGAAAAAATGACAACCTTACAAAATGTCATACCTAAGGTTGTCCATGTTAGAAAGTCATCACACTTCCATGCTCACACACACAATAGAAGAAAGTTTGATGGAAGTTATTTTTCATGCTGTATATTTGGCCATATGGCTAGAGATGATTGTGCATTAAGGAGGATCTCACATGCTAGATTTACTTAGGTTTCTAAAATGACTAACACTCAAGGACCCAAGAAAATTTGGGTACCTAAAATAGTCTCTTCTCTTTTTGTAGATGGAGAAGAATTCTCAAGCAAGTAGAAGCACATGGATACTGGATAGTGGTTGCTCAAAACACATGACAGGTGACATCAATCTTTTCGCAATCCTATCAAGCAAAAATGGTGGACATGTGACATTTGGAGACAATGCCAAAGGTAAGATTGTTGACATTTGTGATATAAGTATACTCCCTTACCCATGCATTAAAAATATCTTACTAGTTGATGGGTTAAAGCATGATTTGATTAGCATATCTCAATTGTGTGACAATGGATATGTAATCATTTTTGAAGCATCTAAATGCATCATCAGAAGCGCACCATCTAATGACATTATGTTTATTGGAAATAGGCAAGAAAATGTTTACACATTAGATTTAAATGTTTTGCCTAATCGCCATTGTTAGTTGCTTGGTTGCCATGGAAAATGATTCTTGGTTGTGGCATAGAAGGCTAGGACATGCTAGCATGAGCCTCATCCAAGAAAATGTTGGCTTAAGGGTTCCCCCCTTAGGCTTCGATCTTCATTTTGATGATAACAAATAAGTATTTAATATATGTGTGAAGTTTTGAGTTCAGGTTGATGTTGCGATAAGCATGCGAACTTCGGCGAACTTCGCTCGGAGATACGAAAGAAAAGATCGTCAAGAAAGGCTCGAATGTTGGTTAAGTAGAAACCTTGTAATATATCCCTAGGATCTCATCCCAAGCCTATTTGTAAAGTTATCCAAGTTAAAACTTGGTAACTAAACCAATGAAAAAGCATGTAATAAAGAAAAGGTAAAAATCAGCCTCAGCCTAAGTTCGGTCGACCGGTCGATCGACCGAACAAGGCAAAAAAATGGCAGTAGCCACTTCGGTCAATCGGTCGATCGATCGAACAATGGAAAAAATCGGCAGTGGCTACTTCGGTCGACCGAACAATGCCAAAAATTGGCAGTGGCTACTTTGGTCGACCAAACGACGCCAAAAACTGGCAGTATCTACTTCGGTCAACCGATCGGTCGACCAGACAGTAGAGGATCTAAAACATGATACATTCGGTCGACCCTCTGGTCGACTGAATAGAGTGGTAGAAGCACATAATTCCAGCGGCCTCTAGCTAGATGGTTGATCGGTCGGTCGACCGACAATCGACCGGCAAGCGAGCGAACGGCGTCCAACGGGCAAAAAAATGCCCGTTGAGGAGCCATTTTGTTGAGGGGTTATAAATACCCCTCACCTAACTTCTTTAATCCTTCTTAACAACTGAGATAAGCTTTAAAAGAATGATTTGTGCCTTCTAGAGCTCGATTGGCTTGCGCTTGCTTCTTCAATCAACATCTTCTCTCAAGCTCTCATCTTCCTCAACTCCGGCTTCGATTCGAATTCAACGTCTTGGCGAGTTGGAGGCTTTGAAGGCTTGGAAAAGAGCACTTTGTCTTGGTTTAGTATTTAGTTCTTTTCATTGTAATTTTAATTGTTATTTGAACTTATTTTCATTGGTTAGCTTGCTAGGTGTGCTAGAGCAAATAGTTAGGGTTTACTTTGTAGAATTGTGTTTTGCCTAGGTGAATAGGTTTGAGAAGTTCTCAAATGGTTGAGAATCGAGTCCTCGGTTGTATTCGAAGGGAAACACAAAATCTATAAAGTACTTGGTTAGAAATCCTTGGTGTGGAGCCAAGGTAGTGGAGTAGGCGGTTGGCTGAACCACTATACTTTCGTGTGTTAGCATTACCTTGTGTGTTTGTCTATAATTGTGCTTCATATTCACTAACGAACATTACTTAGTTGCACTTACATTTGGTTGAAGTTGGAATTGAATAAAAAAGAAATTGAAATACATTGGTAAAGTAACCTAACACTATTCAATCCCCCCTTCTAGTGTGGGATTTCACTCAACAGGTTGCTTGTACTTGATTCACTTGTCTGTAAGTGGTAGTGTTCACTAGCTCAGTAGGTTTTTGCTTGCCCTTGTAAAGTTTGTGACCAATAGGATAACCATTCAGTCTATAACAGTTCTCTCTCGAATATCCAGACCTTTGACAATAGTCATAGAAAAGTTTGTTGTTAGGTCCCAATTGCTTGTACTTAGCCTTGTATCCACCATCACTTGAGTTTTGATTGACACTGCTCAGTGCTACACTCTCAACCGATAGGTTCAGATTTGTTCCTAATAACCTTTGTAGTTCCTCTTGCTCCAACATTGCATAAGCTTGATTGATCTCCGGGATAGGTTTCATAATTAGAATTTGACCCCTTATCCCTACATATGCTTCATTCAAGCCCATCAAAAACTGTCGAAGCCTCCTCCTTTTACCACTTTTCTTACCAGGTTGACAGATGCAACCATTTGATCCTGCATGCAAAGCATCCATCTCATCCCAGAGAGCCTTCAATTGAGTGTAATACGCTGCGATTGATACACCATTTTGTCTGGCGTTATAAATTCGCATATCGAACTCGAATATCCTTGGTTCATTCCCTCTGTCGAACCTATCTTCGAGGTCTCGCCACATCTCGACAGCAGTCTCTGCGTATATTACGCTGGAGCTCAAACTAGGTGCGATTGATTGTGTTATCCACGATCTAACCATATCATTGCAGCGCCTCCATTTGTTGATTCTATGGGATGGTTCATCTGGCTGAGTTAGGGTTCCATTGATGAACCCAATTTTGTTCTTCGCCGACAAGGACATGACCATAGATTGCTTCCAGGTTAAATAATTTTCGTGACCAATTAGTTGGACAGAAACTAGGCTGATACCTAGATGGTCATTCCCAGCTAGCTCATATGGATCATCCTCAATCTCTGTTTCACCTGTGACTTATTCACTTTCTTGCCGGAATTGAGAATCCCCAAATGCAGATCTATTGGCTCCTCCCGATCTACGATTCCTCGCCATTTGAAATATGTTGGTGCTCCTGATTTAGAGGATCTATTAGGAATTGAATCTACTGGGAGGTTGCAGCCTGCTCTGATACCATGTTGAAGTCAGCTTCGGCAGTGATGGCGGACACCGGCGAGGTCACAGGCGCGAGAGAAAGATGGAGGCAAAAAAGGGAAATTGAATTCAAAAGAATTATTTCATTCCATCATTGACTCAATCATCGATTAGATGTTATGCTCTTCGTAGTTTCTCTTTCCGCTCTTATCGACGGGTCTGCGAGCGCGATTTTGGGTATGAAGGGGTTATGTTTATAGAGAGCTTGATTTCATTTTGTTCTGCAAGATTGGTTTGGGATTCTGATTAAGGTTGCAAATATGCTATTCATTTTGTGTGTTATCCTTGTCATGGTTTTTCACTGGTCGATTGATGAGCACTAGACTTCGATCTGCTTTTCTCACCAGCTCATATTGGTATATCCAGCTATTATTCTATTAATAGATCAATTGCATTCTTCGCGACTTACGCGCAGGTACCAGATATCTTAGCTCCCCGCTTCTTGCTCAGCCAATGAGGTAGAACTCTATGGCTGCTTATTCATCGTTTAGGTCTTATATAACTTCCTTATGCCTTTATCCTCATTGACCGGAGGTACAAAAGCGGCTTTTGGAGTTTCCATCGGTGCAAAGACCGTTTAGAAAGAGCGTTCAGATGTTGATCAATGTTTTCTAAGTGATGGTCGCATCGTGCTATCAAAATTGTCTTTGATCATATTATACAATTCCATCAAGTTCAGGGTTCCTTTTTTGCTTGCTTGGGATAACAAAAGTGGAATTGAAATTCCCTTTGTTTGAAATTTTAGAAAATTGAGAATGAAATTCCATTTCCACAAAATTTTGCGATTTTAAAAACCCATCAGAAGTGATCGTATTTGAAAGTTCTATTTACTTGTAATGCTATTTCATATTATATCCATCGTCAATTGATTAATTAATGTACTTGCAAGTTACAATAACCTAACGTAGTTTACTAAGCCAACGTGAGAAATGAATTTTATCCTGTCATTCCTCCAATTATAAGAATTGGAAAGTTAGTTGATTAAGTGTAAGTGAAATTATTTTTTTTGTTGAAATTGGTTCGAAACAAGTTATAGGAAATATAAATGATACTGACATGAGAGTATCTCCTATAGATGTTGCTAAACCTATTTTCTGCATCATAATGGCATAATCTAATCTGAATGCAAGTGATGCATGGTGCTTATCCTAGATTATATTCAAAAGCTAAGATTACGAACGTTGGGAAATCTTCTTCTTTATCGAATACTGTTATCCCTCTTTATCGCCTATCTTAAGTTAACAACAACGTTTGAAGTACTATATCAAAATATAAGCACAGGAACTGTGTGTACCTTAATAAAGCTCTGATACTAGGAAATGGCGGAAGCGTACGTCTCACACCGATCGCTGGTTACTAAGAACGCGGGAGCAGTATGAGGAAATAGAAACCTTGGATGTTTAAGTGGAAAGCTTAGAAGCTTAGAACTCTTGAATTGAAAGTTTAAGATTACAAGTAAGAGAAGTAGAACTCCTTGGATCTCAAGTGTGTTCTGCAACTCCTAGACTCACGCCTTATATAGAGGTGAGGGAAGCTTCTTGAAGAAGCTCAATAATTCAATGCGGATGCTCATTGGGTCCCATCGACCATTGAATTATTAGCTTGAACAGTAGAAGGATTCCTTCATACAAACTAGATAAGCTTATAACTATACACGGTAGTGACAGGATGTCCTTGATGTTATCCTTCAGCTCATGGTTCCGCATTATTGCCCTTCATTATTGTCCTTGCTTTGCCAGTTGTCAAACAAAGTAAGTGTTGCTTTGTTTGGTGCTGCTTATCATCTTATGGCACTGAACGAGATTCCCGATGTGATGGTTCACTAGTTCTAGTGTGTCAGATGCCCAATTGTCTTTAGTGGCAGCTTGGTCAAGTCTGGCTTTTTGAAGGTACGTTATTGCCAACAGCTTCTCCAGCTCTGCAATCCACCAAGAACAAACCCTCAGAATGATTGCAGAGCTGGAGAAGCTGTTGGCAATAACGTACCTTCAAAAAGCCAGACTTGACCAAGCTGCCACTAAAGACAACTGGGCATCTGACACACTAGAACTAGTGAACCATCACATCGGGAATCTCGTTCAGTGCCATAAGATGATAAGCAGCACCAAACAAAGCAACACTTACTTTGTTTGACAACTGGCAAAGCAAGGACAATAATGAAGGGCAATAATGCGGAACCATGAGCTGGAGGATAACATCAAGGACATCCTGTCACTACCGTGTATAGTTATAAGCTTATCTAGTTTGTATGAAGGAATCCTTCTACTGTTCAAGCTAATAATTCAATGGTCGATGGGGCCCAATGAGCACCCGCATTGAATTATTGAGCTTCTTCAAGAAGCTTCCCTCACCTCTATATAAGGCGTGAGTCTAGGAGTTGCAGAACACACTTGAGATCCAAGGAGTTCTACTTCTCTTACTTGTAATCTTAAACTTTCAATTCAAGAGTCCTAAGCTTCTAAGCTTTCCACTTAAACATCCAAGGTTTCTATTTCCTCATACTGCTCCCGCGTTCTTAGTAACCAGCGATCGGTGTGAGACGTACGCTTCCGTCATTTCCTGCTATACTGGGACGAATACGAAGAAGTTGAAAGTATTCTACTAAGGGTGGCAAGGTACGAAAACCAACTTTTAGAACAAGAAGAACAAGATAGGAAGAAAAATGACTCAGAAGACATCGGCAAGGATTCATTACCAAATCCAACAGAAGGCTTCAATAAATGGGAACTACAAGAGAGTTCCAACAGACGAGAACAACCAGAAAGCTCTAATGCTAGTGCCAGAAGGCAAGAAGAAGAATTTTGGGTGAACACCATGTACAGTCACTTAATGTGTCTGTCAAACTGCTCTTTCATTGCTGGAGTGACATGCTTGAGGGGTTTATCCTGAATTGTAACATCTAGGTTAATGATATCCAGTTTGCAGGTTCACCTCGACGATCGGCTCCGACCTCGACGTCTCTATTATTGTGTCGGGCAATTATTGCCCTAGTGTGTGTATGGTCACTTCCCACTTGTGGAAAGCCATCATTTAGTGGTCGATGGGGCCCAATGAGCACCCGCACTAAAGATGAGCTTCCTTAGGGAGGAAGCAACCTTAGTTCAACCATGTCCCAATTGTTCAACAAAGATTAACTTGGAAGCAGATTTTGGCTCCTTGGCCAAGTGACATGGCCTCCTACTATGTTCGAGGGGGAAAGAATTAAATAAGTAAATAAATAAAATATAGTATAATATAATATAAAGATACTATGTGCATGTAGAACAATTGAATAATTTAAACCATAAGTCGCACTCTAATTTGCTTCCTCAACATATGATAGGTATATTTTTAAGGACTTAATTGTAACATCTAAGTTGTCAAACAAAGAAATTGCAACATATGATACCTATTTTATATCTATTACTTTAAGACTTATACTAATGTGATTCTTGTGTATGTTGAACAGAATCCAAATATTAACTTCAGAATTTGATATGCAACGTGAATGTGAATTACAGCGGATCTATTGATCTTTTGTTGAGGTTGGATCATAATGTGCGACCTAAATCTGACCTGATACCATCCTGAGTTTTTAGTTTGACACTCTGCATTATAATTTGGCTTACACAAGTCAACCCTATTAATATGTTGAATATCCTAGAGTTTGAATTGTTAGAATTACAGGACTCATCAACTCAGTAAAGAACAAACTCAAACAACTCTATCAATACTTCAAAAGAACATGTTCTGCCATCTCCAGATAATGATGACCTCTTCTTCCATCTTTTCCTCCTGTATTGCTCGGTATAGGGGTCCTTTGAGGATGTCTGTGCCATGTCAGCTGCTGTCTCTTGGTGTGGTGGTCCTTTTTGCTGATCTAGCAATCCCATAACAATCAGGTTCTTGTCATATAAGAGTCATATCATGTCATGTCAAAAACCAGCTTAATCATGCCCTTAATTTACCTGACAATGTTTATTGTCCCTTTTATTTAGTTTGGTCCCACTGCCTTTGCAAACAAGGGAGTCAGTTTGTACTATTTTTGTCATGTTCGCTCTAGTGTGTATGCATTACAACCTACTACAAATTAGATCATTCCATCACCTTTCCTATGCTGCTCATCTATATATATATTAATGCATCCTTTAGGTTCTTATGGACCTTTTCTCTTATACGGAAATATAATTTTGTTGTGCAACCATTATAGATTTTAACTTTACCATCTGCAGATATTTTTTGATCTACCATCATCAAGGTACCAAGCAATAGAAGTTTTTAACAAGCAGATCCACTCGCTTTTTTAACATAAATGCTTTGACTTTTTTTACATTTTGGCTAGTAATGGTATGTTATCACTATTTGTTATGCTTAAAATTTTGGTCACGCCAATCTTTCTAAAAGTTTAAGTTAATGAGATCGATCTATTCATTTATATTCTTAATATTTATTCAATTGCTCGAGTGAATTTAGCATTCCTCAAATTATTTTTAATGATCTTATGACAACTTTATACTAATATGATCTTACATCATTCATTTTTGGCTGTGTTAGTGATGCTTTTTATGCATGCCACATATTTCGGCTTGACATATTATAAATTCAGATTTGTGTTTAAAATATTCCCCTTTCAATATATTCATGTATGTTTGGTTGTGGGAAAGAACGGGATAAGGTAATGACTCCTCACAACATTATTGTTTTCATTGAAGAGCTTTGGAATAAGGTTCGTACTTAACAGTGAGCATAATTGCTATATTTGATGGCTCATTGCGAGCTATTCCATTTGGGACGATGGCGGTTCTATTTATACCGGGGTTTTCTTTATTTCAATCCCTCTTGCACTTTGAGTCACCATTTTTGGTAAGAACTAAAGTGATCTTCCTAGCAATCCGTGATGAGTGAAGACCATCCCACGACCTTTGTTCACTAAGGAGAGGACTTCACTGTTTGTCAGTATCTTCATCATTCAGATAAATGGTCTCAACACCATTCTGGAATTACAAGGTATAAACTGGTTCGAGTTCCTATCATTTGTATTTCACTGTTAGAGTATGCTCGTCATTAATTTGTTTATCTACTATTTTGTCATTTAAATTGTTTGTCATTTCCCATGGTTAGTCCTAGTTCTTTTGATGTTATCTTGTGAGTTGTAAATTATTTAAAATCAATATGGAAATTTGAACAACTCATTTCTGTTGCCTTTGTTTGGCGTAATGTCTTCGTATTACTAGTTTTCTTGATTCTTATCGTAGTCAGTGTATACGAATCTTATTAGTTGAACAAAGAGAACTCATAGTCGACAGTGCCTCCCCTTAAACACAACAGCATAATGTTCTTCTTTAAACAACCTCATAGAACTGATGGGAAAGACACAGTCTAATGTGCCATGTTAAGGACAATGTTAAGCATATGTAAAGCTATTGATAATTTGATGTTATGACAGATCTATACTATAACAAAATCTAACAAATTATAACACATGCCAGCTTATAATTAGATTGCCCACTCTACTTTGATCAAAATATGATCATGTATAGTCATAAGTACTAGGCATATCTCATCTACCTAAAGAGCTGGAGCTCAATAAATCATTAATATCTGAAGACATGAAATTTATACCAAGTATATCCGAACTCAGCACCAAAATGATATGTATGTTTAATGTTTTGACCCGACAACCAAAATTCTGAACCAATTTTACATTGAATGCTTGACATAAACAGACTTAAAGAGACAAATGTTAAGTGTTGAGTCAAATTGGGTCCGAACTGAATTCAACGATTTCGACTGAATTCAAATCGAAATTAATTTGATCAAAATATGCTTAACTCAAATTTATCAAATTCTACTGAACTGAACCATGCTGAACTGGGCTCGCAGGCGAGTTGAGTCTACTCATTCAGGTCTGGCGGGCGGGCAAAACCTGCTGTAGGGATATCCTCATCCATTGAGCTCAGCCCGGCCCAGGCAGGCCAAGCAAGTGGGCCGAGCCCACCTACTCCCAAGGCGCCATGGGCAGCATTCAAATTGAATGGAAAAGGTAGCAGACGCCGCTCACGTTAAGGCAAAATTGACACTTGGTCAAAATAGAATGAAAAAGACAGCCTGCGCCAAATTGAGATTTTAAATTCTTGATTTCAAGTTTGACTTTTTGACTGAGAAGCTCTCCACGTGCGGTCAACAGGAAGCTCAAATTTTTTTTCAACGATTCTCATTTTCCTCTTCGGACCGACTCATCCCCTCGAGTACAAATATCAGCAATTTCCTTAAGGCAAAAACACCGAGACACCGAAACGAAGACAAAAAAATACTTTGATATAATTAGAAATTCAGAAAATTAAGAAGGTTGCTATCACCTTTTTTCAATGAGTGTCTCTTCTCAAGTTTTGACATACAACAGAGGAGTTCAGTTTCAAGACAGACATTGCAGAGACATTGCCTCTACTCCATAATAGTTTCAGATTCAGTTTATTTGAGGTAGTGTGTTGTATTCTGAAGAAAATTTAGTTTTATTGTCATTCTTATTGTAGTTCTTTTCTAGAATTAATAAAGAAGTCTCATCTTTTCCTCATGAACATACGACCGGCAATCCGCCGAGTCCGAACCATGTTAATCTCATGTGTATCTTATTTTTCACAATTTTGTTGTCTGATTTGGTTTTCTTTTTCTCTCATCGGGTTCGAGCTTTGTTGATTCTGCAGGAAATTTCCCATAATTTCTTAACAATAAATAAAACCAAGAATTCTTAATCCAAACATAATCAAAGAACTCGTGTATTTTTTAATCTAGTACTACATAGTGGGATCACAATTAGTAAAACCATCTCCTCTTAAGAAGTATCACTTGGTATAAATACAACTTCCAGATGGTACAAAAGAATAGAGATAGACAAATCTCAAAATCCTCGTCCACAAAATTATTTGCACATTGTTAGATATCCCACATCAGATGATTATAAGTGTAAAGTGCTCCTTATAATGGTTTGGACAATCCTCCCCTTGGGAGCTAGTTTTTCGGATGGAGTTAGGTCCAAGTTCATTTTCTTTAACACACATTTATCAGAAAAAATTAGATTACAACTCAAACTGCTTCAATCCGCAGCTAGTGAAAAAATCCACCAAATAGTAGTTTTCACAATTTACTCAATTGCATAAAAGTGAAAATTCTCAACTTTCTTCCTCATGTGCATGTATTCCCTATCAACCAAGCACATCAATCAAACCAATCACCTCAGTGGTAGAAGACTACCGGAGAAACCTTGAATTCAAAGTCTTTAAGGAATGGAATTAACTGTCTTGCTCTTAGAAGACTTTTGTTAGGGAAATGTGGTGCAACAGAGCGAAAATAACGAATAATGTCTCAAAACCAAAGTGCACAAAAACAACCACAATGGCATAATTTTTTAACGTGGAAAGCCCCCTCAAGGTGATGGGTAAAAAACAACGGTTCCTAGTCCAGATCAACAATCCACTATAACGATAAATGAGTGTACAAAAGAGTCTCTAGCATCCCTAGAATCTCAATCAACCATTGCTCACCATCAACAAAGTGGAAACAATGCAATAGCATACCACATAACCATCAAACAATAAGGAGATAACAAGGATCAACGATAGAAATCACCAGGACAGCTATTGCTCTTGAAATCGGACAAGGTTTTGGTTCTCTAAACAAAATTTCCACTGTTCAGTTCAAAGAACAAGGAGTCTTGAATAGCTCACCAAATTTCATCCTGATCGAACCACAGATGACTGCCCGATCGTTGCGATGATGAAATTCGTCGCTGTAGAGAATACCCAGAGAAAAGCCCGGTTGCTGTAGCAAAATCCCAGCTTGCATACCTCCAAACACCGATCACCATCGTTCAGAATAAAGAACTCAGTGTCCTCTACCTCTCGACCAAAAATCAGCCCAATCGAAGTCCGACTCGTCGTCCGACAGCCGGAAAAGATGAACTGGACAAGTTGGGACAGTACACTAAAAATCTCTTTTTCTCTCTTGATGGTTTTATTGAAAGTGGTGGTTGAACCTTTTTCGTGTGTGGCTGCCTAAAAACCCTTTTAGCATAAAATGACCAAAATAACCCCAATGAGTTTAAACTAGAGGTGGAAATGGGTCATGCCCGGGCTGAACCGGGCTCGGGCAGGCCCATTGACCTCCGAGCCGTGCCAGGCATGATCCGGACAGTACTCGAGCCATGCCTAGCACGGAACGGCTACTCAAAGGGTAGGCCCATCCCCAACCCAAGATGTTTGGTCTAGCCAATGTATCAGTAATTCTTACATTTGTGTTACAACACATTGGATTGATGAAAATTTTATTTTACAAAAAAGAATAATTAATTTTAAAGTTTTTAAATATCCGCACACTTTTGTTGCTATTTTTTCTGCTATTAGATTTGTAACATCTTTTTATAATATAAATGATAAAAAAAAATTCATTAGTTTTGATAATGCTAGTAATAATGATGCTGCTATTCCTCCCCTAATATAATTATTTAAGCTAGTATTAGAATGTGAATTATTTCATGTTCGTTGTGTTTGTCATGTTATTAATTTATGTGTACAAAATAGTTTAAAATTAGTAAATGTACATGTAGAAAAAGTAAAAGATGTTATTAGATATATATGTTCTTCAAAAGCAAGAACACAAAAATTTAAAAAATTATGTCAATCTTTTAATAAATTATTTAAAAAATTTAATAGTGATGTTATTACTAGATGGAATTCAACATATCATATGCTTAAGTCTACTACAAAAACAAAGAGATACTTATAATTTTTTACAATGAAAATATGTCTGGTAATACAATTAATGATAATGATTGATAAGATATTGGGCATATTAATCAAATTTTAAAACTTTTTAATAAAGCTACCGAATAACTTTCCATTGTTTATTGTCCTGCATGTAATTTAACTCTTTCACATATAGTTCGTATTAGTGAAATAGTTTCTTTGCATAGACATCATCCCTTATTTGCACAAATTATTTCTTTAATGGAAAGTAAATTTAAAAAGTATTGGTCATATATACCTAATTTATTTTGTTATACTTTGGTTGTAAAGTATTTTGAATCTAAGTAGAAAATTTTGGTTGATCAACAAAACTAAAAGGAGATTCACTTTGAACAATTAATTTGTAAGTTCTCGACATTGAAAATCACGATCAAACGAAAAAGTTGTTAAACTAGAAGAAGTTAAATTAAGAATTTGTTGAGATTGTGTAATCTTAGTGTCATGACCCCTTGCATGACGTAAAAGATGACCGGTTCCTCCTGTTGTTGAAGCCGAAAGAATTTTTTTATATTTTTTGCACCGGACTATTGTTATGGTGACATCAGCTCCAACAATTTTCTTAAAATATTCTCATATCACACTTCTTCTTTTACCTCGTGGACATAAATTAATAGATGGACTTCCTACGTGTTCGTTTTGTTGAGTGGTAGGAGACATTTCTCCTAATGTATTTGATCCAACTTGTTGAGAATAATATGAAATATCTCTATTCGCCATTAGTAATCAATGAAAGAACTTAAGAGATTAAGAAAAAAATAAATAGCAGCCTTGAATCTTTGATGAACTTGAAGAAATTTAATAGAGATTAGAGAGAACTTAAGAGACTTTGTAGATTAAATTGTTGGGGGGAAGAGATTAGAGAGAGCTTAAGAGACTTGAGTTTGTAGATGAGAATGTTGATAGAAAAAATAAAGAAATGAGAGGTATTTATAGGTGATTCATTAGAATAATAAATAGTTTTTTTTTCAAAATATCCAGGTCTGGCTCGGCCATACTTAGTCTGGCGTGCGCCGACCTAGGTCTGGCCAAGCCAGAAGAAGTCCGGCATGCTCGGGCCAGCACGGTGCGCGTGTCGTGCTTGGCTCGCGTGCCATAGGCACGACACGCTCGTGGGCCGTGCCCGGCACGCCCGTGGGCCATGCCCGACATGGCCCACGTGCCCAAGGAGTGAGCCCAGCCTTAGTGGTAGACAATGCAACACACTTTTGCAGCTTGGATTATTATGTCACAGCTCCCCCTCCAAAGGTAATCAAATAATCTGAAGTGGACTTTCTAGAATCAATATCACCTGCCATGTCTGAATCTGTGTAGCCATAAAGAATAGGTTCACCAATTTCAAAACACAATTTCAAACTGGAAGTTCCCCGAAAATATCTCATAATCAATTTCACAACATTTCAATGCTCTTTACCTGGATTAGAGAGAAATCAGCTAACTGTGCCTACTGCATGAGCTGTATCTGGCTTGGTGCAAACCATTGCATACATCAAACTTTCCACTGTTGAAGCATAAGGAACATGTTGCATGTCTTGTTTCTCTTTATCACTAGAAGGAGCCTATCTAGTGGTAAGTGTAAAGTGAGTAGCCAAGGTTGTCAAAAGCGTGTGCCTAGTCGCCTAGGCGCACCAGGCGAGGTGCATAATAGGCCTAGCACCTTTGGATGCCCAAGGCACAGCACCTTCACCCAGGCGCGCGTCTTGGCCACAACTCTAGGATTTTTTTTTGAAGCCCCAAGCACACCAGGCGTGCGACTAGGTGAAGTCAATTTTTTTTTCCTTTAGGTGGGGGGCCTACCGGGGCCTACCACTTAATGTAAGTAGTAAAAAATTAAAAAAATACAACCATTTAGGGCTTCACCGTGCATCCCACATTTTTTCTCCTCTTCATTATTGCTGACCCTCCTTCCCTTCTCCTTCACTCGTCCAGCCACCAAGACCCGCCGAAGTGCCGCCCAGCCGCTGGAGTGCCGCTCGATTTTCTTCAAGTTCTTCTATTTTCTTTCTCTTCTCCTCTTCTTCATTACTTCTGTTCTTCTTATCAGCCATGTTTTGATGAAGGATTATTTATCACCATGTATTAGCTTATTGTTACTTTAAATTTCTTCATTTTTTTCAACCGAGTTTTCTTTTATTTTCAGCCATGTTTTGACAGTCATAATCATCATGTTTTCAGCCATGTTTTGCTTGTCATAAGCATCATTGTGTATTAACTGTGGTAGTGCAGTGTCAGTCATAATCAGCCCTTCTCCCGTAGCAGTGCAGTGTCAGTCATAATCATCATTGTGCATTGACTGTGGTAGTGGGTAAATATGGAGGGTGGAAGTGGAATTGGCAGTACAGCAACTAGTGGTAATGGTTCATCTGAATCATCAAACAAGAAAGACCCAGCTTGGAAGTACAATGTTTTGCAAAATCCTAAAGATGCAAATTTTGTTCAATGTGTGTTTTGTGGGAAAATTACAAATTGATGTATCTATTGAGCAAAATTGCATCAAGTCAGCGATAACCGAAATGCTAAGAAGTGTTTGAAGTGTCCCGAGCATGTAAGATTGGAGTTGATGGAGTATATCAACAAGAAAAAGCAAGACAAGATTAATTATGATAAGTTGCCCGACTTTGATGATGTGGATGATATGCTAAAAGTTGAAGAAGATGTTGAGTTAAATGCACATGGAAAGAGGACGACGAGTCGGATTGATAGAGGCAAGAGTAAAGCAAAGCGGTCTTGGTGCCAAACCCGAAAAAAGCCAAGGTGAAAGGTCTCATAGATTCTTTTGCCTACAAGAAGCCGAAAACTGTTGTTGAGCTTCGCAAGCAAGGAAGTTTGAGGCAAACGAATGTGGATGAGAAGTTAGATAAAGAGAGAAGAGTTGTGACCATTCAATACATTGCTAGGTTCTTGTACCAAGCCGGAGTTCCTTTCAATGTTACTCGGTTGGATTCCTTTAAATGTATGGTTGATGCTATTGGACAATATGGTCCAAATTTGAAGCCCCCAAGCTACCATGAAGTGAGAGTCACTTGCTTGAAGAAAGAAGTTCAGCATACAAATGACCTATTGAAAAGTCACAAGGATATGTGGGTAAAGTATGAGTGTCCAGTCATGGTCGATGGTTGGACTAGTAGAACCGGCAAGAGCATCATTAATTTCTTGGTGAATTATCCTGCAGGGAGCATGTTTGTCAAATCCATTGATGCATCTTCTCATTTGAAGACTGGTGACAAGATATTTGAGTTGCTTGATGAATTTGTGGAGTATCTGGGGGAAGCTAATGTTGTGCAAGTCATTAGTGATAATGGCTCTAATTTTAAGTTGGCGGGTAAGTTACTTCAAGCTAAAAGGCCGCACTTATATTGGACTCAATGCACTGCACATTGCATCGATATCATGTCAAAAGATATTGGGAAAATTCTATTGATTTCAAGAACTTTGATAAGGGTCGTAACTTTGACGGGTTATATATATAACCATGTGTTTGTCTTGAATATGATGAGGAAATTCACAAAGCAAACTAATCTTGTTAGAGCTGGAAAAATAAGATTCGCCACATGCTATCTCACACTCAAAAGTGTCCACAAGCACAAGAACTCATTAAGGACTATGTTCATCTCGGAAGAATGTGTTTCTAGCAAGTGGGCAAAGGAGGCAAAAGAGGCAAAAGGGAAGCGTTCAGTTAAAACGGTGTTAATGCCTTCTTTTTGGAACAATACTGTTTAAGGCGATGGGACCTCTTATTCGAGTTATTCGACTAGTCGACAATGAAAGGAAGCCGGCAATGAGCTATCTACTGAGCTAGCTGCATGTATTCATGGTTGCTGGTTCTTATGCTTTCATTACTTTCTAAAACCAACATTTTACCAATAAAAAGAATCTTGTATTGTCCTACTTGTGACGTCAGTTTTGTTGTTTTTGAAATTGTAACTTTTAATGGATTGTAATTTGATGAATGCATTAGTAGTTGTGGTATTGATCGAGTTCCAGTGCGTTTCACCAATATGATTCTACTTTGTAGTTTTCTAGTTGCCCAATCAACTTTTTGGTTCATGTTCTCACAGGATTGCTCACTGTTCAACTGCTTTCAGGTATCCTTAAACACTTGGTTAGGCTTTTACTTCCATATGATAAATATTCATGGTGATCATTACTTTTTTAGATGTATTTATTAAGCTTTTAGTCTTTCTTCAAATTTTATTTCATTTAATTGGTTCCACATTCCACAATATAACAATATACCTGTTGCTCCAATGCATACTTCGCATTCCTTTGATTCCTTAATTCATCTTTTGAAGATTTTGAAAGAAATAATCTACTATTAGGGATATATTTTGACTCACAATTTAGTAAACCATATCTATTCGGATTTTTCCCAACAAGTTAAGTTTTGGAGAAGTGGTTACCCAATTTAATCTTTGGCATAGTTAGTCAGAATCATTAGTTTGAATCCTCTATGAAATTTTACATATCATGTGGTATTTTCTGCTGATACATCGTTGACCAAATGTGTAGCTGTTGTTGGTGATGATTAGGCAGCCAACTAAACCAAATGTGTAGTTGTTTAAATAATTGGTTAGCATGCACATATACAGATTGATATGTTTATAATTATCCTGGGTGAAGACATACACAATATACTCAATCATCTGGGTTCAGTATTCAACAATAGTGTATATTATATAAAATTGGTTGACTAATTAGGATTCATGCATGCCATCGTACTCGTCCCCTCCAACACCTCTCTCACGCAATATGTTAGGTTTGGTGCTTACTATATACATATACCTTCAATATACAATAGGAAGTTGTGATATATAATTAGTGGCAAGTGGGAGGAGCTTTAATAGTAAATGGCAGGAGGTGGTGAGGGGATGGATTGAGACAAATAAATTAGGGAGAGCAATTTTTTTGGCACACAACCAATTAATTGTTATGATGTTTTATGCCCTTGTCTGCTGAGATCTTGTAATATGCTCTTATACAATCAAAGTATTTGTTGAATGGCATAACAAAGAGAGCACAGAGGTATGTAAATTAATGTATATTCTTAATTAATTGACTATAAAATATACCATGATATGTTTTTATGAATTTTATGTTGCAGGATATGTGTAAGTAAAATAAGTCCAATCGAACAGAGCAAATTCTTCCTCATTATACGAGCTCAAAAAGTTATGTTATCATTCGAGTATAGGAGGTTTGATTCTACTTTTGCTCAAAGCGTACGAGATGAAAGGTGGGAAGAAAGGAAAGAATTTGCGAAGATAATGATTTTAATTTATGTATGAATTAGTAGAATATGTCTGAATTTTATTTTGAAGTTGAAACTTTTATGTAATGAGATTGATACTTTATTAGATGTGTTTTTTGTAATGGATCATGTAGTGATATTTTATGAATTTTGTAATATATATATTATATGTTAAATGATGACATGTATTCTTTTTGTCTTATATGCTTCTTAAGATTTATGTAAATATAATTAAATTATAAAAATTATTAAGTTTTATATGCATGTTATAATAATTTTTAGTGAAGGTCAGGAGACTCTACGAAAAGAAATAAATCTATGAAAAAAAAATTTAGTGGAGTCAACGATCCTCACAAAATGTAAGAATTAGTGGGGGTCATCGACCCTCATAAAATGTAAGAATTAGTGAGGGTCGCGACCCTCACTAAAACCCCATATGGCCCTCACTAAAAGCCTTTAGTGAGGGTCATTCGGCCATCAGATGTCGCCAAGAAAAAACTCGTCATTGAAAATATAGGTGAGGGTCATATCATGATCATCACTAAAAGCAACTTTTCTAAGGCAAAGCCGACCTTCACTAATACTCATATTTAGTGAGGGCTCCCTATGACCCTCACTAAATATGAGTATTAGTGAGGGTCAACTTTGCCTCACGAAAGCTACCTTTTAGTGAGGGTCACCGGCGACCCTCACTAAATACAAGAATTAGTGAGGGTCAATTTTGCTTCACGGAAACTATATTTTAGTGAGGGTCGGGATATAATCCTCACATATACTTTTAGTGACGAGACTTTTTCTAACGACGTGTGAGGGCCGGATGACCCTCACTAAAGGCTTTTAGTGAGGGTCATATGGGGTTTTAGTGAGGGTCACGATCCTCACTAAAGCCTAGATTTCTTGTAGTGACATGGTAGATGCTGCAGTTGATCTGTTCAGCAATATGCCCGAGAGAGACACTGTCTCCTGGAGTACAATGATTGCTAGCTACGTCCATAATGGGTCCTCCCACTTGGCTTTACAGCTCTTCCAACAAATGCAGTACAAAGGGTTGCGAACCAAATGAAATCACATTGGAAGTGGATCCATGACTACATTACTAGTAGTAGAATCCCTCCGACTGATAACCTGAGCGCTGGACTCATCGATATGTATGCAAAGCGTGGGAGCATCGCAAATGCACTGAACATTTTCGATATTGTGAGGGACTCAGCTTCGGTCTCACCTTGGAATGACATCATATGTGGCCTAGCTATGCATGGGTACGTAGATACATCCCTCCGAGTGTTCTCAGACATGCAAAGGAAGAACATTAAACCAAACTCTATCACATTTATTGGTGTACTGAGTGTCTGCTGCCACAATGGCTTGGTAACTATAGGAAGACAATACTTCCAAGCAATGAGGAAGGACTACAAGATCGAGCCAACAATTAAGCATTATGGTTGCATGGTTGATTTGCTAGCTCGAGCTGGTTGTTTAGAAGAGGCAGTACAACTGATCAAGTCGATGTCGATGGAGGTTGATGTGATGATTTGGGGAAGCATGTTGGCTTCTGCAAGGTTGATTGGCCACTGATGGAAGCAAGTCGAAACCAGAAAGGTTGAGGTCTCTCATCAACTCTGCATCATTTAATTGTTTCTTACTTTCTTTCTTCACCCTCGATTCCCCCTTTCTTCCCACACAACTACACAAGGAATCTGTTGTGGTGTCCCACTTAAGTAGTGTGGGACCCACATGTGTTTAAAAAGAAATAAAAAAAAGAGAGGAGGAGGAACGGTCTATGAGTGGCATCCCCTCTTCCTTGCACGCTACCGCACACCTCTTCAGTGGAATTTTGATTTGCCAAATCGAATATGACAGTCCTCAATTTCAGTTAGCGAAGATTCATACAAATGACAATGGCTCTAACATGATGACTAAGGTTCTCTCATGGAGAAGCTAACTGCTTATAGAGATATGTCTAGTATGACAGTCCCACCCACTTCAGTGTGGGGGAGATTTGTTGTGGTGTCCCACTTAAGTGGTGTGGGACCCACATGTGTTTTAAAAGAAATTAAAAAAAAAAGAGAGGAAGAGGAGAGGAACGGTTCACGAGTGGTAGCCCCTCTTCCTCTATTGCAAACAGAGACGTCGCACGCCTCTTCAGTAAGATTTTGATTTGCCAAATCGGATGATCATTCCTTCTCCGATTTTGATGATTTTTTGTTATATTGTTCTCCTCAACGAGCTCTACAATCTGAACGGTGTTGATCTTTGAAAGACCATCATTTTTGTGGTTTCTTCAACATATCTTGGTTAGATCTTTTCAATCCCCAATTCATTATTGCTTTCGTTGAGATGAAATTATGTTGTTTGAGATGAGATTTGATTACCTCTAGTTGTGCTAGGGATGAACAATTGTACCCATTAATTTTATTAGTGGAAGATTTGATCTGGACTAGGTCCCGTGATTTTTCTCTTCACATCGAAGAGTTTTCCACATAAAAAGTTTTGGTGTTCTTGTTGTTGTGATTTGTTATTTTACTGCTTATTGTTAATTTTTGCACTTAAGGAAAACAACTTTATTCCCGATAACTGGTATTAGAGCGAGGTTAGCTGTTTGTTTATTTGTGCAAATTAAGATGGATGACTCGAGCAATATGTTTAAATTGACTTTCTCAAATTCTTCTATCTGGAAGCTAATGATGGAAGATCTTTTAAATTTCAAAGATGTGTATGATCCCATTGAGAGTGAAATTGGTAGACTAGAAAATAAATCTAATAAGGAATGGAAAAGAATGAATAGAAAGACTGTGGGTACAATTAGACGGTTGATAGATCACAGTGTTTATCATCATGATGCTCAAGAGAAAAATGTTGAATCCTTACGAAAGAAATTAACAAAATTATATGAAAGAAAATCCCCACAAAATAAGACTTTTCTTGTTAGAAAACTTGTTCACATGAGATTTAGGGATGGGAATAGTATGGCTGAACACCTGAGTGATTTCAAAGATATTGTGAATCGTCTGACTAACTTGGAAGTATTGTTATTTGATGAATTACAGGCTTGTTTGCTTCTCGGTACTTTACCTGATAGTTGGGAAACTTTGGTGGTTGCCTTGACGCAGTTTGTGAAAGTTTGTCAAATGAAGAAACCAGGAAAAAAGATCAACGATATTCTACTCAATCAGAGACACTTGTTACTGAAAAGCGTGGCAAGAGTAAAACTAGATACTTTCAGAATTCAGATAAGCAGTCAAACAATCGGGACAAGTCAAGGGGGAGATCCAAGTCAAGAAAGGGGTTTATTTGCTATCATTGTGGCAATCCAAGGCATGTGAAAAGATTTTACAGGCAATTAAAAAGAGAGCAGGCAAAAGAGTGAAAAGAAGAGAAGAAAGAAGACAAAGATACAACTTCAATTACATTAGATGGTGATGTTGTTATTTCTACCAAGGACAGTTGTTTACACCTTGATAGCAATAATTCTTCTTGGGTTGTTGATTCTGGTGCTTCATATCATGTTTCTACATGTCGTGACTTTTTCATATCTTATACCAATGGTGATTTTGGTCAGTCGGAATGGGAAATGAAGCTTCAGCTAAAGTTGTTGGCATGGGAAAGGTGTGCCTGGATACTGATATCGGGTGCAAGTTATGGCTTAATGATGTGAGGCATGTTCCTGAGATACGGCTCAATCTGATATCTCCTGTCATTCTTGGTGATGAAGGTTGCATCAGCTCCTTTGGCTCAAAGACGTGCAAAATTACTAAGGGCAATCTTGTATTGGCAAAAGGGAAGAAACAAGATACTCTTTATTTCTTACAAGTCAAGATATGCAAAGAAGGGGTGAATATAGTAGGAGATTCTTCATCAGAGCTTTGGCATAAGCGGCTTGGTCACCTAAGTGAGAAAGGACTTAGCGTTCTCACTAGGAAGAAATTCCTACCCTTGACAGGTATGAATTTGAAACCTTGCACTCATTGTTTGATTGGTAAACAACATAAAGTTGTATTTCAGAGATCTTATTCTTCTAGAAGATCAAATGTTCTTGATTTAGTTCATACTGATGTTTGTTTCATGAGTGATAGAACTCTTGGTGGTGCTTAATATTTTGTGACCTTTATTGATGATCACTCTAGAAAAGTATAGGTTTTTGCTTTGAAATCCAAAGATCAGGTGCTCGATGTGTTCAAGTACTTCCATACTAGCATTGAAAGAGAAAAAGGTAGACAATTGAAGTGTGTTCGTGCAGATAATGGAGGTGAATACAGGAGTCCATTTGAGAGGTATTGCAAGAAGCATGGCATACGGTTGGAGAAGACAATTCCAAAAACACCTCAACAGAATGGAGTTGCTGAGAGGATGAACAGAACCATTGTAGAGAGGATTCGGTGTATGCTTTCTCATGCAAAACTTTCTAAATCCTTTTGGGGTGAAGCAATGAGAACTGTAGTTGACTTAATCAACCTTTCTCCTTTAGTTCCTCTTGATGAGGATATTCCAAAAAGAGTGTGGATGGGGAAAGATGTCAAATATGATCATTTGAAGGTATTTGGCTGCAGGACATTTGTTCACATTCCAAAAAGTGAGAGGTCCAAGCTTGATGCTAAGACCACTACTAGAAAAATAGTCATCAGCAACGGCTGATGCCGTTGTTGAGCCGTTGCTGAAGAGCATCAGCAACGGCCGAGCCGTTGCAATAGAGCCGTGACAGAAAGTCGCGTTGCTGATGACTTAGCAACGGATCAGCAACGGCCGCTCGGGCCGTCGCTCAAAACATTATCAGCAACGGTCGCTCGGGCCGTCGCTAAAAACATTATCAGCAACGGTTTTGCCACAGACCCGGAGCTGTTGCTGATAACATTAATAGCAACGGCCACGAGTCCGTAGCAACGCCGTTAGTAAAACCCCGTCGCTAAGCCGTTGCTGTAGGTCATCAGCAACGGCTATCGATACACTTTTAGCAACGGCTTTCCCACGGACGGCCGTGGGAAAGCCGTTGCTGATGACCTATACCTGCAAACAGAAAAATTTCTAATTTCTAATTTCCATTGATACATTGATACATTTATCTGATACATAACTCACACACCCATACCCTCATACACACATTCATTCACACATCACAAACACCTCATACACATTCATTCACACATCACAAACACACCAAGATATACATCAAAACAATTATATTTATATTGATAATTATCCACGATAGTATAAAAACAATTCAAATGCAAAATTGAAGTATCAATATCCAAACAAAATAAGTTAAACAAGTTCAATATCTCAGTAACAAGTTCAATATCCAAACAAAAAATCTCACGATCACGATGGAGGATGGTCTGGATCATATGGCGGGGTCTGGAGCGCTTGAGTGTACACCGGCGTGGACTGACTCGAGGATGATGGATTAGATGATGCCGAAGAGATGCCTGCTTCGGGATGACCTGACAAGTTGCGTAGCATAGCCTCTATATTCGCCATCGTCTGACTCTGGCGCTCCATCAACTCAGTCTGACGCGCGACCGTCTCCTCTAGTGTCCTTATCCTATTACTATGATCATAACTGGATCTAGAGGTGGACGGCCGCTCACCAGCGACCGGAGGGGTCGGTGCCCCAAGTGGCCCTAGTACGGCTCACGCATGACCACTATCTACGAAGCCATATACGCGGCCATGGTCCCAGCCACCTGCGGCCTCGACCCACGATGCTGCGTCAAAGTCCTCGGGGGTACCCCCGCGCTGCACCACCGTCTGGCTGTAGGTCTCCTACTCGAGTTTGATTTTTTGTTTAATATTTATCATAAAACTTAAATTATAAATATATAATGAATAATTTAAACAAATATATAATTACCATAATGTATGCAGCGCGGTTGTCAATGTACTCCCCCGTCCCATGTGCTCGACGGTGAGTCCGCTCAAACACCGCCATCGGGGAGGGTCGCTGGACACTCTCGTCATCCGACACCGTCGTCTACATTTACAAAATAAATACATTAATTAGTACACATAGTAACAAATAAAATATATAATTAAAAGATATACTTACCATACGGTTCGCGTGCACTGCAAATGCAACAGAGCCGCCGGTGTGACGCGCTGCTCCCCCCGACATGCGATTTCTAGCCGCATTCCGAGAAACCTCCTGCCATCGATTCGTCGACCATATCCCCACGAGCTGGTCCCATATATCCGGAGTAATCCAACCGGGGCCGTATCCCCGAGTCTCCGCGATGTTAGTGGTCCCAGCTCGGGCCATCGCTTGGGACCGAGCCTGCCCCAGCTGCCCGTTGTACCTTGCTCGGGAAATAGCCTCCCAGGCAGCGTAAATGAAGGGCCTCTGGTCCTCGGCCCATGTATAGTGAGCCTGCAAAATAATAATATCAGTACCAATATTAATATATCATCATGCATGTAAAAAATAATAATAATACGTGCCTCAAACTCGCGCCATAACATGTCGACGTGCTCGCTAGGCACGTGAGACCCGTAGGCCATGCCCCGTTCATGTATCGTCGAATAGTAGAAGAAATGCTCCTCGGCACTTCTTCTTGCTCGAACCTGCACAACAAAAATATTTTTTAATATTATATTATGATATAATGAATTTGTAATGATTCATAATTCATGATATATTACCGCTCCCCAATCACGCTAGTGTATTTAGGACAATTCTCATACAAAGGTTCATCGGCAGCTTTCAACATCTCGTAAAATTCTGCAGCTTCTTTATTCGGTAATTCAATCTCTACCGCAGCCCCTACTTCTGTGATATCAACCACTGTAGTATCTGGTGGGACTGATGTCTGAAGAACTGGCCGATCAACATTATCATTCAGGCGGAATTGACCCCCAAGACTATCAAGTATCATAGTTCTATAGGGATTACATTGACCGGATGAAGAAGCACCAGCAGAGGAAGATTCACCATATGTCTGAACGACAGGATTGCTCGACGTCCCGACTTCGCGTGACTCCCCGTGACAAGTCCATAGAAAATATCTTGGTGCAAATCCTTTGCTATATAGATGCAGAGTGACAGTCTCCCGATCCAAAAATCGTCCATTTGAACAAATGCGGCACGGACATCGGATTTGATCACCCATGCTAACGAAATTCCGATTCGAATAGGCAAAATTTAGGAAGTACGTTACGCCTAATCAAAACTCATTCGTTAAAGCTCCACGATCAAGACGTCGGTACATCCAACTTCGATCAGCCGACATGATTCTATCAATCAATGACAATTTCTTTGGTTAATGTCTTTAGGTGAGATTGTCCTATTCCATTCGGGATTTATGTTATTCGTACTGCACTTACATTTTTATTTTAACTGTTAACTAATTATTCTAAATTTCGATAACATCTCCCTACAGTTCTCCGAATACGCATATCATCTGGGCGCGTATCGGAGAACAAGAGAGATGTTGCCAAATTTTAGAATAATTAGTTAACAGTTAAAATAAAAACGTAAGTGCAGTACAAATAACTATATTCCCAAATTGTCCAATCAGGGATAATTCAAGAATTGTACGTCGTATAAAATATCATCTACTTCTTTTACACGAACATACAATTCCCAAACGGATCTAAGGTTTTGCTAAATCATATCCGATTCGTCGATGCGTACGTGAAACATATCAACTCGTCGGATGGATGATTATTTTCTAAATATTTCAAGACAGTTCGAGTCCATATTGGACGATTTCGGCGCACGTCCGAAGTGGACGATTCTGGCACGAGTCCGAAGTGGACGATTCCGGCGTGAGTCCGAATTGGACGATTCTGGCGCGCGTCCGAAGTGGACGATTCTGGCGCGAGTTCGAATTGGACAATTCTGGCGCGCGTCCGAAGTGGATGATTCCGGCGCGAGTCCGAATTGGACGATTCCGGCGCGCGTCCGAAGTGGACGATTCTGGCGCGAGTCCAAATTGGACGATTCCGGCGCGCGTCCAAAGTGGACGATTCCGGTGCGCGTCCAAAATTAATCTAAACCCTAATAATTAATCTAACAAATTAAACAATTAATCTAAACAATTAATTAACAATTTCAAAACAATAATATATATATATATATAAATTCTGGCGCCGGAGTCCACCCTCCGGCGCCGGCGTACAGTGGCCGGACACACTGTCCGGCCACTGTAGAAAGTCCGGCGGCGGCCATTGGCCGACCGCCGCCGGCCGAAACCCTAGAAATAGGATTTCGGTCGGATTTTAACCTCTCCGGCCGATCAACATACCGGCAGCAGCGGCAGCATCGGCGAGAGGCATCGACGAGAGGCGTCGGTGTCGGCAGCAGCGGCGAGAGGCGTCGGTAGGAGCGGCGGCGACAGCAGCGGGAGGAAGAAGGGTCGGGCGCGTGAGCGTGCCCTATATAAACTTATCAGCAACGGCTCACTCACCCGTTAGAACGCCGTTGCTGATAAGTTATCATCAGCAACGGCTCACTTATCCGTTAGCAAGCCGTTGCTGAAAATTACAACATCAGCAATGGCTCACCTTTCCGTATGAAAGCCGTTGCTGATAGTTAAAATAATCTGCAATGGCTCGGTTTTCCGTTAGAACGCCATTGCAGATACATATATCTGCAACGGCTCGGGCGGCCGTAAGAATGCCGTTGCAAATAGCAACGGCTTGAGCGGCCGTTGCTGATAGCCGTTGCTGAAGATCAAGTTTCTAGTAGTGGACTAGATGGTGCATTTTCTTAGGATATGCACATGAAGAGTTTGGGTACAGACTGTGAGATCCTATTGACAAGAAAGTCATCAAAAGCAAGGATGTTGTGTTCTTTGAGGATCAAATCATTGAAGACATTGAGAAGTTAAAACCTGTTAAGGTAAAAGTGACAGATTTTACTTCAGAGTCCTCTGATTCTGAGTATAGTAACACAAATGAATAAGATGTTGATAATGATGGTGTACCCATTATTGATGATGCCAATGCAACTGATGAGGCAGTGAATGATCATGCTGAACAATCCCAGTCATCTCCTACACAACCAGTTGAAGTTCAATTGAGAAGATCTACCAAAAATAGAGTTCCTTCTCAAAAATATTCTCCCAATGAATATGTAATGCTCACTGACGGGGGAGAACCTGAAAGCTATGAGGAGGCTGTATCAAGTGATCAGAAAAATGAGTGGTTAAATGCTATGCAAGATGAGATGTAGTCCTTTCATGACAACCACACTTATGAGTTGGTGAAGCTTCCTACAAGAAAGAAAGCATTGAAGAATAAGTGAGTTTTCAGATTGAAGACCGAGAGCAACAGTTCACAGCCAAGGTACAAGGCAAGGTTGGTTGCGAAGGGTTTTGGACAGAAAAAGGGAATTAACTTTGAAGAAATTTTCTCACCTGTAGTCAAGATGTCTTCTATCAGAACTATTTTGGGTTTAGCAGCTAGCTTGAATTTAGAGGTAGAACAACTTGATGTGAAGACTGCTTTCCTTCATGGTGACTTGGATGAGGAACTTTACATGGAGCAACTAGATATGTTCAAAGCTAAAGACAAAGAGAATCTGGTATGCAAGTTAAAGAAGAGCTTATATGGACTTAAGCACGCACCGAGGTAGTGGTATAAAAAATTTGAGTCTTTCATGACAAATCATGGGTATGAAAAGACTACTGCTGATCATTGTGTGTTTGTGAAGAAATTCTCTGATGGTGATTTTATCATCTTATTACTTTATGTAGATGATATGTTGCTTGTTGGTCATGATGTTACCAAAATCAGTTTTTTAAAGAAAGAACTTGGCGAGTCCTTTGCAATGAAGGACTTAAGACCAGCTAAGCAGATTCTTGGGATGAAGATCACTCGGGATAGGAAGAGTGAAAAATTATGACTATCTCAAGAGAAATACATTGAGAAGGTCCTTGATAAGTTCAACATGAGTAAGACAAAACCATTATGCTCTCCACTTGCAAGTCACTTTAAGTTAAGCTCTAAACAATGTCATTCAAGTGAGAATGATAAAGAAGAAATGAAGAAAGTGCCTTATGCATCCGCAGTTGGTGGTTTGATATATGTCATGGTATGTACAAGACCAAATATTGCTTATGTTGTTGGAGTTATGAGTAGGTTTCTTTCTAATCCTGGCAAAGAACATTGACTAGCAGTAAAATGAATGCTTAGATATTTGAGAGGCACCTCTAGAGTTTGTCTATGTTTTGGTGGTGGAAAACCTGTGTTGGATGGATACACAAACGCAGATATGGCCGGTGACATTGACTCTAGGAAATTCACTTCTGGGTACTTGATCACTTTTGCAGGGGGAGCAGTGTCTTGGCAATCAAAGTTACAGAAATGCATTGCCTTATCCACCATTGAGGCTGAGTATATTGCAGTTACTGAAGCAAGCAAAGAGCTATAGTGGATGAAGAAATTTCTACAAGAGTTGGGTTTTAAGCAAGAGAAATATGTGTTATATTGCGACAGTCAAAGTGTCATTCATCTTAGTAAGAACTCGACTTTTCACTCACGATAAAAATATATTGATGTGAGATATCACTGGATTCGAGATGAACTAGAGATGAAGCAATTTCAATTAGAGAAGATTCATACAAATGACAATGGCTTTGACATGATGACTAAGGTTCTCCCATGGAGAAGCTTACTGCTTATAGAGAGCTGTCTAGTATGGCAGTCCCACCCACTTAAGTGTGAGGGGAGATTTGTTGTGGTGTCCCACTTAAATGGTGTGGGACCCACATGTGTTTAAAAAGAAATTAAAAAAGAGAGAGGAAGAGGAACGGTTGACGAGTGGCAGCCCCTCTTCCTCTATTCCAAACAGAGACGTCGCACGCTGTCGCACGCCTCTTCAACAAAATTTTGATTTGCCAAATCGGATGATCATTCCTTTTCCGATTTTGATGATTTTCTGGTATGTTGTTCTCCTCGACGAGCTCTACAATCTGAACGGTGTTGATCTTTGAAAGGCCATCATTTTTGTCATTTTCTTCAACCTATCTTGGTTAGATCTTTTCAATCTCCAATTCATTATTGTTTTCGTTGAGATGAAATTATACTATTTGAGATGAGATTTGATTACCTCTAGTTGTGCTAGGGATGAATAGTTGTACCCATTAATTTTATTAGTGAAAGATTTGATCGGGACTAGGTCCCGTGATTTTTCTCTTCACATCGAAGAGTTTTCCACGTAAAAAGTTTTGGTGTTCTTGTGGTTGTGATTTGTTATTTTACTGCTTATTGTTAATTTTTGCACTTAAGGAAAATGGCTTTATTCCCATCAGAATTCATCCTATATATAATTATTATTGTTATTTTACTCCATCTAGCTCACCATCGTCTTAAGTCAATAGTACTAGGAACAACAAGCACCATCGTCTTAAGTCAAGAATGCAACTGAAGCATTGCATGCCCGACGCATTTAAATGTCTCATCAAACACCTTTCTCCTCCTTCATTTCTAAGCACCTTATACAATGCAAGAACATGGAGGGCTCTGCGTGTAGTCCGACTGCGCCATCTTCCTCAACTACTGCACCCAAGTTTTACCCCGCACGGAGGGCTACCAAGAAACGCTTTATGCTCACAGCCACCCTTCTCCTCCAGAACTGCATCATGATTGTCCAGCGCCCTGTCGACAGCTAGCAGAACATCGTCCTGGCGCAGGGCCGCACCTTGCGCACAGAAACCACCGCCTTTGTAATCCAGAATTGCAAGATCGTCCCGACGACGACCTGAAATCGGACGTGGGCAAGATCCATAGCTATCTCGATCGACTGTGGCAGGAGTATTCCAACACGATGGTCATGGAGTCAGAGATCGGTGATTTCATCTCCCCAACGGGTACACGCCGTGGGTGGGTGACTTCGGGCTGAACACCTTGTCCTACGTCGAGTACAACAACAAGGGGCATCGGCGGTGACACGTCAAAGTGGGTGAAATGGCCTGGAGTGAACATACTGAGCCGTGACGAGGCGGTCATGTACACAACGACGGAGTTCATCTAGGCACACGATTTAAAAGGAGAGATGAGGAGAGAGAAAGAGGTGAGACTCAATTAAAAAAATATAAAAAATAATAATCTGAGGTGTATCGAGCTGACATGACGAATGAATTTTTTAAATTATTTTTTGCTCACCACATCAGCAAGTTAACGGGCGACATCACGGCTTACAAACGTTGGGCTATTATTGAAACCAATGTTAAACTTCTTATATGCAATTGACACAAATCAAAGGATTGGCTAAAATTGAGAAATTCATAAAAGTTGAGATCATTTTCATCTAATAATCCTCAATTTTAACTTTTAAGTTAACATTTCAACACTTTCAAAATGTTTATGCTTGCAATTATTCTTATCAATTGTAATATTTTCTTTTCATTATATAGATTAACACCAAGAGGAGGAATAAGCTTGAAGCGCAAAAGCGTAATGATCTAGTATTTGTTAAGTACAATCAAGCGCTTAAGGCTTGCTATGATTGCAAGGATACCATGGATCTGATTGCTTTGGAGGACATTGATGAAAGCAATGAGTGGTTGTTAGGAAAAATGGGTGAAGGGAGTGATGAAGTTGCTGAAAATGAAGTGGCTTTTCTTAGTGATGATGAAGGTGGAGGCTTGACGTAGGAGGGTCTTGTAGCTAGAGCATCGGGAGTTAGGGAACCCACTAGAGTGACTAGGGAACATGTTAAATCATCTCATGGAAAGAGTAGCGCTCATCCAAAAAGTTCAAATGGCTCAACTCGATTTGATCTTGATGAAAGCGAAGCGAATTCATATGAAATCGAAGAAGATGTCGAAGCATATAAGTTGGATAACTTTAGTGATGAGGACTCCGAGGATGAGGCTTGAGCTGTAAAGATCAGAGGAATCACTAAATTAAAGTCTTTAGAAGTCTTGCATTTTGATTTGAGACTCAAGTTAATTTTTATTTGGTGTGTTGTGTCTCTTTAATTTGGATAATTGGATTCATGTGGTAATTGTGGTTTGATTTGCTATTATTGCTTGGTACATGTTGGATTCATATTGCTTGATTTGCTATTATTGTTTCGTATATGTTATATTGCTTATGGCTTATGCATAATTTATAATTTCTATATGTATTTAGTAAGGTGTGCCTTATTTTCGTTAGGCATGCGTTTTTTTTTCGCCTTGCGCCTCAGGCAATATAGACCCTTTGCGCCTTGAGTGCGCTTAACGCTTTTGACAACCTTGTGAGTAGCATGAGGTGTGCTTACCACTTTAGCTTTATCCATGTGGAATTTGTGAAGAACTTTCTCAATGTACTTCTCCTAAGATAACCACAACTTCTTGGTCTTTCTATCACGAATGATCTGCATGTCAAGAATGTGTTTTGCTGGTCCTAAGTCTTTCATTGCAAAATACTTACTGAGCTCATGTTTTAAACTATCAATTCTAGCAGAGTTATGACCAACAATCGACATATCATCAACATAGAGCAATAAAATGATGAAATCAGTATCTGAGAATTTCTAAACAAAAACACATTGATCAGAAGTAGTTCTCTTATAACTCTGCTGGAACATAATAGACTCAAACTTCTTGTACCACTTCATGTGTGCTTGCACTACTAGAATTGACGTTGTCATCGGCGGCTAAGGCCGTGGCTGAACCGTCGGTAAAAACTAGCACGGATGGTGAGAGCCGTAGCAAAAGACCGTCACTGATGTGCGCGTCTCAGATAAGTTGTAACGGCCGACCGCTGCCGTCACAAGTAATCATAAGCAACAACCATGAGCGTTATCACTAACTTAAACACATCAGTGATGGCCCTCGGCGGCTGTCGCTGATTTAAACACATTAGCCGCGGTTGTGAACCGTCCGTGATATTATTAGCAACCGTGATATTTAGTGATGCCTAGGCCATCAGCCATTTACGATACGCTTTCAGCCACGACGTAGTGACGGGCGACCGTGGGTAAGCCGTGGCTGAAGTTGTATCTTGTAACTGAAAAAAATTAAAATTTTAAAAATTCCTATATATAGAATGAATCACATATTACTATACATTTTCAATCACATATTACAACCACAAAACCTCATATACATATATTTTCAACCAACCACACAAGTTTTACTTAAATATCATCAATCTAATCCTCAAACAGAAGGCAAACAAGTATCAAAATATCATATATATATACAACTATAAGAATATAAAAAACTATAAGCCTCAAACCAGAGGCAAACAAGTATCAAAATATGAAATGTAAAGTATAAACATCTATCAAGTATCTAAGCCTCAAATGGAGGCTAACAAGTATCAAAATATAATCAAAATACAAGAAACCAAAATCTCACGGCTGCGGTGGAGGCGGTGGAGTCGATATTGACTAGGTCGGGAGTGTCGACTGGGTCGAGGAGGACGACGGCTGCGACATCATCGGTAGAAGGCCCGAGTGAGATACAATCTGAGTGAAGAGGGCATGCATGTTCTGCATCGTCTGTCTCAACTCGTCATTTGTGCGTCTCTGCTCCTCCATCGCATGTCTCTGCTCCTCCATCAACTTTCTCTGCTCCTCTATCGTCGCTCTCTGTTGTGTTAGCTCGGACTCCAAGGCTGCTATCCAGCTCTAGTCCTCCGTCTGTGATGTCGAGGGCAGCTAACCTGACCGGGAGGGGTCGGTGCCCCAAGTGGCCCTAACACGGTGCGTGCATGACCACTGCCTGCAAAGTCATAAACACGGTCATGCTCCTAGCCACCTGCGGCCTCGACCCATGCACCCGCATCAAACTCCTCCGGCGTGCCTCCGCACTCGATCATGGTCCTTGTGTAGGTCTCGTACACGCGTTTATATTTTAAATAATGCATATATATAAACTATAAATAAAAATTGTGTAAATCAAATATACATAAATACTTACCATGATGATCGAGGCCCTGCTATCGATGTATAGTCCCCCGCTCCTCGTCGTCGATGGTGAGTGCGCTCAAACACCTACATCAGCGAGGGGCGTTGGACGGTACCATCCTCCGCAACTCGCATCTTACATTAGAAAACAAATACATTAGTATCATTATACAAATATATAATATTTTAATTAAAAATAAGGAAATTATACATACCATACGACGCTCATGCACCATAAAAGACACGGAGCCGCCAGTGTGGCGCGCCCCCGTGCCATCCCCCCCGGACATGCGGTTTCTCGATGTTGTCCTAGAGACCTCCTGCCACTCAGGCGTGTCCCACTGCTCAACAAGATGGTCCCACATAGGTTTAGGAATCCCCGAGTCTGCCCAATCTGTGTGGCCCCCAGCTGTCTCATCACGATCTTACGGGTCTGCTGAAGCAACCCATTGTAGCGAGTGCGAGCAACGCGCTCCCACACACTCTCTACAAAAGGAGTCTGGTCCTCCGGCCATGTATATTGAGCCTGCAAAAAAATAAATTTATTATTACCAATTGATATTTAACATTAACATTAATTTAAAATATACTTATTGAGAACTCTCGCCATAGTAAATCCATATGGTCATGGGGCACGTGAGATCATGTAGGTCATGCCCCATGCATAAACTTTCGGATCGTCCCCGCTATCGTGTGTGGGACGTCCTCCTGCTCAAACCTGCACCAAATATAGTACAATTCTATATTATGATATATTGAATTATAAATAAATTATAAGGAATAACTAATGCATCTACTTACCTTGTACCGCGCACACTAACCGATCTGTGTGACTCTCCCTCGGCTGGAGGAGGGAGAATTCTATTAAGCTCTCGTGGCCTACGTCTCGAAGTCGACGGACCTAGATCGGCTGAAGGGATGGTGGCTGGAGGTGGGGGATGGTGGCTAGATCAGCTGGAGGAATGGTGGATGGATCAGGTGGGCAAATGGTGGCCGGATTAGGTGGGGGAATGGTGGCCGGATCAGGTGAGGGGATGGTGGCCGGAGGTGGGGGGATGGTGGTCTAAGGCGAATGGTCGATGGGTACAGGGGTGGCAGGTGGTAATCGTCGGGGGGTAGTCCTACGAGGAATGCCTCCTCGGGCACGCACTTTTCGAACCATAGCTGTCAAATATGAATATAATTAGTACATATATAATATATTAATAGATACATTTAACAATTGAAGATATACTTCACATTTGCAATTTCGTCATTGTTAGTATCATCATCCGTGTAATACTCTTCTTCTTGTTCTTCTATATCGAAATCTTTAAATTCTTCTTCTACTTCTCCCTCATCATCATTCTGTCCTTCTTCCTCAAGACGGTTATCGTCGTCATCAACATATTCTACTTCTAATTGAACTAATTATGTGTCATCATCCTCGAGTATTGGACTAACTCGCTCCACTTCGGCAGGATTCTCTTCTTTATAGAAGTCATCTGTTGGCTCATTCTCTCCAACTATCGGGTCAATTTTTCCTCTATCTTTAGTCTTACAGACTACACGCCAATCTGCCCTATTTTTCTTTCGAGACGGATACTACATATAAAGATTTAAAAAAGGCAAATGATTTCCATCCGAAAAAGGGCAATTCTATCGCTTGTGTTTACACGAACATACAATCTCCGAACGGATCTAAGGTTTTTGCAAAATTAAAACTTGACTCGTTGATGCGTATGTGAAACGTATCAACTCGTCATGATTATTTTCTAAAGTGGACGATTCCGCGCGAGTCCAAAGTGGACGATCCACGTGAGTCCAAAGTGGGCGATTTTAAAATTGTAATTACACCCAACTAAAATTAACCCTAACATTTATTCTACCATTGATTAACTAACCCTAAAACTAACCTAAATTTAATATAACAGTAAAAAAACTTAATTAATCTACAATTAACATATAAAATCTACAATTGACACATAATAAATCTACAATTAACAAAAAAATAATCTAAAAATAATCTAGATTCAACGCATAATAAATCAACAACACATATAAATTAATCTTAAAAAAAAATAAACCAAGATAGATTAGGGGTTAAACCCCTAATCAAACAGTAGCCGACAGTGTAGCTATCGGCTACTATTCATGATGTTAGGGCCGAGGGATTCGGCGCCGACGTCTACACGTCGGCACCGTTGGCCAGTGTCGGCGTCCACGTTGGACGCCGACACTAGTGGTGACTCTAGGGGTGGAGGAAATCAAAAGGGACGGCGGCAGGGGGGCTTGGAGGAAAATACCTTACCGAGAAGAAGGGCTACGGTCAGCGGAGGGTCGGAACACAGGCGGTGACGGGCGGCGGCGAGGAGCGGCAGCGGTGACACTAGCGGGGAGAGAAGAAGAGAAGCATAAGAGGAAGGGTTGGGCGTGAATGCAAATAAAAGGTTTATCACCGACGCCCGGATAGTCGTCAGTAAACCGTGGATTATTTTTTACTATATCACCGACGGCCCACGCTGTAGTCGAAATGGCAACACTAGAGGGGGGGTGAATAGTGTGTTTACTAATTCAATTAGCCTAAATTCGATTTTAATCATTTTGGCAATTTACGATTGAATGATTTGATGCGGAATCGATTTAAAAACAATTAAGCACAACCAAATATAACAATGCAAACACAAGATTTATAGTGGTTCGGCTCCAATGCCTACTCCACTACCTAAGCACCCCGCTTAGGATTTCTAAACTATATTTACTAGATTAATTCGGTTTCCCTTACACAGAGGACTTTGACTCGAAGAGTCGCACTCTCGACCTAAGGAACTTCCACACCTGGAAGTCTCCGTCTTCTTATCGAGAGCACTCTTCCACCTCAACCCTAAGGGACAACTTACTTAATCCTAGTAAAACTACGTTTACACAAGTGGCTTTACACCTTCACAACAAGGTAACCACTTACACAACAAGACCTAACAGCCTAGGTCTTCTTACAAACTCAAATCAAAGGAAACATATTCAAATAACAGTTAAAATACAATCAAAAGAGCTAAAAGAGTAAACCAAGATTAAAAGCTCTTTTCGAAGCCTTGGAACCTCAAACTCGTCGAGTCGTAGAGCTCGATTCAATTCCCGAGTTGAGGCAGCAGCTGGCGCTTGAGAAAATATTCATGAAAAGAGCAGAGTGCGCTTAATCAATCTCTAGAAGGCTCAAATCTTCCTTTTAATTTCTCAGTAAAATCTATAATCGTCAAGGAAGTAGTTTAGAGAGGTTAGATGAATGATATTTATAGCCTCTCAAGGAAACGGCAGCTCAACGGATAGAAAACTATCCATTGCAGACGCTCGGTCGATTGGTCGGTCGATCGACCGATCGACCGCTTAGAGCAACCGTTGCATCTTCTCTCTATGTGGTCGACCGATGGGTCAACCGCCCAGACGCAAATCTATGTTCCCTCAATTCGGTCGACCGACACAAGTTGCATCTTTAGTGATTTGCAGGTCGATCAACTGATCGGTCGATCGATAGAGCTACTGCCCATTTTGGGCTTCGATCGGTCGACCGCTCGATCGACCAAAGTAGCTACTGCCGCTTTGCGGCATCCTTCGGTCGATCGACCAGTCGACCGAGATGGCTACTGCCATTTTACAAACCTTATTCGGTCGACCGCCCGGTCGACCGAACCTAGGCTAAAATTGATTTTTCAACCCTTTTTCTTCTGCGCTTCATTTTCGGGTTCCGGCTTTAAACGAGCATCAATTTGGAGAGCTTTTCATTTGATCTTTGGACTCGTCTAATGCGACTTTGGTGCACATGTCGATCTTCAAGAATTTTCCACGACGAACCCGAGCGCGACGATCAATATCCTTCCAATTTATCTATTTCTCCTATTTATCTGATCGAGGACATCGAACGCTACTCGATATGAAACCTGAAAGATTTCTCAACGAAATATTAGTTCCATATTTGTTATCATCAAAACCGAGATTAAGATATTAAGACCAAGGTTGAAAACCTAAAGCCAACAATCTCCCCCTTTTTGATGATGACAAACATCCTTAAGAAAATATATTTATTAAAGCATATAGGATATCAACTAAGGGATTTCTCCCCCTATCCAACATGCATATCTATGAAAATAAACTCTCCCTATCTATATGCATAGATTTCCTATATTTTCCTCTCATTTACCTATAATTCTCTCCCCATTTATCCTATAATTTTCTCCCCCTTTATCCTATACTTTTTTCCCCCTTTTGACATCAATCAAAAAGGGCAAGAAAAATCAATCTAGTCAAAGGGATGAAAGATAAATATTTTTTCATGAGGTTGAGACTCTAAAGATTATTTTTCATGAAATGCGAAAATCTCAACCAAAGGGATGGACAACAATATTTGATATGAAACAAAATCATACATGATAGAAAAGAGTGATAGATAAAATTCAAAACTAGATCATGTATGCACTCAAGTATGAATGTACTCATATCTTTTTCATGACATTTTTAGATTTCATTCATACTTTCAAAATACTAAGATAGGGTCATTTTAATCATGTATATCAAGTTTGAAGTGAAACTAATGTCATTTAATCAAACTTTTAACTTAGCATGGTTTCATTTGAATTAAGCATGAAAATATGAAAATGCTAAGTTTCAAATTTTGTTATCTACTCATTTTTTTTTTATATTTAGGCACCACATCAAACATGAGAGACTGTAAGTCTATGAATCAAGTTTGAGCTTAAGATAAAATTTCTAAGTCACTTTGTTGACTTAGGTCAAGGCATATACTTCTAGTTTTCACAAATCAAATTTTAAATTCATACAAAATCATATATTTGACGAAAAATTTTGAAAACAATTGTTGGACAAAAATTTTTGATACCAATTGATGAATGGTCATTTGAAAGTCTATTTTTCATCCTATATTGATTTTAATCAAAAGCTTATTTCTAGGTATCATTCAAAATATCAAAATCATTCCTAGAAATGATTTTACTCAAGAGATTGTGTGAATGATATTAGAAATGGAATCCAAATGGTATACATGAGTTTTCTTTTGAAGTTTTTAAAGAAAGATCAAAGTATCGGAAAGATTGATATTTCAAATAAATGATATTTTGTGTTTTTGAAATTCAACTTTAAAATTCCATTATAAATCAGATTCATAATGAAATGTTTTGAAATTTTTACTGAAGAAACTAGATTTTTCAGTGAAAGTGTAGTTTTAAGAATCATTTAAAAAGAATTTTTCTATATTTCTCTATAAATAACTAAAATTGATACCAATTGTAGTTCGAAATGGTATTTTTGTAATTTTCAGTTCATTCAAACTTTCATGACACCACATGATGGTCATGTAAAGAGTATATGTCAAGTTTGAAATGAAAATTATGACCTTAAGTCAAGATATTAACCTAGCATGGTTTCATTCAAAACTAAGCTAGTTATCATGAAACTTGCTAAGTGTCAATCTTATCATTTACTCATGATTTTTCAAACTTAAACCTATGGATACCTAACATGAGTAAATCTAAACATGTTTCTCAAATATGGATTGAAAATAAGACCTTTAAGTCAACTTGTTGACTTGGGTCAACTTGGTTCAAAAGAGATTTTCATGAAACTACATCTATGTCATTTTTTCATATCCATATGAATTTTTCACTCTAAGTGCTTTGGAAACATGTCGTACCTATTCCTAAATATGTTTATAAACATTGGACTTAAAATGAAGTGACCAAGTCGATTTATTGACTTGGATCAAACTTTTCAAGCTTAAGTCCTCTAATATGATCTAGTTATCACATTCATCATCTACACATGAATTTTCATGATTAAACACTTAGACTCATGTGATATGTGTATCTAAACATGTTTATTTGGTGTTTACTTAAAATGAGGTATCTAATAAAAAAAATTTAAACTAGTCCAATTTCATTCAATATTAATATCATGAAATTGCCTAGTTATCATGAAATTGCCTAGTTATCATGAAACTTGCCTACTCATGAAAATTCAATATTTATCATACAAAAATAATCATGAGTATAGAGACATCATTAAACATGGATATTCAATTATTATACTAAAATTTTTGCAAAATTAAATTCATACCTTAGTCTTTAAAATTTTCCAAACTTGTCATTTACTTTTCACTTTTCTTCGTGATAGCATGTCCTTCCAATGTTTACCACTTTCTTAACTTGCAAGAGGGCTTCATTAGTATCATAATGTAATAATAAGATGCCAACTAGCAAGCTAACTTACTAAATAGCAAAGGTTCAATGCAAAGTTTTATTTTAAAAACTTTAACCTATGCTAGATAGTAGAGATTCATTTTAAGGAGTTATCATGATATCAAAATGAATCTAAGGAATCTTAAGATGTGAAGCATTTGAGGAATAAGGTCCCTAATCATGTTTAACTAGTTTGGTCTTAAAGGAATGTCTCTAATAGTAAGTATCAACCTAGAGCAAGTTTCATTCAATGATATTTGTCTAAGTACTAATATTTTACCTACTCATGAAAATTCAATGATTTAACATGCAATTCTAATTATGAGAATTAAGATATTATTTAAGCTTAAGCATTGAGGTATAACACTAAGATTTTGAATTTATCAAAGTTATACCTTAATCATGATAATTTGTCAAACTAATCTTAGTCTTCCTAATTAGCCTTCCTAAGATACTTATAATTTGCAAGTAAGCTACACTAATATTTTAGAGAAAATATAGCTACTTAGCAAGCCAACTCAACCAAAAAGCAAAGAGAAGCATCAAGTATCATTATCAAAGATCACTTTGCTAAATGGTTTAAAATCCGTTTTAAATAAAATCAATTGATACCAAAACGAATTTTAAAAGATCACAAATGTAATATTAATGAAAACATGATCTCCAACCCTTCCTATTGGTTGAAAACCGAAAGGCCACAATGAGCCTACGATTTAAAACCGCAAAGTCGCATGAGCTCATTACAGGCAACATAGGTCTCCGAGGAGACCGGGAAATCAAAATCAAAACTCAAAAGTATTTTCAAAAGAACTCTTTTGCAAGAGCAGGGAAAATAACTCAAATTAAACATAGTATCATAATCTTCAACTAAGGTAAAATAATATAAGTTAGAAGATGATACCAAAGTCTTTGATGCCAACTTTACCATAGGCATCATGATGACTTGAAGTTGCAACTTTGAAATGGTACAATCTATGAATCCTCAAGCAACTTCGATCAACCAACTTCATCTCACCCTTGTGTGGTAGCTCCCCCTACAATAGAGCATGAAATTTTTGGTACCCAAATGGCTTTGGGTCCTTGGGGGTGAGTTGGCTTCAATTGACTTATGCATGGCATATAGTTGAGATTTCAAAATGTTGTTCTCACTTATGATTTTTGAATTCTCATATTTTAAATTTTCATTTTCAAGCTTTAAGTCCTTAAGCTCAAAATTCAATCTATCATGGCATAAATCAAATGAGCTGGACTTCAAATTCTCATTTTCTAGCTTTAATTCATGCATATGAGAATTAAGCATCACATTTTTTTTCTTTACCATCTTATTTTCCTTATCCTTTTTAGCAAGCAAGGTGTACATTATCTTATATTCGCTTACTAACTCATCATATTGCATATCATGTGAATTAGAAGAGCTAGTACTATCATTATCATTATCATGACTAGATGAAGAAGAAAGTACCTCATTATTTGCAATTTTGAGGCTCACTTTGGAAGTGGCTTCATAGTCATGGGTAGAGGATGCTTCAAATGAGTGAGATGTGGAAGTGGAAGCACTTGACCTCTTCCTTGCTTTGTTCATCAAGGTAGGGCAATTCTTCCTTACATGTCCTTTCTCTTGGCACACATGGCAAATCACCTTTCTCTTCCGGCTTTTAGTGCTCCTATGACTGGAGACACTTTGGGCTACAAAAATAATGTTAGCATTGGAAGGATGACCATTGTCATCACTACCATCATTAAAAGTTTCTAACTCCTCAGTTTTAGCATAATCATATAAGATATTTAAGCAAGCCCAAATATCAAATGCGGAAATACAATGCATGATTTTCTCAAACATATTATTTTCCAAAGAACAAAATAAGCAATTTATAGCTTTAGCATTTAACTCAAACATGCTAATTTGTTCTTGGGTCCATGCATTCATGTTTTCCTTAGGTTCAATATATTTGATTTTAACCATGTTAAAAACACATAAACCTTGAGTCTTTAGGAAGGTATACATTCTACTCTTCCAAAGACCAAAGTTAGATTCATCGAACCTAGGAGGTGAAGACGCTACCGACTCTAGAGTCATTTCAAGATCGAGACAGATTGTAGAATGGATGGTGAAATCACAATCTACAACCCACTCTGATACCAATTGTAGTCAAAATGGCAACACTAGAGGGGGGGTGAATAGTGTGTTTACTAATTCAATTAGCCTAAATTTGATTTTAATCATTTTGGCAATTTGCGATTGAATGATTTGATGCGGAAGCGATATAAAAATAATTAAGCACAACCAAATATAACAATACAAACACAAGATTTATAGTGATTCGGCCCCAATGCCTACTCCACTACCTAAGCACCCCGCTTAGGATTTCCAAACTAGGTTTACTACATTAATTCGGTTTCCCTTACACAGAGGACTTTGACTCGAAGAGTCGCACTCTCGACCTAAGGAACTTCCACACCCGGAAGTCTCCGTCTTCTTATCGAGAGCACTCTTCCACCTCAACCCTAAGGGACAACTTACTTAATCCTAGTAAAACTACATTTACACAAGTGGCTTTACACCTTCACAACAAGGTAACCACTTACACAACAAGACCTAACAGCCTAGGTCTTCTTACAAACTCAAATCAAAGGAAACAGATTCAAATAACAGTTAAAATATAATCAAAAGAGCTAAAAGAGTAAACCAAGATTAAAAGCTCTTTTCCAAGCCTTGGAACCTCCAACTCGCTGAGTCGTAGAGCTCGATTCAATTCCCGAGTTGAGGCAGCAGCTGGCGCTTGAGAAAATATTCGCGGAAAGAGCAGAGTGTGCTTAATCAATCTCTAGAAGGCTCAAATCTTCCTTTTAATTGCTCAATAAAATCTGTAATTGTCAAGGAAGTAGTTTAGAGAGGTTAGATGAATGATATTTATAGCCTCTCAAGGAAACGGCAGCTCAACTGATAGAAAACTATCTGTTGCAGACGCTCGATTGATTGGTCGGTCGACCGACCGATCGACCGCTTAAAGTGACCGGGGCATCTTCTCTCTGTGCGATCGACCGATGGGTCGACCACCCAGATGCAAATCTGCATTCCCTCAATCCAGTCGACCGACGCAGGTTGCGTCTTCAGCGATTCGCAGGTCGGTCGACCGATCGGTCAATCGACAAAGCTACTGCCCATTTTGGGCTTCGATCAGTCGATCGCCGGTCGATCGAAGTAGCTACTACCACTTTGCGGCATCCTTCGGTCGACCAACCGATCGACTGAGATGGCTACTGCCATTTTACAAACCCTATTCGGTCGACCGCTCGGTCGACCGAACCTAGGCTGAAATTGATTTTTCAGCCCTTTTTCTTCTGCGCTTCATTTTCGGGTTCCGACTTTCAACGAGCATCAATTTGGAGAGCTTTTCATTTGATCTTTGGACTCGTCCAATGCGACTTTGGTGCACACGTTGATCTTCGAGAATTTTCCGCGACGAACCCAAGTGCGATGATCAATGTCCTTCCGATTTATCGATTTATCCGATCGAGGACATCGAATGCTACTCGATCTGGAACCTGAAAGATTTCTCAACGAAATATTAGTTCCATGTTTGTTATCATCAAAACCGAGATTAAGAGATTAAGACCAAGGTTAAAAACCTAAAGCCAACACACGCGACCCTCTCTAGGCTGTCGGTGATTAGTTTTTTATTTTCCCGCCGAGTGCGTGCCATCATTTTATCACCGATGGCTGCTCCTAGCCGCGGCTAATGACTAATTACTATCACTGACGGCCTACCTCACCCACTCTAAGCCATGGCTGATGACTTTTTTCATTTTGCACGATGTGCGCGCCATCGGCTATGAGCGACGGTCTGAGGCGACCGTGTGAGAGCCGTGGCTGATGGGGTCACATCAACGGCAGCTTGTATGGCCGTCAAAAAATCGTGGATGTTTACAACGGTTTGGGCGGCCGTGGGTGAGCCCCGTCGGTGAAAGCCACTATTCTAGTAGTGTTATTTCAAACCATAAAAGCTCTTCTTGAGTTTACAGACATAATTCTCCTTATCTTTCACCACAAAACCCTCAGGCTGCTCCATATAAATCACCTCCTCCATTCACCATGAAGGAAAGTTGTTTTCAATCCATTTGCTCAATCTCCAAGTCAAAACTAACTGCTAGACTCAGAACAACTCGGATTGAGGACATTTTGACAACAGGCGAGAAAATCTCATCAAAGTCAATCCACTTTTTCTGATTGAAGCCTTTGACAACTAATCTGGCTTTGTATCATGGACGAGAAGTGTTCTCTTAATTCTTTACCTGCTAAATCCATCGATTTGTCAAAGCTTTTTGATCCTTAGGCAACTTAACAAGCTCAAATGTATGATTGTCATGCAAAGACTTCATCTCATCCTCCATTGCATCAAATCATTTTGCTTTCTACTCACTCTCTATAGCTTCCTCATTGCACTCAGGTTCTCCCCCGTCAGTGAGCACAAATTCATTTGGTGAATAACGAGTAGAGGGAATTCTTTGTCTAGTAGACCTCTTGAGTGAAGCTGCAGGTTGATCAACAATTTCATTAATAACATCCCCATCAATAGGAGTATCTGTCTGTGGCATTCTCATCATTACCCTCAACTGAATCACCCTGAACATGATCTGGCATGGCACATTACTGAGATAATCAAACTCAACTACATTAGGCGTATGAGTCATAAGAGCTGGAGTTAAGTCAATCGGGTCATCACTACTCTGTGAAACTGACTGTTCTGCCTTATCAATATCTTCAATGATTTGATCCTCTATGAAACAACATCACGACTTCTAACAAACTTCTTTTCAACATGATCATACAACTGGTAGCCAAACTCATCATGACCCTATCCAATAAATATGCATTGTCTTGTCTTGGCATCTAACTTGGATCTCTCATCCTTGGGCACATGCACAAAAGCTTTATAGCCAAACTCACGTAAGTATATAAAGCATGTATATAAATTAATTACATGGTCAGGAGTATCAGACTGTAGAGCAACTACATGGGACAAATTAATTACATGTGCAGCAGTATATAAAGCCTCACCCCAAAATGATTTAGGCAATTTTGCTTCTGAAAGCAAACATCTGACTCTCTCCACCAATGTCTTGTTCATCCTCTCTGCTAGGCTATTCAATTGATCAGTCTTGGGAGGTGTCTTCTAGTGTCTAATTTCCCTCTCTTTCCAAAACTGATCAAAAGGTCCAAGATATTCACCACCATTATCAGTGCGAATGCACTTCAGTTTCTTGTCTGTTTCCCTTTCAACAGAAGCTTGGAACTCTTTAAAAACACCAAGAACTTGATCTTTGGATTTCAAAACATAAAATCAAACTTTTCTGCAATGATCATCAATAAATGTCAGAAAGTAAAGAGCACCAGTAAAAGTCTTTACCTTCGTAGGACCACAAAGATCTGAATGCACCAACTCAAGAAAATCAGGCTTTCGAGAAGGAGGATGACTCTTGAATGAGACTCTATTCTGTTTACCTACCAAGCAGTGGTCACACTTTTCAAACTTACACTCTTCAAGCCAAAATGAAAATTCTTATTGACTAAGCAATTCAGTCCCTTCTCACTGATGTGACTAAGATGCTTATACCACAGCTCTGAGCTATTGCCATCCTCGACAGCTTTCACATCATCAACAGATATTGAAGCTTGTATCCAGTACAAACCCGAATACTTCTTTCCACGAGCCACAACCATGGAACCTCTAGAGATCTTGTAGATAACATCACCCTAAAACTTGTGACATCCATCATCATCAAGCCTACCTACCAAAACCACATTTAAATCAATATCTGATGCATGCCAAACATCCCTGAGAACCAAGCTAGAACCATTGTCGGTCTTCAAGCAAACAGATCCAACATGAACCATCTTTGATAGTTCACCATTACCCATCTTCAATACCCCAAAATCTACAAGAGTATAAGATATGAAGAAGTCCTTCGTAGAAGTGATATGAAGTGTGGCACCGCTGTCAACAACCCAACTTGATTGATCACAAGCAACATTGATCAACTTCTCATCATAAACAAGAATAAGATCCGGTGTAGTAGTGGCAGCAACACGATCATTATTATCTTTGTTTTTGTTTTCTTGTTTGCATGTCTGCCTTGTTCTCCCTTTTCCACTTATAACAGTACTTCTTGGTGTGTCTAGGTTTACCACAATAGTGACATTCAAAGTTCTTAAACCTTAACTTTGATTTACTTCCGCTCTTACTTCTGCTAATGATCTGTCCATGATATCTTTCTTTATTTCTTCCCCTATTTTTTGTAATCAAGACTTGAGAATGTGAAATAGAAACTGAGTTCGTCATCTCATCTCTTCGTCAAGAACACTACTCTTTACATATTCCATGGTCACAGTACCACCAGGAGCAAAACTGGTCAAAGAAACACGAAAACTTTCCCAAGAATCAGGCAATGTGTTAAGCAATCGAAGTCTCATAATCTCATCATCAAACTTTACACCCATACCAAACAACAAATCAAAGCACCCATAAAAATCATTCAAATGGTCTAAAATGGAACTTCCCTCCTTGTACCTCAACTGCATAACTTGCTTCAATAGAAATAATTTATTATTCCTTATTTTAGAGGCATACAAGATCTCAAGTTTTTCCCACACTGGCATGTGAATTATTGTGGATGTGATTCAAGACATTATCATCCACCTATTAACGAATGAAACCACAGACATGCTCATGCTCAAACTGTCATTCTTCTTTAGTTTTGGACTCTGGCTTCTAAGTAGCAAAAATTGGTTAGTGCAACTTTTTCACAAATAGAAGATCTTTCATTTTTTTCCTTTCCCTTTGTGGTAATTTGTGTCATCCAAACTAATCATCCTACTGTAATTTGGTTCCATTGTTCAATCAAAACACCACACAAGTAATAACCAAATCTCTCATACCACTTGTTAGGTAAATGCGGTGCAACATAGCGGAAATAATGGACAATATCTCAAAATCAAAGTGCATAAAAACAACCACAAAGGGCCCACATAATTTTTTAATGTGGAAAACCCACTCAAGGTGACGGGTAAAAAACCACGGGACCTAGTCCAGATCAACAACTCACTATAATGATAAATGAGTGTACAAAAGAGTCTTTAGCATCCCTAGAATCTCAAACAATCACTGCTCATCATCAACAAAGTGAAAACAATGCAATAGCATATCACATAACCATCAAACAACAAGGAGATAACAAGGATCAAGGGTACGGTAGAAATCACCAGGGCAGCTACTGTCTAGAAATCGGACAAGGTTCTGGTTCTCCAAACAAAATTTTCACCGTTCAGATCAAACAACAAGGAGTCCTGAATAAGCTTACCAAATTTTGTCTTAACCAGACCACAGATGACTACCCGATTATTGCGATGATGAAACTCGTCGATGCAGAGAATACCTAGAGAAAAGTTCAATTGATGTATCAAAATCCCAGCTTGCAGACCTCCAAACACGATCACCACCGTTCAGAATAAAGAACTCAGTCTCCTCTACCTTTCCACCAAAAATCAGCTAAATCGGTGTCCAACTCATCGTCCAATCGCTAGAAAATATGAATTGGACAAGTTGGAATAGTACCTTAAAAATCTCTTTTTCTCTCTTGATGGTTCTATTGAAAGTGGGGTTGAACCTTTTTCGCGTGTGGCCGCCTAAAAACCCTTTTAGCATAGAATGATCAAAATAACCCCAATGATTTCAAACATGGGTTTTATCACATAGGAGTGAACTCAAACCCAACAACTTTGAGGGTCTTGTCCCATACGACGAAGTAGAGCAAGTCACATCAGGTGACCATGATGGAGATGGTGTCGGCATGCTCGATTCACATGAGCTTCTTGTGATTGTGAACAATGACATAGTTGCACGAGAGGGTCACACAAAGGAGGCGATCGATCACTATGGATAGGGTGGCTTTGAGTTGATCCTGATTGGAGCAAGACGATTGACGTTATTAAAAATATAATATTGATTGGTCTATTTACTAATAGTTTAAACTTTGGGGACAGTTGACCATTCAATTTAATTTAATATTTTCTTGAGTTCTAATCCTTCTTGCACTAATATTAAAAAGGGAAAAATTAATGAAAATATTTTGAACTATTGAGTTTTTAACAGATATGACCTATAGTTTTATTTATAACTAATTTATACTCAAACTTTTATTTTAGTATCAATTATATACTCCCGTCAGTTGGGTGTTAAAGTAGTCGTTATATGCTGACGTGGACTGCACAATTAGCATAAATAAATTATTTTTTAATTCAAAGTTGTCTTGTCATCAAATGATCTACGTCAACAATATCAGTTTAAATTTTTTAAAAAAAACTCTTCAATGTCACGTCAACCATAGAGAAAAAAATAATTGAAGAATTTTAATATTTATTTAAAACTGATCTTGTTGACATGAATCATTTGATGACGAAATAATTTTAAATAAAAAATTAATTTATTTATGCTGACTGTGTAGTTCACGTCAGCATATAACGGCTATTTTAACACCTAGTTGATGAGAGTATATAATTGATATCAAAATAAAAATTTAAGTATAAATTAATTATAAATAAAAGTATGAATTATATTTATTAAAAATAATTTAATAATTCTAAATATTTTTATTAATTTTTTTTATTAAAAAGAACTCGCTTCAATTAATTCAATATTCACGCGTTGAACTTGGTCCAACAATAAAAATTTTACAGGTGCCACACATGGATGTAGTTCGATGGGCGGCGACCAAAAAAGTAGGAAGAAGCAGGCACGCATTTGGCTTAACTGTGTGCCCTAATGATTGCAGGAGCTAGGTTTGTGAGTTTTTTTGTTGCAATTTAATTTGCATCTTATGGATGCAGCCTATAAACAATACACTACAATTAGCTTAATTGTAGTCAGCCAAACAACCAATCAAACTAATTGTTGTAATTAAAAGTACAGGATGCCTAATTACAAGACGAAGATGTCGTGCTATTTTTCCGTCTGGGTTCAGCATTTCTTTACGATGAGTTTCCCCAAAATTTTGATGGATGGATGGATGGATGAAATTGAAATTGAAATTGAAATGAGTGGATTAGATTTTATGTTGGAAGTCAATTGCCCGAGCACACAGAACCATTCGGTGAGACACGCGATTAATTCTACGCTGAGTGCGAGTTGCAATTCACATACTGGTGAAGGTGGAGACTGGAGACTGGAGACTGCATGGAGTCCTTTTGAGAAGCCAACCGTCCTTGTCTTGTACCTAATATCGCGTTTTCTACTTCTTGAACGTCACCACATGCCAATTGCTGATATTTTTACATCAACTGGGCAGCGCGAAGCTTCAAGCGAAGTTACTGCCCAACCATGATGAATCTTCTACTAATTTTTGAGTTGACTTTGACTTGAGCATCCACGTCGGTCAACTCATCGGAAGGCTCCATAAGAAACCCACTGAGTGAGACCGCATTTATTACGGGGGCGTTTGGTTATCCGCAAATGTAAATGCTGCAAAATTTATTTGCATGCAAAAGCAAATGTCCGCAAATAAATTTTGCAGCCTACCGTTTGGTTGCCCGCAAGTAGAGTTGCAACTTCTATTTGCAAGCATTTAGTTGGCCGCAAATGAAAGTTGTAATTACACTTGCAACTTGCAACGTGCAACTTGCATCTTACGAAATTTTTCGGGTCGGGTCGGGCACGAATTTTCTCAAGTCGAGATGGGATGGGCCGAGCATGCACAAATTTATCCGGGCCGGGTACAAACTTTTTCGGGCAGGGCCGGGCACGAACTTTTCGGGTCGAGTCGTGCACAAATCTTTTTGGGCCGGGCCGAACACGAATTTTTTCGAGTCGGCCCGAGCCGGACTGGGACAGGTTGGGCAGTGCACGAATTTTTTCAGGCAAGACTGGGCCGAACACAATTTTTTTTTCGGGCTGGGCACGAATTTTTTTTCTGGTCAGGCCGGGCCGGGCATGAATTTTTTTGAGCTGGGCCGGGAAACGAATTTTTTCAGGCCGGGTCGGGCAGGAATTTTTTCGGGCCGGGCCGAGCACAAAATTTTTTTGGCCGGGAACGAATTTTCTCATGCAGGGTCGGGCATAAATTTTTTGGGCCGAGCCAAGTCAAGATGGGCAGTGCACGAATTTTTTCGGGCCGGGCCGGGCACAAATTTTTTCGGGCCAGGCTGGACACGAACTTTTTTGGGCCGGGTCGGGCATAAATTTTTTGGGTCGAGCCTGGGACAAATTTTTTCGGGTCAGGCTAAAAACTTAGGCCCGACATGATTTGTCTGACAAATTAATAATTTTTAATTTTTGTATAATACTGAAAATATATTAAAAAATCTATCAAATGACATCAGATGTAAAATCTGACACTACCATCAAGTTCAGCACGCAAAAACCTACAATTTTGATATTTATCTCGTCTTCATCCGACGACTCTACGTCGTCAAAATTAATTATTTTTTAATACTTAAATTATTGTATTTGCAGCCCGCAATCTTGTATTGCGGGCTTTTTGGGCTGCAATTCCACTTGCGGCCCGCAAATGATATTTGAAATACAAGTTGTAACTAGTAAATGCTGCAAAATAATTTTGCAATTAACCAAATAAATTTGTTATCTAAATGCTACAATTAGAGTTGCAGCATTTGTATTTGCGGGCAATCAAACGCCCCCTGTATTGGGCGGCTGCTGACAACAACCGCAATCCTTGCAAGAGAGTCATAAGTGACATCACACCTAGACCTTTTTTAATTCCCCTAATATCTCCTTCCTTCTAACTTGCTTCAGGAAAAAAACTACCATTAATTAACAATAGCATCAAAATCTTGTCACCTTCGTGACGCTAACACAGTAGCACTACAAAATTCGGCTTTAAAATAGTATTCTGGCACTTATTCTTGTTCTTTCTTATTGAGGCTTGACTTCACGTACAAGGGCGAAAGAGGGCTAGATCATCCATGGCTCATGGCTGCTTTGTTTGGACTGACAATGCTGAGGGCAAGTCAATGGTACGTGATAGTAATCTTCCACGGTCTTAATTAAATGCAACATTATGTCCCACTCGTCCGGATAAGGATGCATACTTCCTATTCGAGACACAAGTAATGGAGTACTTCAATCACTGAAAGCTACCTAATTCTAGTTTTATTTCACTCACCTAATCTTATTAAAATTCCATTTTCTAGGTTGCAAGTCAATGTGATAGTCATCGCTTTCAATATGTCACTGAGAGCGAACAGTGTGGGAACTCTGTTCACGTATATACTAAACTCAGAGTGTTTGCAGCTCAATTAGCAAGATTTGAGAGGAAGAGGAGATGAAGTTGGCAGTGGAGGTCGTGCAAGCTCAGGATCTGAAGCCCAAAGACGGGCATGGTACGGCGAACCCCTTCGTCGAGGTGGAATTCGCCGGGCAGCGCCGCCGCACCGCCACCAAGTTCAACAACCTGAACCCTCAATGGAACGAGACCCTCTTCTTTGACGTCGTCGACCCTCTTGACCTCCCTAAGAGCACCATCAACGTCTCCGTCTTTCACGAGCGCTTGTCCGTCGGTTCTTCAGCAAGCCGCCACATCAGTTTCCTCGGTCGTGTTCGTCTCTCGGGATCCTCTGCTGCACCATCGCGACTTGATGCTGCTCCCCAGCTCTGCCCCCTTGAGAAGCGAAGCCTCTTCTCCAATGTCCGCGGCGCGATAGACCTCCGCCTCTATGTCGTCATCCCTGACGTTGGCTACCAAGCTGCCGACGCCAATATTCCCCTCTCAACTTTTGCACCAAGTACTCCTCCCGTGGAATCAATTCCATCTATGGCTACCCATTCCGTTCCATCCACCGTCGGCACCATCCACGACACGAACACACTGCCGCCTAAGAAAAACAAGAGCCAGCGTTCCTCGAGCAAGGTGAAGGAAAAGGAACGAAGAGAGTTCCATTCCATCGGGGCCTCACCTGCGACGGCGAAGAGCGATACCAGCTACACGACACAGTTCTTCTCCAACCATGAAAGAAGGCAACACCGTCCGTCGCAGTTTTTTTACCGTGCGAACCATGAGAAAGCAGAGCCGGCGACTGCTGTGCCGGCGACGGTGCAGGCTACTCCTCCCCCCAAAAGCGACTACAAGATCGTTGAAACCAAGCCGCCGCTCGCAGCCCTGCTCGGCTACCTGTGCACCTGCGGCAGTGACAAGATCAAAAACACCTTCGACCTCGTGGAGCAGATGGAGTTCCTCTATGTGCGCATCGTCAGAGCCTGCGAACTCCCACACATGAACATCACCGGCAGCCTCGACCCTTATGCCGTGGTGAAGCTCGGCGACATCACTTTGAACACTAATCATCGAGTGCAGAACCGGAACCCGGAATGGAATGAGGTCTTCGCGTTCTCCAAAGCTCAAGTACAAGCACCACGCGTGGAGATCGTCGTCAAGGACAAGAATCTCATCAAGGACAACGTGGTGGGCAAGACTGCAGTTGAGGTGGCTGACCTTCCCAAACGTGTGCCGCCGGACGGCCCTGTCGCCCCTCAGTGGTACAGGCTGCGGAAAGGAAACGGCAGCGCCGACGATGAATCCTACCAGGGGAGGATCATGATGGCCGTGTGGTGGGGCACACAAGCGGACGAGGTGTACCCAGTGGCCTTGCACCCCGACTCTCACCACCTCCCGCCGGCAGCCGTCCACCACACCCGCAGTAAGGTCTACTTCAGCCCCCGCATGAGTTACCTCCGGGTCAACGTCGTGTCGGCCCAGGACCTGCAAGTGTCGAGACCCGACCCACAGATCCGCGTCAAAATCCAACTCGGTACCCAGCAGCAATGGACCCAAGTTTCCCCGGTCCGCTCCCAAAGCCCGACGTGGAAGAACGAAGCGGTCATGCTCGTCGCCGCCGAGCCTTTCGACGAGCGACTTGTGCTCACGGTCGTCGACATGGTCTCCCCGACCAAGCCCGAGCCCTTGGCCAAGCTCGTCGTCTCCAAGAGCGCCATACGCTCCCTCAACGACCACCACAAGCCCTTGCCCCCGCAATGGTTCACCCTCGAGAAGCCAGATGGCGGCATCCTGAATGGTGGCGGCGACGACCACGGCAAGCTCCAGGTAGCCTTGTACTACGATAAAAACTACCACGTGCTTGATGAGCCCGCACATTTCAGCAGCGACTTCCAGCCTTCCGCCAAGCCACTTCGAAAGCCCGACATCGGAATGATCGAGCTCGGGATACTTGACGCCCGGAACCTTGCCCCGCAGTTGACCAACAATGGCGGCGGAAAGAGTGCTAACGCTTACTGCGTCGCAAAGTATGGCCGGAAGTGGGTGCGTTCAAGGACGATTCTCGGAACAACGTCTCCTTCGTGGAATGAACAGTACTCATGGGATGTCCATGATCTGTGCACGGTCCTTACCGTGGCCGTCTTCAACAACGCCTATGTCGACAGCAAGAACAACAACAACGCGCGAGACGAGTACCTCGGCAAGATCCGTATTCGGCTCTCGACGCTGGAGATCAACCGGGTCTACACCTACTACTACCCGCTAATGGTGGTGCACCCGACGGGGCTCAAGAAGACCGCCGAGCTGCACTTGGCCGTTCGCCTCACATGCAAGTCATGGATCAACACTCTACTATTGTACACCAAACCAACCTATCCCAAGATGCACTACTTACAACCCATCCCGATCCAGCAAAATAACACTCTCCGCTACTTTACGAAGCTGTCTGTGGTGGCAAAGCTTGCCCGGGCGGAGCCGCCGTTGCGGATAGAGGTGGTGCACCACATGCTCGACGATGGCTCGACCCGTTTCAGCTTGAGGAAGGGGAAGGCCAATTTCCAACGCGTCCTCGACTTGTTCTCCGAGGCCAAGGCCTTTGTGAAATGGTTCGACGACGTCCAGAATTGGAGAAAGCCGGCGCTCACGACGTTCGTCCACGCCCTCTTCTTCGTGTTCTCGTGGATGCCGAGCCTCATCGTTCCCACCACATTCATCTACTTATTCCTCCTCGGCGCGTGGCGATACCGGCAGCGATCGCATCTCCCAGCACACGTCGATATGTCACTGGCCGACACGGCCTTGCCGGATGAGCTCGACGAGGAATTGGATAATATGCCGATGTCGACGAGGCCGCACGAGGTGATCATGGGCCGGTACGACCGGCTCAGGATTGTCGGCGGCAGGTTGCAGGGGATGGTGGGAGATCTGGCGAACCATGCGGAGAGGTTGCAGGCTTTGGGAAGCTGGAGGGATCCGCGGGCGACGACCATCTTCGCTATATTTTCGATCATAATGGCGGGCATCTTCTACCTGGTGCCGTTCCAATTCTTGGCAGCGGTATTTGGGCTATATGTCATGCGCCATCCCAAGTTCAGGAGCAAGACGCCCTCTGCGCCTATCAATTTCTTCAAGAGGTTGCCGGGAAAAGCTGATATGCTTTTGTGATCACTGATCAGCAAGCAACATGTAAGCCAAGCTGTGAAAAGAGAGAAGAAGAAGAGTCGGAAGAGTCGGTAATAACTTCCGCTGCGCCAAATGACTGAGATAATCTTTTCTTTACTTCATTAGTTTTAATAAGTCGCAAGGGCATTTTTGTATTTTCACATTTAAAGTTGAAGTGTATAAATAACTGAGTTGGTTAATTCGCAAGTGAGTTAATTCGCAAGGTAAAATTTCCCTCTTTCGAATACATTTCAAAGGGTGTAATAAAGATGGCTTCTTGATCGTTTCTTCCATTCTGGTTTACTGTGTTCTTGATGTTGAGATTGTCGAAATCTAACATGGTATCAGAGCTACTTGCATAAGGAGAATCGAGAAGAAGATTGACTCCAAGTGCGATTGAAAGATGGCGCAAAATCGACGAGCTCAATCAACCCGATCAGTGGTGGCGGAATCGAAATCAGGAAGTAATCAGGAAAGTCGATCAACATCTGAAGCTACAAATTATGAGGATGATCCATACTCGATCATCGGAAGCGATGCCCGAGGTATCTTCCTAGTTACTGTCAAGTTAATTGGGCATGAAAATTACCTACCTTGGCGGGAGTCGATGAAGATTTATCTGTCCGCCAAGAATAAATTAGGTTTTGTAAATGGAACTTTACCCATGCCTGATAAAGATTCGCCCTTGATTGGGATTGGACGAGATGCAATGACATTGTTTGGTCTTGGATATTGCAATCCATAGTGCCTGAGTTAACTACTAGCGTAATATACTGTAGAACAGCTGTGAAGATATGGTCTAATCTTGCCAACGGGTTTGGCAAGAGTAATGAACCAAGGATCTTCGAATTACAATATCAAATTTACAACATGAAACAGGGAAGCATGTCTATTGCAGTCTATTTCACCAAGCTCAAATCTCTTTGGGATGAACCGGAGGCAGTGGACATTGACAGGGAATGCAATTGCGACAAAGGAAAACTGAAGTTGAGGTAATTTTTGATGGGTTTGAGCGAAGTTTACATGAATGTGAGAGGCCAGATTTTGCTGATGAAACCTCTTCCTGATGTTAATCAAGCCTATTCATTATTGGAGCAAGATGAGTCACACAAAAAGGTGGGTCTCCAAACGACTGGGAGTCTGGATAGTGTAGCTCTTAATGCTACAAAACAACACAGTGAATCAAAATACAAGAATGAGAAATCAAATGATCGGTATGCTCAAAGGAAGTTTTGCGATTACTGCATGAAGTCAGGTCACACAAGGAATGTGTGTTTCAAATTACATCCTATCCATCCGGAAGCAAACCATATAAGGGGAAACAAATATATGGGAATTAGCAAACTGAAAAACAAGCAAATCACTCCACGACTGAAGCTAATGAAGCAAAAAATGAGAGCAAACCTGATACTGAAGAGGATCATGGTGGTTTCACTAAAAGGCAATACAACACTTTGCTGAGTTTATTTGGCAATAAAAGCACAAGTACGACAGTGAACATGGCTGGTAAGCTTCTTAGTAGCAATGTTAATTTAGAGTGTAAAAAATGAATTTTGGATAGTGGTGCTACTGACCCACATTACATCCGACAAAGTGAATTTGGAAAACACAAAGCAACCAATTCACAATTGCAAGATATCATTGCCAAATGGCACATCAGTTCCAATACAGTGTATAGGAACTGCTTAAGTAAATGAGAATATCAAACTATCAAATACCTTGTCATCATCTGCTTTTCATTGCAATTTGATGTCGGTAAGTAGATTAACCAAGGAGCTCAATTGTTGCATAACCTTTTACCCTTCAAAATTTACCATTCAGGACCTAGCTTCGAGGGAGGAATTGGGGAATGGTGAAGAAGAAGGAGGGTCGTACATTCTGAAGGAAGCAGTAAGGAACAGAAGCTTCAAAACTCGGGATGCGAAAGCAATGAGCATCACCTTGGATGCACACACACTATGGCATTTCAGATTAGGTCATATACCTTCTGATAAAATGAAAATGTTGTCGGTTTCAATACCTGAATTGAATTGTAGCTATCAATTGTTCTGCAATATATGTCCAATTGCAAAAATGTGTAGACCTCCATTTCCTTTAAGTCAAAATAAAACATCTGAGATACTTGAGTTGATATACTGTGATGTATGGGGTCCTCACAAGTATAAAACATATGACAATTGTTCATATTTCCTCACTATAGTAGATGATCATTCAAGAGCATGTTGGACATATCTATTTACTTTTAAGAGTCAAGTACTCGACATTCTGATTAGTTTTGTCAACATGGTTGAGAAGCAATTCAATAGAAGTGTGAAGATCATCAGGTCGGATAATGGATCTGAATTTTTTAACACAACACTGAAAGGTTTCATGTCAGCTAAAGGAATTATGCACCACAGTTCTTGTGTGGAAACTCCACAACAAAACGCAGTGGTAGAGAGGAAGCATAGGCATTTGTTAGAAGTGGCCAGAAGTTTGAAGTTTCAGGCTCAAATATATTCCACCAGATTTATGGGGAGAATGCATTCAAACTGCAACCTATTTAATTAACAGAATGCCTAGTATCAAGTTGGATAACCAAAGTCCATATCAAGTCTTGTATATAGCTCAACCTAGCTTAAGTCATTTGAAGATATTTGGGTGCTTATGCTATGTGAGTACTCTAAGACAAGGAAGGTCTAAATTCGAAGCTAGGAGTAGGGAAGGAGTGTTTGTAGGATATGCACATGGAAAGAAGGGATACAAAATTTATGACCCGATGCCCAAAAGCATTTCAGTTTCAAGAGATGTGATGTTCAAGGAATATATATTTCCTTTCAAAAGAAGTAGCATGAATCAAACAGTATTTCCATTACCTGTCGTTCACAATGAAGAAGGAACAAATGAAGAATACTTCAAAAGGAGCAATGTGAATCAGAACATTGAGACTGAAAAATCAATATCAACTGAGAATAGGATATCAGAAACTGAAAAATCAGTATCAATTGAGAACAAGATATCAGAAGCCGATTCAAGTATTGGAAAACAAGTGCAAGTAGAAGGGACTGAAACATGTTTGGATAAAAACATTTGCCCTTCACACAATACAAGGCATAAAAGGGAAGTGAGGAGACCAGCTAAGCTCATGGATTACATATGCAATCAGTCTTCAAGCAAACAAATAACTTCTCCCTATCCAATGTGCAAGTACTTGAACTTATCAGAAAGCACAGATGGCCATAAAATGTTTTTAGCTTCGGTACAAGTACAAAGTGAGCCTAAGTCATTTGAAGAAGCCAACTTAAGCCATACATGGAGGAAGTCCATGAGTGAGGAATTAAAGGCTTTAACCGGTAATAATACTTGGAGCCTATGCAAATTACCTATAGGGAAGAACACTATAGGATGCAAATGGGTATTCAAAATCAAACATAAGCAAGATGGCAACATAGACAAGTATAAATCGAGATTGGTTGCCAAAGGATACACACAAGTGGAAGGTGTGGATTATACTGATACATTTGCCCCAGTTTCTAAAGTGGCATCAGTAAGGATAGTTTTGGTTGTGGCTTCTTCATTAGGTTGGTCACTCCATCAATTGGATATCAATAATGCATATCTCCATAGAGATTTAGAAGAGGAGGTATATATGCAAGTGCCACCAGGATATGAGGGAGCTGGGAAAGATATGATGTGCCAATTAAATAAGTCGTTATATGGCTTAAAACGGGCCGGGAGACAATGGTTATCCAAGTTGTCGGATAGCATCAAAAGCAAAGGCTATCAATCCAGTCTTTATGATCCATGTCTATTCATCAAAAGGAGAAGAGAAAAAGAGGTACTAGTTTTAGTTTATGTCGATGACATAATCTTGACAGGATCTGATTGTGAAGGAATAGAGGAGCTTAAAACTCATTTGAATGATTTGTTCAAGATTAAAGACCTAGGAAATTTAACATATTTCCTTGGATTAGAGATTCAGAGAAGCAGAGAAGGATTGCATGTTAATCAGCAAAAATACATCATTGACCTCTTAACAGAGATGAATTTATTGGATTGCAAGCCAAAGAATACTCCAATGGCTTTAAACAGTAAGCACAATAAGAGAATTGCAGAAGAAGAAAAACCTATACCTGATAACACTGAATACAGAATGTTAATTGGAAAGTTATTGTATGTCACAGTGACTCGACCAGACATAATGTTCAGTGTTCACAAACTTAGTCAGCATGTACAAAGTCCAAAAGCTTATCATTTTCAAGCAGCATTGAGAGTGCTGAAGTACCTGAAAGGAACAATAAGTTTGGGATTGTTCTATTCATCAAATTCAGGAACTCAAATATCTGGATATTCGGATGTTGATTGGGGTAGCTGTGCTGATAGCAGAAGATCAGTAACTGGCTATATAATCAAGTTGGGTTCTTCAATTGTTAATTTGAAGTGTAAAAAGCAAGCGATCGTAAGTCACTCGAGTGCTGAAAGTGAGCTTCGAGCTCTATCCAGCACAGCTGCAGAATTGATTTGGGTATCTAATTTGCTGAGTGACATTAGAATTAAACAAGGAAGAGCTATACCTCTACATTGTGACTCACAAAGCGCACTGCACATCATCAAAAATCTAGTATTCCACGAATGAACAAAACATCTCGAAGTAGATTGTTATTTCGTTCGTGAAAATTATCAAGCAAAATTGATTGAGCCAGTGTATATCCCTAGTTCAGAATAACATGCTGACATTCTTACCAAGGCATTGCCTGCGCCCCAACATCATAGACTGAGCTCCAAGTTGGGAATGGAAAGTCTTTCCGTTTCACCAACTTGCCAGGGGAGTGTAAGCCAAGCTGTGAAAAGGGAGAAGAAGAAGCGTCAGAAGAGTCGGTAATAACTTCTGCTGCGCCAAATGACTGAAATAATCTTTTCTTTACTTCATTAGCTTTAATAAGTCGCAAGGGCATTTTTGTATTTTCACATTTAAATCTGAAGTGTATAAATAGCTGAGTTGGTTAATTCACAAGTGAGTTAATTCTCTCCATAAAATTTTCCTCTTTCGAATACATTTCAAAGAGTGTAATAAAGATGGCTTCTTGATTGTTTCTTCCATTCTGGTTTACTGTGTTTTTGATGTTGAGATTGTCGAAATCTAACACAATATCCGAGAATGCTCTCAGTTATGCATATTAAAGATTAAACCCTTGGTGGCAGAGTACATTTCTTGCTTAGTGGATATAAGGTGGGAAAGACGACCACTTGATCGATGCACATGTTCATGTAATTAATAGCAAACCAATCAATATAACCTGCACATTGCATGTACGTACCATGAGTCAGGACTCAGGAGGATGATGTATTTTATGAATGTTAGGTGTAATGACACCAATCGATATAATGGATGCTTTTTATGAAACGAATTTATTAAACTAATTTATTATGGTTATGCAAGTTAATTCTTTAACATGAGGTGTCATCATTATTTTGTGTATGATCAATTAGTTTTTTTGTAGGTGCCTATAATTAATTATGCTATATATGAGAGTCCTTTGATCAAGAGAAGAGAAGTCTTATGCATTCCACCAAGTAGCCAAAGTAGGGTAATGATCGGAAAACATATTTTCATTAAGGAGATAGGATCAATGGATCGGATGAATGCTGAAGATCTTCATCTGACGGCTCCTACGTGAACAATAACATGCAAGCACTCTCCTAAACCACTCATCGTCTCCACCTTTAATTATTCAAGGTTGTTATCAATATGTTGATCTCTCTCTAGAACTCTCTACATTATGTTTATATATACAGTAAACAATCAGATAATGAAGTATCAATCTTTTACTGCTTCAATCGCTCGAATACTTTATTCGTCTTCTTCTCTGTTTCGGCTCCATTGCCTTCATATGGTATCAGAGCCTACTCTGCTTTAACAAGCTTTCGATCTGATCATTTCTTCCTCTCCATCATCCTCATACACAAATTAGCCATGGATACCAATGAAGCTACATCCAGTCACGGTGTTCTTAATCCAATCACACATGGAGGACAAATAGTGACGATTAATCCCACTGTGTAGCTCCCAACTAAGTTGACTGGAGCAAGCAACTATCTAATATAGAGGACTCAGCATGAACTCCTCCTGGGATACAAACTCATGTCTTAAATCGACAGAAGTCGTTCCTGTCCACCAGTCGGTGACCCAGATCGAGAGGTATGGCTCCGCCAGGATGGTCTTCTGAGGCATGCGCTCATGGCCTAAGTCAATCTCATGATCGCCCCACTAGTGGCGACTTCTTTAACTACAAGTGCAGCATGAAAGAAACTGGAGTCTCAATATGCGAACAAATCGCATTCTCGAGTCTACGCACTACAAGACTCACTATCCAGGATCACGAAAGGTATGAAATCAATCACTGAGTATTTTAATGAAGTCCAATCGATCACCGATTAACTTGCTATGGCCAATGCATTTGTCGACGAATCTGCACTCGTCATTCAAATTCTTGGCGGATTAAATTCAGATTACAATGATATAAGTGCCGCGATCAGATCTCGCGACACACCAATAAGCCTGGAAGAACTATTCGGTTAGCTACTGGGTCATGAATCATTCCTTCTCCATCAATAGGAGAAACCTCTGGTCATGGCTCAATATACTCAGCGATCGGACAATACAAGAAGATCTCTAATGAGTCAACAACCATGGCGAAGAGGCTGGAATCCACACAACTCCTCTAATCCAAATTGGAGTCAGAAACCATGGCGCAGATCATCTCCAAACGCCTATGAGCCTCGACAACAACAATGGAGGCCACCTCAAAATCAAATGTTTCAGAATAAAAATAAGCTACAATGTCAATTGTGTGATCGGCTTGGTCACACTGCAAGAACTTGTCGATGTCGATCACACAACCACATTGAAGCTCAAGCCCTCTTTACTGGGTGACATCATGCCAACAATGGCTCCTGGGTGATGGATACTGAGGCCTCACATCATATTACAAGTGATAACCAAACTCTGCAGAACTACTCAAAATACTCCGGAGACGACGGAGTTGTTCTCGGCGACGGTAGGAGCATTGATATCTCTCATACGGGTAATACCTCCATCTATTCTCCTTCATGTTGGTGAAATGACCACACTAGAGGGGGGTGAATAGTATATTTACTAATCTTTTTGTCTAAATTTAATTTTAATCGTTTCTTTGGTTACTTAGGCAAATTACAAGTTGAGTAGCAAACGGAAGCAAACACTACTGGAATAACAATCATCAGCGACGACTCCATCTGTTGCTGAGCCGTTGTTGAAAGCCATCAGCAATGGCCTGCAACGGCCCGGCCCGTTACAACGCAGCCGTGGTAAAAAAATTGCGTTGCTGATAACTTAGCAACGGATCCACAACGGTCGTTGCTAATAACATTATCAGCAATGATTCTGCCATGACTGCGGGGCTGTTGTGGATATGTACATCAGCAACGGCCCGATGGCCATGGCAAGGTCGTTAGTGAAAGCCCGTTGCTAAGCTGTTATTGTAGGTCATCAGCAACGGCTTTGAGGTTGCGGCCCAGAAAATACGATACACTTTCAATAACGGCTTTCCCACGGATAGCCGTGGGAAAGCCATTGCTGATGATGTTAACCTGTAACTGAAAAGTTTTAAAATTTTTAATTTCCATTAATATATTGATACAATTAACCTAATATATAACTCACACACCCATTAATACATTAATACACTCATACATAACATACACATCACAGATACACCGAGATATACATCAAAACAATTATACTTATGTTTATAATTATCCACAATCATATAAAAACTATTCAAATTCAAAATTATCGTATCAATATCTAAACAAAATAAGTCAATCAAGTAGTATCCAAATAACAAAGTCAATATCCAAACAAAATAATAAACCTTACGACGACGGTGGATGAAGGTTTGGATCATAATATGGCGGGGTCTGGAGTGCTTGGGTGTACACTGACATGGACTGGCTCGAGGACGATGGATCTGGTGATGCCGAAGGGATGCCTACTCCGGTATGAGCTGAGATGTTGCGTAGCATAGCATGCATCTCCGTCATCCATCATCTCACTCTGACGCGTGATCATCTCCTCCAGTGTCCTTATCCTACTCTGATTATAATTAATCCTGGAGGTGGACGGCCACTCACCAGCGGCCGGAGGGGTCGGTGCCCCAAGTGGGCCGAGCACGGCTCACGCATGACCACTGTCTGCAAAGCCATATACGCGGCCGTGGTCCCATCCACCTGCAGCCTCGACCCACGCTCATGCGTCAAAGTCCTCGGGGGTGCCCCCGTGCTACATCACCGTCTGAGTGTAGGTCTCCTACTCGAGTTTGATTTTTTATTTCATATTTTTTCTAAAACTTAAATTATAAATAAATAATGAATAATTTAAATAAATATACTTACCATAATGATTGCAGCACGGATGTCGATGTCCTCCCCCGTTCCATGTCCTCAACCGTGAGTTCGCTCAAACACCTCCATCGGGGAGGGTCGATGGACAGTCCCGTTATCCATCACTGTCGTCTATATTTTTAAAATAAATACATTATTTATTACACAGAGTAACAAATAAAATATATAATTAAATTTAAAGTATAATACTTACCATACGACGACCGTGCACTACAAATGATATTGAGTCGCCGGTGTGACGCGCTCCTCCCCCGGACATGCGGTTTCTAGCCAATGTCCTAGAAACCTCCTGCCATCGATCCGTCAACCATATCACCACGAGCTGATCCCATATGTCAGGAGTAATCCAACCGCCTGGGATCGGGCCTGCCCCAACTGGCTGTTGTACCTCTATCGAGAAATAGCCTCCCAGGCAGTGTAAATGAATGACCTTTGGTCCTCAGCCCATGTATAGCGAGCCTGTAAAACAATAATATTAGTATCAATATTAATCATCCTGTATAAAAAAATTAATACGTGCCTCAAACTCGCGCCATAGCATGTCGATATGCTCACTGGGCACGTGAGACCATGTGGGCCATGCCCCATAATGTATCGTCAGATCGTAGAAGATATGGTCTTCGGCACATCCTCCTGCTCGAACCTGCACAATAAAAATAAAGTTTAATATTATATTATGATATACAATTTGTAATGATTCATAATTCATGATACATTACCGCTCCCCAATCACACTAATGAGTCTACGTGATTTCGTGGCTGGTGGAGGCTGCCACTTGTTCGGTCCGCGTGGTCGCCTGCGTCTCGATGAACTAGCCTTGGCGTTATGAGGATCAACGACATGAGTATCATCGGCAGGCGGATCAGCAGCATGAGAAAGTGTTGGAGTCTGACCGATCAAAGACTCCGAAGCTCTCGTCCGACGATAACCACGACCCGACATATCTGTCGAATAAGCATATAATTAGATTATATATATAGTAAATATATATTTAATAGAAGATATACTTTACAATTATTCCTCATCATATGAGTAATAGTCTTTGAATTCTTCCTCTTCTTCATCTTCTTTATCTCCAGCTTCCTCAACTTCATGATCGTCATCATCAACATATTCAACTTCTAATTCAACATATTCTACATCGCGAGTATTGATGTTGAGATGGCCGGACGGAGGTGAATCAGAGAGGGTGGAGAGGAGAGTCAAATGGGGAGAAGTCGACTGGTAAGAGGCATGTTGAAGAGAGTCACAGGACCAATAGGTCAACAGGTGAGGGGTTTTGTAATGAGACTGGGTAAAGAGGTCGGTAGTGGGTAAAGAGATCAACAGTGGGTAAGGAGATCAACGAGGGTAAGAAGATCGGCAGTGAGAGGTTCACATTAGGGTCGACACCCAGGTTGGCACTTAACAGAATACACCTGTCTTATTCTCCATTAACTTTAAAACATAAAGGAAATACTCTCTATTTGGATTCAATAAAAATATCAAAAATATCAAAATCCTTAACGATCAAAAATCCAAATTTTGGATTCTAGTACAAATTTGCGAAAATCGAAAATTTTAAAATCTTCCGAGTCAAATATGGATGGGTTATAGGTTTCCAAAAATTCTCTAAAAATTGATCGTTAACCTATTTCCATCTAAGGAATAATTATCGGAACTTTTGATGCCAAGAACATGCATGTTTCATATAACCCTCCAAGGAGCTTCCTAATATAGACTTTGAAAATTTCTAGACCCGTAATGACAGAAAATCACAATTCTCACCCGAATGGCTCAAATATTCCTTCCTGCACATAATTTGATTGAAACACATCAAAATACTAAGGAATGACTCCTCAAAGGCTCAAACTTCTACGATTTCGGTGCTATTTATGTTTAATAAGAAACATGGTTAATTATTACATTATGTATCTATTAGCCCTCTTTCATCTCTCAAATATGTTGAAGCCTTCAAGAAACAGTCATTTGAAGCTTTTAGGTGTGAGGAGGCAGCATAGAGGAGCTGTGCGAGAGCTTGAATATTTTAGAGTTCCATTCTTGTTGTTTTTAATTTGTTAATTCTCATACTCGTGTAGCTTGATTGAAATATATAGGTGATACATGTTATATTTTAATTTTTAATTATTTTGCTTTGGTATAAACGTCAAGACATCCTCAAGGGTTGAAGAATAAGTCCTTGGTGTGTCCTCTTAATAGGAAGACAATTAATATTAGTGGATTTGAGTTGAAATCTTTGGATGTGAGTCAAGATAATGGATGCAGGCAAGGTTGTCGAGTCACTTTAAATTTAGTATGTTTGCATTGACTTGTGATTGTTACTTGCTTAGTTATACCGTAAAATTGTGCTCTATCATTTTGCTAAGCTTTCGGTCTTGATAGTTTGCATTGGATAATTGAACCTAGAATTTTCAGATGCACACTATTCACCCATGTGTGTGAACATTCACCTCACAATAATTCTCTGTATTTCCTTCGAAGTCCTTTTGCAATTTAGAATACTTTATCTACATCTAAGTGAGGTTTGCCAATATCTGTAAGTTTATCACAAATTTCTTAGTGGAAAAATATCTAAATATAGCATGTACTTTGACTTTTGTCTCAATTGTAGCTCGTACTTTAATTTGTCTCAATTGATACACATACTAAGACATTTGTTCCAATTGTGGCCTTCTGTCAAGACTCCATCGGGCGCCCCGTTAATCTGACGATGTGGCATGCTGACATGTATTAAATAATTATTTTTTAATACCCACTTTCCATGTCATCAAAGCTGGGTCATTAAAAAAAATTATTTTTTCCCCAAATGCCACGTCAGCAACCCACTTGAAAATTAAAATTAATAACAAAACCTAATTTCCTCTACCCCACCACCTGACAAAATCAAACTGTACCCCATCTCCCACTCTCGAGTTCTTGGTGACAAGAAACGGTGCAACCAACCTAGCGATCCCGCTCGTTTTCGACGACATCTCCAGCGTCTTCTATTTGGGAAAGCGACATTCCATCAACGCATACAACCATGCGTCGGAAGTAGATTGTAAGATGCTCTAATCGAGTGCGGAAGAGCGTTCTTTCATCCACTGCAACAAAAGTTTAAAATATTGACTGATTTTTTTTGACAGAAGATATAGACGTCGAAATGTTAAAAAATAATAAATAAAAAAAATTCGACGTCGGCTGCGGGCGTCAAAAAATTTCGACGTCTGGAGGCAGCGTCGAAATATTTCGACGTCTGAAGCAAAAGGTGCCGAAATATTTCGACGCCCAGAGCAAGGCGTCGAAATATTTCGATGCCTCGAGGACCGCGGCGACTGACGCCGCGGGTTAGTGGGCACGCAAACTCGTGCCCGCATCTGCTCACGTCAACGCCGTGGGTTAGCGGGCGCACAAACCCGTGCCCGCATCCAATGGCGCCAGCGCGTTAGGTGCATTCGCCCAGGCTGGAGGCGGGAAATCTCCCGCCTCCAACAAATTTTTCGTAAGGTATGTAGGTAGAAGTATCAAACTCTTACTTCTTGAAGCAATGGAGAAGCTCATCCACGACAGCAGCATCCACATCGGCAAACAAAGTGAAAGGCTCCTCGGAATCGTCCGACCTAGGCCCGAAGCCACTCCGGTTCAGCTTCTCGTTCACCCCAGGGGGGCGATAGAGGAAGAGGTCGTACAAGAACCGGCCTTGCGGGGTGAGTAGCGCAGCGTAGAGAGGTGGCGAGTTGCGGTGGTTCAGATTCGGCATCGGGACGTAGGAGGTCTGCGAATCGCTTCCTCTGGCGGGAATGTCTTGAGCAGCAAGGCGGCAGACGTCATTGGTGAGCAGGTCCTGGAGGAACTTGACAGTGTCAAGACCCCAAAACCGGACCACCATCAGGGACTTGAGTTGGCAGGCCAAGGGCCCCGCCTCGTCCAGCCTGCCTCCCGGAGGGGGTTGGGAGTGGCAAAGATGGAGGAAAGAGGCGGAGAGAGCTACTCGAAGACACGAGTGGATGCGGAGAGGAGACATCCTTCTCTCTCTGCTACTATTTGTCTTCTGCTCTCCCTCTGTTGTTGAGCGAGGGTTTGGAAGAGGCGCAAGAGGTGGCGGAAGGAGACGTGTGTCGGAAGGGCGAAAGGCGGAAGGCGGCGAAAAGATGAGCCAGCTCGAATTTCGCGTGCAGCGGAAATGAGCAGGCGACGCCTGCTCGTTTTCGCTGCACGCCTGCACGCGGATTGCAGCTCGAATTCCGCGTGCAGCGAAAACGAGCAGATGCGACGCCTGCTCGATTCCGCTGCACATGGATTTTTTTAAAAAAAATAAAAAAAACATACTGACGCCTCTGACAGACGTCAGTATTTTTTAAAATTGTGTTTTTAAAAGCATCGAAGTCTGATTTCGACGCTTGAGCCAGACATCGAAATGTAAAATTTCGACGTCCGAGCCAGTCGTAGAAATGTAACATTTCGATGCTCGAGACCGACGTCAAAAGTTACATTTCGACGCTTGAGATCGACGTCAAAAAGTTACATTTTAACGCCCCTCGTTATACACGCGTTTTCGACGCTCATGCAGGCGTCTAAATTTTTTTTTCGACGGAAGAAGCGTCAAAATTTTAATATATTTTGACGTCAAAATTCGGTGGTTTTGTTGTAGTGATCCTACAGTGGAAGGTTGCGTGCTCCAGTACAGGTAAGATCTGGAGCCCTAATTTCGATTTATGGATTTTAAGAGTTTATGGATTTTATGCGTAAGTTATGGTTTATGATTTTTAGGGCTTTTTAGTTTAATTACAGTTTGATATTGTTGATGATGATGATATGTTACTATGTTATGACATGGAGTTTGCTTACTATGTTTTGACATGGAGTTTGATTACAGTTTGACGATGATGATATATTAAGTTATGGTAAAATGGTATTGATGATATATTACTATGGTAGTGATAATTTAAGTTACTGTTGATCATTTAATTTGTTAAGTTTCTATCCATTTAAGTTTATCATGTTACTATGGTATTGATATGTTGCTATGGTATTGATCATTTACTGTTGATCATGTTGTTGTTGATCATTTAAGTTGCTAAGTTGCTATCCATTTGGGTTGATCATTTAAGTTGCTAAGTTGTTGATCATTTAAGTTGATCATTGTTTAATATTTTTAGTCTGATTTTTGAATTATAGGTTAATATTAGTAGCTATAGCAGTAGTTCAAGTGATGAACAACCTGTTGATAAGGGTAAGACAACAATGGATAGCAACTCCAGTAGTGAATTCCAGGAGCCAATTCATCACGAAAAAGAGCATGTTCATCCTAATGTTAAGAAGGAAAAACAAGCAATGGATAGCACTTCCAGCAGTGGTTATGATAGGGTTCAGGAGCATGCTCATCATGATTCGAGTAGTAGTTCTAGCAGTGGTTGTGATAGGTTTCAATTTGTGCGAATGCAATTTAGGGAGGTAATGCAACCTGAAAGAAATGAGTCATCAGATGATTCAGATTTTATGCCTATGGGTGAAACTGAAGATGAACTAATCGTAAGTGAGTTTGAAGATACCAATGATCAGGGCCGGCTCTACCCTTTGGCCAAAAAAGCCATTGCCTTAGGCCCCCCAAAATTTTAGGCATCCAAGTACTTAAATAGATGGTTGAATATTATATTTATCTTATTATAAATTAAGATCTCAAATAAGATATTTAATCTTTTATAATCATCTTTCTCTCATTTTCATTAATTAGTCCACTATTATTTTATCAATATCTCACTTTTCTATATTTTCTCTTGATCAATCTAATTTTTTACTTATTTTTTCATAATACCTCATTACTTAATTCGTTCTGGTTCCGATTCTGGATACTCGATGTGTTGGACCTAGAATCAAAACCGATTTTAACTCGTTCCTTAAGGTTTATCTTGGACCATACACGAATTTAATTCGGGTCTATCCGCAACCTACCCGATCGGGTAAGTTCCAACCGATTTCGGGTCAACTCGATACCCATGCACATCCCTAATACATACAAATCTTCAATTAAATGACAACGCTCATGTCATCTTCAATTAAGACCAACGATTCAGGAGCGATCCGTCCATTAGGCCAAAAAGGTCACATCTTAAGATTTCGCCTTAGGTCACAATATCTCTTGAGCCACCCCTGCCAATGATGATGAATACATAGAGGTCAGAAACATCAAAAAAATAAGCTATGATAATGAACCCATGTAGTCAACCCAATGAAGCAGACATTCCTCCATTTAGTCAACCTAATGAATCAATACTTATGATAGTTGAACTTGGAGCAAACAATCCTCTATGTAGTCAACCCAATGAAGCAAACATTCCTCTATGTAGTCAACCCAATGAAGCAAACATTCCTCCATTCAGACAACCCAATGAATCAATACCTGTGACAGTTGAACTTGGAGCAGACATTCCTCCAAGTAGTTTTAATGAAACATTGTCAATACTGGTCCAGGTTGGAGCTGACAATACTCAAGCTGAAAGAAGATTTCATACACCCGAACCTAGTGATGCATCTGCCCGTCCTCAAAATGGTAGTGATTATGAAGATAATGATGATGAAGTAATCACACCCAAAACTAGTGATGCATCCTTGGGTCTTGCTCCTAAAAGGAAATGAAGATATTACAAAGTTTTTACTCCAAATTGTAATCAGCAGGATATCAAATTTGAAATTGGAATGCAATTTGAGACACCTTCACAATTTAAAGATGATGTATAGTCCTATGTCTTGCACAATGGGGTCAATATTAGATGATCCCGAAGTTTCAAAGTAAGAATGGAAGCCAAGTGTGTTAAAGGTTGTCCATGGAAGATCTATGGTAGTTATAAGCAAAATGAAGTCACATTCATTATGAAGACTTACATTGATGAACATAGGCATTCTAGAAGCACGAGCAATAGACAATCAACTACATAGTGGTTGGTAAATTACTACGTAGATACATTTAGAAGAAATTCAAATTGGGATGTCAAACAAATGGCAATGGGTTTTCAATCCAAATTTTTCATCCCCTTTCCCAGAGCTAAATGTTACAGAGTAAAATCAGCAGTCTTGGAAAGACTTCGTGGTTTTCTGGAGGACCACTATGCATTATTGGCTCCTTATTTGGCTGAACTTTAAAAGGTCAACCCTAGAAGTACATTCTCTATAGTTTGTGATAGAGAGTTTACTGGTGCACCACTAGTTTTTAAAAGACATTACATTGGGTTAGAATCGCTAAAAAAAATATTTTTGGATGACTGTCAATCTATCATTGGATTAGATGGATGTTTCTTGAAAACATTTTTAGGTGGGCAGTTACTTTCTGCGATTAGTACAGATGAAAACAACCAGATGTTCCTAATTGTTTGGGCAGTTGTCAAAGGAGAGAATTTTAATTCGTAGAGATGGTTATTAGGAATTTTATGTGATGACCTTGAAATTGGCGAAGGCTATGGTTGGACATTTATCATTGATCAACAAAAAGTAAGAATATCGTTTGAATTTTGTCAATTGAATTTTATCATTGTGTAGGGACTCGAGTATGCACTACGAGAGCGAGTTCCATTTGTCGAGCATAGAAATTGTGCCAAGCATTTATGTGCTAATTGAAAGAAGAGATTTAATGGTCATTACTTCAAAGCACTATTTTGGAGAGCAGTGAGGTCAATGGATGAACCAGAGCTCAATAGAATTTTATGTGAATTGCAAGTTGCGTCTCCACATGCCCATGAAGCATTCATATCAATTCGGATGAAATTTTTTTGTTAAGCATACGTCTCCACAGCTTGCAAGTCTAATAACGTTATAAATAATATATCAAAGACTTTCAATAGTTATATCATACAAGTAAAATCAAAACCAATAGCGGATATGCTTGAGAAGATAAGGCGTATGTTAATGCAAACGATGTTTGTGAAGAAAGAGATAATGTTGAAGTGTATGGATTAGATTTGTCCAAATATAAGGAAGAAACTTGAGAAATTTAAGGAAGACAGTCAGTTTTGCATGGTTACACCATATGGGAATATGAAGTTTGAGGTTCAATGTTTGGACAAGGTACATGTTATTTTTCAATCAAAGTTGTTCTTGCCGAAGCTGGATCTATGTGGCATACCTTGTAAGCATGTCATTTCATGCATTGCATGGATGAAGGATGATCCTGATAAATATGTTAGTGATTTTTATAAGAGAGTGGCTTATTTGAAGACATATGCATATTTTTAGAGTCATTGAGGGGAAAAGAGGCTTGGCCGAATGGGGAGGGCCCTCTTGTGTTGCCACCTGTCGTAAAGAAAATGCTCTGTAGGCCAAAGAAAGTAAGAATAAGAGAAATGCATAAGGAAAATACCCAACGTACAAACTACTCTAGGTAAGGTGCCAAAATGACTTGTACATTATGTTTTCAGCAAGGTCATAATAGAAGGAGGTGTACACTTGGGCCACAATTAGTAAACTATCAAAAAATTTCACTATGTATTATGTTATGATAATTTTATATTTTTGACATCCTATATTGCACTTTTGTAGGGCCAAGAAAATTAGTCTACAGCAGTACCATCTACTAGAGGGAGAGGCAGGGGTAGAAGTAGAGGTAGACCATCTACCTCTTTAGGCAGGGGTAGAGGTGGGGGTAGAACAACTGGACCCTTAACTAGTAGAGAAAGAACAACGATAAGTTTCATTATGTAGGTACTGTCTAGATAAGTTTCATTATGTAAGTTTCTTTTGTAGATACTTTCTATTGTAAGATCAATTGCATTGCAAGGTTTTGGGATTTACATTGGTGAAGAAACTAGCAACACTTACTTCGAAGTATGATTTTACTATCTTAATTTTCATCTTAATTTTATGTTGGTCATTTAACTACAGCTATTTTCATGTGACAGATGCCTCAAAGTGGATTAGCTATTTATTCATGATCAACAAGACAATGGAGTGGGGTAGTTCCTCCACAATAAAATAGTGATCATCAAGAAGTTATTCCTACTAATTCCCTAGCATCACAGACTTCTGATTTCCAAGCATCACAGGATTAGCTATTTATTCATCATCAACGGGATAATGGATGTATTTTGGTTTATTTTTTTATGTGGATATATTTTGGGTTTTTTTGATATGGATGTTGATATACTAAATATACTAGATATATAGTATACTAGATGTATAAAAGATGTGGATGTGGATAAATACTGGATATATACTATACTGGATGTATAGAAGATATTATACTGTGCGGTATGTAAAGGATGTATACTCTGTTCAGTGATGCAAAGGATGTATGTTATACTATATGTGGTATGTTAATGCAAAAGATGTATGTTCAGTGATGCTAAATTTTAAGGTATACTTTGTTCAAATTTTAATGCAAAAGATGTATGTATACTCTGTTCAAATTTTTTTGAAAAATGATTTAAGTTGGCTAGATTTGATACTCTATTCAAATGTTTTGGACAAATTTGATGCATTACTAGAAGTTTAGGATATAAGTGATACGTTCACAATGTACATGAGACAATAATATTTTTGTGCTCCATTTACCTGTATTCAATGTACAAGATACACATAATTCATACATAATAGTGATCCATTTACCTACAATAATTCATATACAACATTGATCCATACACATAATTAAACATACATTCATATTCAAGATAAACATAAATCTAATAGGAATTTAACATCATTTTAGAACATAAATTCATAACATTACTTGCACCATCCAAACACAATCCAAGCACAAACAATAACCCAAATATACATCTTCATTATCTTATTATGTGACTTCAAATGTTCATATTTGTGCTCTGATAGGTGGATCTTCTCTTCAAGTTGGTTGATCTTTCGTTGAATAACTTCAATATTCTTTGTTTGATGTTATATAATTTCTTGTCCTCCTCCTGAAAATTTAGAGTCTTGTCAAACAAAATATTCACCGTTGTTGCTCTACAAAAAAAATGGCAAGTAAGTGAGTATGAATTGAACAATATACACAATTGAGTATGAGTATGAATTGAACAATGACAATAGTACCTTCCAATGTCCACATCTTCAAAATTTCCTTCCAGGATTTTTTTGGGTTTTTGAAGTTAACAACTTAGCTTCAATTTCATGATAGCACATAGGCCTAACAAAAACTGAGGATACAGATGCATCCTCAGTCTCTGTTTTGCTCTTGATGTCATATGATTGAAGTCAATGCCTAGCAAAAACTAAGGATACCTTCAGATGGTGGAAAACTAAACAATGAACAAGAGAGATTTTTATGCCCTAGAATATAAACGGGGAACAAGAGTGGCATACCTTCGGCTAGTGGAACCTTCGACGAGAGAGTCCAGCGACTGGCGAAAGCTTCAACAACTAGCGATGTGCTTCGGCGAATAGCGACATTTAGGGTTGAGGAAGGAGTCATGTGTATAAAGAAGCAGGGTTGATGATGTGGCATTTGGGGAAAAAATTCAAATGGGTTGTTGACGTGGCATTTGGGGGAAAAATAAAAAAAATTAATGACCCAACTTCGTGACGTGGAAAGTGGGTATTAAAAATAATTATTTAATACATGTCAACATACCACGTCGTCAGGTTAATGGGGCGCCCGATGGAGTATTGACGGAAGACCACAATTGGAACAAATGTCTTCATATGTGTATACAATTGGGACAAATTAAACTACGAGTCACAATTGAGAAAAATGTCAAAGTACATATTATATTACCTTGAATTTTTGATGTATTCATCCAATGATAGAGTCCCCTTTGATAAACCATAGATGTTGTTGTTCTATTGAGCCTCATTATTTTCAGTGTTGGGCAACAACTAGACATGAATCGCACTCCAAATTGAATAGGTTATATCCCTATATAGATCATGCTAAGAGTTTCTTCTTTCATATTGTCAAAAAACCATGAAATGAGTAATCCACCATTCAATATTAATTGCTCGTTATCTTTATTTTTTGTTTTGATGACTTCATCCACTAGTTTTTTAGAGCTTGTGATGTGATGTTCGAGGTTGAGTCTTGGAACCAATGGTAGGATTTGAGATTTCTAAAATAATAAATTTGCATTGGATAATTTGATTAGAACTAAGTTGGAGCGACGAAAGGATTGAATGAAGAGTTTGGGTTCTTCAAAGGACAAGACATTTGAAGAATTTGGCTTTGATACCATAATGAGAGAAGAGAGATGGTTGAATATATTATGGGAAAAAGTACACAAATATCCCTAACATTTTCTCATGGGTACTAAAATGACCTTAAGGTTTTTTTGGGATAAAAAAAACCCCTAACATTATGGAATTGGGTACAAAATACCTCTATAGGTAAACTACGTTAATGGAGGGATAACAGAGCTGATGTGGATGATGTTTGGGACTGATGACGTAGACACGTGTTGCACATGCAAGCCAAGACATTTTCTCCCAAGTACTAAAATGCCCCTAACATTTTCTCATAGGTACTAAAATGTCCATAATATTTTTTCACGGGTATTAAAATATCCCTAATATTTTCTTACGGGTACTAAAATGCCCCTAATATTTGTTCTGAGGCTAAAATACCCTTGTGATTATTGAAAATGGTACAAAAATGACACTAAGCTAACATTTATTAGGTGAGACTTAACGAAGATGTCGTGGATGCTGATAGAGATGTTGACTTTACACGTTGTGCATATACGGAGAGTAACTTGCCACGCAAGCGACACGTAAGATGCAACGTAGGGTTGAGCAAAAAAAGTCAAAAATTCAGTTAATTAAAAAATTGGTCCGAAAATAAACCAAATTTTTCGATTAACTGATTCGATGGTTTTAATTTCGGATTTTATTTTTTAAACTTTTGGTTCTCGAATTCGATTTCGGTTTCGATTTCTTACGTAGCGCTTGCTTAGCAAGTTGCTCTCTGCATGTGCGCCACGTGTAAAACCAATATCTTTGTTAGCATCCACGACATCTCCGTTAAGTCCCATCTAACAAAAGTTAGTTTGGTGTCATTTTTGTACCATTTTCAATAATATCAGGGGTATTTTAGCCCCAAAATAAATGTTATGAACATTTTAGTACCCATGAGAAAACGTTATAGATATTTTAGTATTCGCGAGAAAACGTCAAGGGCAATTTAGTACCTGTGAGAAAATGTCTTGGTCTGCATGCGCGTCATATGTCCATGTCATCAATTACGTCAGCTCCGTTATCCCTCAATCAACGTCGTTTACCTATAGGGGCATTTTTGTACTCAGTTCCATAACGTAAGAGGTATTTTTGATCCGAAAAAAAAATTTGGGGGCATTTTAATACCCGTGAAAAAATATTAAGGACATTTTTGTATATTTTCTCATATATTATATTTTTTTCACACTCTTTCTATTCTGAGTTTGTGTAATACATAGATACAAGTCCAAAGTTATATTTGGAGATGACATCAATTATCTTCGTAACAATTATTTGATTTGATTTCATGAATCAATGCAATGCATCAAGGAGTTTTATAACAATTATTTATTTTGATTCAACGAATCGATGCAATGAATTCAATGATTTTTATAACAATTATTTTATTTGATTTAATGAATCAATATAATGCATTTATTGAGATTGGCTTGCAAAAGTCTTATTGATTTCTTTCGATTTGAGGCTGTTTTGAGGTATTATGATTTGAATTCTTTATTACAAACATAAAAAACTTAAAAATTCAAGATTAAACTAATGCACTCTCTCACGTACACAAAAAAGAATCATATAGACATGATAGGTCTTTAGTGATAGTTGGAATCAATAACTATTTTTTTGTAAAAAAAAGAAACATAGGGAGAAGCCCAAGAAAGAGAGGCAAGGGAATTGACAATTTATTATGTAAAATCTTGCAATAGGGTAACTGAACTTTTGAGATAATATAAACTTTCCAAAAATAAACTAGTTAGGGCTATTTTCACAAGTTCTAACCAATCATTTTGATTAGATAGTTAACTCTTGTCCAAATGTTTGGTTAGTCTTATGACTTGAATAATTTTTTATTCAATTCTTTTATTAATATATTAATAAAATTTATCTTGGAGTAACGAACTAACAAAAGAAATCACAAAGGGGACTTAGTAAGACAAAAATTATCACAAAGGATAAAATACAAAAGCGGTTAACCAAGATGACAAAGTGATTTTGAAAACTCCGATAAGCAATAACACTCCGATAATTTTTAAACATATATCAACTCTTAAGTGGGCAAAATATCAATTAAGCAAAGAGGTAAACTGAACTCTAACAAAATGGGGACTAGTGTGAGATTTTAGAAGTCACAATGAATAAAATATTCAAAAGCCTTTGTTGAAATTTATTTCAACAGTCAATCGGTAAAATAAAATAAAGAATTAAAAATGAGTCAGCAACAGCAATAACAACCCACGTGCAAACATGTGCCAGCCCCTCGTGCTGTAAAATCGTGCGAGGCTTCCCTGTCTTGGTCAAGACAGCGTCCATCCTCTTCCTCCTCTCTCCACGTTTCCCTCCAAGTTCACTCGCTTTAAATAAATACAGTTCAGTTTGGTCACCCCAACATAACGTCCCCCAAAAGGCTACCCTCACAGTTTCAGGGACACATATAGTGGGGTCCGCTTATCCTTTTCTGTCAGGGAGGCGTGCATGTATGGGGACATGAAGCTTTTGTCACATAAAGAATACGCACCATTTATTTCGTTCAACACCTTGCCCATAGGGATGTCGGAGGCTTCGCTTCTTCTTCCGACTTCCGAGTTCCACCGAATTCACCCATGCGCTCGAATCCGGCGCAATAATAAATATTTAATCTTTCTTCCTCGCATCTCTCGCCCGCCTCAAAAATATGGAACACTCCTCCTGTCTCAGCTTCTCTCCCTGCAATTTCTTCGTTACTACACGGGTTCAGAGGAAGAGAAAGGAGGAGAGGGAGGCGATATGGGGGAAGGCAGGTCTCTCGCCGAGACCCCAACGTGGTCCGTCGCCACCGTCACTACCGTCATGGTCGCTGTATGCTTCCTCGTCGAGCGTTCCATCTATCGCTTCGGAAAGGTAAAACCCCTTTCCCTTGCTCTGTGCTCTACTCAGCAAAAAAGTATCTTCTTTGATTCGGAAGTGAGCTCTTCTCCTTTTTGATGAATTCTTGAATGCGGCAGTGGCTGAAGAAGACGAAGCGCAAGGCCATGCTCGCCGCCCTCGAGAAGATCCGAGAAGGTAAGCACGCGAAGTCGCCCTCTTGCCCTATTTGGATTCCATCTTTTTGCTTCCGGTAGCAATTGTGGATCTTGACGGAGTTTTCTTCGGTGGGGTTTGTTTTTTTTTTTTTCTTGGAGAACTCATGTTGCTGGGGCTCATCTCGCTGATGTTGAGTCAGACGGCGAGGTGGATCTCCGAGATCTGCGTGCCGTCCTCTCTCTTCAGCAGCCGCTTCTACATCTGCTCCGAGAACGACTTCGAGGATCTGTTTGCGGCTGCTGGCAGCTCGGATCAGATGGGAGCCTCGAATCGTTCAACGGCTGCTGAAATGGGGAACCCCCTACTTGGAGTTCTTGCGAATCATTGTAGTGAGGTGAGCTATTAAGGGGTCAGGCCTGCTCTAATGCTGAGAATTTTACTTGATGGATCTTTGTGTTCAGGGTTATGAACCCTTCGTTTCGTTTGAAGGATTGGAGCAGCTCCACCGCTTCCTCTTTATTCTTGGAATCACACATGTCTTGTACAGCTTCATCACTGTGGTTTTGTCCATGATAAAGGTAATATGGCTTAATTTGATCACCTTCAATTTAGGCACATATAGAGACTTTTACTTGTTAGTGCCCAAATTGGTTTTTTTGTTGCAATGTAGATCTATAGCTGGAGGAAATGGGAGAGCCAAGCATATCCACTATCCACTGAGGATCTGCAAGGTAAATTCTTAGTATGTCTCCCATTGCTTTGTTCATAAGTGTTTTTTTGTATATAATGTAACTTTAAATGAGTCATCAGAATGACATAAATCTTCTAGAATTGCTTGTCTAGCAAAGGTAGTTTAGTGTGTGACGGTCAACTTATTGCCTATTTAACAGAAAGATTATTATTTGATTCAAAGTTTTTGTTTAGAGTAGCTTATTAGATTTTTATTTTGCGTTAACTTAGTGTACATTTTATTACTGTTCATTATGAAGAGATCTTTAATGAGAAAGTTGGTGAAAATGATATATGAAAGAACACTTTTGGGAAGATGGATAATATAGCTAATTGAGTTATGGAGCCTCATTTTAGCATGAGATGTGAAATTCCTACACAAAAGGAAAGAATGATTATCCAGCTTTCAGTTATTGTATCTTCACATTTTTTTTATATGTTAATTAATGGAGTTCTATGATTGCTTAGCTGAAGGACTTAATTTTGTTCTTTGTTGAAGCAAAAAGGAATAGAATGATGAAGAGACAGTCTACCTTTGTTTTCCACCATGCATCTCACCCATGGAGCAAAAATAAGATCCTTATTTGGATGGTAAGATTTATTGATCAACTACAATCTCGCAAGAAAAGTTGAAGTATGGCAAGTTTTTTCTTAAACATGGAAACTTGTCTTACCTGATGTGCTAATAGAGGATGAAGATGCTTGTTCTATTCTAGATTTTAACCAATATAGACCATCGGGTATACTTTTTTTAAGCTAGATGCAGATTTCAGATTCATTAGCATTTAAGATATTTTCAAAACTATTGGTGGGTGCTTTTCTTAATTTTTTTAAATATTTATTAGTATATACTTTTTGTGGGGATGTGGGGGTTATAAAAAGACAATGGTTCTTATGACATTCCATCTTTATGATGCTATTGTTTTCTCAAAATATTAAACTATACTAGAAGCCAAGGACAAATTAGTAAAAGACTAGCATTTCATGTTTATCATGTATCCTCCTAGTTTGCAAACTCTTTTAAATGATATACATAGTAGACTGCAGCTTATCAGGTCAAGGATCTTTTGAATTGTTGAATTGAATATAACTCGGGGACTTAGTCTCGAGAACGTAAATGATCTCTCTTCAGCAGCATTTAGCATTTACCCATTTGTGCTTATATTTCATCTTTTTCTCACCAAAGTTTTCACTACATATTCTAAATCCTCTAACATTAGTAGAATATACTGATCCAATCAGATTCTGGTTCTGCATTGTTGTCCTAGTGCATGAGGTTCCACCCATGCAGGTTTGGGTGGGTCATAGAAGTAACAACTTTTCTCCACCAAAGTACTGAGGCTGTGACCATGACTGGAATCCTTGATTTACAAATAGTAAAAAAGCTTTATCTCCATGGTCCTTACATGAAGTGATAATCTAAAACTACTAATGCGATTAGAGATGTGTGGACTGCATATGACCAATTTCCGTTATATTGAACTATCAGCCTGAATGTTCTGCAATTAGCCAACCAGTCATTAACCATGATTTAACTTTTCAGATTCTGCATTCTTGTGATATTGGGTCTTGAATTCTTTGTAGCTTTGTTTCATCCGTCAATTCAAGGGATCTATTGCAAAGTCAGATTACATGGCACTACGTTTAGGCTTCATCACTGTGAGTATCTTGAAGTTTCAATTATATGATACCTTATTTTACATCTTCGTCACAATTCTTTCTTACATAGTTGTTACATTCACCCTTTTCTTTCCCTAAAGAATCACCTATAAGGCTATAACCACCTCATTATGACATGGAATGACTTGTCATGCATTACATCAGTGCCCAGTTGTTTAACTAGTATACTTGTATTTTCATTCAGAATCATAAATTGCCAATTTCTTATAATTTTCACAAGTATATGGTGCGGAGCATGGAAGACGAATTTCATGCAAGTGTTGGCATCAGGTACACGTCAAAGTTGAAACAACTATTAACTAGACATTCATAGTTGTACTATTTTTTCCTTCAGATGATTTTGGAATTGTTGCTGATCACAGTCTCATACTTAGTCTAGCAGCATCCAAAATTTCTACAATACTAGCTAACTGAATATCCTTTTTATATGGTTCTGTTGATAATATATTGATAGCTTTACTAGAGTAAGAGTTTCTTGAGACTGATTTATTGTATTTGTAGCTAGTTCTCCTATGAAGAAAATTTCATATCCTTTTCATGAAGTTTGACTTATCATGATTGGCTATTTAATCACTTTGCATCCTCATTTATGTTGCAGCTGGCCACTTTGGGTGTATGCAATCATGTGTATTTTTGTAAATGTTCATGGTTAGTTAGTTGTTTTCCCCCAAAATTCTTCTTTGTAATTGACTCATAGCTATTTCTTGTTTGTCCTAATCATCTTATCTGTATTCGTTATTGCAGGGCTTAATATCTACTTCTGGTTATCCTTTGTCCCTGCAATTGTATGTAATAACTTTTTCTCCCTCAATATGCATTTCTTCCTATAAAGCATGTTTTATAAATTTTATATTAATATTTATTTAACATATGCAAAAGTTGGTCATGCTGGTGGGTACCAAGCTAGAACACGTTGTAGCTCAATTAGCTCTGGGGGTTGTTGAGGCAACAGGTCCATGTGTTGGGACACAACTAAAGCCGCGTGATGATCTGTTTTGGTTTGGAAAACCTGAAATCCTATTATGGTTGATACAATTTATTTCCTTTCAGGTAATAACGATATTAATTGTTGCAGATTTTGTCTACACCTATTCTTTGCTGTTGCTTTCTAATAATCTTTTTTTTATCTTCAGAATGCTTTTGAGATGGCAACATTCATTTGGTCCTTGGTAAGATACCTCTAATTATATTTCTTTTTCACTACTGCTCCAAAATGTACGAGTTCTCTAGGCATCCATACTTTTTTTTTTCTTTCTGAGAAAGCAAGTGAAAAATATTATTAAAAGAGAATGATATGTACATGGAAAGTTTTATTACCCAATCGCTCTAGGAAAAAGAGTCCTCAACTTACCTTCAGCATTATCATCAATAAGTTGAAGCCCAAAACCTAGAAATTATTGAACCACATAAGGAAATGAAATCCCACAACTCCAGATAGGAAAATAATAAACAATAACAAAAACCGCTGAGGCGCATAGTGGTTGATTGTTGGTCGGCCGATGGATTGACCGTTCATCATCTGATCATAATCTGGATAAAACTAAGTAGAGTTTAGTCCGATTCTAATAGTCACTCAGACGGGATACATATGAGACAATAGAATTGGCTACACCCTCCTAATTCACTAGACTTTCATCATGCATCCTCCTATTCCTTTTATGCCAAATGTGGTATATGATGGTGAGGAATAGCTTCCTAATCTCTTGGTGTCGGGTTGATTCATCGAAGTGCTGGAGTAACCATGGCATGGCATAGAACCACCATGGCATAGACCAGGTGGTTCGTTGTGGAGCCATATGCCATTAATGGAAGATGGTACTCTAGACCCTGTATAAGAATTCACAATCAAAGAAAATATGATCAATGCTTTCAAGGGGGGGCGTAAAGCACAGATAACACGCTAATCTGTCATATTTGCCCCAAGCTCATATGCGATAAAAGGTTGGTAATCGCCTCCAACAAGCCAACCATGATATAAATAAGAATTTTGGAATATGACCTAAACCATAGGATGCAGTACCAAGGAACTGTGAGGTCATAAAAAGTAGGCACTCCTAACATTAGACATAAGAGTGAATTTTCCATATGGAGAAGCAGTTCAAAGGATAATATTACGAGAATCATAATATGATATATTAACATTTTACGGTGTCCATCTGTAAGCTTTCATTTCTCTTGATTGGAAACAGATTTTTAATTTCAAAAAAAACATTTTATGGCTGTTGTCATGTCTCCATGGAACATGCATCATGTTAACCATCTATCCTCCAACCATCTTGTCTCCTAATAGAAGAGACCTTGTCAGAAGATGAGATATGAAAATGTTACAAGTGGTGTTGTAGTCGATGTAGAAGAGTATCATTAGGATGTCAAGGTTCATGCTCGTTGAGCCGCAAAGTTCTATTTCATTAATAAGAAAGGAGGCTATATATAAGCCTAAAATATGATATGATGAGCCTGAGAGATAACATAAGATACCTATACCAACAGTAAATAACATCATTATATTAAACATTAACATATTTAACACTCCCCCTCAAGCTGGAGCATAGATGTCAATCATGCTCGGCTTATCACATAATAATTTGAACCGAGTTGAGTTGAGAGCTTTGGTGAAGATGTCAGCGAGTTGGTCTTGAGAGGAGACATGAGGTGTGATAATTTTCTTTGAAAGAACTGCATCGCGAATGAAATGACAGTCGACTTCAATATGTTTCATCCTTTCGTGGAAGATAGAATTGTTGGCAATATGAATAGCAGACTGGTTGTCACAATGCATGATCATATGTTTATCAGAAGAGAACTCGAGTTCTCCCAAAAGACTTTTAACCCACATTAATTCATGGTATGTGCCATAGCCCTATATTCAGCTTCGGTACTTGAACGAGCCACCACATTATGTTTTTTACTCATTCAAGTGACTAAATTTCCTCCTATATAAGTGCAATACCCGGAGGTAGATATTCTATCACTAACGAACCCGGCATAATCTGCATCAAAGTACCCCTCCATGTTTATATGCCCATTTTTCTTCAACCACAAGCCTTTTTTAGGAGAATTTTTGACATCGTGTATGATTTTAAGTAAAGCATTCTAATGAGAATATTTAGGTTGATGCATGAACAACACCAACTACGTAGAGATGTCAGGTCAGGTGACAGTCAGATAAATAAGTTTCCTAACCAACTTTCGAAATCTCGCAAGATCCTCGAAGCCTCTGTCATCTTCAGGCTCAGGTGTAGCTCATGTATCAACAGGTATACTGACAAATTTGTATTCAAGCATGCCTACCTCACTCAGGAGATCTATAGCATATTTCCTCTATGAAAGTACCGCCAAAAAAGTACCTCGGACGAGCCAAATCCTTTGTCAAAAAATGATTTTTCAGGTGAGCTTTAACTGCCTCAATTTCATCACTATCAATGCTAGTGAGTAAGATGTCATCCATATATATTACAAGAACCACACAACACAACCAGTAGATGTCTTTTTCATAAAAACATAATGATCAAATTTGCATTCTTTTAGCCCAATAATAGATGCGATTTTGCTTAGTTTGTCAAACCATGCCCGGGGACTTTGTTTTAGGCCATATATTACATTCTTAAGGTGACACACTAGATTCTTCCCCGAGCAACATACCCAGGAGATTGCTCCATAAAGACAGTCTCAGTTAAGTCCCCATAAAGAAAGACATTCTTAACATCCATTTGATGCATGCACCAACCCAGATTTATGGCAAGAGTTGAGAATCCTCATAGAATTTAGCCAAGCCACAGGAGAAAAAGTCTTCAAGTAGTTTACGCCAAATTGTTGTGTAAAACCTTTTGCAATCAAGTGTGCCTTGTACCGTTCAGTGGATCCATCAGGAAGATATTTTAAACTAAAGACCCACTTACATGCGACTAGTTTAGAGCCAGGAGGAGGTGGAACGAGTTCCTAAGTTCGTTTGGATATGAGAGCATCCATCTCCTCATCCATGACACTCTTTCGCTTAGGATCAAGCAAAGCGTCCTGGTATGTCTTGGAAATGGAAATAGAAGACAAGGAGAAAGCAAACTGGTGAAGCGAGGGTGAGAGCTGAGCAAAAGATAAATGATTGCTTATGAGATGAGCAATACAACTTCGTTTACCTTTTCGTAAAGCAATGGGAAGATCAATGTGGAAATTGGGGAAAAAGTTTCTTCTCGGGTAGGCCCCTCTACCTATGTATATCAAGGAGATTTACATATAAGTACAAGATATTGTGTAATTACAACTAGGTTCATAATTCACACTCCCCTTCAAGTTGGGGCAAAAATATCATATAAACCCAACTTGTTACAAATGTAAGTTATTCTAGGACCTCTTAATGATTTAGTTAGCACATTAGCCAACTGATCATTAGAACTCATGAATGACATAATATCTCCTTGGATAAAGTGATAATCAATTTCGATGTGTTTTGTTCTCATGAAAAACTAGGTTAGAGGCTATATGCATCGCAGACCGATTGTCACAGAATAATTTCATTGGTTTTACTTGGGTGATGCCGAGTTCCCTCATCAGTTGCTTAAGCCATATTAATTCACACATCACTAGGGTCATAGCCCTATATTCTGCCTCAGCACTAGACCTTGCCACAACAGTCTGCTTCTTACTTTTCCATGAGATTAGATTACCGTCAAGCATCACACAATATCCTAATGTACATCTACAATCAATAGGTCAACTTGTCCAATCAGCATCAAAATAGCTTGTCACTTGTAGGTGGCCCCTGTCACGATAAAGAAGCACTTTTTCTTTATCCCTTTTCCTGGGGCTGCCTTGAGATAACGAAGAATCCTTAATGTAAGATAGTTTAACTTGCCTATTAATTTGCGGTATGGACCTGGATCAGCTAAGGTTTCCCCCTGTCCTAGTGACAACTTTATATTTGGATCCATAGGAGTGTCTACTGGTCGAGCTCCCAACATGCATGTCTCCTGTAGCATGTCAAGGACATACTTCCTTTGAGAAATATAGATGGCTCCCCCTGACCGAGCTACTTCAATACCAAGGAAGTATTTCAAATCACCGAAGTCTTTGGTTTGAAATTGTTGATGTAAGTAAGTCTTTAGCTTATGTATCTCGTCTGTATCATCTCCAGTAATAATAATATCGTCCACGTAGACTAAGAGAATTACTCTTTTCCCAACAGAGGAAGTGGAAAAGAAGACTGAATGGTGTGAGGTGCTTCTGACCATGTCAAACTTAGTAATAGCAGAGCTAAATTTGCTGAACCAGGCACGTGGGGACTATTTCAAACCATAAAGAGATTTCTTTAGCCTACAAACTAGGGTAGGCTCCCCCTGAGCAACAAACACTAGAGATTGCTCCATATACACCTCCTCATCAAGATCATGATGCAAAAAAGTATTCTTGATGTCAAGTTGGTGTAGTCGCCAACCAGAGATTGCGGCAAGTGTGAGAAATAGGCGAACAGAAGCAATCTTGGCAACTGGTAAGAATGTATTCAAATAATCAACTCCATAGTGTCGTGTATATCCTTTGGCAACCAAACGAGCTTTTAGACGATCAATAGATCCATCAGGAGCTATCTTAACATTGAAGACCCACTTGCACCCAACAATGCATTTTCTTGGGGGGAGAGGAACAAGCTCTCATGTGCCATTACAATGCAATGCACTCATCTCATCAATCATGGCTTGGTGCCACCGATAAGGAATCTGAAACGGACTGAGGAATGGAAATAGTAGAAAGGGAAGAGATAAATGCAGAATACTTAGGGGATAATGCATTATAGCTAACAAAGTGGGAGATATGATAGGGAGAAAAGCACTTATGCACACCGTTCCTTAAAGCAATAGGAAGGTCAAGATCAGGTGGTGGATCTGATACTGGTAAGGCATCAGCACAAACATCAGAGTCACAAGGGGTGAAACGGACTGGGGAATGAAAACAATAGAAAGGGAATAGATAAATGCAGAATACTCAGGGGATAATGCATCATAGCTAATAAAGTGGGAGATAGGATAGGGAGAAGAGCACTTACGCATGCCCTTCCTGAGGAGCACGACGAGTAAAGAATTTGGTCGGCTCTCGTCGGGGCGGCAGTGAATCATCAGTAATCTAAGAAGATGTGACCTCAGGAATGAACAATAGAATTGGAACATGGAGGACCTAAATGACCGACGTAGGTGTGGTAGACTGATCTAAAAAGAACGGGGTGGACTCAAAGAAGGTAACGTCGGCCGAAACAAAGGCACAATGTAACTCAGGTGAGTAACAACGATACCCTTTTTGGAGACGAGAGTAGCCGAGAAAAACACACTTAATGGATTTTGGGGATAATTTGTCTTTGCTCGGTGAAAAATGATGGACAAAGTAGGTACACCTAAATACTCGAGGTGGAAGACTGTAGAGGGGGTCTCGTGGAAAGAGGATAGCAAAGGGAACCTAGTCATGAATAACAGAAGATGACATCCTGTTGATAAGGTAATAGGCAGTGAGAACAACATCATCCCAAAACTGCAATGGTACACCCATAAGCAATAAAAGGGTATGAAAAGTCTCAACTAGATGACGATTCTTCTATTCTGCAATCCTATTATGTTGAGGTGTATGAGGACATGAAGACGGGTGAAGAAGACCATGATCAAAAAAAGATTGAAAAGCATGCGAAAAATACTCCTTCACGTTATCACAATAGGAACATCAAATTGAGTTTTTATTTCAGCATAAAAAGAAGATAATACATGAAATAGTTCAGAGCGGTCCTTCATGAGGAACAACCATGTCATACGAGAATAGTCATCTATGAAGGTAACAAAATATCTAAAATCCAATTTGGAGGAGACAACTACGTGAGAAAGAGGACCAGGAATGTTTGCCAAGACTCGAAATTGAAGAAAGACTAGTGTACATCATCTTCAGATTCTGTGTACCTGCAGGGGAAATGAATTAGCCACCAAGGCAGAGGAATGTGGTATGGTCAGCGGGTATAACCCCTTAGACTCATGTCCTATGCCAATCACCTTGTCAGTCCGAGAATCCGAATAAGAGGTAAGTCTCGAGTCAATTTGCTAATAGAAAGTAAACTTAAAGGAAATTGAGGTAGATAAAGCACATGTCTAAGTTGTATTGATGGTGTGGGTGAGACATGACCAATGCCCTTTACTGATGAAGAGGAACCATCAGCAAGAGTGACACTAGCGGATAAGGATGGGGTGACTAAATTGGAGAAAATAAAAAGGTTGCCAGACATGTGATCAGATGCGCCTGAGTTAAGAATCCAAGGGTGTGCACCAGAAATATGTGTCAAACATGCGATTGGAAGTACTTCCGGGAACAGATAGATATTGACTGCACTGACTGTTGTGACTAAGTGTTTTGAGTAGATTGATACCGAAGAAGTAGAGAATACTCATTGCAGCAATAATAATTGTAGTTCTAGGAGGATGAGGTTGACTGCCCAAAATACCCTTAGAGGATGGTTGATCAGAGTACGTTAGACCCGTACTGTAGGACAGATGACCAGGAGGAAAGCCATCTAAAGAGTACCAGTGCTCTCTTGTACTACCTCTCTTCCCACAATGAGTATACTTAAGTCGTCCTTGGTCAGATGAAGATGACATGGTGGGATAAGGTGTTGTTAAAGACAAATAGAGTGCTCATTTGCATTGTTTAGAAATAGGGATTTGCTGTACCGTTAATCCAAAAAAAATTCCAGCACCTTTAAGGAGATGAATATGCCCTAGCAATTTCTTCTGCCGGAAAATAGCAATCTGAAGAAGACGGCCTTCTGTTCTGGGGAGATCGCGGTTGACACGGAAGACGAGATCACGTGAGAAGAAGAAGCGATCTGGAGAAGTGTCGCTTCAAGCACCGATATGAGAAGATGAAGAAGCGTCGCTTGAGTGAAATCGCACGGATTGAAGAGGAGACACGCTTGGAAAAGGAAGATCATTGTTGTCCCTACAGGTAACTCTGCTTTACCGACAATTTTAATGTCTCTTCTACTCGAATATGAAGCTGTGTTTTCCATACCCACTTTTTTACCACCATTTAGATCACATTCACATGCCATCCCTTTGTTACCCAACTCCAAACCACCAAATATTCGCCCATAGCGTTACCCAGCTCATCAAAAATCTAAAATTGTAAAACAAGTTGTTGAACTCATGAATTCGGTTTCATTCGACCTAGCTCAAGCCCATTTGCAAGCCGAGTGCTATTAGTAAAAAAAAAATCAAACTTGGAGATTTTGTGTTGATTACAAAGCTCTAAATCAACTTACTATTCCTGAGAGATATCCTATCCCAAACATAGATGAACTCATTGATGAATTACATGGGGCCACCATCTTCTCAAAAATATACCTCCGTTCAGGTTACCATCAAATCAGAGTCCATCCATGAGACATACATAAAATAGCTTTTCGTACTCACTCTGGTCACTATGAGTTTGTTGTAATTCCCTTTGGCCTCACCAACGCATTATCTACTTTCCAATCTGCTATGAATGACTTTTTTCGCCCTTATCTCTGCAAATTTATTCTTGTCTTTTTTTAACGACATTTTGATTTACACCTCCACATTAGAGCAACATCTTACCCATCTACAAGCAACCCTTCAACTCCTAACGGTTAACTGTTATTATGCCAATGCAAAAAAATGTCTTTTTGGTCAGCCTGAAATACATTTCTTGGGAAATGAGGTTGGTAAAAATGGAGTTGGTGTTGATGCTTACAAAGTTCAAGTTGTCTTGGGTTAGCCTGTGCCAAAAAATGTCAAAGAGTTGCGGGGTTTCTTGGGGTTGACGGGTTACTACTGTTGCTTCGTTCAACATTATGGAGTGATTGCAAGAGCCTTGACTGATTTAAATAAACAGAATGCTTTTCAGTGGTCTTCCAAGGCGGAAATGTCTTTTTAGAAACTCAAAATTGCATTGTGTTCGGTCCCGGTTCTTAGATTATCAGATTTCAGCCAGTCATTTATAGTTGAATGCGATGCTTCCCGAGAAGGGGTGAGAAGGGGTGGGTGATGTCCTCATGCAATCCGATCATCCCATTTCTTATTTCAGTAAGAATTTTTCAATTTCTAATCGTTATAAATCTGCATATGAACATGAATTGCTAGCTTTGATTTTGGCATTACAAAAATGGAGCATTATCTATTGGAACAACATTTTTTTTGTTAAAACTGACCATTATATCTCCTAAATCAGCGGGTTAGCACCAATGAACAACAACGTCTACTGAGGAAGCTTTTGCCTTTTGATTCTACTATAATTTATAAAGCAGGGAAGGAAAATCAGGGGGTTAATGCATTATCCAGGCGACCACAACATGCTGATTTTATGGCGCTAGCTCTACCAATTACCATGGACTTCATGAATCTATAAGATGCACTGCTTCGAGATCCCTACACCAAAGAAATTATCACCTCCCTCCATAAAGATCCCAAATCTCATCCCAACTTTCATTTAGCAAACAAGAAACTTTTCTTCCATGATCGCCTAGTTATTCTAGAAGACTTCATTTTACGTCAGGAAATATTAGCTAAATCCCATGATTCTTTGACAGGAGGACATGGTGGTTATCTTAAGACCCTCAAGCGGCTCACTTCTTGTTTTTTCTGGCCTCGAATGAAGTATGATGTGAAGCTGTGTGTTCAAAATTGTATGGTTTGTCAGCAGAACAAATACCAAACTCTTCAACCTCTGCCAATACCAGAACGTGTTTGGGAAGATATTTCCCTAGATTTTGTTGTTGGCCTTCCTAAATTGGGTAGTTTTGGCACTATCTTGGTGGTAGTGGATAGATTTTATTCCACTAACGCATCCTTTTACTGGAAAATCATAGGTTGGTTTGTTTTGCAAAGAAATTATAAGGTTGCATGGCATGCCTTGCTCTATTTTATCATATCGTGATGTCATTTTTCTCATTACTTTTTTGCAAGAACTATTTCGCCTTAGCCAAACTCGTCTTCGTATGGGAACTTCCTACCACCTACAATCTGATAGCCAAACGGAGGTGGTAAATCGTTGTTTGGAAGCCTATCTAAGATGTTTTGCACATGAGCAACCTTCTTGGAGTAAATTCCTAGCCTCGGCTGAGTACTCATTCAACACAGGTTTTCACACCTCCACTGGTACTACTCCTTTCAAAATACTCTATGGAAGAGACCCTCGTGAACTTCATCCATTTGTTCCAGGTGAGACACACCTTGTTGAATTGGAAGAACAATTGCTAGCACGCGATGAGATGCTAAAAATTCTTCGTGAGAACCTTCTAAAAGCTCAATCTCGCATGAAAGCACAAGTTGATTCTAAACGTATAGAACTTTCCTTCAATGTTGGTGATGTTGTCTACCTTCACATACAACCTTTTCGACAACGTTCCTTGGCAAAGCGACGATTTTCACCACGCTACTTTGGCCCTTATACTGTTATTCGCCAAGTGGGACATGTTGCTTATGAATTAGCCTTGTCGGAATCTTCTAAAATCCATCCAATCTTCCATGTGTTTTTGCTACAACCTGCTCATGGCCAAGTTCCGGCGACACCTCCAGCTGATTTACTATTACAAAGGATTGGGAGCTAGCCTTAACTCCTGGAATCCTTGCTCATCGATGGGTGCGAGAATTAGGGGTCCCTACTCTCGAGCTTTTAGTACAATGGTTAAATCGTCCAATTGAAGAGGCATCTTGGGAAAATTATGATTTACAAGCTGGCCAATTTCCTTCTTTCTGCCTTGAGGACAAGGCGAATTTCCAAGGGGAATGCACTAATATGACACCACCTCTCCACACCTATTCTAGGAGAAAAAAACATCCCCTTATTCCCTCAACTCTACATTCCCTCAATCCCCACATCCCATAACCGTCAAGTACTATTCCTACTATTCCCTCAACTTCACATTCCCTCAATCCCGCATTCCATAATCGTTAAGCACTATTCCCACCATGGTTTAAAAAATCGGCCGAAACGGTACAGTAAGCCCGGTATTTACCGGTTTTTGGGGTTAGCGGTATTCGATATACCCGGTATTTGAAAATACCGGGTATATATGGTATACCGGGCGGTATATAGCGGTATTTCGCTATACACCGCCCAGTAAGGGCGGTATGATGGTTGTTAACGTTGGCAACGGGTGGCCGACAGCCCTGTCGGGCTGTCGGCCACATTTGTGGGCTTGTACCGCCCGATATGATAAACAGTGACCCCAAATGGCTCTCTAGCCGTTTGGGGCCGGGTTTGGGGTGTTTTGGGGGCTATATAAAGCCCCCAAAACACTCTTTTCACTCTCACTTACCCCTCTATCATCAATCTCTCACACATCTTTTTTTATTAAGTTCTACGTCGAAATTCTGTTGAAATGACACCGAAATCTCAAGCCGACCCCGCTTGGCAGCATGGTCGTCGGTTGGAGAAGGCTCATCACTGGCAATGCCTCCACTCTGATATGATTTCACGTGGTGGAGGCATCACTCGATTGAAGCAACACTTGGCCGGAGGATATCCCGACGTCGTCAATTGCTCCAAAGTACCGTCTGAAGTCCGAAAGATGTTCAAAGCGCAACTCAACAACAAGAAGGAGGAACGTCTTAAGAATGCAGCTCAATAAGCCGAGTTCGACCGACGAGCTACCCAAAATGTCAGCGGTGACCATTATGAGGCTCGAGGCGGCGATTACGACGAGGATGCAAAATTTGAAGCCGGCATCCGAGCTTCATTGGAGCATAGCATTACGAACGAGAATAGATGTATTATCCTGAATCTCAATTCGAATATGGCGGCGACAGTGGCAACGGTGGCATAAGCAGCGTCAGCTCAACTTAGGTTGCCGGAGCAATGGACCGAAGCGGTCCAATTCCCTCCAGTCCTCGAATTGGCCGGAGTTCTAGCATGAGAGCACTTCAAACTCGGAGCAGAGGAGGCAGCAGAGGAAGCCTTCGTGGATTCTTCTCAAACATCGGAGCAAGTGGTAGGAAAACTAATGTTAATATTTCTGATCTTCATCCCAGGGCATTTCCTCCTTCATCAGCAAAGCAACAACGCATAGACGATATGTACGACAAGCCGAAGAAGTGGGAGTTGGGGAAGGCCATCTCCAAATGGTTCCACTTCAGTCGGATTCCCGCAAATACAACCAACAACCCGTACTACCGAACTATGGTGTCTACCATCCAAAAGGTAGGCCCAGGTATTACCCCTCCAACTTCGTATGAAATTTCAGGACCTTTGCTTGAACATGAGGTCAAGGAAATAAATGAATGGATCGACGACGTCAAGCGGCAATGGGGGGATTACGGATGCAGTTTGATGTGCGATAGTTGGACCGGACCAACCCGAATGAGCATCATCAACTTCCTCATCTATTGTAACAGGAGGGTTATCTATCACAAGTCGGTGAACGCGTCCGATGAAGTCCATACCGCTCTCTACATCTCGAAGCTGATGAAGGAGGTGATCGAGGCGAATGGACCCCAGAACTTTGTTCAAATTATAACCGACAATAGAGTCAATTTCAAAAGGGATGGTGAGATAATTGAACTGGATTATTCTCACATATGTTGGACTCCATGTGCAGCCCATTGTATAGACCTAATGATGAAAGATATCGGTGATATACCGATGGTGAAGACGAATGTAAAGAAGGCACAACAAATTACGCGCTTCATATACAACCACACATGGGTACACGCCCTTATGAAAAAATTTACATAAGGTATTTTAAAAAAATAATTTATAGTATTTATTTATTAATTAGTTTAGGTGATAATTACTAATAATAATTTCATATTTTAGGTGAAATTCTTCGATCGGGAGCGACTCGTTTTGCAACCAATTTCATCGCATTAAGGTCGCTCCAACAACGTAAGGCGGGCCTTCGATCAATGTTTACAAGTGAGGAATGGTCTACATCAAGATATGCCAGAACTAATGATGGAAAGCAAACCGAGAAGTACATCCTCAACACGCGCTTCTGGGATTGCGTTGCGGAGATAGTCGTCGCCGTAAAACAATTATACAAGGTTCTACGACAGGTGGATATGGAAAAGACGCCTCAAATGGGTCATATCTACCACTACGTCCACCAAGCACAAGAGGAAATCAAGAGGGTTATGATTTCTCCAACTAAGTATAAACCCTTCATCGACATTATCTCCCAGAGGTGGAAGGATCAAATGGGTAGTGACATACACATCGCAAGTAATTTTTTATTTAATTTTCTGAAATTTATTTAATTTTAATTCATTATGCTAAATTACTTATTAGATTTATAATTTTTTGTAGCGTATTCTTTAAATCCCGCATACCAGTATCGATATGATCTTGGAACGACGAATAGTTTGTTATATCTGTTTCGCAAGGTCATACAACGAATGACGACATCAATCAATGAAGCGGCACAAGCTTTAAATGAATCAAAATATTTTCGAGATTCAAGTGGCACTTTCGGAGATCCATTTGCAATATCGTGCCGAGATTCTATGGATCTAGGTAGATATAATTTTTTTTTCAATTTATTTATTAATGATAAAATTGGTAATCTCATTAGTCGTTACTAATATCAATTTTAAATCTATTGCAGTTGAATGGTGATTGCAATTTGGAACCGAAGCTCCAATTCTTCGGAAGATTGCAACACGTATCCTCTCGCAAACCACATCATCAAGTGGATGCTAGAGAAATTGGTCGACCTTCTCCTTGATTCATACCAAGCCGCGCAACCGGCTTTCATATGCCCGATTAGAAAAGCTAGTACGTTCATTACAACATGCGGCTTCGAATGCGGACATTAGAAAATGAAGATATTCAACATGTAGATCCATTCGATGTCGAGTTCGTCCAAGGCGATGCGGACCCGATAATTGATTGGTGGAGTGCAATGGAGAGCGACCAGTCTCTTCTTGATGAACCAGGCGACCGGCCTTCACCAATTATATCTGATGCACTTGGGTCTGAGAGCCAACCAGAAGACATGGCCATTACTCCCTTAGACTCTCAACGAATTCGGCAAGCAAGACGTCGATCAAAATCGGACTCTCCATCTTCCCAATCAAAGGGAAAAAAAAAGGCAACACCTTCAAAGGCAAAAGGCAAAGCCAAAGGTAAACGACCAATTGATCATTTGGATGCGATTACAGAAGCAGAAGAGGACGAAGAAGACGAGCCCTCCGTTCATAGCAGTAGCAGCACAGAAGACGGAAGAGATGATGATGATGATGGAGCTGGTGGAGAAGACACCGTCGTGCCATCAACACTGCCACTTGATGATCTATGGACAAATGAGCAATACTTCGATCACGCCACCCAAGATGACCATGGTGCTAGAATCGGACAAACAACTCAGGTGTACAAGAAGAGAGGCCCGTGCCGAGGAGGTGGACTGACAGCTTTGCAAGATTACCATCACGATATGATGAGTAGTTTGCAAGAGGTTTCTGAATCCACCTACTCTGTATCCAGTTGCTACTCAACTGATGATACAGGATCTAGTTTTTGGAATCCCAACAAAGAAACGCTAATATCAATGTGGTATAATGGATACCGAGACATTATGCCATGGGAAAATTTTCAAATATGGGCATTAGAGACCTACGGTGTTGACCTTAGTCGTGTATGTCTCGAAGGCCAAGATATGTATGACCCGTATGGGTATGACGGACGTCATTCGTCCGCATTTTAAATATTGTATTCATGTAATTGACATTTGAATATTGATTTTAAGCATTTCTTTATCAATTATGTTGCTATTGAAGATTTGGAGCTATTTCTATTTATTTATTTTTAAAAAAAACGGTATGGTGTTTTCCGTATCGGACCGTACCGAGTGTCAGTACGGTACCGGTTTCGGCCAGGTACCGAAATCGGTACCGAAACCAAGATTTTAAACCATGATTCCCACTATTCCCTCAATCCCACATTCCATAATCGCCAAGCACTATTCCCTCAATCCCACATTCTATAATCGCCAAGCACTATTCCCTCAACTACTATCAGTTACCTATAATTCAGCATTTTCATTGTTATAAATATGTGTTTGTTTTAGTATTAGCATTGTTTTTGTTTAGCTATCTATTTGTATTTGGAGCATTGTCCACTCCCAAAGGGCAACTTAGTTAAAGAACTTAGTGTTGAGATTCTTGCACTTTGTCTCTTCAATTGAATATTAGTTTATCTTTCTATTTCGATCTCTAATTTCTACCAAAATCCTAAATGCTTTTGGCAGTGTCAAGAAAAATAACTGTTGAGGCAATTTGCGGCTCCAGACTATTGATCATCCATGAGAGAACGACATAATCGTTTGCCTCTCAATCAGAATAGTTTTCAATATCGGCTGGGTCAGGAGGATCATCTTCAAGGTGTTTAATTTTCTTTTGGGAACCACAGAAAACACGAAAAGCCCGAGACTAGATAATATAATTGGTGCCATTAAGTTTGATAGAAGTACTCAGAGTTGCAGTTTTGGGATCCATCATAGAGTTTGACATACTTGAAAATAAAGCAAATACCAAATGGGACAGAAATAACTTCTGAGTTGGAACCCAAAACCTAGACGGCGAACAAAAACTCCCCGAGAAGTCGAGAATCCAAAAAACCAGCCTGTTGTGAAGAAACTGCTGTGAAGAGCTGGCTTGAAGATGGCTTGGCTTCAAATCGGCTCGGAGAGCCGGCTATAAAAGGAAGCCGATTGGAGGAGCCGGCTGTAGAAGTTGGCTCGGTTGGAGGTAATATTGGCGCCCGTCAAAACACAAATTGGCGGGCGCTCATTTCGACCAAGCCCCTCAAAGACAGAGGCGGCAAAAACAAGGCTTCGACGAGATTGATCTCTTCGATTAAACGAATCTTTCACCCAGCCACACTTCGATCGAGCAGGGACCGACAGGAAGAACAGAAGATCCATGGCGGAAGAACATAGATTGATCTCCTGCTCGACTGAGCCACACGCGGTGGAAGAAAAAATAACAAGCTCCTCGTCGACAATTGGGAGATCGCCTGTGCCTTCTCACAGGAGAAATCCTTTGCCTGTCGATCGCACCTTCTCATAGGCGCGGGAGGCAGAGAACGGCGTTGTCCTGAGCGCGGCGAAAGAGGAAGCCGCCAGCTCGGCGGCACAGGGGAAAAGAAAGGAAAAAAAACTGGAAAAAAGAAGAAGAAGAAAACTCTAGTGCTATTCTAATACCATGTTGAGCCCCAAAATTCTATTTCATTAATAAGAAAGGAGGCTATATATAAGCCTAAAACATGGTATGATGAGCCTCAAAGATAACCTATACCAATAGTAAATAACATCATAATATTAAACATTAACATATTTAACAATGCTAAAGCATAGTATTTCTACCATTACCAATCTTATGTGTCTTATGAGGCAAAGTAAGGTATCTTATATGCAACATATTCTTGAAAGCCCAAGAAGTGGAGGAAGGTACTCGACGTGTCCAAATTAAGTCATTCCACAAGTAGACACCATGGACCCACCAAACTAGAGAGATCTTTGGTAATTACCATGAAGAAATTAAATGGGAAAAGTTATGCCTCATGGTTGACTGCTTTTGAAGTGTGGTTCATGGGATGAGGACAGCCTGATCACCTCTAGGACACCGTGAGATATTGATGAGGCCAACAAAGTTGTATGGGCAAATTAGATGAGGATATGATCACTCATGTTGATTGCTATCAAGCTATGATAATCGAGTTTAATGACTTATTGGAGGTTACCCCAAATGTCAAGGTCATGCGTGAGGATATAATCACTCATGTTGATCGCTATCAGGCTGTGCTCTCATAGTCGATCTACTTCTAGGTACTATGTAATGTTTGATGGTAATTTGATCTCATAGTCTCTTGTAACATGTGAGTTGATATGACTTAAGCAATTGATGGAAGAACTTGACATCATTCAAGCACAACCAATGAAGTTACTCTCTGACAACCATGCAACTATGCATATTGTCTCATATCCAATTTTTCATAAAAGAACAAAGTACATAGAAATTGACTCTCACTTCATTAGGGAGAAAGTGAAATCCAAAGAGATAGTCATGTCATTTGTGAGCTCTAATGATCGGTTAGTCGATATGCTAACCAAATCTTTACGAGGTCCTAGAATAATATACATATTGTAGTAAGTTGGGTTTGCATGATATATGTGCTCTAACTTGATGGAGAGTGTTAATGGACCAAAGTGTAAATAATATGGGACCAAAATGTAAATAACATGTCATATATCCATTGGTAGAAGCGACTACCATATGAAGATTCTATTATTTCCCTAATTTCCACAAAAGCAAAGCTTCTGAGATTAACATATTTACTTTATCCATATGCATTTGTTTCAAACACAGATGAAATCTTTTATTCTACTGATAATTTTGGACAACTATAGTTACTTACATTTCTGTCAATTGTCTTCATGTATATCTAACAAGCAATCTATTTTTACAGTGGGATTTAAGTGCACAATCATGTTTCACGAAGAACCATTTTATGGTTGTTGTTCGCTTGATTTTAGGGTATGTTTATTGATCATACGTGTATAACCATGTTGTCTATGATGATAAGAGGTGCCATTTAGAATGGAATCAATGAAATTGGACAACTCAGTAGCAACGGAGAAGCCACTAGGTGTCAGCTAGCTTAGTTAGTACAGGCCTTTATTGTTGATCATAGCAAAGGTCTTGACACCGAATACCACCTTCGCTGCTTAATCATTACATAAAAGAGACTCAATTCACACTACAATTTTACATATGCATAAGGTAGAGTTACGAAGAAAGTTAATTTATAGTTATCCTGCTTGTTTAGAAAAGAAAAAAAAACAGATACATCCAGTTTCCGCCCAGTACATCTACAATGAATCTTATTCTGATTTTTAATCTGCATGCACACCAACTAAATATATTTTGTGAATTAATTTGAGTTGGTTTGCTGCATATTTCAGGTTACTAGTTCAGTTTTGGTGCAGCTACAGCACATTACCCCTGAATGTGATAATTTCCCAGGTTAACTTAAACTTCAAAGTTGAAACTGTATGATATTCTTTTTTATTCTTCTGACTGGCAGATAGTCATGTATATTTTGTATACAAACTTTCAAAAAGAGCCCACTAATTGACTATTCTTCGATTGTACTACCATTTTTCTGATTCATTTTCCTAACATATGTAGATGGGATCCAAATTTAAGAAATCTTTAATTGCCGAGAGCGTTCGTGAATCACTTCATAGTTGGTGCAGAAGAGTTAAAGAGAAGTCTAAACGTGACCCAGTGCTTTCCCGCCTTGGAACAACAACTTCAACTATCTCATTGGGATCAACAGTGGATGAGACGGATGAGACCAACACAATTGGATCAGGCACCTTGTCCCGATGCTCATCTAGAGCCTCTATGGAAGAGCTTGTGGCTGATCCTTCTGATGAACAAAAGGAGAGTCAAACCCCTCATCTCTAACTGGAACAGATGGATTGCGGGCAAACACCCTAAATCTTTCTTCTGATTCCTCGAGACCAGATTGCTTGAAAAGCCATGAAGAAGATCACTAATGGAAGACCTCCCAATCAGTTCTTACTCAGTTGCTCATGTTGGACATAAATGGATGCACGGAAAAGCATAAGCACTAAAGATGCAGAATAGCTGCTTATTGCAACCTCACAGCAGCTCTTCTTGCAGTTTAATTTTCATGCTTTGTAAGGCTAGTTCAGTATGTATTTATCATGTTTGAATTGAGATATGCATGAATTACTAAGCATTGCTTATGCCCTGTGTTCTACTTGCAGTGAACGCAAATCCTCCATCTGAAACTAATAAACGTACCTTATTTATTGTCGAGAAAGCGATCTACATTTCAGCTGTACTTTTGCCTTTTCTTGCATATTTGTTGCTGAAAACGAATGCAGAAGATTGCCTTATCAGAATTTGGTCTGATCAGCCGATTCAATTCAGAATTTGTTGGGAATAGATCTAGCGCAATAGACAAGAAACGAGAGAAAAATAAAACACATAAGAACACATAAGATTTACGTGGTTTGGCAAAATTGCCTATTTGCACGGCCGTACTAGAAGTTTTTCACTATTAGGATTTTTTTATGCAAGATAATTATTACATGTGAGTTTATATAGGGCGACACATGATCACAGTCCAAAGGGCTCAAAAAATCTCCGGGGGCTCCACCCTCACACTCTTGGCAAGGGGCGCTGTCGAAAAACTGTGTGTAGTGCAACATAAAAAGATTTGGATGCATAGATTGTATGGATTCTTTTGATTATTAAGTTGACAAGGATTTGTTAATGTCAGCCAAATGACTATATGTGATCTACTCAATCCCATTAGATCGTTGCCAGGTGGTGATGTAGGTAGTATGATCAATCCTATGCCTTGTCATAGGATGCATAATTTCTGTCCTGCCTTTTTTACACTCTATTGGTAGCCACTTTCCTTGTTTTAAGTCACTTGGGTGGTTTCTAAGATTTTAAGCACTTAGTTGAAAGTTGGAAGACCCTTTTATTTTACTTTCTTACTGACTATGCTAATTTTGTGAGCTATACATATTTTTATCACAAATTTGTAGCTTAAACCCTTTTTGTTTCTTCAACTGATTTTGTTTTCCAACCAGCAAATTGGTGGTTTGAATCGCATAATTGATAGTGGTAGCTGTGCAATTAACTTTATTCTTTGAGCAATAGTATTAAATGTTGCACCAATCATATTATAGGTAAGTGTTAAAGTCTCATATTACTTGAGGTTGTGGCCTAGATAGTCTTTAAATAGATTGTGAAATTTTCCTCCCATGAGTTAGCTTTTGGGATGAAGTTAGGTCCAAGTCCATTTTCTCTAATATGGTATCAGAGTCAAACATATGGTTGATATTGGGCCACCTGCAGAGTTTCACGCTTCATATATGTATTTTGAGTATGAGGGGGTGTGTTAAAGTTTCACATTACTTGAGGTTATGGTCTGAACAGTCTTTAAATAGATTGGACAATTCGCCCCCTAACTAGTTTTTGAGATGGAGTTAGGTCAAAAATTGACTTTCTAACCGTACAAACTAACTATAGCTTAATACTAACCTTTGTCCTTTCTAAATATTGAAAAATAAATTCCCATGATGCTAATTTTCTAAATATTCAATGTCCTTTCTTTTTATTATTGCCACTAGACAGGCATGCCTTTGATTAGTTGGCTCAGTTCATTGCTCTTTTTTCTGATAGCCTATATTAACACCAATTATTAGATGCATGCTCTAGACTATTTGTTAAATGAGTGATGAATCATGAACTATCCATGTTTTCATAGATCATGATTTCTTCTTAAGTACACTTGTGTACCTTAGGTTCTTTCATTATGCTCATGGCTCTTCTAGCATTCTATGATGATCACAAGTACACTTCTGATTTTGGTAGTAATGACATGAATCAGTAATGATACAAATCAGTAATTTTTTAAACCTAGAGCAATGTTTTTAAACATGAACCGAAGTTTGAACCATTAGTTCAACTAGTCTGGCCAGAAAAAAGTCAAGTGGAAAAATATACTAAAAATTGGGTAATAATATATATGACTCTTTGGGTTTGAGTAGTCGTATATTGCTCGGTTCTTGATTAGATGTAGTAGACTAGATGACTATCTTGTTTTTGCAAGCTTAAATTCTCAAAAAGAAAATGAAAGGAGCTCAGTTTGAACATAGCTACATGTCCCTAAACTTGTATTGGCTCTTACCTCAAATGCACTTCGTAATCTTACCTCAAAAGCACTTTGTGGGTTATATATACAAGAACTTTGTGGGGTTGACACTCACATTGTGCTTCATTTATGCACAACTGAGCTAAAGAAAAAAGAGCAATAAGCCAAAGAGGCCAACTATGAAATCATTGTTTGGTAATGACATTTTTGATTAATTTAGACATCATTGCATCTTGAGAACGAAAAATATGAGACAGATTGCTCTACGCATGTGGTTGAACAGACGGAATCAGCATGTCATTGCTTATGCAGAAAGAGTCATCCTCACACTCGAGCAGCTCTGGATGAACCCTAATCTTGATATAGATAGCAAGGGCTAAGGCTCTATTAAGAAGAAAATTGAACTAAAGAACAAGTACATGATTGTTTTCTTCACTTTCAAAGTTTTATCTTAATTACTTGTGCTTTTCTTCGGCCCACAAACTCTTTGTCACATGTAGGTGTGCTCGGGTGAGGACAAAAGCTTTGTTGTGATCAACCAATTATCTCATGCTTACATGGCATCATCGACATGGAACACTCAATTTTTGAGAACACGATTTAAATATCAAACAAGATTTAAAGAAAAAAAAGTTGATAATCGATTCATAAAATATAGCCAAGATCATTTATGAGAGGATAATTGTAATGCTAAAGTTTGAGAGGCAAAGCATGTATTCGAACTAGGGGTGGCAATTTTATCCGCATCCGCACAATATCCAAATATATTCGCAAGTAAAAACGAATATGAATACGGATACAAATTTAGAAAATTTATATCCGTGGAGATATGGTGCGGATACGGATATGATCGTGGATCCGCACCGTATCCGCACCGCTTATCCGCGTCTTTGAATTACTATTTTGCCCATATAAGTTATTAATATATATAAAAATTCTATGGTAATTTCATGTCAATATGAATTTTAAAGTATATTATATATTTATTTTGGATAAATGAATTGGTAATTTATTGATTTTTTAATTAAATATATTATTTTAATATTTTTTTATTAAATACGATGCGGATACAGATGCGGTGCGGATATCCGCATTTGAAACTATGCATATATGGATATCTATATTCACATCCATGGCGGATACGAAGGTGCGGATATGGGGTGCAGTGCGGATACGAATAATGCAGTATATGCACCGTATCTGATCCGTTGCCGGCCCTAATTCGAACTCAAACATGTGTAGTTTTAAAATGTTCATCCCATGGGTGTAACAATCAATTCCAAGGGTTGAGACAAATGAAATTGCCACAAAATGAGCAAGGTTCGTTGGTCAAAGCACTTGTTGCTAGTTTAGAAGTTCGAAAAAATAAAACAAAAACCCTTCTTCAAGATCTAAAGTTGTACCAAAACTAAAATTGTGCATAATTTGTCCGCTCAATTATTAGGGAATGTTCTTATATGTAATGTGGAAATCTTGTAGAAAAGTTTCATATATGTAATCTATATATTTTGTATAAAGTCCTTGTAAATTTACCTTTATTTGGTAGCAAGCAAGGGTCTTGTATAGCCCTTCTGCCTTCGGGGACCTTTAGTGTTGTTTTGATTGCGGTTCAAATTCATTTGTTGCTTAGATGTGGTGTAGTGGCAATTTTGTAATTAAATTCGTTAGAATTTATCATTTTATCCACCATGCATTGTCTCGCCCATGGCTTAGTTAGATTGAGCATAATTGCTTAATTTTGCTAGCCATGGCATGAGTTGTGTTGTACAAAGCGAAGAACTGTGTCATGGCCTATGCAGACTATTCAATTTTCATTATAAGTTTATAAAATATATTTATTAAGTATAAAATTATTGCCTATGCAGACTATTCAATTTTCATTATAAGTTTATAAAATATATTTATTAAGTATAAAATTATTGTGTATATAATTATTAAAAATATATACGCAAGAAACACAATCTACTAATCTACTAAATTTTATTAATTTTAGATGTTCTGATTTATCATAGTATCATCTAGTAGTATTTATAATACATTGGAAGTCAATAAAACTATTTTAGTAAAATTCAACTATCTCAATTCGTGAGCGATCACACCAAAAGCTTGAGTTCCTTTTCGATTTCCTCAATGATTAATGACAACCGCAACATTGCCCTCATATCATATTATCATTCTTGAGCTAGTTTAGTCAAAGAGTTGTCAATAGTGCATATATGTGTGTAACCACTCGTTTATTAACTAGCATAGCCTAGGAAGCTTGTCCCACACCCATTTTGTCATTTGAAGTGTCCTTAAGTATGTAAAAACTTGTATTACAATCAACTAGCAGTTGGCCAATATTTTGCTTGTAAAGGGCACGAGGTGTTGGCCTTATTAAGGTTTTCAACCTTAGTCTCAATATTAGTTTTGATTATAATAAACATATTTCTAATGTGTTTATTAAGTATTCACTTTAGGTTGAAGAAACGATATGTGCACCAAGTTCGATTTTGGATTTCAAAAAGAAAATTTTAGTGAAATTGATACTCGGTGCCAAGGCGTATCAAGAATTAGGTTTAGGTCTAGTTTCTTGTGTAAATTTTTTTAAGCTTCATTTATGATAAATCTTAGTGTTTCAATCCATTTAAACTTGGACTGGACAAGAATTTTGGGCTCGGTCGGATCAGACCCAGAAACGCTCACACTCATGAACCTGGCTCAAGTCACGCCAAACATCACCTAGCTCAGGGGCTCCGCCCGACCATCCAAGGACACTCATGTCCTTCATTAATTATTAGAGATTCAACACTAATAAGCCCGATATCTCTGGGATAAACCTCGACCCATTCTGGGTATATCTCCACGAGATTCGGGGAGACATCATCGCCCCGAGACATTCATATCATGCACTATAAACACACACGATGTGCATCAGGTATACTCTTGATTCCAATTCCATACCCACCACCTGGAATTTCTTCTTACTTGAGTGTCAAAATGTCTATAGAGGTCACGCCCCCCCCCCCCCCCCCCCCCCCTCCCCATTGAAGTCGCACCGGACCAGGAGACGCGAAGGACTGCATCACCCGGGCCGGCTTCAGGCAAGAGCATTTGGCGCCCACCGCGGGCTAAGTAAATTTTACATGCTCCATCATGGTAGGTACCCGCAGATTCAGGCGAACGCTACTGCACATAGGCAACAACCTAGCGGCGGCGTTACCCCGCTACTTGGTGACACTAACACGACGAGAAGTGACGCTCCGGTTCCCACCAACCCAAGATCGGAAGAGCTACACTGTTTGATTGACAATCTCTATATGCAAAATCAAATGTTAATAACTCGGGTCAAGGCGTTAAAACAACGTAGGGAGCAACACCTAGCCAAGCACGATTATTGTCGCTCAGAACATGATGAGGAGAGTCATCTTGAAAGATCTGGGAGGCCGCCCTCTGCTTTTCGGGATGATGTCTCCCACACACACCACAAGCAAGAAGAAGAAGGAACTAGGGTCATAGAGATCGTTCCTCCCCCCACCATCAACTCGGGGCCCTTTGCCAAGCATATTATGGTAGTTCGTCTCCCCTACAACTTTAAACCGTCGACCACTCTTCAGCCTTACGATGTCACGGGTGATCCGACCACCCACCTGATGATGTTTAGATCGATGATGCTCCTCAATGGCACAACCAACTTCATTATCTAATCGAGCTTTCCCCACTTTTTTGGAGTAGGCTGCGCTACTATAGTTCTCGACCCTCTCGCCAGTGTCGGTATACACTTTCTAGGAGCTCTCATGAGCCTTCACCAATCAATTTTCCTTGTCGTGGATTTGCTCCAAGATCGAGGACTCGCTCCACTACATCAAGCAAGGACAACATGAGCCACAAATAGAATACTTGAAAAGATTCCATGACATGGCTATGGAGATCCCTAATCTCGATACACACATCGAGTTATACTCCATCAAACACGGTCTGAAGCCCGAATAGTTCGCGGACCAGATCGCTCTCGCCAAATCGAGGAGTATGGCCGAGTTCTGAGAATATGAGTGTGCTATATAGAGATAAAAGTACTCTGAGAGGACATAAAGGCTGATAGGCAGACCGCCAAAGATGGTGCCAAGGACAAAAAGTCCAAAAAGCCTGAAGAAAAGGCGAGGATCGAGATCGACGCTAGTAGGATAGCGACAGAAGGGGAAGGTTGCCTCCTCGACCTAGCCCCAGGTACGACGAATACACTACGCTGAATGCGAAAAGGGAGATTATCCTTCAAGAGATTTACAACCTGTAGCTGCTCAAATACCCCAACAACACGGGAAAGCTGATATCCCTGTCTAATGCTGACAGAAGCAAGAAGTGTGATTTCCACCGCACCTACGAGCACACCGTCGAAGAGTTTTTGATGCTCAAAGACCAAATCGAGCGCCTAATAAGAGAAGGTCGCCTCGATCGCTACATCAACCACAGACGAAGCCGCAATCGAGACCGGCAGAATTACACCTCACACCATCGAAGTCCGAGCAGGATGCCACCGCCGAGAAGTGAAGGAGGCGACCAAGATGGTCGTAGAGCTGACTAGCTGATCATTGAGACCCGTTGGCTCATCGACCACATAGCTAAGGGATTCGCTGGAGGAGACGGGACAAGCTCAACTAGAAAGAAGTCGCTCTAGCCATCATGCCAATCGACGACGTGACCCACCCACAGAGGCCTCACATCCAAATCCCGGTGTAATTCTATGAACTTGATTTTTATATTGATAAGAACTTACATGACCCCATCGTCATTTCTATAATCGCTAATGACTTCCTTGTTAGGAAAGTTCTATTGGACTAGGGGAGCTTGGTGAAAGGAATGTGCCATTGAGCCAATCATATGTCGATGTGTTTAGGGATTATTCAAGGTTAATCAATTTAATGAAATAGCTTTTTCATCATATGTTGCATCTTTATTCATAAATATTGTGATGAACCCCATAAACCCGGGCAAATGATTCTGAGACCATAATGAGATCATGCCAATGAGACTTGGAATCCAGATGCCCCTATTCTAAATGTTCCTAGTCGTAGGATCATCAATTAGGGGATTAGTGATTCCGAATAGACTAGTGCACTTGGTACATGCCCTATACGATAAGGGGTAGATAATCTCACAGTTACGTATGAACCGTCATTAATGTACAAGTGCAAGTGCTCATTAGAGAATGAGTTCACTAAACGGACCTGCACGAGGAACACAAAATGGAATCCTTACATGAGTGTCAATAGGATGTTCCTCGGGTGATAGTAGGTGCAAGAAGTCATTGGACTTGAGGTTGTCATGGTTACATTGTGAGTGACGACCCATTGCTTTGGTTCTATCCCTACGTGGCTCTCAGCATCATGGTCGGTTATTACTGGGCATGGGGAAGCATTCATGGAGGTAGGTGAGCAACTAACATAGAATCTGTTACTCCTAGTGAGAGGAGGTAATGTCCTATGTGTCCTTGCAAGTGTTGACTCGGAAATCTTTGGCCAGAATATACATGAAAGTCAGGAAGATGTTTCTAACGTTTCATTATTGAGATGACATCTTGGTGGGTGGAATACGTATGAATCAGTATTAAGATTTAACACTTCTTCCATACCTTAGCCGACTTTGGGACATTGTAACCGAGGGATTTAGTTGCACGGTAACTAATCACCGAAGGGCGTTCGATCCCTGTAGATTGAACCTCACACTATCCGGGTAGGGTACGAAGGCATACCCCCTCCCAATCCCCATTCAGTCATAAGGATGGCAAGTGAGCTTATCGCTCGAAAGCCGAACCCCGAGAGGTCATCAACTACATCGTTGGTAGACTTACAAGGAACGGGGAATCGAGCTCTGCTGGGAAAAGATCTTCTTAGATAGTAATAGCGGTCAGTAGCGCCACTCGACCACACCGTCGTAATCTCTGTAATTGCAGGAAATTTCATCATCAAAAGGGTCATAGTCGACCAAGGCAACTCAACTGATATCCTTTTCCACTCTACCTTCGAGAGAATGCAATTAATAGAAGCCTCACTTACCCCATGCAAGGGCGACCTGGTAGGCTTCTTCGGGGAAAGGGTTGACGTTCGGGTAGCCATATGGTTAAGGACGACATTCCAACTCCCAGCCAAGGGCAAAAACAATTGATGTACTATACCTTGTTATCAACATGCCCAGTCTGTACCACATGACCCTAGGGCGATCGTCTCTAAATAATTTGGGAGTCGTTGTGTCTACTCCCTATATGGCATTGAAGTTTTTCGTCTCGGAAACGGAGGTAGGTGTGCTACACACCGATAAAAAAGAAGCATGATGGTGCTATAACGAATGTCTCAAATCAAAGGTGACCGAGACGAAAAAAGAGCCTAGTGGTCCGCAAACGCTCTCCGCATCCAATAGCAAACAATCGACCGGAACCTCCGAACAAAACCCAAGACGGGACATGCGAAAGCATCCATGACTCAACCATTGACAGAACTCAAGCCATGATCAAAAAACACTAATAAGGCTCGGAACCTAGCTCTCCTCCTGTACGCACAATTTCTTTATTTCTCAATAACATTGCATTCCTAGAATTTTTCTCTGTGAATGTTCAGGACAGTACTATGATTATCTCGCCGCTTTAACAAATACTCTATTTGAAACTTATTTGAGTCATCACGCATGAGATCGGCCTAAACCCCATAACACAGACTTTCACCCTCGCGCCGTCATGATCTTAGGCCCCAAAACCCAGCACTCCACTCAGCAACTAGAACTCAATTTTCACTAGTCTGGTTCGCCGGCCTTAGTGTCTATTCTGGTCTCCCTACGCCCTCAACGACCCCAAGTGTATTTCTCGCGAGCTCGGTTTTCATCAAGTTTGGTCCTCGACCCTAAATACGGCCTCCAACTCAGCCCAGTGAGCTCTAAAATGAGCAAAATGACTCCTCGTGCACGGTTCCATCTTACGCTCCTCGGCGAGCTCGGCTTGAACCCCCGAGTGTAATCTTTGGCTACTACGCCACTATTTTCAGCCTCAGAGCCCTTATACGACTCCTCGCGCGCAGTTTCGTCTTACGCTCCTCGGCGAGCTCGACCTGAACCCCCCGAGTGCAATCTTTGGCTACTACGCCACTACTTTCGGCCTTAGAGCCATTACACGACTCCTTGCGCATGGTCCCACCTTACGCTCCTCGGCGAGCTCGGCATGAACCTCCAAGTGTGGTCTTTGGCTACCACGCCACTATCTCCTACCTTTAGATTCTTATCCAACCTACACACTAAGGGACTCGGTACCCTCTCACCGCCACACGATTTGAAAACTAGCCTAATTAAGCAAGGCCACCCTAGCCCCCCAAGGGTCTGCCTAAAAACAAATATCTTTAAAGGGACAAGCCAAACGATACCGGGCAACCAAGTAAAGAAAATAAAGCATACAAATCACAAGGTGAGCCCACAAAGGGCTAACAGTTAAAAGGCCCGAGGGGTAATAATTCGTTATAAGCCGAATAAACTAACCCCGCACACGAGTAATTTAATGAAACTACTTAGCCTCGGTCGATGCAACATGAACCCTCTTCTTTGAAACAACACTCTTTGGCAAATCCTCCTTAGGATGGACAGAAGTTTCTATTGGCTTTAGGTTTTCAACCTTAGCCTTAATCTCGGTCTTGATGGTTTTGATGATAACAAACAAGGAACTAATGATTTCATTGAGAATATCTTTCAGGTTTCATATCGACTAGCGTTCGATGTCCGCAATCAGATAAATCGGAGAAATCGTAAAATTAGAAGGACATTGATCGTCGCGCTCGGGTTCGTCGCAGAAGTTTCTCGAAGATCAACGAGTGCACCCAAGTCGCTTGGATGAGTCCAAAGATCAAGTCAAAAGCTCTCCAAGATGATGCTCGTTGAAAAGTCGAAACCCAAAAATAAAACGCAAAAGAAAATCGACTGAGAAAACAAACTCAGCCTATGTTTAGTCGATCGGGCGGTCGACCGAATAGGGTAAGGTAAAAGGCAGTAGCCCTATCGGTCGACCGATCGATCGACCGGACAGAGGCTAAGCTGTAGACGCAGCTTGTGTCGGTCGATCGATCGATCGACCAAAAATAAAAACGCAAGCTTCTTGCATCTGGCGTCGACCGACCAAAGCCCAAAATGGGCAGTAGCTTGGCAGTCGACCAGTCGGTCGACCGACCTACTGAATGTCGTGACACGAGATCACGTGGGTCGACCGACGGGTTGATCGAAGATCGCGGATAGTGCGATCCGCGTCTGGCGGTCAACCAGTCGGTCGACCAACCACAAGGAAAATTGTAGCGGTTGAATGACCGGTCGACCGATGCTTCGACCGGTGCTTCGATCGGCGGTTTGTAACGGATAGATTTTTATCCGTTGAGCTGTCGTTGCTTCACGAAGGTATAAATACACCCCTGTATGATTCATTTAATTTCTCACACACTCTTCTACAGATCTTATTGAGTCATCCAAGAGAGATCCAAAGCCTTCCAAAGATCAAAACGCTTGCGCTCTGCTACTTCCATGAGTTCTTCTTCCTGCGCACTCTGCTCCTCAACTCGGGCTTCAATTCAAGATATTCTACTTGGCGAGTTGGAGTTTTTGAAGGCCCGAAAAGAGTAGTTAATCTTGTATTTATCCTTTGTTCTTTTCGTTGTATCTTTTAATTATTGTTTGAACTGTTTTAATTTAGGTTTGTAGAAGACCAGGTGTTTGGTCTTGAATTGGGTGAAGTGGTATCCTTGGTGAAAAGGAGTAAAGCCACATGTGTACACTTAGCGCTTACTAGGATTAGTTTTAGTTGTCCCTTAGGTTGAGGTGGGAAAGAGCTCTCGATAGGAAGGCGGGATACTTCCGGGTGTGGAAGTGCATTCGGTTGGAGAGCGGAGTCTTTTCGGGGAAAAGTCCTCGTTGTAAGGGAAACTAATTAATCTAGTAAAACCTAGTTTGAAAATCCTAAACGGAGTGCTTAGGTAGTGGAGTAAGCATTGGGGCCGAACCACTATAAATTGCGTGTTTGCATTGGTTTGATTGTTTGTTTTTATTGCTCCATCATTTATAGCTTCCGCATACAATCACATAATTGCATCTTGCATAAACCGATTTAAGAAATCAATTAAAAGTGAATTTAGGCTAATTACTTAGTAAATACACTATTTACCCCCCCTCTAGTGTCGCCATTTCGCTCTCAATTTCCTCCTTGGGTACTGAAACCACCAACATGCCATCCTTCACTTCCTTGGATGGGTCGACTTTTGAAAAAATCGATTTCGGGAGCTAGAAGTTGAGCCTGCTCGATGGCTTTATAAAAACCTGCATCATACACCCGGACAGTAGCACTGTTTAAGTGATGCACCTCGGCCTCAAGCCTTTGTGCGTCAGATCGCCATTTGTCCCCCTCAGCCCGTAGTTGCACTTCTGCCGCTTTAAATTCATCTCGCAATTACGCTTTAGTTACCTCAAATTCAGCTTGCAACCGCGCTCTAACTACCTTAGTCTTGGCCTCCAAACGGGAATTCTTCGCTATGACCACAACCAAATCTCGATGAAGCTTAGCTAACTCTGCTTGAGCAGTTGCAGCTTGACTTTCTGCCTCTTTTACTCGGGTGTTTAGAAGATCGACCTCACTGATCTTGGATTCTGGAGCCCTCTTTAACGGCTCAACCTCACGAGAATGAACGGCCGACTCCCTGTGCAAAGACTCTTGCAGTTGCCCGACCAAGATAAAAAAGCCAGATTGAAAAGACTCACATGGGCCTACCCCCACCAAGGATGCCACCTGAACACCACTGCCACCCTAGAAGGATTAGTTGGCGAAGGAATTTTCACAGTCTCTACAGGCACGATCGTAACCCCACCTACTGGGAAATCTGCCGATTGGGAACTTGGTGTTGGTGAAATAGCCACACTAGAGGGGGGGTGAATAGTGTGTTGTCTAATTTCTTCGTCTAATTTCGATTTTAATCGTATTCTTAGATCACTTAGGCAATTCAAGATTGAATGACTAAATGCAGAAGCGATAAATGATAAAGCAATAAATACAAATAGGATATCAATGCAAACACAATGATTTATAGTGGTTCGGCTCCAATGCCTACTCCACTACCTAAGCACCAAGCTTAGGATTTCCAAACTAGTTTTACTAGATTATCTTGTTTCCTTTACAATGATGACGTTTTCACCGGAGAGTCTCCGCTCTCAAACTGAAGACACTTCCACACCCGGAAGTCTCTGCCTTCCTACCGAGAGCACTCTCTCACCTCAATCCTAAGGACAACAAAAACTAATTCTAGTAAACTACGTTTACACAAGTGGCTTTACACCTTCTTCACCAAGAATATCACTCAATTACAAGACCTAACACTAGGTCTTCTTGCACGTTCAAATATAATGAAATAAATCACAAAAATACACAAGTAATGGAGCAAATAAATAATACAATAAATACTTAGCTCCAAACATGAGTCCTAGTTCCTCTTGATGCCTCAATGATAAATCGTTCAAAGCTGGAAGGCAAGAACAATGATGTATCTTAGAAACTTTCTAGGATTATCAAGAAGATGACTCAAGAAAAGCTTTAGAACGATCAAGAATTGGCTCAATAGAGGCTTGAATCAATTGTTAATTGTGGTTAATGAAGGATGGAGAGGAGTATTTATAACCCCTTAACAGAACGACAGCTCAACGGGTGGAAAACTAGCCATTTTCGTCGTTCGATCGCTTGTCGATCGATCGTCGGTCGATCGCCCAGCGACCGTTGGCCTTAATTACTTTGTTCGGTCGACTGACGGGTCGATCGAATAAGTCACGAGTCTGCGATCCTCAATCCGGTCGATCGACACACGCACTGCCAGATATTGGCCTCAGTCGATCGATCGCCCGGTCGACCGAAGTAGCCACTGTCGCTTTTTAACCATCTTCGATCGACCGAATTGGCTACTACCAATTTTCAACACTATTTGGTCGATCGACCGGTCGACCGAACCTGGACTGGGCAGTTTGGTTAGGCTTAGTTTGTTCGTTTTCTGGTTCTGTCTTCACTAAGTCTACTTATATAACATTAATAACTTTAAAACATAAATGTTATATAAGAATTACCCCCCATTTGAATTCAATAAAAATATCTAAAAAATTAAAATACTTAAGAATCAAAATCTAGTTTTTGGGGACTAGCACAAATTTTTGGAAAACGAAACTTTTCTAATTTTTCAGGTCAAATAAGGGTAGGCTAAAGGCTTTCAAAAAATCATAAAAAATACATTGTTATCTAATTTTAACCCAAGGAACAATTACCGTAATTTTTTATGTCAAGAAAGTATCTAGGTCATATAGCCCTCCAAGGAGCTCCCTAGGTTATTTCAGGACAGTTTTCGGGTTTTCATATTTTGGGATTCAGGGATGGTTTTTGGGTTCTAATGCATCATCATAAGGATATTACAATATAAACTAGACACCCTAAACCTATACACTATCTTCTCGACGAATCCTAGCACGTCGATCAATGTCCTTCCGATTTCCCGATTTCTTCGATATTTTCGATCGAGGACATCGTGCGCTAACCGATATGGAACCTGAAAGTATTTCTTAGTTAAATCATTAGTTCTATATTTGTTATCATCAAAACCGAGATTAAGACTAATGTTGAAAACCTTAAGCCAACACTTGGATTCTTGATGGAGCTTCTATCTCTTTTGCGACGTTTCAAAGGGGAGCAAGGAGGAGTATGAGCATCCGATAATGCCAATTGTTCGTTTGTATCTAAAGCAGGAGATGCTAAAGACCTTGAAGGCCGAGACTTCACGGACCTTAACAAGGTCTTCGTCAAGGGATCGTTCTTCGATTCATTTACCCTCATTGTCATCCACCGAGTGCGAGCATCAGGAGCCTTTCACAACAAAGACATTTTCCCTACACAAAAAATGGTTGGACGAGTGAATAATTTTCATATGAAGAAAAGACACTGAATGCATTACATTGCAAAATCTACTTATATATTCCAAGACCAAGGACTCATCGTGACTTCTATTTAAAATCTCTTGAGAAGCAAGAGAACAAGCGGACAATTCTTTTCTAAAAAGTCAATTAAAACTTCATCCTCGGGAGGGATACTCCCCTCCTCAAAATCTTGAATAGAGTAGGGATCTAGCTTCCAGGACAAAGAGAACTTCTCAACACAACTTGGAGCCTCCAACCAGAAGGGCCAAACCCTCTCTCACGATCTACCTTGAAGAAGCGGGCCTTGAAGCCTTTGTACGAACTCTTAAACAAAGCAAAAAGCTTCCTCCATAGGACATCTTTGAAAGATACCCACCGTCCTTTCTGGGCACCCTTCGCTTGAAAGAAAAAAAAGAAGACGTGGAGGCTTGGTTTGATCCTAAGCCATTTCATCACAATCTCAAAGCACCGAAAGAAAGCCAACTGCTCGGGTACAATTATGTGGGAGCCACGTTAACCAAATTCAGGACGTCATGCTCAAACTCGGTGAAGGGTAGACGAATCCCCAATTCTTCGAAAAAGGTCTAGTATATGAAGATGAATTCTGAGTTAGTATTACAACACACCTGGTCCGACTAGAGGCTTGGAAGACATTCGTAGTCCTCCTTGTTGCCTTCACGAGCAATAGACACCCTCTCTTGGAAAGATAAAATGTTGTTAAGGTCGATTAACGTCGAACTACTTAATTTCACATCCTCCTAGACCCAGGAGTAGGAATCTAAATCCCTCACCGACGTCCCAATTTCTGATTTTACTACAACACCCTTTCTCGCCATCACGAAACCCTAGAAATGGGGACGAGTTAGTTTAAACCTACAGACCTAAGACAGGACCTACAAGAACAACAAAGAACTCACCTAAAGAAGAAACAAAGGTGGCGACAATCGAGAAAAATTTGAAGTTGCTGCTGAAGAAAATCCCTAAAAGCACCGAGTCAAGGAAGAAGCTAAGCTTCGAAGGCAAGAAAGAAAAAAAACTTTATAGGCGGCATGATAAGCGAAGAACTTCCTCTCATCGAACCGTCAATAATCTCGACAGAGACAAATCTGGACCGTCCAAGCAAAGACGACGACATCCTAGGGAATAAGGGGTTGTGGATTGGACTAGAACTATTGGGTCCGATCGGATTAGACCCAACAACGCCCCACTACTCATCTCGGGCCGAACCAAACGGTTCCGTCCAGAGGGCTTCACCCAACCACACTCTTGGATTTGACTCAAGCTAGATCAAACGACTTTGCCTGGGGGATCCACCCGGTCAAACGAGGATATTTACGTCCTCCCTTATCACGAGGTATACGCCATTACAAGCCCGTCATCTTCGGGATCAATCTCGACCCATTCTGAGCAATGTCCCCATGAGATTACTGGGCGACGTCATCACCTCCACTTGTAATAAATACAAACGTACCCCCCCCCCCCCATGGCGTCGAGCCAAAATGCCCCAACTATCAGTCAGGAACAATTTTCTCAACTTCATCGTAGGGTTAAAAACTACATCTACTAATATCATGACATGTGATATACTAATTATGTTTTAGGTTATTAATTTTTTTTTCATTTAGTTCCTTAAAATATTTTATTTTTTTCTGTTTGATCCCCTCTTTAGTCCATGTCAGCATTCTATATTGGCACTTAACATCAAAAGTTAACGGATGGACCAAACAAAAATGAAAATAATTTTTGAGGAATTAAATATTTTTTTTATAAAAATAATGGATTAAATTAAAAAAATATAATATTTTAGGAGATCAAAAAATATAATTAAGTTTTTTTTAAATTAACATGAGATCTAAGTTTATGATGAGTTGAAGTATGAAAGAGTGAGATGTTCCCAAATGGTTCATATTCAAAGTCCTAATCTTAAATGCGATTCAATTTAGATCGGAAGTTCGGAATCCAAGTCGCCCGCGGGCCGCGGTTCATATTCGAAGTTCTTTAGGGTTACCGAACCCCGCTCGTCCCAGATTTCTCTCGTGCTCGCGATCGCAGGTCGCTCTAAGGTATGGCTCCTTCCCTTCTCCATGTTTACCGGCCGAAGCCGCCGGAGCTCCGCCATTTCGACCATCTTTAGAGACGATCCGTCTTCCTTCATCTTCCTCCCCTCCTCTCTGTTGTCTTCTCGGTGCTCCCGACCACAGCCTCCAATTCAGCTCTCTCCATTCTCCTCTTCGTCTTCCTGCCTATGCTCTTTACGCTGGGCCACTATTTGGTAGCTTCGCACTGCACCCTGCCTCTTCTTTCTGTATCACTTCCAAGTTTTTTCCGGCTGTGGTTTGAGTATAGCGAGGTTCCAAAGAGAGATGTAGTCTCTCATCTACTTATTTATTAGAACCCTGACCTTGACGCAGGCACAGTGACGCCTCGGCCTCCTAGTCGCCCTTCGACCTACGCCTTTCTTCAGATTTGCTCCGCACGCGGCGAGTAGTGCCCCGGCTGGCCTGACGCAGTGACCCGTCGCCCTCCGCAAGGCTCGTCGGCCTGCAGATCTGCTCCCCACGCGGACAGCAAGCGTTCTACCAAACGAAGCACGCAGAGCTCAAAGGCCAGGTGTTTTTCCCCTTCTTTCTTCTCTCGAATCCCTTTCCTATTTCACTGAATTGGGTGTGTGCAGTCAATTCCCCAATCCCTTCTTTCTTCTCATGCAATTGATGGAATGCAGGTTGAATTGGTTACTGAAACTGGAAGGCTTTCAAAGAACACATCTTCAACCATCTTCAAAAGCATTACCTTGATCAAAAGGTATACATTTTTTTCCTTTGTGATTTAATAAATGAAATATGATTTCAGGTTTTCCTTTGTAACTTACATAGCATGTAAGTGGTTAACTACATATTAGGAAACATGGTTCTTAAGAGTTTTGGTATATGAAAATATCAATTTCTGTTGTTTGAGATGTCTTTATAAATGTCAGTGCAACACACTACATAACCAAGCTTCTTTGCATCTGATACCTGGTTAATTTTATCATTTCCTACTTTGAAACCTTCCAAGTGCTTGACATTTCATATCAGTTTCTGCACATGTACAAGATCAAAAATTTGCTTTGTCATGTACCTATTGCATGCGAAATATGTGGTTGCAAAGGATTGACTTTTATTTAAATTAACTGCAGCTCTTTACTGGAGTCCATGGGAAGGTGCTTTCCTGACTGGAGCTCCGATAAAAGGTCAATCTTGGTCTAGGACCTTAGAAAACCAGTTTCCATTTTTTTACTTTTATATGTTTGCTTTCATATCAATTTGAAGAATTATTACATCATTATATTGAATATTATAAATTTGGTATTCCAGTTGTGCAGCTAAAGAAATCTGAATTTTTGCAGCTTCATCTCAATCTGAACTTTTAAGTCCCCTTCTGGTGACAGAACTATGCAACACCTTTAATATCCTATTTTTAACATATTATACATTGATAGAATAACAAAGTTATCTCCTACTCTAAAAATGACCTTCTTTCATCATTAATGCTGAAATTGATAGAATAGCATTATTTTGTCAATTGTAATGCTGTTAACTAATTGCCAATTCAAGTTTCCCCCCCCTCATTTTGATTCCTAGCTCTGCTACTAATGCCAACTTCAAGTAGGACATTGGCAAATCGGAGTTCCTCATCGAGTTTTACGCCTTTTGGTGTTCCCTTTACTGTCTCTTATCTGACAATGTTCTGCTATTCTTCTTGCTTTCTTCGAAGCCTATGAATTTGTGATGGTTTTGGTGGTTTTTGAATTATTTTAGGGAATTGTTCGTCAATATACTAGATATATGATATGGTAAGTTGGTGAATCTGTGAATTTATGCTTTTGATGATCTCGGATTTGTGAGAATGTGATGATGTTGAATTGGTGAGCTTGTGAATGTGATTTTCAATGCCTCTTTTTCTATTTGCTCTATTGGAATGGAAGGTCCCAAAGCTTCTTCTTAATGGAAACCGAGTAGGGTTCACATTGGTAGGGAAGGAATAACCAAAGTTAGGATCGGCAGTAGGGTATTTAATTGGGTTCACATTTGTTTTTTAGTAAAAAATGTGGGTACCCAATCCATTGTCATTCTATGTTTTTAGATTATGGCACTGGGTAAATGAGGAGAAAAGATTAATAAATCTTGAAGAGATTGCCAATGTTTAAGTATATAGGTGCAAGACATCAATTGTATGGATTGTGGTGATCTACTGCTAAATGCATTCAGTCAATGCACTAATCATCTCATATACTTAAAATTCTGCTTTGTGTTCAATTGTTCATATTAGGCACAACAGTCTTGATTTTCTCTTATGTACTTAAAGTGAAGATATAGTTTTATATCGGCTATTTTTTATTTGGTTACTTAATTAGGTTATAACTGGATGAATTGACAGTTCACATCATACGTGCTAGTAGTTCTGATGAGTATTTCTGATCCAACAAAATCGTGAACTTCATCTTGATCATCTGAACATGCATAATGAATCGATTTTGTGGTAAATCATGGTCAACATGACTGGCCATTGTTTTTTTCAATTCTCTTTAACCTTTTTTGGTATGCAGGGATTTTCACTCCAAGAAAAAGTATTCTCTGAGTTGCTTGCAGTTAGTTGAATGGTGGTAGTTGGTAGCATATGCAGAGCATGACTAGTCTCATCTTGCATGGTATGATACAATTACCACTACTCATTATATTCTTCGATGAAAATCAATGCAAACCTTGCATTCAAAATAAATGCATATGTTTGGAAGTGTTTTAATTTTCTTTCCTTCAATTCAATTTCAGTTCCTATATTTTCCTTCCTACAATGAGTAGAACTTTGTCTAGCATTTTCCAGGTCAGGAATAATGATGTTCTCATTTGTTGGAAATTATGTCAATTGTCAAATAGAATTTGTTGTGTTCCCCTAAGGTATAAATGGACATCAACTCCAAAAGCCTCAACTCTTGTAAAGGTACACAAACTAATGATCCTTGAAACTATATGCAGATAAACTTAAGCCTTTTTATATTTGACATATGTGATGCAAACAAATCCAAAATAATAGTTTTAAATGTTGTACTGGACGATACAAACAGTATTTACAGATTTTTGAAAAAACTGATACCGGGTGTTCTCGATACAGGTCCTTTACTAAGCGCATCAGGTCGGTACCACTCGGTACAAAGCTTGTACTGGGTGGTACATGCTTAGGGATGTCAACGGGGCGGGTTCGGGGTGGATAGTGCCACACCCGCACCCGCACCCGTTTACTAAACCCGTCTCCCGTACCCACACCCGCACCCGCGACGGATATCTGTCACCCGTCCCCTCGCGGGTAATTGATACTCGCGGATATCCATTTAATATATGACAAAAAAATTCATTTTATTATAATAGTATACCATCAACAATTCTCATTTCACCATTATTAATAACTTGATTGAGAAACATTAATCCATAAAATAAACTACGTAATAATTAAATTCTAAACCATAAAATTGTCTTAAGAAATAGCAATAACCATTTATGCAACATTAAATTTAAAACCAAAATTAAATTTAAAATCAAATTACTTTCAACTAAAATTGGGAATTGATATAATATATAAATATACATTATATTTAGATAAATGAAATCTAATGAATAGATGGTTTAGATTTATTTTTAAACTTTCCATTACATAAAATTATAAATTTAATTTTTCATATATATTGGTGGGTAGCGAGTATCTGTGAGTGTGGATAATATAATATCCGTACCCTTACCCATTTATTAAATGGGTAAAAATTTATACCCGTACCCATATCCGTGGGTATAATATGTTCCCCATACCCGACCTGTGTCGGGTAAATATCCGCGGGTACGAATAATATTGCCATCCATATACATGCTCAACAACTAAATTTTCAACCATTATGCATGGTTTGTACCGGCCCCAAATGACTCTTTCAGCCGTTGGGGGCAGTTTTTTTATGATTTTGTTGCCTATATAAAGCTCCCAAATTTCTTATTTACCCCCTCAAACTCATACTCTCTTGGTCTCTTCTACTCTCTCAAATCTCATATTTACATTGTAACTTGAAGATTAAAATCATCTTTTTAATGTATTGGACCATGATTGAGAAGTGTATGTATGTTTTTTCATCATTTGTCAGTGCATTATGTGTGTTTTTTCTCATTTCAATGACAACATAATATTTTAGAGCTTAAAATTATGCATTGGAGCTTAGATTTAAAAAAAACGAAAAAATTTGATACAAGCCAGTACATGCTTATTTGTATCGGACCGTACTGTGTATTGGTTATGGTACGGTACGGTATGGTACTAGTACGATATTTGAAACTTTGTCCAAAATAATACCCCATCCTCTTCCTTTTTTTCCAAAATGGGATGCGATTAAGAATTCTTGTGTGTCATGTGGTATTAGATGCCTTACTGCTTGTTTAACTATTTAATTCAAAGTTAGGGGTGCGAATGAGCTGAGATGGGCCGAATATAGAATCGTTTGAGCTTGACTCATTCGTTTGAGTTCGTTCGAGCTTTAATTTCTATGTTTGAGCTCAACTCATTTTAAGTTTTAAGTTGTTCCAGCTTAAACTCAAGCTTAGCTCAATAAACCTAGTCAAGCTCTTACACGAGTTAGTAACTAGCTTTAAAGCTCATAAAAAGGGGGTTAAAATTAGTTTAACTATAAAAGTATATATACCTAAGAAGTGAGCATAAACTTAAACAAGCATTTGATAAGTATTTGAATGAATCCATTTGCGAACGTTAAACAAACTTGAGCTTGAACATATACAAGTTGAGCTTGCTTATGTTTGAGCTGGGCTCATTTAATAAGCAAGTCTAATTTTTTTGTTCAATTTTTTTTTGTTTAATAAATTAACAAACATAAACAAAATCAAATATGTTCACGAGCCATTCATCGAGTGTATTGGTTCGTTTTTACTCCTATTCAACATAATGATGTTGAATTTGACGAGATCCATCATAATAATGCAAGGCCAATTTAGTTTACAATTTTCCTCAAAAACCATTATAGGGACAGCATATCACACTTTTTATAAGGTAGTATATTTTTGCGTTTACATCTATACTTAGATATAAAGTCTTAGCATTATAATTTTCACTATTTCAGTAATCTTTAGGGTAAGGCATGTAATAGTAGTAGCATCCACTGCTTAAGTAAGCTACAGGCGAAGGCATGCAATAGTAGTAGCAACCACTGCTTCAGTAAGCTAAGGCTCAGGCATGCAATTTGAAGATATCTAGCAGTAGCTGTATGGGTATCAATAAGCATTTCTAGTATTATCTTTGAAATCTTTAATTTCTAGTATTTGGATAAATATGCTGTCAATTTTTTTCTTAGTCATTTTAGAAGCTAGGTAATGGCAACAACACAATATTTAAGGGATAAGAACCAAACATCATAGTGCTTAATATGGGATTAATTCTGGCCCCAACCTTGATGGCTGAGTAACTTGAACATTTGTTTCCCTATCATTTCTATGGATGTGTATAGAAGGAAATTTTAATTTACTTTTCTCACCAGTTCAGAGTTTCATCCAGCCTTGGTATACCTTTTACTCCAATCATGTGCATGTACAGACCATCCTTGAATTTATTTATTGTTAATCCTTGCCCTATCTTCTCTCCTTTTCTCTTTCAGGTGTACCACCGGTTGAGATTTCTGAAAGTTTTATTAGTAAGCTTCACCTAAGCATTTCAAATGGCCTTCCTCATGCAGAACCTATCATCACTTTCAAGACAGATGAAAGGGAATTGGTGCACATCTCAACTTGTTAGATCCATTTACCAAGATACCTTATATATTTCCTTTTAATATTAGTGAGGTCCTCTATTTACCAGGTACAAGGCATTCTACAAATGCTTCAAGGATTCTGCAGTTCTTTGTTTTACTGGGATGAGCAAAAACACAGATATTGTGTAAAGGATGGGATATATGTGTTGCACCTATCATATACAAGTTTGTATAATATTCTGAGCCAGTTTTTATTTGCTGGTACATGCTTGAAGCAAGTTGAGTTGTATGTTCAAAAGATACAGTCTATACATGTCAGTGTCCCTACCCTAAAAGCTTTTGCTAATTCTGTCTCTTTGTGGCTCAGGGTATGCATCATTTTGAAATCTTTTTAGCACTTCATAGCAATTTTTTTTGTCTTTCTTTCGTCTAACTGTATTTATTCAATGAAAAAGAGGCTGCGAGATGTTGCTTTGGAGGAGGAAGTCAACTCTGTTAGTTCAAATACTGGAGCCGCTGCCACTCTCCTTCGAATGACCAATTCTTTATCAAGGTCAGGTTTGTAGTTTATAGATAATTTCTTCTTTCTATTATGTTAGCATCAAGCTTATTATCGCGACCAAAAAAATTTCGCGGTCGCGAACCTTGATATCGATATATTGTTTCGCGACCGATATATCATCCACGTCGCGACATATCGACAATATAATATAAATTATAAATATTATATATATATATAACAGTAAACATAGAATATAGAAAAATCCAATTAAATTCACATAGCATGAACTATAAAACATCAAATAGCTAAGTGGTCTATATTATACTCAATTAATACCCAAACAATCAATTGAACAGTATTAATACTCAAACAATTAATGTAACACTATAAGACATGAGCAATCGGCAATTAAAGAGAAGAAATCAATTAAAATATAGATGTAAGACCACTGCTACAGCAATCAGCTACAGAAATTAATTAAAGAGAAGAAAGCATTCAGCTACAGTAATTATATTTCAATTTAAATTAAATTAGACCACCGCAATCAAATTTTGATTAGACCACAACATATGCAGAAGACCACTGCAATCAAATTTAAATGAAGAAGAAAAAAGACCAGTAGACCACTGCAATAAAAAAAGACCTCTGCGCACAGTTTAAAATGAAGAAGAAAAAAAGAAGAAGAAGACTAGTAGACTAGAAGAAAGAAAAGAAGAAGAAAAGAAAGAAAAGAAAAGAAGAAAGAAGAAGAAGTGAAGAACCTGTAGCGCGAGCGTTGGCGTCTTGGCGAGCAGCGAGCGTTGGCGTCTTGGCGAGCAGCGAGCGTTGGCGTCTTGGCGAGCAGCGAGCGTTGGCGTCTTGGCGAGCAGCGAGCGTTGGCGTCTTGGCGCGCAGCGAGCGTTGGCGTCTTGGCGCGCAGCGAGCATTGGCGTCTTGGCGCGCAGCGAGAATTGGCGTCTTGGCGCGCAGCGAGAATTGGCGTCTTGGCGCGCAACGAGCGGCGTCTTGGCGAGCAACGAGCTTCTAGCGTGTGGGTTTCGAGCGGTGTTTTTTTTTCTCTGTGTCGTGCCGCAAGAGTCGAGCGCTTTTTTTTGAGGCGTTTTTTTAAAAGTTAGGTTTTCCTAACTTCCTGACTCATCTCGTCGGGATCTCGTCCATGGATGAACGAGATCCCGACGAGATGACATATATCTCGCTACCCATCATCTCGTCCAGACGCTATGAGATTTCTGGGCGAGATGATGCTATCTCGTCGCTATCTTGTTCTGGGCGAGATGATGCTGTCTCGTCGCTATCTCGACGAGATAGCGACGAGATGATAACACTGGTTAGCATCTAGTTTGAATATGAATAACTACATATCTGAGTTCTAGTTCTAATTGTTCTCTCTGATAGTTTAACAATTGCAAAAAGATGGCTAGTGATCCACACATATATCATGGTATCCCTCTAAAGATGCAAATATCATTAGCAACCTCTAAGATTGATATGCTTGCACAATAGGGCGACATCATGAATCTTTTGATTTATTTGGATAAAGTCCTTATTATTTTTACCTATCTCTTCCTGGGTATTCTTGTCCCTCTTGGGTTTTCTAGCCTTAACTTCTATATCCTTTTGGTCTCATAAGAAAATATTTTTCCTTAATCGATGATGCTTTTTTACTCCTATGTGAAGACTATAACTAGTTAACTTCCTTTTCTTGCTCCTGTGTTGTTCAGTTGATTGTTCCCTTAGGGCCCGTTTGGTTCGCAAACTCCCCGTCACAGGACACCAGACAAGGACAAGGACAGAACACCAGGTGTCTTGGGACAACAACTATACCATGTTTGTTTTGTCAATAACAGGATACGATATCGAGTCCCGTCCTGCGTTTGTTTTGCTATAACACAGCCCCGTACATGACAAAATGACCAAAGTATCCTTGCATATTTTTAATGCTCAAATTCAATTTTATACATAAAATTCTTCATACATAAAGTAGTCTTAAAATTTTTTAATACATAAAAAAATCTTAATACATAGTATCAAATAACACTATACAATAATTAAGGATTACCAAGCATATAACACAGTAATTAACCAATGACAACTAACATATAAATTAACAACTAACATTAACTATTTACAACTAACATATAAATTAACAACTAACATTAACTATTTACAGCTAACATATAAATTAACAGCCAACCCTGTAATTAACTAATTGCAGCTAACATATAAAACAACAAAATTAAACACATACAAATTGACTAATTAACAGACTGGACAGTAAAATTAAACACTGTATTCATTTAAAATTAAATAGAAGTCACTAATCCTAATTGTAAAACACCATATCTAACTATAAAACACCAAATCAGATAATTAAATATAATTTAAACTACAAATCTTAATAAAAAATCAATTTTCCAATGATTGATTTCATTACTGCAGTGGAAATAAATTTTAAAGAAAAATTTAAGTAATGTAGAATAAAGGAGTTTCAGTAAGAAGAATGGTGGAAGTTTGGAAGACGGAGGAAATAACAAAAACCAAACACCACAGCAAACAAGAAGATGATGCATGAATACATCATAGTAGGATTACCAAACACCAACCAAGCAAGCATCACATGTTCACTAATTTAAGAATACAAATAGATCTTTAATCTGAATCAGAACTAACACACGGTTGATTGTAATTTAAGAATACAAATAGATCTTTAATCTGAATAAGATGTTCACTAATTAGGATTGTAATAACTTCCACCAATTTCCTTATAAAAAGTAGAGGGTTTCACATCAAGCGTGCCCTCGTCGCCCCCCGTGGACATTGAGGTGGTTCATCCTGGACAAGGGGTTTTCGCTGACAGGCGTGGTCAACGCCGGATTGTTGTGGCTGGAGGGTGAGTCGGCGCTGCTATTGGTGGAGGTGGAGTGGCTGCTACTATGTGTGCGCCTCCCCTTCCTCTCCTCCGCGCATCAATCTCTCCACTGCCTCTGCCACCTCCTCCCTCCCCAACATGGCTGGTTCGAGGCAAGCAATCTTGCGCCCAGCTCCATCAGCTGCGGCGGAGAGAAGCTTGCCATGCTGCCAAAGCTCACGTAGATCACCGACTTCGGCTGCTGCGAGTTGAGTCAGCGCAAGCAATCTTCCTCGTCGACGGCGGCCGTATTCTCGATCTGTTGTGGCAAGCCGGGGAGCGCAAAGGGCTCCGTCAAGGAAGGGATGAGCTCGTGGCTCTTGTGTCGGAAGAGGTTCTCGATGGCTAACGGAGACAAGCAGTTGTAGCCGTTGAAGAAGAAGCGGGGGGGGGGGGGGGTTGAACTCGGGGGGTAATTTCGTCTATTGCAGCGCCTGTCCTCCGCCCGATTTTGGTGTACCGAGAAATTTCTCGGTACACCAAATCCTGTCATGAAGCCCTTTTTGCAAACCAAACAGGGGACACGGGCCGCTGTCCTGTCCAGTCCCCCGTTTTTTAGCAAACTAAACGGGCCCTTAGAAATTTCTCGGTACACCAAATCCTGTCCTGAAGCCCTTTTTGCAAACCAAACGGGGGATATGGGCCGGTGTCCTGTCCAGTCCCCCGTTTTTTAGCAAACTAAACGGGCCCTTAGTTTGTGGCATTTTAAATTATGCTATTCAATAAGAGGTGCAAGCTGAAATCCTACAATTTACTACCTATTTCTTCACTCTTTCAGTATTACATTCTTGTTCTATTACATTCTTTCACAATTTTAAACGGGCCATGAAGAGTTTTATTCCTTTAGCATTTTGCTTATTCTCATCTCACTTGAAACACCAATTTATAGTCTATGTGCAGGGGCAGAGCTTCTTCTTCAGGTTGTATCTGGAGCAATTCCTAGTGCCTATCTTCAAACATCTCCACCAGCAAATGAACTGGCAGTTCAAATTCTCAACCATCTTTTCAAAAAGTTGAATGAACTCTGCCTTGTACAAGGTGGCGAGGTTGCAGATGCTTAATTCACATTCAATTTTCTTTCAATTCTTTTCCACCTTAACGTGCACAACTTAATTTAGAAAAGTGCTTTTGAAACAATAGGAGGAGGCATACCATATGCTGCTTTTCTTGCTCACTGAAAGTTTGTTGCCATATCTTGAGGGGCTTGACTCGTGGCTATATGATGGGATTCTTGATGACCCTTTCCAAGAGGTATTTACTTTTGATTTGAATCTATTGTACTAATATTCAGCAGAATATTCTACAGTATTCAGACTGTTAAAAAAGTAAATACTAATTAAGGTGATTAAGATTTAGGATACAATGTCATAATGAGCATAGTTCACCTGTATCTCACTGTATCTTCCATTAAGCATAATATATTGGCATGGATCTTTCATTGACTCTAAGAAATATCATTTATTTTAAATAAGATAATCTTATGTTCTCTTTTCATGCTATGCTTTCAGAATAGAATAATATTATATCTTTTGTGATCACCAGCATACAATTAGATTGAAAAGATCTATACAGTGGAAAACTGAAATTTCATCTTTTTCATTGTCTTTTAACTGCTTTCTTTCTGTTATCTGAGCTTCATTACAGATGTTTTTTTATATGAATGAGGGAGTTTCCATTGATCAGCCAGCATTTTGGGAGATGAGCTATCTTCTTAGATCAAGAAGATGTAGTAAAGCAAAATCTGACCATGGTATAGGGATCTCGAGTGATTCTGAGTTCTGTGCAAAAGAGAGAAGAAAAATAAGTGACCAAGAACCTCTTTTAGTGCCTACATCTGCTAGAGGGAGAGAACAGGCAAACATTGATGATATAACCTGTCCTATATTTCTTAAGGACATGGCTAAGGCTATTGTATCTGCTGGGAAATCCTTGCAATTGGTCAGACATATTCAAGATGAGCACACTTTATTGTCAGATGGCAACAAAGCAACTGGGTCTGACAGGTATATATCCTCAAATGGGTTTGAGTTTCACCATCAGACCTCTTATGAACAAAACCAATGTGATAATCCTGATAGGAAGTCTACCTTTCATTTTGATAAGAATAATCATGCACGGGTTATGGGATTTTTGACATTACCTGAGGTCTTCCTGGTATCATTGGTGGGTTTGCTAGGTGATGGTGATCATACTTACAAGTGTTTGTGGATGGCATCCCCTGAGATTTCTCAGATACACAAACATTTGATGTTGGGAGGTAATATTGGAACAACAGTTCAAGAGGGTGAACATAATGCAGTTGCTTCTGGGAGAATTTGGCAGAAGTTCTTAGCTAATGCTGTAGTTGGGCGGGTACACACTGACATTGGTGGAGGGGATTATGCTGAGTCCACAACAACTTATCCAATATCTCCTGTTAACGCAGAAGGAACAGAAAAGCCTGCAAAAGTTCACAGAGGGCAGTGTCAAGATAATGAAACTGATAGTTTATTAGGAAATAGTATTCTGTACTCTTTGTGCCCTGGAAATCCAGTAATAAATGTTAGCAGAGAGTTTCTTAGAAAGAACATGTCCTCTTGGAATGAGCTTAACATATCCAAAGATTACCATCTTCCTCCAATTAATGATGAAAAATTACGTGAGAACATATTTGGTGATCAATATCTTGATTTAAGCATGGACAGAGATCCATTGAGCAAAGGAACCCTCCCTAGACTTAATAGAACTAACTACACTTGTGGTTTTCTCTTTGATGAACGGGAACACTTGCGCAGGCAACATGATCAAATGGCTTTAGAAACTTTATACACCTTTCCTACTTTTCTTCCTTGTTTTCAGGTACCATGAAGTTGTGCTGTACTTATTTATACTATTTTTCTGACAGATTCATCAGATTGAACTTATTGAAATAATGTTTGTAAAATCAGGAAAATACTGCTGTTTCAGACCTTCTTCCTTTTCAGAGAAATAGTACCCTTGCATCGAGAATTCTTAAATGGATTAAGAGCAACAAATTGAAGGACACATTACAACCTGCAGTTATCATCCAGGAATGTCTTACTCTTTACATCAGGAAACAGGTAAAATAGCTTTCCTGTGTTGTGACTTGTGAGTATGTAAACTCATATGCTGCTAAGATTTTGTTGTTACATCTTAGGTGGATCATGTTGGTAAGCATATCTTGTTGAAATTGATGAATGATTGGAAATTAATGGACGAACTTGGTGTCTTACGTGCTATTTATTTATTAGGCTCAGGTAAATTGTTCTGTTTTTTCTAAATTAATAGTAAATGTATGTTATGGGCATGCATGCCTGATGATTCTGTATATCAGGTGACTTGCTGCAGCAGTTCCTTTTTATAACTTTTAATAAATTAAACAGGGGAGACATATGGGAGGATGACTTTGAATTGAATACCATATTGCAGGTATGGGATTGTTCAAAGTTGTATATTGTTGGGTTTGCTTTCCATATTTGTTTCCATCCAAGTGTATGGTTGATAGTTCATTGTATCTTGAAATATGTAGGAGTCTATCAGAAATTCTGCGGATGGTGCTCTTCTTAGTGCCCCAGATTCCTTGGTTGTATCTCTTGCAAAGCTCAGTGCTGATAATGAGGAAACTGAAGTCGGAAATGTGTCAACTCCACCAAATGTAAGGAATCAATGTTTTGGCATTAATGCACTCGATATGCTGAAATTCACTTACAAGGTATGTGTAGAAAATTTTCAAATAATACCTTTTATTATATTTTTTTATAATGTCTTGTAAATCTTTTGGCACGATAGGTTGCTTGGCCACTAGATCTAATAGCTAACATGGAGGCACTAAAGAAATATAATCAGGTACTAAGTTTCTTTTTCTGAATAGTTCTCACTTGAATATTATAATTATTTGATTTCTCTTGTGTTTGTACAGGTCATGGGTTTCTTGCTAAAGGTCAAACGTGCAAAATTTGTTCTTGATAAAGCTCGAAAATGGATGTGGAAGGTGCAAATTAATTATTTCCCTTACTCTATCCAAACATTATGTTTTTCTATATATTTCTTATGAGTACACAGAAGAGGGCAGCTATTTTAAGGAAAATAGACTGCATATCTATATAAAGTGAAAAAGAAAGTTTTGTTAAACATCATTTAAGTGCAGCCTATTATTTTGTTGTATTCCAATAAGGTGTGATCTTTGTATAAATAGAATTAGATAGTTTGGAACCATCTCAATGTTGTCTTTTAATACTAAGGTAGTGTTTGGTTGGATGGAATAGAGGGGGAATGGAATACTATTCCCTATGCCCCACTTATTCCCTTGTTTGGTTGCAACTTATAGACAAGGATTAGGTGGGCCATAAGGAATAGATAAGGAATACTATTTCCTATGCATGGGGAATACTATTTCTTACTTCAACCCAAGGAATAGTATTCCTTGTCTATTCCTTATGATATTTTTTTATATTGTCCTTCAATATTTATAATATTACATAATAATATAAAAAATTATATTATTAAATTAATTTTAATAATTGGTTATCTTAAATAGATAATTATTATTTTATTATTAAATATTATTTTAATAATTATTTTTTAAGATTTAATTTTTTATGAAAATAAATAAATAATAGTTTTTATTATTTTAAATTAATATATTATTTTACATTAATCCATATTTTTATGATGCTGTTATTAGTTAAAATAAATTATAATATAATTTATTATATTTTTAGAAGGGCATTTTGGTCATTTTTATATTATCATTCAATATTTATAATATGAATATAAAAATTAAATTGTTAAATTATTTTTAATAATTATATATCTTAAATAGATAATTATTATTTTATTATTAAATAATATTTTAATAGTTATTTTTTGAAGATTCAATTATTTTTTATGAAAATAAAATAAATAATAGTGTTTTATTATTTTAAGTTAATAAATTATTTTATATTGATCCATATTTTTATTATATTGTTTATTAATTAGAATAAATTAGAATATAATTTATTATATTTTTAGGAGGGCATTTTAGTCATTTCCTCTCAATTTATTGTATATTCTTCGTGTTAAGTAAACAAAGTAAATATATTCAGTTTTATTAAGAATGATATTTTGGTCATTTAACTTTCTACTCCTTGTCTATTCCTTATGCTAACCAAACAAAGTAATTCTATTCTTAGCCTATTTTACAATGTCAACCAAACAAGGTAATACTATTCATCATTTATTCCATTCTTTGTCTATTCCTTTTTTTGTCTATTCCTATTCCTTATGAATTCACTCCATCCAACCAAACACACCCTAAGTATGCAACCTACTTACAGAACTAGTTTTTCATTGTTCTTAAACCAAAACTTAAGAGATTCTACTCCATAATTGTTGAATGTTCCAACCATTTGGCATGAATCATGTACAACTTTAACTGTGCATTCCTTGCTATGCAATAGGTTACGTTTTCTTGCTCAGAATTTATTACTGAATCATAACACATGTGATAGCTTATCTTTTGATACCAATTTTTTTTAATCTCTATGTACAAGTAATAGGATCATTTTGAATTCTCCAACCTGTGGTGTTTATAATCTATCAAGTTGGCAAAAGGCTTGCATTTTACTTTTCCTTCCCTATCCCACTAGTAATTATCACTTCATAACTGTTAGAATATATTTTGCATTAATGTTAGAATATATTATGTTATAATTAGAGAATATTGTGTAATAATTAGAGAATTAAGTGCTATAATCAGGGAATTGATTGTTAGCTTGATTATAGAGATTCATTGTATTTATTGTAAATGAAGGAGACCTAGGATGTATAAATAGGAGGTCTCTCATTGTGAATAATGTAGAAGATTATTCTTTCTTTTACATAGTCTTTCTACATGGTATCAAAGCATACCACTCTTCCATTTTTCCGCTGCTTGAAGAGGTAGAAATTACGATCAGGAGAGATTGTGTATCCCCTGCTCGCCAACATTTGTCCTGACCGCCGGGCTCAGGAGGTTGCCCACTCCTGATCGGCGGATCTGCAGATTCCGGATCTGCAAATTTCGGCCACTGGATTCCGAGCGTGTGCCTGATCTTCTTATTGGAGGTTTTGTTCTTTGTTGGTTTCTTGCCTGATATTTCAGATTTCATTATTGTTGGATTTTTTGGTCATTAACATTGAAGATGACTGAATTTGGGGTAAAGAATAAGTCTTTTAATCGTAACAAAGATGATTCTCGTAGACATGAGTCAAGCATTGTTTGTTATTATTGCCATAGCCAGGCCACACAAAGTATTCCCGTAAGAAACTACAAAGTAAGTCTCAACATGAGCGAGATCCATGCTCATGTTGCAACTTCTTCTGACAAGACCATTCTAGTCTCTGAAGATGAGATTGCCAAGTTTACCTAGTACCAGCAATCATTGAAATCCACTGCTTCTTCTACCAGTACTCTTGCTGAGTCAGGTAGCTCCAATGCATGCCTTGCTTCGTCATCCTCTAAATGGGTCATTGATTCTAGTGCCACATATCATATGATAGGTAATTAAAAACTTTGTACCCCTTTCGAACAAAAATCAATTCTTTCCAGTGTCACAATAGCAAATGAGTCTACATCTTCTGTCCTTGGTTCATGAACTATTAGTCCCACTTCATCTATTTCTTTCACTGATGTTTTAATTCTACCCAACTTTGCCTCTGTGAGTAAACTTACTCGTGGCTTGAATTGTTGTCTCATTTTATCCCAACGTTTGTCTCTTTCAGGATCTTATGACGAAGCAGATTATTAGTAAAGGTCATGAGTCCGAAGGTCTCTACTACCTAGATTTAGAGATGCCACGGTCTATTGCTTGTTCGAGTGTCTCCACCCCTTTTGAGGTATACTGTCAAGTGGGACATCATTCTTTATCTTCCTTGAAGAAATTATATCCTCAGTTTTAGAGTTTGTCTTCATTAGATCGAGTCATGTTAGTTTGCCAAACACCATCGTCTTCCCTCGTCCTAGAGTTAATAAACAGGCTATTGCTCCTTTTGAGTTAGTCCATTCTCATGTTTGGGGTTCTTGCCCAACTATGTCCAAAACTGGTTTCAAGTATTTTGTTACCTTTGTTGATGACTATTCTCGTGTTACTTGGTTATATTTAGTGAAAATCGTTCTGAGTTCTCCATATTTTGTGCCTTTTGTGCTGAAATAAAGACTCAGTTTAATGTAGTTTAATGTTCCCGTGCGTACATTAAGAAGTGATAATGCCAAAGAATATGTTTCAGAAAAATTTTAGTCCTACATGACTCAAAATGGCATTCTCCACCAAACTTCTGTGTCGATACACCTTCTCAAAACGGAGTGGCCGAAAGAAAAAATATACATCTTCTTGAAGTTGCTCAGGCACTTCTCTTCCAAATGAAAGTTCCTAAGGAGTTTTGGGTTGATGCTGTTTCAACAGCTTGTTTCTTAATCAACTGTATGCCTTCCTCTGTCCTTAATGGTGATATCCCGTATACTATGCTCTTTCCTTTTAAATCTTTGTTTCCCATTGAACCCAGGATATTTGGTTGTACATGCTTTGTTCATGATGTTCGTTCGCAGGTCACTAAATTAGATCCTAAAGCTCTCAAGTGTGTTTTTATTGGCTACTCTCGTCTCCAGAAAGGATACAGATGTTATTCTCCTAATTTCATTCATTATCTTGTATCCACTATTGTCACATTTCATGAAAATACTCCTTTCTTTCCTTCATCTTCTACTTATGACAGTTAGGCGGAGGAAGATAATCTACTCATTTATACTGTAGCTCAATCTGTTCATGTTCCTGCTAGGCCTCCTATTGTTCATATCTATCCCAGAAGGTCAAAGACACATGCCCTTTACCAGCTTCTTCGTCGTTAGATCCAGTGGCAAATAATCCTGATCCTAGTCTTGATCTACCCATTGCCCTTCGAAAAGGTAAACGCCAGTGTAATTATCCTATTTCATCGTTTGTTTCATACGTTCACCTGTCTTCTGCCTCTAGCTCTTTTATTGCATTCTTAGATTCTGTGTCTGTTCCTAAAACTATTAAAGAAGCCCTATCTTATCCTGGTTGGTGTGCTGCAATGTTAGAGGAAATGATGGCTCTAGATGGTAATGGTACTTGGGACTTGGTGGACTTACTTGAAGGAAAGATAGCTATTGGGCGTAAATGGGTGTTTACCATCAAGACTAATTTTGATGGTGAAGTGGATCATTTGTAAGCCCGTCTGGTTGCTAAGGGGTATGCTAAGGTAGGTGTATGGTGTTGACTATTCTGACACATTCTCTTCGGTTGCTAAGCTTTCTTCGGTTCGACTATTCATTTCTGTGGCGGCTACTTTCAGCTGACCATTACATCAGTTGGATATCAAGAATGTTTTTCTGCATGGTGATCTCCAAGAAGAAGTTTATATGGAGCAACCACCTAGATTTGTTGTTCAGGGGGAGTATGAGAAGGCTTGTCGTCTTCGAAAATTCTTGTATGGCTTGAAACAAAGTCCTCATGCTTGGTTTGGGAAATTCAGTGAGGCAGTTCAGGAGTCTGGAATGCAAATTTGTAAGTGTGATCACTCAGTATTTTACAAACGATCTTAGGTTGGCATAATTCTACTAGCTGTGTATGTAGATGATATTGTTATTACTGGGAGTGACACTGCAGATATTTCATCTCTTAAATTCTTTCTTCACAGTCGAAAGACAAAAGATTTGGGGCCGTTGAAGTATTTCTTGGGTGTTGAGGTTACAAGAAGCAACTAAGCAAGAAAGGAATATTCTTGTCTCTGTTCTTGACTTGTTGACAAAAACAAGAAAATTGGATGCTAAGCCATGTAGTACACCAACGACTCCTGGTTTGCAGCTAACTAAGGAAGGAGAACAGTTTGAAGACTCAGATAGATAAAAAAGATTTGTTGGAAAGCTAAATTATCTTACAGTAACTCGTCCAGACATTGCTTACTGAGTTAGTATCGTTAGTCAGTTTATGTAAACTTCATCAATTGAACATTGGGCTGCTTTAGAACAAATCTTGTGTTATTTGAAGGGGGCTCCAGGACGTGGTCTTTTTTATGAAAATCATGGACATACTGATATTGAATGTTTTTCAGATGCGTAGATTGGGCAGGATCAAAGGTGGATAGAAGGTCAATTACGGGATATTGTGTTTTTGTTGGAGGAAATTTGGTTTCATGGAAAAGTAAGAAACAAAATGTAGTATCTCGGTCTAGTGCAAAATCGGAATATAGAGCTATGGCACAAACTGTGTGTGAGGTAGTATGAATATCAGCTATTAAGTGAAGTTGGACGGGGGACTACTTTACCAGCAAAGTTATGGTGTGATGATCGAGCTGCCATTCATATTGCTTCCAATCCCATGTTTCATGAAAGAACCAAACATATTGAAATCAATTGCCACTTTGTTCGTGACAAGATTCAACAGAAGTTCATCTCTACATAACATGTTAAGTCTGAAGATCAACTAGAAGATATCTTTACAAAGGCTTTGAATGGGGTACGAATTGATTACATCTGTAACAAGTTGGACATGATTAGCATCTATTCTCCAGCTTGAGGGGGAGTGGTAGAATATATTATGCATTAATGTTAGAATATATTCTGTTATAATTAGAAAATATTGTGTAATAATTAGAGAATTAAGTGCTATAATGAGGGAATTGATTGTTAGCTTGATTATAGGGATTCATTGTATTTATTGTTAATGAAGGAGACCTAGGTTGTATAAATAGGAGGTCTCTCATTGTGAATAATATAGAAGATTATTCTTTATCTACGTAGTCTTTCTACAATAACCATAGAATTTCATTTACTCTATGAATTATTCATAGTGTTTGCACTTTCCGGCATTGAGATATGGACTTTTCCTTTGGCAGGGTAGAGGTAGCAAAATGAACCATTATAAGCACCATTTTTTAGTGCAGCAGAAGCTCCTCCATTTTGTAGATGCATTTCATCAATATGTCATGGACCGGGTAAATACAAACTTAACCTTGTTTCTAAAAACAATGTATCCTTCTTGGCATCATAAGTCTTGATTTAAAAGGGACATGATATTGCAGGTATTACACAGTGCATGGTCTGAACTTTGCAGTGGTATGTCATCCGCTGGTTCACTTGACGAAGTTATAGAAGTTCATGACTCCTACTTGTTGTCCATTCAACGCCAGTGCTTTGTTGCCTCTGATAAACTTGTATAGTTTTTCTTGTTCTCTCTTTAATTAATCAATGTATTATAAGGTCCTACAATGACAATAATTTTATATTGTCATGCAATTGCAGTGGGCACTGATAGCAAGTCGCATTAAGACTATTCTTGGCCTGGCACTTGATTTTTATTCAATACAGCAAACATTAAACAGTGGTGGAGCAGCTTCTGCTATCAAAGCAAGATGTGAAATGGAAGTAGATCGCATTGAAAAACAATTTGATGATTGTGTGGCCTTTCTTCTCAGGGTAATTTTTCATTCTGACTGTTCAATTTGAAAGTTTTGATGACTGGTTGATAAGCTTATTCGTTGGAGGTAAACAATATGGTTTATGAATGTATACAGATCCTCTCCTTCAGGCTTAATGTTGGACACTTCCCTCATCTGGCAGACCTGGTGACTAGAATCAATTACAATTATTTCTACATGTCTGATAATGGAAACCTGCTGACAGTACCCAGCTTTGACCCTACTGCCAAACTAGGAAAGCCCTCTGTACCCAGGGACTGATTGTAGTCATGCATCATCACAATGATGCTATGTTTATGCCGTTGCTACCCGTTGTTTGATAGATTGCTTCAGGAGACTGAAAAATCAAGAATTCAACTATGACTGTCAGCGAAGGGAACTGTGTATCAAAGCTTGAAGTAAACAAATTTCACATTCTGGTGTAATTTGGGCAGTATCAAGAATGTGAAGGTGGGGCATGCAGCTCCTTTTATATACTTATCACTAGAAATCACGAGGGAGATTTTTTTTCTAGCTCAATTACATTTGTCATGCAAAATCCAAGTTATTTGAGCGTGTACTCTGGCCTGGTTAAGCCATTTTGGTGATCAATTGTGTTGTCAAGCTTATATGATGTAAATGCTTGTGCTTGTAGAAAATGTATCAGAAATTTACTTATTAGTTGATTGATTGGGCATGTACAGTTATATCTCCCATTTTACGATTATCTACATACTTTTCATAGTTGTACTATGTCAAGGAACTCAATATTTCTATAATGAGCATAAATGCTTCATATGAGCAAGAACTATACCTTTATTTGTAATTCAGAAAATATTGAATATGTGAGAACTACTTTTGCCCAAGGATAGCAACTTTTTAGTTAATCATATTTTTTTAATAATTAAAACTGAAATTGTTTAGAAAATTGTTATTCGAAATTGAATTAAAATCAATTCATTTTTAATCGTTGGATATTTGATGATTAATTGAATTTGCTTAAACAATTCAAATAGATGTAATTAATTTATTATTAAATGATTAATCAATTGCTAAACAGATAATTGTTACTGAAAATATAAAAAATTGTAATTGTATATGTATATTATATAATAAATCTATAATCGATTTTGATTATTAATTATTCGTGAATGATGATTGAAATCGGATAATTGGTAATCAAATCAAATTGATTTTTTAATTCATTAATTGAAATCCTAATCAGATAACCGGTAATCAAATTAAATCGGTTTTTTGAATTTGAAATCGAATAGCAAAATTGCTATTTAAAATTAAATTTTATGGTTCGATTAATTGATTAATCGTGCTTAATCAATTCCAATTGAAATCCATATTTTTTCATTTTTTTGCATATTTATTCTTGGAAATGCAAATTTCTTGAATAAGTTGCCAGTTCGTTATTGGTGTATGAAGAGTTGAAGACTGCCTTTCATACTAGAGATGATTAGGTGTATTTTCGCTACCAGCAAGTAAGGAAAAATAATTAGAAAAATTCAAGCTTTTGAAGAAAAAATAACACTTTGACCGTATATTAACGTTATTTTCATCACTAGGGATGTGCATGAGTATCAAGTAGACTCGAAACTGATTAGAATCTATCCGGTCGGATAAGTTTCGGATAGACCCAAATTAAATTCGGGTAGGGTATGAGACAAAACTTAAGGAATCAGTTAAAATCAGTTCTAGTTTCGGGTTCAACACATCGGGTACCCAGAATCGGAACCCAAAACCTATACCCCGAAACTTGTTCATTTACATATTTTGTGGTACAGGTTTCCAACAGGGTACTCGAAATTTGTACCCCGAAATCTGTCATTTACAAGTTTCAACAAGATATCCAAAACATGTACTATACCACAGGTTTCGAGTAGAATCTGATTCCAAGTCCCAACAAGATAGGGTTCGGGTTAGAGATGACAATGATACCCGTTTATGACGGGTATGAGGATTAATATCCTATCTGTGGGAATGTCGTAAGTAATTTTTTTACCTGTTTATTATATGGGGCGAGTACAGATATTATAGTAGTCGTACCCATGGGTACCCATTACCCGCGAATATAAGTATACTTACAAAAAAACCCTTATGTGATAAATGCTTGAAGACCTTATATTGTCGATAATGTGTTTATCTACTCTTTTTTTTATCCTAGAACTGATGTTGTTCTTGATATTTATTTCATTATTATGAGTTTAAATTTTAATGAAATATTTTAATTTATGTTTTTCGTGAGTATTCGTCCCCCCGTGAAAAATTAAATAGGTAACTCTGATACCCGTGAGGAATTAAACGAGTATGGGTATTATATATATTTCGCAGGCCGATAGCGAGTAGGCATCCTCGTATCTGCTCTGCCCCGTTGACATTCCTAATTCGAATCCAAAACTTAGAAACCAATTCTATATATGATAAGATCCTAGTATAATAGACATTACGTGATATCCGCACCCACTCATCCCTACTCGTCGCTGTTAACGGAGAAAAAAAAAAAAGCAGGGCCAGCAAAAGCATGAGTCAGGAATCAGGATGGAATATCGATTATGCAACTTGACATGGTACGCTCGGTCATGCTAAAAAGCACGGCCCCAACTCACTCCACTCGTTCGGGTAATCGGGTCATGCGGTGGGGCGCGGGTATTATTTATTATTATTTAAGTCTCGACTTCTCTTTTTTCTTTCTGAATTTTCTCCGACGAAATAAAAATAACACACGGAAGCGATACCAGCGACGCCTGGAAGGGGAGAGAAGAATTACGGAAGAGACAGCGAGAACAAGAAGAGAGATATCAGGAGCCTTGCGATTCCTTCTTCGACATGATGCAACAACCGTCGGTGGTGTTGAATCCTTCCACTTCCAGCGAATCCGCCTCCTCTTCTGCCGCCGCCGCCGCCGCCTTCTTCTTACCCTTTCGTCCTCTCTCGTTTAAGGTATTTCTTTCCTTCTTCCTTTTTCCGGGGGTTTGATTGGGGTTTCCAATATTCTGGGATTCCCACGGTTATATATTACAGGATTCCGGCTTCCGCGGAACCAGGATTCCGATTGTGACTCGTCGATTTCCACTGCCGAGTGGTTCATCTTGTAGGTCGATTTCCAGATCTAGGAGTCTGCCTGGTGAGCTTCTTGATATCTTATATCTTTGGTTCTGGCGGATGGTTTATTTGTTCTGGTCTAGAATCTATAATACCAACTTTTGATTTAATGACCATTTATTCCATGAGCTGTTTGGAAAGAGACCAATCTAAATTTTTATATTCTTAAAACTCCTCCTTGTATTGAGGTTAGCGGACTAGATTGGATAATTGGATTGGTAAGCTCAACACATAAACTGACTTAACTGGTGGTATATATTTCGTAATTACTGAATTTTGTAGGATACAGACGCACGACCTTACCATGTCAACTTTGATTAGATGACCACTCATCCCAAAAGCTTAACAATGACATTTGCAGGAAGTCTTTATAGTTTAAAACAGTTTGAAAACTTACATGATAAAAAATGGAATGATTAATCGGGGAATTTGAGTTTTTTGACTTCTCATTTGTTTGGTTTTCTTGTCATATATTTGGAAGCCGGAAAAGAGAATGGGACAATAAGGTTATGGATGTTTAAGAGTGCTTTCTGTCCCTTCTTATTCATTTATTTAATACAACTTTTATAACTATCCTTGATGTTAACTGCTGATATTGGAAGTGGAAATGCTTTCTTAAACATAACAAAGCTGAAGAGAAGTTGAAATCTAAATATATCTAATGTTGTGGATGTGTATGAAATATCATAGGTTGTGTGTAGCTACCTTTACTATCTCAGATGGCTTTTCTTGGTAGGAGCACCTGGAGCGAAGTAAATCACTCTCTTATAATTTTCTTTATTACCAAGTGAACATGGTTCCTCAGCTAATTTCTGTAAAAATCTGGACAAACGTAAGAGGGGAAGCATAACTTGATAAATGATAGTAGTAAAAGGAAGCTTGTTTGAGAAGGAAATGTGCGCTCATAAATGAGAAAGAAAACTGATGAGAATGATAGTGCAAGAGGTTGGGCTGCAAAAAAGGAAATAAATGTGAATCTTGTACTATTTTGCTGTATGTTTTGGAGACATACCTCAGACCACATTTGAAAAGTAGGAGACTGCATAGACATACAGCGATGAATGTCAAATTCTTTTTTTCTTGAGATTATATTTCTTAGGTATCAGTATTACTGTGTTTGAAGTTTCAACACTGTTTCTATAAGGCTCCTATGAATGCATTATAGATATTAGCACAAATCAAGTGGTAACTGGTGTTCCATCATGTTATTAAAAGTAACTTAATTTTGATCCCTTTTAATGTTTTTTGCAAAAGCAATATCAAAGGTTGCTTCTATTTTTTGTTCTTCAGATTTAATTGATTTTTAAAACTTAGTTCTCCTTTCTTCCTTTTGTACAGTGGTTAAATCAGTTGCTACTCCAAATCCATTAGTAGAGTTGCCCCTAACTGCCGAAAATGTGGAGTCAGTATTAGATGAAGTAAGACCATATCTTATGGCTGACGGAGGAAATGTGGCACTCCATGAGATAGATGGAAAGATTGTAAGACTAAAACTACAAGGAGCATGTGGCTCTTGCCCAAGTTCTGTAACGACGATGAAGATGGGCATTGAGCGCCGCTTAATGGAAAAGATTCCAGAAATTGTTGCAGTAGAACCAATCACTGATGAGGAGACGGGGCTTCCTCTGAATGAAGAGAACATTGAGAAGGTAATACCATATTAATATTCCTGTCTTCTTATTATTCCTTTTAAAATTTTAGACACTGAGTGTATCTTTTGTTCGATCTTGTCATGTTTGTGACTGTAGAAGCTTGATTTTTTTCCCATTCAGTGCAAAGTTTTGAAGGTATCTAGAATTTATTTTGAATAAGTTGCCTTATTGTGCATGATAAATTTCCTTTTCTCTACCTTGTTATGGAAACTGTCTTGTCCTTTCATGCATTTTTGTTTTTGCCATATACCTTCTTTCCATGTATTCTTGACTTCTAAAACTTCTATTCAGCAAATTCTCATTTTCTTTAAACTTCCATTTTTTGCATATTCTTAATCTTCAAACCTGAAGTATGCAAAAGCTGCTGCCAAGAGAATGGAATTGATTGAAGATACATAGCTAATACTGTCAGTACTGACATCGTGCATTTTTGTTTTTGCCATATACCTTCTCTCCATGTATTCTTGACTTCTAAAACTTCTATTCAGCAAATTCTCATTTTCTTTAAACTTCAATTTTTGCATATTCTTAATCTTCAAACCTGAAGTATGCAAAAGGTGCTGCCAAGAGAATGGAATTGATTGAAGATACATAGCTAATACTGTCAGTACTGACACTATCTTTCTTATTGCTTCGCATTTGTTTAGTTATTATGTTGTTGTTTCTTGAATAAGATAAAATATGGTTTGAAAATCGAAAGAGCAAAAATAAATACTTTTCAACTCTATTGCTTCTTCAACAGTCATAAGGGACTTAGCCACTTCTATTATGGAACTACTGTTTGGGCAAGACAACCATAACATGTAGCACGATTTAATTAATCAGAAAGCAAGGAAGATGGAAGAAGAGAAAGATCAAACATAGAAGACACGAGAAACATGGTTCAGTAAGGATTTGCCTACATCCACTACATCACATCACATAGACCACCGCTATTCTTTTAAATATAATTTTACAAGACGGTCCCCTCCTTATTAACAAAGGAGGATAGAGCAAACTAACAATAAAAAATGAACAAAACAGCCCTCCTTTTTTATTGTATTGTAGGATCATACGATTTTATGCTCCAATTTTACAACTCAAGTCCATGGAGTCCCGTCCCATCCTATGCTACGAAAGCGGGCCTAACAACCTTGCTCTTAAGTAACCTACCTAAATTTGAGTCAGGTCAAACTTATAAGCTTGATCCCCGTACACTACAGTTGGCACAGAGTTGCAGAATCGAAATTAGGCTCCACACACTAACACCCATAATGAAGCTAGATGTTTAAGAAATATTAAATGATATATATATATATTTGAATCGATCTAATATGTCACTTTGCCTAAATATTGTATGTAACATTATTTTTTCTTTAGCTCAATATCCTATTTTTTTTATCTATTTCAAATACTTATTTTAAATCTTATTATTGCAAACAAGTCATAAAAAATTATGAATATTGTAGAGCGAATGACCAAAATCGGAACTTGTTTCAAATTGATCAAAGCAAGAACTTGCATAATTTTTCACCAAAATCATAACTAACTTTGTCGGTGTACAATAAATGCTCTTGTATGTTGTTTTAATAAAATAGAATTTTATTAAATATTTAGTTTTAATGAAATAGCATAATGATTAATGAACGCAAAAAGCCTCGGTTGCGCCAATGTTCGCCCTTAGCGGATGTTATGCATTTTTCTCTACCTCGTCGTCCTCCGATTAGCAATCCACCCCGACACCATTCTTTAACTTTTTCCTTTCCTCTCCCTTCTTCCCCTTCAAACCCTAACCTCCATGGCGAGGAACAAAGAGGAGACGAGAAGGGGTTGGGATGCTCTTGCCGTTTTGAAGGTCCTTAAGACACTAGCGGAAGTGGGGAACAAGAGAGGAGACAAGAGAAGGGTTGGGATGTTCTCACTGCCGAGGTTGGTGGCGACAATGCTCTCTCAAGGCTCCAGCGACGAAAGGGAACAAGAGAGGAGACCAGAGAAATTTTTTATGTTCAATATGTTATTTCACTAAAACAATATTTAATATTTTGCTTCACCAAAACATCATATACAAGGGCATTTATGGTATGCTGAAAAAGTTGGTTTCGGTTTTGGTGAAATCCAGTTTTGGTCAACTGCTGTAAATTATATTTATATATATTACTGAAACATTATTCTTTGATATAAAATAAAACAATTAAAGGGATCTTCATCATTTAAAGTACCTTTCAGCTATGATATATAGAACCAATTCGTATCTTGATTCAAGAAAATGATTGGGGTTCTTTAGATGATTTTTTATCTGTGACCCAGAATGAAGTTCTTTGAGTTGCACCATTTGTGTATGCTTATACATGCCCTTCTACCACCTGCTTAAAAACTTACTGGGTTTAAGCATCTAAAGTGGCATGTTTGGTTAGCGAAACCAAGTCTGTTTTCGTGGTTTTAGTTTCATTGAAACCAAAACTGCTTACGAAAACGTGTTTGGTTCAGCGTTTTCATGAAACTGAATCGAAACCAGAATGAAAACGAAATCAGTTTTCTTAATAAAAATGAAAACACTAAAATGTTGTTTTCTGTGGTTTCGAGACTGTCGGTTTCGTTATCAAAATGCAATAGCAACTTTGTAATTATAAATATTTTTTATAAAATTAATTTATTTAAAAATAAATCAAACTATATCTAATTTTTAAAAATAAAAATAAAAATCATCATTGTCAACTCAAACTATTATCTTAAATTTACAAATTAATTAAACCAATTTATATCTACTTGACTCAAACCCGAATTTTAAAATAACTCAATTTTTTTAAAGTTGATCTATTTATAATTTAATCAAAACTAATTTTAGACCATTGAACTTATTTTTTTGAAATTTTATAATAACTATTAATTAATTTTTTATATCTAATTGAACAAAAAAATCTTAAATTACTAATAACTTAATTAATTAAATCATATAAATATTTTATAATCATATTAGCAAACATTTAATTTTGTAAACTAACTAAACATTTAATTACTACTAAAAATATTCAAGGAAAATTAATATTATTTTTTCATAATCAAATAAATATTCACTGATTTCAACTAACTAAAACTGATGTTTCTTTCATTAACCAAACACGTTTTCAGAAAATTGAAAACTAGAAACCAAAATCATTAAGAGCTAGGGTCGTTACTCGGCACTCCAAACGACCCCGAGCTGTACTCAGAGTTGCGGAATTTACAGGAATACGGCGGAAAGTAAAGTGGAGCTAGGATTTAAGAAGGGAAATGAAACTGGAATTTTACAAACTAACTAACTCTTATTGTTTATTCTATTTTCTCGCTTGTTTTTACAGATGAAGGGGGGATGATCTTATATAGACCTCCAAGCCCCGCATACTTCAGACTTAAGTTACATGACTGATCATGGCTAATGTTACAAGACTTCTTAACTAAGTTACTTCTTAGTGAAGTAGATGACTCATAGCACACTCTTTTTGACCTTTTGGGACACTATGGCACACTATTTTTTGCTTTTGGAGAGTCATTATGACTTTTAATAGTAGTGACTTAGTGGCTTCTCGGATATGGCGACCTATGGAGTTTTACCAGTGGTCATCTCCTGGGTCCAGATGACTGTTGCTGCCGTCCGATAAATCATCCGAATTATAATGATCACAGCCGAAATAGCCGGTTGGCATATATATATTGGTTGTTTGTGTAGATGTCACTAGGTCGTATCCAGTCGCCCCTTCTTTGTAGTACCGGTGTTCAGTAATCACGTATGAATACCATTGTGAAGCTTCTTCTGACAGGCTTGGCTGCTTGTACACATTTTGGTAGAAATGTGTATGTTTGGTTCTGCCCATCATGATGGTTCTGGTTGCTGGTTGGAACATTCCATTTGGGCTAAGACTTGGGAAGTTACTGTGAACCCTTAATACCAGTAGTTGCTTAGGTCCTTTGTATGCTGTTAGGATCCTTTGTACTTTTGGGCCGAAGAAAGATGGAACTAGTTCTTCTTCTGGAATTATTAGTTCTATCAGCATTCCTGCAAAATAAAGTTTAGAAATAAAATCTTGATCCTGGAACTCCTTCATATCAATCCTGGCGACTAGAGGTTGAAAATGGTGAACTACACTTCTGTCTAGTAGAATCTCTGTCTGAACCACTTGGATTTTTTGTGACAATTCTCCACGAGCGATTTTGTCTAGTGTTTGCTGTAATTCTACCAGCTCATTATAGAATCTTTCTTCAACTTTTGCCATTACTTCATCTTGTATTTCTTCTGGTAGTGCTTTCATGAACGTTTTTCTGCTGTATGCATGAAGATTCATCCTTAGTGAAAATTCTTCAAAAGGAATAGGATCGAGCTGTTGTGTTTTTCGCTGGGTGTCTATCCTTTCCAATTGTCTCTGAATCTTGTGCAGGTCTTCCAATTTTTGATTTGGTTTCAATGAAATTGAAAACTTGGTTTTGAAAACTCACAAGATAGCACCTTAGCTTCTATATTCATTTAAATGCCTTAGACATAGAATGGTGAATTTATTGTTAAAATGCACGAAGAATGGGCTTATTTATTCAAACTAGCTTCTATATTCATTTATTTCTATATTCATTTTTTATATCAGTATAGACTTTAGAAACTAACAGTGCCTTAGACATAGAATGGTGAATTTTATTGTATAGACCTCATTTCTTTCAAATACATAAATGGGGAGTTTGATGCTGCCATGTCCATACGGTAGTTCCTTGTACAAAGATGAGATTGACTGATCATGTAGAGTCTCACACTGAACTCAATAAAACATTTTATTTGTGGGACACGAGTAATGCTTATTTTGCAGTTCTTGTGAATTTGCATGGTTTCAAGCCATGAATGTTGTGACAAAAAATACTTGTATTTAATCTCTTGTAAGTTATTTCCAAATTAAATTTGTACACCATTTATTATGAGATAGATTACCCATCCTTAAATGGTTTCAAGCAATGTAAGTAGTGACGACTGACAAAATACTTGTATTTAGTCTCTAGTGAGTCTTTCCACCTGATATTTGTACCATTTGTATGAGATTTGATTTCCTCTCTGTTCCAAAATACTCTATGCTTTGAACTCTTGGCAGCCTGGATATAACTTATTTCTTGTTGACATTACATCAGGCAAAAGATGTTAAAATTAAAACACTGATCGTTTGATTCCATGTAGGTACTTGATGAGATAAGGCCATACCTTGCTGGAACTGGTGGAGGTCAGCTTGAACTTGTCAAAATTGAGGAGCCTATTGTGAAGGTTCGTCTAACAGGCCAAGCTGCAGGTGTTATGACTGTTCGAGTGGCTGTAACTCAGAAGCTGCGAGAAAAGATACCCGCCATTGCTGCTGTTCAGCTTTTGTCGTAAGCACCTACTAATGGGCTTATTTCTTTTCATACTGTGATGTAATGAAACACTGTATAGCAAATAATTTTGTTGTTGAAGAAATAAAACCGAGTAATCAACTAAAGGGGCAAGGTCTACAGATTATTAACGAATAGTTGAATTTTATACAGCTTCTTGTATTTTTTTCTGAACTGAAACCCATGTGGTTAATTTTAGTCATTAGTGGATTTCAGTTCTGACTTGGCAATTCTTCATATCATTAATTGGCTGGAAAATGAGCTGATGATGTAATATAACCTAAGTTGCCTCTGTCATTGGATAAATTTGTGGCCAAGTTTTCATACCGCAAACAGAGATCATATCTAGACATACATCCAAGCATCTGTGTTAACTATCACCATGAACTGTGACGAAGCAAGTATATATTTGATTGGTAAGATTATAGATCTTTTTCAAAAAATTGGAATAATTTTATGAAAATTTTCAAAACTAAAATAATTAAGATGCATAAGTTTTATAAATTGGAATTGAAAAGTAAAAAAATAATAATTTAATTTTATCCTTCTAGTTCTATGCTGCAGATATTAGATATTATTTCAAGAGTTTTGAAATATATAATATATAAAATTGAAAATATTTAAAAAATATACTAATTTCATATTTATCCTTCTATGTTCAAAACTCATTAAAAAATATTTTAAATTCTCCTAAAATTCTATAATATATTAAATTATTTTTAGGAAACAAAAAAAATACTCAAAATTCTATAATATATAAAATTATTCCTATGAAACAAAAAAGTATAAGGGGGCTTTTGAGACCTATATAGATGATGAGATAATTTTATGTTCAATAGTTTTGACAAAATTCTTGAACATTTTTGAACATTACTAAAATGTGTTTTAATTTTTATTTAAAAAAATTATAATTCATAAAGTTGTTATTAGAAATCAAAAGAATATGACGAGGCTTATTAGACCTCCAAAATGATGAGAATTTTTTATTCAAGAGTTTTGGCAAAATTCTTGAACATGTCCAAATCTCATTGAGAATATATTTTAAATTCTCCCCAATATAATCCATAAAATTATTTCTAGGAACTAAAAAAATACGGCAAGGCTTATGGAACCTGCAAAGATAAGGATGAGAACAAAGCAAGTTCGGGGCGGATAGTGTCGTCGTCGCACCCGCACCTGTTTACTAAACCCGACATCCGCGACTAGTATCGGTCACTCGTCCTCACATAGGTAATTGATACCCATGGGATATCTGCAGATATCCGTTTAAGCTATTACAAAAAAATTCATTTTATTTTAATAGTATATGATCAACAATTCTCATTCTAGCTCTATTAATAACTTGATTGAGAAATACTAAATCATAAAAATAAACAACGAAATAATTAAATACTAAATCATAAAATTGTAGTAAGAAATATCAATATTCATAATGCAAAATAAAATATAAAACTAAAGTAATTTAAACTAAAATTGAGAATTGATATAATATATAAAAATATATTATGTTTACATAAATGAAATATGATGAATAAATGATTTAGATTTATTTTTAAACTTTTCATTAGATATTAATATATAAAAATATAAATTTAATATTTAATATATATTGACAGGTAATATATATCCGTAGGTGTGGATAGTATAATATATGTACACGTACTCGTTTATTAAATGAGTAAAAATTTATACATGTACCTGTTCCCATGGGTATAATATGTTCCTCATATCCGACCCATGCTGATTAAATTTCTATAAGTATTTGCTGGTAAGAGTAATATTGTCATCCTTATGCAAAGATGATAAGATAATTTTATATTTAAGAGTTTCAGCAAAACTTAAAACTCTTGAACATGTTCAAATCTCACTAAAACGTGTTGTATTTTTTTGTCTAGTAAGATTTGAAGTTGTTCAAGAATTTTGTCCAAACTCAACATAAAATTATCTCACCATCAGCACATCCCATAAGCTTCTCGGAGGAGAAACTGGCCTATCCGAAATTGAAGAACTCGTAGGCAATGTGTTATACAAAGACTTCCAATCGATGGACGAAGCTGATGAATGGGCCGCACGAATAGTCAAAATTCACAAAGAACAAACCCAGCGAGCCTTAACAGAACTAAGAAAGCTACTAGCAATGGCCTATCTACAGAAGGCCAGGATCGAACAATTCGCACCACTAGACAGCTTCATGACAGACCTACTCCAACCACTGAATTTTCACATCAAGAATCTTGAAGCAAGTCACAAAATGATCAGCAGTATGGTATCGGTTCCACCTAATCTTAGTGGTTGGAGATGATTCTTCTTCTGATGTATCCCACTTGGGGGGAATATCATCTGTGAGGGTCATGAATTGGTAGAATGAGTCCATATCTTCTTCCTCATAGTCGCTATTCCAATCATCATAAGCCATAGCGACGTATTCTTCTGCAAGATCATCGTCATTTACAGTTGATGGTTGTACTGAATAGTCCGCAAATTGCACGGCTAGAGAACCGTCAATTCTGGTCCGGATGCTGGATGTTTGCGGATTTCTGACTACTGCAATTGATGCTGGTCTAATTATCCATTGCTGGCCTTGAAGACTTTCTGTTGTTCGTATTTGGCTTGGGATGGCCCTGATGCCTCGGCTAGCAAGGTGGTCAGCCACATGCTGTACATTGTATCTGAAATTCGTGTGACTTGTATTTGACAGACGTCCGAGAAGTGATCTAGATAACAGGAGGTTACTTTCCCCTCCTTGCCATCCATTATAACCGTGTGTCTGTACTACCAGCTGTATGTGTTCACGAAAATCATGAATACTTATAGTTATATCAGGGGCCGTATAGGCCAGTTGGGTACCTGATGTGAGATCCACTTCCATCGAGCTGATGACCGAACGGTCATCTGCCCATCTTGTGTCTCTTAATAAGATGAGTGATTTATGGAATTTTTTGATGAAATGTAAAACACATTTCAATGAGATTTGGGCTTGTTCAAAGTGTTAGTAAAATCTTGAACAGAATAATGTCTCGATTTCTGCACAACAGGATAATAAAATTATTTTTTTATTTTTTATTCCATTTTTGAGAATTTTTGTATCCTTATTTTGATTTTGAAAATTGTTCTTATAATTATCTTGATTTTGAGGAAATATTCAAGATTATAAAATTTATTATTGCTTGTCCACCAAGTGCCCTTGACTCATTAGCATTATTGATTGATGCTTGGCTAAGAATCAAGTTTATCTATATGTTATTATCAGCGCTTTTTCCCTTGTTCTAAAAGATGTATTATTCTTGCCTGAAGCCAGGGTGATGCGGTTCTGCGCGTCTCTTGGTTCCATGTGTAGGATAAGGGATGTCTCGGTTAATGATACCTCCTTGAATCTCGCAGGGATATGCCCAAAATGGGTGGAGACTAATCTCGAAGATGTCAGGTTCATTACTAACTAATCTCTGGTAATTAATGAGAATGTTAGTGTCCTTAATGGCCGGGTAGAGCCCCCAAGTTGAGTTGTGTCTAGCTTGACTTGAGTCTAGTTCATGTGTATGGATGCTTCTAGCCTGATTCGGCCTAGCCCAAAGTGCTAGTCCAGTCCACAACCCCCGAGCTTGGTCGGAGTTCGAGGACTTCATGTCGAGCTCTAGTGGTGCGTCAATTTTTGACCTCGGACTGTCACATGAATGTCTGTCGTGCTCCTCTGGAGTAGCAAGCCTCAGCATGCGTCGGTTTTGCCGCCTCGCGACTTTTCAGTTTTTGGAGTTAATGTGGCAGTTGTGAGGAGGAAATGGTGCATTTTCTTGTGCGCACCGATTGTCTAGCCTTTAATTTTGACAAGGGGATAATTATGACTTTGGAAGTCTGGCTATCGGTTTCCAAAGTACTCGAGTGCTTGCCGCGGGTTAATGAATGTGGCCCTGTTAGTGGGGTAGTGGCCAACGGCGGTTAGGGGGGCAACCCCTCTTGGGTGTATAAAAGCCCTCATGTCTTTTCTTTTTTCATGTGTGTATGAGTTTCGGTATGGAGTGGGAGGTATTGCAAGTTTTTGTTCCTTCGGGAATTAACCTTAGGCTGGTAGTGAGTAGATCAGAGATCACCATGGGTTCGCACCGTTGGGCTTATGAAGAAGACGCGGGGAGGCTTGCGGCAGGTGTTGGGCGTATATTTGCAGGTACCTGCTGTAGTTGGATTGAGGTAGGTCTGCATCGTGGGACTTACACCGCTCTTTCCTCGAGTTTAGAGGGGTGTGCCCGAGCGCCTGCAACTATTCACCTTCCCTCTCTACATTGTCCTCCCCTACTCCATCAATGAAAATTCTTGGCCAATTCAGCCAGGTATTACGGGATTGCAGGTGGCTAGGGCCTTTGTCTTGAACTTCTCAACCTCCCTCTTTCAAAAGGCATCAAATGTGATTGTATTTGGAGAGGTGTCGTTGTCACTGATGTATTGTTAGGGTGTTTCCCCTAATAGTTGTTCTTTGCTATTTATTTGAGTAACTTGTTTCTCTATTGTATACATCCCCTCTGTGGGTCTGTAAATGTATGTTTCCCCTTCATGAGTTTTTGTGAATATATGGGCATATTCCTTTCATTAAAGACTCTTTCTTGTGACTTTTGCCATTCTACTATGGTGTTTGGCCTTCTCTCGGCCTATGTATCGGTCATTGCCAATGTTGAGTGGTCGACTAACTCTGTCGGAGCCAAGCATGGCGTATGGATCCATTCCTTGTATGCGTTCGGTGCCAGTGTTACGGGCGGACTTTCGGGTTGAGACTAGATCCCTGTGAAAATGGAGTTAAGACTAAGGTTACTTGTTTGGTAGTTGTCGATTCCCCTCGAAGAAGTTCGAGTTCGTGAGTGGAGGCGCTGGTGCCGGGAGTAGTGGTGTTGGGGCTGAGGACCAAATTCGGTGTTAAATCGAGCTCGCGAGAAGCGTTGAGGGCGCTTGGCCCGGAGGTGGTAGTGACTAAGGCTGATGATCGCGTTTGGGGTCGAGCTGAGCTCATGGGTAGCAAAAGGCAAGATCACACTTGGGGGTTGTTGAGGGCGTTGAGCCCAGGTCTTCAAGGGTGCTAAGGCCGTAAGTAGTAGCGCAGAAGTGGGGGACTAAACTTGGTGTGAAACTGAGCTTGCGAGTAGCGCGCTTCGAGTCGTTGTGCTCATTTAGAGCGAGCCGATCTCATAGGAGTTGGAGGTTGCATTTAGGATCGAGGACCAAACTCAGTGTTAAATCGAGCTTACGAGGAGCGCACTTCGGGTTATTGTCCTCATTTAGAGCGAACAGGTCTCATTGGAGTCGGAGGCCGTATTTTACCGAGCTCGTGAGGAGCGCTTTGGGTCGTCGAGGGCACTGGGCCCAGGTCTTCAAGGGCGCTAGGGCCGTAAGTAGTGGTGTTGAGACCAGAAGTAGTGACGTTGAGGCTGAGACCTCGCTTGTGGTCGAGAAGGAGTGATGTGTCACGTAGCATAGGAATGGTTATAGTCATCGGGCGGTCACTACAAAAAAATAGGGTATCACCAACAGACTAAATCCGTTGGTAATACTCAAAAATCCATTGGTAATCTATTACCAACGGATTATCTGTTGGTAAATACGTCGGTGTTGACCATGCTAGGTATTACCAATAGATATTAATGTCCGTTGGTAACACCAACAGAAAATATTATCCGTTGGTAACACCAACGAAAATATACTCTGTTGGTGATGCCAATGGAACCAATATCCGTTGGTGACACCAACGGATATCATCTTCGTTTATACTGACAGATTCAACAAAGGTATCCGTTGGTATTACCAAGAGACATCCGTTGGTTATACATTTTATAATTAAAATATTCATACCCATATGAATTTTCATTTTCTTGTATACAACCTAAAAGGGAAATCACACATCAAATTTCTTATTACCCAGTCACAAATATATATATACAACAAGTCAAGAAAAAAAAACTCATATTTTCATAACCAAATAATAGTGTCGTTTTCATAACCAAAACAACTAAGTACCGAGCATCTACAATCGAGTATATTATCAAACAAATACAAACCTTACTAAAAGTCAAATCTTCCCTAACATCAACCGAATTGTTTAGTGCAAAATCATAACCAACATACAAATATTAACCAAATACAAATCCATTATCAACAAAATTAACAACCAACATGAAAATCATAACCCAGATGGAGGTGGAGGTGGAGGTGGAGATGCGGTGGAAGCTGAAGGTGAATCTGTTGATTGCAAAGAGTTAACTGGAAAGCCGAGTTGTGTTAACATCAACCAAAGTTGAGCTTCCACTTGTGCTTGTACTTGCGATTGCACTTGTGATTGTTGTGATTGCATTGATGCTTCTAATTCAGTAATATATCGTCGCATGGATGTCATCTCAGTCTGCATCGCATTCCACTCATCATTCATTCGACCATGCCCATAACTCGATGTACTAGATTCTGCTGAGCTAGAACTCCCCATAATGGATTTAACATCCTCTCGACATCCAAAATCGTAAACCCGATTATGAGATGGATGTCCAGAGACATTAATCCATTCTTCAGGATCTAAAATGGGTTGTGATGCTACATCTGTACCATACTTTTCTATGATCGATGCCTCATAAGTCTCTTGTACAATGTTTTATATTATAATATCAACAAGCATTTCTATAATTAAGATTTAGGAAATAAAATGAAAATAAAGAAAAATCTGCACATGTACTCTAGAAGATTTGAAAGGTAAATATTAACAGTAATATAAAGGAACCTTTTGGTTGTCACCATGAACTCTCAATGCCTCTAGAATGCTCTCAACCCAGCTGTTAAGACCAAAGTGAAGTTGGATTTGAAAATATCACAAATTAGGCTAAAATTAACTCATTGGAATTAAGTAAAGGAAGAAAAGTAACAAAGTGGAAAAAAAAAAAAACAAGTTATCCAAATTGTGATGCAACTATATAATGTCATTTAGTGGTGGATTAAAGCTACAATAAAAGTGCATTTAACACAAGATTAACCAGAATACTAAGATGAATTTGTTTGAACATTAAAATCCCTTACCCAAAGATCTGACTCATTCACTATCCAATTTTCTTTTGATATCAGTTGTCATGATATGAGCATGCATGATTAACCTGAATAAAGAGTTAAAATAGATATCATAAATTTGTCTTGTAGAAAGCAAAGCACATGGCCAACATAGAACCAACCCCATTAAAGAATTCAGGGATCCTGTTATAGCCATGTTGCTTTGTCTCAAAAAATTGCAGGAATACTGAAGGGGACATTACTCTTACAACCAATGGCAACATATCCCCACATTAAAAGAAATATTATGTGGTGTCCTAAGTTTTGTGCACCATGGAATACTGAAGGATCCCAATGATTGAATTGGCAATTGCCATTCATAGAAATGTATATGGAATGTGGCAATTGCGGGTCTCCATCTTCAAGTACTTCACAAGGGGAGGTATATGCAGTATGCTATAATTTGGAATGTTGTTTCCTCAATACATGGTTGAACTACTTGGATTGTGTAGACAATCTTTTTTTGACTATTGAATGCTATTTTTTCCTTGTGTAGTTTACTAGTTTTACATCATTATCCACAGCTTCACATGCATATAATTTACTAGTAGTATCATCTATCTAATAGTTTTGGTCTCTTCTAATAGTATCATCTATCTAATAGTATTGGTTCATATGATAAAGTACATTCATAATACTGTCAATACACCACACACTACTAGAAATTGAGTCTTCAGCAACGGCTATCAGCAACGACCGCTCAAGCCGTTGCTATTTGCAACGGCATTCTTACGGTCGCCCAAGCCGTTGCAGATATGTTGTATCTGCAACAGCTTTCTAACGGACATGCGAGCTGTTGCTGATAATTTTAATTATCAACAACGATTTGCTAACGGACAAGTGAGCCGTTGCTGATGATAACTTATCAGCAACGGCTTTCTAACGGGTGAGTGAGCCATTGCTGATAATTTTATATAGGTCGCAGATCGCGCCCGCCCCTTCTTCCTCCCGCTGCTGCCGACGCCGACGCCGTCGAGCTGCCGCTGCCGACGCTGCCGTCCATCCTCGACCGCCGATTTCAGGTATTCCTCGTCGCCCGGCCTTCTCTTCCCGTTGCGGTCGGCGGGAAATCTGACTGAAACCCTATTTTTAGGGTTTCGGCTGGCGACGGACGACCGATGGCCACCGCCGGAGCTTGTACAATGTTCGGACACTGTACTCCGGCGCCGGAAATCGTAGTTTTAGATTTATTTATTTATTTGTTAATTAATTATTTAATTAATTGTTTAATTTGTTAGATTAATTTTTAGGGTTTAGATTAATTTTTAGAGTTTATATTAATTTTTAGTTTAATTTAGTTAGATTAATATTTAATAATGGTAGGTTAATTATTTAAATTAATGAAAATGATGTAGATTAATATTAATTAATTAGTTAAAATATTGTTAATTAGTCCAAAGTTGTCCTCAGTGGACTCACGTCAGAATTGTCCACTTCGGACGCACGCCGGAATAGTTCATTTTGAACACCCGCCGGAATCGTCTAATTTGGACTCGCGCGTGTCGAAATTGTCCAATATGGATTCGAAACATTTAGAAAATAATCATCCATCCGACGAGTTGATATGTTTCACGTACGCATCGATGAGTCGGATATGATTTAGCAAAACCTTAGATCCATTCGGGGATTGTATGTTCGTGTAAAAGAAGTAAATGATCTTTTATACGACGTATAATTCTTGAATTGTCCCTGATTGGATAATTTGGGAATATAGTTATTTGTACTGCACTTACGTTTTTCTTTTAACCGTTAACTAATTATTCTAAATTTCGGCAGCATCTCTCTTGTTCTCCGATACGCACCCAGATGATATGCGTATTCGGAGAACTATAGGGAGATGCTGCCGAAATTTAGAATGAAGTTAGCGGTTAAAATAAGTACTTAGTGCAATATAAATAATATAAATCCCGAATGGAATAGGACAATCTCACCTAAAGGCATTAACCAAAGAAATTGTCATTGATTGACAGAATCATGTCAGCTGATCGAAGTTGGATGTACCGACGTCTTGATCGTGGAGCTTTAATTAATGAATGAGTTTCGATTAGGCGTAACGTACTTCCTAAATTTTGCCTATTCGAATCGGAATTTCGTTAGCATCGGTGATCAAATCCGATGTCCGTGCCGCATTTGTTTGAATGGACGATTTTTGGATCGGGAGACTGTCACTCTGCATCTATATAGCAAAGGATTTGCACCAAGATATTTTCTATGGACTTGTCATGGGGAGTCACGTGAAGTCGGGACGTTGAGTAATCCTGTTGTTCAGACATATGATGAATCTTCCTCTGTTGGTGCTTCTTCATCTAGTCAATCTAATCCCTATAGAACTATGATACTTGATAGTCTTGGGGATCAATTCCACCTGAATGATAATGTTGATCGGCCAGTTCTTCATATATCAGTCCCACCAGATACTACAGCGGTTGATATCACACAAGTACAAACTACGGTAGAGATTGAATTACCGAATAAAGAAGCTGCAGAATTTTACGAGATGTTGAAAGCTGTCGATGAACCTTTGTATAAGAATTATCCTAAATACACTTGGTTTTCAACAATGACACATCTCCTAAACATCAAGGCCGATTGTAATATCAGCGGGGTTGCGTATGATCGGATTGTAGGATTGATTAATGGCTGCCTACTGATAACAAGTTTGAGCCAACTTTTTATAAGACTAAAAAGCTAATGAGAAAATTGGGGCTTGGGTACGAAAAAATACACGCGTGCCAAAATAACTGCATTTTATATTATAAAGAAAATGTGCAGTTGGATAAATGCTCTGTATGTCAACATCCTTGTTACAAGGAGAAGAAATCGGTCCGACAGAAAAATATTCCGTTTAAGGTGCTTCGGTATTTTACACTAACACCGAGGTTTCAAAGATTATTCATGTCGGAAAAGACAACCCCTTACATGAATTGGCATGCAAGAAGTCGTGATGATACAGTAATGACTCATCCATCCGACAGTGAAGCATGGAAACATTTGGATACATATTATCCTTCATTTGCTAGGGATACTAGAAATATAAGATTGGGATTGTGCACAGATGGTTTTAATCCGTTTGGACATTCTGCAACTCCTTATTCAGTTTGGCCAGTGTTGCTGACAGTTTATAATTTACCACCGTCAATGTGTATGAAAGATGAATTTATTTATGTTTCGATGATTATTTCGGGTCCTAAGGGTCCGCGAAAAGAAATTGACATATTTCTCAGACCCTTGATAGATGAATTGAAAACATTGTGCACTGAGGGAGCTGTCACTTATGATTGTCATCGGAAGCAAAACTTTAATTTAAAGGCCGTGGACTTGTGGACAATTAATGATTTCCCAGTGTACGGCATGCTGTTTGGTTGGAGTACTCACAGCCGACTCTCTTGTCCGTATTGTATGGAACACTCTAAATCAATCAGTCTTCAGAACGAACAAAAAATCTCATTCTTTGATTGTCATCGTCGATTCCTACCGGCTAATCATCAGTATCGAAGGAATCGTAAAAAATTTACTAATGGCAGAGTCGAAAGAGATGAGCCACCACCGATGTTGTTTGGTGAACAAATGTTAGCACGTGTTTCAGCACTTTCAGATATAGTATTTGGTCGCAATGAAAGAGTGTCAGGTTTTGGCCAAACACATAACTGGGTGAAAAAAAGTATCTTTTGGGAATTGCCTTATTGGAGTTCATTATTGATTCGACATAATTTAGATGTCATGCACATTGAAAAAAATGTGTTTGATAATATTTTCAACACTTTGATGGATATTTTCGGAAAAACTAAAGATAATGTCAAAGCCCGACATGATATGAAAATACTTTGTAAAAGACCAGAGTTGGAGTTACAAGAGGTCAACGGACGATATCTGAAACCGAAGGCCCCATATGTGTTAAATAAACAACAGATCAAAGATGTTTGTCAATGGGTAAAAGAACTTAGATTACCCGATGGATATGCTTCAAACTTATCTCGATGTGTGAACGTCGATGATTGCAAAATATCAGGGATGAAGAGCCATGATTGTCATGTATTCATGCAAAGATTACTTCCGATCGCATTTCGAGATCTTCTACCTGATAATATTTGGGGTCCGTTGACTGAATTAAGTATATTTTTTAGAAACATCTGTGCAAATATCCTTCGAGTCGAAGATATGTCAACACTTGAAAATAATATTGTTGAAATCATATGCAAGCTGGAGCAGTTTTTCCCTCCTGCATTTTTTGACTCGATGGAGCATCTACCGATACACTTGGTATACGAGGCACGAGTTGGTGGCCCCGTTCAATATCGGTGGATGTACTTATTTGAAAGATACATGAATCGTCTAAAGAAAAAGGTAAAGAACACCGTAGCTGTTGAAGGATCAATATCTGAATCGTATATCATCCAAGAAATTTCAACATTCTGCTCATTTTACTTTGAATCGACGGTATAGATAAGATTTGATCGTCTTCCACGTAACGACGACGGGGGTGTTCGACATTCAGATGGACGTTTAAATATATTTTGTCACTCTGATCGTGCTTTTGGTTCTCGTCCATCTCGACACTTAAGCGAGGAAGAGTATCATTTGGCACACTTGTATGTATTACTCAATTGTCCAGAGATTGAACAATTCATTGAAATATTTGACATTGAGATGGTGCAAAAATACTCTATTCACAATGATCAAGAATTGGAGAGATTACGGAATCGTGATTTCCCTACTTGGATTCAGACTTACAACAAAGATCACAGAGCTGAAATAGATGAAAGAATATTTGAGTTTGTTAGTGGACCGTCGCGACTAGTGTCGTGCTATAGCAGATATTTTGTTAATGGGTACAAATTTCACACGGTGGAATATGCCTTTACAAAGAAGACGATGAATGTCGGGGTCTGCGTGAAAGGGACAACCTATGTTGAATGTGATATGAATTTTTATGGACTGGTGGAAGAAGTGATAGAGTTGCACTATTTCGGCTTGAAATCAGTGATCCTATTTAGATGTCATTGGTTTAATACAACAGAACGGGGCATGAAAGTTCATCCAAATACAAACTTGTTGAGGTTAATTACAAATGTAAATTGGTAGCAAATGAGCCTTTTATATTGGCATCACAAGCCGAACAAGTATATTACGCGAAGTATCCGGCTCGAAATAAAGATAGAGCAGATTGTTGTGTAGTCTGTAAGACTAAAGGTAGAGGAAAAATTGATCCGATAGCAGGAGAAAATGAGCTGATACCTGATATGACAAATGGTTTCTATCAAGAAGATGATCCTCCTGCTGTAGATCGTATTATTCCAATACTCGAGGATGCAGACACAACGTCAATTCAATGATCCAGGCCATCCTCCATCGTCATTGTGAGATTTTTTTTATATTGACTTTGTTATTGAGATATTATACTTGTTTAATTTATTTTGTTTGGATATTGATACTTCAATTTTGCATTTGAATAGTTTTTATACTATTGTGGATAGTTATAAATATAAATATAATTGTTTTGATGTATATCTTGGTGTATTTGTGATGTGTGAATGAATGTGTGTATGAGTGTATGGGTGTGTGAGTTATGTATCAGATAATGTATCAATGTATCAATGGAAATTTAAAATTTTATTTTTTTTTATTTCTAGGTTCACATCATCAGCAACGGCTTTCCCACGACCGTCCGTGGGAAAGCCGTTGCTAAAAGTTTATCGAAAGTCGTTGCTGATGACCTACAGCAACGGCTTAGCAACGGTCTTTTACTAACGGCGTTGCTACGGACTCACCAGCCGTTGCTATTAATGTTTTCAGCAACGGCTCCATGTCCATGGCAAAACCGTTGCTAATAATATTATTAGCAACGGCCCGAGCGGCCGTTGCTAAGCCGTTGCTAAGTTATCAGAAACACGCTTTTCTGCCACGGCTCTGGTTCAACGGGTAGGGCCGTTGCAAGCCGTTGTTGATGGTTTTCAACAATGGCCCAGCAACGGCTAGAGCTGTTGCTGATGCCCAGTTTTCCAGTAGTGACAACATGCAAGAAAGCAGAAAGCAGAAAGTAGATAAAAGTAGATCTAACTCATCATATGAACCAAAAGACAGTTCTCCTAAACACCAAAGAATCTAACTAGCCTTCCATAATAAATCAAAGTAACTTATCATATTATCTACTTCATTAAGCATTCTAAGAGGTAGATGAAAATTTATGATGATGAGAGCAGAATAGTAAGGCTCAAATTATAATAAGAAACTTGGAGACTTAAATGACTAGCTAGACTTCACTACTCAACAATAGAACATAAGAGACAAGAAATATAGTATGCCATCAACACAACAGTCACACTTGAACCGTCACACTTGTCCAAAGCAGACAAGAAAAGACTTATACCATACTTGTGATGCAAATTCAACACAACAATCACACTTGTCCTTACTAAACAATCAGAAATAATTTCATGAAGATCAACTGAAACAACACAACAGTCACACTTGGTGTAATATAATTTCATGAAGCAGAGTTTCTACTTCTAGTCAAGCAATACTTTATACCATGAAGGATATCAAACTCAAGCAATCAGAAAGCTAACCATGGAATATCTAAATCATCAAATGCAAAGCAGATATAAGAATTAAGTACTGATGGTGTGGTTGTCAAGCAATACTCTACGTGTCAACTCCCTTAGTAAATAAAAGAGTACAGTTCATAAGCTCTATTGCAATTATGCATTCAGTAATATTTCAATATAAAAATTATCTGAAGATGGAAGCATAAAGCATGACTAGTATTCTCATTCAAGCATATATTTTAGCTTCATAATTTAGCTTCTTGCACACATATGCTAATCATCCAATTTAATGCTTTTGACCTTGTACTAAGGAGCATCAATAAAAAAAGTACAAGATTGTTATGAGAGAAAATACAAATAGAACATAATTAGGAAGTATAGAGCCACTTGCAAAAAAGACAAAAATGATAAAACCGTTATACCGATATAAGTGATACTTATATGTATCTTTTAATATACTGATATGTATCATACTGATATAAGTGATATCAGTATGATACATATCATACTGATATGGTATGTCTGACAATATTTTGGCAGAAAAAGAAAAGACTATATTTAGAAAAACATGAAAGTGAAAGATAGGTGGAGCTAAGCAAACTTTTTGTGGACTAGTATAAGGTAGCCTATATTTTGGCAGTCACGGGATGAACTTGGTCTTACACGTAACTAAGGAGTACATTGAATATCCTAGTGCATGTGTGACAATAAACATCATGGTTGTGTTGCAGTTCACACACAGAGGAAAACCTTCTGCTAAAATTAATAAATGAAATTTTCAAATGCTGCTAGCATCAAATTGTGTTTGTGGAAGTGATGATGCTTGAGCCCTAATGGAAAAGAACCACTCTCTTCTTCCCACTTCCCTGATATCAGTATCATACTGATATCAGTATGATATTGATATGTATCAAACCAGTGACAAACCAGTGACATTTGGAATCAGAAGAAGGATGAAATGCTACTATAGCAAATCCATATTAAGCTGAAGAGGAACCAAAGTCATACATAGCAATTAAGTTATGTTTGGTGGTATAGATATGTTTGATTTACAATTAGTATGGAGCTAATTCAGTATGGGATACTCTTTTAGACTTTGTATTTTTTTTGTACTACTGGCCAAGGGAGACGTTCTTAACGTATGCGGTATTAAATGTATCTTTTTTGTACTTTGTATATCATGCTTTCTAAAAATGCCAACCGGTAAGGAAAACCATAAAAATTCTTCATTCACATGTGAAGAAAGGTTTTAATGGATGCAACACAAATTAGATTCTAGATTCCTATATGGGTTGGTAAATCAAGATTAACACCACACTCTTATAATTTGTTCACCTTAAATTGAACTATCAAAGAAATTCTAGCTATATGGCAGATCAACATGTCAAAAAGAAATGTAAATCATGCGAACACATAACTTAGAGTCAATCGGTTATTATTGATACAACCCTCCCCAACTTTCTAGTGACAAGTACATGAAAATTAGAAATATTATGCTCCCTGGGAAAGAGTCAAGTTAACATATATAGCTGTTGAGAATCTTACAATGTCATAGGTATTCAACCTTTTGACATCAAATCCCTGAGCTGACAAGCCTCTCTCTGAATAGATGATACAAGTATACCAAAGTAAGCATTGACTAATGACTATGCACATCCTAGTCAAAAAGTAAATAAAAAATTAACCGATGACTATGCACATCCTACCAAAGTAAGCATTGAAGAAAGGTTTGCACAAGGAAACGAGATATACAAATTGAAAAATGATTAATAGACAAATCAAATATAAAGATAAGGAGGTTGTATGCTCAAGGAAGTACGAGAAATCACCTCATCAAAATTTTAATCAGCACAAAATAAAAGGATAAAAGGCTGAAAGAAAAAGTATTATACTAGTATTGTTTCTCCCTCTCTTGGATCAGTAAGAACATGGCCAGTTATTAATAGGAGCCAGTATAATTCCTCTAATGTTTGTGTGGGATCCCATCTTTCATTATGCTGTTGGAAAATTTTTTGAGGACTTAAGAAATACATAAAAAGTTTCATACTTCTAGATAGAAGGAAAAAAGCTTAGTACATTTCATTTCTTGTCCATGCACACAACTACTTGTGAATCAATGTCCAGTTTAGTGTGGTTAGCCAAAAAAGGTATTACAACAAAAATGGACTAAGAAAACAAGTATTCATATGGTTTTTTAATAGGAAAGGCATATCAACGGCTAATCAAAGAATCTTGAAAGATAAAATCATAAAGTGTGCTAAATCGATAATAATAATTTATGCTTTTAGTACAACAAGACTAAGGTCATTTCAAGTCTCTCTAAAGTTTGGAACTTCCTAGGTATGATATAGATCAGTAGGTAGATTGTCATTTTCAGTTCATGAACAAATTAGAGTAAGCAAGGGTAATACCTTTCCAAACAAATCCAATCAATTACTAGATAGTAATTGGATTAAGATGTGCTGATTTTAGGTATCTACACTTAAAGAAACTTGAGATTCATTCTTGTCGATACTCTGCATCAGATTTTTGGGGTGACATTGTGTTTCATATAATTGAATTTCAAACTGAAGCATGCTATGTTTACAAAGTACAGCCATGTGATATATAAAATTACAAGCAAATTTGATGGTTACTATAATTCATTGTAGTAAGGGATTACTCAAAGCAAATTCCAAGGGAAACATCAACCTACAGTCTAAAACGATTGAAATAAAGATTCTCCTTGAGAATATATTTATAGAACTTACAGTAGCATCTTATGAGTTAAGAAGAAATGAATCGTACTAACCCCATTCTTTGAAATTTTAGCTGTTTGAAAATATGATTCACCTGTATGTGTGAAATAAGTGATTAACCACAAAATTAAAACTTTATCAGCCAAAGAAACACTCACATCTCACAAATTTTAACTCTAAAGCATCAACTGAGCAATGTAATTCACATAGCAACTTCATATTCTGAGATGAAGTAAATAATATTCTCATAGAATATTATTTATAATAAGTAATAGGATTACTCTCTAAAGAATAATCTTACATCATTAGTGGGGATCAATCCCTGAAAAGAACCAAACAAGTCAATCCTATCACCTTCTAAGGATTGTCCTCAGGATTTGGAGGAGCACCCCATACTAGACCCTCCAATAGGAGAAAAGAAAAGCTTAGAGAAACCCCAGAAAGGTAAACATGGGTTTACAAAAATCCTTAAGAAGCTTAAGAATGAAACAACCAGCTATCATTGCTTTCCCAATGCTAAAAGACAAGCCATGAAGGCTCAACAAGTAGAAGTCCATAACAATGAAAATATAATAAGATGAGAAGAATTCATAACATGTAAATAGCATAAAATAGTTTACTGGTGATGTCATATTACAAGAAAACTCTCCATTCAGATCATCTAATACATATAATGATCAAATCTAAAATCGACACCACTTAAATATAAATGTACCTGCCACGAATCCAAAAAAGAAAAAGTTCACCCATGCAAATGTAAGGGTCTACAGATAAAAAATAGTTTAATTAAAGAAAAAAAAAGAAGCAGAAATGACTCCTAGAAAAAAAGAGCTGATAAATGTCAAATGGGCATTAGTGCAGTACATGTGGTATGATCATTAAAAGGTTCTTCTTCATCATATCCATAGCCATGTTTGGGTCTGAAAACATCTGTGCTTGTGCATTCTAAGCTTATCCTTTTGGAACATGCAGCAAGCCATTCTCCTGCAGCACCAAAAATTTTCACGATCAACAAAAGGTTGATTGGTTAGTATCACTTCTACTTTTTACACTGATTTGTTTTTTTCTACAATGGATGTCTTGTAATTTTTATATTCATTGCTAATGCACAGCCAAAAACTAAATTAAGCTTTTGCAAAATTCTAGTGAGGCAGACAATGCTTCTGTAAAATGTCTCCCGATTGAGTACAAAAAATAGCGAGCTCGTGAAAATTCCTATGAAAAGAGATAGCACTGCTTCCATTTTCCATTTAATTTACATCGATTAAATATTTTAAGTTTAAACCATAATTTCTTTTATATTAAGATAGTCCTACAGTTGATTTGCATATGAAACACAGAACAACTTGACTCTGTAAAACCAAAACCAAAACCATCACAAATTCACAACAATAAAATAATTATCTTAAACCAAAGTTTTTGATTTTTAACCTTCAACGGGGAGAAATTACGCATAGAAATAACCACATATCCAACTCTCAAGAGAGATATATATATACACATATATAATATCCTCTTTTAATTCTTCTTCTCAACAAGAGGCATACCTCATTGGTGAAATAAACCCTCCGAGCCCGGAACGACTTAGCGGGGATGAACCCAGTCGCGGCCCTCAAATTCCTCGCTCTGAGAACCACCTGCCTGGCAAACCAACCAAGGGAGTCCAAATCAACGACCAAAGAAAATCACTTTGAGAGGATATCGATGACAAAAATCAATTGGACCAGGGAGGCAGGGGTAGGGACGAAAAAGATAAGAGACGAAACGAACCCTTCCTTGACGACCTTGCGATCAGGAGCTTGGTAAGATCGCATAAGCTTGGAGACGAAGTAGCGGAGGATCCCTTGGGCCGACGATGCTATGAGAGATGCCATTGGCGAGAAGGATCTACGCCAAGAAATCGATCTACATGAGGGGAAAGGAAGAACATCAAATTACATCTAATATTCTGCGATGGGTAAGAAGAACAACATGAAGGAAGAGGAGAAATAGGTTATACAGTGAGGGAAGCAGGAGGGGAAAGTAAGAGCTGGAAATGAAAAAATAAGAGGGAAGAGCCGCGGCCGTGGAGAAAAGAATCGCGGGCTGAGGGAAGAGAAGCGCGAAAATATTTGGTCGGCTAGGGAAAAAAAGAGAGGAGTATTTTTGTCGGATAAAAAGTGGAGGGAAAGAAGAAAATTAGGGATTTTATCAATTGGTTGGCTAAATTACCAACGAATTATATATCTGTTGGTGATTTTGTTGGTAATACCAACAAAATTAATCCGTTGGTAGTAAATCCGTCGGTGATAGTTTGTTTTCTTGTAGTGGGTGTACCTGTCGCAAGATCGTGTGAGTTCCTTCGTTGTGAGCTATGAAATAGTTGCAAATGATCTAGAAATAGAAAAATATAGAGAAGAGAAGAGCAGTATTATTGAATAACTATGAAATAATAGTACATCGAGTCCCACCGATGATATACTCGGCATGCGCATGGTAGTGCCTCATTAAAACCTTTTAGAGGGAAAACTATGTGCGAAAAACCACAATGAAGGAAAAAGAGTGCACCAACCATTTGCAGTTTAAGGGAGAGTGTTTAATTGTAGTAGGCCCGCAGGGAGTCCGCATTCCATGTCCGTGGGAGTTCTCGCTCGAAGAGTTCGACATTTTGTATGTGTCTTTACTTATATCCCTGATGACTCTGTAAGGACTAGACCTGGCAATTATCGGCCCGACCTAGCCCGATAAAATCGGGTTCGGGCCGGTTCTTATCGGGTTCAGGCCAATTTCGGGCCAGCCCGATATGGCCCGAACACTTAACGGGTCGTGCCGGGCCTAGTGCTACCGGGTCGTGCCCGTCCGATAACCCGATAACCAATATGGGTTATTAGCATTTTTTTTTTGACCCGTTAACCTACCCGACCTATTAATAATACTCATTAAGTTATCTTCAAAATTGCAATTCCAATAACCCAATTCTAAAATTCTAATCCAATTTTATTTATCTACAACACTTAGCCTTAGTACTAATCAGGCCAAATCAGACCGAAATTGGCTATCGGGCTAAATTGGGCCCGATAAGCCGATTGGACCCGTTATACCCTTATGTTTTCGGGCTAACGGGCCGTGCCGGGTTGGGCCCGCAACTTTGGGCTTGAACCATTATTAGGCCGAGCCGAGCCGGCCAAAAAAAAATTTCGGGCCGAGCCGAATCGACCCGATAAATCCTTCTGGCCCGACACGATTTGCCAGGCCTAGTAAGGGCCTTCCTAGTTTGGGGAAAGCTTCCCCTCCCCAATTGGCTTTCTCTCTAGTTCAATCTTCCTTAGTACTAGTTCTCCCTCTTTGAAGTTCCTCAACCTGATATGCTTGTCGTATTTACGAGCTATTTTGAGTTCCATGGCTTCCTCCCTAACTTTGGCGAGATCTCGTTCTTCATCGACGATGTCAAGCTCGGCCTATCGGCTTTTTGAATTTCTTTGATCATCGAAGGTTGTTATGCGGAGGTTGGGCTCTACGATCTCGACGGGGATCATGGCCTCTGCTCCATAGACGAGCCTGTAGGGAGTATCCTGAGTAGAAGATTAGGTGGTTGTGTTATAGCCCCACAGCACCTCTAGCAGCTCTTGCCCATTGACTTTGTCAAGCTTCTTTTTCAGTCATGCCAGGATAACCTTGTTAGCCACCTCGGTCAGGCCATTGGTCTGCGGGTGCTCTATTGAAGACAAGAGTTGTTGGATGTTGAGCTCTGAGTAGAATTCTCTGAACCGCTTATCCGTGAACTATGTACCGTTATCGCTGACAAGCTTGCGATGTATGTCGTACATGTAGCCGAAATGGCAACACTAGAGGAGGGGTGAATAGTGTGTTAACTAAATTTATTTGTCTAATTCTAGTTTTAATCATTTACTTAGATCACTTAGATAAATTACAATTTTACGATTGAATGTGGAAGCAAGATAAACAATTAAGCACAAATAAAGAATCAATGCAAACACACAGATTTAGAGTGGTTCGGCTCCAATGCCTACTCCACTATCTAAGCACCCCGCTTAGGATTTTCAAACTAGGTTTACTAGATTAATTCTTGTTTCCCTTATAATGAGGACTTTGACTCGAAGAGTCGCACTCTCGACCTAAGGCATTTCCACACCCCGAAAGTCACCGTCTTCTTACCGAGAGCACTCTTCCACCTCAACCATAAGGGACAACTTGATTAATCCTAGTAAAACAAGATTTACACAAGTGACTTTACACCTTCACAACAAGGTAACCCACTCACACAACAAGACCTAACAATCCTAGGTCTATCACACGCACAAATCCAATAAAAGTAAGTTTAAATAACAATTAAAATTACAATAAAAAGAGCTATAAAGGTAAACCTAGATTAAAAGCTCTTTTCAAGCCTCGAAACCTCCAACTCGCCGAGTAGTAGAGCTCGAATCAAATCCCGAGTTGAGGAGCAGTTGGCGCTTGAAGAAGAACGTTGACGGAAGAGCAGAGCGTGCTGCAATCAATTTCTTCGAAGGCTTAAACTCCCTTTTAATTACTCAATAAAATCTATAAGAGTGGGAGAAAGGATTAAATGAGTTAGATGAATGATATTTATACCCTCTCAAAGAAACGGCAGCTCAATAGGCAAAAATCTAGCTGTTACAGCCGCTCGGTCGATTGGCCGGTCGATCGACCGATCGACTGCTTAGAGCGACCGCTGCCTATTCTCTCTGTGCGGTCGACCAACGGGTCGACCGCCCAGACACAAAACTACATTCCCGCAATCCGATCGACCCATCAATCGACCAACGTAGGCTGCGTCTTTGGCGATACGCAGTCCGGTCGACCGATTGGTCGACCGACGCATCCTCTGCCAGAGTTTGGCCTCTATCGGTCTACCGCCCAGTCGACCGAGATGGTTACTGCCATTTTTCTAACCCTATTCGGTCGATCTCCCGGTCGACTGAACCTAGGCTGAATTTGATTTCTTCAGCCTTCTTCTTCCACGCTTCATTTTCGGGTTTCAGCTTTCAACGAGCATCAACTTGGTGAGCTTTCCATGTGATCTTTGGACTCGTCCAATGCGACTTTGGTGCACTCGTCGAGCTTCGAGAACTTCCACGACAAACCCGAGCGCGACGATCAATGTCCTTCCGATTTTCTGATTTCTTCTGATTTATCCGATCGAGGACATCGAACAATAATCGATATGGAATCTAAAAGATTTCTCAACGAAATATTAGTTTCATGTTTGTTATCATCAATACCAAGATTAAGACCAAGGTTGAAAATCTAAAGCCAACAGTACATGCAGACGATCCTCTTCTACACAAACTTTTTAACCTTGTCGATTACAATCGAGGCTAGTGGTTTAGCCTCTATCCATTTGGTGAAGTAGTCAATTGCTACTACCATATATTTGACATGTCCTGGGGCCGGAGGGAAAGGGCCAAGGAGGTTGATGCCCCATTTATGAAATGGTCAGCTAATTTTCGAGCTATGTAGTGGCTCGGGATATTTCTATAAGACTTTTGAGAATCTTTGGCACTTGTCACACCTCTTGACGTACAGACTATAGTCTATTTTTATAGTTGGCCAGAAGTATTCGGCTCGGTGGATCTTAGCTACTAAGGATCTTCCCCTGATATGGCTGGCGCAAATGCCTTCGTGTACTTCTGCCATCACAATGTCTGTTTGGGTTTGGCCGATGCATTTGAGTAGTGGCTTGGAGTAACTTCTTTTGTAGAGTTAGTAGTCAAGGAGAGTATAGTAACTTTTCATCCTTCTAAACTTGTTTGTATTTGAGGTGTGCTCCAGCACCTCTCCTTGCTTGAGGTAGGTTATGTAAGGGGTCCTCCAATCGGTAGTTTGCTTGACTGCTTGGACTTCGGTCAAGGTGTCAACAGGTTGGATGCTCGGTTGACCGATGACTTATTGGATGACCGACCCGTTATTTTGAGGATTCTTGATGCTGTTGAGGTTGGATAACAGGTCAGCTCGAGTGTTTTCCTCCTGAGGTACGTGTTGGATCACACAATCATCAAAGTTATTCATTAAAGAATGTACTAGGGACATGTAATTTTCTATGGAAGGGTCCCTTGCTTGGCATATGCCATTGACTTGTTCGACGACGAGTTGAGAGTTGCTTTCCACAATCACTTTTCGGTATTTTACGTTGCGGGTGAGTTTTAGTTCGACGACCAGGGCTTCATATTCCGTCTGGTTGTTGCTAGCTTTGAATTGGAATTATAGGGACTGCTCTAGGGTGATTCACTGGTCGTTCTCCACGATGATGCCATCTTTGCTTCCTCTTTTGTTTGAGGTGTCGTCCACGAACAACATCCATGTTTAGACTTGGTTGGGGTTGGCTTCCTAGTTTGTGAATTTGGCGATGAACTCCACCAATGCCCGGGCTTTGATGGGACCTCTCGGTTGGTATTCTATGTTAAACTCGAGGAGCTCCATTGATCAAGATATCAACCATCCAACGAGCTCGGGCTTGGCCAGGACCTGACTGATCGGTTGTTCTATGTGTACCACAATTTAATGACTTTGGAAGTACGACCTTAATCTTCTGACCAAGATGACCAGATCGAAGGCGAGCTTTTCTAGCTTCCGGTATCTGGTCTCAGGTCCTTGGAGGACTTTTCTGGCGAAGTAGATCGGTTTATGATATTTCTCTTGCTCTCATACTAGTACCGAACTGAGGGCATTCTTTGTGACTGTGAGGTAGAGGTGGAGCATCTCTCTCCATGTTAGGGTTTGTCCAGAACTGGCAAGCTGGTGAGGAAGCTCTTGAGCTCGACGAATGCCTGTTCGCACTTCTCATCCCATTGGAAGTCATGTTTCTTCCTTAAGATCTTGAAGAAAAGCGAGACCCTGTCGGCCAACATAGAAAGGAATCTTGACAAAGCAACCATTCTTCCCATGAGATGTTGTACTTCTTTTCATGCTTCACGAGCTACACATCTCATGGATGGCCTATCACTTTTTAGTGTTGGTTTCGATTCCACAGTTCATGTCACGCCCCAAAAGCAGGGTCACGTGACCGGCCAGGGTATACGTACCTATACCCCGCAGTCTAACTCATGCACATGCAAATATCATAAACAACAAAGTAAATAATAGCTTTTAATAATAAAAGAACCAAACAGATTTTCATTTCAAAACAACAAGGTTTTAAATACATATCTCAAGTACGGAAATAAATCGAAGAGCAACAGTTCTTTTAATAAATAAAATTGAATAAAATGTGAATGTCTCCACGGGACTACAACTCCAAATACCAAAACAAAAGTGCATGACAACCTACTACAGACTCGACTACGACTCCTAACTAGGTCTGCTATGAGATCATGTGGCTCCTCTACCCTCCAGCTGAACCAAGTGCTCCAGCCCACCTCACCGATCAGGCTCTGCAAAATAAAATAAAACAACGACAATGAGTAAGTTCAAAGAACTCAGTGAGCAGTTTTACCCATCCATGCAAATCAACATCACAGAGATAACAATAATATATCTATCTCTACAGAGGCAATGTCACAAAGGTGTGACTAGCTACCAGGCCAACAAGCCATCCATGCCCACGACATCTAACTCTTCAAAGAGGTGTATCAGGCCGAAGCCCTACCATGCCCGAAGGCAACATCACCCACAAAATATGCATTGGGTCGAAGCCCTACCATGCCCGAAGGCAACATCACCATCAAAGAGGTGCATCGGGTCGAATTCCTACCATGCCTAGAGGCAACATCACGGTGCATCGGGTCGAATTCCTACCATGCCCAAAGGCAACATCACCATCAAGAGGTGCATCGGGTCGAATTCCTACCATGCCCAAAGGCAACATCACCATTAAGAGGTGCATCGGGTCGATGTCCTACCATGCCTAGAGGCAACATCATCGTCAAGAGGTGCATCGGGTCGAATCCCTACCATGCCCAAAGGCAACATCACCATCAAGAGGTGCATCGGGTCGAATCTCTATCATGCCTAGAGGCAATCGCACATACTAGGATAATCGGGAAAGACCCTCCGAACTTATCCTGCAGGTTGGGAATTTTGGCATCCAACCACCCGGACATAGCCCGAACCCTGGCTCCTAATCGAGCCGCTCAGCCATTCCCAAGGATATGGCGCATTGAGACCTAAGTCAAGATTCCCTTACGGTGTCCTAGGGGTGTCTTCATTATGAAGCGTCTCAACACTCCAAACCCAACCCCTATCCCTTAGACCCGTAATGTCATGAACCCGTGTGGTTTTATTTCATGAATACCTTATAAGTTAGTTCATAACAGATTATGCTCACCCTTAGACCCAATTTTAATTATAGAATTAAAATTTAGATAATCTCAATTAGGGTTTTGTTCTGCCCAGAAGTACTGTGTATACCCCGAATCTACTCTTAAAAGTGTGTCCTATGTTTCCAAACTATATTTTCTAGTTAAAACGATAGGTTATACGACCATAATCAGATATCTAATCACATAATAACAGAGAAATTAAAAATCAGCCCAGATTCAATAAACAACACATAAATTTCAGAAAGCTGAAATTTCCAGCACGTCAAGGAATAAAATCCGAATTTTGCAAAATTAAATCCCCAAATTCCTAACATCACAGATTCAAGTCATCATGCTAATCATGCATACAATCTCATAATTTTTACTAAATAAAAACTAGCATATATAACATGAATTCCTTAATCAAGAATCAAGGAAATTAATTACTCTATAGCCTCAAGAACATTCAAAACTACAAGATGAGATTGCATCCAAGACTCATAAGATTAAATCAAGATTCACAAGACTAAAAAATCACAAATCCTCCATTAAACATATGGCCCATGTTAAGAGATCAAAATTTCAAGTCTAAGCATGGCATGAAAACCAAGAAAATCTCAAGAACACAAAATAACATCATCAAGATCAAGAATCTTCAAGGCGGCTTCAAAAAAATTCGAAGAAAACCCGAATAGGAGGGATAAAACCACTCACATGAAAAGGGAAAATAATTCGAGAAGGATTTCCAATCGACAGCCTCTGGTTCCGGCTCCAAACCCCGGCGGCTCGACCCAAAGGAAGGAGAAGATGAGGCAGCGGTTCACTCCAAGTGGCAGTGGCTCCAAGGGAAGAAGAGGAGGGGGCGACTGGCGGCTTGGGGTGTCAGCTGGCTCCTCCTCTCACAATTGTGTGGCTCTAAAAATTGGAGCCACAACGTAGGGGAGGGGGTTTTATAATTCCTCATCAACCCTAACCCTTCTAACTTAAGCCCAACCCGCATCCACTTAAGCCAAGACCAACCGGCTAACCCGATAAACCTAATTAAATTAATTTAGGCTTGATTAAACACACAATTAAATCATAAGCATCTAATTAAATGCACCTACATAGGCATAATTCATAATTATCCAAACACCATAATAATTAAAAATAATTCCAATCACTCAAACCTAATTTCATAATTCATAAATTTATATTCTACTTACCCGAGCTCACAAGCTCGCTCCGGACCATGAGTCGACTCGGCTCGACCACGAACTAGTCTGCTAGGCTGGCAAACACACGCAACAAATTTTTTTTAAAAATATTTAGGATATTACAGTCCATGAGCATGAATCTATGCTGTGGACCCTGAAGACACACTTCTCTGGGTTTAACCTCATGTTGTAGTATCTGAGCTGGCTAAAGATTATGGTGAGGTCACTATAGTGGTCTCCGGTGGCCTGTGTTTTGGCGACCATGTCGTCCACATATACTTTCATGTTTCGACCGATTTGTTGGTCAAATACTTTGCTCATCAAGCATTGGTATGTGGCCCCTGCGTTTTTCAGCCCGAATGGCATTACTATGTAGCAGAAGTTGGCATGTTTCGTAATGAAGGTTATTTTCTTCTCAGCTCTCGGATGCATTTAGATATGATTGTAGCCTGAGTAGGTGTCCATGAAGCTTAGGTACTAGTACCTTGAGGAGCCGTCGAAAAGTTTGTCTATGTTTGGGAGCAGGTAAGAGTCTTTTGGACATGCCTTGTTCAAATCGGTAAAGTCAACACATGTACGTCATTTCCCCAAATGCTTCTTAACCATCACGACGTTCATAAGCCATGTTGTGAACCTGATTTCTCTGATGAAATCTTTCTTTAACAAATTTCTAGTCTCTTCAAGAGATGTTTGCTTGAGCTCGACCCCCCAAGCTTTCACTTCTTTTGTGCCACGGGCTTGACCTAAGGGTCGATGGTGAGCTTGTGGAAAATGACTCGGGGGTCTATCCCTGAGTTGTTGGTCGATGTCCATGCGAATAGGTAGCATCGTCTCAAAGTAGAGTGCCGAGTTGAGCTTTGAGCTTGGCGGGCAAGGGGGCTTCGATGAAGGTTACCTGCTTGGGGGTTGCCTTGATTTGTACAGGCTCCAGGTCGTTTGCAGGCTGGGGCCGCTCTTGGGCATGATCAGATATTCTAGGTTGTTGTTCTATGTGAAAGATTTATTGTGCCGGTTGGGATGAGGTGTTCGACACTTCTTTCGACTTGGCCGGATTTTGCTTTAAGAATTCATTATAGCATAGGCGGGCTTCCTTTTGGTTTGCGTCAACCACTCCTAGTTCCGTCTTTGAGACAACAAATTTAAGAGCCGGGTGGGGAGTAGATACAATGGCCCCCAAGCTATTCAGCGATGGTCGCCCTAGGATCATGTGATAGGGGCTGAGGCACTCGATGACTAAGTACCGCACTTCCATCAATTTGGTCATTGGTAGGGAGACGAACGTCATCGTCAGCCAGACATAGCCTCGGACACTGACTCGTTCTCCTGAGAAACCGATGAGATCTTTGTGGTAGGGGTGGAGTGAAGCATCAGTCAACTGCATCTTTTTGAATGTTGAGTCGAACAGGATGTCAGCTGAGCTTTCCTAGTCCATCTGGACTTTCTCGACAAGGAAATTATCAACAGTTATAGAAATGACGATGAGGTCATGTAAGTTTTTATCGATCCTCTGGAAATCAAATTCATAAAACGATATTACCAAAGTTTGGATGTGAGGCCTCTGCGAGCAGGTCGTATCGTCGATCGCCATGATGGCTAGGAGCGACCTCTTTCTGGCCGAGCTCGTCTCGTCTCCTCCGGCGAAGCCTCCTACGATGTGGTCGACGACCCCACGATCTCGGGGCTCGGCTGACGGACCCCTTTGGTCGCCCTGGTCGCATCTCATGCTCCTTGGTGGTGCTGTCCTGCTCGGACTTTGGCGCTGAGAGTCATGGTCCTGTCGATCTCGGCTGCGACTCCATCTACGACTGATGTAGCGGTCGAGGCGGCCCTCTTTTATCAAGCGCTCAATTTGGTCTTTGAGCATCATGCACTCTTCGGTGGTGTGCCCATAGGTACGGTGGAATTCACACTTCTTACTTTTGTCAACATTAGGCGGGGGTTTGAGCTTTCCCGCGTTGTTGGGAGGCTTGAGCGGCTGCAAGTTGTAGATTTCCCGAAGGATAGTTTTCCTTTTGGCATTCAGTGGGATGTACTTGCCAAATTTGGGGCTAGGTCAGGAGGGCGACATTCCCCTTCTATTGCTATCCAGCTCGCGACGATCTCGGTCTTCGCCCCACTTATTGAGTTTCTTGGATTTTTTGTCCTCAGCATCGTCTTTGGTGATCTTTCTATCCGCCTAATTTTTGGCCTCTTGAAGTTCTTTCATCTCTATGTAGCACACGAGTCGTTCTCGGAACTCGGCCATGCTTCTTGGTTGAGCCAGGGCGACTTGATCAGCAAACTGTTCAGGTTTCAAACCATGCTTGATGGAATATCACTCGATGTGCTGGTTGAGACTGGAAATCTCAATGGCCATGATATGGAACCTTTACAAGTAATCTCTAAGCGGTTCATGTTGTTCGTGCTTGATGTAATGAAGAGTGTCCCTAATCTTGGAGTAGTTATGCGACGATGAGAACTAGTTGGTGAAGGCTCGGGAGAGCTCTTGGAAAGTATGTATGGACCTTGGTTGGAGGGTGGAGAACCAGAGTAGCGTGATATTCTCTCGAAAGATAGGAAAGGTTCGGCAGAGAATAAGGTCGGTTGCGTCATTAAGGAGCATCATTGACCTAAACATGATTAGGTATAGGGGTAAGCATGGACCGATTAACCGGTCCATTAGCAATTTTATTAACCGGGCCATTGACTTTAATTTTTCAAAATCATTAACCGTAAATCGATCAATTAACTTCGGTTAATCGCCATTTCGATTTCGGTTTCGGTTTTTTCGATTCGATTAACCGATAATTTCTGGTTAACCAATAATTTTTTTTAACCTACAAATATTATAATATTGTATAAATCACATATGGAGAAAAATTCAAACACCTATTCCCATTAAGAAAAAAGAAAAAAAAAGTGAAACCACTTGAACCAAGATAATATGCTTCAAAAACCTTTCTTTTATTTTATAAATCTTTTTTAGTTTTTTATATTTTTTTTATCATTTTTATATTTTTTTATAGTTTTTATCATTTTTATAGTTTTTATAATTTTTTATAATTTATAATATATATATATATATATTAAAAATTAATAAATTATATTGAATCGGTTAGTTAACCAAAACATGTGAACTTTTTACATCTCGAATCGAAACCGAAATCGAAAATCGATTTTTTCAAAAATATAAACCGAAATCAAAAAAATCGATTCGGTTTCGGACCGATTTTTCGATTAATTAAAAAACTATTTTTTTCTCACCCCTAGTTAGGTGGATAGTCGATGGTGGGGGGGAGGAACGATCTCTGTGACCTTAGTTAATTTCCTTCTATTCTCTCTCATGATGTGTGCGGGGGTAGTCGATGGTGGGGGGAGGAACGGTCTCTGTGACCCTAGTTAATTTCCTCCTATTCTCTCTCATGATGTGTGCTGCCGGGGGGGGGGGGGCTCATCCCAAAAAGCAGAGGTCAACCTCCCGGTCCTTTTTAGGTGACTATCTTCATCATCTCTGAACGGCGATGATCATGCTCAGTCGAGTGTTGTTCCATAGGTTGTTTCAACGCCTCAACTCGAGTTGTTAACCTTTGGTTATACGCTTGGAGATCATTGATCATACATCGTAGTTCTTCCGGTGTAGGGCTAGTGGGTACAAGAGCGTTCCGTGTTAGCGTCACCAGGTAGCAAGGGAACACTGCTGCTAGATTGTTGTCGATGTGTCACGGCGCCTGACTACCATGGTGGGGCATGTAAGATTTACTTGGCTCCAACGATGGGCGTCAAATATTCTTGCCTTAAGCCGAGGTGATGCGGTCTTGCGCTTCTCCTGGTTCGGTGTGACTCTGACGGAAGAACTTGCAAAGACACTCCGACAATCAAGTAAGAAAAAATTATAGGTGATGGGTATGAAAATTTTGAATCAAGAGTATACATAATGTGTGTTGTACGTGTTTATATATATATTATATAGTGCAAGATAATAAATGTCTTTGACGATGATGTCTTCTTGAATCTCGTAGAGATATGTTCAGAAGGAGTCGAAGCTAATCACGAGGATATGCTCAAAGTATTTAATTTATTTAATTTAATATAAATTAAATAAATTTATGCTTAATTTATTTAATTATTTATAAATATTCAAATAAAATTATATTTATATATATTTGCGCAAACGGTTCTCAACTATTATTATAAAAAGAGTTGATCTCAACTAGTATTATTAAAAGAAAGAGTTGAAGAATAGAACTTTAACTTTAAAAATTCAGATATCCAAGTCAATGCTTTTCTAAGCAATTGCATCTGAACTTGTCACAAATTGCCATCGCATAACAATGAAGTTAATACACACATTTCCCCACCTATTGGAAGAACGGAGGGCACATAGCACGTCAGTCGTTGGGGTTTTACACTTCCCAGTTCCCACAATATGATTCATCGAATCATCTTCCACAGCCAGAGTTGCACCTACGGACCTTGACGTCGATTAAATCTCGCACCGTCCCGAAGCGGAACGTTTGTGTGGGAACTTAAAATATGAGGGGAAGCTAAATCTACCGTCTGATGCACACTCTGCGGACGAGATACGCGGAACGCATAAGTAAATTCTATGCAACGCGGATAGTTGCGGTCACGGTGACGCCAACGGCTCACAGCTCGTCCAGTCGGTCCAGATTCACTTACCAGTTACCGCGCCTCTTCTACCGTCTACTGGCGGTGCCTCCTCTTTTATTCCCCTTCGACGCCCCTTCTCTCTCTCTCTCTCTCTCTCTCTCTCGATTGATGGAAGCTCGGCGTCTCTTCGCCTCGCTTCGCGGCTGCCCTCGCCGTTCGTGTTCATCATCATCTTCTTGTTGTTGCTGTCGCTGTTGCTCCAATCTGTAGCTCCTTCTTGGTGTTTGATTCTGATTCTTTGATTGGAAGTCTTCGCCATGGATCTTACTCGCCCTCAATCGAACCTATCCCTGGGGCTCCACGCCGCTTCTCCTCCTCCTCCTCCTCCTCCTCCTCCTCCTCCTCCTCCTACTGCGCCGGCCCCGCGTGCCCCGATCGCTGACGATTCGATCTCTCTCCAACTCGACCCCAACCTCCGTGACCCATCGCAGAACCCTCGACCGATCCCCCTGCAGCTCCTTGACCAGCAGCCAGAGTGCGTCCGCGAGGCGTCCGTGGGGGCAAACAATGAGGATGAGTCGGAGGAGGAGCAAAAGGAGGAAGAATTCAGGATTTTGGGATACTCTATGTGCATCAAGAGGCAAAGAAGAGGAGAACCCTCCTCTTCTTGCTCATCGTCATCTGTGCTCCCCCCGAGGAATGGTAGGACGGAGCCCGATCTTGAAAGTCGGAGAGCTGCAGTCCGTGCCTGGGGGAACCAATCCTTATCTGCAGCTGACCCCGATATTTTTGAGATAATGGAGAAGGAAAAGCAGCGGCAGGTGTTGGGGATTGAGCTCATCGCATCAGAGAACTTTGTGTGCCGTGGTGTACTCGATGCTCTTGGCAGCCATTTGACAAATAAGTATTCGGAGGGGTATCCGGGTGTACGGTACTATGGTGGGAACCAGTATATTGATCAGATCGAGCAGCTATGCCATGAACGTGCTCTTGTAGCTTTCAATCTCGATCCTGAATGTTGGGGTGTAAACGTCCAGCCATACTCATGTACCTCTGCAAATTTTGCAGTCTACACAGGGTTATTGCTACCTAAGGATCGAATTATGGGGTTGGATTCACCTTCAGGTGGTCATGTTAGTCATGGGTACTACATGCCTAATGGGAAGAAGATATCAGGGGCTTCTATATTCTTTGAGAGTTTGTCATATAAGGTGAATCCACTTACTGGTTACATTGATTATGATAAGCTTGAGGAGAAGGCCATGGATTACCGCCCAAAGATACTCATATGTGGGGGGAGCTCATACCCACGAGAGTGGGATTATGCTCGATTTAGGCAGATTGCAAATAAGTGTGGAGCAGTACTAATGTGTGATATGGCTCATATTAGTGGTCTTGTGGCTGCCAAGGTTCAAAATTTTCTCCTTTTATTATGACTGATTCTTTTAGCCTGTGATATATCTTCTAATTTGCAATGGTCATTTTTTCACACGCCAATTTTGACATGGCATGTGGCTTGGACTTGTGCATGGGCTCTTCTCAAGTATGGCTGCGCCCTTTAGTCTTGAGCTAGGTCTATCTTGGCTTGGTTTGGATCATCCCATGAAACTAGAATATTGGATCATGTGAAAAGCAATGCACAATGCATATTATGTATTGTTAAATGTCTCAACAAACTATGGCCTGATGCAATATATCAAATGATTATGTATTGTTAAATGTGTCCCTTTGCTTTTATTTGTGTACCTTGTGGTCTAGTGCATAAATCAAAATTGACATATTGAGATGTAAAACTCATATGTTGCCGGAGACATTGATGCCTGTCATTTGTTTAACCAATTACTTTCAAAGTTGTGACAATAAACTAAATAATTTCTACATTGTTGCATCCATATGCACTTAACAGAGTAAACTATTATGGCAGTCCATTTTGGTTGAGTGATATTGTTGATTTGTTTCCTCTCTTGAAGTTCACACAGCAAGGGAATTGATGCTATCTTTGTTGCCTGAATCCAACTACCCATATTTGTTGGCTTTATCATGTGCAAGCATGTCTAGTGTTTTATATATGACATAGAGAATTATAATAAATTGTTCTTCTTAGTTGTGTAATACAACTGCATTTATCCCTTTAAGCGTTCTTAGTGTCATTTTTTATCTGTTTGGTATTTAACATCTTCCTGATATCTATTGCACCTTTCGTGCAAGGTATAACTTTGTGCAATATTTTTCACTTAAATAAAAACCTCACTTTTGTTTCTGTACAGTGTTTATGAATTTTTCTCACTATGAGTTTAACTATTTGCAGGAAAGCCTGAGCCCCTTTGATTATTGTGACATTGTCACTTCAACAACTCATAAGAGCCTTCGTGGTCCTAGGGGTGGTATTATTTTTTTCAGGAAAGGAAAGAAGCAGAAAAAACATGGTTTTCTCTCAGGTCAAACAGATGAGAGTGATAGATATGATTTTGAAGAGAGGATAAACTTTGCTGTTTTCCCTTCACTTCAAGGGGGTCCACATAATAATCATATAGCTGCTTTAGCAATAGCTTTAAAGCAAGTAGCTACACCTGAATATAAAGCATATATTCAGCAGGTCAAGAGAAATGCTCAAGCGTTAGCATCTGCTTTGCTGAGAAGAAATTGCAGACTGGTTACTGGGGGTACAGACAACCATTTGTTACTTTGGGATCTCAGAACCTTGGGTTTAACAGGTACTTAAGAAGATTCCTTTTTTGCATTCCCTAGGCTTGTTCCGTGTGTTAATTTTTGCAAAAATAGGAGCAATTATATGGTACTAAACTACTAAAGAATAATTAGAATAAATTGAGAAATTGTTCCTTAAATTTATGAGTGATTTATTTTTTTTTCTACTACATGCCCATTTTGTTACCATGCATTTCTCTTTTCCCCCAGCTTTCCTTGAGGAGTTTAAGCTATCATGTTCGGCTTTATATGCCACTTAAAGTACAACTAATATGCCACTTGTATCATTACAGTGAAGTTAAGAGAATATTTAGTAAACTAATATAGCGAAACATTAGACTTGGATTTTTTTAATTGACACTAGTCTATCTTCACTTTTAAAGTCTTTCTACTAACTATTGAAGTTTAGTTATTAAAAGAGAAAAGAATGGGTGTATTTCTATGTAACAGTATTGAGTGTTGCATCCATTCTACCAGGTGTTCTGTTTTAAAATATGAATAATTCTTCTACTTTTTAATATTATGCATGATAAGGTTTGGCCCTTGTTTACAGCACTAAAATTAGCTATACATCATAATTCATGATAAATTAATATACTTTCATGAACAATATTATTGAGTAATAAATCATCTGATGAATATAGAGAAAAATAGTAAGAATGAAGTAACATCTAACTATTAGAATTTTAAATGTCTTGTTAATTAAGTCAGAAACACATAGGCAAGCTACAGGATCAAACACCTTTTAAAAATATCTAAACCATACATGGCGGTTTGCTTTGGAAGGCTATATCAAGAGTCATAATAATACTCTTAAAAATGTTCTCTTATGGAAAATGTTTTTGTACTGAAACAGGTAAGAACTTTGAGAAGGTCTGTGAAGCGTGCCATATTTCTCTAAATAAAACCACAATATTTGGTGACAATGGTGCTATCTCTCCCGGAGGTGTCAGAATAGGTAAACCCTTCTTATGCTTTGTTGTTCAATATCAAACATGCAGGTTTTTTGATGTTGGTAAGAGTCTAATCACCTGCCATTGGTTTTGCATCCCTAGGCACTCCTGCTATGACAACAAGAGGTTGTTTAGAGGGAGACTTTGAAGTAATTGCTGAATTTCTTCTTAGGGCTGCACAAATAGCAAGTACTATACAGAAGGAACATGGTAAGATACAAAAGGAGTTCCTTAAAGGCCTTGAGAGCAGTAGGGATGTGATTGAGCTTCGTAACCGAGTTGAATCCTTCGCTTCGCAGTTTGCGATGCCAGGATATGACGCTTAAGAGAAATTGGCAAATTGCAGATATCTTCCTCTACTGCACAAAGCCTGGTTGTGGTCTTATTAAATACCTTCCTTGGTCCACCGACCCATACTGCATAAATCAGGATATCCTAATTGGAATTGGTCTGAACATAAGATGCATATTGTTTTGTAAAATTCCAAACCTTGTCGCTCTAGTTGAGTGTTCTTATTTGTGATATTTATACGTCAAAAGATTGCTTTAAGAGCAGCTTACAAGCTGTAACGTGTAAGATAGCTGTCATAAATGTTAAATCCTGCATCAATTTTGTTCCATTTTGGTGTTTCCAAGGCTTTGTTTTGGAGTTCAAAGGTCAAAGTTACTTGCGGGAATGCCTTCTCTCGCACTAAGTTCTTGCAGTGATCCGTTATATCTCATTGTAACGGTTTTTGCAAAAATCTCAGTGTTATATATGAGCAGCTACTGTCTTAGGGTCAACAAAATGTGATATGACCTGATTAAATAACAGTATAACACGACGATAATCGTGATCATATTTTGTGTTGTCATTTTTCGTGTTATAATTGTATAGGCACATATAACATATATGGCAAAATTTATGTTTTGTCGTATTTTATATAGGTTAATTTGCTTATGTTTATTTATATATAAAAGCATATTTATTGTTGCTAAACAACAGGAATTTAGTTGGATATAAATTCAATTGAAATTAACTAAAATAAAAATTTCGTGTGATAATTCTATATTTCATAATTGAATAATGTCAAATTTTTAAATCTTATATTTATTTTGTCTTTTCAAGGAGTCGGATATTAATACTAATATTTAAATATGATTTTATCAATTTTTCATTCTAAAAATTATGAAATTAAATTTAAAAAATTAATTTTAACATAAAAATCGGATAACTTTAACAAAATATCCGCTAAAAATTGAATTAAAGTTTTCTATCATAAATATAAATTTATAAAAATTAAATATAAAAATTAATAAATACTAAACAACTGATACAATGATAGATGTCCTCTTAAAAGTTTCTTTTCTTGATAAGAAAAATAATTTTAACTTAATTTCAATATAGAATATTTGTTATTTCGAAATAAAAATTAAATTTCAATCTTTTTCGATAGTACAATTTTTTCTTCAATTTTCTACAATTCCATGAATTTCATCATCTCAGGATGTCTATATATCCTACTCTAACTGAAATTAAATATGATTTTTTATGATAAATTAATTATGATTATATCTATCCTTTTTAAATGTGTTATTAGCTAAAAATGATATGAACTTTGACCGAATATTTAATTGTGGATAATTATTTAATTAGTCTCAATTTTATATAAGAATTTATATGTTGGTTTTAATTATAGTCCGATATTTACGAATCAATTTGTTGATGTGGCGATATATAAGAACATATTTGAGTATGTTTGTTATTTCGCTGACGTGATGATCCAAAAATAATTTAAAAACTCATTCGTCACCTCAGTTAGATGCATATAGGATTGCAAAATAATATCTAACCTAATAAATCCAACTATAAACAAACTTGAACCAATTTGTTAAATCTTGGTCCAAAGAATTACTAAATTTTAAGAAGATAAAAAAATTATTCCTTTGGATAACTTACGAATTCAAATATTGGAGAAAAAATAAAATTTACAAGATAATATATACCCTTTGATGCAAGAAATTTGCTAGTGAAGCTTGCAAACTCGAACGTGGATAATTGCTCCTAGAAGTTGCCACTTCGTAGCGGTTGCAGATCCCACTATTTACACGTGTACACTTTAAGTTATCTAAAATAATGATTAATATTTCAACACAAGGCGCCCGTGGCCTAATGGATAAGGCGTCTGACTTCTAATCAGGCGATTGTGGGTTCGAGTCCCACCGGGCGTGCCACCATATTTTTTAACGTAACAATGATTTTTCTCCGACTTCAATTCATTTATTTAAAATTTAAATTTCGCTTCACAAATTACAAATGCATCAAAGCAACAAATACACGGCTTTAATTTAAAAAACACTGCTTATAATACAATATTAATTTGTTGTACATGCCGTATTACGGCTTCGCTTGATGACAAATTAATATTGTTTTCTGCTATTATTATATGTTTGTTTACTCATAAAATAAATGCTTCTTTGGACTCATTTGATTAGCAACCTACTATTCCTCAAATATTAGTATGAACCCATAAAATTGAAGTCTTGGCTTCACACTGAGGATACTCTTCTGGGTATCTCCCTTCACTAGAATTAACGTGTTATAAACATAAGTAGTCTATTTAGTCTTCAGCACTACTGATATTTGAACACCTTTTTCAATTACAGAAATAAGAGTGCGTATAATTTTCCTTTTAGTTTAATATTTTCTTTTTCTAGATTGCGTACTTCATTCCTCTGAATTAAATATTTGCATACATAAACCTTAGTAGTACCTTACCGAGCGGCGAGCGAGCCATTTATTCGTTTTGCCCCCTCTCCTATGATCCTATCAATTTATAGGTTTTTAGTCCCTAGTTTTAACTTCAATGTTACAAAATAAACAGCTCATTAAACTAAGCTTTGGTTGGTAGTTGCATTTAACGAACAAGTATTCCTCTTAAACGTGTGTATGATATTTATATGCATACATACGCACGAAAATATTAACTTGGTTAGTTGCTGCTGATGATGAAGAAATCGAGGGGCCTAAATTTAATTTTCCATTCTCCCTGCTTCTTCTTCGTGTTCTAAATTTAATTATTTTGGAGGGACCAAAAGGAGAGAACGAAACAGCGAATTAAGCAACGTGGTGGAAACGCGCCCGCCTGCAAATATTGCACCCGGTTTCCCCGCCATGTCGTCGGCCGCTCCGTCCTCGAGCCCCCCGCCGCAGCCGCCTCCAACTAAATCGACGTCGCCGCCCTTTAACTCTCTTCCGCCAACTTCGCCTCCTCCCTCCTCCCCGCCGGCTGTACCTCCGTCTCCTCCGTCGACGCCGACGCCCACTCCTCCGCCGGTGTCTCCGCCGACGCCGGCTCCGTCGAGCCACACCCCTCCCCCGTCCCAGCCTCCGGCAATCTCTCCGCCGCAGGCACCTCCAACCTCTCCGCCTGCCTCACCCCCAGCGTCGCCACCGCCACCGCCTTTTTCGTCACCTCCACCAATATCGCCTCCGAGTCTGCCACCATTGACCCCGTCCGCGTCCCCACAGTCACCACCTCCGCCCCCGGAGCGCCCGTCTCCTTCGCCGTTCAGTCCTTCGCCAAGGACTCCTCCGGAGTCTCGTTCACCTTCCCCTTCCCCATGAGTTACTCAACCTCCGCCTCCATTTCAGCCGTCCTCGCCGCCCCCGCCGCTGCTTCCTTTTTCCTTCCCTCAGCCCAAGTCTTCATCTTCGACTGCGATAATAATAATCGGAGGAATTGCCGGAGGTGTTTTGCTCATTGCAGCATTGGTAATATTTTTCTTCTGCCGGAGGAGGAGGAGACGGTCTCCGGCACCTACAGGTAAATATTTTCACACTTTTTTTTTCTTCAAAATCTTACAATCTTACATCAATGCTCTTTGAATTCCATAAATTATTTAAACTTTCATACTTAATCAGAACCAGCATAATCGTGAAATCATCTTTGCTAAAAAAAAAATCCCAGTGTATATTATCTTTGCTAAAAAAAAAATCCTAAAATTATTTTTGTTCTATGAACATCGTAGTATTTCTTTGGTGACATTAGAAATTAACCATAGATAGAAAAATATTCAAAATATTTTTGTTAACAATATTAAATATTTTTACTTTAAATAATAATTTTGTATTTTAGTACATTATAATTAATAATAATATAATAAAAATATAAATTAGTGCAAAATAATTTTTAAAATCAAATGTTAGTATTAAAATATTAAAATGTAAATTAATTTTTAATTAAATAAATAATTTATTAATTTAAAATAAAAAATATATATTATTCATTTATTCTTGTAATTATAACCCTTTGAAGGGTAGTATTGAAAAAAGCCATCATGAATAGACGAGGATTATTATTCTTGATATTGAGATAAGAAATACTCCATAGTCATAAGAATTATTGTTCTTTGTCTATTCTTTATGGCCCAGCTATTTCTTGTAAAAAATGTATGACCAAATAAGAGAATAGAATACCATTCCATTTTTATTTATTCTATCTAACCAAATAATCCTTTGATGATTTCTCACTTTAGGAAAGTACTATTATTTTGTTCTTTCATATATGATGTGATTTTTTAGGAGAGACGCTTGTAGTTTATTTTTTGAAAAAAAACAATTATATTCATTCAAAAGTAGTGGATGAAATACAAGTAGGGGGGAGGAAGCAAAAAATCTGAAAAGATAACTAGGGGGCACAACCAAAGACAAACAACCCCAAAAGTTAAGAGATGTTGTAGTTACAATTGAAGCACAACAATGACACAACTAGCTATAGACAATTCGGCTGTGATCCTTCAAAGCACCTCCTATTTCTTTCGCACTATATAAACCAGCTCTAGACCCAAGGATAAATGTGCCTTAAGGAGATTAGAGATGGAGGCTTGAGCCCATGGAGCCTCAATAAACAACCAATGTGTTGGGAAGACGGGAACCTTGAGATGGTCGAGATAATGTCTCCAAACTGTTTGCGGGTAGGGACAGCTATGGAAAACATGGTCGTGTTTCTCGTCTTCGGCATCACAAAGTAGGCAAGAGGAGGTATGGATAATTCCTCGGTTCTCCAAGAATGATCGCATCAGTAGTCGTTTGCGCCTCCAAATCCAATCGAAGATATAAACTTTAGGGGGGAAGCTTGGGTTGTCAAATAAATCGGTGGAAGGTATCCCCAATGCCTCGGTAGACCAGATGATAGAGGGATTTAACGGTGAAGCGTGAGCCGATCGACGCGAGAGAGTTGACCCTTCCAAGCACTAAGCCTTATGTCAATATGATTTAAGAGGGCAAGCCACTCCTCTTTATGCAGAGTGCCAACACGTAATGGAAGCCCCAAATATTTGAGAGGAAAAGACCCAACAGCGTACCCGAAGAAGGTGGCTGCTGCTTGTGCAGAGTTGGTGTTGTCATTCAGGTGTATCACACATGTCTTATCCAGGTATGCCCAAAGCCCTGTAGTGAGTCCAAAACAATGCAAAAGTACTCTCAAACAATGAAAGCTCGCCGACCGATTGGCACTGAAGAGGATGAGATCATTTACGAATAAGTTGTGAGTGACCCCATCGTTAACATGTTGTCCCAACACTCCCACGAGATGCTCATTTGATACTGCCTTATCAAAGAGTAGTGAGAGGCAATCAATCGCCAAGTTAAAGATGTAAGGGGAAAGAGGATTGCCTTGACGAATGCCTCTACAATGCCAAAAAGGGTGTGTTGTGTCGTCGTTAATCAATAAAGAAGAGTCCATGTGGAGGAGCTGCTCCACCAATCTGACCCAACTGGTAGGGAAACCCCTAGCAACATCTGAGGATGAAATCCCAACTGATTGAGACAAGCTTCATGAAGTTTACCTTAATCAGAATGTCATCTTCTCGCCATTTGTGGGAGGCCTAGACGGTTTTGTGAACACTGAGACCGAAATAAAAGGAAGTGATGATCTGACAGCTTCTTCTCCCCTCCACAAACCATAGGGAGTAGCTGAGAGGCACCAATGGAGAGAAGAAATCGGTCCAACTTAGCTAGCCACGGTGGAGTCTGCCCATTTGACCAGGTAAAATGAAGACCTGCAATCGAGAGGTCGATAAGGTTGGAGCTAGCAACGACTCGTTAGAAACGCTGAGAATCCCTAATATTCCCTGAGCAATTCTCGTGCTCATGGATATCCAGGGTGACATTGAAGTCCCCTCCAGATGAGATGATGTGAGCAAGAGGTAGTGAAGGAAGCCAATTCCGCCAGAAAAACTTTTCGTGTGGAATGGTGTGGCGGCCCATAAACACTAGCAATCATGAATGATGAGCCCGACATCTTGTGGATCAGAGATGTCGTAAGAGTAAATTGGCCTTGTAGGTGTGAACCTCATCCCAAATAACAGATTTCCACGCCACAATTTCACCATCGACAAAACCCGAAGCATCCAAGGAAATGTAAGTGTAATGTTTGAAACCCAAGATTTGTTTAATCTGAATTCCAGATACATTCTCCAATTTAGTTTCTTGCAAAGACATAATAGAGCAATTCATGTCCCGACAAGTTCTTTTGCACATATATCATTTTGCGAGGCAGGACAACCCTCGAACATTCCAAAGTAACACATTGAAGCTGATGTTTGTCACAGGGTCAGAGACTTCCAAGTAGCAGTGAGATCATGCCGAAACTCTGTAGACGTTAGAGTCCGCCAAATCAGATTCAATCTGAGACCACTCCCTGCAGCAATTGAGACCAAGCGCAAACACTTGGCGATTGAGAGGCAATTGGCAGAGATCAATGAGAATACAAACATGATTGAGGCCACTCGATTAAAAGCGGAGGCAGAGTGGCAAGAGGGCGAGAGGATGAGTCACTATTACGTGGGCCTTCCTCGTTCAAACGAGCCTTCCTTTCTGTGGCCCTTCGGAGAGCACTATCGGATGGGCGGATGTTTTAAAACATCGGGTGGAGGAAAGAGCCAACATGTTGCAAGTAGAAGAAGGCTCGACAAGCAGGGGTGGGGACGTTGGCGTCGAGAGTGGCTGGGAGGTTGCAACAAAGTTCGAAGCGGGCCCCAACCTGGAAGCATCGAGTGAAGGTTCACGCGGGTCGAGTGCACATAAGAGAGGCGGATCCGGAGCTACTCCAAAGGTGGCCATTGGGATTCGATAGGAGCCGGGTGCGGATCCCAAAGAAGAGAGGAAGGCGGCAAACCAATAGAAGAGCCAAAACTGAGAGTAAATTAAATGTCGAGAGTTAAGGCTATATAATGTTTCCATACCTGTGAAAAGAGGGAAGCGACCAGGTGCCCATCAAGGACGGGCGGAAGAGGAGCAGTATGTAATAATGGCGAGAGCATAGAGTTAATGCCCGCAGGTGAATCATCAAACTTGAGCCCCGAGCCCAGGTAGCGTGTAGGATCAGTGGCCACGTCACCAGCCGCAGAACACCCCTCCCCTAGGAGAAGGCCAATGTACCCGCCTTCGGTAGACGTATCCCCGAGACGAAGGAGAGCAGAATTGAGCCGAATGAATGCCGTGCAGATAGGGATGTCCTCACGGTGAGAAGATGCCTCCTTGGAGGAGACGATTGCTTCTGGCGTTCCCCTCCTCAGATGAAAGCCTTGACGAAGAGGGGGGGCCCTTGGCGGGGTGCACCACGTCAGGATCGCCCAGACACGCATCTAAGTCGAAGAGGTCGTCGTATCCTCTGTCCCCTTCACGAGGGTCGTGGGTAAAAATCAATTGATGTCAGGTGATTCCCACACGCACAACATGACGACATCCTTCATCGTCCACGCACACAGAGCGGGGAATCCGAGCGAGCTCACTGGTTCTGATTTGCATGAGGCAAGCTGAGTGATCATACCAGCGAATTGGCTAACGAGAGTCGTAACCAAGTCTAGGTTCCAGTAGATGATTGGTAGTCCCTAGAGTTCCAAACTGACCTTTAGCTCCAAAGGTGCAATGGGGGCTGAGGCTACCTCAGGTTTCCACTAAGAAATAGTTTGCTCCCGATCAGCCCATCAAACAGTTCAGAGCCGGATCAACGTCTATTTGTAGTAGTCGCACGGATGCGCAGGTGTAGTGATCAGCAGTCGACCATCTGAGATGCCTCCGGTGACGGGAGTGATGGAGCCTATCCCGAAAAAGGCTAGCAGGAAAAGCGGCGACATCAGCATGTGCCGGAAGTTCCTCCACGGCACAGAAAATAAGACAACACGTAGCTAGATAATGGGCTCGTCTCTGCGTAGAGTCTGGGTTCAGCATGTAGACATTGATAGGAGGGGCTCACTCCATCATGTTAGATCTCGCAGCGAACGGAAGGCATAAGAAGCGCCCTCTTTCTGGGTAGAGGGAAGAGACCTACAACCTTGAAGTAGGCTCCCAGAAGAGCACAATGCAATAAAGTTTCCTTCTCATGGTTGGTCTATCACGCCCCAAACCCGGACATGACCGGCCAGAGTACCACACGTACTCCGAAGCCTAACCCAACCAAGACAACCAAATAAAGATACAAAACCTGAACATTTTATAAAAACCAACTCGGTTTGCGGAAATCATAAACTGAATAATTTTCAAACCCTAAACCCTCAATCAAATTGTTCAACAATTTCAAATGTTCAAATCCTTTTAAGAATGAAACCAATTAACATAAATGAATCCCTCAACATCAAAAATGCGGAAATAAACTCTAGACCGAAGTCCACATGACTCAAAATAAAATGTAAAAGTCTCTATGACTCAGGTATACACCCCCGACCATGACATGTCATAAGATCCGCTGTCCCTGCCGCCACCAGCCGCGCTACTGCATCCTAGTACCTTTCTGATCACGCTCAGATGCTGAAAAAGACAACATAATAAAATGTAAGTTCAACTAGGACTTAGTGAGTGGATCAGTCCTCAAACCACCATATCCATATATCATAAGTCCAGCGAGTAAATAAGCATAAAACAGGTAGGCACATAACTTCCAAAAACTACCAACATGCACATTTACCCATCCATACATGATATAGCAACAAGTATATAATTGTGTCAAACTATGTATGATATAACAAATATGCAAATCCACCACCAACCAACATAATACATCAACCAGTAAATATAACCACCGCCAAACAAGTATAAAGCAATAATCAGCATGCACATCTACCATCAAGCAAGCCACCCGGGCTGGTCGTCAGGGTGGCGGCTGACGAGCTTCCCGGTCCAAAAATCCACCATGGGAGAGAGAGCAATCACAACCACACCCAGAACACATACATATGCAATATCATAATATGGAAATAAATAACATCCATATATCCAGTAATAATGCTCTAGGACCCTTAAGGTCCTTAATACCCCTGTGCATGTATATCATAAATGTACCATGACCATACTTTGGCCCCTCCATGTCCACATGCCACACATCACATATCACATGACTATATGCCATTGTATTACATGCTAACATAATCATATGCCATAATATGTACATGCTATGAATACACATGTCAACATAATCATATACCTCCATAAACACATGCCATAGGGGAAATAAATATTTTTCATAACCGGATACTACCTTAGGCGCATGTCATAGATATGTATCAATATAAGAACGACATGTGAATAATAGCGATACCAACATAAGGAATAATTACACATGGCATTGAAATATAATTTAACACATAACGATAGTTAGCTAAATAACCATGAGATCTGTAACCCTAAACTCCTAGGCCCGGCCACCCACACCCGGGTATTTTCCAAAGGGGAATTCGGCCCCTACACACCCCCTATGATGTATCCTTAAAATAATGTTCAATCAATGAACCATATGTCTCTAAGTGCACCTAGGTTCCATAACTTCCCTAAGTGTAGGTCTCTACCCTTAACCATACCTTAATCACATCTAGATAAATCTCTAATGTGTAGTCTCTATAATTTATCATGTCTCAAGGTCATCTACATGAACCACTAGGGGCCGGCCTACCCATAGGATCCTAGGTGACTTCCTAGGAGGGGGCGGCACACCCTAAAAATTCCACCATCACCACTAAAACACACCCTTAACCTCAATGCCTTCCCTTCTATCAAGAAATCAAGAATACTACCAAGATCACAAGAATTCCCATCAAGAAGACAAGGAGGAAGGGGCGGCACTTCAAAATTTGGCCATGAACCATTCGGCCATGATCACAAATCCCAATCCAAAAATCCACGACGACAACACGTAAATCCGTAATTCTACCATCCGAGTTCAACACGAGGAAAACCACATAAAATCCAATAAAATTCCCTTTCATAGGGGCGGCGGCAAGGGTGATGAATATGGGAGAAAGAGGTCCAATTCCACTCACTGGAGAAGGAAATTGAAAAGGAAGGCAGTCCTCCGCGCTCCCACGTCAACGAGGTCCAAGTGTGCTGCCCAGTTTCAAGTCCCCCCACGCCTTCTCCTTCGCTCTCGTGTATCCCAAAATCTAGCCGTCCAAAATAGATCTCCACCATTCCCATCCAAAGGCAAGGGGTCTCGGACATGCTCCCCAAATTTCAGTCCGATCAGCCCCAGGATAGGGTCCCGATCGTCTGATTAGGTGAAACTCGACGTAGCAGAATCTTGGAGAAGAAAACCAAAAATAGGGCTTCGGTAATTCCATGACAGCGACAGATCCGACCGTCAAAAACCAATCTCCACCGATCAAAATTCAAATTATGAAGTCTAAAACTTACTGTCCAAATTTCATTATGATCCAACCACGGACGCTCCTCCGATCGCGAAGTATGATGGCGTCCGACTCTACAAGGAGCCGTCTGCTGAGATTCCCTTCTTCCCTCTCCATGTGTGTGCCTCTTCCTATGGATGCCCAAGGGAGTGTGCGGCGGCTGCTGCTATGAGCCGCGCCCCCCTGAGGGATGAGGTATAAATACTAAAACCTCAAACGCCAAATGACTAATATGTCCCTTAACTTAAGTTGAGTCTAAAACAAGCCATCACTCAACCAGTTCAAGTCCGTTTCGGGTTCTGTTTGAACCTTCGAACTCGTCTCGAGTCCAACTACCCATCTAGGGACTAATCAACTTAGATAAATTAATTATCTTTCGCGCAAAGGCCAACTTGGCAACTTCAATTCACACTCTCCAGCGTTTCATCTGACCATCCTGATGCGCGACCAAATTATCCCGCTGGAATAAATAAATAAATATTTTAAATTTTTTTGGGTATTACATGGTCGTAGTTGAATGTACGGGGTTATTGCGCGCGATGGAGCCATCCAACAATTGGGGTTGGGGAAATCTGTGACAGGAGGTGACTCATCGTCTACAACGGAAGCTGAGATGACCATCGTTGAAGCATCGAAAGCAGCACCCCTCACGCTTGATGTGGTCGTAGAATTCATCAAAGGAAGGTGGCAGACCAGGGGCAGGGTGTACAGAGTTAGGCGAGAGTTGGGACGGACGTGGGGAGCGCAGTGCAGGTTGGCTGGGGTAAAGAAACCGTGTGACATCAGCATAGGAGTGACGGGTGGGGATCGAGCTTGAAGCCGGCAGTTTGGGTGCCTCAGTGAAAGAGATACGTTGACGCAAGCGCCTCCCGGCAACAGTTTTCCAGCTCGAAACATCGTCAGTCAACCCCTCCGGAGAAGTCGTCACCACCTGTTTGAGGCCGCCATGAAGAAGCCTACCTCTCGCCTCGCTCCCTCTCATTCTTTTCTATACACTTTCATTTAAATTTTGGTCTCCCAAATTATCACTATGAAGTTGTCAACTCATTTAGTTGATAAGAGCCTTTGCTGGAGGCAGTTGTAGTTAATCAATGAAAATTGTATTTATTATCAACAAAAAGTTGTTTCGTATCATCTTATTCCTTAACAAGGGCCTTGAATTTTAATTTCATTGGTGGATGTCATTTACTTTTTTGTTTATGTTTTATCTTTGATGTAGGTTTTCTTGAGTTTTCAATGTAATCCATTTTTGTATTCTGATCTTCTGAGCTTTTTTCCCCATAAAAAAAGAGCTTGTTTTGTAACTCTATATAGATTTGTGGGGTGTCTTGTTGCTTGAAAGTAGGCTATCCTACTTTCAGCATGTGTACATGCAATATGCAGAGTAAGTTGCAAGCGAAAAGGAATTATGAATTCTCTGGTATTTGATGATGTGAACTTCTTTAATCTACATTTGGAGGTTATTGAATTTAATCTACACTTGGTTCTTTGTCAGAATTCTTTCCATATTTATACTCATACTATATGCTCTTCACTTTGTCAGATGATCTATATGATCCGGGTTCGCAGATGCAATACATTTCCTCTGAAGCAACACGGCCTGCAATAATAAAAGATTTATATTCTGGTTCTGAACATTCTGAGCTCAATTTGCTAGCTTCACCTGGTGCTGCTCTTGCATTTGCAAATCTTGCGAAGATCAACTTCACATACGAACAATTGGCGTCTGTAACAGATGGATTCTCATATGCTAATCTTCTTGGCAAAGGTGGTTTCGGTCATGTATATAAAGGGACAGCTGATGGAAAGGAAATTGCCATCAAGAAATTGATAGCCGGGGGAGGTCAGGGGGAGCAGGAGTTCCAGGCAGAGGTTGAAAAGCTCAGTCGTGTTCACCACAAACATTTGGTATCATTGGTGGGATACTGCATTTCTGGAAGCGAGAGGATACTTGTATATGAGTATCTTCCTAATAAGACTCTCCAGTTCCATTTACATGGTAATATTTAATTACAAATGTAGATATCTAGCCACTATGAACTACATAAGCTTCTTTGCTGCTTGAATTTGATGCGTAATTTTTTTCTTCCTGATCTTCATTAAATTTGTTTGTCCTTGGGAAGGATTCTTCATTTGTTATTTGGTGATAAGAAAGCTTGGTGAATCCCTCTTCATATTCCTTTCATTTGATTAATGCTTTTCAAATCCATATTTTCTTCTACTTTATCTCTGATATTGGTAAGATCAGCAGAAGATAGATTTTCTTATTCCTATCTATTTTTCAGAAAATTCGAATGCTCTTTGAGTGATTCCAATTGTAATGACGACTCAAAAGCATACTAAAAAAAGGTTCTCATCATTATGATCAAAACTCCTATTAGGATAGCATACTAAACATGAGTTGTAACTCTGCACTTGGTCGAGCTTTTCTAGTAGGTCATTCATGTTTCTTGTGCTTGCCCAGGGAAGGATCAACCAGCTCTGCAATGGTCGACCAGATTTAAAATTGTTGTGGGTTCTGCTAAGGGATTGGCTTATCTTCATGAAGATTGTGAGCATTTTGTTTCCTTTTAATCTTTTACAAATGCAAATGTCAGGCAAGATACATGAAGCTACTGTTATAGCATTCCTGATGTTTGGCAGGTCGCCCTAAAGTCATTCATCGGGATATTAAGGCAGCAAATATTCTTCTAAATTCCAACTTCGAGGCAAAGGTAGGATAAATGATAACTTATGATCTCTCTTTTTCTTTAAGTTATGTTACAACCCGCTCAATGGGATAATATAAAATGCTTAAGTCAAAGTTGATAGTAGCTATCACGCCCCAAATCCCAAGATCACATGACCAGCCACAGTACGCTTCCGTACTCTGAAGCCCACCAATATACACATACCAAAATGCGGAAATTGAATGAAGAACCATGCATATATCAAAAGAGAATGTTACAACCAAAATATGTGTACATGTACAACCAAAATACATGAATATATGCAACAACACAAGCTCCCTACGACTCGACTACGACCCGACATGTCACGAGATCCACTGCCTGAGCTTGCAACCCCCAACCGCGCCACAGAGGTACTATCGTACCTCTACTAGTCAGATCTGCAAGAAAAACATAAGAAAGTGGTGAGTTCCAAAGGAACTCAGTGAGTGATTCTACCCGAGCCCTCTGTAATATATTACCCACTGTCGCCCTTGCAAACCTGATGTTGTCCTAGGTTGGCCTGGAATCGCTCGGATTCCTCTGCTAGCAAGGTGATCTGCTACATGTTGTACGTTGTAGCGGAAGTTTGTGTGGCTATTATTGGATAGCCTGCCAATCAGTGATCTAGAAAGAAGGAGGTTACTTTCACCTCCCTGCCATCCTTGGTACCCATGTGTCTGGATGACTAGCTGAATGTGTTCCCTGAAGTCATGAATACTCAGGGTGATGTCTGGGGCTGTGTAAGCCAATTGTATACCAGTAGAGAGATCAATTTCCATCGAGCTTATTACTGCTCGATCATCCGCCCACCTAGTGTCTCTGAGTAACACTAGTGCGTTTACTCCTGCGTTTCTCCTGTGCAAGGTCTGCAGTCTGACCATAATCATCCCCATATGGAGATGCTGTAGTCCTTCTTGCGTGAGCAGGTTATAACTTTGATCAGTAATGAATGGGAGCTCAACTTGCGCTCCCTCAGTAACGAGAATTCTCTCGTCGGAATAATGTTCCCCAACCATCCATACACCCATCTGTCTCTAGGACTATATACGAACCTGGGGCTGGCAGCTCTAAATCAGGTAGCTTCTGTACAATCTCTTTTATCTGTGCAATGAGATGGAGATCAGACTGCTTTAGTCTCTTATCTCCATGGGGTCCAATCTTGGAGTAAAGGGGTCCAAGTAAGGTTTCGAGGTTCGGAATGTACGACCTCGCGTAATTTAGTATTCCGAGCCACGACCTTAAGCCAGTCTTGCTCTTTAGCTTCTCTTCCTCAAAGCTAATTATCTTTTTAACAATATGGGGTTACAATTTGATCTTGCTGTTGCCTATTATTGCACCTAAAAACTCAATTTCTTTGGTAGCGATTTTCATTTTAGTGGGCGAAAGGACTAGTCCCCACTTTTCACATATCTTCAACATGATTTCCAGGTGCTTCGCGTGTTTCCTTTCATCTTCTGAGAAGACCAGTATATCATCGATATATACGGCAATGAATTCTTCTGTTCCTGCAAAACACTGGTCCATTTTGCGTTGGAACACTGCTGGTGCGTTCTTCAATCCGAATGGCATTACTAGCCATTCATACAAGCCTCCTGGTACAATAAACGCAGTCCAAGGGATGGTCTGATACCAAGTTGGAAGCGTGACTTCTCAAGACTGGTCTCTGGTTACAACGAACACGGGAACAGAATTGAGGCAAATTGAAAGCTTGAAAGCTTATATTAATTTAGGAACTCAGAGTAGAAAACATAAAGGGAGAAGTAGAACTCCTTCGTTCTGAAGTGTGTTCTGCAACTCCGGGTCTAACTTGTTATATAGACACACTGAGAAGCCTCTCGAAGAAGCTCAATAATTGAGTGCGGGTGCTCATGGGGCCCCATCGTCCACTTAATTATTGGCGTTCTACAGTTGAGATTCATTTACACACTTAAAAGAAAAAGGTTGTTGTACAAGATGTCCTTCTTTCTTATCTTTCAGCTCAAAAGTCTTGAATTATTGTACTCGGGAATGTCTTTTGCTGCATTATTGGTGTTGGTGGTGGCGTCTGGTCTCCATCAGTTTACCTTTGGTCAAATCGGACATTGCAGTATGTGTTGTTTCGTCTGCTGCTGGTTAGCATCTTATGACACTGTTCAAGATTCTGAATGTGATGGTTCACGGGTTGTAGTGCATCAGATGCAAAGTTAACCATGGGAGCAGCTTGTTCTAGCCTGGCTTTTTGCAGATAAGCCATGGCTAACAGTTTTTCTAATTCTTCTATAGTCCTCTGTGTTTGTGAACTGTGGATTTTATATATCTTATGAGCCCACTTGTCCTCTTTATCCATCGTTCGAGGATTTTTGAACAGTATTTTTCCAGTGAGTCTCTCCAGTTCTTCAAGTCCAGTCGCTCCTCCTAATACTGCCCAATGCTGTGCAGTCATTATGGCTTTTCTGGTTGTTGCATAAGTTCCTCGAGTTGAATCTGCGATATCTCGAGCATAAACATAAGGAAGCATAAATCATAATTATGGAAATATTAGAATGTAATAGCATGTAAGTAAAAGCATTTATCCACAAAACTCATGCTCAGAAGCACCACAACCACTCGGTCATTACTGGCCCAAACATCAAGTACCATATCCACTCGGCCCATAATGGCCCAAACATACAAGCACACGAGTCGATCGTTAGAATCTCTATCTAGCGAGCTTCCCGCCCGAGCCCGTTGAACTAGGATGGCCTACTAGTTCCGGCGCCCACTTCGGTTGGGAATAGCCCTCCAACCAATATCACTCGGGTCCATCGTCAGTGTGGCTCACTAACGGCAACTCTCGACCCATATCATACCACTCGGATCCATCATTAATTAGTGTGGCTCACTGACGACAACTCTCGACCCGTATCCAAACTCGCTGAGTCGGGACCAACTTGCCAAGTTGGCACGCTTCTCGGCCCGGCCATCGATCAACCACAAACACAATCACGTGAAATCATACCAACCTATATACCATCACAAGACACTCGAGTAGTTGGGTAATTGGCCACAAACCTCGGGTGTGCATCTAGCACCCCAGCCCTCGAGCCCTAAAACCTTAGCCATTCATCTCAGCTACCCAACCAAGGAAGATAGTCTCTACCAAGTAAGTTTTATCCATTCAATCATCGATAAAAAATTTCCCTGGAGCTACTACATCCAAATTTTAACCAATGCTGGGAAATTCAGCATATAAAAATTCAGCATGAAATTTCAGCATACTTGGTACATATTTCAGCATAAACATTCCAGAATATATATTTTCTGGCGTATATACATTTCAGCGTATATAAATTACAACATATTTATTTCAGCATAAATACATTTCAGCTTACATATTTCAGCATATATATATATATATATATATATATATTTCAGCACACATTATCATGCAATAAAACCCTATTTTTTTCAGCATTTTTATCCTGCTACAAACGAAAATTTTCAGCATATATATCATGCTATAAAACCATAAATTTCAGCATGAGTATTGCAAATACAATTCTAGCTTATCGACGATAACATATCAGCCATAATCTAATCATAAAACACATGTTAGATTTATTCAACATAAGCATCAATCTAATTGAACTTAGTTCATATAATTAATCTTATATAAAATTAAACCTCGTCCGCTACTATAAGGCATAAAGTTGCCTACTTTCAAATCCACCATTAATCAAAATAGTACTTTAATTATTTATTTAAATGATTTGAATCTCCATCTTTATATTCCCTTGACACAATATATCAAAATGGTTGAAAGGTCAAGTCACACATCTGTTGTCAATATTCAATTCCTCATTGAGATCTCATCCCCTTTTTCTCTGAACGAATGGAAAAGTCAAAATCCAATTTCCAATAAGTATCAATGTATCATCATCAAGGCTATTAATAGATGGTTCAAATCCCCTAGTGTCCTCACCTTCCTCTTCCTTGATCCGCTCCTCCCCTTGCATCTTTTCATCCAATCAATCACCCTATCTCCTCTACAGAACCCAGTAACTCTACAACAACAATACATGTCTGCAACACCTTTCCTTTTACCCATCCGCCAACTCCATCTCACTTTTCCTCTATTTCTATGCAGATTCAGTCCTCACAACATCAAAATTATGATGCCACGATAACAAGATATAGAAATCAATCACCGTCAATAACTCAAGAAAATAATACTGATCCACAAACCACAAATCCCAAGATGCAAATAAAGTGAAACTTCGGATTATTGGATAGAAAAGAAAGGAGAAATGGATAGGAATCCTACAAAACCAGTTCATCAACTTTAAGGGTTGAGAGGGCAAATCCCTAAAGGTTTAGGGCCACTCACTTGAAATGAAGAAGACGAGAGGAAGAACATGGCGACGAAGCCTCGCGACGGCGGACTCCGGCCAACCAAGATGTTGTGTGCCTCCTCCCTCGTCTTAAGCAGCGTGCGGCTCTTCCTAGAGCAGTACGGTCGCCCAATACCTCTTAAATTTTTTTGTTTTATCCGAAATGACTAGATTGCCCTCCTGACTTAATTGAACCCAAACGCCTCTATTCTCAACCTGATCGCGTTCCGATTGAACCTCCGGACTCGATTCGAACCCAACTTTCTAATTCAACTTAATTTGAAATAATTTTCTCACGTGTAAGGGTCATACCTCTAATCGCGCCCTCCAACGATTAACTCGACCCGCTCCAATGCACATCCCGACTTTCTCGCTAAAATCAAAATAAAATTAATTAAATTTTTCGCGGGTATTACAGTAGCACACACCAAGCCTTATAAACCAACTCAACATTCAATATACTCTGTGAGACTAATCAGGATATTATAATCTCCCTCACTTATCTAACTGAAGTCTAACAAGCCTACAATCACACCCAAGTCAATGACATGTGAGGTCTAGCTTAGTAGCGGCTCCATCCCATCTTCGGGCAGCGAGTTCTCATGTAGGCTTCCTCACCATACCTAGGACTAGGTCATACCATTTGTTATGAATGACTCAATGGGGTAATTGACCCATCAACTTCTTAGACGCAAACTATTCACCTAATTAAAATGCTTAAGTAGAAGTTAATAGTAGCACACCCATTAAGCCTTATAAATCAACATATATCCAATATACTCCCAAATGTGAGACTAAATCGGGGTACTTAATTAGGCTTTATGATGATGGGTGTGCTATTATTAACATCAGTTTAAGCATTTTAATTAGGTCACTTCATTGGTTTAGGCCTAAGAAGTTGATGGGTCTATTAACCCATCGAGTCGATCGTAACAAATGGTATTAGAGCATGACCTAGTCTTAGGTATGGTGAAAAAGCCTATTTGAGAAAGGGCTGCTCGGAGATGTGGTGGAGCCGCTACTATGCTAGATCTCACATGCCTTCAGCTTGGGTGCGATTCTTGAATTGGGTCTTGACGAGGATGTCAAGACATAAGTCGGGAAGATTGAAATACCCCGACTTTATTCCACATTGGAAGTATATTGGATATTGTGTTGGTTTATATGGCTTGATGGGTATGCTAGCATAAACATTTTAATTAATTAAGTCAATGATTTGGGCCTAAGAAGTTGATGGGTCAGTTATTCCATGAAGTTAGTCATAACAAGTTCTATTTTGTTGACTGATTTGGTGTCAAATTTTTTACTGCAAGTTAATTATCTGGAGAAAACATGCAGGCTTCAGACTTTGGGCTGGCTAAGTTTCAATCCGAAAGTGACACCCATGTTTCAACCAGAGTTGTAGGAACTTTTGGGTATGATCTTCTTCAACCATTTCCCTATTTGGTTTTTGTCAAGTCTATGTTAGTCTTCTATGTAGAAATTGTATCAAAACTAATTATTTGGATGAAGAACTTGAGTCTACCTTGAATGCATATGCAAATTTGGATCTCGAGTTTATCGCTTAACATCTGGATATATAACAGACATGAAACATTAATCATTGAAATCTAGGGAAAAAGCAATTTGTTCAAAGAACTTATATATCATTTGATCATAACTTATATTCAGGTACTTGGCACCAGAATATGCAACTTCTGGCAGACTTACAGATAAGTCTGATATTTTTTCTTTCGGAGTCGTGTTGCTGGAATTAATCACGGGAAGGCGGCCTATTTTTTCAGATCAATCTTACATGGATGAGACATTAGTTGTCTGGGTTAGTCTCCTCCCTATAGCATGTCTTCTTTCATCTTCTTTTTGTATATACTTGCATCATTGACATTGCTTAATAGCTTATAATGCTACTCACTTATTACAGGCAAGGCCTTTGCTGGCACAAGCTGCCGAGAATGGAAAGTATGAGACCCTCGTTGATGCACGTCTGGAGATGAACTACAATCCTAATGAGATGGTACGCATGATTGCTTGCGCTGCTGCCTGCATACGCCAATCTGCAAAACTTCGCCCGTGTATGAGTCAGGTGAATATGGCTTCTGCTGGAAAGTGTCAAGTCATAATCTAGCTTATCAAACTTAAGAGAAAAAAATGCTTAAGCTTCAAGCTTTTTACATGTGATCTATTTTCTGCTAGAAAGAAATGATTTTTGTTTTCTGCTTGATACCAAAACTCAAATGCCACTTGTTTGTAGCAAACCAAACAAGTTTTTATCTCAGCCTTCTCATTCTATGGAGACTCAATTGAATTGTTCTTCTAGCATGAATAGTAGACAAAAATGTTTCAGATTCTACTCAAGAATTCACTTACTTATAGCTTTTTTTTTTCTGGAATTAGGAATTAGGTTTCAGTGGTTGACTTTATTGTTTTGAGTTTGCATAGGTTGTTAGATTCTTGGAAGGAGAAATATCCCCTGAGATTTTGCATGGAGAAGTTTTGCCAGGCTACAGCATTCTCCAGGGTTCATCCAGTTATGATTCTAGCCAAAGCAATGCACATGAGTAGATTAAGGCACATGGCATTTGGAAACCAAGATATTAGCAGCATATATAGCCTGTCTATATGTGAGTTAAATCCAAACCAAATTTCACAAGGCCACGAAGAAGAAGAAGAAGAATAGCAGGATATAGCAGAATTAAACAAAAGTGATCCACAATTGTCTCCTGCAGTGTAGTGTTTGATATTCATGTTGGGCAGCAACTTTATCGTCTAGGTTAGCAATTTGTGAGCAAACTACAGCCTACAACATGCAGAACTTTAATTTTGGAACAAAGTTTTCCCCTTCCTTGAATGTTTGCATTCTAGATGAGTGATAAATATATAACTTTTTTATGAAATATGTTTTAATTTACAACTTAATCATAATAAAAAGGGTAAATTATTGTTTGTCCTCCTTGTTTCAAATGCGACAAAGTGCTCCCTGTGGCTTGTGTCAAAAGCATTTAATTATAATGTTGGTTTTCCTGTCATTAATTATAATGTAAAATGTATAAAATGTCCAAAATATTGTACATCAACACATAGGGCATATTCGGCATTTACAATTTTGACCTAATTTTCATTAAAACTTGATAGACATGTTTTATAATAGTGAATAGTAAATATTTTACATGATAATATTACAGGCCTACTAGTGAATATTTTACATGATAATATTTAAAAATGACATGTTTTATAATAGATTAGAATAGTAAATATTTTAGATGATAACACTTAATACTGAATCTATAGTTTTCATTCTCTGCCGCTTGAGCTCCCAAGCGATTGTTCGTGCGCTGGTGACTCTGTGCAGGATCTTCTGACGTGCTCTGTTCGGATCTGCAATACCTATGTGGTTATTATCCATGGTGGATCACAAGCTTCGGCCATGGAGACACAACAACAATCTTTAGCGAATGATCACATCTCAGAGGCGGTGGATCCTACTGACGAGAACATCATACATCTCGATGATGATCATGCATCCCAAAACATCAATAATGTGAGTTTATGTTTAATTGCAAAGATATGGACGGAAAGATCATTGAATCTGACTACTATTCAGACAATTCTTTCCCAGGTTTGGAATAATCCGAGCGGCTTTAGATGTGAGGAAGTTGAACGGAAAGTTGTAAAGTTCTACTTTGATGAACACATACCTATGGTGAAGATCCTCAGGAATCAACCTTGGTTGTTCAAAAATCAATTATGCGGCGCTAGGAGTGAGGGAAGGACATCAACTCATATCAGTTTAATCTGATTCCTTTTTGGATTTAGTACTGGGGAATCCCTGGGCAAATAAGGAACATTGAAACATGGAAGAAAATCTGTAGCGAACTTGGAGAAATTGAAAAGGATGGCTTATACTATGTTAGAGACTCCCAAGGTTTCATTTATAAAGCAAGGGTGATTGTAGATGTTAAACGACCCCTGAAAGCTGATGCTCGCACTCAATCTTCAACTTCTGGTTGCTTTCGTGTCTCATTTTGGTACGAAAAACTTTCATTATTTTGCTATTTGGATTGATAGGACATGATGATAAAAACTGCGATAAACTTATTGTTGATGAAAGCAATAATAAGTTCCACGAGTATAAACTCGAACCTTGGATGCGGGCGACTCAATTTGGACGGAAAATTGTTAAATCACAATTATGCAAAAATAGTGAACATGTATCCAATGACAGAATTACAAAGTCTATGAGCTCGGAGGTCACCCAATTGCTTTCTTCATTGTCGGTTCAACATGGTGCAGCATCCTCAGTGCCTTCTCGAAATGATTCCATTCTAAATAATACAAATGAGGGTAGGAATATCCTGACTTCTAGGGCTGATGAGATCACTCCTCCATCTCCTACTATTCCTCATGATAGCCCTCATAAATTGAAAACTCGTGCTCGCTCAAAGAAACTTGTGCTTGTGCAATCACTTGTGGCTCACAAGACTCTGAGCACTGTTACGAGAAAGAGAAGGTCTGAGAACTCATCACTTCCAGAACCAAACAAGAAACACCAACAATCTGAAGTGTATCCTAATGTTGCAGTGGTGGAGGAAGCCAGCCTGGATTGGCCCCAACGTGCCCAATGAACACTATTGCATGGAACTATCAAGGGTTGGGGAATCCCTTGACAGCGTTTTATTTTAAATAACATATGTTCAAAAAATTCCTCGGAATGCCTATTCTTGTCAGAAGTTAAACAAGATGGTTTATGATTCAAAAATCTTCTCTTGTGGTATGGTTTTGATAACTTGTATGCAGTCAATCTTGATAAAAGAAAAGGTGGTTTAATTCTAGCATGGAAATCTACCATGTCGATCTCAGTAGTAGAGGCTGACTCCTTCTATATCCAAGCTTCCTGCTTGGTGCCTGATTCTACAAATACTTGGGTCTTCTTTGGAGTTCACTTGCACTTTGATGCTCGCATTCGTAAGCAGCAGGCTAATGAATTAATAAACAAAGTTAACTCTTGTAATCAGCCGGTTCTGATGGGAGGCGATTTTAATTCAATTGCACGGCCTGAGGAAAAATCGGGGGGCGCTAGCTATAATCATCAAATGAGTGAACATATGCAGCATATTATTTAAAGTACTTGCCTCATGGAATTCCCTACTACTAGTCCAAAATTTACATAGTGCATTCGTCGCCGGAGAGAGCACCTAATTGAGAAGGTTCTTGATTGATACCTTGGCTCGACGGATTGGTGTGATACTTGGCGGAACTGGATTGGTTTTCACCTTGATGATATTGGAAGTGATCATCGTCCTATATTAATTAAACACCTGGCTGTCAACATTTCCAAATGAGGCTTCAAATTTGATAGACATTGGCTGGATAATGACCAAATATCTGCAGTTATACATAGAGCTTGGTCTTCTCATGTAGATGGAACTTCTCAGTTCAAAGTGTTCTCCAAACTGAAGTTGGTTCGAAGATCAATCATTACTTGGCTCAAGCATAATAATCAAAACTTGGCTTCGCGAATTAAAGAAATCCAGTCGCAACTTAACTTGATCTCCCTGGCAAAAACACTTGATTACTCGACCACAAAAAAAATGTTGGAAGTTGATCTCCTTGAACTGTGAACTATTTTGGAAGTAGAAATCTAGATTGAAATGGCTTCATGAAGGCAACAAAAACACGACGTACTTCCATGCTTGCACAAGATCTCGTCGATCTGTCAATAGAATTCCTCAGATCAAAAATGACCACGACGAGTGGGTAGAAGGCCCGGACCTGGTTGTGGAGGTGGCCATTAACTACTTCTGGAGCAGGTTTACTTCCACGAAGCCGAGAAATATTGAAGCTCAGTTGCACTGGATGCAGGCAAAAATATCGTGAAGGAATAATAATTGGCTGCTACGTCTTATTTCCTATGATGAAGTAAAGACTGCAGTGTTCTCTATTAATCCAGATAGTGCGTCGGTAATTGATGGGTTCACTGGAACATTCTTCTACAAGTATTGACAAGTGATTAATCAGGATATATATGAAGTTGTTGCGGCCTTTTTCAAAAGTAAGAAAATCCGGAAAGCTTTCAACGATACCATTATTGCTCTTATTCCTAAGAAGAAAACTACTATGACCATGTCTCATTTACGCCCGATAAGCTTGTGCAATGTCTTCTGTAAGATCTGTTCTAAGATACTATTTCAGCAATTACATCCTTTTATGAATAGATTAATTTCTTCGAACCAGAGTGCATTCGTTTCGGGGCACCTCATTTCGAAAAATATATTGGTAACTCATGAAGTCATGCACCACTTGAAGACAACACCACCATCTTCCTCTCAATCCATGGCTATAAAATTTGACATGAGTGGGGTTTATGATCGTGTCGAATGAGATTTTCTGGTTGCGATTATGAAAACATTGGGATTTCATGAGGACTTTATTATACTCATTTTGCAATGTGCTTCATCGGTGATTTACACTATCTCGGTTGAAGGTAATAATTTCGGTTACTTCAAGCCTTCCCGCGGGCTTCGTCAGGGAGATCCATTGTCTTCATTTCTCTTTGTGTTGTGCATGGAAGGCCTTCATAGTATGCTGCAACAAATGAACAGATCAATGGGTTGTCGAGGTATTAAACTGGGACGACATTGCTCGGAGGTTACTTCTCTTTTCTTCATAGATGATCTTATGGTCTTTAGTAAAGCTGATGAGCACAATGCAAGATGTATTCGTGATTTATTCAAGCGTTTTGAGAAGATGAGCGACCAACAAATTAATGAGCAGAAATCTTCAAAAAAAATTCTCCGAGAGTACGCCGCATCGCCTCCACTCCCATTTAAGTTCCATCATTCACATTCCTCAAATAGGCGGGCAGGATAAATACTTCGATCTTCCAGCAACGGTGAATAAATCGAAGAAAGAGACTTTTGATTTCATCGTATCGAGAATTCGGAACAAGATGGATAACTGGTCTTCAAAGTTTCCATTGAGGGTTGGTAAAGCTACTTTGATTAAATCAGTTTTGGTTGCTATGCCTAACTATGCAATGTCTTGTTTCTACATATCAGATATTTTGTGCCATAAGATTGATCAAGTCTGTAGTAATTTCGGGTGGTCTTCTCAACTGGAAAAAAAGGTATTCATTGGATGGAATGGTCTCGGTTGTGCTCTGATAAAACGTTGGGAGGATTAGGCTTTAAGGAATGTCGACGAATGAATTTGGCCTTGCTTGCAAAAATGGGATGGAGGCTGTGAGGGTTAATTCAATTTAAACCCGATCCAATTTGAAAATGGGCCAGATTACAAAGGTGGATCAAGAAAAGAAAAAGAAAAAGAATACAATAGTGAGCCCTGCCCAACCTAGGTGGGCCTGTCAAATGGGCCAAGCCCAACTGCTGGGCTGCGCGTGCGTTGCACGCGTTGCGTGAACCCAGCTGTGAGCGCTTCATGCACTCTTTCGCACACGCAACGCACAGGTTCAATCCTCATCAGCCCGGATTTTTTTTGACGTAGTGTACGGATTGATCACAGCCGCTTGTCGATGCATGCTTTTTCCTACTGCGACACGTGTCATCACACGATGAATTCTTCAGTCGACCGCCTCAATTTTTTGAGCTATACACAAGGATTTCGCACCGCCCTAATCTGATTTATTTGGTCAAAGTAGAGCTATCAGTCGTCCGATCCAAATTGAATCCAACAACTCATTATTTGGGAACATAGTATTTGTATTGCAATTAGTTTTTTCTTTTAACTGTTAACTCATTCTTAAATTTTGGCTATTGTATCTCTCTTGTTCAATTCTCCGATACGCGCCCAGATGATATGCGTATTCGAAGAATTGTAGGGAGATGCTGCCAAAATTTAGAATGAAGTTAACGATTAAAAGAAATACTTAGTGCAATATGAATAATATGAATCCCGAATGGAATATGATCATCTCACCTAAAGACGTTAACTGAAGATATTATCATTGATTGACAGAATCATGTTGGGCGATCGAAGTTTGATGTACTGACTTCTTGATCGTGGAGCTTTAACGAATAAGTTTCGATTAGGCGTAACTTACTTCCTAAATTTTGCCTATTCGAATCAGAAATTCGTTAGCGTCAATGATAAAATCCGATGTCCGTGCCGCATTTGCTTGAATGCACGATATTTGGATCGAAAAACTATCACTCTACATCTGTATAGCAAAGGATTTGCACCAAGATATTTTATATGGACTTGTCACGGGGGAGTCACATGAAGTCGTAGCGTCAAGCAATCGTGTTGTTCAGATACATGGTGAATCTTCCTTTGCTGGTGTTTCTTCATCCAGTCCATCTAATCCATATAGAAGTATGATACTTGATAGTTTTAAGGTTAAATTCCAGATAAATGATAATATCGATCGACCAATTATTGAGACGTCTGTGCCACCATATACTACGGGTGTTGATGTCACAAAATTGCCACCACAAGTACAACCTGTGGTAGAGATTGAATTACCGAATAAATAAATCGCAGTATTTTACGAGATGTTGAAAGTTACCCAATCCGATGATATATGCATGGGGCATGGCCCACTTGGTCTCACATGCCCCGTGAGCACATGGACATGCTCTGTCGCGAGTTTGAGGTACATATTTAAAAAATTTATATACATGATGACGATTATTGGTACTGATATTATTATTTTGTAGGCTCACTATACTTGGCCAGAGGAGCATAGTCCATTCATTTTCAATACATGGGAGGCCATTTCCCGGTAGAGATACAACTACCGGGTGGGGCAGGCTCGAGCACAGGCGATGGCCCGAGCTGGGGCCACAACCATAGTAGAGACTTGAGGATACGGCCCCGATTAGATTACTCCAGATATTTGGGATCAGCTCGTGTCGATATGGTCGATCGAGCGGTGGCAGGAGGTATCTAGGACTACGGCTAGAAATCACATGTTGGGATGAGGAGTGCGTCACACTGGCGGCTTTGTTTCATTTGTCGTGCACGCGTGACACATTTTAAGTATTATACCTTATTTTGAATTATATATTTTATTTGTTACTTTGTGTACTAATTAATGTATTTATTCTATAAATATAGACGACGGTGATGGATGACGGGACTATCCAGCTACCCTCCCCGATGGAGGTGTTTAAGCGGACTCACTGTCGAGGACATGGGTGGGGGAGTACATCAACACCTGCGTTGTAGTCATCATTGTAAGTGTATTTGTTTTAATTATGCATTATTTATTTATAATTTAAGTTTTATGAAAAATATGAAACAAAAACCAAACTCGTGTAGGAGACCTACACTCAAACAGTGACGCAACGCGGGTGCACCCCTGAGGACTTTGATGCGGGAGCGTTGGTCGAGGCTACAGGTGATTGGGACCACAGCCACATCTATGACTGTGCTGATAGTGGCCATGCACGAGCCGTGATTGGGCCACTTAGGGCACCGACCCCTTCGGTAGTCGGTGAGCGACCCTCCACCTCCAAGATTAATGATCAGAGCAGGAGGATATCGACACTAGAGGAGACGATCGTACGACAGAGTGAGATGATGGTTCATTAAAGTCAAATGGTGGCTGAGATGCATACCATATTGAGACAGATGACATGTCAGTCCAACGGTGTACACTCAGATCCATCGTCATCGACTCAGTCCACACCGGTGTACACTCAAGCACTCTAGACCCCGTTATATGATCCCGACCTTCCTCCACCGTCGTAGTGAGCTTTTATTATTTTATGACTTGATTGACTTGGATATTGACTTGTTATGTACTTGTTACTTGAATATCTTAGAATTACTTGTTTTGTGACATGTTACTTGGATATATTGATTCGTATCGTGTTGATACGATAGTTTTATTTTTGTATATTTTTTATGTGATTGTGGATAATTATAATTATAATTATAATTATTTTTGTGTATACCTGGGTGTATCTGTGATGTGTATGTGAATGTATGTGTATCTAAATGGATGTGCGTATGAGTGTGTGTGAGTTATGTATCAGATTATAAATGTATCAATCAAAATTTCTAATTTTGAAATTTCTCAGTTACAGGTTAACATCATCAGCAACGACTTTCCCACGATCATTCGTGTCAAAGCCATTGCTGAAAGTGTATCATAATTCATGGGCCGCAAACTCAAAGCTATTGCTGATGAACTACAACAACGATTTAGCAACAGCCTTTGAGCAAAGGCTTTGCAACGACATATGAGCCATTGCCGATGGTAATATCTGCAACAGTCGACTTGCAGTTGCGGAACCGTTGCTGATATAAATATTTGCAACATCAGCATCTCGTTACTGAGTCGTTGATGATAATGTATCAACAACAGACATAGAACATTTCAGAATCGTTGTTGATAATACTATTAACAACGGCGTGAGCGGCCATTGCAGATCTGTTGCGAAGTTATTAGGTACAGGATCTTCTGCAACGGTTGTGTTGCAATGGGTGCGGCCGTTGTTGGCCGTTGTTGATGGTCTTCAACAACGACATAGCAACAGATCCAGCCGTTGGTGATGCTCGTTATTCCAATAGTGTACAATCATTCTAGACACTCTAAACCTAAACTCTATTCTAGAGTCTCAAGCGTCGACGAGCGTCCTTGCCAATTTCTTCGATTTCTTCGATTGGGAACGTCATGCGCAAATCGATATGGAACCTGAAAATATTTCTCCATAAAAATATTAGTTCCATGTTTGTTATCACCAAAACCGAGATTAAGACCAAGGTTGAAAACCTTAGGCCAACATGGTGCGCTTCGTGCACGAGATGGTATTGGGCGGGGTAGGCCAAGTGGTGCACACTGCGCACAAGATGATATTGGGCCAGGTAGGCCAAGTGGTGCGCTTCGTGCACGAGGTGGTTCTGTGTTGCATATTGGGCCGAGTGGTACACTTAGCGTACGAGTGATCATGGGTCGGAGGGCCTTCCCGACCGAGTTGGGGCGCTGATACTAGATGGCCTTCCTAGATTAGTGAGCCCGAGGTGGGAGTCTAGCTAGGGTGGTCGGCCTAGCAAAATACTTTGAGAATAGTGATTGGATACTTAGAGGACACCCTCATGTAGAGTCGGATGAGAATATGTTTCTTGGTTTAATTATTCTGTCATATGAACTCACTTTTTCTATTGCATTACTTATTATCTTGCTCCCACTTGGTGAAGGTCGGGTGACCACTCACTGAGTTTTGAACTCACTCTCGTGGTGTGTGTTTGTTTTACAGAGTGTGATCGCTGAGGTACGACGCAGTTGATGGCGACGAACTCCGATAGCAATCTCGTGAACCAGTTGACGTAGTCGAGTTGAGTTGAGTCGAATAGTATTTTAGCTGAGTAGTTTATGAAATTTGGTGTGTTTAAAAGTTGGTATTGAGTTGTTATCAATTGTTTCATATTTATGTCATAGAACTTTGTTTTCTAGATGTTTATGCATAAATATCTGTGTGTTTGGTTTAGGCTTCAGGGTGCTTGATTGCATTCTGGTCGATCATGTGATTCGTTTTTGGGGCGTGATAGTCGTTCCCTATTTGCCCTCAAGCTTGTTTCTTGCCTACTTTGGAGTACTTGGAATCATAGAAATTTCTGCCATTATAACAATTCGACAGGTTGTGATGATACTATTATTCATCGAGCATTTCAACTATGGTTGTCCATCTCTCAAGTGTAATGGCTTTTCTTTTTTATGATCCTCCTTCTTTGTTGGAGTGATGTTCTCGAGGACCAAATGAGTGGTTTGATATGTTAACTTGTATGAAACTCTTCCCATGATGGAATAAACTATCATTGGTAAAAAACATTTAAAATTATTTGACAAAATGGTGAATGTTGGGTGTTTTTAAAGAGAATTCAAGTTATTAGGGTCGGGGCCCGATCTTATACGAGTTAATCGGATCGGGTCCCTAATTCTTATTTAGATAGGGTCGAGTGATCTTGGAGTCTCCTTATTCAGGTTCGGGTTATTCAGGTCGGATTAGATTTTGACCCGACCCGACCGATGCTCACCCTACTTATAAGGATGTCTCAAGTAAGGAAGGCAAATAGGACTATATATCAAGTTTGAAAGTGAATGGCTTTTGGTTGGAGCAAATTAGTCATTACACATTCATTCAAACCTCTATTGACGCTTGATCAACTGAGCATTGACCCAAACTTTTGTTGAATTGCATTCTAATCAGTGTTCTAAATCTTTCCAAAATTGTCAAATTTTCATGATTTGAGTTTTGAAATGAGTTTGTTTAGATTCCAAAGTAAAGTGAAATATCAACATATAGTATTCAGCTATTGTATATTAATTTTTAAGACCAAAAAACCTATTATGATTTATGAGGTATTGAAATCTTCATTCCCTATTTCAATGCATTTTCTACTAAATTCTTATGTTCTTTAATTTCTTATCGTACCAAAAATTGAAAATATACTCTTAATAAAACATTTAATAACTTATTTATTATTATCAAAATAAAATCTATTACCATAATTGAAAATCTTATACAATAGTTGACCCTGAGCACATTTTGACAAAATCTTACAAGTTCATAGGCCAACATTGAAACCACCAACGATATGATAGATAAGCTGGTGCCCCATTCATGCATGTAAATATTGGATCACTCTCTTTTTCTAAGGTATCTCATTTCTTAAGTATTCTCGAAGGACTAACATAATCATCATAGTGCACTCTTTCTAAGCACATTCATGACCGCTTTATTATGATAAATGTATGACTTAATCACGGAAAAAACTTTCGTAATAGAGTCGAGGATGAATTTTGATTGTCTTGGGAATATGGATGAAGATATCAAAACCGAATAATAAGAGCCCAAAATAATTTTGGTGTCAAGTTTACTTCATAGCCAATGTCAACAATAAACTCCTCGCGTTGCCAACAAATCAACTGTTTAGGTGATGAATTTATACGGCTCTAACATGTAGATATGCTTACATGTACTGTGCCTATGTGCAAGAAAAACTTAACCATGAGATTTTTTTTTAAATTTTTTTCCCACGTAATATTCTTATTTTCAAAATATCAGAATAAAATAAAATAATCCGATTATATCTCCTTTTTTTTTTTCCCCAACTCGATATACGGCCCCATTATTGGTGGATAATACAAGCACCGAGCTAGGGTTGGGTTCTCTCCAGTACTACGGTACGCTGCGCTCAATCTTACCGTATGTAAATATTTGCACAAATATCAAAGCTAAATGGACGTAGATCACGCGTCGGAGTGGATGCGCAGCAGCCTCCGGTCGAGTCTTGTTTAATACCGATTCTTCTTGTAGGCGCTTAAAGGAGTTCCCCAACATCATTCTTAATCGATTTGTGATTCCTTCCCCTTGTCCGCCGTCGTCGGAGGCGGTGCAGCTAGCGGGCTGAGATGTCTCCGAAGCCGAGCGAGCGCGTCGAGGTCCGCCGGAAGAAATACAAGGTCAGTGTCGATGCGGAGGAGGGGCGGCGGCGGAGAGAGGATAACATGGTGGAGACCAGCAAGAGCAGGCGGGAGGAGAGCCTCAAGAAGAAGAGGCAGGAGGGGAAGCAGGCCCAGCCACTCCCCCAGCCAACCCACTCCTCGCCCGTCAAGAAAAAGGTGTTCTTCTTCTCTCCCCTCTCGTATTTTAGGATTCCGATTGGTAGGTACCTTTTTTTCTCGCAGAGGTGCGCTTCTTGTATTACTCATGGCAATTACTGAATGCTCAACTGATTCAAGAAGAAAAATCGTGAGATTTTAGAAGCAAAGGGTGGAGGGAAGAGCATTTTGAAGTAACCAAAGAATGCAACCTCCAAGCTGATGAAGCTCAATACAAAAGCATCTAAGAAGCATTCCACCACGATTGAGGGTAGTAATTTTGATCCACCCCCATGAACGATAACCGTATTTGATCTACCTCGACGCAAAATATCGTCTCCGTTGGTGGTGTGGATATGGATGTTGAAGAGAATACAGTTTTCAGGGATACCCACCCCGTATCCTCATCAAATTTATAAATACCTAAATGCCCTTTATATAGTTTATAGGATACAGGAATGTAATTTTAACTTCACTTGAAGAAACCCTATGTAAAACCCTTTTGATTGAATTTGAGAATAATTGAGTGATTTGCTCGAAAATTTTAGTATAAAATATAGTTGAAAATGAAATTTATAAGAGAAAGAAAATTATTGCATTTTAGGTGTTGTGGGTGCAGCGATGCGGCTAGTTGTTCTAGTGTTGATAACTGCACCCCTTGTCAGTGTGGATATGCATTTCAGATACGAAGTGTCGGTTATAGAACGCTAGATGGATATGATTTTTACACTATCCATATTGTATCCACCTCAATACCTCATTGCCACTCCTAACCACAATATTTGAGTTCAAAGTGAGTACAATTGCGAAGTTTGACGATAAGGCTGCTCTATAGATGAAGGAGCCTAAATCTCCCCGGGAGAGACACTTGGCTTCTAAGATTTGCTCCTCTGTAACATTCCTATCACTAGATTTGTATAAAGTTATTTGGGATTTTAGGTTGACTTTATTTTTTTATCGTGACTATCTTGTGATTTCAATTGGTTTCAAATCTACTTTTTAATCTTTTGTAAATACATTGACCAACAAGTGAATTCAAATTATTGAATCTGTAGATTTTAATTGCTTGGAACGTATATATTTCTTTAACGTGGGTACAAATTGCAAAACCTATTATCTATGAAGTTACCTTCATGAATGAATGAATCTTTTGCTTTATTTCTATAAAGAAACTATTTTTTTTTCTTGTATTTCTGGAAACTTGGTTTTTGTTTTCTGATTTTATATGGACGGCTTGTCCAGGATATGACTGAAGCAAGGAAAAAGAAGAGGAAGCCAAATTACAACCTTGAGAAAGTAAGTCTAACTTTGATTGCACATTTGTCTACCCCTTTTTTGTTGCTCTAGAACTATTGTTCAATTGCAGGATACTTATGTGTTAATGCTACTTACATAGTTCTCTTGTTTGATTGGTTGGCTTGACTTGCATTTTTTTTCGATCTTTTGGTTTCTAAAACCTTGTTTGGTACATAGATAGATTAGTAATCGCAGGACACATAATCCTTGCATTTGTAATCTCACGATAGATAATTCTTGGATTTTTCAAAAACCACGATTGGTATATCATGGGATTATACCATGGGATTACAATGGATTACAAATTGCAACTACTTTTGTATCTTCATGTTAAAACATAATAATATTTTATCTTCTATTATGCATAACAATATATTAATATAATTATTACTAAATTAATTTATTATTATTATTATTATATAACATATTATAATACAATACAATATAATTTTATTGTATGATATATTATTATATTATGGCTCATTGGTTTCTCATGATAGGATTTCAGTTGAAAAGGAATTGAGTTGGAATTAATCAAGATAAAAATCTCGTGGGATAAACCTATATCCAATTCTGCATTTGTTTTGACTTCGGATAAGGGAGTCAAATATTAATAATTTAATATTTAAATTTGATTTTACCAACTTTTCATAAAAAATATGAAATTAAATTTAAATAATTAATTTTAACATAATAATATGACAATTTTGACAAAATGTTCCCTAAAAATTGAATTAAAATTTTCTATCATAGATATAAATTCAAATATACACAAATTTTACTTTCTCGTCACAATGATGAGTGACCTCTTATTTTTTTTCATAATGAGAAAAATAATTTTGAATTTATTTCAATATAGTATATCCTTTATTTTGATATAAAAGTTAAATTTCAATTTTTTTTCTTGAAAAATGTTTTTTTTTTCAATTTCTAGCAATTCCCAAGATTTCAGTTCTCACTAATATATTATAATGTATATGATAATTCTAATATAATATTACATTATTATATTATAATGATGTGTTTAAATAATATAATATTATGTTTAACATGAAGGTATAAACGTAAATTTCATTCATAATCCCATCCCAAATCCTCTTAGGTGGATTAAAATTCTTATAGAATCTCATTGAAATCCTACGGGATTGGATTAGGAATCCTTCATACCAAACATGACCCAATGGTTTGTTTGGATACAAAGGGGAGGAGAGGTGGGGAGGGGAAGGATAAGGAGGGGTGGGAAAGGGAAGGATGGGGAAGGGTAGTTAATCCCATATTGGATAGGGTAATTAAAAGGTGAGTGGGGAAGGGTGGGATAATATATCCCTCTCCTTGTTTGGGTAGAAATTTTAAAGGGTGGGGTGGAGGATAATTTTAGTGAAAATGCCCTTTTAACCTTTTATGCACATTTACATATAAAATGAAAGTTAACTTATTTATATTCTTTAATAATTTGTTAAAACAATTAATTAATATAAAAAGCAGAGATTTTAATAATCAAACTTAAAAATTACCAACAAAGACTAAAAATAGAAAAAATAAAAAATATGTACAACTTAAATATTTTTTTTTAAAAAAGGAGGAATTTTTGATTTCATGGAGGGAAAAATGGTATTTTTGATGATATTAAAATATTGTGAATTTCTTATCCCTCCATATTCCACCAAAATGGTGGAATAAAGGTTTGAGGGGTTTGGAGGGGTTTCTAACACCTCCAAACCTCTTCCTCTCCTTCTAAAATTGAAAGCCAAACATGGGATAATTAACCCCTTCCTTCCCCATCTCTCCCTACCCCTCTCTATTCCACAATCCAAACAAAGCATAAGAGTATTTACCTAAACAAAGTAATTGATAAACATATTGGTCGCATGTCATGTGCAACTGATACAGGCTGATATTGGTACATTTTAACTTGTATCAATATGCTAGTTGAGAATTCAATTAAGCAAGCACAAACAGTTAGCTATTTTTCAAGAAGCTACCATGATGGTTGCCTGGGCGACACATAAAAAGTGAGGTTCCACCCGGAAGAATTAACCTGGCTCATGGCAACAATGGAGATGATAAGTATATTTTAATTTACCACACTTAGTAATTGGATGCTATAACTGAGTTGCTCTTCACCCAATGTGCATAGTGGTGAGCTTTTAGCCATCTGGACCATCCATTCTCAAGTACCCAGTTCCAACCAGCCTCTAAATTAGGGTTTATTTTATAGTTAATTTCTTTGTTACTCTTATGTGGTCTTGGTGCCAATAGGTTACAGTCTTTGCTCATTTGTTTTATTGCTTTGCCTGATTTTCATGCATGTTCAGGTTTCTTCTGTGAAGTCATGAGGTGTAATACTTGTTACTTTCTCACTCTAGATAGTGGTTTAGGGAATCTTTCACTATGTTTCAGGAGCTTGCTTCATTGTGGGAAAAGATGAGACGTTACGATATTGGGAAAGAGGAGAGGTCCAAGTAAGTGGTCGGTTTCACTGAGTTGTTTGTCAACATTTGGCCTTCTTATTATTTATTATGCTAGTATTTTCTTAGGCTAGTAAGTGAAGCTCTAAAAAAGATGAATGGAAAGATTCTGGAGATTGCAGGCTCTCATGTTGCTGCACGTGTTCTCCAAGTAAGTCCAAGTAGCTACCTCTGTAGTCTGACAGTCAATAAAAATATAAATTTTTTGTTGAAGCATTTGATTTGTATAAATACTTTTCATTCAATTTGAAGATTCCGTTAGGCCTCGGACGGTAGCAATGACGTTATTCTTGTTTAATTATTTTGTGTTGCTTTTATTATTTATCAGACATGTATTAAGTACTGTACACAAGCAGAAAGAGAAATTGTTTTCGAGGCTCTTCGCCCTCATCTTCTTGCTCTCTCACGCAAAAAGTATGCAGTTCATTTAGTCAAGAAACTTTTGGATCATGGTATGTATTAAAACTCATGGACTATATTTGTTTCTTGGTGAACTCAGGTTTTGCAAATCATTTATGTGGTGTAATTGAAATTCTTGTGTTTATTCCACAGCTAGCAAAAAGCAATTAGAATGGTTCATATCCTCTCTACATGGGCATGTTACTTCACTTCTGCGACATACAGTTGGATCCATAGGTATGCAACATCTCAAAAATTCAATTAATCTAGAATACCCTTATTTGATGCTAATTTTTTAATTATGCAAAATGGAAATGTGAGCATTCCTGATTCTTATTTGTACTGTGTATGAGGGACTGTTGGAAGAAATTCTCTGCGAGGCATATCATCACAGTTCTACAAGTTTTGTGTTTATTGATGCATCTTATCTAACTATTATAGGGCAATATCTCTCTTTTTTATCATCATTTCATGCTAGTGTATTATCTAAGGAAAAAAGGTCATGGTTTTTTAGTACTCTCTATAATATTGATAATTTTGACATTGTTGCTTTTGCCCCCCTTTTGTAGTCATTGACTATGTTTTCCATTTGGCAAATGGGTCTCAAAAGCAAAGCCTTTTGATGGAGATGTACTCCACAGAGCTTCAACTATTCAAGGACCTAACCTTAACAAATTCAGGCAGGTAATAATTGAACAAAAGGAATTTTTTTGTGCAATTCACCTTACTTGGCAATTGGCATTGTAGGTTTATGATTGGTCGTTATCTTGTCTTCTCTGTCTCTCTAGGTATCAATTTTAATCAATTCAAGCATGGTTTAAAATCTCGGTACCGGTACCGGTACTGTACCGTACCGACACATGGTATGGGCCGGTACGAAAATTGCATACCGGCGGTTTTTTTTTATAAAAAAAGAAATAACTCCAAATCTCCAATAACTACATAATTGATGAAGAAATGCTTAAAATCAATATTCAAATGTCAAATACATGAATACAATATTTAAAATGCGGACGAATGGCGTGTTTGAGAGAGATTGAGAGAGATTGATGGATAGAGGGATAGGTGAGAGTGAAAGGAGTGTTTTGGGGGCTTTATATAGCCCCGAAAACACCCCAAACCCGGCCCCAAACAGCTAGAGAGCCGTTTGGGGTCACTGTTTATCATACCGGGCGGTATACCGCCCGGTTTGGGCGGTATATATCAAATACCGCCCGATATCGGGCGGTACGAGCCGACAAATGTGGCCGCGGCCACCCGTTGCCAACGTTAACGGACCATCATACCGCCCTTACCGGGCGGTATATGGCGAAATACCGTCATATACCGCCCGGTATACCATATATACCCGGTATTTTCAAATACCGGGTATATCGAATACCGCTAACCCAAAAAACCGATAAATACCGGGCTTACCGTACCGATTCGGCCGATTTTTTAAACCATGAATTCAAGGACCATCTCATTAAAAAATATATAAGGAGCTATGAATTGTTTTTCAATCTGAAGCAACAAGAGTGATGAATATGTATTGATCAAGACGGGAATTATAAAAGAAATAGGGGAGAAACAGAGTTTTTGAGGACTTTCTGTTAATGTTTTGCAGGAAAAAAATGGGAATATGAATTACCATAATTATCTCGAACCTGGAAATTTTGACCCACAATATTTTGGTTTTCCTCTTATCAAACAGACATGAAAACTAGAGGTTCTTAGGGAGAACAGCTTTTTGTGATACATTTGAAGCAAACACTTTGAGACAATATTATATACTTTGACATAGTATAGAAATTATGTTATTATGATATATGACATGATGTTATAACACTACAGCATTGTTTGTTATGGCCGTATTATGTGTTCCGTGTCAGGTTGGTGGATGTAATTTCTAAACTTGGACTCCAAAAATCATCTGTGTTGCTACACATGTCTTCTGTAATTCAGCCACTTCTAGAAAAAGGGATTATCAACCTTTCCATTGTACACAAGGCACTTGTGGAGTTCTTTACAATTGCAGACAAGGTTATCTTTCTTACGCTAACTTATGAAATCTATATGTTATCTAGCTTTCATTCCAACAACATTCTTCTCTGATATGTTTTCCTCTTAAGTCCTCTGCTGCAGATGTGATTCAACAACTTATACCTCTTCTTGTGCAAGAGTCTGCTTCTGCAGAGGAGAATCTGGATTTGTCAGCCCCAGAGATGAAGAAGACAAAAATCAAAAATAAAATTTTGAAGGAACCTCTTCTTATTCGGATGGTCCGCACAAGAGATGGAATGAAGATCTGTATCCTATGTGTTAAGCATTCAAGTGCTAAGGTGCGCACTAATTTTTTTCTATGCATTTTTTTCATCCCTAAATGATTTGAGGATCTCCAGTTTTTCTCATTTTGAATTTGTTGTTTCTAACTTTCTGTTGCTTCTCTTTCTTATGGTCAAGACATTCTTTATGGCCTCTGATCAATAATTGAAGTAGGTTTTATTTAATATGGTGTCTCTCTTGATTAGACATTGAGTTTATTATATGTTTTTTAGATTCTGCAGAAGTATCTCACGAACTGGAATATTACTTTTCTTCTGCAAACGTAATTCTTGCTTTCAGTTAAACATTATAAATTGCAGAAGTATCACAAGATCTGGAAAATTACTTTCCTTCCTGAAACCTAATTCTTGCTTTCAGTTGAAGCATTATAAATTGATTCAATTTCTCAGGAAAGGAAGAAAATTATTAAAGGCATGAAGGGACATATTAGACAGCTTTCTCTGGATCAGTTTGGGAGTCTTGTAAGTACTATTCTTGCAGAAACATAACTGTCCAAGTTCAATTACTATGTTATGATCTTTCTCTCCTATGTGACTTTTGTTTGTCTTCTGTTTCCCCTTGCTCTCAACATTCTTTTGCTGAGGCCCTAGAGCTGCTTTCTCATTGTTTTCTAATTTAAATTTGTTTTCTTCAGTGTTTGTTATCTATTATCAGTTATAGATGGGCTGATGAAATTTAGTCTTTAAGCATGAGTATCATGAGTGTAACTATACAACTAATTTGCTTTGTCTTTCATGTAAAGTTTTCTAACAGATTTTAATTAGGTTTCCTTTCTTTTTTTTTTTGAAAAAATTGCTTTATAGCCAAGTTTTTCTCTGATTTTGGAGATGTTGGATGACCTGATTGTAAGTGGGAATCTATCAAGAGGGAAATAATTGAGAGGCATTGTTTACAAATTTGACTTTCCTTATTGCTTTGTGGTAGATTTTGGAAAGCATTTCTATTTGTATGAGTATGTTCATAATAATATACACCATTTTCTGGCTAAGTAGGTAAAAACTGATCTTTCTGGTTGTCTGTATACTCTGCACCATAGATTGGTTAGATTTGTTTACACCTGCAGTCTTCAGGAGCAATTTTAGATGAAGGTTCTGATTTATATTTGCAATAGAGGAAAAAAATTCGAAATTTTTGGTTGTATGCAACTGCTCCCTTTGTTAATAGCATCAGAAACCAAAGTAATGCACAATATGGATGGGCAATTCGAGCTTTAACATGAAGAACTTGTCAGTTGAGGTTTTTTCCAACTTGGGAGGTGCCAAGGTTGGAAAAGTTCAACCTGATCTAAGTCTAGGTTGGGCTCAGGTGGAATAATCTTTTCTAGAGTGATATTAGTTTTTTTGATAATCTCTTCCTATTACTTGGTTACATATGTTGAATTTGAAAATTCTAGGCAGTTAGATTTGTAGTAACTATTTGCTTTCCCTGTTTGATTGCTTTACAAGTATATCCATTGGGTTCAAACTGAACCAAAGTGTACGAACTGAATTAGACCTGACCAAATCGAACTATCTATAAAATTGCCAACAAAACCAGCCAAAATAATTTCCAACCCAACTGATTTTGGTTCTATCCGGGTTTGGTTTAAACCAAAATTAATATTAAAAGCATGGTTTAAAATCTCGGTACCGGTACCGGTACATACTGGTACCGTACCGTACTGACACACGGTACGGACCGGTATGAAAATGCATACCGGCCGGGTTTTTTATTTATTTATTTATTTATTTTTTTATTTTTCGTGACATACCACCATATACTGCCCATACCGGGCGGTATACACAATATACCCGATTTTTTTCAAAACCGGGTATATCGAATACCGGAAATCTCAAAAACCGGTATATACCGTTTCAGGCGGTATTTTAAACCTTAATTAAAAGTTAATTTCTAGTATTAAAAATTTTGATATAGAGGGGATATTAATTGTTGAAATAAGATTTTTTTTTTTTTTTTTCTTTCTGTTTTTTGCTTTTTAGTAGAATAAATCATAATAAATTTACCATTGAATCAGAATTTATGCATAGAAAAATGCTATAAGTATGAAAGAACTCTTGACCTTGGGCAACATATTTAAATGTCCTGACTATCTAAAGCTACTAACACTTGTCGATTTTTTTTTTTTAATTTTAAAATATTTTTGCTAGAAACTAAGCGAACAGGAAAATTAGGATAGGTACAGTTTTTGGGTTTAAACCAAAATTTGGACAATTCTACTTACAATGATACACCAGTAACCTCTTTTCAGAATCTCACATAGGAGTTTTGGCCTATAGCTCTTATGATCTTTCAAATTGTGTGACCTTTCACAAGTTTTCATTATGCTTTTAGAATGCATTAGGGAAATTACAAGAAATAAATTTACTTGCTTGGAGGTATAGGTGTATCCATAGTTTTAAATGGCGCACAAAGGCGCAAAGGGCTCTTGGAGCCATGGCGCAAGGCGCAAGGTTACGGCGCGCGCCATAACGAGGCGAGGCGCAAAAATAAAATAAAATTATAAAATATATTTTGTACATAAAATCACATCATTAAAAAAATAATTAAAAATAATTATAGAACATGAGAACAACAAGTTTAATATTATTAAAAAAACAAGTCAACATCAAGTTTAACATCATTAAAAAACAAGCCTAACATCAAGTTCATCATCAAGTTCAACATCATTAAAAGAACATGAGAATAACAAGTTCAACATCATTAAACCAATAGACTATTCATCATCTAGATCTAAATCTAGATCTTCGTCTTCATCAATCTCATAATCAAAAAGTTTGGAATATTGAAAAGGGACAGTGTTTCCTTCTCCATCTTCTCTTTCTTCTTCTTCTCCTGAAGATTCATTTATGAGTCTTTGGTGACTTGGGACCTTGGAAGAGCTTGCTTTTCCTTTGTCCTTTTGTCTTATAGATCTAGTGAGCCGTTCAGGCTCTTCTGCTCCACTAGCTCTAGCAACCGTGTCCCATGTCAAAGGCTCATCCTCAAATACCAAGTCGTCATCATCTTGTTCATCCTCAGGTCTACCAATCAACCATTCATTGCTAGCATCAATACCTTCCAAAGAAATAGGGTCGACGCGGTCACGTGCATCATATCGACGCTTCAATGTTCGATTGTACTTCACAAAAACCAAATCATTTAAGCGTTGTGCATCCAACCTATTTCTTTTTTTGGTATGAATCTAGAGAAAAAATAAAATAATTTTTAATTAGCACAGTTTGAAGCAAGTTAAAAATTAAAATGAAACTTTAAATATTGTTACTAACGTTTTCAAAAATGCTCCAGTTGCGCTCACAGCCCGATGCACTGCAAGTGAGACTAAGCACTTTTATAGCAAATTTTTGCAACTCTGGAGTTGATGATCCATAAAGTTTCCACCATTCAGCTGTAATTGTTAATAAAAATTAAAAGTTAAGCTCAATTAATCTATTAAATGTTAAGAACTAATCTAAAAGTATAACTTTAAAGAAATTTACCTGGAGATTTAATACTCCTATGCCTAATCGCCATTGGCTTTCCAAATATGCCCTCAGAATTTGCATAGGTAGAAAATTGGTTAGAGATTAAGTCTTGCTCCTCGAGTCTTGGAACCAATCTTTCAATAGCATCAAGCAATCCTCCCATAATCTCCTGATCTGAACTAATGTTGGAGTTTGCATAGAACAATTCAGGATTCAAATAATTTCCACATGCATGCAAAGGTTGATGGAGTTGACATTCCCACCTTTTGTCAATAATTTCAAAAACTTTCTTGTAGCTCTCTTCCTTCTCATTAAAAGATTTGGCAATGGCTTCCTTCGCTCTATCCATTGCCTCGTATATGTATCCCATTGGAGGCTTTCTCTCTCCATCGACCAATCGAAGCACTTGCACTAGAGGACCAAATATTTTGAGAATGTAGATGATGTTAGTCCAAAAGGTAGCCATTAAAACAATGCCACACACTCTTTTACCAAGTGCTTCTTTTGCCCACTTGCTATTTGTCCATTTATCTGAAGTGAACATTTTCCTCAAATTGGCCTTTTGCTTATGAATACTCTCAAGAGTAAGAAAAGCAGTTGCAAATCTTGTAACATCGGCTCTAACAAGATCCTTTTGTCCAGTGAATTCCCTAAGCATGTTCACTAAACCAGGCCGCACATAAATGTAGGAATTCAAAGTCATACCCCTCTTCAATGTGTTACTGATAACAGTAATCTTCCCCAAATCTTCAAGTATGAGATCGATACAATGTGCAGCACAAGGACTCCAATACAAGTGGTCTCTTTTCCATCAACCTTTTTCCTATGAAATATAAAATATAAATATAATCATTAAAAAGATACCAACTAATAAAAATATTAGATTTTAAATAAAATTTGAAAGTTTAACTTATTACCTGCATACACATTGTTAGATGCACTATCAGTGATAACTTGTATCACATTTGTCTCCCCAATACGCTCCACCATTTTATCAAGCAACTCAAACATCTTTTCTCCGGTCTTTGAGTAGCTACTTGCATCAACCGACTCAATGAAAACGGTTCCCTTAGGAGAGTTCACTAAAAAGTTGATCAATGTTCTTTGTCTTTTATCTGTCCAACCATCTGCCATGATGGTGCACCCATACCTTACCCATTCTTCTTCATGCTCTTTTATCATTTCCTTAACCTCATTCACTGCCTTCTTAAGGAAAGGAACTCTCGCCTCATATGCAGTGGGAGGTTTCAAGCCAATGCCAAATTGTCCAATAGACTCAACCATCACCTCAAAACTTGGATAGTTTAGAGCATTGAAAGGAATTCCTGCATCATACATCCATTTGCATATGTTTTCACATACTTTAGTGCGCAACTCCTTTTTGCATGCCTCATTAATGGTGGTTTGCTTCATCATTATTTGTTTCCTCTTTTTCACCACTTCCTCGGCACTCGGTGTAAATAAAAGATCAAGTGGACCTTTCACGTTTGGCTTCTTTGGCTTCTTTTTCGCGGACATTTCAAGACCCTCTTCCTCCTCCTCACCATAATCAAGATCCTCGAAATCAGGTATAGAACTTGATGAATCAAAATTAACACTTGATGTGGTAGCTTTCTTTTCCATGTATTCTTTGATCTCTTCTCGGACATGAGGTGGGCACTTTGTGCAAGCCTTGGCATTTCGATATCCTCCAACAAGATGTTGCTTCCCTCGAGAAATCCCTCCATTTGTTATTTTGTCACAAAAGTCACAAATCAATCTATTTGTGTTGTTTGGAATCACTTTACGCAAATACTTCCATCCAGGATCTTTTCTACTGCTACTAGAAGATGATTCCATAATTTAAACTAGACTGAAAGATGTGAAAGAATCCAAAATCAGAAATTAAAGATGAAAAAAAAAAACATGTTGAATTCTCTATTTCTCTGCATGCTGGAATTCAGCGTGCTGGAATTCAGCATGCTGAGAATGAATTCAGCATGCAGAATTCTGCATGCTGAGCATGCTGAATTCTCATCATTCTCAGCATGCAGAATGCATGCTGAATTCTGCATACTGAATTCAGCATGCATTCTCAGCATGCATTCTCATCATTCTCAGCATGCAGAATGCATGCTGAATTCTGCATACTGAATTCAGCATGCATTCTCAGCATGCATTCTCAGCAGGTGAATGCTGAATTCAGCATGAGTTCCTCATGCTCAGCCACCATGCTGAATTCCAGAAATCTGAATTCAGCATGAGTTCCTCATGCTCAGCCACCATGCATGAATTCTCAGGAGGCTGAAATCGGGTGGAGATTTGAGAAAAGAAAAGAAACTGAGAAAGAAAAGAAAAATACCTGGCGGAGGCTGAAATCGGGTGGAGAGGCGCCGGAATCCGGTAGAGAGGCTCGCAGGAGGAGAGGCTCGCCGGTGGAGAGGCTCGTCGGACGGCCGGAGGACGAGAAAATGAAGGCGGAAGGCGGAAGGCGGAAGGCGGAAGGCGGAAGGCGGAAAGAGGCAGAAAGAAGGCGGAAGGCGGAAGTAAAAGAAAAAAATCGGGTGCCCTAAGTTAACTTAGGGCACCCGTGCGCCACACATGCGTGTGGCGCATATGGCGCGCGCCTCGCGCCTTGGATGAGGCCCGCGCTAAGGCGCCCGAGGCGCTAGGTTAGCGCCTCGGGGGAAATATGGCGCAGGGGCCTGCGCCTGTGTGCGCCCTGCGCCATGGCGCGCCTTTTCAAACTATGGGTGTATCTCATGGATTGCTTTCGTATATAAAGATCTATTGGTCCAATTACTAATAAATTTCTGCTTGAGCATCTTGTAGCTTTAGATTATGATCCTCTTTATCTAAGTTATTGGGCTATTCTTCTTTTGCGCCAAGTAATTACACTACACATTGGATGGGCAAGCCAGAAGCCATGATGTGGAACCACCATTGTGGTTCTATGCAATTGCATACCCCAAACAATCTTATAGATAAGTATGGTCTGGACTCTATGTTGCATTGATGATGAAATCAATCCTTTTAACATGAGATATTACAATGCTATAACAGTTTCACATTGGGAAATACTTCAGATTGGTACATGGAATTTGAAGGTTCTACAGATTGTTATTTGAGCTTAGGCTTAGTTTAGGCTCTATGTATGATTTATTTGTGACTTCTTAAGATATGTAAATGCTCATCATTATAACTTCATACTGATTTGGCAATACTTTATTCCAGTTGCTTGTTTGTACCCTTTCAGTAGTTGATGACACAAAGCTTTTGACCAAGGTTCGTAATTCCTGAGTTGATATCCAATATGACTATTTGTTTCAGTCTTTGTCAATCTGGCTACAAGTTTTGAATTTTTCTGTTGTTAGGTGGTAATACGTGAGCTGCAAACAATGCTAAAAGAACTAGTAATGGATAAGGTATTGCTTAGCAATGATTCTGGATTTAAAGTAATAGATGTTCTTGGAACTAATGAAATAAATTCTCTTATGAATTACTACTACTAGAATGGAAGGCGTATAGTACTGGAGCTGCTTCATCCGCAGTGTTCACGCTATTTTGCTCCGGAGGATTTGGCTTGCCTGAACTTATCTGTTCCTTCCCTCTTGGCACAGGCAAACAATACTTACACCATTTCAATGATTCAAGTAGTAGCAGACAGGCATTATCTAAGTCCTTTCACTTCCATTTCAGGTGGAGGAGACAAAAGATCTGGAAAACCCAGATCAAGCGGAGCAAAATAATGTGGAGGTCTCCCAGACAGACAACAATGACAATGAAATTGGTAGCAATGTGCAGTTAGCTACTGGAGGCAAAAAGGATTCATTTCGTAGGAGACATGAATTGTTAGTTGAGAGTGGGCTTGCTGAGGTAACACCTATCGTCATGCACATGCAGCATTCTAAATTTTTTACATTACAAGTCTACCTGCTTTAAGGTGCAAAATTCTACACCTTTTTATTCTTAATCTTGAACTCATTCAGACAGCAAAAGATGAATAAGTGGGTATTGATGCTGGAGAAGGAGGGAGAGGATATATTGTATGCATGTGCAGTGAGTTAACATGAATCAGTTTCAGACAAATGAATTGTTAAGAATATAAAGAACTAGATTAGACCCTTTCCTAACATCTTAAGCTTTCGGGGAGTTGGTTACCCAATTAAATTTAACATGATATCAGGGGTGGGACCGGGTCGGATTGGGTTTCAACCCAAATCAACTCATTGTGAAAATTTCAGGTCAAATATTTTAGAACCCAAACCCAAATTATGAAAATCTAACCCGACTTGGGTCAGGCTGGGTTTGGTTTATGTTTGATCCTAATTTGTTTTCAACATTTGAGTTTTTATTGGGTCTGGTTATTCAGTTTTGGTCAATCAGGTTTTATTTCTGGTTGGGTCATATATCAAAAGCTTTTTTTTAAATAAAAAAATATACTTTTTCTGGGCTAGGTCGGTTTTTTTGGGTCAAGTCATATGCTATGGGTGATTTCGTTTTGGGTTGGGTCTGGTTTGGCTGGAGGCTTTTGGCCCACCCCTAATGGTACCAAAGGAGGACTGGTGTTCAAATCCTTCTAGTCTCAATATTTTTTTGAAAAAGGACCCCTACTTAAATTATTTTCATATGTAGGACTTGAGCCAATCTAATCTAATTTGTCCATTCACATGTGAGAAGGAATGTTAAGAATATAAATGAATAAATTAGATCCCTTTCTAATTAAATTTAACAAAAAAAGTATACACTTACTAGAAAATAGTAATTATGAACTGAAGTAAAATAAGGTACTTCTGTACTAATGGAGTTGAATTCCCTTTTAGTTATGAACATGTGCTTTATTTCAGGTCTAATGTGACTCCAGAATTGAAGTCATTGCCAATTGGGTACAACTCCAATCAACTGAAACCATAGATCTATAGGCCAAACATATTTTCTTCATGGAGGGAGAAATCTTATGGTAAATTGAACGGAGAACTTTATCAATTGGGGCTGAATTAGTTGTTTAATCCTCATTCAGTGTCTCCAAAGCAATGAAATTTATTGCTCATCTGTATCCAAGATTGAGAATGGAGATAGAATATTCCATGCTTTTGAAGTATTTGCATTTGATCTAAAGATTGAAGCTTTTATAATAAAAGAGCAATCATGGTATGCGGGATAGTACTCAATGTTGAATTAGCAAATGGAAATTATTATGGATCTCTGGGCTTTTAGAAGTTAGTAAAGAGATAAGCCTGTGGGCTATCCTAATTATGCAAGTACTGGTACAAGATTTTGTTACTATATTTTATAATTGGTCAACTGCAAGACTGAGCTCGACTTCGAAGAAAAAGATGAAATACTGAATTTTGGTGCGAGGACGCCTGCTACTACAAGTAGTTAATTAATTGTGTTATGACTTTCTTATAGGTTATTGACTTGTCCAAAGCACCCTGTATATAAGAGAAAGGACACAAGACTTCCGACTAGTTTAGTGTATTAGCTTAGCTTTTATGTCTACTTCTCACTAGTGATAGATTCAGCAACTGATCTATTTACTTCTGTATGTTATTAATTGATATGATTTGTGACACTTAGTTGCTTATTGTGTTCTGCTATCCTTAGCAAACTTTAGGGCCTTGGGTGAGTTCAAGCTTTTCTAGTTTCTAGAACTCTTGTTTATACAAATATTACTGCTTTTTTATGGTCTCCCTTGAGCCAGTATGTGAGCAGCAAAATATTTTTGGACCCATTTGGTATCCCATAATTATAAATAAGGAATGAGATGACTAGAAGTAAATTAGCTAACATTCTGTGACAAATACGTAGTCAGATCTTCAGTGAAAATCCTCAGTATCACAATAACTTTTTTCTTTTTTTTCTATATTTGGATTTCTACTGGTTGAGAGCTACTCATCAATGTTCTACTTTTCTTTTAACCATCCTTAATAGAGTGATGTTCTGTTCTATTTTGTGCATATGCACTTGATGTTCTTGTGATAAGGAGCTAAGTGGTTTATGGCAATTTTCTTGCAGGCACTCTTTGAAACTTGTATTAATAATATTGGTGCGCTACTCCGGTCTAACTTCGGCAAAGAAGTTGTTTACGAGGTATTCTTTCTTTGCCACTTTTCTTTTGAGCTGCTGCATTAATATAATTAATTTTTCATCCTTTCAGAAGTTAGAACCGTCATTATCAAATATTGCACTCAATTGAATCAAATGCTTACTAAGTATGAATATTTATAGTTGCTTACACTGTATTGTAGTTTGTATTCACAGTCCAGATGATGTTAGTCTTGGTATTATTTCTGTTAATAAAAGGCATTTGCTTGTTTTCAGGTCTTTTTATTATTATTTTGGGTCTCCGTTTGCCTTGATATAAAAAAATAAAACCATCATTGACGAAACTTTGAGAGACAATGATGGAGCATTGTCATCTTCACTCCCTAAAATGACGTTCCTGATTAATCTTGTCTTTTTTGGTATTCATCATCTTTTTCTGAAAGGACATCACATTTGTTAACACAATGCCACTTCATTACGGACCAAATTATGCCAAGGAACTTTCATCCTGGATCTTGTTTGAAATTCCAACTCTCCAAACTGGAATTACTTTGATTTTCCAAGTCAAATATTCGAGGACATGCTAGTACAACAGAAAAAAAATACAATCAATCTCAACATGGTAGATTTATGACATTTCATTATCTTGCAATTCTTTATTTCCTTATGCATTTTTGTGTCAGTCATTCCAGGAGTTTTCTAAGTGCAATAAAAAGGTACTATAACCAAATTACAATTTTTTAGTTGGCATTGAGTCTTCAAAGTAATTAAGATGAATTCTCTATTTGCAATATAATTCTGCATGCTCAGCTTAGTCCTTTACTTTTTATTATGTGGGCTGCGTGGACTGTCTGCCCCTTTTCTGGTTGCTGCTTTGATTTTGGAAGGGCAGAATAAATGTCTATCGGGATATTCCCTTGTCTTCTTCGATCTCACCTTTTTTTGCAGCTCAAGGGTGGTATGCATGGATTTTACTGTACCATCTCATATCATTATCTCGTTTGGCTATTGCAAAAAAATAGTAGTCTGAGGGGTCTTCAATCAGTCTGTTTGTTCCTTACCAAGAGCATTTAATTCTTATTGAACTGTAATTATGTTGTTTGTCTATGACGTTAAGAATTTGTACTTTGATAGATATGATCTCCTGTGTTTATACTGCTTTTGTTAATTGGTCTCTTCAAGCACAGGTTGCTCTTGGTGGAAGTGATGGTATCTTGCAATCTTTTGCTGATAAGATGAATGCCTTACATGAAGCGATAGCTTCTCTGGCTGCGCTGCCCAAGACAAATGAATCAGAAGAGGAGCATGTTTTGGAGAACTTCCACTCTAGCAGGCTCATCAGGAAGCTTGTCCTTGACTGCCCTAGTTTTGCTGCCACTATGTGGAAAACGGCTTTGAAAGGGAAGTGTGACATTTGGGCTCAAGGTCATAGGTAAGGAGACTGCCCTTAGCCAAGTAAATAATGTAGGATGTGGTTTCAAAGCATTAGTTTGTTGACAAGGCACACACGTGTTGCTCTTTCTGTTGCAGTTGCAAGGTGCTACTTGCCTTCCTAGAATCATCAGTTTCTGAAGTTAAGGATTTGGCAAAACATGAGCTCCAGCTTTTGATGGATCGCGGTGTTCTTAAAGCCCCCGAGAGCAAGTTTATTGAAAAAGAAGGCTGACCGATGACAACAACAAGGGTTGAAAGATGGTTATGGTGAACTTTGCACCTATTAACCTTGTAATGAATTTTGGTTTTACTAGGATTTATGCATCAGTTGACAAAAAATTGCAGTATTTTCTTCATTTTCTGGGCTGATAATAGAGAAAAAAATATCTCTATTACGAGTGTGTTATCTATTCTCCAAGAGAAAATTTTGTAGTATTTCTCTACTTTCACATATTAAGAGAAGGATGACGAATCATACTTTTGAGATGAAAAATCATTCATCTCAATTAAGAGGACTGACAATAGAGAAGGATGTATAGCCCTTCTCTGTGAAAGCTGAGAGTGAGAGGCTAATGATATGCCGAACCATGTCTATGCATAAAAATTGTAGAATCTAATCATGTTTCAATGCGATCCAAATGTGGGTAGAGAAACCGTTCAAAGAATGTTTTAACTATCCATTGTTGACTAGATTTTTGTTTAGAATCAACTAGAAGTTTGCGTCAATGTATTAATGGTCAGGAGATTATCTCGGACAAGTCATCTAATTATTGAATTGCAATATTTAATTAATATTTAATGTTTAGAAAACTAGATAATGCACAATGCATACGATCTCAAGTTGAAGTTTCCGGTTGATTTAATTAGTTACAATCACCATTAGTCAGCACCCACAAATAGCAAAGAACAGTTAGAATGGGTTTTGGATATATTTACAGAAAATGGGTATCTCCTTTAGATTTTCGTGCAACATAATGGAAAAAAACTATTTTTATCTCTGCCTTTGTATATATATATTTAAAGAAGGATTAATTATTGTATATCTCTCAACTTTTACTCTCTCTCCCTAATATATTCTAACTTTTTATTTGAATCTAATGATGTCTTTAACTTTCATTTCATTTCTAATATATCATGCGGTTAAACTCTCGTCAATTGACCCGTTAGAATGCTGATGTGGACATGCTGACTGGGATCAATAGTCCACGTCAGCAGTCAACTTAACCCTCTCAGCTTGCCCTAACATATTTACTCGTCATTTCCCCCCGACCATCCTCATCCCCGATATCCCGCCTCCCAGTTGATCCCACGCTCGATGGTGTTTTGTTCTTGTCGGTGTTTTGTTGTCGTCGGTATGTTGCTGTTGTCGGTGGATCATTTCACCGCTGTTGGCCGCGTGCCCTAAATTCAGGCGGCGACCTTGAGTTCATCAGCACCACATCAACGAAGCTCGCGGTTTGTCGAACTCCTCTCCATCAAGGTCAGTAAACCTAGTTTTTGTACCATTCAGATATAATAAGTGAAAATCCTAGTTTTTCTATTTTATTGAAATTTCTTTGACCGACATCATTGAATTTGGGATTTATACTGAAATTTCTTCAAGTTTAATCATATACTAAAATTTATACTTAAATTTCTTCAAGTTTAATCATATAAAGATTCAAATTTTACTATTCATAAAGCTAGTCCACTGTTAATGAAGTTTCAACATCTAATGATAACAATTCTAATGATAGCTATACTGTTAATCATATAAAGATTCAACGGTTACTAATCATATTGTTAATTATCTAATTGGTACAAAATCATTTTTTCCTTCTTATATGTGCAGCATACAATGGCACCAAGATCAGTAGGAACCGAAATTGATGAAGTATCCATGACCTCGACAATGTCCCAACCTTTATGTCGCTACAATATTGCAACGTGTATGTTGACTTCGAATATGAGAAAAAACCCAAGAAAAAGATTTTGGAGATGCATACAATGGAAGGTAACTAATTTACAAATAAACTAATTAAAATGAAACTAATTATTGCTCTTGCTCTTACATGGGATCAAGCTGATGATTGTAGTTTCTTTGAATGGCATGATCCTGAGTATTCTGGTCAGGCAAAAGAATCATTGCAAAAGTTGGCAAGCGACAAAGAAAATTTAAAACAACACAGTTGGCTACTTCAACAGAAGATTGACATTCTTATGGAGAAATGATCAATGTATAGAGATATGGTAACTAGATTAGAGAGGGAGAATGAAAGAATGAAAATTGTTATCTTGTTATTATTTGGTGCTTGGGTTGTTGGATGTATGGCTGTCTGGTTTAACAATGGTGATGGTTGAAAACTGTTGTATGATTTCATAAATTAATGTAATTAGTGATGGTTTAACAATAGTTTGAGATTAGTGTTTCAAATTATGATTGATGTATGTATGGTTGATTGCATGTATCTTGTTATGAACTGAAATGATATTGTAGAAACCTGAACCTGATAATGTTATAGTAGAAATCTGATATAGCAAAAATTGATAATGTTTAACCTGAAATAGCAGAAACCTGTTGCACATGTTTCAGTTTAAATCATGATACTTGTTTCCTGTTGATATGAAACCTATATCAGGTTTCATTTCTGAAACTGAAACATACTGATAAAAGACATACTGATTTCAGCTTTCACGTTTCAGCTGATTAAAACACAAACTAATAAAACACATACTGATTTCAGCTTTCAAGTTTCAGCTGATTAAAACACATACTGAACCAAACATACTGATTAAACCTGTATCAGGTTTCAGTTGAAACTTTTAGCTAATAATTAAACTTGTATAAGTGAAACCTGTATCAACGAATAATTGAAACCTGTATCAGTGTATCATTCAAACATAAAACCTGTATCTGTGAATAAAATAGTATACTGATAAAACACATGAAACTGAAACCTGATAAAACAGTATCAAAAGCACATGAAACATAAATAGTGTATCATTTATACAGTATCAAAAGCCATGTATCCAGCTATACATGTATCAAAAGCCATGTATCCATTTATACATGTATCAAAAGCCAAAATGATAGTTACATCAACATCAAACTATCCTATCCTATTCTCTGTATCACTGAGACCCTCTTGCATCAATGGCGAAGTTTGAGATCCTTGTATTGGTTGGCTTTCGTCTGTCACCGGCAATTGGGTCATCTTCTCACGAATCAAAGATCCACTCCATTCACCTCGAGAGGAGCATATCGATAAGCTAGATCCACCCATCTAAGTGTTGGGTGAAATGGCCACACTAGAGGGGGGGGTGAATAGTATGTTTACTAATCTTTTTGCCTAAATCCGATTTTAATCGTTTCTTTGGTTACTTATGCAAATATCAAGTTGAGTAGCAAGCGGAAGCAAAGTAAATATGATAATAAATTAAACACAAGTAGAATCAATGCAAACACAATTATTTATAACGGTTCGGTCCCAATGCCCACTTCACTACCTAAGTACCCCACTTAGGATTTCCAAACTAGCTTTACTAGATTATCTTGTTTCCTTTACAACGAGGACGTTTTCACCGGAGAGTCTCCGCTCTCACACCGAAGGCACTTTCACACCCGGAAGTCTCCGCTTTCCTACCGAGAGCACTCTCTCACCTTAATCCTAAGGACAACAAGAATTAATCCTAGCAAACTAAGTTTACAATGGTGGATTTAAGCCTCAACACCAAGGCAACCACTAACTCAATCAACCTAGTACTCTAGGTTTACACAAGTTCAATTACAATGAAATAAACAACAAAAAACAATAACAATTGGAGCAATAAATCAAACAATAAGTACTTAGCTTCAAAAGAAACTCCCTAGTCCTCTTGATACCATGAGATGATGAACTGGTGAAGCTTGAAGGCTAAATCAAGGTGTGGAGATCAAAACTAGGGTTCTTGCAAGGATGGCTTAATGAAAACTTGTAGAGATGCTTAGGATCACAGTTTGAGGCTTGGAAGCATCAATGGTAGGCTAGAAATAAGATTGAGATGAGTATTTATAACCCCCCACAAGAAACGGCTCGACAACGGGCCGAAAACTAGCCATTTTCGCTGTTCGATTGTAGGCCGGTCGATCATCGGTCGACCGCCCAAGTGACCGCGGCATTCTACCGCTTCTGGGCGCAGTTCGGCTGACCGAATTGGCTACTGCCAAATTTTGGCACCATTCGGTTGACCGAAATGTCTTCTTCTTCGGTCGGTCGACCCATCGGTCGACCGAACCTGGGCAGGGCAAATTTCTTTGCTTGGTTTGTTCATTTTCTGGTTTCGTTTAATAACTTTAAAACATAAATATTATATAAGGATTACCCCCCATTTGGATTCAATAAAAATATCTAAAAAATCAAAATCCTTAAGAATCAAAATCTAGTTTTTGGGGTCTAGTACAAATTTTCGAAAAATGAAAATTTTCTAATTTCTTGGGTCAAATATAGGTAGGCTAAAGGCTTCCAAAAAATTCTTAAAAATACCTCGTTATCTATTTTCTACCCAAGGAATAATTACCGCCATTTTTTGTGTTAGGAAAATATCTAGATCATATAGCCCTCCAAGGAGCTCCCTAGGCTTAGTGAATTTCAGGGCGGTTTCCGGGTTTTCATATTTTGGGATTCAGGGTTGGTTTTTGAGATCTTATGCATTATCATGAGGATTTATAACATAAACTAGACTCCCTAAACCTAGACTCTATATTTCGTACGAATTCGAGCGCGTCGACCAACGTCCTTCTGATTTTTTAATTTCTTCGATATTTTCGATCGAGGACGTCGAACGCTAACCGATATGGAACCTGAAAGAATTTCTCAATGAAACATTAGTTCCATGTTTGTTATCATCAAAATCGAGATTAAGACCAAGGTTGAAAACATTAGTAATAAAATAGTGCAGTATAAAAAACAATAATAAAATCATGAATGCACATATTGATGAGGTCCTTCCTCTCCTACTAGAAGGGGTCCTTCCTCCTCTATTAGAAGTTGTGCCCTATGATAATAAAAGGGTAGCAATATTAGTTACGACATCATAAAATCATTTCAATATTAGTTATGACATCAATATCATAAAATAACCTCTGAATGAGTCCGTGATGCAGATGGTTGTCCCCTTAGTGGGCAACTTCTTCTATTATGCCCATCTTGATAGCATATTTGATAAGTAATAACTAAGTCTCCTCGAGATAGTCTCGTTCTACTATCATCTTCATGCAAGTCTCTTCTTCTTTTTTTCTTTGGCCTACCGAGCATCTTCTCACCGGAGGTGGCAACACGTGAGGTCCTTTCACTTCAGGCCATGTATCCTTCACAGTCAAAGGTTGCAACAATAACTCATATGTCTTCAAGTATGCATCCCTCTTGGAGTAATTATCAATATATTGGTTTGGTTCTTCTTTTAGCCAACTAATACAAGAGATAACATGCTTACATGGTATGCCGAATAAATCCCAATGTTGGCAAGAACAAGTTCGACCCATCAAATTAACAACATTTGTCTTGTCTAACTCTTGCACCTCGAATTTCATATTCCCCGCCAGTGTCACATGGAAATATCTTATTTTCTTATTATTTTCTTTAAGTTTCTTCCGTATGTTGGGGCATATGGTATCATTGCTTTTCAATATCAATTCCCTTTTGTCTTGCATCCGTGCCATCAACATACGTCGAATATCCTCAAGTATGTCAATACTTGGTTTACCTCTGGTCTTCAAAATATAACCATTAAATGTCTCACTTATGTTATTGCTTACCACATCACATTTGCAAAGGGTACTGATAAAATTTTGACAAAATTTGTTAACTCCAATTCCAATAAAATCTTGATAAGCACTATCTGAAGTTGCTTGTAGTTCATCCAATGCTCGCTTGAAATCTGACTCAACTGTGCACCTCACAGCTTTCCAAAATAGTGTTTTTAAAAAGTGGCCATGGTGATTTTTCTTCTAATTTGCATAGACATGTCTTGCACAATTTCTATGTTCAGCAGCAGACACTCTATGTTTGATAGCATATTCAAGCCCCTGAATTATAGTAAAAAACACTTACTATTATAGAAAATAATAATAAAAAACACCTAATGAATACTTACTTTTTGTTGATCGCTTATAAGTGTCAATCCATATCCTTGATCGATCTCTAAATCATCAAATAATACTCCCAAGAACCAACTCCATGACTGATAATTTTCTCCTTCGACTACAGCTCACGCAATGAGGAACATCTGATTGTTCCCATCTCTGCCAACAACAGTCAGTAATTGTCCACCCAGAAATATCTTTAAGAAACACCCATCCAAGCCAATGATGGGTCTAGAACCTTGAAGGAATCCATTTTTTAGAGCATCAAAGCCGACATATAGCCGTTGAAACACTGGAGGTGCACCTGTAGATTCTCGATTGCATACAATACTAAATATGCTCATTGGGTTCACAGATCGTAATTGTGTTAAATAAGAACCAAGCAATGCATAATGATCTTCAATAGAGAACTGGAGTCTTCTTAATGCCTCCTACTTTGATCTATAAGCTTTCATTCTAGATATATCAATAATCTAAGGATGCCATCATTTCAAAAATTAAAGAGCAATGAATGATCTAAGGATGGTCACTAGCACGTTCCTACAATTACATATATCAATAAATTTGCTTGCTATAGTTAGAGTTTTTCCTAAGTGTCATCATGTCTCTATTGGTTGAACACTCTAACTATGAAATTTACCATCTAAAGCTCACCATCTCCCTCCCTCTAGGCTTGGCCGAGCCTTGAGCAAGGTGAACCTTGCTCGGCCATGCCTCTTAGGGTAGAAAGGGAAGAGGAGGATTAACTCCAACCCTAATTCAATGTCTCCGCTATATTCTAGTTACATATTGACCAATTTGCTCCTCCCCCTATACTCGGCCAAGCCTTGATCATGGAACTTTGGGGTTGCTCGGCCGAACCTATGGGCTTTAGGGAAGATGAGTTCCATCAACACTTGAAATCAACGACTATGGACACACTATTCACGAAATTGAGACCATCCGAGGGCTCTACTTCTATCAAGGGAATTGGGGAAAATTTTGACATGACCTTTCCCCTTTTCCCTTGATTCGGCAGCCCTAATAGTCGAGAAATCGACGAGAAATCATGACGATCCGACAAGAATCAATGCAAAATAGTGAATAGACAATCCCGGAACCAAGAATCATTGGAAATTCATGAGAAAACACAACCTAGCAACTCCTAGGGGTTCGGCTACCCGCCTCCCCCAATCCATCAAATCTAACCACTCACCTTTGCTTGAGGAAGATGAAGGATTGGATGTTGACAACCTCGAATCTTCCGTCGACGGTGCGAAACCCGGATCGATCATGATCTCTCCTCCTTGCTCCCTCTCCCTCTCTCCCTATGCGTTGCCTTGTGCGACTCCTGGATGAGTCGCACGACAGCTTGGATGAGGGATTTTAATCCCTCATCTAACATTCCATACTTGCACTTGACACTTACTACTGACTCGACTCAGTCCGAGTCCGACTTGGGTTCCGACTCTATCCGTAACACGACTCGATCTAACTTGATTAAGGTATAAATGCATAAAAGGAAAGTGCCATTTATCCAATTTAATTGCATACATCATTAGTCGAATCATGCCTTCTACTCAAGGCGATTCTGAGGCTCGACTCGACTAACCCCGGGTCCGACGCGCTGCACCAAAACAGATTTTTATATTAGGATTTTTTTTTCTTTTATGCAGCTCTTTCAATTGATCCATCATCTGCCTCTATAACTGCATTGCTCCCACTTTCAATTGCAGCTCTTTGTACAACATGTTCTGCATGTTCTACATGTTCTCCAGTGTGAACATCATTCTCGTCTTCACTGCTACTAAGATTTACCTGTATATCTAAATAAATAATAGAAAAATAACTAAAAGAGGATAGAATAACTAATATAATATATAACTGTATTTACCGGTGACGGCACTGATGATGGATCTCTTCATGGAGGTAGAATGGTAGTCCGACGTCGATTTGAACGACGAACCATTTCTACAATTTCGGATTTTTTAAGTGAAACTCAAATCAAATGTAAGTAAACCCTAGGTTTAAACATTATTTCTAGGGTTCAAGTCCAGAGATACTAGTGGAAATAAAAGCGATGGAGAGAACCATTATCACCTTAGGAGAGAGGATCGAAAACTTTGTTCTTGGTGCAACTCAATGTCACCGAGCAGAAATTGAATTAGAGAAGAGATGGAAAACTGATGGAGAATATACCACTGAGCAGATAACAAATAGATACAAATGATACCACTGTTCTTGGTTTTGTTGATGTAGTGCTTAAGCCGACTCAACGTCGTCGTGGAATTAGGGCACACAATAACAAATAGATATAAATGATAGCTAAGATAACAAGTAGGGAAGGGATACTTATCGGCGACAACAACACATACACCGGCGACGGAGCAGGATGGGAGCAATCGGGGATGACGCGAGCAACTTATCGGGGATGATGAGGGTCGGGGAGGGAAAGAAAAAGGAAAGAGATAAAAGGGCACACAATTTTTGTCGGGGGCAGACGAGGGATTTTTATCGGGTGAAAGAAAATGACAATAGAGAGGGTTAAGTTGACTGCTGACGTGTACTGTTGATCCCAGTCAGCATGTCCACGTCAGCATTCTAGCGGGTTAATTGACGGGAGTTTAACCGCGGGATAGATTAGAAATGAAATGAAAGTTAGATACCCCATTAGATTCAAATGAAAAGTTGGCATACATTAGGGAGAGAGAGTAAAAGTTGGGATATATACAATAATTAACCCTTTAAAGAAAGCTGCTTCTATCAAAATTTTGCAAGCCATTAGAGGGATTTTGCAAAGCAATAGGACCAATATATTAATGAAACAAGTGATTCATGTAACAATTAGTGTTACGTGTGCATCCATTTGAGATTACTCCTTTGTGCTTATTCTCTTTAGGTAATTTCAAGAAAAAATATCTAAATATAGCATGCACTTTGACCTTTGTCTCAATTATGGCATGTACTTTCATTTGTCTCATTTGTGTATATGTACTAAGATATTTGTTTCAATTGTGGCATGCCGTCAAACTTCTGTCGGGCACCCGTTATACTAACGACGCAGCAGCTGACATGTATATAAAAAATATTGTTTTTATTCTATTATTTGTCTCATATTATTAAAATTGGGTCCTATTTTTTTTTAATAATAAAAGTGGGTCCCATCTCTCACTCATGTGCACTGGTGGGGGATGTGAGGGTGCCGGAGGACTCGAGGACGGCGAGGAAGCGGGTGGCCAGAAGTTGCAGATGAGACTGATGCGGGGGATGATGTCGGGGACCTCGCTGTGGACGGGCATGGACTTGAGGTGGCAGAGGCCCTCGTGGAGCTTGCCATGGCGGATCGGGCGGCGGAGGCGATTGTTGGCGGGCCCGGGGGGCTGGTGATGGCGGTGTTGTATGAAACGACACACTAGAGGGGTGGGGGGTGGGGGTGGGGTGAATAGTGTGTTTTCTAATGTTATTTGCCTAATTCGATTTTGATCGTTTACTTAGATTATTTAGGCAATTTATAATTGAGTGATTTTGATGTGGAAGCGATAAATAATAAAGCAATTAATACAATCGGTAAATCAACGCAAACACACGAATTTATAGTGGTTCGGCCCCAATGCCTACTCCACTACCTAAGCACCCCGCTTAGGATTTCCAAACTAAGTTAACTAGATTAATTCGAGTCTCCCTTACAATGAGGACTTTGACTCAAAGAGTCGCACTCTCGACCTAAGGCACTTCCACACCCAGAAGTCTCTGCCTTCTTATCGGGAGCATTCTTCCACCTCAACCCTAAGGGACAACTTAACTAATCCCAGTAAACTAAGTTTACACAATTGGCTTTACTCCCTCACAACAAGGAAACTACTTCCACACACAAGACCTAACAATCTAGGTCTTCCTATAAATCAAATACAAGAGTTGAAAAACAAATTAAATAAAAACTTGTTACAAGAAGAGGAATAGTAGCTTATCACGCTTAACCAGCTTGATCAACCCTTTGAAATAAAACTCCTTTGGCAGCAAGGGATCAAGACTCAACTGATGAACGTTTAGCGCTTTGAAGGTTTGGATGATCGAATTGAATAATTCTTTGAAGCTTTTATCTGGTCGACCAATCGATCAACCGAAGCCATCTTTTATACGCCATTCGGTCGATCGATTCTCGTGGGATTTGGCACGGTCGACCAATCGATAGACTGGCTCAGAGATGCCGAGATCTGCGATTCGCATTTTGCCATCCGGTCGACCGATCGGTCGACCGATGAGCATTCTGCCAATATTTGGCATTGGTTGGTCGACCGATCGGTCGACCGACGCAGCGTTAGGCAAATTTTTTCACCTGCTTCGGTCGACCGACTGGTCGACTGAATGGCTACTTCCACTTTTCAGCGACATTCGGCCAACCGAATTGGCTGCTGCCAATGCATACTACCATTCAGTCGATCGAATCAAAGCTGGAAATTTTTATCTTTGATTCCTCATTTCGCGCTTGGATTTTCGGCTTCGTTCTTCAGCGTGTTTTAGCTTTGATGGTTGAAGGATTCTCCATGCTATCCGCCACATTTTGGATGCACACATTGATCTGTTTTGAGGATTGATCGAGAGACGATAGGCTTGACATATCTTTCATCTCATCGATCCTACAATTTTTATACTTCAAACACTTGTTAAATGGGTTTGTTATCATCAAAATAATCATGAGGAGAATAAAGCATGAAGGAAGAACCCTTCAGCTAACAATCTCCCTCTTTTTGATGATGACAAACCATTGATGATAAATATCAACATATAAGGAAGCATCAAGGAGATGAAGCAATGTATTCAATTTGAGCTCCCCCTATCTATATGCATATATTTTCTAAATTTATCTTTATCATTATGTGTGGTACTTGAAATGAATGTTTCATTTTGTACTCCCCCTATCGATAAGCATATATCCCTATATTCTCCCCCTTTTGTCATCCATAAAAAAAATTAAACATAGCAAGCATATCAAAAATGAACATTACTAACTGTTCATAGGATGAAAATGTCAACTAAATACATGTTCAGAAGATAAAAGTGTCAATACATCACATAGTCAACCGAAGACATGTTCATAGGATGAAAATGTCAACTAAATACATGTTCAGAAGATAAAAGTGTCAATACATCACATAGTCAACCAAAGACATGTTCATAGGAAGAAAATGTCAATACATCAATACATCAAAGCATCAAAGAGGATTACTCGTCCTCAGGTGGTGGAGGAGGTGGTAGATGCGACCGATAATATTGCCACATCTCATCCACTTTCCCATACATTTCATCAACTCGATGACCATACTCATCTATTTGCTGACCATACTGGTCAACACGTTGACCATACTCGTCGATGCGCCGACCATGGTCACCGATCATGATACTATACTCGTCCATCTGACGGCCGTATTCGTCCATGCGTTTTGATGATGTTCTGTTATATTCCATCTGACCAATATGAAACTGAGCAAATCGATGCTCCAGATCACTTAGACTCGTACGGGAAGGGCCAGATGAGGAGCCTCCACCAGCTTCGTCCTCCTCCATCTCTGTGTCATGCTCAGCCTGTTCCATAGGATCTCCTCGCGTTCTTTTGCCACGCTGATGTTCAAGAATCTTCATGCGGCTAAGGGAGGAAGAATCTATGGCTCTAGGAATAGGCTCTATTTCAAACCTAGATCTATTTACCCCAGCTTCATATATGAAATGAGAGATCACTAAGGCATATGGTAGACCTTGTTTTTTGGAGGAATGGATTTCAGCTATGTACCTAAGCATGAGGTCAGGGACATCTATAAGAATACGGGTCATGGCAAAGAAGAGAACCCTAGCACTCATAGTGGTGATCTCATCATAGTGACCTGCTCTAGGAAGAATATTATATGACATGATGAGATGCACAATCCTAGCAATGGGTGAGAGTTTTATGCTTTGGGTAGGGATCACTCCCTCATAATCCTCAAGTTATATGGCTGACACAACTTCATGAGGAGGAAAATCCTCATGAAATCGGTGTGTGGACATCTTGAAAATTTGTCTTGCCACTAGAGGAAACCCAAATGCATCTCTGATGAGGGATTTGGTGATGACTATAGATTTTCCTAAGATTTTAAACCTAAGAATTAATTCATCACCAAGCCTTGCCTTTTCTATCACTAGGTTAGAGAAAAAGTCTTTTACTAGGATGGGGCATACCGGTACTTGTTTTCCTAAAAATTCTACCCATCCCATACTAACAAGTTTCCTTCGGATATCAAATTATTCTAGGTCATCTAAATTAACTGGCCGCGTTTGCAGGATGGCTCTATCAACAAACTTAACAACTTGTTTCTTGCCTAATTGGGTCAAAAGGTTATCAGGTAAGGATGAGAGCTTAGTTTTGGGTGCCATTCTGCAAGACAATTACGAAGATGATTAGTTTTAACTGAAAGATGCATGCTTTTAACACAAAGGAAAGAGAGCAAAAAGTTTAAAGATCGGCATAGACTCATGCAAGAACAAAAAGATTTACTCATTAAATTTCAAGATAGATAATAAATAACAAAAAATAAAATAAAAGAGGAAGGATTAAACAAGACGATCCACAAATAAAGAGAAAAAAAATGTTTTGACTAGAGAAGAATAAGAAACATATTTCTTTTGACCAAAACAAATTTTTTTAAGAAGGCTAAAGTTAAAGTTAAGAAAAACTCATGAGAGAAAATAAAGGAGTTTTTGACTAATAATTTTTGATCAAAATAAAACTCTATTAAGAAGTAAATGATGAATCATTTTAAGAAGATCATGGGTTATTTGATTTTTGTTGAAAGAAAACTTGTTTTTGAAGTAAACATGCTAAAGAAAAGTTATCATCTAAGTAAAATAAGCATGAATGACATTTTTGTGTATGAATCAAGACACATTGAGAGAGTAAAAGTGAAGAAATTATGTTTTTGAGAACAACGAATGATGGATGAAGAAAGATTTTTTTACCTTGAAAAGGAGTCTTGGAGAGAAGGTAGAGAAGGTAGAACCCTAGAAGAAGAGAGGAGAGGTCTTGGAATGAGACAACCGGTCGAATGGGCAAGGAAGCCCTAGTTTCGGGCTTAAGCAAGTAGTTTGAACTGCCAGGATTAAATTTGGCTGAAGAAACGGGCGATTTGCGTTATTTTTCGCCCACCGGTCGATCGGGCGGTCGAATGCCGATCGACCGCTCGATCTGCCTTGGTTTTTATTCCTTAAGAAAAATATATTTTTGAGAGGGTGTGATCATTCAAATTTTGTGAAATTTATTGTACACAAATTAGACCCTATGAGGATTCCAAAGAATCAAGAATCACTCATAAAGGATATCTCTACAATTTTCTAAAAATTCTACAAGATCCCAGTGACATTTTTGTAAATATGAATTATTTATCCACCGATTTCAGATTTTGCTCAAATTTTCTAGATATCAAGATATGATTATTTAACACCTGTTTATCAAGTTTGAAGTGAAATTAATGTCGTTTAATCAAGATATGAGCTTAGCACGATTTTAATCAAAGTATGCTTGAAACCATGAAAGTGCTAAGAATCAAATTTGGCTATCTACTCATGTTTTCTCTAACTTAGGCACTTGGACATCTAACATGAGTGAATTTAAACATGTTTGTGAAAATTTAAACTCAAAAGGAGATTTCTAAGTCGGATTGTTGACTTATGTCAATTATTTCCAAGTTGAGTCTCATGAACTAATCTAGTGATCACATTGTTCATCTAGTTATGAGTTTTCATGTGATACAAAATGTAACAACCTAGACTCATGTGATGTGTGTATTTAAAACATGTTTGCCAATCCATAGAAAATGAGGTCTCTAATAAAAATTCTAACCTAGAGGAAATTTCATCCAATCAAGATATGAAATTGCCTAAGTTATCAAAGATTTACTTATGAACTTTCATATATTTATCAAGCAAAGGCAATCATGAGCATAAAGACTTCATTAATTATGAATAATCAATTATTATACAAGTATTTTTGCAAAATTGAACTCATACCTCATTCTTGAGAATTTTCCAAAATTTTCATTTCCCTTTTTAGTTTTGCTCTACTAGCTTTCTATCACATTTTTGATAACTTGCAAGCAATATTCATTAGTAACATAATGGAAATGTGACTACTAACAAGTTATCGTACTAGATAGCAAAGAGGAAATCAAGTATCGATTTCAAAATTTACTTTGCTAAATAGTTTGAAATCCATTTCAAAATATGTTGTCATGAATCCAAAAATGAATTTTTTAAGAGATCATAAATATAATATTAATGAAAACATGATCTCCAACCCTTCCTATTGGTTGAAAATCGAAAGGCTACAGTGAGCCTACGATTTAAAACCGCAAGGTCGCTTAGGCCCATTACAGGCCACATAGGTCTCCGAAGAGACTGAAAATCAAAAATCAAAAATTATTTTGATAAAACTTATCAAGATTGAAAAATCTACTAACATTAAGCATATATCAAAACTCCAACTATAATTTAAGTAGGTAAGTATAGGAGATGATACCAAAGATACCTAGATGCCAATTTTCATACCTCTGGCATCTTCATGACTTGAAGTTGCAACCAAAGATGGATTCTTTATTGATGTCCATGGTCAACTTCAATTCTTCATTTTCCCTTACCCTTGTGCGATTGCTCCCCCTACAAAAGAGCATGAGACCTTTGGTACCCAAATGACTTTGGGTCCTTGAGTGTTAGAGGGCTTAGCTACCCAAAGTGTTTTAACTCCACTTGGGTTCATCTTGAATGCACAATCATATATAGCATGCCCATATACACCGCAACAAAAACAATGTCCATTAAATTTTTTATTTTTGCTATGGACATGTGATTTATCATTAGAATGCTTGACATGTGAAACATGATGAGTATAAGTATTCTTAAACACATTATTTTTCTTCCTATGATCATGAGATCTAAGAGTAGAATGTCTAACAAGAGATTTAACATTGGCATGAACATTCTTTTTCAAAAAGTCATTTCTACTAAAATTCTTAAATGAGGAAATATTTTTCACTTCATTCACTTTCTTGTTTAGGTTTAGAACCTCATTTTTCAATTCAATCATGGAGTTATGTAAAGCATGCAATTGAGTTTTCAACATTCTATTTTCCTTCTTTAAAATGTCATTTTTTGTCTTTAAATCTTGAGTGTCAACACTTAAGGTGTCATGGCATGAATTTGAGACACTAGTTTTTAACTTCTCATTTTCTAATTTTACATCATGCAATTGAGAACTAAGATTTAAGTTTTCTTTCTTCAATTTTTTATTCTCTTTATCTTTTCTAACAAGCAAGGCATACATTCTTTTATATTCATCCATTAATTCATCATAAAGGAAATCATGAGAACTAGATGAATTAATACTACCATTTTTGTTATCATGACTAGAGGAAGAACATACCTCCTCATCAACGTTCATGATGTTGACTTCATGATCATGGTGTGAGGATGCCTCACTTGATGCAAGTGAGTGAGTGGAAGTATTTGACCTCCATTTTGCCTTGTTCTTCATGCCAGGGTAATTCTTTCTCACGTGCCCTTTCTCATTGCATAGATGACATATCATCTTTCTCTTCTGACTCTTTGTACTTCTTTGGCTAGAAACACTAAAAGCTTCAAGAACTTCATTAGATATAGGAGCATGACAATTGTCATCGTCTCCTTCATTTAGTGTAACGAGTTCTTCAGTTTTAGCATAATCATAAAGCATGTTCAAAGTATTCCAGATATCATATGCAGAAGTACAATGCATGATTTTCTCAAGTACATTATTTTCCAAAGAACAAAATATGCAATTTGTAGCTTTAGCATTTAGCTCAAACATTTTAATTTGTTCTTGGGTTCATGAATCCATATTTTCCTTAGGTTCAATATATTTCATTTTTACCATGTTAAATACACCTAAACCTTGAGTCTTTAGAAAAGTATACATTCTACTCTTCCAAAGACCAAAGTTAGACTCATCAAACCTAGGAGGTGAAGATGCTATACTCTCTAGTGCCATTTTCGGATCGAGATAAGGTGTAGAAGAGATGGTGAAATCTCAAGCTACGGACCCGCTTTGATACCAATTGTTGTATGAAACGGCACACTAGAGGGGGAGGATGAATAGTGTGTTTTCTAATGTTATTCGCCTAATTCGATTTTGATCGTTTACTTAGATTGTTTAGGCAATTTACGATTGAGTGATTTTGATGCGGAAGCGATAAATAATAAATCAATTAATACAATCGGTAAATCAACGCAAATACACATATTTATAGTGGTTCGGCCCCAATGCCTACTCCACTACCTAAGCACCCCACTTAGGATTTCTAAACTAAGTTAACTAGATTAATTCGAGTCTCGACCTAAGGCACTTCCACACCCGAAAGTCTCCGCCTTCTTATCGGGAACACTCTTCCACCTCAACCCTAAGGGACAACTTAACTAATCCGACTAAACTAAGTTTACACAAGTGGCTTTACTCCCTCACAACAAGGAAACCACTTCCACACACAAGACCTAACAATCTAGGTCTTCCTACAAATCAAATACAAGAGTTGAAAAACAAATTAAATAAAAATTTGTTACAAGAAGAGGAGTAGTAGCTTATCACGCTTAACCGCCTCTTCTTCTCGCGCTTAACCAGCTTGATCAATCCTTTGAAATAAAACTACTTTGGCAGCAAGGGATCAAGACTCAGTTGATGAACGTTTAGCGCTTTGAAGGTTTGGATGATGGAATTGAATCACTCTTTGAAGCTTTTATCATCAAAAATCTGAGAGAGAAGATCCATAAAAAAGATTAGAAGGGAATATTTATAAACCTAGCTGAAACAGGGCGTCAACGAGATTATTTTCGACCGTTGCAGATGCTCGATCGATGGTCCGGTCGAATCATCAGTCGACCGACCAATCGACTACTGGCTTACTGTAAGGTTCTTCCCTTGATCGGTCGACCGACGGGTCGACCGGTTGATGGAAAAACATCTACTTCCAATCCGGTCGACCGAAGCCAGCTTTTATACGCCATTCGATCGACCGACGGGTCGATCGATTGTCGTGGGATTTGGCATGATCGACCAATCGGTCGACCGACCCAGAGATGTCGAGATCCATGATTTGGGTTTTGCCATCCGGTCGATCGATCGGTCGACCGATGAGCATTCTGCCAATATTTGGCATCGATCGATCGACCGACCGATCGACCGACGCAACGTTAGCCAAAATTTTTCACCTGCTTCGGTCGATCGACTGGTCGATCGAATGGCTACTACCACTTTTCAGCGACATTCGGTCGACCGATCGGTCGATCGAATTGGCTGCCGCCAATGCATATTACCATTCGGTCGACCGTTCGGTCGATCGAATCAAAGCTGGACATTTTTATCTTTGATTCCTCATTTCGCGCTTGGATTTTCGGCTTCGTTCTTCAACGTGTTTTAGCTTTGAAGGATTCTCCATGCTATCCACCACATTTTGGATGCACGCATTGATCTATTGTGAGGATTGATCGAGAGACGATAGACTTGACATATCTTTCATCGATCCTACAATTTTTGTACTTCAAACACTTGTTAAATGGGTTTGTTATCATCAAAATAATCATGAGGAGAATAAAGCATGAAGGAAGAACCCTAAAGCTAACAGGCGGTGGGCACTGCTCGGAGGGGCGTCGGCAGAGGTTGGGAGGGAACCGCGGGGGCAAGCACGGTTGGGCGTTGCTCGATCTCTGCCGGTGGGCACTGTTTGCTTGAGTGGGCATTACTGCTCGCTCGATGCCGCACCAACTCGGTCAAATTGGAACTTGCAATTTGCAAGGACACAAGGGATCGAGTCAGTGGGCGCTCTTCACAATCACAATTCCTCCCCCTCCTCCCATGCAGAGTGTAACAGGTGGAGGATTAATTTGGTGAAGAAGATGAAGATGTGTGAGAGAGAGAGGGGGGGAGAGGATATATATATAGATAGAAAAGTATAGAAATAAAAGGAGAGGATTGCAAGCAGAGTGTAATCACACTACTCCATGTGTATACACAATCACTTGGGCAGGTCAAAGTTGCAATTTGACCGAGTTGGTGCGGCAGAGAGCGAGCAGCGCCCAACCGTGCTTTCCCTCGTGGTTCCCTCCCACCACCGCCATCAACCCCCCCTAACTACCTCCGCCCTTGGTCCGCCACGGCGAGGTCTACGAGGGCCTCCGCCACCTCGAGTCCATGCCCGTTCACGGTGAGGTCCTTGACATCATCCCCTGCATCAAACTCATTTGCAGCTTCTGAACGCCACCCACTTCCTCATCGTCCTCGAGTCCTCCGGCACCCTCGACGCGGGCCGCACCCTCGACATCCGCCACTAGAGAGAGATGTGACCCACTTTTAATATTAAAAAAGATGAGATCCAATTTTAATAACATGAGAACAAGTAATATAATAAAAAATATTTTTTATATACATGTCAGCTGTCATGTCGTCAGTTTAACGGGATCCCAACATTTGACGGCAGGGCACAATTGAAACAAATGTTTTAGTACATATACACAAATGAGATAATTAAAAGTGCATGCCACAATTGAGATAAAAGTCAAAGTATAAATTATATTAAGATATTTTCCCTAATTTTAATAATCCTAAAATTAAAAAGGGTCAGATGAAGGATTCAATGGTCTATTAATTCTCTGATGAAAGGCACGTGTATTTCAATAAATATTTCATTTCACTCATCATTTATCTTCTTTCCATTGCTGCTCATTTCTTTAATTTTATTGTTCATTTATTTTTTTTTTAAATTTTTATTCCTTATTTTTGCTAAGTTTCTTTTTTGTATTCTTAGCAATTTACTCAAACTCTTGTATAGATATATGATCAATGAGAATGATTTTGGACTAGACTAGAACTATTAGGCTCGATCGGATTAGACCCAGCGTCGCCCCATATCCCAACTCGAGCCAAACCAGACGATTTTGTCAGGGGGCTCCACCCGACCATACATGGACATCCATGTCCTTCCTTATCACGAGAGATACGACATTACAAGCTCGCCATCTCCGGGATTAGTCTCGACCCATTTTGAGCAATATCTATGCGAGATTGCTGGGCGATACCATCACCTCCACCTATAATAAATACAAGCACAGCACGTCCAAGGTACCCTAAGTTCCATATTCTGTTACCTTCACCTCGGAGTCCCACTAACTTGAGCACCGAAGTGTCTTTTGCAGGTTTCCCATCAGAGTTGTACCTGACCAGGAGAGACACCGAGCCAGACTGGACTACTTCGATCTTCAGGCAGGAATATTTGATGCCCACCGTGGGGACGAGTAAAGCTTACCTCCCCCATAATGGTTGGAACACGGAGCCAAGCGACTACCGCTGCACGCCAACGCCAACGACCGATAGCAATGATAGATCGCAACCTAGTAACATTGAGATAGAGAGGAGCGACGCTTTGGCACAAATCCACCCTCCCCCTGAAGAGCCCCAACGTCGTATAAATGATTTAGAAGCGAAGAACCAATGGTTAGTAGCCCAAGTCGAGATGCTGATGCGGTCCCGGGGAAAACTCCTGGCTGACCATGAACACCACCGCTTAGAGCACAAATAAAGCAATCATTGAGAAAGGAGGAGACCGATCTCCGTCGTTCGCTACGAGGTCTCTAGCACCCTTTGTCAGGAAAAAGAGGAGAACTCCAAAGCGAGGAAGGCCGGGACTGCCCTTCCTATCGACGTGGGATCGTTCGCCGAACATATAATGCCAATCACCCTGACGCCCTACGATGGTGAGGGCGACCCTACATTGCACCTAACGATGTTCAGGTGTAAGACCCAAAAAAAAAGTTTCATATTATAAAAATCTATTTTGGTGCAGCGTGTCGGACCCGGGGTAGTCGAGTCGAGCCTCAGGATCGCCTCGAGTGAAAAGGTATGACTCGGCTAATGAATCATGAAGTCTATTTGGATAATTAACTTTCCTTTTATAAAATCATACCTTAAATTAAGTTAACTCGAGTCATATTATGGGTTGAGTCGGAACCCAAGTTGAGTTCGGGTTTAGTTGAGGTTTGAGTGCGAGTTAAGTGAGTCAAGAGGCCTCATTTCAAAAGCTAGATGAGGGATTAAAACACTCATCTCACAGCCGTGTGGCTCATTCATTGAGCCGCACAAGGTAGCAAGGGAGAAAGAGGAGGAGCAAGGGATCTTACAATTGCCGGAGCCGATCACTTCGAGGACGTAGGGATCTTCTTCCTCACTGTTTTCTCTTCTTAAAAAGGTGAGTGGTTAAGGCTTTAATAGTTTGGGGGAGGCGGGTGGCCGAACCCTAGATGCTAGGTTGAGTTCTCGCATTTTTCCAACGATCTATTATTTCAACGATAGGTACTCACTGTTTTATGATGTTCTTGTCGGATCTCGCTGTTTTAACCATTGATTTGAGTTTTTTAGGGGCTGCTGAGTCATGGGAAAAGGGGAAAGGTCATGCCGAAATTTTTCCCGATTCCCTTGACGGCAAGAAGGCCCTTAGATGCGCTATACCACTGTTTTGATTCAATCCTTTGAAATCCTTGCGTAACATGAAGTATGTCCCCCTCTAAAGCCCCTTGAAGTGGCCGAATGAACCCTAAGATTCATGAAGAGGGTCGACCAAAGGGCGAGGGGAAGGGTAAGTTGATCTTTGGTATTTAAGAAGTACGTGGAATTGAAGAGACAAAGTATAGTTAAAGTCTCTTCCATCTTTCCCTACCCCAAGGACCTTGGCCGAGCAAGGTTTCCCTTGCTCATGGTTCGGCCAAGGTTGGGGAGAGGAGGAGAGATTTGCCTTAGATGGAAAGTTCATGATCTTAGGGATATGACAATACTTAGGAAGAACACCAAACTTAGCAAGTAGCTTAATTGATTTGAATAGTAGAAATGCTAGATTGTATCCATACTTAGCATTTGATCCTTAAACTTGGATGTTGACAATGTTTTATAATTCATACATGTTATTTAAATTATTACTACCTTGCCATGCTAGATAGTTGCTCCTTATTGTGCTACTATTCCTAAGGTAGTATAAGAATTATTAGGTATGTGCATTATGATTAAATATGGTGAATGATGTAATATTTGAGCATTTTTCTTTCCATTATACATGCTGCCCTAAATGTCCTTGGATGGTATTCCAAGGATGACTCATGGAAGTTCTCACCTAAGACAGTGTAAAAAAAAGCTATGTAACATGTAAGGTGACACTTGATGTTCATAGCACATTTATGGAAACCTAGATATGAGATTATCACACTTCTATGACTGCTTGTACATCTTGGAAACTTAGAGATTGTAGGTGCACATATACTAATAGGGGCGGCATGAATTGTTGACCCAGTAGCCGGACATGGCTAGATACGGGCAAAGGCCCGAAGTGTATATATATATGGAAATCCTAGGATTTTGATTGTGTAATGTGCTTGTGATGGTCCGCCGAGGAGCGAGGAGGTTGGAAATAACCAATGCTCAGCTCGGCCAGTTGGGTCTAGAGGTGCGCCAGCGGGCCCGCTAGGTGCCAGACCCTAGTTGGGTGGGACTAGCTATCCTTACCCCAGACGGTGTCCGGAGACTAGTGGCCATCCTAGTCGACGGCCCGGGATTGTTTGCTTGCATCTGAGATGATACTACCTGATATGGTAGGGACGGCTGTAGCCGAGATATATTGCTATGAGTAGGCCCAAGGGCCGGATGCTAGAGGCTTGATAAGCCAAGGTGGCAGATTATCATGTACAGTTGGTACTGATGGATCCGTTGAGGGTCTGTAATTGTATTAGAAACACACTCTACCTCCTTGTACATTCCTTTATTGCCTTGTATGATATATATGCAGGTTTGATGATTATGTGGAGGTTCATTTGATCCACTCACTAAGTCCCAAGTGGATTCACAGTTTATATTTTTTTTTGCAGAGCATGAGCAGTAGCTTGGTGTCGACATGGTGCAGCTGGAGGGCGGAGGCGGTTCCATATCTCGTAGCGGCGTCCATGAGTCTTAGACTAGTCCTAGTTATGTTGGTTTTATTTCTGAACTGACGGTTATCTTTGAAAAGAATTGTAAAACTTGATATTTGACCATTTGGATTTGATGTTGATGTTTCTTCTTGTTTTGAAAAACATATATATATTGTGACTTGCAAACTTTTTATAAAGTATGTTAAGTTTCTTTCAGTCAATATATTTTGGTTTCTTGATGTCAGTGTAGACAGTAGGCTACAGGGCAGGACGTGGGCCCTGGCCGATCACACTACCCTCAGTCGGGGTGTGACATCAGGACCATGATGCTCTACCACGAGGCAACTAACCCTTCACTCTTCAGAGCTTTTCCAACTTTCCTAGAAAAAATAGCTTTGTTGTGGTTTACCTTCCTCCCATCGAGGTTGATTCATTCATTCGAGGACCTCTCCAGTGTCTTCCTCAACCGGTTGACCACATCGTTGGTCTACCACAAAATGGAGGACGCCCTCCACTATGTAAGACAGGGGCACCATGAGCCCCTAAGGGAATACATCTGCAGGTTTCAGACTATAGTAGTCGAAATCCCCAACCTCGACCCCGAGTCGAATTCTTCTCTATCAAATTCGGGCTGAAACCCGAATACTTTGCCGATCAGATCACCCTGACGAAGCCCAAGGACATGGCCGAGTTCCAGGAGAAAGCCGCAAGATTGATAGAAATGAAAGAACTTCGAGAGGCCAAAAAGGTCGACATGAAGAACCTCAAAATTGCTGCCGAAGATAGAAGGGCGGATAGGAAAAATGAAGACCGCCGCCGCCACAAACAAAATGATGGCGGGGAATTAGGGTCGTCACCTAGGTCGCACACCCGATATGAAAGATACACACCTCTCAACACCCGGAGAGAAACCATCCTACAAGAGGTTTACTACCTGCAACTACTTAGACCCCTTAACAGTCCTGAAAGGTCAAAGCCTTCATTTAAAGGCAACAAATGCAAGAGGTGCAAATTTCACCGAATCTACGGACACCATTGAAGAATGCGTGGTCCTCCATAATAAGATTGAACGCCTGATCAGGGAAGGTCGCCTCAACCACTACATCCGACATGATCGGAGTCGCAGCCAAAGCCGGTGGAACCACCAACAACGCTTAAGTCCCAATAAAGTGCCACCACTTGGCAACACATATAACCACGATGACTCTGGAAATGAGCAATCCCATCCCGACATCTGGGGACTCATCGACTACATAATAGGATAATTTGCTGGAGAAGGCAGTACCAAAGCACAACCATCCCAAACCATCATGTCTGTCAACGAGACGGCTCGACCACATAGGCCATACAAGCCCACCTCGACAACATCTTTCTTTGATACCGACTTTCAGGGACTTGACATGAATTTACATGATCCCATCGTTATTTCTGTAATCACCGCTGGTTTCCTTGTTAGGAAAGTCTTCCATGATCGACCGACGTAGCCTTGAGCCGACTTCTTTACCATCTTCGATCGACCGATTGACTACTGCCATTTTGCGGCATCATTCGATCGACTGGTCGGTCGACCGACAATGCTACTGCCAATATTCTGCCTTGTTCGGTCGACCGAACTCAGGCTGTGGCTGATTTTTTTCTTCATATTTGTTACATGCTTTTTCATAGGTTTAGTTTCCAAGTTCTAACTTGGATAACCTTACAATCAGGCTTGGGATGGGATCCTAGGGGTATATTACACGATATCTACCTAATCGATGCCCAATCCTTTACTTTGATGATCTTTTCTTTTGTTTCAACGATCTCTTTTTCCTTTGTTTTTCCGAACGAAGTTCGCATGCTTATCGCAACCTCAACCTGAACTCAAAACTTCAGACATAGATTAAATACATGTTTGTTATCATCAAAATAAAAATCGAAGCATAAGAGAAATCCTTAAGCCAACAATCACAAATCATGATTTCACAACGTAAATAAATAATCATGAAATAGGATAAAGCACGTCCAATCATCGTAAGAAAAAGAAATATGTACAACATGAAAACAATGCAACATCGCTTAACTACCCTACGCAGTTTAAGCCTGACCCAGCAACTCTAGACGTGTACCCTAGGGCCGACCTACCTCCTCTTCTCGAGTGCCCTAGGGGCAAAGAGGGTTCGGCCCCCTTGGGTTCCCTAAGGGCCAGCCCACCAGAGTGTCATCCTAGGGTTCTAGTGTCTCTAGGGTCCTTAATTCCTTGTTTGTATATCTCTACAATTACCTAATGTGTAGAAGTAATTCAAGATACCCTAAAGTATATTCCTTAGGTGTAAAAATCATATTTTTATTTTCCTAATATCTGCCCCTAGGTAGCCGATCACCCTAGGGCTCTTAAAGAGCCCTAAAATGGGGCGACACACCCTAAACCACCCTACCCTAAAACTACCTCCTCCAACAAGATACAAATCAAGATGCAAGAATCTTTAACAATCACCATCAAGATTCAAGAATTCCTCAATAAAACTCAAAGAGGAAGGAGTGGTATAGCAAGTAGAGGGGTGGCGATTCGCCCAAAATTCAATCCGTGAATAACACAACAACGACAAGAAAGCCCTAAAGCCGAATCTCCAATCCGATACAAGAAAAACAAGCCAAAAATCATCGAAAACCCTGTGACATAGGGGTAGCAGCAAGATTCAAGAAACCGAGGAAATTAAGAGGGCTAAATCCACTCACCTCTTTGGAAAGAAACGGAAAGGAAGAAGACGCGTAGGATCTTCCTTCAATCAACACCGACGAACTCGCGAATTTTGGCTCCGAATCGGCTCCTCCTCCTCTTGGCGGTGCCTCTCTCTCTTCCTCTCTCCTCCTCGGGTACTGTGCAGCTAAACCTGTAGCCGTGCGCCACTTGGGGTCTTTTATGGGCCCTGATTGGGTCCAAATGACCAAAAAACTCCTACTTAAGTTATTTGACTTAAATAGCCCATATTTAATCCGTTCTAACTCTGATTCGAGTTTCGATTGAAACGCTAAATTTTTCTTGAGACTCTCTATCATCCTAGCATGCTAAATCACAGAGATATGATAAATACAATTTTTCCTAAATTTTTTTACATTAAATGTTTACCCGGGTCTAATCCTGAAGCTTTTCGCCAATTCGCACCAACTCGGGCCCACGGTCCCTTGCTGAAAAACAAAATATTATTATTAATATTTTGGGCATTACAGTTACATTATGAGCGACGACTTCGTGGGTCATGGGTAGGTTGTTGCCCTTAGTAATGGCCATGTTGGCCATCACTGATACCGGTAGCAATTGAATATTTTTTTAGTAGTGATTATCTCACAAAGACTGCTACGGTGTTTAGGCGTCACGTAAGTTTTATCCGCAATTACTACTAAAACTTGATTAACTTAAAAGGATCACTATAGACATGTGGTGGTTAGGCATTATCCAGTAAAGATTACTGCGGTGTCTGGGCGTCACATAAGTTTTTTTCGCAATTGATACTGAAACCTGATCAACTTAAAAGGAGTGCTATAAATGTGTGCTGATTAGGCATTATCCCACAAAGACTACTACTGTGTTTGGGCGTCACATAAGGTTTGTCCGCAATTAATGCTGAAGTCTTATCAACTTAAAAGAAGTGTCTTGAGAAACATATTATACATAAATGTATGATGATATATCAAGCATTATCCCATAAAGGCTACTGATGTGTTTGGGCGTCATATACGTTTTGTGTAGTGATGGAAATTAAAATATTAAATGGTTAATCGAACCGTAAAATTTAATTTTGGATAGTGAACTTGCGGTTTGATTTCGGTTATTGAAGTCGAAAAATCGATTTTGGTTAGTGATTCACGAATAACGGGTAATAAAAACTGATACTTATAACTACTTTTGGTTACCAATTATTCGTGGATAACCGATAACCAAAATCGATTATAAGTTTAGTTATTATGTATTATTTTAATTTATTTAGTAATCAATTATATATTCGTTCAGTAATCGTTTATCAGGCAACCACATCTATTCGGACCGGTTAGTTCGATTGAAATAATCGGTGGATAATCGATAAAGAATCACTTTCAGTTTTGAATATCAATTTTTTAAAACTGAATGGTTTTGGTATCGATCAGTTAGCGAATTCCTAAGTCGTTTCGGTTTTGGTTATATCCACAAAAACAATGGTTAACTGAACCGTTGTTAACCCTAGTTTTGTCAGTAGTTAATATCGAAACTTGATCAACTTAAAAGGAGTGTTTTGAGATGCGAGTACTAGATATGTGTGGTGATTAGGTATTATCCCAAAAAGGCTGCTACGATGTTTAGGCGTCATAGATCAACTTAAAATGAGTGCTATAAATATCTAATTATTAGGCATTATCCCATAAAGACTAATGCGATGTTTGGCCGCCACATAAGTTTTGTTCGCAATTAATATTGAAACCCGGACAACTTAATTAAAAGAGTGCTATAAATGTGTGACGATATTATAGGCATTGTCCCATAAAGACTGTTGCGGTGTCTAGGCGTCACATAAGTTCTGTCTGCAATTAAAATCGAAACCTAATCGACATAAAAAAAAGTGTTTTGAGATGCGCGCTATAGATAAATATGCGGTGATTAAACAGTACCCCGTAGGGGTTACGGTGATAAATTTTGTTCGTAATTACACATAGGATCAAACAAACTATTTTTAGTAAGAAGTATCCACAGTATCTAGAATATTGTATAGGTCCAAGCTAGGATGTAAAAATATACCATATGTAATTATATAATTATTATAGTATTATATATAGTGAGGACTAATTTAAAATAAAGAACTACTAGATTCGTACGAAGCACCAATATATCCAATATTAACCGGTAAACGGATTCCAGTTCGGCAATGGAATCCAATATAATGTGAATATTTGCCACTTATAAATTATTAAATAACCGTATCTAAACTTCTATTTTTAATTGAAGATTTTGTTCTATAATTAACTATTTTAACAATCACATATTTTCACAAAACCCCCTATAATACAGTATATACTCTATTTTCAGTGCTTTTTCAATTAAAATTAGAGTCGAAGAAGCAAATAAAAAAATACGTCGGGTTTTCTTCCAATGTTTTTATATTGTATATATTTACTGTATATTTATATAAATTAATTTCCTACTAAAAACTATGATTTAATTACCATTAGCATGCATGCCCGTGAGAAATAATTTCTACAGAGCCAACCCCATAGAAAATCTTATAGAGCCGAGCTCCACAAGTGAAACACAAATTTCAAAGTTTGCTTTGAGATTTGTGTTTTGTGATACACAGATCTCAAAGCAACTTAAAAGTTCTTTAGAGATATGTGTTTCACTTGTCCTGCTTCATAGATTTCTATGGAGCCTGCTTCATACAAGTTGTATTCATGCCTGTGTTTGTGTATAAATATGTCTGCATACAGGGTTTTTTTACCAAGTCACCGTACTTTCAGATATAACTAAAACCCTTTCCCTTCTCCTTCTAGGTCGACCGTCTTCTCAGATGATCAGTTCTAGTTTTTTGCTATTCATATATAGAAGTTATAGTAATTAATTTGCTTCTTTTTGGTAAATTAATATTATCAGATATGACGAGCATGGATCATTACGAATTAGTGAAGCAGTACTTTGCCGAGTTGGATGCATGGGAGAATGTGATACGTGGCTTAGGTGCATCGCCGCCGCAGACGTCGAGTGATCTGATCCTCCCGGCGTACGCCGGAATTCACCTGCAGGAGCAGCTGAGGGCCATCCGCCCTTGGGATTTTCCTTCTCCTTCACGTCGTCCTAAGAAATTAAGGTAGGTTGTAATAATTAATGATAGAACAATTATTATAATGAGAGGTTAAAGTAGTAGTACGTACGTTAATTCGCAGCCGGCGGTCGCTCGAGAAGCGAATGATGGCGTTTCCTCTCAGGGAGGAATTCTGGCCGAGGGCCGGCGGCGTCGTCTCTCGGGCGCTCCCGCCCACAGATTCATGGTCGTGGAGGAAGTACGGCCAGAAGCCCATCAAAGACTCCCCTTATCCCAGGTTCGTGTTAATTTGTTTTCTTCCACGATCTGTTTTCTTCTTCGCCGGGTCTCGGCTCTCAAAGCGGAGCCGACGGGCTATGCATGCAGATGCTACTACAAGTGCAGGTTGAAGGTGTGCCCCGCCAGGAAGCAAGTCGAGCGGTGCCGCTACGATCCGACCATGCTAATCATCGGCTACTCTTACCACCACAACCACCCCTGTCCCCTCCTTAACATCTCCCGCCGTGAGAACTCGCTGTCGCCGGAACCTGCAGCATCAGTGCAAGCGACATCTGCCCCGCGGCACCAGCTGAGCGAGCTCGGTCCGCTCGGATCCGCGGTGGCTGCGCAGGAGAAGTACCCGGCAGAGGTTGTCGCGGAGAGCGACTCGCCGATGATGGTCAACGATGACGGCGGGTTAAGTACTTGGTTCCCCGACGAGATATTCGCTGCTGTCTCCGGTCTCGCCTGCAGCTCCGACGCGGCGACTGCGGAGGAGAAGTACGCGGAGGTTGTCGCGGAGAGCGACTCGCTGATGATGGTTGACGACGGCGGGTTAAGTACTTGGTTCCCCGACGAGATATTCGCTGCTGTCTCCGGTCTCGCCGGCAGCTCCGACGCGGCGGAAGGATCAGCGGCACCGCAGAACACAGAGTTAGCGACGGAGCCGGAGGAGGAGGATCAGGAAGAGTCACTGTTCGCGGGGCTGGGTGAACTGCCGGAGTACTCGACGATGATCAGCCGATTGGGTTTGTCCGATCCGGAGCACTTCGACAGTTGATCGGGAGTACTCATTCATTTCTGACGGGCTTTGTTTGGTTGTACTTCTTTGTTCGTAGTTTGTCTTTTCTTCTAGTTAGGGTTTGACTTCTCGAATAAATTACTTCAAATGCGAACAGATTGTACTTTGAAATAATTCCCATATGACGTTGAAATATTTTCTTTCATTGTTGTCGTCTACCATCAATTCAATTGTACTTTTCAAATTTATTATAAATGGATTAATATTATGATCCAAGTTTGTGATTCTTTTGAATTCGATCTATATTTGTAATGCATGAAATTTGATCAGATTGGTGTGGAATTGACTAAATCGAGACGGGTGTGTATGGATGAACCTGTTGATCGTTATATAAATTGGTTAGGTCCCTTCTATAACCTTTTTTTTTTTGCTTTCTTCCTTGTTTTTCTCCATCCAATACAAGAGTCTTGATCGAGGCAAGTCGTCAAAGATATGTTTTCGCAACTTTATTGATATGAGCTGCATCTACTATTTATAAACTGCAATTTAAATATTATTTATGAGCTGCATCTACTATTTATAACGTGTAATTTAAATATTATTTATGGGCGGTAAAAAGCCTTTCAACTTAAAATTACGGAATGGAACTAGGATTAGCTTCTTAGCCCAACCAGAAAAGATTGGAATTTATTGTATTATATTATATTATTAAAAATTATATTAATTTTGTTAAATTTTATCATTTCATTTTTTAATTTGTAATTTCATTTTTATAAATTTTTGAGTTTTTATATTTTGAATGTTTATATTATTTTTATAATAAAATTTTGTAATTTGTATTGTTAACTTATTCTCAGATTTTTCTCTTTTTATAATTATCTTATTTTTCTATTTTTAAATATTTGTATGTTTCTTTTATTTATTTTTGTAATTTGCATTGTTAACTTATTCTCAGATTTTTCTCTTTTTATAATTATCTTATTTTTCTATGTTTTGTAATTTTTTGGTTTTTCAATTTTTTACTTATTTCAATATTAGTTTTTCTATTTTTGTAATTAATTTCATTTTCTTTTAAAGAATTTTCATGTGATATTTCTTATTTTAATTTTTTAAATTACTTATATATATATATACAATTTTTCATTAAACTTAATGCTCATAATTAATAATATAATATAATATATTACTTTCTAACACTACTAGAAATATAAGCTTCACCAATGGCTAATACCGTTGCTGAGCCATTGGTGACAACTATCACAAACGGTCCGCGCTTTTGCAAATGGTCGTCGCTTATGTGCGCGTTTATGATAACTTGTGACGACGCACGTCAGTTGTCATAAGTACATATCAGTGACAACCACTAGAGTTGTCATTGATATTAATACATCGGCGATGGTCCTCTCGGTTGTCGCTGATATTTAATTATCATCAACTGCGCGAAGCCGTCACTGATATCATTAGCAATCGTGATAACTTCTATTGCCCAAGCTATCAACCAATTACGATACGCTTTTAGTGATGGCCTCGTGACGGTTAACTGTTGGTAAGGCGTCACTGACGTTATATCATATAATTGAAAAAAAATAAAATTTTGGAAATTCCTATATACATCAATTTTCACATGATCACTACTGGAATAACGAGCATCAGCAACGGCTCAATCCGTTGTTATGCCATTGCTGAGACCATAAGCAACGGCCGCACCCGTTGTAGAAGATCGCATACCTGTTAACTTAGCAACGGATCTGCAACGATCGCTCACGCCGTTGTTAATGATATTATCAACAACGGTTCCGCAACGAGTTTCACCCGTTGTTGATACATCATCAACCATGGCTTAGCAACGAGGAGCAGCTGTTGCTACTACTTTTATCAGCAACAGTTCTGCAATGATGCGTGGATTGTTGCGGATATTATCATCAGCAACGATCGCCATGCCGTTGCAAAGCCTTTACTAAAAGACTGTTGCTAAGCCGTTGCTATTGTTCATCAACAATGACTTTAAGTTTGCGACCTAGGTATATTACGATACACTTTCAACAATTAACGGCTTTCACATGGACGATCGTGGAAAGGCCGTTGCTGATGGTGTTAACCTGTAACTGAGAAAATTCAAAATTAGAAATTTTCATTGATACATTTATAACCTGATCATACATAACTCACACATCCTTTCACATACACATACATTCACATACACATCACATATACACCCAGATATACATCAAAACAATTATACTTATAATTATAAATATCCACAATACGAAATCGAAACTATCGTATCAACACGATACAAATCAATATCCAAACAAGTCAATTAACAAGTATCTCCAAGATCACTATGTATCATAAAGCAATAAAAGCTCACTATAAGGGTGGAGAAAGGTCGAGATCATACGGCGGGGTCTGGAGTGCTTGAGTGTACACCGGCGTGGACTCAGTCGATGACGATGGATCTAAGTATACACCGTTGGACTGACCTGTCATCTATCTCAGCATGGCATGCATCTCAGCCATCATCTGACTTTGATGAGCCATCATCTCACTCTGTCGCGCGACCGTCTCCTCCAGTGTCGATATCCTCCTATTCTGATCATTAATCCTGGAGGTGGAGGGTCGTTCACCGACTACTAGAGGGGTCGGTACCCCAAGTGGCCCGAGCACGGCTCGTGCATGACCACTATCAGCAAAGCCATAGATGCGGCCATAGTCCCAGCCACCTGCAGCCTCGACCCATGCACAATCCCGCGAACTTCCCGCGTCAAAGTCCTCAGGGGTGCCCCCGCACTGCGTCACCGTCTGAGTGTAGGTCTCCTACACGAGTTTGGTTTTTTATTTCATATTTTTCCTAAAATTTAAATTATAAATAAATAATGCATAATTAAAACAAATATACTTACCATGATGACTGTAGCGCGGTTGTCGATTGTCCTCTACGGTGAGTCCGCTCAAACACCTCCATTGGGTAGGGTCGCTGGATAGTGTCGTTATCCATGACCGTCGTCTACATTTACAAAATAAATACATTAATTAGTACACAGAGTAATAAATAAAATATATAATTCAAAATAAGGTATAATACTTACCATGCGTCTCGCGTGCACGACAAATGAAACAGAGCCGCTAGTGTGATGCGCTCCTCCCCTCGACATGCAATTTCTAGCCGTGGTCCATGATACCTCCTGCCATCGCTCGATCGACCATATCGACATGAGCTGATCCCAAATATCTGGAGTAATCCAATCGGGATCGTATCCCTGAGTCTCCGCTATGGTTGTGACCCCAGCTCGGGCCATCGCCTGTGCCCGGGCCTGCCCCAGCTGGTAGTTATACCCCTGCCGGGAAATGGCCTCCCACGCATTGTAAATGAATGACCTCTGCTCCTCTGGCCAAGTATAGCGAGCCTGCAAAATAATAATATCAGTACCAATAATAATCAAGCTAATTAAAAAAAATTAAATGCATACCTCAAACTTGCATCAGAGCATGTCCACGTGCTCACGCGGCACGTAAGACTAAGTGGGCCAAGCCTAGGGACTATCCCCGATATATCGTCGAATTATCCCCGATATAGTCCTAGGGACATCCTCCTGCTCGGACCTGCACAACCAAAATAAAGTACAATATTATATTATGATATAATAAATTATATATAATTCATAATTCATATTTAATACATTACCACTCACCAATTACAGAAATAAGTCGGCGTTGTTCCGTGACTGGCGGAGGCTGAATCCTGTTCGGCCCGTGTGGCCGCCTGCGTCTCGATAAACTAGCCTCAGCGGTAGGAGGATCAGCGGCAGGAGCAAGTGCGGCTGAATCTGGAGTCTGACCGATCGGAGACTCTATAGCTCTCGTCCGACGATAACCTCGACCCACCATAGCTGTCCAATAAGAATATAATTAGAATATATATATATATATATATATATATATATATATATATATATATATATATATATAGTAGAGATAGATTTAATAGAAGATATACTCAAGTATTCCTCATTATCTGAGTAATAGTCTTCGAATTCTTCTTCTTCATCTTCTTCAAATTCTACTTCTTCATCTCCAACTTCCTCAACTTCATGATCATCATCATCAACATATTCAACTTCTAATTGAACTAACGTTGTGTCCGCATCCTCGAGTATTGGAATAATACGGTCTACTGCGGGAGGATCCTCTTCTTGATAGAAATCATCTATCACATCAGGTATCGGCTTATTTTCTCCCGCTATCGGATCAATTCTTCCTCTAGTTTTAGTCTTACAGACTACACGCCAATCTACTCTATCTTTATTTCGAGCCGGATACTTCGCGTAATATACTTGTTCGCTTGTGATGCCAATATAAAAGGCTCATTTGCTACCAATTTTGATTTGTAATTAACCTCAACAAGTCTGTATTTTGGATGAACTTTCATGCCCCTATCTGTTGTATTGAACCAATGACATTTAAATATGATAACTAATTTCAAGCCGAAGTAGTGCAATTCTATCACTTCTTCCAACAGTCCATAAAAATCCATATCACATTCAACATACGTTGTCCCTTTCACGTAGACCCCGACATTCATCGTCTTCTTTGTAGATGCATATTCAACCGTGTGAAATTTATATTTATTAATAAAATATCCGCTATAACACGACACTAGTCACGACGGTCCACTAACAAACTCAAATATTTTTTCATTTATTTGATCTTTGCTGTAAGCCCGAATCCAAGTTGGGAAATCACGTTTCCGTAATCTCTCCAATTCCTGATCGTTGTGAATAGAGTATTTTTACACCATCTCAATGTCAAATATTTCAATGAATTGTTCAATCTCTGGACAATTGAGTAATACGTACAATTGTGCCAAATGATACTCTTCGTCGCTTAACTGTCGAGACGGACGAGAACCAAAAGCACGACCAGAGTGATATAATATATTTAAACGTCCATCTGAATGTCGAACTCCCCCGTCGTCATTACGTGGAAGACGATCAAATCTTGTCTGCATTGTCGATTCAAAGTAAAATGAGCAGAATGTTGAAATTTCTTAGATGATATACGATTCAGATATTGATCTTTCAACAGCTGCGGTGTTCTTTACTTTTTTCTTTAAATGATTCATGTATTTTTCAAATAAGTACATTCATCGGTATTGAACAAGTCCACCAACTCGTGCCTCGTATGCCAAGTGTATCGGCAGATGCTCCATCGAGTCAAAAAAGACAGGAGGAAAAAACTGCTCCAGCTTGCATACAATTTCAACAATATTACTTTCAAGTGCTGGCATATCTTCGACTCGAAGGACATTTGCATAAATGTTTCTAAAAAACATACTTAATTCAGTCAACGGATCTCAAATATTATTAGGTAGAAGATCTCGGAATGCGATCGAAAGCAATCTCTGCATGAATACATGACAATCATGGCTCTTCATCCCTGATATTTTGCAATCATCGACGTTCACACATCGAGATAAGTTTAAGGCATATCCATCGGATAATCCAAGTTCTTTGATCAATTGACAAACATCATTCATATGTTGTTTATTTAACACATACATGGCTTTTAAATTGAAGTTTTGTTTCCGATGACAATCATAAGTGACAGCTCCCTCAGTTCACAATATTTTTAATTCATCTATTAGGGGTCTGAGAGACACGTCAATTTCCTTATGTGGACACTTAGGACCCGGAATAATCATTGAAAGATAAATAAATTCATCTTTCATACACTTTGACGTCGATAAATTATAAATTGTTAGTAGCACTGGCCAAACTGAATAAGGAGTTGCAGAATGATCAAACGGATTAAAACCATCAGTGCACAATCCCAATATGATATTTCTAATATCCCTAGCAAATGAAGGATAACATGTATCCAAATTTTTCCATGCTTCACTGTCGGATGGATGAGTCATTACTATATCATCACAACTTCTTGCATGTCAACTCATGTAGGGGGCCGTCTTTTCCGACATGAATAATCTTTGAAGCCTCAGTGTTAGTGGAAAATACCAAAGCACCTTGAACGGGATATTTTTCTATCGGACTAATTTCTTCTCCTTGTAAGAAAGATGTTTACATATAGGGCATTTATTCAATTGTGCATTTTCTTTATAATATATAGGGGTGAGCAAACTTCACCGATTCACCGAAACCGAACCGAAACCGACCGAACCGGAACCGATTTAACCGAACCGAATTAATTTTGGTTCGGTTTTCGATTAAAGAAATTTTTGGATTCGGTTCGGTAAATTAACCGACGGTTCGGTAAATTAACCGACGGTTCGGTTAATTTATCGAATTAACCGAATATATATGTATATATATGTATATGTATATATATATATATATATATAATAACAGACATATTAGATCTTGACATTTGTCTTGGTGGTTAAGTGTTAGATTTAGTTTTCCGCCGCCCGGGTTCGAATCCTATGTTGTGCAACAATATTTATTTAACATTTGATATATATATAACAGGTGTTAGTTATATATAAATTGATAGTAATGTTTGCTAAGATGGTTAGAAGGGTAAAAATTAAAATCTAATTCTCAGTTGGGCTGAGTTTGAGTCCACGTGCATTCGTTGATTTTTTTTTTTTTTTAATCTTTTCGGTTAACCGAACCAAATTAATCGAACCGAACCGAATTAACCAAATTTTTTCGGTTCGGTAAACGGTTAAATTTTTTTCTTTGGTTCGGTTCAGTTAACCGAATTTTTGGTTCGGTTTTAACCGAACCGAACCGATGCTCACCCCTAATAATATAAGATGCAGTTATTTTGGCACGCGTGTATTTTTTCATACCCAAGCCCTAATTTTCTCATCAACATTTTAGTCTTATAAAAAGTTGGTTCAAACTTGTTATCAGTTGGCAGCATTCCATTAATCAATCCCACAATCCGATCAAACGCAACCCCGCTGATATTACAATCGGCCTTGATGTTCAGGAGTTGCGTCATTGCCAAAAACCTAGTGTATTTAGGATAATTCTCATACAAAGGTTCATCGACAGCTTTCAACATCTCGTAAAATTCCGCGGCTTCTTTATTCGGCAATTCAATCTCTATCGCAAGTTGTACTTCTGGTGGAAATTCTATGACATCAACACCCGTACTGGCCGATCGACATTATCATTCAACTGGAATTGACCCCCAAGACTATCAAGTATCATAGTTCTATATGGATTAGATAGACTGGATGAAGAAACACCAGCAGAGGAAGATTCATCATGTGTCTGAACGAAAAGATTGCTCGATGTTCCGACTTCACGTGACTCCCCGTGACAAGTCCATATAAAATATCTTGGGTTGTAAATCCTTTGCTATACAGATGCAGAGTAATAGTTTCTCGATCCAAAAATCGTGCATTCAAGCAAATGCGGCATGGACATCGGATTTTATCACTAGCGCTAACGAATTTCCGATTTGAATAGGCAAAATTTAGGAAGTAAGTTACACCTAATCGAAACTCATTCGTTAAGGGTCCACGATCAAGACGTCGGTACATCCAACTTCAATCGCCCGATATGATTATGTCAATCAATGACAATATCTTCAGTTAATGTCTTTAGGTGAGATGGTCATATTCCATTCGGGATTCATATTATTCATATTGCACTAAGTATTTCTTCTAACCGTTAACATTATTCTAAATTTTGGCAACATCTCCCTATAGTTCTCCGAATACGCATATCATCTAGGCGCGTATCAGAGAACAAGAGAGATACAATAGCCAAAATTTAAGAATGAGTTAATGGCTAAAAGAAAAAACTAAATGCAATACAAATAATATGTTCCCAAATTATCTAATTAGGGATAATTCAAGGGTTGTACGTCGTATAAAAAATGATCTACTTCTTTTACACGAACATATAATCCCCGAACGGATCTAAGGGTTTGCTAAATCATATCAGACTTGTCGTTGCGTACGTGAAACATATCAACTCGTCGGATGGATGATAATTTTCTAAATATTTCGATGCTAGTTCGACTCCACAGTGGACGATTCCAGCACGAGTCCAAAGTGGATGATTCTGACACGAGTCCAAAGTGGACGATGTTATCATTAATTAAACATTAAACATCATAAAATTAATCTAATTAATCTAAACTAAATTTAATTAACAGATATTATCATTAAATATTTAACCTAAAAAAATATTAAATATTAATCTAATCTAAATTGATCTAAACTAAACATTAATCTGAATTAATCTAAATAATAAATTAATCTAATCTAGATTTAGGGTTTAATAAAAGAAAACAAAATATTTAGGGTTTAACCCTAAAACACTATTTTGACATTGGACACTAGATATTGCTTCGGTGGCCGGCCCTAGTAAGGAGAAGAAGAGGGGGCTTTGAGAATACTTGGAGGTGTAGGGCGCAGTGGTGGCGTCAGCGGGGTAGCAGGCATCATCGACGTCGAGTGGTAGGCAGGCAGCGACGTTGAATGGGGTGGCAGGGAGGAAATGGGGACGTCGGGCGCGAGGTCGAGTTAAAAAACCTCTTTAGCAACGGCTCACTTATCCGTTGCAAAGCCGTTGTTGATAAAATATATATGATCAGCAACAACCGCACATCCTATGCAAAGCCGTTGCTGATAAGTATTTTATTTTCGCGCTGCGTGCGCGTCATCGACTAAAGAGCAACGGATGGAGAGCTTGTTGGCCTAATGTTTTCTACCTTGGTCTTAATCTCGGTTTTGATGATAACAAACATGGAACTAATAATTTCTTGGATAGTTATTTTCAGGTTCCATATCATTTAGCGCACGACGTCCGCGATCAAAAAAATCGGAGAAATTAGAGAAATCGGTAAGAACGCTCGTTGACGCTTGGAATTCTTTGAGAAGTTAAAGTTTAGGTCCAGGGTATCTAGTTTATGTTGTAAATCCTCATGATGATGCATAAAAACCCAAAACCCAAACCCGAACCCCAAAATATGAAAAACCGAGAAATTAGAAAATGATCATGGAATTCACTAAGCCTAGGGAGCTCCTTGGAGGGCTATATGACCTAGATATTTTCTTGACACAAAAAATACCGATAATTGTTCCTTAGGTAAAAAATAGATAACGAGGTATTTTTAAGGAATTTTTGGAAGCCTTTAGCCTACCCATATTTGACCCGGAAGATTAGAAAATTTTCATATTTCGAAAATTTGTACTAGACCCCAAAAGTTAGATTTCGATTCTTAAGAATTTTAACTTTTTAGATATTTTTATTGAATCCAAATCGGGGGTAATTCTTATATAACATTTATGTTTTAAAGTTATTTAACTTAAAGTTAGTAAATGTTATATAAGTAGACTTAGCGAAGACAGAACTCAGAAACGAGCAAACAAGCAAAAAAACCAGCCTAACCAAGCAGTCTACCCTGCCTAGGTTCGGTCGACCGACAAACAAAGAAGGCATTTCGGTCGATCGAATGATGCCCAAAATGGGCAGTAGGCCTTCGATCGCTAGACGGTCGCTCGATCGTCGCTCAGTTGATCGACCGACGATCGATCGGTAAGCGACCCAGCGTCGCCAACGGGCAAAAAAAAGCCCGTTGACGACACCCTGGTTTTGGGGGTTATAAATACCCTCTCAAAACTCTATCCTCTAGCATGTAGATCACCTCTAAGCTCCTTGAGCCATCTTTTAATCAATTCTAAGCCCTCATTAAGCCAATCTTGTGAAAAACCCTAGCTTGAGCCAAAAACCTTGATCTTGCCTTCATTCCTTCATTGATTAATCATCACAGACATCAAGAGGAAGCTAGGAATCTTATTTTGGAGTTAAGTATTTTATTGTTTGATTTATTGCTTCATTTAGTGTTGTATTTTTTTGTTTATTTTTTTGTATTTGAGTTTGTGTAAGACCTAGAGTGTAGGTCTTGAAATTGGGTGGTAGCCTTGGTGTTTGAGATTTAAATCCACCGATGTAAACGTGGTTTACTATGATTAGTTGAGTTTTCCCTTAGGGTTGAGGTGGAAGAGTGCTCTCGGTAAGAAGGCAGAGACTTCCGGGTGTGGAAGTGCCTTAGGTTGAGAGTGAGACTCTTCGGGTCAAAGTCCTCTTTGTAAGGGAAACAATATAGTCTAATAAAGCTAAATTTGGAAATTCTAAGCGGGATGCTTAGGTAGTGAAGTAGGCATTGGGGCCAAACCACTATAAATAATTGTGTTAGCATTGTTTACCTTGCATTTCTTATTGCTTATCATTTATATCTTGCTTTCGCTTACTACTCGATTTGTGAATTGCCTAAGTAATTTAAGAAATGATTAAAATCAAATTTAGATGATAAGTTTAGTTAACATACTATTCACCCTCCCTCTTGTGTGGCCATTTCACCAACAGAGCTCATAAGTGAGCCGTTGCTAATTTGATAATATCATTAACAACGGCTGACATGGCCTTAAGGACACCGTTGCTGATATGTTACATCATTTGCGCGCCATGTTCGCGCCATCCGCTTGGTAGCAACGGCTAGAGCAGCCTTAAGTAAGCCGTTGCAGATATATCCTTCAGGTTCCATATCAATTAGCGTTCGATGTCCTCGATCGAAAAAGTCAGAGAAATAAAAAATCAGAAGGACATTGATCGTCGTGCTCGGGTTCATTGCGGAAGTTTATCGAAGATCGACGAGTGCACCAAAGTCGCATCGGACGAGCTCAAGGATCACATGGAAAGCTCTCCAACATGATGCTCGTTGAAAGCCGAAACCCGAAAATGAAGCGCGGAAGAAAAAGGCTGAAGAAAACAATCTTAGCCTAAATTCGGTCGATCGGGCGATTGACCGAATAGGATAAGAATTGGGTAGTAGCCCTATCGATCGACCAATCGATCGACCGGACTGAGGCTAGCTGTAGACACAGCTTGCGTCGATCGGTCGAAAGAGAAATTGCAAGCTTCTTGCGTCTGTCGGTCGACCGACCAAAGCCCAAAAAGGGCAGTAGGCTTGGCGGTCGACTAGTCGGTCGATCGACTTGCGAATAGCCGAAGACGCAGATCGCGTCGGTCGACCGAAGATCGCGGATCGCACGATTTGCATTTGGCGGTCGACCCGTCGGTCGATCGACCAGAGAGAAAATTATAGCGGTCAAATGATCGATTGACCGATGATTCTACCAGACCATCGACCGGGCGTCTGTAACGGTCGAAAATAATCCCATTGACGCGCCATTTCAGCTGGGGGTATAAATACACCTCATACACATCTTTTAATCTCCCTCTCGAACATTGACAGAAATTATTGAGCATCAAAAAGAGAGATCAAAGCCTTCCAATGTATGAATTTTTAATATAATAATTGAATATTCATGAATAATGATTTCTCTATCCTCATGATTGATGTTGCATGATAAACACTTGAAGTTTCATGAGTAGGCAAAATTATGATAACTTAGCTCATTTCATGATATCTTGATATTTATGAAATCGAACTAGGTTAAAATTCTTCTTTAGAGACTTCATGTTAAGTTAAATTTAAAATTAAATTAAATTTCTAAAAATAAGGTATGAATTTTGCTTTACAAAAATCTTAGTATGATGATTGAATATTACTGCCTTAATGATGTCTCTATATACTCATGATTGATTTTGCATGATAAATGTTTGAATTTTCATGAGTAAGAAAAACTTGGATAACTTAGGCAATTTCATGATATCTTGATTGAATGAAACTTGCTCTAGGTTAAAACTCATATTAGAGACTTCATTTTGAGTAAATATCAAACAAACATGTTTAGACACACATGATATGACTCTAGGTGTTCAATCTTGAAAATTCATGTGTAGATGAAAATGTGATAATTAGATCACCTTAGGGAACTTAAGCTTGAAAAGCTTGGCCCAAGTCAACAAACCACAATTGGTATCAATTGACTTGGTCATTTGATTTTAAGTCCAAAACTTCATAAACATGTTTAGGAATAGGTATGACATGTTTCCATGCTCTTAGAGTGAAAATTCTTATGGATTTGGATAAAGTGACAATTGAGGTTAATTCATGCAAACCTTTTTTGAACCATGTTGACCCAAGTCAACAAGTTGACTTAAAAGTCTCATTTTCTATCCATATTTGTGGAACATGTTTATATTTACTCATGTTAGGTATCCATAGGTTTAAATTTGAAAAATCATGAGTAAATATTAAGATTGAAATTTAGCAAATTTCATAAAAATTAGTTTAGTTTTGAATGAAACCATGCTAGGTTGATATCTTGACTTAAGGACATAATTTTCATTTCAAACTTGACATATACTCTTTACATGATCACATTATGGTGTTATGAAAGTTTGAATGAAAATTGAACAAGTTTTAAAGAATAATGGTAAATTACAATGATTGCCATTTGTTCAACAATTGGTATCACCAATTTCAGTTATTTCTAAGAAAATATAGAGAAAAAAAATTTTAGATGATTCTTGAAACTACACATTCACTGAAAAATCTAGTTTTATCAATAAATTTTTTAAAAAGTTTCATCAAGAATCGAATTTAAAGTGAATTTTTGAAGTTGGATTTCAAAACACAAAGTATCATTATTCTTGAAACGTCAATCTTTCCGATACTTTGTTTTTTCTTCAAAATCTTCAAATAAAAACTCATGTATACCATTTGGATTTTATTTCTAATATCATTTACATAATTTCTTGAGTAAAATCATTCCTAGAAATAATTTTGATATCTAGGATGATAGATAGAAAAATCCATTTGTTTCATTCGAATCAATATAGGATGAAAAATGGACTTTGATTTTTAAATTCATTTTGAGTTGAATCTTGATACATGCATTTCAAATGATCATTCAACAATTGGTATCAAAATTTTCATTCAACAATTGGTATCAAAACTTTCATTCAATATTTGGTATCAAAAATTTTCATCCAACAAATTAGTATTTCAAATCTTGAAGTATAGGTTGACCTAAGTCAACAAAGTAACTTAAAAATCTCATTTCAGCCCAAACTTAATTCATAGCCTTACAATATCTCATGTTTGATGTCTAGATGCCTAAGTTTGAAAAAAACATGAGTAGATAGCAAAACTTGAGACTTAGCATTTTCATAGTTTTCATGCTTATTTCAAATGAAAACATGCTAAGTTCATATTTGGATCAAATGATTTGATTTTCATTTCAAACTTCTCAAACGTGCTTTAAATGATTAGATCTTGTTTCCGTTGAAAGTTTGAATGAAATAAAAAATGTTATATGAGAACATACATGATTTAATTTTCAATTCAAATACTTAGTTTTTGAACATATAGTGTATAACTTTGTTTTCATATTAAAATTGTTTTTCCATCCCTTTGGTTGAGATGTTTTTGTTTCATGAAAATACCTTTAGAGTCTCAACTAAATCCTTGTTTTTCATCCCTTTGAATAGATAGACATTTATTACCTTTTTTGATTGATGTCAAAAGAGGGAGAAAATTAGGAAAAGTTTATAGAGAAAATATATATCAAAAGGGGGAGAAATGCATAATCAAAAGGAGGAGAAATGTATAGTTAAAATGGGGAAAAAGTATAAGAAAGGGGAGGAAAATATAGGATATCCATGCATATAGATAGGGGGAGTTTAATTATATACATTTGCATGTTGATAGGGGGAGAAATCCCTGAGTTGATATCCTTGATGCTTTAATGAATATATATTTTCTTAAGGATGTTTGTCATCATCAAAAAGGGGGAGATTGTTGGCTTTAGGTTTTCAACCTTAGCCTTAATCTCGGTTTTGATGGTTTTGATGATAACAAACATGGAACTAATGATTTCATTAAGAATATCCTTCAGGTTCCATATCAATTAGCGTTCGATATCCTCGATCGAAAAAGTTGGAGAAATCGAAAATCAGAAGGACATTGATCGTCGCGCTCGGATTCGTCGTGGAAGTTTATCGAAGATCGACGAGTGCACCAAAGTCGCATCGAACGAGCTCAAAGATCACATGGAAAGCTCTCCGACATGATGCTCGTTGAAAGCCGAAACCCGGAAACGAAGCGCGGAAGAAAAAGGCTGAAGAAAATAATCTTAGCCTAAATTCGGTCGACCGTGCGATCGACCAAATAGGGTAAGAATTGGGCAGTATCCCTATCGGTCGACCGGACTGAGGCTAGATGCAGATGCAGCTTGGTTCGATCGACCGAAAGAAAAATCACAAGCTTCTTGCGTCTGTCGGTCGACCAGCCCGTCAACCAACCGAAGCCCAAAAAGGACAGTAGGCTTGGCGGTCGACCGACCTGCGAATAGCTGAAGACGCAAATCGCATCAGTCGACCGACGGGTCGACCGAAGATCACGAATCATGCGATTTGCGTCTGGCGGTTGACCCGTCGGTCGATCGACTAGAGAGAAAATTGCAGCGGTCGATTGACGCCCATCGACCGGGCGTCTGTAACGGTCGAAAATAATCCCGTTTGATGCCCCGTTTCAGCTGGGGGTATAAATACACCTCATACACATCTTTTAATCTCTCTCTCGAACGTTGACAGAAATTATTGAGCATCCAAAAGAGAGATCAAAGCCTTCCAAGGAGTAATCGCAGCACACTCTGTTCCTCTGCAGAGTTCTTCATCAAGCGATGCCTGCTCCTCAACTCGGGCTTCAACTCAAGCTCTACCACTTGGCGATTTGGAGGTTCTTGAAGGATTAAAAAGTGATTTTAATCTTGTTTTATATTGTAGCTCTTTTGATTGTATTTTATATCTTTATTTGAACCATTTTATTTGGATTTGAGTGTGAAGACCTGGTGTTAGGTCTTATTGTGTGAGTGGTTACCTTGCAAGCTGTAAAGCCACTTGTGTGTGTAAACTTAGTTGTTACTAGGATTAGTTTTAGTTGTCCCTTAGGATTGAGGTGGAAGAGGGCTCTCGATAAGAAGGCGGTGACTTCCGGGTGTGGAAGTGCCTTAGGTCGAGAGTGCGTCTCTTCGGTGAAAAGTCCTCGGGTGTAATGGAAACTTAAAGTGATCTAGTAAAACTAGTTTTGAAATCCTAAGCAGGGTGCTTAGGTAGTGGAGTAGGCATTGGGGCCGAACCACTATAAATTGTGTGTTAGCATTGTTTTTATTGTTGCTTGCGCTTAATTGTTTATTTCGCTTCCGTATACATTCATCGAATCACAAATCGCCTAAACTATTTAAGTAAATGATTAAATTGGAATTTAGGCTAATCAAATTAGTAAACACACTATTCACCCCCCTAGTGTCGCCATTTCGCCCACAATATTTTCCTACATTCATCTACTAACTCATCATATAACATGTTATGAGAACTAGTAGAGCTAGCATCATCATTTTCATTAGCATGACTAGGTGAAGGAGAGTGTACCTCATCAATAGCATTCATGAGGCTAACTTTAGATGTAGCTTCATAGTCATGGCTAGAGGGTGCTTCAAGTGAGCGAGAGGTGGAGGTGGAAGCACTTGACCTCTTCCTTGCTTTGTTCTTTATGCTTGGGCAGTTTTTCTTCACATGCCTCTTTTCATTGCAAGCATGACAAATTACTTTTCTTTTTCGGCTCTTGAAGCTACTTCTTTGACCGGAAGAGCTATGGGCATCAAAACCAAGATTAGGGTTAGGTGAATGACCATTCTCATCACTACCTTCATTAAATGTACCAATTTTTTTGGTTTTAGCATGATCGTATAAAATATTCAAATTAGCCCATAAATCAAAAGCCATAGAGCAATGCATGACTTTTTCAAGAATGCCATTTGGTATGGTGCAAAGAATATAATTCATGGCATCTCTATTATACTTAAACATTTTCTTATCTAATTCACTCCAAGCATGCTTGTCAACCTTAGGTTCAATGAATTCCCAATGTAACATGTTAAAGACACCAAAACCTTTAGTCTTTAAATAAGTGTACATCCTAAATTTCCAAAGACCAAAGTTTGAGTCATCGAACCTAGGAGGTGAAGACGCTACCAACTCTAGTGCCATTCTCGGATCGAGATAAGGTGTAGATGAGATGGTGAAATCTCAAGCTACGGGCCTGCTTTGATACCAATTGTTGGGTGAAATGGCACACTAAAGGGGGGGTGAATAGTGTGTTATCTAAATCTTTCGCCTAATTCCAATTTTAATCGTTTCTCAAATCGTTTTGACAAATTACAAATTTACGATTGGATGCGGAAGCAAGATAAACAATTAAGCACAAATAGAATATCAATGCAAACATACAAATTTATATTGGTTCGGCCTCAATGCCTACTCCACTACCTAAGCACCCCGCTTAGGATTTCCAAATTAGATTTACTAGATTAATTCTTGTTTCCCTTACAATGAGGACTTTGACTCGAAGAGTCGCACTCTCGACCTAAGGCACTTCCACACCCGGAAGTCTCCGCTTTCTTACCGAGAGCACTCTTCCACCTCGATCCTAAGGGACAACTCAACTAATCCTAGTAAAACTAAGTTTACACAAGTGGCTTTACACCTTCACAACAAGGTTACCACTTCCACACAAGACCTAACAAACTAGGTCTTCACAATCTCAAATCCAAGAAAAACAAGTTCAAATAAACAGTTAAAATTACAATGAAAAGAGCTTAGAATAAAACCAAGAGTCAGTGCTCTTTTCCAAGCCTTCGACACCTTCAACTCGTTAGGAAGTAGAGCTCGTATTAAATCCCGAGTTGAGACAGAGTGTGCGCTTGAAGTGGATTTTGACGAAAGATTAAGGCGCGCTGCAATCAATCTTTTGAAGGCTCAAAACTCCCTTTAGAATGCTCAATAATTTCTATATCAGTGAGAGGAGAGATCAGTTAAAGGAGTTAGATGAGGTATATTTATACCCTCTCAAAGAAACGATAGCTCAATGGGTAGAAAACTATCCGTTACAGTCGCTCGGTCGATTGGCCGATCGATCGACCGATCTACCGCTCTAGCGATCGCCGCTCAATCTCTCTGTACGGTCGATCGACGGGTCGACCGCCAGATGCAATTCCTGCAATCATCAATCCGGTCGACCGACGCAAGTTGCGACTTCAGCAATCTGCAGTCCGGTCGACCGACGAAGATACTGCCAATTTTTGGCCTCAGTCGATTGATCGCCCAGTCAACCGAAGTAACTACTGCCGCTTTTTAACCATCTTCGATCGACCGGCTGGTCAACCGAATTGGCTACTGCCAATTTTTAACACTATTCGGTCGACCGATCATAGGCTGATATTGATTTTTCAGCTATTTTTCTTGCACGCTTCATTTCCGGGTTCCGACCTTCAACGTGTGTCATCTTGGAGAGCTTTCCATGTGATCTTTGGACTTATCCAATACGTCTTTGGTGCACATGTCGAACTTTGAGATATTCCACGATGAACTCGAGCACGACGATCAATGTCCTTCCGATTTTTTGATTTCTTCCGATATATTCGATGGAGGACATCGAACGCTAACCAAAATGGAACCTGAAAGATTTTCTCAGTAAAACATTAGTTCCATGTTTGTTATCATCAAAACCGAGATTAATACCAAGGTTGAAAGCCTTAAGCCAACATCTATCAGATTTCAACGTTCAAAAAATGAATCTCTTTCTAAATAAGTCAAATTTGAATGTATTATTTTAATCTATGTCAATAAAATCACATCGTATATTTTATAAAAATTTAGGACAACATTAATCACAAACTAAATTTGTTATAAACTTTATAATACAAGATAAGTTAATAAAATATTTGAAAATTTATATATACGGGGACTCGACTAGCACTTTGAGCCCGATTGGATTAAGCCCAGAAGCACTCAAACTCATGAACCATACTCAAGTCAAACAAACACCACCTAGCCCGAGGGTTCCACTCGGCCATTCGAGGATACTTGCATCCTTCACTAATTACTAGGGATTTGGTAGTAATGAATCCGACATCTCAGGGATGTACCCCGCCTTATTCCGGGCATATCACTGTGAGATTCAAGAATACATCATCGCCCCGAGACATTCCTATCTTGCGCTATAAACAGACACGACGCACATCAGGTATTCTCAATTCCAATCCATACCCACCACCTAGAATTTCTCCTTACTTGAGCGATAAAGTGTCTTTGCAGGTCCTCCACTGGAGTCGCACCAAATTAGGAGACGTGAAAGACTGCATCACCCGCACTTCAGGCAAGCACATTTGGCATCCACTGTTGGGCTGAGTAAATCTTACCTTCCCCATCTTGCTAGGTACCTGGAGTCAAGTGAACACTACTACACATAGGCAGCAACCCAGCGACAACATTCCCCGCGTTACCCAGAGACGCTAACACGACGAGAAGTGATGCTCCAGTGCCCACTAACCCAACACCAGAAGAGCTACGATGCTTGATCGATGATCTCCAAGCACATAACTAAAGGTTAACTGCCCGGGTCGAGGTAATGATGTAATCAAGGGAAAATCACCGTATCGAACGTCATCGTCACCGTTTAGAACCTGATGAGGATAGTTAGGGGTGAGCAAAATTTACCGATTAATCGAATTAACCGATTAACTGATCGAACTGAACCGAATTTTTTGAATAATTTTTGGTTCGGTTAACGATTAAAAAAAATTAAGTTTTCGATTTTCGATTTTTGATTTTTGGTTTGGTTCGGTAAATTAACCGATCGGTTCGGTTAATTATCGAATTAACCGAATGTAACATAAAGTAAGATAAAATCAGAATTTGTATCATATAGTATTTTTTTGCCCAACTGGTTAAGGTATGTTGTTAGTAATTCAAATGTCCTAGGTTTGAATCTCTGTTTAGATATATTTTTTGTTTAATGGGTAAATTACACTGACCTCCCCTGAGATTTAGTGAAATTACACTGACCCCCCCTCTATTTATCCAGGTTACAATCACCTCCCCTGAGTAATCTTTTTAGGGGATGTTTGTGTAATATTTTACAAAACTCAGGAGAGGTTTGTATAATCTTATTTCATAATAGGGGAGGTTTGTATAATCTTTTACAAAACTCAGGGGGGTTACAAGATAAAATTACAAATAGAGGGGAGATCAGTATAATTTTACTAAACCTCGGGGGAGGTCAGTGTAATTTACCCTTTATTTTAGGGTAAATTACACTGACCTCCCCTGAGGTTTAGTGAAATTACACTGACCTCCCCCTCTATTTGTCCAGGTTACAATCGCCTCCCCTGAGTAATCTTTGAATAATTTTTTTAGGGGAGGTTTGTGTAATCTTATTTCGTAATAGGAGAGATTTGTGTAATCTTTTACAAAACTCAAGAGGGTTATAAGATAAAATTACAAATAAATTGGGGGTCAGTGTAATTTCACTAAACCTCAGGGGAGGTCAGTGTAATTTACCCTTTATTTTATTATAACAGATATAACTATATTAGTAAGATTTACATTATGCTTTGCTAAAGTGGTTAAGGTATTTTATATATGTTTGAGAGATCCAAGGTTCAAATCTTGGTAGTGTTAATTTTTTATAGATTTTTTTTCGGTAAATTCGATAAATTAAACGAACCCAACCCAAAAATTCGATTAACCAAACCGAATTAACCGAAATTTTTCAGTTCGGTAAACGATTAATGAAAATTTTTAATTTCGGTTCGGTTAACCGAACCGACCGATGCTCACCACTAAGGATAGTCACCTTGAAACACCGGGAGGCTGACCTCTGCCTTTCGAGATGAGGTCTCCCACACGCACCACCAGAGAGGAGGTAAGGCCACAAAGGTTGTTCCTCCCTCCACTGTCGACTCAAGACCCTTTACCGAGCATATCATGACAGTTTGTCTCCTCGACAACTTCAAACTGTCAATCACTCTCTAGCCTTACGATGACACGATGACCCGACCACCCACTTGACGATATTCAAGTCAATGATGCTTCTCAACGGCGCAACCGACTCCATCCTTTGCCGAGCTTTTCCACCTTTCTGAAGAAGACCGCGCTACTATGGTTTTCCATCCTCCCGTCACGGTTAGTTCATACTTCCCAAGAGCTCTCTCGTGTCTTCCCCAATCAGTTCTCATCAACAATAACATGTCAAGAAACTTGAAATATCCAGGACTTAACTCATATGCATCACAATTTGATGAGATATTATAACCAGCTTTCTACGACACAGCATTCAAATTCCTAGTACAACTTAAAGACAGATCATTGTTCCAGCTTAAAAATTGTTCCATCAACAACAATGGTGAAACTGTCATTCAATTAATTAAAAGTTTACGGACTAACTAATTCCAATAAATACGAGGCAGAAAGTATTACATGGTGATAGTATTACATGGTGATCATCTTCACCTAGTTCTTGGAAACAACTGGAACAAGAGAGATCTGCAAAATTACTTTAAAAGAATATAAGATTTATTTTTTTTTGTATATTTTGTCACCTAAATGTACAACATTTTCTTAAAATGTGAAGAGTACCTAATGATACAAGAAATATGATACCATATAATACATGTAAGACAACCTCTGCATTGCACAAACTGCAGAAACTTATTTAGGTGATCTTGTGCGCAGACATCTTCCGCATGCAGCAAGCTTCAAAAAGGAGCTCGATTTCCTTACCCTGATTCTTCGTTTAAAGGGCTGTAGCAAAGCTATTATGTGAGACACACAAGTTTCATTAAAGGGAACCTAGCAGAACAAGATGAAGAGCAATATTTCATGCATGATATGCTTCTTGATGCCTCTTTTTCATATGGCTCTAAGATGGAGATCTATTGCACATGCCAATTTCCTCCAACCTTAATGAAATGAACCATCGGCATATCTACATACACTAATCAATAAAGACATACATTTTAAGATCATAGATCCTGAAGTAATAGATGTCTAATAGCATCTATCTAAATAACCACTACAAAATGTAAATGTCAATTGAAATTTATGGTTCCAAACAACTAATTTCATTAACAAAGGCCACACTATATGGCATGAAGAAATGTAGAAGCAGTAACATTTCTATAACTAGAGTATCTCTAACAATGACCCCAATGGTCGGGAAAATATCAATGTAATCAACCCAAAATAGTTGGGACTTCACAGCTACATGCTGTGATTTTAGAGTACCTATAACAGTAAGCAACCAGATCTCATAGTGTGAAAAGCTTTAGTAGGAACTTCACAGCAATAGGCAGTGGCTGTTGTCGAGTATATCTAACAGTGGGTAGATATATTACCCATAGGCAGTGGCTACGTACATACTTTGGAAGTATATTACCCGGACTGACCTTCAATGGTATTACCCGGGCGGTACGGGCAGTATTTAACGGTTTTTCAAAAAACCGATATACGGTACACCCAGTGCCAGTCGGTACTGGGTGTACCGATATATACCGCCGGTACAGGCAGTATTTATCAAATACCGCCCATACTGGGCGGTAACAGCCCGGTACGACAGCTGCCAATGAGCTGTCAAAACAGCACAACAGTGCTGTTTTGTTTTTGACAGCACAGTAAAAAAAAATAATAATAAAAAATAATTCTTTTTCACTCCTGGTATGGATTTTTTGTACCGGCCTGCACCGTGTGTCGGTACAGTATGGTACCGGTATATACCGGTACCGGCTGGTGATCGAAATCGGTAACGGTACCGATATTTTAAACCATGCTCACGAGCACACCTTGAACAACTGTCAGCTTCCTCAATTAGTTTGGTGACGCTTTCTCATTCAACTGAAGATGCCCTTCTTTGAATCGACTTGGAGCTTGGTCGATATCAGTGTGAATCAATATATTAATCCCAACCTTAAAAAAGCTCGGGTGCTCCTGGTGTGGTCTTGGTTCATCTGGTTTGAAAGGAATAAGAGATGTTTTGAGAATACTTCGAGGAGTGTTTTTGATCTTCTTACCTCTTTAATGTCCTTCATGGTTTTTTACAGGATTAATCCTGGCTTTGTATGCTTTTGTCCCCTTTAATTTCCTTCCTCCACTCTTGTATTCTATTCTCGCTCATGAATTGAATACAATGTTTTATTTCAAAAAAAAAGTATCTCTAACAGTGAGCAAACAATTTCTTAGGTGAAAGGCTATCAGAAAGTTAAATAAATTGACAAGACCTCGAGTGACAAAATCCATTTTGTGAATAAATTGACAAGATCTCGAGTGACAAAAGCCATTTTGTGAAAATTTTCACTACTTATGCATGGGCATCAATGTGCAGTTAATATTCCAAGCATAAATTTTGCATGTTAGTAGTATATACTTTTTGTTGTCAAGGGATGGGTAGTCCAAGTTACCTTCACTCTAGATGTCCTGGAAGCACTCCAGAAAAACAAGCCTCTTGATCTAGGCTCCAATATCCTGCAGGATTTAGGAAATTAGAAGATATTACACTATACTTTTGTTACGCTAAACTCGAGAATTAGATGCAAAGTATACTAAGGTGTAAAATTTGAAATGAATAAGTGTCAAGAGGAAATTTCTTAATGGTCCCTATAAATTGTGCTGCTACATATCATTTATCAGGTAAACTAGACCTCATAATAAAAGATCATATTGTTCAATACCACAATTAGTTATCCAATAATAATTGCAACAAGATATAGCTTGAATAGCAGCCAGTGTATATAGTCTACTAAAGCAAAGTTACATATTGGTAAAAGGACAATGGCCAGGAAGTGATTTCTCATTACTCACAGGTTCTCCTCTTCAAGCTTTTCTGATATTGACATTGCTTTGCGTCTTGACCACCCATCTTGACGGGAACAACCTTCTGCCCGTTGAATGACATGTGCAAGGGACACTTTGCCTCTAACTAAGCTTTTTCTTTGATTCTTTTCATTCTCCTTCTCTGAGGATGGAACCAACTTAGCATGATGTTGCGAAGTTGATGCTTCTTCCCATGCACTTTCAACTTTTTTCCCTGATCCTATAGTCTGATTTGTTAGCTCGTGTTCATGAGTTCCTTCTTCAATTATTTCATCTTCCGTCATGACATGTGGACCAGCATGCAACCATCTAGCTTGATTAGAGACATTCTTTCCAAGAACAAATTCTTCTAGCTTCCCTGTAAGATCTTCAGTGCCTGAATAAACTGACTTTTGCTTCTTCACAGATTGTTGCTTTCTTGTTGTCTTAGAAGAACCACTCTCACCAGACAAAAGAGATGCATCCTGGACATCTGATATAGCATTGCTCGATTTGCACCTGATTTCAAGTGTTACTGAAGATGCAAATACAGATTCGAATGCTTGTAAAATTTTCCCTCTAAAATTCTCAGCTCTTCTCTTATTTGTGTTCGAGTTGAATATCAACTGGACAGTAGGAGCTGAAGTGGAGAAACATTAACATTAAATTTATAGGACTTGGCGCAGAATATTTTCAAAAAAAATTGAAGCAATATTTATTCTAATTTGATCATATATAAATTCAAGAATGATAAACTTTGCATGCCCTGTCTACTTTTTAACAGGACCTTTTCACAAAATTCTACACAAGGTCAATACCAGCAGCTAAGCATTTCTACCACAAATGTTTGGAGCGGTACCATTACTCAAACCACATAGAATTGCAGTAGATAAGACATATCTCTGAATGTTGAAACAATAGTGAAGGGCATTAAGGTAAGAATTAATACATGATAGTGCAACTTGACGATATTGTGAGCTTCCTATGGCAACTATAAGTCTTATTGTTAAGGAAATGGAGAAATTATTTGAAATAACTAAAGGTGCCTACATGTTGGTTCTATTTACCATAGACAACAAATATGAGAGAAATTGAATATTTTTTGCAAATAACATATACAAGAGCAATTTAATGTTGTGTTTATATGAGTAGTTTAACCAGGATGATTGGGTGCATACATGTATCATGCCTAGTCTGATCAGGTTTAAATCACAAAACATTAATTGAAGTTTCAAATTGTCCAACCATGGTAACTCATGAAACTCATTAACTTATCAAAGCTAGTCACTTAGTACCATGGTTGAGAATCTTGTACCAGTACCGAACATTGTACTGTACCCACACACGATATGACCGATACATACTGCACTATACCGGCTGGTACTTCTTTTTTATTTTAAGCTCCAAAGTCATAATTAAAAATGACAATTTATTTTAATGATAAAAAACATACATAATCCACTAATAGAGCATATAAATATCTTAATCTCAATCTCATAAGTCATTATACACCAATACATAAAGGATAATTCAAATCTTGAAGTTAGAATGAGAAAAATAAGGGATTTTGAGAGAGTTTGAGAGATTTAAGAGAAGAATTGGGAGAAGGAAAGTGTTTTGAAAGAGAATAAGAAAATGAGAGTAGTGAGAAGAGGCAAATAAAGGGTTTTGGGGTTTTATATAGCCCCTAAACCTCCTAAAATGGCCCAATAGCTATTTTAGTCATTAGGAACCGATACAAAAGGTCCCAATGATTGAAACATTAGCCGTTGAACTTTTACTGCCTGCCACAGTACCAACCCAGTATGCCTAGTGCAAGGCTAGTATGCCTAGGGATGACAGCCAATAGAATATGGATGGATACTACATTATCTGCATCTGCACCGCATTTCACATCTACTTATCCGCATTTGCATCGCATCCAAATGCGGATATCCGCACTGCATTTTTAATTAAAAATTAATAAATTAATATATTTAATAAAGAAATCAATGGGAGAAAATAGTAATTATATGAGTTATGATATATCTAGTGTAAAATAATATATAAGTTATAATAAATGGGGTAATTATGTATATGCAGATAATGCAGTGCGAATATGGATCAAATACAGTGCAGATCAACATCCATATCCGTATTTGCCCCACATCCGCGCGGATAAGGATTTTTTACATCCATATCCGTGTGATCCATATCTGTTTTTTTTTTAAATAATTGATCCGCACGGTGCAGATGCAAATAATATCCAATAGGTGTGGATATAATTGTCATCCCTAAGTACGCCCAGTACAAGGATTGTATTAGGCAGTACAACTGGTACACCCGCTGTTTTACATATATGAGGTGTACCAATACCAATTTTTCAAAAAAAACAGGTAAAAACTATCAATAATGCCTGTTACGGCGATTTTTTAAACTATGCTTAGTAAAACTTCCATTTTTCATATGGCACTTTCAATATTATAGTTGATATTATTGCTTTAAGTAGTTAACCATAAATTTTAGTCCGCAAAAGAGAATTCTTGATTTTCCATTATCATGTTCATTTGCAAGTGTGTTAAAAATATCCAAGCAAACTTTGGCTTTTTGATATACTGATAATGGTGTTTAAGAACTCACCAGCACCCATGCTGATTGAAACTAAATTCCCTTCATGATACAAAAACTGTCTTAATGTATCTGATGGGATATGTTCTAATACCGCTTGCCATATCTTTTCAGTATTCTTGTGTCCCTTACCAGTTTTGTATATGTCACTCCCTTTAATAGCTTCACCAGATAATATAATATTGTGTGAAGTCTGTTTGCCATGCACTATCCCATTAGCCACTGCAATAGAATGACTTCCATCATTAACACCTTCACTCTTGCTATAGCCCTGACCAATACCTCTTGCAGAAATCCTGTCAACAAGTTGTGTCTGATTCTGTTTGTGGCCAGAGTTTCTATGCGTATCTCTCATGATCATTGGATTATGATTAAGACTTCTATCTGTTGATGAACTGGGTAGCACATATTGCTGCTCTGGAGCGAGTTGAAGAAGAGCAGCTGTTAGCCAAGTCAGTTTGTCGTTTGAAGCCCTCAACTGTTTTTCAGTATCAGAGAGCTTCTTGAGAGCCTGACGCAATCTCTCCATCTCTTCCTTCGACACTGAAACCAACAAATAAAACACATTATAACATTATTTCACACTTTTTAGACAAATGATAGCAAGAACTGCCAAGTCAAGCAGTGTTCAATACAAACTAGGTGGTCACATCATAACTCAATAAGCAAACCCCAATAAATATATAAACTTCAATCCCGAAAAGGACTACTATCAGTAAAGGTTACCATTTGTCTTTATTAGGTTATCAATCCCTAAGCAAAGAGTTCAGTTACTTACAAGTTGGCTGACAGAAAAATTTTCTGCATAGTTTTTCTTGTGTAAATACATAACTACCAGCAAGAATATCAGTAATTGTAGTTGCAAGCTGTGACATTAATGCAATAGGATCCATCCCAGATTCCATAATCTCTCTTAAAGTCTTCACAGTGTTCACAGTGTCTGCAGATAATGCCAAATCAAGCAAATCCACTAGTTTCTCATCAGATACTAAACCAACCTGGATTAAACATAAATGCCAATATTTTAGTGACAACATGATTAAAAAATCTCTCAGTAAAACCAATTGCTCTAAACTGTTCTTATAGGTATAGTTTTGCCACAGTTCCATGCCCAAATTAATTCTGTAATGAAAACTTTAATTGTTCTGCTTCCCAATAATAAGCAAGATTACTGAAATAATCATAAATATAAGCTCCATTATAAACATATTCTGCCACTTCAAAGTGACTATATTTCATGTATAATGTACAGTAATGAAATAAAAGTAAGGGAAACCGACTGGAAAAATATGCACTTAACATGTAATACCAAAAGGCACTATGCACTTAACATCAACTTTATGATTCTGAAAATGACCAAAAGGCTCTCTACAAGTAATACCATAACTATGCACTTAACATTTTTTTGTCTATACGAATCACACATCCTTTAAGTAGTCAAAGGTTCGTATCTAACCAACAACAGTAAAACATGTTAATTCAATATGGTAATTCTTCGTACCACATTTTCTCAACATCTTAAATAGACAGAAATAAGATTACCCTTTGCCTCATCTTTTTTCTTTCTCAACAAAAATCATAAATTGATCACATTACACAATTCTACTTTACCATGCTACACAAGGTAAGCATGAAAACGTGGTATTATAATACTAGAAAATCAAACTTCAGTACACCAAAGAACTAGGCAATGTTAGTCATGAGCGCCTTCTCTGGACACAGCTTAACTTAAAATTGAAGAGAATGAAATTGTAAAAATTACTGGCCCACTGGTATGCAGAAGTAAATAATTATGAAACCCTTAAGATGAGATGAAGACAATAAGATTGTGGAACAAAAAAGGACTTACTAGCTCCTGGACGAGTGGAAGAGAAACTTTCCTCCCTAACAGACTTAGTTGATCAAGAGTCATCTCAGCATCCCTTAAAGAACCATCTGACCGTGACGCTATTAGTTTCAAAGCACCCTTGTCAATGTCTAAGCCTTCACTGGTTGCAATCCATTGTAATGTAGAGATGATATCAGAGTCTCTGATTTTTGGGAAAAAGAACTTTTGGCACTTGGATATGATAATATGAGGCAAACGGTCAAGATTTGAACAAATTAGGACAAAAACAACATGCCTTGGTGCTTGATCAATGGCCTTTGAGATGACGCGCCACAATTTTGATGGCAAGGTGTCGCAACCATCAAGAATAACTACTCTGTATAGTGATGATTTTGGTTGCAGCATCACATTATTAAAGATGCCATTAATGCTTTCAAAACCAAATCTACCAACTGCTCCCAGTTCAAGCACATCGCTGCTCCTACTGAGATTATTTAAGATGCAGGATCTGCACACATCACAAGGTCTTGGATGATCCATAGACTGGCAATTCAAAGCTTTAGCAAATATACGAGCACAAGATGTCTTCCCTGTTCCAGGGGGTCCATAAAAAACATAAATCAGCCCAACTTTTCTTCTCAAAATAGCATTGCAAAGAGCATGAACAACCAAGTTCTGTCCCACAAGATCTTTGAAGGTTTTTGGCATGTATTTCTGTGTCAGACTTCTATGCCTGACATGGCCACGCTGTCTAGATTTCTGCCGAATTGATCTTGCATTAGATGCAAGGTCAGAGTCTCCATCATGCCTGAAGCAGTGGTTGGAGAAAATTTCCAGTTCTCCTGAATAATTCGTTGACAGTGAGTGCTTCATATCACTACCATGAGATTTCTGTGCCTCAGTCAGAAATGGTAGAACTTCTGAACTTGATGATGAAGTGACTTGATCAGATGCAGTGGCTAGGATAGAAGTATTTCCTTCTATTTGTGAAACAAGGCCTTCACAGTACTTCATTCTGGAATCAGATAGCCCACAGGACAAACTCTTCCCAGCCATATCAAGGAAAGTTTTACCTCGAAGATGAATCCTAGACCAATTCCAAGGAATCCCACATACATTTCTTTGAGCCTGCCTGGACTCCAGCACATTATCTTCTCCTATATCTTCCAGGCAACCTTCACAATTCTTGGAAGCATGGGCCATTAAGTTTGATGCAGCCATTAAGTTATGGTGAGCACCAACACCTCCCATATCAACAAGTCCTCGAGCTAGTCTTGCACCTTTCCGCCTGAACTTCCTCCGTCTTTTCGACTGACAAACACGGTCACGAATGCTTGCTTCTGGTTCATCATTGGTTCTCCCAATAGCCTCAGGCTTACCATTTGAAATCAAGCCAGAGCTTTTGTTGCTAAAGTTTCTTGTCTGATAAAACACTTCTTCCAATTGCTCTGAGAGTGTCTTGGAATAGTGACTCTGATCGCTGGAACCCTCATTGGGCCTTTTCTCTACTTCTGTCACTTCCTGGGGTGTTTCCTTCAAAGAAACCTGGTTTCCAGACGAGGTACTGTTCCTACTTCTTCTACCAGTCTCTTCCCCTTTAGGTATATATGTATTCCTTTCTCTTTCCCCAAAATCATAATCACTATCACCTTCCACAGCAGCAACCTTTGCTGTTGCAACACTTCCCATTAGTGGAGAAATTTTGGACAGTGGGCCAACCTCCCTCTGCCGGTGGACTCCTCTAGACCTCCTCTTGCCATTGGTTGAAGCTTCCTTAGCAAAGCTGCCAATAATGTTAGGGGAGGTCCATGAGGCAGGACTAGTGGAGGGGTCTCTCAGTGATTTTGCCTTCTGGAGCATAACGAGATCCCTCATGAGGGATCGTTGGACAAAGCCGAAGTTGGGGCTGCGGCGATGCATTTGATTCTTCAAATGTATGCAGTTGGTGAGATGGACATGATTTTTTAGATGATCGCTGATGGCGCCATAGTCATCTTTCAGATAACTGCTAATATGACTGCAAGTTTCATCTTCAACAGAACTCCGATAGATGGCCTTGGTCATGATCAGAAGCTAAGCTCGACTCTTGAACTCCAGTTAGGACATGAAGAAATATTTAAGTCCTCAAGAGTAACTTCCGCTGCCTTGAAAAGGGCCATGAAAATTATCTGATTGCAACCATCTAAAGATTCAGAACCAAGAAACACTATTCTCATATGTATTTCCTATTTAAGCACAACTGCACGAGAAATGCTACAAACTTCATCCAAAGAGTAGATTTTGACTTAATAAACAAGAAATTTTGCAGGAATTCAACCTTAAGGCGCCAAAAATGACCTAAAAAGAAAGTTTTTCGTCATGCGACCAAATGATTGGTAGGTTAAGGAGTTAAGCTATTAAAAGCAGAGACGGAACAGAAGAGAAAGAAAAGAACAGAGGAAGAGTCATACGGGGCTGAGAAGCCATTGGTATCCCAAAAAACAGTTACAATCATCGGAAGAACAAGAAACATCGACGCCGAGCACATACCGAGTGCAACCGGAGGTCGCCTTCCCTCCCCGAATCGCCGCCACTCTTCCTCGCCCACAAGTCCGTGGGACGAGACACAACGCCACAAGCATCCAACTTGAGCTAGCTAGCGCCCGGACGCGAAAGCCAATAGTAAGCGAAAGGCATTGACGAATTCAATGCTTCAACTAAAAAGCGGCAAGGATCCCAACCGTTGGCAATGCGCCCTCACCGCCGGGGCATCACATGAAGCTCGCACCGGTGGGTGAGGACACGGAAAGGAGAGGAGAGATGAGGAGGAGGAGAGGACGGAAGAGGCGGCGCTGCGCCCGTGCCGGGCACTCCTTTGTGGCGGTGGCGATGGTGCTTTCGCATCCCAAGTTATCGAGTCGAGTGAAGTGCTGTGCTTGTAGACTTCGTAGTTGTTGTAGGGTTCTTTCCTTTTTATTTTAAATATAATTTTATCAAAAACAAAATGCCTAAGAAACTATTTTTTGGGGGTAAATTAATCACCTCAATTTTATTATTTTGGACGGCTGCGATTAGGCCAAGTATAGATCGATGGTGGCTATTTTCAAAGATAAAATAATTGCTTTACAATAGTAAATGTATTTAATGTAGGTAACATCATGACTTGTACTTTTTAATTAAATTTGTCCGATGTTCATTGTCTTTGACGTGAATGTAAACATCACCAGCTTATCATATTAAAATCAAATTATTGCACTCATGACCACATGTCACAAAAATCCAATAATTCATACTATTTATGCTTAAATGACCTGATTAGATTGCTCCGTTGTAATATTAGCAATAACTAATTAATTAAATACATATGCTTAATAAAATTATAATCGGTGCATATTTTGAATCAATTGTTTGGCCGCTATAACAAGTACAAAATGGAAATTATATTTGGACGGCTGTGATTATACCACATTACCACGTAGGGATTAATGGCATACAAAGTAGATAAGCATGGGATAGTATAATCAAAATACTATATTTATATTTTATATTCTTTTTTTCCAAGATAAATATTGGTTTTATAATATTAGTGTTGGGGACATGGAGACTTGTACCTTTTTATTTATGCCATGTACTCCTACTCCAACACCAATTAATTGTATTAGAAGTATCATAGATCATATGCTCAAATCTTTTTTGTAATAATTGCATACACTAGCATAACTTGTACAATTAAATGCTATAAATATACTATTTGGATACATATCATTGAGGACTTGAGGTAAATTATCGACAATATAGAATATAGTATTCGATATGCACAAATAATGTTATTATAAAATTGCTAAAATTCACATAGACATATTTGGTATAATAAGTACATTACCAAGTAATGAGATATATTTTTTAAAAATATTATTTTCATAAATATATTATAATATTATAATTAATCATATTATATAATATATTATATTATATTATATAACATAATAAAATATATAATATAATATAATATAATATAATATAATATAATATAATATAATATAATATAATACATATAATATAATATTATAGTATATTATTATAATAATATAATATAATATAATTATATTATATTATATTATATATTAATATAATGTAATATAATATAATATAAAGAATATATATAATATTATATTATTATAATATTGTAATATTATATTATTATAATATTATGTCATAGGAGAAGTCGTGGGAGGAGCAAAGAATTTGTAAAAAAGCTAGAGTTTAAGAAGAACAATTTTGTCCTAAAAATAAATTCAAGATTATCACTTCAGAGGTAATCCACATAGACACATCTCCATTAAGCAATCTAGATTACCACTTTGATGATAATCTAGATTACCAAGGCAATCTACATTACTTGCACAAGTGAGATACCAAACAAGGTAATGCATGAGGTTAGGTAATTTAAAGACAAAATTACCAGCAATCTGGATAGATTGTCCCATACCAAACGCCTCCTAAGGGAAAGGGAAGAGAAGGAAGGGGAGGGGAGAAGAAAGGAGGGGGGAGAAGAAAGGAGGGGAAAAATTTGCTTTGTTTGGATATAATTTAATAAGGAGAAGGAAAGGAAAGGGAAGAGAAGAAAAAAATTAATCTTATTTGGATGTAGTTTGTAAGGGGAAAGAAGAAGAATGAGAAACTCTTTTATTTAATAGACAATTATATCCTTTTTATTTTTGTGTTATATATATGTTTTTTTTTGTCATTTCTATTTCTACATATATTAAGATTTTTTTTTGCCAACTACAAATATTAGGATTAGGCAGAAAATACTATGAAGGAAAAAAATTGAGAACGAGAGGATTTCTTTTTGCCTTTATATTCAATAGAAATGAGAAAAGACCACTAGAGTTTAATAAAATATTATATGTGTATTAAAACAATAAGGTACTTTTGTAAATCTATTTTGGATGATTTTTTATTAAAAAGATTACTCCCATTCAACCCCAATTCGGGGTTGAAAAAAATTAGAATTTGGAGGAGAACCAAGGTAAATAATTCCTCCTATATCTTTTCTCTCCATTAAAATTAGAAGACTAAATAAGAGGAAAAAATCTTCTTTCTTCCCTTCCCTTCCTTTAACCCCAATCCAAACCGGTTGTAAGAGAAATTTTAGAAAATCATTAAAAATTTACTATGTTTGGTAAAACCATTTTAAAATTTAGTATTTGATAAAATCGTAAGTTTTTTTAACTAACACAATGTTAAAAATTGAATATTTGGTAAAATCATAAATTACCCTCTATGTGAAAAACACAATTGGTCCATTAAGAAGATTGGTTTATGTTTTTTTCCTTGATTGATACAATCTCAAACCGGTTCAATAATTCAGTGGATTGGTCTTGATTTTTATATGAAATCTAGGAAAGAAAAAAAAACTTAAACCAATTAACTTACTCAACTAATTGTAATTGTAAAAAAAAAACCTAAAGTTGTCTTCTTAAATCTTAATGAACTGATTGGATTATTCAAGGTAGAGAGTAGTTTAGGGACTTGGTAAAAAAAATGGATAATAGATAAAAAAATCACAAGGTTTGCAATTTTTTTACATTTTATTCGCGTTTTCAAATTTTGCCTATAAATGCACAACTTTTACTTTCGTTTATGTCATCTACCAAATCGTCACGCGCGATTTTAACTTAGCTGACATGGAGTAAATGACATTTGGTAGCCTAACGGCATCATACGTGGCAAACAACCCCACCTTTTTTTTCCTCTCTCTCTCTTCTCTCCTTCCTTCCAACTGCTGCCACTTTTTTTCTATTTCTTCTCCTCCTGCATCTCCTCCCACTTAATTCTTCTTCTCCACCACCACCACCACCTCCTCCTCCTCCTCCTCCTCCTCTTCCTCCTTCTTCTTCTTCTTCTTCTTCTTCTTCACCTCCTCCTCCCCATATGGCTCAGCACCATTCTCCTCAACCTCAACCGCTACCATCTTTTATTAATTTCATCTTCTTCTCCACCACCTCCTCCACCTCCTCCTTCTTCTTCTTCACCTCCTCCTCCCCATATGGCTCAGCACCATTCTCCTCAACCTCAACTGCTGCCAGCTTTTATTAATTTCATCTTCTTCTCCACCACCTCCTCCACCTCCTCCTTCTTCTTCTTCTCATCCTCCACCTCCTCCTCCCCATATGGCTGAGCACCATCCTCCACAGCTATGGTCGCCGCCGGCACAATGAAGCACTTCATGCTAAAGTAAGCCACGACGAGGAGCTCATCATACGCACTACACATCATGTGTGGCGACATGATATCGGGGCGGAGATGTTCAATTAAGTACATGGGTCGCCTCCTCTCCTGAAATTGTTGCAGGATGAGGAGGATGGTGCTCAACCATATGGGGAGGAGAAGAAGAAGAAGGAGGGGGAGGAGGAGGAGAAATAAAAAAAATATGGCAGCAGTTGAAAGGAAGGAGAGAAGAGAGAGATGAAAAAAAATGTGGGACTGTTTGCCACGTATTATCCCGTTAGGCTACCAAACGTCGTTTATCTTCATGTCAGCTAAGTTGAGACGGTGCGTGACGATTTGGTAGATGACATTAATAAAAGTAAAAATTGTGCATTTACAGACGAAATTTGAAAATGTGGGTAGAACGTAAATTTTTTGCAAATCTTATAATTTTTTAGTCTATTGTCCCTAAAAAAACTTATGATTTTTCAATACCCAAAACAATTTAAGATTTTGCCAAATATGATTAAAGTTTTTTACGTTTTTTCCAAATTTATTTAAATCTTATTCAATCAAACCATCAAATACATTTCCTACCTGCATGCAATGATGTTAGTAATGATTTTTTTTTTCAAAAATGTAAAATTCAACTTGATTGAATTAAGGTGTACCAAGACCTTTAGAATCAGCTACGAAAGCATAGGTAGCGGTGCTTACACCGCAATATGCTGCTTGATTTGTTTGATTAATTACTAATAAAAAAAAAGAGACATTATTACAAATTGAAGAAATTTCGAATGTCCTTAACTAAATTGAAAATGTCTCGAGGGATAATTGCCTAATGAGTTAATAAATCAGTCAAGCTCCTTGCATTAGATTTAATGGCAACTTTATTCAAATTTTATTTTTGTACATATTATAGAGCTCGTAATATATTACTTGACTCAGTAAAATCCCTATTTAAGAAGCATAGGAACACTTATAAAATAAAGAAATTAGCTAAATATATCATATACTTTATAATTTTTCTTATATATGACCTATACATTAATTTGTCTCAATTATATTATAAACTTTTGAAATTATTCCAATTGAATTCTACCGTCTAGTTACCGTCACCAGCCCCGTTAACCCGGTGACGTGGTGCGCTGATGTGTTCCAAAAAATATTATTTTACTACCCGCAAATCCAACACATTATTTTTTTTTTAAAAAAAAAATAAATTGCCGTGTCACCACTAACTTGCCACGTCACCACCTTCTTCATTATTCTCCTGCCTAATCCAACCAAATCTTCTCTTTTTCTGCGAACCCTAAAATTAAAGTTGTCGCCGCGCCCGTCGCCCTGCCTGCCGCCGAGCATATCGGCCATCCTGTCGGCTAGCTCGTCGCCGTGCCTGTCGCCGATTGCAGTGAGCAGTCTTTGCCGACCGTAGTGAGTAGTCTTGACCAGGTAAGCTAAGTAATGTTTAGGGTTCAGGGTTCGGTTTTGAATGTTAACAGGAGCTCAAAATGCCTGTGATTAGGGTTTAGGGTTCGATTTTGAATCTTAACAGGAGCTCAAAATGTTAACATGAGTTAAGTAATCTGATTTAACTTTCCATTTAATTTTATTTAAGTGAGCTAAGCAGGAGCTCAAAATGTCCCATTCACATGCTCAGAATGAGGATGAGGAAGCACCTATATCCTCAAATTGGAATAGGAGGCCTATGTGTTATCATATGGTTGAAGCTAGGTTGTTTACTTCAAAAATCGAAAAAAAATTCGAAAAGAAAATTTTGGAGGTGTGGCAAGTGGAAGGTATGCTCTACCTTGAATGGTTCAATTTATTTCGTTAATTTGTAGAACAGTAAGTGAATGGTTGTGGATCTTACAGGAAAATTATGAATATTTTGTTTGGCAAGACGAAGAATTTGAACGAAGAAATGAAGTTATACAGTCCTCATCAAAGGTTATTGAAGTTATTCATCAAAAGATTTACCAACTTGAAGAGAAGGTCAACCTATTGGAGCACAAATGTGAACAGATCAAATTGCATAATGGGAGATACAAAATGTTGATTTTTTTTTTATTATATGTGCTTGGTATGTACTTGGATTGTGTTCCAAGGAAACAAAACTTTGAATTATGTAATTCCCTTTGAATTATGTGTTTATGTTTTATGGACAAAAATTATGTTATTGAAGAATGATATTATTGTTTCTATGTTCCTGAACTTTTGGAATGTATTAAAGTTATCCTATGTATTTGGAATGTCTCAAATATATCCTATTTATTTTGAAGCCGATTGAAGAATGTATTCACTGCTATATGAAATTGTATTCAGTTCAAAGTGTTCAGTTCAAATTGTTCATATATGAAACTGTGTTCACTGTGTGCTGTATGAAAGCGTATGATAGTATACATACAGTTCAATGTTATCACATGAACTGGTGACTGTGCTGTTCAAACCAATAAATTGCAGGATTCAATTGCAGTATACATACAAGTAAATGAGACATTACCATGATTCACATGTCATACTAAGATCCTACCATGTATGCACAATCAAGAACATTTCCTTATAATGCTCTAATCTCGATCCATTACTATCAAGTTTCATATATCATGCGAATGATTTACAACATAAAAGTATGACTTGGTACCCTACATGTAAGCATAAGACACACCAAAAGCTTTTCTCCCCCCAATGACCACTCGGCCGAGCCTACCCAAGGCTGACCATACTCAGCCGAGAGCAAGCATGATAGGAGGATAAGGTCTCGGCCATGATTGTGAAGAATCGAGTCATCAATCGCAAGGAAAACTTAATCCGAGGGCTTCCGACCACTCTAGAAAATTGGAGAAAATTTCGGCATGACCTTCCCCCTTTCTCCTTCATATGGCCGGCCCTAAACATTGAGAAAAATGATGAGAAATTCATACGAACAGTAAATACATATCATCCAAACCAAATCTTGGAAGAACATTGGTGGATCGACGAAATCTCACGAGAAAATCGGAGAAAATCCCTAAAGCTTGGGTCGGCTACCCGCCTACCCTTCACAACAAGGTTCGTTCCACTCACCTTGATCAAGGAAGAAGAAAGGACGAGCGATGGCGATCTCGATCTTTCCGACGGCGGCACGAATCTGACACCGACTCCAAGGCTTCCCCTCCTCCCTCTCTCTTCTCTCGGGCTACGTGCGGCTCCAAAAGTGAGCCGCACGGCAGGGGATGAGGGATTTTATTCCCTCATATTCATTTGACCAATATGCCCCTCATATTCACTTAGCCCCTACTCGACTCAATCCCAGTCCCATTCAAGCCCCGATTCAATTCGCACACACGATTTGAACTCGACTATACTAAGACATCTAATGCTTAAGAAGAAAGGAGCATTTAACCAATTAAATTTCATAAGCTGAATTATACCTTCTACTCGTGGCGATTCCGCGGCTCGACCCGACTAACTCCTGATCTGGTGCGCTGCACCAAAAATAAATTTTTATATTAGAAAACATCGGGTCTTACAAAGGATAAGGAATTTATAAAAGAGAATAAAGGATTTAAAACTAGACGGGAGTAGGCATAACACAAAAAGTGGGCAGGAGTTGTCATCAATGACGGTAAAACCATCTCAAAAATGCAATATTAGTGATGGAGATGCTTTTCATTGTAAGGTGATTGCTGATTTGTGACAATCATTTTTACTCGTTAATATTTGCGACAACCAATTGCTAATAACAAATTTTTTGGTAGTGTATGTATGAGTTGTATTGATTAATAAAATTTAATGAATATAATCATTAATTTCAATTTAAATATTAATTTTAGTAACATCAATGAATTAGACCTGCGAAGTTGATGTGTTAGTTATCTTATCAACCACACTCATAACAATTAGTATAAGAGCATGACTTAATGATAAACTTAGTAAGAAAGTCTTAAGTAATTTAATTATTTGTAAGAAAGTCTTAAGTAAGAAAGACTTAAATTTAGACTTAATGATAAATTTAGATTGATGAATTTAATCATAAACTTAAGTTGAATATATCTTAAGTAATTTAATTATTAGTCCAACGAATCTTACCAATAAAGTTAATGGGCTAATTTATCCAGTAGGACTTATTCTATTATTTTTATTTGTTGGTCTAATCAAATCCATCTATTTAGTTGGTCCATATAGAAAAGTATAATTAAAAATCTCAGAAAATAAATTAAAAACATACTTGCTTGATTCAAATCTATCAAGTTTTGTTCTATTGGGCTATTTTGAACTAAGTTTGAGTATTTCTATAAAGCAAGTATTTATTTTGAAATTAATTTCTGAACTAATTTTGCAACTTTGGCAATTCGCCTAATGCTCGGCGTTGTTTGTTCTCTCACACGCCCGATAAGGATAAGGATTGCAACTCGTGTCTTGCTGGAGATATCGTTTCGTAGCCCACTATTTTTAGGAAAAAAGCTAGGCTTGAAAAAGATGAGAGAAAACGGATGGCTAGCGATGTATCATATGTCAGTAGCAAGTGAACATGACGGCAAGGCCAAGTAGGCGGACATTCTTCGTCTTTTATAGGTATGTCAAGTCTTGGTGTCGTACAGTTGAGTGAGTTCATGTGATCTTTGCTAATTGGTTGACATTCTTCTTGCCGTATACTGGTATAGAATATATTTGTATATTCACATTTTTTAGTAAGATCAACTATCATCTATTCCAGGAATGAGGGGAGCTCGAGCGGCATTCATCATAGCTTATAAAAGGATAACTGGCTAAGGAAGCCTAGCTCATTTAGGTCCTGCAATTCCTACCTATCTATCTTCGGTCAACTCGAGAATTAGATAGACCCGACTTTTTCTTTCAAATGAATTGATTTTCGAAATAGTTACTAGGACATGTCCCTAAAGCCTATTGAAAGACAATTTCGTGGTAGGAAAGGAAGTGATTTTTTTGGTGCTATTCTTGTCCCTACATCTGCCCCTACATTATGTCCCGAGTGAGATCAAGCAACGGGACCTTTCATTTTATATTATGTTTCAAGTATGGTTTTTGAACTAATAATCCTTAATCTGTGACCCTACTACACTCAACCCTTCTCTTTCAAGAGAGATTACGACATCAAAAGTTTAGATGCGCCATTATTAGTTAACGATAGGGGTTTAAAGAGTTTCAAGTCTTAGAGATTGGATCACTCGGAAGCCCTAAAGCAGGATATGTAAACTATTTCATAGAACTATAACATGATTAAATCATGATACAATGAAATAAAATAAAGTATGAATAATCTACAACATAATAGATTTAGCGAAAGCATATGATTACCTTAAGCCATTGATATCAGATTATTATTTTGCTACGATGTAAAATTGTGTTCCCTCCTGCGTTCATTCCTCAATAGATATTCCAATACTCTCTTCTTAAACCCTTTATAGATGGTGTGAAAATGTAGAAATGAGTATGAGAACCTATGAGTATTCCAACCTATTTTTATACACAACTTGCCATCAAATATGGTAAGATAGGCTTGAACCAAGCTTAAGATACATAAACATGGGTAAATCGGTAAAACCATATAATATGTGAATCATATTAGGATAGCAACGTGGGCACATGGTCCACATCAGATAATGACGCGCAGTATGTCTAATTTTATGGCCACGTCTAGGGGGTTATTGTATCATCATTGTGTTGGTTGAAATGATCACACTAGAGAAGGGGTGAATAGTGTATTTACTAATCAATTAGTCTAAATCTGATTTTAATCGTTTCTTTGATTACTTTAGGAAAATTATAATTCGACGACTAAATACGGAACCGATAAATGATAAAGCAATTAAAACAAACAAGATATCAATGCAAACACAAGAATTTATAGTGGTTCGACCCCAATGTCTACTCCACTACCTAAGCACCCCCCGCTTAGGATTTCCAAACTAACTTTACTAGATTTTCTTGTTTCCTTTACAACGAGGACAATTTCAATAGAGAGTCTACGTACGCTCTCACACTGAAGGCACTTCCACACCCGAAAGTCTCCGCCTTCCTACCGAGAGCACTCTCCCACCTCAATCCTAAGGACAACAAGAACTAATGCTAGTAAACTAAGTTTACAATGGTGGGTTTAAGCCTTAATACCAAGGCAACCACCAACTCAATCAAACCTAGCAATCTAGGTTTACACACTTGATGTACAATCAAAATAAACAACAAAATACAATAACAATTGGAGCAATAAATCAATCAAACTATACTGAGCTCCAAAAGATACACCCTGGTCCTCTTGATGCCTTGAGATGATGAATCGATAAATCTTGAAGACTAAATCAAGGTGTTATCCTAGAAACTAGGTATTGCAGAGGGATGGCTCAAGAAATGCTTTAGAATGATCAAGAATTGGCTCAATGGAAGCTTGAATCAATTGTTAAGTTGTTTTAAGGAAGGATGGAGAGGAGTATTTATAACCCCTCAATGAAATGGCAGCTCAACGGGCGGAAAACTAGTCGTTTCCGCCGTCCGATCGCTTGTCGATCGATCATCGGTCGACCGACGGGTCGACTGAATGAGTCGTGGCTTCAGCGATCCGCGATCCGGTCGACTGACGCATGCACTGCCATTTTTTTGCCTCTGTCGGCTGACCAACCGGTCGACTAAAAATTGGACAGACTGGGCAATTTTCTATTTTGCTTGGGTTTTTCTACTCGTTTGGGTTCCGTCTTCGCTAAGTCTACTTATATAATATTTATTAACTTTAAGTTAAATAACTTTAAAACATAAATGTTATATAAGGATTACCCCCATTTGGATTCAATAAAAATATCCAAAAAATCAAAATCCTTAAGAATCAAAATATAGTTTTTGGGGTCTAGTACAAATTTTTCAAAAACAGAAATTTCCTAATCTCCCGGGTCAAATATGGGTATGCTAAAGGCTTCCAAAATTTCCTTTAAAATACTTAGTTATCTAGTTTTGACCCAAGGAACAATTACCGTCATTTTTTATGTCAAGTAAATGTCTAGGACATATAGCCCTCCAAGGAGCTCCCTAGGCTTAGTGAATTTCAGGATGATTTTGGGTTTTCATATTTTGGGGTTCGGGATTGGTTTTTGAGTTTCTTAGCATCACCATGAGGATTTACAATTTATCTAGACACCCTAAACCTAAACTCTAACTTCTCGAATAATCTCGAGCGTCGACGAGCATCCTTATGATTTCCTAATTTCTTCGATATTTTTGATCGAGGACATTGTGCGCTAACAGATATGGAACCTGAAAGATTTCTCAAAAAAATATTAGTTTCATGTTTGTTATTATCAAAACCGAGATTAAGACCAAGGTAGAAAACCTTAGGCCAACACATTGGTCCTATCATTACTACTGGTTGGAAAGTGGCAAGGAAGAGCAAAATACAAAATCACTCTTCCATAAGAAAGGCATTATATGGAGTAGACACTCAACCCGCCCCCAGTTGTTTTTCAATTGGCCTTTCACACTCACTTTACTTATCCTACTTATCCTACTTGTGTTAGGGTAGGATAAAAAGAAGAAAGAGCCTACTATGGGTCATACTTGGGGGAATATATGAAAGAAATAGTGCCCTTGAGCCAATCACATATTGATGTGAAGGGAACTATTTTTGGTTAATGAATAACATGAGACAATTTTTCATCATATGGTGCATCTATATTTTGTATATATTAGATTGTGATGAACCCCATGGACCTGGGCAATTGATTCCAATGCCATGATGAGATCATGCCAGTGAGACTTGGAATCCAAATGCCCCTGTTCTAAATGTTCCATGTCGTAGGATCATCAATTAGAGGATTGATGATTCCGGATAGATTGGTGCACTTGGTACATGCCTTATACGATAAGGGGTAGCTGATCTCACACTTATCTATGAGCTGTCATTTAATGTACAAGTGTAGGTGCTCATTAGGGAATGGTTCACTGAACGGACCTATACGAGGAACACAGAATGTAATCCTTATATGAGTGTCGATAGGATGTTCCCCAGGTGATAGTAGGTGCAAGCAGTCCTTAGACCTGAGGTTGTCATGGTTACCTTGTGAGTGTCGACCCATTGCTTTGGACTTATCCTTACGTGGCCTTTAGTGTCATGTGCCGGATACCTCTAGGCATGGGAAAGCACCCATGGAGGTATGTGAGCAACCAATATGGAATCATGCAAGTGTCCATGTAAGAGGAGATAATATCCTATGTGTCCATGCAAGTGTCGGCTCAAGAATCTCTGACCAGAGTAGATATGAATGTCGAAAAAAGGTTTTCTGACATGTCATTATTGAGATGATGACTTGGCAGGTAGAATACATATGAATCAGTATTAGGATTTGACACTTTTTCCATACCCTAGCCGTATTCGGGACATTGTAACTGAGGGACTTAGTTGCAAGGTAACTAATCAACGAAGGGCGTTCGATCCCTATAGATTGAACATCATACTATCCGGGTAGTCATGATACGTTGCTAGACGTCAATCTTCACTTTTGAGTGGAGTCTCTCACGACCACACTAAAGGGGTTTAGTGGTGGCTCGTAAAATTTGAATAGAAGTCATTCTATCGGATCCGACTCTCCGTTATGCACAACTCACTGCTGACTTAGTGTGGGGCCCAATGGGTCACACACAACAGGCTAACATCGTAACGGACCTTATGAGATCGATAATGTCTGAATGTGGCCCTATATGTCTACTAGCATGGACATGATGTAACTCGACCACGGATCTCGTTTACGGACATGATAGGAAAATTATTTAATAATAGGAATGAATGCGCGAGGAAGGAGTTCCTAGGTAACCCTAATTTGTAGGACATCTCTAAATTGTAGGGATTGACACATGATAATATTTCATGTAGTTGATTAAATTTAATTATGAATTAAATATTTAATTAACTACTTGACCGAGAATATATTTAATTATAAATTAAATATAATTTGATTTTGAATCAAATATACATGGTGGGAAAATTAGTTTCTAACCATGAGCCTGACCGATTAATGGGTAATTAATTTATTTGGATAAATCCTAATTAATAAGAATTTGATTTATGAAGATAAATCATAAAATTAATAGATATATGATTTATGTGGATAAAGTCCACATAACATCGTAACGGATCTTATGAGATAAACACTACTAGAAATTGAGTCTTCAGCAACGGCTATCAGCAACGGCCGCTCAAGCCGTTGCTATTTGCAACGGCATTCTTACGGCCGCTCGAGCCGTTGCAGATATGTTGTATCTGCAACGGCTTTCTAACGGACATACGAGCCATTGCTGATAATGTTAATTATCAGCAACGGCTTTTTAACGGACAAGTGAGCCGTTGCGGATGATAACTTATTAGCAACGGCTTGCTAACGGACAAGTGAGCCGTTGCTGATGATAACTTATTAGCAACGGCTTTCTAATGGGCGAGTGAGCCGTTGCTGATAAGTTTATATAGGGCACGCGGTCGTGCCCGACCCTTCTTCCTCCCGCTGCCGACGCCGACGCCGCCGACATTTTCAGGTATACCTCGTCGGCCGGCCGTCTCTTCCCGTTGCGGCCTGCGGGAAATCCGACCGAAACCCTAAAAATAGGGTTTTGGCCGGCGGCGGATGGCCGCCGCCGGACCTTGTACAGTGGCCGGACAATGTGTCCGGCCACTGTACGCCGGCGCCGGAGTCCACCTGACTCCGGCGCCGGAATTTGTAGATTAATATATAATTTTTTATTATTTTTTAATTGTTAATTAATTGTTAATTAATTATTTAATTAATTGTTTAATTTGTTAGATTAATTATTAGGGTTTAGATTAATTTCGGAATTGTCCACTTCGGACGCGCGCCGGAATCGTCCACTTCGGACTTGCGCCGAAATCATCCACTTCGGACGCGTGCCGGAATCGTCCACTTCGGACGCGCGCCGGAATCGTCCAATATGGACTCGAACTGTCTTGAAACATTTAGAAAATAATCATGCATCCGACGAGTTCATATGTTTCACGTACGCATCGACGAGTCGGATATGATTTAGCAAAACCTTAGATCCGTTCGGGGATTGTATGTTCGTGTAAAAGAAGTAGATGATCTTTTATACGACGTACAATTCTTGAATTGTCCCTGATTGGACAATTTGGGAATATAGTTATTTGTACTGCACTTACGTTTTTATTTTAACTGTTAACTAATTATTCTAAATTTCGGCAACATCTCTCTTGTTCTCCGATACGCGCCCAGATGATATGCGTATTCGGAGAACTGTAGGGAGATGCTGCCAAAATTTAGAATGAAGTTAACGGTTAAAATAAGTACTTAGTGCAATATAAATAACATAAATCCCGAATGGAATAGGACAATCTCACCTAAAGACATTAACCAAAGAAATTGTCATTGATTGACAGAATCATGTCGGCTGATCGAAGTTGGATGTACCGACGTCTTGATCATGGAGCTTTAACAAATGAGTTTCGATTAGGCGTAACGTACTTCCTAAATTTCGCCTATTCGAATCGGAATTTCGTTAGCATGGGTGATCAAATTCGATGTCCGTGCCGCATTTGTTCAAATGGACGATTTTTGGATCGGGAGACTGTCACTCTGCATCTATATACCAAAGGATTTGCACCAAGATATTTTCTATGGACTTGTCACGGGGAGTCACGCGAAGTCGGGACGTCGAGCAATCCTATCGTTCAGACATATGGTGAATCTTCTTATGCTGGTGCTTCTTCATCCAGTCAATGTAATCCCTATAGAACTATGATACTTGATAGTCTTGGGGATCAATTCCACCTGAATGATAATGTTGATCGGCCAGTTCTTCAGACATCAGTCCCACCAGATACTACAACGGTTGATATCACACAAGTACAAACTGCGGTAGAGATTGAATTACCGAATAAAGAAACTGCAAAATTTTATGAGATGTTGAAAGCTGCCGATGAACCTTTGTATGAGAATTACCGAATATTTGAGTTTGTGAGTGGACCGTCGCGACTTGTGTCGTGCTATAGCGGATATTTTGTTAATGGGTATAAATTTCACACGGTTGAATATTCATTTACAAAGGAGACGATGAATGCTGGGGTCTGCGTGAAAGGGACAACCTATGTTGAATGTGATATGGATTTTTATGGACTGGTGGAAGAAGTGATAGAGTTGCACTACTTCGGCTTAAAATCAGTGATCCTATTTAGATGTCATTGGTTCGATACAACAGAAAGGGGCATGAAAGTTCATCCAAAATACAAACTTGTTGAGGTTAATTACAAATCAAAATTGGCAGCAAATGAGCCTTTTATATTGGCATCACAAACCGAACAAGTATATTACGCGAAGTATCTGGCTCGAAATAAAGATAGAGCAGATTGGCGTGTAGTCTGTAAGACAAAAGGTAGAGGAAAAATTGATCCGATAGTAGAAGAAAATGAGCTGATACCTGATATGACACATGGTTTCTATCAAGAAGATGATCCTCCTGCTGTAGATCGTATTATTCCAATACTCGAGGATGCAGACACAACGTCAATTCAATTAGAAGTTGAATATGCTGATGATGACGATCATGAAATTGAGGAAGCTGGAGATGAAGAAGATGAAGAAGAGGAAGAAGAGGAAGAATTCGAAGACTATTATTCAGATGATGAGGAATAATTGTAAAGTATATATTTTATTAAATATATATCTACTTTTTATACAATAATCTAATTATATGTCTGTTCGACAGATATGACTCGTCGTGGTTATCGACGCAGGAGAGCTTCGGAGTCTCCGATCGGTGAGACTCCAGCACTTACTCATGCTGCTGATCCTCCTGTTGCTGATCCTCATGCGGATGATTCTGCCGAGGCTAGTACATCCAGACGCAGGCGGCCACGCGGGCCGAACTGGTGGCAGCCTCCACCAGCACAGAGTCACGTAGATTGATTAGCGTGATTGGGGAGCGATAATATATCATGAATTATGAATCATTACAAATTCATTATATCATAATATAATATTAAAATTTATTTTTGTTGTGCAGGTTCGAGCAAGAAGAAGTGCCGAGGAGCATTTCTTCTACTATTCGACGATACATGCACGGGGCATGGCCTACGTGGTCTCATGTGCCTAGCGACCACGTCGACATGTTATGGCGCGAGTGTGAGGCACGTATTATTTTATTTTTTACATGCATATGATTAATATTGGTACTGATATTATTATTTTGCAGGCTCGCTTTACATGGGCCGAGGACCAGAGGCCATTCATTTACGCTGCCTGGGAGGCTATTTCCCGTGCGAGGTACAACGGGCAGCTGGGGCAGGCTCGGTCCCAGGCGATGGCCCGAGCTGGGACCACTAACATCGCGGAGACTCGGGGATACGGCCCCGATTAGATTACTCCGGATATACGGGACCAGCTTGTGGGAATATGGTCGACGGATCGATGGCAGGAGGTTTCTCGGAATGCGGCTAGAAACCGCATGTCGAGGGGAGCAGCGCGTCACACCAGCGGCTCTGTTCCATTTGCAGTGCACGTGAACCGTATGGTAAGTATATCTTTTAATTATATATTTTATTTGTTACTATGTGTACTAATTAATGTATTTGTTTTGTAAATGAAGACGACGGTGTCGGATGACGGGACTGTCCAGCGACCCTCCCCGATGGCGGTGTTTGAGCGGACTCACCGTCGAGCACATGGGACGAGGGAGTACATCGACAACCGCGCTGCATACATTATGGTAACTATATATTTGTTTAAATTATTCATTATATATTTATAATTTAAGTTTTATGATAAATATTAAACAAAAAATCAAACTCGAGTAGGAGACCTACAGCCAGACGATGGTGCAGCGCGGGGGTACCCCCGAGGACTTTGACGCAGCAACGTGGGTCGAGGCCGCAGGTGGCTGGGACCATGGCCGCGTATATGGCTTCGCAGATAGTGGTCATGCGCGAGCCGTACTAGGGCCGCTTGGGGCACCGACCCCTCCGGTCGCTGGTGAGCGGCCGTCCACCTCTAGATCCAGTTATGATCATAGTAGCAGAATAAGGACTCTAGAGGACACGGTCGCGCGTCAGACTGAGATAATGGAGCGCCAGAGTCAGATGATGGCGGATATACAAGCTATGCTACGCAACATGTCAGGTCATCCCGAAGCAGGCATCATCTAATCCATCATCCTCGAGTCAGTCCACGCCGTTGTACACTCAAGCACTCCAGACCCCGCTATATGATCCAGGCCATCCTCCATTGTCATCGTGAGATTTTGTTTATATTGACTTTGTTACTGAGATATTGAACTTGTTTAATTTATATTGACTTTGTTACTGAGATATTGATACTTTAATTTTGCATTTGAATTATTTTTATACTATCGTGGATGATTATCAATATAAATATAATTGTTTTGATGTGTATCTTGGTGTGTTTGTGATGTGTGAATGAATGTGTGTATGAGTGTATGGGTGTGTGAGTTATGTATCAGATAATGTATCAATTTATCAATGGAAATTTGGAATTTTAAATTTTTTCGTTACTAGGTTCACATCATCAGCAACGGCTTTCCCACGGCCGTCCGTGGGAAAGCCATTGCTAAAAGTGTATCGAAAGCCGTTGCTGATGACCTACAACAACGGCTTAGCGACAGGATTTTACTAATGGTGTTGCTACGAACTCAGCGGCCATTGCTATTAATGTTATCAGCAACGGCTCCGGGTCCGTGGCAAAATCGTTGCTGATAATATTTTTAGCAACGGCTCGAGCAGCCGTTGCGGAACCGTTGCTAAGTTATCAGCAACGCGACTTTCTGCCACGGCTCCATTGCAACGGCTCGGCCGTTGCTGATGCGCTTCAGCAACGGCTCAGCAACGGCATCAGCCGTTGCTGATGCCCATTTTTCTAGTAGTGAAAGTCCGAATGCGGCCATGATAGGAAAATTGTTTTCTATAGGAACGAATGCGCGAGGAATGAGTTCCTCAATAATCCTAATTTGTAGGGCATCCCTAAATTGTAGGGATTGCCACATGATAATATTTCATGTAGTTGATTAAATTTAATTATGAATTAAATATTTAATTAACTACTTGACCGAGAATATATTTAATTATGAATTAAATATAATTTGAGGAAAATTAGTTTCTAACCATGAGCCTAACCGATTAATGGGTAATTAATTTATTTGGATAAATCCTAATTAATAAGAATTTGATTTATGGAGATAAATCATAAAATTAATAGATATATGATTTATGTGGATAAATCATAATTCTATTAATTAATAAGAAATTAAATTATTTAAATTAACCTATTTTCTATTGTTCAGGGAATTTGTTTATTTAGATAATTATCATTCTTGTTTATAGACTCTTAATTTATGGAGATAAACTAAAGTTTATATTTTATTTGATTTAATTAATTTTGAATTAATTATGAAGCTATTAAAATATAAATTAATTTAGGAGGCAAACTCCAAAATTTTAAATTCTGGTGAGAGTGTTTTGGGCCGGGTCCACCTTTGTAGCCCCCCCCCTCTCTATAAATGTTGGCCGAACACCCCATGGGAGGGGTTGATGAATTAGTTCTTTCTCCTCCTCTCCATTGGTGGCCGACCATCTACTTCCTCCTTCTCGGTCTTTTACGAAGCCAAATTGGACGTGTCTTCTACTTGGGTGTGCCGCCTACTTCATCCACTTGGAGGATTCCGAAAAAGGACAACGAGGTATTTTTTGATCTACCTCCTCTTTCCATTGTTTTCTCATCTCCTCTTCCTCTCGTTTTGGAGCCCAATTCTTGGTGGAAGGGCTGGCCTAGCTTTTGAGGTTTCGGGGTTTGAGAAAGCATCTCCGTTGAGCCATGACGAGTCGGATTGTTCGCCGCCCCTTTGTTGCAAGGCGCTTGGTGTGGACTATCATTGGAGGATGTGCGTGTGCGTGTCTTGATACGGGAATAGGAGCACCCTATCCAACTACGGTATAAGGTATATCTTCCCCCAACTACGGGAATAGGAATAGGAGCGTCTTGATTGAATTCCTTAATTGTTGATAAATAGATCGCTATTTTAGGATGTTTTAAATTTTTTAAATGACTATTTTCGCTGTGTTTCTTATTCTCATCCACTCCTTTAAGGGAAGGCCAAAGAAAGTGTTGGCTTGACTTCCTAAGCTGGCTTTCTACAGAGCACCTAGTTAGTCGAAAGATACTTATTCATCCAATCCCTAGGAAATACTCTCTACTTGTATGTGTGTTTCTTATGGTGGCTAGCTACTCATCTTGATCTTATGCAGACGGTTTTGGTTTGTAGCCACCATCTAAGAGCAAACATTTTTCCGTGTCTTGTACGACATTTGCCTTCTCCGTGTCTAAGAGCAACCATCTCAGAAATATTATTTTTCTTTATTTTAAAAAAAACTTAAATAATTTCAAATATATATATAAGCAACATATCATTTCTGCCTAAACTCTCTCCCCTCAAATTTTTGCCACTTTCCCCATGTCACGCCCCGACTCAGGTACGCGTGACTAGCTAGGGTACGTGTCGATACCCCGAAGCCTACACTATGCACTGACCAACAACTCATAAAAACACAACCAGACTGATAGTGAAATCGTAAACAAAGCAATAGTACCAAACTGTATTAGTTGTTTGAAAATAATTTAACCAAACCAAGTTCGAAACACCACAAGTTTTAAAATAACATCTAAAGGTTTTTCAAAGAACATCTCAATGTTTTACAAAACAACACAGTGCATACACACGACTCTACTGAGACACGACTAGGACTAATAATTGCCAGCTACGAGATCTGCACCCACGTCCGCCCTCCAATCGCACCATGCCACCAAGCCGTACCTCACTGGTTGGGCTATGCAAAATAACAATAATGAAATCGTGAGTTCACAAGGAACTCAGTGAGCGGTTCTTTCGAACCTCTACTTAAAACCTCGGCAAGATAATATATATAAGGTATGATATAAATAGGGAATTTAAATACGATCACACCATAGAAGTTAATCAGTTTGCCAAGACAGAAGAATGGATGAACCGGCCTCTCGGGCCCTTGTCCATTTCACCAACTCGGCCACTAATGGCCTAAATATATATATAGAATGTTCGGTTCTTCCCTCTACGTAGCCGGTCGGCCTACCCAAAACCAGCCCATAAAGGCATCTCAATATGAACTTTCATGATTCGGATTCGTCGACTAGGATGGCCACTAGCCTTAAAATCCTTCGGGTTAGGGATAGCTAGTCCCACCCAACTCGGGTCTACCGTCAGTGTGGCCCACTAACGAAATCTCAAGACCCTCCGCCACTCGGGTCTAACACTTAGCGGGCCCGCTGGTGCAATCTCAAGACCCTATAAACCACTAAGGCTCGTGGTAGCCGTTCGGCTAATATCACTCCTCAGTAGACCATCTCAACCACAACCTAAACCAGGTCGTGCAAGTTTTTCTGTGTTTTGCTTTCCGGGCGTTGCCCATGTCCGACCCTTCCCTTCGGGTCACACTACGAGGATATTGATATCCGCTAACCATCCCCAGGTGTAAAACCTAGTAAGTGTACTTGTCTCTAAGTTAAATGTCATAACTAGGTATCGAAACCATTCTCTATAAAATTGTTAGAACTTACCGACTATGGATAAGTACTCAGCTTACCATTGTCAACGACACTTGCCAAAAATAATCATGAGCAACAATCATCATGTGAAAGCCGAATAAAAGAGGTTAAATTCCATTAACTAAACCGATAAGGAATATGCAATAAACATAGCAACAATTAAACATAATATCTAAAAATTTATGAAACCTTTCCTTTGATTCAGGTACCATAACGATCCTATCCATGTATGCATTAGCAAGAACATTTCCATAACCATGAGAATATAAATCTAAAGTTGCTATCAATATCTAAGATGAACACTAAGCATGTAAGTAGGAATCAAGATGACATAGCATGAAACCCGACGTATAGATCTGAACAGTCCCGAATTTTCCACCCCTTTCCATTGCTCGGCCGACTCAAGTAAGGTAACACCCTGTTCGGCCGAGCCCTCTAAGGAAGATGGACATGTTTGCGACAACAACACAAGCATCAATCCAAGATCTAAAATATAACAAACATAAAATGATCCGCGAGTTGCAAGACGAGTGAGGAAATTGGGAAAAATTTTGGCATGACCTTTCCCCTTTTTCCTCCACTCATCCAGCCCACAAATTGCAAAAAAAAAAGTTTTAAAACATAATATCACAGATATACACATCGATTAAAGTTTTAACACGAGGAAATGCGTCGATCGGCAAGAAACTCGCGAATGAACCCCGATTTCAAAACTGCTAGTGTCGGCCACCCGCCTCCCTTCATAAACACACTAACCACTCACCTTGATTGGATCCCAAGGTGACCTCGATGAAGACGAGCTCTGATTTCCTCAAGCGTCGATGCAAACTTGGTGCCGACAAGATCCCTCTCGCTCCCCCTTCCTCTTGGGCTACGTGCGGCTCTCTTATTGAGCCGCACAGCTGGCTTGGGTGAGGGGTTTTATTCCCCTCATCCAATGACTCATTTACCCCCGATCACTTACATACCTCCTCATCCGACTCCACCTAACCCGGATCAAGTCCCAACTCGATCCGCGAACTAAAACTCAAACCAAACTTGAGCCAACCAATATACTCATCCACTCAATCACCAATATTTAGTTATGATTTAAATTAATTTTACCTGCTATTCGAGGCAATCACGCGACTCGACCCGGCTAGCTACCGACTCGATAGGCTGCACCACAAAAAAGTTGATATTAGGAAACCCCCGGTATTACAACCTTCCCCCCTTAAGGGAAATTTGTCCTCGAATTTTGTAGATTCATACGGACTTACCACTTCTTCTTAACAGGGAAGGGTAACGTTCCCTCATGTCCCACTGTACTTCCTAGGTAGCTTCCTGCCCGGTGTGATGCTCCCACCTAACTTTTACCAAGGGAATTTCCTTGGACCTCAGCTTCCTGATCTGCCAGTCAAGTATCTCCACTGGCCTCTCCTCATACGAGACCGTCGTGTCCACCTCAACCGCAGTCGGCTCAATTATATGGGACTCATCCCTCACATATCTTCGGAGCATTGACACATGGAAAACTGGATGAACTCTGCTCAGACTAGGAGGCAAAGTCAGCTCATAAGCCACCGGGCCTCTTCGCTTGAGAATAGGGAAAGGCCCAATGAACCTAGGGCTCAACTTTCCATTCTTTCCAAATCGGACCATCCCTTTCATGGGGGAAACTTTTAGGAACACCAAGTCGCCCTCAACAAACTCCAACTCTCTGGCTTTTTTATCGGCATATATTTTCTAGCGACTCTGAGCCGCCAACAGCCTTTCTTTTATCAGTTGTACCTTCCTCACGGCCTCTTTGACCAAGTCAGGACCTACCATGAGAGTCTCTCCGATCTCAAACCAGCCCACAGGGGACCTACACCGTCGCCCATATAATGTCTCGAAGGGAGCCGTGCCAATGCTACTATGATAGCTATTGTTGTAGGCGAACTCAATCAATGGCAGGTCTTTCTCCCAACCGCCTGCTAGGTCCAAAACGCAAGCCCTCAGCATATCTTCCAAGGTTTGGATAGTTCTCTCTTACTGTCCGTTTATCTGCGGATGGAAAGTCGTGCTGAAACACACATGAGTGCCCAAGGCTTCTTGGAAAGACTGCCAAAATCGGGTTGTGAACTGGGTACCTTGATTTGATACGATCATCACTGGGGTACCGTGATAAGCCACAATCCTGTCTAGAAACAGTCACTTCCACTCGGGGTACTGCGGTCTTCGTTAACCGATCCACTACCACCCAAATGGAATCAAAACCTCCTCAACTCGGTCACTAGGTCCATGGTGATCTTCTCCCACTTCCACTCGGGGACCTCAAGGTTCTGCAGCAGCCCCGCGGGCTTCAGATGTTCGGCCTTCACCTGCTTGCAGACCAAACATTTGGATACAAACTCTACTACCTCTCTCTTCATGCCCTTCCACCAGTAATGTTGCCTTAAGTCTCGGTACAATTTGGTGGCTCCCGAGTGCATCGTATAAGTGGAACAGTGACCCATTTCCAAAACCTGTGAGCGAACCTCTGTCATATTAGGCACTACCATTAGGTCTCTAAACCATAGGACACCCTCTGAGTCGACCCTGAATCCATCATCAGCGTCATCTCTGCGGACCAGATCTCTTGTCAGAGAACAAAATATGTCCTCCTCCTATGCGGTACGCAACATGTCCACCAAGATGGACTGTACCTGCAGAAATGCACCACCAGGGTCCCCGATGCTGACACAGTCAGGGTTGCTCCCCCATCCAGGCATAGCGCTAACTCTTGAGTTAGGGGCCTTCTTCTGATTTCCAAATGAGACAAATTGCCCATGGATTTTCTGCTCAAAGCATTCGCTACCACATTGACTTTACCCGGATGATACATAATAGTGCAATTATAGTCCTTCAAGAGCTCCAGCCACCTTCTCTGCCTGAGGTTCAGCTCTTTTTGGGTAATCAAGTACTGGAGACTCTTGTGATCTGTATAAATCTCACAAGTCTCTCCATACAGGTAATGACGTCAGAGCTTTAGTACAAAAACCACCTCTGTCACACTGGTTGGTCGGCCAATCCAAGTCTCTCTATGAACTTTCGATAGTACCCGGCCAATCCAAGAAAGCTGCGGATCTCAGTTACGCTGGTTGGCCACTTCTAGTTCTGCACCGCCTCAACCTTTGTAGGGTCTACTCGTATCCCTTCCTTGGACACTACATGGCCTAGGAACCCTACACTTCCTAACCAAAATTCGTACTTGGAGAATTTGGCAAACAACCGGTGCTCTCTGAGGGTTTCCAGGACCATCCTCAAGTGCTCGGAGTGCTCCTCCTCACTCTTGGAGTAACCAAGATGTCGTCAATGAAGACGGTCACAAAACTATCCAGGTACTCCTTAAATACCCGGTTCATCAGGTCCATGAAAGCAACAGGTTCATTGGTTAGACCAAAAGACATCACTAGGAACTCATAGTGGCCATAACGAGTCCTGAAGGTAGTCTTAGGCACATCGCACTTCCGAATTCTCAGCTGATGGTATCATAACCATCCTATCCATGTATGCATTAGCAAGAACATTTACATAACCATGAGAATATAGATCTAAAGTTGCTATCAATTTCTAAGATGAACAACAATCACATAATAAAATTTGAATCTAACACTAAGCATGTAAGTAGGAGTCAAGACGACATAACATGAAACCCAGCGTATAGATCTGAACAGTCCTAAATTTTCCACCCCTTTCCATTGCTCGGCCGACTCCCTGTTCGGCCGAGCCCTCTAAGGAAGATGGGCATGTTTGCGACAACAACACAAGCATCAATCCAAGATCTAAAATATAACGAACATAAAATGATCTGCGAGTTGCAAGACGAGCGATGAAATTGGGAAAATTTTTGGCATGATCTTTCCCCTTTTTCCTCCACTCGGCCAACCCACAAATTGCAAAATAAATAAGTTTTAAAACATAATATCATAGGTATACACATCGATTAAAGTTCTAACATGAGGAAACGCGTCGATCGGCAAGAAACTCATGAAAAAACCCCGATTTCAAAACTGCTAGGGTCGGCCACCCGCCTCCCTTCATAAACACACTAACCACTCACCTTGATCGGATCCCAAGGTGACCTCGATGAAGATGAGCTCCGATTTCCTCAAGCGTCGATGCGAACTCGGCGCCGACAAGATCCCTCTCGCTCCCCCTACCTCTTGGGCTGCGTGCGACTCTCCTATTGAGCCGCACGGCTGGCTTGGGTAAGGGGTTTTATTCCCCTCATCCAATGACTCATTTACCCCCGATCACTTACTTACCTCCTCATCTAACACTACTAGAAAAATGGGCATCAGCAACGAGTGATGCCGTTGCTGAGCCGTTGCTGAAGATCATCAGCAACGGCCGGAGCCGTTGCAATGGAGTCGTGGCAGAAAGTCGCGTTGCTGATAACTTAGCAACGGATCAGCAACGGCCGCTCGGGCCGTTGCTAAAAATATTATCAGCAACGGTTTTGCCACGGACCCGGAGCCGTTGCAGATAACATTAATAGCAACGGCCGCTGAGTCCGTAGCAACGCCGTTAGTAAAATCCCGTCGCTAAGCCGTTGCTGTAGGTCATCAGCAACGGCTTTCGATACACTTTTAGCAACGGCTTTCCCACGGACGGCCGTGGGAAAGCCGTTGCTGATGATGTGAACTGGGTAACGAAAAATTTTAAAATTTCAAATTTCCATTGATACATTGATACATTCTGATACATAACTCACACACCCATACACTCATCCACACATTCATTCACACATCACAAATACACCAAGATATACATCAAAACAATTATATTTATATTGATAATTATCCACAATAGTATAAAAACTATTCAAATGCAAAATTGAAGTATCAATATCCAAACAAAATAAATTAAATAAGTCCAATATCTCAGTAACAAAGTCAATATAAAAAAAATCCCACGATGACGATGGAGGATGGTCTAGATCATATGGCGGGGTCTGGAGTGCTTGAGTGTACACCAACGTGGACTGACTCGAGGACGATGAATTAGATGATGCCGAAGAGATGCCTGCTTCGGAATGACCTGACATGTTGCGTAGCATAGCATGCATCTTCGTCATCATCTGACTCTGACGCGCGACCGTCTCCTCTAGAGTCCTTATTCTGCTACTATGATCATAACTGGATCTAGAGATGGACGGCCGCTCACCAGTGACCGGAGGGGTCGGTGCCCCAAGTGGCCCTAGTACGACTCGTGCATGACCACTATCTGCAAAGCCATATACGCGGCCATGGTCCCAGCCACCTGCGGCCTCGACCCACGTTGCTGCGTCAAAGTCCTCAGGGGTGCCCCCCGCTGCACCACCGTCTGGCTGTATGTCTCCTACTCGAGTTTGATTTTTTGTTTAATATTTATCATAAAACTTTAAATTATAAATATATAATGAATAATTTAAACAAATATATAGTTACCATAATGTATACAACGCAGTTGTCGATGTACTCCCCCGTCCCATGTGCTCGACGGTGAGTCCGCTCAAACACCGCCATCGGGGAGGGTCGCTGGACAGTCCCGTCATCCGACACCGTCGTCTACATTTACAAAACAAATACATTAATTAGTACACATAGTAACAAATAAAATATATAATTAAAAGGTATACTTACCATACGGTTCGCGTGCACTGCAAATGCAACAGAGCCGCCGGTGTGACGCGCTGCTCCCCCCGACATGCGATTTCTAGCCGCATTCCGAAAAACCTCCTGCCATCGATCCGTCGACCATATACCGACGAGCCGGTTCCATATATCCGGAGTAATCCAATCGAGGCCGTATCCTCGAGTCTCCGCGATGTTAGTGGTCCCAGCTCGGTCCATCGCCTGGGACCGAGCCTGCCCCAGCTGCCCGTTGTACCTTGACCAAGAAATAGCCTCCCAGGCAGCGTAAATGAAGGGCCTTTGGTCCTCGGCCCATGTATAGCGAGCCTGCAAAATAATAATATCAGTACCAATATTAATCATCATGCATGTAAAAAAAATAATAATACGTGCCTCAAACTCGCGCCATAACATGTAAAAAAATAATCATCATGCTCCTCGGCACTTCTTCTTGCTCGAACCTGCACAACAAAAATAAATTTTAATATTATATTATGATATAATGAATTTGTAATGATTCATAATTCATGATATATTACCGCTCCCCAATCACGCTAATAAATCTACGTGACTCTGTGGCTGGTGGAGGCTGTCACCTATTCGGCCCGCGTGGCCGCCTGCATCTGGATGTACTAGCCTCGGCAGTATCATCGGCATGAGAATCAGCAACAGGAGGATCAGCAGCATGAGTAAGTGTTGGAGTCTCACCGATCGGAGACTCCGAAGCTCTCCTGCGATGATAACCATGACCAGACATATCTGTCGAATAGACATATAATTAGATTATTGTATAAATAGTAGAGATATATTTAATAAAATATATACTTTACAATTATTCCTCATCATCTGAATAATAGTATTTGAATTCTTCCTCTTCTTCCTCTTCTTCCTCTTCTTCATCTTCTTCATCTCCAGCTTCCTCAATTTCATGATCGTCATCATCAGCATATTCAACTTCTAATTGAATTGACGAGTCCTGGATCGAGTCCCGACTCGATCTACGAACTAAAACTCAAACCAAACTTGAGTCAACCAATATGCTCATCTACTCAATCACCAACATTTAGTTATGATTTAAATTAATTTTACCTGCTATTCGAGGCGATCACGCGACTCGACCTGGCTAGCTCCCGAATCGATGGGCTGCACCACGATAAATTTTATATTAGGAAACCCCGGGTATTACACCCCATCTAATTTTTTTCCTCCCAAATTTTTATTCCATTTAAATTTGAAATCAAAGTTTTTACCCTACTTATTTTCTCTATATGCACATATTTTGATATTTTTTAACTTTATATTTATTATTTTTTGAATAATAATTGTAAATATTTTCTATTTATTGACGTTTTTTATATTAGTTTTTGGATTTTGAAATATTAATTTTTTGGATTTGTTAATGAAAAATAGTATTTCAAAACCAAAGAAATTTTTGTAGCTTAGAATAATTTAAATATTTTATTTTCTATTTTTCTCATTATGTTATCTTATATTTATCTTATATTTTTTAATCCATAAATATATTATTATTTTTGTATTTTTTTAATTTTTGATCATTAAAATCTATATAAATTAATTATTTAATATATATAATTTTTTGTATATCGTTTTTTTATTTATGAAATATCATTTTCCCTTTATTTTTGAAAAAACTTAAATTATTTCAAATTTCTTATTTTTGAATTAATTATCCAATTGATATACTTACTTTATATTTGCATTATATTTGATGTTTACCCTTAAAATTACTAATAGTTTTCCATTTTATTTTTTCTATATATTTTTTTGTTAAAAGCCTATATAGTATTATTAATTTTTAAATAGTTTTGATTTTTTTTTCTATTTTTAAAATTATTGGTTTAATTTTTTATTTAGAAATTTTTACTTTGAAGATGTATGCATTTTTGAACAAAAAAGAAGAAGATAGTATACATTTCGAAACAAATTTTTATCATTATATAAAAAGTCGGTTACCATTTTTAAATTTATATCTTATTGATATTTTATTTTGTATGTCACACTAGATTATAAATTTATTTATATGAACTTTTATTTTTTTTATGTTTTTTCTATATGAGTACTATTTTAAGCATTAAAAATAATTATTAATCATTAATCTAAGATAATTCATCTTTTACATTTTTAATTCTTATTTTTATTTTAAATTAAATTATATAAATATACATGCACACTTTTATAATTATATAAATCAAATCAAATTAATATAGAATAGTTTGTGGTATATTTATATATTATTATTTAAAATTGTAGTTTAATTTAAATATCTTATTATTAGTTTTTATTATCAAAAATATATATTTTTATAATATGATAATAAATATTGTAACTTATTTCTGAAAATATAAGTATAAAAATATTTAATTTTAAAATTTTAATTTTAATTATAATGAATATTAAATTATTGTTACAAATTTAATTTAAAATTAAAATTAAAAATTAATTTAAAAATAAAGTTGAAAATAATTATTTTTCTAAAAATATAAAAAATAGTTTTAAATTAAAATTTATATAGTTTTAAATTAAAATTTATATAATTTCAAATTAAAATTATATTACAAAATGTGAAAATATTAAAAAAAACGATAGACTATACTATATATATATAATAATAATAATATATTAAAAATGTAAAATTTATTTTCAATTTTTTTTGTAAAATATTAATAATATAGTAACTTATTCTTGAAAAATTTAGGTATACAATTATTTAATTATAAATTTTTTAAATTTACAATTGAAATTTTAAATAACTATTTTCTAAAATTATAAAAATTAATTCTAAATTTAAATTTATGTAATTCCAAATTAAATTTATATTACAAAATATGAAAAATATTATAATTTTTTTGATAAACTATTCTATTTATATATAAACATACATTAAAATATAACCTTCAATTTTAATTTTTTTAATTTTTTAAATTACAAGTTAACCGTGCAAAGTGCGGGTATTATAACTAGTTAATGATAAAATCCTAATTGATTTGATCAATCGCGCTGACAAGTCAAAATCATACTTATAATTAATTTGCATGTAAAAGAGATAATATTAAATTGAATTAGGAAAAAAATGGATGAGTCGATTAGAGTTTTTTTTGTTGATCAACTGACTTGGATAATCTTTTAGTTGAGCCATAAAATTTGCAAGAAAAGAATATCAAAATATCTATGATTTGTTTCTTATATTGATTTAAGTACATGAGCAACTTTGTTCTATCAATTTACTCTCTAATAGTTTATTTGCTTTGCTGGATAGGATATGATAGGATAATAAATAAGAAAATGTTGAATTTTTTTTTTTAATACTCAATACATGAGATTTGATATCAACTTTATATTCATCTAATCATATCTTTTTTCAATCTACATGCTAAACAAATAATGAAAATAAATTCATCCATTATTCTATCATCTTTATCTTAAACATGCCCTAGTTGTTTCATATTTAAAGAATAAAAAAAAACTTTCTTCATACTATATTTCCATGTTTTAATAAGTATATAATTGGATTAATTATTACATTGTGTAACTAGAATTCTAGGTAAAATTTATATATTGTGCCTAACAATCTTGAAATTCTTCTTCTATTAATTTTGTAGTATTTTATGAAAAAAATCATACTTTTGGTCCCCACAGTTTGCTCGAATTTTGGTTTTAGTTCCCATAGTTTCAAAATTTTGATTTTAGTCCGCACACTTTATTTTCGTTTAGGATTTGATCATTACCGTCACATGAGGCCTAAATGGAGCTGATGTGGATAATATATGTTGATTGGACATTACTGATGTGGAGCCTATAGGGACCAACTTTGTAAACTATAGGGACTAAAACTAAAATTTTGTAAACTATGAGGACTAAACCAAAATTCAAGTAAACTATAGGGATCAAAATTATTATTTTTCTTAAAAATATAAAAAATCATAGGATATTTTTCTAAATTTATTTATAAAAAATTATAATATTTAAAAATATTAAATTTGAGCACACTACATTAATTTACGTTAATTTGGGTGGATTTAAACCGACACCGTCATTAGGCGTCGGTCTTTATCTATTAATTACCCTGATTTAGGGTGAATTCCGCGGTGACAGGAGAATTCAAAAACTTGCTCTCCCAATCTGCTCATCTCTTTACTGATCACCTCATCACCTCTATTTTGATTCTAAATTTGGCACATACGAAACGATTTAAGTTAGATTTTGAACGTCAAAAAAGTGCTGATTTTCACTTTAATAAACGTCAATTTTCCATGCATTTATTGTAATGGCAACATAATAATACAAGGTTTTGCTACGATTTCGTGTAGGGATGTCAACGGGGTGGGACGGGTACATGGGGTGCCTACCTGCTACCCACTACCTGTTTATTCCCCGCGGGTATCAAAAATGGGTACCCATTTAATTACCCGCGGGGGATGGATACACACGGGTATTGGCGGGTACCCATGACACTTTAAAAAAATATAAATTATAATATTTTAATAACACTTCAACTCTTCAAGTATTTTGATAACAACTTCAAGTATAGTTGTCACGCCCCAACTCAGGCAACTCAGGGTCACGTGATCGGCCAGGGTATACGTGCCTATACCCCGTAGCCTAAACCATGCCCATGCCAACTCAACAAATAATATAGCGGAAAGAAATAATAAGTTTTATTTTAATGAAAACCGAACCAAAAGAAAGTTTAATTCAAGTAGCTCAAATGAAACAAAAAGTGCGGAATAACATTTTAAGTTCAGCAGTTCAAAAATTCAGATACAATAAAACCTAAAATAAATAACATAAATGCCCTCAGGGCTACAACTCTATATCAAGCTAATACAAGTGCATGACTACTACCAAAAGGCTCGACTACGACCCTAACTAGGACTGCTATGAAATCATGCGGCTCCTTTGCCCTCCGGCGGCACCAAGTGCATCCGACCTATCTCACCGATCAGGCTCTACAAAATATAAATCAAACGACAATGGATGAGTTCAAAGAACTCAGCGAGCAGTTATACCAACTCTCAGAAATAAAATAACATAGATAACAAGAATGAAATCTATCTCTACAGAAGGCAAGGTCACGAATGTGTGACTAGCTAACAGGCCAACAGGCCACACGTGCCCCAAGGCATCTAACCCTCCAAAGAAGTGCATTAGGCCAAAGCCCACCATGCTCGAAGACAACAACACATACTAAAAAAGTGCATCGGGCCAAAGCCCACCATGCCCGAAGGCAACAACACATACTAAAAAAGTGCATCGGGCCGAAGCCCACCATGCCCGAAGGCAACAGCACATACTAGGGAAGTGCATCGGGCTGAAGCCCACCATGCCCAAAGGCAACAGCACATACTAGGGAAGTGCATCGGGCTGAAGCCCACCATGACCAAAGGCAACAACACATACTAGGATAATCGGGAAAGGCCCTCCGAGCTTATCCTAGTATAAGGAACCTTGGGACCAATCGGGAAAAGCCCTCCGAACTTGCTCCATGAGACGTGATATCACAAGAGTAATCAGGAAGGCCCTCCGAACTTATTCTGCAGGTTGGGAATTTGACATCTAACCACCCCGACGTAGCCCAAAATCCAGCTCCTAATTGAGCCACTCTGCCATTCTCAAGGATACGACACATCTAGACCTAAGTCGAGATTCTCCTACAGTGTCCTCATTATGAAGCGTCTCAATACTCCAAACCCGACCCGTATCCCTTAGACCCGTAATGTCATGAACCCGTTGTCATTTGATTTCTATTTTGCAGAGCCTGACCGGTGAGATGGGTCGGATGCATTTGGTGCCGCTAGAGGACAGAGGAGCCGCATGATCTCATAGTAGTCCTAGTTAGGGTTGTAGTCGAGTCCTTTGGTAGTAGTCATACACTTGTATTAGCTTGATTTGGAGTTGTAGCCCTGAGGGCATTTATGTCATTTATTTTAGGTTTTATTGTATCTGAACTTTTGAACTGCTGAACTTAAAACGTTATTCCACACTTTTTTTTTTATTTGAGCTACTTGAATTAAACTTTATTTTGGTTCGCTTTTCATTAAAATAAAACTTGTTATTTCTTTTTGCTATATTATTTGTTGAGTTGGCATGTGCATGGTTTAGGCTGCGGTGTATAGGCATGTATACCCTGGCCGGTCACGTGACCCTGAGTTGGAGCGTGACAATAGCAACTTCATTTTGATAACAACATCATCATAAGGTTTCAAAATATAAAGTATATGGGTATAGAATTAAGTTAGGTTTTTTTTTAGTATATGTACCGAGGGTAATATTATAATATATTCATCTTCATGGGAAACAGGTACTAGAATACCCGTACCCGTCCCATATAATAAACGGATAAGAAAAATTACTTGTGAAATCCCCGCGAGAAGGAAACTTGTAAGACCCGAGGTTTCATAATATATATATATAATATATTTTGGTGCAGCGCACCAGACCAGGGGTTAGTCGGGTCAAGCCGTGGAATCGCCTCGAGTAGAAGGTATAACTCGACCTATGAAGTTTAAATGGTTAAATGATCATTTCCTTTTAAGCATTAGATGTCTTATTAGAGTCGAGTTCGAATCGTGTATGCGGATCGAAGTGGAGCCCGAATCGGACTCGGATTGAGTCGAGTAGGGGCTAAGTTATGATGAAGGGCATTTAGGTAAATGGTAGATGAGGGAATAAAACCCCTCATCTATAGTTGTGCGGCTCACCCTTGAGCCGCACGCAGCCCGAGCAAGAGAGGGAAGAGGGGAGATCTTGGGTCGACGCCGAAAATCATGTCGCCGTCGGAAGGATCGAGATTGCCAACGTCCATCCCTTCTTCTTCCTTAATCGAGGTGAGTGGTTAAGTTTTGGATCGCATGGTGAGGCGGGTGGCCAAACCAACTAGGGTACTAGATCGAAGGTTTTTGTCGTTGTTCGTATCGATTGGTGGTATTTCTTCTATCTCTCTGCTGTTTTTAAACCTTTGATGTATTAGATTTGATTTAAATGTTCGGATTTTGATGTTCTAAGGACCGGCCGAGTAGAGGGAAAAGGGGAAAGGTCATGCCAAAATTTTCCCCAATTCCCTTGCTTGGTTTAAATTCCTTTAGACCGGTTAAATTTAAATTCATGTAGATTTGGGACTCAATTGATGTAGTAGATGATCAAGATTCCTTCTCCCTAGTGCTTTGAGGGCTCGGCCGAACAAGGGGAACCTTGTTCAAGGTTCGGCCGAGCAAGATGGGGGAAAGAACTTGATCTAAAATTTATCTATGGTAGGTCACAAGCTTAGTTGATAGGGTTCATGGTAAAAAAACCCCTTTTCTCCTACCCTTGTAGGCTCGGCCGAGCAAGGCATGCCCTACTCAAGGTTCGGTTGAGCCAAGAAGGGGGAAAGGTGACCGGAGGGGACTAACCCTCATACTTGGAAACATTGGAAATATTAGGAAACGAGGGTCACCTCAATCGACAAGTAGAACTAAGACGAGAATTAGGAAAGACATCAATTAAGGAAAACTACCACCCTAGTGCATATATGTATATATACACTTAGTGTCATTAAGAGGTAGCAATTATTTCTAAGATTTTTCCTTACCTATTACTAATATTAGTAATGAATTGCCATGATAGATTTAATGTTACCTTGCTGGAATTTTATGATTAAATGCAGAATTTAATTATTTTCTTGTTGTAATCATGTGGTTATTCATGGTAATAGTAGTAGGTTAACTTCCTTATAACATGGGGATTGTGACACGTATATACTTGGACATTCTACACTTATGACATGTAGCTCACACTAGAAAATGTAGCATTTGACACTAGATGACTAGTAGGAAACTCTAAAGTGCGTGTTACTTATGAAAACTCGAATGTAGATGAGCTAGGTCACACACACCCAACGAACAACTAGTGAGTAGTAGTGTGCGGATGGTAAGGCCCGGAATAAATGGCCGAGCATGGGTGGACGCCCGGGATTGTAAATAAGGAAACTCTAGGACACTTTGCTTGTGTGATGTGATTGTGATGGTCTGCCGAGAAGCATGGATAGTCGGAATGACTAATGCTTGACTCGGCCAGTGATTTGGGTCTTGAGATTGCACCAGCGGACCCGCTAGGTGTCAGACCCCAATTGAGTGGGACTAGCTATTCCTAACCCGATAGGTGTCCAGAGACTAGTAGACCTTCCTAGTCGACGGCCCGGAGATTACATTGTTTCACTTGTATGCTTTGTAGGCCGTACGGCCAGTATATTATTGTGATTGTGTGGTAGGGCTGGTTAGAGCCGAACCACTAGTTCATGAGTAGGCCCTGATGGCCGGATGCCATGTTATTTAGTTAGGCTGTTATGGCTGGTTACATGAATGTATGGTCTATACAGGATGAACCTTGGGGTCAGTTGTAATATCAGAAATAAACTAGATCCCTAACTTTATATTTTCTTGTCTTATATATATGTGATTATTGGGGATTTATGTGGAGGTTCGGAAGAACCGCTCACTGAGTCCCATGTCGACTCACGATTTATTTTCCTTGTTTGTAGAGCCCGATCAGTGAGTTGAGTCTTGGAGTCATGGTGTAGCTGGAGGGTAGGCAGTGGCGTAAATCTCGTAGCAGCATCCGGTAGTCATAGTCTAGAGGTCTAAGACTAATGTTTTTCATACACTGAGAGTGTCTATTTGAAATATGTATTCGACTTTAAATTTGAGTTGTTTCATATTGTGGTTGATGTTTCGTAACTTTTCCCTTCTTATTAAAAATTGTGAACTTTCTTTAAAATTTGAATAAAGCTGCATCGTTGTTTTTATTCACGTGTTTCCGGTTTCTTGTTAGTCAGTGTATGTAGTAGGCTTCAGGGTAGGACATAGACCCTGGCCGGTCACACGACCCTAAGTTGGGGTGTGACAAAGTTGGTATCAGAACTTTTGGTTAGGTCTTGACTATGACTAGGAGTTGGGTACTGTATGAGACATATGCTAGCGTGTCAACATACGGTATAGTTATGCTACGAGATCTGGCAACCACGACTGCACTCAGCGCACCATGTGGTTAGTAATTTAAATTTCAGTTACAATTTGTTGGTATTAATGGTAAAAAAAAATTCTTGTAATCAAGTGTGATGGAGACTCACAATGCTGCATTGAGCGGTAGTGGTAGTAATTCCACTGGACGCTAGGGCCGAGGCCGAGGCCGGGGGAGAGAGCAGTTAGAGGAAGGGTTACAAGACCCTATAGTTGCTCAGCTGCATACCCAGGTGGCCTTGTTGATAGAGGCGCCCTGCAGAGAGCAAGAATTGAGGTAGCAATAGCAATCGCAACAGCCTCCGCAGCTGGTACCGGTGATACCCGTGGTATCGGTGATGACGGAGCCAGTAGTGTCGGCAGATAGGATTCCAAAGTCCCCCCACCTATGCGGACTTTGTTAAACTGAGACCTTCGGTGTTCACAGTGTTCACAGTCCCCCCACCTATTTATAGCAAGCGGAAGCAATAAAGATAAAATAATAAACACAAACAAGCTGCCAATGCTAACACACGAATTTATAGTGGTTCGGCCAACCGCCTACTCCACTACCTTGGCTCATCACCAAGGATTTCTAACCACTACTTTATAGAATTTATGTTTCCCTTTGAATACAATGAGAACACCCTTCTCACCACTCGGAGAACACCTCAATCCTATTCACCTAGTCAAAACACAATTATATAAAGCTACCCTAAGTGTTTCCTAGCACACCAGCAAGCTATCTCAACTTTGAAAACAAGTTACAATAAAATTAAAATACAAGGAAAGAGATTAAAGAATGAAAGATGAACCAAGCTTCTTTCCACCGCCTTCTCGTCTTCAACTTGCAAAAGGATGACTCAAAGGATCGCAGCACAGTTGAAGAAGCATAAACAACGCTTGGTTTTTGATGTTGAAGATGGAAGCAGGGGGCGCACACAGATGTCGATCGTTGAAGGCTTTAGAGAACTTCTTTAATGCTCAATAAGACTTCTAAGAAGAGTTAAAGAAGTTAGGTGAGGGGTATTTATAACCCTTCACCCGAACGGCCCGTTCAACGGGTGAAAAATCGACCACTGGAGCCATTCGATCATAGGCGGGTCGATCGGTCGATCGATCGATGGATCGACCGCCAGTGAGACCGTTGGCTGATTGTGAGAGCTCGATCGATCGACAGGTCGACCGGCTGACGAAAATCCTTTTCTTCCGACATTCGGTCGACCCATCGGTCGACCGAATGGCTGGGGCCAAGGTAGCAATGAGGCTATCTTCAGTTCGGTCGACCCATCGGTCGACCGAATGGCTGGAGCCAGGGTCTCAATGAGGCTATCTTCAGTTCGGTCGACCGCTAACATTCTGCCTCTTTTTCGCATCTGTCGGTCGACCGACGCAGCCCTGTAATCTTACCTTTGCCAATTTTGGTCAACCGACAGGATACTACCTATTTTTACTAACATCCGGTCGACTGAATGGGCTGCTCACCATACTATTGCCTTATTCAGTCGACCGACCGGTCGATTGAACCCAGGCTGAGGATGGCTTCTTCCTTGGATTTTTACATGCCTTTCTATGGGTTTGGTTACCAAGTTTCAACTTGGATAACTTTACAATTTTGGCTTGGGATAAACTATCCTAGGGACATATTACATTAATTCAACTTAATTTAATCCCTAGCCTTTCTTCAACGTCTTCTTCTTCCGTTTCTTTGACGATCTTTTCCTTTGTCCCATTTGGATTTGGCATGCATATCGCAACCTCAACCTGAACTCAAAACTTCACACTTGGATTAAATACATGTTTGTTATCATCAAAATAAAGATCGAGGCTTAAGAGATACCCTTAAGCCAACAACTATGGCCGCACGGAGGCATGCTTCAAATGTGGGCAGGTTGGGCATTTTAGAAAAGATTGTTCGGATAAAGGTAGCCAGAGGACCGAGCAGTCAAGGGGAAAAGCGCCGACGCCAGTTGGGTTTGTGGCTCAGAAGGGTTCAATATAGAGGGGCCGCAAGTTAGCCATTTTGAGAGACCGTCTGAATCGCGAGGCAGAGGCATCCAAGGCAGTGGTGACATGTACTATTTTAGTCAGTTCTTCTGTTGCTTATGTCCTGTTAGATCCGGGTGCCCCGCACTCGTTTGTATTGGCCAAATTTGTTGCCGGATTGCCTATGGCACCTTCCTCTCTTGTTGTGCCATATGTGGTGTCAACGCCTACGGGCGACTCATTAATAGCAAAATCAATCTTCTATGACTGCGAAGGGCTAGTTGGTCGTCATGGGTTGAAGGTAGAATTGACACTTTTGCCTATGCTTGAAATTGATGTCATCCTCGGCAAGGATTGACTGGCGGAGCACTTCGCATCAGTTAAATGTAGGACTAAGACTGTCACGTTCAGTAAGCTCGGGTTGCCACAATTCACCTTCCGTGGGGAAGGAAAAGCTGAGCCCATGGGTGTCATTTCAGCCCTTAAGGCTCGTAAATTGTTGTTAGGCGACTGCTAGTCCTTCTTGGCATTCGTATTTGTGGTCGAGGAAAAGGGGGGCACGGCTCAGGAGGTTAGTAGAACTCCAATGATCTGTGAGTTCCCCAATGTCTTCCCAGAAGAATTGCCTGGATTGCCGTCTGAGAGAGAAATCGAATTCTGCATTGAATTGCAGCCCAGGGCAGCACCGATCTCCATCCCACCTTATAGGATGGCGCCGGCTGAACTCTGTGAGTTAAAGGCGCAGTTACAGGGCCGACCAGTGTGACCGAAGTTCGCAGTTTCTTGGGGTTAGCCGGGTATCATAGAAAGTTTGTAGAAAATTTCTCAACAAATGCAATTCCTCTAACTCGGTTAACCCAGAAGAAAGTCAAATTTGAGTGAGATGGGAAGTGTGAGGAGAGCTTCTTGAAGCTCAAAGAATGCCTAACGTCAGCACCAATTTTGGTCGTACCTTCTGGCTCGGGAGGATTTGTGGTATAATATGACGCCTCTCGGGTTGGCCTGGGCAGTGTCCTGATGCAGTATGATAGGGTTATTGCCTATGCATCTCGTTAGTTGAAAGTGCATGAAAAGAATTATCTAGTCCATGATTTGGTACTGGCGGCGGTAGTGTTTGCTCTAAAGTTTTGGCATCACTACTTGTACGGTGCGGCTTGTGAGATTTATATCGACCACAAAAGCCTCCAGTACTTGCCTTATTCAGTCGACCGACCGGTCGATTGAACCCAGGCTGAGGATGGCTTCTTCCTTGGATTTTTACATGCCTTTCTTTGGGTTTGTTTACCAAGTTTCAACTTGGATAACCTTACAATTTTGGCTTGGGATAAACTATCCTAGGGACATATTACATTAATTCAACTTAATTTAATCCCTAGCCTTTCTTCAACGTTTTCTTCTTCCGTTTCTTTGACGATCTTTTCCTTTGTCCCATTTGAACGGATTTGGCATGCATATCGCAACCTCAACCTGAACTCAAAACTTCACACTTGGATTAAATACATGTTTGTTATCATCAAAATAAAGATCGAGGCATAAGAGAGACCCTTAAGCCAACAACTATGGCCGCACGGAGGCATGCTTCAAATGTGGGCAGGTTGGGCATTTTAGAAAAGATTGTTCGGATAAAGGTAGCCAGAGGACCGAGCAGTCAAGGGGAAAAGCGCCGACGCCAGTTGGGTTTGTGGCTCAGAAGGGTTTGATATAGCGGAGGGGCCGCAAGTTAGCCACTTTGAGAGACCGTCTGAATCGCGAGGCAGAGGCATCCAAGGCAGTGGTGACATGTACTATTTTAGTCAGTTCTTTTGCTGCTTATGTCCTGTTAGATCCGGGTGCCCCGCACTCGTTTGTATTGGCCAAATTTGTTGCCGGATTGCCTATGGCACCTTCCTTTCTTGTTGTGCCATATGTGGTATCAACGCCTACGGGCGACTCATTAATAGCAAAATCAATCTTCTATGACTGCGAAGGGCTAGTTGGTGGTCATGGGTTGAAGGTAGAATTGACACTTCTGCCTATGCTTGAAATTGATGTCATCCTCGGCAAGGATTGACTGGCGGAGCACTTCGCATCAGTTAATTGTAGGACTAAGACTGTCACGTTCAGTAAGCTTGGGTTGCCACAATTCACCTTCCGTGGGGAAGGAAAAGCTGAGCACATGGGTGTCATTTCAGCCCTTATGGCTCGTAAATTGTTGTTAGGCGACTGCTAGTCCTTCTTGGCATTCGTATTTGTGGTCGAGCAAAAGGGGGGCACGGCTCAGGAGGTTAGTAGAACTCCAATGATCTGTGAGTTCCCCAATGTCTTCCCAGAAGAATTGTCTGGATTGCCGTCTGAGAGAGAAATCGAATTCTACATTGTATTGCAGCCCAGGGCAGCACCGATCTCCATCCCACCTTATAGGATGGCGCCGGCTGAACTTTGTGAGTTAAAGGCGCAGTTACAGGGCCGACCATTGTGACCGAAGTTCGCAGTTTCTTGGGGTTAGCCCGGTATCATAGAAAGTTTGTAGAAAATTTCTCAAAAAATGCAATTCCTCTGACTCGGTTAACCCAGAAGAAAGTCAAATTTGAGTGGGATGGGAAGTGTGAGGAGAGCTTCTTGAAGCTCAAAGAATGCCTAACGTCAGCACCAATTTTGACCGTACCTTCTGGCTCGGGAGGATTTGTGGTATAATATGACGCCTCTCGGGTTGGCCTGGGCAGTGTCCTGATGCAGTATGATAGTGTTATTGCCTATGCATCTCGTTAGTTGAAAGTGCATGAAAAGAATTATCTAGTCCATGATTTGGTACTGGCGGTGGTAGTGTTTGCTCTAAAGTTTTGGCATCACTACTTGTACGGTGAGGCTTGTGAGATTTATACCGACCACAAAAGCCTCCAGTACTTGCCTTATTCAGTCGACCGACCGGTCGATTGAACCCAGGCTGAGGATGGCTTCTTCCTTGGATTTTTACATGCCTTTCTATGGGTTTGGTTACCAAGTTTCAACTTGGATAACTTTACAATTTTGGCTTGGGATAAACTATCCTAGGGACATATTACATTAATTCAACTTAATTTAATCCCTAGCCTTTCTTCAACGTTTTCTTCTTCCGTTTCTTTGACGATCTTTTCCTTTGTCCCATTTGAACGGATTTGGCATGCATATCGCAACCTCAACCTGAACTCAAAACTTCACACTTGGATTAAATACATGTTTGTTATCATCAAAATAAAGATCGAGGCTTAAGAGAGACCCTTAAGCCAACAACTATGGCCGCACGGAGGCATGCTTCAAATGTGGGCAGGTTGGGCATTTTAGAAAAGATTGTTCGGATAAAGGTAGCCAGAGGACCGAGCAGTCAAGGGGAAAAGCGCCGACGCCAGTTGGGTTTGTGGCTCAGAAGGGTTCGATATAGAGGAGGGGCCGCAAGTTAGACACTTTGAGAGACCGTCTGAATCGCGAGGCAGAGGCATCCAAGGCAGTGGTGACATGTACTATTTTAGTCAGTTCTTCTGCTGCTTATGTCCTGTTAGATCCGGGTGCCCCGCACTCGTTTGTATTGGCCAAATTTGTTGCCGGATTGCCTATGGCACCTTCCTTTCTTGTGGTGTCAACGCCTACGAGTGACTCATTAATAGCAAAATCAATCTTCTATGACTGCGAAGGGCTAGTTGGTGGTCATGGGTTGAAGGTAGAATTGACATTTCTGCCTATGCTTGAAATTGATGTCATCCTCGGCAAGGATTGACTGGCGGAGCACTTCGCATCAGTTAATTGTAGGACTAAGACTGTCACGTTCAGTAAGCTCGGGTTGCCACAATTCACCTTCCGTGGGGAAGGAAAAGCTGAGCCCATGGGTGTCATTTCAGCCCTTAAGGCTCGTAAATTGTTGTTAGGCGACTGCTAGTCCTTCTTGGCATTCGTATTTGTGGTCGAGGAAAAGGGGGGCACGGCTCAGGAGGTTAGTAGAACTCCAATGATTTGTGAGTTCCCCAATGTCTTCCCAGAAGAATTGCCTGGATTGCCGTCTGAGAGAGAAATCGAATTCTGCATTGAATTGCAGCCCAAGGCAGCACCGATCTCCATCCCACCTTATAGGATGGCGCCGGCTGAACTTTGTGAGTTAAAGGCGCAGTTACAGGGCCGACCAGTGTGACCGAAGTTCGCAGTTTCTTGGGGTTAGCCGGGTATCATAGAAAGTTTGTAGAAAATTTCTCAAAAAATGCAATTCCTCTGACTCGGTTAACCCAGAAGAAAGTCAAATTTGAGTGGGATGGGAAGTGTGAGGAGAGCTTCTTGAAGCTCAAAGAATGCCTAACGTCAGCACCAATTTTGGCCGTACCTTCTGGCTCGGGAGGATTTGTGGTATAATATGACGCCTCTCGGGTTGGCCTGGGCAGTGTCCTGATGCAGTATGATAGGGTTATTGCCTATGCATCTCGTTAGTTGAAAGTGCATGAAAAGAATTATCTAGTCCATGATTTGGAACTGGCGGCGGTAGTGTTTGCTCTAAAGTTTTGGCATCACTACTTGTACGGTGAGGCTTGTGAGATTTATACCGACCACAAAAGCCTCCAGTACTTGCCTTATTCAGTCGACCGACCGGTCGATTGAACCCAGGCTGAGGATGGCTTCTTCCTTGGATTTTTACATGCCTTTCTATGGGTTTGGTTACCAAGTTTCAACTTGGATAACTTTACAATTTTAGCTTGGGATAAACTATCCTAGGGACATATTACATTAATTCAACTTAAATTAATCCCTAGCCTTTCTTCAACGTTTTCTTATTCCATTTCTTTGACGATCTTTTCCTTTGTCCCATTTGAACGGATTTGGCATGCATATCGCAACCTCAACCTGAACTCAAAACTTCACACATGGATTAAATACATGTTTGTTATCATCAAAATAAAGATCGAGGCTTAAGAGAGACCCTTAAGCCTACAACTATGGCCGCACGGAGGCATGCTTCAAATGTGGGCAGGTTGGGCATTTTAGAAAAGATTGTTCGAATAAAGGTAGCCAGAGGACCGAGCAGTCAAGGGGAAAAGCGCCGACGCCAGTTGGGTTTGTGGCTCAGAAGGGTTCGATATAGAGGAGGGGCCGCAAGTTAGACACTTTGAGAGACCGTCTGAATCGCGAGGCAGAGGCATCCAAGGCAGTGGTGACATGTACTATTTTAGTCAGTTCTTCTGCTGCTTATGTCCTGTTAGATCCGGGTGCCCCGCACTCGTTTGTATTGGCCAAATTTGTTGCCGGATTGCCTATGGCACCTTCCTTTCTTGTTGTGCCATATGTGGTGTCAACGCCTACGGGCGACTCATTAATAGCAAAATCAATCTTCTATGACTACGAAGGGCTAGTTGGTCGTCATGGGTTGAAGGTAGAATTGACACTTCTGCCTATGCTTGAAATTGATGTCATCCTCGGCAAGGATTGACTGGCGGAGCACTTCGCATCAGTTAATTGTAGGACTAAGACTGTCACGTTCAGTAAGCTCGGGTTGCCACAATTCACCTTCCGTGGGGAAAGAAAAGCTGAGCCCATGGGTGTCATTTCAGCCCTTAAGGCTCGTAAATTGTTGTTAGGCGACTGCTAGTCCTTCTTGGCATTCGTATTTGTGGTCGAGGAAAAGGGGGGCACGGCTTAGGAGATTAGTAGAACTCCAATGATCTGTGAGTTCCCCAATGTCTTCCCAGAAGAATTGCCTGGATTGCCGTCTGAGAGAGAAATCGAATTCTGCATTGAATTGCAGCCCAGGGCAGCACCGATCTCCATCCCACCTTATAGGATGGCGCCGGCTGAACTTTGTGAGTTAAAGGCGCAGTTACAGGGCCGACCAGTGTGACCGAAGTTCGCAGTTTCTTGGGGTTAGCCGGGTACCATAGAAAGTTTGTAGAAAATTTCTCAAAAAATGCAATTCCTCTGACTCGGTTAACCCAGAAGAAAGTCAAATTTGAGTGGGATGGGAAGTGTGAGGAGAGCTTCTTGAAGCTCAAAGAATGCCTAACGTCAGCACCAATTTTGGCCGTACCTTCTGGCTCGGGAGGATTTGTGGTATAATATGACGCCTCTCGGGTTGGCCTGGGCAGTGTCCTGATGCAGTATGATAGGGTTATTGCCTATGCATCTCGTTAGTTGAAAGTGCATGAAAAGAATTATCTAGTCCATGATTTAGAACTGGCGGCGGTAGTGTTTGCTCTAAAGTTTTGGCATCACTACTTGTACGGTGAGGCTTGTGAGATTTATACCGACCACAAAAGCCTCCAGTACTTGCCTTATTCAGTCGACCGACCGGTCGATTGAACCCAGGCTGAGGATGGCTTCTTCCTTGGATTTTTACATGCCTTTCTATGGGTTTGGTTACCAAGTTTCAACTTGGATAACTTTACAATTTTGGCTTGGGATAAACTATCCTAGGGACATATTACATTAATTCAACTTAATTTAATCCCTAGCCTTTCTTCAACGTTTTCTTCTTCCGTTTCTTTGACGATCTTTTCCTTTGTCCCATTTGAACAGATTTGGCATGCATATCGCAACCTCAAACTGAACTCAAAACTTCACACTTGGATTAAATACATGTTTGTTATCATCAAAATAAAGATCGAGGCTTAAGAGAGACCCTTAAGCCAACAACTATGGCCGCACGGAGGCATGCTTCAAATGTGGGCAGGTTGGGCATTTTAGAAAAGATTGTTCGGATAAAGGTAGCCAGAGGACCGAGCAGTCAAGGGGAAAAGCGCCGACGCCAGTTGGGTTTGTGGCTCAGAAGGGTTCGATATAGAGGAGGGGCCGCAAGTTAGACACTTTGAGAGACCGTCTGAATCGCGAGGCAGAGGCATCCAAGGCAGTGGTGACATGTACTATTTTAGTCAGTTCTTCTGCTGCTTATGTCCTATTAGATCCGGGTGCCCCGCACTCGTTTGTATTGGCCAAATTTGTTGCCGGATTGCCTATGGCACCTTCCTTTCTTGTTGTGTCATATGTGGTGTCAACGCCTACGAGTGACTCATTAATAGCAAAATCAATCTTCTATGAATGCGAAGGGCTAGTTGGTGGTCATGGGTTGAAGGTAGAATTGACACTTCTGCCTATGCTTGAAATTGATGTCATCCTCGGCAAGGATTGACTGGCGGAGCACTTCGCATCAGTTAATTGTAGGACTAAGACTGTCACGTTCAGTAAGCTCGGGTTGCCACAATTCACCTTCCGTGGGGAAGGAAAAGCTGAGCACATGGGTGTCATTTCAGCCCTTAAGGCTCGTAAATTGTTGTTAGGCGACTGCTAGTCCTTCTTGGCATTCGTATTTGTGGTCAAGCAAAAGGGGGGCATGGCTCAGGAGGTTAGTAGAACTCCAATGATCAGTGAGTTCCCCAATGTCTTCCCAGAAGAATTGCCTGGATTGCCGTCTGAGAGAGAAATCGAATTCTACATTGAATTGCAGCCCAGGGCAGCACCGATCTCCATCCCACCTTATAGGATGGCGCCGGCTGAACTTTGTGAGTTAAAGGCGCAGTTACAGGGCCGACCATTGTGACCGAAGTTCGTAGTTTCTTGGGGTTAGCCCGGTATCATAGAAAGTTTGTAGAAAATTTCTCAAAAAATGCAATTCCTCTGACTCGGTTAACCCAGAAGAAAGTCAAATTTGAGTGGGATGGGAAGTGTGAGGAGAGCTTCTTGAAGCTCAAAGAATGCCTAACGTCAGCACCAATTTTGGCCGTACCTTCTGGCTCGGGAGGATTTGTGGTATAATATGACGCCTCTCGGGTTGGCCTGGGCAGTGTCCTGATGCAGTATGATAGGGTTATTGCCTATGCATCTCGTTAGTTGAAAGTGCATGAAAAGAATTATCTAGTCCATGATTTGGAACTGGCGGCGGTAGTGTTTGCTCTAAAGTTTTGGCATCACTACTTGTACGGTGAGGCTTGTGAGATTTATACCGACCACAAAAGCCTCCAGTACTTGCCTTATTCAGTCGACCGACCGGTCGATTGAACCCAGGCTGAGGATGGCTTCTTCCTTGGATTTTTACATGCCTTTCTATGGGTTTGGTTACCAAGTTTCAACTTGGATAACTTTACAATTTTAGCTTGGGATAAACTATCCTAGGGACATATTACATTAATTCAACTTAATTTAATCCCTAGCCTTTCTTCAACGTTTTCTTCTTCCGTTTCTTTGACGATCTTTTCCTTTGTCCCATTTGAACGGATTTGGCATGCATATCGCAACCTCAACCTGAACTCAAAACTTCACACATGGATTAAATACATGTTTGGTATCATCAAAATAAAGATCGAGGCTTAAGAGAGACCCTTAAGCCAACAACTATGGCCGCACGGAGGCATGCTTCAAATGTGGGCAGGTTGGGCATTTTAGAAAAGATTGTTCGGATAAAGGTAGCCAGAGGACCGAGCAGTCAAGGGGAAAAGCGCCGACGCCAGTTGGGTTTGTGGCTAAGAAGGGTTCGATATAGAGGAGGGGCCGCAAGTTAGACACTTTGAGAGACCGTCTGAATCGCGAGGCAGAGGCATCCAAGGCAGTGGTGACATGTACTATTTTAGTCAGTTCTTCTGCTGCTTATGTCCTGTTAGATCCGGGTGCCCCGCACTCGTTTGTATTGGCCAAATTTGTTGCCGGATTGCCTATGGCACCTTCCTTTCTTGTTGTGCCATATGTGGTGTCAACGCCTACGAGTGACTCATTAATAGCAAAATCAATCTTCTATGAATGCGAAGGGCTAGTTGGTGGTCATGGGTTGAAGGTAGAATTGACACTTCTGCCTATGCTTGAAATTGATGTCATCCTCGGCAAGGATTGACTGGCGGAGCACTTCGCATCAGTTAATTGTAGGACTAAGACTGTCACGTTCAGTAAGCTCGGGTTGCCACAATTCACCTTCCGTGGGGAAGGAAAAGCTGAGCACATGGGTGTCATTTCAGCCCTTAAGGCTCGTAAATTGTTGTTAGGCGACTGCTAGTCCTTCTTGGCATTCGTATTTGTGGTCAAGCAAAAGGGGGGCACGGCTCAGGAGGTTAGTAGAACTCCAATGATCTGTGAGTTCCCCAATGTCTTCCCAGAAGAATTGCCTGGATTGCCGTCTGAGAGAGAAATCGAATTCTACATTGAATTGCAGCCCAGGGCAGCACCGATCTCCATCCCACCTTATAGGATGGCGCCGGCTGAACTTTGTGAGTTAAAGGCGCAGTTACAGGGCCGACCATTGTGACCGAAGTTCGTAGTTTCTTGGGGTTAGCCCGGTATCATAGAAAGTTTGTAGAAAATTTCTCAAAAAATGCAATTCCTCTGACTCGGTTAACCCAGAAGAAAGTCAAATTTGAGTGGGATGGGAAGTGTGAGGAGAGCTTCTTGAAGCTCAAAGAATGCCTAACGTCAGCACCAATTTTGGCCGTACCTTCTGGCTCGGGAGGATTTGTGGTATAATATGACGCCTCTCGGGTTGGCCTGGGCAGTGTCCTGATGCAGTATGATAGGGTTATTGCCTATGCATCTCGTTAGTTGAAAGTGCATGAAAAGAATTATCTAGTCCATGATTTGGAACTGGCGGCGGTAGTGTTTGCTCTAAAGTTTTGGCATCACTACTTGTACGGTGAGGCTTGTGAGATTTATACCGACCACAAAAGCCTCCAGTACTTGCCTTATTCAGTCGACCGACCGGTCGATTGAACCCAGGCTGAGGATGGCTTCTTCCTTGGATTTTTACATGCCTTTCTATGGGTTTGGTTACCAAGTTTCAACTTGGATAACTTTACAATTTTAGCTTGGGATAAACTATCCTAGGGACATATTACATTAATTCAACTTAATTTAATCCCTAGCCTTTCTTCAACGTTTTCTTCTTCCGTTTCTTTGACGATCTTTTCCTTTGTCCCATTTGAACGGATTTGGCATGCATATCGCAACCTCAACCTGAACTCAAAACTTCACACATGGATTAAATACATGTTTGTTATCATCAAAATAAAGATCGAGGCTTAAGAGAGACCCTTAAGCCAACAACTATGGCCGCACGGAGGCATGCTTCAAATGTGGGCAGGTTGGGCATTTTAGAAAAGATTGTTCGGATAAAGGTAGCCAGAGGACCGAGCAGTCAAGGGGAAAAGCGCCGACGCCAGTTGGGTTTGTGGCTAAGAAGGGTTCGATATAGAGGAGGGGCCGCAAGTTAGACACTTTGAGAGACCGTCTGAATCGCGAGGCAGAGGCATCCAAGGCAGTGGTGACATGTACTATTTTAGTCAGTTCTTCTGCTGCTTATGTCCTGTTAGATCCGGGTGCCCCGCACTCGTTGGCCAAATTTGTTGCCGGATTGCCTATGGCACCTTCCTTTCTTGTTGTGCCATATGTGGTGTCAACGCCTACGAGTGACTCATTAATAGCAAAATCAATCTTCTATGAATGCGAAGGGCTAGTTGGTGGTCATGGGTTGAAGGTAGAATTGACACTTCTGCCTATGCTTGAAATTGATGTCATCCTCGGCAAGGATTGACTGGCGGAGCACTTCGCATCAGTTAATTGTAGGACTAAGACTGTCACGTTCAGTAAGCTCGGGTTGCCACAATTCACCTTCCGTGGGGAAGGAAAAGCTGAGCACATGGGTGTCATTTCAGCCCTTAAGGCTCGTAAATTGTTGTTAGGCGACTGCTAGTCCTTCTTGGCATTCGTATTTGTGGTCAAGCAAAAGGGGGGCACGGCTCAGGAGGTTAGTAGAACTCCAATGATCTGTGAGTTCCCCAATGTCTTCCCAGAAGAATTGCCTGGATTGCCGTCTGAGAGAGAAATCGAATTCTACATTGAATTGCAGCCCAGGGCAGCACCGATCTCCATCCCACCTTATAGGATGGCGCCGGCTGAACTTTGTGAGTTAAAGGCGCAGTTACAGGGCCGACCATTGTGACCGAAGTTCGTAGTTTCTTGGGGTTAGCCCGGTATCATAGAAAGTTTGTAGAAAATTTCTCAAAAAATGCAATTCCTCTGACTCGGTTAACCCAGAAGAAAGTCAAATTTGAGTGGGATGGGAAGTGTGAGGAGAGCTTCTTGAAGCTCAAAGAATGCCTAACGTCAGCACCAATTTTGGCCGTACCTTCTGGCTCGGGAGGATTTGTGGTATAATATGACGCCTCTCGGGTTGGCCTGGGCAGTGTCCTGATGCAGTATGATAGGGTTATTGCCTATGCATCTCGTTAGTTGAAAGTGCATGAAAAGAATTATCTAGTCCATGATTTGGAACTGGCGGCGGTAGTGTTTGCTCTAAAGTTTTGGCATCACTACTTGTACGGTGAGGCTTGTGAGATTTATACCGACCACAAAAGCCTCCAGTACTTGCCTTATTCAGTCGACCGACCGGTCGATTGAACCCAGGCTGAGGATGGCTTCTTCCTTGGATTTTTACATGCCTTTCTATGGGTTTGGTTACCAAGTTTCAACTTGGATAACTTTACAATTTTAGCTTGGGATAAACTATCCTAGGGACATATTACATTAATTCAACTTAATTTAATCCCTAGCCTTTCTTCAACGTTTTCTTCTTCCGTTTCTTTGACGATCTTTTCCTTTGTCCCATTTGAACGGATTTGGCATGCATATCGCAACCTCAACCTGAACTCAAAACTTCACACATGGATTAAATACATGTTTGTTATCATCAAAATAAAGATCGAGGCTTAAGAGAGACCCTTAAGCCAACAACTATGGCCGCACGGAGGCATGCTTCAAATGTGGGCAGGTTGGGCATTTTAGAAAAGATTGTTCGGATAAAGGTAGCCAGAGGACCGAGCAGTCAAGGGGAAAAGCGCCGACGCCAGTTGGGTTTGTGGCTAAGAAGGGTTCGATATAGAGGAGGGGCCGCAAGTTAGACACTTTGAGAGACCGTCTGAATCGCGAGGCAGAGGCATCCAAGGCAGTGGTGACATGTACTATTTTAGTCAGTTCTTCTGCTGCTTATGTCCTGTTAGATCCGGGTGCCCCGCACTCGTTTGTATTGGCCAAATTTGTTGCCGGATTGCCTATGGCACCTTCCTTTCTTGTTGTGCCATATGTGGTGTCAACGCCTACGAGTGACTCATTAATAGCAAAATCAATCTTCTATGACTGCGAAGGGCTAGTTGGTGGTCATGGGTTGAAGGTAGAATTGACACTTCTGCCTATGCTTGAAATTGATGTCATCCTCGGCAAGGATTGACTGGCGGAGCACTTCGCATCAGTTAATTGTAGGACTAAGACTGTCACGTTCAGTAAGCTCGGGTTGCCACAATTCACCTTCCGTGGGGAAAGAAAAGCTGAGCCCATGGGTGTCATTTCAGCCCTTAAGGCTCGTAAATTGTTGTTAGGCGACTGCTAGTCCTTCTTGGCATTCGTATTTGTGGTCGAGGAAAAGGGGGGCACGGCTTAGGAGATTAGTAGAACTCCAATGATCTGTGAGTTCCCCAATGTCTTCCCAGAAGAATTGCCTGGATTGCCGTCTGAGAGAGAAATCGAATTCTGCATTGAATTGCAGCCCAGGGCAGCACCGATCTCCATCCCACCTTATAGGATGGCGCCGGCTGAACTTTGTGAGTTAAAGGCGCAGTTACAGGGCCGACCAGTGTGACCGAAGTTCGCAGTTTCTTGGGGTTAGCCGGGTACCATAGAAAGTTTGTAGAAAATTTCTCAAAAAATGCAATTCCTCTGACTCGGTTAACCCAGAAGAAAGTCAAATTTGAGTGGGATGGGAAGTGTGAGGAGAGCTTCTTGAAGCTCAAAGAATGCCTAACGTCAGCACCAATTTTGGCCGTACCTTCTGGCTCGGGAGGATTTGTGGTATAATATGACGCCTCTCGGGTTGGCCTGGGCAGTGTCCTGATGCAGTATGATAGGGTTATTGCCTATGCATCTCGTTAGTTGAAACTGCATGAAAAGAATTATCTAGTCCATGATTTAGAACTGGCGGCGGTAGTGTTTGCTCTAAAGTTTTGGCATCACTACTTGTACGGTGAGGCTTGTGAGATTTATACCGACCACAAAAGCCTCCAGTACTTGCCTTATTCAGTCGACCGACCAGTCGATTGAACCCAGGCTGAGGATGGCTTCTTCCTTGGATTTTTACATGCCTTTCTATGGGTTTGGTTACCAAGTTTCAACTTGGATAACTTTACAATTTTGGCTTGGGATAAACTATCCTAGGGACATATTACATTAATTCAACTTAATTTAATCCCTAGCCTTTCTTCAACGTTTTCTTCTTCCGTTTCTTTGACGATCTTTTCCTTTGTCCCTTTTGAACGGATTTGGCATGCATATCACAACCTCAACCTGAACTCAAAACTTCACACTTGGATTAAATACATGTTTGTTATCATCAAAATAAAGATCGAGGCTTAAGAGAGACCCTTAAGCCAACAACTATGGCCGCACGGAGGCATGCTTCAAATGTGGGCAGGTTGGGCATTTTAGAAAAGATTGTTCGGATAAAGGTAGCCAGAGGACCGAGCAATCAAGGGGAAAAGCGCCGACGCCAGTTGGGTTTGTGGCTCAGAAGGGTTCGATATAGAGGAGGGTCCGCAAGTTAGACACTTTGAGAGACCATCTGAATCGCGAGGCAGAGGCATCCAAGGCAGTGGTGACATGTACTATTTTAGTCAGTTCTTCTGCTGCTTATGTCATGTTAGATCCGGGTGCCCCGCACTCGTTTGTATTGGCCAAATTTGTTGCCGGATTGCCTATGGCACCTTCCTTTCTTGTTGTGCCATATGTGGTGTCAACGCCTACGGGCGACTCATTAATAGCAAAATCAATCTTCTATGACTGCGAAGGGCTAGTTGGTGGTCATGGGTTGATGGTAGAATTGACACTTCTGCCTATGCTTGAAATTGATGTCATCCTCGGCAAGGATTGACTGGCGGAGCACTTCGCATTAGTTAATTGTTGGACTAAGACTGTCACGTTCAGTAAGCTCGGGTTGCCACAATTCACCTTCCGTGGGGAAGGAAAAGCTGAGCCCACGGGTGTCATTTCAGCCCTTAAGGCTCGTAAATTGTTGTTAGGCGACTGCTAGTCCTTCTTGGCATTCGTATTTGTGGTCGACGAAAAGGGGGGCACGGCTTAGGAGATTAGTAGAACTCCAATGATCTGTGAGTTCCCCAATGTCTTCCCAGAAGAATTGCCTGGATTGCCGTCTGAGAGAGAAATCGAATTCTGCATTGAATTGCAGCCCAGGGCAGCACCGATCTCCACCCCACCTTATAGGATGGCGCCGGCTGAACTTTGTGAGTTAAAGGCGCAGTTACAGGGCCGACCAGTGTGACCGAAGTTCGCAGTTTCTTGGGGTTAGCCGGGTACCATAGAAAGTTTGTAGAAAATTTCTCAAAAAATGCAATTCCTCTGACTCGGTTAACCCAGAAGAAAGTCAAATTTGAGTGGGATGGGAAGTGTGAGGAGAGCTTCTTGAAGCTCAAAGAATGCCTAACGTCAGCACCAATTTTGGCCGTACCTTCTGGCTCGGGAGGATTTGTGGTATAATATGACGCCTCTCGGGTTGGCCTGGGCAGTGTCCTGATGCAGTATGATAGGGTTATTGCCTATGCATCTCGTTAGTTGAAAGTGCATGAAAAGAATTATCTAGTCCATGATTTGGAACTGGCGGCGGTAGTGTTTGCTCTAAAGTTTTTTCATCATCAAAGGCATCAAGAGGAAGCTAGGAATCTTGTTGTGGAGCTAAGTATTTCATTGGTTGATTTATTTCTCCATTTATTGGTGTATTTTATTATTTATTTCATTGTAACTGAACTTGTGTAAACCTAGGTTGCTAGGTTTGATTGAGTTGGTGGTTGCCTTGGTGTTAAGGCTTAAACCCACCATTGTAAACATAGTTTACTAGGATTAGTTGAGTTGTCCTTTAGGTTGAGGTGGAAGAGTGCTCTCGGTAAGAATGCGGAGACTTTCGGGTGTGGAAGTGCCTTAGGTTGAGAGTGAGACTCTTCGGGTCAAAGTCCTCTTTGTAAGGGAAACGATTTAATCTAGTAAACTAAGTTTGGAAATCCTAAGCGGGGTGCTTAGGTAGTTGAGTAGGCATTGGGCCCGAACCACAATAAATGATTAAGCAAGTAAAGCACAACAAAATGAAGCAATGTAAACACAAGTATTTATAGTGGTTCGGCCCCAATGCCTGCTCCACTACCTAAGCACCCCGCTTAGGATTTCCAAACTAATTTTACTAGATTAATTTACGTTTCCCTTACACATAGGACTTTTCACCGAAGAGACGCACTCTCGACCTAAGGCACTTCCGCACCCGGAAGTCACCGCCTTCTTATCGAGAGTCCTCTTCCACCTCAACCCTAAGGGACAACTAAGCTAATCCTAGTAAACACTAAGTTTACAAAAGTGACTTTACACCTAACACCAGGTAACCACTTATACACTCAAGACCAAACACCTGGTCTTTACACGCACAAATAAAAACACAGATTGAAACAAATAGTAAAAATTACAATTGAAAGAGCTTAAAGAAAAAACCAATTATTGCAAGCTCCTTTCACGGCCTTAGAACCTCCAACTCGCCGAGTCGTAGAGCTCGATTCATTTCCGGAGTTGAGGCAGCAACTGGCGCTTGAGAAGGTGTTCGAGGAAATAGCAGAGCGCACTTGATCAATCGTTGGAAGGCACAAATCTTCCTTTTAATGGCTCAATAAATTCTATAAGAATCAAGGAAGAAGGTTAAAAGAATCATATGAGGGTATATTTATACCCTGTTGAAAAAACGGCTGCTCAATAGATAGAAAACTATCTGTTACAGACCGCCGATCGATTGGTCGATCGACCGACTGATTGACCGCTCACATCGACCGCCGTTTTTTGTCCGTGGTCGGTCGACCGACTGGTCGACCGCCCAGACGCGACTGTTCATTCCCTCAATCCGATCGACCCATCGATCGATCGACGCAGGGAAGCAAAGATCGCGCACCGCACGATTTTTAATCCAATCGACCGATCGGTCGGTCGCTAGGGCTACTGCCCAAAACCAGCCTTTGTTGATCGACCGACTGATCGACCGCTCACATCGACCGCCGCTTTTTATCTGTGGTCGATCGACCGACTGGTCAACCGTCCAGACGCGACTGTTCATTCCCTCAATCCGATCGACCCATCGATCGACCGACGCAGGGAAGCAAAGATCATGCACCGCATGATTTTTAATCCAGTCGACCGATCGGTCGGTCGCTAGGGCTACTGCCCAAAACCAGCCTTTGTCGATCGACCGACTGGTCGATCGAAGTGCCCACTGCCTATTTTCGGTAGTGTTCGATCGATCAACCGGTCGACCGAAATGGCTGTTGCCATTTTTCTTACCCTATTCGGTCAACCGCCCGGTCAACCGAACCTAGGCTGAAATAGTTTTTTCAGCCAATTTTCTTCCGCACTTCATTTTTGGGTTCCGGCTTTCAACGACCATCAACTCAGAGAGCTTTCCATGTGATCATTGAGCTTGTCCGATGCGACTTTGGTGCACTCATCGATCTTCGAGAAGTTTTCACGACGAACCCGAGTGCGACGATTAATGTCCTTCCGATTTATCGATTTCTCTGATTCTTCCGATCGAGGACATCGAACGCTACTGAAAGGGAACCTGAAGATATTCTCAATGAAATCATTAGTTTCATGTTTGTTATCATCAAAACCGAGATTAAGACCAATGTTGAAAACCTAAAGCCAACAATACTAAAGAAGTGCATCGGGCCGAAGCCCACCATGCCCGAAGGCAACATCACATACTAGGAAAAGTGCATCGGGCCGAAGCCCACCATGCCCAAAGGCAACATCACATACTAGGGAAGTGCATCGGGCCGAAGCCCACCATGCCTAAAGGCAACAACACATACTAGGATAATCGGGAAAGACCCTCAGAGCTTATCCTAGTATATGGAACCTCGGGACCAATCGGGAAAGGCCCTCCGAACTTGCTCCACAAGACGTGATATCACAAGAGTAATCGAGAAGGCCCTTCGAACCTATTATGCAGGTTGGGAATTTGACATCCAACCACCCCGGCGTAGCCCAAAATCCGGCTCCTAATTGAGCCGCTCCGCCATTCTCAAGGATATGGCGCATCAAGACCTAAGTCAAGATTCTCCTACGGTGTCCTAGGGGTGTCCTCATTATGAAGCGTCTCAACACTCTAAACCCGACCCCTATCCCTTAGACCCGTAATGTCATGAACCCGTTGTTGTTTGATTTCTATTTTGTAGAGCCTGACTGGTGAGATGAGTCGGATGCACTTGGTACCGCTGGAGGGCAGAGGAGCCGCATGATCTCATAGCAGTCCTAGTTAGGGTCGTAGTCGAGTCCTTTGGTAGTAGTCATGCACTTGTATTAGCTTGATTTGGAGTTGTAGCCCTGATGGCATTTATGTTATTTATTTCAGGTTTTATTGTATCTGAACTTTTAAACTGCTGAACTTAAAACGTTATTCCGCACTTTTTGTTTTATTTGAGCTACTTGAATTAAACTTTGTTTTGGTTCATTTTTCATTAAAATAAAACTTGTTATTTCTTTCCACTATATTATTTGTTGAGTTGATATGTGCATGCATGGTTTAGGCTGCGGGGTATGGGCACGTATACCCTGGTCGGTCATGTGACCCTGAGTTGGGGTGTGACAATAGCAACTTCATTTTGATAAACAAACAATATTTTGATAACAACATCATCATAAGGTTTCAAAACATAAAGTATATGTGTATTGAATTAAGTTAGGTTTTTTTTAGTATAAGTATCGAGGGTAATATTGTAATTTATTAATCCTCACGGAAAATGGGTACCCGCGAGTACGGGTACTAGAATACCCATACCCGCCCCATATAATAAACGAATAAGAAAAATTACTCGTGAAATCCCCGCGGGTAGGAAACTACCCCCCATACCCATCATAAACGGTTAAATACCCACGGGTACCCGCCTAAACGGGTAATATTATCATCCCTACTTTCGTGTGCATTGTTAAGGGATATTCAGATATACAAAACATACTACAAATATTACCCGTTCAATTAATGTGTTCAATGCAAGAATACGAAATCAGATGTTTGTGCCTTAAATAGAAAATAAACTAATCTTCTAAATATATAAATATGTCATCACACTTTTCAAAATAAAATCCAAAATAAATCACCTTAATTTGTAAAAAGTTTACATAATTTTAATATTTTTAAATATTATAATTATTTATAAATAAATTTTAAAAAATATCTTGTGATTTTTTTATATTTTTTTAGCAAAAAATAATAATTTTGATCCCTATAGTTTACTTGAAGTTTGGTTTTAGTCTCTATAGTTTACAAAAATTTTATTTCTAATGTAAGATGCGAGTTGCAAAGGATGGCACCGTCCAATGCCCCTCGCCGATGCAGGTGTTTGAACGCACTCACCGACGGCGATAGGGAGCAGGGGACTACGTCGATAATAGGGCCTCGATCATCATGGTAAGTATTTATGTCTATTTGATTTACATAATTTTTATTTATAATATATATATATATATATATATGTATTATTTAAAATATAAACACGTGTAGGAGACCTATACAAGGACCGTTATCGAGCGCAGAGGCACATCAGAGGAGTTTGATGCGGGTGCATGGGTCGAGGCCACAGGTGGCTGGGAGCACGATTGTGTTTATGGCTTTGCAGACAGAGTCCATGCATGTGTTGTGTTAGGGCCACTTGGGGCACCGAACTCTCTTGCAGCGGTTGAGTGGCCCTCGACATCGCGGATGCAGGACAAGAGCCGGATAGCGGCCTTGGAGTCCTAGCTAACACAGCAGAGACTGACGATAGAGGAGCAGAGACAGGCGATGGAGGAGCAGAGACATGCAATAGACGAGTAGAGACGCACGAATGACGAGTTGAGACAGACGATGCAGAACATGCAGGCCCTCCTCACTCAGATTGCATCTCACTCGGGCCTTTTACTGATGATATCGTAGCCGTCGTCCTCCTCGACCCAGTCGCTGTCGACTCCACCGCCTCCACCGCAGTCGTGAGATTATGGTTTACTATATTTTATTTATATTTTGATACTTGTTAGCCTCTTTTTGAGGCTTAGATACTTGATAGATGTTTATACTTTACATTTCATATTTTGATACTTGTTTGTCTCCGGTTTGAGGCTTATAGTTGTTTATATACTTATAGTTGTATATATGATCTTTTGATACTTGTTTGCCTCCGATTTGAGGCTTGGATTGATGATATTTAAGTAAAACTTGTATGATTGGTTGAAAATGTATGTGTATGATATTTTGTGGTTGTAATCTTTGATTGCAAATAGATTATAATGTATAAATATCGTTATATACAAGAATTTTCAAAATTTTAATTCTTTTCAGTTACAGGATATAACTTTAGCCACGGCTTACCCATGACTGACCGTCACTACGCCGTGGCGAAAAGCATATGGTAAATAGCTGATGGCTAGGCAGCACCAATATCACGGTTGCTAATAACATCACCGACGGCTCTCAAGCACGGTTGATGTGTTTAAATCAGCGACAACCGCCTAGGGCTATCATTGATGTGTTTAAATTAGCAATAGTGCGAGCGGCTGTCGCTAATGATTACTTGTGACGGCTGAGGGCGGCCGTTATAATTTATCTAAGACGCGCACATCAGTGACGGCATTTTGCCACGGTCTGCACCGTCTGTGATAGTCATCACCGACGGTTCAGTCACGACCTGAGCCATCGGTGACAACGACAATTCTAGTAGTGTTAGTCCTCAAAATTTACAAAGTTGATCCCTGTAAGATCCACATCAACAATGTCCAGTCAGCACTTGTTATCCATGTCAGCTCCGTTTATGCCTCATATAACGATAGTAATCAAATTCTAAACGAAAATAAAGTATGGGGACTAAAACTAAAATTTTAAAATTTTGGAGCTAAAACCAAAATTGGAGCAAACTGTGAGAACTAAAAGTATGATTTGATTTCATAATTTTGAAAAAAAATTGCCAGCTATGTGCTTGTGTTTTAGTTTTGGTGGATTGAGGTGTTGTGGAATTTGCTAAGGGCATGAAATTCTTTGTCCCTATGCCACTACGAACAAATTGCTTGCAACGCTGCCATGTCACAAGGCTAGCCTTTGTGCACTATCCAACCCGTGTGACCCCTTGTTCCCCAAACAAGGGATCCTTTAGGAACTTCATGCCCTACCTAGATCGAATTCTGCGAGATAATGCATTCACCGAACAAGCAACACATGGCTAGGATGAGCTTCCTAGGCTATTCTAGTAAAAAAATGAGTGATTACACGCTTACACATGCTCCCTACAAGTATTGGACTAAAGTAGCTCAAGAAACAACAAACAACTCACCCACACTATACGAAACATCAATACCATCTTGTGCTAATCGAAAGGTTCCAAGGGGCTATACTGGTTGACACTTCAACATGGGCAGACTACATGTAAAAATATGCCAAAACAGTGGTTGTGGCTTATGAAGATTGAAATCATGGCACACAATTCTCGCTCTCCTTCTATGCAACATTCAGTCCATGTCATGGCTAGAAAAATAAAGTAATTTTGCCCAATCTAACCAAGTCATGGGTTGAGGCAATGGACGATAGAAAAAATAATAAATTTCAATTAACTCAATTAAAGAATTGTCACTATGCCGCATCCAAGCACTAAATGAAGTCAAAATGTAACCAAAACAACATCGAAGATATTTGAACGCACAAGGGCAATATCGGACCCTTAGATACTACCAAAGGAAGGCAAAATCACAAAGATTATGTACTAAGTATATATGTACATACACACAGGGAGCTTTTCTATAACATTTTGGATAGTACATGAGCTATTAAAAAGTTCCTAACAATAGGCATTCCACGGCTGTAGTTGAATTAATCTATTTTTTCTATCATCATCCTTGAAATAAATTCTTTGTAAGTAATACATGACTTCTTCTAAAATGGATTAATTCAAGTAATTCATAACAGGTCAATAACCAAGTGATAAGTATCAAACTGAAATGTCTAATCTCCAAATATCAAATAAGAAGTTTTGGCCTAAGATTTTTAATTTTGATCTCAATCTTAGTTTTGATGATAACAAACATATTTTGATGGGTTTATCAAGTGTTTGATTTCAAGTCGGCTAGACGATACACACACGAAATTCGTCGAAAAAAATGCGGAAGCTCAAGTATCAACGGCTTCGGAGGCGATCGCATCAAAGTTAGTTTTACGATTGAAAATGGATGTAATAACCTTCTAAGGCCTAAAATTATCATATTCCATGCATTCATTCAAAGTCAAACTCAAACTGAAACCTGAAATCGAAATCCAATCAAAAATCCAAAAAATTAGCTTTTACTTGAATATTGGTCAACCTCGATCGACTGAGGATCGTCCGGCGAGCGACTGAAAATGCCAACGACTTTTTTTCTAGCCGTTGGCCGAGTCCCATTTCTCAAACCTAGCTCCCTACCTTATAAATAGCCTTGAAATGTCCCTCCCAGGTTTCAAAAATTATGATTGAGTAAACATTTGGTGAGATTGAGCCTAAATACTTGAGTTTAAGCTCTAATCCTCAATCTCCTTCGTACTTGAGCGTTTTGTATGAAGTATGTTAAAAGCTCAATTTTTGGAAAAACAAAATTTCATTACATTAAATCAAAATTTTAATTAGTTACGAATCTGATCAAACTAAATCAAGTTAATTATATGCTCAAAACACGACTTGAACTAAAACAATATCTAATCTACTAAGTTGGGTTCGCGTCGAATTCGGATAGATTTATATATTTATTCAAAAATAGCTAGATATAATTAAGGTGAGAAGTGGGAACATGGATAAACAAACTAAATAATATTTTTGATTAGTATGAAACAAATAAATAAACTTGGCAATGACAATGATGTGGAAATACTTTGCAAATCGGACGTACAGCTATGCTCATATGGAGTGTCCAACAATGAAAAGACACAATTAATTTATGATGCATGTGGAGCATCAATTTCTTTATTATTTATTTATCATTGAGTATGTGGAAAAAAGTGGATACTAAAATGTCGCCAAAAGAAAAGATTTTTGACACATCTTCATCTCACGTGACAATGGTGGACATAACGAGGTATTGTATCGCACTTTCATTTAACCAAGTCAATTCCACAAGTTCCAACCATTATTTTGTCACTCGTCTTATTTTATTTACTTGAAAACATATATATATTGTTTATTGGAACGAGTATAATAGAAAATTGGGGTTTAGATTTGAGTCTTTTTAATTCCCTTTGTCCATTCTTTTCTTCATTCTACAATCTACGTTGCTTAGTTTATGGTTACTTGAGTGCTTCTCATACATTGAGTTCAAGTTCAACCAAACTCAACCTAATTGAATTAAATTAAATTAATGTTTTTAAATCCGAAGTCCGAACCGAATATTAAATCAATTAGGTAATGGGTTTGTCGATTTGAGCAAACCAATTGGTCCAAATAAAAACAAAGTATTTATAACTTATAAAATAAAAATACGAATAAATTAATATTAAATTGGACTGAATTTTACCAAATTCAATTTTTGGTTAGTTTCGTAATAAAGTTTTTTCTTTGGTAAAAAAAAATATTTTTAAAAATAGTAATACTTATCCCATTAATTTTTATTTACTTAATTTAAATTTAATTGATTACTATTAAAATTTTATAATCTTTTATTACAGAATGACTAAAAGATAATATTTACATATTAAAAGACTTAAATGTAAATTATACCATTTTCATTAAATTTTATCTATTTATTTCAATTTATTATTTAAAATTTTGTGTAGTTTTATGGATAAGGACTAAAATACATTGTTTAGACTAAAAAAGTATCATTTTGCATTTAGATTATATAATAGGTTATATATAGGATATATTATAATATGCTATAAAAATTTTAATTTATTTGGTGGGATTTGATTCTAAATAGAAACTGATTCAAATTACAACTTTGATATTTTGTTCACAACCCAATCATTTTATTGCATGAAAACTGAGCCAATTGCCTGCCATTTTTTGCTTAAAAAATCAAACCTAGCTGAAAATTTCTATTTGACTTCTCAGTCAAATTGCATCAATAAATTATAAAAAAAATTAATGAATCTATCTCAAACTAATTAACAAATTTATATTAATTTTTTATTTACATTCGATCTATTCTAAACTTTCGAATTTATACTAATTTTATCTCACTGTCAAATGGCTATTAATATAACTATTATTTGCTGACAATGACTAAGATTTTCCATGTCAACAAATGACATCTTAGTATATGAGAACAGTAGAAGATGAAAATAAAGTTTTAAGATTTTTTTTAAAAAAATTATTATGACATTTGCTCACATGGCAAACTTATTTAATAATATAATTTTTTTTTTTGATGCTATCTAGACTGTCATGTCAGCAATTAATAGTTATATTAACAATAGAATATAATTGATATGAATTTAAAATTTTAAGATATTAAATGTAAATATAAATAAATAAATTTTATCAGTTAGTCTATAATTTGAGATACATTCGTAGTTTTTCTCTTTATATATTTATATATATATATATATATATATATATATAAGAGTTAATTCTAAAACTACTGTTTTTTTAAAAAAAAATTTCATACGTGGTGGAATATCTTATTGTTTAGAGAATATTTATTTAGTTAAATCTTAACACATCATCATTCTAAATCAAATGACTCAAATCGGATTCCACAAAATTTTATGGCTACAATTTAGTAATATATCAGTTCAATTGGTTAACAGGAGCTCAAATTCTTCCGTTAGTTAGAATAAAATATAGTCAATTAAAATTTATTGGATTTAATTCCTCCAAATATCTACTCCAGAATTTCTTAATCGGATGTGATACTTTTTGACCAAATTCATTCCAAGTATCGAATCTAACCACTTCCACCAAATTCAGAAGAAAAAAAAGACCAAATTCATTCGAGGTCTCGTTATTATCTGATGAGCAAGTCGCAACAATGTTTGGTTAAGGATCCAAATCCTTGGAATAGCAACAAAGCTCATCAATGAGGCCCTATTCTCACACACCTTTTTCATTTTTCATTGTGTCTTATAAAAAATGTGCTTCAATGAAAGGCATGCTACTATGACCAAATAAGTTTTGACCTTATCCACATAGCTTCATCCATCAAGCATTGATGGCATGTTTAAAATTGGGATAAGAAAGAAAACTGAGAATGTGTCCAAAAGAAAGACTTACTTCCATTGACAGCAAGCATCAAAAGACATGCTAACCAAACCAAAAACATTGAGTTAGCAAGATGTCCCTCTCCTGCCTACTACTGGATCCATATATTACGTAATCTGGTCTGCTTTTGATTCCCCAAGCAACCCGCTGTCATCGCCATTGAAGACATTGCACATGATAAGGTTTTTATACACAAAATGAACTTGACCAAATTAAATACTTAGTGTCAGACAACATATTGCTAAAAAAAGAAAGCCACTTGCTAATAGTCTAAGAATTCTACGAGAAGCTGATCAATGCAAATAATCTCATCTTATCCATCTTGCTAAACTTGTTTCTTTTCTATAACTGGGCGCATAAATGACAAGAGATAGGTCATGCGAACGGACTAACAACTCATGGATACAACTAGAAAAGATTGAATGAAATTTCACCCTTTAGTTGACAAATTCTATGCTATCAGTAATGTTCAGCTTGTTGGCATGTCAATCATCAGAAATTATGGACCCTCTACTGCAACAGTTCAATGTCAAAAAAATGAGATAAACAGTAAATGTCTTCTGCCACCACTGGTTTCCAATTAATCCAGCAGCAGAACTCTCCTTAGGAGACCAATGGCTACCCTCCTCATTGGCGTAGTTAATGTCTGATAAGGCCTTCTCACACTGATTCTCTGAACATAATGAATGAAGGAGGATGCCTGTTTAGCAGTCTGATCAGAAACATCACACGATTTGCGCAGATCGGATCTACTTCAGATGGAGTAGGAGGAAGTCAATCCGAAGCATGGTATCATTGTGAATTGCTGTCTAATTTGGTCTGGCTGGATTGGGGTAATTCAGATCCCTCCTCAGAAGAAGCGTAGTCCTCAGATACCTCTGCAAGTGCTTCAAGCGTGTTTAAGACATCAGTTGTATCATCAAGGTAATACCGTGCCTTGCTTGGTTTCTGCCCGACAGTACAACCAAATATTGATGTGTAAGGTGCTATGAGATTCTTTGTCCCTACACCAGCAATGTCTTCAAACATGTCCTCATCTGATCTATCATCCCCGATGCACAGCACAAAATCAGCTGGTTTCCCTTTCTCCACCATTGCCGACAGAATCTTCTCTGCCACTAGGCCTTTGCTGACTCCCTGTAAAAGCAAGATCCATGAAATTATAGAAGGAAAGTTTTGCAAAATGATAATTTATAATCCAATCTTGTTCAAAAAGTCATAACAGGCACAAAAGGCTATTTAGAGGTAGTATTTACCCATAACTGCAGATAACATGATACTACTATGAAATTTGCAGGATTGAAAATTGTTTGTGTGATAGTTCTAACTCTAATTAATCATGGTGCAAGCTGCTTATTACAGATGATATGGTATAGCATGGTGCATTATGAGATAGATGATGTTTACAAAGTGAATACAACATGTAGATGCATACCTGAGGCTTCACTTCAACAATGAACTGACCACTCTTCACCGAGACTGGTTCATTTGCAAGTACACTTTCTAGATGGTCAAGCATTTCCTTTGCCTGAGAAGAACCAAAGCCAGGATCTGCATCTCTATGGTGCCAAACTAAAGCACTTTCTTTGGGTTCCATAGAAGATCCATCAGTGGACTCTGTATACAGTTTCATCACGGGTTCAGCAATCTGCATCCATGCAAAATCAGTGCTCCGGTTATAGGTTTCCCATTCTTCATCCTGAGTCCACCTGCAAATAGTGAGATGACAGGGTGGCATATTAACAACAATATCTCAAAGATGTTTATTCATCCAGTTCCACTTATCAAATAGAGTAGTTGACCATTTAAAGATCGGGCATTTTGTTCCTAATTTGTAGTCCTTATATTTTAGCATGCTGGAGAAAGGCAAGAGATCCTTTTGGTCAACTGCTGATTTTTAAGCGCATTCTAAGCAAGCAACATAAAGCATTTAAAGATCACACATACTTTCTTAAAAGCATTTAAAGATTACAGAATCAATTTCTAATGGTATGACATGTTCTATGGAACTTTTGATCAATAGGTAATCATTTTTATCTTCTGTAGCATGTAAGTCAATAGTATTATGCTTCAATAATCCCTCATTGAATAATGAATATATCACAGAAAATTGCCATCCTCGATGAATTAATATTGACACTTTGACAGTATATGGCCATCAAGCTAATCTAATGATAAATTTCCTATATCCTAATTGTTCAACCAACAAACATTATGAACTACCTGCAAGACTATTTAAGCTAGTCTTGATCATGTGCGGGTCAAAGAAGTGGATTGACAAAATTTGTTTTCTCCATCTATTGTTTGGATAAAAGTTAGAATAATGAATTTACCTCATGAAGTATCCATGTTCAGCTGCAATTCCAAGCTTCTCACATGGTAAAAACCACTCTTCTAAGCTTTCACGACCTCTTCCGCTGACAATAAAAACGACATTGTTCTTATCTGCACACAGGGTATTGATTATCCTAATAACTTTTGCACTGAGCTTCTTGTTAATGGATGTCTGTGGCACCAAAGTTCCATCATAATCCAACAAGATAGCCCTACTCTTAGCCTTCGTGTAAGCTGAGACAATTCCATCAACATGAAGCTTCCTGAAATTAGGATCCATTGCGACCACCCTGAATCCAAATCCCAGACCAATTCCCCAGCAACTCCTCCTGAAATGGTCTTTGCAACTCCTCTCCATGTCCTGCAAGAAGCTCTTTGACCAATAAGCCACATCATGAGTGCTGACATACCGGTAGTGTTTCTCATGCCGCAATTGTTTCTCCCCATCAGAAAGAGAGATCGCCTCATTCATTGCCTCTCCTGTGGTCTCAATATTCCATGGATTGACCCTAATCGCGCCACTAAGAGAGGGTGAGCAACCAATGAACTCTGAGACCACCAGCATGCTCTTTCTTGGGCCATTAGCCACTGAATCTTTGGAATCCGAGATCCCTTGTCTGCAGACTATATACTCATACGGCGTTAGATTCATCCCGTCCCTGACTGCCGTGACTACCACACACTCCGCAATAGTATAGTAAGCAATCTTTTCGACTGCCGTCATGGGGCGCTCGATGAGAACCACAGGGCTGTATCCTTCGTGACCGAACATCTTGTTGATCCTCTCGCAACTTTCCTCGATCTCGTCCTGGATCTCCTTTAGGTCCTTTCCATGGGCCCTCGCAGGATTGGCGATCTGGACGAGGACCGCCCTCCCCTGCCACTTGGGATGAAGCTTCAACATGTGCTCGAAGGCAAGCAACTTAAGATTGATCCCCTTGAAGATGTCCATGTCATCGACACCGAGAAGTACAGTCTTTCCGTCGAACTGCTGCCGAAGCTCGTTGACCCGCCACTCCTTGTCCGGGAGACGAAGAACAGACTGAAGCTGTCCCATGTGGATGCCGACGGGCATGATCTTGATCCCGATGGTGCGGCCAAAGTAGTCGATACCGATATACCCGCGTTTGGACTGGTACTCGATGCCGAGCATGCGGCTGCAGCAGGAGAGGAAGTGGCGCGCGTAGTCGAAAGTGTGGAAGCCGATGACGTCGCAGTTGAGAAGGGCCTTCAGAATCTCGTCACGGAAGGGGAGGGTGCGGTAGATCTCGGAGGAGGGGAAGGGGACGTGGAGGAAGAAGCCCATGCGGAGGCGATTGAAGCGGCGACGGAGGAAGGTGGGGAGGGCCATGAGGTGGTAGTCGTGGATCCAAACGTAGTCATCCTCCGGGTTAATGACCTCGATGACCCTCTCAGAAAAGAGCTTGTTAGCGAGGACGTAAGCCTCCCACAAGGAGCGGTCGTAGCGGCCGCCGCGGGAGGACGAAGACGACGGGGAAAAGGGAAGCATGTAATGGAAGAGGGGCCAGAGGCGGCGCTTGCAGAATCCATGGTAGAAGCGATCGTGGAGCTCCGGCGGGAGGAAAGCAGGCACGCACTTGAAGCGCTCAAGCAGGGTCTGGGAAACATCATCCTGCTCGTGCCCCTCGACGTCCACGCGGAGGGAGCCAACGTAGAGCACCTCCATGTCATCGGGCAGCCCGTCCTTGAGCTGGAGAAGCAGCGAGTCCTCGTCCCAGGAGAAGATCCATCCGCGACCGTCGGGCCGTCGGCGTGCGCGCACCGGCAACTGGTTCGCCACGATGATGATCCGGTCCTGCGCCTGCGATTGCACGTCCGACGCCACGCTGCTCGCTCGTTCCTCCTCCTCCTGCAGGTCCGCCAGCGTCCCTGGAACCGTCATAACCCGCGGCATCCGCCTCAATCCCCGGCCTCCTCCGCCGCCGCCGCCCATATTCAGCGCCGCAAAGTTCCCAGACGCCAGATCGAGCAGGTTGGTATACGATCTGGACATCATCTTTCTTGCCTTTTCTTATCTACCTCTCACTCTTCTTCTTCCTCAAATCAAAGACAAAAACCCTAAAAGAGAAGAGAGTGCATCAAAGACCGCCATGGATTGCCATGACGGAAGGTTTGGATAAGGAGGAAAAGAGATTTGGATGATGATTTTTCTTTTCTAGAAAAAACTAACCAGTTAGTTTACAAAATTAATGTTATGCAAGGGGAAGAGATGGATTGCTAGATCAGGAAAGCATTAATTGGGGAAGACGGAGAGGGAGAAAATGGAACAGAGAGAAGGAAAAAGAAAATCTCAAGCTCAAGCTGCTCTCTTTTCCCTCGCCTCGGCTTCTTTTTAATAATATTTAATAATAATAATAATATATTATGATAGCTTATTTTAACTTCCCTCTCTCTCTGCGGAAGCTTAGCTGTAATGGGTTATTATTCAAGAGAGAAAAAAAAAAAGATGAAGTGGTGGGTGGGGGAATATCCAGTGGAATTTGGGAAAGTGGAAATAGAGAGAGAGGGAGAGAGAAGGAAATAGAGGGTGGATAAGGTCGGCTAGCCGACTCAAGCTGCCTCGTGCCAGCTGGAATCACGCGGTCAACCCCTCCTCTGTCGTGGCCCACCACGTGTTGACCAACAACACCCTGCAGCCGCCGTCGGCCGGCCGGCTCGGCCGTCTCATCCTTTTTAGTTTTTCGTCTTTGCTTGATCCAAACCAGGTCTGATTTTATAATTTAGTTCTTTTAAGATCAATTTGGGATTTGCCCCCTTGTGATCTCACAATTTTCAACTTGACCCATATATAAAAATTTTATTTTAATCTCCCTTAGAAATAATCTAACTTACTTGAGACTCTTGAGTAATTAAGAGCTGATTAACCATTGGTGACTAATTCAACAACAAATTAAATACGATGGTGGAATTCAATAGGGTTGGAGCTATTTCATAATAAATCAAACAAAATGATTGTAATAAAATAAAATTGACTGTAATTCATCTCTCAATAAATTAGTTCTACTTTGGTATGAGTTCAATTAATTGTGGAATATGGAGGGCATTCCGGTGTTAGCCTTTTGTTTAGAAATGAGCTAAAAGTCGATAAATAAATCTTTCACATGTTAAAGGGATGGGGCGTGTCAAGGAGTGTCGAGATTAAAAAGTAGAAGATTGTTGAAATGTTCCTTAACTTTTTTGTTAAATAAAATTGTAGATGCTTCACATAATGTGTGATCATAAACATATTACTTTTCTATTGCGGTCTCATTTTCTGATCCTTCTAGTTAAGGAAATACATGCTTTTGTTTATCACATTAATTAAGAATTTTCTTCGATCCCTCTGGAAAAAATATTGTGGCACATTTCAATCATCAAACGATGTTTAGAGGGTATTATTATTACTTAGAAAAATATTGGCCCTCGTTTGATTGACATGGAAGTAATTTCTTGTATTAAGTTCTATTTCTTTTAAACAAACTTCTCACATGTATTTTATGGGAAGTATCAAAAATATATTTGGTTGACAAGAGCCCTGGGCAGGGCCAGTCACTCAAAGGGGAGGCCCAGCTCAGGCTTGAGCCAGCCCGAATTATGAAAAATATATTATTAAATGTCGGCGGTGAGACTCAAACAACTAATCTTTAGTTTTTTTGTGGTGAACAAACCACTACTCCAAAAGTCTTTATATATATACATACAATTTCATTCAATAAAGTAGTTACTCCTCAAGCCCGGGACAAAAGACCAAGTGCAGACCAGGCTAGCCCTAGCTTATGAATGCAGGAGCAGGCCCGCACGGCCCACGTGCCCAAGGGGTGAGCCCAGCCCGCCCCTTGGGCACAGGCGGGTTGTGCCCAGCTTGGCCCGAAATTCTTCGGACCGAGTCGAGCATAACTCAGAGTCAGGTCGAGCTCGTGCCGCCCATGGGGCGGGCCCGACCCATTGCCACCTCTACTTCTCATGCCCCCCAACATGTTTAATTGACATAGGTTTTTATTGATAAGTACCATTCATTTATAAATTAATATTTTATTTTATCATAAGTAATTTAAATATATAATTAATATAATTTATTCATGTATAATTATATATCTAGAAATTTTGTTCATGGCTAGCCTAACTATAATTTATTTTCGCCATCTAATTTTAGTGGCCGATTTAATGGATTTGAATTTTATTGGTGAACTATTTGCATGGTCTAACAATAAAAAAGCTAATAAAAAATTATGGTCCACAATTTTTTTATTGATTATGAAAAGTTTTTAATTAGTTTCTTGAGACTGAATGATCATCTTATGAATTGAACCAAACAATTATATCTTTAATCCCCGAATTATAAGAACCGTAAGCGAATTAAGGACTTTAGATCAATATCTTTGTGCAACTTAAACTACATTTTTTGGCAAAAGTTCTTGCAAATAGATACAAACCTTGTTGATATTATCTCATACGAATAATATGCTTTTATATTCAGTAGAAGCATTCACGAATAAGTGCAGTCAGTATATTTTGATTGCTCAAGAATTAGCACATTCAGTGTATAATTCTAAAGGTACTCACCTACACATTTTAATCAAAATATATTTAGAAAAAAACGTATGATACACTTTCTCGGTATGTTGTGATTTTTACTCTTCTGAATTTTAATTTTCATCCTAAGGCTATCAATCTAATGAGTAAATGCTTGTAAATCTACTACCCCAAGCAAGTATGGTGCCCTCCTCTCACCTTTTCTTTATATCATAATTTCATAGGTTCTATTAATTTAATTTGATTAATAAGTTGTGAGTAAAAATTTGATTATCTATATCAAAATCAAAAATATCATGAAAGTGAGTCAGTTGATGTTTGTTGGTGATATTTTGTTAGTTGTGTGTGCTACTACTAAATCCTTGGAAAATGTTTACAAGGTTGTTAAAAATTATGAATTGCTTTAAAACTGGAAAATTAATTTTGGTAAGTTTGAGATTATTTCCCTCGGCGTATCATTTTTAGGGTTATCATTGATATTTGTAATAGAGTGGAGATGAATCAATGATTATTTCATTTTCTTGTATGCTCATTTTCATGTCACATATGAAACCTAGAACAGAATTCTACACCTTAAATTGTCCCCTCATGATATAACTAGGTGTTAGGTGAATAGCTCATTATCGAAAGAGACTAGGATATATGACAAATGACCCTAGTTGCTATTATTTTAGTCATAATTGCTAACACTCTTTGGAGGCTTGCAAAGAATGATGTAGTATCTAGAGTTAGGCGACCTTCTAGTTTTGGTGTGAAAAATATCTTGTTTTATACCATGAGTTCATGTCCTATGTTGATACTCCTACATCTAAGAATAATAAGAGGAAGCAAAACATTTTCATATCTTAGGCCGATCAAATCGATGTAGCAAGTAGGGATAGGTCAAAGTAAAATAATGGTGGTGTTATTGACACTAATGGAGTTTGACAATTAAAATTTATCATCAAAGATGAAAAAGAAAGACGATTTGCATGCATATTTATGGCAATTGCCCATAAACCCTCGTGTATTGTGAAGCCTGGGATATTAAAATTGTACTTCAAAAAACTATTGAACTTTATTTGAAGTTTGTAATAATGGTATAATTGTATAAAAATTTTAGATGTCTTGCTAGTACCTTAAAGATAGATTATATATATATATCTCTCTCGTGAATATATATATATATATATAGCAAGACACCCATTGGTTGGCCACTTTCGATTATACCTTTAGCTAGAATTATTCTTCGTCTAGTGAACTACTTGCTCGAGAAGAGTATTTGAGATAGTTTTTGTAGTACTATAGTACAAATAATATAAGTTTTTTTTGAAAGATATATTATTTGTCGTGTTTTCAAAAATTTGTATGATCTCTCAGTTTCTTCCCAACCCATTAGAACACAATCGTAGCAATATTTGCTAAATAAAGATATATTACAAATTGAATGCAATATATACAGTTAATTTGAATACGAAAATGTTTAAATGCACAAATTTAAATACATTAGTTTATTAACAAGTTAATGGGTTCATTCAGAAAGAAAAGAAATAAATAAAATCCACTGAAACATGATGTCACATGAATGATTTAAATAAAAATATTTTTTAATCGTTAAATATGTAAAAATTGCATTCAAGATATATAGTCACAAGTGGTGCTTCTATATTATAGTATTACGAGGATGATACCTAATTTCTTTTCAATAAGTTATAAAGGTCAAGATGTCAAATTCATATTAAAAAAAGTACAATGTCTAATTTGAAATGAGCAACACTTTCCATCAACTTGATTGATTGCTGACCACCATTTTGACCTGTTTGCATGCAGGTCGACAACTTCTTCCCAACGCTACTGAGGAGGAGAGAAAGTAGACTACGTAATTGGCTCTCCACAATTAAGTCCAATTGCATCCTATCTTCCCTGGTAATTTTTTTTTTCTTTCCAAAGATAGCATGCTCGTTCACAGAATGATATAAATAAAATTGGGGTACAAACTAGGAATACAAGGTGAAAAATTAACAGTTATTAAATTAGCATTGATATTACTGCTTCAATTGTGGACGTTGGATCCGATGAGTGGCCAGCAAATTGACATTGATTTCGGGTATTCCATATACTCCATAAGATGGAACAAAACTTAAGGAAGGAAGGTGAAGTTGCACCAAGTTGGGACTTTGCGTCCTTCCACCATTCCTGGATAGAGTTGGTAATTCCCTGTAGAGGGAGGGGGATGGCGGAGCATCTCCAGACGTGAGCTGCATGCGGACAGATGAGAAACAAATAAAGATTGTTCTCACACTACAACAAATCATATATGTTTTAACGTCAAAATAAGAAGGTATTTCGACGTCGGCAACAGTCAAAAATAACATATTAACGTCAACAAAAATGACGAAAGCAAGTGAAAAATAACGATAGCTGAAACTAACATTTCGACGTCTGCTTAGACGTCGAAATGTTCAACATATCGACGCCTGCTGATAGGCGTCAGCAGGCGTCAATATTAACATAACGGCGTATAATGACAGACGTCGAAACATTTTAAAAAAATTTAAAAGTTTGCATATTGACGTCTGTTAAGACGGCGATATGCAAATAAAATATATAAAAAATGTTTGCATATCGACGTCTTAACAAACGTCGATATGTAAATAAAATATATATAAAAAAGTTGGAGCCGCAGCTGCCGCACCACCAGTCGTGTACGTCCCACGCCACGTCGACCGTCAACCCACCCACAACTATCATGCAACCATTTCAATTACTCGTGGCAAAGAAAAACAAGATTATTGTGAGAGAAAAAATGGCAGATTTTGATGTGATCTGTGATCACTCCACCTTCCTGTACCAGTCTTGATCTCAGTGAGCGAGGCATGTAGATGAATCTTCTCGCATGCCACTGAACAAGATCAAAGATCGATCGCAAGCGGCAGCCATGACCCAAGTCCTCGTTCTCTTCGATTGGTAATGAGAGACTTCGCCAACGGTTGCTTCGGAGACGCCGCCGTCAGCGTGGCGGGCGACAGCAGCGCCAGGGGAAGGCGACAACCGCTGCTGAACTCCGTCTCTTGCTTCTACAGGGCGACATTGGCCTCCACCGGGAAAGAGCCCTCCGATGACTTCTACCTCATTCTGATGGCCGATGGCGAGCTCATTCTCCTGCTAGGAGACAAGTGCGGAGACTTCATCAAGATGCTCTCAAATGAGGTACCGGTGGCCGAGTTCTTGATGTACTACAGGAAGGAGCGAGTACGGGTCGGCGCCGGGGTCCAGTACTCCACCAAGGCTCGATTTTGCGACGGCGGCAGGGATCATGAGGTCTCAATCGTGTGCAGGGGAAACAAGTGCGACGCCAAGAACGCCGAGCTCTGCATCTGTGTCAACAAGAAGAGGCTGGTCCAGGTGAAGATCATAGCGTGGAACTTTCGAGGGAATCAAACCGTATTGGTCGACGAGTCAACGGTCGACGTGCTGTGGGATGTGCACAACAGGTGAAGAGCACCATTTTTTCGCTCACTGACAGTGAAGGAGCTCCTTGCCGGTGGAGCGAAGCACCTCGACGAGAAGGAGAAGAAGAAGTAGAATTGAAGAAGAAATATAATTAAATATAAAAATATAATTATTTATTCTAAAAAAAGGAGCAGGAGGCGGGAAATCTGCCGTCTTCTGCCTGGGCGAGCGCGCGTGCCACGCGCGCTCGCCCTCTTATGCACGCCTTCAGCGCCTCTACCAGTAGATGCCAAAAAAAATTTGGCATCTGCTGTGGCGTCGAAATTTGCACTGTTGTGTTTCGGGGCCTCTGGCAGCTGGTGCCAATTTTTTTTTTGACGTCTGTTGTGACGTCGAAATTTGCATTGTTTTTAGACGTCTAAATTTTTTGACGTCTGAGAATAGATGTCAAAAAATTTCGACGTCTGCTCTCAAGCGTCGAAAATTTGTTGACGTCTTTAAGAGGCGTCAAAATTTATCGTATTAAAATATTTTAATTACTTTACATTTTGACGCTTATAATAAGTGTCGAAAATTTAAAGTCGATATATAAGGATTCCGTTGTAGTGTCAGAGTTGTTCTTGCATATACGACAGTCAACGTTGGGAAGGGGAACACTGCAATAAGCAAGTGCTTCTTTAGTGAGAAGAGAGTCGTGAAGCATACGCCAATTGAAGTGTTGTAGTTTTGGGGGGAGTTTGAGTTTCCAAATGCTATTCCATGGTTGAGGTGAGAACTGGGGGAGGTTGTCTTGCTGAAGAGCAATGGCGGCTTTATATCCAGAGGAGACTGTGTAGGAGCCGTTGTCCAAGAAGTGCCAAACTGGCTTGTCATGGCCAGGGAGGATTTCGACTGAGAGGATGTCGTCGGCCACTTTAGGGGGGAAAGATGTTCTGACCAAAGAGGTGTTCCACGTATAGGTGTCCCTGTTGAAATAATCCGAAATGAGAGCAGGTCTCGTGGGGTTTGGGGAGGGACCACAGATGCCGAAATAGGGCTCACAGGAGAGCCATGGAGTGCCATAGATGCTGCGGGTTGAGAGAGCTCTGATGTGCCATTTGAACCCAACAAAGAGGAGTTCACGACCTCGGAGGATACTCTTCCTGCCCCGGGAAGAGTTGTTGGTGGTAGCTGCTGACATAAAGGAGTCATAAGGGTAGTATTTGGCTTTAAGTGTGCGGCTGAGAAGAGAGATCAGATGAGTGATTAATCACCAGGCTTGAGAAGCAAGCATCGAGATGTTTTGAGCTCGATAGTTGCGGAAGCCGAGTCCTCCTCACGAAAAACTCTAGCATAGGTATTTCCATTTGAGCCAATGGATACTTCGTTTCCCATCCTTGGTAGACCACCAGAATTTTGAACAGCATTTACTGATATGGTCGCAGATCGCGTCGGATAAATAGAAGCAAGACATGGCATAGGACAGAATGGCTTGGAGAATGGGTTTGATTAGGACTGATCGGCCAGCGCGAGAGAGAAACTTAGAAGACCAGTTATGTATTTTGTTGTTGATTCTGGCGATAACATATTGAAAGGTAATTCTCTTTGAGCGACTGACAGTGGCTGGCAAGCCTAGATATTTTTCATCAAATCCGACTTTTTGGATACTATTTATTTGATTGATTGTAAGTTGCAGCGATGAAGGGCAGTGTTTGGAGAAGAGGATCACTGATTTACTTGGATTGATGAGTTGACCACTGAGGACGACGAACTGATGGAGGAGGCCCATTATATTTGTTGCATGCGGTACATCTGCCTTACAGAAAAGGAGAATATCATCTACGAAAAGGAGAGAGGAGATCTAAGTATCGACTATGGCGGCTTATCTTGATCCATCAGATTGAGCCTTGAAGGTGGGCTTTGTGGAGAAGTTGGGTGAATCCTTCTAATGCAAAGACAAAAATAAAAGGAGAGAGAGGATCTCCTTGACGGATACCCTGAGAAGGCATGAAGTGACAGTATGGTTGGCCGCCAACGAGGACCGAATATGATACGGTTTGGATGCATTGCATTAGCAGTTCGACAAAGCTCTTGTGGAAGCCCATTGTTGACAATATTGCATTGATGAATGGCCATTCCAGGCGATCAAATGCTTTACTCATATAGAGTTTATGTGCCATCTCATGGGATCACGATAGTTGCTTCCGTTGGAGGTAATGATTGAGCTCGTGCACGAGTAATATGTTATCGAATATCCTCCTGTGTCTAATGAAAGTGCTCTGATTGTCGGAGATGAGGATGTCCATGATCGGTTGGAGACGATGCACAAGTATTTTAAAGAAAATTTTATAGGTAAAATTGCATAGGCTAATTGGCCTGATATCAGTCACAAGTATCTTCCCTCATAACTTAAGTAGGACAAAGATAATTTTTGGATTTTATGGAATAGATTTATCATATGAAAAATAAAAATAAAATGTAAGAATCGAAGGATAAGAGCAATGAACTCTCCACTTGTTGATGTAAACAACAATGCAAATCCAATTAAGGATTTATAAAATGAAGAAATCAATTGCTAAAACTGAAGACTTCTATTTCATTCATCGATATTGAAGAACAAACAATGGTTTTTGAACAAATCAAAAGAGAATTGAATTCAAATCAAATAGTGGGGCTTTAAATACAACCGACACGAAAGAAATACTCACTCGTGAACCATTGATCAGTCCACGTGTCATTACCTAATTCAAAACGAAACTAATTACAGAAATAATGTAAATTGAAGCTAACTACACTTAATAAACTGAAGCTATTACACTCAATTACATAACTCTTTAGCTAATTACAATTGGCTCTGTGTTTGATGATCCAACCTTCATCAACTCCTCCCTACTATCAGAGAACTCGTCCTCGAGTTCAAAACAATTGACAAGCGTTGTGTCAGGAGGAACAAAAGAAAAGAGGTCTAAAACATTGAAGATGGGAGAAATTTTCATGTCTTCTGGTAAATCTATTAAATATGCATTTTCTCCTAGTACTTTGGTGACCAAAAAAGGACCAATCTTCTTCGGCTGAAGTTTGTTATAAGTACTAGTGGGAAATCTCTCTTTTCTAAGATAAATCATAACCAAATCACCAACTTGGTAATTCTTAGATCTTCTGTGTCTGTCAGCTGCTAATTTATACTTAGCATTGGCAACCTCGATGGCATTTTTTAATCTTCTGATGTGGTTCAGTGTAACTGCTAGCAAAACTTGTAGCTTGCTGATTAACTCCAGAAGTCAATGAAATTAAATCCATAGTATGATTAGGGGCCTTTGTGTAAACTATTTCAAAAGGTGAGTGACCAGTTGACCATGTTGTTGTAAGCAAATTCAGCATGTGGTAATACACTGTCCCATTGTTTTGGTTTGTTCATGGCCAAGCTTCTTAACATGCCTCCTAGAACATGTGTTCGTCACTTTGAGGATGATATGAACTACTGAACTTTAATTGAGTACCAAATTTCTGCCATAATACTCTCCTGAAATGGCTAACAAATTTGACATCTCTGTCCGACACTATAGATTTTGGCACTCCATGACGTCTAACCACCTCCCTAAGAAGAGATTGACAATATTACTAGCATCAGCAGTTTTCTTACAAGGTAAGAAATGTGTCATCTTTAAGAATCTATCCACCACTACAAGTATGGAATTCACTTTCCTCACTATGACAAGTAGTCCTAATATGAAGTCCATTGAAAGATCTTCCCATATGGTGCTAGGGACTGTTAATGGAGTATACAGACCAGTGTTTTGGCTATTCCCCTTGGCTCTTTAACAAACCATGCACCTTTCAATGGTTGCAGCAACTTCTTTTGACATATTACTGTCAATGACATATTTCATGGTCTTATCTCTTCCCAAATGGGCTGCTAATCCCCCTACATGCAGTTCTTCTATTAAATAACTTCTTAAGGAAGTATCTGGGATGCATAACCTATTGTTTTTGAATAAGTATCCATTAGCAATATGGAAGTCTTCCATGTGTTCTAGCTTCTTGCATTTTCCCAAATAAGTTAAAAATTTGTATCAATAGGATATAATTCCTTAAGATATTCAAAATCAGTGATTCCCACTTGGATGGTTGTAAGTAATGAATTCCTACTAAGAGCATCAGCTACTTTGTTACTTCTACAATTTCTAAACTGAAATGTATACTAAAATTTTTGTAGAAACTCTAACCATCTAGCATGCATTGAGTTCAGCTTTTTTTGAGATGTTAGATATTTGAGGGGCTGGTGATCATTATGTAGAATGAAATTCTTCTGCACTAGATAATGTGTCCAATGATCAAAGACCCTAATGACTGCATACAGTTCTAGCTCATATGTGGACCATTTATGTCAAGCTTCACTTAACTTTTCACTGAAGTAAGCAATATGTTTGTCTTCTCGCATCAAAACTGTCACAATCCCAGTCTTTGAAGCATCAGTCTTTACTTCAAATGTTTTGTCAAAATTTGGCAGAGCTAGCACAGGAGCCTCTGTAAGCTTATTTTTCAGGATGTTGAAACTTCTCTCTTGTTCCTCTTTCCACACAAATTGCCATTTTTTCAAATTGTCGGTTAATATGTCATTGAAATCCTTAATGAACCTTCTCTAGAAAGTGGCCAAGCCCAGAAAACTCCTCAGTTTTGTGAGGCTAGTTGGTGATTGCCAAACCATTATTGCCTTCATCTTTCTGGATCAGTATGTATACCCTTCTTGATAATGATAAATCCTAAAAAGAGAAGCTTGTTTGTGAAAAATTCACACTTATGGAGACCGAGAAAGAGTTTGTTTTCTCTCAGGACTTGTAGCATTGCTTGAAGTTGCTATACATGTTCACTTTCCTCTTTACTGAATATCAAAATGTCATCAAAATATACCACTAAGAACTTCCCCATAAACAATTTCAGAACTTGGTTCATTAACCTCATGAAAGTGCTTGAAGCATTGCACAACCCAAATCGCATTACCAGCCATTCATATAATCCTTCCTTGGTTTTGAAAGCTGTTTTCCATTCATCACCAGGTCTTATCCTTATCTAGTTATAACCACTCTTAAGGTCTAATTTTGAAAAGACCTTTAACCCCTCTAGCTTATCCAACATATCTTCCAACCTGGGTATGGGGAATCTATATTTCACAGTTATTGTATTTATTGTTCTACTGTCTATGCACATTTTGTAGGTGTTATCTTTTTTTGGCACCAAAAGTGCTGGTACTATGCAGGGATTAGCACTCTGCCTTATTAACCTCTTGCTAAGCAAATCTTCAACAATGTTATGCAAGATGTCATGCTCCCATGGGCTCATCCTGTAATGAGGAAGATTAGGCTGTTGGATGAAATGACACATTAGAGGGGGGGTGAATAGTGTGTTATCTAACAATGGTCGCCTAATTCTGATTTTAATTGCTTCTTGATTTGTTAGGGTAAGCACGATATTTATAGCAAGCGGAAGCAATAAAGATAAAATAATAAACACAAACAAGCTGCCAATGCTAACACACGAATTTATAGTGGTTCGGCCAACTGCCTACTCCACTACCTTGGCTCAACACCAAGGATTTCTAATCAACTAATTTATAGAACTTGTGTTTTCCTTTGAATACAACTGAGGACACAATTCTCACCACTTTGAGAACTCCTCAAACCTATTCACCTAGGCAAAACACAAATCTACAAAGTCTAACCCTAAGTGTTTCTCTAGCACACCTAGCAAGCTATTACAGACAAAATAGGTTTGAAATAAATCTTCAAATACAAAGAAAAAGAGCTGAGAATTGAAAGAAGGACCAATGCTCTTTTTTCCCAAGCCTTCAAGCCTTCAACTCGATCAGTAGATAAACTTGAATCGCATCAGAGTTGAGGAACAGAACTGGGCGCTTGAGAAGAATATTGACGGAAGAACAGGACGCAACAATTAATTCTTTTTGAAGGCTCAAATCACTTCTAGAAAGCTCAATTAAATCTGTAAGAGAGGTTAAAGGAGTTAGATGAGAGATATTTATAACCTCTCAAAGAAATGGCAGCTCAACGGGTGGAAAATGGGTAGAAAACTAGCCGTTACCGCCGTTCAGTCGATCGTCGGTCGATCGACCGATCGATCGCTCGAGCAACTACTGCTTTAAACACTCTGTTAGGTCGACCGACGGGTTGACCGAACGAGTCGTGAGTTCATCGATCCGCAGTCCGATCGACCGATCAGTCGACCGACACATGAGCTATAGTCGTGACTTTTTCTCTCTGCAATCCTGTCGACCGGAGACCCTACTGCCAATTTTTGGCACACTTCGGTCGATTGAATTGCCTACTACTAGTTTTTGGCAGCTTTCAGTCGACCGAACCTAGACTGGACTAGGCAGTTTGGTTTTGTTTGTTCATTTTCTGGTTCCATCTTCGCTAAGTCTACTTATATAATATTTATTAACTTAAGTTAATAACTTTAAAACATAAATATTATATAAGGATTACCCCCCATTTGGATTCAATAAAAATATCTAAAAAATTAAAATCCTTAAGAATCAAAATCTAGTTTTTGAGGTCTAGTACAAATTTTCTGAAAACGAAAATTTTCTAATCTTTTGAGTCAATTATGGTTAGGCTAAAGGCTTCCAAAAATTTCTAAAAAATACCTCGTTATCTAATCTTAACCCAAGGAACAATTACCGTTATTTTTTATGACTAGAAACAATTAAGCTCCCTAGGCTTAGTGGATTTCAGGGCGGTTTTCGGGTTTTGATGTTTTGGGTTTCGGATTTGGTTTTAGGGTTCTTTGCATCATTAAGAGGATATACAACATATCTAGTCACCCTAAATCTAAACTCTAACTTCTTGAAGAGTTCGAGCGCGTCGACCAAAGTCCTTTCGATTTTCCGATTTCTTCGATTTTTTCGATCGCGGACGTCGAGCGCTAACCGATATGGAACCTGAAAGATTTCTCAATAAAACATTAGTTCCATGTTTGTTATCATCAAAACCGAGATTAAGACCAAGGTTGAAAACCTGAAGCCAATATAGGCAATGTAGCCCCTGGTAAGAAGTCTATACAGTGCTGGATGTCTCTCATTGGAGGCAATTCTGATGGCAATTCAGTAGGGTGCAAATCAGCATATTCTTTCAGTGAAGTTTCACAATGTCAGGATCTTATGGTGGTTTAGTTTGCTCTGGGTTCTTTAAAACCAAAGTCATGATGATATCTTTGCATTGAAAAGAAACCTCATAAGCTTGAGAGAGTGGTTGTGCGCTATTGTTGGTGATTGGACCTTTGTGACTAGTTGTTGACATGGAGCAAGGCTTTGGTCCCATTGACAGTAAGGTATGCTTCTTCAAGTTCCAAGTAAATGAATAAGTATTTTGCTTGCCATTGTGTAGGACCTCTCTGTCATACATCCAAGGTCTCCCTAATAGTATAGGACATGCATCCATCTCCAGGATATCACATAAGATGCTATCTTTGTACACTGACCCTATAGAGATAGGAACTAGGCTATGATTTTTAACTGTGATATTAATTCCTTTCTTGACCCATCCTATTCGATATGGATTAGGATGAGGAGTACAGGTTAATTTCAATGCATTAACCATTGCTTTAGAAACTACATTCTCACTACTTCCCCATCAATTATCAAGTCACACACCTTGCTAAGAACTGTACACTTGGTTCTAAAAATTTCATTTCTCTGAGTGAAGATCTATTATTTCTCAGTGATTAATAGTTTTTGCTGGATGCATAATAAAGGCTCTCCTTCATCCCCTACCAGGTGTGTTTCTTCTTCCCTTGCGGGCTCCCCATACTCCACTGAACCCTCATTGCCTTCCTCTAATTGTTCAGTCAGCCATAACATCCTCCTTCTTGGACAGTCACTTGATTTGTGGCCCACATCATTACATTTGAAACATTTTAAAGGGTAAGGCCTTTGATAAGGATTCTGAGTTCTTTGATTCTGAAGTGGTAGCTTATCAACAGCTATGTTATCAACTTCTGACTTGTGAATGTTGACTGATTTAACTGCAAGAGCACTGGAGGGATTGGTGTATTGTTGACATTTGTTGGCTTAAGGGTCTCTCTTAAGTCTCAATCTTTATTTTGATGATAACAAATATGTATTTAATTCAAGTGTGTAGTTTTGAGTTCAGGTTGAGGTTGCGATACGCATGCCTAATCCGTTCAAACGAGACAACAAAAAAGATCGTCAAAGAACGAAAGAAGCAAACGAGACGACGAAAAAGATCGTCAAAGAACAGAATAAGAAATCATTGAAGAAAGGCTTCAGATTAAGTCAAGAAGATTTAATGTAATATGTCCCTAGAATAGTTTATCCCAAGCCTAAAATATAAGATTATCCAAGTTAAAACTTGGTAACCAAACCCTTAGAATTGGCATGTAAAAATATAAGGAATTAATCATCCTCAGTTTGGGATCGGTCGACCGATCAAGGCAATAAAATGGCGATGCAGCCCATTCGGTCGACCGACTGGTCGATCGAAGATCGCAAGAAATTGGCAGAAGCCATTCGGTCGACCAGTCGATCGACCGAATGTAGAGAAGGGCAAATAGCTGGGCTGCGTCGGTCGACCGGTTGGTCGATCGATAGAGGCAAAAAATTGTAATTTATTGAATCTTGTTTTCTTGTTAAGATAGCTTGCTAGGTGTGCTAGGAAACACTTAGGGTAAACTTTGTAGAAGTGTGTTTTGCCTAAGTGAATAGGATTGAGGTGTTCTCCAAGTGAGGGAGAAGGGTGTCCTCAAGTGTATTCAAAGGGAACAGTTTTTAGATTATGATCCTTAGAGAAAGTTCTACCTATGATTGAAGGAGAACTATTAGCAGCAGATCTAGGGTTAATTTTTAGGGGCTGCTTGGGGATTAGGGGCTTAGAGGGAACAATTTTTCCATAAGAATTAACATTTTCATAAACAGGGGAAACAAAATTATTATAAATTGAAGTAAGAGGTTGCTCTTTAGAGTTCTGGTGATCAACACCATTAGCCCTATCAGAGGTTCTAGAATCTTGAGAGACTCCTCGCATCTGAGCACGACCATTCCTCTGAACAGAGGGCTAGCGTGCATTACGAGGATGATTCTTTCTATTGCGGCAATTTTGAACCTCAATCCAAGAGCCACAGGTAGGTTTAGTAAGTGGGTTTAGAATTTGTCTAGATGAAGAATCAGGAAGCTTAGGATTTTTCAGAGGAGAAGGAGTAGGAAAAACATTAGGGGAGGCCTTAGCCATAGGAATACTATCATCATCATTTATGATCATATCATCAACAAAGTGTTTAGCAATGGCAGTATCATTCAAATCAACAAAAACATTATTATTAACAGAACTTAAATAAGCCTTCCATTAACAGAAGCATTGATAGAATTAACAACTTTGGATTGCCGAGAAATAAGAATAGGACAGTCGGCCTCGTTATGCCCTATAATTCCACATTGGAAACAAATCGTGGGAAGGTTCTCATAACAAATAGGTTGGAAGAACTCTTGGTTATCAAAAGAAATCCACAGACCCTATTTTAAGGGAATAGCCAAATTAATTTCGACACAAACCCGAATATATTTGCCTCTTCCAAACGAGAAAGACCTTTCATCGACACGAAGAACACGACTGAAACTACTAGCAATATGTGAGACACATTCCAGATTCTAGAATTTGAGAGGAAGCGACTGAAGTCGAAGCCAAATAGGGGTAGTAGTAAACATTTCCTCCCAAGGTTGGAAAAGAGGCTTCCAAGGGATGAGCCGTATTACATCTCCCCAGAGGGACCAAGGTCCACCAGTTAAAACCGAGTTTGCAGAATCCGTCGAAGAAAAACAGGAAACAAAGAAATTTTCATCTAGGTCTAAGACAGATTGAAAGTCATATAGAGACCAAAGCCAAAGACTTGATGATATGAAGGGGAGGCGGCTTACCGAGGAACTTACCAATAAGGCTAGCCTCCCACGGCTGCCTTAGTGCAAAGATTTGTTCAGGCGAGAAGATGACTCGATCAGTAGCCTTGGATGAGATCTTCTCAAAGGTCTTCTTCAGACTCGCCGACGAACCCACCTTAGGGTTTTGGGATTTCAAGATCTCCGCCCAAGATTTGGGCGGATTTGAAGCCGGCACCGGCGGAGTAATGAAGGAGGAAGACGTACACCTAGAAGCCTCTTTAGGGTTACCTTGATTCGTCCAAGATGACGCAATATCAGGGACAGTAGCCGCTGAATAGGGGGAAGAAGGCACCGCCTTTGCGAGAGGGGGCGAGGAGGGGCCGAAAACACCGTCGAGGGGGTCAGGAGGACGGGGAACGGGGGAGGAGGAAGGCTGCCAGAGTTGTCGCCGTTGTCGCCACTAGGGCACAAAGAGGAAGCGACATGCTCCATTTTTACCACTATGCGTGGAAGACTTAATCATGCAACACAACTAGAAAAATGGGCATCAGCAACGGCTGATGCCGTTGCTGCGCCGTTGCTGCGCCGTTGCAATAGAGCCGTGACAGAAACTCGCGTTGCTGATAACTTAGCGACGTATCAGCAACGGCCGCTCGGGCCGTCGCTAAAAATATTATCAGCAATGGACACGGCGCCGTTGCTGATAACATTAATAACAACGGCCGCTCTGGCCGTCGCTAAAACTATTATCAGCAATGGATACCGAGTCGTTGCTGATAACATTAATAACAACGGCCGCTGAGTCCGTAGCAACGCCGTTAGTGAAAGCCCGTCGCTAAGCCGTTGCTGTAGGTCATCAGCAACGGCTTTCGACAAACTTTTAGCAACGGCTTTCCCACGGACAGCCGTGGGAAAGCCGTTGCTGATGATGTGAACCTGGAAACGAAAAAATTTAAAATTTAAAATTTCCATTGATACATTGATACTATCAGATACATAACTCACACACCCATACACTCATACACACATTCATTCACACATCACAAACACACCAAGATATACATCAAAACAATTATATTTATATTGATAATTATCCACGATAGTATAAAAACAATTCAAATGCAAAATTGAAGTATCAATATCTCAGTAACAAAGTCAATATAAATTAAACAAGTTCAATATCTCAGTAACAAAGTCAACATAAACAAAATCTCACGATCACGATGGAGGATGGTCTGGATCATATGGCGGGGTCTGGAGTGCTTGAGTGTACACCGGCGTGGACTGACTTGAGGACGATGGATTAGATGATGCCGAAGAGATTCCTGCTTCGGGATGACCTGACATGTTGCGTAGCATAGCATGCATCTCCTCCATCATCTGACTCTGACGCGCGACCGTCTCCTCTAGAGTCCTTATTCTGCTACTATGATCATAACTGGATCTAGAGGTGGACGGCCGCTCACCAGCGACCGGAGGGGTCGGTGCCCCAAGTGGCCCTAGCACGGCTCGCGCATGACCACTATCTGCGAAGCCACCTAGCACGGCGGCCATGGTCCCAGCCACCTACGGCCTCGACCCACGATGCTGCGTCAAAGTCCTCGGGGGTACCCCCGCGCTGCACCACCGTCTGGCTGTAGGTCTCCTACTCGAGTTTGATTTTTTGTTTAATATTTATCATAAAACTTAAATTATAAATATATAATGAATAATTTAAACAAATATATAATTACCACAATGTATGCAGCGCGGTTGTCGATGTACTCCCCCGTCCCATGTGCTCGACGGTGAGTCCGCTCAAACACCGCCATCGGGGAGGGTCGCTGGACAGTCCCGTCATCCGACACCGTCGTCTACATTTACAAAACAAATACATTAATTAGTACACATAGTAACAAATAAAATATATAATTAAAAGATATACTTACCATACGGTTCGCGTGCACTGCAAATGCAACAGAGCCGCCGGTGTGACGCGCTGCTCCCCCCGACATGCGATTTCTAGCCGCATTCCGAGAAACCTCCTGCCATCGATCCGTCGACCATATTTCCACGAGCTGGTCCCATATATCCGGAGTAATCCAACCGGGGCCGTATCCCCGAGTCTCCGCGATGTTAGTGGTCCCAGCTCGGGCCATCGCCTGGGACCGAGCCTGCCCCAGCTGCCCATTGTACCTTGCTCAGGAAATAGCCTCCCAGGCAGCGTAAATGAAGGGCCTCCGGTCATCGGCCCATGTATAGCGAGCCTGCAAAATAATAATATCAGTACCAATATTAATATATCATCATGCATGTAAAAAACATAATAATACGTGCCTCAAACTCGTGCCATAACATGTCGACGTGCTCGCTAGGCACGTGAGACCACGTAGGCCATGCCCCGTGCATGTATCGTCGAATAGTAGAAGAAATGCTCCTCGGCACTTCTTCTTGCTCGAACCTGCACAACAAAAATAAATTTTAATATTATATTATGATATAATAAATTTGTAATGATTCATAATTCATGATATATTACCGCTCCCCAATCACGCTAATCAATCTACGTGACTCTGTGGCTGGTGGAGGCTGCCACCTGTTCGGCCCGCGTGGCCGCCTACGTCTGGATGTACTAGCCTCGGCAGTATCATCCTCATAAGGATCAGCAACAGGAGGATCAGCAGCATGAGTAAGTGCTGGAGTCTCACCGATCGGAGACTCCGAAGATCTCCTGCGTCGGTAACCACGACCAGACATATCTGTCGAACAGACATATAATCAGATTATTGTATAAATAGTAGAGATATATTTAATAAAATATATACTTTACAATTATTCCTCATCATCTGAATAATAGTCTTCGAATTCTTCTTCTTCTTCCTCTTCTTCCTCTTCTTCATCTTCTTCATCTCCAGCTTCCTCAATTTCATGATCGTCATCATCAGCATATTCAACTTCTAATTGAATTGACGTTGTGTCTGCATCCTCGAGTTTTGGAATAATACGATCTACAGCAGGAGGATCATCTTCTTGATAGAAATCATGTGTCATATCAGGTATCAGCTCATTTTCTCCTACTATCGGATCAATTTTTTCTCTACCTTTTGTCTTACAGACTACACGCCAATCTGCTCTATCTTTATTTCGAGCCGGATACTTTGCGTAATATACTTGTTCGGCTTGTGATGCCAATATAAAAGGCTCATTTGCTGCCAATTTCGATTTGTAATTAACATCAACAAGTTTATATTTTGGATGAACTTTCATGCCCCTTTCTGTTGTATCGAACCAATGACATCTAAATAGGATCACTGATTTCAAGCCGAAGTAGTGCAACTCTATCACTTCTTCCACCAGTCCATAAAAATCCATATCACATTCAACATACGTTGTCCCTTTCACGCAGACCCCAGCATTCATCGTCTTTTTTGTAAATGAATATTCAACCGTGTGAAATTTATACCCGTTAACAAAATATCCGGTATAGCACGACACAAGTCACGACGGTCTACTAATAAACTCAAATATTCTTTCATCTATTTCAGCTCTGTGATCTTTGCTGTAAGTCTGAATCCAAATAGGGAAATCACGATTCCGTAATCTCTCCAATTCTTGCTCGTTGTGAATAGAGTATTTTTGCACCATCTCAATGTCAAATATTTCAATGAATTGTTCAATCTCTGGACAATTGAGTAATACATACAAGTGTGCCAAATGATACTCTTCATCGCTTAAGTATCGAGATGGACGAGAACCAAAAGCACGACCAGAGTGACAAAATATATTTAAACGTCCATCTGAATGTCGAACACCCCCGTCATTGTTACGTGGAAGACGATCAAATCTTGTCTGTACTGTCGATTCAAAGTAAAATGAGCAGAATGTTGAAATTTCTTGGATGATATACGATTCAGAAATTGATCCTTCAACAGCTGCGGTGTTCTTTACTTTTTTCTTCAGACGATTCATGTATCTTTCAAATAAGTACACGCATCCACTGATATTGAACGGGGCCACCAACTCGTGCCTCGTATGCCAAGTGTATCGGTAGATGCTCCATCGAGTCAAAAAATGCAGGAGGGAAAAACTGCTCCAGCTTGCATATAATTTCAACAATATTATTTTCAAGTGTTGACATATCTTCGACCCGAAGGACATTTGCACAGATGTTTCTAAAAAACATACTTAATTCAGTCAACGGACCCCAAATATTATCAGGTAGAAGATCTCGAAATGCGATCGGAAGTAATCTCTGCATGAATACATGACAATCATGGCTCTTCATCCCTGATATTTTGCAATCATCGACGTTCACACATCGAGATAAGTTTGAAGCATATCCATCGGGTAATCTGAGTTCTTTTACCCATTGACAAACATCTTTGATCTATTGTTTATTTAACACATATAGGGCCTTCGGTTTCAGATATCGTCCGTTGACCTCTTGTAACTCCAACTCTGGTCTTTTACAAAGTATTTTCAGATCATGTCGGGCTTTGACATTATCTTTAGTTTTTCCAGAAATATCCATCAAAGTGTTGAAAATATTATCAAACACATTTTTTTCAATATGCATGACATCTAAATTATGTCGAATCAATAATGAACTCCAATAGGGAAATCCCCAAAAGATACTTTTTTTCACCCAGTTGTGTGTTTGGCCAAAACCTGACACTCTTTCATTGCGACCAAATACTATATCTAGAAGTGCCGAAACACGTGCTAACATTTGTTCACCAGACAACATCGGTGGTGGCCCATCTCTTTCGATTCTGCCCTTAGTAAATTTATTATGATTCCTTCGATACTGGTGATTAACCGGTAGGAATCGACGATGACAATCAAAGAATGAGATTTTTCGTCCGTTCTAAAGACTGATTGATTTAGAGTGTTCCATACAATACGGACAAGAGAGTCGGCCGTGAGTGCTCCAACCCGACAACATGCCGTACGCTGGGAAATCATTGATTGTCCACAAGACCGCGGCCTTTAAATTGAAGTTTTGCTTCCGATGACAATCATAAGTGACAGCTCCCTCAGTCCACAATGTTTTCAATTCATCTATCAAGGGTCTGAGAAAAATGTCAATTTCTTTTCGCGGACCCTTAGGACCCGGAATAATCATCGAAAGATAAATAAATTCATCTTTCATGCACATTAACGGTGGCAAATTATAAACTGTCAGCAGCACTGGCCAAACTGAATAAGGAGTTGCAGAATGTCCAAACGGGTTAAAACCATCTGTGCACAATCCCAATCTGATATTTCTAGTATCCCTAGCAAATGAAGGATAACATGTATCCAAATGTTTCCATGCTTCACTGTCAGATGGATGAGTCATTACTGTATCATCACGACTTCTTGCATGCCAACTCATGTAGGGGGCTGTCTTTTCCGACATGAATAATCTTTGAAGCCTCGGTGTTAGTGGAAAATACCAAAGCACCTTAAACGGGATATTTTTCTGTCGGACCGATTTCTTCTCCTTGTAACGAGGGTGTTGACATACATGACATTTATCCAACTGCACATTTTCTTTATAATATAAAATGCAGTTATTTTGGCACGCGTGTATTTTTTCGTACCCAAGCCCCAATTTTCTCATTAGCTTTTTAGTCTTATAAAAAGTTGGCTCAAACTTGTTATCAGTAGGCAGCATTCCATTAATCAATCCAGCAATCCGATCATACACAACTCCGTTGATATTATAATCGGCCTTGATGTTTAAGAGTTGTGTCATTGCTGAAAACCTAGTGTATTTAGGACAATTCTCATACAAAGGTTCATCGGCAGCTTTCAACATCTCGTAAAATTCTGCAGCTTCTTTATTCGGTAATTCAATCTCTACCGCCGTTTGTACTTCTGTGATATCAACCGCTGTAGTATCTGGTGGGACTGATGTCTGAAGAACTGGCCGATCAACATTATCATTCAGGTGGAATTGACCCCCAAGACTATCAAGTATCATAGTTCTATAGGGATTACATTGACCGGATGAAGAAGCACCAGCAGAGGAAGATTCACCATATGTCTGAACGACAAGATTGCTCGACGTCCCGACTTCGCGTGACTCCCCGTGACAAGTCCATAGAAAATATCTTGGTGCAAATCCTTTGGTATATAGATGCAGAGTGACAGTCTCCTGATCCAAAAATCGTCCATTCGAACAAATGCGGCACAGACATCGGATTTGATCACCCATGCTAACAAAATTTCGATTCGAATAGGCGAAATTTAGGAAGTACGTTACGCCTAATCGAAACTCATTCGTTAAAGATCCACGATCAAGACATCGGTACATCCAACTTCGATCAGCCGACATGATTCTGTCAATCAATGACAATTTCTTTGGTTAATGTCTTTAGGTGAGATTGTCCTATTCCATTCGGGATTTATGTTATTCGTACTGCACTTACATTTTTATTTTAACTGTTAACTAATTATTCTAAAGTTTGGCAGCATCTCCCTACAGTTCTCCGAATACGCATATCATCTGGGCGCGTATCGGAGAACAAGAGAGATGTTGCCAAAATTTAGAATAATTAGTTAACAGTTAAAATAAAAACGTAAGTGTAGTACAAATAACTATATTCCCAAATTGTCCAATCAGGGACAATTCAAGAATTGTACGTCGTATAAAAGATCATCTACTTTTTTTACACGAACATACAATCCCCGAACGGATCTAAGGTTTTGCTAAATCATATCCGACTCGTCGATGCGTACGTGAAACATATCAACTCGTCGGATGGATGATTATTTTCTAAATGTTTCGTGACAGTTCGAGTCCATATTGGACGATTCCGGCGCGCGTTCGAAGTGGACGATTCCGGCGCGCATCCAAAGTGGATGATTCCGGCACGCGTCCGAAGTGGACGATTCTGGCGCGTGTCCGAATTGGACGATTCCGGCGCGAGTCTGAATTGGACGATTCCGGCGCGCGTCCGAAGTGGATAATTCCGAAATTAATCTAAACCCTAAAAATTATTCTAACAAATTAAATAATTAATCTAAATAATTAATTAACAATTAATTAACAATTAAAAAACAATAATAAAATATTATTAAACTACAAATTCCGGTGCCGGAGTCAGGTGGACTCCGGCGCCGGCGTACACTGGCTGGACACACTGTCCGGCCAATGTACAAGGTCCGGCGGCGGCCATCGGCTGACCGCCGCCGGCCGAAACCCTATTTTTAGGGTTTCGGTCGGATTTTCTACCGGCCGCAACGGGAAGAGACGGCAGCCGGAGGGCACATACCTGACAATGTCGGCAGCAGCGGGAGGCGTCGTCGGCGTCGTTGACGTCGTCAGCGTCGGCAGCGGCGGCGAGAGGAAGGAGAGGAGGCGGCGGCGACAGCAGCGGGAGGAAGAAGGGGGGCGGGCGCGATCTGCGACCTATATAAACTTATCAGCAACTCTCACTCGCCCATTAGAAAGCCGTTGCTGATAAATTATCATCAGCAACGGCTCACTTGTCCGTTAGCAAGCCGTTGCTAATAAGTTATCATCTGCAACGGCTCACTTGTCCGTTAGAAAGCCGTTGCTGATAATTAACATCATCAGCAACGACACGCGTGTCCGTTAGAAAGCCGTTGCAGATACAACATATCTGCAATGGCTCGAGCGGCCGTAAGAATGCCGTTGCAAATAGCAACGGCTTGAGCGGCCGTTGCTGATAGCCGTTGCTGAAGACCACGTTTCTAGTAGTGCAATGATCATGATGTTTTGAATGAGTTTGCTACTTTCTATAAAAATATGTGGTCTTTCAATAATATTGCCATGCATGATTCACTTCAATGGTCAAATTTTCAACGATTGCATTCAAATTTTCATGCAATGCCTTACTACCCCTTCTCTAATAAGGAAATTTGAGATATAGCAAGGTCTAAGATGGAAAAAACTTGGGTGCAACCGCTGTTGCACCCAAGCCCGTGCCGCCGCAATCATGGGGCAGCATGGGCTGGGACCCTCTAGGGTCGCTGTGCACTGGGAGGGTCCCAGCCCATGTCGCCCCATGATTGGGGTGGCACAGGCTTGGGTGCAGCGGCGGCTGCACCCAAGTTTTGTCCGTCTAAGACCAAGGGAAAAGTCATGGCATTGACGATTTCACCATAGATTATACAAATATTATTAGCATATAATTTTTAGAAATTTTCACCAATTGAATTCATGCCTTTTAAATCTATACCAAAATGCCAAAATCCTAAATAGGTTTCAACCATCATCTTTATGTAATATGTTCTATCACATTTTAGTTAAGATTTTTGTAAATCGCCTTAAACTTCAAGTCATCATGATGCCTTAGTAAGGTTGGCATAAAAAATACATCGGTATCATTCCTACCACCTAATTTCTATATTATAGTTGGAATTTTTATACATAAATAACATTGGTTGATGTCCGTGCTCTCGTTATATTTTTCATTTTTTTTTTTAATTTTTGATTTTCCGGTCTCTTCGGAAAATGCGATCTTGCGATTCTAAATCGTAGGCTTGTTGTGGCCTTTCGATTTTCAACCAATAGGAATGGTTGGAGATCTTATTTTTCAAAATTTTACATTTTGAGATCTCTTTGATTCATTTCCGTATCACTTTGACTTATTTGTAAATGAATCTCTACTACTTAGCAAAGTAGGTGTTTGAAAATGATACTTGATCCTTATCTTTGCTATTTAGTACGATAACTTGCTAGTAGATATGATTTGAATACAATTAATGAAGTATACCTACAAGTTATTAAAAATGGAAGGCTATCGTGAAGAAAATGGAGAGAGAAAATAAAATCTGCGAAATTCTTCAAGAAATGAGGTATGAGCTTCAATTTGGCAAAAATTTTTGCATGACACATCTTCTCTTTTGATTAAATGAATTCCATATGCTTATGAATGATTTTGCATGTTGTTTGAGTAAAATAGCACAAGTAAGAAATTTGGAGTGTAAAGAAACTCCAAAATATTGACTCTCTTTATGCTTATATTCTATAGATAGATTTTAAATCTAGAACCTTGTATATTGATTGACAAATATGTTATGAGCATAAGTTGCAAAATAATCACACTTAATCAAGTATCTTGATAGATACTTAAAATTTCATATTCCAGACAAATAAAAATGTGATAAGTGGATGGATTGAAAAATTGATATATATGATTAAAATTGCATAAAAATTATAGTACAATTCTATATGCTCAAAAGCATCATTATAAGTGATCTAGACAATATGATCAGGGGATCCTACGATAGAAATTTAAGATTTCACACAAAGTCCAAATATTTACGAAAAATGCCATTATGAACTTGAGAATTTTCTAGAAAATTATAGAGAGGTCCATTTTGAGTGATTCTTGATTCTATGGAATTCTCATGAAGTCTAGTTCATGTGAAAAAAATTTCATAAAATTCCAACATTTAGATCTCTCAAAATAATTTTCCTTGTAAGTGCCCTCAACTCAATCGGTCACACGACATGCGACCGCTCGATCGACCGGCGGATAGAAATTGATCCTGTCCATCCATTTGGCCGACTGTTTTAATATGGGCCCTTCAACATAAGCTATTAAGTCCGAAACTAGGGCTCCTCTCTTCATTTCAACTGGTCACCCACTCCCATCTCTTGGATCTTAAGGGCCAATTTGGTTAACGAAACCAAGTGTGTTTTCATGATTTCGGTTTCACTGAATCAAAATTGCTTACGAAAATATGTTTGGTTCAGTGTTTTCATGAATCCGAATCAAAACCAGAATGAAAATGAGTTTCATGAAATCAGTTTTTCTTAATAAAAATGAAAACACCAAAATGTTATTTTCTGTTGTTTTGAGACTATCAATTTCATTATCAAAATGCTGTGGCAACTTTGTAATTATATATATATATTTATAAAATTAATTTATTTAAAAATAAATTAAACTATATCTAATTTATAAAAATAAAAATAAAAATAATCATTTTCATCTCATGACAAATTAATTAAATAAAATTTATATCTAATTGATTCAAACCTAAATTTTAAAATAACTCAATTTTCTTAAAGTCAACCTACTTATAATTTAATCAAAACTAATTTTAGACCATTGGACTTATTTTTTTTTGAAATTTTATATCCAGTTGAACAAAAAATTAAATTATCAATAACTTAATTAGTTAAATCTTACAAATATTTTATAATCATATTTGCAAACATTTAATTTTGTAAACTAACTACAAATACAATATGCGACATTCTACAACCATATTAAGTTTTATGAATTAAGAATTAGTTTACTATTTAATCAAAAATCATATTACTACTAAAACAGTTCAAGAAAAATTAATATTATTTTTTATAACCAAATAAATATTCACTGGTTTTAACCAACTAAAACTGATGTTGTTTTCATTAACCAAACACATTTTCAGAAAACTGAAAATTAGAAACAAAAATCAAGTTTTCGAAACTAAATTTTTAGTTTCACTAAAACCAAACTAGAAAATAGTTTTCGCTAACCAAACAACACGCAAGGGTTCTTCATTTCTAAGGTAAAAATTCAACTCTTAGCCCCAACACATGAGTTAGTTCATCATACTGAGTAGATCTTTCATCTTTCATCTTCCTTCATCTCTATGTCTAAGGTTGCTCATAAAATCATGGTTTATGCTTCTCAACTCTATGCATGATGGTTTTTCCTTGATATTTTTGGCTCAAAATAAGTTCTAGGGAAGAAAAATCAACTTTCTTGTGTCTTTTGTGTGTCTAAAAGCTTTCTCTTCATGAAATCTCACATTTTTCTTTATTTTTGTTTTGTTTGATGTTGTTAAAAAGGATCTTCATGATAGTTTCAATTTCTCATTTCCATTTTGCTCATTTTTTTAGAGTGTCATTGTTGGTTCCTTTTTTCTTCTTTCTTTTTGAGATTCTTTTTTAAGACCAAATGGTGCATATTGATGTGTTAATTTTTTTTTAAAAAAAATGATAATAAAAGAAAAGATGGAAGAAAAACAAAATTTGGTCTCATCCATTGATATTTACTATTAAATTTATAATGCTTATTTCTCAAGAAGAAACATAGGAAAAAGATTTTTGGTAAAAATTCATGTCGATCTTTAAAGTGTCCATTCTTTTTTATTTAAGTGCATACATTACCCATCAAAACTAATTATATGTACATTATCCTAGTTGTCTTGCAGACGACACCCAAGACAAAGCTTCCAAGTTTGCCCGATAATCTCTTAACCTCCATAGGCAAGACATAAGCCCCTAGGTTCGTAGACAGAACCATCTTACAAACTCATCCAGTCAACCTAGGAGACCTAGAAAAGTATGACATTAGAAGCAGACTGATAGCCCTGGGATGGGTAGAATACATAGGGAGATAGGTACTAGTGTGTCCCATATTGGTAAAAACATTCTCCTCTAACCTCGTCATAGATAAGGTTGTAATAGGTGACTCACTAGTCCTTAGATCAGAAATCCTAGGTAAATCCATAGTCATCACCGAAATAGCCATTAGGGATGCCTTTGGGTTTCCTCTGCTAGGAAGATCAGTATATAACATGTCCACACACCACTTTCATGAGGATTTTCCTAGTTTTGGAGTTGTGTCAACCATTTGTCCTGGAGGTTACCAGGGGATGCTTCCTACTCAAAGCATCAAAATGCTAACTACTGCTAGGATTATGGATCTTATCATTGCTTATAATATACTTCCTAGGGCAAGACATTATGACGAGGTAACCAGCATGAGCACCAGAGTGCTCTTTTATGCTTTGACTCGCAGACCTATAAATGTTCCTGATCTTATGCTTCGTTACATAGCGGATGTTCATGCCTCTAGAAAGCAAGCCCCACCCTATGCCATAATAATCTCTCATTTCATCTATGCTGTTGGGGTAAACAAGTCCAAATTTGAGATAGAGTTTGTGCCCAAAGCAATAGACACCTATACCCTAAATCGTATGAAAATACTTGAAACCCAGCACGGTAAGAGCGTACGGGGGGAACCTGTGGAGCACAACGATGATGAAGAGGGCCGGGATGAGGCGGATGCTGGTGGAAGCTCGTCAATTGCTACTCATATTGAGCATTTGGGAGAGTTGAAGCATCGATTTGCTCAGTTTCATATTGACCAATTGGAATGGAACAGCGGTACGACAGGGCATCTAGATGAGTATGGCCGACACATCGATCAATATGGTTAGATAATCGATGAGTACGATCATCGCATTGATGAGTACGGTCATCGCATTGATGAGTACGGTCAACGCATCGATCAGTACAAGGAGTTGATGAGTACGATCGTCGCGTTGATGAGATGTATGGTCGGGTGGATGAGATGTGTCAATACTATCAGACGCATCTACCACCTCCACCACCTGAGGATGATTAGTTCCACTATTGCATGATGATATTTATTCTATGGACTTTTATTAATACTATTCCTTGTTTACACTAGCTTGTATTTGAATCATATGGATTTATATATGCGGATGCTTGCCTTTATGTCTACGTGGTTGCGTTAAACATATATGATTTTACATTTAATTTTATGGTTTATCATGAATGTGCATGACTCATGTTTTATTTTATTTTATTCTCTAGTACCCTTTTTAATTGATGCCAAAAGGGGGAGAAGAATGTTCATCATGATAGGGGTTGATATGTTCAAATTATGACATGATGATAGGGGGAGAGTTAAAGATATGCATATTGATCAAGGGAGCACTAAATATAATGTGTTGTATTCATCATGTTATAATGCTCTCAAATATGCACTTATAAACTCATGCTTCACACTAATTGTTTAATACATTACATATAGATTTTTTTTATTGTTGATGGTTTGTCATCATCAAAAAGGGGGAGATTGTTGGCCGAGGGTTTCTCCTTTGTGCTCTACTCTCTTCATGATTATTTTGATGATAACAAACCAAGTCTACCTAACTAAGTTCTTGAAGCATGAAGCTCGCAAGTTCGATAAAAGGCGGAAGCTGGTTTCATAGTTTGCGACATTTGTCTCGATATGACGTACATTTACGATGACCTATTGAAGTTTGACATGTGCACCAAAGACGTCAAGGGCGAGTCTAGATAACACATGGAAAGCTCTTCAAATTGACGCACGCTGAAGGCCGAAACCTGGAAATGAAGTGTACAAGAAGAAAGCTAGAAAATACAAGCTCAACCCAGGTTCGGTCGACCGAATGTGGTCAAAAATTGGCAGTAGCCAATTCGGTCGACCAGTCGGTCTATCGAATGTTGCCAAAAATTGGTAGTATGCCCGTGGTCGCTCGATCGGCCGACCGATGATTGATCGACAATTGACTGGGTGTCGGCAATGGGCAGAACTATGCTAGTTGATGAGCCATTTTGTTTGAGGGGTTATAAATACTCACCCCAAACTCTCTCCCTAGGTGTTGTTGATGCCTCTAAGCCTCAAAGAGTGATTCTAAGTATCTTCTAAGCTCTCTTTTGATCAAATTCTCAAAACCTAGCCTTGATCCCTCAATCTCAAGTGTTCATTATTGGAGGGTCCTTCAAGTTTGCTAGGCTCAACAAGAAGAGGTGATTCTATTGTGATAAGTCATCTTTTCTCTCTTCTTGTGATTAAAGTATTTTTACTTTGTTCTTCATTGTATTAACTTAATTGTGTAATAGACCTTTGTGTAAGGTCTAGTGAATTTGTGGTAACCTTGATGTTTAAGGTGCAAAGCCACTTGTGTAAAACTAGATTAAGAGTTGTTCTTTTGAATTGAGGTGGGAAAGTTCACTCGGTGTGAAGGTGGATACTTCCGGGTGTGGAAGTGCCTTTGAAGGGAGTGTAGGGTCTTTCCGGTGTAAAGGCTCGATTGTAAGCCAATCTTAACCTAGTGCATTTGTGTGTGAAATCCTAAGCACGGGTGTTAGGTAGTGGAGTAGGCGGTTGGCCGAACCATTATAAATTCCTTTGTGTTAGCTTTGTTCTGTTTGCATTTGCTTAACTACTTTATTTATCACTTCCGTATTTAATCATCAGATTGTAAAGTGCCTAAGTTATAAGAAAACGATAAACCAGATTTAGGCGACAAGATTTAGTTAACATACTATTTATCCCCCCCTCTAGTGTGACCATTTATCAAATACTCGTCAGTCGCCAACTGACGACCGACCTGGGTGGCTTGATTAGTGGTGGATATACATGTTGGTTATTGCTTTATACTTAATTGGTGGTGGTTATGTATACTGGTTCTACATTATGTTGATTTGTGGTGGTTATGCATGTCTAGTGTTATATTATATATGATCGTTGATGATTATGCTTACTCATTGCTATAGCATGTATGGATAGGTAAATATGCATGTTGGGTAGTTCCTATGAGATATATGTCTACCTACCTTATGCTTATTTATTTGCTGGACTTATGTTATTTGGATATTCTGGATAGAGGACTCATCAGCTCACTAAGTCTTAGTTGGACTTATGGTTTATTATGTTGTTTTTGTCTTTTAGCATCTGAGCATGATAAAAAAGGTACTGGGATGCAGTAGCGCGACTGGTAGCGATGAGGATAGTGGATCTTGTGACATGTCATGGTCGGGGTGCATGCTTGAGTCGTAGAGGCTTTTATATTTATTTGAGTCATGTGGACTTGGGTCTAGAGTCTATTTTCGTACTTTTGATGTTGAGAGATTCATTTATGTTAAACTGGTTTCTTTCAAAAGGATTTAAACATTTGCATCTGTTGAACTATTTGATTGATGGTTAAAAATTATTCAGTTTATATTTTTCGCAAACCGAGTTGGATTTTTATAAATTGTTCAAGTTTTGTATCTTTATCTGGTTGCCTTGGTTGGGTTAGGCTTCAGAGTACGTGTGATACTCTGGCCGGTCATGTCCGGATTTGGGGTGTGACAACTTTCCCCCGATGGGTGATCATGACGAGAAAAGTTGCTCGTTCGTTCCTTTAGAGTGTTCTAGGAAATCGTTGCTGGTAAGGTGGTGGGTTGAGATTTAATCATGGTAACATCATTAGTCGTTCGATCAAGAGGGTGATGTTTCTCGGGCTTTAAAGCGGCTTTTCATTCTTTCTTTTGAACTTTTCTCGTGCTTCTTATCATCCAGCGCTTTCATTCTGTAGGTTTTAGCCAGTGACGTCGCTTTCGGCCATTTCTCTTTATCGTTGCCGCTTTACCTCTGGTGAGTCTTCTGGTTATGCTTTTATCTTCCATTTTGTTGGGGGTTGGCCTCATGTAAATAGGTTGTACTGACTTAGCCCCATTTATTAAAGTTTTGCAACCTTAGTCGGGTTGGCGAGGAGAGGTGGCAGAGTTAAGTCGGGAGTAGGGTTGTCGGGCAGGACTTCAGACCCTTACTCGTGGGTCCACTATGAGATACGTCGGTAGAGTTTGGTGATGACCACCTTGAGCAGTATTTAGTCTTTTCGGGAGAGCGTATAGATCTCCCGTTGAGATGATGTTAGAGCCTTCGATTGTCTCCCTTGTTCCTCGATGGATATGGTTTTTCTTAGGGGAGAGCCCACATCTATTTTTATGTATTGGACTTTGTTCGAGGAGCTTGGGGTCCGACTGTCGTTCACAGAGTTCGAACTCGAGGTGCTAAACCAGATGAATGTCACACCCACGCAGTTGCACCCAAACAGTTGGGTGTTTGTCTGCTGTTTTGAGATTTTGATGAAGTGCCTCAGGATCAAGCCGAGCCTTTTTGTATTCTTCTCCTTCTGCCAAGCGAAGGGAACCCAGAAAGGTGTGTGGGTGTCCTTCAGCAGTGCTCCGGGGAGGATACTTTTTAATTTGTTCAGGAGTTCTTATAAGAACATCAAAACTTAGTTCTTCAAGGTTAGGTCGAAGCTTGACCTTTGGCAGTTCTTTTTGGACAGGGAGTCCCAAATGGAGATGTTTCCACTATCTTGGAGGGAGGATCCCATGCCTATCACGTCTGTGGAGGAGGAGGAGAGCATCTCTCCCGAGGATAAGCGTGTGATAGAGTTTCTGGATCGGTGTTGCCCTTCCGAACCTTTTCCTATAAGGAGTTGTTGAGACAGGACCAGGAAGGGTCCTTGATCTTGGGTTATGTAGGTAAGTTTAGGGGAGTTTGTAAGGTTATCGTGATCTTAATTTTCCCAGGTGTGCTAATAGAAAGTTTCTTTGATGCAGGTAGGATGTCTTCCTTGTTGGACGAACTGACATTGTGTGCTCGGTTAGAGAAGGTGACGGGTGGCCCCCCCATGGTTGGTAAGGGAAAGATCCCATTTGTGGATGATTCTCCTCCTCCACTTTCGTCGAAGCCGCTACAAGCCCCAGGGTCTCGGGCTCTAGGGGCATTAGATCACCAGTACCTTTCGACTCTTCGACCCCTCCATGCTCTCCCTTGAGGTAGAGAAAAAGGACCAGAAAATCACGCGCTGGCGAGAGCTTGTCTCCTCGGGATGTCATCCTTCCTACGGAGGTTGTGGTTGCCGAGCCGGTCGTGGTGATGGTGGAGAAGGCTCCACCGGTAGAGCAGCATTCGGTCGAAGTTCCACGAAACAATCATTATTAATTTCCTGCTCGGTGTTCAAGAGGATTTGCCGAAAGGGTCAGATGCGGGGGAGCTTGCCAAGATCGGTTGCTTCTATGTGTCGATTATGGTGGATGGATTGGTGTGAGACAAGGCGTCTGCATTGAAGATGTGTGAGGATCAGCCTTGAGAGGCGAAGGCTGACGAGGTCGAGCTTCTGAGCATTACTGTTTCTGAATCCACCGCTCGGGCAAGGGAGACCGAGAACATATATGGTGGCTTGAGGGTGGAGTTGGATAAACTCCATCATGATCTTGATGTCATTGTCACGGAGGAGTCCAATTTGAGGGCTGAGATTGAATTCGCTCGAGCTTGGGCAGCGTGGCCCAAGGTGGCGATGCAAGGGCTTGAGGTAAAGGTGCAGCAACTTGAAGGTGAGTTTGATCGCTATCAATTATTACACATATGGTTTTGAGAAGGCGATGGCACATGCCAGTTTTCGTGCCCCGTGGGTAGATTTTTCTACGGTCGAATGGTTCAAGGTGGTTAAGGACGACGTCATGATTGACCCAAAGTGGAGGAGGAGGCTCCTGTACCAACAGAGGGGAAGTCTTTAGTTGCTATTTCCGTGCAGCATCCTCCTCCGACGGGAGTAGCGGAGACTTCGGGGGACGACGCCCCACCTGCGCCTGTCGACACAGACTCGACTCCTCGCTAGTAAGATGTTATTCTTTTAAAATTGCCCGCCTATGGGCCATGTGAGTGATTGCATGTTATGAATTGCTGTCCCATGGGGCCCTAAAAGTTTTGTCCTTCAGGGGCATTTGACAGTTGCCCCTTTGTGGGTTTGTATTTACACCTTGGAGCATTTTTATTTTGCCAGTATGTTGTTATGCCCTGCATTTTTGCTGATTGTGAGTTGTGCGTCTTCGGCGTGTATCGCCGGGCTTTGTTCGGAATGGTTGAAGAGTAGCTCGACACCTCGTGGTCAGTGTTGACTCTTGACTGCTTTTGAGGGCGATGTTTTGTCCTTAGGTGGAGGTCAGATTCCTGTCACAAGTAGAGTAAGTTTTATGAGTACCTTTTCGGTGGTTGCTGGCAATGGTCAGACTTGGTAGTGGGAGCCGGAGGGCGACGATCGAGAATGTGAGGTAGTGGCCTGTTGGGAGCGCGAAGCTCGAAGATGGCGAATGGGGCCGAGGACCGCGCTTGGGGTCAAGCCGAGCTTGCCGAGGAGCATAAGGCAGCACTGCACCCAAGGTTGTTGAGGGCGTGGGAGCCCGAGAGTGGCGTTGAGGCCGAGGACTGTGCTTGGGGTCAAGCTGAGGTCGCCAAGGAGCATAAGGCAGGTAGATTTCCTAGATGCACATTCATAGATGTGAAAAGAAATAATTTTTACTAATATAGAGGAGAAATCGTCGATATAGTAGAGTTTTCCTGAGTTGGGTGCTTGGTTCGCGCACGATTATGCTAGGGTTAAAAAAGAGAGAAGAAGAAGAGGAGCCCAATTGTCGTTGAGTAGTGGTTGAAGGGGAGCAGGGTACTTGGTTTTCTAATCGCTCCTGGGTCGGGGTCGCTTTTGAGTGCTTTTGCTAAGGCTTTGTTTGGAGACCCGTGTCAATTGTCACTTGAGGGATATCTAAAGCATCTGGTGGGGAGGAGTGCACGGCTCCTTCGTCTATCTGATTATCTTCTGTTTAAGGCATTCGTTGTAGCACCGACGAGCTTTTATCTGGTCGACGTGGAGTACGCCCACTTCTGTCTTGGAGACATGAAACTGAAATGCTAGGTTGGGGGTCGACACGGTGGCCCTTAGGTTGTTTAGTGGAGGTCGTCCCAAGATCATATGGTAGAGACTGGGGACGTTGATGACCAGGTAGTGTACATTGATCGTCTTTGCCTTAGGCTAGGAATCAAACATCGTTCTTAGCCATATGAAGCCTCGGACTCTAACTCGTTCTCCCAAGAAGCCCACTAGGTCTCTATTGTAGGATGAAAACGAGGCCTCGATCAGTTGCATCTTCTCAAATGTGGAGTATGGGAGGATGTCGACCGAACTGCCTTGATCCACAAGAACTTTTCTAACAATGAAATTTTCGACGATTATAGAAATCACGAAAGGATCATGTATGTTTTTATCAATCCCCTAGAAATCTAATTCATAGAATAATTTTACCAAGGTCCTGGAGGTGAGCCTCTACAGGCTAGTGATGTCATCAATTGCCATAATTGTCCAAATGGATCTCTTCTTGGCTGACCTAGTCTCCCCTCCTCCCGCTCTGTGGTCGATGACTCCTTGAACCTTGTTACCCGGGTGGTTGGCTCGGTCATCATTTTTTCGACCTCCGAGGTGGTCCGGGGGTGTCTGACTTCGGCTTCATTATCCGGGGTCGCAACTCCTGCCTCGGCCACACTCTCTTTCGTGGTTGGCGTACCAGTTGAGCCATCCAACTCAAACTAGATCTTCGAGTTGATCTACTAGCACAACACAGTCTTCTATGGTGTGCCCATAGGTGTCATGAAATGCACACCATTTGCTTTTATCGGTGTTGGGTGGTAATTTTTGCTTTCCGGCATTGATGGGGTATCTAAGGAGCTTTAGGTCGTAGATCTCTCGGAGAATGGCCTCATTCTTTTTGTTGAGCGGGATGTAGTTTTCATATCGTTCGTTCGGTCAGGGTGGCAATTTTTCCCTTCTATTGTCATCCCAGTCGCGACGATCTCTATCTTCGCCCTTCTTGTCTAGCTTCTTGCACTTCTTATCCTCGATGGTCTCTTTGGCGGTCTGCATGTCGGCCTTTCTAGTATCTCGGAGTTCTTCCATCTCAATGTGACATATGACCTTTTCTCAAAACTAGAACGTGTCTTTAGGCTTTGCCAGGGTGATTTGGTCTGCAAAGTGCCCGAGCTTCAATTCGTGTTTGACGGAGAGTAGCTCGACGTGTGGGTTGAGGTTTGGAATTTTCATTGTCACGACATTGAATCTCTTCAGGTAATCTCTCAAGTCTCAGCTACTCATTTTGTACATGCTTGATGTAGTGATGACCATTCTCGATATTGGAGTAAATTCGTGACGAAGAGAACTGGTTGGTGAAAGCTCGGGAGAGCTTCTGGAAAGTATGTATGGACCCTGTCAGGAGGGTGTAAAACCAGAGTAGTGCGGCATTCTCTAGGAAGGTTGGAGAAGCTTGGCAGAGGATAGGATTGGTTGCACCGTTGAGGAGCATCATATACCTGAACATCGTCAAGTGAGCGGTGGGATCGCCTATGTTGTCGTAGGGCTAGAGCGTGGTCGGCAATTTGAAGTTGTCAAAAAGATGAACTGTCATGATGTGCTCGGTGAAGGGTCGTGAGTCGATGGCGGGGGAGGAGTGGTCTTTATGACCATGGTGTCATCCTCTTCTCTATGATGATGTGTGCATGAGACCTCATCTCTCAAAGTGAAGACCATCCTCCTTGCTCTCCCCAAGTGGTCATCTTTGTCTAGTTCTGAGCGGTGGCGCTCATGCTGCTAACCGTTGGTTCTCCGCCCGAAGGTTATTGATCGGGTGTTGGGATTCTGGTGAGAGGTTGCTAGGTGTCGTGGCGTCACTTCTCATTGTTTCAACGTCTCCAAGTAGCGGGGGAACGTTGTTGCTAGGGTGTTGCCTACATGTAGTGACGTGCGCCTAGCTTCTGGTACTAATCATTGCGAGCCAGATAAGATTTACTCGATCACACAATGGGCGCCAAATATTCTTACCTGAAGTCGAGGTGATGCGGTCTTGCGCCCTCCTGATCAAGTGCGACTCTAGCAGGGGGCTTGCAAAAGACACCCCGACGCTCAAGTAAGAGATAGTTCCAAGTGAGGGTAATAAAAATTAGAATCTAGATGTACTTGAGGAGCATCGTGTCTGTATATAGTGCAGAATGAGGGGTGTCTGACGATAATGCATCCCGGTAATCTCTTAGAGATGTGCTTATAATGGATCGAGGCTGATAATTGACGAACCCTTGTAGTTAATGATGACGTAAGTGTCCTTGTATGGTTAGACTTGACCTAAGTATAATTTTTTAGGCCTAATTCGATCGAGCCCAAAGTACTAGTCCAGTCCAATAAATTATTTTATATTTTCTGTGTAAAGTTATGCTTTTTGATTTTCCTTCACTTCTTATTAATCCAACAAGATACAAAAAAATCTACTTCGTGGGAGGTAGAACTTTTCATATCATTTCATGCGGACCAAACAAGCCAGTAACATTTAGCTCAACCTGTCAATTAATAAACTTTCACATGTTGGACCATAATTAGTTGATTTACTCCACGTATTAATACGTTAATGAACACAATAAAAATATTTTTACTCAAAAAAATTCAACCAAAGTTTGAATCAAATTACAAATTCCAAACGGCTAAAATTCCTAACCATATAGGGGAAGAAAAAGCTAAATATCTTATCTCACAAAGTGAAAATCTAATAGTACAAAAATATAGAAAATTAGAAAAGGAATAGTGGGGGGTTACTTATGAGACATCCAATGCAACCACAATGTGGAGACAAAACACAACCAAAAACGTATGTTAATTAATTAACTAAATATATAAAATTAGGTGAAACATATGGCAAGGAGGAAACAGAAATTAAGATAAAATAAAACAAGAACATCAATGTGGGAGATAGTAAGAGAGATTTCTTGAGATCTAGGCATGCAATCTCCACCAATAGTATTTAGAAATCTAGTGGGAGGTCGCTTTCTCCTTGTTTGGATAAGAAGGGATCAAATTGCTTTATGTCAAATCCAACACATGCATGCTGCTTTTGCACCCACCATTTATTTCTTAATTACACTTATTATTAGTATTTGGCCCATTTTGGATAAGCTTGGCAGTGTGTGTTTTAGGTCATGAATGATATTGTTAATTAACCACTCCAAAATCTTATTTGGAATCCAATCCTTAATTAATTAGATTTCATGCATTGAATATATAAACTTACTAGACTGGTCCCAATTACATCTTCAACAGATAGATTGTTATATATAAAATTGAATTGCTGAGAGCCAAATTAATATCCCAACACATCCCCATCACTCAAAAGGTGGGGATACAATACAAGCAATGGGATAAGAATGGGACTTAATTTGTCCTCTCCCAGGGAAATGAATTCCAACATTGGAAGCCAATTAAAGCACAGTGGAGTGAGTAGAATGGGATGTCCAAGTTTGGATCATTCTCCTTCTCCAACCCATCACCGTCTCTGAAAAGGTGAGAAGAAGAAATGAAAGGAGCGAAATAGTTTTGTTTGGATAAAAGTGTGTGTGACTCCAGCAATTAAGTTGAAGGACATATAAATTATGCATGGATATAATGTATGAATAATTGAGATAGTGTAGGACTGTAGGGAGACAAATTGAAATGCTCCTTTTTCATAACATGTGCTCATAAATAATATTATTATAAATCTATTAGTTAAAAATTAAACATAAATAATAAAAGTTTATTAGTTTTTATAACAAAAAAATTAATGAAATTAATATTAATTGATATGATAATTTACAATATAACATGTGCTCATAATAGATATAACAAAGATATAAAAAAGTCCGTAGTCATTTTGCAAATAAAAATTTAGAAAATACTTTCAAGCAAACATCCAAACTTAATGTTGGGAGAAATAAAAAACCACAAATGATAGCACAATGTAATGTGATTATTAATGTGACTCTTTATAGTTGAAATGATATTTTTAGAAGATTGAGATATCGTTTTTATCGGATATTCAAACAGAAATTATTTGACTTAATTAGTATAATTCTTAACTTTAGTCCATGCCAAATATTCATCAATCGATCACACCACGACTTCAAAAGAGATACATATAGACCCAAAAACATACGTGAGTCATTTAAGGGTCTATATACTTTGAATAATAATATTTGGAGCACATCATTCATAAAACTAACATAGTTAGCATCGAATAATTATAGTTTAGCTACGACGTGAGGGCATTGCATAGTACCCGCGAGCTATATTCGGATAGTTGTTCTCTCTGTACAACAGATAGGGAGGATCACTCTCGGGTGCAAGAGTGCATGGGAAAACCCATGAAGCTCTTGTCCCCACTCCGCTTTTGATTTATGGACATAATACACATAGGGTTGCATTGGTGCATATAAAGTTATTATAGTTAATTTTGGAGTTATATTTGCATTAATCGGAGTTTATGACATTTTGAGTTATTATCTTGGTGTTTGACATATTAATATTGAATCCTATTGATCAGTCTTCTGCCGATTTTTTTTTTTGTTTTTGCCTCGGATCCACATGTATGACACGTCTGGAATTAGTGGATTTAGTAGTTAGATTTTTTTTGGAAAAAGAAACTTGTATTTATTAAGAGTTACGAGAAATACAAGGAACAAAAAAAAAAGAAAAGAGAAAAAAAGTTTCGCTAAATAGTACATCACACAAAACTGCACCTTGTTTAAAAGATTGTTGTGAGGAAGCAAGAAAATCACGGTGGTTGGTCATCATGACTGCAGAGACAAACTAGATTATTTGCTTTGTTAGCAAATTTTAAATATGACCGCCTCTTATTCTCAAAGCAACGAATCTTACGCCCATGCCAGACCTTCCACCTCCACACCATGATTAGCAAATTACCTTTTCCCTTCGAGAAATGCTTAAGTCGTTGGTTTCCCAAGGTTTGAAGTCCAATGAAAATGCTGTTGAATGTGAGAGTTGCAGGAGATAGTTCCAACTGGTCCTACTGTAGTTGCAATTTTCAAATAGATGACAGTGGGTCATAGTGTCGCTACCATATAGAATGCAGTTGGTGTCAACAGCCTTTCCCAGAGCAATTAATTCATCTTTAGTTAATAGTCTGCGACGAAGAGCAATCCAATTCATAATTGAGATGGCCTAAGGGCATCTTCTATCGCAAATGTAAGTCATTTTCGGGCCTTTGACACCACAGAAGTTCAATAGGGAGTAGAGGAAGCTAGCAATGTAGATGTCATGTGTAGTCCATTTTCGAGAAATTTTGTCTTCACTAGTTTGTAGGAGATATATATGGGGCAAGATCTTCGGCCATTTGTTGAATGATGTTAGCGGAACGAATTTCGAAAGGAGATGTTCCAACCAATGATATTACCATAAATACTTCTGGCTTTAGCATTTGTAATGGTGATATGCTGATCCACTATGTTGGTAGAGGATATTATATGTGTTGGTAGAGGGTATTATATGTGCTCATAAGCTTGTCACCATGAAGCCAAGGGTCATACCATAATCGGATTCTCTCACCATTGCACACCTCGCAATTGATAGATCACTCAAATACATCATGCAACCAACTTTAGAATGATGCGCCAAAACGAGGAGAGGTCATTATTGCGCCCACTTTGAACCCTATTGAGATGTCTCTAATAAGTGTGCCTTATTATGACAAACCATTTCATATCATGACATATAGCAACTTCTAGAGCTGACTACCAAATCTCGCTTTATTGTGAAAAGATATGTTGATGATACTCCCCCCCCCCCATCTGATTTGTTTCCCATGATGTTGTCCTAGCTGACCAGGCATTAGCTCCTAATAGAGCCCTCATGAAACTTGACTTGTAGGCACGCTATTCAATGAGGCTAGTTGCTCGGCTCAGGAAAGAAGAAGACCATGCCAGGAGGAGAGAAGCTTGTCCATCTTCCTAACGGTCCTCAACCATTCATCTTTCAGTAAATTTCCACATTGGGGTGAGAGGCCCAAATACATGATAGGAAAGTGACCTGCTTGACAACCTAGGAAATCAGCAACATTCTTAGCAGCGTTATCATCCTCAAGAGTATGAAGAACATGAGTCTTGTTTGCATTGGTTCTGAGGCTCGAGCAAAGCTCAAAACATTTTAGGAGCAACTTCATGGTGTCAGTACTAGCGGAAACCATACTACTGAATAGTATCAAATCATCAACAAATAATACATGTGTGGTGCCCATGTGTGCTGGAATGCAGAACCCCTTGAATTGTGCCTCGCCGTAAACCACGCTTTTGAGCAGATGGAGAACCCAAAATACTCTTTATAATTATTGATGACTCCGAGGAAAGAAGTAGATGTTTAATCCAACAGTTCCAACGCAGTGAAAAGCCTCGGGCAATGAGCATCTCAAAGATGAAGTCTCAATCAAAATTGTCAAACGTTTTTTCAAAGTCCACTTTGATCATGTATCCCTCATTGTTTGTTCTTTGGCAAGCTTATAAGGTTTCATATATAGTCAAGTAGCAGTCGAGAGTACTCTGTCTACTTGTGAAGGCCCTATGTGCCAAGTCGATTAAGTTTGTTATAAAAGGGGCGAGCCTATTAGCAAGCTACTTAGAAAAAATTCTGACTATTTTCCAAGTTTATAGGGCTAAAGTCACTTAGGTTGCATGCTTCCTTGGGAATGAGAGTTATAATCCCTTTGTTAATTCTTGAGAAGACAATGGGTTTCTTGAATTTTATTCAAAATTTTCAGCAAGTCAAACTTGATGACATCCCAATATTTCTTGAAGAACTCATTAGGAATATATTCCTCAGGTCGTAGAGATTTGTAATTTTTCAGACCCTTTGTTACCCCATGAATATCATCCAAGGAAAAGGTGCATTTCAAAGGTTTAGCTTATCGTGCTCCGACTGATAGATATTTTGCCATTGGATCTTATGTTATCGAGTCTCTTTTTCATCCAACAAGGTCATTGTAAAAGTTTCTAAAAAATGTCCGCACTTAAGCCAAGTTGTGTGATAGTACCTATGGGTCATTCCCATTAGGGCAAATATCAGCTAGGAGATCATGTGACAAGAACACCATACAACACGAAACATTAAGAATTAATTATGAACTGAACACTAGTAGCATAAATAATAGTCAAAGTTTATACAAGAAATGGATTTACAAGCTTGGGAGTTGATACAACACTAAAAAAAGAAATCGGCGTCAAAGCACGCCTCCTCTACTCTACCTAACTAGATGCACTCTGGTTTACCAACCTGCACCTGCCATGTGTGGCTCTCTGACGAGCTTCCCTGCCCATAATCAACTCGCCAAGTCGGGCATTAGCTTCATACGCTAACACGCTTCTCGGCTCGACCATACACCAAGAACAAGCACAACCACGTCCATAGTAAATGTAAATACACATGTGCATACACATCAGAAAAGTTTCTCGGACGGTTGGGGTGTTTTGCCGAGACCATCGTGTACGCACAAGGGCGCCCCCGTCCTAGCCCTATCTTGGGCCCCAAACTCTCGGCCACGCCCCCTCCCATTCCAACCCAAGTAAAATCAATCCTATGTATGTTTGTCTAGCAGTCGGTAGCCAACCATGTAGGTGTACAAAAATTTCAGCAATCGTAACCCTTAACAACTGAAAATTTCAGCATTGATACATATGTCTCTATTTCGAAAGTTTTTATAGTATCAACAGCCTATCCACTAGAACAATTGAAAATATAGGTCTCTTAGGGAACTTATGTTAAGAGCAGTTGAATAGGGAGTTGTAACTGCTATTGCAACTGCTTGTAGGTAGCAAACTAAGAACCAGAACAAAAATCACAAGGAAGCACGTAAACACAATTATTTGTTTACGCAGTTCAGTGACAACACATGTCACCTAATCTGCAGGGCACTCACCAGACAAATGCTCAATCCACTCAATATAAGTACAAAATAAGTCCTCTGAATTTCACATCCGAAATCCGACTACAGTACTACAGTGAATTGGAAATAACAAAAACCTATTTGCTATTACAAGTACATACCGACTTACCTTTCTATGACATCCCAGCCATAGAGTTTCGTCCTCCACACAATCCTTGTGTTGTAGCGAGTTATCAGTCCGAAACCAACTTGCACTCAACAATCTATATATACTCAGTAGTCTCAACTCTGTACTCAGTAGTCTCAACTCCTCATATAACTGGTAACACAGTTTAAGCACATACGAGTTGATAAAGTGGATCCAAAGAAGTAGATCAATATGCGCGGATCCGTATTGGGGTGGATAGGAGTGGATCCATCAGAGATGGTCAATCTTTTCAAATATTCTCTCACTCCTTTTATAAGTAGAGTAGGCAATCCAAAAGTCATAGCCATTACTCTACAAGAGAAACACCTAAATCCATAACTCCATCATCATATATGACCATTCACTCCACCAATAAATGACCAAGGCATTACTACTCAAGGAAACTTCTAACTCCATAACTCCATCATCATATATGATCATTCACTCCACCAATGAATGACAAAGACATTACTACTCAAGGAAACTCCTAACTTCAAAACTCCGTTAATGATCATTCACTCCACCAATGAATGATCAAAGCCATAATGCTCCATGATGACCATAACTCATCCAAAGTGAACGACCAAGGCCATAAAACAGTAGCTCCCAGATGGCCAAAACTCCATTAAACATCATAAAAGATCAAGTCCAAAAATAACCATAAATGATCAAGACCAAAGGTCATCATAAATGATCAATCAAGATTAACTTCACCATAAAGCTTCATGATGACTGTAACTCCCTCAAAGTGAATGACCAAGGCCATAAAGTAGTAGTTCCATGATGGCCAAAACTCCACTAAGCATCATAAAAGACCAAGTCCAAAAGTCATCATAAATGCTCAAGTCCAAAAATCACCATAAGTGATCAATCAATATTAACTCTACTATATATATATAATATAATCAGAATATTATATATATATATATTATCAACAATCTCAACAATATTCAAGCAACCATCGCAGCAGTAAAAACTTCACTCCAGCCAAAGCGGTTGAGATTGGCCAGTGAGCAGTTAAAACTGTATGTGTTGACATCGAAGTCCTGCAGATCCATATCTTCTCTTTCCTCATAAATAGAGAAGGCCAACCAAATTCCATAAATGTTACATAACAAAGGATATTAACTTTATCAGTTTTAACTCAAAAGACAACCAACACATCATAATACTTCGACCATAAAAGCTTCAATAAAAACCGCTGCCATGAAAGCTTTAAGAGAAACTGCCGCCATAAAAGCTTTTAGAAACTGCCAGCCCACTAATGAAGACATACTTCATTTCTTCCATAAAGGCTTCAAGATAATCGCCAGCCCATCAATGAATACTACTTCATTTCTTCCATGAATGAATATGCAAAAGATGATTAAAAATATTCGAGATATAAAATAGAATCATCATTAATACTAAAAATCAAAAGTCATCATATCTACAGCATCACCGTCCAGAAAACCATAGACTGCAGGAGCAATTAAAAGTGTCCTCACACAGTTGTAACTACCTTTAACATAAGCAAAATTCCTCATAGTTGTGACTGTTCATTTAACAAAGAATAACCTGGAATACGTTTGCTTAAGCAATCATAGAGCAAGTAACAGTTAGACAACAGAATGTAACCAGTAAATATAAACTGAGAACTTTAACATAAACTTCACACCAGTTGCAACTGACATACAATCTAAGAACTGACTGAACATCCTTTTGCCAAATATAGTAACAACAACTGGCATACAATTGAGATCTTTAATATAAACTCCATAGTAGTTGCAACTCATATACAATTGAGAACTGACAGATAATCCTTTTGCCAAATATAGCCAACACATCATAAGCCAAACACCAACAATCTCCCCCTTTGGCTTATTTGGCAAAAACACAAGTTGTCAAGAGAATATCTAGAGTATATCACAGTCACATCATTCAAGCAACTCATCAAACAAGATGAGTTGTAATTGAGTTAATAGACATCACACTCAGTATCATAAGCTTCAGCATAAACTGCTCAACAGCTAGAGCAATTGTGACTGTCTTTACAATTGGGAACAATCTGTGAAGTGTTTTGTTAAATATAGCCAACACACATAAGCCAAACTCTAACAACATTAATCTAGTGTATAGCTCAACCTCAAAATGTAAATGAAACAACAAAGTTTTTAGTGAGGGAAAAAGGTGTACACTGCTGAAAATTTCAGCAACATAAAGTCTTATCCCAAGCTGAAATTTCAGCATCATTCATTTCCACATAAAACCCAAATTTCTGCATCTCTATCTTCTAACATCTTAGACTTTACAACACTACAATTTCAACATCCGAAAACTTAATCGAAAGTTATAGTGCGGCATCAAAAGACTAGTGAAGTTTACCGATTTCAACATGAATATTATCACCACATTTATAACATTCAACATAATATTTCAGTGATACTATTGTACAAAAAGAAAGGGATTCTTAACTTCACTATCATGCAATAGTAACTAGTGAATTCAGAATCATATTATATAACAAAATTAGGAAAGATCAACCTCTACATTACACTACAAGAACAAAAAATTTCAGCATTTCTAAGTTGTGCAAACCTAGAATTTTCAGCAGCATACCATACACCAAAAACTAAAATTCTAAAACCAATTCCACCTCTTAAACACCCGGCCATAAAAAGCCTAAGTCGGTCATACACATGGAGAAATTTTCAGCCCTTCGAACGGGATTTACGACGACGAATTGCACACGAATACTACCCGACAACAACCTGAAATTTACCGTCTACTCTAAACGTAAGGACCAGCCCTTAATCACCCCTCTTCACATCAACTTGCAGCCAAGTATACCCAAGGATTTCTTCTCCTAAAATAAGCTTCGCTACACCTTGGGATTTCGTCTTAAGCCCTAATTTTTATGCTCCCCTTGCACTATGGTTTCAATCCCAATTCTAGCCGCCCCTTCTACCCCCAAGGGCTGACCGATCACTACTCATCCCACACCCCAAGAAAATTCAATTCACATCCCTACCCCAACACACACCGAATAAGATAAGGTATGCATCAAATCGGAAGAACTTTTTATTCGCAACACCATCAAAACATCGATTCCCAACAATGACAACTTCGACCACCCAAGATGAGCGGCTCCTCCCTCTTCTGCCTAGGGGTGTGTGTGGCTCCTCTTTGGAGCCGTATGGTCACCTCTATGCATTTTATATCTTTTATTTATTTATTTTAAAATTACAAAATTGCCCCTATAGCTTAAGTGAACCCACTTATACTCCTAGACTTGACCAAATCGAGTTCTGATCGATCCACGAACCCAACTAGAATGCAACGTGCATTTCGGCGATTCACTCGGCCCGCTCCGACGCGCATTCCGGCTTTCCCACTGAACCAAAATTTTAAATTAATTAAATTATCATGGGTATTACACAAGTATAATATAAACAACTAACATCATGTAGCATTATTTTCATCAAATATAATAAACTTATTAATCATAACATGTCTATAAAGCACAACAACATATGCATTTCTATAATTATAACACTATAAGCTCAATTTATGCAATTATCTACGTAGCACATGCATTATAATTTTGTTACCATGACAATATGCTCATGATCAAGAACATGCATAAAAGAGCTCAAAGAATTTATAGAAGACAAATCTCAAATGATAAAGAACACAACAAGATAAATACTTCAACTAGAGTAATAACTACATGTGTTCGGATGAGGATTAACCTTTCCCAAGATCATACCCAACCATATTAACTCAATAAAATCATTCAAAACACACTACGAAAAAAAGCGTCTTCTGCGACGGTTGTGGCAGTCGCAGAACCGTCGCAGAAGCGCTTCTGTGACAGTATTGCGACCGCTCCAAGCCGTCGCAAAGACCATCGCACATTAACTGCGACCACTTTGCACGACCAGGTCATAGACCTTCTGCGACAGTTGTAGCGGTCGCAATACCGTCCCAGAATTGTGCTTTGTTTTTTTTAAAAAAATAGAAAAAATAAAAATTCCTCTTTACAATATTTAGAAAAAATAAAAATTCATGTTTACAATATTTAGTTAAAATGCATTTCAGTCAAACAAAAGGCATCAACATATAATATTATATACATCATATCAAAATATTATATACACCGTATCAAAACAATGGTATTTACATCATATCAAAATAAAATATCAAATAAATACATCAACGGTAAGACGCATCAAACAGCGGCGAGGACAGTGGCTGTGTGGGGAGGGCATCAGTCGGCGTCGATGATGATGATGGATCTGATGCTGATGTCGTCACACCGAATGACGGGGGAGGCGGAGGGGCACGAGCACCAGGTATGATAGAAGCTATATACACCAAGTACTCGATCACATGTGTCATATGCTGGGCCATCTGTGTCACAGTATCTCTCATAGCAGCCATGTCGGTGCTGAGGCGTGCCTGAGCAGTCTCAACGGTCGCTAATCGGTCCTGATCCGTACGTGATGTTGATGAACCGGCGATTGAGGAGGTGAAGGCAGACGACGCCGCACCATGTAGCTGCAACAACGCCCGTGCATGGGCCGTTGTGCCAATGCCATATACACGGCCGTGGTCTACGCTTGTCACCTGCATCCATGTGTCAGCATCAAGTTGATGCTGCGCAGGATCACCTCCCCGCTGGGTTACCAACTCACTATACGTAGCTTTTAAAGAAAATTAAGTGGATTAATTAAATTAATTATACATAATAGAACTAGATACAAAAAATTAAATATTAACTTACTTGTATCGTCTCCGGCCTCCCGCTGATAAACTCACCCCGGCGAGGACCACGCTGATATCTATGCGTCTCCTCGAAGACCCTCAGAGGGTCAACCGGGATGAGCGTCCCATGCTCGTCGCGCATCCCCTGCAATAAAATAAATATAATTAGTTTTTCTGTAATAATATTAAATAATCATTAAATTACTTACCAATCGACACTCGTGGCTGATAAATGAGATGGACCCTCCGGTATACCGAGCAACAGATCCCTCGACCAACGTCATCCTATTTTGGTGTGCCATTCGGGAAGCACCCTGCCATCCCTCTGATGCCCAGATGTCGCACAACCGATCCCATACATCGACCTGCATCTAGGTTGGCCTATGTCCCTTGAGCGCATCCATAAGCGTCTCTCTGTTACCGCCTACACTCACCCGCGCCTCATCCCGCGCCCGATGGAGGATATCCTTGAAAATCCTCTTATAATAACCTTCCCAAGCATCCTTCACCTGAGCCTGAATGGAGGGATCCCAAGTATAGCGAGCCTACGAAAAGAAAATAAGTTATGTAATACAATCATTTTAAATATTAATACAATTAACTCAAAAATTAATAAACTACGTACCTTGAACTCAGACCATAATAAAGCTCGAGATTGCACCGGCATGTGGGTCCATGAACGCCACGGCTCGTGAAAGAACCTCTTGATAATAGCAGTAATGCTGCGAGCAACATCGTCCTGCTCGAATCTACAACTCAAATATAACAACATAAGTAGTAATTAATTAATTAACAATCATAATATATAAACTTGTATACTTACTTTAGACCGTGCATCGATATCAACCGACGTTGATCGGCCGATGATGGTACATGAGCCCCCCGATTAGGCCCGCGAGGCCTACGATGGCCTCGACCCTCTGGGGCCGGTGGTGGTAGTGGTGGTGGTGCTTCCATGCTAATTGTCAAATTATAGATGCAATGGTACTGAAATTGAGTTTCCATGCAACATAAGACTATAACAATATTGGAATTTGGCATGGTCAACACGGTGATATCCAAATGGTACTGAAACTATAATGCATGGTGATATATGGTACTGAAATCCAAATGCATGGTACTGAAATCCAAATGCATGGTGATATGTTCAGAAAAGTAACATACACTTTTCTTTGATGAACATAAGTGTTGAGATGAACATACACTTTCTAGTTTCTAGAAATCATAGAATAGGAAACCTTACTAATAAACCAGTAACATAGTTTCAACAAGAAACCAAATATGAAAAACCTTTGAGCTGGTTCTTACATATATAAATTGAACTAATAAATCCACTGGTCAAACAAAGCATGCAGAATAATAAAATGTGCATTTGATGGTTCTTAGAATAATAAGATGTAACACTAGGAGAGTAACTCTTGAGAGCATTTACTAGATTCCAAGAAGGTTAAGACTAGAGATAACACAACTAGGTTCTACAAATGCCGGCGATACACTGTATCATATATGCCGGCAACATAAGGTCAAATTTTTAAGTGACATACACTGTATTATACAAATCACTAGAAACAAACTATCATTCCCGGGTTAGTAACAAACTTTTCAAATAAAATCAGAGTTAACTGCTATTGCTCCTGCATTAGATACAACATGGTTAGGAAAATTCACATAAGTCAAAAGATTTTTCATCACAATGTTATTTCTGCTTCCAAATTTTTCATTACACATGTATTAATCAAGTAAATTTAGCAAAGAACTTAGATGTCTACTTCTCCGTGGAATTCCCAGTGAGTATCAAGAATTTGCACTAAACTCTCAGAAAAGATGTTGCATTGCCCTGCTATCAGTTAAAGGCAAAAAAATTGCTGACAGGAACATGAGATAATTCTTCATGAAGGAGGACTAGTTAAAAAAATGAAGTTCCTTAAGTAATACAATAACTATACCTGATATAATAAAAATAAAATAAAGAAAAAAACCTTTGTCAAGCCAAGAAAAATGTCAGATTCTTTTAACAATATGAAAATTCAATTGGTCAAAGAGAAAAGAGGTCTCAACAAAGGTTCCATCAATGACTAGGAGTAAGTACACAACTTGATTATAATCTTTATCAAGAAGCAAGCAACAGACATACAAAGAAGATGGACATGGCTATAAATTATAGCCTAAGGGGATTGAAGCTTTCGAATTGTGTGCCTCAAGATTGATGACACACTCTGAAATCTCAACATGGTTATCTATCTAACCAAATGTCCTATTTGAATTCCACAAGCAGATATTCCAAAATCTTGACTAAATGAGGTACCCCTTTAGAAGCTTCCTTTCCCAGCACTCCTCTAAATTGATAGGACTGAATATAAAAGATATATAGTGGTCCAAAACCAAGAAAGGCTAACATATATAGACTGGGTATGAAACAAAATTTTTTTATTGGAGTTTCCATTCCATTGTTCAAGTACAAATATCAGCAAAAATATCCATCAGAGGTACCTTCAACACTTAACTTCCATGACTCTCATTATAAATAGAGAAATGTCACTAGAGGACATTGTATATTTCACAAAAATACTAGACATTTTATCTGATTTTAAACAACGTGCGAAGAAGCGCATAATGATTTTAAACAACTTTAAAATCCAAATGTATATACAATCAGTTATATACAATCATTATGCAGTTATATCCAAAAAAACAACTTGTGAAGAAGCACATGTTTTATCAGAAGAAAAGTCTCAAGTCAAAGACTTAAGAAGAAATTTTGCATAAAACAAATGTAATGGCGTAAAGGAGTCAACACAGAATATGAGGAGAAGCCAACCTGAATCTACAGAGGCTCGTCTTGGGCTGTGCCGAAGAGGAGAGGAGGAAGAGCCGAGCTAGGGTTTGCGATTCGGGGCAGAGAGCGAAACCCAAGCCGACGGCTTGGGTTTCGACGTCGAGAGAGAGAGAGAGAGAGAGAGAGAGAGAGAGTACCGACGGCGCAGGCGGTGGGGGGCGGGCGGTGGGCTGCGGGCAACGATCAGCGGGAGAGAGAGTGACGAGAGAGAGAGCGAGGGAAGAGAAAATTAAGAAGGGTGGGCTAGATAGATAGAGTGAGAGAGACAGGGAATACCGGCGGCGCAGGCAATGGGGGGCGGGCGGTGGGCTGCGGGCAGCGATCGGCGGGAGAGAGAGTGACGAGAGAGAGAGCGAGGGGAGAGAAAATTAAGAAGGGGGGCTTAATTAAAGTTACACTCTGACGGTGTTGTGATCGCCAAAGGCGATCGCAAATAACGGTCACAAAAATTGTCGGTGTACCATCGTGGAAGTTTACAATTTACGACGGTGATGTTAGCGGTCGCAATATCATCGCCAATTCAATGGTTATGCGACCCCTGACACCAGCGGTCGCAGAACCATCACAATCTGTGACGGTTGGGCTGCGGTCGCAAAAAAGCCGTCGCAGATGCCCTGATTTCTAGTAGTGACATGATTTTGAATTTAGCATGAAAATTGAGGTAACCGTCGAGCAGTGTTTCAAAAAATATAGATTCCTTTTTAGAAAATAGATCCCATTGTTGAATCCAGAACATCGATTAGGTAAAGTTTCATATGTAATATGCTATTTCTTGATTACCGAAACACTCAAAATTAATTTTTGAAAAAAAAAACTCTATTTATTTAAAATAAATTATTAAAGGAACATAGAAGCATAAAAAATATACCAAAAATCTTACCAATCAGAATCCAAATAACAAAATGAACCGGGTTAAGACCGAGATGATTGAAAAGTAATATATATAATATAAATATATTTGATAATTCAAAGCTCTTAAAATAGTTTTTAAAGCAAATTAATCCCATAATATTCATTAAAAAGAGAATAATTTATTAAATCTGTTATTTTTTACCAAATAAAAGACATTAAATTATTAAACAGCTAGTGTCAAACAGACCGATAGACAAAAAAAACCTCCAATTCAGGAGGACGAATGAAAGACCAAACAAGACAATCCTTACCAATCCTTGCTCGATTTGCTGCCCAGTGGACAACTTTGTTTGTCTCGCGATAACAAAAATAAAAAAGAAACCACATTATAGTGAGATTTCAAACACAAAATATTCGAGACTAGTGATGCAATAGACCAGGGCACTGATCCTTTGCAGTTGAGAGCATCCACCAAAATTTTGGAGTCACTCTCAATGATGAGTTTGAAGAGTAAATTATCGGTTGCAATAGTTATTTTTAATAGGTTTAGTGCTAGCTAGAGGAATCCATTTGATTATAGAATGAGTGCGATTGAGGCTTCCTTCAGACATTGGATGTTTAAGATAAGTAACATCATACACCATAATTTTGATCACCAGGCCATGGGAAGTAGGCTGTCAGATCTCATGGACCCTACTATTCCTAGCGTGCCAAATGAACTAGTAAGCAGTGGCAATCGGAGCATGGCCGAAAATGACACCAAAGGGGTGTGAGGCCCTAACTATAGCCATGTCCCAGAACCCCAACCTTATTTGAGAGAGAAATCAAAGCTAGCTTTTAGTTGTAGAAGGTTCCAAACATGGGCACCACGTGGACAATCAAAGAAAAGGTATTCAATGGTTTCAGGGTGTGTAGAACAAAGGGGCAAAGGTTAGAAGATGCAAGGTTCATCCTCACCTTCCTGGATCTCACTGGAATTCTATTATGGAGGATTTTCCAGTAAAAAAGCTTAACCCTTGGGGCAATTTGGAGTTTCCAAAGAGATTTTGAGTGGACTAGGGTTGTGGGGGCAGAACTTCATGGCTTCTATGAAAAGAGTTGACCAATCTGGTAGTAACACTACCTCCCATATCTGCCTTCTAAATGTATTTGTTCTCATTATGGACCAGGGGCAAAAATTATATTAATGGATTCAAACAGCACTAGACCAAACAAATTTAAATATCAAATAGAATCCCAATTTTGATTTGAGATAAATTCATGTACGTATTTAAGTCCACAACATCCATATTCAAATAAGTAGGTTTCATAATTAAAGGAACATCAGAAACCCAATTATCCAAGAGAACCAAAGTATTTAAACTAGACTTAACCGATTTATAAAAACCATAAAACAATTCACAAAAAAGCTTTTCTAAAAAGCCTCCAGCTCCAAGAGCATTTAGAGTTTGAATCAAGGTAATTTCTCAGGTCATTATATTTTTCATTAACTACTTTGACCCAAGGAGAGTGAGTTTGTAATCATGCATTCACTTAGCCTGTAATGAAAGAGTCTCTGATGGAGATCACGAACACCTAAACCACCTTCAAATTTAGGCAGTGTAATAGTTTCCCAATTCACAAGATGAAAGGATTGCTTAGAAGGAGCACTAGACCAAATAAAATTTCTAATGATTTGCTCAACTTTGTCAATCTGTTGAGAGGAGAACCAGGTTAATACCATTGAGTGTAATGATATAGAGTTGAGGACAAACTTAGCAAGAATAAGTCGCCCAACCTGTGAAAGGTAGTTCTATTGCCAAGAGCTCAACTTATGTTTGAGCTAATCTAGAATCATCTCATGACTAGAAGGAGGAGGCCTCCGGGCACAATAAGGCATCCCATGTATTTAAAAGGAAGCTGCCCAACTTTCATACTTAAGGTAGAAGACATGAACCTAATGGTGTCTCTAGGAGTGTTCTTAGAAAAGAAGATTTCTGACTTGGAGAGGTTAATAGTTTGTCATGTGAATACCTCGTATAGTTCAAAGATCTTTTTAATTATGTTTAGACTTTTCCTATTGGCCCTAAAAGTGAGCAAGATGTCATCAACAAACATCAAGTGGCTGATATGCGTGTGTTCTTGCCTGAGGGTCCGAGTAATTTGGTATGATTCGGTGTCTCTCCAATTGGTTAGGTTCAACACCGACGGGGTTGGGGGGACTTGCAAAAGATATTCTGACACTCAAGTTAGAGAGACTCCAAGGTGGAGATAATGAAATTAGAACTTAGGGTTACCTGAGACATGTCGTGTTCATATTTATTGCAGGTGGAGACGATGACACTACCTAACAATCTCGCCGGGATGTTGCTTAGAATGGGTCGAGAGTGATCCCGGAGATGGTGGGCTTAGAATGGCATATCTCTCGTGATAAGAGAGGATGTGGATGTCCTTGTTTAGACGGGTGGAGCCCTTGGGTAGAGTCGTTTGATCTTGCTCGACTCAAGTCCAGGAGTATAGCCGGGCGGGACCCTTGGGCGTGGCCGCCTGGTTTGGCTTGTGATGAGTTGTGGGGCGTTGCTGGGCTAAATTCGACTGGGTCCAATAGTTCTAGTCTAGTCCACAGTCCCTGAGTTTGGTCGGAGTTTGTAAGATTGTGTGTAGAGCTCTTCAAGAGGGTTAACTTTCTCATCCTTTGGCGTCTCTGGGGAGTTTTCAAAAATATTTACCAAGTTATGTTGGGTGATCAGTAAGGACCAGCAAAATATTACGTTGAAGTGGTTGACCATAGAGGTAATGCTGCTAAGGCCAAGCCCGAGTTGGAGCGAGTGATCGTGGAGGCCAAGCTGGAGTAGGTGGCCTGGAAGGCCATGGCGAAGTGGATGGCTGCGGAGGCCGAGCTAAAGGAACTGACCGTGCAAACCAAACTAGAGTAAGCTGCCGCAAAGGTTGAACTAGAGTAGGTGGCAGAGGTCGAGTTGAGGCAGGTGACCCTAAAGGTCGTGTTGAGGTAAGTGGCCGTGGGGGCCGAGCTAGAGTAGGTGACTCGTCTTCGGTTGGCACATAGCAATTTTTGTGTCGTTTCAAGGCATGTCAAATCGGTATATTTTTGTCGTGTTGTTCTCATGTCCTCTTAGCTTCCGGGCCTGGCATGATGGTTTGATCAAGGAGATATTCTCATGGTGGAAGTTTCTAATTGCATATTGGCGTTTGCCTCCTCGTTTTTGGGGGAGGCATCATGGCAAAAAAGGTGTCCGCTCGTGTCTCAAGGACTTCTAGAGAAACCTCGATCGTCGAGCCGATCGGTTGGGATTTAATCACATTTTCCTTGTTGGCCATCGGATAGAGGAGGGATTGTTGCTCTCAAGCTTATAAGGTGACTCTTTCCTTCTCCGTTTCAAGCTTTTTCCCATGTTTTTTGGCATTTGTTCTCAGCAGGCTCTTGCTGGTGTTCGTTTGGTTAGTTTCTTTCCTCATCTGTTGTCAATTTCCCTTGGTAGGTTTTCTTGATGTTTTGCTTTTCTTCTCTATATTATCGATGTTGGTTTTTGGCTACTTCATAATCCTTTCAGCAGTACCTCTTTTCAACAGTACCGTAATTATTAGGTATCCTTCCATAGTTCTCCAAGATGAATTGTTCGAAATCTTTCTATGGTGTAGGTGAGATGTCTTATTTGTTGAGAGTGCCAGGCATGCACGCTCGTTTACGAAAGATCGCTTCAAGCAGGAGGGAGAAGGATCCGTTGGTATATAGCTTATTGAGGCCTATGAGGGTTTTACGGTCTCAAAACCCGAGAGTTTCTAAAATCGGGGCGGAGTTGGTCGGGTCATTAGCCCCTTCAAATTCTCAAGTCTTCCTTGGCTCACCACTGAGAAGTTAAAAGAGAGCCAGATGTTTCGAGGGAAATTTGCTTCCTCGGTCGGCCACTCATTCTAGGGAAAATGAGTCCGTGTTGCCGGAGATGACGGTGGCAATTGGAGCGTCAGAGGGGGCTCGATGGCCTGTTCCAGCCTTGTGCTTTTGCTCCAGCAACTAATCAGTTTTTCCTGAGGGGGTGGATCCTTGAGAACATGTCCAACTCCTGATCGTCAAGTTAAAGGAGTCTCATCGAGAGACTCCAAGATGCAGTCTCGAGAGCTCGAGGAATTGATATTTAAGATGGTTGAAATGGAAAGGGTCTTGGTGTCGAAGGTTGACAAAGTCACACACTTGAATGCGGTTGTCTCTGAGTCTGCCACCCGAATGGCAGAGGTGGAGAGAGTCTAGGGTGGAGTTGGAAATGCTCTACCTCGATCTTGCTACGGCTGTGGCGTAGGGTGCCCACTTGAGGACTGAGGCGGAGGAGGCCAAGGCCGAGGCTAGGAGGTGCAATTTGGCGAAGCAGACTCTTGCGGAAGAGGCAGGGTGCCTTCGAGATCATTCTCTTGCAATGTACATTGAGGGTTTTGAAAGGGCGGCTGAACAAGTTAAGTTCCATGCTCCTGGCGTGAACCTTTCTGGGATGGATTTCCTCAAAGAAGTCAAGGATGGTGCCTTGGTGAATCCCGAAGTTGAGGAGGACTTCTCCTGGTCCTTAGGAGGAGAACCTTCAGCCGCGACTCCAGGTTAAAGCTCATTTTGTTCGCGAGGGGATATTTGCTCCAAGGAAGGATGCTCCTGCCGCGCCTACCAAGGCTGATGCGATCTTCCTTAGTGAATGTTTGTATTTTGTATTTTGCCTGTGCATATGCTAGTTTTGGATACTTTTTGGGGCCAATTATTCCCCTCTTTTTGCTTGATAATTGTTCCTTAATTGCTCCTTTATGGGCTTTGACAATTGCTCATTTGTGGGCTTATTTTGTTTTGCAACATGCTCTTTTGTCGATTCACCCTCTTAGTCTTTTTGTTGATAATGGTTGGTTCCTTACTAGGGGGAGTCTTCTAAAAACATTTGTTTGAGGTTGAACCTCCTGAAACCTTTATTTGAGGTTGAACCATATGAAATCTTTGTTTGAGGTTGAACCTTCTGTTGTAACTCTGAAGTTGTTTTGGGGTTTAGCAATGATGACGAGCTTTTGTGTCCAACTAAGCTGGTTGCGTATGGGTAATGAATTTATGAATAGTGGCTCTACGGCAGAGTACCACACCCGGGGATCCTAGTCGAGCTTTCTAAGGAGCATAAGGCGGGATTGTATTCGGGGGGTCGTACGAGGGTTCAGATGGCATGATAATTAGCGACTCGGGCTGGTGAAAGCCAAATCCTAGCTTTTAAGGGTGCTGAGGCCGAAAGTGGCGGCTCTAGGGGCCAAGGACTTTACTCGAGGGTTCAAGCCGAGCTCGCCGAGGAGCGTAAGGCAGAAACATGCGTGAGGAGTCGAGTAAGGGCTCTAAGGTCGGACGTAGTGGCGTGGTAGCCAATGAGCAAGGCTGGTGAAAATCGAGCCTTGGTCATATAAGGGCATCGAGGCCGGAAGTTGTGGCATGATAGCCGACGAGCCAAGCTGGTGAAAATCGAGTCTTGGTCGTATAAGGGTGCTAAGTTCGGAAGTGGTGGCGTGATAGCCGACGAGCCAAGCTGGTGAAAATTCAAGTCCTGCTTATTTAAGGGCATTGAGGCTGAAAGTGGTGACATGATAGCCAATGAGTGAGGCTAGTGAAAACCGAGTCCTGATCGTATAAGGGCGCTAAAGCCACAAGTGGTGGTGTGATAGTCGACAAGCCAAGCTAGTAAAAACCAAGTTCTGGTCACTGAATGGAGTGTTGGGCTCTTGGGCCAGAAGCAATGGCTTTGAGGGCGAGAATCCATACTCGGGGAGTTCAGGCCGAGCTCATGTGTGAGGGTTTAAGTGAGTTTCGAATAATGGGATACTCATCATAGGGGCAAGATGGTTGTAGAGTTTTCTGAATATACACAGAGAAAAATGCAAGGAATGCAATTTTATTGAGTAATAATGAGATTGTACATACAGGAGAGATGCTCGGTTCTAAGCTTTATCAGTGCTTGTTGTGGTGACTTGATCACGACTTGAGTTCTTTCAAGGGTTGAGTCGGGGTTACTTTCGCATGTCCCATCCTGAGTTTTGTTCAGAGGCTTCGGCCAACTGTTTGCCTTTGATTGTGGGAAGCATTTGTGGGCCATTAGGTCCTTTCTTCAATTCAGCCATCTTCGGCTTGAGGCATTCATTATAGCACCATCGAGCTTCTTTTTGGTCGGCGTGCAGCACACCTACTTCCATTTTCGAGACAAGAAACTTTAACGCCAGGTGGGGAGTGGATATGACGGCTCCCAGAGTGTTCAAGGACGGTCGCCATAGGATCATATGATATGGGCAAGGGATGTTAATGACAAGATATTGTACATCAATTGTCTTCGCCTTTGGCTGAGAGTTGAATGTCATCCTCGGTCATATGGTTCCGCGGACATCAATCATTTCTCCCGAGAAGCCTACCAAATCTCCTTTGCATGGTGTGAGCGAAGCCTCTGTTAATTGCATTTTCTCAAAGGTAGAGTGGAAAAGGATGTCGGCCGAGCTGCCTTGGTCGACAAGAACGGGTCATGTAGGTTTTGATCAGTTTTGTGAAAATCAGATTCATAGAACGATATTACCGGGGTTTTGGGGGTAGGCTGGTGTGAGCGAGTGGCGCTGTCGACTGCCATGATTGCTCGAAGGGACCTCTTTCTGGCCGAGCTCGATTCTCCACCCTTTGCAAACCCACCTGCGACATAGTCAATGACTCCTCGGGCTCGTTGGTTCGGTTGCTCTCCCTATGAGAGTTCGAAGGTGTTCGGCTTCGTCGTCGAGGGTTGTGACATATTTGTCTAAGTTTCATGCACAGACTAAATCTTCAAGTTGATCTCCGAGCACTACACAGTCCTCGGTAATGTGTCCATAAGTGTTATGAAATGCGCAATTCTTACTCATATCGACGTTGGGTGGCAGCTTTTGTTTTCCCGCGTTGGCGGGGTACCTGATAAGTTTATATGGTAGATGTTGTGGAGAATGGTTTCCCTCTTAGTGTTGAGAGGGGTGTGTCTTTCAAATCGAGCACTCGGACGAGGTAGTGACCTCGGCCCTTAGCCATTGCCCTGCTCATGTCGACTGCGATCTTCACTTTTTCTATCTCCCTTTTTGGACTTTTCATCCTCTACAACGGCCTTTAGATTCTTCTAGTTGGTCATTTTTGCTTCTCATAGTTCTTATTATGAAGCTAGCAGCTCTCTCATAGAATTCAACCATGTCTTTAGGCTCTGTTAGGGCGACCTAAACGGCAAAGATTCCTGGCTTTAGCCCAAGCTGGATGGAGTAGAATTCAATTTGTTGGTCGAGATTGGGAATTTCAGCCGCCATAGCCTAAAACTTATTCAGATATTCTCTTAGGGGCTCATGTTACCCTGCCTGACATAGTGGAGGGTAGTCTCCATCTTGTGATAGATCTGCGATGTAATGAACTGGTTGAGGAAAACACGGGAGAGGTCTTCAAAGGAATGAATAAGCCCCGATGGGAGGGAAGCAAACCACAACAAAGCAGTTTTTCCCAAGAAAGTTGGAAAGGCTCTGTAGAGTGCGGGATCGGTTGCTTCGTTATAAAGCATCATGGTCCTAAATGTCATCAGGTGTAGCGCGGGGTCACCCGTTCCATTGTATGGTGTCGGGGTGGTAGGTAACTTACTTCTTGACGGGAGGCAGGTCACCATGATATGATTGGCAAAGGTATTGGCCTAAGATTTTCAACCTTGGTCACCATCTTGATTTTGATGATAACAAACTTATTCTAATGAGTTTATCAAGTGTTTGATCTTAGGTTGGACGATCGATACACGTGCAAAGTTCGTCGTAACATCGCTGAAATTCAAGCGTCGATAGCTTTAGAGGCGATCGAGTCGGAAGATAGATCTAGAATTTTGAAATGATTGTAAAATTCTCCTAAGGCCTTAAGTCAACATGTTTGTAATATGTCCCAAGTCAAAACCCAAAAATGAAACCCGAAAATAAACATTCAGAGAAAAATCAACAAATTTGGGCTATTTTCGGGGTACCGATCGATGGGCTGTCGATGGTCGGTCGATCGACCATCAACCGATCACTGACCAACCAAGGCCCAAAATGGGTAGTGGCTCCCGGTCGGTGGCTAGTCGCTCGGCCGATCAACCGGCCACTGACCGGGCGGCGTCAACGGGCAATTTTCTGCCCATTACAAATGGCTCTTTTGGTCCTCTCCTCTTGACTTATAAATAGGAGCCTTATACTTACCTCCCCACCCCTCTTGATCGTCATTGAGTACATCATAAGAGTTTTTTAGCCTAAAAGAGTTGATCTTAAGCCCTAATCTGTCCTCACTTACTCAAGCTTTGCCTTCATCGAGAAATCCATACTCGAAGCCTTGAAGTGCTCGGAGGAGACGCGTTGGAGCTTCATCAAGTTTGTTTTTACGTTTAGGCTCCATTAATATTGTTTTCATATTGTTTTATATCGATTTTAAGGGTAGCTTGCAAGGTGTGCGTGTAAACACCATCGTATCTTGTAGATTTTTGTTTTTGCTAGAGAATAGGTGTTGAGGCTCGCTTCTAGGATTGAGGGATACGTCCTCATTGTATTCTTAGGAAAACTATCAATTTATAAAGTGTTAAGGTTAGAAATCTTTGGTGAGGAGCCAAGGTAATGGAGTAGGCGGGATTGGCCGAACCACTATATATTTCTTGTTTGCATCGACAAGAAGGGCAGCCCCGACTTTTTAGGCTTTGGGATTTTCGTCTTTTTCGGACGGGGGCTATTGGAGACTTTATCGCGAAGGACAAAATTTGGCCTCCTTCTTTGTGAGTGATTGGTCTCTCCATGCTCTGAGCGACAATGCTTGTGGTCAGTTGGGGGTTGTCCTTGGGACCGTGTCAGAATCTCAACTTGGGCCGCTAGACATTAGTTTTTTGCTTCCAGATCATCAATTCGTTGTTGGGGCTCTTTAGGGGGGAGATAGTCTAGTACCGGAGCATCGCTCCTCGCTGTTTCAGCATCACCAGACTGCGGTCGATCGTCGTCGTCAGTCGCTTGGCTCTAGGTTCCAACCATTGTGGGGGAGGTAAGCTTTACTCATCCCCACGATGGGTGCCAAATATTCCATCTCCTGGTCAGGTTCAACGCCGGCAAGGGGGCTGCAAAAAACACTTTGACACTCAAGTTAGAGGAACTCCAAGGTGGAGGTAATGAAATTGAAACTTTGCGTTACCTGAGGCGTGTCGTGTCCGTATTTATTGCATGTGGAGGCGATGATGCTCCCGATAATATTGCGGAGGCTGATCCCAGAGATGGCAGACTCGTAATGACGTATCTCTCATGATGAGAGAGGACGTGGATGTCCTTATTTGGCCGGGTGGAGCCCCCGAGTAGAGCTGTTTGATTTGGCACGAGTCAAGTCCAGGAGTATAACCGGACAGGACCCGTGGGTGAGGCCGCTTGGTTTGGCTTGAGGTGAGTTGTGGGGCGCTACTGGGTCTAATCTGATTGAGTCCAATAGTTCAAGTCCAATACAACTTGGATTAGCTAAATTTGAAAGGGGACAAGTGTTTATCGAATACAACATTCTTTATCAAACTTGTCAAGTATTACCCTACCAAGACAAAGGTAGGGTGAAAGTGGGTCCCCTGTCCAATGCCTCTATGAGAGTTGAAAAAGGGGATAATTCATTGTTGATTAGGCATACAAAGCTTAATCAGGAGATACAAGACATTATCCATGCAATAACTTTGGGTGGAAAGTTGTAAACACAAAGAATAGAATGAATGGCCTTCCATGACAGTTTATCGTAGGCATTTTCAAGATCAATTTTTTCCATAATGTAAGGGTTTTTGCCCTTGGACCCCATACATAGAGTGAGAAATCTCTTGAGCAAGTAAAATGTTATTGTGTATGCTTCCGCCTTTCATAAAGGCCGCCTACTCAAGAGTAACTAGTTGTGGTATAAGATGTTTCATGCGATTGGCCACCACTACAAAGGATTCTATAGTTTAGATTACATAACGCAATTGGCCTAAAGTCCCTGGTGTTGGTTGGATTATTACATTTAGGTATGAATGTGAGCAATATTTTATTCTAGTCCAAAGGCAAAAAGGCAGACTCATGAAAATCATGCAAGCAGTGCATATAATTACCAAAAAATATACTCCAATAAGACATAAAATTCTACAGTAAAACTATCCAAACTGGGGCTTTTTTCATTAGGCATTGCCCGAACAACATTAAGGACCTCGAAATCAGATAAAGACATAAGTAAAACATCCATATTAGAGCCATCCAAAGCAAAAAAAAAAAAACAATACATGAGAAATATCCTAAAAAACCATGACTAGGTGTAGACTAAAGAGCCATATAGGTATTAGAGAAATCATTAAGGATAGTAGGATTATCATTAATAATCAAACTATTGGCCAGGGTGAGTGTAATGCCAAAAATCTTAATAATAATATTTTATTCTTGAGTAGGGGACCGTGGCCACGAGTTAGCGCGGATTGGCAGAAAGCTTCGGGATTAGACCCGGGTAAGCATTTAATGTAGAAAATTTTAGGAAAAATTTTATGTCATATCATTGTGATTTAGCATGCTAGGATGATAGAGGATCTCGAGATGAATTTAGCGGTTAGATATGAGTTGTTTAAGTCGAATAACTTAAGTAGGGGCATTTTGGTCATTTGGACCCAACCAGGGCCCAAAAAATACCCCAAGTGGCGCATGGCTACAGGTTTAGCCGCACACCACGACTCGAAGAGCCTCACTCTCAACCTAAGGCACTTCCACACCCGGAAGTCTTCGCCTTCTTATCGAGAGCACTCTTCCACCTCAATCCTAAGGGACAACTCAACTAATCCTAGTGAACTGAGTTTACATCGGTGGAATTAAGCCTCAAACACAAAGGCAACTATCCAATTTTAAGATCTAACAACCTAGGTCTTCACAAGCACAAATCCAAAGAAAACAATGTTAAAATAATAATTAAAATTACAATGAAAAGAGCTTAAAGAGTAAACCAAGATTAAATTCTCTTTTCCAAGCCTTCAAAGCCTCCAACTCGCCAAGTCATAGAGCTCAAATTGAAGCCCGAGTTGAGGAAGAGTGTGCGCTAGAAGAAGTTGTCAACAGAAGAACCGAGAGCTATTAAATGATCTTTAGAAGGCGCAAAACTCTCCTTTAAATGCTCAATTAAATCTGTAAGAAAAACTTAAAGGAGTTAGGTGAGGGGTATTTATAACCCCTCAGTCGAACGGATGGTTCAACTAGCGAAAAACTAGCCGTTACCGCCGTTCGGTCGCTTGTCGGTCGATCGTCGGTCGACCGACTGATTGATTGCTTGCAACCGCTGCCCTTTCTATTCTTTACTCGCGCCATCCGATCGACCGACGGGTCGACCGAATGGATCGCGACTTCATCGACCGACGGGTCGACCGAATGGATCGCGACTTCATCGTTCGATCGATTGACCGATGCACCTTCTGCCAATTTTTGGCATCGGTCGGTCGACCGACGTAGCCTTGAGCTGACTTGTTCACCATCTTCGGTCGACCGATTGGCTACTACCATTTTGCGGCATCATTCGGTCGATCGATTGGCTACTCCCATTTTGTGGCATCATTCGGTCGACCGACAAGGCTACTGCGAATATTCTGCCTTGTTCGATCGATCGAACTCAGGCTGAGGCTGATTTTTTCTTTATATTTGTTACATGCTTTTTCATAGGTTTAGTTACCAAGTTCTAACTTGGATAACCTTACAATTAGGCTTGGGATAAGATCGTCCTAGGGGTATATTACATGATTTCTACTTGATCTATACCCGAGCCTTTCTTTTACGTTTTTTTCTTCCGTTTCTTTGACGGTCTTCTCTTTCATTTCGTTTGAACAAAGTTCGCATGCTTATCGCAACCTCAACCTGAACTCCAAACTTCACACATAGATTCAATACTTGTTTGTTATCATCAAAATGAAGATCTAGGCTAAAGAGAAATCCTTAAGCCAACATTATTATCATGTTATACATGTTTTTCTTCTTACAATGATTGGACGTGCTATATCCTATTTCATGATCGTTTATTTACTCTGTGAAATCATGATTTGTGAGCAATATTTCCATATATATATGTGTGTGTGTGTGGCAGGAGGAGGTGGAGGTTGAGGTATGCCCTAGACATGCCCTTATTTACCTACTGTTAGCACATCTTGCTTTTATGTTTATACCTGTGTGTATGATGTTGTGATGTGCTTGTTGCATTTCCCAGAAGCCTCGTTGGTGATGGGAGGGTATGCCCCAAAGAGACAGTGTTGGCCTTATTCCGAAAGTCCGGCTGGTGAGGGGAGATCATACCCAAAGAGACAGTCCGGAGACTCGACCGGTGAGGGGGAATGTATGCCCCAACGAGACGGATCAAAAGAGTCAGTGTCGGTGTGGGGAGGAGGGCATGCCCCAACGAGACAACACTGAGCTGGTTGGTAGTTCGGCGGCCACACCGTCTAGCTACCCTATGTGGCTATGCAGGACCAACGGGTCCGCCGGTGAGCATGCATGTGATTGAGATGTGGTATTTACCCTACTGTGATTATTGTGGATATCTATATATTGTTGATGGATGATATATATATATCATGCATAGAGTAGTGGATGATTACTAATTATTATTGTCAATATATATAGGTCTTTTAGGGAACTTCTGTAAATGACAGTTGCTTAGGAAGTTAACAAACATTGAACTAATATATTTGAGAAGAAATATTTTTAGGTTCCATATTAGTTTGCATGCGTTGTCCCCAATCGAAAAAATTGGTCAGGACGGTCATCAATGCTTGGATTTCTTCGGGAAGATAGAGTTTAGTTTAGGGTGTCTAGGATGTGTTGTAAATCCTCTATTTGATGAATAAGAACCCAAAAACTAAAACTTGAACTCCAAAACATGAAAAACTGGAAAATCATAAAACGACCCTGAAATTTGCTAAGCCTAGGGAGCTCCTTGGAAGGCTATATGACCTAGATATTTTCTTGACACCAAAAGTCCTGGTAATTATTCCTTAGGTAAAAACTAGTTAACGACATATTTTGAAGGAATTTTTGAAAGCCTTTAACCGATTCATATTTGACCCGGGAGATTATAAAATTTTTGATTTTCAGAAATTTGTACTAGACCCCAAAAGTTAGATTTTGATTCTTAAGGATTTTGATTTTCTAAATATTTTTATTGAATCCAAATCGGGGGTAATCCTTATATAACATTTATGTTTAAAGTTACTAACATTTATATAAGAAGACTTAGCGGATACGAAACCAGAAACGAACACCGAGCAGAAAACTCAGCCAAAACCAAGCTATTTTTTGGGGTTCAGGCCGATGGGCGGTCGACGATCGATCGACCAGCCATCGACCGGGCAGCGCCAACGGGGAAAAATAAGCCCGTTGGGATGGCATGTGTTGCCTTCTCTCTTCATGGCTTATAAATACAAAGCCATGAGAGCCTTCCATGGTCATCCAACACTTCTTTGAGCCATCTTTGATCATTCCTAATCTTTCATTAAGATGCATTTGATCAAACCCTAGCCTTGAACCTTCATTCTTGATCTTGCCTTTGAATCCTTAAAGATTTACATCAAGAGAAGCTAGGTGATTCTTGTTGGAGCTAAGTATTATTGTTTTGATTATTGCTCCATTTGTTATTGTATTTTATTGTTTATTTCATTGTATTTCCAAGTGTAAAGACCTAGGTTGTTAGGTCTTGTATGGTTGGTGGTTGCTTTGGTGTTAAAGCTTAATTCCACCGGTGTAAATGTAATTTGCTAGGATTAATTGAGTTGTCCTTAGGGTTGAGGTGGGAGAGTGCTCTCGGTAGGAAGACGGCATACTTCCGAATGTGGAAGTGCTTTCGGTTTGAGAGCAGAGACTCTTCGATGTAAATTCTAGTAAAGCTAATTAATCTAGTATAGCTAGTTTGAAAATTCTAAGCGAGGTGCTTAGGTAGAGTAGACACTAGGGCCGAACCACTATAAATAATTATGTTTGCATTGCTTCTACTTGTGTTTATTTAAATATCGTATTTACTTTGCTTTCGCTTGTTATTCAATTTATAATTTACCCACTGACGGAGCTAGTGTATTTAATATTATATATATATTAGCATTTACTTATATTTGCCCCCCTAAAAATACTTTTTTACTATATAATTGCTCTCGTGATATGCTATTTTATATTTTGCTCCTCCTGAGATAATTTCCTAGTTTCGCCCCTGAATTTGCCTAAGTAATCAAAGAAACGTTTAAAATCGAAATTAGGCTAAAGTTTAGTAAACATACTATTCACCCTCCCCCCCTCTGTAGGTCATTTCACCAACATTTCCAATTCAAATTGACATTCTCCACTTCATACTCTCTTTTTTCGATGAACCAATAAGCACTCTTCATAGAAATAGACCCCTTCCAATTAGCTATCCACACCCAATCATCTTTGTCACCTATTTTCCCAATTTGTATCAGCTTGATTTTTTCAATCAATTCTCCTGTAAAACAAATGCTTAGAATATCATTGTTCCATTCCTTTTCCTTTATCAAATCACTTACTTCTGCATATTTCTTCAGTTCTCTGCGATCTATAAAGATAGACCATTTATTAAGAGGGATTTCATTCATCCATGGATCATCCCATAAATCGGTACTACTATCATCACCAATTCTTTTCCTTATTTCTTCTCTCAGCTCCACAATACAATTCCTTACAGCTCTAGCTGTCCATGAACCTTTTTTCATTTCATTTTCACCCCATGGGTGCCATTTTCATTTGAAGCCCAAAAGAAATTCCTAGTTTTTTTTGTAATATTTTCCAGCACTGGCATTGAACACACAACAGAGTTTATCAAAGTTCCTTTACCAGCTTGAGATAACATCTTCTTTGCCCAACAGTCAACCTTTTTATTTTATCTTTTCATACACCTTGTTGTGATAGCTATTGTTTAGCCTTCTTGGGATTATGTAGGATCCCAAATATTGCATTGGGAAGCTTCCTTCTTTCATCTCAAACAAATCACATATTTTGTGCTTAATCTCTTGTTTGCACTTTTCAGGGAAATATATTTCTGATTTCATTATGTTTATCTTCTGACCTATCAATTCACAATTCAAATTCAACAGCTCCTTCATTCCTCTACATGACTTTTCTATCCTCTACATGACTAATACTGGTTTCTCTAAATTTATAAGGTGTTATCTTTTTCTTTTCAACAACATCCTTTATCAGCATAGATAAAAGCTCCTCCATTAATATAAATAGATAAGGTGACACATTATCACCTTGTTTGATTCCTTTGTATCCTTTGAATGTTCTTGACACTTCCCCCATTGAATTTGCATTTAAAATTAACCTCTTCAATACAGCATTTTACCCACACAATTATCTGTTCAAGAAATTTCATCATTTTCATCACTGCACAACCCTATCATATTCCTTCTCTAGGTCTAGCTTCATTATGATAACTGGGCATCTAGATTTTGAATTATAGAAAGAGTTGATCACCTGATCCGAAACAATCAAAATATTTTCTTATATATATCTTTTTGGAGCAAATGTTGTCTGCTCTTTACTTGTCACCTTACTTAGCACTTGTCTTATCTTGTTTGCAAACACTTTTGCTAATATTTTGTATAATACATTACATAGTGCAATTGGTCTGAAATCAGGAATAAGTCTAGGCTTTTCTTTTGGGGTATCAACACAAGTATAGTTTCATTCCAAACCTCCTTCATTTTTCCTGTTCTGGAAATTTTCTCAATTTCCTCCATTATTCTTCCTTTTATGATTTCCCAATTCTGAATATAAAATTCAGCTATATAAATTCCCAAGGCTTTTACCTCTGCCTAGACCTTTAACTGCATTCCATACCTCCTCTTTAGAAACTCTTCTGCTCATCATTTTCCTTTCCTCATTTGATAACGTTTTCAACTCCAATTAGTCAATCTGGTTCCTTTTTCCTGTCACAATGTCTTTTTTCTTCCATAATTTTTCATACCATACTACAAAGGCATCCACAATTCCTTTTCCTTCTTTTAAAATTTTTCCATCTACCTCAATTTCACTCTGCTGGTTCTTCTTCTCATCTTTACTATATTATGAAAATACTTTGAATTTTTCTCTCACTTTCTACCTCAACACTCCTTGATTTTGACCACCACTTTATCTGAATCTGTTTGTTTAAAGCCATAGTTTTCCTCATCAGCATCCCCATCTATCTCAATTCTTCATCTGAAAGAAAACCCATTGCATCCTTCTTCTCCAACTGTTCAAGCTTTTTCATACTATTTTTCAGGTTCAGTTCTAGTTTTCCTATTGATTCCACAATCCACTTAGTCAGCACATGTTCCAACTCATTGAGGTTTTCAACTAGATTTCCCTCCATGTTGTTCCAAAATTTCTTCATAACATCTACAAGATCCGGATACTCCATCCAGAAGTGCTCAAACACAAAGTCTTTCCTTCCCCTCTTCATCACATTCTCTCATTCACGGTTAATTAGTATATGTCTATGGTCTGATCCTATTAGCTGTAAGTGTTTGACTTTGACATTGAAATTCCATTCAAGCCATTTCATGTTGAACAATGCTCTATCCAGTCTTGCCCATATTTATTCACTTCCTTTTCTATTATTGGTCCATGTGTACTGGGGATCTTCAAAGCCAGCATCCTGTAAACTAGCTATTTCCACAAATTCTTTAAAGTCCATTACTGACTTTTTCATCTGAAAAGGTCTGGCCTCCTCTTTTTCTCTAGAATTACAAATGCAATTTAGGTCTCCAACAACTAACCATGACACAATAGGCAGTTCTAACTCACCAAGTCTTTTCCATAACAAACCTCTCTTCTTACTATTTGTGCTTGCATATATAATCCCGATGACACACAGTATTTCTCTTTTCTTATTTCTACAACTGCATTTATAGATTGCTCATCCTTGTACACTATTTTAACTTTCTTTTTTTCCTTTCTCCATTATAGGATTAAGCCACCTGCTTTACCCTTTCCTTCCACATCATCTCCATCCCAGTATCTTGTTTTTCTCTTCAAATATTTTCTGCTTTCTTCCCCATCTAAATGTGTTTCAACTAGTAGAATAATGTCAATGTTATTCATTCTAACCAAGCTCCATAAGTACTCATCAACTTCTTTTTTGAGAGCTCCACTGATATTCCATGAAATCAGCTTCATATTTCATTTTAGTCTTCCACTGATTCCCCCTTCTTTTTAGCTGGATCACCTTCAACCCAGATGCAATGGTATCCTCTAAGTATCTTCTCTTTTTAACTTTAATGCTACTATATCCCACTAGTATATTTATCAATTTCATATTGTTTCTGCCTCCTTTTCATGCATTCTATCCATTCTTTTCCCAATCTCTAGATAGTTCAGGATCACAACCCTCCTCCATAAAATCTTCTTTTAAAAATTTGTTTTTCGGGATTTTTGAGAAGGAGTCGGACATCTTAACTGATAGCGCTTCTAGAATTTTACTTCATTATTTTCTGTTTTTTCATTACAGTTTCCCTCTTCTTTTGCTTCAAAAACCAAGTTCTCTACTCTTTACTTTTGGATATAGTCTCTATCTCCATTATGTCATTCTTTTTGACATTTTCTTTGCCTTTGCCATCAACCAACATCGGAGTCACTTCTACTTTTTCCTCCTTTATTTTTGCTTCCAAATTTTCTTCCCTACCAACAGACTACAACTCTCCTTGTTTTTATTTTTTTCTACACTTCTTTTATTCTCTTCTACAGCATCACCATATTCTTTTGACAACTCCATCTCCTCTTTCTTCTCTTTTTTTCTCTTCATAGGTAGAATTATTTAACACCACAAAGGAATTCCTAAGAAACCTTCAGAATTACCCCCACTTCTGTTTGGCCTCCTATTTCTCTTTTGAACTTGAATTCAAGGACCTAATAATTTATCATCATTGTTTTTTCCTAGGTCCTTTTCAATTTCCCTACTCCCACAGTCGTCAGATCTGGAGGTTTCTATTGGCATAACATTTTTTACCTTGGTCTTAATCTCGGTTTTGATGATAACAAATATGGAACTAATGGTGTTATTGAGAAATACTTTTAGGTTCCAAGTCGGTTAGAGCTCGACATCCTCGATTGGAAAAATCGGAGAAATCGGCAAGGACGGTCCTCGACGCTCAGGATTTCATCGGAAAGATAGAGTTTAGGTTTAGGGTGTCTAGAATGTGTTGTAAATCCTCATGATGATGCAAAGAAATCCAAAAACCAAACCCGAATCCCAAAATATGAAAACCCGATAAATTAGAAAAGACACTGAAATTCACTAACCTTAGGGAGCTCCTTGGAGGGCTATATAACCTAGACATTTTCTTGACACCAAAAGTATCGATAATTGTTCCTTAGGTAAAAACTAGATAACGAGATATTTTTAAGGATTTTTTGGAAGCCTTTAGCCTACCATATTTGACCCGGGAGATTATAAAATTTTCATTTTTGAGAAATTTGTACTAGACCCCAAAAGTTAGATTTTGATTCTTAAGGATTATAAAAGTTAGATTTTTTTTTTTTTTGGGAGGGGGGGGGCGTAATCCTTATATAATATTTATGTTTTAAAGTTATTAACATAGCGAAGACGAAACCTAGAAACGAGCAAACAAGTAGAAAAATCAGCCAAACCAAGCAGTCTACCCAGGTTCGGTCGATCGACTAGTCGATCGGGAAAAGCCCAAAATGGGCAGTAGGATGTTCGGTCAACCGAATGGTGCCCAAAACTAGCAGAGCACTTCAGTCGCTCGACGATCGCTCGTTCAGTCGATCGACGATCGATCGGAAAGCGATCGGCGGTCGGTAACGGGCAAAAATTTGCCCGTTGAGAAGAGAGGTGTTATTCTTCTCTTCATGGCCTATAAATACAAGGCCATGAGAGCCTTCCTCCTGAATGTTGATCACTTCTAACCTCCTTGAGTCATCTTTTGATCAATTCTAAACCCTCATTGAGCCAATCTTGTGAAAATCCTAGCTTGAATCTTTCATCTCTTTGATTGAGCATTTACTTCATTGCTTCATCATCAAAGGCATCAAGAGAAAGCTAGGAATCTTGTTGTGGAGCTAAGTATTTTATTCTTTGATTTATTGCTCCATTTAGTGTTGTATTTTCTTGTTATTTCATTATATTTTCAAGTGTGTAAACTTGGATTGCTATGTTTGATTGAGTTGGTGGTTGCCTTGGTGTTAAGGCTTAAATCCACCATTGTAAACTTAGTTTACTAGGATTAGTTGTGTTGTCCTTAGGTTGAGATGGGAGAGTGCTCTCGGTAGGAAGACGAGATACTTCCAGGTGTGGAAGTGCCTTCGGTTTGAGAGCGGAGACTTTTAAAGTTATTAACTTAAAGTCATTGTATTTTAAAGTTTTATAGTTATTAACTTAAAGTCAATAAATATTATATAAGAGGATTTAGCAAAGATCGAACCCAGAAACGAGCAAACAAGTAGAAAAATCAGCAAACTGGGCTGATTTTTCCAGTTTCGATCGACCGACGGTCGACCAAATGGCGCCCGAAATGGGCAGAAGCCATTGGGTCGCTCGGTCGGTCGACCGACGATCGACCGAACCTGCGATCGGACGACGAAAACAACTAATTTCCTAGCCGTTGAGTTGGTTGTTTCATGCCAACTCTCCATGGCTTATAAATAGGAGCCTTAGCAAGCCTTCCACCCATCATCCAAGCTTCCATTGAGCCATTCTTGATCATCTCAAAGCTTTTCTTGAGTCATCCCTTTGATAACCCTAGTTTCCATGATACATTCTTGATCTTGCCTTCAAGCTTTGAACGCTTCATCATTGAGGCATCAAGAGGAACTAGGACTCGCATTTGGAGTTAAGTATTTGTTGTATTATTTATATGCTCCATTATTTGTGTATTTTTATGATTTGTTTCATTGTATTTGAGCTTGTAAAGACCTAGGTTGTTAGGTCTTGAAATCGGATGGTAACCTTGGTGTTTGAGGTTTAAATCCACCATTATAAACTTAGTTTACTAAGATTAGTTGAGTTGTCCCTTAGGTTGAGGTGGGAGAGTGCTCTCGGTAGGAAGACGGGATACTTCCGGGTGTGGAAGTGTCTTCGGTTTGAGAGCGAAGACTTTTTGGTGTAAAGTCTTCATTGCAAGGAAACTAATTAATCTAGGTAAAGTAGTTTGGAAATCCTAAGCGGGATGCTTAGGTAGTGGAGTAGACATTGGAGCCGAACCACTATAAATCATTGTGTTAGCATTTATATTTTGTTTGTGTTAATTATTTTATCATTAACCGCTTCCGTATTTAGTAGTTCAATTGTGAATTGCCTAAGTAATTTAAGAAACGTTTAAAATAAAATTTAGGCAAATAGATTTAGTTAACACACTATTCATCTTCCCTCTAGTGTGACCATATCACCAATAGTTTCTTTGGCCTCGAGATGAGGGTTGAAGAGTTTGACTTTGTCGTCGCAGTACTCACACTCTCACTCATCGATGACCCTTCTGCTTACTTTAACATAAACACTTTTGTTCATGTTAATGAAACTATTGCGATTAAATATGCAATTATACCATCTATTAGATTAAAATTTAAAAATATTATTATTGAATATAATTAAAAAATTATAGTGGATACGTGTGATAAAATAGCAAATAAAGATCGGAAGGTTAGAAACATTGTTGATGGCATATTATTTGATGTAGGAAAATTAGAGATGATAATGTATTCATGCTGCGGTCAAAATAGGAACAAAGTTGCGAATTGACTAACTAAATATGTTAGTAGAATGAAGAGGAATTTCACGTGAAAAGAGGACCATGTATCGATCAGGAACAAAGTTGCGAATTGACTAACTAAATATGTTAGTAGAATGAAGAGGAATTTCATGTGAAAAGAGGACCATGTATCGATCGTTGAAAAAGACTATTGTGCTTTTTGTATCAATGTTAGATGTGGCAATGGGTCATGCCTGGGCCGGCCCAAGCTCGGCCACCTCCGGGCCGAGCCGGGCATGGCCCAAAAGTGCAGCGGGCAAGCCCAGCACGGGCTCGAGCCCGCCCAATCGGGCTCGGGCCGGCCCGAAAAATAAGTTTTTAAATTTTTAAATTTTTAAAGGTTTAAAATTTAATTTTAAAAATCAATTATTACAAGTGAGTTTTGAACTTGGACCTTTAATTTTATTTGAGATAGCTTAACCGTTATACTAAGCTTTATTATATATTTTTTAATACATTTTATATATCTAACATTGTAACGTAGTACAAATTAATAAAAAGATTTTTAAAAAATTAAATTATAATTAAATTTTTATTTATCTTAATCTAATACAAAAATATTCATCCAATGATAAAACAATTTTTTTAATATTATAATAGACTGCACCGTAAAAAGTTGCCTACGTACCTTCTATAGCTAAACTTGTACTCCCTAATGATTAACTATAGAAGGATCAGGTCTACGTAATTCTTTTTATATTTTTAATCACCCATAGTCCCGGTGATTTAACTTGTTCTTGGACCAGCAGCACCAGCTTCGCTTGTTTGAGCTTCCTTCTCTCCCGATGATGAAGTGTCGCATCCTTTCTTATCTTGTAATATATCTTTAGCATCCAACCAATTTTAAGCAAATGCACATTTTAACTGTTTCTGCACTCATTCGGCTCCTTCTTTCATTGAGAATTCTATTTCCTGCACTAAAAAAAGACTCAGAAGCTACTGTAGGCACAGGAACAGTTAGTATATCACGTGTCATGATGGAAACAATAAGATACACATTTTTTTATTTTTTCCACCATGCTAAAATCTCATTATCATCTATTTGATCAGAATGATTATGATCTAGAAAAAAAAGTAATTCATTAAAATTAATATATTTAGTTTTTTTTATCCTACGACCAAGTTGAGAATTAATACTATTTCCACTATCATCTCTTAATTTAGAAGAAAAAGATGTTGTCTTATTTGTAATTGTATTACCAAATTTTGTAGCGTAAAATACAAACATAGAATTCAATAAATTTGAATTTTTTTAAAAAAAATCTTCAACATTATCTAATTCCATATTTTTATAATAATCATCTAACAATATATTTAAACCATCAATTTTTATTCTAGGATCTAAACATATTGCTAAACAAAATAAAGTAGGTATATCTGACCAATACTTTTTAAATTTAGATTCTATTAAAGAAATAATTTATACAAATAAAGAATGATGTCTATATGAAGAAAATACTTCACTAATACGAACTATATGTGAAAGAATTAAATTACATGTAGGACAATAAACATCGAAAAGTTATTCGGTAGCTTTATTAAAAAGCTCTAAAATTTGAGTAATATGTCCAGCAACTAACCAATCATTATCATTAATTGGATCACTAGACATATTTTCATTATAAAATATTGTAAGGATCTCTTGATATCTTGTAGTAGACATAAGCATATGATATGTTGAATTCCATCTAGTAACAACATCACCATTAAATTTTTTAGATGGTTTATTAAAAGATTGACATAATTATTTAAATTCTTATGTTCTTGCTTTTGAAGAACACATATATCTAATAACATTTCTTATTTTTTCTACATGTATATTTACTAGTTTTAAACCATCTTGTACACATAAATTAAGAACGTACATGACAAACACAACGAACATGAAATAATTCACCATCTAATACTAGCTTAAATAACTGTATAAGGGGAGGAATAGCACCATCATTATTACTAGCATTATCAAAACTAATCGAATTTTTTTTATCATTTATATTATAGAAAGATGTTAAAAATCTAATAGCAGAAAAAATGGCAATAGAAGTGTGTGGATATTCAAAAACTTTAAAACTAATTATTCTTTTTTGCAAAATAAAATTTTCATCAATCCAATACGCAGTAACACAAATGTAAGAATTAGTAGTACGTTGACTAGACCAAATATTAGATGTTAAAGAAATTTTTGATTTATTATTTTAAAAATTAGTCATTATATTTTTCTATATAAAAAATAATAATTTTAAAGCATCACTTTTCATTGTATTTCGAGTAATTTTTTTATATTTTGGTTGTAAAGTATTTTGAATCCAGCAAAAAAATCTTGGTTGATTAATAAAACTAAAAGAAGATTCACTTTGAACAATTAATTTTGCAAGTTCTTGACGTTGAAATTCATGATCATACGAAAAAACCGTTAAATCAGAAGAAGATAAATTAAGAATTTGTTGAGCATGTGCAACCTTATTGTCATGACCCTTTGCATGACGTAATAAATGACCAGTTCCTCATGTTGTTGAAGCCGAAAGAATTTTTTGATATTTTTTGTACCGGGCTGTTGTTATGGTGCCATCAGCTTCAATAATTTTCTCAAAATATTCTCATACCATACTTTTTTTTCTACCTGATGGACATAAATTAATAGATAGACTTATCTCTATGTTTTGATTTTGTTGAGTGGTAGGAGTGGTAGAAGTAGCAGGAGGTATTTCTTCTAACATATTTGATCCAGTTTGTGGAGTATAACCTAAAAAATCTCTATCCGTCATTAGTAAAAATTAATAATATAAAAAGTATAAATATTATACTGATCAATGAAACAAATTTAAGAGATTAAAAAAAATTAACAACAATCTTGAATTCTTGTCTCCTTGGTGAACTTAAATATTGTTGAGAATGATTGTAAATGAACTTAGATTGTTGAGAGTAAGAGAGTTGAGAGTTGAGAATTGAGAGTTGAGAGTTGAGAGTTGAGAGAAAGAGTTGAAGTTGAAGATATAAGAAATGAAGAAGAATATGAGTATTTATAGAAAAAATTAATATTTTTTTTTAACATTATTGGTCGGCCCGAGCCAAGTCTAGCCGCGCCAGGCCTACCCCGTGCTTGGGCCAGCACGGTGCGCACCAGGCCTACCCCGTGCTCAGGCCAGCACAGCGCGCGTGCCGTGCCGAGCATGGTCCGACTGCGGGCCGTGCCTAGCACGGCCCGCGTGCCCAAGAGGCGAGCCCGGCCCGTCTCCTAGCCACAGCCATGCCGAGCTAGGCCCGGCCTAAAATCGGCTCATTGCCACCTCTAATCGATGTTGATGGCTAAATAGATTTTAATTCTTTCCTTTTGCATAAAAAAAATTTAATATCGTTCATATTATTTTATATTCTAATTGCTTAACAATTAATTTGACGTAGCAGTTGAATTGGATAATTAGATTAATCACTAAAAAAGAATTAGAATTTCGACATCATCTAAAAGAAAAATGTAGGGCATTAGATATGTATCATAATTAGAATTTTTACCCCCCTAAATGGGACTAAGTGGAGTAAAAATAAAGGGATAAAGAAAAGAGATAATAGACTAAAAAATTACAAGATTTGCAAAAATTTTACGTTCTACCCACGATTCAAATTTAGCCTGTAAATGCACAATCTTTGCTTCCATTTATGACATCTACCAAATCGTCACGCGCCGTCTCAACTTAGCTAACGTGGAGGTAAACGATGTTTGAGTGGTCTGACTGTATCATACGTGGCAGACGGCCCCACATTTTTTTTTCTCTCTCTTCTCTTTCTCCTTCCAACAGCCATCACTTTTTTTTTAACTTCTTCTTCTTCTTCTTCTTCTCCTCAATGGCTGAGCACCATCCTCCATAGCCATGGTCGCCGCCGGAACAGTGAGCTTCTTCTTCTTCTCCACCTCCTCCTTCTCCTCCACCTCCTCCCCCCAATATGGTTGAGCACCTCGCCTCCTCCACGTCCTCCTCCCCATGTGGCTGAGCACCATCCTCCACAGCCATGGTCGCCGCTGGCACGATGAAGCACTTCATGCTGAAGTAGGCCAAGGCGGGAGAGCTCGTCATCCGCATTGCACATCATGTGTGGCAACATGATGTCGGGGCAGAAATGTTCAAGTACTTCGGCCACCTTTTTTAAATTCTTCTTCTTATTTTTCTTCTTCTCCTCAACCTCCTCCTCCCCATATGGCTGAGCACCATCCTCCACAATCATGGTCGTCGTCGGCACAGTGAAGTACTTCATGCTGAAGTTGGCCACGGCGGGGGAGCTCGTCATCCATGCTGCACATCATGTGTGGAGACATGATGTCGGGGCGAAGATGTTCAAGTACCTGGGGCGCCTCCTCTCCTGGAAGAGCAAGGGCGGCCATGACCTGCTCTGCTGCGTTTGCCTCGTCTTTGCCCTCGCCAGTGTGCTCTTCAACAACGACATCATATGGCTGAGCACCATCCTCCACAGCCATGGTCGCCGCCGGCATGGTGAAGTTCTTCTTCTTCTCCACCTCCTTCTTCCCCTCCACCTCCTCCTCCCCATATGGCTGAGCACCTCGTCTCCTCCTTCTTATTCTTCTCCTTCTCCTCCACCTCCTCCTCCCCATATGGCTGAGCACCATCCTCTACAGCCATGGTCGCCGCCGGCACGTGGCGAGGGAGGGAGCGGAGGGTGTGGGAGTACTAATGGCGGTGGGAGGGGGAGGATGTTGGCTTGTCGGAGGGGAAGGTGGTTCCTCTTGTAGATCTTTGGGATGGAGGAGGAGGAGCGGTGGGAGGGGGAGGATGTCGGCTTGTCAGAGGGGAGGTGGTTCTGTTGTAGATCTTTGGGATGGGGGAGGAGAAGGTGGCGGCGGCGGTAGGTGGAAGAAAAAAGAGAAGAAAGAGAGAAAAATATACTTTTTAATCTATTATTCGTACCTAGATATACTTGGCAGGCCACGTATGATGCCGTCATGACACACAAGCACTGTTTATCTCCACGTCAACTAAGTTGAGACGACATGTGATGATTTGATAGATGACACAAACGGAAGCAAATGTTGTGCATTTATAGACTAAAATTGAAATCGTGGATAGAACGTAAAATTTTTGTAAACCTTGTGATTTTTTAGTCTATTATCCCTAAAGAAAATGGATAGCGGCACAAATAAGGTGTCAGTATCCAAATATGTGTCGAAATTAGAGTTCGGACTATTCTAAATGTTACCCTATAAGATCATAATATTATTATAAAATTGTGTTGAGATTGATTATTAGAAACAATGAATTAAAAGATGAAGTATGATTATAAAATTTGAAGTTTAAGAAGGTATTTATAGTGATTATGGCTAATTACGAATTTTTTTAATCAACGTGGGACTAGAAAAAGAATATTTATAATAGTTACAAATTGTTAGAAAAAAAAGAAGAAGCAAATGTGAGAGTAAAAAAACCAATTTCTTTTTATATATATATATAAAGCATGTAGGTCGGTGCCACTTGACTTTGGATTATGACAAATCGACTCTAGATTGAGCCAATTTATGGTAATTAATATTTTTTTATTTTTTAATTTTTTAATTAATTTTTTATTTAGATTGAGTTAACAAATGATGTATTTTTATTAGTTTCATAAAGTTTAATTATTTTTTGTCTAATTTTAAAATTCATGAGGAATAATTACAAACGGATCATACTTCACGGAAGATTTTTGTTATTTACTCTTATTTTTAATTTGTTGTCAAATTTTCACATAATACTGCATCTTATGCATAAGTCATTTGAAATCGTTCTACGTGTTTTTTTAGAATCTTATTTTTATATATATAGATGACAGGCCCATAATTTACATCTGCGTATGAAAATGAAACTGGGCTGCAAACCCACCCAGGCCTCCAGTCAAATATATAGATAACATTTATGTCTATGCCCTCGCAATTCAGAATCTATTATGCAAATTAGTGATTGACTTTTGGGCAGTCATATTACTGCATGCAGGTCAGAATGTAGGTTGACTTTGGGCAGCCGACGTAAGCCTAAATCGTGAAGTGAATCATATATCCTGAAACTAATTAAAAGCTGATGACGAAGAAGAAGATGACAACAGTTGGCCTGCCGCCTGCATTAATAGGGCTTTTGTCCGATGACGTTGCCGTGGGGGTCGTACTCGCAGACGACGTAGGTGTCGCCGCTGTTGCAGTAGATCTTGGCGCAGCCGACGCGCTTCGTCGCCCGCCACACCATCTGCGTGTAGTGGTGGCACTCCTTGCCTCTGGCGCAGGTGTTCCGCCCGTAGTCGTAGTAGGGCTTCTCCGCCGCCCATGCGGCCACGGCGTCCCCGATGTGCCAGCTCTTCCCCTGCCCCCAGAACAGGTTCTCTCCGTAGTTCATGGTAGAGTGCACCAGCGCGCAGTCCGCCCGCCGCTGCATTGCGTACCCGAGCGCCACCTTCGCCAGCGCGGCGCTCCACTGCAGCGGCGGCAGCCGCATGCGCTGCCGCAGCGCGTTGTGGGGGTTGAGGAACTGCATCGCCGTGCTGCTGAGCTGGCCGCCATGGACTACGTGAACAGTTAGGAGGACGAAGAGGATAGAGAGAGTGGAGCTGGTACTCGCCATGAGACGACAACAATTAAGAATGGAATAATTTGTTCTTTCTTGGAGTTGCCGATCGATGAGATGTTTGTGGAAATGAGGGCCATATGTATATATATATATAGTGGCGATTGCATGAGGTTGGTTGGTGAGATGATCATGTGAGGCGGCCGAAATCAGAGGCAGCGAGCACGTTAACGAGGAAGAAAGAGGAGGAGAAGAGCTGGAAATTAAAAAGTCAAGCTCATTGTTGGTATAATTAATTAAAGTAACATGCATGATTGATTGCAAATAATGTTGGGAAGAAATGTCTGTAGCTAGCATGCATGAATGTTTTTGGTTCTCTAAAGTCAACCCACTATTTGGTCCAGCCGCAGTCTTGGCCGTCGATTCTTGGTTCGATTGATTCCAACCGTTCAAATATACATGTACATATATATTATTATAAAATCAGTCTTGGACCTAATTTCACCCCAAAAGTTAGCTCAAAGGGGAAGGATTATCCAATCTACTTAAAGGTCATCTAGACCACAACCTCAAATAATGTAGGACTTTAACACACCCTCCTCACACTCAGAATTCACATCTGGAACGTGAAGTTCTGCAGGTGGTCCACAATCAACAATAGATCTGGCTCTGATACCATATTATAAAATCAGTCTTGGACCTAACTTTATCCCAAAAGCTAGCTCAAAGGGAGAGAATTGCTCAATCTATTTAAAAATCATCTAGATCACAACCTCAAGCAACATGGAGACTTTAACGTATATGGCCACTAGTTGTATTGTTTAATTGATTGCAATAGATACAGATACAAAGATACTTGAAGTTGAGTGAATGGACCGGTGATTGGGTCAGCTGATGGTTTGAACCGGGTTTAAAGAAATGGGAGTGCCAATTCAAACATGGTCCCATGTGGATTTCAACTTAATTATGTTGAATCTAATTCAAACATTATATAGAACTGTGTTGCAGTATGAAAACAGGGAGGGAATTCGTTTCCTACAATTATTTTCTGTTTAATGTATTGATAATTGTATTGAATACAATTAGTGCCAACTGTTTGAGCCGGTTTTAATCCGAAAAATAATGTTCTTCCATACTTTTTTTCTTCATTTTGTATACAAAGCATCTTTTAATTACTTTAATACCAGCGCTGATACATGTAAGTATTAAAGTTTTTTATTATTTATTTATTAAATACAAACATATATGCATGTGTTGGCGCCAATATTGAAGCCGATCCGATCCTTCCATGCTTCTTGCCTCCTTAATCCTTATCACGCTCTTGTCGAATTTTTCTAGCATCCCTTTTCTTTTTCCCTCCTTCCACTATCCCTTCATTCTTCTTTTCATTTAAATCTAGTCTTCCTTTCATCCTCTCAAACAGATTATACATTCTAATTAATCTCAAATTCAAGCTAGTCTTTTTCAATATATTTTATATTCTTTTTAAATATATTATTACTTATTTTTATTTTCTTTTAATATCTAGATCTTTCTCGAAGCCGCCAAAGCTAGTAGAGTCATTGAAATAGTGATATGAAATTTAAATTTTTCTTAAGATTAACATTGTTAGTATCTTATCTTTTGTACGATATATATAGTGATGATTATTATATTAATCTTTGCAGTACGATTGTTGTTAATATTTTTAACATATTCAATATAGGTTTATATGATTTTTTAAAATATGTTTTGCATGATTATTATTTAAAATACATTAACGTGAGTGTATATACAGGTAGGTATAATTTTTTTTTCCAAAAAGATAAAGTGGTTCATTCATAAAATGAGAAATACATAGCTTAAGATATATGCTGCATATGTATCTAACATCACTTTCAGAAGAAATGATAACCATTCATTAACATTAGCTTTTTATATTTGACTCGCTCCACATATCAATTGCCATTTGAATAATCTTCTCCGTTGATCGCGTGATGGAATTAAACATCTTATCATTCCTACTTTTTCATATACTCCATAGAACCCACGTATAAAGCACCTGAATGGGTTTTGCCCGAGTAGTGTAGCGGCTGAGAAGCTCCCATCCGTCAACGATATTGCTACATTGTTGAAGAGATGGAGTAGGAAATGGCAGCTGCTGCCATAATTGTTGAGCTTTTCTACATTGAAAAAATACATGCACCGTTGATTCCGGAGTAGATGCGCATAGTGTACATGATATATCGTGAATAGGAACACCTCGATTTGTCAACTGACACCGGACTAGTATTGCATTATTACATAAGCACCAAAGGAAATGTTTAAGTTTTGGCGAAGCCTTGAGTGACCAAATATTGCACCATAAAGAGGAATGGGACGATACTTGAACTTGGTTTCTCTGATCGCTGTCAAGAAGGTATTGGTATCCTGATGCTACTGTGTACTGTCCATTACTTGATTCAGACCAAACAGGATGGTCTCTCCCCAGTCGTATCTCAATCTCCAATATATTTTCAGCCAGTGATGCTGGAAAAGTAGCTTGAACAATAGATGGATTCCAAAGTCCAGTTTGACGATCCATTAACTCCCCGATCACAGAATAATCTGGCGTTATATTTACTGGTCTTGCTATGCTATGAGAATGTGTAGATGGTAGCCAAGGAGTGTGCATGATTGGAAGCATGGTCTTAGATCCAATCTTCCATAGCATCCCAGATTTGATTACATCTCTCCCTCTCAACATTCCTCTCCATCCCCATGAAGGATTCCGACCAGCTTCTGCATCCATGAGAGATGAATGAGAGAAGTACCTTGCTTTTAAAAGTTGTGATAGAAGTGAAGTCGACGACGACAGAATATGCCAAGCCTGCTTGGCAAGTAGAGCCAAATTAAATACTCTACGGTCTTTAAAGCCAAGACCACCCTCCGACTTGCTTTTGCACAATGTGTTCCTTGAAACCCAGTGGATTGGACGTTTATCCCTGGTATGCCTCCACCAAAAATCTCGACAGCACCTATTCACTTCCTCCGATAGCCCTTCCGATAATAGGAAGCATGACATGGCATACGTCGGCATCGCTGATATGGTGGAATTGATCAAAGTTGCTTTACCTGCACAGGATAAAAGACGAGATTTCTAGCCATCCATTTTGTTTTTAATATTAGACATGATGAACTCAAAGGTTGAACGTTTGGAGCGGTTGATCGATGAAGGCAATCCCAAGTAATGATCTTGAGCTCCAATATTTCGAATGTTTAACAAGTTACTGAGTTGTGTGCGCAGCCGATGAGGAGTGTTACGAGAGAAGAACACCGCCGACTTCTCCAAGTTAACTTTCTATCCGCTAATAGTTTCAAAGGTTTGCAGCAAGCACTTAAGAACATCAATAGAATTGCCATCGGCCTTACCAAACAGCATGATATCATTTGCAAAGAATAGTGAGGATATAGGAGGAGCAAGTCGACTGATTTTGATACCATGAATTCTCCCATGTCGGGTTTCCTTTGACATCAAATGTGTTAGACTCTCCATGTATAGAACAAAGAGCAACGGCGATAATGGATCGCCTTGACGCAGCCCTCTACCGGGCCTGAAATAGTCAAATAGCTGTCCATTTGAAAGAATAGAAAATGAAGTTGTAGTTACACACTGCATAATAATCTCTGTGAACCTAGGATGGAAACCCATCTATCATAAGCTAAACTGGATAAAGGGCCATTCAAATCGGTCATACGCCTTGCTCATATCCAATTTGATTGTCATCTCCTTTGTAGAATTCGGTTGCTTACACTTCAAATGGTGCATGAGCTCATGCGCCACTAGAATGTTATCATATATCATTTTACCCTTGATAAAGGCACTTTGGTTGAGTGAAACTATTGATGACATGATTGGTTGGAGCCTGTACATCAAGTCTTTGGAGAAGATTTTATAGAGGCAATTACATAAACTGATAGGTCTTATTTGATTAATTGTTTGCACCTGCCGACTTTTAGGGATAAGAACTAAGATGGTATGATTCAAACCTTTCAGTAACCTCCTGCTCCCAAAGAAGGATACACAAGCTTCAAAGATGTCATGGTCTACAGTGTTCTAGAATGCTTGGAAAAAAGTTCCTGTGAACCCATCTTCACCAGGTGCACTGTCCCCTTTAATCGAGAATGCATCTGCTTTAACTTCACCCTTTGTTACCGGACGGGTTAACCATCTATTCATGCGCGTCGTTACCGCTCGTGGGAGATCTCCCAATGTGGGCAAAGGTTCACCTGGATCGGAGGAAGAGAATAATTCTTTATAGTATGTGGACGCCACCTCCACTATTTTTCATCACCTTCTATCCATATGTCGTTGCTATTCCGTATTTGGGGTATGAGATTGAGTTTTCTTCTCTCCTTCACACATGCATGGAAGTAAGCCGTGTTCCTGTCACCATCCTTGAGCTATTTAAGGCGTGACTTTTGCCTCCAATAAATTTTTTCCTGTTTGAGTGCAAGCAGAAGGTTTCTTTCCAATTGCCTAATCATTACATGATTAGCCGGGGTAGGGGAATTGGTCAACTGCCATATCTGCTACTTCATTTCTTGAATCAAAATTTGAGAATTACTTTGCTTGCTGCGACGCCATTGTAAGAGTTTCTTCCTGACATCCTTCAGTTTCGAAAGAACTTGATATTGCTTACTTCTAATTTTAGTAGTTTGTCATGTATCCTGCACAATATGATGGACCTCATCATGCTCCAACCATCTTTTATCAAATTTAAAACTCTTTGATTTCTTCGGTGGAAAGAAAGAGGAAAGCATGATCGGACGGTGATCGCTGCCCAAGACATCTAAATGATATGTTTGGCAACGCGGAAATAGCTCTTCCCAGTATTGGTTTGCTAGATATCTATCCAGAACTTGTTCAATGTTATTTCTTGATGTTCTTTTGTTATTCCAGGTATACTGATTTCTTGAAGATGCAAATTCATCAAGGCTTAATGCATCTATGAGCTGTCGGAGATTAATTCCCATATGCGACTGGAAGCCAACTCCACCTTTCTTTTCCTCATCCCTTATTATCTCATTGAAATCTCCCCCAAGTAATCGAGCGGAGCCAATTGGAACGCATATATTAATTAGTTCCTGGCATTGAACATTGCGAACACTTCTGTTATAATGCCAGTGAACTCCAATAAATTCCTATATCTTATCATGATTGGGATACTGAAATTTGGCCTGAATGAAGAATGTGTTAGAAGCTAAATTTCGACCTCAAAGGCAAGTTTTCAAGCGAGGATCAACCCACCAGCCCTACCTACCGGATTGACATAAAAATAATCCTCAAAGCCACACCGATGAAGCAAACCTGCAAACTTGTTTCCTTCATTTTTAACCTCCGACAGGAAGATGCAATCAGGGGATACTTTGGAGCAAAGCTCCTTCAGGTAGTGAACTGTCAAGGGGTTCCCCAACCCTTGACAGTTCCAACATACAGTTTTCATTGGGTGGGGAGGGGTCATTCCAAGCCGGCTTCCTCCACCACATTGAGCAGATTTGGTGATGATGACTGTTTGGCCTTTTTCGTTGCATCATGATGAAACCCTTCTGCAGGTCTCTTCCTGTCCTGAATCTTTAAGGTGGGGTCATTTGATTCCTCACACTGAAGTGGGAAAAGTAGATTTCATCTTATGAACAGTCGGTATGTTATTAGAATGTGTAGAAGGATTCGTCTTCTCAGTATTCTCATTGACTAGCATAGAGGCCTGTTGATCTCCTTGGGCAGACTTCTTTTCCATATCTATGACATCTGCAGTAGTCTTTCTCTTCTCTTCTGGCACTTGAGTGGATGAGGAAGGAGTCTTGCTATTTATAGCACGAAGAGAAATTGTAGGAGGTTCATATGTCCCAATTGTACAAGATCCCTCCTTTCCCGGATCTGACGTCTTGTCCATAGAGAGAGACAATATCATATTAGTGATTTCACTAGTCTTGGTGGTCTGCTCTCTACCACTGATAGTAATGTCCCGAGAAGGAAGATGCACCATGGATGAAGAAAGCCTCTTCCCCACTTGATCTGCTTTTAACCACGGACCAAGTTTTCTCTCCTTAACTATATTTTCTTTTTCATCCATAATCAACAGTTCACAGTTTCTATCATCATGACCAATTCTTCCACAATAATAACAGAATAGAGGAAACTTTTCATACCTGAAGTCCGTCCAGAATGTCCCTTGAGAATATATAGATTTAATTCCACGTCGGACTGGTTGGGATACATCCAATAAAGTTAGATCTTTGATAATAAAACCTTGTGCATCTCTCACAGAGAATACATCGACCTCTATTACTTTGCCAATCCTTTCACATATTTTCCTGCCTATTTGGATGTTTCGAAGATGTCCAGGAATACCCCAACACTGAACCCAGAATGGAACCAGATGGAACTCATAATCTGTATGCAGCTTGTCTGGTTCCCATTTGCGAAGCGACAAAAGTTGATTCTTATAACTCCATGGATGGTTACGCAGAACCTTCAGCACCTGGATCTCAACGTCAAAATAAAACTTGTATATTTGTCGATCTACTTCTTCACATCGGAGACCCAGCGGATGATTCCAAATACCCTGGAGGACTATCAGCGTGGTTGGGTGGGATTGAGGGCGTTCCGACCATAGTTTTCCGATCAAACAATAGATCGGCCTGCTACTATCATTCTGGGTAACCTGGTCTTCCAAATAAACTTGCAAATCATCTTCATCGTCATTACGCAAGATCGAACGGGTGGTTGAAGATGAAGCGTCAATATGTTGCAGATGAGACGCCATAGGTAATGGTTTGGTGATGAAAGCAGGTTTGTAATAGGGATCTCTAGCAGATATGAGCGGCTTATGAGGGAGAAAAGGAAGAGTATCGCCCACAAAGGGAGAGTGATCCGAATAAATGGTGAGGTTCTGACGAATGGAAAGGTTGTACGAACTGCACCCCTACGAAGAGGAGAGCAAGCGACAGTGATATTGTGAGCTACAGGTAGGTATATTTGTATAAAGGCAACATATATAAGTTTATATAGTGGTAGATTCAAAAAAATTTCTTACAGGAAGGAAGCTAATACATAAATTTTTAAGTTCAAGCTAATTATTTTGATAGCCAGCCTCGACAAGTCTTTATATTTTGAAATCGTAAGTCTACTTTAGGACCCTAAGGGTCTGTTTGGTTAGCGAAATCAAGTCTGTTTTTATGGTTTCAGTTTCACTGAAACCAAAACTGCTTACGAAAACGTGTTTGGTTTAGTGTTTTCGTGAAACTGAATCGAAACCAGAATGAAAACGAAACCAATTTTCTTAATAAAAATAAAAACAACAGAATGTTGTTTTCTGTGGTTTCGAGACTGTCGGTTTCGTTATCAAAATGCTGTGACAACTTTGTAATTATAAATATTTTTTTATAAAATTAATTAATTTAAAATTAAATCAAACTATATCAAATTTTTAAAAATAAAAATAAAAATCATCATTTTTAACTCAAACTTTTATCTTAAACTTATAAAATAATTAAACCAATTTATATCTAATTGACTCAAACCCAAATTTTAAATAACTCAATTTTCCTAAAGTTGGTCTATTTATAATTTAATCAAACCTAATTTTAGATCATTGAACTTGTTTTTTTTTTTGAAATTTTATAATAACTATTAATTAATTTTTATATCTAATTGAATAAAAAAATCTTAAATTACCAATAACTTAATTAATTAAATCATTTAAATATTTTGTAATCATATTAACAAATATTTAATTTTATAAACTAACTGAACATTTAATTACTACTAAAAATGTTCAAGGAAAATTAATATTATTTTTTATAATCAAATAAATATTTACTGATTTCAACTAACTAAAACTGATGTTGTTTTTATTAACCAAACGCGTTTTCAAAAAACTGAAAACTAGAAACCAAAACCAAGTTTTCAGTTTCACTGAAATCAAACCAGAAAATAATTTTCGCTAACCAAACAGCACCTAAGGGCCTATTTGGTTAACGAAACCAAGTCTGTTTTCATGATTTCAGTTTCACTGAAACCAAAACTGCTTACGAAAACGTGTTTGGTTCAGTATTTTCATGAAACTGAATCGAAACCAGAATGAAAATGAAACCAGTTTTCTTGATAAAAATGAAAACACCAGAATGTTATTTTCTGTGATTCCGAGACTGTCGGTTTTGTTATCAAAATGCAATGACAACTTTGTAATTATAAATATTTTTTTATAAAATTAATTAATTTAAAAATAAATCAAACTATATCTAATTTTTAAAAATAAAAATAAAAATCATCATTTTTAACTCAAACTTTTATCTTAAATTTATAAAATAATTAAACCAATTTATATCTAATTAACTCAAACCCAAATTTTAAATAACTCAATTTTCTTAAAGTTGGTCTATTTATAATTTAATCAAACCTAATTTTAGATCATTGGACTTTTTTTTTTTTTTTGAAATTTTATAATAACTATTAATTAATTTTTATATCTAATTGAACAAAACAAATCTTAAATTTCCAATAACTTAATTAATTAAATCATATAAATATTTTGTAACCATATTAACAAATATTTAATTTTGTAAACTAACTAAACATTTAATTACTACTAAAAATGTTCAAGGGAAATTAATATTATTTTTTATAACTAAATAAATATTTACTGGTTTCAATTAACTAAAACTGATGTTGTTTTTATTAACCAAACGCATTTCAGAAAACTAAAAACTAGAAACCAAAACCAAGTTTTCAAAACCAAGTTTTCAGTTTCACTGAAACCAAACCAGAAAATAATTTTCGCTAACCAAACAGCACCTAACAATATCATTCTATGAATCTAATTTCCAAGGGATTGATAAAAATCTACACAACCATGTCGTGATTTATGTAATCGTCGAGAATTTTATTGTCAAGAAAGTTCTTGTGGATCAAAATAGTTCGGCTTACATCCTTCCCTACTCCACATTTGAGAAAATGCACATGACCGAGGCCTCGCTCTCACCTTGCAATGGAGACCTGGTGGGTTTCTCGAGAGAGCGGGTCAACGTCCGAGGCTCCATGTGGGACATTCGACTCTCAGCCGAAAATAAAGACGATCGACGTACATTACCTGGTCATTGACGTCTCCAATCCCTACCATATGATCTTGGGATGGCCTTCACTGAATAGCCTAAGGGTCGTTGTGTCGACCCCCCACCTGGCGCTGAAGTTCCCTATCTCTAAGACAGAAGTAGGCGTAACCCATGCCAATCAGAAAGAAGCCTGTCGGTGCTACAATGAATGTCTTAAACATAAGACGACCAGATCGAAGGAGGAGCCAGGTGTACCACCCCACCAAACACTCTCGATATCCGTCGACGAATAGTTGATAGGGACCTCCAAGCAAAAATGCCCAAAAGTGGCCCCGACCTAAGAGCAACTTGAAAATCGAGTACCACTCAAAGTAAACAACATGAACTAGAGCCCAACTTGGCCTGAAGCAACCTACTCTCTCCCAGCCACCAACACACGGCAACAAGGTTCCTCTTCTTTCCTCTTTTAACCTTAGCACAACAACTATTCTCGAACCGTGCACCCCACTCGAGGAAACTATATTGTATCGATAATTTCTCTTCTATATTAATAAAGATTATTTCTTTTCACATCTATGAATGTGCATCCCAAAAATCTATGGCCATCTCGCAACTTTGATTTGAGCAGATGTTTTGCGATTCGTGACAAGAACGTCACCGCCCTAATCAACCACAGGTGTGGTCTTGCCTTACACTCCTCGGTGAGCTCGGCTTGACCCCAAGCGCAGTCCTCGGCCTCAGCGCCACTCTCGAGCTCCCACGCCCTCAACGACCCCAAGCGCGGTCTTGCCTTACACTCCTTGGCGAGCTCGGCTTGACCCCAAGCGAGGTCCTCGACCTCAACGCCTTTCTTGGGCTCCCACACCCTTAATGTATCCAGGCGCAATCCTGCCATAAGTTCCTCAGCGAGCTCGGCTTGACGCCAAGAGCGGTCCTCGGCCTTAGCGCCACTCTCGGGCTCTCACACCCTCAATGACCCTAGGCGTGGTCTTCCCTTACGCTCCTCGGCGAGCTCAGCTTGACCCTAAGTGCGGTCCTTGGCCTTAGTGTCACTCTCGGGCTCCCATGCCCACAACAACCCCAAGCGTGGTCCTGCGTTATTGTTAGGGACCCTCGAGGTTGTCAAATCCTGTATATGTCATGATGGTCCCAAACGTGCATTGTAAATATCACATCATAAACATCCAGATAAATATGCATTGTAAAAGCGCTCGTACATCGCCCACTGCTCTCGTTCACGACTAGAAAATGACCCTTGTTTACTAGTTGTGGCAAGGCTGGTGGGGGTGTACAGACATAGGAATTTTGTCATGCTCCTCTTGCTTTTGGGAACCCCGTGGGTGGCACTTAGGGGGTAGGATCCACTAGTATAGTACTCAGGAATCGCTCGGGACACTCTAGTCAAGCATTTACATACATTCTCGCATTTTCATTACAATCGGACATTCGGCCCAAACGTTTTTGTTTCCAAGCACCGAGAGGCTTCTAGTCGAGCGAATTGGGATCCCGCGACTTTCGACATTTGCTTGTTTAAGTCTGATCCCTTGTATGTAAGCAAGAGAGCCACACAGACATTTGCTGCCCAAATTAGTCTGTCCGTGACAGATGCTATCAGAGCGAGGTCAAGCTCGCAAAGCATCAGTGCAAGCAAATGACGAAAACCGTCAACGAATTCGTGCCTTAGTCGTTAGAGACAAACGACGTTGGGGCACTCGACAATCTCGCATGAGAGATTTTCTAATCAATCATGGTTCGCAAAATAGTTGGTGAAACGAGTGGCGTCGCCCAAGCGGTGACGACCATTCCGGAAGAAACATTGGGGGAAGACCCAATGCAAGCTCAACAAGCTAAGCCCGGACAGGTGGATACGTTGTGGATCGCTCAAGACGTGGTATTTTCCCACTTTCATGCCAGCATGGGCCGAGTCGGCAAGTTGGCCGATGCACAAGAAGTCCTAGAGTCAAAGTTAGAGGGAGTCCAGGACGACACTCAAGTGGCAGTCAAATAGCTACAATATGAGATTGCAGAGCTAAGGGCTGCACTTAGATTTCTAACCCGAGAGATCCACTCGGGCGGTGGCAACTCACGGCAATGCAAGACGCCATAACACAACCTCAGAGAACCCAAACCAAAGTCTTACTCGAGATGCTAAAGTGGTGGAAAACTTTCTCTTCGACTTGGAGCAGTACTTCAAGGTCACAAGGACAGTCGACGATGATATGAAAGTGTCAGTTGCAACCATGTATTTGTTTTGAGGATGCAAAACTATGGTGGCAGACCAAGTATGACGAGATTCAAAAGGGGCAAGCGAAGATCGACACTTGGGATGAACTCAAGCGAGAACTAAAAGCACAATTTTTCCCCGAGAATATGGAGCTCATCGCCCGACGGAAGTTGCGGCAACTCCGTCACAACAATTCAATTTGAGAGTATGTGAAGGAGTTCTCGACCATCATGTTAGACATATTAAACATGGCCGAGACTGATCAACTGTTCACTTTCCTGGAAGGCCTGAAGCCGTGGGCACAGTAGAAACTCTCCAGGAAGAACATTAAGAATTTGTCAGAAGTGAAGATCGTCGTAGAATGACTCACCAACTATAGCTCAGAGGAAAATATGGCTAAGGTGACACCCTATAAGCTGAGATCGATTTTGGGGACCCGACAACTCTAATGGCTATAGCTCAAGGGTGAATACGGCTAAGGTGACGTCCTACAAGCTGAGATTTTGGTGATCCAACAACTCTAAGGGCAAAAGGATCATAGGCGATACAAGGTGGAGAAATCACACCTAAAGAGCATACAACCCGAGAGAGCATTCTCAAAAGGAGTACCCTCCGAGAGGGAACCATTCGAGAGTTTGGCCTACTTGCTTATTGTGTAGAGGGCCACACACAGCACGAGGATGTCCAGAATGATAAGTCTTGAGCGTCCTGATAACAAAGACCGTGGTGGAGACAATGTCTAACGTCTCTGCAAAGAAAGGGAATGCAATACCCTCATCGAGTCATAGCGAGGGGTCATCGAGGGATCACTCCAGTGAAGATGAGGGCACTGGGAGAACAAACATGGAACAGTACGACTGCTCAATGCACTTAAGAATCAAGAGGGGGAGTGAAACCCCTCGGCAAAGTGTCCAAAAGCGACACATGAGTTGATGATCATCGACATCGAGCTCAACGGTAGAACCACCCGAGCGATGGTAGACTCGGGAGAGACACAACTTTATTGTCATAGAAGAGGCAAAGCGACTTGGACTCGGACTAGAGAAAAGTTCGAGTCAAGTCAAAGCAGTGAATTTCGAAACACGAAAAATCAATGGCATTGCAAGAGACGTCCCATTGAAGATTAGAGGATGGAAAGGGCAGATCGACCTGATGGTTGTGCCCCTCGAATCGGTGAAGAACGCGGTACCCATGCTCTTCCTCGATAGATTTTGCTTGATGGGGGAGAACAACCCCAGCATTGTTCCAACATTGTGTATAACACCAAGAAGCCAGAACAAACTCCTTTCCGCCATACAAGTGAAGAAAGAGTCCGATGAGGCGAACTCACAATGATGGCTGCAGTAAAATCGGAAGACCATCCTGATGGGGCAGAGCGGGAACACGCAGTAATAACCAGGGAACAAGCCCCTTACCAATCGCCTTACTGAACGACAACGCTAGAATTGGCGGAACTTCGAAAACCACTAAAGGAGCTACTCAACGAAGGATTGGTCCGTAGCTCAAAAGCTCCTTTCGGAGCCCCTGTTCTGGTCCACAAGATGAAGAAGTGGACCGATAAAGGAAGAAGACATCATCAATGCCTTCAAGAATGGGTCGACGAGGGTGTCGACTTTATAAGTGGGGGAGAATGTTAGGGACCTTTGGGATTATCAAGTACTGTATGTGTAATGACGGTCCCTAACATGCATTGTAAATATCGCATCATAAGCATCCATGTAAATATGCATTGTAAAAGCGTTCGCGCATCGCCCGTCGCTCTCGTTCACGACTAGGAAACGACCCTCGTTTACTAGCCGTGGCATGGCCGGTGGGGGTGTTCAGACATAGGAATTTTGTCATGCTCCTCGTGCTTTTGATAACCCCATGGGTGACACTTGGGGGTTAGGCTCCACAGGTATAGTACCCAGGAATCGGCTAGGGACACTCTAGTCAAGCATTTACTTGCATTCTCGTATTTTCAATACAATCGGTCATTCGGCTCAAACATTTTTGCATCCAAGAACTGAGAGGCTTCTCCAAGCGCGGTCCTCGGCGAGCTCGACTTGACCCCAAGCGCGGTCCTCGGCCTCAGCGCCACTCTCGAGCTCTCACGACCTCAATGACTCCATGCACAGTCCTGGCTTATGCTCCTTAGTGAGCTCAACTTGACCCCCAAGTGCGGTTCTCGACCTCAAAGCCACTCTTGGGCTCCCACACCCTCAACGACCCCATGTGTGATCCTACCTTGCTCTCCTCAGTGAGCTCAGCTTGACCCCAAGTGCGGTCCTTGGTCTTAGCGCCACTCTCATGCCCCTACACTCTCAATGACCCTAGGCGCAGTCTTGCCTTACGCTCATCGACGAGCTCGGATTGACCCAAAGCACGCGCGGTACTCGGCCTCAGCACCACTCTCGGGCTCCCACGCCCTCAAGTACCCCAGGCATGTTCCTTCCTTACGCTCATCAGTGAGCTCGGTTTGATCGCAAGCAAGGTCCTAGGCCTCAATCGCCGCTTTCGGGCTCCTACGCCTTCAACTCTCAAGAACGATCCTCGGCTTCAATCGTCATTCTCGAGCTCTTACGCTCTCAGCAGACACCACGCCTTATACTCAGCCACCACCCTCTGGCTCTCATGACAAAGTGTGGCCCTCGCCACCATCGCCATCCCCACAATCACTAACAGCCAATGGAAAGGTACTAAGTGTAAGTCAAATGACCACACTAGAGGGGGGGGTGAATAGTGTGTTTACTAATCTCTTCTCCTAATTCCAATTTTATCGATTTCTTACAATGCTAACAAAACAATTATAGTGGTTCGGCCCCAAAAGCCTACTCCACTACTTAAGCACCCCCGCTTAGGATTTCACACAAAATCCACTAGATATAGAGTTCCTTACACTAAGGACTTTACACCGGAGAATCTCCGCTCTCACACCGAAGGCACTTCCACACCCAGAAGTTTCCGCATTCACACAAAGAGCACTCTCCCACCTCACTATCTCCTAATGACACTAATATATCCTAGATTACAAGCACACCGGTGGACTTATGCCTCTACACCAAGGCTACCACCAAACCTTTGAAACATGAGTGTTTCCTAAAGAATACAAAGAGGACTTATCCCTCAACTCTAGATGATGCCTCAACTACTATTCTAAAGCTAAACACCCAATTACAAGAAAACCAAGGTGTATCACCTACACCTTGAAACCAAACATACAATTGAATGAAAACAAACTTAAAATACAACAATAATGGAGCAAAAATATAAACAATAAACTACTTAGCACCAACAAAAGATCCTAACTTTCTCTTGATGACTTTGATGATGAAACTCAAGGTTGAAGGCTCAATCAAGGAGGTAGAGGCTCAAAGCTAGAATTTTGCACAAAGATGGCTCAATGAATCTTAGGGATGATCAACAGATGGCTCAAGAGAAGATCCTAGCTTCCTCTTGATGCATTTGATGATGAAACTTAAGGTTGAAGGGTCAATTAACAAGGTAGAGGCTCAAAGCTAGGATTTTGCACAAAGATGACTCAATAAAGCTTAGGGATGATCAATAAATGGCTCAAGAGGGTTAAGAGTGATCAAGGAGGGTAAAGGAAGGCAGGGGACAACATTTTATAGGGAGCCAATAGACCAACTTCTGGTCAAGGCACCCAACAGCTCGAAAAAGAGCCGTTGGCTCTTCTCCGGTCACATAATGAAGTTTTGTGCAGATGTTAGTTTTCAAGTTTTCGGGGTTTGAGTTTCGATTTTTGGGTTCTTATACATCAAATAGAGAATGTACATATAATTTATACACTCTAGACATAGACTCAAACTTCCCGATGAATTTCGAGCGTCGACAAGCGTCCTTATCGATTTCTCAAATTTTTTCGATCGGGGACGTCGCGCGATCGATATGGAACCTGAAAATATTTCTTGCTCAAATATTAGTTTCATGTTTATTATCATCAAAATCGAGACTAAGACCAATGTTGAAAACCTTAGGTCAACACTAAGATACTTTAAAACCCAACTCTACTTGTGATAGGAGCTCAACCTCTGATCAGGCACAAACCATTACACCCATAAACTAGGGGTGAGCAAAACCCGAACCGACCCGAATAATCCAAAAAAATGACCCAAAAATTCAATTCGGGTCAGGTTATTCGGGTAAATCGGGTCGGGTCGGGTCGGGTCTAAATTTTTTGAATTTCATACCCTTTATTCAGGTCAGGTCGGGTCGGGTCGTGTGAAAACCTTGATATACCCGACCCGACCCAAAATATACATTACATATACATGCTATGTATAATTTATCTACAAAAGATACTACTAGCCGAGTGGATAAGGTTTGTAATGAAAATTAAGAGGTCTTGAGTTTAACTCTTAGTGTAGTCATACTTGTAATACTTTTTTCACATTTTTTTTCATAATTTCAAAAAAATTACCTTTTATGATTATGAATTTTGATTTTTTTTATTTTTTTAAATGAAATTCAGGTTAGTCATGTCGGCCCCAAACATATTCGGGTTAATCGGGTCGGGCCCTGAAATCTTATTCGGGTAGGGTCGGGTGGTGTAGCTATGAGCCTCTTTATTCGGGTTGGGTTCGGTTTTGACCCGACCCGACTGATGCTCACCCCTACCAAAAATGGTCACATAGTGACCCAAACAAGCTAAGAAATACTAGAACATCCAATAATCCCACTGGAAAAAAGTGGGTTGTACTCGACAAGACATTTAATCCACACAAAGCAAAATAACGCAACAAGGAAATAAAGTGTCAAAGGGTGCAATAATAACCCACGAAGGGGTAACCATCACGACAGGAAACAAAAAGCCCTAAAGGGCAGCAATCTATGAAAAACAAATTACAGTTCCACATACAGTCCATAGGAGGGCGATTTCGAAGACACCTCACTAATGAGGAGTCGGAATGGCCTCGGTAAACACATGCGGGGCATCGTTCCCCAAAGCCCATGCTACTCCTGTCGGAAGAGGACTCGACATGGGGAAATCAACTAAAGACTCCCCCTTTGCTAGTGTGCGAGCCTACCTCTCCACTTTGGGGTCATCCAAGATGTCATCCCTAACCAGCTTGAACCATCCGATCTCACAAAAGTGAACCTCCGGGACAAGGAATTTGGCTTGTGCTATCGCCTTTTCAAAACCATCAACGTAATAATTGACAGCTGATCTCGATAGCGGCCAACCTCGCCTTCAAGTTGCTACACCTTTACCTCGAGTCCTTGTGCCGCCACCTTGGACCACTCTGCTCTGGCTTGGGCAGCTTCAATTTGGGCCCTCAAGTGGGACCCCTCCACAATAGCCACATCAAGATCATGATGGACTTTCTCCAACTCCACCCTTAAGCCACCAGATATGTTCTTGGTCTCCCTCTCCCAAGCGGTGGACTCAAAAACAGTAGCATTCAAAAGATCGACTTCACGAACCTTCACCGCAAGGGCCTTCTTCGTCTTTGCTAGCTCGGGTCTTAGCAACTCAATCTCTCGAGCCTGAGCCTAGGATACCTTCACCTCGGACTCTCTATCTCCCGCCAGCCTATTTACCTAGCCTGGCAGCTAGAGACATCTAGCCTGGGCACGCCGCACGCTCCACCGGATCTGCTCCCTCCGATAAGTCTACTTGAATATTGAACAGGAAGCATCGAATATCACGAGGAACCAAAATCAGATGCTCCCTTCGACATCGCCGCCTCCGGCACCCGTAGGAAGTGTGACGTCTCGAGGAGATAGACCCTCGTCAAAGAGGGAACCCCTGGCCCTTTTCCTCTGCCTCAAAGGAGAGCTCGGAGGAGTCAAAAAATCAGAAAGCATTGGCGACCTGATGGCCTCCGTAGCTCGAGACCCCGAGGCTTGCGTTGGAGGATAATCATCCACCAGAGGACTCTTTAATTCCTTTACCATATGCAAGGGAACCACCCCTCATCTTCTCGAATCTAGCACACATGATTGGATCATCCAGCAGGGAAGACATCTCACCTGTGTCAAAGAAATTTTCTGTCAACAGACCCAGGACAACCAAGGTAAAGACAACCTTATAAACTCCCCAAACTTACTTATATGACCCGAGACTGAGGGCCCATCTCGGTCCCATCTCAACTGTTCCTTACAGGAAAAGGGATCGGAAGGGCAACACCAATCCAAAAACTCAATCACGCGCTCATCCTCGGGCGATATGCCCTCCTCCAAAAATGAGATAGGTGTCGATTCCTTCCTCCAGGATTGTGGAAACCTCTCCGATTAGGACTCCTTGTCTAAAAGGAACTGCCAGATGTCTGGCCTTGACCTCACCTTGAAGAAGTGAGTTTTGAAATTCTTATAATAACTCCTGCACAAGCCAAAGAGCCTCCTCCCTAGAGCACTATTGAAGGACACCCATAAACCTTTCTGGGTTCCCTTCACCTGGAAGAAAGAGAAGAATACACTAAGGCTCGGCTTGATCTTGAGGCACTCAACAAAATCTCAAAACAACGGACAAACGCCCAACTATTCGACTACACTGTGTGGAAGTGACGTTTGCCTAATTCAACATCCTATGCTCGAACTCTATGAACAATTGTCAGATCCTAAGCTCCTCGAACAAAGTCTAATACGTGAAAACGAACTCGGGCTCTCCTCTATGAAAAACCCTATCCACCGGAGAGCAAGGGAGGCAAACAAAAGCTTCATCATTGTCTCGCGGGAGATCGAAATGCTCTCCCGAAAAGACAAAATACTGCTCAGGTCGGTCATCACCGAACCTTGCCATCGTATCTCATTGTGGACCCACACATATGGGTCCGTAGTTGTGCCTAACGACGCTACATCCGACTTAACTCCACCACCTCTCCTCACCATTGACTCGGCGAAAATAGCAAAACCCTGATAAATGTGGGCAAGTCAGTACAGTGTATCAACCTAAGGCCAACCACGATAGTGCAAAAGCTAAAGAACGAAACCAAAAGACTCACCAAAAGTAATGCAACGATAGTCAGGAGAAATGATGAGAACATGAGAAAAGTTCGAAAGAAGAAGAGAAAGGTAGTTTTAAGCGACGAGAGGAAGCGGGCTCCCCATTGAACGGCTAATGGCAACACCATGATTAACTCCTAGCCGATCAGCTTGCCAGTAGTGGTTCACTAGAACACCTCAAAGGCACGAACGGGGGGCTCCCCTTGTCATGATTACTCTCGAAGCGGGAGTTAATGCTAAAGAAGGTAGACATCAATCAACGACTGCCACGTAGAGGAATTACTCCACCACGCTAGTCACATAAACCGAAAGGTTGCAAAATGACACGGCATAGATACTTCGACCTGATCTACCTCAGCCAATCAAAGACAAGAGACAACATGCACGCGCTCCCCACGACTGCCCAGGGTCAGACCTCGGCGCCAACAGAAGTTCGGCAAGTAGACAAAAGTCTATTCACCCTTGTTCAGCACAACAGTCGAGGAACCCAGTCGATGTCCATCTATTGAATCAAGATCAGAAGCCGACAAACTACTTGAGCTTGGTGTGAAGTCCTATGACTCCGATCAAGATCGAGGACTGTGGATTGGACTAGCACTTTGGGCCCAGTAGGATTAGGCCTAGAAGCACCCATACTCATGAATCAAACTTAAGTCAAACCAAATACCACTCAACTCGGGGGCTCCACCCGAACATACAAGGATACTTGCGTCCTCATTAATTACAAGGGATTCGTCAATTATAAACCTGACATCTCCGGAATTAATCTCGATCCATTATGAGCACATCCCTACGAGATTACCGGGAGGCATTATCGTCAAATATCACTCATCATGTACTATATACAAACACGATGCTCACTAGGTACATCTAGATTTTAATTTTTTATTATCCTTAGTAGAAATTCCTTCTTACTTGAGCGTCAGAGTATCTTTTGCAGGTCCCCCAGAGTCGTAACTAACTAGGAGACTTCATGCAAGAACATTACTATTTAACAAAATAGTATTATTTTAAAAAAAAACTATTTAAAAATTACCATTCAATAAAAATAATTATTATTTTATTTAAAAATATAATTAGAGATCAAACCCATGATCCATTGACAACATATTATGATATCTCACCACTAAGCTACTAGTGCATGGGTCAACAAAAAATGGCAATTCAGTTATATGATTTAATGTGCATTTTTGTTATATATATATAAGGTTTGAATTGAGTCCGGTCATTATAAGGTTTGACTCGATTCTGATTCATGAATGCAGGCATTTTTGGGCCTAATCCAGCTGGGCCCAAAGTGCTAGTCCAATCTTCCTGCCAACTTATATGTTAAAAAAATGGAAAAGGGTCAATTTTGCCCCCGAAGTATTGAAAAATGTGCAAATTTGCCCATCAACTATGTTTTTGACCAAAATTGCCCTTGACGTTACATAATTGGATCATTTTTGTCATTCTCGTTAACGGAAGTCCACGTCAGCAAACGGAATCCCACGTGGCAAGTGTAGCTCGGCCAAATAAGATGCCACGATGGAAAATCACACATGACAATTATGTACTAATAAGGGAAATTTTGGCCCAAAACATATTTAAGGGGCAAATTTGCACCTTTTTTAATACTTTAGGAGCAAATTTGCACCATTTTTAATACTTCAGGAGTAAATTTAATCATTTTTTTAATATATTATTATCATTAATGTGGTTTAATTAACACTATAAGAATGATGTTGATACCATCTTTACCAAAATCAAAAAATTATAAGCTTGATAATTATATTTTGTGTTGTAACAAAATTGTTTACTCAAAGATATGAATTATCCGCTTTAGTCACTTATCATTGTAATAAGAAACCAACCAACATAGTAGGGATGAGTTCGGGTCAGGATGGGTCGAGATTTTGTATGTCTCGATCCCATCCCAAATTTGAGTCGAGACGTGAATATGTGTCACGATCTTAATTTCGAATATGAAGCATCACGATTTTATCCCGGTCTCGTCCCAATTTTGAATTGGGACGAGATTATCCCCAAACTTTCGGGTCGGGTTGGACCAGTTACTAATAATTAAATTTAATCAAGTTTTTATTTTAGTAATCAAGATATATCTTTTTGAATATTATTTTTTTTTCATCTTTAAAATTTATATTTCTCAAGAAATTTATTAAAGTATTTGTATAAATTCTAAGGTAGATGTCAAACTTGCAGAAATCGTGCAATGGACATAAAACACGTTGTCTGGGCACCATATAAATTTTATTCAAGGGAAAAATGCCAAATTTGCCCTTGAAGTATTGAAAAATGTGCAAATTTGTCCCTTAAATTTGTTTTGGGCCAAAATTACCCTTGTTAGTACATAATTGCGCGCCACGTGTCATTTTCCATCGTAGCATCTTATGTGGCTGAGCTACACTTGTCACGTGGGATTCTGTTTGCTGACGTAGACTTCCGTAAACGAGAAGGGCAAAAATGATCCAATTATGTAACGTCGATGATAATTTTGGTCAAAAATATAATTGATGAGTAAATTTGCACTTTTTTCAATACTTTGGGGGCAAATTTGACCATTTTCCCTTAAAAAATTAATTTTTTGATGTGGATATTCCGATTTACTCTTCTATAATATGTGCATAAGGGTACCGACACCTACACGAATACTAATATTTTTTGATACCTCCCAACATATATATTAAAAATAACAATAATAATAGTTTTTTGGTTTGGATTCTGATTTATTTTTCTATAATATGTGCATGTGTTTATGTGCTTTCACGGATGCCCGTATTCAGATTTATTCGGCTCCAATTAGTGCCACTTTGCAAATCAATATTGGCGCATGTATTTCCAAGATTTCCTTGTAGTGGTCCTGCATTATATATGCCAAACTAAATTTTTTTTTTTACGTGAAACATAAACAACTATATTAATCTAGGGTAACTAGGATCAAAATGATCCCTTACAAAAATTTATTCCAATTCAAGTGATCAAACTACAAACCACACCTGAGAAGAACGACCAACACGAGCCAAGCTTGCATCTCAATGGGCTGCTTTATTACATTCACGATAAACAAAATTGAATTCAATAGAATTGAAATTTGACGCTAAGTCAAAAATATCAAGACTAGTGGCCTGAATTCTCCAATTTGGGCAGATTTTTTGTTTAAGTCTATCCATCAATAATTTGGAATCCGATTCAATGATAATATTAGCAAGATTTTCCTGTGCAGCAAAAATAAGGGCTTCCTTCACAACTAAAGCCTCAACATGTAAGACACTCAGCATGTAAGACATTAGATATGTTATTGAAAAACTTCCAAGAAGTAAATAGAGGAGTTTTCAAGTGATTTCTAATAACAAACCTAATATCAGTGTCATTACCATCCACCGAGGCATCACAATTGATTTTAACAACATTTGAAAGGGTTATTCCACCTACACAAGATAGGGGAAGTATGTCTCTGATTTCCCTCAGGAACTTGGGTATTCTCATAAGCCTTTAGGAAGGTTATAATCCGTCTCATTAAGCAATCAAGAGAGAACTGTCATGCCTGATGCAACTTTTTATTCCGAGAATACCAGATAAATCACAAAGATACAATAATCGACTTCTTATTTTGATGACTTATCAGGTTATCATTCAAAAATAGGAGGTTACTACCAAGTATCCAAGTAGAACTATCCGGAGGTAAGTGGGGAAGAAAATGGTTTCTGAGAAGGTGCAGAACAGTAGTAGTGTAAGTACATGAACAAAAGAGGTGCTCAGAGGTTTTCGGATGAAGGTCACAAAAAACACAGCTACTGTTTTGGGAAAGGTCCATAGAATAGAGTTTGTTCATAGTGAGGAGTCTACCATGAGCAACTTTTCAAAGAAAGATCTTAATTTTACCAAACTAAATCTTAAATGACCAATTCACTAAGGAGAAAATGGTATTTAATTATTAAAATGATTTCGGTAAAAATTACCTCAGTATTCTATTCTGGAAAGTAAAATTTTATACAAACTGGTGCAAAGATTTCTATATGCTAAAATATTGATGCACACTAAATGATATAATTCCAGTTCAAAAGAATAAGGACTTTTGACTCAACAAATTTACACAAATATGGAAAACAAACTAATTCGGCTGGAAAACATCAGATATAGTAACAAATGTGGGCAGACTATTTAATGTGCCCTGAGTGGAAAACTAATTCGGCTTGAGTCACCATGTCCCCTTTTACTCTCTTTCCACAGTCACCATGTCCCCACTTAATTTACAAACAAAAAAACACTATAAGAAAATAAAGTATCACCAACGAACCAAATCCGTCGATAATATCCAAAAATCCATCGGTAATACTATTACCGACGGAGTATCTGTCGGTAAAATCCATCGGTACATGGCTCCTCGGTAGTACCAACGGATTTTAATTAATTCGTCGGTAATACCGACAGATTTTTTCTTTTGTTAGTATTACCAACAATTATATATATCCATTGGTATTACCAACGGATAAATATCCGTCGGTATTACCAACGGATAAATATGTGTCGGTAATATACCAACGGATACATATCCGTCGATAATACTAACAAATAATTTTTGTTAGTATATCCGTTGGAATTACCAGCACAATCTATCAGTTGCTCATTATTGTGTACCTGAATCAATCCTCAAACCATGATAATTCACACGAAATTATAAAAATAATTTTTGAAATCACACATGAACCATTGTATTTCTAAATCCACACACATAAACTTAAGGAAACCATTGTATACAACTAATTTCGAAATATATTGTGCTAGTCAAATATTTACATTGTTTCAAAGTTTGAATGCATTAAGATTATTTCAAAAATACATATAAGATAATTTTTTCCAAGAAGTAGATCCTTGCACTTCATCTTTTTTACCTGCATGCAAAAACAAAAAAAACAATGAGGCAATGAAATGACAGGAATACCAAGTTTGTAACTAAATTATCTAATGCTCAACCATCCTTTTTGCAAAGAAACAATTTGAATACTCAGAAGTTAGAATAGCTTAACAAAATTAACAGTTGAATATGGCTCGGTTGAATCAGAATGTGGCTCAATTGAATGCAGAAAAGACATTAGCATATCATAATACTGCTATCTTATGTGTTATACACAAGCTATAATGCATCATTGAGAGATTTCTGAAAACAAACATCTAATAACCAAGAAATCAGCTTAAGCAATATACACATAAGATAATTGTTAAAAGCAACTCATACGAGTGAAAATAGCTAAAAGCTTATTGCATAAAAGATAGTTAGTCATGATCATATTCTCAGCATGCTGTCATGCTAAACATAGCATGCTGAGAATTCAGAACCTACACCTTCTGAATTCATTGAAATAGTGGAATCTTCATGGAAACCTACACCAATTACCTTTTCATGAGTTCTTGATTTAGAAATTTCCTTTTCTGCATGTGATGGAGTAGGAACATGAGGAGGTTCTACAACAAGATTGTCGTGAGCTCGATTTGCTTCTCCGTTCATCGCATTAGATTCAATTGCTTGTTCATGAAGGCTTGTTTTGAAACTATACTTCTCTGCATTTGATGAAGTAGAAACATTGACAAACTCTATCACAAGACTGCCATGAGGTTGATCTTCCTCTACATTTACAGTTTCAAAATAAGCAACCACTGAATTCATTGAAATAGTAAAGTCTTCGTAGGAGCAGTCATTTACTTGTTCAGTGCTTGTTCTAAAACTACTTTTTTCTATCTCTCATTTTGTGATACCTCTTTCCCTTTTATAGCCGTTGGTAACTTGTAAGTACTCCATCATCACCAACTTAAACGAACAAAAATATCCACCTTTTAAATCTCTTTCCTCAACCCTACAAAGTCTAAATACAATGTTATAATCCAATGAGACTAGAATTGGAAACCAATTAAAGCACTTTGGAAAGCATCATGAATTAAAAAAAATATCATGGGGAGACTAATGACCGCATTTGAAGTTTATTAAGCATTGTACAATGATGTAGCTTTAATGTTGCTCGAAACAAACTTGTATTTGATACATTCAAACCTCGTGGGTACGATAATCATTCACAACTCTTGACAATTGTAATCTATATAAAGCAAGAGAATAAGAATATAAGTTGATTTTAACCCCAATTACATCTCTTCATTCTCTCTTTCATTTCTTTTAGTCGACCATACTACCTCCCCCATCCAGTAAACAATACAACTAGGTATCCTGCAATGCAAATATCACAATCAATGTAACTATAGAATAAACTTCTGAAAATACTCAAACACAGTTACTGAATTATATACTTTGGAGCATATAATATCCTAACATATAATAAAACACACAAACGAAGAAGTGGTGATTAATACAATTAGCAACATGTAATGGAAGCCAAGAACCTTTGCCAACGTTTACATCATTTATGAAATCCCAATCAGATCTTTAATGGATACAAAAATTTAGTGTCGTTTTGAGTATAATACACCATTAACTTTTTCAGCAAAACTAGTTACCAAGTATTGACAAGAAAGATACTGATGTTTCATTATTTAATTATCTACATCAGAAGCAAAATTCACATGTTGAAACTGATGTTACAAAGTATTGACAAGAAAGATACTGATGTTTCATTATTTAATTATCTACATCGGAAGCAAAATTCACATGTTGAAACTAGGTCCATGGATATTACTTCTACTACTCTATTGAACCAAGACCTCCAGACCATAAACAAGTAGAAAAAAATAACAAATGTACAATGAAAAAAAAACAAGTGTTTCATTGTTTACTGAACCTTAAGTCATCATAGTATACAAAGGTTCACCCAATAACAATGATGTTGATATTCCTAAAGTTTACGAGAGACCTATTTACAAGAAGGAAATAGGCCGCTCCTTTTTCCTTTAGGGCTAAACTTCCAATTGAAAGTGAGGTGAAAATAATTAGGTGGCATGTGGGGAGTGCCTGGGAGCCACTGGAGGAGAAGCCTTTGAGTACAGTGTACTCTTAATGATGCTACCTCACTTTCTTCCTCTTTTTTGAATTTTAACTTGGGCACAAATGTTATTCAGCTATTGCTCCTCCTACTGCTTGGTCAGCAGCTGCCTTTGTATATGTTAGAGTTTCTTTTCCATATAGTTGCTCTTTATGGGAAGCTTGGGATACAAGCCTTCTTAATCATGGTACTCTCCCACTGTTCAATACTCTTCAAAATATTTATAACAAGACTAGAATATAATGGCTAATAAAGAAGCCAATGTATTTATCTAGTACTCCATCTATTCATTTTGGTGGAAGACCTTTCTTCAATGCAACTTGATCAGAGTTACAAAACTAAATTTAACTGAGCTCTTATGGTGGAACAACTTGTCCCTTTTTCTTCTGGCAGGAAGGGAAGTAAAAAACTAAGGTATATGGTTCAGTGTATTAACTCTGCCCAGTCTGTTATTTGGTCATCAACATATAACCTTGATTGATAGCAGCTAAAGTATGTGCTCCAATGAAGACTTTAGGACATGAAACTAGAACAATTATCAACCTATGGTACTGTAGAACAAAACAGGGTAAATGAACTATTGGGGTTTCCTTGGACATCCTAATTCCAAGGGCAACTTCTCAACAATGTATCGTACTCTATAGGAAAGAGAGGTTATTAGCATCACTAGCTCCAAAATGTGAAAGGTCAAATGCCCACTAAAAATGAGATTGCACATGTGGATTATACTTAAAAGGACAGGCTTGAGAGGCAAGACAAACACATGGATAACACTCTTTGCTTCTTTTGCAGACAAGTTTTGAAAACTCAAACCCACCTTCTTCGGGATTGCACTAATATAATGGAGGGTTGGCATACGCTCACAAACCGATGTTGAGGCTTGTAGACAAGTTTTGAAAATTCAAATTGAACACTAAAATTAAATAATGCTTAACACTAGAAACCACATTGAGGCTTAACACTAGAAATCTGCAGATACCAAGTTAATACAAAGTAGTTTCAAAGCTGAAACATCAAAATAATCAAAACTAATGAAAGCTGTTGATACCAATAAAAGCTGAGACATTAAAGCTGAAATAGATTGAAATTGATAATACTGTATGAACCAAAGCAATACATCAAAGCTACTGAACACTAATACTAATGCTATTAAAGATGAAACTAAACAATTCTAAGAATGTTGAGCTATTAAAGAAGTATTAAAGCTAAAACTGAACACTTATAATGCAGTTGAACTATTAAAGCAGTATTAAACTTACCAAATGAATGAGTCCATATGTCAATTTTGATATTGTTCCAACCAACCAGATGAAGGTTAGGATGATGCCCTATGAAAGAAAATGTTCTCAATCAGTATACATCTAATTAAAAGGATTAGACTTCAAAAAATCCTCAACTCTCAATCAACATTAATTCTTTTATGAGATTTAACCTGAAAACTATATTGAAATGGGGTCATTGTCCTCCTGTCCAGGATGTATACCTGAGATTTTGGAATTAAAAATATCATTACCACACAAAAATATTGATCCAATATTTCCTGATGGTTCACTATTTTTGAATGAGGCAATAATTAAGATTAATCAGAACATAGATAATCAGAACATAATTAAACAACATAGTTAATCAAAACATAGCTAATGTAGAAGGAAAAATAAACAAACCTATACTGCCAAAAATAGTTGCAGCTGAGTTTATCAGAACATAGTTAACCAGAGATATGCGAGGATTGCAAAAAATGTTCATCAAGCAAGGCGCCTACGGGAACATTCAAGAGTGTCTTCTGTTGCAGCATGCAGATATATTATAATAGACTTAAAAAGTAAGAAAATAATATGTTCTAATATGAAAGTTAACACTGCTAAATCAAACAAGAAACCAGATTGATGAATTCCAACTAAACACGAGTTTGAAACATTATATGTAGGAAGCAATGTTGACATAAGAGACAATATCTGACATAAGAGAGTTCATGCTATTGTGCTCCAGGCATTATCTGACATAAGAGACGACAAGGTGACTGGCAAGTCTCTCAAAGCACTAGTTGGATCTGCAATCAGAAGTCGCATATACATAATCTAATTTATTTAAAATGCACTCATTTTTTTATAATTATCTATTTAAAATTCACAAAGAAAACTTCTAGCAGTTTAGTGCTAGAAACCTACATTTAGTGTAGTTTTTTAATTTTAAACTCCAAAATAGCAACGAATGCAAGGGATGGCTGACGGAAATTTTTAGCAGGACTGGGTTAGTAGATTTTAATTTTTTGAATTGTTGTTGTGTGGTTTCCCAATGTATCTATCTATTGGGCAGTAGAATGAGGAGAAGTTTGCGATGAACAAAATAGCTCACCAACTAAACGTCAATTGGGCATAATGACTGCAACTTCACTGGCAAGCTACATGGATGCTTGTCTCTTCTCTTGTCTCATTTTTATGTTCTCATTTTTATGTACTGTCATCAATTCTGAACTGTTGATGCCCTGTTTACTTGACCCAAGAAATAAAGAAAAGAATCCTCCCTTGACTGTGTAGTTAGATCTTTATATTGAGATGGGAAAGTTCAATGAAGTTAAAGGTATAAGACCTACTATTTGGTGTAATCAAATTTTCAACACCCTGGATCACAACATAAATCATGCACCCTCTCTGTTTAGATCAAGGATTTAGCCTACTAAGGTTTATTTGATAGGGCTACAAAAGATATTTATAATTGTTATTCCAATATGGCATAAAGATCTTATGTTGAAGATTATTGCTGTGCAAAATCTAATGTTGGGTAACTATGTCTTTTCTCAAACAATTTTATTATCTTGTAAACTGTACCAATTAATAGTGCTGCTATATTCACATCCCATGAATCAAATACATTTCCTGTAGCCTGTAGGCTTCAAGTCACTCAATTGACAAACTATTTATATATATATGCCTAGCTAGCTAACTAACAAGAGTAGGAATTATAGCAATGCTCGGATGCTAGGGGTGGGTGGTAATGTCAAGAGTAGGGTTAATTTGTCTCAGGATAGAATTTGTGTATAAAATGATGCAGAGTAGAAATCAAATATATTATTGATTTTTTTCACCAAAAGTCACAACTAGTTCGACCATCATCATAAGCAAAAGAGGATGAGCTCAATGATTGATCAAATCAAATTGTAAGGTATTTAACAAAATTGAAGAATATGATTCTCATGACGAAAATTTGATAGCTATTATTGAAAGTTGAAGAATCTTGCTTTCTCAAGTATTCATATCATATATCTTTTGCTTGTTTTCAACTGAATTGCAGGAGCAATACATTGGAAGAGTATGATACTTATGTGTTAGTTAGTCTAGCAATGTATCACTGATGCTTATTGATCAACAATCTAGCAATGTATTAAACACCTGATCAACAATTTGCTATTTACCGATGCTTGCTGTTAATCTAGCAATGTATTGTTTGAGCAATACATTGGAAGAGTATGTTTGTTAGTCTTTTATGTGTACTGTAGATCAATGGTGACTTGCACATTTAAAAGAGAGTTCTTTTTCTTTGTTTTATATATTAAAAAAATTAACTTCTATGTCTATCATTTAATAAGCTTACCATGGGATTCAAAAACCACAATGAAACTAGATTCTCGTCTGAAGACTAAAGACTCTGAATTTACTATTCAAGTCTTGCATTTAATAAGTTATAGAAATTCCTTAAAATGTACTTACATAGAACAGGAAACCATAGATATTAAAATTAGATTGGGCTGACGCGTCCAACTCAAAAACCAAGGAATGAGAACCTTGGTGGTCTCATTCACTTTGATTAGAAATGCAAATGCACAGACTCTTGCATGACAGGGACACAGATATGGGCATTTATAATATAATGTGGTATGGGCAATGTAAATATAGCAATGCAACAAACAATCTCAGGATGACTTGGGGACGATACTAGGAATGACAATCCTTGCTTCAATAAACACATGTGAATTTAATTTCTTCTGCTAACATCTTTCAATTTACACTCAATGACATCAGCATGCGAGCAGAATGAAGAATAGGAAATATCCTTAGAAGTTAGAAGAATAGGAAATACACTCAATGACATACATGTCATGCTTAGAAGTTAGAACCAAATACCCTTACAAATTGCAACATGAAGAATTGCATAATGAAGAATAGGAAAGAGAATCGCAGAATGAAGAACAAATACCCTGACAACACTACAAAAAAATAGGGTATCACCAACGGACAAAATCCATTAGTAATACTCAAAAATCCGTTGGTAATATATTATCAACGGATTATCTGTTGGTAAATACGTCGGTGTTGACCATGCTAGGTATTATCAACGGATATTATTATATCCGTTGGTAACACCAACGGAAAATATTATCCGTTGGTAACACCAACGAAAATATACTTTGTTGGTGATGCCAACGGAAATAATATCCGTTGGTGATACCAACAGATTATACTCCGTTGGTAACACCAATGGATATCATCTCCGTTGGGAATACCAACAGAGATATCCGTTGGTATTACCAATTGACATTCGTTGGCAATACATTTTATAATTAAAATATTCATATCTATATGAATTTTCATTATTTATGTATACAACCTAGAAGGCAAATCACACATCAAATTTCTTATTACCCAATCACAAATATATATATATACATACAACAAATCAAGAAAAAAACTCATATTTTCATAACCAAATAATAGTGTTGTTTTCATAACCAAAACAACTTAGTACCAAGCATCTACAATTGAGTATATTATCAAACAAATACAAACTTTTCTTAAAGTCAAATCTTCCCTAACATCAACCGAATTGTGTAGTGCAAAATCATAACCAACATACAAATCTTAACCAAATACAAATCCATTATCAACAAAATTAACAACCAACATGAAAATCATAACCCAAATGGAGGTGGAAGTGGAGGTACTTGCATCTGCAATATTTTTTGTTGTTGCTGCTGCTCACTAAATGATAGTTGATGCTGAAGAAATTTAGACTGAGACTGGCCTTGAATCCGATTTATCTGTATACTCGGATGAAAAGTTTGTGGAGATTGAGGTTGACTATTCTGTACAACCTCACTTGCTAGAATAGAAGATGTTCTGCTAGTTATGTTTGGAGTTTGCTGGAATTGCAACATTTGAGGTGATATGTGCTTCGTAGCATCCACGGTCCTTGTTTGCTGAAGTCCTGCTGCGGCCATTGCCTGGTACATATCAGGTTGAGAACCAAGTATTGGAGTGTCAAACCTTGGCTGCATCTACATCCAAGGTGTAATACCCATACCTTGAAATCTCAGTGACTGAAATCTAGGATTTCCACCATTTCGGAGCCACATCAAAGGCGAATTCAGACTGATATCATCATCTTTTCCAGCTAGTTTATTGGAAACAATTTTAGACGGAGCATGTCAGTGCAACACTAGAAGAAATTAATCTACAAACAACATTACAATTGAAAATTTGGTGAAGGCTTGTCAATTATTAATAGTTATTTTTCTACATGCAGAATAAAAAAAGAAAGCATACCGTGGAGAGAAGGCAATCCACTAGGCCATGGACGCTTAAGCCTAAAAGGAAAAGGGGATGGATACATTGGAAAGGTTGTTAGAGGTTCAATTTCCCAGAGTGAGACCCTTGGCTATCTCTGTCCAGCTGTTGACTCATCCCAGCCAACCTGCATCAAGAAAATTGAGCTTAGATAGTCCTGATAGCAGCAAATCTTTACATCTTCAAGCAATCAGTTTTGCAGAGCTCATACAATAGACATAAATATGAAAAAAAAAATATTTCACTTAGAAAGGATTTCACTTTAAATAGGAAATTGGAGAATAATTTACCTTCACAGAGCGCCAATGGGAATTTGGCCAATTAACAGGGTCAATATTGTCTATCCATGTTATTGTGCCCATGTATCTGTCAAATCAAAAAAGTAGCCATCACGAGTCACAGTTTCAATAATGTTGAGATAGCTTAAAACATGTGCATACAGCAACAACAAAGATCAGATGAGAGAAGATTATCAACAAAGAATAAAAATACTTGATCAAGCAATTACAAGGAATATGCTTAGAGCCAAAATTACTATGAGAGGGAGAATGAAGTCAAACTTTACCGCCTAACACTGTTTCTTTTTACATATGTTTCATCAAGGCTCTGCTTTGATTTCACAGCATGCTGCAATTTCTATTCCTTTGCAGACCTTGATGCTTCATGCTATGGCTTTCTCCCATAGTGATGTTGCAAAACTTATTGGCCCACTCCTAAAGCTTCGTCAAGCTTGTTGTCATCCTCAAGTTGGGAGTTCTGGTCTATGCTCATTACAACAAAATCCTTTGACCATGGAAGAGATCTTAGATGACAGTAGGATGCTAAATTAATATCATTATATCCATTAATCACGTTTTAATTGTAAAGTGGCTCTTAATCTAATATTATCCTTGTAGGTTCTTATTGGAAAATCTAAAATTGAAGGAGAGGAAGCTCTGCGAAAAATTATTAGCTCGTTAAATGGTCTAGCAGCAATAGCTATAATTGAGGAGGATGCAAAAAAGGTAGTATCACTGAATAGAGAAGCATTGGCCTTAGCTGATGAAAAGTATGGTGGTCCTCAGATGAGCTTAAACGTAAAATTGAACAAGCTCTCTCCAGATTTGCTCAAAGTGCAGGATTATCAAGAGTTTCATCAAGGTATGTTTAGTTCAATTGTTGTGCAAAATTATTCTTTTAATCTAAAGGTAGAATATGATTAAAAAATACCTTAAATTGCTATTTTTTACTTTACTCAACTAGTTATTAATCCTTGAACAATGCTTTCATTAATTACTCTAGATAATTATCCCGGATACTGAGTATTGTAGTTATTCCGGTCTAAGACAGTGGATCTATTGTAATCTTATTTATTGGGAGACAAATATCACCTAATTTATATGGGGAGCTAAATGAGTTTCTAAGTAATTCAATCAACCTAAATAGCACAGAGAATAGTGTGATTAACATATTTATCCCTCTAAGACTCTAAGTTGGAGGTCTTGACTAACACAAAAGCTGAAAAAATAAACCAGTGCAATATGTGTTTGTAGGATCCTAAATAGCATAGTCTAGGAAGCATATCTTTCCTCAAAGTTGGAGATTCTCACAATACAAAGGCCAGCATACTCTTCTCATCCCTTCAAGAAAGTAATAAATAGTCTATCTTTGTTATGTCCATAACTATTCCTAGTGGAGGACAGTACCTTGATTTGATCAGGGAAAGTTTACCAGTAGATTATATAATGCTTGTCAGATATGCTACTTTCAGTAGACTATTTTATTCCCAGGATTTACAAACTAGTAATTCTTTGTTTGTGAAATATCATTTTGCATTATTAGCTAAAGAGGGATAAAACTCATTGCCATAAACTAGTACACTGTATTAGTTGAAAAAAATATTTTTTTGATAGATGTGTTGGCTATAGAGAATCTTCATGTCTTGGTTCCAAGTTCCAAGCCAAATGCAATTCAATTTTAATGCTCAAACAAAGATCTAGACATTCTACAAAAGGGTGTTGATAATCTTGGGACACCTTTTTCTTTTTATCTGAGGATCTAACAGTTAAAGGCTTTACCTTCATCAACTGAAGTTCTTCCGTTAATGAAGCATTGGAAAGAGATAGTTAATATACATTGTTTTTCTCTAGCTCCCATCATTATAGTCATTAATAACAATGTTTGCTTTTCTCTAGCTCCCATCATCAGTACATTGCAAGCATAAGTTTGCATTGAGTAAGAACTTAGAAAATGACAGTGTTAGCTTCTATCTCAGGGTGTCAAAAACCAAATTAACAAAAAAAAATGCACCGGTACCAGAACCATTACCGAAATCGAATTTTTCTTGCTTATAACTACTAACAATGAGATGGTCCATAACTTCATATAGCAATAATAATATTATTGGAAGCCTAACATGTTATTAGTTTATCAAAGATCATAATTCTTCGAAAAAGTATTTGAAGACTGCTCCACATACCTTCTTAATCCTCCATAAATCTGTCTCGATCAAGAATGTTCTCTCTATTTCCCTGTATGTTATCTATATAATACATTAAAAAAACCAAAAAGCAAGGAGTTACCATCAGTGCTGCCGGTACAGGTATGACAAAATTGATATAATATATGTTTTTGGGGAGAATAAACACGTTTAGAATGGCATTTATAGCAACACTTACGCTTGCATGACAAACTTAGTTTCCTCCATTGGAAACTATCATGAAAGGAAGAAGACAGAAGAGTAGCCAACATTGGATCCACTAGAGAAAATATGAATTGAAAATCATTGAATTGAAAATCCAACAAACAGAAATATAGAATTAGATACTCAAGTCCTTAGATGGTTGATTCATAACATGTAAGGACTTTGAGATCGTCTCTTGTGGTATCAATATTTTGATGAATGAGAAGAAAGGTTTTATCTTGGAATTGGTATTCCAGTGGAAATATATTAAGTTTCTTTCCTACCACACTACCATAGGATCAATGATGAGATTTTGTTATTTCAAAGGGTCTAACTACATCAATGCTGTTGGGCTTCTCTGCCTATGCAACAAAAAGATAACTGTGTAGATGTCATTCTATAATCTACATCAGAATCATTTTCAACTTTACTTTCAAACGCATTTCAATCGTAGATTGTAAAGAAGCAACTTGATACCTTCTTGTAATTCCAATTCCTCTGATGAAAAAATTAACCACAATACCTTCTTGTAATTCCAATTCCTCTGATAAAGAAGCAGTTGAAGACACTCCACAACGTTGTAACCCAGCTAGAGGCATTAGACGGGGATCATCCCATCCATCTACCCATTTTTCTATCACTAAGCGATTTAGCTGTAATAGAAGAAAACATAGCAGAAAAGTTACAAGTTGATCATGAAATAGGTAAATACACCTCAATTATCCTGGACTACAAAACAACAGACCTTACCCTTAGACATGATTGTATTCGAAATGTTAAATCGTGAATATTCCTAGACATAAGGCTGATAAAGGTCTAGAGCAAGTAACAACCAATAGTATGAAGGACGGCGGATCTCAAACTCTAGTGTGCATAGCTACAAAGAAAACAAAAAAAGTTAATAGCAAAGAAAGTAAATGACATGTATAACCAGTTTATGTCACTACAAGCTCAAATAAAGAATAAATTATGGATCACAAACTAAACCTTTAATTGACATGATTAAATAGCTAGATGAACATTTTAACACCTAGTCCATTCTATCTTGAAGATTCTACTCACTATTTTATATCATGATTGTTATGAGAACAAAGCATTAAAAACAAAAACTAAAGCAACACGAAAATTTTCTTGGTTAGCAATGCAGTAATAGACTCCACTGCATACAATTTCTAGTCGTATAAAAATAGATGGGACGTTTAGCCAACAAGCGAATAAGAGAATACTATGCCATTACCATCGAATAGTTGAAAATACCATAAAACTTGTTGCAGACAATTCAAAGAATTTAGAAGCAGCACTTACTGAATGAGTAACATTTTACGGAGAATCCACAATACAGTGAGAGAAGTCATAACTAGGATATATACACCATTTATCACTAGCATAAGGATGGGGAGTAAACTGCAGAGTACACCCAGCATATAGATTAGTTACTCAGAATCCAAAAATGTGAACGAGTGTTTCAGCAAAGCATCCCACCTTAATGTGGTATCACTACTAGAAACTTGGTCTTCAACAACGGCTATCAGCAACGGCCGCTCAAGCCGTTGCTATTTGCAACGACGTTCTTACGGCCGCTCGAGCCATTGCAGATATTTGTATCTGCAACGGCATTCTAACGGACACCCGAGCCGTTGCTGATTATTTTAATTATCAGCAATGGCTTTCTGACGGAAAGGCGAACCGTTGCTGATATTTTAATTATCAGCAACGGCATTCTAACAGACAAGTGAGTCGTTGCTGATGATAACTTATTAGCAACGGCTTTCTAACGGGCGAGTGAGCCGTTGCTGATAAGTTTATATAGGGCACCGGTCGCGCCCAACCCTTCTTCCTCCCGCTGTTGCCGCCGCCGCTGCTGCTCTCGCCTCTCGCCGCCGCTGCCGCTGCTGCCGACGCCGACGATGCCTCTTCCTCCTCCCGCTGCTGCCGACTTGTTCAGGTATGCCTCGCCGGCCGGCCGTCTCTTCCCGTTGCGGCCGGCGGGAATCAATCCGACCGAAACCCTATTTCTAGGGTTTCAGCCGGCGGCGGTCGGCCGATGGCCGCCGCTGGACCTTGTACAGTGGCCGGACAATGTGTCCGGCCACTATACGCCGGCGCCGGAGGGTGGACTCCGGCGCCGAAATTTATAATTATATATATATATATATTATATTGTTTTATAATTGTTAATTAATTGTTTAGATTAATTGTTTAATTTGTTAGATTAATTATTAGGGTTTAGATTAATTTCGGACGCGCGTCGGAATCGTCCACTTCGGACGCGCGCCGGAATCGTCCACTTCGGACGTGCGCCGGAATCGTCCACTTCGGACGCGCGCCGGAATCATCCACTTCGGACTCGCGCCGGAATCGTCCACTTCGGACGCACGCCGGAATCGTCCACTTCGGACGCGCGCCGAAATCGTCCAATATGGACTCGAATTGTCTCGAAACATTTTTGGATCGGGAGACTGTCACTCTGCATCTATATACCAAAGGATTTGCACCAAGATATTTTCTATGGACTTGTCACGGGGAGTCACGCGAAGTCGGGACGTCGAGCAATCCTGTCGTTCAGACATATGGTGAATCTTCCTCTGCTGGTGCTTCTTCATCCAGTCAATGTAATCCCTATAGAACTATGATACTTGATAGTCTTGGGGGTCAATTCAGCCTGAATGATAATGTTGATCGGCCAGTTCTTCAGACATCAGTCCCACCAGATACTACAGCGGTTGATATCACAGAAGTAGGGGCTGCGGTAGAGATTGAATTACCGAATAAAGAAGCTGCAAAATTTTACGAGATGTTGAAAGCTGCCGATGAACCTTTGTATGAGAATTGTCCTAAATACTCTATTCACAACGATCAAGAATTGGAGAGATTACGGAATCGTGATTTCCCTACTTGGATTCAGACTTACAGCAAAGATCACAGAGCTGAAATAGATGAAAGAATATTTGAGTTTGTTAGTGGACCGTCGCGACTTGTGTCGTGCTATAGCGGATATTTTGTTAACGGGTATAAATTTCACACGGTTGAATATTCATTTACAAAGAAGACAATGAATGCTGGGGTCTGCGTGAAAGGGACAACCTATGTTGAATGTGATATGGATTTTTATGGACTGGTGGAAGAAGTGATAGAGTTGAACTACTTCGGCTTGAAATCAGTGATCCTATTTAGATGTCATTGGTTCGATACAACAGAAAGGGGCATGAAAGTTCATCCAAAATACAAACTTGTTGAGGTTAATTACAAATCGAAATTGGCAGCAAATGAGCCTTTTATATTGGCATCACAAGCCGAACAAGTATATTACGCGAAGTATCCGGCTCGAAATAAAGATAGAGCAGATTGGCGTGTAGTTTGTAAGACAAAAGGTAGAGGAAAAATTAATCCGATAGTAGGAGAAAATGATTCTCCTGGTTTCTATCAAGAAGATGATCTTCCTGCTGTGGATCATATTATTCCAATACTCGAGGATGCAGACACAACGTCAATTCAATTAGAAGTTGAATATGCTGATGAAGACGATCATGAAATTGAGGAAGCTGGAGATGAAGAAGATGAAGAAGAGGAAGAAGAGGAAGAAGAAGAAGAATTCGAAGACTATTATTCAGATGATGAGGAATAATTATAAAGTATATATTTTATTAAATATATCTCTACTATTTATACAATAATCTGATTATATGTCTGTTCGACAGATATGTCTGGTCGTGGTTATCGATGCAGGAGAGCTTCGGAGTCTCCGATCGGTGAGACTCCAGCACTTACTCATGCTGCTGATCCTCCTGTTGCTGATCCTCATGAGGATGATACTGCCGAGGCTAGTACATCCAGACGCAGGCGGCCACGCGGGCCGAACAGGTGGCAGCCTCCACCAGCCACAGAGTCACGTAGATTGATTAGCGTGATTGGGGAGCGGTAATATATCATGAATTATGAATCATTACAAATTCATTATATCATAATATAATATTAAAATTTATTTTTGTTGCGCAGGTTCAAGCAAGAAGAAGTGTCGAGGTGCATTTTTTCTACTATTCGACGATACATGCACGGGGCATGGCCTACGTGGTCTCATGTGCCTAGCGAGCACGTCGACATGTTATGGCGCGAGTTTGAGGCACGTATTTTTTTTTTTTTTTACATGCATGATGATATATTAATATTGGTACTGATATTATTATTTTGCAGGCTCGCTATACATGGGCCGAGGACCATAGGCCCTTCATTTACGCTGCCTGGGAGGCTATTTTCCGGGCAAGGTACAACAGGCAGCTGGGGCAGGCTCGGTCCCAAGCGATGGCCCATGCTGGGACCACTAACATCGCGGAGACTCGGGAATACGGCCCCGGCTGGATTACTTCGGATATATGGGACCAGCTCGTGGGGATATGGTCGACGGATCGATGGCAGGAGGTTTCTCGGAATGCGGCTAGAAATCGCATGTCGGGGGGAGCAGCGCGTCACACCGGCGGCTCTGTTGCATTTGCAGTGCACGTAAACCGTATGGTAAGTATATCTTTTAATTATATATTTTATTTGTTATTATGTGTACTAATTAATGTATTTGTTTTGTAAATATAGACGACGGTGTCGGATGACGGGAGTGTCCAGCGACCCTCCCCGATGGCGGTGTTTGAGCGGACTCACCGTCGAGCACATGGGACGGGGGAGTACATCGACAACCGCGCTGCATACATTATGGTAATTATATATTTGTTTAAATTATTCATTATATATTTATAATTTAAGTTTTATGATAAATATTAAACAAAAAATCAAACTCGAGTAGGAGACCTACAGCCAGACGGTGGTGCAGCGCGGGGGTACACCCGAGGACTTTGACGCAGCATCGTGGGTCGAGGCCGCAGGTGGCTGGGACCATGGCCGCGTATATGGCTTCGCAGATAGTGGTCATGCGCGAGCCGTGCTAGGGCCACTTGGGGCACCGACCCCTCCGGTCGCTGGTGAGCGGCCGTCCACCTCTAGATCCAGTTATGATCATAGTAGCAGAATAAGGACTCTAGAGGAGACGGTCGCGCGTCAGACTCAGATGATGGAGGAGATGCATGCTATGCTACGCAACATGTCAGGTCATCCCGAAGCAGGCATCTCTTCGGCATCATCTAATCCATCGTCCTCGAGTCAGTCCACGCCGGTGTACACTCAAGCACTCCAGACCCCGCCATATGGTCCAGACCATCCTCCATCGTGATCGTGAGATTTTTTGTTTGGATATTAAACTTGTTACTGAGATATTGAACTTGTTTAACTTATTTTGTTTGGATATTGATACTTCAATTTTGCATTTGAATTGTTTTTATACTATCGTGGATAATTATCAATATAAATATAATTATTTTGATGTATATCTTGGTGTGTTTGTGATGTGTGAATGAATGTGTGTATGAGGGTATGGGTGTGTGAGTTATGTATCAGATAATGTATCAATGTATCAATGGAAATTTTAAATTTTAAATTTTTCTGTTTGCAGGTGTACATCATCAGCAACGGCTTTCCCACGGCCGTCCGTGGGAAAGCCGTTGCTAAAAGTGTATCGAAAGTCGTTGCTGATGACCTACAGCAACGGCTTAGCGACGGGGTTTTACTAACGGCGTTGTTATGGACTCGTGGCCGTTGCTATTAATGTTATCAGCAACGACTCCGGGTCTATGGCAAAACCGTCGCTGATAATATTTTTAGCGACGGCCCGAGTGGCCGTTGCTGATAATGTTTTGAGCGACGGCCCGAGCGGCCGTTGCTGATCCGTTGCTAAGTTATCAGCAACGCGACTTTCTATCACGGCTCTATTGCAACGGCGCGGCCGTTGCTGATGCTCTTCAGCAACGGCTCAGCAACGGCATTAGCCGTTGCTGATGCCCATTTTTCTAGTAGTGTATGCTATCAAATCATACATATTCTTATTATCACTCTGCATATCTTATTTCAGTCTGAGTGTTGCCTTGCCCTCATCAATCAAGCCCCTTCTCATGTCTTCAAACAACTTTAATGACTCTGCAATCGGCCTATCCCTCCATGGGCTATTCATTTGCTTCTCCCTATACTCGACTTCTTCAGGGGTCTATGAAGAAAAGTGAAAAACAGGAAAGACTTGGTCACATTATTAATATACTATGCAGACATACTAATTATAATTGAGTGCTTCATAGAAAATCTGTAAAAAAGTATACAGCAAACCTGATGATCAACATAAGCTAGACCTTTTCTTATCAGCTTCACTGCTAAATCATATAATTCTTGAGGGTAGTCACTGGTGTGGGTAACCTTATATAAGAAAACACATGTAAGATTATGTTTAATAGGACAAAAATACCGACCTTGAAAGGCTGCCAACCCATCCATTGGACGATTTCTTGGATATGCTCAATGTATTATCGTTTTTCAGCCTCAGGATTGGTATCATCAAATCTAGAAGACAGAAATGTGTATAAAAAATCATAATCATGATTTAGGGATCTGTACATACTAGAGTACTAATGGAGAACAATAGTATCCGAAGAACCTAAGTCCTATTTCTCATGCTGATTACCCAAACAAAGTTATGTACTCTTATTTCAAAGTGCTCAAACTTTAGATATAAATAAAATAAATAGCAAAGTATAAATCACTTAAAAAGGTTGATCAGAACAACTAAAATGGGAAGGCAGAAATAGAAAATGGGAAGTTGCAATGTAACAAAACTAACACTACCTGATGGAGAAAAGAAAACCATCTCCTTACCCCAGGTAACTTGATGTGCTTTCTTATCTTAGATGTGCATTTGTTTTATTACGCAAACATTTCCCTTTTTGACCAACCTAGTTGGAGAAATTAACCATGATTGAGAGAAATTAAACATTTGCTCGCTTACCTTTCCACGCACAGGAAGGTCAAACCAGCACCAGAAGATAAGGTGAGATTAGCCGATCACAACATCGGATTTGTTGCAAGGGGAGGTGTCGCCAGGGACGGGAGATGATAAGTGGTCGTCGAGGGAGGGAGAGCAGCGTTGCAAGGGGAGGTGTCACCGGGGGCGGGAGATGAGAAGTGGTTGCCGAGGGAGGGAGAGCAGCGTTTCAAGGGGAGGTGTCACTGGGGGCTGGAGATGAGAAGTGATCGCTGTGGGAGAAAGGGAGACGAGAAAGGTGTCGCCGGTGTTGCAAGGGGTGTCGCCGGAGGCGGTAGACGAAAAGGGGAGGTGTCGTCGCGAGAGGAGATTGAGGAGAGAAAGGGAGGCACGGGGAGAGAGGGATCGCGCGGGGAGTTTGTCGGTTGCACGGATTTTGTCGGGTGTAGAGAGAAGGCATTAGGGATTTTGTCGCGCGGGTTGATTGAAAAAAATAGGGCGCGAAATATTATTTTGATCGATGAGGGAAAATATTTGGTCGGCTGAAGGAAAAAATTATAGATTAATTTACCAACCGATTTTTTTATCCGTTGGTAATTTTGTTGGTAATACCAACAAATCGAATCTGTTGGTAACAACTCCGTTGGTGATGCTATGTTTTCTTGTAGTGCAAGAGCAACATAAGACCATTGCTATCAAGAGAAAAAACCCTTACAAGAGTAGAATGAAGAATGAAGAGGCGCTCATAGATGGCATCAGCTATGAAGAATTGCACATAGAATCGCAGAATGAAGAATCGAAGAATGAGGCGCTCATAGACCGCATCGACCGAAGACAGCAACAAAGATCGAAGAATCGTAGAATGAATCACGGAGAAGGTGAAGCGACAAAGAAATCGCAGACTGAATTGACGAAGAAATCGTGGTATCAGAGAAGAAATCATAGAAAAAGAAGAACCCCAAAAGAGAGAGAGGCAAACCTAGGCGAGTTCGTGGCAAGGGAGGTGTCACCTCTAAGGAGGCGAGCACCATCAGATTCGTCGCAAGGGGATGTGTCAGCATCGCGAGGCGAGGCGAGGCGTCGCAGGGGAGGCAAGGCATCGACGTTGGCATCACGAGAAGGGGAAGGATTCATCGGGGAAGAGGATCTCAGGGGAGGCAAGGCATCGGCGTCGGCATCGCGAGAAGGGGAAGGGTTCGTCGGGGCAGAGGATCACAGCGAAGGGTTTAGCGACATGAGGAGTACTTTGTCGGCTGGGAAATGGGAAATAGGCGCGTTTGAGAATAAAAGAGCGCGGATTTTAGTTGAATTAGAGGGGAAAAAATATTGAACGGCTGAAATAAAGGAGGGAAATAAAAAATAAATAAATTTATAAATTTGTAGGTTGAATTATCAACGGATTAATTATCCGTCGGTAATTTTGTTGGAAATAACAATAAAATAACTCTGTCGGCAATAGATCTGTAAGTGAAAGTCTATTTTGAAACTCTGCATCCTAATTTTGGAGATAAAAGCACTCATGCCATATAAACATGTGTCTAGTGTCTGCATCATGCAACCAAAAGCAATGAGATCATTCCTCCACAAAATGCTAATATTGATCCGACAAATAGCACATATATAAAATAAACAATTTAACAATACGTAATACTAATATTCTACACATGATAAATTCATCAATTACTAGATGTCTATAAATGATAGCATATACATTTATATCTATAGACACACAGCTCACACAATTGTCTAGTATAACACATGTATTCTCATAAATATTAATATGCTCATGAATCAAGCAAGCACGTAAAAAGAGATTTGTTAGGGATCTAAATGTATATATGTTGTCTCTATGAGATATAGAGGGGACTACCATAATGGTATTCAATTTTCCCCTTATTTTGCACATGGTATCAGAGCCGTCGTCAATCTCGACACCGTCGTCACATCACGAACTCTGAGATTTACTGGCCAGCCATGCGCAGCGCTGCCACCCTTGTCGTGCGTCGCGATCTGCCATCCCTGCCGCGACATCTATCTCGCTACTTCAGCGAGCCCTTGGACGAGAGGAGAAGGCGCCTTCCGCCCTCTCGCGCTCCAAGTCTCTCCAGGCGCTTGCTCGCGGCTTTATCAACCCGAGTATCTTCAGGCGATCGCCTCTTATAGCCGCATCTCTAGGCCGCGACACACCGCGATTTCACGACTTCATCTCAAATCGGGACTGCTCCAAATCGCGACATCCTCAAGCTACGACTTCTCCAAATCGCGATTTTCTCAAGCTGCGGCTTCTCAGGCGCTCGCCCCGCCTCTCAAATCCGCCGATCATCTCCAGCAGCTTCATCATTGGCAGCGATCAAGACCGCCGGCTGCTCTCTACTTCGCGGTGCGATCAATTTCCTCAAGCAAGCGCCAAGGCCCTCTTCTTCTCACGAATCAATCTTGCGGCTGCACTATCTTTTGAAGCATCTCTCTCTCGCTGCTTCAAATCATCAAATCAAGCCCCACACCTTCTCCAAGCACGGCCACAGACTCACTGAGAACAAGACAAGTCAATATATTATTATTTTTAAGACTCTGTACGGATTTGGTCAAGCACAACCTTCCAAACCTATGGCTAGTATTACTGTAGATGAATACGATCGATTATTTAAGTTCCAGACTACTCAGAGTTCTCAGTCACAACAACCAATCTCTGTCTTTGTTCATGGAGGTACTCCTACCGCATGCATAATTCATCCTTCTGGTGCACACTCTTGGATTTTAGAGTCTGGAGCATCTGATCATATGTTTGGCAATCTTTCTATTTTCTCCAGTTTAATCACCCCTACTTGTAGTACTAGTGTTACTCTTCTTGATGGGTCCTTCTCATCAGTAAAGGGTATCGGTCATGTGTCACTAACATCATCTTTACCGCTTACAAATGTTTTCTATATTCCACAATTTTCTTTGAGTTTACTCTCTATTAGTACACTCACACGAGATTTACATTGTTCTGTTACCTTTACCTCTGACTCTGTTCTTATCCAGGATTCTCGGACTGGCAAGGTGATTGGCACAGGGCATAAGTCTCGAGGACTGTACCAACTGGCAGTGCCACAATCTTCTGCCTTGGTGGTCGATTCATCGCCACTGCAGATTCATAGTCGATTAGGGCATCCCCACTTGCAGAAATTGAAGAAGATGTGTCCTAGTCTATCCTATATTTCGAGTCTTCAATGTGAGTCTTGTCAACTAGGTAAACATTCTCGGTCTTCTTTTCCACAAAGTGTCAATAAACGTGCTTCGACACCTTTTTCCCTTATTCATTTTGATGTTCGGGGTCCTAGTCGTGTCCCTTCTAAGCTGGGTTTCAGATACTTTGTCACTTTCATAGATGATTATTCTTGTATGATATGGTTATTTTTTATAAAAGATAGATCTGAACTCTTCCATGTATTCTCCACGTTTTATGCCAAAATAAAAACTCAGTTTGGCATTCCTATTCGTGTGTTGCGTATTGATAATGCCAAAAAATATTTTTCACATGCCTTTCAGACTTTTTTCTCTACTCATGGTCTTCTTCACCAGTCTTCATGCCCTCATACACCTCAGCAGAAAGAGATTGCAGAACGAAAGAATCGTCATCTTGTTGAGACGGCTCGTACCCTTTTATTGCACTTGGGTGTACCATTGCGATTTTGGGATGATGTTGTTCTCACTGCTTGTTATCTTATTAATAGGATGTCATCTTCCATTCTCCATGACCAAATTCCTTTCACTATTCTCTTTCCATGGGACCCCCTATATAGTATACCACCTCGTGTGTTTGGTTGTACTTGTTTTGTCCACCATCTTTCCCCAAGCAAGGACAAGCTATCTCCCAAGTCCATAAAATGTGTTTTTCTTGGTTTATTCTCGTCTTCAGAAAGGGTATCGTTGCTACTCACCCGAGTTAGGTCGTCCTTGTTGGCTTTAGGTTTTCAACCTTAGACATAATCTCGGTTTTGATGGTTTTGATGATAACAAACATGGGACTAATGATTTTATCGAGAATATGTTTTAGGTTCCATATCAATTAGCGTTCGATGTCCTCGATCGAAAATATCGAAAGAAATCGGAAAGCGGAAGGACATTGATCATCGCGCTCGGGTTCGTCGCAGAAGTTTCTCGAAGATCGACGAGTGCACCAAAGTCGCATTGGACGGGCTCAAAGATCACATGAAAACTCTCCAAGATGATGCTCGTTGAAAGCCGTAACCCAGAGACAAAGTGCGGAAGAAAATAGACTGAAAAATAAGTTTTAGCCTAAATTGGTCGATCGGCCGGTCGACCGAATAGGGTAAGGTATAAGGCAGTAGCCTTATCGATCGACCGAACACTGCCTAAAAGACGTAGTGGCTACTTCGATCGACCGGTCGGTTGACCGACAAAGGCCCAAAATAGGCAGTAAGCTTGGCGGTCGACCGACCTAAGGATAGCCAAAGACGCAAAGCACGTCGGTCGACCGATGAGTCGATCGGAAATCATGGATCGAGAAATTTACGTCAAGCGGTCGACCGCCCACAGGGAGAGGAGCACGGTTGAATGACCGGTCGACCGACCATTCGACCGGTGGTCTGCAACGGATAGTTTTCTATCCGTTGAGCAGTCGTTTCTTCACGAGTATTCTTACAGAAATTATTGAGTATTCAAAGGGAAGATCTAAGCCTTCCAAACGATCAATTGCAGTGCGCCCTATTTTCTTTCCGCGACAACCTTTCTCAAGCGCCAACTGCTGCTTCAACTCGGGTTTTTGATCAAGCTCATCCCTTGACGAGTTGAAGGTGCCAAAGGCTTGCAAAGGAGCTTTTATTATTGGTGTATTCTTAAGCTCTTTTGATTGTAAATTTTATCTGTTATTTAAACTATTTTTGGATTTGTGTCTGTGTAAAGACCTAGGTTGTTAGGTCTTGTTTGTGAAGTGGTATCCTTGGTGTAGAAGGAGTAAAGCCACTTGTGTATACTTAGTATTTACTAGGATTAGTTTAGTTGTCCCTTAGGGTTGAGGTGGAAGAGGGCTCTCGATAAGAAGGTGGAGACTTCCGGGTGTGGAAGTACCTTAGATCGAGAGTGTGTATCTTCAAGTGAAAAGTCCTCTGTATAAGTAAACGATTAAAATCGGATTTAGGCTAATCAATTTAGTAAACATACTATTCACCCCCCCTCTAGTGTCGTCATTTTGCCCACAATTGGTATCAGAGCGGGTTCGTAGCTTGAGATTTCACCATCCATTCTACACGTTGTCTCGATCTTAAAATGACTCTAGAGTCGGCAGCGTCTTCACCCCCTAGGTTCGATGCCTCGAACTTTGGTCTATGGAAATCTAGGATGTACACCTCTCTAAAGACCCAAGGTTTAGGTATTTTTAAGATGGTAAAAATCCAATATGTTGAACCTAAGGAAAATATAAATGCATGGACCTAAGAATAAATTGATATGTTTAAATTAAATGCTAAAGCTACAAATTGTATATTTTGTTCTTTGGATGATAAGATTTTTGAAAAGATCATGCATTGCACTTCCGCTTTCGATATTTGGGCTTGCTTGAATATGCTTTATGATTATGCAAAAACTGAGGAGCTTACTACTTTCAATGAAGGAGGTGATGACAATTGTCATACCTCTAGTCCTAATGAAGTTTTTGTTGCCCAAAGCACTTCTAGCCAAAGAAGCACAAGCAAGAATCAGAAAAGAAAACTTAGGTGCTTCCTTTGCCAAGAGAAGGGACACAAGAACAAAAATTGTCCACTCTTGAAGAAGAAATCCAAAAAGAAGTGTGTTTCCTCATCCATATCTCAAACAAGTGAAGCCTCTTCTAGACATGACGATGAAGCTACATCAAACGTTTGTCTCATGAGTCTTCGAGTTGAGGTATATTCTCCATCTTCTAGTCATGTTCAAAATATTAATGATAGTGATTCTAGTAGCTCTAAATCCTTTGACATGTCTTATAAAAAACTACTAGAAGAAAGCAAGAAAATGTATGCCATACTTGTAAAAAAGAACAAGGAAAATAAGAAATTGAAGAAAGAAAACTTAAATTTTAGTTCTCAATTGCATGAATGCAAATTAGAAAATGAGAAAATGAAATCTAGTTCTTTTAATTCTTGCCATGATGATATGAAACTTGAGATTAAGGATTTGAAACATAAAAATGAAAATTTAAAGAATGAAAATAGCATGCTAAAAATTCAATTGCATGCTATTCAAAGATCAATGAATGATTTGAAAAGTGAGGTTATCTTATTGAATAAGAATGTAAATGAATTCAAAAATACTTTATCTACTAAGAACACAAGAATAAAAAATACATATGTAAAGAATGTCAATGTTCATAATTATTCTCATGTTAGGCATTCCACATTTAAACCTCATATTCAAAATAAAAATATTTCATTTAAGAATGCTTATACTCATCATGTCTCACATGTCACTACAAAAAAAATAAGAATTTGTGGCAAAATTTTCGAGTGACCAACAACAATTGACCACAAAAGGTGTAATCTGCAACGAAATTTATGGTAAAATTATTTTTGTGGTTAAAAGTATAAGTTCGAACAATTTGCGATAATATTTTCAATTTTGCCATTATGTTTGCCACTAACAATTGAGTCAAAGTTCAAAATTTATAATTTTTTAAATTTATGACAATAAATTTTGCCACTGATTCAAAATATTCTACAGTACGTGGCAAGCGTTTGCGACAAATATTTTGCCACTAGGTTGTCACGATATTTTGTGGCAAGCGTTTGCGATAATATTTTTGTCACAACTTTGTCACGATATTCTATGGCAACTACTTGCGATAATATATTTGCCATGGTCATAAAACTATTTAACGTGGCAAATAACACGTGTCATAGATGGTAAAATAATTAAAAAAAATAAAAGAATTGACAAAAATTTAGAAGGGTATTTTTGCCCACTCACACACACATTTGAATACGTGCCTCAATAATTTTTTCTATCATTTCTATACTTTTTGCTTTTATTTTCTTTACCTCTCTCATGCTCTCTGCTGCCTCTCCCCTCTCTTCCGTTACCACTCTTTGCCCGAAATCTGAATCGGGTTCTTCTCCTCACTTATGCGGCTCTTCTTCTCCTCACCGTGAGGTCGCAGCTCTCTTTCTCCTCACCGTCGGTCCGCCAGTCGCTATCGCCGCCTACAGCGAGGCCCGATTCGACGTCTGGGGCGCGCATCACGATCCAAGTTGGCGTCGTCGCCTACGAGGCCACTCGCCTCATCCTCATCCAGATCCTCCTCATCTCCAAGGGCATCACCCTCAACCCCATCACCTCGCTCTACTATGTCGCCCCCTGCTGCATGGTCGTCCGCCTCGTCCCCTGCAATAAGTTGGCCCTTTACTTGCTGTTCTTTGTTACCATACAAATAAGATGCATCTTCTTTTCTAAGAGAATGCAGGATAACACTATATTCTCCAATTTTTAGCTTTGTTTGATCTTTCTTATATCTTGAACTGAAATCTAGTAGATGCTAACATGCATGCATCACTATGCCGATCAGATTTCTTGATCTAAAATGCTTCAATATGTTGATTTTAATGCTAGACCCGAAAACCATCATTATAGTGTTTCATGTATCCTGTGCCGCGTAGTTGACAATGTGCATCATATGAAGTATTACTATTATTTGTTTCTCAGGAGGACAGAATCTGTTGATTCTTGTTCACAAGCTAGGTCACTATATTCAACTTGGAACTACAATAGATGATACGATTGGTGAGGCATATGACAAAACAACAAGATGGCTTGGCCTTGATATGGGTAAAGGTAGTGGCCCTGCTTTAGAAGAACATGCCCTGGAGGGTGATCCAAGCTCTATAAATTTCTCAGTAAGCTTCCTCAAATACTCTCAAATACTCTCATGAATCATGAATCATGAATCAAATACTCTCAAAGGTATTGTAACTAACCAACATTCTTAATTTTAACCTATATATTGTCTAACATTGGGTCATGGTAGTTAGCATGACATGAAATGGTACCATAATAGAAATGTATCAGCTTGATCATTTTTTCAATCTTAAGATTGCGAGCTTGTTTTGGACTCTCTCGTGGAGTTCATCAAGCTTGTTCCTTTCATTCCTCTTTAGATTTGGATTTGTATTTCGAATTAACCAATAATTCTTCAAGACCTTAACTAATTAACTTTTGTGCTTATCTTCTATAGGAAAAAAATCATTTTTATCCTATTATTTTTAAAACTCTGAAATCATGATATGATGTTTTTAGTTAAATTATCGATTTATAGCCTCTTTAAGCTTCAAAGTTATTCGTAAAAATATATAATAGAAGCATTGCTTAATATATGTAATGTATGTTTCAGTTACTTACCTAGGCTCAAAAAAGTGAAGGGTCATTCTAGATGAAGAGGAGGAAAATATTATTAGTCTTGCATCTCCATATCTTCCTAAAGGGAAGTAAGTTGCAAATTCCTCGCATGCAGCTGAGAGCTTACTGGAGATCAGCAAATCCAGTCTTGATGAGAAGGGAGATAGATTAAAGGATAAGCAAGACAGCATGGAACAGAAAAACTCTTTGTATCATCAAATGCTGACACAAAAACTAGAAGCAAAATGCCAGGAGTTCCTTAGAACAGAAGGTATTATACCATATTTGCTTCATTGGTTTTATCTTTTCTATAGTAGGCTGTCCAACAAGTTTTATTCTAACTAAATTGTGTAACATTCATTTGTACACCTTGCTGGTAGTATTAGTATTATTTTTAAAACTGATTTTGTAAACATTTAGTATTATACCCTATTTGCTTTTTTGGTTTTATTTTATCTATAGTAGTTTGTCTAACAAGTTTTATTCTAACTAAATTGTGTGACATTCATTTCTGCAGGTTGCTGGTAGTATTACTATGATTTTTGAAACTGATTTTTTAAGCATTTGATATTTTATTTTTTGATTATTTGATAAAAATCATATAGGCTGGTACTCTGGTTTCAGAACATGCAAGAACTTGATTGAAAATATACTCATGCCATATCTTTTACGGAAGAATGATAGGCATGCTTCAGCAATAAATATCAGAAATTTTACATTGAACTGATTGGTCATTTGATTTTTGCAAACAATTACAAGTAAAGCCATACTATAGACTGTGCTGCTAATTTGACATGACCACAAGGTATATCTTTTCCATCTTTCTCACTATTTTAGAGCAAGCCTGCTCAGTGTCTCACTTCACTTGGACGAGGAGTCTTGAATCCGTTGCTACAGCAAGGGTATTGCAGGTACTACAAGGAATCTTGATAAGTATAAATTCTCCTATTTGTTCAACTCTTAGTTCATGAGTGATGTCAACAAAATGCTCAATTTGCAGTTCAGCATTCTCTTGGGAATAAGGCTCACTATTTTGCTAGGACATTCACTATTTTGGGAGTTCAGTTTGGATCTGGTACATTCACCTAGGATATCAATGTGCAACGAATAATCCACAAAGGCCACCCGGTATATGTCGTCTTCTCTAGGCTTCTAAGTAGAAACTACATATATATGTTGAAGGATTATTAAAATTTACCTTGTCATGATTAACCTCATTTTAAAATTGCTCGTCTGTGGTTTGAAAAGGATCACTTTGCCTACTTGTGGTTAAAAATTGATGATTTGAAGATAAAAATGCTAACTTTGTTAACCACGCTTACGCAAAGTGATAAAAAACCATGAGTATACAAGTTGAAGATGGCCTAACCATGGGTGGATAAACTAGGATATACTTATGATAAACTATGATATACTCATGATAACTGAAAATTCAGTTTCAGTTATCATTACTGATAATTCTGATTTTCTTTCACTTTTTATGATCTTCAATGGTTTTTAGGGATCTTAACAAGCCCTTCACTAAAATCTTTTCTTTCACTCATATGGCCCTTTTGATTTTCTGCATTTGCTTCCTTATACTTATATTTGACTTGAACTTTCTTAGTTATGCTTTTATATCACTGCCTTGGCCAAACGATTAGTAGGTAGGTTGCATCCTAAGTTCAAAGATGCACAAGAAATGAATAAATCTAATGGAACTTTTTTTCAAGATTTTGCCCTCTCCTTGACCTCTTATTTATTTGTGAAGTTTAGATTTGATCAAAAGAGCCACCTATCTTGTATTATGATGATATAATTTCATATGAACTATAATTTATTTTAAAAGTTATCTTGTCTGTAGAGTGATATGATGTACTATTTCATTGTCAATCACAAGATAACAAGGAAGGCCTTCAATTTTTGAAGACAACTATTGCTAAAATATACATGCAAAGTATGTGCTATCATTTATGTATCTATTTATTATGTCTTTTGCAATTCTAGCTTCTAAATGTACTTGGGTGTTGATGTAGGTTGTAATTGACATGGATGTTACTACTTCAGAATTCTGTAATGACAAGGATAAGACATAGGATCTCAATTTCAAGGAGGAGGTGAGATTGTCCTTGTTGGTTTCTGCTCAGTATTTTAACAGGAAAAATTTAACAATAAGAACATTTATCATGTTTATGTATGATATTGAAGGGAATCTTAACCTGAGTCATTTCCCATGATAATATGAATAAGAGATACTGAATCATACACATTTTCTCCTTGACAAATTCACACCATTTGCTTTTACATTAGCATATATCTTAATGTCATTCTTCAGTTTTTTTTTAACGTCACTACCGAAATGTTCTCTTAATATGAGGTGATGCATACTTATTGAGATTGGTTTCTTACCTTGCTGAAACCAATATGAAATGTCACTACCAAAATGGTCTTATCTTGCTGAGCGTTTCTTTGTGTGTTTCAATCTATTTTACTTCTCTAGTCTGGAGCATATATATACATGGCTAAGTGATCAAATTTCGAGCCTCCTGGAGTTCAATTACATCAGCACCTCATAGCTTTGAGATCCATGTGAAAACATTCTTGTATGAGTTTTCCACATTGAACTTTGTTAATTATTCTATTGTAGAAAGGAATGACCCTTATGCTTTCTTGCCCTAAATATAATTAAAATGAATCGAGGCAATTAGGCAAGAACAATTAGGGTTTTGCAGCAATAGGTTCAGGAAGACTTGGCCCCACCGGTTCATTTAACTATTATGGTGGAAGGTCTCATGTTATTTGTCATGCTCCTTGTCTGCAAGTCTACCAACATATGTGCCTATGTTAACCAATATTGTAACAAGACTCCTATGTTTAAGTCATCGGCATAAGTTGAATGGTTTCTTTTGAGACATTGGCTGGGAATTTTTTTTTGACCCTTTGGAAGGTCCATGTTTAAGTCATCAGCATAAGTTTGATTGATTCGCTAGCATCATTTCCAAATTAGTTTGATTCTTTGATGTAATGGTTTTGACTTGTGTTCGTACTTCCTTTTTTTGCAGGAGAAAAAGAAGAAGAAATGAGACGTACCTAGCAAACCCACTATAACTTCTTTTTATTCGGACAGTGTTGTCTGGTTTTTTTGACGTACAGACTATCTTGTATCGTGTGTACCTACTGTAACTTTCTTTTAATGGAGAAAGAAGCCTTGGAGTATTTTGTGTTGGTGGACAATGTTGGTTTTGATATATTTGGATTAATGTTGAACTTATTTTAGATTATTGATGGTTGGATTTGTAGGTGGTTGGTTATATACTTGCTAAATTGTATGTTTTGTAATTAACAGGTGGATTATTATATTAACGAATAGTTGATTGTTAAATTTTGTGTTTTTGACAAATTTATTTATTACAGATTCTCAAAGTTGTGGCAAAGTCATCACTTATTGTGACAAAACTATCACTAATATGGTGGCAAGAATCTAAATTTAAAATCGCGTTTAATGACAAAGGATCAAACATGTAGTGGCAAAAAAATTTATAGCAAATTTGATATGTAATGACAAAATGTAACACAATATTAACGATAAATTTTATATATTTTTGCCACGAAAAGAATTCTAGAAAGGGTAGAATAATTACAAACATTTATTAATAAGTGGCAAAAAATTTTGCTGTAAAAGATATGTGACGTAAGTAAGCCCCCGTTTGCCACAATAGAGTGGAGGTAGTTTGACTTTTTTGTTTGCCACTAAAAAAATTGTAATTCGTGGCAATCTGCTAAAGTTTGCCACGAAAGCCAAAATTGACTTTTAACGGCGGACCTAACGTCACAAACGGCTGGCGAGCACTTTTTGTCACTAAATCATCATTTTGCCACTATATATCACTGTTGTGGCAAAAATAGCTTGTTACTAATTCCATATTTTTTTGTAGTGTGTCAAGCATTCAAATGATAGATCTAATGTCCATAGCATAAATAAAAAGAAATTCAATGGACATTGTTTTTGTTGCGGTATTTTTGGCCATACTATTTTTTATTGTGCATTTAATAAAAATCCAAGTGTAGTTAGGACACTTTGGATTCCTAAGCCCTCTAACCCCAAAGGACCCAAAGCTATTTTGGTACCAAAGGTATCATGCTCTTTTGTAGGGGGAGGAAACACACAAGGGTAAAGAAATTGAAGGATTAAAGTTGACATTGGATTTCAATGAGAAATCTTCAAAAGGTTGCAACTTCAAATCATCATAATGCCATAGGTATGGAAATTGGCATCTTGGTATATTTTTTTATCATCTCCTTACTTTGGCTTGTTTTATTTAAGTTGGAGTTATGATACATGCCTAAAATTGATTGATTTTCCCCGCTCATAACATCTTTCAAAAATGTTTTTGATTTTTGATCTTCGGTCTCCTCGGAGACCTAAGTGGCCTGTAATGGGCCTAAGCGACCTTGCGCTTCTAAATTGTAAGCACATTGTGGCTTTTCGGTTTTCAACCAATAGGAAGGTTCGGAGATCTATTTTTCAAACATTTTATAGTTTGAGATCTCTTAATTCGTTTCGGATTCACGATAACTTACTTTGAAACGAATGTCAAACTATTTAGCAAAGTGGGCTTTGAAAATGATATTTGAATCTCTTTGCTTTTTGGTTTGGTTAAGCTTGCTAAGTAGCTATATCTTCACTAAAATATTAGTGTAGCTTACTTGCAAGTTATAAATATTTTAGGAAGGCTAACTAGGAAGAAAATGATTAGTTTGGCTAAATTATCTTGAATAAGGTATAATCTTGATGGATTCAAAATCTTAAGTGTTATACCTCAATGTTTAAGTTTAAATTATATCTCTATACTCATGATTAGATTTGTACTTAGGCAAATTTCATCAAATAAAACTTGCTCTAAGTTGATACTTGCTATTAGAGATATTTCTTTAAGACTAAACTAGTTAAACTTGTTTAGGGACCTTATGCCTCAAATAGTTCACATCTTGATCCCTTAGATTCATTTAGATATCATGAAAACTCATTTAAAATGAATCTTTACTATCTAGCATAGGTTAAGGTTTTAAAATGAAACTTTGTATTTAACCTTGCTATTTAGTATATTAGCTTGCTAAGTCGGTATATGATTTCATTTTGATACTAATGAAGCCTACTTGCAAGTTAAGAAAGTGGCAAACATTGGAAAGCTATGCTATCTAAAATAAAATGAAAAAGGATATGAAAAGTTGGGCAAATTTTCAAGAAAAATGTATGAATTTAATTTTGCAAAATTTTAGTATAATTCTTGAATTATCCATGTTAAATGATGTCTCTATGCTCATGATTGTTTTTGCATGACAAATCCTTGAATTTTCATGAGTAGAAAAAATCTTGATAACTTAGCTCATTTCATGATTTCATGATATCATGATATTTGTAAAATCGAACTAGGTTAAAATTCTTCTTTAGAGACTTCATTTAAGTTAAAAATTTGATAAATATGTTTAGATACACACATGACATGAGTCTAGATATTTAAAATTTGAAAATTCATGTCTAGATGAACAAATACAATTGGTATATCACTTTAGAGGACTTAAAATTGAGAAGGTTTGACCCAAGTCATCAAATCGACTTGGTCACTTCATTTTAAGTCCAAATCTCATAAACATGTTTAGAAATAAGGATGACATGTTTCCATGCATTTAGAGTGAAAAATTCATATGGATATGAATAAAATGACATAAAGGTTAATTCATGTTTACCTCTCTTTAAACCTAGTTGACCCAAGTCAACAAGTTGACTTAAAGGTCTTATTTTCAATCCATATTTGTGGAACATGTTTAGATTTACTCATGTTAGGTATCCATATGTTTAAATTTGAAAAATCATGAGTAAATGTTAAGATTGAAACTTAGCAAGTTTCATAAAAACTAGTTTAGTTTTGAATGAAATTATGCTAGGTTGATATCTTAACTTGAGAATATAATTTTCTTCTCAAACGTGACATACATTCTTTACATGACCATTATGTAGTGTCATAAAAGTTTGAATAAAATTTAATTTCACACCCCGACTGAGGGTAATGTGACTGGTCAAGGCCTACATCCTGCCCTGTAGTCTATTGTCTACACTGACATCGAGAAACCAAAACATATCGACTGAAAGAAACTTAACATACTCTATAAAAAGTTTGCAAGTCACAATATATAAGTTTTTCAAAACAAGAAGAAACATCAACATCAAATCCAAATGGTCAAATATCAAGTTTTACAATTCTTTTCAATTACAACCGTCAGTGTAGGAATAAAACCAATATAACTAGGACTAGTCTAAGACTCATGGACGCCGCTACGAGATATGGCACCGCCGCCGCCCTCCAGCTGCACCATGTCGACACCAAGCTACTGCTTATGCTATGCAGAAATAGAAATAAACTGTTAGTCCACTTGGGACTCAGTGAGTGGCTCAAATGAACCTCCACATAAGCCTCAGACATGCATATATATCATACAAGGCAACAAAGGAATGTACAAGGAGGTAAGTGTGTTTCTAATGCAACTACAGACCCTCAACGGATCCATCAGTACCAACTGTACAGGATAACCTGCCACCTTGGCTTATCAAGCCTCTGGCATCCGGCTCTTGGGCCTACTCATAGCAATATATCCCAGCCACAGCCGTCCCTACCATACCAGGTAGCACCATCCGGTCCATCGGCCACATCATCTCAAGGTGTAAGCAAACGATCTCGGGTCGTCGACTAGGATGGTCCACTAGTCTTCGGACACCGTCCGGAGTAAGGATAGCTAGTCTCACCCAACTAGGGTCTAGCACCTAGCGGGCCCGCTAGCGCACCTCTAGACCCAAACTGGCCGAGCTGAGCATTGGTCATTCCCGACCTCCTCGCTCCTCGGCGGACCATCTCAAGCACATTACACAATCAATATCCTAGGGTTTCCATATATATAAATACACTTCGGGCCTTTGCCCATATCTAGTCTATGTCCGGGTACCGGTTCAACAGTTCATGTCGCCCCTTCCAGTATATATGCACCTACGAGTTCTAAGTTTCCAAAAGTATACAAGCAGTCGTAGAAGTGCTATCGTCTCATATCTAAGTTTCCATAAATGTGCTATGAACATCTAGTGACACCTTACATGTTACCTAGCCTTCTACACCGTCTTAGGTGAGAATTCCCATGAATCAACCTTGGAATACCATCCAAGAACATTTAGGGCAGCATGCATAATCCAAAGAAAAATGCTCATATATTACAACATTCATCATATATAACCATAATGCACTTGCATAACAATTCTTATACTACCTTAGGAATATTAGCACAATAAGGGCAATTATCTAGCATGACAAGGTAGTAATGAATTTAAATAACATGTATGAATTATAAAACATGGTAACATTGTCAATATCCAAGTTTAAGGATCAAATACTAAGTATTGTTACAAACTAGCATTACTACAATTCAATTAATCAAATACTAAGTATTGTCATATCCCTATGTGTGATCCCTAAGATCATGAAATTTCCATCTACAACAAGTCTCTCCTCCTCTCCCTAACCTTGGCCGAACCATGAGCAAGGGAAGCCTTGCTCGGCCAAGGTTCTTGGGATAGGAAAAGATGGAGTAGACTTTAACTATACCTTGTCTCTTCAATTCTGTATAGAACTTAAATACCAATGAACAACTTAACCTCCCCCTCACCCTTGGCCAAACCCTCTTCATAAATTTTAGGGTTCATTCGGTCACTTCAAGGGACTTTAGAGAGGACATACTTCACAATACGCGAGGTGTTCAAAAGAACTACATCAAAACAGTGATATAAGGTCATCTAAGGGCCTTCTTGCCGTCAAGGGAATCGGAGAAAATTTCGGCATGACCTTTCCCCTTTTCCCATGATTCGGCAGCCCTAAAAATACATAAATCGACGATTAAAACAACGAGATCCAACAAGAAGCTTCATAAAATAGTGAATACGTGATGTTGAAATCATGGATCGTCGAAAAAATCATGAGAACTCAACCTTTCAACTAGGGTTCGGCCACCCGCCTACCCCAAACCCTTAAAACAATAACCACTCACCTAGATCGCCAAGAAATAAGGATCGGGTGACGACGACTTGAGATTTTCCGACGACGACGTGAATTCTAGATCGATCCAAGCTGCCAAACCCCCTCCTTGCTCCTTCTCCTCTTCTCCCTTGCAGTCTTGTGCGACTCAATGGGCGAGTCGCACGGCTGCCATAAGGGGGATTTATTCCCTCAACCATCTTTCCAAAGATGGTCTCAAGGCTCACCTAAGTCATACCCGAAACTCGACTTGACCCGAACTCGACTCGGGTTTTGACCCAACCCATAACATGACTCGAGTTAACTTAATTTAAGGTATGATTTTATAAAAGGAAAGTTAGTTATCCAAATAAACTTCATGATTCATTAGCCGAGTCATACCTTTTCACTCGAGGCGATCCTGAGGCTCGACTCGACTACCCCCGGGTCCGACGCGTTGCACCAAATCTAGTTTTATCAGTAAAAATTTCAAAAAGTTTCATCAAGAATCGGATTTAAAATGGAATTTTGAAGTTGGATTTCAAAAACACAAAGTATCACTTATTTGATATATCAATCTTTTCGATACTTTGAATTTTCTTCAAAAAAAACTTCAAATGAAACTTTGTGCATACTATTTTGATTTCATCTCTAATATCGTTCTCATTATTACTTGAGCAAAATCATTTCTAAAAATGATTTTGATATATTGAGCAATACCTTAAAAATAAGTTTTTGATTAAATTCAATATAGGATGAAAAATGGTCTTTAAAAATTCTTCAGAGTTCAAACTTTATTCATGTATGTCAAATGACCATTCAATACTTGGTATCAAAATTTTCATCCAAAACTTGGTACCAAAGTTTTTCATCAAAAATATGATGTTGTATAGATTTAAAAGTTTGATTTTTTTTCAAATCTTGAAGTATAGGTTGACCTAAGTCAACAAAGTAACTTAAAAATCTCATCTAAAGCCCAAACTTAATTCATAGACTTGCATTATCTCATGTTTGATGTCTAAATGCCTAAGTTTGAGAAAACATGAGTAGATAGCAAAACTTGAGACTTAGCATTTTCATAGTTTTCATGCTTATTTCAAATGAAAACATGCTAAGTTCATATTTAGATTAAATGACATTTGTTTCACTTCAAACTTGATATACATGATTTAAATGTCTATATCTTTGTATTTTGAAAGTTTGAATGAAATCTAAAAATGTCATGAAAAAGAAACAATATTCATTGTGAGAACATGCATGATTTAATTTTGAATTCAACTATTTAGTTTTTGAACATATCATGTATGATTTTGTTTCTATTAAATATTTGTTTTCCATCCCTTGGTTGAGATTTTCATGTTTCATGACAATAATCTTTAAAGTCTCAACTTCATGAAAACATATTTGTGATTATATATTTTCTTAAGGATGTTTGTCATCATCAAAAAGTGGGAGATTGTTGGCTTTAGGTTTTCAACCTTAGCCTTAATCTCGGTTTTGATGGTTTTGATGATAACAAATATGGGACTAATGATTTCATCGAGAATATGTTTCAGGTTCCATATCAATTAGCGTTCGATGTCCTCGATCGAAAATATCGAAAGAAATAAAAAATCGGAAGGACATTGATCGTCGTGCTCGGGTTCGTCGCGGAAGTTTCTCGAAGATCGACGAGTGCACCAAAGTCGAATTGGACGGGCTCAAAGATCACATGAAAACTCTCCAAGATGATGCTCGTTGAAAGCCGTAACCCGAAGACAAAGCACGGAAGAAAATAGGCTGGAAAATAAGTTTTAACCTAAATTCGATCGATCGGGCGGTCGATCGAATAGGGTAAGGTATCAGGCAGTAGCCTTATCGGTCTACCGAACACTACCTAAAATAGGCAATGGCAACTTCAGTCGACCGGTCGGTCAACCGACAGAGTCCCAAAATAGGCAGTAAGCCTGGCGGTCGACCGATCGGTCGACCGACTTAAGGATAGCCAAAGATGCAAAACGCGTCGGTCGATGGATAGGACGACCGGAAGTCGTGGATCGAGAAATTTACATCAAGCGGTCGACCGCCCACAGTGAGAGGAGCAGCGGTTGAATGATCGGTCGATCGACCATTCGACCGGCGGTCTGCACCGGATAGTTTTCTATCCGTTGAGCAGTTGTTTCTTCACGAGGGTATAAATACACCCTCATATACTTCATTCAACCTTCTTCTTTGATTCTTCTAGAAATTATTGAGTATTCAAAGGGAAGATCTAAGCCTTCCAATCGATCAATTGTAGTGCGCCCTGTTTCTTTCCGCGGCAACCTTTCTCAAGCGCTAGCTGCTGCTTCAACTCGGGTTTTTGATCAAGCTCATCCCTTGACGAGTTGAAGGTGCCAAAGGCTTGCAAAGGAGCTTTTATTATTGGTTTATTCTTAAGCTCTTTTGATTGTAAATTTTATCTGTTATCTAAACTATTTTTGGATTTATGTCTGTGTAAAGACCTAGGTTGTTAGGTCTTGTTTGTGAAGTGGCATCCTTGGTGTAGAAGGAGTAAAGCCACTTGTGTATACTTAGTATTTACTAAAATTAGTTTAGTTGTCCCTTAGGGTTGAGGTGGAAGAGGGCTCTCGATAAGAAGGCGGAGACTTCCGGGTGTGGAAGTACATTTGGTCGAGAGTGCGTCTCTTCAAGTGAAAAGTCCTCTATATAAGAGAAACGTAAATTAATCTAGTAAAACTAGTTTAGAAATCCTAAGCGGGGTGCTTAGGTAGTGGAGTAGGCATTGGCGCCGAACCACTATAAATTCTGTGTTTGCATTGCCTTTAATTGTTTGTTTTATTTGCTTGATTATTTATTGCTTCCGCATCCAATCGTAAAATCGCAAATTGCCTAAACGATTAAGTAAACGATTAAAATCGGATTTAGGCTAATCAATTTAGTAAACACCCTATTCACCCCTCCTCTAGTGTCGCCATTTTGCCCACAGCCCTTTTGTCTCAGCTGATGTCACCTTCTTTGAGTCTACGACATTCTTTTCGAATCAATCCACCAAACATGAGTCTATTGCTGAGGTTCTTCCGGTTCCTATTCCACTTTCCATTCTCGAGGACACATCATCTCAGATTGTTGATGATTCACTTCCGTCGCGACGTGAGCCCACTAGATTCTTCACTCGACGTACTGTTCCTGATGCAGCCCCGGTCGTCCCGTCTGACTCCGCTGCCCCAGCTAATTTCTTGCCAGTCTCAGATCCCTCTCTACAATTTGATCTTGACATTCCCATTGCATTCAGAAAAGGTGTTCGTAAGTGTTCTACCTCTCATCCTATTGCTCATTATGTTTGTTACGATGCCTTATCCCCTGAGTATTATGCTTTTGTCACTTCTCTCTCCACTATTTCTATCTCTCAGAATATTTCAGGTGCTCTATCTGATCCACGGTGGCGCTAGGCAATGATTGATGAGATGGCTGCCCTCCATTCTAATGGCACATGGCAACTTGTTACCCTTCCTCATGGGAAATCCACTGTAGGGTGCAAATGGGTTTTCACTGTCCAGACTACTCCTGATGGTTCTATTGATCGGTTTAAGGCTCGTTTAGTGGCTAAAGGATACACCCAATAGTATGGTGTCAATTATTTGGATACATTCTCTCCTGTTGCTAAGATTGCTTCTGTGCGCCTACTTCTTACGCTTGCAGTGACTTCAGGTTGGAGGCTTCATCAGCTTGACATTAAAAATGCTTTCTTACATGACGACCTTGATGAGGAGATTTATATGGAGCAACCTCCAAGGTTTGTTGCTCAGGGGGAGTCTACCTTAGTCTTCAAGTTGAAGAAGTCACTTTATGGTTTGAAGTAGTCGCCACGTGCTTGGTTTGGCAAGTTTAGTTCAGCTATCACTCAATTTGGCATGGTCAGGAGTACATCAGATCACTCAGTCTTCTTTTGCACTTCGTCAGTTGGGAAGCGAGTGATTCTTATTGTTTATGTGGACGATATCATTATCACAGGAGATGATACAGATGGGCTAGAAAGGTTGAAGTCTCATTTCACTACTAGAATATACCACATCAGCCACGAGAATCACCGACGGCCACCAGGGCCATCAGAATAATTCACGGCTTTACGTCGGCCGCAGCGGTCGTGGCTGATATAACCAAATCAGCAGCGGCTTGCATACGGCCAACCAGAGCCGTCACTCATAGTTCATGGCGCGCTTGGCGTGCAAAATAAAATAAGTTATTAGCCACGGCTTAGCCGGGGCGTTGGAGCCGTTGGTTATGTGAGTAACCAAATGAGCCGCGGCTCGCATATAGCCGTCGCTCATAGTTGATGGCACGCACGGGGGCGCAAAATAAAATAAGTTATTAGCCACGGCTGTATGCCACCATCGGTGATATGAATTACTCATTAGCCACGGCTGGAGGCGGCCATCGTATATTATTTAATGCCACGAACGCAGCGCGAATATTAAAACACTCTTAACCAACGGCTCATGTAGCCATCGATGATAATAAAATTACAGATCCACGATGTTCCGACAGACCTCGAGCCATCGGTGAAAATACTTTTTATTTGCGTTCGCGTCCGACCCTTCCTCTTTCTTCTTTGCTCACCGTTGTCGCCTGTTGCCGCCACCGTCCGTCGATGCCGAGTTACCCCGAAGTCGCTTCATGTTGCCGCCAGCGTCAATCACCGTCGGTGAACCTCTCACTTCCGGTATGCACCGATCCTCTCCTCCTGCCTGTTTCATTCCGCTGTTCCTGTTGTGCGCCACCCTCTCCACCCCGGCATTGACCCGACCTGCCCTCTCTACGCCGGCGTCGTCCTGATCGTACCTCTTCGCGCCGGAGTCAACTCGGCCGGTGCCACATTGGGGCCGATTACCATCGGCCCCAATGCATGGAACAGTAGCTGGCAGTGATGCCGGCTACTGATTGATTAGGGTAATTAACCTCTAATCAAACTATGATTAGGGTAATCACAATTTGATTAGGGTTTAATTATTATTTTTTAATTTTTTATTGTTAATTATTAGAAATTAATTGTTAATTAAGTAATTAGTTTGGTTAATATTAATTAATGATTAATGTTGATTAGGGTTTAATTAGTTTTAGGTTAATTAATGACATTAGTTTAATGAAATTATTTTAATAAAATTAGTTTAATATTAATTAATTAGTCACGCGGAATCGTCCACTGAGGACTCGCGTCGGAATCTTCCACTATGGACTCGCGGCCAAATCATCCACTTTGGACTCGCGATCAAATCGTCCATTGTGGACTCGCGCCAGAATCGTCCATAATGGATGGACTCGCTCCGGAATCGTCCACAATGGATGGACTCGTGCCAGAATCGTCCACAATGGATGGACTCATGCCGGAATCGTCCACTTTGGACTCGCACGGAATCGTCCACTATGGACTCGCACCGGCATCCATAAATTTTAAAAAAAATCAAGACGAGTTGATACGTTTCACGTACGATCGACGAGTCAAGTTTTAATTTTGCAAAACCTTAGATCCGTTCGAGGGTTGTGTGTTCGTGTAAACGAAGTTAATGATCTTTTATACGACGTACAACCCTTGAATTGTCCCTAATTGGATAATTTGGAAACATGGTTATTTATATTGCACTTAGTTTTTTTTTATAGTCATTATTCATTTTTAAATTTTGGCTTGTATCTCCCTTGTTCTCCGATACGCGCCCAGATGATATGCGAATTCGGAGAACTGTAGGGAGATGCTGCCAAAATTTAGAATGAAGTTAATGACTAAAAGAAATACTAAGTGCAATAGGAATAACATGAATCCCAAATGGAATATGACCATCCCACCTAAAGACATTACCTAAAGATATTGCAAACTTTTTGACAGAACATGTCGGGCAATCGAAGTTGGATGTATCGGCGAATTTATCGTGGAGCTATAATGGATGAATTTCGAGTAGGCGTAACTTACTTCTTAAATTTCGCCTACTCGAATGAAAAATTCCTTAGTGATGATAAAATCTGATGTCCGTGTCGAAAATGTTCGAACATAAGATTTTTGGACCGAGAAACTATCACAATGCATTTGTATACAAAATTATTTACACCAAGATATTTTGTATGGAATTGTCACGGGGAGTCACGTCAAGTCGGGACGTCGAGCAATCCTGTTGTCCAAACTCATGGTGAATCTTCTTCTGCTGGTGTTTCTTCTTCCAATCCACCTAATCCTTATAGAACAATGATTCTGGATAGTCTTGGAGGATAATTCCATTTAAATGATAATATTGAGTCAGTTACTGAGACGGTAGTGCCACCAAATACTACGATAGTTAAAGTCACTGAAGAACAACCTGCGATATAGATTGAATTGCCGAATAAAGAGACTGCGGAATTTTACGAGATGTTGAAAGCTGTCGATGAACCTTTGTATGAGAACTGTCCTAATTATATAAGATTTTCGGCAATGACACAACTCTTGAACATCAAGTCTGATTGTAATATCAGCGGGGTTGCGTTTGATCGGATTGCAGGCTTTATCAATGGTATGCTACCTCCAAATAACAAGTTTGAGCCAACCTTTTATAAGACAAAAAAGTTGATGAGGAAATTAGGGCTTGGGTACGAAAAGATACACGCGTGCCCAAATAACTGCATTTTATATTATAAAGAAAATGCACAGTTAGAGCAATGCCCGGTATGTGAACATCCTCGTTACAAGGAGAAGAAATCGGTTCGACAAAAAAATATCCCCTTTAAGGTGCTTCGGTATTTTCCACTGACACTGAGGCTTCAAAGGTTATTGATGTCGAAAAAGACTGCCCCCTATATGAGTTGGCATGCAAGAAGTCGTGATGATACAATAATGACTCATCCATCCGACAGTGAAGCATGGAAACATTTGGATATGTGTTATCCTTCATTTACTAGGGAGACTAAAAATATCAGGTTGGGATTGTGCACAGATGGTTTTAATCTGTTTGGTAATTCGGCAACTCCGTATTCAGTATGGCCAATGCTGTTAATAGTTTATAATTTACCGCCCTCAATGTGTATGAAAGATAAATTTATCACTTATTCTAGGTCGTAGGGGTCCTCGCAAAGAAATTGACAAGTTTCTCCATCCCCTAATTGATGAACTCAAAATATTGTGGGCTGAGGGAGTTGTTACTTATGTTTGTCACCGGAAGCAAAACTTCACTTTACGAGCTGCTATATTATGGACAATCAATGATTTCCCGGCCTATGACATGTTGTTTGGTTGGAGCACGCATGGGCGACACTCTTTTTGGTCAAACACATAACTTGGTGAAAAAAAGTATCTTTTGGGAATTGCCGTATTGGAGTTCATTACTGATTCGACATAATTTGGACATCATGCACATTGAAAACAATGTGTTTGATAATATTTTTAACATAGTGATGGATATTTCTGGCAAAACTAAAGATAATGTGAAGGCCCGACATGATATAAAAATACTTTGTAAGAGATTTGAGTTAGAGTTACAAGAGGTCAATGGACGATTTCATAAGCCAAAGGCGCCGTATGTGTTAAATAAACAACAGATGAAAGATATGTATCAAGGGATCAAAGAACTCAAATTACCCCGATGGATATGCCTCAAACTTATCTCGATGTGTAAACGTCGATGAATGCAAAATATCGGGGATGAAGAGCCACGATTGTCATGTATTCATGCAGAGATTGCTTCTGGTCGCGTTTCGAGATCATCTACATGATAAGATTTGGTGTCCGTTGACATAATTAAGTATGTTTTTCAGAAACATTTATGCAAATGTACTTTGAGTCAAAGATATGTCAGCACTTGAAAATAATATTGTTAAAATCATATGCAAGCTGGAGCAGTTTTTCCCTCATGCATTTTTTTACTCGATGGAGCATCTACCGATACACTTGGCATACAAGGCACGAGTTGGTGGCCCCGTTCAATACCGGTGGATGTACTTATTTGAAAGATACATGAATCGTCTGAAGAAAAAAGTAAAGAACATCGCCGCAGTTGAAGGTTTCATATCAGAAGCATATATAAGTCAAGAAATTTCAACAATTCTGCTCATTTTATTTTGAATCAACCATCAAGACAAGACTTAATCGTCTTCCTCGGAATGACGACGGGGGAGCTCGACCATCAGATAATTATTTAAATATCTTTGGTTACCCCGGTAGTGCTTTGGGTTCTCGTCCGTCTCGATTCTTAAATGATGAAGAGTATCATTTGGCCTACTTGTACATTTTACTAAACTGTTTAGAGATTGAGAAGTTCATTGAAATATTTGACATTGAGATGGTGACAAAATACTCAATTTACAGCAATGAGGAATTAGAAAGATTATGGAATCGTGAGTTCCCTAATTGGTTTCAAGCTTACAGCACAGAGCACAGATGCGAAATAGATAACCAAATATTTGAGTTTGCTAGCGGATCGGGACGACTTGTACAGTGTTATAATGGTTATTTTGTCAATGGATATACATTTCACACACTTGAATATTCATCTATAAAAAACACTATGAATGTCGGGGTCTGGGTCAAAGGGACAACGTATGCTGAATGTGATGTTGACTTTTACGGACTATTGGAAGAAGTCATTGATTGCAATTTTTCGGATGTAAATTAGTTGCCCTTTTTAAATGTCATTAGTTCGATACAAGCGATAGGGGCATGAGAGTTCATCCAAAGTATAAACAGCTGGTCGAGGTCAATTACAAATCAAAATTGGCTTCAAATGAGCCATTTATATTGGCATCTCAAGCTGAACAAATATATTATATGCAGTATTTGTCTCGAAAGAAAGATATGGCAAATTGGCGTGTAGTCTGTAAGACTAAAGCCAGAGGAAAAATTGACCAGATAGTTGAAGAGAATGAGCCAGTAGATGACTTCTATCAAGAAGAAGATCCTTCCGAAGTGGAACGAGTTAGTCCAATACTCGAGGATGATGATACGGAGTTAGTTCAATTGGAAATAGAATACGTTGATGACGACGATAATGAAGTTGAGGAAGGACAAAATGATGATGAGGGAGACGAAGAAGAATTTCAAGATTCCTATACAAAAGAACAAGAAGAAGAGTATTACACAGATGATGATAATGACGATGATGAATAATTGTAAATGTGAAGTATATATTCAATTATTAAATATATCTATTAATCTATTATATTTAATCTAATTATATTAAATTTTTACAGCTATGGTTCGAGATATTAGTTCTCGATGAGGCATTCCTCGTAGGACCCCCCGACGATTACCACCTGCCCCACCTCCAGCCATCATCCCCCCACCTCCAACCACCATTTCCCCACCTGGTCTGGCCACCATTCTCCCACTTGATCCATCCATCATTCCCCCAGCTGATCTTGTCACCATCCCCCCACCTCCAGCCACCATCTCTTTAGCCGATCCAAGACCGTCGTCTTCGAGACATAGGCTACGAGGGCCTAACAGAATTCTCCATCCGCCACCCGAGGGAGAACTGCGCAGAGCAATTAGTGTGCACAGAAGACGGTAAGTATATGCATTAATTATTTCTTATAATTTATTTATAATTCAAAATATCATAATATGATTTTATATTTGGTGCAGATTTGAGCCGGAGGATGTCCCCCGCACGATAGCGGGGACGATCCGGAAGTTTATGCATGGGGTGTGGCCTACATGGTCTCATATGCCCCGTGAGCATATGGATTTGTTGTGGCAAGAGTTCACGATAAGTATATTTATTAAATTAATGTTAACGTTAAATATGCATCGGTAATAATAATTTTTTTTTACAGGCTCATTATACATGGCCGGAGGACCAGACCACTTTTGTGGAGGTTGCATGGGGGCGTGTTACCCGCGCTCGCTATAACGGGCTACTTCAACAGGCCCATCAGACCGTGATGAGAAGGCTCGGGGCCACACAGATAGGGCAAACTCGCGGACACACCCCTGAATGGACTCCTGGCCTGTGTGGGACCAACTCATTGAGCGGTGGGACACACCTGAGTGGCAGGAGATCTCCCGGACTGCGTCGAGAAACCGCATGTCCGGGGGAGACAGCACGGGTGCGCGCCACACTGGTGGCTCCATCTCTTTTGCGGTTCATGAGCATCGTATGGTATGTATAATTTAATTATTTTTAATTAAATTGTATATTGTGTATAATGATACTAATGTATTTGTTTTTTAATGTAGAATGCACGTGACGGAGGACGGCACCGTCCAATGCACCTCGATGATGGAGGTGTTTGAGCGCACCCACCGTCGTCGACGAGGAGCAGGGGACTACGTTGATAGCAGAGCCTCCTATATAATGGTAAGTATTTATATATGTCTATTTGTTTTACATAATTTTTATTTATAGTTTATATATATTTAAAATATAAACATGTGTAGGAAACTTACACAAGGACTGTGATCGAGCGTGGAGGGACATCGGAGGAGTTCGATGTAGGAGCTTGGGTGGAGGCCGTAGGTGGCTGGGAGCACGGCCGTGTTTATGGCTTTGCAGACAGTGGCCATGCACGCACCGTGCTCGAGCCACATGGGGCACCGACCCCTCCGACTGCAGATGATCGGCCCTCGACATCCCGAGCGCAGGACCAGAGCCGGATATCGTCCATGGAGTCGGAGCTCACCCAACAGAGACAAGCGATGGAGGAGCAGAGGCAGGCGATGGAGGAGCAGAGGCAGACGATGGAGGGGCAGAGGCTAGCGATGGAGGAGCGGAGGCTGGAGATGCAGGAGCACAGACGGATGAATGACGAGTTGAGACAGACGATCTAGAACATGCAGACACTACTCATTCAGATTGCGTCTCACTTTGGCCTTCTACCGATGATGTCGCAGCCGTCGTCCTCCTCGACCCAATCGACGCTCCCGACCCAGTCATTGTCGACTCCACCGCCTCCACCGCAGCCGTGAGATTTTGATTAATTGTATTTTATTTATATTTTGATACTTGGTTGTATGTAGATGATATTTTGATAATTGTTTGCCTCCCGTTTGAGGCTGAGATTACTGATATTTATGTAAAACTTGTATGTTTGGTTTCAAATGCATGTGTATGATATTTTCTGATTGTAATATGTGATTGAAAATAGGTTGTAGTTGATATATCATTGTATATAGCAATTTACAAAATTTTCAATTTTTTTCAGTTATAGGATACACCTTTAGCCACGGCTTACGCACGGTTCACCGTCACTAAGCTGTGGCTGAAAGCTTATCGTAAATGGATGATGGCCTAGGTAGCACCAAATATCACAGTTGCTAATAGTATCACCGACGGGACTGGGCCGTGGCTGACGGGTTGGTATGAGTGATAGCACCTAGAGCCGTCACTAATGATTTTAAATCAGCGATAGCCCACGAGGCTGTCGCTCATGATTACGTGTGACGGTCGCGCTCGACCGTCACAACTTATCTGAGATGCGCACATCAGTGACGGTTGTTTTCCACGACTAACGCTGTTCGTGATAGTTATCATCGATGGTTCAGCCACGGATATAGCTGTCGGTGATGACGACAGTTCTAGTAGTGTTCATCAATAGTTTTAGACTAAAGACTTGGGTGATTTGAAATACTTCCTTGGGATTGAAGTAGCTTGGTTAGGGGGAGCCATCTATATTTCTCAGCGGAAATATGTGCTTGACATGCTACAAGAAGCAGGTATGTTGGGAGCTCGACCGGTAGACACTCTTATGGATCCGAATATGAAACTACTACCAGGCCAGGGAAAGCCCTTAGTTGATCCAGGTCCATATCGTAGATTAGTAGGCAAGTTGAACTATCTTACTGTCATGAGACTTGATATTTCATTTGCTATGAGTGTAGTCAGCCAATTCCTTAGGCCACCATGTGAAAGTCATTGTGAGGCTGTATTGAAAATTCTTTGTTATCTCAAGGCAACTCCAGGAAAAGGGCTCTTATATCGTGATAGGGGACATCTATAAGTGGTAGGCTACTCTGATGCAGATTGGGCAGGATCACCTACTGACCGCCGGTCTACCTCAGGATATTGTGTGATGCTTGGTGGTAATCTCATCTCGTGGAAAAGTAAGAAACAAAATGTTGTGGCTAGATCTAGTGCAGAAGTAGAATATAGAATTATGGCTCTTGTGACATGTTAGTTAATATGGTTGAAACAGTTAATGAAAGAACTTGGCATCACCCAAATAGAACCGATGAAACTACTATGTGATAATCAGGCTGCATTGCACATTGACTCCAATTCAGTTTTTCATGAGAGAACAAAGTACATAGAGATTGATTGTCACTTCATTAGGAAAAAAGTATAATCCAAGGAGATAGTAATGTCATTTATGAGTTCCAATGATCAATTAGCTGACATATTAACTAAATCGTTGAGAGGTCCTAGGATAACTTATATTTGCAGCAAGTTGGGTTCACATAATATTTTTGCTCCAACTTGAGGGGGAGTGTTAGGGACCTACATGTATATATGTTGTCTCTATTGTACCTATATACAATTTTATCCTTTATATATCTCATGGTAGAGGGGACTACCAGAATGGTATTCAATTTTCCCCTTATTTTGCACAAGATCAAAGGAAAATAAAAAATGAATAACTTAAAAGATTATGTAAATAGCACGTGTAATATATAAGTCATCCAACCTGTTTCACTATCAACTCTAACACAGTTCAGCTCAACATTGCTTATTGGGAAAAGGTATAAAAATGCTCCTAACGCTTTCTCACAAGTACTAAAATGCCCCTAAGATTTTTTTGGGATAAAAAATACCCTATACGTTATCGAATTGGATACAAAAATATCCCTATAGGTAAACGTCGTTAATTGAGAGATAACGAAACTGACGTGGCTGATGACTGAGACTGATGACGTGGACATGTGGCATGCATGCAGGCAAAGACGTTTTCTCACGGGTACAAAAATACCCTTAACATTTTCTAATGGGTACTAAAATACCTCTAACGACGATGATAGTAGAATCTATTTGAGAAAATTGATCCAACCATTGCATTGCATCAATCAAAATCAGGAGGGGCAAATATCATATATAGGGGGCAAAGTTGACTTTTCCCCCTATATAAATTAGAGGTGGCAATGGGCCGTGTCTGGGCCGGCCCAAGCCCGGCCACCTTCGGGACGTCCCTGGCATGGCCCAACAACACAACAGGGAGGCTCAGGCCGGCCCGAATATTTAAATATTTAAATTAGAATTTTTAAATATTTAAATATTTAATTTTGAAAATTAATGGCTAAGGGTGAGTTTCGAACTAAGACCTCTGGTTTTATTTGAGATAGTTTGACCATTGTACTAAGCTTTATTATCTATTTTTTAACATATTTTTTATATGTAAAATAGTACAAATTAATAAAAATATTTTTAAAAAATCAAATTATAATTAAATTTTTATTTATCTTTAATACAAAAATATTCATGAAATGTTAAAATATTTTTTTTAATATTATAATAGATCGCACCTTAAAAGGTTGTCTACGTACCTTCTATAGTTAAACTTGTACTCCCCAATGATTAAACTATAGAAGGATCAAATCTACGTAGTTCTTTTTACATTTTTAATCACTCGTAGTCCTCGATGATTTAACTTGTACTTGGACCAGCAGCACCAGATTCGCTTGTTTGAGCTTCCTCCTCTCCCGATGATGAAGTGTCATGTCCTTCCTTATGTTGTAATCTATCTTCAGCATCCACCCAGTCTTTTAAGCAAATGCACATTTCAACCGTTTCTACACTAGTTACTAGAAAAATGGGCATCAGCAACGGCTGAAGCCGTTGCTGAGCCATTGCCAAAAACCATCAGCAACGGCTTGCAACGGCCCGGCCCGTTGCAAAGTAGCTGTGGCAGAAAAGCGCGTTGCTGATAATTTAGCAACGGCGCTGCAACGGCCGATCGGGTCGTTGCTAATAACATTATCAGCAACAGCTTTGCCACGGACATCGGGCCGTTGCTGATAACCTTATAAGAAACGGCCCGTGAGGCCGTGGCAAGGCCGTTTGTGAAAGACCGTTACTAAGCCATTGCTGATGTTATACTGCAACGGTTTACGATACACTTTTAGTAACGGCTTTCCCACGGACAACCGTTGGAAAGCCGTTGCTGATGACTAAAACTTGGAACATAAAAAAATTTAAAATTCTAAATTTCCATTAATACATTAATACAATCTGACACATAACTCACACACCCATACACCCATACACACATCCATTCACACATCACAAATACATCCAGATATATATCAAAATAATTATACTTATATTTATAATTATCCACAATCATATAAAAACTATACAAATGCAAAATTGAACTATCAATATCCAAACAAAAAAAAAACTAAAATATATATAGTATCGAAGTAACAAAGTAAAAATAATAAAAAAATAATAAATCACACGATGACGATGGAGGATGGTTTGGATCATATGGCGGAGTTTGGAGTGCCTAGGTGTACACCAGCGTGGACTGACTCAAGGACGATAGATCAGATGATGCTGCTCCGTGATGACTTGACAAGTTGCGTAACATAACTTGCATATCTGCCATCATCTGACTCTGACGCTCCATCAACTCTGTCTGACGCGCGACCGTCTCCTCCAGTGTCCTTATCCTGCTACTGTGATCATCTGTGGACCTGGAGGTCGACGGTCGTTCACCAGCATGCGGAGGGGTTGGTGCCCCAAGTGGCCCTAGCATGGCTCACGCATGATCACTATCTGCAAAACCATACACGCGGTCGTGGTCCTAGCCACCTGCAGCATCGACCCACGCTCATGCGTCAAAGTCATCGGGGGTGCCTCCGCACTGTATCACCGTCTGACTGTAGGTCTCCTACTCGAGTTTAATTTTGTGTTTAATATTTTTCATAAAACTTAAATTATAAATATATAATGAATAATTTAAACAAATATACTTACCATAATAAATGCAGCGCGGTTGTCGACGTACTCCCCCGTCCCATGCACTCGACGGTGTGTCCGCTCAAACACTGCCATCGGGGAGGGTTGCTGGACAGTCCCGTTGTCTAACACCGTCGTCTATATTTACAAAACAAATACATTAATTAGTACACAGAGTAACAAAAAAAATATAAAATTAAAATAAAGGTATACTTACCATACGGTTCGCGTGTACAGCAAATGCAACAGAGCCGCCAGGGTGACGCGCTCCTCCCCCCGACATGCGGTTTCTAGCCGCAGTCCTAGAAACCTCCTGCCATCGATCCGTCGACCATAATGCCATGAGCTAGTCCCATATATCTGGAGTAATCCAATCTGGGCCATATCCTCAAGTCTCCACGATGTTAGTGGTCCCAGATCGGGCCATCGCCTGCAACCGGGCCTGCCCCAGCTGCCCGTTGTACCTCGCACGGGAAATAGCCTCCCAAGCAGTGTAAATGAAGGGTCTCTGGTCCTCGGCCCATGTAAAGCGAGCCTGCAAAATAATAATATTAGTACCAATATTAATCATCATGCATGTATAAAAAAAAATTAATACGTGCCTCAAACTCGCGCCATAGCATGTCGACGTGCTCACTGAGCACGTGAGACCACGTGGGTCATGCCCCGTGCATGTATCGTCGAATAGTAGAAGAAATGCTCCTTGGCACTTCTTCTTGCTCGAACTTGCACAACAAAAATAAAATTTAATATTATATTATGATATAATAAATTTTGTAATGATTCATAATTCATGATATATTACCTCTCCCCAATCATGCTAATGAATCTAGGTGACTCTGTAGTTGGTGGAGGATGCCACCTGTTCGGCCCGCGTGGTTGTCTGCGTCTGGATGTACTAGCCTCAACAGTATCATCGGCAGGATGATCAGCAGTAGGAGGATCAGCAGCATGAGTAAGTGCTGGAGTCTCACCAATTGGAGACTCCGAAGCTCTCCTACGATGATAACCACGACCAAACATATCTGTCGAATAGGTATATAATTAGATTATTATATATATATTAGAGATATATTTAATATAAGATATACTTTACAATTATTCCTCATCATCTGAGTAATAGTCTTCGAATTCTTCCTCTTCTTCATCTTCTTCATCTTCTTCATCAATTTCATGATCGTCATCATCAGTATATTCAACTTCTAATTGAATTGACGTTGTGTCTGCATCCTCAAGTATTGGAATAATACGATCTACAGCAGGAGGATCATCTTCTTGATAGAAACCATCTGTCACATCAGGTATCGGCTCATTTTCTCATAACTATCGGATCAATTTTTCCTCTACCTTTAGTCCTACAGACTACACGCCAATCTGCTCTATCTTTATTTTGAGCCGGATACTTCACGTAATATACTTGTTCGGCTTGTGATGCCAAAATAAAAGGCTCATCTGCTGCCAATTTGGATTTGTAATTAACCTCAATAAGTTTGTATTTTGGATGAACTTTCAGGCCCTTTCTGTTGTATCGAACTAATGACATCTAAATAGGATAATTGATTTCAAGCCGAAGTAGTGCAACTCTATCACTTCTTCCACCAGTCCATAAAAATCCATATCACATTCAATATAGGTTGTCCCTTTCATGCAGACCCCGACATTCATCGTCTCCTTTGTAAATGCATATTCCACTGTGTGAAATTTGTATCCATTAACAAAATATCCGCTATACCAGGACACTAGTCGCTATGGTCCACTAACAAACTCAAATATTTTTTCATCTATTTCAGCTCGATGATCTTTGCTGTAAGCTTGAATCCAAGTAGGGAAATCACGATTCCGTAATCTCTCCAATTCTTGATCGTTGTGAATAGAGTATTTTTGCACCATCTCAATGTCAAATATTTCAATGAATTGTTCAATCTTTGGACAATTGAGTAATACATACAAGTGTGCCAAATGATACTCTTCCTCGCTTAAGTGTCCAGATGGACGAGAACCAAAAGAACGAACAGAGTGATAAAATATATTTAAACGTTCATCTGAATGTCGAACTCCCTCGTCGTCGTTACGTGGAAGACGATCAAATCTTGTCTGTACTGTCGATTCAAAGTAAAATGAGCAAAATGTTGAAATTTCTTGGATGATATACGATTCAGATATTGATCCTTCAATAGCTGCGGTATTCTTTACTTTTTTCTTCAGACGATTCATGTATCTTTCAAATAAGTACATCCACCGATATTGAACAGGGCCACCAACTCGTGCCTCGTATGCCAAGTGTATCGGTAGATGCTCCATCAAGTCAAAAAAGACAAGAGGGAAAAATTGCTCCATCTTGCATATAATTTCAACAATATTACTTTCAAGTGTTGACATATCTTCGACTCGAAGGACATTTGCACAAATGTTTCTAAAAAACATACTTAATTCAGTCAACGGATCCCAAATATTATCAGGTAGAAGATCTCGAAATGCGATCGGAAGCAATCTCTGCATGAATACATGACAATCATAGCTCTTCATCCCTGATATTTTGCAATCATCGACGTTCACACATCGAGATAAGTTTAAGGCATATCCATCGCATAATCTGAATTCTTTTATCCATTTACAAACATCTTTGATCTGTTGTTTATTTAACACCTACGGGGCCTTCGGCTTCAGATATCGTCTGTGGACCTCTTGTAACTCCAACTCCGGCCTCTTACAAAGTATTTTCAGATCATGTCGGGCTTTGACATTATCTTTAGTTTTTTCGAAAACATCCATCAAAGTGTTGAAAATATTATCAAACATATTTTTTTCAATGTGCATGACATTTAAATTATGTCGAATCAGTAATGAACTCCAATAGGACAATTCCCAAAAGATACTTTTTTTCACCCAGTTATGTGTTTGACCAAAGCCTGATACTCTTTCATTCCGACCAAATACTATCTCTGGAAGTGCTGAAACACATTCTAACATTTGTTCACTATACAACATCGGTGGTGGCCCATCTCTTTCGACTCTGCCCTTAGTAAATTTATTACGATTCTTTCGATACAGATGGGTAGCCGGTAGGAATCGATGATGACAATCAAATAATGAGATTTTTCTTCCGTTATAAAGACTGATTGATTTAGAGTGTTCCATACAATACAGACAAGAGAGTCGGCCGTGAGTGCTCCAACCAGACAACATGCCGTATGCTGGGAAATCATTGATTGTCCACAAGATCGCGGCCTTTAAATTGAAATTTTGCTTCCGATGACAATCATAAGTGATAGCTCCCTCAGTCCACAATGTTTTCAATTCATCTATCAAGGGTCTGATAAACACGTCAATTTCTTTTCGCATACCCTTAGAACTCGGAATAATCATCGAAAGATAAATAAATTCATCTTTCATACACATTGACGGTGGCAAATTATAAACTGTTAGCAACACTGGTCAAACTGAATAAGGAGTTGCAGAATATCCAAATGGATTAAAACCATTTGTGCACAATCCCAATATGATATTTCTAGTATCCCTAGCAAACGAAGAATAACATGTATCCAAATGTTTCCATGCTTCACTGTCGGATGGATGAGTCATTACTGTATCATCACGACTTCTTGCATGCCAACTCATGTAGGGGGCCATCTTTTCCGACATGAATAATCTTTGAAGCCTCAGTGTTAGTGGAAAATACCGAAGCACCTTAAACGGGATATTTTTCTATCGGGCCGATTTCTTCTCCTTGTAACGAGGATGTTGACATACAGGACATTTATCCAACTACACATTTTCTTTATAATATAAAATGTAATTATTTTGGCACGCGTGTATTTTTTCGTACCCAAGCCCCAATTTTCTAATCAGCATTTTAGTTTTATAAAAAGTTGGCTCAAACTTGTTATCAGTAGGCAACATTCCATTAATCAATCCTACAATTCGATCATACGCAACCCCGCTGATATTACAATCGGCCTTGATGTTTAAGAGCTGTGTCATTGCTGAAAACCTAGTGTATTTAGGACAAATCTCATACAAAGGTTCATCGACAGCTTTCAACATCTCGTAAAATTCTGCAGCTTCTTTATTCGGCAATTCAATCTCTACCGCAGTTTGTACTTCTGTGATATCAACCGCTGTAGTATCTGGTGGGACTGATGTCTGAGTAACTGGCCGATCAACATTATCATTCAGGTGGAATTGACCCCCAAGACTATCAAGTATCATAGTTCTATAGGGATTAGATTGATTGGATGAAGAAGCACCAGTAGAGGAAGATTCACCATATGTCTGAACGACAGGATTGCTCGACGTCCTGACTTCACGTGACTCCCCGTGACAAGTCCATAGAAAATATCTTGGTGCAAATCCTTTGCTATATAGATGCAGAGTGATAGTCTCCCGATCCAAAAATCGTCCATTCAAGCAAATGCGGCATTGACATCGGATTTTATCACCGACACTAATGAATTTTTGATTCGAATAGGCAAAATTTAGGAAGTACGTTACGCCTAATTGAAACTCATTTATTAAAGCTCCATGATCAAGATGCCGGTACATCCAACTTCGATCAGCCGACATGATTCTGTCAATCAATGACAATTTCTTTGGTTAATGCCTTTAGGTGAGATTGTCCTATTCCATTCGGGATTTATGTTATTCATATTGCACTAAGTACTTCTTTTAACCGCTAACTTCATTCTAAATTTCAGCAGCATCTCCCTACAGTTCTCCGAATACGCATATCATCTGGGCGCGTATCGGAGAACAAGAGAGATGCTGCCGAAATTTAGAATATGTTAACGGTTAAAAAAAAACGTAAGTGCAATACAAATAACTATATTCTCAAATTGTCCAATCGGGGACAATTCAAGGATTGTACGTCGTATAAAAGATTATCTACTTCTTTATTCGGCAATTCAATCTCTACCGCAGTTTGTACTTCTGTGATATCAACCGCTGTAGTATCTGGTGGGACTGATGTCTGAGTAACTGGCCGATCAACATTAATTATCATTCAGGTGGAATTGACCCCCAAGACTATCAAGTATCATAGTTCTATAGGGATTAGATTGATTGGATGAAGAAGCACCAGTAGAGGAAGATTCACCATATGTCTGAACGACAGGATTGCTCGACGTCCTGACTTCACGTGACTCCCCGTGACAAGTCCATAGAAAATATCTTGGTGCAAATCCTTTGGTATATAGATGTAGAGTGACAGTCTCCCGATCCAAAAATCGTCCATTTGAACAAATGCGGCACGGACATCGGATTTGATCACCCATGCTAACGAAATTCTTATTCGAATAGGCGAAATTTAGGAAGTATGTTACGCCTAATCAAAACTCATTCGTTAAATATCCACGATCAAGACGTCCGTACATCCAACTTCGATCAGCCGACATGATTCTGTTAATCAATGACAATTTCTTTGGTTAATGTCTTTAGGTGAGATTGTCCTATTCCATTCGGGATTTATGTTATTTATATTGCACTAAGTATTTATTTTAACCGTTAACTTCATTCTAAATTTCGGTAGCATCTCCCTACAGTTCTCCGAATACGCATATCATCTGGGCGCGTATCGGAGAACAAGAGAGATGCTGCCGAAATTTAGAATATGTTAACGGTTAAAAAAAAAACGTAAGTGCAATACAAATAACTATATTCTCAAATTGTCCAATCGGGGACAATTCAAGGATTGTACATCGTATAAAAGATTATCTACTTCTTTTACACGAACATATAACCCCCGAACGGATCTAAGTATTTGCTAAATCATATTCGACTCGTCGATGCGTACGTGAAACATATCAACTCGTCGGATGGATGATTATTTTCTAAATGTTTCGAGTCAGTTCGAGTCCATAGTGGACAATTCCGACACGAGTCCAAATTAGACGATTTCGGCGGGAGTCCGAATTTGACGATTTCGGCGCGAGTTCGAAGTGGACGATTCTGGCGCAAGTGCGAAGTGGATAATGCCGGCGCAAGTTCGAAGTGGACGATTTTGGCGCGAGTCCACTCAGGACTACTCCAGACTAATTAATATTTTAACTAATTAATTAATATTAATATACAATATTTTAACTAATTTAAATAATTAACCTACAATTATTAATCTAAAACATAATATTAATCTAACTAAATTAATCTAAAAATTACTCTAAACTCTAACGATTAATCTAAAAATCATAACATTTAATCTAAACCCTAAAAATTAATCTAACAAATTAAACAATTAATTAAATAATTAATCCAAACAATTAATTAAAAATTATATATATAAATATATAATATTATATAAGCATTTCCGACGCTAGAGTCCGGTGGACTCCAGCGCCGGCGTCCAGTGTTCGAACACTGCATAAACCACCAACCGAAACCCTATTTTAAGGGTTTCGGCCTAACAAGGGGGCGGAGGTCGAACGGGAGGCGGCGAGAAATACCTTGAATCGAACGGGAGGCGGAGGTCGAAATCGGAGGTCGAGGATGGGGCGGCGGCGTCGGAAGAGAGCAGCGATGGCGGGTAGAGGAAGAGAAAGAAGGGGGCGGGCGTGATCGCGTGCCCTATATAAACTTATCAGCAACGACTCACTTAGCTGTTAGAAAGTCGTTGCTGATAAGTTAATCATCAGCAATGGCTCAAGTATCCGTTAGAACATCGTTGCTGATAATTTAATCATCAGCAATGGCTCATTTGTCCATTAGAACGTCGTTGCAGATATAACATATCTGCAACGGCTTGAGCGGCCATAAGAATGTCGTTGCAAATAGCAACGGCTTGAGCGGCCGTTGCTGATGGACGTTGCTGAAGAACCAATTTCTAGTAGTGACTCATTCGGCTCCTTCTTTCATCGAGAATTCTATTTCCTACACTAACACAAGACTCAGAAGCTACTGTAGACACAGGAATAGTTAGTATATCACGTGCCATGATAGAAACAATAGGATACACATTTTCTTATTTTTTCCACCATGCTAAAATCTCATTATCATCTATTTCTTCAAAATGATTATGATCTAGAAAATAAGCTAATTCATTGAAATTAGTAGATTTAGTTTTTTTTATCCTACGACCAAGTTAAGAATTAATATTATTTTCACTATCATCTCTTAATCTAGAAGAAGAAGATGTTGTCTTATTTATAATTGTATCACCAAATTTTGAAGCGTAAAATACAAACATATAATTCAATAAATTCAAAATTCTAGATTTTTTTCCAACATTATTTAATTTCATATTCTTATAATAATCATCTAATAACATATTTAAACCATCAATTTTCATTCTAGGGTCTAAACATATTGTTAAACAAAATAAAGTATGTATATCTGACCAATACTTTTTAAAGTTAGATTCCATTAAAGAAATAATTTGTGCAAATAAAGGATGATGCCTATGCGAAGAAAATATTTCGTTAATACGAACTATATGTGAAAGAGTTAAATTACATGTAGGATAATAAACACCGTAAAATTGTTCGGTAGCTTTATTAAAAAGTTCTAAAATTTGAGTAATATGCTCAGCAACTAACCAATCATTATCATTAATTGGATCACCAGTCATATTCTTATTATAAAACATTGTAAGGATCTCTTGATATTTTATAGTAAACCTAAGCATATGATATGTTGAATTCCATCTAGTAATAACATCACCATTAAATTTTTCAAATGGTTTATTAAAAGATTGACATAATTTTTTAAATTCTTGTGTTCTTGCTTTTGAAGAACGCATATATCTAATAACATTCCTTATTTTTTCTACATGTATATTTACTAATTTTAAATCATCTTGTACACATAAATTAAGAACATGACAAACACAACGAAAATGAAATAATTCACCTTATAATACTGACTTAAATAATTGTATAAGGGGAGGAATAGCAACATCATTATTACTAGCATTATCAAAACTAATCGAAATTTTTTTATCATTTATATTATAGAAAGCTGTTACATATCTAATAGCAGAAAAAATGGCAACACAAGTGTGTGGATATTCAAAAACTTTAAAACTAATTATTAGTTTTTTGCAAAATAAAATTTTCTAACACAAATGTAAGAATTAGTAGTACGTTGACTAGACCAAACATCAGATGCTAAAAAAAAATTTGGTTTATTATTTTGAAAACTAGTTATTATATTTTGTCTATATATAAAAAATAATTTTAAAGCATCACTTTTCATTGTATTTCGAGTAATTTTTTTATATTTTGAATCCAAGTAGAAAATCTTGGTTGATCAACAAAACTAAAAGGAGATTCACTTTGAACAATTAATTTTGCAAGTTCTCGACATTGAAAATGATGATCATACAAAAAAGTTGTTAAACCAGAAGAAGATAAATTAAGAATATGTTGAGCTATGTAACCTTATTTTTATGACCCTTTGCATGACGTAAAAGATGACCAGTTCCTCCTGTTGTTGAAGTCGAAAGAATTTTTTGACATTTTTTGCACCGAGCTTTTGTTATGGTGCCATCAGATTCAATAATTTTCTCAAAATATTCTCATACCATACTTTTTTTTCTACTTGCTGGATATAAATTAATAGATGGGTTAATCTCTATGTCTTGGTTTTGTTGAGTAGTAGAAGTACTAGGAGACATTTCTTTTAATATATTTGATCCAGTTTGTGGAGAATAACCTGAAAAATCTCTATCTGCCATTAGTAAAAATTAAAAATATAAAAAGTATAAATATTATATTAATCAATGAAATAAATTTAAGAGATTAAAAAAAATTTGACAATAATCTTGAATCCTTGATGAACTTAAAAAGTTATTGAGAATGATCGTAAATGAACTTAGATTGTTGAGAGTTGAGACTTAAGAGTTGAGAAAAAGAGTTGAAGATTGAAAAAATGAAGAAGATAATAGGATATTTATATGAGATTTTAAATAATAATTTTCTTTAAAATTCATCCGGTCTGGCCCGGCCAGACCCGGGGCACCGTGCTCGGGCGAGGACAGCGTGTGGGGCGTGCTCAACCCGCGTGTCGTGCTCGGGCCAGCACGGTGCGCGTGTCATGCTCAGCCCGTGTGCCCAGGGGGCGAGCCCAGCCCGCCTCCTGGGCACAGACGGGCCCGGCCCGAAATTCTTCGAGCTGAGTCAGGCTCGGCTCGGACCTGGGAGGGGGGCAAATTAAGTAGACTTTTCCCCTATATAAATAAGATAAATTATCCCCCTCCCATTTATGTAGCTCCGCCCCCTTGAACCATTGTGTCCAGCGGAAAATTCAAACAAATAAAACTCATATATTATGTCAATATTACCTATGAAAACCCTCAAAAAATAATTTAAAAGAAAACTCTACTAATTCATTTTAATAAATAATTAAAATGAATATATTACTATTATGTTTATTTATAAAACTATTACAAGTTAAATAACACGAATTTTTAATGGATAATTAAATTGAATGTAGTACTATTATAAAAGTTCGTATCACTATTATGTTGAAAATAATATTGGTTTTTAAATTAATTAATATATAACACAGGCACAAACATTAATACACTATCATATTTTATAAAACATTGTTATAAACTTTGTAGCACTATTATAAATCAATATAATATTGATATACATGATAAAACGTTATTTGTTCTATTATAAAGTAATTTTGCAAAAAGAAGAACTCAAATATTTAAATTTACAATAAAGTACAAAATATACAGGTCATTAATTAGAAATTGAATTCACTTTTAATTATATCAACTCTCCTAAAGCAAAATAATAATAGAACTCGTTCTTATTCACTTTATGCCAAAAGCATCTTCGTGCCACCGGCCATGCGGCGGCGACATCATAGAACACAGTGGGGGCTGCCTAGCCTACACACACCAAGGCATTGCAGACCAATCAGTGCACAGAGCCGCATCAACACCACATGGGTGTCGCGGTCGAACCACCGCCCCCTGCATGCACGTAGTGGGCTACTACAGTCCTACGACGTCGACAATGGCAACAGTTCGCTGTCGCCACCAACTACATGTCGCCTTCTACTACATGCCGCTACCACAAGGATTTAATTTCATGCCGCCAAAACCAATGATGGCTGATAAACTGCCCAAAACGTAAAAAGAGCATGGTAAACTCGATTTAATTTCCAAAATCCACGAAAATGACATCAAAATTACTTATATTTTATAAAGAATGAATGATCTACCCATCCACATAATTTTCATATGACAATGAGACCCAATCTTCTTGATGATGTTTTTCATCAACTTCGAGATGTAGATCACATCATGATAATGATTGGAGGCAATGACAAATGTGTGGTACACCACATTTCTCTTGCAATATATGAGAAAGTTAATGATGCTCATCCAGCTCGGCATAGATCTAAGTATAGCACATGAATGTGCAACCATATTGCTCTCGTTGTCTCTTGAAAGTCTCACTTCATTGACTTTAGCATCAACATATGGACTCGAAATTTTAAGGAGTTGTTAGGACAATATTTGTACTGACCTTTTGTGTCGTCGATACGTACCATGGTTCAGTAATTCAAGTTGTTTGCTACATTTGATAAGTGAAACCAATTAAAGATTACCCTCACCAACTTTCACTTTTTGTTCTTTCTCCAAGCAACTTTAATATGTGCTTGTCTCGATATTTCAAATGGAAATGCCCTTGGACTAAGATTAGTAATATCTGCCGAAGACCTCCAACCATTGGAACTTCGACGAAGTAAAGGATCGTAAGTGGTAGAAGTAGTGCTAATATATATATATCACTTTGATTTCTTACTGTAGCAACTACTGATGATGTGACACTATTGGTGTTGTCACTACCTTTGCCGCTGCCACACTCAAATTAAGAGCCTAGATACATTACTAGAAATTGGTTCTTCAGCAACGGCTATCAGCAACGGCGTTCTTACGGCCGCTCAAGCCGTTGCAGATATTAATTATCTTAGCAACGGCTTTCTAACGGACAAGTGAGCCGTTGCTGATAATTAACTTATCAGCAACGGCTTTCTAACGGCTAAGTGAGCCGTTGCTGATAAGTTTATATAGGGCACGCGATCGCGCCCGCCCCTTTCATCCTCTTCATCCTCTTCCTCTGCCCGCCGCCGCTGCTCTCTTCCGACGACGTTGTTGACGCCCCGTCCTCGACCTCCGCCTCCCATTCGATTCGAGGTATTTCTCACCGCCTCTGACCCCCTATTTATTAGAACCGTCCAAAACCCTTAAAATAGGGTTTCGGCCGACGGCCGATGGTTTATGCAGTGTCCGAACACTGGACTCCGGCGCCGAAAATGCTTATATAATATTATATATATATGTAATTTTTAATTAATTTTAATTAATTGTTTAATTTGTTAGATTAATTATTTAATTAATTGTTTAATGCTGAGGCTATCACATCCAGACGCAGGCGGCCACGCGGGCCGAATAGGTGGCAGCCTCCACCAGCCGCAGAGTCACGTAGATTCATTAGCGTGATTGGGGAGCGGTAATATATCATGAATTATAAATCATTAAAAATTCATTATATCATAATATAATATTAAATTTTATTTTTGTTGTGCGGGTTTGAGCAAGAAGAAGTGCCAATGAGCATTTCTTCTACCATTCGATGATATATGCACGGGGCATGGCCCACGTGGTCTCACGTGCCCAGTGAGCATGTCGATATGCTATGGCGCGAGTTTGAGCACGTATTAATTTTTTTTTATACATGCATGATGATTAATATTGGTACTGATATTATTATTTTGCAAGCTCGCTATACATGGGCCGAGGACCAGAGACCCTTCATTTACACTGCTTGGGAGGCTATTTCCCGGGCGAGGTACAACGGGCAGCTGGGGCAGGCCCGGTCCCAGGCGATGGCCCAAGCTGGGACCACTAACATCGCGGAGACTCGAGGATACAGCCCCGACTGGATTACTCCGGATATATGGGACCAGCTCGTGGCATTATGGTCGACGGATCGATGGCAGGAGGTTTTTAGGACTGCGGCTAGAAAACGCATGTCAGGGGGAGGAGCGCGTCACACTAGCGGCTCTGTTGCATTTGTTGTGCACGCGAACCGTATGGTAAGTATACATTAATTTTAATTATATATTTTATTTGTTACTCTGTGTACTAATTAATGTATTTTTTTTGTAAATGTAGACGACGGTGTTTGACGACGGGACAGTCCAGCGACCCTCCCCGATGGCAGTGTTTGGGCGAACTCACCGTCGAGTGCATGGGCGGGGGAGTACGTCGACAACCGCGCTGCATACATTATGGTAAGTATATTTGTTTAAATTATTCATTTTTTATTTATAATTTAAGTTGTATGAAAAATATTAAACAAAAAGTTAAACTCGAGTAGGGGACCTACAGTCAGACGGTGATACAGCGCAGAAGCACCTCAAGGACTTTGACGCAGAGCGTGGGTCGAGGCTGCAGGTGGCTAGGACCACAGTCGCGTGTATGGTTTTGCAGATAGTGATCATGCGCGAGCCGTGCTAAGCCCGCTTGGGGCACCAACCCCTCCGCATGCTGGTGAGCGATCGTCCACCTCCAGGTCCAGTTCTGATCATAGTACCAGGATAAGGACACTAGAGGAGACGGTCGCGCATCAGAGTCAGATGGTGGCGGAGATGCATGCTATGTTACGCAACATCTCAGCTCATACCGGAGCAGGCATCCCCTCGGCATCATCGGATCCCACTACTAGAAATTGAGTCTTGAGCAATGGCTATCAGCAACGACCGCTCAAGCCGTTGCTATTTGCAACGGCATTCTTACGGTCGCTCGAGCCGTTGCAGATATATTGTATCTGCAACGGCTTTCTAACGGACATGCGAGCCATTGCTGATAATGTTAATTATCAGCAACGGCTTTTTAACGGACAAGTGAGCCGTTGCGGATGATAACTTATTCGCAACAGCTTGCTAACGGACAAGTGAGCCGTTGCTGATGATAACTTATTAGCAACGGCTTTCTAACGGGCGAGTGAGCCGTTGCTGATAAGTTTATATAGGGCACGCGGTCGCGCCCGACCCTTCTTCCACCCACAGCTGCCGCCGCCGCCTCTGCTGCCGCCTGTCGCTGTCGTTGCCGACGCCGACGACACCGACGCTTCCTCCTCCCGCTGCCGACGCCGACGACGCCGACATTTTCAGGTATACCTTGCCAGTCGACCGTCTCTTCCCGTTGCGGCCGGTGGGAAATCTGATCGAAACCCTAAAATAGGGTTTCGGCCGATGGCCGCCGCCGGACCTTGTACAGTGGCCGGACAGTGTGTCCAGCCACTGGACGCCGGCGCCGGAGTCCACCTGACTCCGGCGCCAGAATTTGTAGATTAATATATAATTTTTTTTATTGTTTTTTTATTGTTAATTAATTGTTAATTAATTATTTAATTAATTGTTTAATTTGTTAGATTAATTAGTAGGGTTTAGATTAATTTCGGAATTGTCCACTTCGGACGCGCGCCGGAATCGTCCACTTCGGACGCGCGCCGAAATCGTCCAATATGGACTCGAACTGTCTCGAAACATTTAGAAAATAATCATGCATCCGACGAGTTCATATGTTTCACGTACGCATCGACGAGTCGGATATGATTTAGCAAAACCTTAGATCCGTTCGGGGATTGTATGTTCGTGTAAAAGAAGTAGATGATCTTTTATACGACGTACAATTCTTGAATTGTCCCTGATTGGACAATTTGGGAATATAGTTATTTGTACTGCACTTACGTTTTTATTTTAATTGTTAACTAATTATTCTAAATTTCGGCAACATCTCTCTTGTTCTCCGATACGCGCCCAGATGATATGCGTATTCGGAGAACTGTAGGGAGATGCTACCGAAATTTAGAATGAAGTTAACGGTTAAAATAAATACTTAGTGCAATATAAATAACATAAATCCCGAATGGAATAGGACAATCTCACCTAAAGACATTAACCAAAGAAATTGTCATTGATTGACAGAATCATGTCGGCTGATCGAAGTTGGATGTACCGACGTCTTGATCGTGGAGATTTAACGAATGAGTTTCGATTAGGCGTAACATACTTCCTAAATTTTGCCTATTCGAATCAGAATTTCGTTAGCATGGGTGATCAAATCCGATGTCCGTGCCGCATTTGTTCAAATGGACGATTTTTGGATCGGGAGACTGTCACTCTGCATCTATATACCAAAGGATTTGCACCATAATATTTTCTATGGACTTGTCACGGGGAGTCACGCGAAGTCGGGACGTCGAGCAATCCTGTCGTTCAGACATATGGTGAATCTTCCTCTGCTGGTGCTTCTTCATCCAGTCAATGTAATCCCTATAGAACTATGATACTTGATAGTCTTGGGGGTCAATTCCACCTGAATGATAATGTTGATCGACTAGTTCTTCAGACATCAGTCCCACCAGATACTACAGCGGTTGATATCACACAAGTACAAACTGCGGTAGAGATTGAATTACTGAATAAAGAAGCTGCAGAATTTTACGAGATGTTGAAAGCTGCCGATGAACCTTTGTATGAGAATTGTCCTAAATACACTAGGTTTTCAGTAATGACACAGCTCTTAAACATCAAGGCCGATTGTAATATCAGCGGAGTTGCGTATGATCGAATTGCTGGATTGATTAATGGAATGTTGCCTACTGATAACAAGTTTGAGCCAACTTTTTATAAGACTAAAAAGCTAATGAGAAAATTGGGGCTTGGGTACGAAAAAATACACGCGTTCCAAAATAACTATATTTTATATTATAAAGAAAATGTGCAGTTGGATAAATGCCCTGTATGTCAACATCCTCGTTACAAGGAGAAGAAATCGGTCCGACAGAAAAATATCCCGTTTAAGGTGCTTCGGTATTTTCCACTAACACCGAGACTTCAAAGATTATTCATGTCGGAAAAGACAGCCCCCTACATGAGTTGGCATGCAAGAAGTCGTGATGATACAGTAATGACTCATCCATCTGACAGTGAAGCATGGAAACATTTGGATACATGTTACCCTTCATTTGCTAGGGATACAAGAAATATCAGATTGGGATTGTGCACAGATGGTTTCAATCCGTTTGGACATTCTGCAACTCCTTATTCAGTTTGGCCAGTGTTGCTGACAATTTATAATTTGCCACCGTCAATGTGCATGAAAGATGAATTTATTTATCTTTCGATGATTATTCCGGGTCCTAAGGGTCTGCGAAAAGAAATTGACATATTTCTCAAACCATTGATAGATGAATTGAAAACATTGTGGACTGAGGGAGCTGTCACTTATGATTGTTATCGGAAGCAAAATTTCAATTTAAAGGCCGCGGTCTTGTGGACTATCAATGATTTCCCGGCGTACGGCATGTTGTCGGGTTGGAGCACTCACGACCGACTCTCTTGTCCGTATTATATGGAACACTCTAAATCAATCAGTCTTCAGAACGGACGAAAAATCTCATTCTTTGATTGTCATCGTCGATTCCTACCGGTTAATTATCAGTATCGAAGGAATCGTAATAAATTTACTAAGGGCAGAGTCGAAAGAGATGGGCCACCACCGATGTTGTCTGGTGAACAAATGTTAGCACGTGTTTCAGCACTTCCAGATATAGTATTTGGTCGCAATGAAAGAGAGTCAGGTTTTGGCCAAACACACAACTGGGTGAAAAAAAGTATCTTTTGGGAATTGCCCTATTGGAGTTCATTATTGATTCGACATAATTTAGATGTCATGCACATTGAAAAAAATGTGTTTGATAATATTTTCAACACTTTGATGGATATTTCCGGAAAAACTAAAGATAATGTCAAAGCCCGACATGATATGAAAATACTCTGTAAAAGACCAGAGTTGGAGTTACAAGAGGTCAACGGACAATATCTGAAACCGAAGGCCCCATATGTGTTAAATGAACAACAGATCAAAGATGTTTGTCAATGGGTAAAAGAACTCAGATTACCCGATGGATATGCTTCAAACTTATCTCGATGTGTGAACGTCGATGATTGAAAAATATTAGGGATGAAGAGCCATGATTGTCATGTATTCATGCAGAGATTACTTCCGATCGCATTTCGAGATCTTCTACCTGATAATATTTGGGGTCCGTTGACTGAATTAAGTATGTTTTTTAGAAACATCTGTGCAAATGTCCTTCGAGTCGAAGATATGTCAACACTTGAAAATAATATTGTTGAAATCATATGCAAGCTGGAGCAGTTTTTCCCTCCTGCATTTTTTGACTCGATGGAGCATCTACCGATACACTTGGCATACGAGGCACGAGCTAGTGGCCCCGTTCAATATCGATGGATGTACTTATTTGAAAGATACATGAATCGTCTGAAGAAAAAAGTAAAGAACACCGCAGCTGTTGAAGGATCAATATCTGAATCGTATATCATCCAAGAAATTTCCACATTCTGCTCATTTTACTTTAAATCGACAGTACAGACAAGATTTGATCGTCTTCCACGTAACGACGACGGGGGTGTTCGACATTCAGATGGACGTTTAAATATATTTTGTCACTCTGGTCATGCTTTTGGTTCTCGTCCATCTCGACACTTAAGCGATGAAGAGTATCATTTGGCACACTTGTATGTATTACTCAACTGTCCAGAGATTGAACAATTCATTGAAATATTTGACATTGAGATGGTGCAAAAAAACTCTATTCACAACGATGAAGAATTGGAGAGATTACGGAATCATGATTTCCCTATTTGGATTCAGACTTACAGCAAAGATCACAGAGCTGAAATAGATGAAAGAATATTTGAGTTTGTTAGTGGACCGTCGCGACTTGTGTCGTGCTATAGCGGATATTTTGTTAATGGGTATAAATTTCACACGGTTTAATATTCATTTACAAAGAAGACGATGAATGCTGGGGTCTGCGTGAAAGGGATAACTTATGTTGAATGTGATATGGATTTTTATGGACTGGTGGAAGAAGTGATAGAGTTGCACTACTTCGGCTTAAAATCAGTGATCCTATTTAGATGTCATTGGTTCGGTACAACAGAAAGGGGCATGAAAGTTCATCCAAAATATAAACTTGTTGAGGTTAATTACAAATCGAAATTGGCAGCAAATGAGCCTTTTATATTGGCATCACAAGCCGAACAAGTATATTACGCGAAATATCCGGCTCAAAATAAAGATAGAGCAGATTGGCGTGTAGTCTGTAAGACAAAAGGTAGAGGAAAAATTGATCCGATAGTAGGAGAAAATGAGCTGATACCTGATATGACATATGGTTTCTATCAAGAAGATGATTCTCCTGCTGTAGATCATATTATTCCAATACTCGAGGATGCAGACACAACGTCAATTCAATTAGAAGTTGAATATGCTGATGATGACGATCATGAAATTGAGGAAACTGGAGATGAAGAAGATGAAGAAGAGGAAGAAGAGGAAGAATTCGAAGACTATTATTCAGATGATGAGGAATAATTGTAAAGTATATATTTTATTAAATATATCTCTACTATTTATACAATAATCTGATTATATGTCTGTTCGACAGATATGTCTGGTCGTGGTTATCGACGCAGGAGAGCTTCGGAGTCTCCGATCGGTGAGACTCCAGCACTTACTCATGCTGCTGATCCCCCTGTTGCTGATCCTCATGCGGATGATACTGCCGAGGCTAGTACATGCAGACGCAGGCGGCCACGTGGGCCGAACAGGTGGCAGCCTCCACCAGCCACAGAGTCACGTAGATTGATTAGCGTGATTGGGGAGCGGTAATATATCATGAATTATGAATCATTACAAATTCATTATATCATAATATAATATTAAAATTTATTTTTGTTGTGCAGGTTCGAGCAAGAAGAAGTGCCGAGGAGCATTTCTTCTACTATTCGACGATACATGCACGGGGCATGGCCTACGTGGTCTCACGTGCCTAGCGAGCACGTCGACATGTTATGGCGCAAGTTTGAGGCACGTATTATTTTATTTTTTACATGCATATGATTAATATTGATACTGATATTATTATTTTGCAGGCTCTCTTTACATGGGCCGAGGACCAGAGGCCATTCATTTACGTTGCCTGGGAGGCTATTTCCCGTGAGAGGTACAACGGGCAGCTGGGGCAGGCTCGGTCCCAGGCGATGGCCCGAGCTGGGACCACTAACATCGCGGAGACTCGGGGATACGTCCCCGATTGGATTACTCAGGATATATGGGACCAGCTCGTGGGAATATGGTCGACGGATCGATGGTAGGATGTTCCTCAGAATGCGGCTAGAAACCGCATGTCGAGGGGAGCAGCGCGTCACACCGGCGGCTCTGTTGCATTTGCAGTGCACGCGAACCGTATGGTAAGTATATCTTTTAATTATATATTTTATTTGTTACTATGTGTACTAATTAATGTATTTGTTTTGTAAATGTAGACGACGGTGTCGGATGACGGGACTGTCCAGCGACCCTCCCCGATGGCGGTGTTTGAGCGGACTCACCGTCGAGCACATGGGACGGGGGAGTACATCGACAACCGCGCTGCATACATTATGGTAACTATATATTTGTTTAAATTATTCATTATATATTTATAATTTAAATTTTATGATAAATATTAAACAAAAAATCAAACTCGAGTAGGAGACCTACAGCCAGACGGTGGTGCAGCGCGGGGGTACCCCCGAGGACTTTGACGCAGCGACGTGGGTCGAGGCCGCAGGTGGCTGGGACCATGGCCGCGTATATGGCTTCGCAGATAGTGGTCATGCGCGAGCCGTACTAGGGCCACTTGGGGCACCGACCCCTCCGGTCGCTGGTGAGCGGCCGTCCACCTCTAGATCCAGTTATGATCATAGTAGTAGAATAAGGACTCTAGAGGACACGGTCGCGCGTCAAACTGAGATAATGGAGCGCCAGAGTCAGATGATGGCGGATATACAAGCTATGCTACGCAACATGTCAGGTCATCCCGAAGCAGGCATCTCTTCGGCATCATCTAATCCATCATCATCGAGTCAGTCCACGCCGGTGTACACTCAAGCACTCCAGACCCCGCCATATGATCCAGTGCATCCTCCATCATCATCGTGAGATTTTGTTTATATTGACTTTGTTACTGAGATATTGAACTTGTTTAATTTATATTGACTTTGTTACTAAGATATTGATACTTCAATTTTGCATTTGAATTGTTTTTATACTATCGTGGATAATTATCAATATAAATATAATTGTTTTGATGTATATCTTGGTGTGTTTGTGATGTGTGAATGAATGTGTGTATGAGTGTATGAGTGTGTGAGTTATGTATCAGATAATGTATCAATGTATCAATGAAAATTTGGAATTTTAAATTTTTTCGTTACCAGGTTCACATCATCAGCAACGGCTTTCCCACGGCCGTTCGTGGGAAAGCCGTTGCTAAAAGTGTATCGAAAGCCGTTGCTGATGACCTACAGCAACGGCTTAGCGACGGGATTTTACTAACGGCGTTGCTACGGACTCAGCGGCCGTTGCTATTAATGTTATCAGCAACGGCTCCGTGTCCGTGGCAAAACCGTTGCTGATAATATTTTTAGCAACGGCCCGAGCGGCCATTGCGGAGCCGTTGCTAAGTTATCAGCAACGCGACTTTCTGCCACGGCTCCATTGCAACGGCTCAGCAACGGCATCAGCCGTTGCTGATGCCCATTTTTCTAGTAGTGTCCATCGTCCTCGAGTCAGTCCATGCCGGTGTACACCCAAGCACTCCAGACCTCGCCATATGATCCAAACCATCCTCCATCGTCATCGTGAGATTTATTTTTTATTTTTTTATATTGACTTTGTTACTTAGATACTATACTTGATTAATTTGTTTTGTTTGGATATTGATACTTCAAATTTGCATTTGAATAGTTTTTATACGATTGTGGATAATTATAAATATAAGTATAATTGTTTTGATGTATATCTGGGTGTATTTGTGATGTGTGAATGAATGTATGTATGGGTGTATGGGTGTGTGAGTTATGTATCAGATAATGTATCAATGTATTAAATGGAAATTTGGAATTTTAGATTTTTTCAGTTGCAGGTTGTAGTCATCAGCAACGGCTTTCCCACGGTCCTTCATGGGAAAGCCATTACTAAAAGTGTATCGTAAGCCGTTGCTGATGTCATACAGTAATGACTTAGCAACGGTCTTTCACTAACGGCGTTGCTACGAACACGCGGGCCGTTGCTAATAATTGTTATCAACAACGGAATCGGGTCCGTGGCAAACCCGTTGTTGATAATATTATTAGCAACGGCCTGAGCGGCTGTTGCTGATCCGTTGCTAATCCGTTGCTAAATTATTAGCAACGCGTTTTTCTGCCACGGCTCTGTTGCAACTGTTGGAGCCATTGCAAGCCGTTGCTGATGGTTTTCAACAACGGATCGGCAACGGCTTCAGCCATTACTGATGTCCATTATTCCAGTAGTGATAGTGTTTGATGATCTTGTTTGAATGTTGGATGCTCTAAAGAAGCACATAGGTAGCTTGCAGCTTGGGCTCCTTGTCCACATCATGAATCTCCACGACCTTGGTATTATCGTAGTGGACGTCCTCCATTGTTCTTTGATCGAACTCTACTCTTTGTACGACATCTTGAACTCATTGCTCTTGCTTGTTGTCGAGAAGATCCTTAATGAGCTTCCGAACTTCGATTGGTGCCTTTGGGCATTTGGATACGTCAAGGTGTCGTCTGACCAAATGACGCTTCAAGCGAGCGATTCCTCGACCATGACTAATTAATGTAATCACAATACGAGTGGTATGGTTTCACTTCTCTAATAGAAAACAATACTCCTATGCGAGATCATTTTGACTATTCGACATCATTTCAATAGGCTTTTAGAATGAAATTGAAGGAAATTAAGAGAATGAGAAAGATATGATAGAGATTTAAGAAAATAAGACACATTTCAGATAGTGTATAGATCAAGGATCAAAACAGAAGGGTTTTAAGACTTTATATGGCTCATAAGACCCCTTAAAACTAGGGGTGAGCATGGACCGATTAACCGGTCCATTCGCAATTTTATTAATCGATTCATTAACTTCAGTTTTTTAAAATCATTAATTATAAAATGGTCTATTAACTTCGGTTAACCATCACTTCGATTTCATTTTTGTCGGTTACGTTAACTGATAATTTCCGATTAACCAATAAAAAATTTTAACCTACAAATATAGTAACATTATACAAATCACATATGAAGAAAAATTCAAACAAATACCGAATCCCCAGTGTGAAAAAAGAAAATAATAATAAAATCACTTGAGCAAAAATAATGTGATGCAAAAATTAATATTTTATATATTTTATAATTTTATAATTTTATAATTTTTTATAATTTTTATAATTTTTATAATTTTTATAATTTTTATAATTTTTATAATTTTTATAATTTTTATATAATTTTTATAATTTTTATAATTTTTATATAATTTTATATAATTTTATATATTTTATATAATTTTATATATTTTATATAATTTATAAATCATTTGATTATTTTTTTTAATTTTTTATAATTTATGAATTATTATTATTATTATTATTATTATTATTATTATATATAATAAATTATATTGAACCGGTCGATTAGCCGAAATCGATAGATTTTTTACATTGTGGACAGAAATCGAAATCGAAAATCGATTTTTTCAAAAACATAAACCGAGATCGAAAAAATCGATTCGATTTCGGATCGATTTTTCGATTAATCGAAAAATTGAATTTTTTTTTTCTTACCCCTACTTAAAACAACACGAGAGCCCTATAGCCTATTTTATAGTCCTTGGGGTTGTACCACTTGATACAGATACCGGTTGGCACTAGTTTGGGTTTTTTAAAAAAATGGGACGTACAACCTATAACAAGTGGTAAAGTATGATATTTGAAATCATGACTACGATAGATATGGTGATGGAGAGGAGGGAAGGCGATGGTGGCAAGTGCTGGTAGCTAGCGAACACGATCATGAGGTGATAGATGAGAGTGCATGAGAGGAGAAGAAAGGCGTTGAAGAAGAATAATAAGTGGTAGTAATAGTAGCAGCAGCAGCGAGGAGAGATAGAACAGAAATAGGCAAAGGAGGTGGAGAGGAAAGAAGTTTGACTTTGATTCCAATTGAGGCAACACTAAATCCTAGAGGAGAAAGAGATAGAAAGAGAAAGGGAAATTGAAGAGGCGTTGAAAGAAAATCAATAGTTTCAATTCATTTCAAACTATATAACATACAATCCCTATCCCTAATGCATGGTATTAGGAATTAAAATAAAAGAAATATCAAACGAAAAAGAAAGCAATATCAATTGTCCTAAAATTATGTTAAAAAATTAAGACTTTATCAATGTTTAACATAAAGAGAAAATTAACATGTTTTTAAAAATTAAGGCCTGACCTAACAAAAGAGGAAATTAACTTATTTCCTAATTTGAATTGTTGACTGTATTACTACGGCAACCAATAAAAAACTTAGATTATTTTACCATGCACTGCGGAAATGAGTTCTAACTCACTTTCAAAGCATGCATACATAGATCCTAGCACATCAGAAACCAAAAACAAATAGAGCTAACATCAGGTTTTCTGTGGTGGAGTCAGATTCTCCATCTTTACTGCAACATATCTCCCATTGCACCTTGTGGTTTCTTCTTCTCGCTTCTTTCCTTCACTTTTTTTGCGATTGGAAGATCTTCTTTTGGACTTTACTTCCTTTTCATCGGAGCCTGGATTCTCGGTAAGAAACTGTTGCCAGAATGGATCATTTACCCCAGCGGGCAACACAGATGATGTATCCGCAGTAGTTTGATCTCTTAATGAATCAATCTCAGTAGCAGCAGGTTCTAAATTTACATCTATAGCAGAAACCTTGCTCTGCAGATCATCTGTTTGATTCTCAGTTGCAGGAATCGTAGGAGTTTCCACATGACTCTGATCACATTCTGCTGCATCTGAAGATGAATTATTGTATACTGGGCCAGGTGAACATGGGAGTGGATTAGGCAACAATACTTCCAAATTTGCATTAGTATCCACTGGCGAAGCATTTATCTCAGAAAGAAATACATCAGATGGCAAGCAAGGTTCAAGACGATCGTAGAAGAAGCCATCACCAGAAACTTGACTAACGCCTCTGAAAAAGTTCTCCAGAGTATTCAAGGATAACTCCAGCTTCTCAAATGGCTCCACGTCCAGTACTTGCATAGGAACCATGTCAGATATTTCTCTTGTCATGTGTTTGAAAGCCACAACATGGTTATGATCTTCCGTAATAGTGCCCTCATTAAAGAGAGCAATTTTCGGCCATCTCCTCTTCTTGCTCTGGAGATCAGACTGTCGTAGGAAATCGGAGAGGAACGGAGGTTCCTGAATAATATTTTTCAAGAAGACTGTCAAACCAATTTGTCGTTTTTCCAGAACCAGTAGTCTTTCGTCCAAAGACTGCATCTGATACACCATTCCATGTTTCCACGGTGTGCGATTCTGAAGCTTATTGATGAGTGTAATCTTATCTTGCTTAAGCCTCTCAATCTCCTCTTCCATATCCTGTTTTTCAAGTTCTGACAGTGGTGCCGAAGAGCTGCCTTGGTTCTGCAGTGAATGTGAATGGCTATACATTGGCCTGCGCCTGTGTATGTTTTTCAAGAGGTGCTTCTGATCTCGAATGAAATTATCATTCGCGAACTCCCACTGATCATGATCTATCTTTTTGAAACCCTGAAAAGTACAAAATGAACATTTTAAATTTTACTTTACATGGCATATAAAAACTCTGAAACATTAATTTAGAGGAAGAACACAACTTATATGTGAGTTTGGATTTTTCTAGTTTATGGTACAAAGAAACAGGTAGACAATTGTTTCAATCATAGGAAACTAAGCAAAACTCTGTTTAAGTCCAAAATATTCAATAATCCATTTGAATCATTAGCAAACTGGATTTAAGTCCACCATTTAATCATTTTTTTCCTAACCACTCTAAAATATTCAAAAAATAGATCGGTGCATGAAAAATTCCAAGAACTTGAATGACTCTGTATAAAGACAAATCGTTCAAATATATACCCAAAGTAAATGTAAAAAGGCTGAAGTGATTAATCGAACAGGACAAAAACTACAACTTTATCCGCAGAAATTACTGATTGAATCAATCCACTTACATAGATGTTAAGCTGCCTGATGAAGCTGGAGAAGTTGTTGTGCTTGAAGTACATGGGGAGCAGATCCCTAGCAAACTCCGGCTGCTTCCAGACGACGAAGCTGGCACCCGTGGAGCTCCATGAGAGAATGGAGTCCGTGATGGGATCGTCCACCATGTCAAACGTCTTGGTGAGGAATGGGGCAATGGGATAGCAGCTCCCTCGAGCGCTCTCCATACTAAGTTCCCGACGAACAAGACCAACGCACCAATCAAAATTAGGGCAAACCGGGCGCAGTCATAGAGAGATCAATCATGAAACGTTCATATTCAACGGGGCAACTGAGGTATTCGCATCCAGTCGAACTCGAGGATTGAAGCACCAAAAGGAGCTATTTATTTCTCGGATTCGATCACCAACAACTGGCAACCTCATTAGGGAGGATAAAAGGAAGGTCATGATGGGAGGAAGAAAAATACAGATCGCCCGCCCGATCCCGCTCTCGATCTCGCTTTCCTGCGAGAGTGCTACGGATTTGGAAGCAATTATTGATAGGCGAAATCGAGGTCTTCGGTGTTTCTTGAGGAGCGGGTCAACGGAAATATACTGAGCTTTGCGTAGTGGCCTTGGAATTTTCTGGAAAATATACTGGAAATGTTTCTTTTATTTTCTATTTTTTTTTAAAAAAAAATGACTTATAATTGTCATTACACCCGCATAAATATTAAGAAAATGGAGGAAAAAAATAAATACAAGAAGTGAAGATAATTTTGGATAAGCTGACAATACCTTAGAACCATAACTCTTTCTTTTTCTCCTCTCGAGCTTTCCAAGATTATCGTTCCAAACAAGGTAGGTTTATATGAGCCAATTGAAAGTAATTTACGACCACCCTCATTCTTTTGTAGTTCACCCAGTTAGAAAGCCTGTTACAGATCTAGAAGCTAGCTACTTTGCATTTCAAGTAGAATCAATAAATTCGTTTTCAAACGAGCAGGTAAGAGATTTGAAGTTCCCGAGCTTTTTTGTCAAATATCAATTATTCAAGAAGTAATGAAATTATTGATGGATTTCCTTTTGTATGCTGTTAAAACAAAAAGCTGCTCTATGGGTGAAATGATCCAGTGCCAAGTATTTCAGCAAGGAAAGCATAACAAAAGTCTCACCTAAAGCTAAAGACAGATGGGTCTGGAAAGATATATTTTCAATCCGAGATAGTGTTGCATATGCTATTCTACATATTATTGGAAACGGCTAAACCACCAAGCGAGAAAATGAAAAGCGCGCTAGCGCGTGTAGGCTTCGAGTCTCTGCTTCCTCCTTGGTTCCCCTTCGATTGGATTTGATTTTTAGAAAGGTAACTACAATGTTAGCATCCTTATTCGGGACAATGAGAAAAGAAATGTCATAAGTGATATATATATATAAAAGAGATGGACCAAAAAATTAATCTATCATATTTCATAAGGAAGAAACATCGTAGAAAAAAAATATCACGTTTTATATACTTGATGGCTCATATAAATTCCTTAAAAAAAATTCAATTGCGAATTGAATCTCGTTGCTCGTAGAAAATATATTATCATTTTATTATGTCAAATCGTGAATCTTCATCGTATTTGTGATGTTTTCAAAATGATGAGTTGCTCATCTGTATACAAAAAAAATCTACTTATATACTCATATTTATAATTTAATATAAGATATCTAATTCCAATAAACTTTATATATTTAACTTCAACATTTTCAATTATTAATATGTAGGTTATGATTAAGTGTCCATCATTTCATGCATATAAGTTATTAAATAAATAAAATGTACAAATGTATGAAATCAAGCAAAAATGGCACATTAGCATAGTATTTATCTTTATGAAATCAGACAAATATCTACTTGTATCAATAAGCACTCGATAAGTTCTTACATGTTACAGTTACGTATACCACTGAAATTCAAAATAGTATCTAATTATTGCACTAGATATGTACACTTACTTATATATTATATGTGTATGTCGTGGTTACTTCAAGCATGTTGTGCCATGTTCTTCAATCTATTGTGATTTTTAATAATTACTGTTTAACTAATTGAATACATGCGACATGTAAATATAATATAACTTAATATTAGTATATCATAAATAATTTACATAAAATTATGACTAATATTATAAATAATCAATGATAGAATTATTATTAAAAATATAGTTTATATAAATATGATATTATTATTTTTTAATGGTAGCTCATGTTCGACAACCAAGTGGTGATGTAACAATCTAAACTAGAAATTGATATGCGATTGAATAATTATGCAACAATTAAAGAGCTTCTCCTCGTATAATATGCATTTTAGTAAGCTTTGAATAATTGACTTGCTATTCTACCGATGATTAACTTTACTTATATTATCATGAGATCTTACTTGTTATAATTATGTGTACAACTAAAATTTAAATAGTATGTAATTACGGTAGTAGATATGTTTGCTTATATACTATATACGTATGTTGTGATCATTTTACGTTGTGCCATGTTGTTCAATCTATCGTAATTTTTAGAGATTATTTTTTAACTAGTTGAGAACTTGTACACGCGGCATGTTGCGCAATTATATGAATATAATAGAATTTAATATTAGTAGATTATTATAAACAATTTACAAAAAAAATATGAATAATATTGTGAATAATTAGTTATTAAATTATTGAGGGGTGCTAATTCAAGTCCAAAGATCCAAACCGAATGAAGGAAGGCTTAGCTTGTGCAGGTTACACGACTGGAATGATGCTACTAAAATAAAAAGATGTTCTGATTTCTAATATGTGATAACACATCTCTTTGGGTGAAATGGTGCAGGGCCAAGTATTTCATAAAGGAAAACATAACAAAAGTCTAGCCTAAAGCTAAAGAGAATTAGGTCTGGAAAGGTATATTTTCAATCTGACATAGTGTTGCTTCCGTTATTATGCATATTATTAAAAACGACTAAACCATCAAGCGAGAAAACGAAAAGCGTGCTAGCGTGTGTAGGCTTTCGAACCTCCACTTGCTCCTTGGTTACCTCATTGAATTATTAATCAGCTCTTCTACCTTCGATTGGATTTGATTTTTTGAGAGGTAACTACAACGCCAGCATCCTTATTCAGGACGGTGGAGAAGAAGTGTCATAAGTTTTATATATATATATATATATATAATTTTTATATATACAATTGATTCATATAAGAAAATAAGAGATGGACCAAAAAATCTATCATATTTCATACGTAAGGAAGAAACAACGTATAAAAAAAATATCGCGATATAAGTTCCTTAAAAAAGTTTCAATCACGAATTAAATTTAGTTGCTTGTAAAAAATGTATTATCATTTTATTATGTCAAATCATGAATCTTCATCATATTTTTTATGTTTTCAGACTGATGAGTTGCTTATCTATATACAAAAGATCTACTTATATACTCATATTTATAATTTAATATAAAATATCTAATTCCAATAAGCTTTATATATTTAACTTCAAAATTTTCAATTATTAATACGTAGGGGTTATAATTAATACAATGGTATATACATCCAATAGTATGCATCATTTCATGCATATAAGTTATTAAATAAAGGCTTAATTATATTTTTGATCCCTAAAATATCATATTTTTTTCGTTTGGTCTCTCATTTTTAAAAACTTTTCATTTAGTCCCTCAAAAGTTATTTTCGTTTTCGTTTGGTCCCTCCATTAACTTTTGATGTTAAGTGCCAACATGAAATGCTGACGTGGACTAAAGAGGGACCAAACGGATAAAACATGTTAAGTTAAGATGACCCACATACCACCGACGTTCCCTCAATGCCCCTAGCCGCACCTCCGCTTCCCTCTGTCACATACACAAATGCCAAGAAGGATTGACAATCGCCTAAAAGTAGCTTCCGGGCCTTGAGAACTAAAATGGTCACCAATGAATCTCTCCTTCCCTCACCCTCAAAGGTAAATTGAGGCAATCCGGGCTTACTGAATGTCACAGTCTTAGCTCTGCAGTGCACTGAGGCGAAATGATCCGCCAACCAGTCCATGCCCAAAATCACATCAAGCTCCAGCATCGGCAGGAGTGTCAATTCGGCCATCTGCGTATGCCCACAAATGACCACCTCGCAGCCCCGAAAGACTGTCTCTGCCAGCACAGAAGCGCCCGTAGGCGTAGACACCACAAGAGGCAAATCAAGCATAGAGGGTTTCCCCGATAACTTAGCAGCAAACATTGCAAATACAAAAGAATGCGTAGCACCTGGATCAAACAAAATATAAGCAATTGCAGAACCAACAACAAGGTTATCTGACACTACTACCCTAGACGCTTCAGTGCCCTCTTGGTTCAAAGCAAATACCCATGCAGCAGGCCTCTCTGAACCAGCAACTCGCTGGCCTCCTCCCTGAGTCTGACCCTTCTGAGCCACAAAACCTACTGACATCGATGCCTTCCCTCTAGTCTGATCAGGCTGCTGACTGCTTTTGCCGGGACAATCCTTCCTGTAGTGCCCAACCTGCCCACAGCTAAAACATACCTCTAAACGTTCCCAGCAAGCTCCCTAGTGCTTCCTGTGACATCGGTTACACGGCTGTGACTCAGGCCTTTGCTGCGAGCCTCCTGATGACGCCCCCGATCCTGGGCGCAAGAGGCCTCTGGAACTATTATGACCTCCGTCCTGCTGTGGATCCGTAGTCGTGCGAGTCCCCTCAGAGTGAGATGGCCACCCCCGAGTGCTGGGGTCAAAACTTTTTCTTCTGGGGTTCATCATGCCTGTCCGTCGGTACCAATGCCTTCTTCCGGAGTGCCTCATCTATAATCAGAGCAAAAGAAATGTCCTCCGTGTAATGGATAAGTCTGGTGATCTGCAGCCTCAACCCCTCAATAAACCTCTTGACCCTGGCAGTCTCTGTGGCTACCAAAGTGGGATGATACTTCAAGAGTCGGGTGAACTCCATCTCATAGTCCATTACTCACATACTGCTGGTCTGGCACAGTAGCTCGAACTCTTTCGCCTGCCTATCCCGGACGCTCAATGGTAGGTACTTCTCCACCATAGTAGCTCTGAACTCCTCCTAAGTATGGGATGGTGCACCTGGTGCTCTGTGGTCCCTCCAGGTTGGAAGCCAATTAATCCTTGACTGGTCCTCTCAACTGCAACCCGATCATCCAAGCGATCATCTCAGAAGAACAATCGAGCTCCATGCACAGCTCATAGCAATCCCTAAGAAAACTGGTGACATCCACCCGTTGATCCGTCCATGTAAACTTCGGTGGCCTGAATTTGACAAAATCTGCATAAGTAGGTGCTCCGGGAACTCTGACCACAAGTGTCACTGGCTTTACCACCTTCGGCACTACTGGTATTATCGGCACCGATTGTGGCTGCTGCCTCAGTTCTTACTCCCTGCAAGTGCCTCAGTCAGCTCAGCCACTCGAGCTTGCAACTGCACAACCACGGGATCATGCCCCACATCTTCCCGGGTATGCGGTGGTCTTCCATGACCTTGACCCCGGCCTCGTCCTTGGCCTCGGCGCTCTATGGAGTCACTGCCACTACCGCTCCATGCGATATTAAAAGCCTCTATCAATCTAGAATTACTAGAAAGAAACAACATATTAGATAATTAAATTCACCCTAAATCTTTAAATAAACTTAACCACAACTCACGCTGAGGTGCAGACTTAGACCATCGATCTCATAACACAACCCTACCGTATACTGACACGTTAGCAATGTCCTATACGGTAAACAACTCTAAGTCGTAGTCAAATCGAATCACATGCTCTGATACCACATTGTCACGCCCCAACTTAGGGTCACGTGACTGGTCAGGGTATACGTGCCTATATCCCGCAGCCTATCCCATGCACATGTCAACTCATAATAAATCATGAGAGAAAGAATAACATACTTTATTATGAACGAGAAACCAAACATATTCTATTTAAGAAGTAAAGTTTTAGCAAAACGTTTTAAAGTATGAAAGTAAGTAAATCAAAGTTTAGCAATTTGCTTTAACAAATGAAATCCGAATGAAAGATATAAATGTCCACGAGGGACTACAGTTCCAAAATACAAAAACACAAGTGCATGACAAATCTACCAAAGACATGACTACGACCCCTAACTAGGACTGCTATGAGATCAATGCGACTCCTCCGCCCTCCAGCCGCGCCAAGTGCTCTAGCCCACCTCACTGGTCAGGCTCTGCAAAAAAAGTAGAAATAAACAATGGGTGAGTTCAAAAGAACTCAGTGAGCGATTCTACCAATCCCACCATAAAAACCAATCATAGAGATATATGAATAGATGCACTTGTCTCATATAGGAATAATGCAACAAGTGATATGTCTAGCTAACAGGCCATCTGGCCATCACATGCCCAAAGACAAACCTATTCACTTAGCAGTGAAGTACAACATGCCTCAGCCTACCCGTGCCCTAAGGCAACATATCACACTCCAGGATTATGAGGATAATCGGGATTAACCCATCCGAGCTTATCCTATAATTATACCCTTAAAGATAGCGTAGGAATAATCAGGATTCGCTCATCCGAACTTGTTCCACAAGAAACGCAAGAACAATCGGGATTCGCCCATCCGAACATGTTCCTTAAATAATCGCAGGAATAATCGAGATTCGCTCATCCGAACTTATTCCTTAAATACTCGTAGGAATAATCGGGATTCGCTCATCTGAACTTATTTCTTAAACATAGGTTGGGAATTAACCATCCAACCTTCTAGGCCAAGCCCGCAATTCGGCTCCTATCCGAGCCTCTTCGCCATTCATAAAGATATTGAACTTGTTTAATTTATATTGACTTTGTTACTGAGATATTGATACTTCAATTTTGCATTTGAATTGTTTTTATACTATCGTGGATAATTATCAATATAAATATAATTGTTTTGATGTATATCTTGGTGTTTTTGTGATGTGTGAATGAATGTGTGTATGAGTGTATGGGTGTGTGAGTTATGTATCAGATAATGTATCAATGTATTAATGGAAATTTGGAATTTTAAATTTTTTCGTTACCAGGTTCACATCATCAGTAACGGCTTTCCCACGGCCGTCCGTGGGAAAGCCGTTGCTAAAAGTGTATCGAAAGTCGTTGCTGATGACCTACAGCAACGGCTTAGCGACGGGATTTTACTAATGGCGTTGCTACGGACTCAGCGGCCGTTGCTATTATTGTTATCAGCAATGGCTCCGGGTCCGTGGCAAAACCGTTGCTGATAATATTTTTAGCAACGGCCCGAGCAGCCGTTGCGGAGTCATTGCTAAGTTATCAGCAACGCGACTTTCTGCCACGGCTCCATTGCAACGGCTCGGCCGTTGCTGATGCGCTTCTGCAACGGCTCGGCCGTTGCTGATGCGCTTCAGCAACGGCTCAGCAACGGCATCAGCCGTTGCTGATGCCCATTTTTCTAGTAGTGTTTACTGGGAAACCCTGCAACACTCTATGCTCGATCCCGACGCCTAGACCCGTAATATCATCAACCCATGAGATTTTATTTTATGCATATAATTTATTTTGTTGGCTCTTAACAGATTATGATGCCCCTTGAATTTTAATTATATAATTAAAATTTCCATTTGCCGAAATTAGGATTTTGTTTTAGGGGTTTTATTTTCAATTTACTATTGAGCCCAAAATTAGTGTACCCAAGCCGAATCTGATTTCCAAAGTGTATCCTATGGTCCCAGACTATATTTTCTAATTAAAATGATAGATTACATGATTATGTTCAGTAAATCATACGCATCACAACAGAGATTACAAAATCAACCTAGAATTAACAATTTCAGCATGAAAATTCAGGAAGTTGAGTTTTCAGCATGACAAGGTAATTAATCCGAAAATCACAATAATTAAATCCTTAATTACCACCACAACAGATTTATAACATCATGATAAATCATGCAAAGATTAAATCATAATTCCTAATCCAAGATCAGCATGCATCCACACCATTTTTAATTCAAGATTTCAAGCACATACATGACATCAAGATTAAATCCTTTCACATGCAACATAGATTCATGTGCTCAAATTTATATCTAGATACAAATCATGCATTGGCATCATAGGAACTAATTAAGGAAACTAATCCAATGCCTAGATCTCAATAACAACATCAAGAACTTCTCTTAGGCATTTCATTGAACACCTTGAGAGCGACCCTATTCCCACCTTGGCCGAGTAACCCTAGGGTAGTCCTAGGACTACCGAGCCCCTTAGGGGGGAAGTCTTCAGCCCCCTCTTTTACGGCAACAAAAGAAATCGGCAAGAATTCGAGAATCAACGAAAAACCCGACAAGAAACGCACCAATCTTCAAGATTGGCTCAAGAAACACGAAAGAAACCCAAGACGTGGAGAGGTAAACCACTCACCTGATTTGGAAGAAGAAAAAGAGAATTTTTTTTTCGATCGGCGGCTCTCGAATCCGGCCTCAATCATGCGACGGCGGCTCGGCTCTAACCAAGGGAAAGGGGGCAACGGCTCCTACCAAGCCGGCGGCTCGGCTTCCAAGGGAAAGGAAAGAAGAGAGGGGGAATGAGGAGCTTGGCTTGGCTCCTTTCCTCGGCGGCTAACTCCAAGAGAGGGGGAGAGGGGCGGCGGCTCCTCTCTCTCTCTCTCGGCGGCTTGTGCGGCTCCAATAGGGAGCCGCCTAGCCTTATGGGGGATTTTATAATCCCTTCCCCACCTCATCCAAACCCTAACCCCTTTCTAACCCGCATCAGTCTCAAACCTGGATCCAAACCCGCTAACTCCTCAACCCAAACTAACCTCATGCTATATACAAGCATCAATCGCATGCACACCCATGCAACATAATTTAATAAATCAAGCACACGCATTAAAATAATTAAATAAATTTATCTAAGCAGGAAAGAAACTGCATAAATCATATTCCTACTTACCCGAGCTTTCAAGCTTGCACCGGATCATGACTCGACTCAGCTCGACCTCGAATCAACCCGCTAGACTAGCAAGAATAAATAATAAAAATTATCATAATATCTCAGATATTACAGTTATATTTTAGGTTATTAAAATATATTTTTTTTTCCATCTAGTCCTTTAAAATATATTATTTTTCCATTTGGTCCCTCTTTAGTCCATGTCAGCATATATTATAATTTTTGATGTTGGCATATAACATCAAAAGTTAACGAAGAGACCAAACGAAAACGGAAATAATTTTTGAGTCACTAAACGAAAAGTTTTTAAAATGAGAGATCAAACGAAAAAAATATAATATTTTGGGGGACCAAAAATATAATTAGCAAAAAATCTCATGAACTTTAAAAACATGCAAAAAATTCTATCGACTATTAAAAAACTAGCAAAAATGCCTATGTCATTATCTCACCATTAACTTTTAACAGAATTCCATATCAGTGCCACGTGTTGACACCTCATTCGTCCGCGTGTAATTTATTTTTCATATCATATTTAATATATTTTTTAAATTTTCTCTCTCAACTTGTAGTACTATGAAAAAAAAAAATTGAACTTTAATTACTATGCAAAAAACTCTCTGAACTTTGATTGTGATGCAAAAAGAAATCCTATGAACTTTGATTGTAATGCAAAAAAATTCCATGAACTTTAATTGTGATGCGAAAAAACTCCTGAACTTTAATTGTAATGCAAAAAATCTTGGAACTTTTATTGTTACATGTCAAACCTGTATGACAGTAGATAAAATGCACAGACAAAATAATATATACAAGACAATTATAAAATATACTAAATTTTTTTCCCACTTTACAACAAAGTTTGTCAAAAGCAACATTAAAACAAATACCAAAAAGTGGTGTGGTAACGTGGTCAAGTTCACCACTATAAAAAAAAAAGACCTCTAAGTGTTGATGTTAGGGAGATTTTGCATTGCAATCAAAATTCAGAGTTTTTTTGCATCAAAATTAAAGTTCATGAGTTTTTTTTGCATAGCACTGCAAGTTGACCACATTACCACTATTATTATTATTATTATTATTATTATTATTATTATTATTATTATTATTATTATTATAATATTAAATATGATGTGAAAAATAAATTACACGTGAACGAATGAGGTGTCGACACATGATGCTGATGTGGAATTCTGTTAAAAAGTTAATAGAGAGATAACGACATTGGCTTTTTTTGCTAGTCTTTGAATAGTCTGTGGAGTTTTTTTTGCATGTTTTTAAAGTTCGTGGAGTCTTTTGCTAATTAGGCTAAAGTTCGAGGGTATTTTGCCTTTTACCCTAAATAAAATGTACAAATGTATGAAATCAAGCAAAAAGAACACATTAGCATAGTATTTATCTTTGTGAAATCAAACAAATGTCTACTTGTATCAATAAGCACTCGAGAAGTTCTTACATGTTACGGTTATGTATACCACTGAAATTCAAAATAGTATCTAATTATTGCACTAGATATGCTTATTTATATATTATATGCGTATGTCGTGGTTGCTTCATGCATGTTGTGTCATGTTCTTCGATCTATTATAATTTTTAATAATTACTATTTAACTAATTGAGTACCTACGACATGTAAATATAATATAACTTAATATTAGTACATCATAAACATTTTACATAAAACTATGAATATATTGTAAATAATTAATGATAGTTTATATAAATATGATATTATTATTTTTTAATGGTAGCTCTTGTAACCAAGTGGTGATATAGCGATCTAAGATACAAATTGACATGTGATTGAATGATTATGCAACAATTAAAGAGCATATCCTCGTATAATATGCATTTTATTAAGCTTTGAATAATTGACTTATTATTCTACTTATGATTAAATTTACTTATATTCACATAAGATCTTAAATGTTACAATTATGCGTACAATTAAAATTTAAATAGTATGTAATTATAATAGTAGATATGTTTGCTTATATACTATATATGTATGTTGTGATCACTTTAAGTTGTGTCATGTTGTTCAATTTATCATAATCTTTAGATATTATTTTTTAATTAGTTGAGAACTTGTACACGGTGCATGTTGCGCAATTATATAAATATAATATAACTTAATGTTAGTATATTATTATAAATAATTTACAAAAATAATATGAATAATATTGTGAATAATTAATTATTAAATTTATTGTGAAAATATAATTTTTATAAATATGATATTATTTCTTTAATAGTAGCTCGTGTAAGACACTTTAAACGATGATTTATAATTCTTAGCTACAAATTGGCATGTGATTTGAATAATTATTCAACATTTAAATAGTTTCTCCTCATATACTATGTATTAACTTTCAGTAAATATTATATATAGATATATTTTTATGGATAAATTACACTGATCTTCCCTGAGCTTTAGTGAAATTACACTGACATTTCCTCTATTTGTCCAGGTGACACTCACCTCCCCCCGTGTAATCTTTGTAAGGGAGATTTGTGTAATCTTTTTTTGTTACTATGAGAAGTTTGTGTAATCTTTTTTCGTTAGTAGGGGAGGTTTGTGTAATCTTTTACAAAACTCAAGGGGGTTACGAGTAGGGGTGTAATCGAGCCGAGCTGAGCCAAGCTTGGCTCGGCTCGAGCTCGATCGAGGTTTGGTCTATCGGCTCAAGCTCGGCTCGAGCTACATTCAAGCCACTCGAGCTTGGCTTGGCTCGGGACAAAAATCAAGCCGCACGAGTCGAGCCGCGCAAGCCGACCTCGTTCGCGAGCTCGAGCTCGACTAAGCTCGGGTTCTTTTTAGAGGGTAACGGGTTCATAAAATTTAAAAATCAAATCTGGTATACAATATATATAGAAGGCTCGATTAGGCTCGATTAGGCTCACGAGCCGCTCGAGCCGAGTATAGGTTAGCTCAAACTCGGCTCACTCGCATGTTTGGCTCGGCTCGGCTTGGCTCGAGCTCGATAAGTTTGAGTCGAGTTTGAGTTTTTTACCGAATCGATCTCGAGTAGCTCGCGAGCGGCTTGACTCGCTTACACCCCTAGTTATGAGACAAAATTACAAATAGAAGAGAGGTCAGTATAATTTCACTAAACCTCAAGGGAGGTCAGTGTAATTTACCCTTTTATTTTTAAGTATAATTTTTTATTTTGAAGTACTTTCAATAATTAAAATGGACTTTGCAATTTGTATAATTTTTTTTATACGTTAAAATTTTTTATTAGTTAATCGAATTGTAAAAATTAAAATCCAAGTATATACCGATTAACCGAAGTTAATGGACCGATTTATGATTAATAATTTTGAAAAATTGATATTAATGGACCGATTAACTGGTCCTTACTCACCTATAACTTATACTGTCGTGAGATACTGAGATCTTAAATATTAAAATTGTATATAATTGAAATTTAAATAGTATCTAATTATAGCTATAAATACTTTTGTTTGTATAATATATACGTAAGTTGTGATCACTTCATGTTGTGCCATGTTTTTAATCTATCTTAATATTTTAAGATTATTTCTTAATTAGTTGAGAACGTGTGCAATTACATGTAAATATAATATCTTATGCTTTGTTTGGATTGTGAGAGATAAAAGATTTAAAATATTTTAATATCATCAAAAAAATTATTCTACCTTTCATGAAATCAAAAAATTCATCAAAGTCTCACTGAAATTGAATCAAAGATATATTAGCTTCAGCATTCTTGATTTTTTTTTAAAAAAATATTTAATTTGTATAGCACAAACTCTCTATTCAAAGAGAGCTCATGCTATCTTTCACGTTTTTTTCCAATTATTAGTATTTGTAGGTATTATTTTTAAAAATTGATTATTAAAATTTATATTTTTGGATAAATTACATGAACCCCTCGACTATATTTTTTTATTTTAGTTAATTATTTTTAATAAATTATTAAATAATACAAATAAGTTAATTTTTATTTTATATGTAAATATGCATCAAAGGTTAAAATGATCTTTTCATTAAAATTATCCTCCCACACCCATCCTTTAAAATTTTTACCCAAATAAAAAGAGTAAAATATTATCTCACTCTTCCCCACTCCTTTTTAATTAACCATTCGAACATAGGATTAACTAAGAATTAACTAATCATTCGAATCCCCACCCCTCTTTATCCTTTGCATCTCTGCTCCACCTTCCTTTGTATTCAAACGAAGGGTTAATATTACTATATTATAAATAATTTACCTAAAATTATGAATAATATTACAAATAAATAATTATAAAAAAAATATTATCAATATATAGTTTGTTATAAATATTATATTATTTCATCAAAAATAACTGTGTAAGACACTCAAGTAGTGATATAAAAAATTTAAGATACAAATTGACATGCAATATAATAAATATGCAACACCTAAATAGTAAATATGCATCAATTTTCATTAGTTAATTAATTTTTATTGATAAAAAATATTAAAATTAAAATGCAAAAACTCAGAAGATACACTTTTTTTAATTATAATTTATTATTGTTAATGAAATATTATTGCAAGTCTTACTCTAATATAATTGGACTTTTGGATTTGGATGTATAAATATACTTATAAATATAAATAATTGTATTTTTCTTATTTTAGTTGATAATATACAACATATAAATAACATTTATATACATTTATCAACATTCAATTAAGTTCATTTTAATAAGCTTTGAATAACAAATTTACTATGGTATCTATGATTGAATTTACTTATATTATCTCGAGATCTTAAATATAATAATTACATTTACAATTAAATTTAAATACTATGTAATTATAGTAGTTGATATGTTTACTTATATATTATATAGGTATGTTGTGATCACTTCGTGTTGTGCTACGTTCTTCAATCTATCGTAATTCATAAACATGAGAGATTATTTTTTGACTAGTTGAGAACTTGTGAACATGCACATTGCGCAATTACATATAAATATAATATAACTTAATATTAGTATATGAATAATATTGTGAATAATTGATTATAAGTTATTATGAAAATATAAATTTTACAAATATGATATTATTTCTTTAATAGTAGCTCGTTTGAGACACTTAAGCGGTGATTTAAACATCAAAGCTACAAATTGGCATTCGATTGAATAAATGTGTAAGACTTAAATAGCTTCTCCCCGTATAGTATACATTAATTTTCAATAAATGTGTCGTGCTCCTCCCAGGGTTATTCCTACGAAGGCAAATATAGCCTAAGAGAGTGTGTGACAAGAACACTATAAAGCTCGTGAACTCAAAAGATCAATTGAACACTAGCTGCGGAAACAATTATAATACTTTTGTACAAGAGATACAAGTACAACAAGATAAAATTTTGGGTTAATTACACTATATATCCTAAATTTTAGGGGTATTTCCAATATTGATCCGAACTTTTGATTGTATCAATTTTATACTCCAATTTTCAATTCATTTCAATAATTTCCCAACGTCAAGTCACCGTGAATCTTGTCGTTTGATTGCTGACGTGGCTTTGCATACGTGTACTAAAAAATATAAAATATGAAGAAAAAAATTTATTCATTGCCACATCAACATGCCACGTCAGCAATAAATCTAAACTTGAATAAATAATATCAAAAAATACACGTTAGCATTACACTATATATCATGAACTTTAGGGGTATTCCCAATTTTGATCCAAACTTTCGATTGTATCAATTTTATACCTCAATTTTTAATTCGTTTCAATAATATTCCATCGTCAAGTCATCATGAATCTTGCCGTTTGATTGATGACGTGACTTTGCATACATGTACCAGAAAATGTGGCTTTGCATACATGTACCAGAAAACATAAAATATGAAGAAAAAAAAATCTATTCACTACCACATCATTAACAAATCTAAATTGTTTCAGTGTTTACTGATTAATCAATGGTATTTATTGGTATCAATTATTTACTGATTTAGTGTTTACTTTAAATATTATTTTCTGCATCAAACCATTATATCCAGATGCTTACTAATGTTGTTAATTGCACTTGATATACTGATATTATTAAGTTACCTGATTTTTTGCATCAAACCATTCAATTTATTTCTAGAACCTCAGATATAATATTGTTAACTGCATCAAGTCTATGAATAAAGCCCAAGTACCAGACGTAAACATTATCTATATAAAGAACAACTATTATGGAAAAGTAAATGAAATATCCAATATCCTAATGAAAATCACAACTTCGAATACATCAATGCGGAAAAAACTATGAGAACATTAGAGTAGCAATTCTATCCAGTCTAATTATCTACTTTAGCTCAACTCTACTCATCACGCCTATGAATCTGAAGTGAAATACAATAAACACAAGGAATTTAGGGTGGTTCGATAACTTTGTCTATATCCACTACGTACATTGGCTCACCATTAAAGATTTCAAACCCAATTCACTACATAATTATCTTCCTCCTAAAAGGGTACACCAATAACTTATTCATCAACCATTCACGCTGTCCCCTTCCTTTGAATAAATGATTTCCAATTCGAGAAATAATTTATCATGGGTATGTCGAACAATCTACCTTACACCAACTATCTTGCCCTATCTACACAAACTGAGGAAATAATTTATCATTACTTGCTTACTTACCATTCGGAATTGCTACCCTTGTAGTTGGAAATGACAAACTAATTCACGTGTTTAAGGGTCACATATTTAGCATATTTGGCATGACAGATTTAAGACTGATAAATCATTTCCTCGATTTGGAAATCATTTAGTCAAAGGAGGGGATCAGTGTTTCAGGATCCAAGTATGTAAAAGGTCTACTAGTTAAATCAATTTAACATGAAAGAGTGAAATACAGTATCAACTCCAATGACCACTGAACTATTGTTGATGCCTAATTTAGAAGGAGTTGGGATCGATGGTCGTAAAGCGAATCCTTCTCTATGTGAAAGACACAATTAATTACAGGTTGATGTACTTGAAGGAATGCCATATTGAATTGATCGACTTTATTGACTCAGACTGGGTCGATTTGGTTGATGATAAACGAAGAAGAAGAGAGTACGTGTTCAGATAGCCGTGGGCAGTCTACAACATAAGGTAGAGTATATTGCTGCTGCTACATGTCATTCTATTTCTTACATGACTTCTTGTCCACCAAAGATTGTGGTCAAAGTTGAAACGTTTGGATTAACACATAGTTATCTTCTCTATTGTAATACTCGAATTTTTTTAAAAATATTTATTTAATTATTCCAGCGAGATAATTTGGTCGCACGTCGGGATAATCGGATGAAATGTCAGATGGTGTGAATTGAAGTTTGGCCTTTACGCGCAAAATAATTAATTCATCTAAGTTGATTAGTCCTTAGATGGGTAGTTGGGCTCGAGACGAGTTCGGATGTTCAGACGGAACTCGAAACGAACTTGAATTGGTTGAGTGATGACTTGTTTTAGACTTAACTTAAGTTAATGGGCATTTTAATCATTTGATGATTGAGGTTTTAGTATTTATACCTCATCCCTAGGGGGGCGCGGCTCACAGCAGCAGCCACACACCCCCTTGGGCGCCCATAGGAAGAGGCGCACGCATGGAGAGAGAGGAAGGGAATCTCGATAGACTGCTCCTTGTAGCGTCGAACACCATCATCTTTGCGATCGAAGGAGCGTCCATGGTCGGATCGTAATGAAATTTGGATAGTAATTTTTAGACTTCATAATTTGTATTTTGATCGGTGGAGATTGGTTTTTGACGGCCGAATCTATCGCTATCATGGAATTGTCGAAGCCCTATTTTTAGTTTTCTTCTTCAGAATTCTGCTACATCGAGTTTCGCCTAATCGGGCGATCGAGACCCTATCATGGGGCTGATTGGACTGAAATTTGGAGAGCAAGTCTAAGACCACTTGCCTCTAGATGGGAACGGTGGAGATCTATTTTGGACGGCTAGAATTTAGGATACACTAGAGGAAAGGGGAAGGCATAGGAGGACTTGAAACTAGGCAGCACACTCGGATCTCGTTGACGTGGGAGCGCGGAGGAATGTCTTCCTTTTCAATTTCTTTCTTCGGTAAGTGGATTTAGAACTCTTCTCCCCTTGTTCTTTAACTAAGCCGTCGCCCCCTTAGGGAATTTTTGGCATTGATTTTTGTGATGAATTCTCTACGTCTTTGATTAATTATGGAATTTACCTCGTCATTATATAATTTGAATGGTTTTGCTTGGATTTTGAAGTGATTCTGCATGGTTTTACTCGGAATTGGGGTTGTGTTGCCCCTCTATGTTGATGTTTCTTGTGTTTTCTTGATTGTACCTTGATTCTTGGACAAGAGTGGTCAATGAGGGGATGGACACTTGTATTGGTGCTCACCTACAATGAATAGGGACATGCTGCCCTTAAAAATTATATGCTGCCCTTAGGAATTACATGCCGCCCTTAGGCACCACTTGGGCTTGGTTGGGTTGTGATCAATGGTAGGAACATGGAATTAGGAATTAATGAACTTAGGCTCACCTAGGACATATTCATCCCTTAGTATGACAATGTAAGGTCACCAAACCTTAGGAATGGAAGGATTGAGTAGGAGCCGGATTTACCCCCATGGGGAAATATTTAGGGATTTCACCGCCGACTCTGTGAGGGGGTGAACATGGTGAGGGTTAGACATTTAGACATATGCATGTATGAACTTATGAAACTTAATTTGGTTTATTTCTATATGTTAGAGAATGATTGGATTATGATACTTAGATTGTTAAATGCTTATGTATGAGCGTATTTCTATTTTTTTAACAATTGTTTACTGCTTACTCATTATCTCGTGGATATGAATTGGATATTGTGTTGTATAACTATATTAGGCCGGGGTATGGCCATGGGTTCATGCGCACACATGTGTAAATTAGGGACCCTAGAGGTCCTAGGAGGGCCTGCTACATTCTCTTCTACCCCATCTGGAGAAATTAGGTCCCACCTAATTTTTGTAGCTGTAAGTGCGTCAGTGTGGGAATCATCTGACGTGTCCCATTTGGGCTAATCATCGTTAAGACAGCTGTCGTTGATAGTCATGAATTGATGCAGAACTGTGAGGTCTTCCTCTTCATAATCGCTATTCCAGTCAGGGATAATTTCTGCGTCACTGTCGTAATCACAGAGCAACATGGCTGCGAACTCTTCGTTAGATTTTGGCCATGTGGATGATATGTGCATAATTACTTATATCAATTATTGATTATGTTATGGATGCTTGGGTGTGCCTGTGTTTGTTGGATTTTCTTGGATCGAAAAGCTCGTCAGCCGCCACACTAGTGATCGACTCGTAGTGGCATGGGCGGAAAGCTCACTGAGCCAGAGTCAGGCTTAGTGACCAACTCATAGGACTGACGGGTCCTTGAATATTGGACCAACAGGTACCTTGACCGGAAAGGTCGTCAGCCGTCACACTAACGATCGACCCGGAGTGGCATGGGCGGGAAGCTCGCTAATTCAGAGCCAGACTCAATAACTGACTCGTAGGACCGATATGTCCCTGGATATTGGACCAATGATTCTTTGGACCGGGAAGCTCGTCAGCCCGCCACACTAACAAACAAACCTGGGTGGCTTGTTTGGATTGATGGTTATGCAAATTGTGTTCATAGCTTATATGGATTGATAGTTATGCATATTTGTGTTTATATCTTACCTGGAATGATGGATATGGATATTGGTGTTTATATCTCATATGACTTGATGATTATGTTTACTTGGTATTGCTTATGAGTATATGTTTACCAATAAATTATTTACTTTCTGGACTTGTGTTATTGGACATGGTGGATAGAGGACTAAGCCACTCACTAAGTCCTAGTTGAACTTACGATTTATTATGTTGTTCTTTTCAGCATCTGAGCGTGATCTGAGAGGTACTGATATGCAGTAGCACGATTGGTGGCGGCGGGGATAACGGATCTCGTGACATGACGTGGTCATAGTGTATACCCGAGTATGTAGAGGCTTTTTATTATTTTCTTAAGTCATTTGGACTTGGGTCTAGATTTTATTTCCGCATTTTTGATGTTGAGAGATTTATTTATGTTAAACTGGTTTCATTTTATGATGACTTAAACGTTTGCAACTATTGAACTATTTAATTAATGGTTTGAAATTTATTCAGTTCATATTTTTCGCAAATCGAGTTGTTTTTTTTTAAACTGTATTGGATTTGGTATTTTATTGGTTGTCTTGGTTGGTTTAGGCTTCAGAGTATGGGTGGTACTCTGGTCGGTCATGTTCAGGTTTGGGGCGTGACATTTATACTATTAAGTTACCACTTATTGTCTTCTTTTTCTCAATTAATTGAATACATTCAATCCATGTATATATATATTAAAATATTGGGTAAATTATACGGAACCCCCATTGACTATAGTCGATGTGCGTAAAAATTATCTAAACTACCAAGTGTGCATAGAACCCCCGCGACTACATTTTTTATTCAAATAACTCCCATCTGTTAGCATTATCCGTTAGTAACTTAATGGTAAAATTTTCACGTGCATAGAACCTTCCTCCCCAATGCCAAGTGGCAGTAATCTCCACCCTCCATCTCATCCGATGATCATCACTTCTTCTTCTACCTATCCCCTTGCCTTAGACATCGCCATTGTCGTTGTCGTCGTCGCCGCCACCACCACCTCCTCCTCCTCTAGATCTCCTCCTCCTCCCCCCCCCCTCGCCACCACCACCTCCTCCTCCTCCTCCTCCCACCACCACCACCACCTCGAAGAAGAAAGAAGGGGAGGAGGAACCGGCGACCTCTTCTTATTCTTGAGGAGGAGGAGGAGGAGGAGGTGGTGGTGGTGGTGGCGGTGTCTAGGGCAAAGAGATAGGTAGAAGAAGTGATGACCATCGAAAAAGATGGAGGATGGAGATTACTACCACTTGATATTGGGGAGGAAGGTTCTGTGCACGTGAAAATTTTACCATTAAGTTACTAACCGATATGCTAACGGATGAGAGTTATTTGAACAAAAAATGTAGTCGCGGGAGTTCTATGCACACTTGGTAGTTTAGATAATTTTTGCGCACATCGATTATAGTCGAAAGAAATTTCATGTAATTTACCCTAAAATATTTCTTGACAAAATCATTATATATGGCCTTCTTTGTACCTTTCTTTTATGGCTCATTCCTTCTTTCGCCTAATTAATGGGATAAATTTATTCCATTTATATACGCATTAGAATATTCCCTTCCCAAATTCTTCGTACACAGTTGTCATCCTTATACCTTTCCTTTGCACTTGTTGTCATCTGTTGCTCAATTAATTGAATGAAGGTCTCATAAGGTGTCTTAATACCTTTCCTTTGTTACTTATTCCTTTTTTACAAAATTAATTAGATGCATTTATTCTAGGTACATATGCCTCAAAATATTTTATTGCCAAAATCTTCATGAAAGGTTGTACTTCTTACATTACTTCATATCCATCAAAGATCATATTTAATGTTAAAACTCTTAGGTCAACGTATAGTTGTCTTCTTTATACTTTTCATTTGCCACTATTGCCTTCTTTAGCTCAATTAATTAAATGCATTTATTCCGTGTGGATATACCTTAGAATACTCTCTTCCCAAAATCTTTTATGTATAGTCATCTTCTTATAGCTTTCCTTTGTCACTCATTCCTTCTTTTACTCAATTAATTTGATAAATTTATTTTAGGTATATATGTATTAAAATATTTTCTTGCTAATTTTTTTGTATACGGCTGTCATCCTTATACCTTTCCTTTGCCATTTATTGCTATTTTTTATCAATTAATTGGATGAAGGTCTAATAATGTGTCTTAAAAAATATCCTTTGTCACCTTTTCCTTTTTAACTCAATCAATTAGATGCATTTATTAGAGGAATATGCCTCCAAATATTCTATTATCAAAATCTTCATGGGAAATTGTACTTCTTACGTGACTTTCTATTGACCGAATATTATGGTTGGACTGGACTAGAATTATTAGGCCCAATTGAATTAGACCTAACAACACCTCACAACTTACCTTTAGCTGAACCAAATGACTCCGTTCGAGGGCTCCACCCGGCTAGACTCTTGGACTAGAGTCGAGCAGAATCAGATAGCTCCACTCGATCATACATGGACATCCACGTCATTCCTTTCCACGAGGGATACACTATTACGAGCCCGCTATTTCTGGGATTAGCATCTCCATCTGCGATAAATACGAACATGACACGTCTCAGGTAATCCTAAGTTCCAATTTCATTACATTCACTTTGGAGTCCCACTGACTTGAGCATGGAGTGTCTTTTGCAGCCCCTCCTCTATGGATAGCAATGGTTCGATTAACCGTACTTTTGGGGGTTAATCAAAATCGAAACCGATTTCCAAACCCGCTAACTAAAACCGAAATCGAAATCGATCGGTATCAAAAGCCTATATCCGAAATCAAATTTTTCGATTTGGATAGAATCGATTATCCATTTATAAATCGGTTAACCAGTAGTAAACGGATAACCGATTCAAATATTAATAACAAAATCAATTTTGGATACCGATTAACCGTAAAAAACCGATAGTAAACGGATAATCGATTCAAAGATTAATAACAAAACCGCTTTTGGATACCGATTAACCGCAAAAAAACTGATAACCGAAATCAAATATATAACCAATTTCGGTTATCGATTAACCACGACCCAATAATCGAAATCGAACCGATTTTAAACGGTTTTTAATTTTTACAATTCAAAATCGAAACCGAACCGCAAATTCACTATCCAAAATCGAATTTTGCGATTCGGTTAACTGATTAACCGCGATTAATCGATTTGAATTGCCATCCCTACTCCTCTCTCCCCCTGCCCCCGTCGGTGTTCAATCTGAATAGGAAAGACATCAAATCGAATCAATACTTCGATCCTCAAGCAGGAATAGTGGTCAATGTTGAAACCCTCCGGTTAACACATAGTTATCTTCCTTACATCGTTCATTTGTATTTATTGTCTTCTTTTGCTCAATTAATTAAATGCATTCATTCCATATGTCTTAGAATATTCTTTTGCCAAAATCTTTATATATATGGTTGTCTTCTTTGTACATTTCATTTGTCAATCATTCCATTTTTGCTCAATTAATTAGATAAATTTATTTTAGGTATATATGCGTTAGAAAATTGATATAAATTTCAAAGTTTGAGCTAAGTTTATAGAATCGTTTAGAGTACAAGTTATTTTTGTAATTATATAAAATATTTTTTCATATCCGAATCAACATGCAAAGTCGTCAAGAGTCAACATACCCGTATTATCAAGTTAACGACAAATCTAACAAAAAGTTAATTTTGGATAAAAATTATTACTAACTATATACTACAAAGGGCCAAAGGCAGAACTGATCATTTTAAAAGTTTAAGTTAAAAATTAATAAATTATCTAAAATAAATTATCTTTTTATAATTAATTATATTTTATGTTATTGTATTAGAGCCCATAAATATTATAACTTATAATTGTTTAAAGGGTAATTACCTAAATATATCCTAAATTATGTATTTTTTTTATTTGTGATTAATTTTAAAATATTATCAAATTATATCTCAAATTTTGACATTTGTCTCAATTACATCATATCGTTAACTCTTCGTCGACAGTCCTATTAAGACGATGACGTGGCTTTCTGATGTGGATTAAAATAATATTTTTTATTTAAAAATAAAAAATTACTTTAATTTATATTGAATAATATAAAATAATATTTATATTTCATATTAAAGAATCACTCTGAACCATGTGCAAAATGAACATGAAGTGATTTTTTAATATAAATTGACGTAATTCTTTTATCGCTGTGCTAATAACATGAAGTAATTAATATAAAAAATATTATTTTAATTCACGTCAGAATGCCACATCATCGTTGTGATGTCGACGGGAGAATTGACGGAAGGATATAATTGAGATAAATATTAAAATTTGAGATGCAATTTGATAATATTTTAAAATTAACTACAAATAAAAAAAAAATATTTAGATAATTATCCTTATTTAGATATATATACGGTATAATGTCTAATGTCACCTTTTCTATTTGATTTAATTATTCAATCTGGCACACTAATTTTAATGATCAAGCAAACATGAATAGAATTTGACCCACCCATCCGATGAAACAAAACAAAACTTGCCAAGTATCTAACAACTCTCATTTGATCTATAATTTGCCAAAACAAAACAATTTGCGTGCTACTACGCAAATTGTCCCCTTCGAATATAATTCGATCAAATTAGATCTCTTTTTTATTTGTTTCTGTAGCATTCACAAATTTTGAACGTGATGAAGAAATTTGGGCCAGATTTGGTTTAGGCAACAATCTATGTAGGCCTAGGTAATGATCAATTCTAAATGTTCCATGTATTTTAGAATTAATTAAAGTATCATTTGGTTGACACAATTTCTTACAAAAAATTATATTTTTTGGTCCCATTTGATTGACACATTTTCTGTATTTTATAGAAAGTATAATTTTTTGCAAAATGCAGAAAGTAATTTACCTAAGAGACTTAAATAAATTAAACTTCTTGTGTTGTATTTAAAAGAAAAAGACAATTGTATTCTCATATTTGCATTTAATGCTAGACTTAATTTATGTTTTCAAATATTATGAGATTAGATAATTCATAATTTTTTGACTTTTTTATTTTATTTTAATTTATTTTTGAATAAAATATGTAATTTTTTATATTAATTCTAAATAAAAATTATTATTTTTTTATATAAATTATATATACTATTATCTATATGTGAAAAAGTATATTATATTTTACATGTATCCGTTAAAATAATGATTTGCAAATAAATTTTATTTTTTTATATATTCTAATATATAAATTGAAATATTAATTTATCAAAAAAAAAAAAAGTAAATTAGTCATTTGAAATATACTTCTTAATAAGTATCCATATCAACCACACGTTATGGCCTTATGGGTAGGAAGTTACACTTCCTATCAAGTTATTTTTTATCAATCAGACATATTTTTTGTACTTTTCTAGAAATATAGGTGGAAAGTTAGGTCTCGTTTGGTTGACATAAGAAGTAACTTTCTATAAAAAATTATAATTCTCATGAATTAACTTCCCATGTTTATTTTTCGAGAAGTACCTAAAAAGTATTTGGTTGACAAAAAGTTAATTCATATGAATTGTAAATTTTCACATATAACATGTTTGGTTGACATGAGTATTTTCTAGGAAGTACATATGAAATGATCAATATACATTTCTTTTATAAATTAATATTTTAATTTATATATATTAATATATATGAAAAAATTAAATTAAATTTTTAAATTAATATTGTAATATATATATAATATAATATAATATAATATTTTGCATATATAATTAATATAATATATACTTTATTTTATAGGAAAATAATTTTTATTTATAATTAATATAAAAAATTACATATTTTACTTAATAAAACAAAATAAAATAAATATGTGAAGAATTCAAAAATTATCTAATCTCATAATGTTGACAACATAAATTATAAATTCCACATTAAATGCAAATATGAGGCCAATATTGACTTTTTTTTCAAATACAATGCAGGAAGTATAACTTACCTAGGGCCCCCTAAATAAGTTACTTCCTGTGTTTTGTAGAAAGTTACACTTACTGAGAAAATTATACTGTCAACCAAACAAGAGGTCTTTCGGCTACTTCTTAGGAAGTACAACTTCCTACAGAAAGTTGTGTCAACCAAATAAGATCTTAATTCATATGAATTATAATTTTTCACAAAAAATTACTTCTCATGTCAACCAAACGAGGCTTAATGAGACACTGAGAGGTGGGCAAAAATTCGATTGACCTTGTCTCTTGACCCGATCTGGAAATGTATGTTTGTGTCACCATCGAGTATTTCATGATTTTTTAAACAAAGAAAAATTGAGTTCGAGCGAATGCAATAATTGGATCCATTTTTCCAAGTGGAGTGCAATTCATTCGATTTTGTGTGTTTTTGAAATATTTTATTTTTAAAACTATGGAACTTTATTAATTAAATGGATACTTCTTAAGTTCAAATGTGTTAGAATTGGTAATTTTTTTTCCAAAGATAGCTATTTCATTTCATGAATGAGATAATTGTAGCCGAACATAGAGCATGCCATATCATGCATCTGAGAAACATCACTTCCGATTGGAAGGAAACAATAGTTAATTTATAACATTAAAAATCGTTCATCATTGAGCTGGCCATATGAAGGACTTCTTCCACCGAGAGTATTCGAGCGTTGAAGATGATTTCGTTTCTGCGTTTCCACAAGCTCCAAGTAATCCATCCGAATGTAATTAGGAGGCGATGTTGTTTCTGAAAGCGAAGGTGCACCTTCTTCCAACAGTATTCTGGTGAGGAGTAGTTGGTGTTGAGAACTGAAGCTATAGGAGATTTTCGCCAGACTTCACAAGCAAACGGGCAGACGAAGAATATATGTAAAGTTGTTTCAATTGCTTGAGAACATCCCGGGCATAGGGTGGATGGTATGGCTATTCCCCGTTCATGTAGTTGGGCCCTGACCGGAAGGGCATTTCGGCAGAACCTCCAAAGGAAGTGGTGCAACTTTGGTGTAGTCTTTAGCTCCCATATTTCTCTCCATTACAGTTTAGGTCCTTCTGTTTCATTGTCATTTTGTTTGTCCAGTATGCGGAGGTATCCCGAGCTGACAATATAAGCTTTCGATCGATCCAGAGGCCATAATGGAGTATCTCGTCCTTATTTGATTTCTATGCTCGGGACAGTATCAGCTAACGATGATGGGAAGAAGTTTCGAACCTCAAGTACCTTCCACATACCTGTTTGTCAGTCGAAGAGGTCAGCTACCAGGATGGGAGAAGAGGGAGTCTGGATGGGCCCCATGATTCATGTTTGCGGGTGTGTAGGAATCCATGGAGAGCCAAAGACTGGGAGAGTTGATGATGATCCTATTCTCCAAATCATGTCTTCCAATAAAAAATCCCTTCCCTTGATGATATTCTGCCAACCCCGGGAGGGGTTTGATCCTAAGGAAGCTTCTGAGAAGGAGGAATAAGGGAAGTATTTGCCTTTGAGCATTCTACACAGAAGAGAGGATGGGTTGGCGAAGATTCTCCAAGCTTGTTTGGCTAACAGTGCAATGTTGAATAGTTTACAGTCTTTAAAACCCAGACCTTCGCTTTCTTTCGACTTGCAAAGGGTGTTCCAGTTGATCCAATTCAAACCTTTCTTCTCTCTAGAACCTCTCCACCAAAAATTCCGGCATAAGCTGTTTATCTCATTTGCGAGGTAGTCCGGTAGGATAAAGCAGGCCATAGCACAGATCGAGATGGCAGCTAGCGTAGATTTAATTAGTGTTGCTCGTCTTGCACGAGATAAGAACCTTGATTTCCACCCTTCAAGTTTCCTTTTGACATTGGAGATTATGAAATCAAATGTCGAGGACTTAGATCTGTTGATCGTAGAGGGCAGGCCAAGATAGTGATCCTGAGCTCCAATGTGTCTAATGTTGAGTTCATTACCCAACATGGTGCAATATCTGTGGGGGGAGTTCTTTGAGAAGAAGATGGTTGATTTCTCCATATTGATCTTGAGGCCACTCATGGCTTCCATATCTTCTAATGTCTTGCGAATGAATTGAGCATGTTGCTTGTCAGCCTTACAAAAAATCATTATATCGTCTGCAAAAAATAGAGAAGAGATATACAGCGCATGACGTCCAATTTTGATGCCTTTGAACCTAGCATTATCTTCAAGCTGTTGAATGAGGAAGGCAAGCCCTTCCATGCAAATTACGAAGAGGAAATGAGACAATGGGTCTCCTTGACAGAGACCCCTACCCGAAGAGAAGTAGTCGTATGCGTTGCCTCCTAGCATTATTGAGAACGATGTGGAGCTTACACATTGTAAAATAATTTGAGAGAAATGTTTATGGAAACCCAATCTATCCAACATCAATTTAAGAAAGGACCACTCCACTCGATCATATGCCTTACTTAGGTTCAACTTCATGGCCATTTCTTTTGAAGAATTCTTCTATTTGCGCTTCAAATGGTGCACCAACTCGTGGGCCAGAAGTATGTTGTCTGATATTAGCCGGTGTTTGATGAATGCACTTCGATTAGGGGAGATAATTCTATTCATTATCGGCTGCAGCCTATGAACGAGGACCTTTGAAAAGATTTTATAGATGCAGTTGCATAAGCTGATAGGTCACACTTGATTCATATGTTGGATGTTTTTGCCTTTTGGTATCAGTGCTAATAGAGTATTGTTGATGCTCTTTAGAAGGCGACGACTTCGAAAGAAATCTGAGATTGCCCCTACTATGTCTGCTCCAATGAGAGGCCAAAAAGATTGGAAAAATATCCCGATGAAGCCATCCTCTCCTCGGGCACTGTCACCTTTGATCGAAAAGGCAACCTTCTTCACTTCATCTTCAGACACCATCCGGAGAAGCCAACAGTTCATACGAGCATTAACTCTGGTCAAAATATTTGGAAGGAGATGTTGGTTATCAGGAGCTGTTGAGGAGAATAATTCCTTATAAAAGTCTACAGCTGTATCTGCTACCTGGTTGGGGCCTTCGCACCAGTTATCATCTCGGTCCTTGATTTGGCTGATTACATTAATGTTTCTTCGTTCTTTTACACTAGCATGAAAGTATGCAGTGTTTCTATCGCCCTTGTGTAGCCACTGGACTCGTGCTTTTTGTCTCCAATAGATTTCTTCTTTTTTTAACTCCTGGGTTAGGAGCTTTTCCAGGTTTCTCATTTCTGCATGCTGCGTAGGAGATAGATTCCTTGAGAGGTGAAAGATTTGAGCTTGGAGACTGTTACATGTGATTCGGAAATTTATTTGGTGAGATCTCTTCCACACTATGATGGCCTACCTCACTCTCTTTAATTTTTCTACCATCTTGAATTGCTTTGTTCCCTGGATAGGTGTTTGCCAAGCTTCCGTCACTATGGCCCGAAATGAATCATTATCCATCCATCTTCCGTCGAATATGAATCTTTTGTTCGATTTTATTGGCGGGAGGGTAGACATCAGGAGTGGTCTATGATCACTTCCTAGGACATCTAGATGATTGACTTGGCATGAATGGTAACTGTGATACCTTTCACTGTTAGCAAGGAATCTGTTGAGTACCTGCTCAATGAGATTATTCGAATTCCTTCTATTACTCCATGTGAATGTATGACCCGTTGTAGGGAATTCCATCAATCTGCATTTGGACATAAGCATGGCCATATTTGTTCCATATGAGGAATTGAAGATTGAGCCTCCTTTTTTTTCCTGGCTTCGCAGTACTTCTTAAAGTCACCACCTAATAAAAAAATCATATTCACGTTGGATAGAGAGCTTGAGATCTCTGTGCATTGTGCTTGACGAATTGCTCGGTTATAATGCAGATGGGTGCCAACAAACAACCACTCTTTTTTGGTATTTATATCCTGCATTTATGCCTGAATGGAGAATGAGTTGGAGTTGAGGATTGTCACCTGTAAGTGTGTCCTCCAGGCAAGCAAAAGACCTCCAGCTCGACCAATAGGATCAATTGAGAAAAATTCAGTGAAGCCACATATTTTTAGCAGATTGGAGTACCTTGAACACTTATTCTTAACTTCTGATAGAAATATGTAATCAGGGGAAAGCTTGGAGCATGTCTCCTTTAGATGATGAATTGTCAAGGGGTTTCCCAGCCCTTGACAGTTCCATATTAAAGTCTTCATTTAGCCACTGTTGGCCAGTTTCGGCTGGCCAACTCCACCGCGTTTGTTTCCACTGGTTCTGGTATCATCTTGGTTTTTTTTGCTGCAATCTCCTCTAAACTTTCACCTTCTCGTTTCTTCGATGATATTGCAGGAGTTTCCTCCATTCGTTTATGTTTTGATCGAGCAAGCTTTTTGATGCAACGAAGAGAGGAGGGCCCTGCCTGGTTTTTGATTTCCGTATTCCTTGGCTCAGGTGTCGTTTCTTTATTGGGTAGAGATATGTCTTTGTGGCTTTCTTTCATTTGGGTGTTAGTTCTTGATATGGGGGGATGGTGTTCTTTCTGATCTTTCTTTTTTCGCTTGGGTCGTATTACCCATAGCCTGTAAGAATTTTACTGCATGGCTTTGCATTTCCTTATGTAGGGAGTCATGCAGAGGGGCCGCTTGCAGCGATGTTGTAGTGCTCCTGTTTTGCGTGGCTGAGGCTGCATTGCTATGGTGGCCCATTGATAGTGAGGAGATCATATTCGTTACCTCTGATGTATGGTATTTTTCAGATGGGGTTGGTGGTTTTTCGGAGCTTTCTCTGGTAGTCTGACAGAGTCGACGTCCCATTTGGTCTGCCCTAAGCCAAGGACCAAATTTCTTATTCTTTATCTTGCCTGATAGATCATCTTTTATCATCATATCACAAAGGTTCTCAGAGTGCCCAATCATACCGCAGTAGTAGCAGAATAGTGGAAGCTTTTCATATTTGAGATCGGTCCAAAAAGTGCCTTTCGTAGCTGTAGAAGTTTGTATTCCCCGGCGGATAGGTTTTGTGACATCTATCACCATTTTTTCTTTGATAATAAACCCCTGCGTACCTTTGACTGAGAACAGGTCTACCTCTTCGACTTCTCCCATGTGACTGCGGAGTTTCTTACCAGCAAAAGTGTTCCAAAATTGGCCAGGGACCCCCCGACATTGAATCAAGAATGGAATGCGATGGAATTCATACTATTGGATTGTTTTCTCAGGTTCCCATCGTCGAAGAACCAGGAGATGATTTTTGTAGAGCCATGGTTGGTTACGGGCAATCTTGATCATTTCCAATTTTTTGGAGAAATAGAATTTAAATATCTTTGGCTCCACTTCTTCGCATCTGAAGTCGGATGGTTCGTTCTAGGTACCTTTCAGTATCGTGAACAGTGTAGCTTGTACATGGTTTCGGTCCGACCAGATTTTGCCGATCAAACAGAATATTGGCGAATCCTTGGATGCTAGGATATCCTCATCTTCTATATGGATATATAGATCATATTCGTCAACGTGCTGCATGGCCGGATCCGTTGTTGAACCCATGGGGAGATGAAGTATTTTCGTACCCAGATCTTTGATGAGTAGGGATTCTTCAAAACTGCAACTTGATGGAATGGAGAGTGAGGGATAAAGGGGAGTTGGGGAAGGCTACAAACGCCCGATCACCGGGAACAGACAGCTTTAGAGGCTGAGGAAGTCCGACGAGCGAAAGAGATTGTACGTTGTCGCACCCTTTCGCTAGGGAGCGCAAACGACAGAGTCTATCCGTGTTAGAATTGGTAGTTGAAGTGAGTTGATCACCCATTTACATATACTATTTACATCATCAAAGTTTTACCTTATTTACTTCTTTCACATGGTGCTTGAATTCTTTTTGATTCATAAGATGCATGTGTTATGTTAAGTTAACTGCGTGATCTATGTTAATAAGCAAAGGCTGACCCAATATATTGGTAGAGTGCATCCAATGGATCAAATATATATTCTAGTGAGCCCCTCACAATTGCTAAATTTACTTTCTTTTATTTTTATTGATTAAATTAATTTTCTATTTCTAAATTTAATTTCTTTAATTATTATTATTTTTTTTAAAAAAAATAGTTTTACTTTTTTTCTTTTGATTTTTTCATGATTTATTGTTCTATATTTTTTATTTAAAATTTTGTGAAATTGTTTTTATATGATTTTTTTTTTGCTTTCAAACATTATATTTTTAAATTTAGTTTCTAACTTATTTTCATTTATTTTTTATTTTTTTGTTCTATAATGTCCTTATTATTTTATTATTTTATTTTTTCATATTATTTTTCCATTTTTTTTTGTAATTCTGTTTGTTTTTGATTTTTTATTCTTTTTCATACTATTTTTCCTATTTTATATGTTTTATAATTTATTTGGGTTTTTAATTATTAACTTTTTTTCATACTATTTTTTTTCTATTTTCTTTATTTTGTAGTTTTTGAATGTTTTATTTACTCCATATGATTTCTCTTTCTCTTGTTTTGTATCTTTTATTTTTTAAAAAATAATAGTCATATGAAAATTTTATTAATTATTTATATTTTTATTATAAAAGAGTTTTTTATTTAGAAAATTCTTTTGTGACGGATAGAGCCATCACATATGATTCCTCATCTTCTACTACAATAGTTTTAGTCATTGCAAATTATTAGAAGTCAATTCTTTTAAGATGAATTTTGCTATAGTTTTTGTTGTCGAAAAAGATCTTTGTGACGGTTTCACGACGATCGTAACTAATGATCTTTTTTAGTAGTAAGATAAAGAATGAAGTAGACGATGAATAATGTTAACTTATATGATTGATATTAGGAATAGACAAAGAATAATATTATCTTATTTTAATTAGTACGAGGAATAGACAAAGAATAGGAAAGAAAATGATCAAAATATCCTTCTCAATAATATAATAAATTGTATTATAATTTATTCAAATTAATAACAACATAATAAAAAATATAAACTAATCATGAAATAATTTATTAATTTTAAAATATTAAAACTTTTATTTATTTTCTTTTCCATAAAAATCAATTGAATCTTTATAAAATAATTATAATTAGAATATTATTTAGTAATCAAATAATATAATAATTATTTATTTAATATATGTAATTATTAAAATTAATTAAATAATTTTAGAAAATATCATAAGGAATAAATGAGGAATATTATTCCTTGGAGGTTTGGATTGAGATAAAGAATATACGAATAGTATTCCATATCTATTCTTTATAACACATATATTTCTTGTCAAAAAATTTCAACCAAACAAGGGAATAGGTAGACCATAAGTAGGGTCGTTCACGGGTCGGGTTTAGAGAAAAATCGATCCAACCCGATCAAGTGTAATCTAATTGAGTCGAGTCGGGTTCAAATTTTTTCACCTCTCAAACCTAATCCAACCCGAACTAGGTCATGTCGGGTCGGGTAGTCGGGTTTACCCGTTTAGATATATAAAAATGAGTTTTAAATTTATTTTTTTTAAAAATAATTTAAAATAATTATTTTTAAATATAATAGTCGGGAAATAATTAATAAAAATATAAATAATCAGATTATCAGGACAGATTTTGAATCACCGAGTTCCAAAATTTGAAACTCGAGCCCCCTGACTCAATTATAGTTGGATTTGGTCGAATCCCCATGATATATGATCTTCTCTCCCTCAATCTCTGATCACGATGCCCCTCATCTAAGATGATTATCATTAAGTGGTCCCTCGTTAAATTAAGATCAACCTCTATATAAACCTAAGTTAGATATTTCATGAAAAAGTTTTCAAAACTTGATTTTTACAACTTAGTCCTACTTTGAAATAAAAATTTGAAAATTTGCATAACTTTTCAAAAATTAGAAAAATTAGGACATCAAAATACTAGGTATACCATTCTTCACATTATAATATAAGAATTTTTTTTCAATTACATGCGACTATTTTCTTGTAAAATAAAATTGTTTTAATTATCATAAAATTACCTTTATAAGAAGTTTTTAAGGGACTTAAAGACTTTCATGTACAAATTCTTAAAGACTATATTAAAATTAAAATTATTTCTTTAATTATATATGAATATTCTATTGTAATTTGAAATTGTTTAATTTATTGAAAATTACCTTTTTAATTTATTTTTGAACAGTTTAAAGAGTATCAAAATTTTATTAGAAAATATTCTTAAATAAAAAGATTTGGGAAAATTCTAGATTCAAAGTTATGATTCGAAGTAATTGCTCAAGAATAATTAGCGGTGTAGAAATGTCTCTTAATTTGACGCCACCAATTGAGGCGACAAAACTAAAGAGACACGAACGAGTTTGTCAATCCGCGTGGGGGATTACAATTTAAAATTTTAAATGACGAAAAAGACTTAATACGCGTAAAGTAAACAGCCACATCATGTCCTGCAAATACAAATACAAATTAACTAATGGACACATTATAATTTGCTCCCAGGTGCTGATAAATAATTAGAATAAGTCGATCAAATACTAATTAAATTGTATAATTGCTTCAGTTCCACTATGAGCTCAGATTTTGACTATATTCATTATATATATAACAATTCTCTTAACTTCTACGCCAAGCAAACTTGGCCGCCTATTATTTTGCTCAAATAGAAATCAAACTATTTCCTTACGTGTCGTTAATATTAAAAGGGTACTAATTACTAAAACGCATTGTGAGAGAATTTTCTTCCACGTAATCACTAAATGTTTATTATTTTATTTTATTTAGTTTATATTTATTTGAATTGTACGTGGACTTGTATAAGAGAGAGAAAGTCCATGGCTCGTTCTTACTGACAATGATGTGGAAGAAAAAGCCCAACGATATACCTGTGGGTCCCACCTTAAAAGGTTTAATTCAATTTGATAGCGCCCGAAGGGCCGCCAGCCTATCCGCACGTGCACGCGAGTGTTATCTGCCCATGGTCACATGGCCCACCTCTCCCCTCTATTCTTATCTCTTGCATTATAAATTATAAATTCTGGAAATAAAATATTTTCTTAATTTCAATTAACATTTCGTTAATTTTAGCTTGTTTTTTCCAAGAATAAGTTAAGGCTGGAACAAAAAAATGGAGACGAGTTCGGACCTCGACAGAAATTATTATATTTTTAAGAGTAAAATTTTTTTTTGATACTTTTTCTATTTTTAGCACGAAGTATTTTTGTTAGCATAAAAATACATGAACTTTTGATTCATTATTATGTTTGGTATGACACGTTTAATCTTAACAGAAAATATTGATGTGTCATGTTAACGATGATGTTGTGACAAACATATGTCCTAATTGGCATCGCACCCACCGTGCGAGTGGGATTTTCAAGCTGAATTTTTATTTTACATGTCGGCAATCTCTCATATATGCTAATTTGGGACGGACAAATTGGAATTTTCCCAGGTCGTCTTCAATTTGGGGAGCAATGCGAAATCAAAAGTCATAATCTTATATTTGTTGATCTTCAAAGCCAAACAATGTGTTTAGGACACGATTTCGTCGAGTGATCATTCATCAAGGGGAGAGATTGCTGATTAGGGCACAAAGGAATGATCATTGGAGAGAGATTGCAAAGTTGTGATCCCAAATCAATAGGTGAAAGACAGAGGTAATCATCTTTTTTTTGCATGGGCTGCTTATTTTATTAGTAAAGAATATTTTATTAAGTTGTGGTCTCAAATGCTGCGTATGCATGTCGGTCTCAAATGTTGCATTTGCATGTCGGTCCCAAATGCTACATTAGTTAGTATGAACAATAATTACAAAGCGTGAGGAAAATGATTACAATAAGGATATGAATTACTATATATTCATATGTAACCTTCCAATATTTTCATCCTTAAAATCTTCTTTTGGGATTCTTTTGGCTACATGAGGTGAAAAGTACAACTAGAGATCGTAAATCTTCTTTTGGGATTCTTTTGGCTACATGAGGTGAAAAGTACAACTAGAGTTTTACGATCGCAAAACTTATGAGCATCATCAAGTGCACAATTCACTCAATATTCCTCTATTTCCCTTGTTAACATTTTTCCCTTCAATGCACTATGCAATCTCTCCTGAAGGACTAGATGAGATTGTGCCCTAATCACACTGTTTGGCTTTGAAGAGCAACATATATAAAATTAGGGCTTTTGGTTTCGCATTACTGCTCCAAATTGAAGATGACTAGAGAAAATATCAATTTGCCTATCCCAGATTAACATACATGAGAGGTTGACGATGGGCAAAATGGTAATTTGGCTTGAAAATCTTACTCGTCACTGTTAACATACATGCAATGCCAACTATTACATATGTTTGTCACGTTGTCACAGTTAACATGACACATCAGCATTTTTTATTAAAATTGATGAGTCATGCCAAACGTGATAACAGATCAATTTTTTTTGTATTTTCATACTCACATAAATACTTCGTGCTAAAAATAATAAAAAAGTTTTAAAATTCGTGTATTTTTTGGCTATTTTCTTTTTTAAATATATAATATCTGCATTATATCTCAAGTTATAAAAATATATATATTATATACTATAAAAATAAATATAATATGATAATATGTACCCTACATATTATATTACATATATAAATTATATTATTTTATGGACTGGACTAGTACTTATGGGCCCGATCGGGTTAGGCTCAACATCGCCCATACTCATGAATCAGACTCGAATCAAGCTAGACGACTTAGTCTCGGGGCTCCACCTGTCCATACAAGGACATCTACGTATTCATTAATCACGAAGGAGTCATCATAACGAGCCCGACATTTACGAGATCAGCCTCGAGCCATTCCGAGCAACATCCAAACGAGATTACTGGGCTGCATTATCGTCATTCCTTCCTCATCCTGCAATATATACAGACACGACACGCCTCAGGTAATCAAGAGTCTGCTTTTTATTACCTCCACCTCGATCACGTATTGACTTGAGTGTCGGAGTGTTTTTTGCTGCCCCCATCCCCCAGAGTTACACAAGACCAGGAGACACATCGAACCGGATCGCATCGCTCCGACCCTCAGGCAGGAACATTTGGCACCCACCGTGGGGTCGAGTAAATCTTACCTGCCTCGCCATGGTTGGAACCTGGAGTCAGGCGAACGCCGTCGTACGCAGGCAACAACCTAGCGGTGACACACCCTTGCTATCTGGAGACTCTGAAACAGTAAGGAGCAATGCTCTAGCACCAACGAATTCCCCCCAGAAGCATACAAATGTTGGATAAACAACCTTGAGGCGGAGAATCGAAGGTTAGCAGCCTAGGTCGAGACGCTAACGCAGTTCCGAGAACATCACTCGGCCAGTTACAAGTGCTACTGCTAAAATCATGAAGAAAATAATCACTCAAAAAGAAGGAGGTCAATTTTCGTCCTCTAAGATGAGGTCTCCAGCACACCTCATCCGAGAAAGGAGAAAGACCCCAGGGTCACAAAGGTTGCTAACCCTCTTCCCGTCGATTCGGGATACTTCATTGAACACAACATGGCAACACGCCTTCCACCTAGATTCAGGCTGCTGACTGCGCTAAAGCCCTACGATGGAATGAGCGACCCAATTATACACCTGACGATGTTCGTCCATGATGCTCCTTAACGGAGTGATCGACACTGTCCTCTATAGAGCCTTTCCAATCTTCCTAGAAAAAGCCGCGCTTTTGTGGTTCTCTTCTCTTTCAACGAGGTCCATATACTCCTTCGCGGAACTCTCCCGCGCCCTCACCAGCTGATTCTTCTCATCCCACATCTATTCCAAAACTAAGGACGCCCTCCACTACATCAAGCAAGGGCAACATGAACCTCTAAGGGATTATATACGAAGATTCCAAGCTACAGCCGCAAAGATCCCAAATCTCGATTCCCGAGTCGAGCTTTTTTTTTGTCAAACACGGGTTGAAACCTGGATACTTCGCCGACCAGATTGCCTTGGCAAAGCCAAGAGACAAGGCCGAGTTCCAAGAGAAAGCAGCAAGCTATATAGAAATGGAGGAGCTCCGTGAGGCTAGAAAAGCTGAGAGATACTGCCGAGTACAAGAAATCAAAAAAGACTGACAGAAAGGGTGACGATTGAAATAGTCATGAACGAGAAAACGACAGGAGGGCTAGGTTGCCACCCCGCCCGAGCACCCGATACGAGAAGTACACACCGTTCAACACAAGGAGGGAAATCATCCTCCGTGAAATCTACGACCTAAAACTCCTCAAGCATCCTGCTAATGTCGGGAAGCAGAAACTATCGTCCAATGTCGACATGAGCAAGAAATGCGTTTTCCACGACACTCATGGGCATACCACAAAAGACTGTGTAGTGCTCGGGGACCAACTCGAGGACTTGGTTCGTGCAGGATGCCTCAACCGATACATTCACCGTGGAAGAGAACGTGGCTGAGCAAAAGCCGAGACCACCAAAGTCGAAGTCGAACGCCTCCGAATCATCACGGAGGTCAAAGGGACAACGACCAAGCAAACCGCTCAGGAAACAAAGTCTAAGTAATCATTGATTACATCGTCGGCGGGTTCATGAGAGGAGGCGAATCGAGCTCGGCCAGTAAGAGATCGCTCCAAGCGATCATGGCGGTCGACAACATTGCTTGTCCACACGGGCCTACCCTAAAACCCTGAATATCATTTTATGAATCTGATTTCCAATGAATTGATAAAAACCTACACGACCCAGTTGTGATCTATGTGATCGCAGGAAACTTCATCACCAAGAAATTATGTTTGGGTGGATCTAGGCAGTTCAGCCGATATCCTCCCATACTCTACATTCAAAAAAATACACCTAACCAAAGCCCCACTCTCACCCTGCAAAGGAGATTTGGTGGGTTTTTTAGGAGAAAGAGTCAACGTTCAAGGCTCTATATGGCTAAGGACGACATTCAATTCTCAACTAAAGGCAAAGACAATCGACATGCACTATCAAAGACATCAACCAGGGCAATACTAAACTCAGAGCGAACGAGACCTAAGCGAAAGCATGCAAAAAATGATCCCGACTTGGAGCCACTTGAAAACCGAGCACCCCTCGGAATGAAGATATCAACACGGGCAATATTGAGCTTGTAGTGAGCCATAAAATCACTGGTTTCTCCTCTCTCTATCTCCTACTCCTGCCTCGATAGGCAAAGTGAAGCTTAATTCGAGCACCTTTATGTATGAATAATTTCCGTTTTAGTATTAATAAAGATAGTGTCTTTCACATTTCTGTGTGTATGCCTAGGAATTCCATGGCCATCTCGCCGTTCGAGCGAATGATCTGCAACCCGAGGCAAAAAGATCATGCGGTCCAGCCTTACGCTCCTCGGTGAGCTCGACTTGACTCCCCAAGCACGGTCCTCGACCTCAACGCCACTACATTCGATCTCAGAGCCCTTACACGACTAGGACTCAATTTTCACTTGACACCCCCTCCCCCTCCGAGCACGGTCCTCAGCCTTAGCGCCGCTACGTTCGGCCTTAGAGCCCCTGCTCGGCCTCCCAAGTAACCTCAAATTAGATCCTAATCGTAATACAATACTTAGATCTGAGGAACACTCCATGCTGATATATCGAGCCCCCGTGCTCCAAACAGGCACTTTGTCGCATGCACATTAGCTGGGAATTCAACTATAGTCAATAACCTCATAGCGCCAGGACACTCCCCCAGCCGAGTGTAAAAGGTTAGTTAACTCTCAAATAATAAACAACATCAATCGAAGATGAATGCAAAAAAGTAATAGCTCGAAAGCACATATATGAACCCACAAGGGGACAATTGTCAAACACATTGACAACCCTTAAAGGAGGGATCAATTCATCACAAGACAAACATTAGGACAACCTACACACGGGTGATCTAAAATACTTCAACGCCTACTATGGAAGGATCGTGTCGACATTAGTGGACACGACGAGAACACCCTTCTTCGAAACATCCTCATCCATCGGAGAAGGCGAACATTATCCTGGATCTCCGGTTGGAGGATTTCCTCCAGACGAACTAGGAGCATCTTCCTCGGCCTCGGGATTCACCAAAGCATCATCTCTCACCTCCATAAGGAAGTCAACTCCAGAGAAGTCAGCCTCAGGAGCAAAGAATTGAGCCTGCTCGATCGCCTTGTTGAAACCCTCGACATACATAATAAGAGTAGCATCTCGAAAGTGATTTGCCTCATCCTCGAGGCTCCGCACTCTCAACTTATATCTCTCCACTTTTGCTTTAGCCTCAGTTTGTAGACAGAAACCCTCTGCCGCCACAGCAAGGTCACGATGGAACTTTTCCATCTCCACTTTGGATTCACCTTCCACTTCCTTTACCCAAGCAACAAACTCAGCAACAATGACATTCAAATGATCAACCTCGCCGACTTTCACCTCCAAGGCCTTCTTGACCTCAGCTAATTTAAGACTGAATGACTCAATCTCTCAAGTTCGAGCTTCGGACTCATCAGACACAGATCTCCTCAGCTTGCATAGCAAACCCAACAAAAATCCCCATGGGTCTACGTCCTCTGGTGAACTCATTCTGTTACCCGAATGAGAAGGACCACCTAGACAAGGAGTTGCGGCCAACTACCATCTCCGACGCCGAAGTTTCATCCTCTGTATAAGGCATGACCCTCTGAGAAGACGAATTTCCACTAAACTCGAACTTTCGATCCCCTCTACCAGCCTCAGAGGCGAGTCAGGGGAGTCGCACCGGAAGAAGAGGACAACATAACCGCCGCTAGGAGCTGAGATTCTGAAGCCCTTACACCATGAGACTCCAAGTCCCCAAATGTCTAGGACTCTAAAGCCGACAATAGCACCAACCGACTTGTCCACAGGGGAGAATCATCTATTACCAGACTTTTTCCTTTATCAGTCGCAAGAACGTCACTCCTCCCACTCCTGGGCTGAGCACAGAAAATTCTCTCGTCCAGCATAGATGACATCCTGCATGCATTAAGAAGGACCCCTCATTGAATGCACCAAAGGAATCAAGGTGAAAGCAACCTCACGGATTTTCTTAACACTTACCTATATAAACTGAAACCAAAGGCCCCTCCAGGTCTCGTTTTAGCATTTCCTTACAGGAAAAAAGTTCGAAGAGACAACACCTGCTCAGAAAATCTATGACACACCTATCCTTAACAGAAAAAGCATCCTCCTCCACATGCATAACTGGTGTAGGTTCCTTCGTCCAAGACAATGGGAACATTTTCCTCTGAGAATCACAATCTAAGTAGAACAGACAAAGGTACAACTTTGACTTCAGTTTGAAGAAGTATTTCTTGAAGTTCTTATGAGAGCTCCAGAATGAATTAAAAAGTTTCTTCCTGAAAATACTGCTGAGAGATACCAACACCCCCTTTTGAGAACCTTTTATCTTGAAGAAAGAAAAGAATACATAGAGGCTTGGCTCAAGCCTCAAACATTTCATCAAGATCTCAAAACAACGAATAGTCGTCAAACTATTCAGGTGCAGTTGTGATGGAGCTACATTTGCCTGATTCAGCACCCTTGCTCAAAGTCCGTAAAAGGCAGTCGAATTCTGAGCTTCTCAAACAAAACTCGATACATGAAAACAAACTCAAATTCCTCGTGATGGAAGATTATATCCATGGAGGAACATGTAGGGATGACAATGATACCCGTTTAAGCGGGTACTCGTGGGTTTTACCCGTTTATGACGAGTATGAGGGTTAATATCCTATCCACGGGGATGTCGTGGGTAAATTTTTTTATTCATTTATTATATGGGGAGGGTACAGATATTATAGTACACGTATCCGCGGGTACCCGTTACCCACGAATATAAGTATAATTACAAAAAGGTCTTAAGTTGTTGTTGATAAATGATTGAAGACCTTATGTTATTGATAATGTGTTTATCTACTTCTTTTTTTTAATTCTAGAACTTATGTTGTTGACATTTATTATATTATTATTGTGAGTTTGAATTTTAATAAAATATTATAATTTATATTTTTCAAAGTGTCATGGATACCCGCCAATATCCGTGGGGATTCGTCCTCCCACGGGAAATTAAATGGGTACCTATTTTTGATACTTGCGGGGAATTAAACGGGTATGAGTATTATATATGTTTCATGGGGCGGGTAGCGGGGTAGGCATCATAATGAAAAACCTTTGTGCTATCTCGGAATATTTGAATATTGCTCGGGTTTGTCATCAGTGAACCCTATCGCCGTATCTTGTGGTGAACCCAAGAGTAAGGACTAGGTGTCCTCTCTGACGGTCTCGCCTTTAGCACGATTCTGACACCTCTAGCTCAACTCTGACGCCTCTTCTCAGCATCAATCCGGCAAAAGCTACAATGGCCCTAGCATGCAAAGATAATCCAGCACGAGCCTTCCGACCTAGACTAATCCCAACAGGGTAAAACCCTAAATAGAAAACTAGAGAACTCACCAAAGAGGAAATAATGACAGACGAAGTAGGTGACCAATGAAAATGCCGCCGGCAAAGACCCTTGAAGGGTGAACGCCAAACTCCAGAAGCGCAAGAAAAGTTCGAAATGAAGGAAAGGGAAGCCGCATTATAGGCTCATAAACGACAAACTCTCCATCAGACTGCCAACAATCACACCATGATCAATCTCAACCAACCAGCTCCGCAAGCAACAATTCCCTAGAAACCCTCAAACACACGAGCAGACACTCTCCCCACTATAATTACTCTTCGGGTAAAATGACAAGTGCAAATCAAGAGCCGCCACGAAAGGGAAAATTCTCCCATTACGCAGCCGCGATACCGGGAATATAAATTAGAGAAGCACAAAATGACACGACAAAGATACACCGATCTGATCCACCTCAACCAGATAAAGACCACGACGGGCATGCGCCATCCTGTGATTCATCCAAAATTAGAGCTCGTCTCCCGCAGTAGCCCGACACTTGAGATAGCTCGACAAAAGTGATACCCTTCCAAATTCCAATCGACGTTTGTGGACCAAACCGAGGTTAGAACTCAACACCGTTTAGAGCTCGGCACGAAGTCCTCCAGACTCTAACCAAGCTCGGGGGCTGTGGACTAGACAAGTACCTATGGGCCCGGTCGAATTTGGCCCAACAATGCCCACACTCATGAACCAGACTCGAATCAAGCCAGACGGCTTAACCCTAGGGCTCCACCTGGTCATACAAGGACATCTACGTCCTCATTAATCACGAAGGATTTATCATCACAAGTCTGATATCTCCGGGATCAGCCTCGACTCATTACGAGCAACATCCCAGCGAGATTATCGGGCGACATTATCGCAATTCCTTCCTCATCCTGCAATATATACAGACACGATATGTCTTAGGTAACATAGAGTCTAATTTCTATCATCCCCACCTCGATCACATACTAACTTAAGCATCATAGTGTCTTTTGCAGGTCCCCCGCCAGAGTTACACATGACCAGGAGACACACCAATTCAGACCGCATCACTTCGACCCTCAGGTAGGAATATGTAATATTTTATATCACATAGTAATAGTCATTTGTATAGTGGGTTATTAGATGAAAATAGCCTGAACTTTGGCTGAATTCTCAATTGTGGTCAATCCTTTGATTGGTCTCAATTATATATAAGAACTTACACATTAGTTCCAATTGTAGTCCGTCGTCTGCCAATCGTGAGTAGAACCGTTACTTTGCCGACGTGGCGATTATTTCAAGCATAGGTCAAGATTAGAGGTTAGACCTATAGCTGGAGTTCTCGGCATGTTGATGCCCACCATTTCTCCTCCTCCCAATGCAAGCAGAGGTTGAGATTAGAGGTTGGACCTGGAGCTGGAGTTCTCGGCATGCCCACTGATTCCCTCCTCCTCTTCCGCAGTGGCGGGCAGGAAGACGATATGGGAGACATGCCGCTACCCCTCTCTTCTAAAGATGGCCGCTAAATTCTTATTCATTGTAGTGCCACCGTTGAAGCGTCGTCGAGTTCCTGCCTTGATGGGAAGTTGAGATTGCAAATCTTGCATCAGTGTTCTGTGTTGCTTGCCGCTTTGACCAGATCTTCTTCTTGCTTCGTGTCGCTGCCGCCTTCATTCTTGTCGATCACTTCTTTGGCGCTGTTCTTGTTCTTGTTGTGGCTGGCTTTGTGCCCTCCGAGCGTGTGGTGAGAGGAGAACATCTTGAAACATAGATTGCATTGATATCTTCGACTTCGGATCTGTGTGCTGATCGATTGGCTCACCAACTCCAGATGTTGGATCTTCGTCTTCTTCAATATCTTACAGCTCGATACGATCGTTTCCTTCTCGTAGTAATTATTGTCGTCCGCTTTCTCATCTAAGTCAGCCACATTTGCTTCATCAAAATGAGCTCTCAGCTTTGCATAGGCAAGAAGGAATAGTATCCTCGCTACGAAATAGGTTCCATGATCAATGTAAGTACCCACTGTTGGCTTAAGATTTTTAACCTTGGTCTTAATATCGATTTTGATGATAACAAATATGGAACTAATATTTTATTGAGAATTCTTCCAGATTCCATATCGGTTAGCGCACGACGTCCTCGATCAGAAATATCGAAGAAATTGAGAAATCAGAAGGACGTTGGTTGTCGCACTCGGATTCTTCGAGAAGTTAGAGTTTAGGTTTAGGGTGTCTAGATATATTGTAAATCCTCATGATGATGCATAAGAACCCTAAAACCAAATCTGAATCCCAAAATATGAAAGTCCGAAAATCGCCTTGAATTCACTAAGCCTAGGGAGCTCCTTGGAGGGCTATATGACCTAGATAGTTTCTTGACATAAAAAATAGCGGTAATTATTCCTTGGGTAAAAATTAGATAACGAGGTATTTTTCAGGAATTTTTGGAAGCATTTAGCCTAACCATATTTGACCCAAAAGATTAAAATTTTTTCGTTTTCTGAAATTTTGTACTAGACCCCAAACACTAGATTTTGATTTTTTAGATATTTTTATTGAATACAATTGGGTGGTAATCCTTATATAACATTTATGTTTTAAAGTTATTAACTTAAAGTTAATAAATGTTATATAAGTAGACTTAGCGAAGGCGGAACCCAAACGAGTAGAAAAACCCAAGCAAAATAGAAAATTGCCCATTTTGTCCAGTTTTCGATCGACCGACAGAGGCAAAAAAATGGCAGTGGGTGCATCGATCGATCGGATCGCGGATCGCTGAAGCCACGACTCATTCGGTCAACCCATCGATCGACCGAACAGCGCGTACAAAGCATAGAAAATCATGGTCGCTCGGGCGGTCGATCCATCGGTCGACCGACGATCAACCGGCATGCGGCCAAACGACAGAAACTGCTAGTTTTTCGCCCGTTGAGCCTCCCGTTTCATTCCATTTCCTCTTGGCTCTATAAATACCCAAGCCTAAGCCTTCCTTAGATACTTTTGATCACTCCAAAACTTCATTGAGCCATCCTTGATCAATTCCAAAGCTTTCATTGAGCCATTTGTTAAAGAAATCCTAGTTTGATCTTTCATTCCTTTAGTTTGCCTTCATGCTTGATTTGATTCATTATCAAGGCATCAAGAGGAGCTAGGATTCATTGTGTTGGAGCTAAGTATTTGTATTGTTGTATTTTTTGCTCAATTACTTGTATATTTTCTTGTTTATTTCATTGAATTAGAGCTTGTAAGAAGACCTAGTGTTAGGTCTTGTGTGTAAGTGGTTACCTTAGTGTGGAAGGTGTAAAGCCATTTGTGTAAACATAGTTTACTCGGATTAGTTGAGTTGTCCCTTAGGGTTGAGGTGGAAGAGTGCTCTCGATAAGAAAGCGGAGACTTTCGGGTGTGGAAGTGCCTTAGGTTGAGAGTAAGACTCTTCGAGTCAAAGTCCTCTGTGTAAGATAAACTATTTAATCTAGTAAATTAAGTTTGAAAATCCTAAGCGGGGTGCTTAGGTAGTGGAGTAGGCATTGGGGCTGAACCACTATAAATTCTCGTGTTTGCATTGATATTCTGTGTGTATTTATTGCTTTATCATTTATCGCTTCCACATTTAGTCATTGAATTATAAATTGCCTAAGTAGTTTAAGTAAACGATTAAAACCAAAATTAGGCAAATAGATTTATTTAACACACTATTCACCCCCCATCTAGTGTGTCATTTCACCCAATAATTGGTATCAGAGCGGATCGTAGATTGAGATTTCACCATCTCCTCTACATCGTCTCGCGATCTTAAAATGACACTAGCGTCGATAGCATCTTCACCTCGTAGGTTCGATGAATTGAACTTTGATCTTTGGAAGTCTAGAATGTACATCTACCTAAAGACTAGAGGTTTTGATGTGTATAACATGATTAAATTAGAATACATTGAGCCTAAGGTTGACATGCATGATTGGAGTGAACATGACAAGAAAATGTTTCAATCTAATGGAGATGCTATGTATTCCATTTTTTGTACCTTACCTAATAGCATCCTTGATAAAGTCATGCATTGTACATTGGCATTTGATATTTGGGCAACTTTAAATATGCTATATGATTATGCCAAGACCAAAGAGATTGGCACTTCTAATGAAGGTGGTGATGACAATGGTCATCCCCCTAGTACTAATCTTGGTTTTGATGCCCAAAGCATTTCTAGCGAAAGAAGCACAAGCAAGAATCGGAAACGGAAACTTAGGTGCTTCATTTGCCAAGAGACGGGACACAAGAAGATGAACTGTCCTCTCTTCAAGAAGAAATCCAAAAAGAAGTGTGCTTCTCCATCCACATCTCAATCAAGTGAAGCCTCTTCTAGACATGATGATGAAGCTACATCGAACTTTTGCCTCATGGGTCTTCGGAATGAGGTATATTTATCGTCTTCTAGTCATGATCAAAATAGTGATTCTAGTAGCTCTAAATCCCTTAACATGTCTTATGAAGAACTACTAGAAGAATGCAAAAAAATGTATGCCATGCTTGTAAAAAAGAACAAGGAAAATAGAAAACTAAAGAAAGAAAATTTAAGGCTTAGTTCTCATGTGCATGAACTAGAGAATGAAAAATTGAATACAAGTACAATTATTTCTTGCCATAATGATTTTAAGCTTGAAATTGAGAATTTAAAAAGTGAGGTAAAAGACTTGAAAAATGAAAATGAAGGTTTGAAATCAAAAATGAAACTTAGGAGTAATGATTTGAAAAATGATTTCAAACTTGAGAATGAAAAATTAAAAGTTGAAAATAACATGTTGAAATCTCAAGTGCATGCATTGCATAAATCCATGAATGATGTGAAAAATGAGATGTTGACCTTGAGTAGGAAAGTTAATACTTCCTCTTGTAATTCTATGAATCAAAATGTCTCATTTAGGAAACCTCAAAAGAAATATATTTCCTTTAAGAATGCTCATGCTCATCATAGTTCACATGTCAAGCATTCTAATGATAAATCTCATGTCCATAGCAAAAAAAAAAATAAGTTTAATGAACATTGCTTTTGTTGTGGTACTTTTGGGCATGCTATTTATGATTGTGCATTTAAGATGAACCCAAGTGGAGTTAAAACACTTTGGGTAGCTAAGCCTTCTAACCTCCAAGGACCCAAAACCATTTGGGTACCAAAAATTTCATCTTCTATTGTAGGGGGAGCTACCGCACAAGTATGAATAAGAAATGGATCATAGAAGTTGACCTTGGATTCAAATGAAAAAATCTCCAAGAGGTTGAAACTTCAAGTCATCTTGATGCCTTAGGTAAAGTTGACATCAAAACTATTATGGTATCATCTTCTAACTTGCATTGTTTTACATTAGTTGAAGACTATGATACTATGCTCAATTCTAGTTGATCTTTGCGCTCTCGATTTGTTTTATAAAATAATTTTTGATTTTGATTTCCCAGTCTCTTCGGAGACCTATGTGGCCTGTAATGGGCCTAAGCGACCTTGCGGTTCTAAATCGTAGGCTCATCGTGGCCTTTCGATTTTCAACAAATAGAAAGGGTTGGAGATCATGTTTTCATATTTATTATTCTTGTGATCTCATAAGATTCGTTTTGATATCACTCGATTTCATTTTGAAACGAATTTGAAACTATTTAGCAGAGTACATTTTGACATCGATAATTAATCCCTATCTTTGCTACTTAGTTTGATAACTTGCTAGTAATTATATTCTCATTATCCTACTAATGAATATTGCTTGCAAGTTATGATAAAATGAAAGCTTTAGAAACCAAAAAAGAAAAATATTAGTTTGGCCAAATTTTCAAAGTATGAGGTATGATTTCGATTTTCATAAAATCCTAGTATAATACCTCAATATTAATGCTTTATCGGTGTCTCTTTACTCATTATGATAATCACATGTTAAATCCTTGAATTCTCATGAGTAGGTAGAATTTTAGTACTTAGACAAATTTCATTAAATGAAACTTGCTCTAGGTTGATATTCACTATTAGAGATATTTTTATATCCAAACTAGTTAAACATGTTTAGAGATATTATTTTTCAAATATTTCATATTTTAAGATCTCTTTGATTTATTTTGTTATCATGTTAACTTTTTTAAAAAATGGATCTTTACTATGTAGCATAGGTTGAGATTTTTAAATAAAACTTTGCATTGACCCTTTACTATTTAGTAAGTTAGCTTGTTAGTTGGTATATGATTTCATTATGATACTAATGAAGCCTACTTGCAAGTTAAGAAAGTGGTAAAATTTGAAAGGCTAAAGGGAAATGGAAAGAAAGTGGAAATTTTAGAATTTCTCAAGAAATGAGGTATGAGTTTCATTTTGGTAAAATGCTTACATACCACCTTTATTTTCTTGATAAAATAATTTCTCTATGCTCATGAATGATTTTGCATGATAATTGATTGAAATCTCATGAGTAGATAAAATTTTGATACTTAGGCAATTTCATGTCATCTAGATTGAATGAAATGTGCTCTAGGTAGAAATCCATCTTAGAGACTTCATTTTAAGTTAAAACTAGATAAACATGTTTGTTTCACTCATGATTTGCTTCCATGTGATTAAAATTGAAAAATCATGAGAAAATAGATAAATTGATAACAAGTTCACTTTAGGAGACCTACAGTTGAGTAGAGTTGACCTAAATCAACAAATTGACTTAGAAACTTCATTTTAGGTCCAAACTTCACAAACATGTTTAGATTTACTCATGTTAGGTGTCCATATGTTTAAATCTGAAAAACCATGAGTAAAGGTTAAAATTCGATCTTAGCAATTTGATGTTATCATGCTTACTTTTGAATGAAATCGCGCTAAGATAAAATTTTGACCAAATGACATCATTTTTATTCCAAACTTGATTAACATGCTTTAAATGATGATATCTTAATATCTGGGAAGTTTGAATGAAAATTGAAAACTTTTGAAAAATTTTAATTATTTATGAAAATGCCACTAGAACTCAATGAATTTTAGAAAAATGCAGAAAAATGATTTTTTGTTGATTCTTGAATCTACTTCTTCCTTGAAAAATCTAGTTTATGGCATAAAAATTTCAAAAATCTTGAGTATGAATGTGATTTGATTTGGATTTTTGAAATTAGATTTCAAAACTTTAAAGTATCGTTCTTTTCAAATGCTCATTTCTCGATACTTTGGATTTTTGTCGAAATCTTTGAATGAGACTTCAAGTATGATGTTAGATTCATATTTTTAGTATCGTTCTCATTTTGACTCATGAAAAATCATTTCTAAAATAATTTTTGATATGTTGACCGATACATGGAAATATCAATACTTGAGCTTTATACATGATTTCTAGACTTGGAATGTATTTATCATCTAATGCTATAATGTATGACTTAGTCTCATATTAGATATTTGATTTTTCATCCATTGAGTTGAGATCTTCATGCTTCATGAAAACTAATTTTAGAGTTTCAACTTTGACTATAGGTTGACTTTTCTTGCCCTTTTTGATTGATGTCAAAAGGGGGAGAAAAATATAGGTAAAAAGGAAACAAATATGGGAAAACCATGCACATAACAAATATGGAACTAATGTTTCATTGAGAAATCTTTCAGGTTCCATATCGGTTAGTGCACGATGTCCTCGATCGAAAATATCGAAGAAATTGAGAAATCGGAATTAAGGACGTTGGTCATCACACTCGGATTCTTCAAGAAGTTAAAGTTTAGGTTTATGGTATCTAGATATATTGTAAATCCTCATGATGATGCATAAGAACCCTAAAACCAAACCCGAACCCCAAAATATGAAAACCCGAAAACCGCCCTGAATTCACTAAGCCTAGGGACCTCCTTGGAGGGCTATAGGACCTAGATAGTTTCTTGACATAAAAAATTGCGGTAATTGTTCCTTGGGTTAAAATTAAATAACGAGGTATTTTTTAGGAATTTTTGGAAGCCTTTAGCCTAACCATATTTGACCCAAAAGATTAGAAAATTTCTGTTTTCTGTAATTTTGTACTAGACCCTAAAAACTAGATTTTGATTCTTAAGGATTTTGATTTTTTAGATATTTTTATTGAATCCAAATGGAGGGTAATCCTTATATAACATTTATGTTTTAAAGTTATTAACTGTTATATAAGTAGACTTAGCGAAGGCGGAACCCAAACGAGTAGAAAAACCCAAGCAAAATAGAAAATTGCCCAGTTTGTCCAATTTTCGATCGATCGACAGAGGCAAAAAAATGGCACAAAAAGCACGTACAAAGCACAAAATGGCACAAAAAGCACGTACAAAATCATTCGGTCGACTCGTTGGTCGACCGAACAGCGCGTACAAAGCACAAAAAGCCGCGGTCGCTCGGCCGGTCAATCCATTGGTTGACCGACGATCGATCGGTATGCGACCGAACGACGAAAATAGCTAGTTTTTCGCTCGTTGAGCCGCCCGTTTCATTCCATTTCCTCTTGGCTCTATAAATACCCAAGTCTAAGCCTTTCTTAGACACTTTTGATCACTCCAAAACTTTATTGAGCCATCCTTGATCAATTCCAAAGTTTTCATTTAGCCATTTGTTAGAGAAATCCTAGTTTGATCTTTCATTCCTTTAATTTGCCTTCAAGCTTGATTTGATTCATCATCAAGGCATCAAGAGGAGCTAGGATTCATTGTGTTGGAGCTAAGTATTTGTATTGTTGTATTTTTTGCTCCATTACTTGTTTATTTTCTTGTTTATTTCATTGAATTTGAGCTTGTAAGAAGACCTAGTATTAGGTCTTGTGTGTAAGTGGTTACCTTAGTGTAGAAGGTGTAAAGCCACTTGTGTAAACATAGTTTACTAGGATTAGTTGAGTTATCCCTTAGGGTTGAGGTGGAAGAGTGCTCTCGATAAGAAGACGAAGACTTTCGAGTGTGGAAGTGCCTTAGGTTGAGAGTGAGACTCTTCGAGTCAAAGTCCTCTAAGTAAGGGAAACTATTTAATCTAGTAAATTAAGTTTGAAAATCCTAAGCGGGGTGCTAAGGTAGTGGAGTAGGCATTGGGGCCGAATCACTATAAATTCTTGTGTTTGCATTGATATCCTGTGTGTATTTATTGCTTTATCATTTATCGCTTCCATATTTAGTCATTGAATTGTAAATTGCCTACGTAGTTTAAGAAAATGATTAAAACTGAAATTAGGCAAATAGATTTAGTTAACACACTATTCACCCCCCTCTAGTGTGCCATTTCATCCAACACCCACGTCACCTTTTGACCTCTTCGCGTGGTCAACCAGTTTGTCACCGCAGCCAAAGAAATGGTGCTAGACACTGAGTCACCTCCAATGGTGGCAATGGATTGGCTCTGCGGAAGTCTCTCTCTGGGTGGCACCTCAAGTGGCCAAACAGTGATTTTTCTGAAGGAAAGCTTTTGCCGCACTCAGGGCAAACCCAAGTTGCACCGCTTATTCTCTCAAAGTACTGTCGTCGTCCTCTTCCGGATATTGATCGCTGCCAGTACCATCATCCTTTTCCTGAGATTGATCGCCATTGTCGAGACCGCAGTGAAAGGATTGGTCGCGATCAGCCTCTTGACCTCCCACAGCTTTTGTTGGATGGACCTTGACACTAGAAGGGGGTTGAATAGTGTCAATCCCCTTTTTCAATTTTCTTTAACTTAATTTTGTCTTAGCTTAATGGAATTATTCTTTAGTGAATGATATGATCACAATTCAATCACAATAATGAAAGCAAGTAAAGAGCAATGCAAACAAATTAATTTATAATGATTCGGCTAACCGCCTACTCCACTACCTTGGCTTCTTACTAAGGATTTCTAAACACTACTTTATAGAATGTATGTTTCCCTTTGAATACACTTGAGGACACCCTTCTCCCTCACTTGGAGAACACCTCAATCCTATTCACCTAGGCAAAACACACTTCTACAAAGTTTACCCTAAGTGTTTCCTAGCACACCTAGCAAGCTATCTTAACAAGTAAACAATATTCAATAAATTACAAACTATTGGAAAGAGCTAATGAAGAAAGAATTTGACCCAAGCTTCTTTCCACCACCTTCTCGTCTTCAACTTGCAATTGGAAGAAGAGTTCAATGAACGCAACAAGGTTGAAGAGAAGAAGTCAGCGCCCGATGAAGTCGAAACTGGGAGCAGAGAGGCGCGCGCAGGTGTAGCTCGTATGAAGGCTTTAATGTTCAGTTTTAATGCTCAAATAAGTTTTGCAAAAGTGTTTAATGAAGTTTGGTGAGGGGTATTTATAACCCCTCAACCGAACGGCCGTTCAACGAATAAAAACTGACGGATCGACCACTAGGTCCGACCGCTGTAGCTGAGAGAGGTCGGTCGATCGATGGGTCGACCGCCAACATTTCTTCCGACATTCGGTCGACCCGTCGATCGGCCGAATTGCTGCAGCGAATCACGCGATAGAGGCCATCTTTAGGTCGGTCGACCGATTGGTCGACTGCTACCTTTCTGCCAAATTTTTGCCTCTGTCGATCGACCGAATGGCTTCTGCCAATTTCTTGCGATCTCCGGTCAACCAGTCGGTCGACCAAATGGGCTGCATCGCCATTTTATTGCCTTGATTGGTCGACCAATCCCAGGTAGAGGATGATTAATTCTTTGTATTTTTACATGCCAATTCTAAGGGTTTGGTTACCAAGGTTCAAATTGGATAACCTTACATTTTAGGCTTGGGATAAACTATTCTAGAGACATATTACATTAAATCTTCTTGACTTAATTCGGAGCCTTTCTTCAATGATTTCTTCTTCCGTTCTTTTGACGATCTTTTTCGTCGTCTCGTTTGAACGGATTAGGCATGTGTATCACAACCTCAACCTGAACTCAAAACTACACACTTGGATTAAATACATGTTTGTTATCATCAAAATAAAGATCGAGGCTTAAAGAGACTCTTAAGTCAACAATCTCCCCCTTTTTGATGATGACAAACATAACATTAAATTTTAAGAAAATTAATAGGATTTGTGAGTTTGAGTTAAGTCATTCAAGAGTTAGGGTATGCAAGATAAATACTTTAGCATATGCATTCAACTTTCTATCTCAGCCTATACATCCAACTTCTTATAGCTCAACCTATGCTTCCCCTATCAATGTGCATGTTCAAATTATCTATAACTTGACCTATGCTCCCCCTACCATTGTGCATGTCATTTTTAACTCCCCCTTACTATATCTCTTGCCCTTAACTATAAAACTCACACTACCTATATGCATCTTGAAAACCAAGTGTGACCTTACTTTTACTCCCCCTTTTGACATCAATCAAAAATGGTAAGAATTAAGGTACAATTAATGAAATTTCATCATAAAACCAGAAAATCGAGAAAGCCACAAGAACCAAGTCATCTATCACTATAGTCCTTCCCATTAATGTAAGCCTATAGAAGGCAAACACCAATAGGTCGCAAAGCTCCACTACAGAGCAATACATAAGTGTGATGACACTTTTATAGAATGCAAGTTTTGAAATCTTGTATTATTTTCTTTAATCACAAGGTAAAGCACAAATTCCTAGTTGCATCCTTAAGGTTGTGAAACTCTCTTCAACTAAGGGTTTTGTAAATATATCGGCAAGTTATTTATCGGTGGATACAAATTCTACCGATATGTTTCCCTTAGCTACATTATCCCTAAGAAAATGATGTCTCAAATCAATATGCTTAGTTCTAGAATGTAAGATAGGATTTTTGGTTAAATTAATTGCACTAGTGTTATCACAATGTATAGGTATGCAAGAATACCTAAGTCCATAGTCTAAAAGGGTTTGTTTCATCCAAAGGACTTCCACACAACAACTAGTCGCGACGATATATTCTGCTTCGGTAGTTGAAAGCGCAACAGAGTTTTGTTTCTTTGAGAACCAAGAAACAAGACTCGCTCCTAGGAATTGACAACACCCACTAGTGTTGTTCCTATCTATCTTACATCCGGCAAAATCAGCGTTCGAAAAACCAATTCAATCGAATGATGCATGACATGGATACCATAATCCTAAGTCAACCGTACCCTTTAGATATCTCAATATACGTTTTACCGCACTTAAATGAGACATCTTAGGACACAATTGAAACCTAGCACAGAAACATACGCTAAACATGATATCGGGTCTACTTGCGATTAAATAAAGGAGACTACCGATCATACCTCGATATCATTTTTCGTCCACTTTAATACCCTCTTCATCTTTGTCAAGCTGGATAGATGCGCTGGTGTAGAAGCTATCTTGGCTTCATTCATTCCAAATCTCTTGATGAGCTCCTTTGTGTACTTAGCTTGATTGATGAAGATCCCTTTGTTGGTTTGCTTGATTCGGAGACCAAGCATGAAGGAGAGCTCTCTCATTATGCTCATCTCAAATTCATACTGCATACGCTTAGCAAACCACTCACAAAGCATTTCATTAGTGGCACCAAAAATTATATCATCAACATATATTTGAACTAATAACATGTCATTTTCATGGTGCTTGATGAAAAGTGAAACATCTGCTTTTCCTATATTAAAACCTTGTTCAATTAAGAAAATAGAGAGTCTTTCATACCAAGCCCTAGGGGCTTGTTTTAAATCATATAAAGCCTTTCTAAGTTTGAAAATATGATTTGGAAACTCAAAACTTTCAAAACCTGGGGGATGTTCAACATAAACTTCTTCATTTATAAAACCATTTAAAAAGACACTTTTCACATCCATTTGAAAAAGTATAAAGCCTTTAAAGCTAGCAAATGCTAAAAACATCCTAATTGCTTCTAATCTAGCTATGGGAGCATATGTTTCATTATAGTCTATTCCTTCTTGTTGGTTGTACCCTTGTGCCACTAGCCTAGCTTTGTTTCTAATGACTAGTCCTTCTTCATCTAGCTTATTCCTAAACACCCATTTGGTTCTAATTATGGTTTGATCACTAGGTCTAGGTACTAAGTCCCATACATTATTCCTATCAAATTGGTTGAGTTCTTCTTGCATAGTTAATACCCAAAACTCATCTTCTATAGCTTCCTTAATATTTTTAGGCTCTACTTGAGAAACAAAAGCTACATATTGGCATAAATTTTTAAATTTAGAGCATGTTACCACTCCCGTTGAAGGCTCTCCAATGACTTGATCCATTGGATGATCTCTTACCAATCGGTATCTCTTGGGGAGAGGTGGTAGAGCTTTTTTTTCTTCTCCATCTTCAACTTGAGATTGACTTAAGGATGGAGGTTCTTTATGTTGGGTCTCCTCTTCATCTTCATCCTCCACTTCCTTATCATGAAGTGTGAGATCCTCAAGCTCCTCACCTACATTCACAATCTTGATATTTCTTGAAGAATCATTAGTTTCATTAAAAGTCACATGCATAAACTCTTTAACTATCATAGTTCTACGATTATAAACTCTATAAGCCTTAGAACTAGTGGAGTAACCTAGGAAAATTCCTTCATCGAATTTAGAATCAAATTTCCCTAAATTCTCCTTAGTATTTAAAATAAAGCATTTACATCCAAAAATATGAAAAATATCCCACATTTGAGATTTTACCATTCCAAAGCTCAAATGGTGTTTTCTTAATTTTTGGTCTTAATAAAACACGATTAAGAACATAACAAGAAGTATTTATGGCTTCGGCCCAAAAATATTTAGGCAAATTATTTTCGCACAACATGATCCTAGCCATTTCTTGTAGGGTTCTATTCTTCCTCTCAACCACCCCATTTTGTTGAGGGGTCCTAGAGGAAGAAAAAGTATGTTAAATACCTAAATCATCACAAAACTCGGAAAAATTTTCATTTTTAAATTTCCCTCCATTATCACTCTTAATTTTTAAAATAGAAACTCTTTTTTCATTTGAAACCTTTTTTGCAATTTTTTTTAAAAACTCAAATGTCTTATTTTTCTTTGCTAAAAAGAAGATCCATGTAAATCTCGAAAAATCATCAACCAAAACATAGCAATAAAGCTTTCCACCTAGACTAGCTACATTACATGGACCAAAGAGATCCATGTGTACAAGCTCAAGAATTCTAGATGTACTAACCTGATTAATACTATGGAATGAAGATTTTACTTGCTTACCTAGTTGACATGCATCACAGAGTTTATCTTTTTCGAATTTTATTTTAGGTAAGTCTTTTACTAATTCTTTCCTAGCTATCTCTTGGATGAGGCTCATGCTAGCATGTCCTAGCCTTCTATGCCACAGCCAAGAGTCATTTTCCATAGCTACTAAGCATCTAATATGAGGATTGGGCAAGACATTTAATTCTAGAGTGTATACATTTTCTCGCTTATTTCCTATGAACATGATATCATTTGAAGGTGTACTTCTAATAATGCACTTTGATGCTTCAAAAATAATTATGTACCCATTATCACATAGTTGAGATATGCTAATCAAGTTATGCTTTAAACCATCAACTAATAAAACATTTTTGATACATGGGTGAGGGAGTATACCTATGTCACCAATGCCAACAGTCTTACCTTTGGCATCGTCTCCAAATGTGACATGTCCACCATCTTTACTTGATAGGGTTGCGAATAAGTTGATATCTCCTGTCATGTGCTTCGAGCAACCGCTATCCAAGATCCAAGTACTCTTACTTGGTTGAGGATGCTTCTCCACCTACAAAAGGAGAAGACACTTTCTTAGGTACCCAAATTTTCTTGGATCCTTGTGTGTTAGTCACTTTTGGAACCCATGTGAATCTTGCATGTGGGTTCCTTTTTAATGCACAATCTTTGGCCATATGGCCAAAAATATCACAAGAAAAATAATTACCATGAAATTTTCTTTGTGTGTGTGTAAGCATGAGAGTGTGATGATTTCTTTTCATTGATAACTTTTGGCATGATATTTTGAATAATTCTCATTTTTTCATTGAGCATGCAAAATTCTTTCTTTAATGTTAGCATGCTATCATTTAAATGCTCTACTGTATCACATAAGTACTTGTTCTCTTTCTAATTTTTCATTATCTATTTCTAGGTCATTGTTAGCCTTTTCTAGGGTGCACTTTTTTTCCTTAAGGTTTTCTACCTCTTTCCTAAGATCATTGCAGAAAAATATTAATCTATCATTTTCAATTTCCAATGACCTATTGTCCTTTTTGAGGTCCTTAAATTTTCTCCTAATTGCAATAAACTCATCATGCATTTGCTCAAATTCAATTTGTAATTCTTCTTGGGTAAATAAAATTTCACCAAAATTAAATCTTACCTTATCTTCCTTTGCCATCAAGCAAATGTTGGCTTTTTCACTCCTTGCCTCTTCTTCACTTGGTGAGGCCTTGCTTTCATCCCATGTAGCTATCATTGCCTTCTTCTTCTTTTTGTACTTTTCTCTCTTGTGAGGGTTGGAGGTAGTGGCCATCTTTAGAAGCGGGCAATCTTTCCTTAGGTGCCCCGACTTGTTGCAATTGTAGCACGTGTAGCCACTTCTTCCTTTTCTCATGCCTCCCTTTATGAAGCTCATGAACCTTCTTGCAAGCATCGCCATTTCTTCAAGGTTATCCATCTCTTCCTCGGATGACGATGTCTCTTCGGCTCGATGGGATGCTTTTAAGGCAATGGTCTTGCCTTTTGGAGCCTCTTCTTCTTGATATTGCTTCATGTGAGTCTCATGTGTCATGAGAGACCCAAGGAGCTCGGTGATCTTCAATTGGCTCAAGTCCTTGGCTTCCATGATGGTGGTCACTTTGGGCTCCCAAGATTTTGGAAGGGAGCGGAGGAGCTTCCTTACCTTCTCCTCTTCCTTTATTTCCCTGCCAAGGTTAGCTAAACCATTCGTAATATTTTGGAACCTAGCATGCATGACATCAATAGACTCATGTGAAAGCATTTTAAACATCTCATAATCTTGCATGAGTAAATTGATTTTTGATTATTTTACTTGCGAAGTCCCTTCATGGGTGGTCTCTAGGACCTTCCATACTTCATAAGCGGACTTGCATGTAGAGATCCTATTAAATTCACGGCCTTAGCATTTGCATTAAAAAGTCTAACTTCCTCTTGGTCCCATTGATCCATATCCTTATTGGGTTGCTTATACTCTACCAAAATCATTCTCCATACATCCATGCCTAATAATTGAAGAAAGCCATTCATCCAGATCTTCCAATAAGCATAGTTGTTTCCATCAAAGAATGGTGGAGTATGGGAAGAGGACCCTTGAGCTAGTTGAATTTCACTAGACATGATTATTTGTAGGGAAGATGGTTAGATATTAGTCTACTACCTTGCTCTGATACCAATTGTTGGATGGACCTTGACACTAGAAGGGGGGTTGAATAGTGTCAATCCCCTTTTTCAATTTTCTTTAACTTAATTTTGTCTTAGCTTAATTGAATTATTCTTTAGTGAATGATATGATCACAATTCAATCACAATAATGAAAGCAAGTAAAGAGCAATGCAAACAAATTAATTTATAATGGTTCGGCTAACCGCCTACTCCACTACCTTGGCTCCTTACTAAGGATTTCTAAACACTACTTTATAGAATGTATGTTTCCCTTTGAATACACTTGAGGACACCCTTCTCCCTCACATGGAGAACACCTCAATCCTATTCACCTAGGCAAAACACACTTCTACAAAGTTTACCCTAAGTGTTTCCTAGCACACATAGCAAGCTATCTTAACAAGAAAACAATATTCAAAAAATTATAAACTATTAGAAAGAGCTAATGAAGAAGGAATTTGACCCAAGCTTCTTTCCATCGCCTTCTCGTCTTCAACTTGCAACTGGAAGAAGACTTCAATGAACGGGGCAAGGTTGAAGAGAAGAAATCAGTGCCTGATGAAGTCGAAACTGGGAGCAGAGAGGCGCGCGCAGGTGTAGCTCGTATGAAGGCTTTAGTGCTCATTTTTAATGCTCAAATAAGTTTTACAAAAGTGTTTAATGAAGTTTGGTGAGGGGTATTTATAACCCCTCAGCCGAATGGCCGTTCAACGGATAAAAAATCGACTGTTGAAGCCGTTCGGTCGCAAGGTCGGTCGATTAATCGATTGACCGATGGATCGATCGCCAGGTCCGACCGTTGCAGCTGAGAGAGGTCGGTCGACCGACGGGTCGACCACCAACATTTCTTCCAACATTCGGTCGACCGAATTGCTGCAGCGAATCACGTGATAGAGGCCATCTTTAGGTCGGTCGACCGCTACCTTTCTGCCAAATTTTTGCCTCTGTCGGTCGACCGACGTAGCCCAGCTATTTGCCCTTCGCCACATTCAGTCGACCGAATGGCTTCTGCCAATTTCTTGCGATCTCCGGTCGACCAGTCGGTCGATCGAATGAGCTACATCGCCATTTTATTGCCTTGATCGGTCGACCGATCCTAGGTTGAGGATGATTAATTCCTTGTATTTTTACATGCCAATTCTAAGTGCTTGGTTTCTAAGTTCCAACTTGGATAACCTTATATTTTAGGCTTGGGATAAACTATTCTAGAGACATATTATATTAAATCTTCTTGACTTAATTCGGAGCCTTTCTTCAATGATTTCTTCTTCCGTTCTTTTGACGATCTTTTCCGTTGTCTCGTTTGAACGGAATAGGCATGTGTATCGCAACCTCAACCTGAACTCAAAACTACACACTTGGATTAAATACATATTTGTTATCATCAAAATAAAGATCGAGGCTTAAGATAGACCCTTAAGCCAACAACTTTGACTCTCAAGCACTTGTTTCGAATCCGAAGAGTACTGTTCTTCGAAAGCTCCTCCAAACTCAATTGCTCGTCTTCTCCCATCGATTGATCCTGAGCAAGTGCAAATCGATCAAACAAGCATGATCCTGAGCAAGTACATATAATTTTCAAGAGTGTAGTATGCATCCAAAGGCCTCTCCTTGATCTCACCCAAAAGAACAAACACAATGTTCGTGTGCTTGTCTATCATCTTCTTCCGTTCAGTCAGCTCAGCGAGTGAGTTAACAACTCAACACCATCCTTTCCTCTAGTCCGCCTGTTTACATCATCAACATCTTGCTTGTATTTGCTCAATTGGGTCTCAATTTCCTTCGCTACTTTCTCAAATGGGGACCGACTGTTAGCTACCCAAAATGGATCAAAGTCATCCAATTCATATGACTTTGCTGCACCCAATTCAAATGGGGTCCTCTTGGCCAAAACTTTGAGGAGGGGACGCAGTAGGGAGGAGGAGAAGTTGAGGTGAAAGGAGTCATATAGACCATGCGAAGCGTCGACGGAGATCCGATTGACATTTTCTGGCATGAGGCGGACGAAGTAGATGACGGGGATGTCCGGAACCTTCTAGCGCTCTTTGTCAATTCTGAAGTATAGTGTGATGCCGTGTTTCCGAAGGCCGTTGACGTGGATCAGCGGAGAGAGGACGACATGGCAGAAGGCATCTATAATCAGGATCTTGTATTCAGATGACATGTTAATTGAGATTTTTTAAGTCATTTATGGATCGCCATGTCAGTGAAGTAACGATTCTACTCACGGTTGGCAGACGATGGGCTACAATTGGAACCAACGTGTAAGTTCTTATATACAATTGAGACCAATTAAAGAATTCACTATAATTAAGAATTCAGCCAAAGTTTAGGTCATTTTCGTCTAATAACCCTTTTATAGTTGAGAATGATTATTCCTGACATCATGAGAATAGACCCGACAAATTCGTGTCGGATCGAAGATATCGAGCCGTCCTAATAATGGCCCGGGTACGGTAAGAATTAGCCCAAGTCCAATTTTATCATGTCGGACGGGGCCGAGCTATCGGGCGGAGCAAAAGATTTCCTAGTCTACATGAGACTATACATGAGAATTCTTATTGTGATTGATGTGGATATTAGTTTAGTCTTCCATTGATTTGCCCAAGACCATTTGGGATTAGGCTTAACAAAATCGTGTCGGACCCGGGCTAACGGGTCGGACGCTACTCCTAAGCCATGTCAAATCAAGTGTGAGAATTCTTATTGGGATTGTTGTGCATATTTACACTTCCATTGATTCACCCAAGACCACCCGAGATTTGTCCTAACAAATAGTTGGGGCTGAGCTAAAAGGCCGACACGATAAGACCTCAGGCTTGGGACCCTGAACCTGGCATGACGTGCAAAATAAACGGGTCGCTTGATACGGCCCGTTAACACGATTCAACACGATAAGAATCGGCATGTTAGCATAACAATGGGTATATTTAATATTTATTTTTAAAAATTATATCGGACTATCGGGCCGTGTCGAGCCTACATCACCTAGCTACGCACGATCGATTAATCGTGCGGGCCTTAATGGGTCGGCCCGTTGGTGCCTGACACGTCAGGGTCATCCCAAACTCGATTTATCATGCCAAGCTCGTGACAGGCTATCGAGCCGGGCTAAAATTTACTAGGCCTACCCGAGATGACACTAAGCACTTTCTTTCAGAAAATGAAATAAAAGCCTAGGGCTAATAAATGGCCATGGAGAACCACCATAATCACGAGAAGAAAACACAAATATAAAAGAAGTATGGTTCAGTCCATATTGAGAAAAATTACATATATCCAATAAGAAGATTACAAAGGCCTCGTTTGGTTGACACAACTTCATGCAGGAGATTGTACTTCCTAGAAAGTAGCCAAAAGATCTCTTGTTTAGTTGATACACTTCCTACATTTTTGTAGGAAGTACAACTTTCTCAGCAAGTACAACTTTTTTAGTAAGTGCAACTTTCTGCAAAACACATGAAGTAACTTATCTAGGGGGCCCTAGGTAAGTTTCACTTCCTACACTGTATTTAAAATAAAAAGTCAATATTGGCCTCACATTTACATTTAATGTGAAATATATAATTTATATTGTAGCATTATGAGATTAGATAGTTCTTGAATTCTTCACATATTTATTTTATTTTAATTTTTTTAGCAAAATATGTATTTTTTTATATTATTTATAAATAAAATTATTTTTATATATAATAAAGTATATATTATATTAATTATATATGCAAAAAATTATTATATATATATATATTACAATATTAATTTACAAATTATATATATATATATATATTACAATATTAATTTACAAATAATATATCTATATATATATGTTACAATATTAATTACAAATAATATATATATATATATATATATATATATTAAAATATTAATTTATATAAAAAATATATACTGATCATTTTATATGTATTTTTTAGGAAGTATTCATGTCAATTAAACATGTTGTAGGTGGGAAAGATACACTTCCTATGAATTAACTTCTTGTCAACCAAATAATTTTTAGGTATTTTTCGAGAAATATATATGAAAAGTTAATTCATAAAAATTATAATTTTTTTTTAAAAAATATTTCTCATATCAAATGAGATCAAATCTCTAAGAATAAAAAAAATCTTAGTTATTTCCCTAAGCAATAAATTTTTGCTCTCAATTTAACGTTTAAAACATAAATACAAAGTCATGGAGGTAGATCGATGGTGAAAATATCGTATATTTACTAATATTCATAGTGTTTATTTTTAGTATAATTATTTTAAAATATATATATATTAAAAATAAAAATCAAATTGATTTGACCTTCTCTCTCTAATTGCATCACTTGACCTATCCTACCCCTCTTTCCCCTTGGATCTAATCTGAAACTACAATCAAGATCAAATGATGCAATAACATGATAATATATAGAAACAATCATGAAAATTGAAAAAAAAATTAGTACACAAAAGCAAAATATCCTTAATTTTCCTATCTCAACGTTGTGAAGAATTATCGCCTCTTCTCACGTAGGGGTGAGCGGGTCCGAATATTCTATATTTTTTATGATATTTTAACTCTACCATATATAAGATCAGTTTCTAGATTTTGGAACCAGACCCTATCCTGTTGGAATATGGAATCAGATCCTATCCGGAATCATAGGTTTCGGTTTCGATTCCTAGTACCATGTTGGAACTTGTAAACATGTTCCAGAACATATTCCAATAGATTCCAAAATAGGTTCTAGGATAGGTTCCCGAATAGGTTCCAACAGATTTCAGAATAGATTCCAACAGATTTCAGAATAGATTCCAACAGATTTCAAAACAGATTCTAACAGGTTCCGAAATAGGTTCCGAAATAAGTTCCAAAATAGATTTTAGGTACCGGTTTCGATTCCGATTTCGAGTGCCCGATATGTTGGACCGAAATCGAAACCGATTTTAACCGATTCTTTAATTTTTATCCCGGACTGTACTCGAATTTAATTCAGATCTACTCAGAATCTATTCGATTGAATAGGTTTCAATCTGTTCAGAATCTACTTGATATCCATGCACATCCCAATTCTCACGTGCATTTGCGTACCCCTATCTGACGGTCAAGCTATTGCTTGCCTTCCTCAATTTAAATTATTAACCATTAGTTTTAAAATAAATATAATTTCAAATTTCGAATCTCACACATCATTTGAAATTAACCGACAAACTTATGTTTTAACATTAGTGCTTTTGAGTGTTAAAATTGTTATTTTTTTACACAAACCCAAATTAAATTTTTTCTTTCTTGTTTTTTTTTTCATTTTACTTTTGTCGATTTCTCCGCTAAGCTCTCCTATGATATTTTTATATCTCAAAATTTTAGGTGTGATAAACATATGACTTTTCGAATAAATTGAAATAACGTATACCTGATAGGGTCATGAACCTAAGCCAATTAGATTGCTTGTTTTTGAAAAAGAAAACGTATAATATTAAAACTTCACGTTGATTAAAAATATAATTAAAATAATTTTTAAATAATTTGAACAATTTTTTCCTCGTGAACTAGTTTTTGAGGTAAATTAAATTCACTAATATTTTAACATGATATCAGAGTCAATTGTGTGGTTGATATTGTATCTTTCGCAGATGTTCAGTCTTATAAAATTTCACGTTCCAGATGTTTAATTCTGAACATGAGGGGATGTGTTAAAATCCTATATTGGTTAAAAATATGATCAAAATAATTTTTAAATAATTTATATAATTCTTTTCTCATGAATTAATTTTTGGAATAAATTAGATCTATTAATTTTTTAATATACATCGTTACTATGAGAGGTGTCACATTCCTTACTGAACTACCGGGGGTTCAAGCGACAATTGCAAAAGTTCATGGATTGAAGTGACACTAATTGAAATTTACACGCATTCGTTAAATTACATGAATTAAAGCGACAGTTTCAAAATTACATGACCAAAGTAATATTAGTCCTACGACTTTTCATTTTTTTTTTTAATTCAGCGGCTTACATTTGGCAAATTTGTATGCCAAATAATTAAATATACAATAAATTATTTGCCTCTCACATTGAGTCACTGTCACGCATACATGCCGGTCTTGTTCATACTTCACAGCACTATAACTTTGACAAACGCCGTCCGTATATTATAATTTAAATTAATATAAAATATACCCCGGGGTCACGTGAAACGGCTATTTTTTCCGCATTTTTTATTCCCATCTCGCCCTTGCCCACGCTTTCTCTCCCGCCTCCCCGGGTTCACGCCTTCGCACGCCAACGGCGTCGGAATCCATTTCGTGGCATTACCGTAATTAATCCATCTTTTAGGTCCACTGTGACATCCCCCTTCCCCTCTCAAATTTTCAAGCCTTCGTCCCCAAATCCAATCAAGCCTCGTTCGATTTCTCCCCTAGTCTTCGCTTCCCCCTTCCTCCACCAATTTGTTCGTCTTCCTCTTTCCTTTCGGTATTGATTACTTGAGCTTAGGTCTCCCTGGTGGTGCTGTGGAGGCGGGCCGAGATGACGTCGGGGACAAGGACGCCGACGTGGAAGGAGAGGGAGAACAACAAGCGCCGGGAGCGGCGGCGCCGGGCGATGGCCGCGAAGATCTACGCCGGCCTGCGGATGTATGGCAACTACAAGCTCCCCAAGCACTGCGACAACAACGCTGTCCTCAAGGCCCTCTGCGAGGAGGCCGGGTGGACCGTCGAAGACGACGGTACCACCTATCGCAAGGTACTCCCTCGATCATCACTGTCACCGCTCTCCTTCTCTCCATTGTTTGATTCCATAGCTCTTTCCGAGATGAGGCGCACGATAGCCTCCGTGCCTTTCCGGCGCCAGATCTTGGCCCGGCAAGTGGGCGTCCCGCCCTTGCGGCTCACGTTAGTGAATTGCCCGAGGAAAAGGCCGGATGTGTCTTTTCTCCGACGTTTGTGGAATTGGTTGATCCCCGTCGCCGGAGCGCGTCGGTGCACGATAGACCGTTGTCGTCAGAAAGCGCCATCATCATTCTGGTGCCGGAATTTGGGGTTGCACAATTTCTTTCTTTTTACGAAATTGTCCTTATAGTTAACCCAAATCCACCCCGAGTTTTTCTACATCCTCATAAGTTAAGGGCATGATCGTCCTCTAACTACAATTTTCATCATCGCTTAGTCTCATCTGTCCCGTACACGCTACACGCGTGCTATTGTTCGATGGCGGCCCTCCGTTCCGTTTGTGGTGGCTCCGGCCGGTCAAAGTCAATGGCGCATTGGATTCCCCTGCGCGCGTCTCGAGGCGCAGCAGCTGCCAGTGCACAAAAAGAGAGATGCATGCCCTGTGTAAGGAGCTTTACGCCCTTTGATAGCTCGTCTTCAGGAGGCTCTTTTTCGATTTCATATCCCTTCGAACAGAGCAGTACTGGCTGCGAAAGCAAATCAAAGGATGCTTGACACGTGAACTCATATTCCGGGCGAAGATTTAGTTAGGGGAAATAAAAAGACGCAAACTTTTGTTGCGTTGTGGGAATGAGAGATTGGATAGACAATGAACCTCTCTTCTCGTGCTGTAGATGAGCTACCTTTCTTTTAAGAATTGTAACATAATTGAACGTGGCAAGGAGTGACTTGAGGTAGTTGGTCAAAGGTGGGGTCCTTAGATGGCTTCCTTTCAAACGTGAAAGAGCAATTGGTGCTAACTGTAACATAGGTCACAACTCTGGCCCACCTATTTATCTTTGTCAATTGGAAGAACCTTGATAAGACGTTTTTTTGTCTTGTCATAATGGCAGGAAGTCTTGAGATAAGCTAATTCTAATAACAGGTGGATGATGAGAATTTTAAATTTCGTGTTTGGTGGTCAATGATGAGAAATAAGAACAAGAACAGCGTGCTGAAATATTTTTGGTGAGATGTCTATTGTTCGTTTAAGCATTGAATATTATAACCATTTCACAAACATATGTATATATTATGCTTGAATAGGCTTGGAATTTTCTAAAAATTAATTACTTTGCTGGACTATGGACATGTCATCTTTGGAAATATTGTATCTGGGGGTTATTCATGGGCTTCAAGCATGGATGGTATAAACTCACGTTAAGGAGTAGTTAATTGCTTAATTTTACATATGGGAAGAAAACTAATAAAGTGCCAGTCTCCTAATGATATACGACTCAATTAAAAGACATTTTGTTTAAGTTACATTTTCCAATAATTGCTGTCCAGTCAACCTTTGAGGCTAGGTCCTAGATTTTCAGAAGTACAACCTTGGAATAATTTTGAGTCTGATGTTTTGTTCAGTACTAACTGACATAGGAAAGTAAGAACATCAACGTTCCAATCATGGTTACCTAAGTTTGAACTGAGAAGAAAGTAGCTGAATCTAATATGTGATGTAGGACAATAGAACCAAATGGTTGAGATTTTTGCTTCAGTCTTTTATCTGTTATCGGCCTTAACAAGAGTCAAAATTATTTTTTTAAATGGCGTTCATCAATTAGAGCTGCTGGTTGTTGATAGAGACTTCAGATGTCGCAGCTGTGATATTAGAACGTGTATCACCCTTGCTGGTGACGGAATCAGTACTTATGGTGTAGACTATATAAGACCCTTGAAATAGTAATTGCCAATATATGACGGCTGTTCTATAGATTCACAAATTCCAGATAGATATTGATCTAAAATTTCTACCTTTCATCTATAATTTGCAGGGATGCAAGCCAGCAGAATGCATAGATGTTGGTGGACCCTCAGCTTCGGGCTCATCCTACCAGCCAAGTCCTTGTATATCCTACAATCCAAGCCCAGCTTCTTCTACCTTGGCAAGTCCTGCATCCTCAACCTTGATCACTAATGCCAAGAACACAACTAATGGCACTGAAGGCAACTCTCTCATTCCATGGTTAAAGAGCCTCTCATCTGCCTCCACTTCCAAGCTGCCCAATCTCCACCATATGTACGTTCATGGAGGGTCCATAAGTGCTCCTGTAACACCCCCACTGAGCTCCCCCACTGCAGGATCCCCATGCATCAAGACTGATTGGGATGAGCCAAACTTCCAGCCACCTTGGGCTGGTTCTAACCTTACTTTTCTACCCTCTTCCATGCCGCCAAGCCCTGGCCCCCAAGTTGCGCCTGATGTTGCATGGCTTGCCGGTTTACGGCTTCCATCTGGTGGTCCTTCTTCCCCCACATTCACCCTCGTATCATCAAATCCTTTTGGCTTATACAAGGAAGCCAATGGCTCTGGAATGTGGACTCCAGGACAGAGCGGGACATGCTCTCCAGTACCCTGTGGGCATAGCCATGGTGATCTCCAGGTTTCTGATTGTGGTTCCGATGAGTTTGCATTTGGGAACAGCAGCAATGACACTCCTACAGAAACTGTGTTGGTGAAGCCATGGGAAGGGGAGAGGATTCATGATGAGTGTGTATCTGATGAACTGGAACTCACTCTTGGAAGTTCAAAAACCAGAGTTGTTGCATGATGGACAGTTCCAGGAATCATCAGCCTTCTCCACCTCCTGTTTTCTTTTTTGCTTTCTTAATCTTTTAGGTTCTTGTTTTCTTCAAAAATCGTTGGAGTTCTGATAGATAGATAAACAGAGAGGGTTCGAGAGGTTTTTTTAGCTTCTTCTTCTCAGCCTCCGTCCTCTTTTAAGAAATTAGCGTATAAAATATATTTGATCTTTCTTTTGGAGAGTTGTATTTATATGTCATGATGTTGAATTGTCTTGCAAAATGTTTATGTTGGATAATTGGGCTTTTGTACTTTCAAAGTGAGTATTAGATTTTACATCTCTTATCCATCATTATTTGTGGCTAATGTTTGCCCATCATTCTCGGTGTGTTTGAACTTTGAACCAATACTGATATCGTTCTTCATGTTGAGTCAAATTATAGTCAATATAGTTGCTGAGTCGCTGAGCTAAATAATGTTTACTGTAATTAGTCACTTAGCTAAAGTACTTGTCGTTTACTTTGATTAAGGGTACATTTACTCTATTACATTAGTTGTGATTGCTTTAATTCTAGAAGGTACCTAAATGTCTGAGGTACTATAAATACTTTGAGTAACATTTCTGTACTTAGCGCTTTTGAGAGATTAATTCGAATTCTTCATTTTGTAACTATTCCTTTCTGAGTTCCTCTATAATATGCTATCAACAAAGTTTTCAATCTGTGTGGATTTGTTCAATTGATGTTGGTGTCAATCAAGCTACTTCAACAAATTGGTATCAGAGCACTGTGATAACTTTGAGGCATCAGCGGGCCAAGTAAATTCGTCAGTTCCTCATTTTGATGGGGTGTAGTTTGAAGATGGGTCGATGATGCAGACCTTCTTCGTATCGCAAGATTTGTGGGAGATCGTAGCAAATGGCTTTGTGGAAGAGAATCTCAATGATAGTGCGCTCCATGAGGTCAAGAAGAAAGACGCGAAGGCATTAAGCTTCATCCAGCAGGCGCTTGATTGAAAGGTCTTCAAGCGGATTTCTGGAGCTGGATCTGCAAAGGCGGCATGGGTTCTCTTGATGAATGCCTATCAAGGTACGACCAATGTGAAGAAGGTGAAGATGCAGACCATGAGGAGATGATTTGAAGATTGTTTTATGAAGGATGAGGAAGACGTCTCTTAGTATGTGGCTCGTGCATTGGATCCGGTGAAGAAATGCCAAAACGCAGAATTGTTGAGAAGATACTCCGACGCTTGTCGGATAAGTACAACCACATTTCGAAATGACCACAGATGAACTTATCGATTCTCTTTTGTCACATGAAGATAGGCCGAAGAGACATGAGGAAAGAAGAGAGAAGCGAGCCCTAAAATCCAGAACTATTGATGTGCGTGAGAGGGCTTACTGGACCAGGAAAGAGGGACACTCTTTGAGAGGTCAAGAGAAGAAATATGCGGGTGCGAGTGAAGAATCGGGTGAAGACTCAAACACCATGAGTCAGGTATCTTCTTTCTCAAATAAGTCGAAGTACAAGTCATTTAAAAAGATTCAATGTTATTATGTAAGAGGTACGGACATATCGAAAGATTTTGCAAAATCAAAGCTAAGCACACGAGTAACTTAGCTAGGGAGTTTGAAGAAGAAGAATAATATGAGGTAGTGTTAATGGCAAGCATTAATAGTAAGATAGGGGAATGGTTTATTGATAGTGGTTGTAGTAACCACATATCAGCTGAGCTGAACTTGTTCACTGGCTTGGATGGAAGTCATTTGGCTGAAGTTAAATTCAGTGATGGTTCAACTAAAATGGCTAGAGGTAAAGGACACTTAAGGATGAATCAGAGTAATGAAAAGCTCATAAGAAATGTGTAATATCCAAGATATTATGGCTAATTTCTATTATTCATTTTGTGTTGCCAGTCTAGCGGGCTGATTTGAGGTTGAGCTAAGTCGAATCATGATCCGGTGCGAGCTTGAGAGCTCGGATAAGTAGAAACATAAGTTGTGTGTTTTCTTTACTTGTTAATTAAATTTGTATTGCATATGTTTGAGCATTATTATTGATGCTTGTGGTTAGCGGGTTTTGGATTCGGATTTGAGGCAAATGCGGGTTAGCTAAAGGGGTAGGGTGTAGATGGAGGTTTGGGAGGGGATTATAAAATCCCCCCTAGGGCTAGGCGGCTCCCTTGTGGAGCCGCACAAGCCGATTGGAGAAGAGGGGAGCCGAGCCGCCCCCCCTCTCTTGGAGCCGCCGCCGCCGCCGCCTCTCGTGTGCTAGCTTTCGGAGGCCGTCTTCGGGAGGTTCTTTCTCCCTTCTTCTTCCTAATAAAGTGAGTGGTTCTTCCTTCCTATCCCTCTTTCCTGTTCTTATGTTCTTGAGCCGTTTTCTTGAGTATTGAGAACTCTTGTTGTTTTTCCGTTGAAATTGTGATTTCTCATCGTTTTCTCGTGTTGCCATAACAGAGGAGGCCCAGGACCCTCCCCCCCCTTGTGGTGCCTAAGAGAGCATGTGATGTTTAATGAGGTTTAGATTCCTTGATGATGAATCTTGTTATGTTCTTATGATGTTAAATCATGTTTAATATCAAAACTATGAATCTCAGCTTGTTAAATTTGAAAAGATTTGATCTTGATGACATTATTTTATGTTCTTGATGGTTCTTAAATTTATGAAAGCATGAACCTTGATGTTGATGTAAGGATTTGATGCATGCTAAATTATGTTTAGAAGATAGACTTTTTAATTGTTGTATGTGATGAATGTAATCTGGTTTGGCAATATTTAGAAATAATTATTGCTGTGATTTTTGTATTAATTAATTAGACATGTTGAAATCTAAAACATGCTGAAATTTCATATTGGATTATCATTAATGATACGGAGATTTGAAATTGCTCTTGTGATGCGTGACGATTACTGAACATAGTCGTGTAACCTATCATTTTAATCAGAAAATATAGTCTGGAACCATAGGACACACTCTGGAAACCAAATTCGGCTTGGGCACACCAGAAGTGGGCTCAAACAGTAGGCTGAAAATAAAACACCTAAAACAAAATCTAATTTCAGGAATTTAAATTTTAATTGTAGAATTAAAATTCAAGGGGCAAAATAAACTGTTAAAAAGCCAATAAAAGAATTTAATTGCATGAAACAAAAACCTCATGGGCTGATGATATTGCAGGTCTGGGGAGTCGGGAACGAGCATAATGTGTTACGGCATTTTCCCAGTAAGAACACCCCTAGGACACCGTGGAGAACACTTGACTTAGATCTTGTTGGCGCCATATCTTTCATGAATGGCGGAGAGGCTCGGATAGGAGCCGATTTGCGGGCTTGGGTCCGGAAGGTTGGATGGGTAGATCCCAACCTGTGTTTAAAAGGAATAAGTTCAAATGAGCGAATCCCAATTATTCCCATTTCTATCTGGAATAAGTTCGGATGGGCGAATCCCGATTATTTCCGTTTATATTTAGAATAAGTTCGGATGGATGAATCCTGATTATTCTCGTATTTTTCTTTAAGGGTATGTTATGGATTAAGTTTGGATGGGTAAAATCTCGATTATCCTCAAAACCCTTGTGGATGACTTGTATGCCTTACGGCATGGGTAGGCAGATAGGTTTCTTGTATATTCACAGTTATGTGAATAGGTTGCCTTTGGGCATAAGATGGCCAAGTGGCCAGTTTGTTAGTCATATCACCAGTCTTGCATTTTCATGTATTAGACAGGTGCATATATACCTTATTCTTTGGTTGGTTTTTGTGGTGGGGGTTGGTAGAATCGCTCATTGAGTTCCTTTGGACTCACCCTTGTTTCCTTTCTATTTTTTTTGCAGAGCCTGACTAGTGAGGTAGGCTGGAGCACTTAGCGCGGCTGGAGGGCAGAGCAGTACCATTGATCTTATAACAGTCCAAGTTTAGGGGTCGTAGTCGAGTCTTGTTAGTGGTAGATCACTACTAGAAACTTGGTCTTCAGCAACGGCTATCAGCAACGGCCGCTCAAGCCGTTGCTATTTGCAACGGCGTTCTTACGGCCGCTCGAGCCGTTGCAGATATTTGTATCTGCAGCGGCGTTCTAACGGACACCTGAGCTGTTGCTGATTATTTTAATTATCAGCAACGGCTTTCTGACGGAAAGGCGGGCCGTTGCTGATATTTTAATTATCAGCAACGGCGTTCTAACGGACAAGTGAGCCGTTGCTGATGATAACTTATCAGCAACGGCTTTCTAACGGGCGAGTGAGCCGTTGCTGATAAGTTTATATAGGGCACCGGTCGCGCCCGACCCTTCTTCCTCCCGCTGCTGCCGCCGCCGCCGCTGCTCTCGCCTCTCGTCGACGCTGCCACTGCTGACGACGCCTCTTCCTCCTCCCGCTGCTGCCGACTTGTTCAGGTATGCCTCGCCGGCCGGCCGTCTCTTCCCGTTGCGGCCGGCGGGAATCAATCCGACCGAAACCCTATTTCTAGGGTTTCGGCCGGCGGCGGTCGGCCGATGGCCGCCGCCGGACCTTGTACAGTGGTCGGACAGTGTGTCCGGCCATTGTACGCCGGCGCCGGAGGGTGGACTCCGGCGCCGGAATTTATAATTATATATATTTTTTATATTGTTTTATAATTGTTAACTAATTGTTTTATAATTGTTAATTAATTGTTTAGATTAATTATTTAATTTGTTAGATTAATTATTAGGGTTTAGATTAATTTTGGACGCGCGCCGGAATCGTCCACTTCGGACGCGCGCCGGTTTGTCCACTTCGGACGTGCGCCGGAATCGTCCACTTCGGACGCGCGCTGGAATCGTCCACTTCGGACGCGCGCCGGAATCGTCCACTTCGGACGTGCGCCGGAATCATCCAATTCGGACTCGCGCCGGAATTGTCCACTTCGGACGCGCGCCGGAATCGTCCACTTCCGACGCACGCCAGAATTCGAAGACTATTATTCAGATGATGAGGAATAATTGTAAAGTATATATTTTATTAAATATATCTCTACTATTTATACAATAATCTGATTATATGTCTGTTCGACAGATATGTCTCGTCGTGGTTATCGACGCAGGAGAGCTTCGGAGTCTCCGATCGGTGAGACTCCAGCACTTACTCATGCTGTTGATCCTCCTGTTGCTGATCCTCATGAGGATGATACTGCCGAGGCTAGTACATCCAGACGCAGGCGGCCACACGGTCCGAACAGGTGGCAGCCTCCACCAGCCACAGAGTCACGTAGATTGATTAGCGTGATTGGGGAGTGGTAATATATCATGAATTATGAATCATTACAAATTCATTATATCATAATATAATATTAAAATTTATTTTTGTTGTGCAGGTTCGAGCAAGAAGAAATGCCGAGGAGCATTTCTTCTACTATTCGACGATACATGCACGGGGCATGGCCTACGTGGTCTCACGTGCCTAGCGAGCACGTCGACATGTTATGGCGCGAGTTTGAGGCACGTATTTTTTTTTTTTTACATGCATGATGATATATTAATATTGGTACTGATATTATTATTTTGCAGGCTCGCTATACATGGGCCAAGGACCAGAGGCCCTTCATTTACGCTGCCTGGGAGGCTATTTCCCGGGCAAGGTACAACGGGCAGCTGGGGCAGGCTCGGTCCCAAGCGATGGCCCGAGCTGGGACCACTAACATCGCGGAGACTCGGGGATACGGCCCCGGTTGGATTACTCCGGATATATGGGATCAGCTCGTGGGGATATGGTCGACGGATTGATGGCAGGAGGTTTCTCGGAATGCGGCTAGAAATCGCATGTCGGGGGGAGCAGCGCGTCACACCGGCGGCTCTGTTGCATTTGCAGTGCACGCAAACCGTATGGTAAGTATATCTTTTAATTATATATTTTATTTGTTATTATGTGTACTAATTAATGTATTTGTTTTGTAAATGTAGACGACGGTGTCGGATGACGGGAGTGTCCAGCGACCCTCCCTGATGGCGGTGTTTGAGCGGACTCACCGTCGAGCACATGGGACGGGGGAGTACATCGATAACCGCGCTGCATACATTATGGTAATTATATATTTGTTTAAATTATTCATTATATATTTATAATTTAAGTTTTATGATAAATATTAAACAAAAAATCAAACTCGAGTAGGAGACCTACAGCCAGACGGTGGTGCAGCGCGGGGGTACCCCCGAGGACTTTGACGCAGCATCGTGGGTCGAGGCCGCAGGTGGCTGGGACCATGGCCACGTATATGGCTTCGCAGATAGTGGTCATGCGCGAGCCGTGCTAGGGCCACTTGGGGCACCGACCCCTCCGGTCGCTGGTGAGCGACCGTCCACCTCTAGATCCAGTTATGATCATAGTAGCAGAATAAGGACTCTAGAGGAGACGGTCGCGCGTCAGACTCAGATGATGGAGGAGATGCATGCTATGCTACGCAACATGTCAGGTCATCCCGAAGCAGGCATTTCTTCGGCATCATCTAATCTATCGTCCTCGAGTCAATCCACGCCGGTGTACACTCAAGCACTCCAGACCCCGCCATATGATCCAGACCATCCTCCATCGTGATCGTGAGATTTTTTGTTTGGATAGTGAACTTGTTACTGAGATATTGAACTTGTTTAACTTATTTTGTTTGGATATTGATACTTCAATTTTGCATTTGAATTATTTTTATACTATCGTGGATAATTATCAATATAAATATAATTGTTTTGATGTATATCTTGATGTGTTTGTGATGTGTGAATGAATGTGTGTGTGAGGTGTTTGTGATGTGTGAATGAATGTGTGTATGAGGGTATGGGTGTGTGAGTTATGTATCAGATAATGTATCAATGTATCAATGGAAATTTGAAATTTGAAATTTTTCTGTTTGCAGGTGTACATCATCAGCAACGGCTTTCCCACGACCGTCCGTGGGAAAGCCGTTGCTAAAAGTGTATCGAAAGTCGTTGCTGATGACCTACAGCAACGGCTTAGCGACGGGGTTTTACTAACGGCGTTGCTACGGACTCGTGGCCGTTGCTATTAATGTTATCAGCAACGGCTCCGGGTCTGTGGCAAAACCGTCGCTGATAATATTTTTAGCGATGGCCCGAGCGGCCGTTGCTGATAATGTTTTGAGCGATGGCCCGAGCGGCCGTTGCTGATCCGTTGCTAAGTTATCAGCAACGCGACATTCTGTCACGGCTCTATTGCAACGGCGCGGCCGTTGCTGATGCTCTTCAGCAACGGCTCAGCAACGGCATCAGCCGTTGCTGATGCCCATTTTTCTAGTAGTGGATCATGCACTTGATGTTTAGTATTCTGGAGTTGTAGTCCTTTGGGGACATTCAGTTGTATTCGTTTGAGATTAATTTTTTTTTTGAAAAACTGTAAATCTTTAAGTTATTTATTTCTCAAACTTTATTTGGCTTGTTGGACTTCTTCTCTTAAAATGAAAACTTATTTGAATTCTTAGTTTCATCTGTTGTTGTTACATATTTTCGCTATGTTTCTTTTGAGTTGGCATGTGCATGGGATAGACTGCGGGGTATTGGCATGTATACCCTGATCGGTCACGTGACCCTAAGACGGGGCATGACAATGTGATATTAGAGCATGTGGTTCGGTCTGACTACGACCTAGAGTTTGTTTACCGAATAGGGCATTGCTAGCGTGTCAGTATACAATAGGGTTATGTTATGAGATCAATGGGCTAAGTCTGCACCTCAGTGGTTAGTTTATTTTAAGATTCAAGGATGAATTGACTTATCTAATTATGTTGTTTTCTTTCTGGTGATTCCAGAGTAATGAAGGCTTTTAATACCACATGGAGCCGTAGTGGCAGTAACTCCACAGAGCGCCATGGTTGTGCATTTGTAGGCCCGAGTGGCGGAGCTGACTGAGGCACTCCGCAGGGAGCAAGAACTGAGGCAGCAGCCGCAATCGGTGCCGGCAACACCCGTGGTACCGAAGGTGGTTGAGCTAATCGCACCAGTGGTTAGAGTTCCCGGAGCACCCACGTATGCAGAATTTGACAAATTCAGGCCACCGGAGTTTACAGGGACAGATTAGTGGGTGGAGGTCACCAACTTCCTTGGGGATTGCTATGAGCTGTGCATGGAGTTCGGTTGTTCTTCTGAGGCGACTGATCGAATGATCGGGTTGCAGCTGAGAGGACCAGCTAAGGATTGGCTTCATAAGGATCGCAGAGCGGCAGGTGCACCACCCCCTACATGGGAGGAGTTCAGAGCCGCTATGGTGGAGCGATACTTGCCGGTGAGCGTCCAGGATAAGCGGGCGAGAGAGTTTGAGTTGCTGTGCCAGACCGACAGTGTGTCAGTAATGGACTATGAGATGGAGTTCACCCGACTCTCGAAGTACCATCCCACTTTGATAGCCACAGAGACCGCCAGGGTCAAGAGGTTTGTTGAGGGGCTTAGGCCGCAGATCGCCAGACTTATCCATTACACGAAGGACACTTTTTTGCTCGGGTTGTGGATGAGGTGCTCTAGAAGGAGGCATTGGTGCCGACTAATATGCATGATGGACCCCAGAAGAAAAAGTTTCGGCCCCAGCACTCGAGGGGTCGACCAACTCACTTTAAGGAGACTCGCACGACGGTGGATCGCATGAAAGGCGTAACGATCTGGGCACTGTCTCGGAGAGAGGCTCGATGAAATAGACATGTCTGTGAAGATGTGGACTACCCGCACCTGGACAGAAAGACCCTATGAAGCTTTACTGTTCCATGGGATTGGCTTTGGGCCTTTCCTACGTAGCTTAGGTGGAAGGCGAAGAAGGCCTCCTTCCCGGGGGGGGGAGCCATCAGTGAGATACCACTCTGGAAGTGCTAGAATTCTAACCTTGTGTCATGACCTACGGGCCAGCAGGACAGTGTCAGGAGCCGCATGGGTCCAGGACCGGGGGCATCAACTGGAGGTTCACAGTGGAGGCCTGAGCCACAACCGTGTAGTCGATGTCACAGGAAGCATTGAGAGCTTGCTTTGGACGATCAGAGGCATGTTTTGGCTGTGGACAGGTTGGGCACTACAGGAAGGATTGTCTTGGCAGAGCCGGTCAGCAGCTTGATCGGACAAGAGGGAAGGCACCGATGTCAGTGGGTTCTGTAGCTCAAAGGAGTCAGACTCAGGGTGGAGGTCAGCGAGCCGGTGGTTCAGAGAGGCCTGTTGCACGGGTATTTGCCTTGAACCGAGAGAGCACTGAGGCGTCCAGGGTAGTAGTGACAGGTAACCTTACTGTTGGTTCCATCATAGATTTTGTTTTGTTTGATCCAAGTGCTACACATTCCTTTGTTTCTGCATTGTTTGCTGCTAAATTGTCGGGGAAACCTTTGACGCTTGATTTGCCTCTTGTGGGCTCTATGCCTACGGGCGATGCTGTGCTGGCAGAGATAGTTTTTGGGGGCCGCGAGATGGTCGTTTGTGGGCATGTACTGATGGCCGAGTTGACACTCCTGCCGATGCTGGAACTTGATGTGATATTGGGTATGGACTGGTTGGCGGACCATTTTGCCTCAGTGGACTGCAGGGCTAAAATTGTTACCTTCAGTAAACCTGGATTGCCCCAGTTTACCTTCCAGGGTGAGGGAAGGGGAGACTCCTTGGTAGCCATTTTAGCTCTCAAGACTCGGAAACTACTTCTAGGTGGTTGTCAGTCATTCTTGGCCTTTGTGTTTGTGGCAGAGGGAAGTGGACACCCGTGGTATGCAGGTTCTCTGATGTTTTTCCTGAAGAGTTGCCAAGTTTGCCCCCAAAGAGGGAGATCGAGTTCTATTGACTTGCAGCCTGGGGTGAAGCCGATCTCCATTCCACCTTATCGGATGACACCAGCTGAATTAAGAGAGTTGAAGTCCCAGTTGCATGAACTTCTTGATTTGGGTTTCATACGCCTGAGTGTTTCGCCTTGGGGTGCCCCAGTGCTGTTCGTGAAAAAGTAGGATGAGTCCTGTGGTCAGGGTACCACAAACTAAGGATCCAAGATAGTGACATCCCTAAGACTGTTTTCAGGTTGAGGAATGGCCATTTTGAGTTCCTGGTTATGTCCTTTGGGCTGACAAATGCACCAGCAACATTTATGGACCTAATGAATCAGGTGTTCAGGGAATACCTGGATAGATTTGTGATTGTATTCATTGATGATATTCTGATATATTCCAGGAGCAAGGAGGAGCATGCTGAGCACTTGAAGACGATTCTGCACCAGCAACATTTATGGACCTAATGAATCGGGTGTTCAGGGAATACCTGGATAGATTTGTGATTGTATTCATTGATGATATTCTGATATATTCCAGGAGCAAGGAGGAGCATGCTGAGCACTTGAAGACGATTCTGGATAGTCTCAGGGAGCACAGGTTATATGCCAAATTTTCCAAGTGCGAGTTTTGGCTGGAGAGTGTAGGGTTCCTTGGCCATGTGGTGTCGAGGGATGGGGTAAAGGTGGACCACGCAAAGATAGAGGTAGTCCAGAACTGGAAGCAGCCGACTAATGTCACAGAGATTCACAGCTTCCTAGGATTGGCAAGTTATTACAGGAAATTCGTGGAGAACTTCTCCAGGATTACGACACCATTGACCTACCTGACTAAGAAGAAATTTAAGTTCATTTGGGACAGAAAGTGTGATGAGAGTTTTTAGATGCCCAAGATTTGGCCATGTGTTTGGATGGTGGGGCAGTCTTGTCAGTGTTAGCCTCTGATGCATTGGTGGCCCACGCCACGTGAGGGTGCAGTCCACGTTGGTAGATATGCTGCGGGCAGTGCAGGAGGAGGATACTTTTTGCGCACTGACTAAGAATATGGTCAAGAGGGGTGATGCTGATAATGGTTTTGGTATTGACTCGGAGGATGTTATGAGATTTAAGAATAGGATAGTGGTGCCAGACATGGCCGAGGTCCGCAGGCAGGTGCTAGAGATGGCTCATCGGTCCACATATGCCATGCATCCGGGAGCCACGAAGATGTACCGTGACCTAAGGCAAAATTATTGGTGGAAGGGCATGAAAAGAGAGGTGGTTGAGTTTGTCTAAGTGCCTGGTATGTCAGCTGGTGAAGGCCGAACATTTAAAGCCAGCAGGATTGCTCCATAACTTAGAGGTGCTAGAATGGAAATGAGAGAAGTTAACCATGGATTTTGTGATAGGGTTGCCAAAGTCGGCCAAGGGCAATGATTCCATCTGGGTGGTGGTGGATCGCCTAACCAAGCCGGCTCATTTCATACTAGTCATAACGACCTTTTCAGCTGAGCAGTATGCGAGGTTATTTTTGGATCGGACCGTCCACTACAAAAAAACAAGGTATCACCGATTAAATCCGTCGGTAATAGTTAAAAATTCATCGGTAATACTATTATCAACAGATACATCCGTCGGTACCATCCGTCGGCAAAATCTGCTAGGTAATACCGACGAATTAGGTATAATCCATCGGTATTAGCAACAAATACAAATATCTGTCGGTATTACCAACAAATATAATAATCCATCGGTAATACCAACAGATATCCATCCATCGATAATACCAACGAATATCCATCCGTCGGTGATACCAACAGATATCCATTCGTCGGTGATACCAACAAATATTCATCCGTCGGTAATACCAATGGATAGGCATCCGTAGGTAATACCAACGTGTACTTGTCCGTCGGTATTAGGTACAGATTCCGTCGGTATTACTAACAGATACATATTTCGTTGGTAATACATATTTTGATTGTTAATACCTGAAATCCATTCATACATCTGAAACCACACAAATATATGGTAATACCAACAGATATCCATCCGTCGGTGATACCAACAGATATCCATCCGTCGGTGATACCAACAGATATCCATCCGTCGGTGATACCAACAGATATCCATCCGTCGGTAATACCAATAGATAGGCATCCATAGGTAATACCAACGTGTACCTGTTCGTCGGTATTTGGTACAAATTTCGTCGGTATTACCAACAGATACATGTTCCGTTGGTAATACATATTTCAATTGTTAATACCTAAAATCCATTTATACATCTGAAACCACATAAATATATGTTCCTAATTAAAAATGATTCGGTTGGTATTACAATTGATTTCATCCACACCACACAAATATATATACTAAAAAATGATTCATTTAATTAAATTCACAACTAATTTGAAAATACAAAGTGCAGTGTTAGTAAATCCTTAAAATACATATCACTGATTTCAGTTGATTTCAAAATTCATAGATTTAATTCAAAATTGTATTTAATTAAAATCACAACTGATTTCAAAATTAAATACATAGCAATGATTTTTTTTTTTGCCAACAAGTAGATTTTTATATTAAAACTTTTCATCCTTTGTGTACCTATATGATCCTGAAGATCAACACAAAAGAACTAAAAAATGTATTGAAAATAATAGAAAGAACTAAAAAAAATATTGTTTTAAATAAGGTTATGATGAAGACAACTTATGTAGTGGGACAAAGAAAGCTATGTTATATGATTGACATATATATATATAGGGAAAAGGTACAAAAATACCCCCGACGTTTTCTTGTAGGTACTAAAATACTCCTAACGTTTTTTTGGGATAAAAAATACCCCTCACGTTATGAATTAGGTACAAAAATGCCCCTATAGGCAAACAGTGTTAGTTGAGAGATAACGGAGCTGACGTGGTTGATGACTGGGACCGATGATTTGGACATCTGACGCGCATGCGAGCCCTGATGTTTTCTCACGGGTACTAAAATGCCTCTAACGTTTTCTCACAGGTACAAAAATACCCCTAAAGTTTTCTCACGAGTACTAAAATACCCCTAATATTTGTTTTGGACCTAAAATGCTCCTGAGGTTATTGAAAATAATATAAAAATGACACCAGACTAACTTTTGTTAGGTGAGACTTAACAGAGATGTCATGGATGCTGACAAAAATGTTGACTTTACACGTGGTGCATATGCAGAGAGCAACTTGACACAATCGTATGGATGAATAAAAAAATCAAAAATTTAGTTAATTAAAAAACTAGCTTGAAATCGAACCAAATTTTACAGTTTTCAATTTATTATGTGTTGCTTACGTGGCAAGTTGTTCTTTGCATATGCGTCACGTGTAAAGTCAACATCTTTATCAGCATCCATGACATCTCCGTTAAGTCTGACCTAACAAAAGTTAGTCTAATGTCATTTTTGCACCATTTTCAATAATCTCAGGGGTATTTTAGGTCCAAAACAAACGTTAGAGGTATTTTAGTACTCGTGAGAAAATGTTAGGGGTATTTTTGTACCTGTGAGAAAATGTTAGGAGCATTTTAGTACTCGTGAGAAAATGTCTTGACCTGCATGCGCGTCAGATGTCCACATCATCAGTCTCAGTCATCAGCCACGTCAGCTACGTTATCTCTCAACTAACACCGTTTGCCTATAGGGGTATTTTTGTACCCAATTCATAACGTGAGGGGTATTTTTGATCCCAAAAGAATGTTAGGGGTATTTTAGTACCCGCGATAAAACATCGGGAGCATTTTTGTACCTTTTCCCATATATATATATATATATATATATATATATATATATATTGCAAACTTTAGAATTTTTTTCGGTCAATGAAAAAGAAAAGCCTACGCTGATGAATTTTCAAATTAAAGTTAGAAAGCTTTAGATGACAAGCAACTTCCTACAATTGCCTCACATATGTCAAAAAGTTTGAGGGGAATTTTTTATTTAATCTGCAATATTGGAAAAACTAATTCAGTCATTTTAATTGTCCAGAAATGAAGCTACAAAAGAAGCCTTTTTCCATTGTATTGAGGTAAACAAAGGTTCAAACTCATTTATTCTTTTCTCATATAAATTTTTCGGCTATCATTGTAAACAAAGGTTCAAACTCATTTATTCATTTATTCTTTTCTCATAAGCCGTCTTTATCAGAACCTTATAAAGCTTTCATTGTACTTGTTATGCATCAAGGTTATTTAACTAAAGTTTACTAGCATATTGTTTAATAATTTCTTGGAAACCAAGTCCATTGAATAAAACATTCAATCCACAACCAAAACCTTCTTATATAAATAGAGTGCAGGAGGATGAAGATATTTTAGGTAAGAATAATTGTATCTGGCATTCTTTTCCTTGAACCTTTGTACTATATAAAAAGAAGTTCAGTAACACTATATTCTACATGTCGAAATTATTTAATAAACATTATCGAGCAAAATGGAGCATTCTCAAGATGATCACATCTAGAGAACTACTTCGCACAACACAGGCTCTGCAAATGCAAGTTGGGAAAAGATGATTATATACTTTGTTCATATTTTACAAGTTCTAATGACAAAATCCAAGCATGACAAGATTTGAAAGCCACAAAGTTATTCGGAAAAGTTATGAACTAAAACATGTTTAAGCAGTCACTACAATATTTTTAATCTATTGGAACGGTCGAAAACTGTTCCCAAAGCATAAAAAACCGTGGCCACAGACCTATGGGAACAGTTTCCTCATGTGTACTAAAATCCGTCGTTCCGCTAGGCTATAGGAACGATTTTCCTAACTATGGGCACGTTGTCAAAAAAACCGTTCCTGTAGCTTGAGCAAATGGGAACGGTTCCAAAACTATTCCTGTAGCTTGAGCCTATGGGAACGGTTTTGGAACCGTTCCTATAGCTTGAGCCTATGGGAACGATTCCAAAATCGTTCCTATAGCTTGATAGGAATGGTTCAAAACCGTTCCTATAGACCCATAACTCATGTTTAGGAACAACTTTAAGCGTTCTTATATTATTTTATTTTAGAAACAATTTTAGTATGTTCCTGTAACTGCATTTAAAAATATTTCATATAAGAATACAATTTGATATCAAATTTCCTAAAATATAATATTAATTAATTCTAAAATGATTTTCATTCATAAAAATTCCATGTGAAATTAATCCATTCAAAAATAAAAAATATTCACAATTAAAGTATTACTATTACATGTGAAATTAATCTACATCTTCCCCTTCCAAATTAGCCAAGTCCTATTGATGATTATTTCCTCCGTGAAGTTCATCTTTCATATCCTAAATCATCATTTTTCAGCACAAATCAATTAATAATTAAAAATGATAAAAAAGATTTCATAATCATATATTAAACTAAAATTACCTGATTTTGTGGATGATGTGTGAAAGTGAAAGAACTAAAGATACTATTGGCAGTGGTGACCTCCTTAGCCGGCTCCTTAGTCACCCTATAGGCTCACGAATCAAATAGAAACATTACTACAGGTACAAAGATAAGGAAAATTTAAAGGTCAAAATAAAACATTCCTATTAGAATGAAGGAAAAAATACATTTCTTTTAGAATGAAGGAAAAAATACAGGCAATAGCACAAAAGTGTCCCATTATTTCCAATTGTTGCAGAGTGCAGTCAGTCAAGTTATAGTACAAAATTCCAAACAGGTTGCAATTAACTATAACCACTATCATCCATGTCCTAACTTATTTCTCTTACTTTGAGCTAGTTGATATCAAACTAACCCACTCAGATTGGGAAATGATCTCAAGCAATCCATAATGATGATTGACTATTCCTGGAATGAAAAGGCGCAACATTGCTTTCCTACGAGTCTTAGCATATTCCAATCTTCAATGCGACAATTGATGGATTAAAACCTTTAACACAGACATAATCTATACCTATTGATAACCAAAAAAAGGATATTGAGTCTAACATTAACTTTTGAAATCTAAATTGAAGCATCTTTTAGCCATTAGACAAAGAAAGGAAATAGAATCGTTAGTCATGGAAGTCTCCTATACCTAAAATTAGAGCAGAAAAATGTTGCACAACAGCGGGAAGAAGAGGATAAACTCAGAAAAGGAAAATACCCCGCAAAAGAAGAAATCCCTGACAGAAAACAGACAGGGATAGTTTTCAAGGAAATGGCAAACATACTATCATTAGAAGAAGAAGAGATACCGCTGTTTCCCCGAAGAGGTAGAAGAATTCTGAACCGACTTTATAATATGAGGATAACTATGGAAATTCCAGGAATGAAAAGCTTTAAAATACAAGCTATATTAGATACGGGAGCTACTGTCTGCTGTATTGACCAAGATTCAATCCCAGCAGAAGCACTTGAACCGAGTGCTTACCCGATCCTCATCAATGGAGTGAATTCACAACAAACAGCGAGGTTAAAGTTGAAGAAAGGACAGATGTCAATAGAAGAAAACAAGTTCAAAATCCCGTTCACTTATGCATTCCCGATGGAAAAGAGAGATGGCATCCAAATGCTAATAGGATGCAACTTCATTCGTGCCATGCAAGGAGGCGTGAGAATAGAAGAACAAACTCTGACATTTTACAAAAAGGTAACTACTATAACCACGGAAATGGAGACAGAGGCTTTAGCTACTGCGGCTATTGATGAGCTAAATCTATTAGAAGAAGAATATATGGAGGTAAAAAGCGCAGTGACATACGACCACTTCCGAGAGTCAGAGAAATTCAAAAGAAAATTCGGCCCATTACTTCAGAGGTTGAAAGAACAGGGGTTTATTGGAGAAAACCCGATCCAACACTGGACCAAAAATCAGGTAACATGTAGGCTAGACATAATCAATCCAGACATTACCATTCAAGATAAGCCTCTAAAGCATGTTACGCCGTTAATGAAAGACCAATTTGAAAAGCATGTGAAGACCCTGCTACAGATAGGCGCCATAAGACCAAGCAAGAGTCGCCATAGAACATTGGCGATGATAGTAAACTCAGGCACGAGCATAGACCCATCAACAGGAAAGGAGGTAAAAGAAAAAGAAAGGATGGTCTTCAATTACTAAGCGGAGCTACGGGTCTCGAAGAACTAGAGCGGCTAACCGGAAAGCTATTATTCAGATATCCAAGATCTTTAGAAAAGGACCACAAATGGATGAGCAAGGTCCACACTATTCACAGCACTCAATCCCTTAAGGCAGCTGAAGAAGTAGGAAAACTCCTGGCAATTTCCTACTTGCAAAAAGCAAGACTAGAAGCATGTGCCACGAAGGATAATTGGGCATCTGATGCATTGGGACCAGTGGAGCACCATATCAAGAATCTGGTCCTGTGCCACAAAATGATATGTAGTAGCCGACGAAGCAACATCTATTGAGGATTAGGTCAAATCCCAGAATCTGTAGATATGAGTCATGCAAGGACAATAATTTAGCTGTAAAGAGGTATTGTCAATATCAAGAGGGACAAATAATTGTCCCAGTATGAACTGTAAAGAGAAAATCCACTGTGGATGACCAGTAACTCAATGGACGATGGGGCCCAATGAGCACCCGCATTGAATTATTGAGCTTCCTCCGGAAGTTTCTCTATAAGCTTATATAAGGCAATAAGTTTGGAGTTGCAGGACACACTTGAGCAACCAAGGAGTTCTACTTTTCATATGTATTAGCTTTGCTTGAATCCAATCAACCAAGTTTCCATTAAATTTCTGTCATTCATCAAATTAAACCAGCGTTCTTCGTAACCCGTGTTTGATTTTGAGAGGCTCGCATTCCGCATACTATAGCCCGTTTTCATTCTGGTATCAGAGCTTAAAAGAATTTTCCTGGCTTAAAGGTACTTCTTACAATTCTCTAGCTCGTATCTTGTGGATTTTCTTTCCGGGGTTATCCACCTCCCCTCTTCCTTTTATTTTAACTTTGAGCTGGATATTTCCCTTTTCTAAGGGTATCATAATCCAGCTGTAGAGGTTCTGGGAGAGGTTCATCATTATTATTATCTTCATCCCCAGTGATCAGTTGTACCCATTCCCGTTCTAGGGCTCTTGCGTTTGAACTTTCTGGTTGTTCATTCATGATGATTCCCATGCTGCTGAAATAGTCCTTGATGAGACTTTGATCAGATTGGTCTTGCTGAAAGGTCTTGAACATGGTTCCTTCTTCTTTCTTTCCTCCTGTGGGTTGGTCGTAGTTTGTGATTTCTGATTCTTCGTACTTGGTTAATCTTTCCAAGATTTTCTCTACTTCTTCGTATTCATCCCAGTAAGGAATCTCATCCCATCGTGGAGGGGGGTTAGGATCATAACTATGGTTTATGGTCCTCCCAATTTCTAGAATATCTCCTATGACAGTCTCATTCTCATCCAGAATATCTTGCCAGTCCTCGTCCCATGAGGTTATGGCCATAAGGGCTGAATCATTATAGGATTCTGTCAGTAAATCATCCATCACGCTGATTGCTTTGCATAACTGATTGATTATTTCCGGAGGTGCTTGCTCTGCCTCTTTGAGCGCTCCTTCAAGGTCATTTAGATGTTCGGAAATACAATCTGGTTCTTGAACCTGCACTAGGTTGGCGGTTAGCCTTGATAGTGCATCAGCAAGTGTATTAAGTTTTCCATCTATATGCTCGAAGTTGATATTGACTCCTGTACCTGTAATGAAGTCCACAAAATTTACCCACCTAACTCGCGAGGGTTTGTTTTGTGCTGACTTATTGTAAAAACTGATGATTGCTTGACAATTAGTCCTGAGAGTAATCTCGTTCTGATCGAGGTAGTGTGGCTTTCAAAGCTTCAACGTAAGTAGTACTGGCAGCCGTAAGGCGCCAATCACTCATAAATCTAAATAAAGTTCAGGGTTCTTAATATGTTCTATAGCATGCGTCGAGCTATTATACTACCTTTAATGCAGATAAATTAGGTTATTATGTCTAGGTTACTTCTCGAGGTTACGAACGTAGCGGAATATTCGTCTTTTTAGAGTACTCCACCCTCCTTATCGCCTACCTCAAGTTAAGTTTTTCCCAGATATAAAACCCAAATCTATCTTAATAAAAGCAGTAATCAAGCAAGATACGAGCTAGAGAATTGTAAGAAGTATGGCGCTAGAAGTAATGTCATGGATTTGGTCTGTGGGAAGCCTCTGTATGATGTAAAGGCAGTGAACTAAATCCATCGTTCAAGACAAACTGTAAATTGTCTTGTCTCCAAATTCTTTATCCAAGTTTCTTTTTCCATAAGAAAGGAATTAACTATGTCCAATTAAACTACTTACTAAATGATAATCAAACTGGATCAAAAAAATAGATAAATAATCATGGATTATGGCAAGACAAACAATAGAATATCCATGGATATTTATTGAAAAGGCAGAACATGCATTAGAGTTACAGTGAAGTCTCAACTTAACATGCATTATTCCTAGAAGCACATCAACATCTAATATGGGAATAGTATTACAGTGGCATGATCAGACAAACAGAACATGCTATGCTTAAGAAAGAACTTCACTTAAACCATCAAAGCAGTTGATTAAATTTGGTTACAGATTTGGTTATAGGACGATTGTTGTCATGGTAAGTAATTAAGTTTGTATTACTTGTTGGTTGTAGTTCAATATTCCCTCTGTAGTGTAACTTCTTCATATATATTCCACAATGGAGATATTCCAGACTGGTTGAATCATGACGGCTTATTTTCTTCTTTTTCTCATGAAGCTCTTCTACATGGAGATGTTGAAAATGTTTCTATTCATGCAAAATTGGAGAAAAAACTATTTATCCTATGGCTAAAGGGACAAGTTGGTGCAATTGCATCTCAAAGTGATCAGATGAAAGTTAATTCTGTTGTTTTAACAAATGAAACATTACTTCACTTTAAAATAATCAATCATAAGTTAGGTAAGAGAAAAAAAGCAGATATTCCTTTATATGGTGTTCATGAGAGGGAAAATGGTGCTGGAGAGCATGAGATTGAGCTTTTGTATCTTCTCAGAACTAATTGTGATGAGTCATCAAAGATTGAATTGCTTGATAGCTTTGAGTTTGATATCAATAGCATAAACAAAAACATAGATTACCTACATGACCTGGAAGTAGCACTTCGAAAATTGGAGCTGGGTGACCCTGTATCTCTTGATGCTATCTCAGAAAATTATATCAAAGGAAAGTTCAATTTGACCATATCTTCTTTAAGCTGGTTGGAGACATCTATTTCTGATGTTATTAATAGTAAGTATTTTCAAATTATGTTGTTGATTTTGATGATATGTGATAACAATTATCAATGTTATTATTTGGTATTCATGCATAAGAATGACTTAAGACAGAAAAATTCCTTCATATTTCTATTGTTCTTTTCAGGATTACTTGTCCTTCTATCTCCAATTTCTAGCAATCAGCCTTTGTGGTATCATTAGCAGCTCTATTGAGCATAAGGCTAACTCAAATTATAGAATACAATAGAAGAAAAAAATATAGTGGACGGTTTCAAAGAGGATATGCCAAAGGATAAAAAATCTAGCATATTTGTTCTGTCCTTTATTTCTTATTTCAAAAGTTGAATAAGATCAATATTTCAAGATCTAAAGACCAATTCAACTAGATAGATAGCAAAAGCAAAATTATCTTTAACCAAAATGATCATTCCATTGTTTAGTCTCCTGAGTTAGTTATAGGCATTGGATTACATTGGAGAAGTTCCCCGGATTCCATTTTTGGCTGCTTCATCACACCTGGCAGCATTTTCTCACAGTTCCAAACTTGAGTAGATGATGATAGCATACAATTTTATCAACTTAGAAAACTACTAAGTATGATAAATACCTATAGATGCATTCTTAACTTAGAACATGCTATGCTTAGAAAATCATTGCCACTCTATTGAACTTATCAATGACAAGAATGCATTTCATAACAAATAGGTGTCACTAGTTTTCTCTTTTTTTGAATAAAGTTATTTGATAAAATTGGCACAATTTTCAAGATATACGAATATGAAAATTTACCCTCTACAAGCGCTCAATGAGGCTAACTTTGTATAACTTGCTTATGAAATTCTTGAAGGCTAAGGATATAGATCGAGTCCCCCTCAGAGGAAAACAAAAATAGCAGTGTGATCAAATAAACAGACAAGTATATGCTTGACATGCTCAACACTAGTAGGCTAGTACTTATGTAGGAATATGCATCATGATAATGTCAACTATGAAACAAAGATAAAATTCGACCTGACATGTGACAAAAACACATGCTCAATTTATCTAGAAAATGAAATGTAAAGGGTGACCCCGTGCACTAGTAGGCTAGTACTTATGTAGGAATATGCAGTAAGTTTCCATCCCATCTCTGTCAGCCAAAAATCAGAAAAGAGATAAAATTAACTCTCTCCAACTAGCAAACTGTATCGTGTTTTCTCATTCATCAACTATAGTGCTTGCGTCAACCTCACATTCACAACAAATAAGCAAACAAGTTGTTGCCCCTTTTCTATGGTAAATAATATATGCACATCAGTGCTACTGAAAACAATTAAAATTGAAACTTAACTTCAAATGATCATAAACCTTATTATTCATCCACTAACATCCTAAAAATAAGAACAGGAATAAAGAATTGAAGGAAGCAGAACCTCCTCAACTCCATTTAAAAGCTAATTTTGATATGAAATGTATAAAGAATGAGCCACATCTTCATACGTAGAATGCTGAACATGCATTAGTTAATTAATTAATTAATATACAATCACATTTAACATGGAAATCAAATAATATATGCTTTTAGATTTAGTACTGTTTTGGTCATGTGTGTAATGAGCTGAAGATTCTTAAAGCCTAAAGGAGAGAAACTAGGAAAAGCTTGGGTTAGCAGGAAAGTTGGCATCTGTTAATGGTATTACAAGCTTGATGAAGAACTCTAGCTTCAGTGAAAAAGAAATCTTTTGTTGATGAAGAACTTAGGTACTGTGTTACCTATCCTTCTTAAGAATGTTAGTTAACTAAGCCTGTGATCTTGATTTCATGATTAAACCAAATGAAGTTATGCTTCATTTTAATATATGATATGTCTGACACGATTACATATGAAGAAAAGGTCTAATGTATTCTAAGTTGCTAGTGGAACTCTTCTCCCTCCTTGCCGTTAGCCATTTAACTATTCCTATTTCCAAATAAACTATTGTTTTTAATGAATGAAGTAACCCTCTTGTTCATGCAAATGTAATATTCAATTGCTAATTTCCTGGCCGTAGGCAAATGGCAAGACAAGATTATTAGATTTGCTGAGCCATACTTGGTTCTTAATCATCGTCGGTCATAATACTCTTTTGCATGCCATAGATATGAATGACGATTGGATTGTATTCGCTTTATCTTTATTATTGGGATGTATGGTGATTGATTTGCCCTAACCCTCTTATGTTGCACTACGCAGATTTTTTGGACCCTTTGGGATGTGGGCTTGTGTCGTCCTATATAAACTTGTGTGTTCTTGTGCGTGTTTTATTTTTTTCTCTCGTTTCTCGTCTATTACGCCAAATCTATTCTCAACATTTATTCAAATGATTGAAATAGAAATTTTCATATAATCCGATTTATGTTAAAATACAATATTCTCAACATGCTCAGAGCAATGCCATTATGCTAAATAGCAAGAAAAAATAAAAGAAGTACAGAAAGGAAAACTTTCTCCATATCCAAGAATAAACAAACAACTTGGGTATACTCGAATCAGACAAGCAGAAAGACAACATAGTTCAATAAGATGTAAAAGAATAAACTGATAAGCATAGCAGTTGCTCCTATTTCTACTGGATATAAATATTGATTCATAGAATCTCATGATTTGGGGATAAAAGAATCTGAGAGAAGACAGAAGGAGATAAACAGAAGATTTGAGGAATCTCATGATTCTTCTCCTTCTATAGCAAAGTTAACCTATGCACCCACGATTGACATCACAATAGTTAATTACAATAAGTTAGATGCCGACGAACTTGGGGAGGGAGAGACGAACCTGGATTTGGATTGCGATGTCACGAGGCGGACGGTGGTGTCATGCCGTTCGGCGTCGTAGAGGCGTTTGAGGGGATCACCGTTTGGATCGCCCCAAAGGCGTCGCAGAGGGTCAATCCGGATCGCATCGAGCTCTTCTTCGATGAGGATGACCGAGGGTTTGAGGGGAGGTGGAGAAAGGGATGGCCGAGAGTTCCTCAGAAAGGGAGGTGGAGATGATGAGGGGAGTTCTGCGGCACTGTTTTGAGTCGGGCGGTGGAGATGACGAGGGTTTTTGGGAGGGTTTTGTCGCAGGGAAAGGGAAAAAACAAAGAATCGGGCGGGCGGGATCTTTTATTTTGAGTATAGGAAACGGTGTGATGTCGGTGAGACGTCCAAATCCTCGTCTGCTTTAAGATTCGCATTACCCATTGGATTTGATCATTATTTTTCATATTATTAACAGTTTAATGAACACGAGCGCATATTAGACTACGGGAACCGTTCACATAAATTGGCTACGGGAACGGTTCTTTTTTTCTGTCCCATAGTATAAGGACTAAGAGAACAGTTTCGAAAACCATTCTCATATATTGGCTATGAGAACGATTTTTTATTGTGTTCCCTTAGCCAATATACTATGAGAATAATTTTCAAAACCGTTCCTATAAGAAATGTATAGGAACACTTTTTCAACTGTTCCCAAAAGTGACGTGACCACATAGCCAAAATGTAGTAGTGAGTTGGTATCAAACAAGCTAATTGATTAGAGAACTAACATAAGAAAAAGGGTATTCATGAACAAGTTATAGTAATAATTACCAAAAGACAATATAATACTATGGAGAAAGGACGCATTATCCCAAGACCATGCTAGTAATTGCTATGCTAATATTAGACTGGAAACTAAGGGATGCTAAGTAACAAAACAAAGAAAAAAAGTTATTGGCGCACAAGTACTCAGTGTGTAATTCCAAACAAAGTTGATATATCAGAACCTCAAGTTCAATCCTACTTTTGAGAAAAATTATGAAACATCAAAAATAATATGGAATATGGAATGCCAAGAATCCCAACTAGTCAAGTATAATCCGACTTTTGCCATGGAGAGATCTAAAAGTACTCAAATACCCAAACTATGGGAGATGAAGTTATGTAATTCAAGAATATGGAATCATCATTCTACACCATATATATTTGGTTCGGAGCTAATTTGGGTGGATCTCCAAATCAACCACAACAAGGTCAAATTAAGAAGAGAGGAGAAGACAACTTCTAGGCTAGGGTTCTGGAGAAGACTTGAGAACTTGAATGAGATTTATCCTTGTAATCTTTTCATATCTTTAGATATTAATTAAACGGAGTGATAATACATGCATGTAGTATAATCTACCTACTTAGCATAGTTAACTATCAATAGTTAAGTGTTCACATTGAAAATAATTAAAAAATCAGCCGTAGCTAATCATGCCACTAGCTATAAATCTCTACTTGTGATTAATTAATCAAACTTTTAGCAAGACCTAGAATCAAAGCTAGGAGTTGTAGAATGGAGATACTTCTTGTCTGCTTTAGGTAGTAGGAGAGATTGCATGCGGACATACAAGAAAATGTATTAACTCCACTCACATTTCAGCATTATGTGGAGGTGTGGATGCATACATCGGGAACAAATTCAAGCCCTAAATTTAAATAATTAAACTAATGACCAGGGAGATTGTGTTAATAGACAACAAATACAACTAGGGATTCTTCTGGGAGCATTGTGTCGGAAGGTCAAGTTTAAGCAACAACTCCATGCTTCAAACAAGACCCAAAAATCCATTCTTTGTTTCATCTTTTAGAAACAGAAACAAGTTGTTTTTTTCTCAAGTTTTGTTTTATATACTCTATCAAGAATGCATGTTTTTAGATGCATATATACTCCATTAAACATAAATCCAAGAAAACGAACTGTTATATGCAACATTAGCTAGACCAGGTTGGTCCAAGATTAATTGAATTAAATGAAGAGCTATATATATTGTTCTAAGGCAAAGTTCAATTTGAATGCGTTGAAGAAGGAACTAAAGTACAAACCCTATATAAGTAATCACACTTACTCCATCTCATGTGACTAATCACGTCCCTACACAATTCTATGAAGCATGCATGCATCATCACTCTTCACAAGCACTCATGTTGGTAAGCTATACTATAACTGATATGATTATGATTCCTGTAAATTCCAGACCTGGAAGAGGGTGAGACCTCTTCTTTGGGCAAGCTGTACGTAGACATGATTCTCTAACCATGCCTTGCAATAACCAAGTTAGTATTCATTTGGAGTTTAGCTTACCATTATGTTATTTCTTTTAAACATGTATGATATGAGAAAAATAGAGTCTATAACGTAGAAACAATATAAAATGGATAGCATCAAATACATGCTAAGCACTAATAAAATGAACAATGTTCCATCTAAACAAGAATTTAGAGAATGACCCTATATTTTATCTTCGTGTAACTTAAACTCTGAGAAAGATAGCTCTCTACATAGAATAAAGGAAAACATTAAATAAAAGAGAATGACTGTGATGCATGTTTCACGTTAAGTTCTTCAATGAAAGAATGTTACAATGTGTTCACAAAGAAATCGAATCATATAATATTAGGAATATGGATATTTGAGACCTGAAAGAGGGTGTTTAGCTTAATTTGGGAATGCGATTATACATCTGATTTGGAGATCCACCCAAATCAGTATTCTTATTTGTGGAAGTTTATAACCAAGTCCTGCAATCCAAATAATCACGAGGTAGTGAATCCGTTCAAATAATCGCCAATAGAATAAATCCGTTCAAATAATCAGGAACAAATCCAAACTGAAAACTCACATGATCAATTATGTAAGACCCGAAAATTTCATAATATAAAAATCTATTTTGGTGTAGTGCACTGGATCGGGGGTTAGTCGGGTCGAGCCACAGAATCGCCTCGAGTAGAAGATATAACTCGACTCATGAGAATATGAAGTTTAAATTAGCTTAATGGTTATTTCCTTTTATGCATAAGATGTTTATTAAAGTCGAGTTCGACTCTTGAGTGCGGATTGAATGGAAGCCGAATCGGACTCGGATCGAATCGAGTAGAGGTTAAGTCATATGAGGGGCATTTGAGTCATTTGTGGATGAGGGAATATAATCCCTCATCATGAGCCGTGCGGCTCATCTTGGAGCCGCACACAACCCGAGCAAGGGGGAAAAAGGGAGAGATGGGAGATCTTGTCGGCACCGAGTCCGCGTCGACTCTCGAGGAGATCGAAGCTCGTCTTCACATATCGAGGCTTCCTCGGGATCCAATCAAGGTGAGTGGTTAGTATAGTTTTTGAAGGGAGGCGGGTGGCCGGCCCTATAAGATTTGAAACCGGGTTTTCTCTAGCGAGTTTTTGCCGATCGATGCGTTTCTTCATATTAGAACTTTAATCGTTGTGTATTCCTATGATCTTGTGTTTTAAACGTGTTTATTTCGCGTTCTTGAGGGCTGGCCGAGTAGAGAAAAAAGGGGAAAGGTCATGCTGAAAATTTCCCCAATTTCCTCGCTCGTCTCGAAACTCGTAGATCGCTTTATGTTCGTATATGTTAGATCTATGGATTTATCACTCGTGTCATTGTCGCAACCATGCTCGTTCATCCTTGAGGACTCGGCCGAATAGGGGGTCACCCTGCTTGAGTTGGCCGAGCAAGGGCAAGGGTGAGAAAAAGTGGACTGCTCGGATTTAACATGCTTGGTTTCAGGTTGTGTTGTTTTGATTCGCGATCGCATGCTTATGGATAAGTTGAACTTGTATCATATGATTGATGTTCGTCTTAGAGATTGTCGCAACTACAGATCTATATTTATCTCAGTTATGGTAATGTTCTTGCTCAAATTATAGAGACATGATGATACTTAGGAAGAACTCTAACCATGCCAAGTAAATTTATTGATTTATGTAATTGTAGGAATGATTGCTTAGTGACCATCCTTAGCTCATTCCTCTTTAATTTTTGAAATGGTGAAATATTTTACCTTTCTTAGTATTTCGTGCGTTGTGAACTTATGGTTATCTTACCATGCTTTATAAGTTGCTTCTTATTGAAATAAATTCTAAATGCAGTGTATAAATGATTATTGATGAATCTCGTAGGTATATATAGTAGTTGCTCTAAGTTATTCTTGTTTTTCTTTAAATTATATAAGCTGTCCTAAAATGTTCATTGGTGGAATTCCAAGGTCAGTACATAGAATTCCTCACCCAAGGTAGCGTATAACGCTAGATAACTTGTAGGACGTTGAAAGATGCTTAGCATATATGGAAACTTAGCTAGGAGATGACACAACTTTCTAGGACTTCTAGTAAATATTTTTGGAAACCTAGAACTATTAAGCGTGCACAATTTTAGAAGGGCAGCATTAATTTGTTGACCCTGTAGCTCGAATTAGGGCCGGATACGGGCAAGGTCCCGAAGTGTATATAAGTAAACCCTAGGACATTTGATTGTGTGATGTGCTTAAGATGGTCCGCCGAGAAGCGTGGAGGTTGGAAATGACCAATGCTTAGCTCAGCCAGTGTTTGGGTCTTGAGATGCACCAGCGGGCCCGCTAGGTGTTAGACCCCAGTTGGGTGGGACTAGCTATCCCTACCCCAGACGGTGCCCGGAGACTAGTGGACCATCCTAGTCGATGGCCCGAGATTTCTTGTTTACATCTTGCTATGATGTGGCCGGTCGGCCAGTGTGATTATACCTTGTATGGTAGAGTCTGTTGTAGCCGGGATTCTAATACCATAAGTAGGCCCAAGGGCCGGATGCCGAAGACTTGATAGGCCAAGATGGTATAATCAGCTTGATCAACCCTTTGAAGTATAACACTTTTGGCAGCAAGGGATCAAGACTTAGCAGACGAACACTTGACGCTTTGAAGATTTGGAAGATGCAATTTGATCACTCTTTTGAACCTTTTATCATCAAAGATCTGAGGGAGAAAAGTTAAGTAAAAAGATTAGAAGGGAGTATATATAGGTCTGGCTGAAATAGGGCGTCAACAGGATTATTTTCGACCGTTACAGATGCCCGATCGATGGTCCGGTCGAATCATCGGTCGACCGGCGATTCGACCGCTGGCTCACTGTAATGTTTTTCCTCTGATCGGTCGATCGACGAGTCGACGGCTTGATGGAAAAATGACTACTTCATACCCTGTCGACCAGTCGGTCAATCGAAGCCAGCTTCTATAAGCATTCGGTCGATCAATTGTCTCGAGATTTGGCGCGGTTGACCAATCGGTCGATTGACTCTGTGAAGCCGCTCGTGCTAAGTCATCTAGTCGACCAGTCGATCGTTCGATGAACTTTTTGCCAATTTTTGGCATTAGTCGATCAACCGACCGATCGATCGACGCAGCGAAAGCCTTATAATTTCACCAACTTCGGTCGACCAAATGGCTACTGCCATTTTTTGGCGACATTCGGTCGACTGATCGGTCAACCAAATTGGCTGCTGCAATGCTTTTACTCCATTCGGTTGACCGAAACAGAGTTGGAAATTTTTCTAGCTTGGATTTTTTATTTTGCGCTCGATTTTCGGCTTCGTTCTTCAACGTGCTTTATGATTGAAGGATTGTCCATGCTTTCCTAACGCATTTTTGATGCACACGTTGACCTATTTTGAGGATTGATCAAGATACGATAGACTTGACGAATCTTTTATCGATCCTACAATTTTCATGCTTAAACACATGTTAAATGGGTTTGTTATCATCAAAATAATTATGAGGAAATATAGCATGAAGGAAGAGCCCTTCAGCTAACAATCTCCCCCTTTTTGATGATGACAAACCAATGACGATTAATATTAAGATACAAGGAAGCATTAAGGAAATAAAGCAATGTTAATCAATTTAAGCTCCCCCTATCTATATGCATGTATCTTCTAAATTCTCTTTTATCATTTTGTGTGATACTTTGTCATGAATGTATTTAATTTTACTACTTCCCTTATCAATATATTTACTCCCCCTATGGATAAGCACATATCCATGTACTCTCCCCCTTTTGTCATCCATTAAAAAAAAACAAATATAGCAAGCATAACAAAGATGAACATTACTAATCAACACAAGGTTAACTAAACACATGTTCATAAAGATGAAAGTGTCAATGCATCACATAGTTAATATCATAGGATGAAAAATACCAATACATCCAAATCATCAAGGAGGATTATTCGTCCTCAGGTGGTGGATGCGACTGATAATACTGCCACATCTCATCCACTCTCCCATACATTTGATCAACTCGACGATCGTACTCATCTATTTGCTGACCATACTAGTCAATACGTTGACCATACTCGTCGATGCGACGACCATGTTCACTGATCATGGTCCCAAACTCGTCCATCTGACAGTCGATCGCTTTCATGTGAGCTGATGATGTTTTGTTCCATTCCATCTAATTAATCTGAAACTGAGCAAAGCGATGCTCCAGATCGCTTTGACTCGCACGGGAAGGGCCGGATGATGATCCTCTAGCAGCTTCACCTTCCTCCATCTCTATCTCATCCTCAGCTTGTTCCACAGGATCTCCTCGAGTTCTTTTTCCGCGCTAATGTTCAAGAATCTTCATGCGGCTAAGGGAGGAAGAATCTATGGGTTTAGGAATAGGCTCTATCTCAAACCTAGATCTATTAACCCCAGCCTCATATATGAAATGAGAGATCATTGAGGTATATGGTAAGGCTTGTTTTTTGGAGGAATGGACTTCAGCTATATATCTAAGCATGAGGTCAGGGACATCTATAGGGATACTAGACATGGCACAGAAAAGTACCCTAGAACTCATGGTGGTGACCTCATCGTAGTGTCCTGCTCTAGGAAGAATATTATGTGCAATGATGAGGTGCACAATCCTAGCAATGGGTGAAAGCTTGATGCTTTGGGTAGGGATCACTCCCTCATAATCTTCAGGGCATATAGCAGATACAATTTCATGAGTTGGATGCTCCTCATGAAAACGGTGGGTGGACATCTTATAAATTCGTGCTCCTAATAGAGGGAACCCAAAAGCATCTCTAATGAGGGATTTGGTTATGACTATGGATTTTCCTAAAATTTCATATCGTAGAACTAAGTCATCACCAAGTCTTGCCTTTTCTATTACTAGGTTAGAGAAGAAGACTTTCACTAGGATGGGGCATACCGGTACCTGTTTTCCTAAATAACTATACCCATCCCATGCTAGCAAGTTTCCCTCGGATATCAAATCGTTCTAAGTCATCTACAATAACAGGCCGTGTTTGCAGGATGGCTCTTTCTACAAACTTAGAGGCTTGTTTCTTTCCTAACTGGGTCAGAAGATTATCAGGTAAGGATAGGAGTTTGGTTTTAGGTGCCATGTTGCAAGACAATTTTGAAAATGATATAGATAATTATTTTTAAATGAAAGATGCATGCTTTTAGCTCAAGTGAAAGAAAGCTAAAAATATTTTGAAGATTGACATGAATCCATGAAAAAAAAATTTCTCATTAAATCTCTAGATGAATGAAAAAAAAAAGAAAAAAGATGATTAGACAAGACGATCCACAAATAAAGAGATCAAAATAAAATGTTTTGACTAGAGAAAAATAGAAAGCATTTTTGTTTTTGACCAAAATAAGATTCTTTTAAGAAGACATCAAAATAAAATTCTATCAAAGAGCAAATGATGAGTCATTTGAAGAAGGCATGAAATATTTGATTTTTGTTGAAAGAAGACTTATTTTTGGAGAGAACATGCTAAACAAAAGTTATCATTCATGTAAAATAAGCATGAATCATATTTTTGTGTATGAAACAAGGTACATTGAGAGTAAAAGATGAGAAAAATCATGTTTTTGACTATAATTTCAAGAGTGATAGACAAGGAAAGATTTTTACCTTGAAAGGGAGTCTTGGAGAGGAGATAGAACCCTAGAAGAAGAAAAGAGAGGACTTAGGATGGGGTAGCCGATCGAATGGGCAAGGAAGCCCTAGTTTCGGGCTTAAATAAATGGATTGAACGGCTAGGATTTGATCTGGGTGAGAAATCGGGCGATCTGAGCGATTATTCGCCCGCCGGTCGATCGGGCGGTCGAATGCCTATCGACCGCTCGATCTGCCCTGGTTTTTACCCCTTAACAAAAATTATTTTTCGAGAGGGTGTGATCATCCAAATTTTGTGATTTTTTTTTTTCACAAATTAAACCCTATGAGGGTTCCAAAAAATCAAGAATCACTCAAAAAGGATATTCCTACAATTTTCTAAAAACTCTACAAGATCAGTGGCATTTTTGTAAATATGAGTTGTTTATCCACCGATTTCAGATTTTGCTCAAATTTCCTAGATATCAAGGTATGATCATTTAACACTTGTTTATCAAGTTTGGAGTGAAATTAATATCGTTTAGTCAAGTTATGAGCTTAGCACGATTTTAATCAAAATATGCTCGAAACCGTGAAAGTGCTAAGAATCAAACTTGGCTATCTACTCATGTTTTCTCTAACTTAGACACTGACATCTAACATGAGTGAATTCAAACATATTTGTGAAAATTTAAATCCAAAAGGAAATTTCTAAGTCAAATTATTGACTTAGGTCAATTATTTCCAATTTGAGTCTCATGAACTAATCTAGTGATCACATTGTTCATTTAGTTATGAGTCTTCATGTGATACCAAGTGTAACAACCTAGACTCATGTAATATATGCATTCAAGACATGTTTGCCAACTATAGAAAATAAGTTCTCTAATAAAGATTCTAACCTAGAGCAAATTTCATCCAATCAATATATGAAATTGCCTAAGTTATCAAATATTAACTTACTCATGAATTTTCATATATTTATCAAGCAAAAGCAATCATGAGCATAGAGACTTCATTAATCATGAATAATCAATTATTATACAAATATTTTTGCAAAATTTGAACTCATACCTCACCCTTGAGAATTTTACAAATTTTTCATTTCCTTTTCAATTTGGCTCTACTAACTTTCCATCACATTTTTGATAACTTGCAAGCAATATTCATTAGTAACATAATGGAAATGTAACTACTAACAAGTTATCGTACTAGATAGCAAAGAGAAAATCAAATATCGACTTCGAAATTTACTTTGCTAAATAGTTTGAAATTTGTTTCAAAATATGTTGACATTAATCCAAAAACAAATATTTAAGAGATCATAAATATAATATTAATGAAAACATGATCTCCAACCATTCCTATTGGTTGAAAACCGAAAGACCACGATGAGCCTACGATTTAAAACCGCAAGGTCGCATGAGCCCATTACAGGCTACATAGGTCTCTGAAGAGACCGGGAAATCAAAATCAAAAATCATTTTAATAAGACTTATCAAGAATGAAACATCTACTAACATTAAGCATGTATCAAAACTCCGACTATGATTTAAGCGAGTGATTATAGGAGATGATACCAAAGATACCTAGATGCCAATTTTCATACCTATGGCATCTTCATGACTTGAAGTTGCAACCAATGATGAATTCTTCATTGATGTCCATGGTCAACTTCAATTCTCCATCTTCCTTTACCCTTGTGCAGTTGCTCCCCCTACAAAAGAGCATGGGACTTTTGGTACCCAAATGACTTTGGGTCCTTGAGTGTTAGAGGGCTTAGCTACCCAAAGTGTTTTAACTCCACTTGGGTTCATCTTGAATGCACAATTATATATAGCATGCCCATATACACCGCAACAAAAACAATGTCCATTAAATTTCTTCCTTTCATTATGGACATGAGGTTTAATGTTGGAAAGTTTGACATGAGAGAATTGATGGACATGAGCAATCTTAAGTGAAGCATTCTTCTTTTTAACTTGAGGTTTAAGTGTAGAATGCCTAACATAAGAATGATGATGAACATTGGCATTCTTTAAATAAGCATTTTTTGTTCTATTGTTCTTAAGAGATGAGGCATTCTTAAATTCATTTACTTTCTTACTCAAGGAAATGACTTCACTTTTCAAATCATTCATAGATTTTTGAATTGCATGCAATTGGGTTTTCAACATGCTATTTTCATTTTTCAAGTTATCATTTTTATGCTTCAAGGCATTAAACTCGGATTCTAAGTTATCATGGCATGGATCAAGTGAGCTAGATTTCAATTTTTCATTTTCTAATTCTAGAGTGTGCACAAGTGAACTGAGTATAGAATTCTCATTCTTAATCCTTTTATTTTCTTTATCCTTTTTCAAGAGCAATGCATACATGATTTTATACTCATCCATTAAATCATCAAAATCATGAGAACTAGATGAGTTAAAACTATCATTATTATTAACATGACTAGAAGGGGAGGAGAGTACCTCATCATTATCATTCATGGGGCAAGTCTTTGAGGTAGCTTCATAGTCATTGCAAGAGGACGTTTCGTTTGAATTGGATGATGATGTGGAAACCTTTGACCTCTTCTTTGCCTTGTTCTTCATGCTAGGACAATTCTTTTTCATGTGCCCTTTCTCATTGCATAGGTGGCATACCACCTTTCTCTTCCGTCTTTTTGTACTTCTTTGGCTAGAAACACTAAAAGCTTCAAGAACTTCATTAGATATAGGAGCATGACAATTGTCATTGTCTCCTTCATTTAGGGTAATGAGTTCTTCAGTTTTAGCATAATCATAAAACATATTCAGGGTATTCCAAATATCATATGCAGAAGTACAATGCATGATTTTTTCAAGTACATTATTTCCCAAAGAACAAAATATGTAATTTGTAGCTTTTGCATTTAACTCAAACATATTAATTTGTTCTTGGGTCCATGAATCCATATTTTCTCTAGGTTCAATGTATTTTATCTGTACCATATTAAACACACCTATACCTTGAGTCTTCAGAAAACACTACTAGAAAAATGGTCATCAGCAACGGCTGATGTCGTTGCTGAGCCGTTGCTGACGGGAATCAGCAACGGCTGAGCCGTTGCAATAAAGCCGTGACAGAAAGTCGCGTTGCTGATGACTTAGCAACGGATCAGCAACGGCCGCTCGGGCCGTCGCTCTAAACATTATCAGCAACGGCCGCTGGGCCGTCGCTAAAAATATTTTCAGCAACGGTTTTACCACGGAACCGGAGCCGTTGCTGATAACATTAATAGCAACGGCCTCGAGTCCGTAGCAAAGCCGTTAGTAAAAACCCGTCGCTAGCCGTTGCTGTAGGTCATCAGCAACGGTTGTCGATACACTTGTAGCAACGGCTTTCCCACGGACGGCCATGGGAAAGCCGTTGCTGATGACCCATACCTGCAAACAGAAATATTTCAAATTTCTAATTTCCGTTGATACATTGATACATTTATCTGATACATAACTCACACACCCATACCCTCATACACACATCACAAACATCTCATACACATTCATTCACACATCACAAACACACCAAGATATACATCAAAACAATTATATTTATATTCATAATTATCCACGATAGTATAAACACAATTCAAATGTAAAATTGAAGTATCAACATCTGAGTAACATAGTCAATATAAATTAAACAAGTTCAATATCTGAGTAACAAAGTCAATATAAACAAAATCTCACGATGACGATGGAGGATGGCCTGGATCATATGGCGGGGTCTGGAGTGCTTGAGTGTACACCGGCGTGGACTGACTCGAGGACGACAGATTAGATGATGCCGAAGAGATGCCTGCTTCGGGATGACCTGACATGTTGAGTAGCATAGATTGTATATCTGCCATCATCTGACTCTGGCGCTCCATCATCTCAGTCTGATGCGCGACCGTCTCCTCTAGAGTCCTTATTCTGTTACTATGATCATAACTGGATCTAGAGGTGGACGGCCGCTCACCAGCGACCGGAGGGGTCGGTGCCCCAAGTGGCCCTAGTACGGCTCGCGCATGACCACTATCTGCGAAGCCATATACGCGGCCATGGTCCCAGCCACCTGCGGCCTCGACCCACGATGCTGCGTCAAAGTCCTCGGGGGTACCCCCGCGCTGCACCACCGTCTGGCTGTAGGTCTCCTACTCGAGTTTGATTTTTTGTTTAATATTTATCATAAAACTTAAATTATAAATATATAATGAATAATTTAAACAAATATATAATTACCATAATGTATGCAGCGCGGTTGTGGATGTACTCCCCAGTCCCATGTGCTCGACGGTGAGTCCGCTCAAACACTGCCATCGGGGAGGGTCGCTGGACAGTCCCGTCATCCGACACCGTCGTCTACATTTACAAAACAAATACATTAATTAGTACACATAATAACAAATAAAATATATAATTAAAAGATATACTTACCATACGGTTTGCGTGCACTGCAAATGCAACAGAGCCGCCGGTGTGACGCGCTGCTCCTCCCGACATGCGATTTCTAGCCGCATTCCGAGAAACCTCCTGCCATCGATCCGTCGACCATATCCCCACGAGCTGGTCCCATATATCCGGAGTAATCCAACCGGGGCCGTATCCCCGAGTCTCCGCGATGTTAGTGGTCCCAGCTCGGGCCATCGCCTGGGACCGAGCTTGCCCCAGCTGCCCGTTGTACCTTGCCCGGGAAATAGCCTCCCAGGCAGCGTAAATGAAGGGCCTCTGGTCCTCGGCCCATGTATAGCGAGCCTGCAAAATAATAATATCAGTACCAATATTAATATATCATCATGCATGTAAAAAAAATAATAATACGTGCCTCAAACTCGCGCCATAACATGTCGACGTGCTCGCTAGGCACGTGAGACCACGTAGGCCATGCCCCGTGCATGTATCGTCGAATAGTAGAAGAAATGCTCCTCGGCACTTCTTCTTGCTGGAACCTGCACAACAAAAATAAATTTTAATATTATATTATGATATAATGAATTTGTAATGATTCATAATTCATGATATATTACGTACCGCTCCCCAATCACGCTAATCAATCTACGTGACTCTGTGGCTGGTGGAGGCTGCCACCTGTTCGGCCCGCGTGGCCGCCTACGTCTAGATGTACTAGCCTCGGCAGTATCATCGGAATGAGGATCAGCAACAGGAGGATCAGCAGCATGAGTAAGTGCTGGAGTCTCACCGATCGGAGACTCCGAAACTCTCCTGCGTCGATAACCACGACCAGACATATCTGTCGAACAGACATATAATCAGATTATTGTATAAATAGTAGAGATATATTTAATAAAATATATACTTTACAATTATTCTTCATCATCTGAATAATAGTCTTCGAATTCTTCTTCTTCTTCCTCTTCTTCCTCTTCTTCCTCTTCTTCATCTTCTTCATCTCCAGCTTCCTCAATTTCATGATCGTCATCATCAGCATATTCAACTTCTAATTGAATTGACGTTGTGTCTGCATCCTCGAGTATTGGAATAATATGATCCACAGCAGGAATATCATCTTCTTGATAGAAACCAGGAGGATCATTTTCTCCTACTATCGGATCAATTTTTCCTCTACCTTTTGTCTTACAGACTACACGCCAATCTGCTCTATCTTTATTTCGAGCCGGATACTTCGCGTAATATACTTGTTCGGCTTGTGATGCCAATATAAATGGCTCATTTGCTGCCAATTTCGATTTGTAATTAACCTCAACAAGTTTGTATTTTTGATGAACTTTCATGCCCCTTTCTGTTGTATCGAACCAATGACATCTAAATAGGAACACTGATTTCAAGCCGAAGTAGTGCAACTCTATCACTTCTTCCACTAGTCCATAGAAATCCATATCACATTCAACATAGGTTGTCCCTTTCACGCAGACCCCAGCATTCATCGTCTTTTTTGTAGATGAATATTCAACCGTGTGAAATTTATACCCGTTAACAAAATATCCGCTATAGCACGACACAAGTCGCGACGGTCCACTAACAAACTCAAATATTTTTTCATCTATTTCAGCTCTGTGATCTTTGCTGTAAGTTTGAATCCAAGTAGGGAAATCACGATTCCGTAATCTCTCCAATTCTTGATCGTTGTGAATAGAGTATTTTTGCACCATCTCAATGTCAAATATTTCAATGAATTGTTCAATCTCTGGACAATTGAGTAATACATACAAGTGTGCCAAATGATACTCTTCATCGCTTAAGTGTCGAGATGGACGAGAACCAAAAGCACGACCAGAGTGACAAAATATATTTAAACGTCTATCTGAATGTCGAACACCCCCATCGTCGTTACGTGGAAGACGATCAAATCTTGTCTGTACTGTCGATTCAAAGTAAAATGAGCAGAATGCTGAAATTTCTTGGATGATATACGATTCAGATATTGATCCTTCAACAGCTGCGGTGTTCTTTACTTTTTTCTTCAGACGATTCATGTATCTTTCAAATAAGTACATCCAACGATATTGAACGGGGCCACCAACTCGTGCCTCGTATGCCAAGTGTATCGGTAGATGCTCCATCGAGTCAAAAAATGCAGGAGGGAAAAACTGCTCCAGCTTGCATATGATTTCAACAATATTATTTTCAAGTGTTGACATATCTTCGACTCGAAGGACATTTGCACAGATGCTTCTAAAAAACATACTTAATTCAGTCAACAGACCCCAAATATTATCAGGTAGAAGATCTCGAAATGCGATCGGAAGTAATCTCTGCATGAATACATGACAATCATGGCTCTTCATCCCTGATATTTTGCAATCATCGACGTTCACACATCGAGATAAGTTTGAAGCATATCCATCGGGTAATCTGAGTTCTTTTACCCATTGACAAACATCTTTGATCTGTTGTTTATTTAACACATATAGGGCCTTCGGTTTCAGATATCGTCCGTTGACCTCTTGTAACTCCAACTCTGGTCTTTTACAAAGTATTTTCAGATCATGTCGGGCTTTGACATTATCTTTAGTTTTTCCAAAAATATCCATCACAGTGTTGAAAATATTATCAAACACATTTTTTTCAATGTGCATGACATCTAAATTATGTCGAATCAATAATGAACTCCAATAGGGCAATTCCCAAAAGATACTTTTTTTCACCCAGTTGTGTGTTTGGCCAAAACCTGACACTCTTTCATTGCGACCAAATACTATATCTGGAAGTGCTGAAACACGTGCTAACATTTGTTCACCAGACAACATCGGTGGTGGCCCATCTCTTTCGACTCTGCCCTTAGTAAATTTATTACGATTCCTTCGATACTGGTGATGAACCGGTAGGAATCGACGATGACAATCAAAGAATGAGATTTTTCGTCCGTTCTGAAGACTGATTGATTTAGAGTGTTCCATACAATACGGGCAAGAGAGTCGGCCGTGAGTGCTCCAACCCGACAACATGCCGTACGCGGGGAAATCATTGATTGTCCACAAGACCGCGGCCTTTAAATTGAAGTTTTGCTTCCGATGACAATCATAAGTGACAGCTCCCTCAGTCCACAATGTTTTCAATTCATCTATCAAGGGTCTGAGAAATATGTCAATTTCTTTTCGCGGACCCTTAGGACCCGGAATAATCATCGAAAGATAAATAAATTCATCTTTCATGCACATTGACGGTGGCAAATTATAAACTGTCAGCAGCACTGGCCAAACTGAATAAGGAGTTGCAGAATGCCCAAACGGATTAAAACCATCTGTGCACAATCCCAATCTGATATTTCTAGTATCCATAGCAAATGAAGGATAACATGTATCCAAATGTTTCCATGCTTCACTGTCAGATGGATGAGTCATTACTGTATCATCACGACTTCTTGCATGCCAACTCATGTAGGGGGCTGTCTTTTCCGACATGAATAATCTTTGAAGCCTCGGTGTTAGTGGAAAATACCGAAGCACCTTAAACGAGATATTTTTCTGTCGGACCGATTTCTTCTCCTTGTAACGAGGGTGTTGACATACAGAGCATTTATCCAACTGCACATTTTCTTTATAATATAAAATGCAGTTATTTTGGCACGCGTGTATTTTTTCGTACCCAAGCCCCAATTTTCTCATTAGCTTTTTAGTCTTATAAAAAGTAGGCTCAAACTTGTTATCAGTAGGCAGCATTCCATTAATCAATCCAGCAATCCGATCATACGCAACTCCGCTGATATTACAATCGGCCTTGATGTTTAAGAGCTGTGTCATTGCTGAAAACCTAGTGTATTTAGGACAATTCTCATACAAAGGTTCATCGGCAGCTTTCAACATCTCGTAAAATTCTGCAGCTTCTTTATTCGGTAATTCAATCTCTACCGCAGCCCCTACTTCTGTGATATCAACCGCTGTAGTATCTGGTGGGACTGATGTCTGAAGAACTGGCCGATCAACATTATCATTCAGGTGGAATTGACCCCCAAGACTATCAAGTATCATAGTTCTATAGGGATTACATTGACCGGATGAAGAAGCACCAGCAGAGGAAGATTCACCATATGTCTAAACGACAGGATTGCTCGACGTCCCGACTTCGCGTGACTCCCCGTGACAAGTCCATAGAAAATATCTTGGTGTAAATCCTTTGGTATATAGATGCAGAGTGACAGTCTCCCGATCCAAAAATCGGCCATTCGAACAAATGCGGCACGGACATCGGATTTGATCACCCATGCTAACGAAATTCCGATTCGAATAGGCGAAATTTAGGAAGTACGTTACGCCTAATCGAAACTCATTCGTTAAAGCTCCATGATCAAAACGTCGGTACATCCAACTTCGATCAGCCGACATGATTCTGTCAATCAATGACAATTTCTTTGGTTAATGTCTTTAGGTGAGATGGTCCTATTCCATTCGGGATTTATGTTATTCGTACTGCACTTACATTTTTATTTTAACTGTTAACTAATTATTCTAAATTTCGACAGCATCTCCCTACAGTTCTCCGAATACGCATATCATCTGGGCGCGTATCGGAGAACAAGAGAGATGTTGCCGAAATTTAGAATAATTAGTTAACAGTTAAAATAAAAATGTAAGTGCAGTACAAATAACTATATTCCCAAATTGTCCAATCAGGGACAATTCAAGAATTGTACGTCGTATAAAAGATCATCTACTTCTTTTACACGAACATACAATCCCCGAACGGATCTAAGGTTTTGCTAAATCATATCCGACTGATCGATGCGTACGTGAAACATATCAACTCGTCGGATGGATGATTATTTTCTAAATGTTTTGAGACAGTTCGAGTCCATATTGGACGATTTCGGCGCGCGTCCGAAGTGGACGATTCCGGCGCGAGTCCGAATTGGACGATTCCGGCGCGCGTCCGAAGTGGACGATTCCGGCACGAGTCCGAATTGGACGATTCCGGCGCGCGTCCGAAGTGGACGATTCCGGCGCGAGTCCGAATTGGACGATTCCGGCGCGAGTCCGAATTGGATGATTCCGGCGCGCGTCCGAAGTGGACGATTCCGGCGCGCGTCCGAAATTAATCTAAACCCTAATAATTAATCTAACAAATTAAACAATTAATCTAAACAATTAATTAACATTTATAAAATAATTAATTAACAATTTCAAAAACAATATATATATATATATATTCCGGCGCCGGAGTCCACCCTCCGGCGCCGGCGTACAGTGGCCGGACACACTGTCCGGCCACTGTAGAAGGTCCGGCGGCGGCCATAGGCCGACCGCCGCCGGCCGAAACCCTAGAAATAGGGTTTCGGTCGGATTTTAACATCTCCGGCCGAAACCGTATAGGCCGGCCGATCAACATACCGGCAGCAGCGGCAGCGGCGCGGCGGCGAGAGGCGTCGGCATCGGCAGCAACGGCAGCAGCGACGAAGTTCTCGGCAGGAGGCGGCGGCGGCAGCAGCGGGAGGAAGAAGGGTCGGGCGCGAGAGCGTGCCCTATATAAACTTATCAGCAACGGCTCACTCGCCCGTTAGAAAGCTGTTGCTGATAAGTTATCATCAGCAACGGCTCACTTATCCGTTAGCAAGCCGTTGCTGAAAATTAAAAAATCAGCAACGGCTAGCCTTTCCGTCCGAAAGCCGTTGCTGATAATTAAAATAATCAGCAACGGCTCGGTTTTCCGTTAGAACGCCGTTGCAGATACAGATATCTGCAACGGCTCGGGCGGCCGTAAGAATGCCGTTGCAAATAGCAACGGCTTGAGCGGCCGTTGCTGATAGCCGTTGCTGAAGACCAAGTTTCTGGTAGTGAAAGTATACATTCTACTCTTCCAAAGACCAAAGTTAGACTCATCAAACGTAGGAGGTGAAGACACTCTACTATCTAGTGCCATTTTAGGATCGAGATACGGTGTAGAAGAGATTGTGAAATCTCAAACTACGAACCTGCTCTAATACCAATTGAAGGCGAAATGGCGACACTAGAGGGGGGGGGGGTGAATAGTGTGTTTACTAATTCGATTAGCCTATATTCCAATTTAATCATTTTCTTGAATTAGGCGAATTTCAATTATGCGATTTAAATGCGAAAGCAATAATAAACAATTAAGCACAAATCAAGATCAATGCAAACACAAGTGATATATAGTGGTTCGGCCCCAATGCCTACTCCACTACCTAAGCACCCCGCTTAGGATTTCCAAACTAATTTTACTAGATTAATTTGAGTCTCCCTTACAACGAGGATTTTGACTCGAAGAGTCGCACTCTCGACCTAAGGCACTTCCACACCCAAAAATCTCCGCCTTCTTATCGCGAGCACTCTTCCACCTCTACCCTAAGGGACAACTTAACTAATTCAAATAAAACTTAGTTTACACAGGTGGCTTTACTCCTTCACAACAAGGAAACCACTTTCCACACAGAAGACCCACCTGGTCTTCTACAGACGCAAATACAAGAGTTGAAAGATAAAATAAACAAAAGCTTATTACAAGAAGAGGAATTGAATTCTTATCACTATTGGACGCCTCTTCTTCACGCGCCTAATCAGCTTGGTCAACCCTTTGAAGTATATAACACTTTTGGCAGCAACGTATCAAGACTTATCAGACGAACACTTGGCGCTTTGAAGATTTGGAAGATGCAATTTGATCACTCTTTTGAACCTTTTATCATCAAAGATTTGAGGGAGAAAAGTTAAGTAAAAAGATTAGAAGGGAGTATATATAGGTCTGGCTGAAACAAGGCATCAACAGGATTATTTTCGACCGTTACAGATGCTCGGTCGATGGTCCGGTCGAAGCATTGGTCGACCGGCCATTCAATCGCTGGCTCACTGCAATGTTTTTCCTCTGATCGGTCGACCGACGGGTCGACCGCTCGACCGCTCGACCGCTCGATGGAAAAAAGACTACTTCATACCCGATCGACCGGTCAGTCGATCGAAGCCAGCTTCTATAAGAATTCGGTCGACCGACGGATCAACCGATTGTCGTGAGATTTGGCGCGGTCGACCAATCGGTCGACCGACTCTATGAAGTCGCTCATGCTAAGTCATCCGGTTGACCAGTCGATTGACCGATGAACTTTCTACCAATTTTTAGCATCAGTCGGCCGACCGACGCAGCGATAGCCATATGATTTCACCAACTTTGGTCGACCGAATGGCTACTGCCATTTTTTGGCGACATTCGGTTGACCGAATTGGCTGCTGCCAATGCTTTTACTCCATTCGGTCGATCGGTCGATCGACCGAAATAGAGTTGGAAATTTTTCTAGCTTGGATTTTTCATTTTGCCCTCGATTTCCGGCTTCGTTCTTCAACGTGCTTTATGATTGAAGGATTGTCCATGCTTCCTAACATATTTTTGATGCACACGTTGACCTATTTTGAGGATTGATCAAGATACGATAGACTTGACAAATCTTTCATCGATCCTACAATTTTCATGCTTAAACACTTGTTAAATGGGTTTGTTATCATCAAAATAATTATGAGGAAATATAGCATGAAGGAAGAGCCCTTTAGCTAACAATAATTTCATTGAGAATATCTTTCAGGTTCCATATCAATTAGCGTTCGATGTCCTAGATCGAAAATATCAGAAGAAATCGAAAATCGGAAGGACATTCATCGTCGCACTCGGGTTCGTCACGGAAGTTTATTGAAGATCGACGAGTGCACCAAAGTCACTTGAATGAGTCCAAAGATCAAGTCAAAAGCTCTCCAAGATGATGCTCATTGAAAGCCGGAACCCGGAAACCAAGCGCGGAAGAAATAGGCCAAAAAAACAATTTCAGCCTATGTTCGGTCGACCAGACGGTCGACCGAATAGGGTAAGAAAGAAAGGCCCATCCATTTCGATCGACCGGTCGATCGACCGAACACTATCAAAAAATGGCAGTGGGCACTTCGGTCGACCAGTTGGTCGACCGACAGTGGCTAGTTTTGGGCAGTAGGCTTGGCGGTCGACCGACCTGTTGAAAGCTGAAGATGCGAGATCTCGTCGGTCGACTGATGGGTCGACCGAAGGTCAGGGATGAATAGTCACATCTGGGCAGTCAACTCGTCGGTCGACCGACCACAGACAGAAGAGAAGCGATCGAAAGATCGGTCGACCAGTCGGTCGATCGATGATTTGACCGACGGCCTGTAACGGATAGTTTTCTATCCGATGAATAGTCGTTTCTTCACGAGGGTATAAATACACCCTCATACATCATTTATTCTTCCTTCTTGATCAACACAGATTTATTGAGCCATTAAAAGGAGGATTTGAGCCTTCCAATGATTGATCAAGCGTGCTCTGCTATTTCCGCGAACACATTCTCAAGCGCCAGCTGCTACCACAACTCGGGTGATTGATTCAAGCTCTACCCCTTGACGAGTTGAAGGATTGAAGGATTGCAAAAGAACTTTCTCAATTGGTTTCATTCCTTAGCTCTTTTCAATTGTATTTTAACTGTTATTTAAACTGTGTTTAATTTGTGCGTCTGTAGAAGACCGGGTGTTTGGTCTTTTGTGTGAAGTGGTATCCTTGGTGTAGAAGGAGTAAATCCACTTGTGTAAACTTAGTGTTTACTAGGATTAGTTTAGTTGTCCCTTAGGGTTGAGGTGGAAGAGGAATCTCGATAAGAAGGCGGTGACTTCCGGGTGTGGAAGTGCCTTAGGTCGAGAGTGCGTCTCTTTGGTGAAAAGTCCTCTATGTAAGGGAAACATAAATTAATTTAGTAAAACTAGTTTAGAAATCCTAAGTGGGGTGCTTAGGTAGTGGAGTAGGCATTGGGGCCGAACCACTATAAATCTTGTGTTTGCATTGATTTCTTATTTGCTTTAATTGCTAAATCATTTATTGCTTCCGCATATAAAATCATCGAATTGCAAATCGCCTAAACTAATCAAGAAATGATTAAATTGAAATTTAGGCTAATCGAATTAGTAAATACACTATTCACCCTCCCCCCCTCTAGTGTCGCCATTTCACCAACAACATTCCCCTTCCCTGTTCGAAGATCTGGTAAGTCCGTATGAATCTTCAAAATTCGAGGACAAATTTCCGTTAAGGGTGGAAGGTTGTAAGACCCAAAAATTTTCTAATATAAAAATCTATTTTGGTGCAGCGCACCGGATGGGTTAGTCGGGTCGAGCCGCAGAATCATCTCGAGTAGAAGATATAACTCGACTCATGAGAATATGAAGTTTAAATTAGCTCAATGGTTATTTCCTTTTATGCATAAGTTATTTATTAAAGTCGAGTTCGACACTTTAGTGCGGATTGAATCGGAGCCCGAATCGGACTCGGATCGAATCGAGTAGAGATTAAGTCATATGAGGGGCATTTGAGTCATTTGTGGATGAGGGAATATAATCCCTCATCATGAGCCATGCGGCTCATCTTGGATCTGCACACAGCCCGAGCAAGGGGAAAAAAGGGAGAGAGGGGAGATCTTGTCGGCGCCGAGTCCACGTCGACTCTCGAGGAGATTGGAGCTCGTCTTCATCGAGGCTTCCTCGGGATCTAGTCAAGGTGAGTGGTTATTATAGTTTTTGAAGGGAGGCTGGTGGCTGGCCATATAAGATTTGAAATCGGGTTTTCTCTTGCGAGTTCTTGCCGATCGATGCATTTCTTCGTATTAGAACTTTAATCGTTGTGTATTCCTATGATCTTGTGTTTTAAACATGTTTATTTCGCTTTCTGGAGGGCTGGCTGAGTAGAGGAAAAAGGGGAAAGGTCATGCTGAAAATTTCCCCAATTTCCTCGCTCGTCTCGAAACTCGTAGATCACTTTATGTTCGTATATGTTAGATCTATGGATTTATCACTCGTGTCATTGTCGCAACCATGCTCGTTCATCCTTGAGGACTCGACCGAACAGGGGGTCACCCTGCTTGAGTCGGCCGAGCAAGGGCAAGGGTGAGGAAAAGTGGATTGCTCGGATTTAACATGCTTGGTTTCAGGCTGTGTTGTTTTGATTCGCGATCGCATGCTTATAGATAAGTTGAACTTGTATCATATGATTGATGTTCGTCTTAGAGATTGTCGCAACTATAAATCTATATTTATCTCAGTTATGGTAATGTTCTTGCTAAAACTATAGAGACATGATGATACTTAGGAAGAACTCTAACCATGGCAAGTAAATTTATTGATTTATGTAATTGTTGGAATGATTGCTTCGTGACTATCCTTAGCTCATTCCTCTTTAATTTTTGAAATGATGAAATATGTTACCATGCTTAGTATTTCGTGCGTTGTGAATTTATGGTTATCTTACCATGCTTTATAAGTTGCTTCTTATTGAAATAAATTCTAAATGCAGCGTATAAATGATTATTGATGAATGTCGTAGGTATATATAGTAGTTGCTGTAAGTTATTCTTATTTTTCTTTAAATTATATAAGCTGTCCTAAAATGTTCATGGGTGGAATTCCAAGGTCGGTACATAGAATTCCTCACCCAATGTAGCGTATAACGCTAGATAACATGTAGAACGTTGCAAGATGCTTAGCATATATGGAAACTTAGCTAGGAGATGACACAACCTTCTAGGACTCCTAGTAAATATTTTTGGAAACCTAGAACTATTAAGCGTGCACAATTTTGGAAGGGCAGTATTAATTTATTGACCGTGTAACCCGAATTAGGGCCGGATACGGGCAAGGGCCCAAAGTGTATATAAGGAACCCTAGGACATTTGATTGTGTGATGTGCTTGAGATGGTCCGCCGAGAAGCGTGGAGGTCGGAAATGACCAATGCTTAGCTCGGCCAGTGTTTGGGTCTTGAGATGCACCAGCGGGCCCGAATTAGGTGCCCGAAGACTAGTGGACAATCCTAGTCGATGGCCCGTGATTTCTTGTTTACATCTTGCTATGATGTGGCCGGTCGGCCAGTGTGATTCTACCTTGTATGGTAGGGCCAGTTGTAGTCGGGATTCTAATACTATAAGTAGGCCCAAGGGCCGGATGCCAAAGACTTGGTAGACCAAGATGGAAAGTTTTCACATATATGGTTTATACAGAATGACCCATAGGGTCAATAGTCACACTAGAAAGTAACTTACCTCCCTGAATATATATTATGTTGCCTAATATGTTATGCCTGAATAACTGAGGATTATGTGGAGGTTCGCAAGAAACGTTCACTGAGTCCCTAGTGGACTCACAATTTGTTTCCTTATTTTTTTGCAGAGCATGAGCAGTGATTGTGACCTGTCGGCATGGTGCAGCTGGAGGGCTGGTGGTGGTGCCATATCTCGTAGCGTCGTCCTTGGGTCAATGTGTTAGTAGTTGTTTCCTTTTCTGCACTGACAGTTGTGTTTTGAAAAAGTTTGTAAAACTTTGATATTTGAGATGTTCAGTTTGTTCCGATGATGGTTTTCTCTTTGGTTTGACAACATATATTGTGAACTTTGATAAACTTTAAATAAAGCTTGTGTTGAGATTTCTTTTTATCGATATCTTCTGGTTTCTTATATGTTAGTATAGACAGTAGGCTTCAGGGTAGGATGTAGGCCCTGGCCGGTCACACTACCCTCAGTTGGGGTGTGACAAATTCTAAAATGTACCAATCTTTATAAAATAAAAGCATATCGACAAATCTAAATTGAAAACAATCCTCCATAATCGAATGGGAAACTTCCTGTGCTTCCTCTGAATCGAGCGCTCGAAACCCTACTTTCATTTCCAACTCGTAGAAGGGAAGGAATCCATTTGTCAATCTTGGTCGGCTTCGCTATCTGTGATGACATCAGAGGATTAGGGCACGGGGAAGAGAAGGAACCTGTAGAAGGGAAGGGAAGGAACCACATTCTCGGGTCGACTGCGGGGAGAAGGTATTTTTTCGGGGTTGGTTGAAAAAAAATAGGGCGCGGAAACTATTTTGACGAGTGGGAGGGTGGAAATAAATTGGTCGGCTGAAATAGAAGAAGGAAAATAAAGTTATGCTGATTTACCAACCAATTATTTAACCGTTGGTAATTTTGTTGGTAATACCAATAAATTGGATACGTTGGTAAAAAATCCATTGGTGATACTATATTTTCTTGTAGTGGTCGCATATCATGGTGTTTCTGTTATGATTATCTCAGATCGGGGTACTAAGTTCACAGCTTGATTCTGGCAGTCCTTTCAGGAGGCGTTGGGCACCCAGGTCCGGTTCAGCACTACATTTCATCCTTAGACAGATGATCAGTCGGAGCGGATCATTCAGACTTTCGAAGACATGCTGAGAGTATGTGTCCTGGATTTGGAGGGTAGCTGGGAGACGCACTTGCCCCTGATTGAGTTTGTCTACAATAACAACTATCATAGTAGCGTTGGGTTCACACCGTTTGAGGCATTGTATGTGCAGCGATGCAGGTTGCGTGTAGGCTAGTTTGAGGCGGGGGATTCCTTTATGATGGGACCCGACCTGGTTGAGGAGGCGGTAGAAAAGGTGAAGCTAAGGTTGTTGGTAGCTCAGAGTCGCCAGAATATGTATGCTGATGGAATGGCTAGGGAGGTAGAGTTTCTTGAGGGGGACATGGTTTTCCTCAAGGTATCCCCTATGAAAGGGGTGGTAAGGTTTGTGAAGAGAGGGAAGCTAAGCGCTAGGTTTATCGGGCCGTTCCCTATTCTCAAACGTAGAGGAGCAGTGGCATATGAGTTGGCCGTACCTCCCAGTATGGACCGAGTGCATCCAGTGTTCCATGTATCCATGCTAAAGAAGTATGTTCAGGATGAGTCCTATGTGATTGAGCCTACCGCGGTAGAGGTGGATTCGATAGTCTCTTATGAGGAGAGGCCAGTTGAGGTGTTAGACCGTCAGATCAGAAAATTGAGGTCCAAGGAGATTCCTCTGGTAATGATCAGGTGGGAGCACCATTAAGGGCAGGAGGCTACCTGGGAGGTGGAGCAGGATACGAGGGAGTGATATCCTTCACTATTTGAGAATTTGGTAAGTCCTTAAGCTTTGGAAAAAAAAAAATTGAGGACGAATTTTTCCTAAGGGGGAGGATTGTAATATCCAAGATATTATGGTTAATTTCTATTATTCATTTTGTGTTGCCAGTCTAGCGGTCTGATTCGAGGTCGAGCTAAGTCGACTTATGGTCCGGTGCGAGCTCGAGAGCTCGGGTAAGTAGAAACATAAGTTGTGTGTTTTCTTTACTCGTTAATTAAATTTGTATTGCATATGTTTGAGCATTATTATTGATGCTTGTGGTTAGCGGATTTTGGATCCAGGTTTGAGGCGAATGCAGGTTAGCTAAAGGGTGTAGATGGGGGTTTGGGAGGGGATTATAAAATCCCCCCTAGCGCTAGGTGGCTCCCTTGTGGAGCCGCCAAGCCGATTGGAGATGAGGGGAGCTGAGCCTCCCCCCCCTCTCTTGGAGCCGCCGCCTCTCGTGTGTCGGATTTTAGAGGTCGTCTTCGGGAGTTTCTTTCTCCTTTCTTCTTCCTAATCAAGTGAGTGGTTCTTCCTTCCTATCTCTCTTTCTTGTTCTTGTGTTCTTGAGTATTGAGAAATCTTATCATTTTTCTATTGAAATTGTGATTTCTCGTCATTTTCTCGTGTTGCCATGAAAGAGGAGGCCCGAGGACCCCCCCTTTGTGGTGCGGCAGCCCTACGATTGTCCTAGGGGTGCTCGGCCAAGGTGGGTAATGGGAAGCCCTCAAGATGTTTGTGAAATTGCCTGAGAGAGCATGTGATGTTTAATGATGTTTAGATTCCTTGATGATGAATCTTGTTATGTTCTTATGATGTTAAATCATGTTTAATATCAAAATCATGAATCTCGGCGTGTTAAATTTATGATTTCATATGAAAAGATTTGATCTTGATGGCATGATTTTATGTTCTTGATGGTTCTTTAATTTATAAAAACATGAACCTTGATGTTGATGGAAGGATTTGATGCATGCTAAATTATGTTTAGAAGATAGACTTTTTATTTGTTGTTTGTGATGAATGTAATATGGTTTGGCAATATTTAGAAATAATCATTGCTGTGATTTTTGTTGGCTTAAGGGTTTCTCTTAAGCCTCGATCTTTATTTTGATGATAACAAACAACTATTTAGTCCATATGTGAAGTTTTGAGTTCATGTTGAGGTTGCCAAAAGCATGCCAAGTTCGTTTAAGCGAATCAGAAGAAAAGACTGTCAAAGAAACGAAAGAAGAAAACGTCAAAGAAAGGTTTGAGCATAAATCAAATAGATATCTTATAATATACCCCTAGGACGATGTTATCCCAAGCCTAATTGTAAAGTTATCAAAGTTAGAACTTGGTAACTAAATCCATAAAAAAGACATGTAAAAATTTCAAGTAGAAATCAGCCTCAGCCTGCATTCGGTCGACCGGTCGATCAACCGAACAAGGTAGTATCATTGGCAGCAGCCAATTCGGTCGACCGGTTGATCGACCAAATGATGCGAAAAAGTGGCAGTAGCCGCAGAAGGCTGCGTCGATCGACCGATCGATCAACCGGCCTAAGCCAAAAAATAGCAGAATGCTCATCGGTCGACCGGATTGGAGATCACAAGTCGTGTGACCCTGGCTCCACTGATTCGGTTGATCGACTGGTCGACTGAATGTGGGATCGATGGATTTGCGACTGTCGGTCGACCAATTGGTCGACCGAGCACTCACATAAGCCAGCGGGTGCATTGGCGGTCCATCAGTCGATCGACCGACGATCGACCGGCAAAACGATCGAACGGCGTCAATGGCTATTTTTTTGCCCGTTGAACGTTTCGTTTGGCTGAGGGGTTATAAATACCCCTCACCTAACTTCTTTAATCCTTTTCTTTAGAAATTTTATTGAGCATTAAAAGAAGTGATTTGAGACTTCATAAGAATTGATTTGTTGCGCGCCCTTCGCCTCCGTCGATAACATTTTTCGAGCGCCTGCTTCCTTGCTTCTTTCAACTCTGCTATAACTCAAAGAGTCATCTTCCTGCAAGTTGGAGGCCTGAAGGCTTGGGAAAGGAGCTTTGGTTCATCTTTAGATTCTTAAGCTCTTTCCATTGTATTTGAAGTTTATTTGAAACTTGTTTTCCATCTGTAATAGCTGTTAGGTGTGCTAGGGAAACACTTAGGAAAAACTTTATAGGATTGTGTTTTGCCTAGGTGAATCGGATTGAGGGGTCCTCAAAGTGGTGAGAAGGGTGCCCTCATTGTATTCAAAGGGAAACACAAACTCTATAAAGTAGTGGCTAGAATTCCTTGGTGAGGAGCCAAGGTAGTGGAGTAGGCAGTTGGCCGAACCACTATAATTAATCTTGTTTGAATTGCTTTCTTGATTGCCTATCATTGTAATTAATATTTGATAACTTCTATTGTCAAGAAACACTTGCACCTAAGTGAAGTTAAAATTTAGTCGGATTTCCTACAACAATTGGTATCAGAGCAAGGTCGTAGGTCAAGATTTAACCATCTTCCCTACAAATTAAGATGTCTAGTGAAATCCAATTAGCTCAAGGGTCCTCTACTCATACTCCACCACTATTTGATGGAAACAACTATGTCTACTGGAAGATCCGCATGAATGGCTTCCTACAATCTCTAGACATGGATGTATGGAGGATGATTTTAGTAGAGTATAAGCAACCCGATAAGGATATGGATAAATGGGACCAAGAAGAGATTAGACTCTTCAATGCAAATGCAAAGGCCATCAATGCATTATATTGCGGCCTATCAATTAATGAATTCAATAGGATTTCTACCTGTAAGTCCGCATATGAATTGTGGAAGGTCCTAGAGACCACACATGAAGGGACTTCACAAGTAAAGGAATCCAAAATAAATCTACTCATGCATGACTATGAAATGTTTAAGATGTTATCACATGAATCCATTGATGCCATGCATGCTGGATTTCAAAATATTACAAATGACTTAGCTAACCTTGGCAGAGAAATAAGGGAAGAGGAGAAGGTAAGGAAGCTCCTCCGTTCCCTTCCAAACTCTTGGATCCCAATATCACAGCAATCATGGAAGCTAAGAACTTGAGTACCTTGAAGATTATCGAGCTCATTGGGTCTCTCATGACACATGAGACCCACATGAAGCAATACCAAGAGGAAGATGCCCCCAAAGGCAAGACCATCGCCTTAAAAGAATCACATCGAGTAGAAGAGTCATCATCATCTGAGGAAGAGATGGATGATCTTGAAGAAATGGCGATGCTAGCAAGAAGATTCATGAGTTTCATGAGGGGAGGCATGAGGAAGGGAAGAGGAGGCTACACATGCTACAATTACAACAAGACCGGGCATCTAAGGAGAGATTGCCCACTTCTCAAGATGGCCTCCACCTCCAACCCTCACAAAAAGGAAAAATACAAGAAGTAGTAGAAGGCAATGATGGCCAAGTGGGATGAAAGCGAGGCCTCATCGAGTGAAGAAGAAGCAAGAGTGAAAAAGAAAATCTTTGCTTGATGGCAAATGATGATGAGGTAAGGTTTGCTTTCGGTGAAGTTTCTTTTACTCAAGAAGAACTAGAAAGTGAATTTGAACAAATGCATGATGAATTTAATGCCATTAGGAGAAAATTTAGAGACCTTTAAAAGGACAATAAATCCTTAGAGATTGAGAATGATAGTTTATTACTTTCATGCAATGCCTTAGGAAAAGAAGTAGACACCCTTAAGGAAGAAACATGCACCCTAGAGAAAGCTAAGAAGGACTTAGAAATTGACAACCAAAAATTAGAAAATGAAAATAAGTATTTAAGTGATCAAGTAGAGCATTTGAATAATAGCATGCTAACATTAAAACAAGAACTTTGTATGCTTAGTGAAAAGATGATAACCATACAAAATGCCATGCCTAAGGTTGTCCATAAAATGAAATCATCACACTCCCATGCTCACAAACATACTAGAAGAAAATTTAACGTAAATTGCTTTTCTTGTGGCATATTTGGTCATATGGCCAAGGAATGTGCTTTGATGAGGAACCCACATGCAAGATTTATATGGGTTCCCAAAATAACTAACACTCAAGGACCAAGAAAATTTGGGACCTAAGATGGTTTCTTCTCCTTTTGTAGATGGAGAAGCATCCTCAAGCAAATAGAAGCACTTGGATATTGGATAGCGGTTGCTCAAAGCACATGACGGGTGACATCAATTTATTTGCAACCCTATCAAGCAAAGATGATGGACATGTCACATTTGGAGACAATGTCAAAGGAAAGATTGTTGGCATTGGTGACATAGGTATACTCTCTTACCCATGCATTAAGAATATTTTATTAGTTGATTGGTTAAAACATAACTTGATTATCATATCACAATTATGTGACAATGGATACATGATTATTTTTGAAGCATCAAAATGTTTCATTAGAAGTGCACCTTCAAATGATAATACCTAAGATAAAATTTGAAAAAGACAAACTTTGTGATGCATGTCAACTTGGTAAGCAAGTCAAATCCTCATTTCATAGTATTAATCAAGTTAGTACATCTAGAATTCTTGAGCTTGTGCACATGGATCTATTTGGTCCATGTGATGTAGCTAGTCTAGGTGGAAAGCTATATTGTTATGTATTAGTTGATGATTTTTCTAGATTTACATGGGTTTTCTTTTTATCTAAGAAAAATAAAACTTTTGAGTTTTTCAAAAGATTTTCAAAGAAAGTTATAAATGAAAAAGGAGTTTCAATTCAAAAAATTAGAAGTGATAATGGAGGGGAGTTTAAAAATGAAAAATTTTCCGAGTTTTGTGCTGATTTGGGTATTGAACATACATTTTCTTCCCCTAGGACCCCTCAACAAAATGGGGTAGTTGAGAGGAAGAATAGAACGTTACAAGAGATGGCTTGGACCATGTTATGTGAAAATGATTTTCCTAAGTATTTTTGGGCCGAAGCAATAAATACCTCTTGCTATGTTCGTAACCGAGTTTTATTAAGACCCAAAATTAAGAAACACCTTTTGAACTTTGGAATGGCAAAATCCCAAATGTCGGATATTTTCATATTTTTGGATGCAAATGTTTTATATTGAATACTAAGGAGAATTTAGAAAAATTTGATTCTAAATCTGATGAAGGGATTTTCCTAGGTTACTCCATGAATTCTAAGTCATATAGAGTTTACAATCGTAGAATCATGATTGTTGAAGAATCTATACATGTCATGTTTAATGAAACTAAAGATTCTTCTAGAAATGTGAAGATTGTAAATGTAGGTAAAGAACTTGAGGATCTCACACTTCATGACAAAAAGAACCGCCATCCTCGAATCTACCTCAAGTTGAAGATGATGAAGAAGAAGCTCTACCACCTCTCCCTAAAGGATATCGGTTGGTAAAGGATCATCCAATGGACCAAGTCATTGGAGAACCTTCAACGGGAGAGGTAACGCGTTCTAAACTCAAGAATGTTTGTCAATATGTAGCGTTTGTATCTCAAGTAGAGCCTAAGAACATTAAGGAAGCAATAGAAGATGAGTTTTGGGTACTAGCTATGCAAGAAGAACTCAACCAATTTGGTAGAAATGATGTATGAGACTTAGTGCCTAGACCTAGTGAACAAACTATAATTGGAACTAAATGGGTATTTAGAAATAAGCTAGATGAAGAAGGATTAGTTATTAGAAAGAAAGCTAGGTTAGTGGCACAAGGGTATAATCAACAAGAAGGGATAGATTATAATGAAACGTATGCTCCCGTAGCTAGATTAGAGACAATTAGAATGCTTTTGGCATATGCTAGCTTTAAGGGTTTTAAACTTTTTCAAATGGATGTAAAATGTGCATTTTTGAATGGTTTCATTAATGAAGAAGTCTATGTTGAACAACCCCCCGGTTTTGAAAGTTTTGAGTTTTCAAACCATGTTTTCAAACTTAAAAAGGCATTATATGGTTTAAAACAAGCCCCTAGGGCTTGGTATGAAAGACTTTCAATATTTTTAATTGAACAAGGTTTTAGTGTTGGAAAAGCTTATATATCACTTTTTATTAAACATCATGAAAATGATATGTTATTAGTTCAAATTTATGTTGATGACATAATTTTTGGTGCTACTAATGAAATGCTTTGTAAGTAGTTTGCTAAATGTATGCAAGATGAGTTTGAGATGAGCATGATGGGGGAGCTCTCCTTCATGCTTGGTCTCCAAATCAAGCAAACCAACAAAGGAATCTTCATCAATCAAGCCAAGTACACAAAGGAGCTCATCAAAAGGTTTGGGATGAATGAAGCCAAGATAGCTTCTACACCTATGAGCGCATCCATCAAGCTTGACAAAGATGAAGAGGACATTAAAGTTGACGAAAAACGATATCGAGGTATGATTGGTAGTCTTCTTTACTTAACCGCAAGTAGACCCGATATCATATTTAGTGTATGTGTATGTGCTAGGTTTCAATCTTGCCCTAAAATGTCTCATTTAAGTGCGGTAAAATGCATATTGAGATATTTAAAGGGCACGGTTGACATAGGACTATGGTATCTATGTCATACATCATTTGATTTAATCGATTTTTGGATGCGGATTTTGTCGGATGTAAAGTAGATAGAAAAAGCACCAGTGGGTGTTGTCAATTCTTAGGAGCGAGTCTTGTTTCTTGGTTCTCAAAGAAACAAAACTCAGTTGCACTTTCAACTATCGAAGTGGAATACATCGCTGCGGCTAGTTGTTGTGCACAAGTCCTTTGGATGAAATAAACCTTTTAGACTATGGACTTGAGTATTCTTGTATACCTATTCATTGTGATAACACTAGTGCAATAAACTTAACAAAGAAGCCTATTTTACACTCTAGAACCAAACATATTGACTTAAGGCATCATTTTCTTAAGGATAATGTGACTAAGGGAAGTATATCGGTAGAATTTGTATCCATCGATAAATAACTTGCCGATATATTTACAAAACTGTTGGTTGAAGAAAGCTTTACAAATTTAAGGATGCAATTAGGAATTTGTGCTTTTCCTAGTAATTAAAATGTTTTTCTTCAAAATGTATATGTGTTTCAAAACTTGCATTCTAGAAAGTGTCATCACACTTATGTATTGCTCTGTAGTGGGGCTTTGCGACTTATTGATGTTTGCCTTCTATAGGCTTACATTAATAGGAAGGACTATAGTGATAGATGATACTTGGTTTTATGGCTTTCTTGGTTTTATGATGAAACTCATTAATTGTACCTTAATTCTTACCCTTTTTGATTGATGTCAAAAGGGGGAGAAAAAGTAATGTCACATTTGGTTTTCACGATGCATATAGTTAGGGTGAGTTATATAGTTTTGGGGAGTTAAAAATGGTATGCACATTGATAGGGGGAACATAGGTTGAGTTATACGTATTTGAATGAATGATAGGTTGAGTTATAAGTAGTTGAATGCTTATGCTAAAGTTACATATCTTGCATGCCCTTAATTCATGTATGCCTTAACTCAAGCTCACAAAAATATATATGCATATGTCTCTTAAAATTCCATATTGTGTTTGTCATCATCAAAATGGGGGAGATTGTTGGCTTAAGGGTTTCTCTTAAGCCTCAATCTTTATTTTGATGATAGCAAACAAGTATTTAGTCCATATGTGAAGTTTTGAGTTCTAGTTGAGGTTGCCAAAAGCATGCCAAGTTCGTTCAAGCGAATCGGAAGAAAAGACCGTCAAAGAAACGGAAGAAGAAGCGTCAAAGAAAGGCTCAGGCATAAATCAAATAGATATCTTGTAATATACCCCTAGAATGATCTTATCCCAAGCCCCTAATTGTAAAGTTATCCAAGTTAGAACTTGGCAACTAAATCCATAAAAAAAGCATGTAAAAATTTCAAGTAGAAATCAGCCTCAGCCTGCAATCGATCGACCGGTCAATCGACCGAACAAGGTAGTATCATTGGCAGTAGCCAATTTGGTCAACCGAATGTTGCAAAAAAGTGGCAGTAGTCGCAGAAGGCTGCGTCAGTCGATCGACCTAAGCCAAAAATTGGCAGAATGCTTATCGATCGACCGATCGGTCGACCGGATTGGAGATCATAAGTCGTGCGACCCTGGCTCCACTGATTCGGTCGACCGACTGGTCGACCAATGTGGGATCGATGGATTTGCGATTGTCGATCGACCCATCTATCGACCGAGCACTCACATAAGCCAGCGATCGCATTGGCGATCAATCAGTCGGTCGATCGACGATCGACAGGCAAAATGACTGAACGACATCAACGACTATTTTTTCGCCCGTTGAGCGTTCCGTTCAGCTGAGGGGTTATAAATACCCCTCACCTAACTTCTTTAATCCTTTTTTTTAGAAATTTTATTGAGCATTAAAAGAAGTGATTTGAGCCTTCATAAGAATTGATTTGTTGCGCGCCCTTCGCCTCCGTCGACAACATTTTTCGAGTGCCTGCTTCCTTGCTTCCCTTAACTCTATTGCAACTCAAAGAGTCATCTTCCTGCAAGTTGGAGGCCTGAAGGCTTGGGAAAGGAGCTCTGGTTCACCTTTAAATTCTTAAGCTCTTTCCATTGTATTTGAAGTTTATTTGAAACTTATTTTCCATCTGTAATAGCTGCTAGGTGTGCTAGGGAAACACTTAGGGAAAACTTTATGGGATTGTGTTTTGCCTAGGTGAATAGGATTGAGGGGTTCTCAGAGTGGTGAGAACGGTGTCTTCATTGTATTCAAAGGGAAACACAAATTCTATAAAGTAGTGGTTAGAATTCCTTGGTGAGGAGCCAAGGTAGTGGAGTAGGCAATTGGCCGAACCACTATAATTAATCTTGTCTGCATTGCTTTCTTGATTGCCCATCATTGTAATTAATATTTGATCACTTCTATTGTCAAGAAACACTTGCACCTAAGTGAAGTTAAAATTGAGTAAAAAAAAGAAAAATATACACACATAAGGGGATAGACACTATTCAACCCCCCTTCTACTGTCGGATTTCCTACAACAATTTTTATGTTAATTAATTAGACATGCTAAAATCTAAAATATGCTGAATTTCATGCTGGATTATTATTAATGATGCTGAGATTTGAAATTGCTGTTCTGATGCGTGACGATTACTGAACATAGTCGTGTAACCTATTATTTTGATCAGAAAATATAGTTTGGAACCATAGGACACACTATGGAAACCAAATTCGGCTTGGGTACACCAGAAGTGGGCTCAAACTATAGGCTGACAACAAAACCTAATTTCAGAAATTTAAATTTTAATTGTAGAATTAAAATTCAAGGGGCAGAATAAAATATTAAAGAGCCAACAAAAGAATTTAATTGCATGAAACAAAACCTCATGGGCTGATGATATTACGGGTCTGGGGCATTGGGAACGGTCATAGTGTGTTGCGGCATTTTCCCAATAAGAACACCCCTAGGACACTGTGGAGGACACTTGACTTAGGTCTTGTTGGCGCCATATCTTTCATGAATGATGGAGAGGCTCAGATAGGAGCCGGTTTACGGGCTTGGGCCCGGAAGGTTGGATGGGTAAATCCCAACTTGTGTTTAAAAGGAATAAGTCCGGATGACCGAAGCCCGATTATTCCCGTTTCTATCTAGAATAAGTTAGGATGGGCGAATCCTGATTATTCCCATTTCTATTTGGAATAAGTTCGAATGTGCCAATCCTGATTATTCCTGTATTTTTCTCTATGGGTATGTTATGGGATAAGTTCGGATGGATAAAAACCCGATTATTCTCATAACCCTTGTGGGTGACTTGTATGCCTTTCGACATGGGTAGGCAGCTAGGCTTCTTGTATATTCACGGTTATGTAAATAGGTTGCCTTTGGGCATGAGATGGCCAAGTGGCCGATTAGTTAGCCATATCACTAGTCTTGCATTTTCATGTATGAGACAGACACATATATACCTTATTATGTGGTTGGTTTTATGGTGGGGGTTGATAGAACCGCTCACTGAGTTCCTTTGGACTCATCCTTGTTTCCTTTTTTTTTTTTTGCAGAGTCTGACCAGTGAGGTAGGCTGGAGCAATTGGCGCGGTTGGAGGGCAGAGGAGTACCATTGATCTCATAGCTGTCTGAGTTTAGGGGTCGTAGTCGAGTCTTGTTAGTGGTAGATCATGCACTTGATGTTTAGTATTCTGGAGTTGTAGTCATTTGGGGACATTCAGTTGTATTCATTTTAGATTAAGTTTTTTTTTGAGAAAATGTAAATCTTTCAGTTATTTTTTTCTGAAACTTTATTTGGCTTGTTGGACTTCTTCTCTTAAAATGAAAACTTATTTGGATTCTCAGTTTCTTATGTTGTTGTTACATATTTCCGCTATGTTTCTTTTGAGTTGGCATGTGCATTGGATCGATTGCGGGATATTGGCACGTATACCCTGGCCGATCACGTGACCCTAAGATGGGGTGTGACAAAATGTTCTCTATGTACCTCAGTTGGATTCGAACTTGTTGAGTGTGGGATAGCTGATGAAGGAGGGTTTCTCTTTCGTTTTTGAAGGGGGAAATGTTGGCCTAAGGTTTTCAACATTGGTCACCATCTTGATTTTGATGATAACAAACTTATTTTAATGAATTTATCAAGTGTTTGATCTCAGGTTGAGCTTACGATCGCGCGCGAAGTTCGTTCGGAGAAATACCAAAAATCGGCAAAAATGGCTTCGTCGTCGATTGAGTAGAAAATCTAGAATTAGGAATAGATTTCATGTAATATGACTCTAGGAATATATCCCAAGCCATATTGTAATGTTATCCAAGTCCAAACTTGGTAAGGGAACCCGTAAACGAAGCGCGCAAGAAGAAAGCTAAAAAAATAGCCTCAGCCCAGGTTCGGTCGACCGGTCGATCGACAAAATGAGGTCAAAATCCGATACTAGCCAATTCGGTCAATCAAATGTTGCCCAAATGCGGTAGAATGCCTTCGGTCGCTCGGCGGTCGATCGATCAGTCGACTGACGACAGACCGGTAAGCGACCGGGCATCCCCAACGGGTAGAAAAATGCCCGTTGGGTGGAGCTGTCGAGTGAGGGGTTATAAATATCCCTCACCAGCTCTCTAAGAGCCTCTTAACCATTCTTTGAAGATCTCCTAGAGTGTTCTTGAGCCTTCCCAAGTGGATTTCATCGCGCAAGCTTCGAGGATCGTTCATCTACTCAAAGCATTCTTTCCACCTCAACTCTGGCTTAACTTCGAGCTCTACATCTTGACGAGTTGGGGGCTTTGGAGTCTTTGCAAGGGAGCTGACTTGTGTGGTTTAATTCTTAGCTCCTTTGCTGTTATTTTCCTTGTTATTAAACTAGGTTTCCATTGTTAGCTTGCTAGATGTGCTAGGTTAAACACCTTAGGGCTTCCTTTGTAGAATTGTGTTTTGCCTAGGTGAATAGGTGTGAGGTATTCTCAAAGGGTTGAGAAGCGAGTCCTCAGTTGTATTCAAAGGGAAACACATTATCTATAAATGTGTTGGTTAGAAATCCTTGGTGAGGAGCCAAAGTATAGGAGTAGGCGGTTGGCCGAACCACTATAATTATTTGTATTTGCATTGCCTTGTTTGATTGCTATTACTTGCTATTCATACTTGTCAAGCATTGTAAATTAGCTGCACATCAATTTGGTTGCATTCGGGATCGAATTAAAAAGAAATCGAATTAAAAGAAAATCGAATTGAACATAGCTTTAACCCAACACTATTCAACCCCCATTCTAGTGTGGGTATTCACTCAACAATTGGTATCAGAGCAAGATTGTAGCCTTAGGTTTAACCATCTAACCTACACTTATGGATTCTAGTATCACACTAGGTCAAGGGTTTTCAACTCATGCACCTTCTCTTTTTGATGGAAACAATTATCCCTATTGGAAAACTAGGATGAGTATTTTATTGCAATCCCTAGGATTAGATGCTTGGAGAACTATTCATGTTAATTATGAGCTACCTTCCAAGAGCATGGATGATTGGTCTCGAGAAGAGATTAAATTGTTTAATTCAAATGCCAATGCAGTGAATGCATTACATTGTGGTTTATCCATAAATGAGTTCAATATAATTTCATGTTGTAAATTTGCTTTTGATATTTGGCATGTTTTAGAAACTACTCATGAAGGAACTTCCCAAGTTAACAAGTCCAAAATGAATTTGCTTATGCATGACTATGAACTCTTTAAAATGCATACTCATGAGAACATAGATCAAATGTATGCTCGTTTTCAAAATATTGTCAATGCTTTAACTAACCTTGGAAGGGACATACAAGAGTAAGAAAAAGTGAGGAAGCTTCTTCGATCACTTCCCAAAGCATGAGAGCCAAAGGTGGTTGCTATCAATTGAGGCCAACAATCTTGACACCATGAAGCTCATCGAACTCATTGGATTCTTCATGACCCATGAGATCCATATGAAGGCAAAAAAGGAGGAAGATGTCTCCAAAGGCAAGGATATTATCTTAAAAGCATCATTTAGTGATTGGACCTCATCATCATCATCATCATCATCATCGGAGAATGAAGAATCCGAGTACCACGAAGATATGATTCACCTGGGACGGATGTTGATGGAACTAATGGGAAAGCCTCTCAAGAAGAAGAAGGGCAAAAATAGAATCATGTGTTTCCAATGCAACAAGCCCAAACACTTGGAAAACGATTGTCCTAAGACCAAGCTCACCTCCTCATCATCCTCAAAGAAAGACAAAAGAACAAGGATGAAGAAGAAAGCAATGATGACTACTTGGGATGAAAGCGAGTCATCATCACCTTCAAGAGGGGGAGAAAGCTCAAAGGAAAATGCTAACCTTTGTTTCATGACAAAGGACAATGAGGTACCTACTATTACTATAGGCGAAAATGTCTTCACGCATATAGAATTAGAAAATGAAATTGAGCATATGTATGAAGAATTTAATGTTATTAAAAAGGGATTTATATAAGGACCTTAGAAAGGAAAATAAGTTATTAGAACAAGAAAATGATGATCTCTTGCTCTCTTGTAATGACTTAAAAAGAAAAGTTGAATGCTTGAAAAATGATAAAAGTTTCTTAGAAAAGAAAAATGTAGATCTACAAAATTTGAATGAATCATTGAAAATAGAAAATGCCTCATTATGCTTACAAATTGAAATTTTGAACGTTGGCTTGTTATCACTAAAGAATGAGTTGCTTTCATTAAATGATAAAATAAAAAGTATGTATGCCCATGCCTCTCATGCAAAATATTTTAAAGTATCTTTCCATGCTCATCCACACCTTCATGTCCATCCTCGTGCATCTACTAGGTTTAAGGGTCATTGTCTATGTTGTGGCATGTATGGACATATGATTAGGGATTGTGTCTTGAAAAGGAACCCCGATGCTAAGTCACTTTGGGTTCCAAAAGTTTCTAACCCCCAAGGACCCGAAGAAATTTGGGTACCAAAGTTTACATTCTTAAATATAGGGGGAGACGCTACACTCAAATGAAGACACATTGATGGATTGAAGTTTCTTGGGAATCAAAGAAAGAGGAATAAATTCAATTGCAACTTCATGATAAATGTGATTGGTATCAACTCCTAACTCTATTCTTGCCAACATTACTATTTGAGTTTGTTGACTTGTAAATATGCTTTATTTAATAGTCACTTGATACTTGATTCACCATGTGTTTATCTTTGATTACTATCTTTATAGTATCAAGTTTGAATTTGAACGTTTCACTTTATTTTCGGTCTCCCTGGAGGCCATTTGTGACCTATAATGGGTCTATGCAACCTTTGGTTTTGAAACCTTGGCTAATTGTGGCCGTGTTGGTTTTCAACCTTAGGAAGGGTTTGAGATCTTGATTTTAAAATGTTTGCACTTCTTGGGATCTCTTTGATTCATTTTGATTTCATTTTCGATTGTATCTTGAAAAATGAATCTCCACTAGTTAGCAAAATTTGACTTTTCTTTGTTATCTAGTTTACAAACTTGCTAAGTAAGAAAATATCTATTGTGCTATTTATGATTCAATTACTTGCAAGTTGAGCATTGATTAGGAGACGAATGTTTTAGAGAACACATGCTAAATACTTGAAAGTTTTATGAGGTAGTAGATTTATCTTTGCACCATGTAGTATGACACCTCATAAAGCATGTAAAAACTCTTGCACCTTGCTCATGATAAAGTACTTGATTGTGTCTATATGAAAATTCATGAGCATTTAGGAAAATAACTTGTAAATAATTTCTTGATATACCATGTGAATTCTTGATCGAAATTGTGCCAAGTCATTTGAGTAATCTTTGGGATTGTTTCTAGTAACTCAAACTTTGTATATATGATTAGAATGATCATATCTTAGTCATATACAAGTTTGATCAAAATTAGAAATGATTATGAAAAATGAGTATTTTTCGATAAAACGTGAAATCTAAAATCTCAGCAATTTATCAAAAAATGCACAAATTTTTTTTTTTTTAATTCTTGTTTATGCACTTTGCTTGAAAAATCTAGTTTTCACTGAAAAAGTTGCAAAATGTTTCATTGAGAATTTGATTTTATATGATTTTTGATTCATCTTTATAAAAAATCAGAAACATAGTCTTTATTGAGTAAATACATTTTGGATATCCCATAATCGATTATGTATAACCCTCTTGACATATCTTGACACTTGTGTTTATTATTTCAAAGCATCCTTGATAACATGTATGCTTAAATCTTATCATTGTGTAATTTAAGGGAAGTCTAGGAGTACTTAACTTAGGCCCTTTTTGATAGATGTTAAAAGGGGGAGAAGAATCTAGATATAGACATGCATATAGTTATGGGAGTTTATTCTAGATATGCATATTGATAGGGGGAGCATTATACATTCATTTGATGAAATGCTATGCTTATTGATATATTTCTTAATGCATTTATTGAGAAGTTTGTCATCATCAAAACGGAGGAGATTGTTGCCTTAAGGTTTTCAACCTTGGTCACCATCTTAATTTTGATGATAACAAACTTATTCTAATGTATTTATCAAGTGTTTGATCTCAGGTTGAGGTTACGATTGCGTGCGAAGTTCGTTCGGAGAAATACCAAAAATTGGCAACAATGACTTTGTCGTCGATTGAGTTGAAAATCTAGAGTTAGGAATAGATTTCATGTAATATGACTCTAGGAATATATCCCAAGCCAAATTGTAATATAACCTGAAAACGAATCGTGCAAGAAGAAAGCTGAAAAAAATAGCCTCAGCTCATGTTCGGCCGATCGGTCGGTCGATCGAATGAGGTCAAAAACTGGCAGTAGCCAATTCAATCGGCCGGTTGGTCGATCGAATGTTGCCCAAAATTAGCAGAACGCCTTCGGTCACTCGGCGGTCGATCGGTCGACCGACGACCGACCGGCAAGCGATCGGGCGTCCCCAACGCGTAGAAAAACGCCCGTTGGGTGGAGCTGTTGAGTGAGGGGTTATAAATACCCCTCACCAACTCTCTAAGAGCCTCTTAACCATTCATTGAAGATCTCCTAGAGTGTTTTGAGCCTTCTCAAGTGGATTTCATCATGCAAGCTTTGACGATCGCTCATCTACTCGAAGCATTATTTTTGCCTCAACTCCAGCTTCACTTTGAGCTCTACATCTTGACGAGTTGGGGGTTTTGGAAGCTTTGCAAGGGAGCTCACTTGTGTTGTTTAATTCTTAGCTCCTTTGTTGTTATTTTCCTTGTTATTAAACTCGGTTTCCATTGTTAGCTTGCTAGGTGTGCTAAGTTAAACACCCTAGGGTTTCCTTTGTAGAATTGTGTTTTGCCTAGGTGAATAGATGTGAGGCATTCTTAATGGGTTGAGAAGCGAGTCATTGGTTGTAGGCGGTTGGCTGAACCACTATATTTATTTGTGTTTGCATTACCTTGTTTGATTGCTATTACTTGCTATTCATACTTGTCAAGCATCGTGATTTAGCTGCACATCAATTTGGTTGCATTCGGGATCGAATTAAAAATAAATCGAATTGAACATAGCTTTAACCCAATACTATTCAACTCCCCCTTCTAGTGTGGGTATTCACTCAACAGAAAATTGTATAGTTTACACTAATAAAGCTAAGAATTGTGAGCTGATTCGAGTACCGGTGGCTCACAATAATCTATTCAGCTTGAATCCTCACTCAACATGTCATGCACTCAAGGCAAGAGTTGCAGACATTGACTAGTTATGGCATAGTAGATTGGGTCACATAAACATTGACTATGTTAAGAAGATGAATTCAAAAATTATGGTGTATGGTCTGCCTAAAGTTAAGGGTGTTCTAGAATAGGTGTGTGAAGGTTGTGCCCTAGGAAAGATGCATAGATTGTCTTTTCCTGCAAAGGCTTGTGCAAGATTAGTAAAGCCATTACATCTTATACATTCAGATGTATGTGGCCCTATGCAAGAAGTGTCCTTGAGTGGTTTTAAATACTTTCTTCTATTTATTGATGACTTTAGCAAATATGTGTATTTGTTTTCTTAAACAAAAATTAGATGTATTCACTCAGTTCCGAGACTTTAAAAGCAAGGTTGGAACTGAACTTGATTCAAAGATTAAAATCTTCAGAACTGACAAGGGAGGAGAGTATCTGAGCTCAAAATTCAATGAATTCTGTGATGACCTTGGTGTGAGAAGGCAATTAATAGCTAACTACTCTCCACAACAAAATGGTGTTGCGGAGAGGAAGAACAGGGCACTCACAAAGATGATAAGGAGCATGCTTAAGGCCAAAAACTTGCCAAAGAGCTTGTGGGCTGAAGCTGCACAAACTAGAGTTTTTTTTATGAACAGGACATACTCTTCTGCATTGAAAGATGAAACTCCATTTGAAGCATTGTATCAAAAGAAACCAAGTATCGAGTACTTGCTCACATACCTCAGCCACTAAGGAAGAAATTGATGACAAGAGTGTGAAGTATGTGTTTCTTAGATACAGTGCCGAATCTAAAGCATACAGGTTTCTCAATCATGTGACTATGCAGATAGTTGTGAGTTGAGATGTTGTTGTTGATGAACATCAGACTTGGAATTGGGATGAGCAGTGTTCATCATAAAGACATATGACTGTTGTTCCTCAGTCACATGAAGCTGAACAACCAGGACCTATTTCAGAAGAAAATGAAATATCAATGAAATAGGAATCAAATAATATAGCAGATAGTGCAAATGATGGTTCTATTCATGTAGGAACACAGTGTTCTGAGAGCAATGCAAATACAAATTTTGCCAGTGAGGAAGACTCTCCACCCAAGAAGTATAAAAACTTGAGTAAAATTTATGAGTACAGCTCAAGTCACTGAACCTTTGAGTTTTAATGAGGCAAAGAAGGACAAGCACCGAGTTGCAACCATGGATGATGAGATGCATTCCATTGAGCAGCATAACTCTTGGGAATTGGTTGAATTGCCAGAAGGGAAAAAAACCAGTAGGTTTGAAGTGGATTTACAAGGCAAAGTATCATTCTGATGGTTCACTACAAAAGTATAAAGCAAGGCTTATAGCAAGGGGTTTCATGCAAGTGGAAGGGGTAGACTTTCAAGAGATTTTTGCACCAGTTGCAAATATTGAAACCATTAGAGTTTTGATTGCCTTAGCAGCTTTTAGAAATTAGAAATTTTTTCAATTGGATGTAAAATCAACTTTCTTAAATAGTGAGCTATTTTAAGAAGTGTATGTCAACCAACCAGAAGGTTTCATAGTGCAGGCAGTGAAACAAAAGTCTATAAATTGAAAAAGGCACTCTATGGCCTGAGACAAGCTCCAAGAGCCTGGTATCAAAAAATAGATCAGTATTTCACAAATCAAGGCTTTAGGAGGAGCTCGAACGATCATATTCTCTATACATTGAGAAGTGAAGAGGACACATTATTTAGCTTGTATCTGGATGATATGTTGTTAACAGGAAGTAGCATCAGTATTGTACAAAGCTTCAAAATCAACATGTTTGATCAGTTTGAAATGACTGGCGTGGGTGAAGTAAAATACTTTCTTGGTTTTGAATTTGGGAAACTGAAGAAGATTTTTTCATGTGTCAAAAGAAGTATATTAGAGATATGTTAGAGAGATTTAGCATGTCAAATTGTAATCCAGCTAAAACACCAATGTCTACATACTTGAAGCTGAGTTGCAATTCAAATGAAGAAAAGGCTGATAGAGAAACTTATCAGCAAATCATTGGCTGTCTAATTTACTTGACAAATACAAGGCCAGATTTAATGTTTGTTGTTGGTGTTTTATTTAGATACATGAAAGAACCCTATGCCAATCACATGATTGCAGCTAAGAGAGTTTTGAGATACATTAAAGGTACAGTTGAGCTTGGCCTAATGTTCAAAACCAGTTATGATACTGTGCTGACAGTGTTTGCAAATGCTGATTGGGCAAGCTGCTGTGATGACAAGAAGAGTACCACTGGATATGTGCTCTTGCTTGGTTCATCTGTAGTTTGTTGGTGTTCTAAGAAGCAGGACACTATAGTTATATCCACTGCTGAAGCAGAATATATGGCAGTGTCTGCTGCTACCTGTCTCACAGTGTGGCTGAGAAGGATACTGGGTGAGCTCGAAATTCCTCAGGCAAAAGCAACATTGCTTTGGTGTGACAACTCATCTGCTATTGCCATGTCCAGAAGCCCAGTTCAACAATCCAGGTCAAGGCACATAGATATCAAACACTAGTTTGTGAGAAAACTTGTCAATGCAGGTACAATAGTAGATCAAGTATTGCTCTTCTTCTAATCAGCTTGCTAATATATTTACCAAAGCTCTACCAGTTGAAAGTTTTGAAAGACTCAGAGAAAAGCTTAGACTACTGCAAATATAATTTGAGGAGTGTTGAGTCAAATTATAGTCAACATAGTTGCCGAGTCATTAAGCTAAAAAATGTTTACTATAATTAGTCACTTAGCTAAAGTACTTGTCGTATACTTTGATTAAGGGTACATATACTCTATTACATGTGATTGCTTTGATTCTAGGGAAAAGGGTCAATTTTGTTCCTGAAGTATTGAAAAAAGTGCAATTTTGCCATTTAAATATATTTTGGATGAAAATTATCCTAACCGTTACAAAATTAGATCAATTTTACTATTCTTTCTAACATAAATCCATGTCAGCAAACGGTGGTTGACGTGGCAAGTGAAACTCATACACATCATATGCCATGGTGGAAAACACATGGCAGTTATGTACAAACAAGGGCAATATTGGCCCAAAAAAATACTCCAGGGGCAAATTTATACTTTTTTAATACTTTAGGGGTAAATTTGCATCATTTTCAATATCTTAGGGGTAAAATTGCACCTTTTTTAATATCTTAGGGGTAAATTTGTATATTTTTAATACTTCAAGAGTAAATTTGACCAATTTCCGTTAAAGAAATTATATTTAAGATAATTTAAACTTTAATTAATATTTTTTTGTTAATTAATATGGTGTTGGACATGTAATATATGTTTTCCCAAATTAATTTATATTTTGTTCGCCACTAGCAGCTTGTTAGTAGGGGTGAGCAAAACCCGATCCGACCCAAAAAAACCAACCCAAAAATTCAATTCGGGTCGGGTTATTCGGGTATAACGGGTCGGGTCGGGTGAAAATACTGTTTAACCCGACCCGCCCGATTCAAGTTAAACCAGTTACATACTTACATATACCCGACTACCCGAGCCTGACTCCCCGCCCGACGCTACGCCTGAGCCCTCCCCCCTCTTCTCTGCCCTCCTGACTCCCGATCACCGCCCACCCCGCATCCCTGCCGGCCCACCGAGTCACCGACGTCGGTCCTGCCTCGCCTTCGCGTTCGGCGACATCTACCCGACTACCCGAGCCTGACTCCCCGCCAAACGCTACGCCCGAGCCCGCCCCCCTCTTCTCTACCCTAAATGGCTAACCCTACTCCCGACTCCCGATCGCCGCCCACCCCGCATCCCTGCCGGCCCACCGAGTTAAATTCCAATACTTTACATACAAAAAAAATATTAATTAAAAGTTTAAATTATCTTAAATATAATTTTTTTTAACGGAAATGGGTCAAATTTATCCTTGAAGTATTAAAAATGTGCAAATTTACTCTTAAGGTATTGAAAATTGTGCAAATTTACCATTAAGGTAATGAAAAAGATGCAAATTTATCCATGAAGTATTGAAAAAGGTGCAAATTTACCCCTGAAGTATTTTTTGGGGCCAATATTGTCCTTGAACGTACATAATATAACATATGATGTGTATGAGTTTCACTTGCCACATCAGCCACCGTTTGCTCACGTGGACTTCTGTTAGAAAGAAGGATAAAATTGATCCAATTTTGTAACGGTAAAAGTAATTTTGATCCAAAATATATTTAAGGGGTAAAATTGCACCATTTTCAATACTTCAAGGGCAAAATTGACCCTTTTCTCTTGATTCTAGAAGGTACCTAAATGTCTAAGGTACTATAAATACTTTGAGTTACATTTCTATACTTAGTGCTTTCGAGATATTAATTCGAATTCTTGCTTTTGTAACTATTCCTTTCTGAGTTCCTCTGTGATCTATCAACAAAGTTTTCAATTTGTGTGGATTTGTTCAATTGATGCGGGTGTCGATCAAGCTACTAACACTTCAATCCCTTCAAACATCCTTGTTGTAGTCAAATTAATTATACAATTTTCAATAGATTTTAATCACTCATAAAATTTCCTTTGGTGCATAACACGGTACCCAAATATTCATCTTCCTCTCATTTAATCTTTTGTCAAATATATTCGTGAATAACTTTAAATATGATTTATTTTTATTTTTCTGGTAAACTCTTAAATCAAGTATATCCTTCAACTTGTTGATTAACTGATGATATAATTTAAAATAAAAAATGGGTATATATATGTGAAGAAAGATTAACTAATGTAGAGTTTCTCATCATTTGAAGGCCATCTATATTGGATTCTCGATCGATGCCAAATGGTGCCTACAATCTGGACTCTGGGCGTATGCGCTATTTTCATCATATAAGGGGGTATGATTTGTTTAGTTATAGTAGATGTGGAGTACGAAGAAATTACCAATATATTAATAAAGTTAAACCTTCTTATTAATCTAGTTAAATTGCTATGATGGGTCAGGTGGCAGGTGGCAGGTGACTGGGTGATACAAACTGTTAAGAAAAAAAGAGTTCTTTGTGAAAATTGGAGAAACCAAAATGAACAGGATAACAAAGCAAAATTAGAGAAAGATATACGAGGATGGCTACACCTGATGTAACGTGGTTTGGGGATGAAAATGTGTGGTTCCTATGGAAGAAAAAAGAGGTATTGCTTTTATTAATTGTTAGAATATTTTTCTAGTATTAATAAATATTTTTTTAATATTTTTTTTAGGCTACGGTCAATTGTAATTTTTGATTTAAACGAATTAATTTGATTTAAACGAATTAATTTTATGATCCTATTTGAGATGCATATAAGCTCATTTAATTTGATCCATGTGACTTGAACTCAAAATACTTAATCTTGATTGGTATGATTAGTCAAGTGCAGGCTCGATTAATGAACCCCGTGATGAAAATGACTCATTTGATCGATTATTTATTGAGGCTAAGTCCCCTCTACACATATAACATGATACAGGATGAGAAATCCTACCTTATAGTTGATTTTCCCATCAAAGCATAACCTTTTAAGAAAGTATTATAGATGAAGATCTAACTTTTCTTGGAGATTCAAAAAATTACTTCCGGTGTAATTATGTCCACGTCAAGTAAGATCTACCATTTACCTATTTATTTTGGGTGTTCTTAAATTCATGTAATCTCGTGGCATTAATTTTTCTTATAATTGGTATCAGAGCATTGCGTTCCTATGTGAATTTAAGAATCCAATATATCTTGCACAACACAGTGCATGGTGAGCATGAAACAATATGCTAAGGGAGATGAACACGAAATTGAGACAGACACGCTCACCAAGGCACAACAATAAATTCAAGAAAAATAGGAAGGATACTCTCGACAAGTTGCAACAAAAATTTTAAATTGGAGTTTTGATATAAACAAAAACGCCGATCCAAACATATAGGTTGATGACCCACATCAGACGTACCAAAACAAGAAAAATATTTTTGAAGGCAATAGGTATATTTCTGATCAAAACTGTAAGCAGATGTGCATGATCCCATAACGCATATTATCCTATCCGAAAAAATTATACATCATGCATAACAATAAAATCGAGATAGCGCTGCATTTGCCTCGCTCTTGTCGAGGAAAAAGGCTTGTGGATCCGAGCGCCTCTGGCACGACGAGCACTGCTCACCTCGCTGCTCTTAGAGTAGCGTACGCCACACTGCTCACCAAGAAAAAGAAGCAGCAAGCTGCGGACATGGGAAGTGCGGTGCATGCTCACCAAGAAAAAGACAATAGATAGGACATATGCGTACAACAAATAAAACTAGCGCACAAGAAATTAGACAAAAAAGCACGGTGTATATATAAAAGTTGCATATATATTTTTCTGATCAAAACAACGTGCATATTTTCGAGAATAGCTTGTATTTTTTCCGACAGTGCACTTACGAAAAATAAAAACAACAAGTAATCACATAGTGAAAAAAGATAATACAACATATTCGGAAAAAAAAAATTATAATCAAATCTCAAACAAATTTTACTATTATTGCACGATTCAGAAAAATTATGATTGTATAACATCAAGAAAATTAGGATTCTTAATTCATATAATTTGGCTTTGATACCAATTGTAAGAAAAATTAATGCCACATGATTACATGAATTTAAGAACACCAAAATAAATAGAGAAATAAGGGATGATCTTACTTGATATAGACATAATTACAACGGAAGCAATTTTTTGGGTCTTCAGGAAAAGTTAGATCTTCCTCTATAACACATTCACTAAAGACTCTACAAGACCTTTTTTTGTGGGCTACAGTCAATTTTGGTTTTTGATTTATATGAGTTAATCTTATGATCCTATTTGAGATGCATATAAGCTCATTTAATTTGATCCACGTGGTTTGGGCTCAAAACACTTAATCTTGATTGGTGTAATTAGTCAAGTGTAGTACCGATTAATGAAGCCCGCGATGGAGAGGGCTCATTTGATCGATTATATATTGAGGCTAGTGTTGGCCTAAGATTTTCAACCTTGGTTTTAATCTCGGTTTTGGTGATAACAAACATGAAACTAATATTTTCATGGAGAAATATTTTCAGGTTCCAAGTTGGTTGACGCACAACGTCCGCGATCGAAAATATCAAAAAATCGATGAATCGGAAGGACGTTGGTCAACGCGCTCGAACTCTTCAGGAAGAATAGAGTTTAGATTTAGGGTGTCTATAATGATTGTATTAATCCTTATAATGATGCAAATATCCCTAGGACATGAACCTAATCTATTATCAAGAGTTCACAAGTCATAAGCAACATTCCTGATGGGATGTTGTAACATTTCCGGAATATCCCAGATGGAATGTTGTAGCATTCCAAAACATCTCGAAATATCCCGGATGGGATGTTGTAACATTCTAAAATAGCTCGAAACATCCCGGATGGATATTTTGAAATAGCCCGGAAAGTACCAGTACTTTTCAGGTCAAATTGTCTAGAATTCCCAAAATGCCCCCAACGACTATTTTGAATTTCTACCCGTTGAGCTTGTTGGAAACTAAGGTCCTACCCTTGGGATCTCTATATAATTAAGACCACAAACTTGCCTTCCAAAGCATCAAATACTCATTGAGACATATGTTGATCATCATTGAGCTTGATTGAGCAATCCTTTGTGTAAACCCTAGCTTGGAGACAAAAACCCTTGATCTTGCCTTCAACCTTCAATTGTTTCATCATTAAGGCATCAAGAAGAGCGAGGACTTCTGAAAGAAATAGTGCCATTGAGCCAGTTACATGTTGATGTGTAGGGAACTATTTTTGGTTAATGATGAGAAAGAAACATGTTGAAAGAAATATGCTGCATCTATATTTCGTATATATTAGATTGTGATGAACCCCTTCAACCCGAGCAATTGATTCCAAGGACATGATGAGATCATGATAGAGAGACATAGGAATACAAATGCCCATGTTCTAAATGTTCCTAGTCGTAGGATCACCAATTAGGGGATTGGTGATTCCGGATAAACTGGTGCACTTGGTACATGCCTTATACGATAAGGGCTAGCTGATCTCATAGTTACCTATGAGCCATCATTTAATGTACAAGTGCAGGTGGTCATTAGGGAATGAGTTCACTGAACGGATTTACATGAGGAACACATAATGGAATCTTTACATGAGTGTCAATAGGATGATCCTTGGGTGATAGTAGGTACGTTCAAGCAGTTCTTGGACCTAAGGTTGTCATGGTTACCTTGTGAGTGTCGACCCATTGCTTTGGACTTATCCTTACGTGGCCTTTCAGTGTCTTGTGCCGGATACCTCTGGGCATGGGAAAGCACCCATGGAGGTATGTGAGCAACCAATATGGAATCTGTTACTCCTAGTAAGAGGAGATAATGTCCTATGTGTCCCTATAAGTGTCGATTCAGGAATCTCTGGCCAGATTAGATATGAATGTCGGAAAAAGGTTTTTTGACATGTCATCATCGAGATGACTACTTGGCAGGCAGAATACATGTGAATTGGTATTGGGGTTTGACACTTTTTCCGTACCCTAGCCGTATTCGGGACATTGTAACTGAGAGACTTAGTTGTATGGTAACTAATTACCGAAGGGCATTCGATCCATGTAGATTGAACCTCACACTATCCAGGTAGTCATGACACGTTGCTAGACATCAATATTGACTTGTGAGTGGAGTCCCTCACGAGTGTATGGTAACTAATTACCGAAGGGCATTCGATCCATGTAGATTGAACCTCACACTATCCAGGCAGTCATGACACGTTGCTAACCTCGTAACGGACCTTATGAGATAAAGTCTGAATGCGACCCTATTTGTCTACTAGCATTGACATGCTGCAACTCGATCACGGATCTCGTTTACGAACATGATAGGAAAGTTATTTCCTATAGGAATGAATGCATGAGGAAGGAGTTCCTCGGTACTCATAATTTGTAGGGCTTTCCTAAAATTGTAGGGATTGGCACATGATAATATTTCATGTAGTTGATTAAATTTAATTATGAATTAAATATTTAATTAACTACTTGACTGGGAATATATTTAATTATGAATTAAATATAAATTGATTTTGAATCAAATATACATGGTGGAAAAATATGTTTTCAACCATGAGCTTAACTGATTAATTGGGAATTAATTTAGTTGGATAAATCCTAATTAATAAGAATTTCATTTATGGAGCCCGGTTCTTGGTGGAAGAGCCACAATGAATTCGATTGTTCACTGCCCTTTTGTTGCAAGGTGCCTGGTGTGGATTATCATTGGAGGACGTGCGTGTGTGCGTCTTGATACGGGAATAGGAGCACCTTATCCAACCGCGGTATAAGGTATACCTTCCCCCTTCTATTTCTAGATTGAATTCCTTAATTGTTCCTAAAGTAGATCGCTATTTTGGGATGTTTTGAATTTTTTAAATTGGTATTTCCACTGCGTTTCTTATTCCCATCCCAATAATGGTATCAGATCAAGATCAACCTTTAACGAAATTTTGAATTTTTTATTTCACGTTTTGGTCATGTTTAAGAACCGTTCGCTCCCTAAACGTCATTCTATCCGAATTTGGTTTTCGGGGGTGTTTGAGTCATTTTCTTGGTTCCACCGTTCATATGATGAATCGAGGTGAAAGCCTACTATCCATATTGATTTTGGACAGAATTTAAAATAAAAAATCCCGTGGGTTCATGGTTGAACAGCCTCGAGAATCGAAAAAATTCAGCATGTGTTGTTTGGACCATTTTGGGAGGAAACGTGATCGAATTTGCATGATTTCGGATTATGTTTTTTCCTTTCTTTTTCATATATGATGTGATGCATGAAAGGATGATTATGGATAAGCCCTATGTGTATGTGATTGTGTGTAAAACGTGGTTGTGATGATTGCTTGTAAATTTATGAAATTTCAGCATTGTAATTTTAAAATAGTGCTTGCGTACCCCTTCCTTCCTCTTGAGAATTCTAATTGTAATTCACTTCTCCCTCTCCTTAAAACTTTCCCCAAGGGTTGTTTGAGGTCTTCTTCTTTTAGTTTTGTAAAATTAGAAGTTTAGGGGCAGCTTCGTGGCGAGCACGCTTGCTGCCCTGTTTTGGTGTGCGGAGAGGAGGTGTTCGGCACCATGTTGATGACGACTAGAACCCCGGGAAGGCACTGATGGAACCGACAACCTACAAGATGATTTTGGGCAGCCCCTTGGCAAGATGAAGACAACCTTGGTTCGCCCGGTGGCTCGGGTGGAACCCTTAGAACATCCATAATCAACCTTATTTACTTTATGCTTTTATTTATTGCTTTTGCTTCAATTGTTGATAGCTTAGATAATTATAATTGCATGAAGAAACCCTCCAATAATATTGAGTCTGAATGGCTAAGATATTAAGAATATCAGTCACACCATCCATCGTTATGAGGGACAATTGTGTCTATTGTCACAACGGGGTTGTTGTGCACACACAAGGGTGGTTGTTTTCTCGCTAGGGCATACGAACGATGGGTCCAACTCAACTAAAGATCCTTGGTTTGTTGTGCACACACAAGGCCTTGGTTGTCCTAGAGGCAAAAATATATGAAAGTCACATAGTGATGTGATCGGTAAAGAGTTACCTACCCATAGACTTATTAGGGTTTGTTGTGTTACATACGAGACCCGAGTAAGAGAAGTGGGGTTCCAATTTTGCCCAAAGGAAGTCTACCAATGAGGGCTTCCCGCTTCTAAACTGGAGGGTTGTCACACCCCAACTGAGGGTAGTTTGATCGGCCAGGGCCTACATCCTTTTCCAAAATACAACTGTCAGTGCAGAAAAGGAAACAACTACTAAGACACTGGACTATGACCCAAGGACGTTGCTACGAGGTATGGAACCACCACCCGCCCTCTAACTGCACCATGCCGACAGGTTACAATCACTGTTCATGCTCTGCAAAAGAAAACAAGGAAACAAACTGTGAGTCCACTTGGGACTCAGTGAGCGGTTCTTGCGAACCTCCACCTAATCCTCAGTTATTCATGCATAACATATAAGGCAACATAATATATATTCAGGGAGGTAAGTTACTTTCTAGTGTGACTACTGACCCTATGGGTCATTTCGTATAAACTATATATGTGAAAACTTGCCATCTCGGCCTATCAAGCCTCCGACATCTGGCCCTTGGGCCTACTTATGGTATAAGAATCCCAGCTACAACCGGCCCTACCATACAAGGTAGAATCACACTGGCCGACCAGCCACATCATATCAAGATGTAAACAAGAAATATCGGGCCATCGACTAGGATGGTCCACTAGTCTCCGGACACTGTCTGGGGTAGGGATAGCTAGTCCCATCCAACTAAGGTCTGACACCTAGCGGGCCTGCTGGTGCATCTCGAGACCCAAACACTGGTTGAGCTAAGCATTGGTCATTTCCGATCTCCACGCTTCTCGGCGGACCATCTCAAGCATATCACACAATCAAATGCCCTAGGGTTTCCTAATATACACTTCGGGCCCTTGCCCGTATCCGGCCCTAATTCGGGCTACAAGCTCAACAAATTAATGTTGCCCTTCCAAATTTGTGCACACCTAATAGTTCTAGGTTTTCCAAAAATGCTTACTAGAAGTCTTAGAAGTTGTGTCATCTCCTAGCTAAGTTTCCATATATGCTAAGCATCTCGCAACGTCCTACATGTTATCTAACGTTATACACTACCTCGGGTGAGGAATTCTATGTACCGACCTTGGAATTCCACCCATGAACATTTTAGGACATCTTGTATGATTTAAAGAAAAACAAGAATAACTTACATCAACTACTATATATACCTACGAGATTCATCAATAATTATTTATACACTGCATTTAGAATTTATCTCAATAAGAAGCAACTTATATAGCATGGTAAGATAACCATAAATTCACAACGCATGAAATACTAAGCATAGTAAAATATTTCATCATTTCAAAAATTAAAGAGGAATGAGCTAAGGATAGTCACTATGCTATCATTCCTATAATTACCTGAAATAATAAATTTACTTGCTATAGTTAGGGTTCTTCCTAGTGTCATCATATCTCTACTGTTTTAACATTCTAACCATGGAAATTTCTATCTAAAGCTCTCCCTCTCCCTCCCCTAGGCTTGGCCGAGCCTTGGGCAAGATGAACCTTGCTCGGCCATGCCTCTTAGGGTAGGAAAGGAAAAGAAGAATTAATCCCCGACCCTAATTCTTTGTCTGCGCTATATCTTAATTTCATATGGACTAGATTGCCCCTTCCCCTACACCTGGCCGAACCTTTCTCATGAAGTTTAGGGTTCATTCGGCCACACCTATGAGTTCTAGGGAAGACAAGCTCCTTAACACGTGAAATCGACGATTAAGAATGCTCTATTGATGAACTTAAGATCATCTAAGGGCTCTACTTCCGTCAAGAGAATTGGGAAAATTTTTGGTATGATCTATCCCCTTTTCCCATGATTCGGAATTGGGAAAACAAAACGATCCGACAAGGATTGATACAAAACCATGAATACACAACTACGGAACCTCGATTCATCGAAAACTCGTGAGAAAACACGATCCTATCACCACTAGGGGTTCGGCTACCTGCCTCCCCCATTACTTCGAATCTTCCGGCGACGGCGTGAAATCCCGGATCGACCAAATCTCCTTTTCCTTGCTTCTTCTCCCCCTCTCCTAAGCGCTGCCTTGTGCGACTCCAAGATGAGTCGCACGGCAGCATGGATGAGGGATTTTAATCCCTTATCTAGCCTTCCATATTGGCCCTAGCTTGACTCTTACTCAAGACTCGACTAAACCCAAGCTCGACTAGGGTTCCAACTCTACCCGCAACACGAGTCGATTTAAACTCGATTAAGGTATAAATGCATAAAAGTAAAGAGTCATTTGCCCAATTAAATTGCATACATCATTAGTCGAGTCATACCATTTTACTCGAGGCGATCCCGAGACTCGACTCAACTACCCCCGGGTCTGGCGCGCTGCACCAAAACATATTTTTTATAGGGAAAAGGTCTAAAATGGTCCCTAAACTTTTTCGGAATTTTCACATTGGTCCCACAATTTTTTTTCAAGTCAATTGGGTCCCTAAAGATTTGTAAACGTCACTTTGGTCTCTGGTCGTGACCCTGCCATTAAAAAAATACGTCACTTTAGTCCCTGGTAATTGGTCACTACCAGGGACCAAACAAATCTTTAGGGACCCAATTGACTCGATAAAAAGTTGTGGGACCAATGTGAAAATCTCGAAAAAGTTTAGGGACCATTTTAGACCTTTTCCTTTTTTTATATTAGGAAATTTTCCCGGGTCTTACAAGGGTATTATGGAACCACGAAAATTAGTGGGAGACATGATTAATTAGAAGACCTCATTGATCATGCATGTGAAATGGTAGCTTATACTTGTCTTTCTTTTTTCTTGTAGCATTTAATCGTTACCATGTCATCTACACTGTCATTATGTAGCATTCTTGATGCTAATAAACTCACTGGAACAAACTACATCGATTGGTTGCGAAATTTGAGGATTATCCTCACCCAAGAGATTCTCTCCTATGCCCTTGATGACCGACCACCGGCTGCGCCTACCCAAAGGGCTACTGAGGAAGTAAGGGCCATTTACAAGAAATGGCAAGATGACAGTACTATTGTTCAGTGCTTTATGCTCACCTCTATGTCCGATGTGTTGCAGCGACAACATGAAAAGATGGACGCTAGGGACATCCTCTCTCACCTCAAGGAGTTGTATGGTGAAGAGAGCTGGACTGCTAGGTTTGAGCTGTCAAAACAAGTCTTCCAGGACAAGATGACGGTAGGGACTCCTGTTGAAACCCATGTCATCAAACTAAACTATTTGATCGAGAGGATAGAGAAATTGGGCCTAAGCATTGATAAGATGCTAAGTCAGGACTTAATACTCCAATCCCTCCCAGTGTCATTTTCATAGTTTATAATCAACTACCACGTGAACAAGATAGATGGCTCGCTTCTCAAGCTCCTTAATATGCTGAAAACTGTTGAGTCCCATCTTCCGATGGAAAAGGACAAAGTCTTGTTAATAGGTAGTGCCCCGAAAAAGGCGAAGAAGCACTCTGTATAGAACAAAACGAAAAATAAAGCTGTGAAACCTAAGAAGGAAATCAAGGAAAAAGAAAAGACTGCTTCTAAAGGCACCTATTTCCATTGTGGTAAAGATGGCCACTGGAAGCGCAACTGCAAGGAGTACATTGCAGAAGTAAGGCAAAAGAGGGCTTTTGAAGCCCCCTCCACAGGTGCATTTATTATTGAAATAAATGTATCGTTACATAATTCTACTACATGGGTATTGAATATCGATTGTGGTTCTCACATTTGTAACTCGTTGCGGGGGTTGAGAATAAGTAGAATGCTGAACAAGGGCAACTACGACCTCCGGGTAGGCAACGACGTAAGAGTTGCAGCTTTAGCCATAGGAACTGTAAGACCTGGAATTTTTCTAATAAAAATCTATTTGGTGCAGCGCATCGGACCAAGGGTTAGTCGGGTCGAGCCTCGGAAATTGCCTCGAGTAGAAGGTATAACTCGACCTATGCAATTTATTTGGTTAAATGGACATTTCCTTTTATGCATTAGATGTCTTATTAAAGTCGAGTTCGACTTGTGTATGCGGATCGAATCGGAGTCTGAATAGGACTCGGATTGAGTCGAGGAAGGGCTAAGTCATGATGAAGGGCATAGAGGTCTTTTGTAGATAAGGGAATAAAACCCCTCATCTATAGCCATGCGGCTCATCTTGGAGCCACACGCAGCCCGAGCAAGAGAGGGAGAAGGGAGATATTGGGTTGGCGCCAAAAATCATGTCGCCATCGAAAGGATCGAGATCGCCAACGTCCAATTTTTTTCTTCTGTAATCAAGGTGAGTGGTTGTTTTTCGTTGATTGGGGGAGGCGGGTAGCCGAACCCCTAGGACTGCTAGGTGACGATTTTCTCACGAGTTTTCGTCGATTCATGGTACCTTGACCTTCTTACCACTATTTTAATTGTTATTACATCGGATCTCCATAGTTTTTTTCTAGATTCTTGATGTTTTAGGGGCTGCCGAGTCAAGATAAAAGGGGTAAGGTCATGCCATAATTTTCCACAATTCCCTTGACGGATGTAAATCCCCTTTGAACGATCTTAAATCCATATCGAGTGGATTTATAAATTACTTACTGAAAATGATAATTGAAACTCCTCCTCTGAAGCCTAGTAGGCTCGGCCAAGCAAAGGGCAAACACCATGTTCATGGTTTGGCCAAGCAAGGGGTGTGCGGCTTGATCAATGTCTTGATTAGGATAGATTGGAAACAAGATATTAGGGTTTGGGGTTAGTCCTTCCCCCTTGTTCCTATCCTTGAAGGCTCAGCCGAGCAAGGATGGGGGAAATGGTGACCTCTAGAAACTAAAGTTCTTGTTTAGGAATACTCAAAACAATAGGAAATGAAGGTTGCCTAGATTGGCAAGTAGAATTAAGAAGAGAATTAGGAAAGACATCAATTAAGGAAAACTACCACCTTAGTGCATGTATGTACGCATACACTTAGCGACATTAGAAGGTAGCAATTACTTCCAAGATTTTTTCCTTATCAATTACTAATATTAGTAATGAATTGTCATGATAAAATTAATGTTACCTTTCTGGAATTTTATGATTAAATGCAGAATTTAATTATTTACTTGTTGCAATCATGTGGTTACTCATGGTAATAGTGGTAGGTTAACTTCCTTATAACCTAAGGGTCGTGACACATATATACTTGAACATTCTACACTTATGACATGTAGCTCACACTAGTAAAAGTAGAAATTGACGCTAGATAACTAGTAGGAAACTCTAAATATGTATTACTAATGGAAACTCGAATGTAGATGAGCTAGGTTACACACTCAAGGAACCACCAGTGTGTAGTGGTGTGCGGATGGTGAGGCCCGAAATAAAAGGGCTCAACATGGGTGGACGCCCGGGATTTTATATAAGGAAACTCTAGACACTTTGCTTGTGTGATGTGATTGTAATGGTCTGCCGAGAAGCATGGATAGTCGAAATGACTAATGCTTGATCCGGCCAGTGATTTGGGTCTTAAGGATGCACCAGCGGGCCCGCTAGGTGTCAGACCCTAGTTGGGTGGGACTAGCTATCCCTAACCCGGTAGGTGTCCGGAGACTAGCAGACCATCCTAGTCGACGGCCCGGAGATTGCCTTGATTCACTTATGTGTTATGTGGGCTCAACGGCCAGTATGTTATTATCTTTGTGTGGTAGGGCTGGTTATAGCCGAACCACTAGATCATGAGCAGGCCCTAAGGGCCAGGTGCCATTTGGCTTAGTTGGGCTATTATAGCCGGTTGTATGTATGTATGTATGGTCTGTACAGAACGACCCTTGAGGTCGGTTGTCATATCAAAAGCAAATCAAATCCCCTAACTTTATATTATGCTGCCATATATATATGTGTGTGATTATTGGGGATTTACGTGGAGGTTCTGAAGAATCGCTCACTGAGTCCCATGTGGACTCACGGTTTATTTTTCTTATTTTGCAGAGCCCGATCAGTGAGATGAGGCTTGGAGTCATGGAGCAGCTGGGGGGCAGGCAGTGGCGTCGATCTCGTAACAACGTCCAGTAGTCATAGTCTAGATATCTAGGATTGTTGTTTTCATACACTAAGAGTTGTTGTTTTAAAAGCATGTATTCGACTTTGATCTCGGGTTGTTTCATATTGTGCTGATGTTGGCAACTTTTCCTTTTTATAAAAATTGTGGACTTTCTTAAAATTCAAATAAAGCTGCATCGTTGTTTCTATTTATGTGTTACCGATTTCTCGTTAGTCAGTGTATGTAGTAGGCTTCAAGGTAGGACATAGACCCTAGCCCATCACACGACCCTGAGTTAGGGTGTGATAGGAATCTATTATTTATGTATGCCTTTTGGCAAAACCATTGAATTAAATAATTGTTATTATGTTCTAATTTTAATAAAGAATATTATTTATGTTCCCTTCTTACTTGAACAAGGTTATGAAATATCTTTAAAGGACAATTGTTGCCACACATATCATTATGATGAGTTATATGGAACTGGACGCATTTCGAATGGTTTAATGGTCTTAGATGTAACTGATAATATTTTTCATGTTGAAACGTACAAAAGAAAAAGAGATAATTTGAACCTTACCTATCTAGCATTTGAGACTCGGTCATATTAATGAGAATCGAATCAACAAGTTGTATAAAGATGGGTTATTTGACCCATACGATTTTGAATCGATGTCAACTTGTGAATCCTGTCTCAAGGAAAAAATGATCAAGTCCCCCTTCACTGGAAATAGTGAGAGGGCCGCTAAGTTGTTAGATTTGGTTCACACAGATGTGTGCGGACCGATGACAACTCAAGCCACAGGTAGGTATTCCTACTTCATCAAGTCTATAGATGATGCATCGAGGTTTGGATATGTCTACTTGTTGAGACGTCAGTCCAATGCTTTTGAAAGGTTCAAAGACTATAGGGCTGAGGTTGAGAAACAAGTAGGGAGAAGTATTTGTTAGCTGAAGGGTTCCTCCTTCATGCTTTATTCTGCTCATAATTATTTTGATGATAACAAACCTATCTAACAAGTGCTTGAAGTATGAAAATTGTAGGATCGATGAAAGATAAGTCAAGCCTTACGTCTCTCGATCAATCTCCAAAACAAATCAATGCGTGCTTTAAAAATGCTTTGGATAGCATGGAGAATCCTTTAAACTTAAAGCACGTTGAAGAACGAAGCCGAAAAACCAAGCGTAAAATGAGAAAGCCAAGATAAAATTTTCCAGCTCTGGTTCGGTCGACCATCCGGTCGACCGAATGGTGTTAAGAAGTGGCAGCAGCCAATTCGATCGACCGGTCGGTCGACCGAAAGATGCGCAAAAGAGGCAGTAGCTGTAGAAGGCTGCGTCGGTCGACCAGTCGGTCCATCGATCGAAGCCAAAATATGGCAAAATGCTCATCGGTCGACCGGATGGCAAAGCGCGAGTCACAGATCTTGGCATCACTAATTCGGTCGACCGAATTCGGGATCGCCGAATCTCGCGATAGTCGATCAACCCGTTGGTCGACCGAATGGCGTGTAATAGATGGCTTCGGTCGACCAGATTGGAGATCAACAGTTTTGCGTCAATCGGTCGACCGATCAGTGTAAAAATCTCCCAATAAGCCAGCGGTCGATCAGTCGATCAACCGACGATCGACCGGACCTGCGATCGGGCGCCTATAACGGTAAAATTTATGCCCGTTGACTCCCTATTCCAGCTGAGGATTATAAATACCTCATCTAACATCTTTAACTCTCTCTCCCTGATCCTTACAGATTTAATTGAGCAATTTAAGAAGGGAATTAAGCCTTCCAAAAGATTTTTTGCTTGCGCTCAGTTCTTCCGCCTACATCTTCTTCAAGTGCACACTCTTCCTCAACTCGGGCTTCAACTCGAGCTCTACAACTTAGCAAGTTAGAGGCTTTGAAGGCTTGGAAAAGTGCATTGATTATTGGTTACATTTCTAAGCTCTTTTCATTGTAATTTTTAACTGTTATTTGAACCTGTTGTTTTTGGAATTGAGTTTGTATAAACCCAGGTTGCTAGGTTTGATTTTGTTGGTGGTTGCCTTTGTGATTGAGGTTTAATTCCACCGTTGTAAACCGTTGTAAAACATCACTTGCTAGGATTAAGTGAGTTGTCCCTTAGGGTTGAGGTGGAAGAGTGCTCTTGGTAAGAAGGCGGAGACGTCCGAGTGTGGAAGTGCCTTAGGTCGAGAGTGTGACTCTTCGAGTCAAAGTTCTCTGTGTATGGGAAACTAATTAATCTAGTAAAACTTAGTTTGGAAATCCTAAGCGGGGTGCTTAGGTAGTGGAGTAAGCATTGAGGCCGAACCACTAAAAATTCTCATGTTTGCATTGATAACTTGTGTGTATTTATTGCTTTATCATTTATCGCTTCCGCATCTAATCATTCAATCGTAAATTGCCTAAACAATCTATGTAAATGATTAAAACTGAATTTAGGTTAATTAATTTAGTAAACACACTATTCACCCCCCTCTAGTGTTGCCATTTCACCTACATTTGGTATTAGAGCAGGTCTATAGCTTGAGATTTCACCATCTCTTCTACACCTTGTCTCAATCCGAGAATGGCACTAAAGTGTGTAGCGTCTATACCACCTAGGTTCAATGAAACTAACTTTGGACTTTGGAAGAGTAGAATGTATACTTTCCTAAAGACTCAAGGTTTAGGTGTCTTTAACATGGTAAAAATCAAATATATTGAACCTAAGGAAAACATGAATGCATGGACCCAAGAACAAATTAATATGTTTGAATTAAATGCTAAAGCAACAAATTGCATATATTGTTCTTTGGAAAATAATATATTTGAAAAGATCATGCATTGTACTTCCGCATTCGATATTTGGGCTTGCTTAAATGTCCTATATGATTATGTTAAAACCGATGAGTTAGAAACTTTTAATGAAGGTAGTGATGACAATGGTCATCCTTCCAATGCTAACATGGTTTTTGAAGCTCAAAGTGTCTCCAGTCATCATTCTGAAGAGAAAGGTGTTTTGCCATGTATGCCAAGAGAAAGGGCATGTAAGGAAGAATTGCCATTCCATGAAGAACAAGGCAAAGAAGAGGTCAAACGCTTCCACATCATCATCTTACTCAAGTGAAGCATCCTCTTACCATGACGATGAAGCCATCTCAAAAGAATGCCTCATGAATGATAACAATGAGGTACACTCCTCTCCTTCTAGTAATGTTAATAATAATGATAGTATTAACTCATCTAGTTCTCATGATTTTGATGAATTGATGGATGAGTATAAAATCATGTATGCCTTGATGGTTAAAAAAGATAAAGAGAACAAAAATTTGAAGAAAGAAAACTTAAATCTTAGCTCTCAATTACATGATGTAAAATTAGAAAATGAGAAGCTAAAAATTAGTGTCTCCAATCCATGCCATGATACCTTAAGTGTTGACACTAAGGATTTAAAAACAAAAAAAGACATTTTAAAGAATGAAAATAGCATGTTGAAAACTCAATTGCATGCTATTCAAAAAATCCATGAACGACTTGAAGAATGAGGTTGTTTCTCTAAATAAGAAAATTAATAATCTACCTAGTAGTTCATCTTCTAAGAATTTTATAAATCCAGATGTTTCTTTCAAGAATGGTTATGCTCATCATGCTTCTTATATCAAGCATTCTAACATCAAACCTCATGTTCAAAAGAAAATTATTTCCTTCAAGAATGCTCATACTCATCATGTTTCACATGACAACCATTCTAAAAATAAATCTCATGTCCATTACAAAAACAAAAAGAATTGAAATTTATTGGACATTGCTTTTGTTGTGGTATTTTTGGTCATGCTATTTATGATTGTGCATTCAAGAAAAATCCATGTGTAGTTAAGACACTTTGGATTCCTAGGTCAACTCACCCCCAAGGACCCAAAGTCATTTGGGTACCAAAAGTCTCATCTTCTCTTGTAAAGGGAGCTACCACACAAGGGTAGAGAGAAGTAAAGAGTTGAAGTTGACCATGGACTTGAATGATGAATCATCCCTTGGTTGCAACTTCAAGCTACCTTGATGCCTTAGGTAAAGTTGACATCAAAACTATTCTGCTATCATCTTCTAACTTGCATTGTTTTATCTTAGTTAAAGATTATGATACTATGCTTAATTCTAGTTGATCTTCGTGCTCTCAATTCGTTTCATGAAATTATTTTTTATTTTGATTTCCCGGTCTCTTCGGAGACCTATGTAGCCTAAAATGGGCTCATGCGACCTTGCGGTTTTAATTCGCAAGCTCATTGTGGTCTTTCGGTTTTCTACCAATAGGAAGGATTAGAGATCTTATGTTTCAAAATTTCATATGTTGAGATCTCTTGATTCGTTGGGGTTTCATGACGATTCTACTTAAAATGAATTTTTAACTATCTAGATTAGGTTGAAATTCTCAAATGAATTTTTTTTTTTCACCTTGCTATTTAGTATGATAACTTGCTAGTAGATATGGTTTGATTACTATTAATGAAGTATACTTGCAAGTTATTATAAATGGAAGGCTACTATGAAGAAAATGAAAAAGAAAATGAAAAGTTTGGAAAATTCTCAAGAATGACGTATGAATTTAATTTTGCAAAAATATTTGTATAATAATTGATTATTTATGCTTAATGATGTCTCCATACTCATGATTGTCTTTGCATGATAAATATATGAAAGTTCATGAGTAGGTAAAACTTTGATAACTTAGGCAATTTCATGATATCTTGATTGGATGAAATTTGCTCTAGGTTAGAATTCTCATTAGAGGCCTCATTTTTTTTAATGGTTGGCAAACATGTTTAAAATACACATATCATATGAATCTAGATAGTTAAACTTGAAAATTCATGTCTAGATAACCAATGCGATAATTAGATTACTCTATGAAACTCAAAATTGAAAATGCTTGACCTAAGTCAACAATTTGACTTAGAAATCTCTGTTTAAGTTCAAATTTTCACAAACATATTTAGATTCACTCATGTTAAATGTCCAAGTGCCTAAGCTAGAGAAAACATGAGTAGATAACTAAATTTGATACTTAACACTTTTATGATTTCAAGGATACTTTAAATGAAACCGTGCTAAGGTCATATCTCGATTAAACGACATTAGTTTCACTCCAAACTAGACAAACAAGTCTTAAATGGTTATATCTTGATATCTAGAAAGTTTGAACAAAATCTGAAACTAGTGGATAAATGACTTATATTTACAAGAATGCCACTGAGATCTTGTAGAATTTCTAGGAAATTGTAGAGATATCCTCTTTGAGTGATTCTTGGTTTTTTGGAATTCTCATAAAGTCTAATTCATGTAAAAAAAAATCATAAAATTTGAACGCTCACATCCTCTCAAAAAATATTTTTTTGAGGCAAAAAAACAAAGGGCAGATCGAGCGGTCGATCGGCCTGCGACCGCCCGATCGATCGACGAGCGGAAATTGATCTGGATCGCCCATTTCCTTGGCCAGATTCAATCCTAGCCGTTCAAACTTTTTGTTTAAGCCCGAAACTAGGGCTTCCTTGCCCATTCGACCGATTGCCCCATTCCAAGACCTCTCCTCTCCTCTTCTAGGGTTCTACCTCCTCTCCAAGACTCCTCTTCAAGGTAAAAAATCTTTCTTCATCCATCATTCATGAGGCTATTCTCAAAAACATGATTTCTTCATCTCTTACTCTCTCATTGTGTCTTGATTCATTCATGAAAATATGATTCATGCTTATTTTTCTTGAACTAAGACTTCTCCTTAGCACGTTTACTTCAAAAACGAGTTTTTGTCTCTTAACAAAAATCAAATATCCCATGTCTTCTTCAAATGATTCATCATTTACCTTTTAAAGAATTTTACTTTAGTAAAAAATTATTAATCAAGAAATCTCTTGTTTTCTTTCATAAGTTTTTTTTTAACTTTAACTTTGGCTTTCCTAAAAGAATTTTATTTTGGTCAAAAACGAAAAATGGTTCTTATTCTTCTTGAGCCAAAACATTTTTTTTATCTTTTCATTTATGGATCATATTGTTTAATCTTACCTTTTATTCTATTTTTATTTATCTTGAAATTTAATGAGAAAATCTTTTTGTTCTTGTATGAATCTATGCCAATCTTTAAACTTTTTGCTTTCTTTTATTTGCATTAAAAGCATGCATCTCTCATTTAAAAACTAATCATCTTCATCATACTTATAATTATCTTGCAGAATGGCACCCAAGACTAAACTCCCAACCTTACCTGAAAACCTATTGACTTCCTTAGGCAAGAAACAAGCTTCTAAGTTTGTAGATAGAGCCATCCTGCAAACACGTCCTGTCAATCTAGGAGATTTAGAACAATTCGATATTAGAGGCAAAGTAGTTAGCATGGGATGGGTAGAGTTTCTAGAAAAATAAGTACCTGCATGCCCCATCCTGATAAAAGCCTTTTTCTCCAACCTGGTGATAGAAAAGGCAAGGTATGGTGATGACGTAATTCTTCGGTCTGAAATCCTAGAAAAATCCATAGTAATTACCAAATCCCACATTAGAGATGAATTTGCGTTTCCTCTAGTAGGGAGATCAATTTATAAGATGTCCACACACCGTTTTCATGAGGAGTTTCCTCCTCATGAAATTGTGTAAACTATCTATCCTGAGGATTATCAGGGAATGAACCCCACCCAAAGCATCAAACTGTCAATCACTGCCAGGATCATGCATCTCATCATTTCGTATAATATCTTTCCTAGAGCAGGTCACTATGATGAGGTCACCTCTATGAGTTCTAGGGTTCTTTTCTTTGCTATGTCTAGCACTCCTATAGATGTTCCTAACCTCATGCTTAGGTATATAGCTGAAGTCCATACCTCCAAAAAACAAGCCCTACCATATGCCTCAGTGATTTCTCACTTCATATATGAAGTTGGGGTAAATAGATCTAGATTTGAAATAGAGCCCATTCCTAGAGCCATAGATTCTTCCTCTCTCAGCCGCATGAAGATTCTTGAAAATCAGCGCGGTAAAAGAACACGAGGAGATCCTATGGAACAACCTAAGCATGACACAGAGATGGAGGAAGACGAAGCTGGTGGAGGTTCATCATCTGGCACTTCCCTAACGCGCCTAAGTGATCTGGAGGATCGCTTTGCTTAGTTTCACATCGGTCAGATGAAATAGAACAAAAGCACATCAGAACGCATGGACGAGTACAGTCATCAGATGGATGAGTATGGTATCATGATTGGTGACCATGGGTGGCACATCGACGAGTATGGTCAACGTGTTGACCAGTATGGTCAACGTGTTGACCAGTATGGTAAGCAAATAGATGAGTACGGTCGTCGAGTTGATGAAATGTATGGAAGAGTGGATGAGATATGACAATATTATCAGTCGCACCTACCATCTCCTCCACCACCTGAGGACGAGTAGTCCTCTTTGATGTATTGATGTTATTCATCCGATGAACATGTATTTCACACTTAACTTTAATATGTATTTGGTTGACTATGCTAAGTGATGATTAGTAATGTAAGTGTTATTTTCTTGATGGATGACATGTATGCTTGCTATGTTTGATTTTTTTTTTTTTTTTTATGGATGACAAAAGGGGGAGAATTAGAATATATATGCATATCGATAGGGGAGCACTAAATGAATACTCCATTTCATTATCCATATAGAAAGTGGGAGAATTAAAAAAAAAAAATGCATATAAATAGGGGGAGCTCTAATTGAATACTTCATTTCCTTGATGCTTCCATGTATCCATTTAACAAGTCATGCTTCATAATATTTTATCGGATACATTACTTTATCTTGATATTTATCGTCAATGGTTTGTCATCATCAAAAAGGGAGAGATTGTTAGCTGAAGGGTTCCTCCTTCATGCTTTATTCTCCTCATGATTATTTTGATGATAACAAACCTATTTAACAAGTGCTTGAAGTATGAAAATTGTAGGATAGATGAAAGATACGTCAAGCCTTACATCTCTCGATCAATCTCCAAAATAGATCAATGTGTGCATCAAAAATGCTTTGAATAGCATGGAGAATCCTTTAAAGTTAAAGCACGCTGAAGAACGAAGCCGAAAAACCAAGCACGAAATGAGAAAGCCAAGATAAAATTTTCCAGCTCTGGTTCAGTCGACCGAACGGTCGACTGAATGGTGTTAAGAAGTGGCATCAGCCAATTCAGTCAATCGGTCAGTCGATCGAATGATGCGCAAAATAGGCAGTAGCCGCAGAAGGCTGCGTCGGTCGACCGACCGAAGCCAAAATAATGCAGAACGTTCATCGGTCGACCGGATGGCAAAGAACGATTTGCAGATCTTGGCATCATCGATTCGGTCGACTGATTGGTCGACCGGATTCGGGATCGCCGAATCTCGTGACTGTCGGTTCGACCCGTCGGTCGACCGAATAGCGTGTAATAGCTAGCTTCGATCGACCGATTGGTCGATCGGATTGGACATCGATAGTTTTGCATCAACTTGTCGACCCGTCGGTCAACCAATAACTGTAAAAATCTCTCAGTAAGCCAGCGGTCGATCGGTCGGTCGATCAACGATCGACCGAACCTTTGACCGGACGGCTGTAACGGTAAAATTTATGCTTGTTGATGCCCTATTTCCGCTGAGGATTATAAATACCTCATCTAACATCTTTAACACTCTCTCCCTGATCCTTACAGATTTAATTGAGCAATTTAAGAAGGAAATTAAGCCTTCCAAAAGATTTTTTGCTTGCGCTCAGTTCTTCCGCCGACATCTTCTTCAAGCGCACTCTCTTCCTCAACTCGGGCTTCAACTCGAGCTCTACGACTTAGCGAGTTGGAGGCTTTGAAGGCTTGGAAAAGAGCATTGATTCTTGGTTTTATTTCTAAGCTTTTTTCATTGTAATTTTTACCTGTTATTTGAACCTATTGTTTTTGGAATTGAGTTTGTATAAACCTAGGTTGCTAGATTTGATTTGGTTGGTGGTTGCCTTTGTGACTGAGATTTAATTCCACCGTTGTAAACCATTGTAAAGCATCACTTGCTTGGATTAAGTGAGTTGTCCCTTAGGGTTGAGGTGGAAGAGTGCTATCGGTAAGAAGACGAAGACTTCCGGTGTGGAAGTGCCTTAGGTCGAGAGTGCGACTCTTCGAGTCAAAGTCCTCTATGTATGGGAAACTAATTAATCTAGTAAAACTTAGTTTGGAAATCCTAAGCGGGGTGCTTAGGTAGTGGAGTAGGCATTGTTGCCGAACCACTAAAAATTCTCGTGTTTGCATTGATAACTTGTGTGTATTTATTGCTTTATCATTTATCGCTTCTGCATCTAATCATTCAATCGTAAATTGCCTAAACAATCTAAGTAAATGATTAAAATTGAATTTAGGTTAATTAATTTAGTAAACACATTATTAACCCCCGTCTAGTGTTGCCATTTCACCTACAGTATTAAAACCCTTCGATCGGATCGAGATGGTGAATACTTATCCAGTGAGTTCCTAAGTTATCTCATGGATAATGGGATTGTCTTTGAATGGACACCTCCTAGCACACCACAACATAATGGAGTGTTTGAAAGGAGGAATCACACATTGCTATATATGATGTGGTCCATGCTTTGCTTTACTAATCTCCCGATTTCTTTTTGGGGATATGCGCTAGAAATGACTATCTACCTTCTTAATAAGGTTCCCACAAAATTTGTCTCTAGTACACCATATGAGGTATGGAGTGGCAAGAAACCAAGTCTGAGGCATCTTAGGATTTGGGGTTGTCCTGCGTACGTAAAAAAGTTGGAGTCAGATAAACTTTATTCTAAATCAACCAGGTGTAGGTTTGTGGAATACCCTAAAGAGAGTTTAGGGTATTACTTCTACTCACCAACTGAACAAAAGGTGTTTGTGAGTAGGCATGCCACTTTCTTAGAAAAAGAGTTTATCGAGGAAAGTGGGAGTGGAAGAAATATTGAACTTGATGAAGATCAATAACCACAGACCGAATTGCAACAGCTGGTGGATAGTCCTCAAGTTGAACCAGTCACAGAATCACTACCTCCCAACACTCTTCGTAGATCAGGGAGATTGCACCGACAACCTGAGAGATTATTCCTAACCATTGAAAATGACCAGGAAGACGTTGATCTGCAATCCTATGATCAAGCAATCAAAGATGTTGATTATAAACAATGGCAGGAAGCAATGAAATCTGAAATGGACTCGATGTTCACCAACCAAGTTTGGACTTTGGTTGACTTACCTGAAGGAGTTACTCCTATAGGGTGTAAGTGGATCTTTAAGAGAAAGATTGGAGCTAATGACCAGGTGGAGACCTATAAGGTCGGGCTAGTAGCAAAAGGTTTCACTCAGAGGCAAGGTGTTGACTATGATGAAATTTTTTCTCCTGTAGCCATGCTCAAGTCCATTAGGATAATGCTAGCCATTGCTGCATATTATGACTATGAGATCTGGCAAATGGATATCAAGACTGCATTCCTTAATGGTGAACTTGAGGAAAAGGTCTATATGACCCAGCCAGAAGGATTCGTGTCCTCGGTAGGACCGGAGAAGGTATGCAAATTGCAAAGGTCCATTTATAGACTCAAGCAAGCTTCGAGGAGTTGGAACATCCGTTTTAATGAGACAGTCAAAGAGTTTGGCTTTATAAAAAATGTAGACGATCATTGTGTCTACAAAAGGGCTATATAGATGACATACTGCTCATAGAGAATGATGTTCCTCTGCTCCAGTCAGTGAAAGCATGGTTATCCAAAAACATCTCCATGAAAGACTTGGGTGAAGCATTTTATGTACTCGGCATTAAGATCTATAAGGATAGGTCTAGAAGGATGCTTTGTTTGTCCTAGTCTCGGTATATTGATACTGTGTTAAAAGGTTTAGCATGGAAGACAGTAAAAGAGGTTACTTGCCTATGTACTCGACATTAAGATCTATAAGGATAGGTCTAGAAGGGTGCTTTCTAAGAAGATGTCTCTTAAGACACCTGAGGGGAGAAAAAGGATGAGCGAGATCCCTTATGTTTCGATAGTAGGATCCATCATTTATGCAATGCTTTATACTCGGCCTGATGTCGCTTATGCCCTAGGGGTAACTAGCAAATTTCAGGCGGATCCTGGGGAGGAACATTGTAAAGCTGTAAAGAACATTCTTAAGTACTCAAGAATGACTAAAGATATTCTCCCGAGTTATAGTGGGTTGGATTTTAAACTGGAGGGCTATATAGATTCTAACTTCCAATTGGACCCGGATGACGGTAAATCCATTTATGGGAATGTATTTACGCTAAATGGTGGCACAATAAGCTGGAAAAGTTCCAAGCAAGGTACTGTGGCCGACTCGGTGACAGAAGCTGTGCACATCGCTACAAGCGAAGCCGCCATGGAAGGAATGTGGATAAAGAAGTTCATCTCTGAGCTTGGTGTTGTTCCTGAGGTTGCCAATCCAGTCCTTATTTATTGTGATAACACTGGGGATGTTGCTCAAGCAAAGAAACCTAGATCGCCATTACCACACCAGCAGTTCGATCGCCACTTTAGTTGTATGGGTATTAAATACCGCAATGATTGGCTACAAGTGCAAGTGGGAGATCGAAAGAAATAGTGCAATTGAGCCAATCACATGTTGATGTGTAGGAAACTATTTTTGGTTAATGAATAGTATGAGGTAACTTTTCATCATATACTGTATATATATTTTGTATATATTAGATTGTGATGAACCCCATGATCCCGGCCAATTGATTACAAGGCCATTATGAGATCATGCCAGTGAGACTTAGGAATCCAGATGCCCTGGCCTGTTCTAAATGTTCCTAGTCGTAGGATCACCAATTAGGGAATTGGTGATTCTGGATAGATAGGTATACATGGTACATGCCTTATACGATAAGGGGTAAGTGATCTCACAGTTACCTATGAGCCGTCATTTAATGTACAAGTGCAGTTGCTCTTTAGGGAATGAGTTCACTGGACGGACCTACACGAGGAACACATAATGGAATCCTTACATGAGTGTCAATAGGATGTTCCTCGGGTGATAGTAGGTGCAAGCAATCATTGGATCCGAGGTTACCATGGTTACCTTGTGAGTGTCAACCCATTGCTTTGGACTTATCCTTATGTGGCCTTCAGTGTCATGTGCTGGATACCTTTAGGCATGGGAAAGCACCCATGTCGGTTTGTGAGCAACCAATATGGAATCAGTTACTCCTAGTTAGAGGAGATAATGTCCTATGTGTCCCTGCAAGTATCGACTCAGGAATCTCTGGCCATAGTAGATATGAATGTCGAAAAAAGATTTTCTAAGATGTCATTGTCGAGACGACGACTTGGCAGACAGAATACATATGAATCGATATTAGGGTTTGACACTTTTTTCGTGTCCTGGTTGTATTCAGAACATTGTAACTGAGGGACATAGTTGCACGGTAACTAATCACCGAAGGGCGTTCGATCCCTATAGATTGAACCTCACACTATCCGGGTAGTCATGACACGTTGCTAGACCTCAATCTTGACTTGTGGGTAGAGTCTCTCACGACCACACTAAAGGGATTTAGTGGTGGCTCGTAAGATTTGAATAGAAGTCATTCTATCGGATCCGAATCTCCGTTATGCACAACTCACTACTGGTTTAGTGTGGGGCCCAATGGGTCACACACAACAGGCTAACCTCATAAGAGACCTTATGAGATAAAGTACGTCTGAATGCGGCCCTATATGTCTACTAGCATGGACATGCTACAACTCGATCACGGATCTCATTTACGAACATGATAAGAAAGTTGTTTCCTATATGAATGAATGCGTGAGGAAGGAGTTCCTCGATAACTCTAATTTGTAGGGCATCCCTAAAATTTTAGGGATTGACACATGATAATATTTCATATAGTTGATTAAATTTAATTATAAATTAAATATTTAATTAATCACTTGATCGAGAATATATTTAATTATGAATTAAATATAATTTGATTTTGAATCAAATATACATGGTGGGCAAATTAGTTTTCAACCATGAGCCTAACCGATTAATTGTGAATTAATTTATTTGGACAAATCCTAATTAATAAGAATTTAATTTATAAAGATAAATCAATAAATTAATAGATATATGGTTTATGAGGAGAAATCATAATTCTATTTATTAATAATAGGGGTGAGCATGTCCCGGTTAACCGGTCCATTAGTAATTTTATTAACCAATCCATTAACTTTGGTTTTTGAAAATAATTAACCGTAAACCGGTCCCTTAACTTCGGTTAACCGTCATTTAGGTTTCGATTTTTTTGGTTTGGTTAACCGGAAATTTTCGATTAACCAATAAAAAAATTTAACCTACAAACATAACATTATACAAATCTCATATGGAGAAAAATCGAAACAAATACTGAATCCTCATTGGGAAAAAAAAGTGAAACTACTTGAGCCAAGATAATGTGATGCAAAAATTAATAATTTTTTATTTTTTATTTTTTAATTTTAATCATTTTAATAATTTTATAAGTTTTTATTATTTTGGTAATTTTTTTATAATTTTGGTATTTTTTTTAAGTTTTTATAATTTATAAATCATTATTATTATTATTATTATTATTATTATTATTTTATGTATATATATATATATATATATATATATATATATATATATATAACTAAAAATTAATAAATTATATTGAACTAGTCGGTTAACCGAAACCGGTGGACTTTTTAGATTGTGGACCGAAACCGAAATCGAAAACTGGTTTTTTCAAAAACATATACCGAAATCGAAAAAACCGGTTTGGTTAATCGCAAAAACCGGTTCGGCTTCGGACCGATTTTCTGGTTAACCGAAAAACTATTTTTTTTGCTCACCCCTAATTAATAAGAAATTGAATTATTTAGATAAACATATTTCCTATTATTTAGGAAATTCGTTTATTTAGATAATTGTCATTCTTATTTATAGGCTCTTAATTTACGTAGATAAATTAAAGTTTATATTTTATTGGATGTAATTAATTTTGAATTCATTAGGAAGCCATTAAAATATAGATTATGTTTGGAGGCAAACCCCAAAATTCAAAATGCCGGGAAGAGAGTTTTTAGGGGGGCGAGTTTACCTTTGTGGATGAACACCCCATAGGTAGGGGGGGAGGGTTGGTGAATTAGTTCTTCCTCCTCCTCCCCATTGGTGGCCGACCATCTACTTACTCCTTCCCGATCTTTTACGAAGCCAAATTGGAGGTGTCTTCTACTTGGGTGTGCCGCCTACTTCATCACTTAGAGGAGTCCGAAAAAGGACAACGAGGTATTCTTTGATCTACCTCCTCGTTCCGTTGTTTTCTCGTCTCTTCTTCCACTATTTTGGAGCCCGTTCTTGGTGGAAGGGCCGGCCTAGCTCTTGAGGTTTTAGGGTTTGAGAAAGCGTCTCCGTTGAGCCACGACGAGTCCGGTTGTTCGCTGCCCTTTTGTTGGGAGGCACCTATTGTGGACTATCATTGGAGGACGTGCGTGTGTACATCTTGATACGGGAATAGAAGCACCCTATCCAACCACGGTATAAGGTATACCTTTTCCCTTCTACTCGTAGATTGAATTCCTTAATTGTTGCTAAAATAGATTGTTATTTTTGGATGTTTTGAATTTTTTAAATCACTATTCACTATAAAAAAAAACAAAAATTTATGGTAAAATTTTGGAATGACCAACAATAATTGACCACAAAAGGTGTAATCTGCGACGAAATTTATGGCAAAACTATTTTTGTGGTTAAAAGTATAAGTTCGAACAATTTGCAATAAATTTTCTAATTTTGCCACTATGTTTGCCACTAATAATTGAGTCAATGTTCAAAATTTATAGTTTTTTAAATGTATGACAATGGGTTTTGCCACTAATTCAAAATATTCTACCATGGCAAGTGTTTGCGATAAAATTTTTGCCACAAGTTTGTAATGATATTCTGTGACAAGCGTTTGCGATAATATTTTTGCCACAACTTTGTCACGATATTCTATGTCAATTATTTGCGACAACATATTTGTCATAGATATAAAACTATTTATTGTGGCAAATTGTTGTGCCATAAATGATAAAATAATTAAAAAAATAAAAAGGGCAAAATTTTAGGCGAGTATATATATAAATATTAACTACATACTTAACTAACAAATATAAAAATATTTTTCTTATATTTTTATATAAATATAAGAAACAAATATAATAAGATAAATGTATTTTCCAATAATTTTTTTTATAATAACAAATATAATATAAAAAATATTAATTTTAATAATATCAATAAAATTACCCATTCCCTCATCCCCAAAACATTAACTATATATCTTACGGCGTGAGATATAAAATATTATCCATTTCCTAAAAGATTAACTATAAAAACATCAAAAAAAAATATTAACTATATACTTCAAATCCTAAAGTATTAACCCTAAAGTATTAACGTCTATCTTATATCTTATTATTTACTATTACCTTAAAGTTTTTATTTTATACTATCTTATTATTCACCCTTATTCTAAGCTGACAAGTGCCCGCCTCCCTTTCCCAAATATTTCGCAACAGCCCGCCTCCTTTTCCCCAACTCGTCTCCCTTTCCTCGCTCCCTTTCCGCTCATCTGCCCCTACTCGTCTCCCTTTCCCGTGCTCGTCTCCTTGCTGCTCGCCTCCTCGCTGTTCGTCTCCTTGTTGCTGGTCTCCTTGCACCTCGTCTCCTAGTCTCGGCAATGAAATTTTAGGTGAGAGGTAAGGATCTTCTAATGCTCTCTCCAGATGGGGTTTTCATGTGGGAGAGAAAGTTGTTGGCTTTGGAGGGCGAGTGTTGGGTTTTCTGCAAACATGTGGGAATAGAATGTGGGTTTCGCCTTCAACTAAATTTAGGGGAATTTCATTGCATGTTGGCGAAAGGTAAGGATATTCCAAACAAAATTTTTCTCTTGATTTCCCATGCCAATCCACTATAGTATGAACACAGATGCCCTACGAGTCCCCCATTTGTGCCCCATCCTTGTGCAGGTACACCTTCTACATGGCCCCAAGATTTAGGGGAAGAACCCCAAGGTAGCACCACTAGTTTTATTCTTGGATTTTTTTTAATAGATCTTCCATCCATCTTCCTGAGATTCTAGGCCTACATCAGCCAACATCTTAAGATATACTTTATAATCAGTTTATAAGGATCCAACTGGTCAACATCTTAAGTATATCTCATCGTATATCTCATCTTACATGACTGTACCTTTTACTCAAGGGACTAGTACTAGCAAAGTTGTTTTATACGGGAAAGCAGTAGAAGCCTACAAAGCTTAGAGAGTTAGAGCTCTATTAAATATTAACTAAACTTAAATAGATTTTTGGGTGATATTTCCAACTGTGTAAAGTGGAATTTACTTTGCATATTGTTGTAATGCTTATTATTGACATTGTAGAAATATATTGGTCACTTAAACTTGTATTTCTTCCTAAATTTACATATAATTTTATCTAGCTTCTGATGTTTGATTGCTCTATGAGATTTTGTCCCATTATATGGTGTTCATAATCTGCTCAAAAGAGATATCTTTTACTTTTTCATGCTTTATTGGATAGTCTTGAAATACTAACTTCTTGTAGACTCACATTTTCATATAGAAAAGTCTTTCTATATTTCATTGTTCCAAATTGTTGAATGAAAGAGAATAAGGACAAATAAGGACAAATTGTTCCAAATAAAGTTCTTTTGAGTTGGATAATTTTAAACTGAGAATTTTTAAAATTTCCAATGTTCAGGGTATCAATAACAATGTTAAGGTACTTCCCTCCCATAGTATGATTTTCTTTTGGACCATAGATATCATTGTTTTAGTATGATTTTCTAGATTGTATATTTACAGTAACTAGATATCATCATTTTCCAATACATTTCATGTTGCTTATTATTTGCTCCAGGAGATAAGGTTTTGTGGCTCATGACATTATGTGAGGGTCACAAAAGAACCGAATTAGCTATTTAGCTTTGCCACATTTGCTCCATCTTAGTACTCAATATATAGAGGACTAGCCAATATGCTCTCTCACTATCTTCCAGTTGTAGCCAAGCAGATGCTTGATGTTTCTTAGGATTCCATATCCAACGTCAACACCATTCATCTTCTATATTTCCGTTGTGTTTCTTATTCCCATTCCAACAACTTCTTGATTCAGAGCTAAGTTTGTATTGTTTATTACTGCTCTCATTTACTTGTATTTTTAGTGTTTCCTTCATTGTATATCAAGTGTGTAGAGATCTAGTGTGTAGATCTTGAGTTTGATGGTGGTCTTGGTGTAGAAGCTTAAATCCACCGGTGTACTTAGTTTACTAGGATTAGTGATTGTTGTCCCTTAGGGTTGAGGTGGAAGAGTGCTATTGGTAAGAAGGCAGAGACTTCCGGGTATGGAAGTGCCTTAGGTTGAGAGCGGAGACTCTTCGGGTAAAAGGTCCTTATTGTAAGGGAAACGATATAATCTAGTAAAGCTAAGTTTGAAAATTCTAATCGGGGTGCTTAGGTAATAGAGTAGGCATTAGAGCCGAACCATTGTAAATTAGTGTTTGCATTGCTCTATTATTTATGCTTGCTTATATTGCTTATCATTTGCTTTCGCACGTAATTAACTCATATTGTGTCTTGCCTAAGTAATTTAAGAAAATGATTAAAAGAAATTAGGCTTAAGTTTAGCGAACACACTATGCCACTACTAGAATTGTTGTCATCACCGACGGCTCAAGCCGTCGATGAACCGTCAGTGATAACTATCACAGACGGCATTAGCCATGGCAAAACACCATCACTAATGTGCGCGTCTCAGATAAATTATGACGGCTGAGAGACGTCGTCACAAGTAATCATCAGCGACAGTCGTGGGCGTTGTCGCTGATTTAAACACATCAGTGACGGTTGTTGGCAGCTGTCACTGATACCAACACATCAGCTACGGCCTCAGGCTGTCAGTGATACTATTAGCAATCGTGATATTTGGTGTTGCCCAAACCATCAGCCATTTACGATAAGCTTTCAGCCACGGCTTAGTGACGGTCACCCGTTGGTAAGTCGTGGCTACATGTATATCCTGTAACTGAAAAAATGACTTTTGTAAATTCCTGTATACAATGATATTGATAGATTATAATCTATTTTCAATCACAGATTACAACCAAAAAACATCATACACATGCATTTGAAATCGAACATACAAGTTTTACATAAATATCATCAATCTAAGCCTCAAACCGGAGGCAAACAATTATCAAAATATTATATATATATATATATATACAACCATAAGTATATAAACAACTATTAGTATACAAACAAGTATCAAAATATAAACAAAATACAATAAACCAAAATCTTATGGCTGTGGTGGAGGCGGTGGAGTCGACAACGACTAGGTCGGGAGCGTCGACTAGGTCGAGGAAGACGTCGGTTGCGACATCATCGGTAGAAGGCCAGAGTGAGACGCAATCTGAGTGCGGAGTGCTTGCATGTTCTGCATCGTCTGTCTCAACTCTTCATTCGTTCGTCTCTACTCCTCCATCACCAGCCTCTGCTCCTCCATCGCCTGTCTCTACTGGGTAAGCTTCGACTCCAAGGCCACTATACGGCTCTGGTCCCGCGCCCAGGATGTCAAGGGCCGCTCACCCGCAGTCGGATGGGTCAGTGCCCCAAGCACGACGCGTGCATGGCCACTGTCTACAAAGCCATAAATACGGCTGTGCTCCCAAGCACCTGTGGCCTCCACCCAAGCTGCTACGTCGAACTCCTCCAGTGTGCCTCCACGCTCAATCATAGTCCACGTGTATGTTTCCTACACGTGTTTATATTTTAAATATATATAAACTATAAATAAATATTGTGTGAATCAAATAGACATAAATACTTATCATTATAATCGAGGCTCTGCTATCAACGTAGTCCCCCACTCCTCATCGACGACAGTGGGTGCGCTCAAACACCTCCATCATTGACGGGTGTTGGATGGTGCCGTCCTCCGCCATGCGTGTCTTACATTAGAAATTTCATTAGTATCATTATACACAATATATAATTTAATTAAAAATAATTAAATTATACATACCATGCAATGCACATGAACCGCAAAAGACACGGAGCCACCAGTGTGGTGCGCCCCCGTGCCATGCCCTCGGACATGCGATTTCTCGACGCAGTCCTGGAGACCTCCTGCCACTCAGGCGTGTCCCACCGCTCAACAAGCTGGTCCCACACAGGGCCAGGAATCCACTCGGGGGCGTGTCCCTGAGTCTGCCCTATATGTGTGGCCCCCAGCCATCTCATCATGATCTGACGGGCCTGCTGAAGCAGCCCGTTATAGCGAGCGCGAGCAACACACTCCCATGCAGCCTCAACAAAAGTGATCTAGTCCTCCGGTCATGTATAATGGGCTTGTAAAAAAAAACAATTATTATTATCGATTATTATTTAACATTAATATTAATTTTATAAATATACTTAATTTTCGAGAACTCTCGCCACAATAAATTCATATGCTCACGAGGCACGTGAGACCATGTAGGCCACGCTCCGTGCATAAACTTCCGGATCGTCCCCGCTATCGTGCGGGGGACGTCCTCCTGCTCAAATCTGCACCAAATATAAATTCATATTATCATACTTAATTATCGTCTTCCGCTCACACTAATTGCTCTGCGCAGTTCACCCTCGGGTGGCGGAGGGAGAATTCTGTTAGGCCCTCGTGGCCAACATCTGGAAGACGATGGTCCTGGATCTGCAAAGGGTGGCGGAGGGATGGTAGCTGATATCTCGAACCATAGACGATGGTCCTCAGGAACTAATATCTCGAACCATAGCAATAAAAATTTAATATAATTAGATTATATATAATAGATTAATAGATATATTTAATAATTGAATATATACTTCACATTTACAATTATTCGTTATCGTCATTATCATCATCCATGTAATACTCTTCTTCTTGTTCTTCTATATCGGAATCTTGAAGTTTTTCTTCTTCTCCCTCATCATCATTATGTCCTTCCTCAACTTCATTATCGTCGTCATCAACCTATTCTATTTCCAATTGAACTAACTCTGTGTCATCATCCTCGAGTATTGGACTAACTCGTTCCACTTCGGAAGGATCCTCTTCTTGATAAAAGTCTTCTACTGGCTCATTCTCTTCAACTACCGGGTCAATTTTTCCTCTGGCTTTAGTCTTATAGACTACACGCCAATCTGCCCTATCATTCTTTCGAGACAGATACTGCATATAATATACTTGTTCAGCTTGAGATGCCAATATAAATGGCTCATTTGAAGCCAATTTTGATTTGTAATTGACATCGACCAGCTGTTTAGACTTTGGATGAACTCTCATGCCCCTATCGCTTGTATCGAACCAATGACATTTGAAAATGGCAATTGATTTACATCCAAAAAATTACAATTCTATGACTTCTTCTAATAGTCCGTAAAAGTCAACATCACATTCAGCATACGTTGTCCCTCTAACGTAGACCCCGACATTCATAGTCTTTTTTGTAGATGAATATTCAAGTGTGTGAAATTTATATCCATTAACACAATAATCGTTATAACACTGTACAAGTCATACTAGTCCGCTAGCAAACTCAAAGATTTGGTTATCTATTTCGCCTCTGTGTTCTGTGATGTAAGCTTGAAACCAATTAAGGAACTCACGATTCCGTAATCTTTCTAATTCCTCATCGTTGTAAATTGAGTATTTTGTCACCATCTCAATGTCAAATATTTCAATGAACTTTTCAATCTCTGGACAGTTTAGTAAAACGTACAAGTAGGCCGAATGATACTCTTCGTTATTTAAGAATCGAGACAGACGAGAACCCAAAGCACGACCGGGGTAACAAAAGATATTTAAACAACTATCTGATGGTCAAGCTCCCCCGCCATCATTCCGTGGAAGATGATTAAGTGTTGTCTTGATGGTTGATTCAAAATAAAATGAGCACAATGTTGAAATTTCTTGAATTATATATGCTTTCGATATGGAACTTTCAACTGCGGCGGTGTTCTTTACTTTTTTCTTCAGACGATTCATGTATCTTTCAAATAAGTACATCCACCGGTATTGAATGGGGCCACCAACTCGTGCATCGTATGCCAAGTGTATCGATAGATACTCCATCGAGTCAAAAAATGCAGGAGGGAAAAACTGCTCTAGCTTGCATATGATTTTAACAATATTATTTTCAAGTGCAAACATATCTTCGACTCGAAGTACATTTGCACAAATGTTTCTGAAAAACATACTTAATTCTATCAACGGACCCCAAATCTTATTATGTAGATGATCTCGAAATGCGACCGAAAGTAATCTCTGCATGAATACATGACAATCGTGGCTCTTCATCCTCGGTATTTTGCATTCATCAATATTTACACATCGAGATAAGTTTGAGGTATATTCATCGAGTAATCTAAGTTCTTTGATCCATTGACACACATCTTTCATCTGTTGTTTATTTAATACATACGATGCCTTTGGCTTATGCAGTCGTCCGTTGATCTCTTGCAACTCTAACTCAGGCCTCTTACAAAGTATTTTCACATCATGTCGGGCCTTCACATTATCTTTAGTTTTGCCGAAAATATCCATCACAGTGTTAAAAATATTATCAAACACATTTTTTTTAATGTGCATGACGTCCAAATTATGTCGAATCAGTAATGAACTCCAATACAGCAATTCCCAAAAGATACATTTTTTTCACCCAGTTATGTGTTTGACCAAAGCCTGAAATTATTACATTCCGACCAAAAGTAATCTCTGGAAGCAATTGAACACGTGCTAACATCTGTTCACCCGACAACATCGGTGGTAGCTCATCTCTTTCGACTCTACCCTTGGTAAATTTGTCACGATTCCTTCGATACCGATGGTTAGACGATAGGAACTGGCGATGACAATCAAAGAAGGAAATTTTTCGACCGTTCTCAAGACTGAATAATTTTGAGTGTTCCATGCAATACGAGCAAGAGAGTCGCCCATGTGTGCTCCAACCAAACAACATGTCATAGGTCGGGAAATCATTGATTGTCCACAATATAGTAGCTCGTAAAGTGAAGTTTTGCTTCCGGTGACAATCAAAAGTGACAGCTCCCTCAACCCACAATGTTTTCAGTTCATCAATTAGGGGTCGGAGAAATACGTCAATTTCTTTGCGAGGACCCCTTGGACCCGGAATAATCATCGAAAGATAGATAAATTCATCTTTCACACACATTGAAGGCGGCAAATTATAAACTATTAACAACACTGGCCATACCGAATACAGAGTTGCCGAATTACCAAACAGATTAAAACCATCTATGCATAATCTTAACCTGATATTTCTAGCACCTATCCAAATGTTTCCATGCTTCACTGTCGGATGGATGAGTCATTACTATATTATTCATTTTTAAATGTTTTTAAAATTTAAAAATGAATAATGACTAAAAGAAATAAACTAAGTGCAATATAAATAACTATGTTACCAAATTATCCAATTAGAGACAATTCAAGGGTTGTACGTCTTATAAAAGATCATTTACTTCGTTTACATGAACATACTACCCCTGAATGGATCTAAGGTTTTGCAAAATTAAAACTTGACTCGTCGATGCGTACGTGAAACTTATCAACTCGTCTTGATTCCGGCGCGAGTCCACCGTGGACGATTTGGCCGCGAGTCCAAAGTGGATGATTCCGGCGCTAGTCCTGTAAGATCCGGGAAAATTTTCCTAATATAAAATTTTTTTTGGTGCAGCGCGCCGGACCCGGGGGTAGTCGAGTCGAGCCTCTAGATCACCTCGAGTGAAAAGGTATGACTCGACTAATATTGTATTCAATGAAATTGGGCAATTGACTCTTTCCTTTTATGCATTTATATTCTTAATCGAGTTACGTCGACTCGTGTTGCGAATAGAGTCGAAAACCAAGTCGAACCCGGGTTTAGTCAAGTCATGAGTTAGAGTCTTGGACCTTTAAGGAAGGTTTGAAATCCCTCATCCATTTGTCGTGCGACTCATCATTGAGTCGCACAAGGCAGGGCCTAGGAGAGGAGAAGGAGCAAGGAAAAGGAAGGATTTGATCGATCCAGGATTTCGCGCCGTTGTCGGAAGATTTGGAGTTGTCGTCATCCGATCTTTCATTCTCCGCAATCAAGGTGAGTGGTTGGATTTGAAAAATGGGGGAGGCGGGTAGCCGAACCCTTAGTGGTGATAGGATCGTGTTTTCTCGCAATTTCTTGACGAATCGAGTTTTCGTAGTTGTACGTGCATGATTCTTGTATCAATCGATGCCGGATCATTTTGTTTTCTCTTCGTTTTCTCAAATCTAGGGCTGCCAAATCATGGGGAAAGGGGAAAGGTTATGCCAAAATTTTCCTCAATCCCCTTGATGGAAGTAGAGCTCTTAGTTGATCATAAATCTATTGATAGAACATTCTACGTCGTCGATTTCCCGTGTTAAAAGGTTTGTCTTCCCTAGGACTCCTAGGTATGGCCGAATGAACCCTAGGCCTCATGACAAGGGTTCGGCCAAGGGTAGGGGAAGCGGTAAATTAGTCCTTATAAAAATAAGATATATCAGAGACGAAGAGTTAAGGTCGGAGCTAAAATCCTCTTTCCTTTCCTACCCTAAGGGCCATGGCCGAGAAAGGTTTCCCTTGCTCAAGGCTCGGCCAAGCCTAGGGAGGGGGGAAAGGTTGAGCTTTAGATGGAAACTTTCATAGAAAATGTTCAAACCATAGAGGCATGATGATACTTAGAAAGAACACTAACCATAGTAAGTAAATTGATTGATTTATTAGATTGTAGGATGCTAGCTTAATGACCATCCTTAGCTCATTAAATCTTTTAATTTGAAATGATGTAATAGTTTACTATGCTTAGTATTTCATGCATTTTTGAATTCATTTCTACCTTGTCATGCTAGATAAATTGTTTCTTATTGAGCTTAATTCTCAAGATAGTGTATAATTATTATGCATGAATGTTGTGGCTATATATAGTAGATACAGTAAAGTTTGCTTACTTTTCTTTAATTTACACTTGCTGTCCTAAAATATTCAGGGGCAGAAATTCCAAGGTCGGTACATGGAATTTCTCACCCAAGGTAGTGTATAATATTAGATAACACGTAGGACGTTGTGAGACGCTCAGTATATATGGAAACTTAGCTAGGAGATGATATAACTTCTAGGACTTCTAGTAATTATTTTGAAAACCTAAGACTCTTAGGTGTACACATTTTGAAGGGCAGCATTAATTTGTTGACCCTGTAGCCTGGATTAGGGCCAGATACGGGCAATGGCCCGAAAGGTATATAAGGAAACCCTAGGACATTGATTGTGTGATGTGCTTGAAATGGTCCGCCGAGAAGCGTGGAGGTCGGAAATGACCAATGCTTAGCTCGGCCAGTGTTTGGGTCTTGAGGTGTGCCAGCGGGCCCGCTAGGTGCCAGACCCCAGTTGGGTGGGACTAGCTATCCTTACCCCAGACGGTGTTCGGAGACTAGTGGACCATCCTAGTCGAAGGCCAGGGATTGTTTGTTTACATCTTGATATGATGTGGCCGATGGCCAGTATGATTCTACCTTGTATGGTATGGCCGGCTGTAGCTGAGATTTTTATTCCACAAGTAGGCTCAAGGGCCGGATGCCGGAGGCTTGATAGGCTGAGATGGTAGATTTTCACATATTCGGTTCATACAGAATGACCCATGGGGTCAGTAGTCACATTAGAAGTATCTTACCTCCATGTATATTCATTATGTTGCCTTATATGATATGCATGAATAATTGAGGATTATGTGAAGATTCGCTAGAATCACTCACTGAGTCCCAAGTGGACTCATAGTTTGTTGTTTGTTTTTGCAAAGCATGAGCAATGACTTTGACCCGTCGACATGGTGCAGCTAGTGGGCGAGAGGTGGTGCCATATCTCGTAGCGGCGTCCATGAGTCAAAGACCAGTGTTTAGTTGTTGTTTTTATTTTCTGCACTGAAAGTTGTATTTGGAAAAGAGTTTGTAAACTTGAAACTTGAGACGTTCAGTCGTTTTGATGTTGGTTTTCTTATTTGGTTTGAAAATTCATAATTTGAATTTTGAAAACTTTTAATAAAGCGTGTGTTGAGATTTCTTTTATCGATGCGTTCTGGTTTTCTTTAAGTCAGTGTAGGCCCTTACCGGTCACATTATCCTCAGTTGGGGTGTGACAAATCCACTGTAGACGATTTGATCGTGAGTCCAAAGTGGACGATTTCAGAATTGTAATTACACCCAACTAAAATCAACCCTAATATTTATTCTACCCTAATTAAATATAATTAACAACTAATTAATAGTAATTAAATCTAATTTAAAACTAATTAAACTAATTTAAAAAAAAATAACACTAATTTTCTAATTAAATCTAAAATTAACCCTAATTAATCACTAATAACAGTAATTAATAGTAAATAACAATAGATAAATATAATTAATCACTAATAATAGTAATTAACACTAATTAATTGAATATATATATACATAGGCCGGCGTCGTACCAGAGAGGGGAGAGGGGATCAAACTCACTTGGTGGCGGCGAAGAGGGGAGAGGGGTCAGTGACGAGGGCGAGGGAGCAAGCCGGCCAACGACGACGCGGGTGAGGGAGAGGGGGCAGCGATCCGGGCGAGAGAGAGGGGGAGAGGGGGCGGCAGCGCGGCGAGGGCGAGGTAGCAGGCGGCGACAAATCGGTCGGCAGCGGCGGAGAGCGAAGAGAGCGAGGGAAAGAAGAAGGGTCGAGTGCGAACGTAAATAAAAAATATTTTCATCGATGGTCGTGGATTCATAATTTTAATATCACCGACGGTTGGCCCTCTCTAAGCCGTTGGTGCAGAGTGTTTTAATTTTCGTGCTGCGTTCGCATCATTAATTAATAAGCGACGACCTCTTCTAGCCGTGGCTAATGACTTATTCATATCACCAATGGCTCTCGCACCCCCGCTAAGCCGTGGCTAATAATTTATTTTATTTCGCTCCCCATGCGCATCGTCAACTATGAGCGACGGCTCTAGGCGGCCGTATGCGAGCCACGACCGCTATGGCCGTCGAAAAGCCGTGAGTTATTCTGACGACCGAGGCAGCCGTCGGTGATGCCCGTGGCTAATGTTGTATATTCTAGTAGTGTGCACCCCTCTTTTAGTGTAGGCCATTTCACTTACATTTGGTATCAGAGTGGGTTAGTAGATTGAGATTTTTCCATCTCTTTTGCCTTTAGCTTGATTCTTAAAATGACACTAGAGAGTATAACGTTTGCACCTCCTAGGTTTGATAGACTAAACTTTGATTTTTGGAAATCTAGGATGTATACTTTTTTGAAGACCCAAGGTTTAGGGGTTTATGAAATGTTGAAAACCCACTATATCAAACCTAAGGTAGATAGCATAAATTCATGGACCCAAGAATAAATAGATATATTTGAGTTAAATGCTAAAGCTATGAATTGCATATTTTGTTCTTTGGAAAATGATATATTTGAAAAGGTAATGCATTGTACTTCCGCATTCATCATTTGAGCTTGTTTAAACATGCATTATGATTATGCTAAAACTGAGTTAACTACTTTTCATGAAGGTGGTGATGACAATGGTCATCCCTACAATGCTAACTTGGTTTTTGAAGCCCAAAGTGTTTCTAGTCAAAGAAGCACTAAAAGTCGAAGGAGGAAGGTCATTTGCTATTTGTGCAAAGGGAAGGGCCACATTAAGAAGAATTGCCCCTTATTAATGAATAAGGCAAAGAAGAGGTCAAAGGCTTCTACATCATCATCTCATTCAAATGAAGCACCCTCTTGCAATGACTATGAAGCCACTTCAAAAGTTTACCTCATGGGTACCAATGATGAGGTGCACTCTTCCCGTTCTAGTCATATTGTAGATTTTGATAGTAATAGTGATAATAGTTCTTCATGTTCTCTTGAAATGTCATATGAAGAATTATTAGAAGAAAGTCAAAAATTATATGTCTTGCTTACGAAAAAGAACTAAGAAAATATAAAACGAAAGAAAATTTAAGGCTTAGTTCACATGTTCATGAATTAGAGAAAGAGAAATTGAAGACTAATTTGGTTAATTCTTGCCATGATGATTTTAAGCTTGAAATTGAGAACTTAAAAAGTGAGAATATGGATTTGAAAAGTAAAAATGGTATGTTGAAATCTCTATTGCATGTTATTCACAAATCCATGAGTGATTTGAAGAATGAGGTTGTGTTCTTAAATAGGAAAATCAATGATTTGTCAAATATATCTTCCTTTAAGAATTCTAGAAATAGAAATGCTTCATTTAAGAATGCTAATAATCATTATCATTCCCATGTCAAGCATTCTTCCTTTAAACCTTTTGTCCAAAACAAAAAGTTTCATGCAAATTATTTTTGTTGTGGTATATATGGTCATGCTATTCATGATTGTGCATTTAAAAGAAATTCATGTGTTGCTAAGACACTTTGGATTCCTAGGCCAACTCACCTCCAAGGACCCAAAGCCATTTGGGTACCAAAGGTTTTTTGTTCTCTTATAGGGGGAGTTACCACATATGGTTGAAGGAAAGTGATGTGTTGAAGTTGATCATGGACTTGAATGATGAATCCTCCCTTGGTTGCAACTTCAAGCTACCATGATGCCTTAGGTAAAGTTGGCATCAAAACTATTCCAGTATCATCTTCTAACTTGCATTGTTTTACCTTAGTTGAAGATTATGATACTATGCTTGATTCTTGTTGATTTTCATGCTCTCGATATATTTTTGAAAAATGATTTTGATTTTTGGTTTCCCGATCTCTTCGGAGACCTTAGTAGCCTATAACGGGCTTATGTGACCTTGCGGTTCTAAATCGTAGGCTAATTGTGGTCTTTCGGTTTTCAACCAATATGAAAGGTTGGAGATCATGTTTTCATATTTATTATTTTTGTGATATCTGAAAAGTCGTTTTGGTATCCCTTGATTTCATTTAAAATGAATTTCAAATTATCTGGCAAAGATGTATTTTGAAAATGATATTTGAATCCCTCTTTGCTATTTGGTATGGTTAACTTGCTAGTAGCCTTAATTTCATTAAATCTACTAATGAAGTCTACTTGCAAGTTGAGAATGTTAATGGAAGACTATGCTATCATAAAGAAAATTAGAAAGTAAATGAAAAGTTGAATCGGGAAAAATTTTCTAGAATGAGGCATGATTTTGTTTTTGCAAAAATCTCATTATAATACTTAAATATTCATGCATTAATGATGTCTTTATACTCATGATTAATTTTGCATGATAAATCTATGAAATCTCATGAGTAGGTAAAATTTCGATACTTAGGCAATTTCATGATGTTGATACTTGGTAAATACTTGGTAAACATGTTTAGATACACATATCACATGATTCTAGGCATTTAAACTTGAAAATTCATGTGTAGATGAACAAGGTGATAACTAGATCACTTTAGGGGACTTAAAATTGGAAAAGTTTGACCCAAGTCAATAAATCGACTTGGATACTTCATTTTAAGTCCAAACTTCATAAACATGTTTAGGAATAGGTATGATATGTTTCTATGCATTTAAAATGAAAAATTCATATTGATATGGATAAAGTGACATAGAGGCGATTTTATGATAACCTCTTTTGAACCAATTAAGTTGACCCAAGTCAACAAATTGACATAGAGATCTCATTTTCAATTCACATTTGAGGAAAATGTTTAGATTTACTCATGTTAGGTGTCCATAAGTTTAAGTTTGAAAAATCATGAGTAAATAATAATATTGACCTTAGCAAAGTTTCATAATAACTTGCTTGTTTTAGGATGAAACTATGCTAGGTTGATAACTTGGTCTAAGGACATCATCTTCACTTCAAATTTGATAAATATTTTTACATGATCATATCTTGATATCTGGAAAATTTGAATGAAAACTAAACACATTTGCAAAAAATAACTGATATTTACAAAAATGTCATTAGAAATTTCAGCATGTTAAGTTATTTTTTGAAAAATATAGAAAACTCACTTTTGACTGATACTTGAAATTGCATCTTCATTGAAAAATCTAGTATATTCGGTAAAAATTTTAGAAATTTTTATTAAGAATATGATTTATAATGGAATTTTGAAGTTGAATTTCAGAAATGCAAAGTATCACCCTCTTGAAATACCAATATTTTCATCAAAAACAATAAATAAAATTTTGTGTATACTATTTTGATCTCATTTCTAATATAATTCTCTTCATTCTTTGAGTGAAATATTTCTTAAAATGATTTTGATAACTTGAACGATAACTTGAAATATCGGTTTTTGAATGAAATCAAGATAGGTTGAAAAATGAACTTAGAGAATTCATTTTGAGTTCAAACTTGACAAATTCATCTCAAATGATCATTCAGCTATATCTCGAAAGTTTGAATCAAAAAGGATAACTTATAAAAATAATAATTGATATTTACGAAAATACCACTGGACTTTCAGGAATTTTATGAATTTATAGAAAATTAATTTTTAACTGATTCTTGAACCTGTACATTCCTTGAAAAATCTAGTTTATCCAATTAAACTTTCAAAATTATTTATCAAGAATATGATTTGATAGAAATTTAAGAGTTTGATTTATGTAGACTTGAACTATCTCTTTGACCTAAGTCAACAAAACGACTTAGAATTTTCATTTTAAGTTTAAACTTGACTCACGTACTTAGACTCACTCATGTTAGATATCTAGGTAGCTAAGTTAGTGATAACATGAGAAAATAGCAACATTTGATGCTTAGCCATTTTCATATTTTCAGGTATACTTTGAATGAAATAGTGCTAAGTTGACAATTTGACCAAACTTGATATACATGCTTTACATGACCATCTACTAGTATATATTGTGAAAGTTTGAATGAAATCCTAGAATGCTTTATCAATCAATTTTGTAAAAATGCAGAAAAATAATATTTTGTTGATTCTTAAATATGCATTTACCTTGAAAATTCTAGTTTATGGTATAAAAAATTAAAAAATCTCCAGTAAGAATGTGATTTAATACAAATTTCTGAAGTTTAATTTCAGAACTTGAAGTATCATTTCCCTTAAATGCTCATTTTTCCGATACTTTGAGTTTTAGTCAAATATTCAAATAAGACTTCAAGTATGATGTTGTGAATTCATTTTTGGTATCGTTCTAATCTTTTATTGAAAAAATCATTTCTAAAATGATTTTTAATATTTTGATCGATATATGAAAATATCAATACTTAAACTTATACATGATTTCTAGTCTTGGAATTTAGTTAACATCTCATGCTATCATGTATGACTTAATCTCATATTCGACATTTGATTTTCATCCTTTGGTTGAGATATTCATGATAAATATTTTAGAGTCTCAAGTTTGACTATAAGTTAACTTTTTCTTGCCCTTTTTGATTGATGCCAAAAGGGTGAGAAAAATATAGGTAAAGGGGAAGAAAATATAAGAAAACCATGTATATAGATAAAGAGAGTTTATTTTCATAGATATTTATGTTGATAGGGGGAGAAATCAATAAGAAATCAATGATTGACTTCCTTATTAATGCTTTATTGAAAATATTTTCTTAAGTTTGTTTGTCATCATCAAAAGAGGGAGATTGTTGGCCTAAGGTTTTCAATCTTAGTCTTAATCTTGGTTTTGATGGTAACAAACATGAAACTAATATTTTCATGGAGAAATATTTTCAGGTTGCGAGTTGGTTGGCGCATGACGTCCGCGATCGGAAATATCGAAAAATCGGTGAATCGGAAGGACGTTGGTCAACGCGCTTGGACTCTTCTAGAAGAATAGAGTTTAGGTTTATAGTGTCTAGAATGATGGTATTAATCCTCATAACGATGCAAATATCCCTAGGACATGAAACTAATCTATTACCAAGAGTTCCCAAGTCATAAGCAACATTTCGAAACATCCCGAAACATCCCGGAACATCCCGGAATATCCCAAATGGGGTGTTGTAACATTCCCAGAATATCCCGACTGAGATATTGTAACATTCCAGAATATCCCGGAACATCCCGGATGAACATCCTTGGGTATCCCGGATGAACATTATTGGAACCAATATTAAATTTCTTATATACAATTGAAACCAATAAAAGAATTGGCCAAAATTGAGAAATTCGTAAAAGTTGGTGCCATTTTCGTCTAATAACCCTTAAATCTACGTGGATCCCTTCTGACATGGTGATATTTAAAAATTATTTCCGGATCACCACGTTAGCAAGTTAACGGGTGACATCACGACTAGCTGACGGATGACCATTATTGGAACCAATGTTAAACTTGAGACTAATCAAAGGATTGACCAAAATTGAGAAATTCGTGAAAGTTTGGGTCATTTTCATCTAATAATTGTAATATCCTAGATATTAATATTAGTTTTCCATCTATGTGTGTATTTGTCAGCCTAGCGAGCCAGTCTGAGGTCGAGCCGAGTCGACTCATGGTCCGGTGCGAGCTTGCGAGCTCGGGTAAGTAGGAATATGAGCTATGTAATTTTTTTCTTGCGTAGGTAAATTTATTTAATTTTATGTTGTGTATGCATGATGGTTTAATTATGTCGCATATGGGTGTGCATGTGTTGGATGTTTATGTGGAGCATGGGGTTAATTTGGTTTTAATTAAGCTTAGTGGGTAGCGGTTTGGGAAGTTAGTGGGTATGGATCCGGGTTGAGGCGGATGCGGGTTAAAAGAGGTGGGAAGGGTTATAAATTCCCCCCCCTAGGGCTTGTGGCTCCCTATGACTCGCCAGCAACCCCTCTCTTCCTCTTTCTTGCAGCCGCTGAGCCAAGTCTGTCAGCCGCCGAGCCAAGCCCCTCCTCTCCTCTCTCTATCCATTCTTCTCCCTTGGAAGCCAAGCCGTTGGCTTGAGGAGGAGCCGCCGCCCCTCCTTTTCTTCTTCTTGGAGTCATCACCTTGAGGAGGAGCCGCCGCCCCCATTTCCCCCTTGGTGGAGCTGAGCCGCCACCTCTTGGAGCTGGATTTGGAGGTCGTCGATCAGGATTTCTGCTCTAGTCTTCTTTCCTATTTTTGGTGAGTGGTTTTACCTCTCCTTTCTTGGGTTCTCTCGTAGTTTTGAGCCGATTTGGGTATTTTCTCGATTCTTGTGATTTCTCACCGAATCGTGGGTTTCGATTGCCGTGTTCTTGTGCCGATTCATGGAAGGAGGGCGAGACAATCCCTTTGTGGCTCGGCAGCCCTAGGTTTACCCTAGGGGTGCTCGGCCAATGGTGAAGCAAAGGTGCCCTCAAGGTTTTCGACGAAATGCCCAAGTGGGAGTTCTTGTTTATCATGAAGTCTATATCTTAAGGAATTTACTTCTGAAATTTCAAATATATTTATCTTGAGATGCTGAAAACTCAATTAGGCTGAAAATAGTATGCAAAATTGTTGATTTAGGGCTGATTTTGAAATACTATTTGTTATGTACATAGTTTGCTGAATATAGTCATGTAACCTGTCGTTTTGACCAAAAAATATAGTTTGGAAACATAGGTCATACTCTGGAGACTAGATTCAGGTTAGATACATCAGTTTTGGGCATAACAGTAACCTAAACAAAACCCTAAATCAAAACCGTAATCTTGGTGATCTAAATTTTAATTGTATAATTAAAATTGAACAAATGGTCAGCATAATTTGTTATGAACCAACAAATAAAGTTATGCATGAAATAAAACCTCACGGGTTATGACATTACGGGTCTAGGAGTTGGGTCAGGTATTGGAGTGTTGAGATGCTTCCCAATAAGGACATCGCTAAGACACCATAGGAGAGACTTGACTTAGGTCATGTTGCGTCATATCTTTATGAATGGCAGAGAGGCTCGTTGAGGACCCGGACTACGGGCTAGGCCCAGAAGGTTGGATGGCTAATTCCCAACCTATGGAACAAGTTCAGATGGGCAAATCCCGATTGTTCCTGCGTATCTTGTGGAATAAGTTCGGACAGGCAAATCCCGATTATTCCCAAGATTCTATATTTAACGGGGTAAGTTCGAATGGGCGAATCAGGATTATTCCTACATTATTTATTTGGAACAAGTTCGGATGGGCAAATCACGATTATTCTAGTTTGGGCTCGTGGAATAAGTTCGAACGAGCAAATCTCGATTATTCCCGAGGTGCGTTTAAGGAATAAGTTCGGATGGGCAAATCCCGAATGTCCCTACGCATCTCGTGGAGCAAGTTCGGATGGGCCAATCCCAATTGCTCCCCAGTTTCTTCATATTAGGATAAGTTCGGGTCAGTCTCGATTATCCTAGTATGTTTTGTTGTCTTAGGGCACGATAGGCTTAGGCCTGTTGATCTTCACCATTTGGGTGTTGGTTGCCTTCGGGCATGTGGTGGTCAGATGGCCCAGTAGCTAGTCACTTCTTTGTGACTTTTCCTGCTTGTGTCAGGTGTTTGTATTTATGCTTTATATCTGTGTTTGGTTTTTTATGGGGGTTGGTAGAATCGCTCTCTGAGTTCTTTTGAACTTACCCATTGTCGTTGTTTTTGTTTTGCAGAGCCTGACCGGTGAGGGGGGCTGGAGCACTTGGTGCGGCTGGAGGGCAGATGAGCCATATTGATCTCATAGCAATCCTAGTTAGGGGTCGGCTGGAGGGAAGAGGAGCCATAATGTATTTCAGTGTTCCGGAGTTGTAGTACCTTGGGGACATTCATGTCTTTATTCCAGATTTCATTGTAATTGAACAATTGAACCTGATTTATTATTTTCGCACTTTATTATTTTGTTAAACTTACTTATAATGATTTCTGGTTTGGTTTTCCCTTTGAAATAAAACTCGTTTATTTCTTTCTGCTATGTTTTATTATTCAATTGGCATATACATGGTTTAGGCTGCATGGTATAGGCACATATACCCTGGCAGGCCACATGACCCTGAGTTGGGGCGTGACAATGTGGTATCAAAGCATTTGGTTCGGTCTGACTATGACCTAGAGTTGTCACCGTATAGGGCATTGCTAGTGTGTTAGTATACGATAGGGGTATGTTATGAGATCAATGAGCTAAGTCTGCACCTCAACGTGATTTGTGGTTGAGTTACTTAACGACTTAGGGTGAATTAAATTGTCTAATTTTGATATTTTCTTTCTAGTGATTCCATATTGATGGAGGCCTTTGATGCCGCAAGGAGCGATAGTGATAGCAACTCTACTGAGCGCCGAGGTGGAGGCCGAGGCCGGAGCCGGGGTCGCGAGAGACCATTGCAGGCCCGAGAGGAGGTGGGACAGGATCCCATGGTTGTATAGTTGCAGGCCCGAGTGGCTGAGCTAACAGAGGCACTCCTTAGGGAGCAAGAGATGAGACAGTAGCCACAGGAGGTGCCGACAGTACTCGCAGCACCAGAGGTGGTTCAACCAGTGGCACCGATGGTCAGAGCCCTAGGGCACCTTCATATGCAAATTTTGTTGCATTCAGGCCACCAGAGTATATAGGGACAAACCAGCGAGTGGAGGTCACCAGTTTCCTGGGAGATTGCTATGAGCTGTGCAGGGAGCTTGGTTGTTCTTCTGAGACGACCGCTCGATTGATCGGGTTACAATTGAGAGGTCCAGCCAAGGATTGGCTTCACACCTGGAGGGACCGCAAAGCAGCAGATGCACCACCCCCTACCTGGGAGGAGTTTAGAGCTGCTATGGTGGAGAAGTATCTGCCGCTGAGCGTCCAGGATAGACGAGCATAAGAGTTCGAGCTACTGCGTCAGACCGGAAATATGTCAGTGATGGACTATGAGATGGAGTTCACACGACTCTCGAAGTACCATCCCACCTTGATAGCCACGGAGACTGCCAAGAGGTTTGTCGAGGGGCTGAGGCCGCAGATCGCTAGACTCATCCATTACACAGAGGACACTTCCTTTGCTCGGGTTGTAGATGAGGCGCTCTGGAAGGAGGTACTGGTACCGACAGACAGGCATGATGGTCCCCAGAAGAAAAAGTTTTAGCCCCAGCCTTCGGGGGCTCGGCTAGCTCACTCTGAGGGTACTCTCAGGACAACGGATCCATAGTTGGGCGGAGGTCTTAACAGTTCCAGAGACCACAGGGGTTCAGGACCAGGGGCGTAATCTGAAGGTTCGTTGCAGAGGCCTGTGCCGTAGCCGTGTAACTGATGCCACCGGAAGCACTAGGGAGCTTGCTGGGGGCGTTCAAAGGTATGTTTCAGCTATGGGCAGACTGGGCACTACAAAAAGGATTGTCTAGGTAAGGGCAGTCAGCAGCCTGATCAGACCAGAGGAAAGACACATATGTTAGTGGGTTCTGTGGCTCAGAGGGGTCAAACTTAGGATGGAGGCCAACTCGCTGGTGGTTCAGAGAGGCCTGCTGCACGGGTGTTTGCTATGAACCAAGAGGGCATTGAGGCATCCAGGGCAGTAGTGTTAGGTAACCTTGTTGTTGGTTCTACTATTGCATACGTCTTGTTTGATCCAGGTGTTATGCACTCTTTTGTATCTGCATTATTTGTTGCTAAGTTGGCAAGGGAACCTTTTGTGCTTGATTTGCCTCTTGTGGTGTCTACGCCTACGGGCATTTTTGTGATGGCAGAGACAGTCTTTCCGGGCCGCGAGGTCGTCATTTGTGGGTACATGCTGATGGCCGAATTGACACTCCTGATGTAATTTAGAGCTTGATGTAATTTTGGGCATGGACTGGTTGGCAGACCATTTCGCCTCAATGGATTACAGGGTTAAGACTGTGACCTTCAGTAAGCCCGGATTGTCCTAGTTTACCTTCCAGGGTGAGGGAAGGGGGGATTCGTTAATAGCAATTTCAGCTCTCAAGGCTCGGAAGCTACTTCTGGGCCGTTGTCAGTCCTTCTTGGCCTTTATGTCTGTGGCAGAGGAAGACGGAGGTGCGGCTAGGGTAGTTGGATCAGATCGTCGCTTATCATGGTGTGCCTGTTATGATCATCTCAGATCGGGGTACTTAGTTCACGACTCGATTTTGGCAGTCTTTCCAAGAGGCATTGGGCACTCAGGTTCGGTTCAGCACTACATTTCACCCTTAGATAGATGGTTAGTCAGAGCAGACCATTCAGACGTTGGAGGATATGCTGAGAGCTTTTTTCCTAGATTTGGAGGGTAGTTGGGAGAGGCACTTACCCCTGATTGAGTTTGCCTACAATAATAGCTATTACAGCAATATCGCGATGGCCGAATTTGAGGCATTGTATGGGCGGAGTTGCAGGTCGCCTATAGGATGGATTGAGGCAGGAGATTCCCTTATGATGGGACCTGACCTGGTGGAGGAGGCAGTAGAGGGGGTTGTTGGCAGCTCAGAGTTGCCAGAAAATGTATGCCGATGGAAAGGCTAGGGAGGTAGAGTTTTCTAAGGGGGACATGGTGTTCCTCAAGGTATCCTTTATGAAAGGGTTGGTGAGATTTAGTAAGAAAGGAAAGGTAAGCCCTAGGTTCATTGGGACGTTTCCTATTCTCAAGCGCATGAGAGCTGTGGCCTATGAGTTGGCCTTACCTCCAAGTATGGACCGATTCAATGGAGGTCGATTCAGCAGTTTCCTATGAGGAGCGGCCAGTTGAGGTGCTAGACCGGCAGATTAGAAAATTGAGGTCCAAGGAGATCCCGTTGGTTAAGGTCAGGTGGGAGAACCATTCCGAGTAGGAGGCCACCTTGGAGGTGGAGCAGGATATGAGGGAGTGTTATCCTTCGTTGTTTGATAATCTGGTGAGTCTTTAAGTTTTTTTTCTGAAATTCGAGAACAAATTTTCTTTAAAGAGGGAGGATTGTAATATCCTAGATATTAATATTAGTTTTCCATCTATGTGTGTATTTGTCAGCCTAGTGGGCCAGTCCGAGATCGAGCCAAGTGGACTCATGGTCCGGTGCGAGCTTGCGAGCTCGGGTAAGTAGGAATATGAGCTATGTAAATTTTTGCTTGCGTAGGTAAATTTATTTAATTTTATGTTGGGTATGCATGATGATTTAATTATGTCGCATATGGTGTGCATGTGTTGGATGTTTATGTGGAGCGTGGGGTTAATTTGGGTTTAATTAAGCTTGCTGGGTAGCGGGTTGAGAAGTTAGTGGGTATGGATCCGGGTTGAGGCATGAGGAGGAGCCGCCGCCCCCTTTTCCCCCTTGGTGGAGCCGAGCCGCCGGCTCTTGGAACCGAATTCGGAGGCCGTCGATCGGGATTTGTTCTCTAGTCTTCTTTCCTATTTTTGGTGAGTGGTTTTACTTCCCCTTTCTCGGGTTATCTCGTAGTTTTGAGCCGATTTGGGCTTTTTCTTGATTCTTGTGATTTCTCACCGAATCGTGGGTTTTGATTGTCGTGTTCTTGTGCCGATTCGTGGATGGAGGGTGTCAAACCCCAACTTACGGTCGTGTGACCGGCCAGGGTCTATGTTCTACCCTGAAGCCTACTACATACACTGACTAACAAAAATTGAAACACATAATGAAAACAACGATGCAGCTTTATTCAAGTTTTTAAAGAAGGTTCACAATTTTGCTTTAAAACATGAAAAGTTCCGAAACATCAATCATCATAGGAAACAACTCAAGTTTAAAAGCAAGTACATGTTTTCGAATAGACAATCTCAGTGTATTAAAAGAAACAACTGCCCTATACCTCTAGACTATGACTAGTGGACGCTGCTACGAGATCTACGCCACCGCTTGCCCTCCAGCTGCACCATGATTCCAAGCCTCATCTCACTGATCGGGCTCTGCAAAACAAGGAAATAAACCGTAAGTCCACATGAGACTCAGTGAGCGATTCTTCCGAACCACCACATAATTTCCCAATAATCACACACACACACACACACACACACACATATATATATATGGCAGCAAAATATAAAGTTAGGTATATAAGTTGCTTCTGTTATGACAACTGACCCCAAGGGTCGTCCTGTATAGGCCATACATTCACGTAAGCAGCCATAATAGCCTAACTACGCCACATGGCACCCGGCCCCTAGGGCCTACTCATGGTCTAGTGATTCGGCTATAACCAGCCCTACCACATACAGATAGTAACATACTGGCCGTTCGGGCCACATAGCACATAAGTGAACCAAAGCAAACTCCGAGCCGTCGACTAGGATGGTCTGCTAGTCTCCGAACACCGACTGGGGTAGGGATAGCTAGTCCCATCCAACTGGGGTCTGACACCTAGCGGGCCCGCTGGTGCAATCTCAAGATCCAATCACTGGCCGAGTCAAGCATTAGTCATTTCGACTACCCATGCTTTTCGACAGACCACCACAATCACATCACACAAACATGGTGTCCTAAAGTTTCCTTATTTAAAGTCCCGGGCGTTCGACCGTTCCCAGCCTTTTAATTTTGGCTGTATCATGTGCACACTATTGTTCCCAAATGTTTCTTAGGTGTGAGGCCTAACTCGTCTACTTTTGATTTTCCATATCTAACACACTTTATAATTTCATGTAAATCATCTAGCTTTCATATGCTGCCTTTTGCTAATGTACACTACATGTTATAGACTTGGAAATGCACCCATTAACAATACCGGACAGCACATAAACTATAATGAAATTTCTTGACAACACCTACTATGTATAGCCACATGATTCAATGATAAAGAATTTAAATTCTGCATTAAACCATAAATTCAACAAGGAAATAAATTATCTAACATGGTACCATTCTACTAATTACATGCATCAACATAGAAGCCTTCCTTAGTTAGATCTTACCTAAATGTTATCTTGATTCTAATTGTCAATCTAGGCAACTTGTCATGCCCTATTGTTTTGAGTATTCGTAACCATGAAGTTTATCTTCTAGCGATCACCATCTCCCCTAATCCTTGCTCAGCTGAGACTTGAGCAAAGCATGCCTTGCTCGGCCGAGCCTCCAAGGATAGGAACAAGAGGGATGGACCAACCCCAATCCTAATATCATGTTTCCGATCTATCCTAATTAAGACCTTGATCAAGCCGGACACCCCTTGCTCGGCCAACCGATGGACATGGAGTTTTCCCTTTCCTTGGCAGACCCTACTAGGCTTTAGAGGATGAGTTCCAATCGTCACTTTCATTAAGTAAATCATGAATCCACTCGATATGGGTTTAAGATCGTTCAAAGGGGGTTTACATCCATCAAGGGAATTGGGGAAAATTTCGGCATGACCTTTCCCCTTTTTCCTTGACTCGGCAGCCCCTAAAATATCAAGAATCTGACAAAAACTATGGAGATCTGATGCAACAATAATTAAAACAACGGTAAGAAGGTCAAGGTACCATGAATCGATGAAAAACTTGCGAGAAACTCAACACCTAGCAGTCTTAGGGGTTCGGCTACACGCCTCCCCTAAATCAACAGAAAGTAACCACTCACCTTGATCAAGGAAGAAGAAATGGTGGACGTTGACGACCTCGATCCTTCCGACGGCGACACGGTTTCCAGTGCCGACCCAAGATCTCCCCTCCTCCCTCTCTTGCTTGGGCGGCGGGTGACTCAAGAATGAGCCGCACAGCTCATGATGAGGGGTTTTATCCCCTCATCCACTAATGACATAAATGCCCCTCTAACTGACTTAGCCTCTACTCGACTCGATTCAGTCCCCGATTCAGTCCCCGATTCGATCCGCATACACGATTTGAACTCGACTCAAAAAGGACATCTAATGCTTAATAAGGAGATATCCATTGAACCAATTTAAACTTCATAAGCCGAGTTATACCTTCTACTCGAGGCGACCCCGCAGCTTGACTCGAATAACTCCTGATCCGGTGTGCTACACCAAAAATAGATTTTTATATTAGAAAAAAAATTTCGGGTCTTACAGCCTTCCCCCCTTAAGGGAAATTCATCCTCGAATTTAATTGGATTGCAAGGACTTACCGGGTCTTCAAACAAGGAAGGGTAGCGCTCTCTCATGTCTCGCTCTACCTCCCCAGTGGCCTCTTGCCCGAAGTGGTGCTCCAATCTAACTTTCATCGGGGGGATTTTTTTTGACCTCAACTTTCTAATTTGGCGATCGAGGATCTCCACTGGCCTTTCCTCGAATGAAACAGTCGAATCTACTTCGATAGAAAAGGGCTCGATCGCATGCGAATCGTCTCTTACATAATGCTTGAGCATGGATATATGAAAAACTGGGTGATCTCTGCTCAGGCTAGGAGGCAAAGCCAATTCGTAAGCCACCGCGCTTCTCCACTTGAGAATAGGGAAAGGCCCAATGAACCTAGGGCTCAACTTCCCCTTCTTCCCAAATCGGACGACCCCTTTCTTGGGGGAAACCTTCAGGAACACGAAGTCGCCCTCAGCGAACTCTAACTCTCTGGCCTTCTTATCGGCATACATTTTCTGACGACTCTGGGCCACTAGCAATCTTTCCTTTATAGTTTTCACATTCTCTACAGCTTCCTCAACCAGATCAGGACCCACCATGAGTGATTCTTCGACCTCAAACCAGCCCACATGAGACCTACACCGCCGCCCATACAAGGCCTCTAAAGGAGCCATGCCAATGCGACCGTGATAACTATTGTTGTAGGCAAACTCGATCAATGGTAGGTGTTTCTCCCACCCACCAACCATATCCAGGATGCACGCCCTCAGCATATCTTCCAAGGTTTGGATGGTCCTCTCTGACTGTCCGTCCGTCTGCGGATGGAAAGCTGTGCTGAAGCGCACTTGTGTACCCAAGGCTTCCTGGAAGGACTGCCAAAACCGGGCGGTGAACTGGGTACCACGATCGGATATGATCATCACTGGGGTACCATGGTATTCCACAATCCTGTCTAGGAATAGTCTGGCGTACTGCTCCGCAGAAAAGGTTATCTTGACGGGTATGAAATGGGCGGTCTTTGTCAATCTATCAACCACCACCCAGGTAGAATCAAAATCGCCTTTTGACTTAGGCAACCCTGTCACTAGATCCATGGTGATCTTCTCCCACTTCCACTCGGGAATCTCTAGGTTTTGCAACAGCCCCGCGGGCTTTAGGTGTTTGGCCTTTACCTGTTGGTAGACCAACCACTTGGATACGAATTATGCAACCTCCATTTTCATGCCCTTCCACCAGTAATGCTGCCTTAAATCTTGGTACATTTTGGTAGCTCCCGGATGCATCGCATAAGTGGAGCGATGACCCAGCTCTAGGACTTGCCTGCGCACCTCTGCCATATGAAGCACCACGATTCGGTCTCTAAACCTCAGCACATCCTCTGAGTCCAACCTGAATCCAATCTCTACATCGCCTCTCTACACTAAGTCCTTCGTTAGTGCACAAAGGCGTTCTCTCCCTGCGCGGCACGCAACATATCCACCAGTGTGGATTGTACCCGCAGGTGCGCCACTAGGGCACCGGACGCTGACACCGCTAACACGACTTCCCCATCCAAGCATAGTGCCAAGTCTCGCACTAACGGCCTTCTCCCGACTGCCAAATTGGATAGGCTGTCCATAGACTTTCTACTCTGTGCGTCTGCCACCACATTGGCCTTCCCGGGGTGATACAAGATGGTACAATCATAATCTTTTAGGAGTTTGAGCCATCTTCTTTGCCTTAAATTGAGCTCCTTTTGGGTAAGCAAGTACTGGAGGCTTTTGTGGTCGGTATAAATCTCACAAGCCTCACCGTACAAGTAGTGATGCCATAACTTTAGAGCAACCACCACCATCCCCGGTTCCAAATAATGGGGTGGATAATTCTTTTCATGCACTTTCAACTTACAAGACACATAGGCAATAACCCTACTATACTACATCAGGACAAAGCCCAGGCCAACCCAAGAGGCGTCACAATATACCACAAATCCTCCCGAGCCAAAAGGTACGACCAAAATTGGTGTTGACGTTAGGCATTCTTTGAGCTTCAAGAAACTCCACTCACACTTCCCGTCCCACTCAAATTTGACTTTCTTCTGGGTTAACCAAGTCAGAGGAACTGCAATTTTTGAGAATTTTCAACAAACTTTCTGTAATACCCGGTTAACCCCAAGAAACTACAAACTTCGATCACACTAGTCGGCTGCTTCCAGTCCTCTACTGCCTCTATCTTGGCAGGGTCCACATTGATTCCTTCCTTAGACACTATATGCCCTAGGAATCCCACACTTTCTAGCCAAAACTCACACTTGGTGAATTTGGCGTACAACTGATGTTTTCTGAGGGTTCCCAGGACCATTTCCAAATGCTCAGAGTGTTCTTCTTTGCTCTTGGAATACACTAGAATATCGTCAATTAAGACGATCACAAATCTATCTAGATATTCTTTGAACACTCTGTTCATGAGGGCCATAAAGGCCACAGGGGCATTCGTCAACCCAAATGACATTACTAGGAACTCGTAATCGTCGTAGCGGGTCCTGAAGGCGGTCTTGGGTACGTCATTGTCTCGGATTCTCAACTGATGCTATCCAGTCCTCAAATCAATCCTTGAAAACCACTGCACCCCCTGCAACTGGTCGAACAAGTCGTCGATTTTAGGTAGCGGGTAATGGTTCTTGATTGTCACATTGTTGACCTACCTATAGTAGATGCACATGTGCATGGACCCGTCCTTTTTCTTCACAAATAGGACCACAGCACTCCACGGGGACACACTTGGGTGAATGAAACCCAAGTCCAGCAATTCATGCAACTGCGCCTTTAACTTACGAAGTCCAGCCGGCGCCATCCTATAAGGTGGGATGTGGATCGGTGCTGCCCCGAGCTGCAATTCAATGCAGAATTCAATTTCACTCTTAGACGATAATCCGAGCATTTCTTCTAGGAAGACATCGGGGAACTCAAATATCACAGGAGTTCTACTAACCTCCTGAGCCTTGCCCCCCTTTTCCTTGGCCATAGATACGAATGCCAAGAAGGACTAGCAGCCGCCTAACAGCAATTTACGAGCCTTAAGGGCTGAAATGACGCCCATGGGCTCAGCCTTTCCTTCCCCACGGAAGGTGAATTGCGGCAACTCGGCTTACTGAACGTGACATTCTTAGTCCTACAATTAACTAACATGAAGTGCTCCGCTAGCCAATCCTTGCTGAGGGTGACGTCAATTTCAAGCATAGGCAAAAGTGTCAATTCTGCCTTCAACCCATGACCACCAACTAGCACTTCACAGTCACGGAAGATTGATTTTGCTATTAATGAGTCGCCCGTAGGCATTGACACCACATATGGTACAACAAGAAAGGAAGGTGCCATAGGCAATCCGGCAACAAATTTGGCCGATACAAATGAGTGCGGGGCACCTGGATTTAACAGTACATAAGCAGCAGAAGAACTGACTAAAATAGTACCTATCACCACTGCCTTGGATGCCTCTACCCCATCGCGGTTCATGGCATAAACTCGGGCAGACAGTCTCTCAAAGTGGCTAACTTGCGGCCCCCTCCTCTATATCGAACCCTTCTGAGCCACTGACCCAATTGGCATCGGGGCTTTCCCCCTTGACTGCTCGATCCTCTGACTACCTCTATCCGGACAATCTTTTCTAAAATGTCCAACCTACCTACATCTGAAGTATGCCTCCGTGCGGCCATAGTAAGTGGCACTCCTGACTCTATCGGTCATGCTGCCCCTGCCCTTGAACCTCCACGGCCTTGGCTACTGTTGTGTCCCCGACTCTACAGGTGATCCGTCGGTGCAACTGTCCCCTCAGAGTGCCAAGGTCGGCCCCCTGAGTTGGAGGCTTACCATACGAGCTGCTGCCTCAGATGAGCGTCCCAGCTCCATACAAAACTTGTAGCGGTTAGCCAAAAATTCGGTGACCTCAACCTGCTTATCAGTCACAGTGAACACCGAAAGTCTTAGTTTAACAAAGTCCGCATATGTAGAGGGGGGGGGGGGGGGGGGAGAGACTCTGGAGTTGTATCTGCCGGCACTACTGGCTCCGCCACCACCGGTACCACGGGTATCACGGGTACCTGCTGCGCAGGCTACTGCGATTGCTATTGCTGCCTCAATTCTTGTTCTCTGCGGGGTGCCTTTGTCAAGAAGGCCACCTGGGTCTGCAGCTGAGCAACTATAGGTTGTTGTACCCCTTCCTTTAACTACTCTCTCCCCCGGCCTCGACTCCGACCTCAGCCTCGTCCCTGGCCTCGGACTCGGCCCTGGCGTTTAGTGGAATTACTACCACTGTCACTCAAAACAGCATTGTGAGTCTCAATCACACTCGATTACAAGAAATTTTTTACCATTAATACCAACTAATTGTAACTGAAATTTAAATTACTAACCGTATGGTGCGCTGAGTACAGTCGTGGTTGCTAGATCTCGTAGCATAACTATACCGTATGTCGACACACTAGCATATGTCTCATACGGTACCCAATTCCTAGTCATAGTCAAGACCTAACTAAAAGTTTTGATACCAACTTTGTCACACCCCAAGTTAGGGCCGTGTGACCGGCCATGGTCTATGTCCTACCCTGAAGCCTACTACATACACTGACTAACAGAAACTGAAACACATAATGAAAACAACGATGCAACTTTATTCAAATCTTTAAAAAAGGTTCACAATTTTGCTTTAAAACATGAAAAGTTCTGAAACATCAATCACCATAGGAAACCACTCAAGTTTAAAAGCAAGTACATGTTTTCGAATAGACAATCTCAGTGTATTAAAAAAAACAACTGCCCTAGACCTCTAAACTATGACTAGTGGACGGTGCTATGAGATCTATGCCACCGCCTGCCCTCCATCTGCACCATGATCCCAAGCCTCATCTCACTGGTCGGGCTCTACAAAATAAGAAAATAAACCGCGAGTCCACATGGGACTCAGTGAGCGATTCTTTCGAACTACCACATAATTCCCCAATAATCATATATATATATGGCAACAAAATATAAAGTTAGGGATATAAGTTGCTTCTGTTATGACAACCAACCCCAGGGGTCGTCCTGTATAGGCCATACATTCATGTAAGCATCCATAACAGCCTAACTACGCCACATGGCACCCGGCCCCTAGGGCCTACTCATGGTCTAGTGATTCAGCTATAACCAGCCCTACCACATACAAATAGTAACATACTGGCCGTTCGGGCCACATAGCACATAAGTGAATCAAAGCAAACTCCGAGTCGTCGACTAGGATGGTCTGCTAGTCTCTAGACACCAACTGGGGTAGGGATAGCTAGTCCCACCCAATTGGGGTCTAACACCTAGCGGGCTCGCTGGTGCAATCTCAAGACCCAATCACTAGTCGAGTCAAGCATTAGTCATTCCGACTACCCATGCTTCTCGGCAGACCACCACAATCACATCACACAAACATGGTGTTCTAAAGTTTCCTTATTTTAAGTCTCGGGCGTCTGCCCGTTCTCAGCCTTTTAATTTCGGCCGTATCATGCGCACACTATTGTTCACAAAATGTTTCTTAGGTGTGAGGCCTAACTCATCTACTTTTGAGTTTCCATATCTAACACACACTTTATAATTTCATATAAATCATTTAGCGTCATATGCTACCTTTTGCTAATGTAAACTACATGTTATAGACTTGGAAATGCACCCATTAACAATACCGGACAACATATAAACTATAATGAAATTTCTTCACAACACTTACTATGTATAGCCACATGATTCAATAATAAAGAATTTAAATTCTGCATTAAACTATAAATTCAACAAGAAAATAAATTATCTAACATGGTAAAAGTATCACCACATTTCAGATTTTAAGGAGGAAAGGTCTAAGGATGGTTACTATCCTACCATTCTACTAATTACATGCATCAATATAGAAGCATTCCTTAGTTAGATCTTACCTAAATGTCATCTTGATTCTAATTGTCAATCTAGGCAACTTGTCATGCCCTATTGTTTTGAGTATTCGTAACCATGAAGTTTATCTTCTAGAGATCACCATCTCCCCCAATCCTTGCTCGGCCGAGACTTGAGCAAAGCATGCCTTGCTCAGCCGAGCCTCCAAGGATAGGAACAAGAGGGAAGGTCCAACCCCAACCCTAATATCTTATTTCCGATCTATCCGAATTAAGACATTGATCAAGCCGCACAACCCTTGCTCCGCCAACCGATGGACATGGAGTTTTCCCTTTGCTTGGCCGAGCCTACTAGGCTTTAGAGGATGAGTTCCAATCATCACTTTCATTAAGTAAATCATGAATCCACTCGATATGGGTTAAAGATCGTTCAAAGGGGGTTTATAACCGTCAAGGGAATTGGAGAAATTTTCGGCATGACCTTTCCCCTTTTTCCTTGACTCGGCAGCCCCTAAAATATCAAGAATCTGATAAAAACTGCAGAGATCCGATGCAAAATTAATTAAAACAGCTGTAAGAAGGTCGAGCTACCATGAATCGACAAAAAACTCGTGATAAACTCGACACCTAGCAGTCCTTGGGGTTCATCTACCCGCCTCCCCCAAATCAACGGAAAGTAACCACTCACCTTGATGAAGGAAGAAGAAAGGGTGAACGTTGACGACCTCGATCCTTCCGGCGGCGACACAGTTTTCGGCGCCGACCCAAGATCTCCCCTCCTCCTTTTCCTCCTCGGGTGGCGTGCGGCTCAAGAATGAGCCGCACGGCTCATGATGAGGGGTTTTATCCCCTCATCCACCAATGACATAAATGCCCCTCTAACTAACTTAGCCTCTACTCGACTCAATTCGAGTCCGATTCGGGCCTCGATTCGATCCACATACACGATTTGAACTCGACTTAAAAAGGACATCTAATGCTTAATAAGGAAATATTCATCTAACCAATTTAAACTTCATAAGCCGAGTTATACCTTCTACTCGAGGCGACTCCGCGGCTCGACTCGACTAACTCCTAATCCGGTGAGCTGCACCAAAAATATATTTTTATATTAGGAAAAAAATTTTGGGTCTTACAGAGGGCCGAGACTCTCCCTTTGTGGCTCGGCAGCCCTAGGTTTACCCTAGGGGTGCTTGGCCAAGGGTGAAGCATGGATGCCCTCAAGGTGTTCGACGAGATGCCCAAGTGAGAGTTCTTGTTTATCATGAAGTCTATATCTTGAGTTGCTTGCCTATTTAGGTTCTTAAATCAGTGATTTTTGGATGTTTTATAAAAATAAGATTTGATCTTGAAGCCTTGAGTCTTCTTGATATGAGATTCTTGATCATGTAAATTGATTCTTGCTTGAAGATTTTCTTGGCATGCTACTCTTGGTTAAACAATCATGACTTATTTCTTGAGAAGTTTTATCTCAATGATATAATTCTGTTATGTTAATAATTAAGGAATTTACTTCTAAAATTTTGGATTTATTTATCTTGAGATGTTGAAAACTCAATTAGGCTGAAAACAGTATGCTGAATTGTTGATTTAGGGCTGATTTTGAAATCATATTTGTGATGTGCGTAGTTTGCTGAATATAGTTGTCTAACCTATCGTTACGGCCAAAAAACATAGTTTGGGAACATAGGTCATACTCTGGAGACCAGATTCAGGTTAGATACATTGGTTTCGGGCATAACAGGAAACTAAACAAAACCCTAAAACAAAATTGAACAAAGGTCATAATCTTGGTGATCTAAATTTTAATTGTATAACTAAAATTGAACAAAGGGTCAACATAATATGTTATGAACCAACAAATAAAGTTATGCATGAAATAAAACGTCACAGGTTATGACATTACAGGTCTAGGAGTTGGGGTCTAGTATTGGAGCGTTGAGACGCTTCCCAATAAGGACGTTCCTAAGACATCGTATGAGAGACTTGACTTAGGTCATGTTGCGCCATATCTTTATGAATGACGGAGAGGCTCGTTGAGGCGCCGGACTGCGGGCTAGGTCTGGAAGGTTGGATGGCTAGCTAATTCCCAACTTGTGGAACAAGTTCGGATGGGTAAATTCTGATTGTTCCTGCGTATGCTAATTCCCAACTTGTGGAACAGGTTCGGATGGACAAATTCTGATTGTTCCTGCGTATCTTGTGGAACAAGTTCGGGGGGAAAATCTAGATTGTTCCCAAGATTCTATATTTAAACGGGTAAGTTCAGATGAGCGAATCCCGATTATTCCTACGTTATTTATTTGGAACTTATTCGGATGGGCAAATCCCGATTGTTCCAGTTTGGCTTCGTGGAATAAGTTGGAACGTACAAATGCCGATTATTCTCGAGGTGCTTTTAGGTAATAAGTTCAAACAAGCAAATCCTGATTATTCCTTTGATATCTTTAAGGGGTAAGTTCGGAAGGGCAAATCCCGATGATCCCTGTGATATCTTAAAGGGGCAAGTTCGGACAGACGAATCCCGATTATCCCTACGCGTCTCGTAGAGCAAGTTCGGATGGGCCAATCCCGATTACTCCCGAGTTTCTTCATATTAGAATAAGTTCAGATGGATGACCAATCTCGATTATCCTAGTATGTTTTGTTGCCTTAGGGCACGATAGGCTTAAGGATGGGAAGGGAAGGGAAGAGAGGGGGGAGGAGGGGAAGAGGCGAGATGATAAAAATTAATCTTGTTTGGATATAGTTTAATAAGGGAAAGAGAAGAGTTAACCTTGTTTGAATGTACCTTCTAAGGGGAAGAAGGAGAATGGGAAAATCTTTTATTTAATAGACAATTTTTTTTTAAATTTCTGCGTTATATGTGATGCTTCGAAGCAAAACTCTACTAGGGTTTAATACACTACTAGAAAAATGGGCATCAGCAACGGCTGATGCCGTTGCTGAGCCGTTGCTGAAGAGCATCAGCAACGGCCGCGCCGTTGCAATAGAGCCGTGACAGAAAGTCGCGTTGCTGATAACTTAGCAACGGCTCAGCAACGGCCGCTCGGGCCGTCGCTCAAAACATTATCAGCAACGGCTGCTCGGGCCGTCGATAAAACTATTATCAGCAACGGTTTTGTCACAGACCCGGAGCCGTTGCTGATAACATTAATAGCAACGGCCGCTGAGTCCGTAGCAACGCCGTTAGTAAAACCCCGTCGCTAAGCCGTTGCTGTAGGTCATCAGCAACGACTTTCGATACACTTTTAGCAACGGCGTTCCCACGGACGGCCGTGGGAACGCCGTTGCTGATGATGCCAACTGGGAAACAGGAAAATTTTATATTTCCAATTTCCATTGATACATCGATACATTATCTAATACATAACTCACACACCCATATCCTCATACACACATTCATTCACACATCACAAACACACCAAGATATACATCAAAACAATTATATTTCTATTGATAATTATCCACGATAGTATAAAAACAATTCAAATGAAAAATTGAAGTATCAATATCCAAACAAAATAAGTTAAACAAGTTCAATATCTCAGTAACAAAGTCAATATAAAAAAAGTCTCAGGATGATGATGGAGGATGGCCTGGATCATATGGCGGGTCTGGAGTGCTTGAGTGTACACCGGCGTGGACTGACTCGAAGATGATGGATTAGATGATGCCGAAGAGATGCCTGCTTCGGGATGACCTGACATGTTGCGTAGCATAGCATGCATCTCCGCCATCATCTGACTCTGATGCGCGACCGTCTCCTCTAGAGTCCTTATTCTGCTACTATGATCATAACTGGATCTAGAGGTGGACGGCCGCTCACCAGCGACCGGAGGGGTCGGTGCCCCATGTGGCCCTAGTACGGCTCGCGTATGACCACTATCTGCGAAGCCATATACGCGGCCATGGTCCCAGCCACCTGCGGCCTCGACCCACATTGCTGCGTCAAAGTCCTCGGGGGTACCCCCGCGCTGCACCACCGTCTGGCTGTAGGTCTCCTACTCGAGTTTGATTTTTTGTTTAATATTTATCATAAAACTTAAATTATAAATATATAATGAATAATTTAAACAAATATATAATTACCATAATGTATGCAGCGCGGTTGTGGATGTACTCCCCCGTCCCATGTGCTCGACGGTGAGTCCGCTCAAACACCGCCATCGGGGAGGGTCGCTGGACAGTCCCGTCATCCGACACCGTCGTCTACATTTACAAAACAAATACATTAATTAGTACATATAGTAACAAATAAAATATATAATTAAAAGATATACTTACCATACGGTTTGCGTGCACTGCAAATGCAACAGAGCCGCCGGTGTGACGCGCTGCTCCCCCCGACATGCGATTTCTAGCCGCATTCCGAGAAACCTCCTGCCATCGATCCGTCGACCATATCTCCACGAGCTGGTCCCATATATCCGGAGTAATACAGCCGGGGCCGTATCCCCGAGTCTCCGCGATGTTAGTGGTCCCAGCTCGGGCCATCGCTTGGGACCGAGCCTGCCCTAGCTGCCCGTTGTACCTTGCCCGGGAAATAGCCTCCCAGGCAGCGTAAATGAAGGGCCTCTGGTCCTCGGCCCATGTATAGCGAGCCTGCAAAATAATAATATCAGTACCAATATTAATATATCATCATGCATGTAAAAAAAAATAATAATACGTGCCTCAAACTCGCGCTATAATATGTCGACGTGCTCGCTAGGCACGTGAGACCACGTAGGCCATGCCCCGTGCATGTATCGTCGAATAGTAGAAGAAATGCTCCTCGGCACTTCTTCTTGCTCGAACCTGCACAACAAAAATAAATTTTAATATTATATTATGATATAATGAATTTGTAATGATTCATAATTCATTATATATTACCGCTCCCCAATCACGCTAATCAATCTACGTGACTCTATGGCTGGTGGAGGCTGCCACCTGTTCGGCCCGCGTGGCTGCCTACGTCTGGATGTACTAGCCTCGGCAGTATCATCCTCATGAGGATCAGCAACAGGAGGATCAACAGCATGAGTAAGTGCTGGAGTCTCACCGATCGGAGACTCCGAAACTCTCCTGCGTCGATAACCACGACCAGACATATCTGTCGAACAGACATATAATTAGATTATTGTATAAATAGTAGAGATATATTTAATAAAATATATACTTTACAATTATTCTTCATCATCTGAATAATAGTCTTCGAATTCTTCTTCTTCTTCCTCTTCTTCCTCTTCTTCATCTTCTTCATCTCCAGCTTCCTCAATTTCATGATCGTCATCATCAGCATATTCAACTTCTAATTGAATTGACGTTGTGTCTGCATCCTCGAGTATTGGAATAATACGATCCACAGCAGGAAGATCATCTTCTTGATAGAAACCAGGAGGATCATTTTCTCCTACTATCGGATCAATTTTTCCTCTACCTTTTGTCTTACAGACTACACGCCAATCTGCTCTATCTTTATTTCGAGCCGGATACTTCGCGTAATATACTTGTTCGGCTTGTGATGCCAATATAAAAGGCTCATTTGCTGCCAATTTCGATTTGTAATTAACCTCAACAAGTTTGTATTTTGGATGAACTTTCATGCCCCTTTCTGTTGTATCGAACCAATGACATCTAAATAGGATCACTGATTTCAAGCCGAAGTAGTTCAACTCTATCACTTCTTCCACCAGTCCATAAAAATCCATATCACATTCAACATAGGTTATCCCTTTCACGCAGACCCTAGCATTCATCGTCTTCTTTGTAAATGAATATTCAACCGTGTGAAATTTATACCCGTTAACAAAATATCCGCTATAGCACGACACAAGTCGCGACGGTCCACTAACAAACTCAAATATTCTTTCATCTATTTCAGCTCTGTGATCTTTGCTTTAAGTCTGAATCCAAGTAGGGAAATCACGATTCCGTAATCTCTCCAATTCTTGATCATTGTGAATAGAGTATTTAGGACAATTCTCATACAAAGGTTCATCGGCAGCTTTCAACATCTCGTAAAATTCTGCAGCTTCTTTATTCGGTAATTCAATCTCTACCGCAGCCCCTACTTCTGTGATATCAACCGCTGTAGTATCTGGTGGGACTGATGTCTGAAGAACTGGCCGATCAACATTATCATTCAGGCGGAATTGACCCCCAAGACTATCAAGTATCATAGTTCTATAGGGATTACATTGACTGGATGAAGAAGCACCAGCAGAGGAAGATTCACCATATGTCTGAACGACAGGATTGCTCGACGTCCCGACTTCGCGTGACTCCCCGTGACAAGTCCATAGAAAATATCTTGGTGCAAATCCTTTGGTATATAGATGCAGAGTGACAGTCTCCCGATCCAAAAATGTTTCGAGACAGTTCGAGTCCATATTGGACGATTTCGGCGTGCGTCCGAAGTGGACGATTCCGACGCGCGTCCGAAGTGGACGATTCCGGCGCGTGTCCGAAGTGGACGATTCCTGCGCGAGTCCGAAGTGGACGATTCCGGCGCGCGTCCGAAGTGGACGATTCTGGCGCAAGTCCGAATTGGACGATTCTGGTGCGCGTCCGAAGTGGACGATTTCGGCGCGCGTCCGAAGTGGATGATTCCGACGCGCGTCCGAAATTAATTTAAACCCTAATAATTAATCTAACAAATTAAATAATTAATCTAAACAATTAATTAACAATTATAAAACAATTAATTAACAATTAATTAACAATTATCAAACAAAATAAAAAATATATATAATTATAAATTCCGACGCCGGAGTCCACCCTCCGGCGCCGGCGTACAGTGTGTCCGGCCACTGTAGAAGGTCCGGCGGCGGCCATCGGCCGCCCGCCGCCCGCCGCCGGCCGAAACCCTAGAAATAGGGTTTCGGTCGGATTGATTCCCGCCGGCCGTAGGGAAGAGACGGCCGGCCGATCAACATACCTGAACAAGTCGGCAGCAGCGGGAGGAGGAAGAGGCGTCGTCGGCGTCGACAGCAGCGGCAGCGGCGGCGAGAGGCGTCGGCAGGAGCGGCGGCGGCAGCAGCGGGAGGAAGAAGGGTCGGGCGCGAGAGTGTGCCCTATATAAACTTATCAGCAACGGCTCACTCGCCCGTTAGAAAGCCGTTGCTAATAAGTTATCATCAGCAACGGCTCACTTGTCCGTTAGCAAGCCGTTGCTGATAATTAAAATATCAGCAACGGCTCGCCTTTCCGTCAGAAAGCCGTTGCTGATAATTAAAATAATCAGCAACGGCTCGGGTTTCCGTTAGAACGTTGCAGATACAAATATCTGCAACGGCTCGGGCGGCCGTAAGAATGCCGTTGCAAATAGCAACAGCTCGAGCGGCCGTTGCTGATAGCCGTTGCTGAAGACCTAATTTCTAGTAGTGATATATATATTGTAAATTTATGAAAATAATAAGGATAATTTCGTAAATTTATTTTAAATAATTTTTTTTATAATGTTATTCACCCACGTTCAATCTCAAATCAGAGTTAAAAGAAAATTGAGATTTGAAGATGAACAAAAATTTCCTCTCTATTTTCTTTGCCTTTCATTAAAATCATAAAATCACCCTTCTTCTCCTTTAACCCCAATCGAAACATGCACTAAAGCTTTCATTTCTCCACTTTATGGAAACCATTTCTTGGAAAGGAGCTCGTCAATTTGACAGATTTTATGTCAACATATGATTGAATGAATAGATACCCAGTCACAGGTCAAGACGAGATGATCTTGTGTCTTCGAGAGTAAACCGTAAAAGGTACAAACTTGCTTGGTCAATGCAAGAAGCCCTATATACTAGTAAGAAAATTCTTTGCTCAGAGTTCGCCATTTAAAGCAATCTACCCTAAGAGAACGTAACTACCTTGGGATGTACTAACACTACTAGAAAAATGGTCATCAGCAACGGCTGATGCCGTTGCTGAGCCGTTGCTGACGAGCATCAGCAACGGCTGAGCCGTTGCAATAGCGCCGTGACAGAAAGTCGCGTTGCTGATGACTTAGCAACGGATCAGCAACGGCCGCTCGGGCCGTCGCTCAAAACATTATCAGCAACGGCCGCTGGGCCGTCGCTAAAAATATTATCAGCAACGGTTTTGCCACAGACCCGGAGCCGTTGCTGATACCATTAATAGCAACGGCCGCTGAGTCCGTAGCAACACCGTTAGTAAAACTCCGTCGCTAAGCCGTTGCTGTAGGTCATCAGCAACGGCTCTCGATACACTTTTAGCAACGGCTTTCCCACGGACGCCCGTGGGAAAGCCGTTGCTGATGACCTATGCCTGCAACCAAAAAATTTGAAAATTTCAAATTTCCATTGATACATTGATACATTTATCTGATACATAACTCACACACCCATACCCTCATACACACATTCATTCACACATCACAAACATCTCATACACATTCATTCACACATCACAAACACACCAAGATATACATCAAAACAATTATATTTATATTCATAATTATCCACGATAGTATAAACACAATTCAAATGTAAAATTGAAGTATCAACATCTCAATAACATAGTCAATATAAATTAAACAAGTTCAATATCTGAGTAACAAAGTCAATATAAACAAAATCTCACGATGACGATGGAGGATGGCCTGGATCATATGGCGGGGTCTGGAGTGCTTGAGTGTACACCGGCGTGGACTGACTCGAGGATGATGGATTAGATGATGCCGAAGAGATGCCTGCTTCGGGATGACCCGACAAGTTGCGTAGCATAGCTTCTATATTCGTCATCGTCTGACTCTGACGCTCCATCATCTCAGTCTGACGCACGACCGTCTCCTCTAGAGTCCTTATTCTGCTACTATGATCATAACTGGATCTAGAGGTGGACGGTCGCTCACCAGCGACCGGATGGGTCGGTGCCCCAAGTGGCCCTAGTACGGCTCGCGCATGACCACTATCTGCGAAGCCATATACGCGGCCATGGTCCCAGCCACCTGCGGCCTCGACCCACGATGCTGCGTCAAAGTCCTCGGGGGTACCCCCGCGCTGCACCACCGTCCGGCTGTACGCCTCCTACTCGAGTTTGATTTTTTGTTTAATATTTATCATAAAACTTAAATTATAAATATATAATGAATAATTTAAACAAATATATAATTACCACAATGTATGCAGCGCGGTTGTCGATGTACTCCCCCGTCCCATGTGCTCGACGGTGAGTCCGCTCAAACACCGCCATCGGGGAGGGTCGCTGGACAGTCCCGTCATCCGACACCGTCGTCTACATTTACAAAACAAATACATTAATTAGTACACATAATAACAAATAAAATATATAATTAAACGATATACTTACCATACGGTTTGCGTGCACTGCAAATGCAACAGAGCCGCCGGTGTGACGCGCTGCTCCCCCCGACATGCGATTTCTAGCCGTATTCTGAGAAACCTCCTGCCATCGATCCGTCGACCATATCCCCACGAGCTGGTCCCATATATCCGGAGTAATCCAACTGGGGCCGTATCCCCGAGTCTCCGCGATGTTAGTGGTCCCAGCTCGGGCCATCGCTCGGGACCGAGCCTGCCCCAGCTGCCCGTTGTACCTTGCCCAGGAAATAGACTCCCAGGCAGCGTAAATGAAGGACCTCTGGTCCTCGGCCCATGTATAGCGAGCCTGCAAAATAATAATATCAGTACCAATTCTTAATATATCATCATGCATGTAAAAAAAAAAATAATACGTGTCTCAAACTCGCGCCATAACATGTCGACGTGCTCGCTAGGCACGTGAGACCACGTAGGCCATGCCCCGTGCATGTATCGTCGAATAGTAGAAGAAATGCTCCTCGGCACTTCTTCTTGCTCGAACCTGCACAACAAAAATAAATTTTAATATTATATTATGATATAATGAATTTGTAATGATTCATAATTCATGATATATTACCGCTCCCCAATCACGCTGATCAATCTACGTGACTCTGTGGCTGGTGGAGGCTGCCACCTGTTCGGCCAGCGTGGCCGCCTGCGTCTGGATGTACTAGCCTTGGCAGTATCATCCTCATGAGGATCAGCAACAGGAGGATCAGCAGCATGAGTAAGTGCTGGAGTCTCACCGATCGGAGACTCCGAAACTCTCCTGCGTCGATAACCACGACCAGACATATCTGTCGAACAGACATATAATCAGATTATTGTATAAATAGTAGAGATATATTTAATAAAATATATATACTTTACAATTATTCCTCATCATCTGAATAATAGTCTTCGAATTCTTCTTCTTCTTCCACTTCTTCCTCTTCGTCATCTTCTTCATCTCCAGCTTCCTCAATTTCATGATCGTCATCATCAGCATATTCAACTTCTAATTGAATTGACGTTGTGTCTGCATCCTCGAGTATTGGAATAATACGATCCACAGCAGGAAGATCATCTTCTTGATAGAAACCAGGAGGATCATTTTCTCCTACTATCGGATCAATTTTTCCTCTACCTTTTGTCTTACAGACTACACGCCAATCTGCTCTATCTTTATTTCGAGCCGGATACTTCGCGTAATATACTTGTTCGGCTTGTGATGCCAATATAAATGGCTCATTTGCTGCCAATTTCGATTTGTAATTAACCTCAACAAGTTTGTATTTTTGATGAACTTTCATGCCCCTTTCTGTTGTATCGAACCAATGACATCTAAATAGGAACACTGATTTCAAGCCGAAGTAGTGCAACTCTATCACTTCTTCCACCAGTCCATAGAAATCCATATCACATTCAACATAGGTTGTCCCTTTCACGCAGACCCCAGCATTCATCGTCTTTTTTGTAGATGAATATTCAACCGTGTGAAATTTATACCCGTTAACAAAATATCCGCTATAGCACGACACAAGTCGCGACGGTCCACTAACAAACTCAAATATTTTTTCATCTATTTCAGCTCTGTGATCTTTGCTGTAAGTCTGAATCCAAGAAGGGAAATCACGATTCCGTAATGTCTCCAATTCTTGATCGTTGTGAATAGAGTATTTTTGCACCATCTCAATGTCAAATATTTCAATGAATTGTTCAATCTCTGGGCAATTGAGTAATACATACAAGTGTGCCAAATGATACTCTTCATCGCTTAAGTGTCGAGATGGACGAGAACCAAAAGCACGACCAGAGTGACAAAATATATTTAAACGTCCATCTGAATGTCGAACACCCCCGTCGTCGTTACGTGGAAGACGATCAAATCTTGTCTGTACTGTCGATTCAAAGTAAAATGAGCAGAATGTTGAAATTTCTTGGATGATATACGATTCAGATATTGATCCTTCAACAGCTGCGGTGTTCTTTACTTTTTTCTTCAGACGATTCATGTATCTTTCAAATAAGTACATCCAACGATATTGAACGGGGCCACCAACTCGTGCCTCGTATGCCAAGTGTATCGGTAGATGCTCCATCGAGTCAAAAAATGCAGGAGGGAAAAACTGCTCCAGCTTGCATATGATTTCAACAATATTATTTTCAAGTGTTGACATATCTTCGACTCGAAGGACATTTGCACAAATGTTTCTAAAAAACATACTTAATTCAGTCAACGGACCCCAAATATTATCAGGTAGAAGATCTCGAAATGCGATCGGAAGTAATCTCTGCATGAATACATGACAATCATGGCTCTTCATCCCTGATATTTTGCAATCATCGACGTTCACACATCGAGATAAGTTTGAAGCATATCCATCGGGTAATCTGAGTTCTTTTACCCATTGACAAACATCTTTGATCTGTTGTTTATTTAACACATATATGGCCTTCGGTTTCAGATATCGTCCGTTGACCTCTTGTAACTCCAACTCTGGTCTTTTACAAAGTATTTTCAGATCATGTCGGGCTTTGACATTATCTTTAGTTTTTCCAGAAATATCCATCACAGTGTTGAAAATATTATCAAACACATTTTTTTCAATGTGCATGACATCTAAATTATGTCGAATCAATAATGAACTCCAATAGGGCAATTCCCAAAAGATACTTTTTTTCACCCAGTTGTGTGTTTGGCCAAAACCTGACACTCTTTCATTGCGACCGAATACAATATCTGGAAGTGCTGAAACACGTGCTAACATTTGTTCACCAGACAACATCGGTGGTGGCCCATCTCTTTCGACTCTGCCCTTAGTAAATTTATTACGATTCCTTCGATACTGGTGATGAACCGGTAGGAATCGACGATGACAATCAAAGAATGAGATTTTTCGTCCGTTCTGAAGACTGATTGATTTAGAGTGTTCCATACAATACGGGCAAGAGAGTCGGCCGTGAGTGCTCCAACCCGACAACATGCCGTACGTGGGGAAATCATTGATTGTCCACAAGACCGCGGCCTTTAAATTGAAGTTTTGCTTTCGATGACAATCATAAGTGACAGCTCCCTCAGTCCACAATGTTTTCAATTCATCTATCAAGGGTCTGAGAAATATGTCAATTTCTTTTCGCGGACCCTTAGGACCCGGAATAATCATCGAAAGATAAATAAATTCATCTTTCATGCACATTGACGGTGGCAAATTATAAACTGTCAGCAGCACTGGCCAAACTGAATAAGGAGTTGCAGAATGTCCAAACGGATTAAAACCATCTGTGCACAATCCCAATCTGATATTTCTAGTATCCATAGCAAATGAAGGATAACATGTATCCAAATGTTTCCATGCTTCACTGTCAGATGGATGTGTCATTACTGTATCATCACGACTTCTTGCATGCCAACTCATGTAGGGGGCTGTCTTTTCCGACATGAATAACCTTTGAAGCCTCGGTGTTAGTGGAAAATACCGAAGCACCTTAAACGGGATATTTTTCCGTCGGACCGATTTCTTCTCCTTGTAACGAGGGTGTTGACATACAGGGCATTTATCCAACTGCACATTTTCTTTATAATATAAAATGCAGTTATTTTGGCACGCGTGTATTTTTTCGTACCCAAGCCCCAATTTTCTCATTAGCTTTTTAGTCTTATAAAAAGTAGGCTCAAACTTGTTATCAGTAGGCAGCATTCCATTAATCAATCCAGCAATCCGATCATACGCAACTCCGCTGATATTACAATCGGCCTTGATGCTTAAGAGCTGTGTCATTGCTGAAAACCTAGTGTATTTAGGACAATTCTCATACAAAGGTTCATCGGCAGCTTTCAACATCTCGTAAAATTCTGCAGCTTCTTTATTCGGTAATTCAATCTCTACCGCAGCCCCTACTTCTGTGATATCAACCGCTGTAGTATCTGGTGGGACTGATGTCTGAAGAACTGGCCGATCAACATTATCATTCAGGCGGAATTGACCCCCAAGACTATCAAGTATCATAGTTCTATAGGGATTACATTGACCGGATGAAGAAGCACCAGCAGAGGAAGATTCACCATATGTCTGAACGACAGGATTGCTCGACGTCCCGACTTCGCGTGACTCCCCGTGACGAGTCCATAGAAAATATCTCGGTGCAAATCCTTTGGTATATAGATGCAGAGTGACAGTCTCCCGATCCAAAAATCGTCAATTTGAACAAATGCGGCACAGACATCGGATTTGATCATCCATGCTAACGAAATTCAGATTCGAATAGGCGAAATTTAGGAAGTACGTTACGCCTAATCGAAACTCATTCGTTAAAGCTCCACGATTAAGACGTCGGCACATCCAACTTCGATCAGCCGACATGATTCTGTCAATCAATGACAATTTCTTTGGTTAATGTCTTTAGGTGAGATTGTCCTATTCCATTCGGGATTTATGTTATTTGTACTGCACTTACGTTTTTATTTTAACTGTTAACTAATTATTCTAAATTTCGACAGCATCTCCCTACAGTTCTCCGAATACGCATATCATCTGGGCGCGTATCGGAGAACAAGAGAGATGTTGCCGAAGTTTAGAATAATTAGTTAACAGTTAAAATAAAAATGTAAGTGCAGTACAAATAACTATATTCCCAAATTGTCCAATCAGGGACAATTCAAGAATTGTACGTCGTATAAAAGATCATCTACTTCTTTTACACGAACATACAATTCCCGAACGGATCTAAGGTTTTGCTAAATCATATCCGATCGTCGATGCGTACGTGAAACATATCAACTCGTCGGAGGATGATTATTTTCTAAATGTTTCGAGACAGTTCGAGTCCATATTGGACGATTTCGGCGCGCGTCCGAAGTGGACGATTCCGGCGCGAGTCCGAAGTTGACGATTCCGGCGCGAGTCCGAATTGGACGATTCCGGCGCGCGTCCGAAGTGGACGATTCCGGTGCGAGTCCGAATTGGACGATACCGGCGCCCGTCCGAAGTGGACGATACCGGCGCGCGTCCGAAGTGGACGATTCCGGCGCGCGTCCGAAGTGGACGATTCCGGCGCGCGTCCGAAATTAATCTAAACCCTAATAATTAATCTAACAAATTAAACAATTAATCTAAACAATTAATTAACAATTATTAAATAATTAATTAACAAATATAAAATAATATAAACTATATATATATACTAAATTCCGGCGCCGGAGTCCACCCTCCGGCGCCGGCGTACAGTGGCCGGACACAATGTCCGGCCACTGCAGAAGGTCCGGCGGCGGCCATCGGCCGACCGCCGCCGGCCGAAACCCTAGAAATAGGGTTTCGGTCGGGTGATTTCCGCCGGCCGCAGGGAAGAGACGGCAGCAGGGGAGACTTACCTGAACAAGTCGGCAGCAGCGGTCGGCGTCGTCGGCGTCGTCGGCAGCAGCGGCAGCGGCGGCGAGTGGCGTCGGCAGGAGCGGCGGCGGCAGCAGCGAGTAGCGGGAGGAAGAAGAGTCGGGCGCGAGAGCGTGCCCTATATAAACTTATCAGCAACGGCTCACTCGCCCGTTAGAACGTCGTTGCTGATAAGTTATCATCAGCAACGGCTCACTTATCCGTTAGCAAGCCGTTGCTGAAGATTAAAAAATCAGCAACGGCTCGCCTTTCCGTCAGAAAGCCGTTGCTGATAATTAAAATAATCAGCAACGGCTCGGGTTTCCGTTAGAACGCCGTTGCAGATACAGTTTTCTGCAACGGCTCGGGCGGCCGTAAGCATGCCGTTGCAAATAGCAACGGCTTGAGCGGCCGTCGCTGATAGCCGTTGCTGAAGACGAAGTTTCTAGTAGTGTAAGATCAATACATATCTAAATTGCAATTAAACTAACCTATATTGTTTAAAGGATCTATATATTGTATATAAGTCTTAAAAAATCCAGTCCAAACTTCAAAAATAGTTGTCCTTAATTAGCTCATTCTATTTGATTCATATTTCATAATTGGATTTGCCAAACTTAGTGTTCTTTTATTTTTATTTTAAAATTACTGTGGCCGTACAATTAATTAAACATTTAAACTGGCTAGTTTAGCTGGTTCTAATGTTCTATTGAAAATTTGACTATTTCATCCTAATTAAATTCAATACAATTTTTATATTAGAATCAAATAAGCCAAAAATTAGGATAAATAAGTCAAAAGTAATCGAATTTTATAACTTTTTTTATTTTTTAAATTTATACTTGAATTGATTGAATTGGTGATCTAACGGGTTGAAAGTTTAAGTTGAGCCTAATAACACTCATTAGCTCTCCATTTAATTGTATGGAAAGAAAAACATGGTATCTAATTAAACAATATATATATATATTGTCAGGCCCTTATTTTGGTTCCTCCGTACTCAAGCAAATTAGAAACTAAAAATATGCAAATGGAGATGGAGATGAAATAGATAATTAACAATGTTAAAGCAAAATAGATAACAACACACTAGTTAACATGTATGCGAAATATATATCAGCCGCAACTCGAAACCACACACACAAGCAAGTAATAACAGGTCGATCGATCTCAATGATCAGAGACAAAACAAATCAAACAGAACTAGCCACTCTCTTACATATATATTCAACTAGATCAGCTGCAACATCGATCAGATCATGGCCAAAGTATGGACGTCCATGGGGTAGACATCATTTGGTGACTGAGCATTGTAAGATCTTTTCCCAATGATGATGTTTGCAGCCTCTGATGGGTGGAATGCATCCCAGAAGAGGTACTCATTCCTGTTGGTGCACGGAACCTGCATCGGCAAGCATGTTAACTGCCCATTGTTTCTCCCCACTCCACAGCACCCCGTATTTGTCATTCTAAACCCTGCATTAATCACCATTAATTATATTAGCAATTAATTCAGATAGGTATTAGTCAATCAATCTATATGCATATATACCATAAGCTCCAGAATTCCTCAAGATGTCATCAAATATCCCATAGCTATTGATGTAAGTGAAATGAGCGCCATCCAAAGTGTTGAACTCATCCACCAAGCGAATCAGCCTAGTGTTGAACATTCCGATGGTGCTATCGATCTCTTCGACGCAGTTGACGCCATTGGGGCTGTTCCGAGCCAACTCGTTGGGGCTGCACCCGATCCGACCTACTCCTATCAACACCACCTTCCTTGCTCCGTAGTTGTACAGAACCTGATCGATATATCGAGCCACGTGAATCATGCATGCACGCACGCACGTAAAATTAATTAAATTTATAGATGATGAGACTACGTTTAGCTGCTCAGTGTATTGTTGGATGAGGGCATCGGCGAATTGTTCGGGGGTGAACTGGCGGCTGGTGGGGTAGAATGCAGGCAGGAAGTAGTTGTTGAGGTAGTCATTGCTGCCCATACCGACGGAGAAGATGCATTTGCTGAGGTAATTGGCGGTGGTGTCTTCGTCTCCGAGTATGTTTACCATCTGCCGCACTGCCTGTTGATAGTTCTGCAGTTGCCCACTGAAGGGAATTCTACCACCCTGCAGTAATTAATTATGTATTAAGATTTGGATCGATCTTTAATAAGATATATGATTAAATATGAGTCGATATATATATACCAGTTGTCTGCCGGATTCCTCCCTTATTCCGGCAGCTGCAGATGCAAAGTTTACACCGGTGAGAAGGGCTCGGCCTCTTGTATTTGCATAAGGCGGGATGTAGTGGTCGAAGCCCAGCAGTTTAGCTGCATGCAACAAGGAATTAGTACAAGTTTAATTAATGAATGAATTAATGGTCTAAGGAAACAAGAGAATTATATTCAACGAGATGATCATGAGTACTACAATAGAGGTTAATTCTACAATATTGATGAGTGATGTGATGATAATAAATATGTAGTTGAAGCATTTGACCTAATTGATTATGCATGTGTACGTGGAGTAAATTGAATGAAGGCGATTGACCGGACCTACGCAATCAAATATTGAAATTAAAGTGATTCGATCGATCGGAAACATGCAAGCAAAGGTTGCTGTTGAGATTAAATTAGCTATATCTATTGTATGCATTTATTTTCTATGTCCCGTGGTAGATGTTCAAATTTATTGCTTAGCATTTATTGTTCGTGAGTACTTACTGTAGCCAGAGTGCATCAGTCCACGTGGAACAAATTCGCCACACAAGTACGAAAATGGAATTAATTTGTAAAAACGACCATCAAAGCTACTTGGTCAATAACTATTTATTTATCTAAGTATTTTTATGCCAAGTATGAAGATTGCAGCACATGCATTGGTCCTTGCAAAATTTTAGTATACTAATTTATTTTATAAGAAAAAAACACCTGTATATACGTATGGGTGGTAATTGGAACCGATTAACCGCAATTAATCGGTTAACCACACTGTAAAATCTAGTTTCAGATAGTGAATTTACAGTTCGATTTTGATTTTGATTAATAAAATCCAAAAACCGATTTTAATCGATTCGGTTTCTATTATTAGATCGCGGATAACCAGTAATCAAAACCGGTTATATATTTCCATTTCGATCACCGGTTATCCACGGTTAACTAGTAACCAGAACCGGTAATACATATTATGTATATTATTAACTCTAAACCCTAAACCCACTATCTGTTTGCCCAATTATACATATTTTTAACCCAAAAACCTTAAATTCACTACCCGAAACTCATTTACCTGTTTACCCAAAACCCAATTTTGATTACCTAAACCGATTTTAGTTTAGGATATTGGTTTTTGAAACCGAACGATTTCAATTTTAGTTTTGATTTCAGTTAGCGAGTGTTTTACTCATTTCGATTTCAGTTAATCACAAAAGGACCGTTATCCGTATTAAAAGATAAATTAATATTATATCTAGCTTCAGCTTCCTCTCCAAATATATATATATATATATATATATCTCTTCAGCAACTCAACATCTGATGATATATAGATTAATATTTAGAAAATAAAAATAAAAAGAACCAGAGTACTAAATTAACAAGGATATATATATATACAACTTATCTAGCTGTGAGACCACAAAAGGTATTAAAATAAGTTAAGATCATTCACTCATCAATCATTATCAACAAAAATAAAATCACCGATGTAAAAAATCAAATTAATTGTTGAAACTAATTTCCCACTATGCATGCATAAAATATATATATATATATATATATATATATATATATATATATATATATAGATAGATAGATAGATAGAGAGAGAGAGAGAATAGACACTGGAGAATAAAAATTCTACTGAATTGTCCTTCAGTTGTTTAGGAGTTCTTGAATTCCTTTCTTGAACTAAGCATACAGAAGCGGTAAAAATGCAATACGAGTTGCGAAGTTCCCATCGTAGAACAAAAGAAATAAAATATCTTGGCATGCATGCAGAAGACACCATACCGGCGACATCCACAGTGGTTAAGCCATTGCTGAACCTTCCGCTGGGGCCGCCACCGGGGAAGTCGATGCCGTACGGCAGGTAGTTCGCCACCGCAAGCGTCGAAATGTTGTTGTTGTTGCCGTTGTCGACGAGCGAGTCACCGAAGATGAAGTAGCACGGCACCTGAGGCGCCGGCCGGACCACTGCCATCGATGAGCTCAAAACCAACAACAGCAGTAGCACCCGCCGTGCCCCAACAATGCAACCCATTTAGCTAGCTAGCAACAAGTGGAAAGGATATTGGGCGATGAGAGAGAGGAGATATGAGTAGTTTACTTTGAGAAATTTTGAAAGACTAAACTGCGTATATATAGGGTTATTGCCTTATTGGTTTGCACAAAGCATTAAAGTATTGCTTCAGCTGGAATAATTGAAGCTTAATAAAATACAATTATATCATTTTAGCTTAATAAAAAAATCAGGTTACTTTCGCAGACTGCAGGCTAGCAGATGCTGGTGGTGCATGTCCCTCCATGGTAGGTGAGAGAGAGAGAGCTTCGCCAGTTCACATGCACCGAATAGATCTCCGTTGTACAGCATAATGTACAAAGACTAGCCTTGGGGAATGGGTATCGCCATCATTAGAAATCAAGAATATAATGTAGAGTAGTTTGCGCTTTGACTGCGATGGCTTGTCTTAGCATTAATTAGTGGATCACTAATTGGGTAATTTTACAGTCAGATCACGAGCATAAATAAGTTCAAAACGCATCTGCAAGGTTTATCTGTTCTGATCGAGTTGAGTGTTTGATCGATTAATTTAATTTGAAGTTTCATTAATTGATGTTTGCAAATTGGGAAAAAGGGGGTTGAGTTGAGTGCAATGAACAGAATCAAGGGCGCAATGAAATGATTCATTTGGATGTACGTAGTACATCACATCTAACTGTTGCCTTCCAATTAATCAATGGAGAGTCCATGTTTTCCACTTTCATCCTCTGAAACTAGTTAAAGAATTAATTTGCCTATCAATTCATTGCACTGCTTGGCTATCCCAAATCCGCCCAATCAATGAACGAGTGACTGATCGATGTTAGTGGATATATGATACAGTGACTAGTGATTGTGTTGATCAGCATTTCTTTATACTAAAGATATATACATGTTTAGATCTCATTAAATGCGGGAGAAGTTTCGATATATATAGTTTACCTAAGATACTTGATTAATGCAAGAACGGTGCAATAGGTTGGTCGATCAATTAGTACAATTTAGCATGAGCATATATAATTAATTAGAAACAGCTGGCATTGCCTATTGAACCCTACAAATTCACATTTAACTTGTATGGTTCATGGACAAATAATCAATTAAAGGATTAACTAAGCATATGTTTGGTATGCATCAATCTATATGTATTATCGATAATGTAATTTTTAAATTTCTAAAGTCCACACATTATCATATTTGATTCACGCGGACACTTTACCGGTAATTCACATTATCATCAAAGTGTGAGGTGGGTACGTAGATTATCACCCAATAATAATTCTATATTTTAATACTGTTCTCTTCTTCTATACATTTTCATGTAAGTCATCATCAAATTTTGAAAAGGATTTTCCGATAATTTTTTATGAAGTTAAAAAAATACAAAATTAATTAAATTGTCATCTGATCAAATATGTCAAAGAGGATTACTATTGTAATATTATTAAATAATGTAGCAAACACAATCTAACTTTTGTTTGCCTCGAGATTTTAAATTTTACTTATTTATTTTTACCTTTCAAGAATATCAATTTAGTGTTCTAAGTTTTTATTTTCATTTCGTTCTTTCATCCTCCAAACGCTCACCACATTTAAAATTGTGATATATTCTAATTATGTGTCAAATGTATTAATTCAACACAAAAATTAGTAGACATTTATATTCTCTCATAAGTGTTAGCAATCATATCAATTCATTTTAGCCAATTGTGAATAGCACAGTTGGTTGCAGCATCTAATATATAGTATGGTCACCTATTGTGACTTTTTATCTTTGTTAAAAAAAATAAATCAGTTCATTTTATTTGTCATCAATCAATTTTCATTATCTACTAAATTTTTTATATTTTATATACCTTCAGTTTTACTAGTGCTTGAGAAAAATAAATTAAAATATGCATTTATTTTGGTACCTAAATAATAATTCGTTTCACATGTAGTTGAGAAGTCGCACTATAAGCATTTTGGGAGATACACGGCGCAAATTGAAACAAATTTCAAAATTTTGAAACTAAACTAAAATCAAATCAAATGACTGATACATAGTGCAATGTGGTCAAAGCAGGGTATTATGTATTCTAATAGCTAATTGACTAATCGAATATATATATACATACCCCGGAAAGAGGGGTCCAATCAACCGATTTTTTATTCTCTTTTTCTATAGAGTTGGTTTATCTTCGTTATAACTATCAATTTTTGAAATCTAAAAACTGAATTGATAAGATCTTAAAACTTTAGCATTCATACTAACACTAACCCTTAATTAAATATAAGAGACATGATCAAACATAAAAGTAGATGTGGGTCTTAATTGCTACTTAATTATTTGATGTTATTAATTTATTTTAAATATCATTTGAACTCACACTAGTAGAAATATAAGCTTCACTAATGGTCCATTGTTGAACCATCAGCAAATAATGTTGCAACAATCTGTTGCATTAGTGCGCATCACTAATAAGTTGTGACGATAGATAAGGCAATCGACCACAAGACTCCCCTACCCAGGCAATAGCTTGGTCGAGGTAGCCAACAAAGTCATCCTGACATGGCTTAGAGAGAAGCTCAATCAGGTTAAAGAACACGACCTCAAAGGGCTATTGGGACTATAAGCGACCACACAGTCGTCTACTCTGAAAACTCCATATGCCATCGCCCTAAAATTCGAAGCAACGGTCTCAGTAGAGACCACAAAGTCAAGCCTCCTGAGGACGACCCTCAAGAACGAAATAACTCAGAAGTTCGTCATGACAAACTGGACCTCGTCGAGGAACGAAAGCTCGCCCGAGCCAAGAAAGAAGCAACTACCCTTCTTAACCACAAGTGGTAGGTGCACTCTTTTCCCTTCACTGCGACTTTCTTCCACATGATTTTTTCCTTTGGAGGTTTTAACGAGGCATAACCATGCATAGGCTGAGCGCCCCACTCGATGGGATCCAATGTACCATCAATTTTTCTTTATTCAATAAAGATTATTCTCTTTCTCCACATCTATTTGTGTGTGCATCCAAGAAATTTACAGCTATCTCATAACACTCAACCAAGAATTCGATCCCTACAATCACGAAAGAAAGCCACCCCCACGACGGTAGCAACCTGTACTTTTGCGCGGCACATCTATGCTTCATGACGCTAGACATGGTCGTGCCTTATGCTCCCTGCAAGCTTGGCTGGACCCCAAGCGCAGTCCTTGGCCTCAACGCCACCACTTACAACCTCACCGCCCTTGAAGATTGGGCTCGAATTGCAGCCCTACTCTAAATGAGCATGACCCCAAGCATGGTCCTGCCTTACTCTCCCTGCGAGCTTGGTTTGACCCCAAGCGCGATCTTCTGTCTCAGTTCAACCACTTACAATCTCAACGTCCTTGAAGACCAGGCTTGGATTGTGGCCTCGCTCTAAATAAGCATGACCCTTGGTGTGTTCCTATCTTATGCTCCCAAGCACAGTCCTCGATCTCAGAGCCACTACTTAGAACCTCAGTGCCCTTGAAATTGGGTCTGGATTGTGGCTCCACTCTAAATGAGCATGGCCCTAGACGAGTTCCTGCATTACGCTCCCCGCGAGCTCTCCTTGCACTACAAGAAATTATGCTTTTAGTGGCAATTAGTTAGTAGCAATAATATAATTGCTACTAAATAATTTAGAGGGAGTAAATATTTTACATCATTTAGCAACTATTATTAAAAAACTCTACAAAAAGGTTATAGATTTAATGACAATTTTTGAATCTCTTCAACTATAGGTGATTTAATTGCTACTAAAAACTCTACAATTAGGCCATTTGATTTGCTTCTATAGGGAATTAGATTTTTTGATAAATAATTTTGTTAACTTTATTATTTAAATAATTATTAAATATTTTAAATAAATCAAAGGTAAAAAAAAGTGAGATAATATAGAGTCGCATTTGTAATAATTTTGTGTATAAAAAATTAAATTTAGGTAACACATAAGAATGCCTAAATGGATCCCAAAAAAATCGTAGGTTGTAACTATCGAACACCTAACAACATGGACAACTTTGTCATTTACAATAAAGGGCATTTAAAATTATTTAAGTTAATTAACAACATAAAATTATATGGTTTGCAGGTGTTATTTAAATTCTGACATTGATGGGTTGGAATGAAAACATTCTTAGGGTATATATATATATATATATATATATATATAATATTTACAACAAAAAGTTCAAAAGAACAGGAGAAAAAAGAAAAAAATTACATCAAGCTAATTAGATCAGGTGGCCATTCTTTATTCCAGATAAAACTTTGCTCTATGAGCTTTGCATGCTTTGCGAGCCAATCTACAACTCTATTGCCTTCTCTTTTAACATAGTTGAATTAAATATTCCCAAATTTTCCTGCAAGAAATTTAATATCAAAAATTATATGCTGAATATTCCAAAAACATTTCATTTTATCTTTAATAGAGTCAATTACAATACTTGAGTCATTTTCTATAATGATGTAATCAAGTTTATCGTTTATCGCAAAAATTAAAGCATGTTTAATAGCCAAAGCTTCATTTTCAAGAATAGAGTTATTATGATGAAAGAAGCCGGCTGCAACTAAACATGAGCCATTACTGTTTCTACCAATAAAAGCAAAAGAACAAGAATTTGAGGAAGAACAGCAAGCACCATCAGTATTAAATTTTGTCCAATTAGGTGGAGGCAGATTCCAACTTGACTCATCCCTATTATGAGTATTATTAGTAGTGCCCACAGATCTGGGAGTATTAGCATAGTGTACGGTCAGGGCCAGAGTATTAGCGAATAATCGATCCAAGCAGGGATTAATATTACTAAAAACAACCATATTTCTAGCCAACCAAAGAGAATATAAGGTATTTAGACAGAGCGCTAGAGCAGTAGGGTGAAACTTAATCATCCCAATACTTGGTACAGTACTAAACCCAAGATTTCTCAGAACAGCTTTAATACCGACAAACCGTCCCTCAATCAATTCCCAGAGGGCCCTAGCTACCTCACAATCAAAGAATACATGCAAAATGGATTCTTGAGGGCTGCCACAAAGGGCACAACTATGAGAATCGACCATCCCAAACCTAAATAGCCTATTAGTAGTGGGAGGTTTATTGTGTAAAGCTTTCCAAATAACAATCTTAACCGTAGGAGCAACCCGACAATTCCACAATTCTTTCCACTGATGAAGGCTATGAAGGTTGGGATGTTTATTATTGAAAAAAAATGAATAGGCTGATTTAGAACTAATAATCCCATGTTTATCTGGCCACTGTAATACCCGGGGTTCCTAATATAATTTTTTTTTTTGTGGTGCAGCCCATCGAGTCGGGAGCTAGCCGGCTCGAGTCGCGTGATCGCCTCGAATAGCAGGTAAAAATTAATTTAAATCATAACTAAATGTTGGTGATTGAATGGATGGGCATATTGGTTGACTCAAGTTTGGTTTGAGTTTTGGTTCGCAGATCGAGTCGAGAGTCGAATCGGGTTAGGAGGAGTCGGATGAGGGGTAAGTAAGTGATCGAGGGTAATTGAGTCATTGGATGAGGGGAATAAAACCCCTCACCCAAGCCAGCCATGTGGCTCAAGGAGAGAGCCGCACGCAACCCAAGAGGAAGGGGGAGCGAGAGGGATCATGTCGGCGTCGAGTTCATGTCGACGCTTGAGGAAATCGGAACTCGTCTTCATCGACGTCACATTGGGATCCAATCAAGATGAGTGGTTAGTGTGTTTTTGAAGGGAGGCGGGTGGCTGACCCTAGAAGTTTTGAAATCAGGTTTCTTTTGTGAGTTTCTTGCCGATCGAGACGTTTCCTCGTGTTAGAACTTTAATCGATGGTTATACATGTGATTTTATGTTTTAGTCGTATGTATTCTGCATTTTTATGGGCTGGCCGAGTGGAGGAAAAAGGGGAAAGGTCATGCCGAAATTTTCCCCAATTTCCTCGCTCGGCTTGCAACTCATGATACGATCCATGTTCGTTAAATGTCGATTCTTGATTTGATGTTTGCGTAGTCGTTGTAACCCTATCCACCTTACTTGAGGGCTCGGTCGAACAGGGGGTTACCCTGCTTGAGTCGGCCGAGCAAGGGCAAGGGTGGAAGATGTGGACTGCTCGAATAAATTTGCTTGGTTTCGGATTATGTGGTCTTGATTCATAATTACTTGCTTATAGATAGGTGGAAATCATATTGCATGATTCTTGTTCATCTTAGAGATTGTTGCAACTATAGATCTATATTTTCATGGTTATGGAAATGTTCTTGCTAATGCATAGATGGATAGGATTGTTATGGTATATGAATCATAGGAAAGGTTTCATTAATTTTGGTAAGTGTCGTTGACAATGGTAGGCCGAGTACTCATCTATAGTCAGCAAGTTCTAACAATCTAGAAAGAATGGTTCACTTACTAGGTCCCACACCTAGGGATAGTTAGCGGATGTCAATATCCTAGTAGTGTGACCTGAGGGGAAGGGTCGGGCATGGGCAACGCCCGGAAAGCAAAACACAGGAAAACTCGCACAACCTGGTTGTGGTTGTCGTTGAGATGGTCTACTGAGGAGTGTCTTTAGTCGAATGGCTACCACACGACTCAGCGGTTGATAGGGTCTTGAGATTGCACCAACGGGCCCGCTAGGTGTTAGACCCGAGTGGCGGAGGGTCTTGAGATTCCGTTAGTGGGCCATGCTGATGGTAGACCCGAGTAGGTGGGACTAGCTATCCCTAACCCGGAGGATTCCTAAGGCTAGTGGCCATCCTAGCCGACGGATCCGAATCATGAAAGTTCATAATTGAGATGCCCTTAAGGAATGGTTTTGGATAGGCCGACCGGCATGGTTACGTAGAGGGAAGAATCGAACCTTCCATATGTATTTTAGGCCATTAGTGGCCGAGCTAGTGAAATGGATAAGGGCCCGAGAGGCCGGTTCATCCATTCTTCTCTCTTGGCAAATTGATTAACTTCTATGGTGTGATCTTATATTAATTCCTTATATATGTTATCTTGCCGAGGTTTTAAGTGGAGGTTTGAAAGAACTGCTCACTGAGTTCCTCGTGAACTCACGGTTTAATTATTGTTGTTTTGCAAAGCCTGACCAGTGAGGTACGGCTTGGTGGCATGGCTCGCAGGAGGGCAGACGTTGGTGCAGATATCGTAGCTGGCAATTTGTTAGTCGTAGTCGTGTTTGAGTAGAATCGAGTGTATGCATTGTGTTGCTCTGTAAACATTGAGATGTTCCTTTGAAAACCCTTGGATGTTTATTTAAAAACCTGTGTTGTTTTCGAACTTGGTTTGGTTAAACTATTTTCAAACAATTAATAAAGTTGGAAATTCTTCGATTGAAGTGGAAGCTAAGGTCTAAAGAAATTCCCCTGGTGAAAGTTAGATGAGAGCACCACTCCGGGCAAGAGGCCACTTGGGAGGTAGAGCAAGAAATGAGAGAGCGCTACCCTTCCTTGTTTGAAGAACCGGTGAGTCCTTGTAACCCAACTAAATTCGAGGACGAATTTCTCTTAAGGGGGGGAGGTTGTAAGACCCAAATTTTTTTTCCTAATATAAAATTTGGTGCAGCGCGCTGGATCGGGGGTTAGTCGGGTCGAGCTGCGGAATTGCCTCAAGTAGAAGGTATAACTCGACCTATGAAAGTATGAAGTTTAAATTGGTTAAATGGTTATTTCCTTTTATGCATTAGATGACTTATTTGAGTCAAGTTCGACTCGTGCATACGGATAGAATCGGAGCCTGAATCGGACTTGGATCGAGTCGAGTAGAGGCTAAGTCATTTAGAGGGGCAAATGGGTCATTAGTGGATGAGGGAATAAAATCCCTCATCATGAGCCGTGCGGCTCATCTTGGAGCCGCACACAGCCCGAGTAAGAGAGAGAGAGAGAGAGAGAGAGAGAGAGAGAGAGAGAGAGAGGGAGGGAGGGAGGGAGGGGACCAGAAGGTTCGAGTTCGCCAACGTCCACCCTTCTTCTTCCTTAAGCAAGGTGAGTGGTTACTATGACTATGAAGGGAGGCGGGTGGCCGACCCTATGGATCTTGAAATCGGGTTTCCTTGCGAGTTATTTTGTCGATCGACTTATTTTCTCGAGTTGGAACTTAAACGATCTATGCACCTAAGATTTTATGTTTTCAAAACGTGATTATTTTGCATTTTTATGGGCTGGTCGAGTCGAGGAAAAAGGGGAAAGGTCATGCCGAAAATTTCCCCAATTTCCTCACTCGTCTTGCAACTCATGATATGATCCATGTTCGTTAAATGGTCGATTCTTGATTCGATGTTTGCGTAGTCGTTGTAACCATGGCCACCTTACTTGAGGGCTCGGCCGAATAGGGGGTTACCCTGCTTGAGTCGGCCGAAAAAAGGTGATGGGCGAACGACGGGACGGGAATTGAACCCGCGCATGGTGGATTCACAATCCCCTGCCTTGATCCACTTGGCTACATCCGCCCCGTTTCTAGCTAAACTAAAGGATTTTCTCCTTTTTCCATTCATATTCATCACCCCTTTTTCCATTTATCATTATTGTATGTATACATTTTTGTTTAACTTAGATCCAGATATTGGATATTTTGAAAAAATGTATTATTAATATTTTCAAAAAAAAATGAAAAATGTATTATTATTATTATATATTATTATATATTATTATATTTATAGGATTATAGGAAAATAAAATATTTATATATTTATTATTTAGTATTTAGGTTTATATATTTAATTATTAATTAATTATTGACATTAACTTAATTATTTTATTTTTTAAAATTAAATTTTATTTTTCTTAAATTAATTTTATTAATTTTAATTTTTTTTTATTTGGTGTTTAATTATGCTTTATGCTGTGCTTAATTTTACATCAAATAAAGTAGCAATACCCCCTTATCTTGTTAAAGATAGGGGGTATTGCTACTTTATTTCAGTTTCAACGATTCATATACACTCAGAAAAAAAATCTTATCCCTTATCCATTTATAGATGAAACTTCGACAGCAACTAGGTCTAGAGGGAAGTTGTGAGCATTACGTTCATGCATTACTTCCATACCAAGATTAGCACGGTTGATGATATCAGCCCAAGTGTTAATGACACGACCCTGACTGTCAACTACAGATTGGTTGAAGTTGAAACCATTTAGGTTGAAAGCCATGGTGCTAATACCTAAAGCAGTGAACCAAATACCAATTACAGGCCAAGCAGCCAAGAAGAAATGTAAAGAACGAGAGTTGTTGAAACTAGCATATTGGAAGATCAATCGGCAAGGGAAAGGGTGGAAGATGTGGACTGCTCGAATTAATATGCTTGATTTCGAGTTATGTTATCTTGATTCATACCTACTTGCTTATAGATATGTTGAAATTATATTATATGATTGTTGTTTCATCTTAGGGATTGTTGTAACTAATGATCTATATTTTCATGGTTTTGGAAATGTTCTTGCTAATGCATACATAGATAGGATGGTTATGGTATATTAATCATAGTAAAGGTTTCATTAATTGTCAAAGATTATATTCAATCGTTGCTATGTATATATTGCATGTTTCTTATCGGTTTAAATTAATGGAATGTATCATCCTTCATCCGGCTCCCATGTGATAATTGTGGCTCATGATTAATTTAGGTAAGTGTCGTTGACAATGGTAGGCTGAGTACTCATTTATAGTCGGCAAGTTCTAACAACCTAGCAAGAATGGTCTCGGTACCTAGTTATGATATTTAACCTAGAGATAAGGTACACTTACTAGGATCTACAACTAGGGAAGTAGGGTGACCCTAGGGGGAGGGTCGGACATGGGCAACGCCCGGAAAGCAAAAACACAGAAAAACTTGCACAACCTGGTTCTGGTTGTGGTTGAGATGGTATATTGAGGAGTGTCATTAGCCGAGTGGCTACCACACGACTCAGCGGTTTATAGGGTCTTGAGATTGCACCAGCGGACCCGCTAGGTGTTAGATCCGAGTGGCGGAGGGTCTTGAGATTTCGTCAGTGGGCCACGCTGACGGTAGACCCGAGTTGGGTGGGACTAGCTATCCCTAACCCGAAGAATTTCTGAGGCTAGTGGCCATCCTAGTCGACAGATCCGAATCATGAAAGTTCTAATTGAGATGCCCTTAGGGACTGGTTTTGGGTAGGCCGACCGGCCTGGTTACTTAGAGGGAAGAATCGAACCTTCCATATATATTTTATGCCATTAGTGGCTGAGCTAGTGAAATGGATAAGGGCCAGAGAGGCCGGTTCATCCATTCTTCTGTCTTGGCATATTGGTTAGCTTCTATGGAGTGATCATATTTAATTTCCTTATTTGTGTCATACCTTGTATATGTTATCTTGTCGAGGTTTAAGTGGAGGTTCGAAAGAACCCCTCAATGAGTTCCTCGTGAACTCACGATTTATTTATTTTTGTTTTGCAAAGCCGAACCAATGAGGTATGACTTGGTGGCATGGCGCGCAGGAGGGCAGACGTGGGTACAGATCTCGTAGCTGGTAGTTTTTAGTCGTAGTCGTGTTTGAGTAGAGTTGGTGTATGCACTGTGTTGTTTTATGTAAAACATTGAGTTGTGTCTTTGAAAACTTTTAAATGTTTACTTTCAAACTTGTGATGTCTCCGAACTTGTTTTGGTTAAACTATTTTCAATCATTTAATAAAGTTTGGTACTATTTCTTGTTTATGATTATCGATGCCAGTCTCTTGTGTTTTCATGAGTTGTTGGTCAGTGCATAGGGTAGGCTTCGGGCTGTCGACACGTACCCTGGCTGGTCACACGTACGCTGATTCAGGGCGTGACATTGGAGCTCCTGAAGGACTATGACTGCACTATTATGTATCATCCGAGTAAAGCCAATGTGGTAGCGGATGCTTTGAGCAAAAAATCCATGGGCAGTTTGGCTCATTTGGAAATAAGAAGAAGGCCCCTAGCTCGAGAGTTAGCGCTGTGCCTGGATGGGGGAGCAACCCTGACTGTGTTAGCATCGGGGGCCCTGGTGGCGCACTTGCGAGTACAGTCCACCTTGGTGGACATGTTGCATGCCGCGCAGGAGGAGGACGCATTTTGTGCTTTGACATGAGATCTGGTTCGTAGAGGTGACGTGGATGATGGATTCAGGGTCGACTCGGAGGGTGTCATAAGGTTTAGGGACCGGATCGTAGTGCTTGATACGGCAGAGGTTCGCCGATATGTTTTGGAAATGGGTCATCATTCCACTTATACGATGCACCCGGGAACCACCAAAATGTACCGAGACTTAAGGCAGCATTACTGGTGGAACGACATGAAGAGAGAGGTAGCAGAGTTTGTATCCAAATGTCTGGTCTGCCAGTAGGTGAAAGCCGAACATCTGAAGCCCGTGCTGCTGCTATAGAACCTCGAGGTCCCCAAGTGGAAGTGGAAGAAGATCACCATGGACCTAGTGACTGGGTTGCCTGAGTCAAGAGGAGGTTTTGATTCTATTTGGGTGGTAGTGGATCGGTTAACCAAGACCGCACACTTCATTCCAATGAAAATGACCTTTTCTGCGGAGTTGTACGCCTGATTGTTTCTAGATAGAATTGTGGCTTATCATGGTACCCCAGTGATGATCATATCAAATCGAGGTACCCAGTTCACAGTCCGATTTTGGCAGTCCTTTCAAGAAGCCTTGGGCACTCAATTGCATTTTAGCACGGCTTTACATCCGCAGACAGACGGACAATCTGAGAGGACCATCCAAACTTTGAAAGATATGCTGAGGGCCTGCGTTCTGGACTTAGCAGGCGGTTGGGAGAAACACCCGTCGTTGATTGAGTTCGCCTACAACAATAGCTATCACAGTAGCATTGGCATGGCTCCCTTCGAGGCATTATATGGGTAGCGGTGTATGTCTCCTATGGGCTGGTTTGAGACCGGAGAGACGCTCATGGTGGGTCCTGACTTGATCGAAGAGGCAGTGAAGAAGGTACAATTGATAAAGGAAAGGCTGTTGGAGGCTCAGAATCGCCAAAAAATGTATGCCGATAAGAAAGCCAAAGAGTTGGAGTTCCTAAAGGTTTCCCCCATGAGAGGGGTGGTCCGATTTGGGAAGAAGGGAAAGTTGAGCCCTAGGTTCATTGGGCCTTTCCCTATTCTCAAGCGGAGAAGCACGGTGACTTATGAGCTGGCTTTGCCTCCTAGCATGAGCAGAGTTCACCCAGTTTTCCATGTGTCATTGCTCTGGAGATATGTGAGGGATGAGTCCCATGTAATCGAGCCGACTGCGGTTGAGGTGGACACGGCGGTCTCGTATGAGGTGAGGCCAGTGGAGATACTTGACCGGCAAATCAGGAAGCTGAGGTCCAAGGAAATTCCCTTGGTAAAAGTTAGGTGGGAGCATCACACCGGGCAGGAAGCTACCTGGGAGGTGGAGCAGGACATGAGGGAACGTTACCCTTCCCTATTCGAAGAACTAGTAAGTCTGTATGAATCTACAAAATTCGAGGACGAATTTCCCTTAAGAGGGGAAGGTTGTAATACCCAGGGTTTCCTAATATAACATTTTTTCATGGTGCAGCCCATCGAGTCGGGAGCTAGCCGGGTCGAGTCGCGTGACCGCCTCGAATAGCAGGTAAAAATTAATTTAAATCATAACTAAATGTGGTGATTGAATGGATGGGCATATTGGTTGACTCAAGTTTGGTTTGAGTTTTGGTTCACGGATCGAGTCGGGAGTCGAACCAAGTTAGGTGGAGTCGGATGAGGGGGTAAGTAAGTGATCGGGGGTAATTGAGTCATTGGATGAGGGAAATAAAACCCCTCACCCAAGCTAGCCGTGCGGCTCAAGGAGAGAGCCGCACACAGCCCAAGAGGAAGGGGGAGTGAGAGGGACCTTGTCGGCGCCGAGTTCGCGTCGACGCTAGAGGAAATCAGAGCTCGTCTTCATCGAGATCACCTTGGGATCCGATCAAGGTGAGTGGTTAGTGTGTTTATGAAGGGAGGCGGGTGGCCGACCCTAGAAGTTTTGAAATCGAGTTTCTTTCATGAGTTTCTTGCCGATCGACGTGTTTCCTCGTGTTAGAACTTTAATCAATGTGTATACCTATGATTTTATGTTTTAATCGTATGTATTCTACATTTTTATGGGCTGGCCGAGTGGAGGAAAAAGGGAAAGGTCATCCCAAAATTTTCCCCAATTTCCTGACTCGTCTTGCAACTCATGAAACGATCCGTGTTCGTTAAATGTCAATTCTTGATTTGATGTTTGCGTAGTCGTCGTAACCCTATCCACCTTACTTGAGGGCTTGGTCGAACAGGGGGTTACCCTGCTTGAGTCGGCCGAGCAAGGGCAAGGGTGGAAGATGTGGATTGCTCGAATCAATTTGCTTGGTTTCGGATTATGTTGTCTTGATTCATACTTACATGCTTATAGATAGGTTGAAATCATATTACAAGATTCTTGTTCATCTTAGAGATTGTTGCAACTATAGATCTATATTTTCATGGTTATGGAAATGTTCTTGCTAATGCATACATGGATAGGATTGTTATGGTATATGAATCATAAGAAAGGTTTCATTAATTTCGGTAAGTTTACGTTGACAATGGTAGGCCGAGTACTCATCTATAGTCGGCAAGTTCTAACAGTCTAGAAAGAATGGTTTCGGTACCTAGCGATGACATTCATCCTAGAGACAAGGTTCACTTACTAGGTCCCACACCTAGGGATAGTTAGCGGATGTCAATATCCTAGTAGTGTGACCCGAGGGGAAGGGTTGGGCATGGGCAACGCCCGAAAAGCAAAACACAGGAAAACTTGCACAACCTGGTTCTGGTTGTGGTTGAGATGGTCGACTGACGAGTGTCATTAGTCGAATGGTTACCACACGACTCAGCAATTGATAGGGTCTTGAGATTGCACCTGCGGGCCCGCTAGGTGTTAGACCCGAGTGGCGGAGGGTCTTGAGATTCCGTTAGTGGGCCACGCTGACGGTAGACCCGAGTTGGGTGGGACTAGCTATCCCTAACCCTGAGGATTCCTGAGGCTAGTGGCCATCCTAGCTGATGGATCCGAATCATGAAAGTTCATAATTGAGATGCCCTTAGGGGCTGGGTTTGGGTAGGCCGACCGGCTTGGTTACACAGAGGGAAGAAACAAACCTTCCATATGTATTTTAGGCCTTTAGTGGCCGAGCTCGTGAAATGGATAAGGGCCAGAGAGGTCGGTTTATCTATTCTTCTGTCTTGGCAAACTGATTAACTTGTATGGTGTGATCTTATATTAATTCCTTATATATGTTATCTTGCCGAAGGTTTTAAGTGGAGGTTCGAAAGAACCGCTCACTGAGTTCCTCATGAACTCATGGTTTAAATATTGTTGTTTTGTAGAGCCTGACCAGTGAGGTACAGTTAGGTGGCATGGCGCGCAGGAGGGCAGACGTGGCTGTTGATATCGTAGTTGGCAGTTTGTTAGTCGTAGTCGTGTTTGAGGTGTTTGAGTTGAGTCGAGTGTATGCACTGTGTTGCTTTGTAAACATTGAGATGTTCCTTTGAAAACCATTGGATGTTTATTTAAAAACCTGTATTGTTTTCGAACTTGGTTTGGTTAAATTGTTTTCAAACAATTAATAAAGTTGGTATTGTTGCATTTGCTTATATTCCCATGTCAGTCTGGTTGTGTTTTATGAGTTGTTCATTTGTGCATAGGGTAGGTTTCGGGGTACCGACACGTACCTGTTGGCTTTAGGTTTTCAACCTTAGCCTTAATCTCGATTTTGATGGTTTTGATGATAACAAATATGGGACTAATGATTTCATTGAGAATATCTTTCAGGTTCCATATCGGTTAGTGGGCGACGTCCGCGATCGGAGAAATCAGATAAATCGACAAGGATGCTCGTCGGCGGTCGGGAGTCTTCAAGAAAGGGAGTTTAGGTTTAGTGTGTCTAGAAATTAATGTAATCGTCATGATGATGCATAAGAAACCCAAAAATCTATCCCGAACCCCAAACCATAAAATTTCGGGACCACCCTGAAATTCACTAAGACTAGGGAGCTCCTTGGAGGGCTATATGATCCAAACCTTTTCTTGAAATAAAAAATGGCGGTAATTATTCCTTGGGTCAAAACTAAATAACGTGGTATTTTTTAGGATTTTTTGGAAGCCTTTAACATATCCTTATTTGACCCGAAAGATTAGGAAATTTTCGTTTTATACTAGATCCCAAGAACTAGATTTTGATCCTTAGGGATTTTGATTTTTAAGATATGTTTATTGAACTCAAGCAGAACAAAGCTGTCTGCCTTTTTCAGCCCGGGTTCGGTCGACTGACCAGTCGATCGAATGGCGGCAAAAATTGGCAGAAGCCAATCGGTCGACCAGTCGGTCGACCGAAGCTGGGGAAGAAATCGCAGAGAGCCTCGAGCGATCGACCGGTCGGTCGACCGAACTGAGGATCACGAGGCTCGCGACAATCGGTCGACCCGTCCATCGACCGACCACCACTACAAGAAAAATGGGCATCAATAATGACGTGCAACGACTGGCCGTGGCAGAAAATCGCATTGTTGATAACTTAGCAACAGATCAGCAATGGTTGCTCGGGCCGTTGCTAAAAATATTATCAGCAACGGTTTTACCATGGACGCGGAGCCATTGCTGATAACATTAATAGCAACGGCTGGTGAGCCCGTAGCAATGCCGTTAGTAAAAGCCCGTTGCTAAGCCGTTGCTGTAGGTCATCAGCAACGGCTTTCGATAAACTTTTAGCAACGGCTTTCCCACGGATGGCCGTGGGAAAGCCGTTGCTGATGATGTGAACCTGGTAACGAAAAAAATTAAAATTTCAAATTTCCATTGATACATTGATACATTATCTGATACATAACTCACACACTCATACACTCATACACACATTCATTCACACATCACAAATACACCAAGATATACATCAAAATAATTATATTTATATTGATAATTATCCACAATAGTATAAAAACTATTCAAATGTAAAATTGAAGTATCAATATCCAAACAAAATAAATTAAACTAGTATAATATCTCAGTAACAAAGTCAATATAAAAAAATCTCACGATGACGATGGAGGATGGCCTGGATCATTTGGCGGGGTCTCGAGTGCTTGAGTGTACACCGACGTGGATTGACTCGAGGACGATGGATGAGATGATGCCAAAGAGATGCCTGCTTCGGGATGACCTGACATGTTGCGTAGCATAGCATGCATCTCTGCCATCATCTGACTCTGGCGCTCCATCATCTCAGTCTGACGCGCGACTGTCTCCTCTAGAGTCCTTATTCTGCTACTATGATCATAACTGGATCTGGAGGTGGACGGCCGCTCACCAGCGACCGGAGGGGTCGGTGCCCCAAGTGGCCCTAGTACGGCTCATGCATGTCCACTATCTACAAAGCCATATACGCGGCCATGGCCCCAGCCACCTACGGCCTCGACCCACGTTGCTGCGTCAAAGTCCTCGAGAGTGCCCCCGCGCTGCACCACCGTCTGGCTGTAGGTCTCCTACTCGAGTTTGATTTTTTGTTTAATATTTATCATAAAACTTAAATTATAAATATATAATGAATAATTTAAACAAATATATAGTTACCATAATGTATGCAGCGCGGTTGTTGATGTACTCCCCCTTCCCATGTGCTCGACGGTGAGTCCGCTCAAACACCGCCATCGGGGAAGGTCGCTGGACAATCCCGTCATCCGACACCGTCGTCTACATTTACAAAACAAATACATTAATTAGTACACATAGTAACAAATAAAATATATAATTAAAAGGTATACTTACCATACGGTTCGCGTGCACTGCAAATGCAATAGAGCCACCGGTGTGACGCGCTGCTCCTCCCGACATGCAATTTCTAGCAGCATTCCTAGAAACCTCCTGCCATCGATCCGTCGACCATATTCCCACGAGCTGGTCCCATATATCCGGAGTAATCCAATCGGGGCCATATCCCCGAGTCTCCGCGATATTAGTAGTCCCAGCTCATGCCATCGCCTGGGACCGGGCCTGCCCCAACTGCCCGTTGTACCATGCCCGGTAAATAGCCTCCCAGGCAGCGTAAATGAAGGGCCTTTGGTCCTCAGCCAATGTATAGCGAGCCTGCAGAATAATAATATCAGTATCAATATTAATCATTATGCATGTAAAAAAAATAATAATACGTGCCTCAAACTCGCGCCATAACATGTCGACGTGCTCGCTAGGCACGTGAGACTACGTAGGCCATGCCCCGTGCATGTATCGTCGAATAGTAGAAGAAATGCTCCTCGACACTTCTTCTTGCTCGAACCTGCACAACAAAAATAAAATTTAATATTATATTATGATATAATGAATTTGTAATGATTCATAATTCATGATACATTACCGCTCCCCAATCACGCTAATAAATCTACGTGACTTTGTGGCTGGTGGAGGCTGCCACCTGTTCGGCCCGCGTGGCCGCCTGCGTCTGGATGTACTAGCCTCGGCAGTATCATCGGCATGAGGATCAGCAACATGAGTAAGTGTAGGAGTCTCACCGATCGGAGACTCCGAAACTCTCCTGCGACGATAACCACGACCAGACATATCTGTCAAATAGACATATAATCAGATTATTGTATAAATAGTAGAGATATATTTAATAAAATATATACTTTACAATTATTCCTCATCATCTGAATAATAGTCTTCGAATTCTTCCTCTTCTTCCTCTTCTTCCTCTTCTTCGTCTTCTTCATCTTCTTCATCTCCAACTTCCTCAATTTCATGATCGTCATCATTAGCATATTCAACTTCTAATTGAATTGACATTGTGTCTGCATCCTCGAGTATTGGAATAATACAATCTACAACAGGAGGATCATCTTCTTGATAGAAACCATCTGTCATATCAGGTATCAGCTCATTTTCTCCTACTATCGGATCAATTTTTCCTCTACCTTTTGTCTTACAGAATACACGCCAATCTGCTCTATCTTTATTTCGAGTCGGATACTTCGCGTAATATACTTGTTCGACTTGTGATGCCAATATAAAAGGCTCATTTGCTGTCAATTTTGATTTGTAATTAACCTCAACAAGTTTGTATTTTGGATGAACTTTCATGCCCCTTTCTGTTGTATCGAACCAATGACATCTAAATAGAATAACTGATTTCAAGCCGAAGTAGTGCAACTCTATCACTTCTTCCACCAGTCCATAAAAATTCATATCACATTCAACATAGGTTATCCCTTTCACACAGACCCCAGCATTCATCGTCTTCTTTGTAAATGCATATTCAACCGTGTGAAATTTATACCCATTAACAAAATATCCGCTATAGCACGACACAAGTCGCGACGGTCCACTAACAAACTCAAATATTCTTTCATCTATTTCAGCTCTGTGCTCTTTGCTGTAAGTCTGAATCCAAGTAGGGAAATCACGATTCCGTAATCTCTCTAATTTTTCATCGTTGTGAATAAAGTATTTTTGCACCATCTCAATGTCAAATATTTCAATGAATTGTTCAATCTCTGGACAACTGAGTAATACATACAAATGTGCCAAATGATACTCTTCCTCGCTTAAGTGTCGAGATAGACGAGAACCAAAAGCACGACCAGAGTGACAAAATATATTTAAACGTCCATCTGAATGTCGAACACCCCCGTCGTCGTTACGTGGAAGACGATCAAATCTTGTCTGTACTGTCAATTCAAAGTAAAATGAGCAGAATGTTGAAATTTCTTGGATGATATACGATTCAGATATTGATCCTTCAACAGCTACTGTGTTCTTTACTTTTTTCTTCAGACGATTCATGTATCTTTCAAATAAGTACATCCACCGATATTGAACGGGGCCACCAACTCGTGCCTCGTATGCCAAGTGTATCGGTAGATGCTCCATCGAGTCTAAAAATGCAGGAGGGAAAAACTGCTCCAGCTTTCATATGATTTCAACAATATTATTTTCAAGTGTTGACATATCTTCGACTCGAAGGACATTTGCACAAATGTTTCTAAAAAACATACTTAATTCAGTCAACGAACCCCAAATATTATCAGGTAGAAGATCTCGAAATGCATGAATACATGACAATCATGGCTCTTCATCCTTGCTATTTTGAAATCATCGACGTTCACACATCGAGATAAGTTTGAAGCATATCCATCGGGTAATCTGAGTTCTTTTACCCATTGACAAACATCTTTGATCTGTTGTTTATTTAACCTCTTGTAACTCCAACTCTGGTCTTTTACAAAGTATTTTCAGATCATGTCGGGCTTTGACATTATCTTTAGTTTTTCCGGAAATATCCATCAAAGTGTTGAAAATATTATCAAACACATTTTTTTCAATATGCATGACATCTAAATTATGTTGAATCAATAATGAACTCCAATAGGGCAATTCCCAAAAGATACTTTTTTTCACCCAGTTATGTGTTTGGCCAAAACCTGACACTCTTTCATTGCGACCAAATACTATATCCGGAAGTGCTGAAACACGTGCTAACATTTGTTCACCAGACAACATCGGTTGTGGCCCATCTCTTTCGACTCTGCCCTTAGTAAATTTATTACGATTCCTTCGATACTGATGATTAGCCGGTAGGAATCGACGATGACAATCAAAGAATGGGATTTTTCGTCCGTTCTGAAGACTGATTGATTTAGAGTGTTCCATACAATACGGACAAGAGAGTCGACCGTGAGTGCTCCAACCAGACAACATGCCGTACGCCGGGAAATCATTGATTGTCCACAAGACCGCGGCCTTTAAATTGAAGTTTTGCTTCCGATGACAATCATAAGTGACAGCTCCCTCAGTCCACAATGTTTTCAATTCATCTATCAAGGGTTTGAGAAATATGTCAATTTGTTTTCGCGGACCCTTAGGACCCGGAATAATCATCGAAAGATAAATAAATTCATCTTTCATACACATTGACGGTGGCAAATTATAAACTGTTAGCAGCACTGGCCAAACTGAATAAGGAGTTGCAGAATGTCCAAACGGATTAAAACCATCTGTGCACAATCCCAATCTTATATTTCTAGTATCCCTACCAAATGAAGGATAATATGTATCCAAATGTTTCCATGCTTCACTGTTGGATGGATGAGTCATTACTATATCATCACGACTTCTTGCATGCCAACTCATGTAGGGGGCTGTCTTTTCCGACATGAATAATCTTTGAAGCCTCGGTGTTAGTGGAAAATACCGAAGCACCTTAAACGGGATATTTTTCTGTCGGACCGATTTCTTCTCCTTGTAATGAGGATGTTGACATACAGGGCATTTATCCAACTGCACATTTTCTTTATAATATAAAATGTAGTTATTTTGGCACGTGTGTATTTTTTTGTACCCAAGCCCCAATTTTCTCATTAGCTTTTTAGTCTTATAAAAAGTTGGCTCAAACTTGTTATAAGTAAGCAGCATTCCATTAATCAATCCTGCAATCTGATCATACACAACCTCGCTGATATTACAATCGGCCTTGATGTTTAGGAGCTATGTCATTGCTGAAAACCTAGTATATTTAGGACAATTCTCATACAAAGGTTCATCGACAGCTTTCAACATCTCGTAAAATTCTACAGCTTCTTTATTCAGTAATTCAATCTCTACCGTAGTTTGTACTTCTGTGATATCAACCACTGTAGTATCTGGTGGGACTGATGTCTGAAGAACTGGCCGATCAACATTATCATTCAGGTGGAATTGACCCCAAGACTATCAAGTATCATAGTTCTATAGGGATTAGATTGACTAGATGAAGAAGCACCAGCAGAGGAAGATTCACCATATGTCTGAACGATAGGATTACTCAACATCCCGACTTCACGTGACTCCCCGTGACAAGTCCATAGAAAATATCTTGGTGCAAATCCTTTGCTATATAGATGCAGAGTGACAGTCTCCCGATCCAAAAATCGTCCATTCAAACAAATGCGGCACGGACATCGGATTTGATCACCGATGCTAACGAAATTCTAATTCGAATAGGCGAAATTTAGGAAGTACGTTACGCCTAATCGAAACTCATTCGTTAAAGCTCCACGATCAAGATGTCGGTACATCCAACTTCGATCAGCCGACATGATTCTGTCAATCAATGACAATTTCTTTGGTTAATGTCTTTAGGTGAGATTGTCCTATTCCATTCCGACGCAAGTCCACTAAGGACAACTTTGGACTAATTAACAATATTTTAACTAATTAATTAATATTAATCTACATCATTTTCATTAATTTAAATAATTAACCTACCATTATTAAATATTAATCTAACTAAATTAAACTAAAAATTAATATAAACTCTAAAAATTAATTTAAACCCTAAAAATTAATCTAACAAATTAAAAAATTAATCTAAATAATTAATTAACAAATAAATAAATAAATAAATAAATAAAAATTAATCTACAATTTCCGGCGCTGGAGTACAGTGTCCGGATAGTGTGTCCGGACACTGTACAAGATCCAGCGGCGGCCATCGGCCGTCCACCACCGGCCGAAACCCTAAAAATAGGGTTTCAGTCGGATTTCTCGTCGGCCGCAACGGGAAGAGATGGCCGAGCGGTGATGAATACCTGAAATCGGCGGTCGAGAACGGACGACAGCGTCGACAGCGGTAGCTCGGTGTCGTCGACGTCGGCAGCGGCGGCGAGAGGCGGGAGGAGGAGGCGGCGGCAGCAACGGGAGGAAGAAGGGGCGGGCGCGATCTGTGACCTATATAAACTTATCAGCAGCGGCTCACTCGCCCGTTAGAAAGCCGTTGCTAATAAGTTATCATCAGCAATGGCTCACTTATCCGTTAGAAAGCCGTTGCTGATAATTAAAATCATCAGCAACGACTCGCGTGTTCGTTAGAAAGCCATTGCAGATACAACATATCTGCAACTGCTTGAGCGGCCGTAAGAATGCCGTTGCAAATAGCAACGGCTTGAGCGGCCGTTGCTGATAGCCGTTGCTGAAGACTCAATTTCTAGTAGTGCACAGAGTAAAGAGAAGCGGTCGAATAACCGGTCGATCGACCATTCGATTGACCATTAGACCGACGCTCTGCAACAGATAGAAAACTATCTGTTGAGCAACCGTTTCTTCCGTAGGGTATAAATATACCTGTTGTAACTTCTTTTAATCTCTCTCACACACTCTTACAGAAATTATTGAGCCATCAAGAAGAGAGATTTGAGCCTTCCAAAAGAAAGATTGCTTGCGCTCTGCTCCCTGTGCGAACACCTTCTCAAGCGCCAGCTGCTACCTCAACTCGGGAGTTAATTCGAGCTCATTCCCTTGACGAGTTGGAGGTTCCAAGACTTTGAAAAGAGCACGTCTTCTTGGTTTTATTCTTAGCTCTTTTAATTATAATTTTTACTATTATTTTTCCTTGACTTGAGTTTGTAAAAGACCTTGTGATAGGTCTTGGTGGGTAAGTGGTTACCTTGCAAGGTGTAAAGCCACTTGTGTGTGTAAACGTAGTGTTTACTAGGATTAGCTTAGTTGTCCCTTAGGGTTGAGGTGGAAGAGGACTCTTGATAAGAAGACGGTAACTTCCGGGTGTGGAAGTGCCTTAGGTCGAGAGTGTGTCTCTTCGGTGAAAAGTCCTCGTGTATAAGGGAAATGTAAAGTAATCTAGTAAAACTTATTTGAAAATCCTAAGCGGGATGCTTAGGTAGTGGAGTAGGCATTGGGGCCAAACCACTATAAAATTCTTGTGTTTGCATTGTTACATTTGATTGTGCGAAATTGTTTTTATCTTGCTTCTGAATTTAATCGTATAATTAAAACGCGCCTAACCATTCTAAGTAAACAATTAAATTGTAACTTAGGCGAATAAATTACTAAACACACTATTCACCCCCCCTCTAGTGTTGCCATTTCGCCAACAATTGGTATCAGAGCGGGTCATAGATTGTGATTTCACCATCCCTTCTACAATTCATCTCGATCTTGAAATGGCTCTAGAGTCGGTAGCATCTATACCCCCTAAGTTCGATGACTCAAACTTTGGTCTTTGGAAACATAGGATGTACAATTATTTAAAAACTAAAGGTTTTGGAGTCTTTAACATGTTATATTGGGAATTCATTGAACCTAAGGTTGACATGCATGCTTGGAGTGAATTAGATAAGAAAATGTTTAAAAATAATGGAGATGCCATGAATTGTATTCTTTGCGCATTACCAAATGACATCCTAGATAAAGTTATGCACTGCTCCTCGGCTTATGACTTATGAGCCACTTTAAATGTTTTATATGATTATGCCAAAACCGAAGAGATTGGCACTTTTAATGAAGGTGGTGATGACAATGGTCACTCACCTATTACTAATCTTGGTTTTGATGCCCATAGCTCTTCTAGTGAAAGAAGTAGCTCCAAGAGCCAAAAAAGGAAGGTAGTGTGCCATGCATGCAAGGAAAAAGGGCATGTGAAGAAGAATTGTCCTACCATGAAGAACAAAGTAAGGAAGAGGTCAAGTGCTTCCACCTCCACATCTTACTCAAGTGAAGCATCCTCTTTTCATGACCATGAAGCCAATTCTAAAGTTTGCCTCATGGATGCTAATGATGAGGTACACTCTTCTCCTTCTAGTCGTGCTAATAATAATGCTAGCTCTACTAGTTCTCTTGACATATGAGTTAGTAGATGAATACAAGAAAATGTATGCCTTGGTTGTTAAAAAGGATAATGAGAATAAAAGATTGAAAGAAGATAATATAAGGCTTAACTCTCATGTGGATGAATTAAAACTAGAAAATGAGAAAATGAAATCTTGTTCTTTCGATTTCTCCCATGATAGGCTAATACTTGACCTTAAGGACATAAAGCTTAAGAATGAAAGTTTGAAACTTGAGAATTCAAAAATTATAAGTCAAAACAACAATTTGAAATCTCAATCTAAAGCCTTATATCAATCTCTTGATTTATTAAAAAAGGAGGTTGTGTCATTAAATAAGAAAATAAATGAATTGAAAAACGTTTCATTTCCTAAGAACACTAGAATAAAGAATGCCAATGCTCATAATCATTCTCATGTTAGGCATTCCACATTTAAACCTCATGTTCAAAATAAAAATGTTTCATCTAAGAATGCCCATGCTCATCATGCCTCTCATGCCATGCATTCTACCATTAGACCTCATAATTATAAGAAGATGAATGAGGTTTCTAAGAATGCTCATACTCATCATGTTTCACATGATAAGCATTCTAAAAATAAATCTCATGTCCATGTTAAAAATGAAAAGAAAAAGTTTCATGGACATTGTTTTTGTTGTGGTGTTTATGGCCACGCAATCCATGATTGTGCATTTAAAAAGAATCCAAGTGTTGCTAAGACACTTTGGATACCTAGGCCAACTAACCCCCACGGACCCAAAGCCATTTGGGTACCAAAAATTTCATGTTCTATTGTAGGGGAAGCTACCACACATGGTTGAAGAAATGATGTGTTGAAGTTGACCATGAAATTGAATGATGAATCCTCCCTTGGTTGCAACTTCAAGTCATCTTGATGCCTTAGTAAGGTTGGCATCAAAAAGTGTTTGGTATCATCTCCTATACCCTCTTGTTTACATTATAGTTGGAGTTTGATATATATTTAATTTGAGTTATTTTTCCCACTCTTGCAAAAGAGTTCTTTTGAAAACATTTTTGATTTTGATTTCCCGGTCTCTTTGGAGACACCGGTGGTCTGTAATGGGCCTAAGCGACCTTGCGGTTCTAAATCGTAGGCACATTGTGACCTTTCGATTTTCAACCAATAGGAAGGGTTGGAGATCAATTTTCATAATTATTATTTGTGATCTCTTAAAATTCGTTTTGATATTACTCGATTTCATTTTTGAAATGAATTTGAAACTATTTAGCAAAGTTAGATTTTGAATGAAATATTTGATGGTTAAGTTTCTATCTAGAAGGATTAACTTGCTTGAAATAATTATGTCATTACATTACTAATGATTTCCTCATGCAAGTTAAATCTAAGGGTAAAAGGAAGGCTAATTAGGAAGAAAAAGATTAGTTTGGCTAAATTTTCAAGTATAAGGTATAACTCCAATAAATCCTAAATCTTAGGGTTATATCTCAATGCTTAAGCTTAAAGTTTGTCTTTATACTCATGATTAGAATTGCATGTAAAATTCTTGAATTCTCATGAGTAGGTAGAATATTAGCACTTAGACAAATTTCATCAAATGAAACTTGCTCTAGGTTGATACTAGAGACCTTATTTTAAAAGTCCAAACTAGTTTAATATGATTAGAGATCTAATTTCTCAAATGTTCACATCTTAGGATCTCTTAGATTCATTATGATATCACGACACCTTATTTAAAAATGAATCTCTACTATCTAGCATAGGTTAAGGTTTTTAAATGTAAAATTTGTTTTGAACCTTGCTATTTAGCATGTTAGCTTGCTAGTAGTCATAGTATTTCATTATGATACTAATGATGTCTACTTGCAAGTGATAAAAATTTGAAAAGCTATGCTATCTAAAAGAAAATGAAAAAGGAAATAAAAAAGTTGGGCAAACTTTCACTAAAAGGTATGAATTTAATTTTGCAAAAATTTTAATATAAAAATTGAATATCCATGCTTAATGATGTCTCTATGCTCATGATTTTTTGTGTATGACAAATATATGAAATTTCATGAGTAGGAAAATATTTTAATAACTTAGGCAATTTCATGATATCTTGATTGAATGAAATTTGCTCTAGTTTAAAATTCATATTAGAGACCTCATCTTGAGTTAGTGATTGTTAAACATGTTTAGATATACATATCACATGAGTCTAGGTGTTTAAAAAATGAAAATTCATGTCTAGATGAACAATGTGATATCTACATCACTTTAGGGGACTTAAGCTTGAAAAGTTTGACCCAAGTCAACAAATTGACTTGGACTTTCATTTTAAGTTCAAAACTTCATAAACATGTTTAGGAATAGGTATGACATGTTTTCAAGCACTAAGAGTGAAAAATTCATATGGATATGGATAAAATGACATAGAGGTGAATTCATGATAACCTCTTTTGAACCAAGTTGACCTAAAGACTTTATTTTTGATCCATATTTGAGAAACATATTTAGATTTACTCATATTAGGTATCCATAGGTTTAAATTTGAAGTAAATGTTAAGATTGAAACTTAGCAAGTTTCATAAAAACTAGTTTAGTTTTGAATGAAACCATGCTAGGTTTATATCTTGACTTAAGGATATAACTTTCATTTCAAACTTGACATATACTCTTTACATGGCCATGATGTGGTGTCATGAAAGTTTGAATGAAAATTGAACAAGTCTTTTAGAATAACAGAAAATTACAAAAGTATCATTTCAACCTACGATTAGTAAATTTTAGTTATTTCTAGAAAAATATAAAAAAATAATTTTGAGATGATTCTTGAAGCTACACATTCATTGAAAAATCTAGCATGTTGTGTAAAAACTTCAAAAAGTTTCATCAAGAATTTAATTTTTAGTGAAATTTTGAAGTTGGATTTTCAAAATGAAAAGTATCATCTTTTTGAAATATCATTATTTTAATACTTTGATTTTTCGAAAACTTCAAATGAAAATTTGAGTATACCATTTTGATTATGTTTCTAATATCATTCACACCATTGATTGAGTAAAATCATTTCTATGAATGATTTTGAATTCTTGAATGATAACTAGAAACTACATTTGGTATGGTTTGATTAGAATTAATATATGATGAAAAATGGACTTTGATTTTTAAACTCATTTTGAGTTCAAACTTGATACATGCATTTCAAATAACCATTCAATATTTGGTATCAAAAATTTTCATCCTAAAATTGGTTTCAAAATTTTCATCAAAAATATGATTTTGTATAAACTTAAAATGGTGATTTTTTGAAAACTAGAATCATAGGTTGACTTAAGTCAACAAAGTGAATTAAAAATTTCATCTTAAGCCCCAACTTGATTCATGCTCTTACATTATCTCATGTTTGATGTCTTAATGCCTAAGTTATGAGAAAACATGAGTAGATAGCAAATCTTGAGACTTAGCATTTTCATAGTTTTCATGCTTATTTCAAATGAAAACATGCTAAGTTCATATTTAGATTAAATGACATTAGTTTTCTTTCAAACTTGATAAACATGATCTAAATGACCACATCTTGATATGTTGACTTTGAATGAAATTAAAAATATCATGAAAAAGAATCAACATTCATACTTGAATGCATATTTGAATTGTATATCAATTTATTTTCATGTATGATTGTGTGTTCATATCAAAAATTGTTTTCCATCCCTTGGTTGAGATTTTTATGTTTCATGAAAAATACTCCTTAGAGTCTCAACCTCATGTAAATATGTGTTCTTCATTCCTTTGCTTAGATAGACCTCTCTTGCCCTTTTTGAATGATGTCAAAAGGGGGAGAAGAGTATAAGTAAAAAGGGGAGAACTGTATAAGAAAATAAGGAGAAAACTATAGATAAAGGGGAGGAAAATATAGAAAATCCATGCATAAAGATAGGGAGAGTTTATCTTATAGATATACATGTTGATAGGGGGAGAAATCCCTTAGTTGATATCCTATATGCTTTAATGATATATTTTCTTATGGATGTTTGTCATCAACAAAAAGGGGGAGATTGTTGGCTTTAGGTTTTCAACCTTAGCCTTAATATCGGTTTTGATGGTTTTGATGATAACAAACATGGGACTGATGATTTTATTGAGAATATCTTTCAGGTTCCATATCGGTTAGTGCGCGACGTCCGCAATCGAAGAAATCGGATAAATCGACAAGGATGCTCGTCGACGGTCGGGAGTCTTCAAGAAAGGGAGTTTAGGTTTAGGGTGTCTAGAAATTAATGTAATCCTCATGATGATGCATAAGAAACCCAAAAATCTATCCCGAACCCCAAACCATAAAATTTCGGGATCGTCCTGAAATTCACTAAGACTAGGGAGATCATTGGAGGGCTATATGATCCAAACCTTTTTTTGAAATAAAAAATGGCGGTAATTATTTCTTGGGTCAAAACTAGATAACGAGGTATTTTTTAGGATTTTTTGGAAGCCTTTAGTATATCCTTATTTGACCCGAAAGATTAGGAAATTTTCGTTTTATACTAGATCCTAAGAACTATATTTTGATCCTTAGGGATTTTGATTATTTAGATATTTTTATTGAACTCAAATGGGGTATAATCCTTATATAACATTTATGTTTTAAAGTTATCATGCTAAAAACACTACAACACAAATTACCTATTGAGGTTGTGTTATATGCCTCTATAAGTCAATTATTTGTCCCTAAAAGCTTTAGAGTCAAATAAATTAAGTGACTCTGTTACTGCTGTTTCTATAAATATTCAGAGGCTAATTTGGAATAAATTTTTATTTGACTCTAAAACATATAAATAGAGACAAAAGATATTGACTCTAAAGTAACCAAAAGTATCTAATTTAATTGTCTCCATATACTTTTTAGAAGCAGATACAAATAAGTCTATATGTCATAAGAGGAGCATTCTTATTAGTTTCTATTTAGTTTTTAGAAACAGATTTAATTAACCAAAAGCATCTAATCTAATTGTCCCTTTATACTTTTTAGAAATAAATACAAATACTTCCATATGTTATAGGAGGAGCATTTGTACTAGTCTCTATTTACTTTTTAGAAACAAATCTAATTGCCTCAGTGTACAAGAAGCAAATGCATTAGTCTCTATAGTGTGTATTTAGAGACATATCATTAAGCTTCTTATTTTAGAATTTAAATAAAAATAATTATTAAAATATCAATAAGCTTCAACAAATACTAATAAATACCAATAAGCTGAATTTGAGTTCGAGAGAAAAATTATACTAAAGCATTTACCATTAAGATTGTACCATTTAGAGCTAGACCAATTAAGTTTATACCCATGTAGATAATAACAAAACCAGATTATAAACTGTTCATACGGATGATGTAAGAACAAAACCTGTAGAATTGATAATAATTTACCATTCACACATTCACACATTCACACATTCACACATTCACAATTTACCATTACTGATGTAGAATTCATAATAACAGAACCTGATTATAAAGTGTTCATGCGGATGATATAATTGTATTTATGAAAAAAATACAAGCTTTACTAGCTAATAACAGCTCCTATTGTGTAATTACATTTATGAAAATAAAATCAGATAGATGGATCTATTTATTAGTTAATATTTTTTCTTCTTCTCTTGAAAGCAATATTCCTCCAAAAATTCGTATTTGCTGCATTTGACTTCAGCATACAAAGCTCATCAAGCTTTTTTAACCTGCATAAAGAACAAAAATTGATGTCATATAATAGACTACAATAATAATTTATTCATTTCAGTATTCTAAAATTTATACAAAAATTGATGTCATAATATTTTTTTTCATAATTCTCCAAACAATATGATTATTGGGTTCAGCCCACTGCCACCTTTAGTTTAAAGCCCTAGATAAAAATTTGTGGCTCGGTGGAGATTCCCTAATTAGTTCCATTTGTCTAAACTAGCACCAAAAGCAACTTATTTGCTTTTCTAGATCAGCACTCACAAGCCTTCATATACTGTACCAGTAATACATACTTTATAAAGTTCCTTTAAAGCAAATCAAAAGGCGATAGCTACTCACACCATAGTCGAGATTACATACCCATCAGCCACAATATAGCTAGGTTTTTGAATCAAGAACAGTAAAAGTAGTTGTTTATTGCTATGAAGAACACAATCTCACTCCTCTACTGCGCGATGAAAAAGCACCTGAACACTTCAGCTAGAAATAGAAGAAGACATTGAGAAGAGAAAGATAACACTATCAATAAAAGCCATAAACCAGGCTATATATAGTTGATGTATATTCTTTGTTTAAAGAGATTTTGTCGATATATACTCCAATCACTTCTTTGTACTATATATGCCAAAAGAACTCTAGAAATTAAATCGGCTATATAATGCAAAAGAGGAAGAGTCACCCCCCCCCCTCCATAATCTGCTATACCTCACTGATTTCTCTTCCCATATCTTCAACCAATAACCTGATTTTGGGAGTGCCATGAAACAAAATCTTAACTAGAAACAAAAACAAAACTTTAATTGTAGTCTACTATTGGAGAAAAATTCTACTATAGTGCCGAGAAAGAGACATCGATCAGCCACAAATAAAACTTTACTAGAAACAAAAACTTCAACAAGATGATATGACTCTAATTTCAAGCATATATCAACATGAACCATGAAACTAACAAGAAAAAAGTAGGTGAAATCATAATTCTAATTCTGTTATAATTTTCTATTATAGTGAACTAATAAGGAAATATAAAAAAGTACTCCATGAGGCTACAGATTAGGACACTCTCACATGAACCATGAAACTAACAAAAAAATTTATGCCCAAGCAAAGCTATCATAATTCTAAAACCTACAAAAATAAACTAACATTTAATTTTATACTCAAATAAGGAAATAGAAAATTACCTTCCCTGGTTATAAACAAAAGTAGGTGATTTTTAAGATGTAATTAATGATAAGATATTCTTTCATGTCTAAGATGCTTTTGCAAAATATACTAAATAAATTAAATCATCCTAAAGGAGTATATAACCCAGCTAGCCATCAAGTTTTACATTCCATATGTTGCATAGAAAAGATATGTAACTTACAAAACAAGAGGGCCATGCAATAGTTCTTCCAATCACATCTCCAATTGTACTATAGTTGTCATAGGGTCGAACTATGGGCTCACCGTTCCTCATTGCAACTTCTACAAATATTGCTGAATAACCATTTCCTAAGGATTGGCCGGCCACTGTAGCTGATGGATCCTTAGTGATTAATGTTTCTCTTGCCACAAGATCGCCAGGATGCACAAGACTAACTAGGAAAACAATATCTTCATCCTATCACAACATTTACTCCTTCAATTAACTATAAAATTATCTACATTCATATAGATTCATTTTAGATAAAACATAAAATGACTAAGGCAATGCAATTCATCTTACAGTCTTGGATTGGTTGTCTTGATATTTTCCAACTTGCAGCTGCGGTAAGAGCTTATTGAATCATTGCACGACTTCCCTCATCCAACTAAATAAAGTAACAATGGTAAAAAAAATTAAAAATGTATTATAAGTGCATTTATAGTAAGAATAATAATAATAATACTTACTTGATTAAAAATGTCAAAATCATCATTGTGGTTCCTGCATCATTGAAAATAATAATAATACTTATGTTTTCATAACTGAAAATAAAATTATAATGAAAAAAAATTCACTAGCTAAACTATTTACCTGATCCATGTAGCCACTCAAATTGTTGTTCTCCTCATTCAAGATTTGTTCCTGCATGAAATGAATTAGTAGTTTTACATTTAATAATTTTCAAACACTTATACAAACAATTAAAAATTGTACCATACAGAGTGAAGTTGGCATTGGTGATCAGCTCGTGGTGAATCAGTAGGAGTTGTAGATGTTACAGGAGTTGTAGAAGTTACATGAACCTGATATATATTGTTATAAGTTGGTCATCTTATGAAGGTGTTTTATTCTAATTTGTTGAATGAACAACACAATTCTAATTTGTTGAATGAACACAAGTATCATAAATTACCTCATTCACTATGTTTTCCAAATGATCTAAGTTCATATCAGGGCACTTGGTTTGAATAAATGATGTTAGCATATCCATCTTAACTTTCATTTGGCTCATTTCTTCCTCCAATTTGTGCACTATTTCTTCTGATAGTTTAATTCTTGCTCTCTAAGGCCATCTTCATTAAAGAAAACCGACTCTGTTTCGAACCCCACAAATCTGAAGGAGATGGGCCTAAGCCATAAGTGCGCACATATGAACCCTTATCTTCTCCCAAAGTTCGAGCAAATATGTCATCTGCCACAGGTTTATCATCCTTTCCTTGAATATGAATAACATCTTTCAATTTTTTCTACATTCACAAATGAAACACAAGAAATAAATAATAAGTAAGGCTTCAAGTAATATATCTATAAAAGAATGTCTCTATTTTAGACCGAATTTTAGAATTAAATATAAATAAAATATAAATCTGATACAATGTTTGCTACAAACTCTTCATTAAGTGGATTGCCATCCCTTCTAGTATGCACTTTAATATATACTTGGGCTCGAGTTGGTGATGCTCCATCGGGGTTAGCAACTCTCTGTTTACCCATAAAAATTAGCAAAACTCTTAAAGGTTTGCTTACTTCTAGAATACAGCTCTCTGTTTACTTCTAGAATAGAGCTCTCTGTTTACTTCAAGAATTAAATATAAATAAAATATAAATAAAATATAAATAAAAAATAATATTATACCATTTCTTCCCGTATAACAGCAAAACTTTTTGTTCTTGCAACATGTGATGACTTCTTTTTCTTGCTATTTTCTCTACCCACTTCTTCTCGTTGCTAAAATATGAAAAGAAATATAGCATGTTAATTAATTGTAAGAATATGAGTAAACTATTACTTGATAAAAATGAATACAAGTACAACCGTCGATTTCTCAGACTCCCAAAAGATTTTGAGCCAATTAAACTGATCATCAATAATTTTGGAGTCACGCTCCCCCTTTTCCCACAATTTCTTCACTTTTGACTTAAAGGCTCTCCACTTTTTGTCTAATGACTTCATGACCCAGCTTTCGGCTAGTATATCGATATCAAACTTTTCCTACAATAGGAAAATCAAGTTATAAATATGGTAAGAAAGAAAAACAATTTAATTTATGACAACATTTGCCACTGTATTAATAGCATTCCACCATATATCAATTTTTACCTAGATCATCTTCCACATGTTAACTTTAAAATGGTCTGGCATGATCCTCCGGTCACTATAGTTGAGAGGTGCATATGCCCCAATTCTAACCATCGCGCCTAAAAATCAAGTCAACTTTTTTGCAGTTGGACCAATCGGTTGTCCCTTATCATTGAGAAAAACACGAGTTCAAACACCTTTAGGTTGCCCCCAAATATCCTTGCATGTTGTTGGCCCTCTTTTCCTCTTCTTTGCTTTAGTTATCATACATACATGTCAACAAAAAAATGCAAATAAGGAGAATAGTTAGAAGATCCTGTGGTTAATCAACATAGTCTCAACCGCAAAGAACAACCTTAGTTAGTGTCTAGGTGAAGCACATATTATGATTCATCACTTGATAAGAATAGAACAGAATGATCATCATGTACATGAATAAGAAAAATAAGTTGTTGATAAGAATAGAACAAAATGATCATGTACAAAATGATCATCACTTGATAAGAATAGAACAGAATGAACATATTATGCACATATTTTTACTCAACTTCATGCTTAAGGAAGATAAATAAACTGCATTGGAGACAAAACAACTATGGGTAAATGATAGCACTAGATAGAAAAATAAAATGAGTATATTTGATTTCTTCTGTAATTACATATCTCTACAACAATCACATGAATTTATTTTTAGACAAAGCATAAGTAATGGTTTGCTTTCCAAAAACTGTTGATGCCTGGCACATGTAAATTTATAGCCAGGAAAAGAATAACATGTCAGCATGGAAGTAAAATAGATACAAATCTTTACACTCAAAAAATAATATTTGACTAATAAGAGCTATACTTACCGAGTGTGGACACATCTACATGTGCGGGGTCAGCTTGAGATCCAGCACTAGGAGAAGAGTTAGAACATGGAGGATCAACACTAGCAAGCGGGCTTGGACCATGTTGAGATTTGCTCGCAGAAGCTGGAGCAAATTGAGATTTCAACTGGCAGAGTGTCAATGCAACTCTTCTTTCCAATTGATCAAGATCCTATACCCGACAAACTTTTGAACACAACTACCTCAAGAATGAACTTAACTCAAGTATGGGAATACTGATTTCCTTCGGCAACACTTTTCTGATCGCTAATGGGACCAATTGATGCATTAGAATATGACAATCGTGACTTTTCAGTCTAGAGATTTTGAGTTGCTTCATATCTACACATCTTGATATGTTAGCAGCATAGCCATCTGGAACCTTAACCTTTTTTAGTATCCTGAATATAATTTTCTTTTGATTCTTATCCAATGTGAACCTTGTTGGGGGGATATAAATCCTGTGATGGCCTTGCTCAATTGGATGAAGCTCTTGCCTTATACCCATCAGTTGCAAGTTCCGACGAGCCTTAAGATTATCTTTTGACTTGATGCCAATATTTAATAAGGTCCCAAGTATGTTGTCACAAACATTTTTCTCGATATGCATAACATCAAGATTGTGACACAAAAGATTATCTTTCCAGTATGGCAACTAAAAAAAAATGCTTCTCTTCTTCCAACCATGCGGTAGCGGCAATTTTGTAGACTTTTTGCCATATGTAATATCATGTCCTTCTAATTCATTCAAAACTTCTGACCCAGAAAGTGGTCTGGGCGCAACCCTGAAGTCTTGATTATTGTCAAAAGATCTTTTCTGGCACCGAAACATATGGCCATGCGGCAAGAAACGTCGGTGACCCATATAACAAAATTTTCTACCATGTTTCAGCCATTTAGAGTCAGTATACTTATGACAAGAAGGACATGCAAATTGGCCTTTAGTACTCCAGCCTTACAGATTAGCATAACCAGGAAAATAACTTATAGTCCATAAAATCGCAGCCCACATATTAAAATTCTCCTTTTTAGACACATCATAAGTTTCCACACCATTCTCCCAAAGATCTTTCAATTCCTCAATTAGGGGTTGGAGATAGATGTCAATATCATTTCCTGGGGTTGAAGGTCCAGGAATCAGTAATGTCAGAAACATATAAGATTGTTTCATGCACATCCATGGCGGTAGATTATACGGTGTTAAGACAACTAGCCATGTACTATGTGCAACACTTAATGTCCTGAATGGGTTAAATCCATCAGCAGCTAAGCCGAGCCTAACATTACGAGGATCTGACGCAAAATGACCATTTAGATGATCGAAATGCTTCCAAGCCGGAGAGTCTGCTGGATGCCTTAGAAGTGTATCTTTAGTGCGGGACTCCTCATGCCACCTCATGAAGGACGCAGTTTTAGATGACATAAACAACCGTTGAAGTCGTTGTCTAAGTGGAAAATAGCGCAAGACTTTTTGCGACACATTTTGAGATTTGGACTTCAACATCTTTTTTTGACCATCTAAGTTCTTTTTCCATCTCAATTCACCACAAATGCAGCATTCAGAGTCATCGGCATGGTCTTTCCAATATTACATACAATCGTTGGGACAAGCATCAATTTTCTCATAACTAAGGCCCAACTCTCTAATGTACTTCTTGGTTTCATAGTAAGAATTTGGCAATGTATCACCTTCTGGAAGTACTTCTCTCAGTAACTCAAGCAACATTGTAAATGATTTATTAGACCACTTCCCAACACATTTAATGAGGAATAATTGGATGATGAAGGAAAGCTTCGAATGACTTTGACAACCTAGATAGAGTTCCTTTCCACCATTCTCAATCAACTTATAAAACTTCTGGGCTTCTAAGTTGGGCTCTGTTGTTTGTTCATCAATTTCCTCAGTTGAGCTATTGAAGTGATTACCCATCATCATGTCATCTAACAACTCTTGCATACCACTTCGAGCATCACTATTATTTTGAATGTTAGCATTGGGCGAAGGACTCGGAAAAAATGCACCCTCACCATGTAGAACCCAATTTGTGTACCCTCGGATAAATCCATGGCACACCAAATGATCATAGACTTCATCTCGCTCTATCCAATAAAGATTAGCACATTTCTCGCATGGACATAAAATTTTATTATTTTGACTCGCTTTAGCAAAGGCAAAATCAAGAAACTGAATGACTCCTATAATAAATTCATTGGTAGCCCTTGATCGATACATCCAACTCTTTTCCATAATCACCTTATACATAAAATCACAAATAAGAAAATACCCTTATTGATAGCATCAAAAATTTTAAAAGAACATCCATATGAAAGTAAGCATATGATTAACGCAGTTAGATGCAAAAACAAATATAAGGTTAAAATAAATAGTTAAGAAGAAAAACAGATAACCATCTAGATTAATAAAGACAAATTATACTAGTTGGAAGATTTGATAAGAATCTCAGAACACATACAAAGTGATGCCCTCTATGAGAGCAATTAAACCTAGGACCATGGGAAGCAGATATTAGGCAATCATTAGAAACCAAGTCAATCTCAGAAAGCAACCAAAACAATATTTTGCAATTTTTTTGGAAAATGTAGCAATTAGATCCAACTAATACAACTAAAAACCATATCACTTTTTCATGCTACTGAAACACATCCCTCTCTACTACTACAAGTAAAATAATACTAGCATACTGCACAAGCAATTTACTTGCAATAGCTAGTCTTTTATTCATTGATAAAACTCGCGTGCAGCTGCATTGCTAATAATAAGGTACTACTAGCAAAAATGAAAGCAAGAGGGGAAGATATAATAAGGGAAAATATAATAAGGTACTGCATTGCTAATAAACAGCTGCAATGCTAATAATAAGGGAAAATATAATAAGGTACTGCATTGCTAATAATAAGGTAATCATTGATAGAAAACAACATAAGCAATATTCTTCTATCATATTATACTTAAAAGAGCAATATTCATGTTATGAGCCAATAAGAAAGAGCAATATTCAAATACCTCTTATGAGTTTGGTACAACAGAAGCAGAACAAAGATAGTAACATCTTTTTCTCACAATTAACTTGTCTGTTAATTGTAACCTTGTTCATGCAATGTAAGAGTAAAGGAGCATCACATGCAATTATAAAAAAAATGAGAAAAAGGTGCGGAAAGGAACATATACAAACCCACAGATGAAGAAGCAGCGGAAACTTAGAATGGAGATCATATCGGTGAAAAACTTGGGAAGGTGAAAAACTGGTAGAATGGAGATCTGACAGATGTGGAGTTTTTAGCAATAACAAGTAGCAGTGAAAATCTTGGGAAGGCGAGATTCAATACCAGCGAGGAGATGGAGAAGCAGGTAGGCCGACATGGAGATGGAGAATGGAGATCCAATCCTGGCGACAGGAAGCAGACAATGGAGATGGGGAGTCGCGAACCAGATTCCAACAAGGGAGAGATTGGGATCAGTCACGGTCTCATGGAAGTGGCGGACAACATAGGAGACGGGAGGGAGAGATTGGGGTCAACATAGGCGCAGACAATGGAAAGTAACAGGGTAGGGTTTTTGTTTTAAGTGTAAATGAGGGAGAGATTAGGGAACGAGGGAAATGAGGGTTTAATTGTAAATGAGGGAGAGATCAGGGAACATGGTATTTTTTTTTGAAAAATAACCTAACAAAGTGGCAATAGAGAGAAGAGCGGCAATAAATTGATTATAAATTGGACATTGATACTTGCCGCGTGTAAAGTTAGGGTAATAAAGTTAGAGTAAGATTGATACTTGCCACTTAATATGTAATTGAAATAAAGTTAGGGTAAGATTGCCTCATTTAAAGTTAAAGTAAGATTAATATTAACTAGGACAAGTGTTGATATGTAATGGAAATAATAAGAGACATAATATTTAACTAATCAAAAGTAAAAAATGTATAGATAAATTTATTATTTAAGTTAAATTTATCATTTAAAAATTAAAATTATGTGAAATATTATGTTAAATTTATTGTAATGGTAAATTTATCATTTAAGTTAAATATTATGTTTAAATAATAATATTATTATTATTATTTAAATTTAAATATAAAAAATATTTTTATTCAATACAATAGAGGCAAATAATATATATCATATAGGGACTAATTAACAATTAGCATCTAAAAGTGAAGCATTAGAGACAAATAAAATTAACTATTGAGACATATTCTTTATTAGTTTCTAATGGGAAGAATTAGAAACAAAAACTCTAATTAGTCTCTAATTATGTGTTCCTATAGCCTAATTGTGTTGTAGTGAAAGTTATTTAACTGAGGAAAGAAATCGCAAAAAGCCTCGGATTGAAAACTATTCGTTCAATTCGACTGACCATTCGATCGACCATTCGACCGGCACTCTGCAACAGATAGAAAACTATCCGTTAAGCAATCGTTTCTTTCGTAGGGTATAAATATACCTGTTATAACTTCTTTTAATCTCTCTCTCACACTCTTACATAAATTATTGAGCAATAAAGAAGAGAGATTTGAGCCTTCCAAAAGAAAGATTGCTTGCGCTCTGCTCCCTCTGCAAACACCTTCTCAAGCGCCAGCTGCTACCTCAACTCGGGAGTTAATTCGAGCTCATTCTCTTGACGAGTTGGAGGTTCCGAGATTTGAAAAGAGCACGTCTTCTTGGTTTTATAATTAACTCTTTCAATTGTAATTTTTACTGTTATTTTTCCTTGACTTGAGTTTGTAAAAGATCTTGTAATAGGTCTTGGTAGGTAAGTGGTTACCTTGCAAGGTCTAGAGCCACTTGTGTGTGTAAACGTAGTGTTTACTAGGATTAGCTTAGTTGTCCCTTAGGGTTGAGGTGGAAGAGGACTCTTGATAAGAAGGTCGTAACTTCCGGGTGTGGAAGTGCCTTAGGTCGAGAGTGCGTCTCTTCGGTGAAAAGTCCTCGTGTATAAGGGAAACGTAAAGTGATTTAGTAAAACTAGTTTGGAAATCCTAAGCGGGGTGCTTAGATAGTGGAGTAGGCATTGGGGCCGAACCACTATAAAATTCTTGTGTTTGCATTGTTACATTTGATTGTGCGAAATTATTTTTATCTTGCTTCCGAATTTAATCGTATAATTGAAATGCGCCTAACCATTCTAAGTAAACGATTAAATTGTAACTTAGGCGAATAAATTACTAAACACACTATTCACCCCACCTCTAGTGTCGCCATTTCACCAACAGTACCCTGGTCGGTCACGCGTACCCTGAGTTGGGGCGTGACAGCCACCAAACCCATTTATCCTCATTGGGCTGATAGGGAAGGGTCAAGCTGGATATAGCCTCCACCACACTTTTGGCAAAGTACTCATTCAAATGCTCCAAATTCCAGGTATTAACATCAATGAAACAGTCAACAGTACAATTCTAATCATACAGAGACACATTAATAAATGAAGGTTTTAAGTATAAAGGAACATCAAACAACCAGCAGTCAAAAAAGACATGAGTACTTCTACCATTACCAATAACTTCTTTAAAACCAGATTGAAGAAAAATAATTGCAGACTTAATAAGACTCCAAGCATTACTACTACTAGAATTATACTTCAAGCTCTAGGGAGAATCAAAATAATAATTTGCTTCAACAATATTATTAAAACCAGAATAAGAGTTATGAAGCAACTGAGTAACTCTTGTTGCTTCATAACTCTTTTTGCATTCAAAGAAGAACTCATAATCCTTAGATCCTTTATGCCAAGACCACCCAGGTATTTAGGTTTAATGATCTCATCCCAAGCAATTAGATGTAATACTTTATTATCTTCTTTAGAGGTCCACAAAAAGTTCCTAATGACAGAAATGATTTTATCCAAAATTTTCTCAAGCAACCAAGTGACACATAAAGTGTGTAAAGGAATAGATCGAGTTTAACACAGAGTTTATTAAAACAATTCTGCTAGCTTGAGAAATATTACCCCTATTCTAATTGTTAAGTCTATTAGAAATCTTATCAATAATATAGTTACAATCTCTAAGTTTGTGAAGCCTAGGTGAAATGTGGACACCTAAGTATTTCATAGGAAAAGTTCCAGTCTTCATTCTAAATTCTTTCTTAATTTTATGTTTAACAGAAAGATTAGTGAGATGAGGAAAATATATTTCAGATTTATTCACATTGATCAATTGATTGGTAATCCTACCATAGATGTCAAAAATTTTCTTAACATTCCTAATAGACCTATCATTAGCTCTAAAGAAAAGTAAGATGTCATCGGCATACATCAAATGATAAATTTTAAATGATTTCTTAATATTGACAAGATAATTCTACCATCATGCATAGCTTCATTCAAAAGAGAGGAAAGTAGATTACTGACAACAATATAAAGGTAAGGGGATATGGGATCCCCTTGCCTAATACCACACCGACCATGAAAGGTTTTAGAGCTGCAATTATTTAAAAAACACTGAAAAGAAGTAGAGTTTATACAACATTTTATCCAATTTATGAACTTAGCAGGAAAATTAAGATGACCAAGCATGCCAAAAATAGAACTTCAAGAAATCTTATCATAGGCCTTTTCAAGGTCTAGTTTCATCACAATATAAGGATTTTTTCCTTTGGAATTGTAGAATGAATGTAAAGCCTCTTGAGCAACAATAATATTATCATGAATAGATCTATTACACACAAAAGTTGATTGATTCATGAAAATAATATCATTCAAAAAAGGCCAAAACTTTAGATAAAATCTTGTAATTAACATTACAAAGATAGATATGCCTATAATCTTTCACAAAAGAAGGAGAGTCAGATTTTGGGATAAAGATCAAATCAGTATTATTCCAACCATTAGGCAAGCCAGAACCTTGATGAAACTCACTAAAAGCATGCATAAAAGACTTAGACATAATACTCCAATAAGCCTTATAAAATTCCCCAGTATAATCATCTGGGCTAGGACTTTTACCTTGTCCCAAAGAATTAACAGCATTTGTATTTTCATCAAGCAAAAAAGGCTTAATTAAAGTATCATGATCATCTAAATTAATTTTGTTCATATCAGGAATAGTAAATGAGCTGAAAGACTTATTATCAACATAAGATCAAAGCTGTATGTAATAAGCTGCAAAGTGATTACAAATTTCAGAGGAATCCGTAACACAAACTTTATTAGAATTAATGAAAGAAATCCAATTTTGCCTTTTGTTTTTAATGACATTTCTATGATAAAATTTTGTGTTAAGATCTCCATCCATAAACTATTTTTCTTTAGACATGGCGCACCACTTCAAATTTATTTGCCTCCTAAGAGCTTTAGTTTTGTTGTATAAACCAGTCAAAAAATTAATTTCAAAATCAAAAAGAGAAAAAGAAGAGTCTCTAGATTCAAATTCATCTATATGAGCATTGATCTTACTTAAACTATGCTCCAAATCACCTAGATGATACTTATTCCAAAAAGAAATTTTTATTCTGCATAGCTAAAGTCTTAGGAATATAAACCAAAGAAGAAACGCTATTAGTAATTTTATTTCAATTTTCCTCAATAATATCAGCCACTCGAAGATAATGAGTCAAAAAAAACATTCTTAGGATATTGAATCAAATGATTTAAATCTAATTATTAATTATATTAATTTTTAAAACATTAGACACCTCTTGTACTTTTCATATCACTAAGTAAACTATTTTTTTCAGTCACAGAATAAATAATTTTTTATGTTCCTCTTTTTTTACTTATATGTATTTTTTAAAATATAAAATTAAAGTTTTATAAATTATAATACAAAAGTGAACGGGATTTTAAAATATACGGAAGCATTGGTCACGTCACCTTGCTTGTTTATGTCGCTGTCAACACTTTAATAAAGCAACAGTCGTTAGTAGTTATTGCTGTCAAAAAATTACAAATGAAGGCAGAGGTCTCCGATCTCCATAGCAGCTCATTTTGTTCTCTCCACAACAGCTCATAGGGAAGAGGTCGCCGATCTCCAGGTATTCCATCTGTGAAATACCTGTTCTAAATACGTCTTTTATGGACTTCCTAAATACTAATCCCTTTGAAACACTCTTCTCATTCCTTCTAGCTCCAACATCTGCTGCCTTTTATGGCTTTCAATCTTCTCATATATCTCTTCGAACTTGTGAATAGACTAAGTAAGCTTGTTAAAGGATGTACTGTTCTCCTAGAGATATATTACCCTCTTTACTAGAAGCCCATCATGGTCCTCATTGATCCTCTCCCCTGGGCTATCCCTTATCTATAACTATTAATTATGAGTGAAAATGAAGCTAGCAAAGACATACTCTACTTCATCTATTTGTTAAGAGGGGAGGAAAGAGTAGGAAAAGGTTTCTTATCCCTTGTTTGTAAAACAAAAATAGTTTCAGTAGACAAATGAAAGATAATGATAGAAGACTATATAGGATATTTTAATATTTGATGTATATTGAATATAACATCATATTTATTCTCTTCTAGTTTCATTTTCTTATTTTAGACACTAGACAAATGAAAGATTAAAATTTATCTTTTTTTTAAAATATATCTAATGAAATATATATGCCTTATAATGATATATTAAATAGAACACAAGAGCACTGGCATAACAAACCAAAATAAGGTCAGAGAATCAGTCCTGTGCAAGGGAGGGCGATGATCCAAAAAAAAACACGGCACTAAGGACATAATTAATGTTCCTTGACTTTAGCTGTACTGATTGCTTGTTTTTGCTGGAATTCCTGCAATGATTGCCTAACTAATGGTGGATTTTTTTTCTACTTATTCTTCTTTAATCTAACATATATAGGGATGGAAGTATTGTAGAACATTCACTGTTGCTCTGAAAGTATACTTTTCCTTTTTAGAAGTGTGTAATTTTATCTAGGCCTCAACTATGAGTTTTGTGCTTCTGAATCCCAGCTCAAATTTATCCATCAATGATTGCACCTTATAAACACATCTAATATATGGATTCTGAAGACTTAGGCGCTACATCTACATGCATTAATGATAGTGTAAATGTATAAATTGGTTGTTAATTACTTCAAAAAATAAACTGGTCCAAATGAAGCATTAATTCCACGACGTTGCTTGCTCTGTCATCAAGAAGAACAAACATCATGGCCACTTGAACTAGTTTTTAGGACAATTAATCATTCCTATAAAAAATAGTTGGTCACTTTCATTTTTTACCACATTGTTTGTTCTAATAATTTTGCATTTAAACTTTTGTATTACTTCTATGCATCTTTAATGGAGTTAAGTTGATCTCTGTATCATACAGTTTATATCATATAAACATAAAGTGCTTGGCAACAATATTTTCCCTTTTCTTATGCATTACTAATTTCTTTTGAGTAAAATGCTCCAATTTAGATTCTACACTTGCTTCTTACGTGAGGTAGATACCTAAGATCTATATGCTAGATATTACCCTAATTAGTAGCTCCAGTGACTATTTTGATATCTTTACTTCATTTACAATATATTAATTAAAAATAATATTTTCAATTTGAAAAGTGAACTTACATGGATAATCTGAAGCATAAGAGGTGGATGGAGTGTAGTACAGGCTAAGTGATGACAACTTGAATGGAATTAGGGATTTTCTTGAATTTGCATTTAAGAATATAACAGATGGTGAAAAAGTTTCATGCCCTTGCAAAAAGTGTGTGCTATACTATCATAAGAGTAAGGAGGAGGTGTCTAATGATCTGGTAATTAATGGTATTATTCCATCTTATAATACATGATTTTGTCATGGGGAACCATTACCTGCATCAGCGTCGACTCCTAATAATGAAGCTTGTGCTGATAAAGGTATTAATGATGTTGGCGATATGATAGAAATGTTAAACAATATTTTTGGGGTGTTCGATGAAGTTGCAGATATGAATATGGATGATAGAGATTCAGACGATTCTTATGAGTCAGACCATCATATTTCCAATGAATTTTCTTCTCCCTTTGACAAGTTTCAAAAGTTAATGAGAGATGCAAATGAGGAACTCTACCCTGGATGTAGTACATTTAGTAAACTTTCATTTATACTACAGCTTTACCGCATCAAATCTCTTTATGGGTGGTCTAATGAATCAGTTGGGGCCCTATTGAACCTTTTGAAAAAGGCATTTCCTCTTGGAGAATCACTTCTAAATTCATTTAGTGAATTGAAGAATATTGTACATCCAGGAATTGGCTTTAGATTATAAAGAGATTCACGCTTGCCCAAATGATTGCATGCTATTTTGGAAAGAAAATATTGATGATGATGAGTGCATAGAATGTGGGACCTCTCATTGGAAAAACACTCAAAGTAGTTTTAGCGAGGGTGTAAATTTGAGAAGAAGCGGGAAAAAATTTCCCTACAAAAGTGTTGAGATATTTTCCCTTGAAGCCAAGGCTAGAAAGGTTATTCATGTCAGCTAGAATAGCACATCTACTGAGATGACATGAAGAAGGTCGAACAAAAGATGGCATTGTTAGGCACCCTGCTGATTCTGAAGTTTGGAAGCATTTTGATTCTCATCGTCTAGACTTTTCCATGGATGCTCGTAATGTCCGACTAGGTTTAGCTAGTGATGGCTTCAACCGCTATAGGCAAATGAGAAGTAATTATACGACATGGCCAGTGATCTTGACCCCGTATAACTTGCCTCCATGGTTGTGCATGAAGAAGCCATATTTGATTCCTTCATTGCTAATTCCTGGTCCTCGTAGACTCAAAAATGATATTGACGTATATTTAAAACCACTTAGAAGAATTGAAAGAGTTATGGATAGCTAGTGTGCGAATTTTTGATGCTTAAAAAAAAGATGTTTTTCAAATGCATGCAGCATTATTGTGGGCGATAAATGGTTTTCCCGCATATGGTAATTTGTCGGGTTGGTGCACATATGGTAAGTTTGCATGTCCTTCATGTAATGAGGACTCATCATCCAAGCGTTTGGTGCATAGTAAAAAAATTTGTTTTATGGGTCATAGGCGATTCTTACCCTCGGATCATAAGTATAGACATGATAAAAAATCTTTTGATGGGACCAAAGAGTTTAGGCCAGCACCGCGTGCATTGTCTAGATCTAAAGTGCTTGATCAATTAAAGAAAATTGACTTTGCTTTTGGTAAGAAGAGTATGGAGGTTAGTGGTGTCACAAGAAAAACACAGAGGAAGCGAAGTATTTTTTTCGAACTTCCTTATTGGGAATTCAACCAATTACGACACAATTTGAATGTTATGCATGTTAAAAAAAATGTGTGTGAAAACATAGTTGATACCATTCTCAATATGGGCAAAAAATCAAAGGACAACTTGAATGCTCGTCTTGATTTGAAAGAAATGAATATTTGAAAAGAGCTATGGCCTCAAGTACGAGATTCCGGGAAAGTGTATATGCCTCATGCTTGTTATCTATGACCTCACATGAAAAAGAGCTCTTCTATGAAGTTTTAAGAAAGACAAAGTTTCCAGATGGTTACTCATCGAATATCTCACGATGTGTTCTCAACCAACATAATCTAGCTGGTCTCAAAAGCCACGACTACCATGTTTTGATTAAGCATCTTCTTGCTCTTGCATTGCGACGAAGCCTACCTCGATTGATAAGTGAGCTCAGCTTTGATTGACCTATGTGATGTCTTTCGGGAATTATGTGCTAAAGGGATTAAAATGATTGACCTTGAGTGACTTGAGGAAAAAGCAGTGTAACACTTTCTCGTTTGGAGAAAATATCCCCCCCCCCCCATCATTCTTTACTGTAATGGTACACCTTATAGTTCATTCGATTAAGGAGGTAAGGATTGCTGGACCAATTCAATTTCGTTGTATGTATCCAATAGAGAGGTAATGAGTAATATGATTCAATGTTGTTACCCTAAGCATAGGAATTTGTTTGTACTAATTTCTTAGACTGGTGCAGGTATTTGTGTGAGCTGAAAGCTTATGTGCGTAACCGAGCAAGGCCAGAAGGCTCAATTGCTGAAGCTTATATTGCAACAGAGTGTTTGGGGTTTTGTTCCCACTACCTAGAGGATATAGAAACAAGTTCTAGAGAGCCAATACTCGAGCAGACGTCGTCATTTTTCCTAAATGTTGGGAAACCTTATGGGGCTATTCAAGGGGTTTTGATGGATGAAAAACTAAGGATACAAGCTCACATATACGTACTCTTCAATTGTGAAAATGATTTGGTCGAGACATATAAAAGGTGAGAATAAACTTATATCAATACTTAGAATCACTTGTACTACTTTGATTTTTTAATAAATAATTGTATATGCAGAGAGCACATTAGTTTCATCAAGAGAACAAATCGACGTCGTCATCTCCCACAGCATGAAGTAGATCGCTTCATAGTGAAAATTTTGTTGCATAAATTATAATTAGTTTGTGACCTTATATTATTTTTGTGATTAACTAGGTTAAGGAGGAAGTAGATATAAATAATGGCCAAATCAAGGAAGAGACAAGAATACTTGCTCAGGGACCAAATCATATTGCACGTCGATTCCAAGCCTTTGATCTCATTAATGGTTATCGGTTTCGAGTTCGTGAATATGAGGAGGATATGTGCACTCAAAATAGTGGAATAATAGTCACTGCAAAGACGAAGAGCTATGCAAGTAATAGTGACCAAAGGTCTGTGCTGGGAGATGTGGTGTACTATGGCTCTTCGATTGATATTATTGAGCTAAACTATTATGATAAGTTTCGAGTTGTGTTATTTAGAGGTGATTGGGTTGATGTCACCCATGGAAAAGGAGTAAAGAAAGATGATCTTGGATTTACACTAGTGAACTTTTCACATTTGATTCATAAGGGTGATCATCTAAGTGATGAGCCATTCATATTTGCATCACATGCTCAACAAGTAATATTCATCCAAGATCCTATAGATCGTGACTGGTTCCTTCCCATGCTAATGAAACCAAGGGATTCCTTTGATATGGGAGACATTTTTACTCTGGATGACTTTGGAATGAGCAGAGCAACCGAGCCTCTTAACGCTCTTACAAATGAGGAGGAACTTGAAAACCAGGGTTGGATGGGACATGATGGGGAGGGCACATTTGTAGATGGGAGAATTAATGTGCAAGTTCTTGGTCAAGATCCTACTGATGATGATGATTTAGTTTATGGACGTAATGCTTGATTAAGAATGATCTCGATTGGTTGTGTTTAGGTATTTATTTTTGGAAGCTGAATGTGATTGTTACAATATGCCCGTTTTAAAAAAATTTATTGCCCTAATATTATCTTTGTTTTATCCATTGGCAATTAAATGATTTGTGATTCTATCACTTTTTTTTTAATTTTAATTTTTATTTAATTATATTAGACTTCTCTGAAAGTATAAGTGAAAAACTAAATATATTTTTTGCATGATGATCTAAGTCTTTTTCAAATTTGATGGGGAGAGGAAAACATCTTCGTAAAGTTAACGTTTCTCCAACTTCAAAGCGAGCTTCTCTTCAGCCTAACGACTCTGGTAATAATTCATTGGATCCCTCATATTAGCTTTAACTATTATTGTATCCTATGATTTCAATAACTTTTTGGATTGTTGGGATCTATCATAACATTTGTTTTATTGTTGGTCCTTGAACCTACTCATTAGATTTGATGGGAAGAGGAAAGGGTCTTCACAAAGTTACTGTTTCATTGCAATTTACAACTTCAAAGCAAGCTCCTCTTTAGCCTAACGATTTGGAAGATAATTCCTTAGATCCCCCAAGTTAGCCTCTAACTGTTTTGGTAGCCTATGATTTCAACTACTTATTAATTTTTTTGTATCTCTTATATCTATTCTTTTGGACTAAAACTTAATGTAACTATTGCTGGTCCTTGAGTTTGCTCGTCAGATTTGATGGAGAGAGGAAAGGATGTTCGTAATGTTACTCTTCCCATGCAACCTGCAGCTTCAAAGCGAGCTCCTCTTGAGTCTAACGACTTCGAAGATAATTCTTTAGATCCCCAAGTTAGCCTTTAACAGTTTCGATAGCCTACAATTTCAATTACCTATTAAATATTTTGGATCTCTTATATCTATTGTTTTTATGTTGAAAAAATGATTCTTATATCTATTGTTTTGGATCTCCTATATCTACTATTTTTATGTTGAAAAAATGATTCTTTTAGACTGAAATTTAATGTAATCAATGTTGGTCCTTGAGTTTGCTCATCAGGTTTGATGGGGAGAGGAAAAGGTCTTCATAAAGTTACCATTCATGTGCAATTTGTAGCTTCAAAGAAAGCTCCTCTTGAGCATAACGACTTGGAAGATAATTTCTGTCACGCCCCAACTCAGCATCACGTGATCGGCCAGGGTATACGTGCCTATACCCCGCAGCATAACCCATGCCAACTTATAATAATAAAATATAGCGGAAAGAATAAAACGAATTTTATTTTAAATGAAAAATCAAACCAGATTTCATTAGAAGTAATTTTAGCAAAATAGTAAAGTGCGTAAACATTAAATCAAAGTTTAACGGTTCATTTACAAGTGAAATCTGAAATAAAAGACAAGAACGTCCCCAAGAGACTACAACTTCAATTAAAATACCAAAACACAGGTGCATGACCAACTACCAAAGACTCGACTACGACCCCTAACTAGGACTGCTATGAGATCAATGTGGCTCCTCTGTCATCCAGCCGCGCCAAGTGCTCCAGGCCACCTCACCGGTCAGGCTCTACAAAAAAAAAATGACAACGGATGAGTTCAAATAACCCCAGTGAGCGATTCTACCAATCCCTATGAGAAATCAAACACTGAGATGTAGCATATGATAAAACACCTGTCTCAAACAGGAATAAACTCACAAGGGAGTGACTAGCTATTAGGCAATTTGGCCACAACATGCCCGAAGGCATCTAACACTCTAGCAATGAAGTACAATTGGCCTCAGCCTACCGTGCCCTAAGGCAACAAATCATACTCAAGGTATACTAGGTTAGTCGGGATTGGCCCATCCGAGCTTATCCTATAATAAAGAAACTCAGGAGCAATCGGGATTTGCTCGTCCGAACTTGCTCCACAAGACGCGTAGGAACAATCGGGATTCGCACGTCCGAACTTGTCCCTTAAAGATATCACAGGAATAATCGGGATTTGCCCGTCCGAACTTATTCCTTAAAAGAAGCTCGGGAACAATCGAGATTTTCCCATCTGAACTTGTTCCAAGAGAAAACACAGGAACAATCGGGATTTGCCCATCCGAACTTGTTCCAAAGAAATAACGTAGGAATAATCGGGATTTGCCCATCCGAACTCATTCCTTTAAACACCGGTTCGGAATTAGCCATCCAACCTTCCGGGCCAAGCCCACAATCCGACTCCTAGCCGAGCCTCTCCGCCATTCATAAAGGTATGACACAATATGACCTAAGTCAAGTGTCTCCTACGATGTCTTAGGGATGTCTTTATTGGGAACGCTACAACACCCAATACCCGATCCCAACTCCTAGACCCGTAACATCATAAAATCATGAGGTTTTATTTCATTCACAAAATTTAATTTGTTGGTTCTTAATAGATTATGATGTCCTTGAATTTTAATTATACAATTAAAATTTCCATTTGTCAAAATTAGGGTTTCATTTTTAGTTTACTGTTGAGCCTAAAACTGGTCTACCCAAGTCGAATCTGACTCCCAAAGTATGACCTATGGATCCAAACTATGTTTTCTAGTCGAAATGATAAGTTACATGACTATGTTCAGTAAATTATACACATCACAACAACATTTTCAAAATCAGCCCAGAATCAATAATTCATCATGAAATTTCAGCAAGATTAAGTTTTCAGCACAACCATGGTAATTAATCCGAAATTCACATAAATTAAATCTTTAATTACCATCAAAATAGAATTTTAAATTTTGAGATAAATCTCACAGCATACATATTTATTAAACAAGACTAGCAAGAACCAATATTATCTTTAAACAAGTATCAAGCTTCATGATCAAGAACCCACATCAAGAACACACATGGCATTAAGATCAACCCTATCTTTGTAAAACATGATTACTATCCAAAAAATCACAGATTAATTACAAAGCATGCATTAACATATAGAAACCTAAATTAGTAAGAAATTCAAAATATAGATCTCAAAAATACACAAGAGTCATCTCTTAGGCATTTCATCAAACATCTTGTGGGCACCCCATCTTCCACCTTGGCCGAGCACCCCTAGGGTATTCCTAGGGCTGCCGAGGCACAAAGGCGAAACCCCGGGTTCCCTCCCACAAGTCGACACAAGATTTTGGTGATCAAAACATAAAATCGACGGGAAACGATCATGAACTCACAATGCCCAAATTGGCTCAAGAACACAAGTGAAAACCCGAGAAAATGAGGGGTAAAACCACTCACCCGATTAGGAAGAAGGAAATAGAGAAGGACTTCCAAGCGGTGACCTCTGAATTCGGCCCTAAAGGGTGGCGGCGGCTCGGCTCCTCAAGGAAAGGAGCGGCGGCTCCAAAGCCTCATGGAGGCGGCTCAACTTCAACCAAGCCGACGGCTTGGCCTCCAAAGGAAAGGGAAGAAGAGGGGGAAGAAGGGAGAGGGACTGGCGGCTGGCTGCTTGTGGCCGGCGGCTCCAAGAGAGGGGAGAGGGGCGGCTGGCGGCTCGGCTACTCGTCTCTCCAAAGGCTTGTGCAGCTCCAATGGGGAGCCGCAAGCCAAAAAGGGGGGGATTTTGTAATCCCCTCCTAGAGACTCCTATTCACACCCTAATCTCTTTTAACCCACATCCGCCTCAAACCCGGATCCAAACCCGCTAACTCCTCAACCCAAATTAACCTGATGCTAAATACAAACATCAAACACATGCATACCCATGCAATGCATTTTAATAAATCAAGCACACACATTACAACAATTAAATAAATTTATCTAAGCTAGAAAAGAAATCACATAAATCATATTCCTACTTACCCGAGCTTTCAAACTCGCACCGGATTATGACTCGACTCAGCTCGACCTCGAATCAACCCGCTACACTGGCAAAGATAAATAATAAAATTTATCATAATATCTCAGGTATTACAATCCTCCCTTCTTAGGAAAAATTCGTCCTCGAATTTTAGCAAGGCTTAAGGACTTACCAAATTCTCAAACAACGAAGCATATCGCTCCCTTATATCATGCTCCACCTCCCAGGTGGCCTCCTGCCCAGAATGGTGCTCCCACCCGACCTTTACCAAGGGAATCTCCTTACACCTCAATTTTCTGATCTGACGGTCTAGCACCTCAACTGGTCGCTCCTCATAGGAGACTACTGAATCCACCTCCACCGCGGTGGGCTCAAACACATGGGACTCATCCCGAACATACTTCTTCAGCATGGATACATGGAACACCGGATGCACTCGGTCCATACTGGAAGGTAAGGCCAACTCATATGCCACTGCTCCTCTACGTTTGAGAATAGGAAACGGCCTGATAAACCTAGGGCTTAACTTCCCTCTCTTCCCAAACCTCACTACGGCTTTCATAGGGGATACCTTGAGGAACATCATATCTCCCTAAGCAAGCTTTACCTCCTTGGCCTTTCCATCAGCATACATTTTTTGGCGACTCTGAGTTGCCAATAACCTTTCCCTGATTAGCTTCACCTTCTCTATTGCCTCCTCAACCAGGTCGGGTCCCATCATAAGGGAATCCCATACCTCAAACCAACCTACAGGCGACCTGCATCGCCGCCCATACAATGCCTTAAAAGGGGCCATCCCGATGCTGCTATGATAGCTAGCTGTTATTGTAGGCAAACTCAATCAGGGGTAAGTGTCTCTCCCAACTGCTCTCCAAATCTAGGTCACATGCTCTCAGCATATCCTCCAACGTTTGAATGATCCACTCTGACTGACCATCTATCTGAGGGTGAAATGCAGTGCTGAACCGAACTTGAGTGCCAAACGCCTCCTGGAAAGACTGCCAAAATCGAGCTGTGAACTGAGCACCCCAATATGAGATGATCATAATAGGAACACCATGATAAGCGACGATCCGGTCCAAAAATAACCTCGCATACTGCTCGGCTGAAAATGTCATCCTGACTGGTATGAAATGTGATGTCTTGGTTAGGCGATCCACCATTACCCAGATAGAATCATTGCCCTTCCCAGACTTTGGCAACCCTGTCACAAAATCCATGGTTATCTTTTCCCATTTCTACACCGGTACTTCTAGGTTCTAGACCAACTCTGCCGGCTTTAAATGCCCAGCCTTAACCTACTGACACACTAGGCATTTAGACATGAACTCGGCCACCTCTCTCTTCATGCCTTTCCACCAGTAATTCTGCCTTAGATCACGGTACATTTTTGTGGCTCTCGAATGTATGTGGATCGATGACCATCTCTAGCACTTGCCTGCGAACCTATTCGGCACCACTATCCTGTTCTTAAACCTCAGTGCGCCCTCCGAGTCAATACCAAAACCATTATCAGCATCGCCTCTCCTGGCCAGATCCTTAGTAAGTGCACAAAAAGCATCCTCTTCCTACGCTGCCCGCAGCATGTCTACCAACGTGGACTGCACCGTCAGGTGAGCCACCAACGCACCAGAAGCTGATACTGACAAGATTGCCCGCCATCCAAACACATGGCCAAATCATGAGCCAACAACCTCATCCTGATCGCCGAATGCGCTAGACTGCCCATAGACTTCCTACTCAAAGCATCTGCCACCACATTAGCCTTCCCTGAATGGTACATGATCGTGCAGTCATAATTATTCAATAGTTCAAGCCATCTTCTCTACCTCAGGTTCAACTCCTTCTGGGTGAGCAAATACTAGAGGCTCTTATGATCAATGTATATCTCACAAGCCTCGCCATAAAGGTAGTGATGCCACAGCTTCAATACGAACACCACTACTGCTAGCTCAAGATCATGAGTCAGGTAATTCTTCTCATGGACCTTCAACTATCGGGAGGCATAAGCAATCACCCTGCCATTCTACATTAACACACAACCCAAGCCGACTCGGGAGGCATCACAATAAACAACAAACCCTCCCGAGCCCGAGGGTACGGCTAGAACTGATGCCGACGTCAATCGGTCATTGAGCTTCTGAAAGCTCTTCTCGCACTTACTGTCCCAGTCGAACTTGACCTTCTTCTGAGTCAGGCGGGTCATTGGCGTTGCAATCTTGGAGAAATTCTCCACAAATTTTTTGTAATAACCTGCCAACCACAGGAAGCTGCGAATCTCTATGACATTGGTCAGCCTCTTCCAATTCTGAACTAATTCTATCTTCGCGAGGTCCACCTTTACCCATTCCCTGGACACCACATGGCCAAGGAACCCTACACTCTCCAGCCAGAACTCGCACTTGGAGAATTTGACATACAATTTGTGCTCCCTGAGAGTCTCCAGAATTACCCTCAAATGCTTAGTATGCTCCTCCCTGCTCTTGGAATATATCAAAATGTCATCAATGAATATTATCACAAATTTATCCAAGTATTCCCCGAACACTCGGTTCATCAGATCCATAAATGCTGCAGGTGCATTAGTCAGCCCGAATGACATAACCAATAACTCATAGTGACCATACCTCGACCTAAAAGCCGTCTTTTGGATGTCACTATCCCGGATTCTGAACTGATGGTACCCTGACTGCAGGTCAATATTGGAAAACCACTGAGCCCCCCTGAAGTTGATCAAACAAATCATCGATCCTGGGCAGCGGATAACGATTCTTCATAATCACCTTGTTAAGCTGCCGGTAATCAATGCACATCGACATGAACCCATCTTTCTTTTTCACGAAGATCACTGGAGCACCCCATGGCTAAACACTTGGGCGAATGAAGCCCAACTCAAACAACTCCTGCAATTGGGACTTCAACTCTCTCAACTCAGCTGGTGCTATCCGATATGGTGGAATGGAGATCGGCTTCACCCCAAGCTGTAAATCAATATAGAACTCGATCTCCCTCTCTGGGAGCAAACCTGGCAACTGCCCTGGGAAAATATTAGAGAACCCGCATACCACTGGCATTCCCTTAATGCCCCTAGCCGCACCTTCGCTTCCCTCTGCCACAGACACAAAGGCCATGAAAGACTGGCAACCACCTAGAAGCAGCTTTCGGGCCTTGAGAGTTGAAATGGCCACCATCGAGTCTCCTCTTCCCTCACCCTGAAAGGTAAGCTGGGGCAATCCGGGCTTACTGAAGGTAACAGTCTTAGTCCTGCAATTGACTGAGGCGAAATGGTCTGCCAACGAGTCCATGCCCAAAATCACATCCAGCTCTAACATCGGCTGGAGTGTCAACTCAGCCATCAACACATGCCCACAAATGACCACGTTGCAACACCTGGATCAAACAAAACAAATGCAATAGCGGAACCAACAATAAGGTTACCTATCACTATTGCCCTGGACGCCTCAGCGTCCTCTCGGTTCAATGCAAATACCCGTGCAACGGGTCTCTCTGAAATAGTGGCTCGCTGGCTTCCGCCCTGAGTCTGACCCCTTTGAGCTACAGAATCTACTGACATCGTTGCCTTCCCTCCGGTCTGATTAGGCTACTGACTACCTCTGCACGGACAATCCTTCCTGAAGTGCCCAACCTGTCCGCACCCCAAAATATGCCTAAGAGTGAAACCGCTCTAGGTCCTGCTCAACTATGGTCGCACATAATCATGGCCCTTAAGCATAAGGTCACTCTACACCCCTAGTTTATATTTTCTGAATCTAGGGGAAAGATCCTCCAATCAATCCAAAATTTCGGCTATAAGGGAAATTTACCATCAGCCAACCCCTACAGATCCCTTATGCATAACTCTATCAACTGGCCCCTTAGGTGCTGTTTGGTTAGCGAAAACTATTTTCTGGTTTGGTTTCAGTGAAACTGAAAACTTGGTTTCGAAAACTTGATTTTGGTTTCTAGTTTTCAGTTTTCCGAAAACGCGTTTGGTTAATGAAAACAACATAAGTTTTAGTTAGTTGAAACCAGTGAATATTTATTTGGCTATAAAAAGTAATATTAATTTTCCTTGAACATTTTTAGTAGTAATTAATATTTAGTTAGTTTACAAAATTAAATATTTGCTAATATAGTTATAAAATATTTGTAATATTTAATTAATTAAGTTATTGGTAGTTTGAGATTTTTTTGTTCAATTAGATATAAAAATTAATTAATAGTTAATATTTCAAAATAATAATAATTCTAGTGGTCTAAATTAGTTTTGATTAATTATAAATAGATTAATTTTAAGAAAATTGAGTTATTTTTAAAATTTGGGTTTGAGTCAATTAGATATAAATTGGTTTAATTAATTTGTAAATTTAAGATAATAGTTTGAGTTAAAAATGATGATTTTTATTTTTATTTTTAAAAATAATATAGTTTGATTTATTTTTAAATTAATTAATTATATAAAAAAAATTTATAATTATAAAGTTGTCACTCCATTTTGATAACGAAACCGACAGTCTCGAAACCACAGAAAACAACATTCTGGTGTTTTCATTTTTATTAGGAAAACTGGTTTCGTTTTCATTCTGGTTTCGATTCAGTTTCGTGAAAACGCTGAACCAAACACATTTTCGTAAGCAGTTTTGGTTTTAGTGAAACCAAAACCATGAAAACAGACTTGGTTTCACTAACCAAACAGGCCCTTAGGATCCCTAGGGCCGCCCTAACCAAACTGCACCATAGATATTTAAACTATATGACGAGAACCATTGAATCATTCAAGATACTAAGTAAAAATTGCAAGGATCTCTAATCCAGGCACCCATACAAATGTAGCCCCAAAAAATGGTGCACTCTCTAGTACAGGGCCATTCATGGCCTCAAGTTGTGGTACCTGGGACTGTCCCAGTTCCTCCTCAACTAGTCGTCTACTTTTATGACCTCGGCCCCACGGTCAGCCTCCGCTCTGGCCTCGACCTCGGCCCCGCGTGGAGTTATTACCACTACCGCTCTATGCGGCACTAAAAGCCTCCATCACACTAGAGCTACCAAAAAGAAAACATCATCAATAAATGAAACGATTCACCCTTGAATCTTAAAATAAACTAACCACATGTCGCGCTAAGGTGCATACTTATCCCATTGATCTCATAACATAACCCTACCGTATATCGACACGCTAGCAATGCCCTATACGGTAACAACTCCAGGTCATAGTCAGACCGAACCACATGCTCTGATACCATATTGTCATGCCCCAACTGAGGGTCACGTGACCGACCAAGGTATACATGCCTATACCCCGCAGCCTAACCCATGCACATGCCAACTCATAACAATAAAACATAGCGGAAAGAATGAAATGAGTTTTATTTTAAATGAAAAACCAAACCAGATTTCATTAGAAGTAATTTTAGCAAAATAGTAAAGTTCAGAAACATTAAATCAAAGTTCAAAGGTTCATTTAGAAGTGAAATCTGAAATAATATACAAGAACATCCCCAAGGGACTACAACTTCAAAATACCAAAATATATGTGCATGACCAACTGCCAAAGACTCAATTACGACCCCTAACTAGGACTGCTATGAGATCAATGTGACTCATCTGTCCTCCAACTGCGCCAAGTGCTCTAGCCCACCTCACCGGTTAGGTTCTGCAAAAAAAAAAAAAACGACAATGGATGAGTTCAAAGAACTCAGTGAGCGGTTCTACCAACCCCCACGAGAAACCAAACACAGAGATATAGCATATGATAAAACACCTGTCTCAAACAGGAATAAAGTCACAAGGGAGTGACTAGCTATCAGACCATCTGGCCACCACATACCCGAAGGCATCCAACACTCTAGCAATGAAGTACAACTGACCTCAGTCTACCGTGCCCTAAGGCAACAAATCATACTCAAGGCATACTAGGATAATTAGAATTGGCCCATCCGCGCTTATCCTATAATAAAGAAACTCGGGAGCAATCGGGATTTTCCCATCCGAACTGGCTCCATAAGACGCGTAGGAACAATCGGGATTCACCCATCCGAATTTGTCCCTTAAACATATCACAGGAATAATCGGGATTTGCCCGTCCGAACTTATTCCTTAAAAGAAGCTCGGGAACAATCAGGATTTTCCCATCCGAACTTGTTCCACGAGAAAACACAGGAACAATCGAGATTTGCCCACCCAAACTTGTTCCAAAGAAACAACGTAGGAATAATCGGGATTCACCCATCCGAACTTATTCCGTTAAACATAGTTGGGAATTAGCCATCCAACCTTCCGGGCCAAGCCTGCAATTCGGCTCCTAGCCGAGCTTCTCCGCCATTCATAAAGATATGACACAATATGACCTAAGTCAAGTGTCTCCTACGGTGTCTTAGGGATGTCTTTATTGGGAACGCTACAACACCCAATACCTGATCCCAACTCCTAGACCCGTAACATCATAAACCCATGAGATTTTATTTCATGCACAAAATTTAATTTGTTTGTTCTTAACAGATTATGCTGCCCGTTGAATTTTAATTATATAATTAAAATTTCCATTTCCCAAAATTAAGGTTTTGTTCTACGGTTTTGTTTTTAGTTTACTGTTGAGCCTGAAACTAGTGTACCCAAGTCGAATCTGACTTCCAAAGTGTGACCTATGGATCCAAACTATGTTTCTGGCTGAAATGATAGGTTACACGACTATTTTCAGTAAACTATACACATCACAACAACATTTTCAAAATCAGCCCAGAATCAACAACTCAATATGAAATTTCAGCAAGATTAAGTTTTCAGCACACCATGGTAATTAATCCGCAATTTACAAAAATTAAATCTTTAATTACCATCAAAACATAATTTTAAATTTTGAGAAGATAAATCTCACAACATACATATTTATCAAACAAGACTAGCAAGAACCAATATCATCTTTAAACAAGAATCAAGTTTCATGATCAAGAACCCACACCAAGAATACACATGGCATTGAGATCAACCCTATCTTTGTAAAATATGATTACTATCCAAAAAATCACAGATTAATTGCAAAGCATGCATTAACATATAGAAACCAAAATTGGTAAGCAATTCAAAGCATAGATCTCAAAAATACACAAGAGTGCTCTCTTAGGCATTTCATCAAACACCTTAAGGGCACCCCATCTTCCACCTTGGCCGAGCACCCCTAGGGTATTCCTAGGGCTGCCGAGCCACAAAGGAGAAACCTTGGGTTCCCTCCCACAAATTGACACAAGATTTCGGCGATCAAAACACAAAATTGACGGGAAACGATCATGAACTCACAATGCCCAAATTGGATCAAGAACACAAGTGAAAACCCGAGAAAATGAGGGGTAAAACCACTCACCGGATTAGGAAGAAGTAAATAGAGAAGGACTTCCAAGCGGCGGGCTTCGAATCCAGGCCCAAAGGGTGGTGGCGGCTCGGCTCCTCAAGGAAAGGGGCGGGGGCTCCAAAGCCTCAAGGAGGCGGCTCGGCTTCAACCAAGCCGATGGCTTGGCCTCCAAGGGAAAGGGAAGAAGAGGGGGAAGAAGGGAGAGGATCCGGCGACTGGCTGCTCCAGTGGCTGGCTGCTTGAGGGCGGTGGCTCTGAGAGAGGGGAGAGAGGGGAGAGGGGGGGGGGGGATTTTATAATCCCCTCTTAGAGCCTCCTATCCACACCCTAACCTCTTTTAACCTGCATCCGCCTCAAACCCCATGCTAAATATAAACATCAATCACATGCACACCCCTGCAATGCATTTTAATAAATCAAGCACATGCATTACAACAATTAAATAAATTTATCTAAGCAGGAAAAACAACTGCATAAATCATATTCCTACTTACTCGAGCTTTTAAGCTCGCACCGGATCATGACTCGACTCAGCTCGTCCTCGAATCAGCCTGCTAGACTTGCAAAGATAAATAATAAAATTTATCATAATATCTCGGATATTACAATTTCTTAGATCCCCCAGGTTAGTCTCTAACTGTTCAGGCAGCCTATGATTTCAATTACATATTTAATCTTTTTGGATTTCGTAAAGTTACTTTTCCTGGGCAATCTCTAGCTTCAAAGCAAGCTCCTCTCAAAGACCAATCCCGTGTTGACCTAAAGTTTTCAACCTTTGTCACTATCTTGATTTTGATGATAACAAACCTATATTGATGGGTTTATCAAGTGTTTGAGTTTAGGTTGGATAAATGATGTTAGTCCAAAGTTCACCAAAAAAATCGGAAAAATAAAAAATCGGAGGCTTCGAAGTCGAAAGCGTTGAAATCAACTTGGGAACTTATTTTTCACTTTAAACATCCTTATTAACCTTAGAATTATATATTAGGACCATTTCCAAGCCAAAATCCAAAACAAGATCCAAAATTGAACCCCGACTAAAAAAATCAGGAAAATCAGTTATCAGTCTAAAATTGTGGTTATAGGTCAAACTTCGGTCGATCGTCGGGTAACTTATGATGGACCGAAGGTTGACCAAAAGGTTATTGTAATTTTCGATAACTTTTCGATCAAATCTCGGATCAGCCGGCTGTCGATCGAAACGTTCAACGTGAAAGTAATGGTGCCATTGAGCCAATCACATATCGATGTGTTTACGGACTATTCAGAGGTAACAAATAAAGTGAGACGTCTTTTCATCATATGTTGTTTCTTTGTTAATTAGATTATGATGAACCCCATGAACTCGGGCATATGATTCTAAGGCCATGATGAGATCATGCTAGTGAGAGTTAAAATCCAGATGCCCCAATTCTAAATGTTCCTATTCGTAGGATCACCGAGGAGGGGATTGGTGATTCCGGCAAGACTAGTGCACTTGGTACATGCCCTATTTGATCAGGGGTAACTGATCTCGTAGTTACCTATAAGGTGTCATTACTGTACAAGTATAGGTGCTCATTGGATAATGAGTTCACTGAATGGACCCGCTCGAGAAACACCAAATAGAATCCTTATATGAGTGTCAATAGATGTTCCTTAGGTGATAGTGGATGCAAGCAATCCTTGAACTAGAGGTTGTCATGGTTACCTTGTGATTGACGATCCATCATTTTGGTGTTATCCCTACGTGGCTAGCAAAGTCGTGTGCTGGGTACCACTGGGCATGGAGAACCTTTCGTGGAGATAGGTGAGCAACCAATAAGGAATTAGTTACTCCTAGTAAGAGGAGATAGTGTCCTATGTGTCCCTACAAGTGTCGTCTCGGGAATCTCTGGCCAGAGTGGATATGAAAGTCAAAAAAGAGTTTTTGTCATTTCATGGTTGAGACGATAACTTGACTGGTGGCATATGAACTGGTATTAGGGTTTGATACATCTCGCGTACCCTAGCCAAGTTCGGGACATTATAACCGAACAATTTAGTTGCACAGTAACTAATCATTGAATGACGTTCGATCCCTGTAGATTAAACCTCACACTATCCGACTGGTCATGACATGTTGATAGACGTCAATCATGACTTGTGAGTGGAGTCTCACACGACCACACTAAAGGGATTTAGTGGGAGGCTCATGGAATTCGGATAGAAGGTGTTCTATTGAATACGACTCTCCGTTATGCATAACTCACTGTTGGCTTAGTGTGAGGCCAAATGGATCACACACAACAAGCTATCCTCGTAACGGGCTTTATAAGATAGAGCTCGAATGCAGCACTAGATGTCTACTGGCATGGATATGCCGCAACACGATCACAGTTCTCGTTTACGGACAAAATAGAAAAGGTGTTTCATATTCGGACGAATTATGAGAACTTGAGGAAGGTGTTCCTCGGAATCCTAATTTGTAAAGTACGACACACGATAAAGTCAACTCGAGTTATGGTCCGATCAAAGTGTTGAGCTTGGTCCAGTCAAGGTGTTAACCATGGTCCGATCAAAGTGTTGACCAGACCGGGCCCATGACTTAAGTGGGTCAGCTATTATAAAGAGGGAAACTCAAATTCTATTTTTGAATAGAATTCCGATTCGAATTTGAACTTGAATCGGGGGGAGACCAAGCTTGGTCTCCCCAAGCGCCTAGCCTCCCTATTAATAGGGAGGTTAGTTTTTGACTCTCTTTTAATAGGGAGATTATCAATATGATTAACTTAAGACCCTATTAGATATAGAAGAGATTGGCGATAAACTCCTGAATTTTGAATTCTGAGGTGTGTTTGAAATTCAAACATGGGCGACTATTGTAGACGCCCCTTGGAGATTAAATAGGTGGTGGTTGAACCCCCCATCTGCTTAATGAAGAGCTTGAAAAGATTTCTACACCTACAATCAAGAAGCCACACCTTGGAGTTTCTCCCCTCCTCCATCCGCTAGCTTGGTGAAGCTCTGTAGGATTGTTTCCTCCCCGAAATCACCACCGATCCGATTCTTTGGAGGTATCCAAAAATCACAGCAAGGTAATCCTCTCCTTGTGAATTCGTTCTGGTGTTTTATCATCATTCTTCTCCCTTTCCACACTGCCCAGATCTTGGTGGAAGAGCCGATCATTCCATGGAGGAATCAGAGAGGAGGAACTTGTCCATTGAGCCACAACGAGCCCGAGAGGTCGCTATTGTCTTTGTTACGAGGCGCTTAGTGTGGAGTGTCTTTGGAGGACGTGCGCGTATGCATCTTAGATTCGGGATTGGAGCATCCTCCTTTGCCCTATGGCTTGAGGTATAATTCTGCTCCTTCCTCTCATGTTGAATTCTAAAGTTCGTCGTTGTTTTTGGGATGTTTCAGATTTTTTAAATTCCTATTTTCCACTATGTTTCCTATCTGCATCCCAATAGTGGTATCAGAGCCACCATTAGCAATTTCCTCATCAACTTTTTCATCTTATAAAAAGTTGGCTCAAACTTGTTATCTGGAGGTAGCATTCCATTGATAAAGCTTGCAATCCGATCAAATGCAACTCCACTGATATTACAATCAGATTTGATATTTAGGAGTTGCGTCATTGCCGAAAATTTTGTATATTTAGGACAATTCTCATACAAAGATTTAGTGGCAGCTTTCAACATCTCGTAAAATTCCGTGGCCTCCTTATTCGGCATTTCAATCTCTATCGCAGGTTGTTCTTCTGTGACATCAACAATCGTAGTATCTGGTGGCTCTAATGTCTCAGTAGCTGACTCAACATTATCATTTAAATGGAATTGACCACCAAGACTATCACGTATCATTGTTCTATAAGGATTAGGTGGATTGGATGAAGAAACAATGACATTAGAAGATTCACAATGAGTATGAACGATAGGATTACTCGACGTCCCGACTTCACGTGACTCCCCGTGACAAGTCTATACATAATATCTTGGTGTGAGTCCTTTTGTATATAGATGCATTATGACAATTTCTCGATCCAAAAGTCTTGCGTTCGAGCATTTCCGGCACGGACATTGGATTTGATCATTGCTAACGAATTTTCAATTCAAATAAGAAAATTTTAAGAAGTAAGTTACGCCTATGCGAAATTCATTGGTTATAGCTCCATGATCAAATCGTCGGTACATCCAACTTCGATCGCCCGACATGATTTTGTCAATCAATGGCAATATCTTCAGTTAATATCTTTAGGTGGGATGGTCCTATTCCATTCCGGATTCATGTTATTCATATTGCACTAAGTATTTCTTTTAGCCATTAACTTCATTTTAAATTTCGACAGCATCTTCCTATAGTTCTCCGAATACGTATATCATCTGGGCGCGTACCGGAGAACAAGGGAGATACATTAGCCAAAATTTATGAATGCGTTAATAGTTAAATGAAATAACTAAGTGCAATACAAATAATTATGTTCCCAAATAGTCCAATTAGGAATAATTCAAGGGTTGTACGTCATATAAAAGAGCATCTACTTCGTTTAAACAAACACACAGCCCCCAAACGAATCTAAGTTTTTGCAAAATCATATCTGACTCGTCGATGCGTACATGAAATGTATCAACTCATCATGATTATTTTCTAAATTTGTGGATGTCGGCGCGAGTCCACAGTCGACGACGTCAGCGCGAGTCCACAGTGGACAACGCCAGCGCGAGTCCACAATGGACGACACTAATGCGAGTCCATAGTGAACGTCGGTGCGAGTCCTTAGGTTTCGGCCCCAACACCGGCGCCAACATTCACAATGGTTTTATTTTTTCCCCCCTAATTGAACTAATTAACTCAATGTCATCTTCTCGAGCATTGGACTAACTAACCCTAATTGAATTAACTAATTAAAGTAGGGTTTAACTAAACTAGCTAGGTTGAACTAAACTAGGGTTTAATTAACTAACAATAACATAAACCCCTAATTAACTGATTAACATTAACAGTAAAAAAAATAAATTAACCCTAATTAATTAATTAACATTAACATAAAAATAAATATCCCTAATTAACATTAGCAATATTATAACCCTAATTAATTAACAAATTAATAGTAAATATAAAAAAATAAGAGCTGTCAGTGGTAGGTTTCAGCCCCAACCAGCTGGAGAAGGGGAGGGAGGGGTTACCTGATCGGTGGCGAGGGAGGGAGGGTGCTGGCTCAGAGATGAACGACGAGGCAGAGGCGGCGACGGCTCGACAAGCGATGCAGAGAAGGAGAAGGCATCAACGAGTGACGACGAGCGACAGGCAGCAACGGGCGGCGCAAACGCAAGGAGAAGGTGTCGTCCCTCTCTAATCCATTGGTGAACGAAGAGGGGTTGGGCACAAACGCAAATAAGAAGCTTTTTCACCGATGGCCCGTCAGCCGTCAGAAAATCATGGTTTGTTAATTATTACATCACTAACGACTGACGTGTTCCTCTCTAATCCATTGGCGATTAGTTTTTTATTTTTATGCCACGTGTGCACCATCGACTTATAAGCGATGTTGGTCGTCGATAGTCGTCGCCATCGATTTATTATATCACCGATGGCCCACTAGACCCTCTCTAAGCCAACTCTATTCGAAACTTGCTTGAGTCCTCATGCAAGAGCTCCGCCTAAATCCCAGAACACATACTTTCACCCACGCGCCGTTGTGATCTTCGGCCCCAAAACCTAGTATTCCACTTAGCAACTAGAACTCAGTTTTCACCAGTCTAGTTCACTGTCCTTAGTGCATATTCTAGGCTCCCTACGCCCTCAACGACGCCAAGTGTGGTTCTCGCACGCTTGGTTTTCACCGAATCTGGTCCTCGGCCCCAAATGTAGCCTCCAACTTAGCCTGATGAGCTCTAAAACGTGCAACACGACTCCTCGCATGCGATTTCGCCTTACGCTCCACAGTGAGTTCGGCCTGAACCCCCGAGTGCGATCCTTGGCTACCACACCATATCACTTCTAGCCTTAGCGCTCTTATATGACTCCTCGCGTGCGGTTCCGCCTTACGCTCCTCGGTAAGCTCGGCCTGAACCCCTGAGTGCGGTCCTTGGCTACCACGCCACATTACTTCCGGCCTTAGCGCCCTTACATGACTCCTCGCGCACGGTTCCGCTTTACGCTCCTTGGCAAGCTCGGCCTGAACCCACCGAGTGCGGTCCTTGGCTACCACACCATATTACTTCCGGCCTCAGAGCCCTTACATGACTCCTTGTGAGCGATTCCGCCTTACGCTCCACGGCGATCTCAGCCTAAATCCCCGAGTGCTGTCTTTGGCTACCACACCACTACTTCTGGACTAAGAGCCTTTACATGACTCCTCAGCAAGCTTGGCCTGAACCCCCGAGTGCGATCTTAGGCTACCACGCCACTATTTCCAAGCTTTAAATTCTTATCCAACCTACACACTAAGGGACTCAATACCCTCTCACCGTGACACGATTTGGTAACACTACTACAATATAGTCTTTTAGCGATGATTGTTATGACGTTTGCTAGCAATTGTAAATGCTACAAAAACTTTTACTAGCAATTAATGAATTCCCATTAGATCCTTTGTCGTTAAAGGCTTTAGAAGCAATTTATACAATTGCTAGTAAAGATAAAAATAATCGCCACTAAATAATATATATATTTAATGGTTAATTTTGTAGCAATTACAATTGCTACTAAATCTTACAATGTCTTATTCAACTAATCTTCTTTGGTGGCTTTAATAATTACCATTAAATTGGTAATCATAGCATAACAATGTCTATTACAACAAAAAAGCTAAAAGTCACAAGATTAATCAAACAAAAATGGAAAGAATCATATTATGAAGTACTTGAACTTCAACTATCACATGAGTTACAATTCAACTGAAAGAAACTCAATTGAGAGTTTAACCTCATCCTCACCAATTATAGTCTTTCATATCCTTATTGTTTGAATAGACCAACAAAATGATTAAAGCATCCTTTACCTAAAAATGAAAAAAAATACTCCAGATACATATGACGCCATTATATAAAAATTGCAAGGACGACTGAACATTTATTGATGTATTCATATACATCTTTTGCTGGATACATCATTCAAATTTGGATTTGTTGTTGTAGTAGGAGGTGGTGGGCCGGAAGGTGGAGGTGGACCATCAGGGTTCCTGGGGGTGGTAAGGGTGGAGTTGGCAATGCCATGCAAAATGGACCTGGAATGTTCATTTTGTTCGTTAGATGCAAAACCTGGAAAAAAGTTCATGGTGTTAGAAATGAAATAAATATCAAGAATCTACCAGCATTGAATGGATACATATTGCATCATGAATACCAGAAAGAATAGGAAGTGCTACAAGACCAGCTCAACCTGTACATAAAAACGAGGAACGACAATAAGGGCATTGACAATGTTGGTCAATATATTTCCATCAAGAGGAGGATAATATGCATACCTACAAGACATGTATATGATTAAGAAGTACATTTTGAATAGGAATATATATTATATTCCAAGGAAATAAGAGGAACTAAATTGTAGTAGTTTCTAAATTCTTGTATGTTTATTTTTAAACTAGAAAACAAAATATGGCAAGTTAGATATGATTGTATAGAAAACTATATAGTTTTAGAACAAAAACTCTTCAAGCACATATATAACTGAGCATGAAGAACATGTAAATCTTCAAGCATATATGAGAGTATTTAAAGAGGAAGAGTAGCAAAAAAAAACTCTGACCTAAGGAATATTTGATTGAGATAACATGAAAAATTATAAGTAATTTGCGAAGGAATTGCATATGAAGGAAGAAACATAAAAACTATTGAAAAGAAGAGCCTATAACACATAGATGACTAACTCCATATAGATCAGACAAGTTAATTATACATTTAACTCAGCATGTCATTTGAGATTAATAGTTATGCAATGACAAGCTTGTTGAGTGAACAATGCCGTATAAACAAGTCAAAATCACCTGCTCTCATGTAGCAACCGCTTCACAGAGATTGAAATCAAAGGATAAGCCTTTAAGTTCTCCAATTTTTGGATCCTTCTATAAAACATAATAATGGTTTATCCATGTCAGATAATTTAGAAAATTGCATATCTATATCTGGACTTTCATAAAAATGAATAAGAATACTATTGGGCAACAACTAAATTATAAAACCTGTACAATCATGCTTTGTACATTAAAAACAAACTTTTGCTAGGATGTTATGAAAATTCATTATGTAAAAAGAGCAAAAATAATTGCTAGGATATCATGCTTTATTTATTTTTGGTTGTGACAAGAGAAAAAAGAGGACTTGATGCAAATGAATGAGCTTGAATTGTCTACCTCAAAGACATTTATTTATGTAAAAAGAGGGCAGTTCTAACTCAAGCCAACACATTTAAATCTACCTCAGGGTTGGATTGTCAGCATCTTTATCAAAGAATAAAAACAGAATTGTACTTTTGTTTGAGAATAAATAAAACATAAGGGTAACTTCAAAAACAAGAAATAACATGCAAATAAAGAATATTTTTAAAAACATCACTATTCAACTAGATAGAACCATAAATATTGGACTCTGCAACCTATGGTGTTTATCGAAAATTGATTAGAGGTGAAACATCAAACCTGATAGAATGCAATGACATGATGAGATTTGGTCGTGTTTATAAATGCATAGCCAACATTGCAATTTTTCATTGTGATGCTTCTACCTTTGCCCCTCACTCAAGAGCTATTTCAGCCGCGACATTCCTCAATTCGTGTTCGTGTTGAACCACTTTGTAGCTGGATTGCCCTTTTGGGACTCCTTTGGGATGTTTTATTTTTGCTTGTTGACTTCTTTTCCTCTTTCTTTCCTCTATTATACATGTACTCTTTTGATATCTCTTGAATAGAATTACAGGTTTCTCTCTTTCAGGAAAAAAAACATTGCACTTGTTATGAGAAAAATATGGGGGAACATGTCCAGTTAGATAATTAAGGATGCAAATGGAACAAGACTATAGAAGCATGTAGTTACCTTAAAATCAATAGGCAAATAAATGAAATCGTAAGTTCCTCGGTGATTTTCGTCAATAGCAGTCAACAATTTCTTTAAGGTGTACCTATGAACCAAATCAGAAGAGTTTACATAGAATTATAATTGGTCAAGAAAAGTAGTAGGAGTTGGAGACAAGAATTAGTGCTTAGGTACACAAACATACTTATTGGGGATATTTTTAATCATAAGTGTTGTCTGAGAATCTTCACCGTGCAAAATACGTCCAATATCAAGTTCATGCTGCTTCTTATCATCAACCTAATTAGATTTTGCATCGCTTCTTCCTCTCTTAAAACGATCACTAGGTGTGTCAACTGAACGTCATTGAGCGTATGTTGCGCTCTTGAAAGTCCATGACTCTGAATTGGAGGATGAGAAGGGGTATTGCTCGTGAATGATAATGAACTTGACTGTAACATGGGGACAGGGGGCTGATGGTGGAACTTATTGGAATCATTCCAAACATATGAAGGTTCACAAAATGGTGAACATCCATCTCCAGAAATTCTAATCGCTCTAAGCAGGTAATAGATTAGAAAGACCAAGAAAGAAAAAAGAAAAGAGACTGTAAAACTCATTTAGGCAAGAAATGGTGGACATAATGCTTAATGATTTAATAATTTTCTCCTATTAAGGCCAGATTATATGCCTTTTTACACCAACATCAACAGCAAGAAAATAGCTATCCTACAAATACCAATCCTCTGCTTATCACTAGTTGCTTCTTGACACCATTTCCTCTTAATCCCCTTTTTTGACAATGACATCACAAACCCTATTATATCATAACAGGAGTCACTATTTAACCCTAATCAGAGAAACGACACTATTATCATTGGGTTTAAGAATATATGGACAATGAAGACACCTCTTTTCATTTTTTAAAAATTGTTATTTACTGATTAAATATATCTTAATTGTTCACATTTCTCTTTCACTCCTTATATGAAATTGGCATTATAACTGTCATTTTGTTGCAATGGGCTAAACAATGATAAAAATAATAAGCATTATTAAATAATCATATCACTGACATCATGTTACCTCAAATTGTGAAAAGGCAACAAATAATTAGAAATTATCCCAAAATGTAGGTGTAACATTAATATAAACCGTAAATAATCATTGTTGCTAAAAAGAATGTCTGCACTTACCATCTCCACTATTTTCAAAACAATGGTTGTGAAGGCTACTAAAGCCAACCACCTGCTGACATCCCTTAGCAGTTCCATAGGCCGGTCTGGTGTTAACATTGATATCCATATGTAACTCTCTGCTTGAAGAGTTGTAGGAAATTCCATTTGTTGGAACACTATGAAACTCGGGAACTAACTGAGGATGGAAATCATGAGGGTCTTTAAATCTGCAATTTATCCGCCTCAATGGATGGCTAAGATCAGCATGGGAAGCTTGATTATTTTGAGTGCCTACTGATGCAACTCTGGTTTTAGATGAAAAACTCTAGGGTACAGTACAAGGTACTTCTTGGTTTGTAGCTACCATTAATGGGCTAAAAGCTACACAGATTGCAGAGTGTAGGCTATGCATAGCTCCATTTGGCTAAAAGCTACACAGATTGCAGAGTGTAGGCTATGCATAGCTCCATTTTCAAGACCATTGGATGTAATTGATCCAAAAGAGGCAGATCCTAGAGGAAAAAAAGAAAAGCTAAGCTCAAGCAAAGCTCAAGCAGTGATAGGAAAATGATAAGAGATATATAAAGAAAAAAAGAACAGAAGGGTCATTTGAAATAGGAAAGCACAACACATATATAATGCCAAAGTTCCTAATGGAGAGTGAGGGGCTACCCTACTTCCATCCATTTGAATCTTCCTTCTCCATTTTAGGATAAAACTGCTGAATTAAGCTGTTAGTTCAACAAAAATATCATTCATGGTCCTCATGGATGGTCAACAGAGGAAAATGATATTAAACATAAATCCAGGGAAAAATGGAAAGTAGCCCATGAAGGATTAAGGACAAACAGACAAATGTACAAACATAAAAGGAAAACACAGATATGCACTTAAGCAAACTTGCAAAATCAGCATCTTTGCTATAAAGGGCATTTCCCAATGCCAACCAGAATGCCAAATGTACTAGCTTACTTAACAAAGTCCTACTATTCCATGTTCCACTGTAAACTTCCTCGCACATAACCCACAATATATGCTACTAAGTAAGTCCCTATTTGAATTATCAGTTAAGAACCCTAAAGTTAATCAATTAACCGACTCGGTCGAGGAACCAGGTGTTTTCAGCATTGATTCTCCCAAATTAACTAATAGAAACCAAGCAGATCAAGACATGGAGCAATCATTGGGATTCAGAGGCAAACACTACCTTACCCCAGCGCAGGGGCGGACGGAGGAAGCTCCATAGTGAGATAACAGCTGAGGGATCACGTCGTGAGGTATCGCTTTGCGGAGATGTAGGACAAGAAGCGTTGCCACTGCGGCAGAGCCATCAGACTGGTCCTCAGCTTCTGGTACCGAGTGCAGCGGCAGAGGCGTCGGAGCCATCAACTGTGGCTGAAGCGACGACAGCGGCGGAGGATGACGACGAGGAGGGGGAAAGGAGCTCGCCATTAGTTAGAGCAAATGCTCGTCAAATCTCGAACGTCAGGGTTTAATTTTACCCTCCTCTGCCATCAGCGACGAGAAACGAGACACTACATGCCAAAGGTGTTGCTGCACGTGACTATAACAGGCTTGATTACTTCGACTAGTTAAGATCTATATAAACTTGGGCTTTAATATTTAATCTTGACAGGATCAGTAATAAATAGAAAATTGCATTTATTTGTATTCGGCAGCAATTATGTTATTGCTACGAATTAATTGACATTAAAATACTAATCTCTAGTAGTGTAACTCGCCCAGTTTAACAAGGCCACCCTGGACACCCCAAGGGTCCGCCTAAAAACAAATATCTTTAAAGGGACAAGCCAAACGATACCAGACAACCAAGTCAAAAAATATAAAGCATACAAATCACAAGGTGAGCCCACAAAGGGCTAACAGTTAACAGGCCCCAAGGGCAATAATTTGTTACAAGCTGAATAAAGTAACCCACACACGGGTAATTTAATAAAACTACTTGGCCTTGGTCGATGCCACATGAACCCTCTTCCTCGAAACAACACCTTCCGGCAAATCCTCCTCAGGACAGACAGAAGTTTCCTCCTTGGGTACTGAAACTACCAGTACGCCATCCTTTACTTCTTTGGACAGGTCGACTTCTGAAAAATTGATTCCAGGAGCTAGAAGTTCAGCCTGCTTGATGGCTTTATATAAACCTGCGTCATACACTTGGACAGCAGCACTGTTGAAGGATTTGGATTGAGTATCGGATTTTGTCGAAGGGTTTGGATTGCGTCATACACTTCGTCGATTTTTGGTTCGATTTTGTCGTATCAGATTGAGTATTTGGATTAAGGGTTTTCTTGTCGTCGTTGTGATTTTGTTGGATCAATTTTTGGGCGATTTGGTTGCCCTTACCCTTGCTGTGTTGCCCCTCTTCCTCTTGAATTCTTGATGATTTCTTTAGTTTTCTTGATGGTTGTTGAGGATTGTTGAAGCTTGTTTGGTGTCTTGATGAAAGAAGGATGTTTTGGGGGGTTTTAGGGTATGCCGCCCCACACTTTACGGTTCTTTAGGAATCCTAGAGTGGTCGGCCACTTTAAGGTTGGATGTTAGGGTCCTAGATATATTTTTAGACCTAGGAAACACATTTTAGGGTATGTGAAATTATTTCTAATAATTATAATAATTATAGAGACCTACAATTAGGAAATTTAGGACCCTATAGGAACACCTAGAGACATTAGAACCCTAGTTTGACATTCGAATGGGCCGACCCTAAGGACGCCCAAGGGGGCTGAACCCTCCTTGCCCTTAGGGCACTCGGGTGAGGGAGGTAGACCGGCCCTAGGGTATTCAATTAGGGTCACCTGTTGAACGAGTTGTGTCATAAATTGTCCCGTGGTGGAGGCCGGGTTTGGGCGAGTCACATTCGAACGCCGGGGGCGCTCGGACCCTATACAGTATAAGATGAAGGTTGCACCCTTTCCTTCACCAATTGGTTTGGGGAAAGTTGGTTAGCGTCGGATTTTGGGAGCTGGTATCAGAGCCGGGGTCTCGGGTTTGAATCCCAGCGGGTAATTGCTGAGGGGGAGATTGTTGAACGGGTTGTGTCATCAATTGTTCCATGGCGGAGGCCGGGTTTGTCCGAGTCACATTCGAATGTCGGGGGTGCTCGGGCCCTATACAGTATAAGATGAAGGTTGCGCCATTTCCCTTCACCAATTGGTTTGGGGAAAGTTGGTTAGCGCTGGATTCTAGGAGCAAAAAGTTGGCCTAAGGTTGTTTTCTACCATGGTTTTAATCTCAGTTTTGATGATAACAAACATGAAACTAATGATTTCATAAAGAGTTGTTTTCAGGTTCCATATCGGTTAGCTCACGACGTCCCCGATCGAAAAAATCGAAGAAATCGACAAGGACGCTCGTTGATGCTCGGGATTCTTCGGGAAGTTAGAGTTTAGGTCTAGGGTGTCTAGAATATAATGTAATCCTCTTTATGATGCAAAGAACGCAAAAACCAAACCCGAACCCCAAAATATGAAAACCCAAAAATTGTCCTGAAATTCACTAAGCCTAGGGAGCTTCTTGGAGGGCTATATGACCTAGACACTTTCTTGACACAAAAAATGACGGTAATTGTTCCTTGGGTAGAAACTAGATAATGATGTATTTTTAAGAATTTTTTGGAAGCCTATAGCCTACCCATATTTGAACCGGGAGATTAGGAAATTTTCGTTTTCCGAAAATTTGTACTAAATCTCAAAAACTAGATTTTGATTCTTAAGTATTTTGATTTTTTAGATATTTTTATTGAATCCAAATGGGGGGTAATCCTTATATAACATTTATGTTTTAAAGTTATTAACTTAAATGTTATATAAGTAGATTTAGCGAAGATGGAACCAGAAACGAGCAAACGAGCAGAAAAATCAACAAACTGGGCTGATTTTTCCAGATTTGGTCGACCGGTCGGTCGACCGAATAGGGTTGAAAATTGACAGTAGCCAATTCGATCGACCGGTCAGTCGACCGAAGTGTGCTAGAAAGCGGCAGTTTGCTTTCAGTCGATCGATCGGACGGCGGAAACAACTAGTTTTTCGCCCGTTGAGCTGGCTGTTTCATGCCATCTCCTCAAGGCTTATAAATAGAAGCTTTAACAAGCCTTCCACCCTTTATCCAAGCTTCCATTGAGCCATATTTGATCATCTCTAAAAGATTTCTTGAGCCATCTCTTTGCAATCCCTAGTTTCCATGATAAAACCTTGATCTAGCCTTTGAACCTTCAAGATTCATCTTCTCAGGGCATCAAGAGGACTAGGGAGTTTCTTTTGGAGCTAAGTATAATTTGATTTGTTTATTGCTCTAATTGTTATGGTATTTTCTTGGTTATTTTCATTGTATACCACTTGTGTAAACCTAGAGAGCTAGGTTGATTGAGTTGGTGGTTGCCTTGGTGTTAAGGCTTAAACCCACCATTGTAAACGTAGTTTACTAGGATTAGTTGAGTTGTCCTTAGGTTGAGGTGGGAGAGTGATCTCAGTAAGAAGGCGGGATACTTCTGGGTATGGAAGTGCCTTCAGTTTGAAAGCGAAGACTTTCCTGTGTAAAGTCCTCATTGCAAGGAAACTAATTAATGTAGTTAAACTAGTTTGGAAATCCTAAGCGGGGTGCTTAGATAGTGGAGTAGGCAATGGGGCCAAACCACTATAAATAATTGTGTTACCATTGATATATTGTTTTGTGTTAATTGCTTCCTCTTGCTATTAATATCGTGCTTAGCCTAACTAATCAAGAAACGATTAAAATCGAAATTAGGCGATAAGATTAGTTAACACACTATTCACCCCCCCTCTAGTGTGGCCATTTCACCCAACAATTGGTATTAGAGCGGGTAGTAGATTGAGATTTCACCATCTCCTCTACAACGTTTCTCGATCCGGAAAATGACACTAGAGTGTTTAGCGTCTTCACCTCCTAGGTTCGATGTCTCGAACTTTGGTCTTTGGAAATATAGGATGTACACATATTTAAAGACTAAAGGTTTTGGTGTCCTTACCATGTTAAGACTAGAATTCATTGAGTCTAAGGTTGACATGCATGCTTGGAGTGAATTAGATAAGAAAATGTTTAAGTATAATGGAGATGCCATGAATTGTATTCTTTGCACCTTACCAAATGGCATTCTTGAAAAAGTCATGCATTATTCTACGGCTTTTGATTTATGGGCCAGTTTGAATGTTTTATACGATCATGCTAAAACCCAAGAAATTGGTACATTTAATGAAGGTAGTGATGACAATGGTCATTCACCTACCCCTAATCTTGGTTTTGATGCCCATAGCTCTTCTAGTCAAAAAAGCAACTCCAAGAGCCGAAAAAGAAAGGTAATTTGCCATGCATGTAAAGAAAAAGGGCATGTGAAAAAAATTGTCCTAACATGAAGAACAAAGCAAGGAAGAGGTCAAATGCTTCCATCTCTACATCTCATTTACATGAAGCATCCTCTAGCCATGACTATGAAGCCACATCCAAAGCTTGCCTCATGGTTGCAAATAATGAAGTACTTTCTTCTTCATCTAGTCATGACAATGATAATGATAGTACTGGCTCTTCTAGTTCACATGATATGCAATATGATGAGTTAGTAAGTGAATACAAGAAAGTGTACACCTTGCTAGTTAAAAAGGATAAGGAAAACAAAAAATTGAAGAAAGAAAATTTAGAGCTTAGCTCATATGTGCATGCATTAGAATTAGAAAATGACAAATTAAAGACTAATTCTATTGAGTCTTCCCATGAAACATTGAACCTTGAGCTAAAAGCTTTGAAACATGATGTGGATTTAAAAGATAAATTGAAGTTTAGGAATGATGATTTCAAAATTGAGAATGAAAAATTGAAAGTTGAAAATAACATGTTGAAATCTCAATTGCATGCATTGCATAACTCCATGAATGATTTGAAAAATGAGATGTTGATTTTGAGTAGGAAAGTTAATACTTCCTCTTTTAATTCTAAAAATTAAAATGTCTCATTTAGGAAACCTCAAAAGAAAAATATTTCCTTTAAGAATGATCATGCTCATCATAGTTCACATGTCAAGCATTCTAATGATAAATCTCATGTCCATAGCAAAAAGAAAAAGAAGTTTAATGGACATTGCTTTTGTTGTGGTACTTTTGGGCATGCTATATATGATTGCGCATTTAAGATGAACCCAAGTGGAGTTAAAACACTTTGGGTAGCTAAGCCCTCTAACCCCCAAGGACCCAAAGCCATTTCGGTATCAAAGGTCTCATGCTCTTTTGTAGGGGGAGCAACCACACAAGGGTAATGAAAATTGAAGAATTGAAGTTGACCATGGACTTCAATGAAAAATCCATCTTTGGTTCCAACTTCAAGCCATCATGATGCCATAGGTATGAAAATTGGCATCTAGGTATGTTTAGTATGATCACCTCCTTTATATTACTTGTCATCTTAAAGTTGGAGTTATGATACTAGTTAAATTTGAGTTGGTTTTGCCCGCTCATGATATGTCTTGAAAAATGAATTTTGTTTTTGATTTTCCTGTCTCTTCGGAGACCTATGTGGCCTATAACGGGCCTAAGCGACCTCGCGGTTCTAAATCGTAGGCTCAATGTGGCCTTTCGGTTTTCAACCAATAGGAAGGGTTGAAGATCTATCTTTCAAATATTTCATATTTTGAGATCTCTCGATTCGTTTCGAATTCATGATAATTTATTTTGAAACAGATATCAAACTATTTAGAAAAGTAAAATTTAAAATCGATACTTGATTCCCTCTTTGTTATCTAGTACGATAACTTGTTAGTAGTCACATTTCCATTATGCTACTAATGAATATTGCTCGCAAGTTATCAAAAATGTGATGGAAGGCTAGTAGATTGAATTTGGAAAGAAAATGAAAAGTTTGGGAAATTTTCCAAGAATGAGGTATGAGTTCGTTTTTGCAAAAATCTTAATATAATACTTGAATATTCATGCTTTAATGATGTCTCTATATACTCATGATTGATTTTGCATGATAAATGTTTGAATTTTCATGAGTAGGAAAAATCATGATAACTAGGCAATTTCATTATATTGATATTGAATGAAATTGGACTAGGTTAAATTCCTTATTAGAGACCTCATTTTGAGTAAACATCCAATAAACATGTTTAGATACACACATGATATGATTCTAGGTGTTTAAACTTGAAAATTCATGTGTAGATGAACAAGGTGATAACTAGATCACTTTAGGGGACTTAAGCTTGGAAAAGTTTGACCCAAGTCAACAAATCGACTTGGACACTTTATTTTAAGTCCAAACTTCATAAACATGTTTAGGAATATGTATGACATATTTCCATGCATTTAGAATAAAAAAATCATATAGATATAGATAAAATGATATAGAGGCCATTTCATGATAATCTCTTTTGAACCAAGTTGACCCAAGTCAACAAATTGACTTAGAGATCTCATTTTCAATTCATATTTGAGAAACATATTTAGATTTACCAATGTTAGGTGTCCATAGGTTTAAGTTTGAAAAATCATGAGTAAATGATAAGATTGAAACTTAGCAAGTTTCATGATAACTAGCTTAGTTTTGAATGAAACCATGCTAGGTTGATATCTTGACTTAAGGACATAATTTTTATCTCAAACTTGACATACACTCTTTACATGACCATTATGTGGTGTCATAAAAGTTTGAATAAAAACCGAACACGTTTTGAAAAATAACTAAAAATTACGGAAATGCCATTTAAATTTTAGCATTTTCAGTTATTTCTAGAAATATGTAAAAAAATTATTTTTAACTGATTCTTGAAACTGCACCTTCACTGAAAAATCTAGTTTCTTCAGTAAAAATTTCAAAAATTTTCATCAAAAATCGGATTTATAGTGGAATTTTGAATTTGGATTTCAAAAATGCAAAAGTATCACTATCTTGAAATATCAATCTTTCCGATACTTTGATTTTTCGTCGAAAACTTTAAATGAAACTTTGTGCATACAATTTTGATTCCATTTCTAATATCATTCACACCATTGCTTGAGTAAAATCATTTCTATGAATGATTTTGATATCTTGAATGATATATAGAATGATAGCTAGAAATATCCATTTTTTCATTGAAATCAATATAGGATGAAAAATGAACTTAGACAATTCATTTTGAGCTCAAACTTGACACACACATCTTAAATGATCATTCAGCGATATCTGCAAAGTTTGACGCAAAAATGATAACTTTCAGAAAAACACCTAAAATTTACGAAAATGCACCTGGACTTTCAAGAATTTTATGAATTTATAAGAAACTAATTTTGTATGGATTTAAAAGTTTAATTTTTGAAAACTTGAAGTATACTTTGACCTATGTCAAAAAGTGACTTAGAAACCTCATTTTAAGCCCAGACTTGATCAATATACTTAGACTCACTCATGTTAGATATAGGTACCTAAATATGAGAATACATGAGTAGATAATAAAATTTGATACTTAGTCATTTTCATACTTTCATGCCTACTTTGAATGAAATCGTGCTAAGTTCATATTTTGATCAAATGACATTCTTTTCACTTCAAACTTAATATATATGTTTTACATGACCATATCTTTGTATTTTGAAAGTTTGAATGATTTCTGGAAATGTCATAAAAATCTCATTTATTTACGAAAATGTCACTAAAGTATCTCTCTTCTCAAGTTGCTCATTTTCCCGATACTTTAAATTTTCATTAGATTTTCAAATGACACTTGAAGTATGATATTTTAAATTCACTTATAGTATCGTTCTACTCATTTGATGAGAAAAATCATTTCTAAAATGATTTTTGACTCCTTGATCGATACATGAAAATATCAATACTTAAGCCTATACATGATTTCTAGACTTGGAATGTATTTATCATCTAATGCTATCATGTATGATTTAGTCTCATATTAGATATTTGATTCTTCATCCCTTTAGTTGAGATTTTCATGTTTCATGGAAAAATTTTAGAGTCTCAACTTTGACTAGATTGACTTTTCTTGCCCTTTTTTGATTGATGTCAAAAGAGGAGAAAAATATAGTTAAAGGGGAAGAAAATATAGGAAAACCATGCATATAGATTGGGGGAGTTCTATTATATAGATATGCATGTTGATAGGCGGAGAAATCTCATGTTTGATATCCTTTGTGCTTAAATAATATATTTTCTTAAGGATGTTTGTCATCATCAAAAAGGGGGAGATTGTTGGCCTAAGGTTGTTTACTACCTTGGTATTAATGTTGGTTTTGATGATAACAAACATAGAACTAATGATTTCATGGACAGTTATTTTCAGGTTCCATATCGGTTAGCGCACAACATCCCGGATCGGAAAAATCGAAGAAATCGGAGAAATCAGCAAGGACGCTCGTTGACGCTTGGGATTCTTCAGGAAGTTAGAGTTTAGATTTAGGGTTTCTAGAATGTAATGTAATCCTCTTTATTATGCAAAACACCCAAAAACCAAACCTGAACCCCAAAACATGAAAATTCGAAAACCGCCCTGAAATTCACTAAGCCTAGGGAGCTCCTTGGAGGGCTATATGACCTAGACACTTTCTTGACACAAAAAATGGCGATAATTGTTCCTTGAGTAGAAACTATATAACGAGGTATTTTTAAGGATTTTATGGAAGCCTTTAGCCTACCCATATTTGAACCGGGGGATTAGGAAATTTTTGTTTTCTGAAAATTTGTACTAAATTCTTAAAGATTTAGTTTTTTTAGATATTTTTATTGAATCCAAATTGGGGGTAATCCTTATATAATATTTTTGTTTTAAAGTTGTTAACTTAAAGTTAATAAATGTTATATAAGTAGACTTAGCGAAGACGGAACCAAAAATGAGCAGAAAAATCAGCAAATTGGGCTAATTTTTCCAGTTTCGGTCGACCGAATGTGGCAAAAAATTGGCAGTAGCCAATTCGGTCGACCGAAGTATGCCAGAAAGCGGCAGTTTACTTTCGGTCGATCGACCGGTCGACCGACGATTGACCGACCATCGACCAGATGATGGAAATGGCTAGTTTTTTGCCCGTTGAGCTGGCTGTTTCATACCATCTCCTCAAGGCTTATAAATAGAAGCTTTAACAAGCCTTCCACCCTTTATCCAAGCTTCCATTGAGCCATATTTGATCATCTCTAAAGGATTTCTTGAGCCATCTCTTTGCAATCCCTAGTTTCCATGATAAAACCTTGATCTAGCATTTGAACCTTCAAGGTTCCTCTTCTCAAGGCATCAAGAGGACTAGGGAGTTTCTTTTGGAGCTAAGTATAGTTTGATTTGTTTATTGCTCTAATTGTTATTGTATTTTCTTGGTTATTTTCATTGTATCCACTTGTGTAAACCTAGTCTGCTAGGTTGATTGAGTTGGTGGTTGCCTTGGTGTTATGGCTTAAACTCACCATTGTAAACGTAGTTTACTAGGATTAGTTGAGTTGTCCTTAGGTTGAGGTGGGAGAGTGCGCTCAGTAGGAAGGTGGGAGAGTGCTCTCAGTAGGAAGGCGGGATACTTCCGAGTGTGGAAGTGCCTTCGGTTTGAGAGCAGAGACTTTCTGGTGTAAAGTCCTCATTGTAAGGAAACTAATTAATCTAGTTAAACTAGTTTGAAAATCCTAAGCGGGGTGCTTAGGTAGTGGACTAGGCATTGGGGCCGAACCACTATAAATAATTGTGTTAGCATTGTTATATTGTTTTGTGTTAATTGCTTCATATTTATTGCTTCTGCTTGCTATTAATATCGTGTTTAGCCTAACTAATCAAGAAATAATTAAAACCGAAATTAGGCGATAATATTAGTTAACACACTATTTACCTCCTCCCCCCTCTAGTATGGCTATTTCACCCAACATCATCAAGGCGGGTTTAAATTGCTTAGGATTGTTAAGTGGTAATACCTTGTTTTAGGGCTATATACATATGATTTTCATTCTCTTCTACTACGTTATTGGATGTGTTGTATCTCTTTATTATGAGTTGTACATTTCATGATATATATACGTATATATGGTTGTGATATATGACATGAGCATGTGGAGATTGAGGTATGTCCTTAACTCATCTTTGTTATTTACTGTGTAGCGCGTCTTACGTTTTATATATATAACTGCGTATGTGATGTGCTTGTGCATTTCCCGGTAGCCTCGCTGGTGAGGGGAGGGTATGCCCCAAAGAGACAGTGTTGGCCTTATTCCGAAAGTCCGACTAGTGAGGGGAGATCATACCCCAAAGAGACAGTTCGAAGACCCGACCGATGAAGGGAACGTATGCCCCAAAGAGATGGTTCGGAAGAGCCAGTGTTGGTGAGGAGAGTGTATTCCCCAAAGAGATGAGACTGAGCTGGGTGGTAGTTCAGAGGCCATACCGTCTACCTACCCTACATGGCTATAAGGGACCGATGGGTCCGGTGATCATTCACGTGGATGTGTCATTGCATTGTGATTATTTATCTATGGTAGATGTTGTTATCATGCACAGGGTAGTAGATAAGCATATTATGTTATGTTGTCATTTACTGCTTATATTATGTTTCCTTATTATTATTGATTGCTTGATGATGATATGGTGGAAATGAGGACTGATTTACTCACTAAGTCCTAGTTGGACTTACCTCACATTTTTCTTGTTTTATAGCGCCTGAGCGAGATCAGAGAAGTACCGGGGTGCAGTAGCACAGCTGGTGGTGGTATGGCAACAGGTCTCGTGACATGTCGTGGTCGAGGGGGATACCTGAGTCATTTTAGTTCTCTTTGAATTTTGAGTCATCTAGACTCGGGTTATTGTTTTCTGCATTTTTCTCTTTTAGGCGTCTTGGTTTATTTATTAAGCTTTCTTTAAATAACTTGAACATTTATATTTCATTGAGTCTATGGATTGGTTTGAAATTTATGTCTATTTATTCTCTTTTGAAATATCATAGTCTGTTCAGGTTATTGTTGTGTATGTGGTTTGAGTTGTATTAGGCTTCGGGGTACGTGGCATACCTTGGCTGGCCATACCGAATTTGAGGTGTGACATCCATGTGCAAAGACTCTTGCAGTTGCCAGACCAAGTTGAAAAAAACAAATTGAAAAGACTCCCAAGGACCTAACCCCGCCAAGGACGCCACCTGGACAACACTACCACCCCTAGAAGGATTAGTTGAAGGAAGGATTTTCACCGTCTCTACAGGAACGATCGTAATCCCACCTACTAGGAAATCCACTAATTGGGAGCTTGGATCCTCGATGACGCTTCTATCTCTTTTGTGGTGTTTCGAAGGGGAGCAAGGAGGAGTAGGAGCATTTGATAATAATAATGCCAACCGCTCGTTTGTATCTAAAGCAAGACATGCTAAAGACCTTAAAGGCCGAGACTTCATGGACCTTAAGACGGGAGTACGAGCACCAGGTGCCTTCCACAGCAAAGACATTTTCCCTACACAAAACAAATGCTGAATGAGTGAATAATTTTCAGATGAAGAAAAGACGCTTAACGCATTACACCACAAAACCTACTTATATATTCCAAGACCAAGGACTCGTCGTGAGTTCTATTAAAAATCTGTTGAGTAGCAAGAGGAACGGGCGGTCAATTCTTTCCTAAAACGGCAATTAAAACTTCATCCTCGAGAGGAATACTCCCCTCCTCAAAATCCTGAATAGAGCAGCGAGCCGGCCTCCAGCATAAAGGGAACTTCTCCACACAGCTCGGAGCCTCCAGCTAGAAGGGCTAAACCCTCTCTCATGATCTGACCTTGAAGAAGCGAGTCTCAAAGCCTTTGTACGAACTCTTGAACAAAGCAAAAGGCTTCCTCCCTAGGACAACATTGAAAGATACCCACATCCCTTTTTGGGCACCCTGTGCTTGAAAGAAAGAAAAGAAGACGTGTAGGCTAGGTTTGATCCTAAGGCACTTCATCACAATCTCAAAGCACCGAACGGAAGCCCAACTGTTTGAGTGCAACTATGTGGGAGCAATGTTAACCAGATTCAGGACATCGTCCTCAAACTCGGGGAAGGGTAGACGAATCACCAATTCTTTGAAAAAGGTCCGGTACATGAAGACAAATTCTTGAGTAGGTATTACAGCACACCTGGTCCAATGGGAGGCTCGGAAGACATTCAAAGTCATTCGTGTTGCCTTCACGGGAAATATACACACTCTCCCAGAATGATAGAATGCTGTTGAGATCGGTTAACACCGAACCACTTAATTTTACAACCTCCTGGACCCAAGAGTAGGAATCTAGATCCCTCACCAGCGTCCTAATTTTTTATTTTACTACGGCACTCTTTGTTACGCCCCGCCTAGGTTTATCCCTAAATAAGGAACACCGCATAGGAGAAGCACAACCGACGATCAATCCAACACAACTAAACCTTCATGAACAACTTGCAACAAGAACCTCAACCACTTGCATTATAATAATATCTAGTACAACAATGAAATGTTATTCAAGAAACTTTATACATCTCTACAAGAATCAATGTCAGAACCTGCCTCCTCTACTCTATCTGTAAGACCCGAAAAAAGTTTCTTAATATAAAAAAAATCTGTTTTGGTGTAGCATGTCGGACCCGGGGGTAGTCGAGTCGAGCCTCAGGATCGCCTCAAGTGAAAAGGTATGACTCGGCTAATGAATCATGAAGTTTATTTGATAATTAACTCTCCTTTTATAAAATCATACCTTAAATTAAGTTTACTCGAGTCATGTTATGGGTTGGGTCGGAACCCGAGTCAAGTTTTGAGTATGACTTAAGTGAGCCTTGAAACCATCTTTGGAAAGATGGTTGAGCGGATAAACCCCCATATGGCAGCCGTGCGACTCAACCATTGAGTCGCACAAGGCCGCAAGGGAGAAAGAGGAGAAGGAGCAAGGAGGGGGCTTGGGGCATGGATCGATCCGGAATTTGCATTGTCGCCGGAAATTCTCAAGTCGTCGTCACCCGATCCTTATTTCTTGGCGATCTAGGTGAGTGGTTAAGGCTTTAACAGTTTGGGAGAGGCGGGTGCCTGAACCCTAGATGATAGGTCGAGTTCTCGCGATTTTTCTAGACGATCCATGATTTCAATGATATGTACTCACTGTTTTATGATGTTTCTTGTCGGATCTCGCTGTTTTAATCGCCGATTTGTGTATTTTTGGGGCTGACAAATCATGGGAAAAGGGGAAAGGTCATGCCGAAATTTTCCTCGATTTCCTTGACGGCGAGAAGGCCCTTAGATGCCCTTATACCACTATTTTGATGTAGTCCTTTGAACTCCTCACGTAATATGAAGCATGTCCCCTCTAAAGCCCCTTGAAGTTGCCGAATGAACCCTAAGACTCATGAAGAGGGTTTGGCCAAGGGTGAGGGGAAGGGTAAGTTGATCATTGGTATTTAATAAGTATGTGGAATTGAAGAGACAAAGTATAGCTAAAGTCTCTTCCATCTTTCCCTACCCCAAGGACCTTGGCCGAGCAAGGTTTCCCTTGCTCATGGCTCGGCCAAGGTTGGGGAGAGGAGGAGGGACTTGCCTTAGATGGAAATTTCATGATCTTAGGGATCACACATAGGGATATGACAATACTTAGGAAAAACACCAAACTTAGCAAGTAGCTTAATTGATTTGAATGGTAGAAATGCTAGATTGTAACCATACTTAGCATTTGATCCTTAAACATGGATGTTGACAATGTTACCATGTTTTATAATTCATACATGTTATTTAAATTTATTACTACCTTGCCATGCTAGATAGTTGCTCCTTATTGTGTTAATATTCCTAAGGTAGTATAAGAATTGTTAGGTATGTGCATTATGATTATATATGATGAATGATGTAATATTTGAGCCTTTTTCTTTAGATTATGCATGTTGCCCTAAATGTCCTTGGATGGTATTCCAAGGTTGACTCATGAAAATTCTCACCTAAGACCGTGTAGAAGGCTAGGCAACATGTAAGGTGTCCCTAGATGTTCATAACACATTTATGGAAACTTAGATATGAGACGATAACACTTCTATGACTGTTTGTATATTTTTGGAAACTTAGAGATTGTAGGTGCACATATACTAAAAGGGGCGGCATGAATTGTTGACCCGGTAGCCGGACATGGCTAGATACGGGCAAAGGCCCGAAGTATATATATATATATATATGGAAACCCTAGGATATTGATTGTGTAATGTGCTTGAGATGGTCCTTCGAGGAGCGAGGAGGTCGGAAATGACCAATGCTCAGCTCGGCCAGTTGGGTCTAGAGGTGCGCCAGCGGGCTCGCTAGGTGCCAGACCCCAGTTGGGTGGGACATCTATCCTTACCCCAAACGGTGTCCGGATACTAGTGGCCATCCTAGTCGACGACCCAGGATTGTTTGCTTGCATCTTGAGATGATGTGGCCGATGGCTTGTATGACACTACCCGATATGGTAGGGACGGTTGTAGCCGGAATATATTGCTATGAGTAGGCCGGATGCCAGAGGCGTGATAAGCTAAGGTGGTAGGTTATCATGTACAGTGGATACTGATGGATCCATTGAGGGTCTTTAGTTGCATTTGAAACACACTTTACGTCCTTGTACATTCCTTTATTGCCTTGTAATATATATCTATGCATGACTGAGGCTTATGTGGAGGTTCAATTGAGCCACTCACTGAGTCCCAAGTGGACTCACAGTTTATTTCTATTTTTGCAGAGCATGAGCAGTAGCTTGGTGTCGACATGATGCAGCTGGAGGGCAGAGGCGGTGCCATATCTCGTAGCGACGTCCATGAGTCTTAGACTAGTCCTTAGATATGTTGGTTTTATTTTCTGCATGGACGTTGTAAAAAAAAGGGATTTTAAAACTTGATATTTGACTATTGTATTTGATGTTGATGTTTCATCTTATTTTGAAAAACTTATATACATTGTGACTTGCAAACTTTTATAAAGTATGTTGAGTTTTTCTTTCTATCGATATGTTTTGGCTTCTTGATCTCATTGTAGACAGTAGGCTACAGGGCAGTATGTGGGCCCTGGTCAGTCACACTACCCTCAGTTGGGGTCTGACAAAGTTGGTATCAGAGCACTAGGTTAGGTCTTGTCTATGACTCAGTGTTGGGTACCGTATGAGGCATATGCTAGCATGCCGACTTGCGGTATAGTTATACTACGAGATTGGGCGACCACTCCTGCACTCAGTGCACCATGCGGTTAGTAGTTTAAAGAGCTTCTGTTAATAATTTCTTATATGATATGCAACTTCCTTTCTTTCTTGTGATAGTGAAATGGATGCTCAAAATGCTGGTTTGAGCGGCAGTGGCAGTAACTCGACGGAACATCGAGGCCGGGGGCGAGGCCGAGGCTGGGCCCGGGGCAGAGATAGAGAACTGTCTGAGGGACAGGGGCAAGAGTTAGTGGTTGTTCTACTGTAGGCTCAGGTGAACCAATTGACTGAGGCGCTCCATAAGGAGCAGGAACTGAGACAACAGTTGCAGTAACAGATGCAGCAGCAACAGCAGTCCCAGCAACCACTGCCACAGCCAATGCTCGTGGTTTCAGTGGTACTAGAAGTGGCAGAGGTGGCAGCACTAGTGCTCAGAACCCCAACTTATGCAAATTTTGTCACCCTGAAGCCACCAGAGTTCCCTGGGACATATCGTCAAGTGGAAGTGACAGAATTTTTGGGGGATTGCTACGAGCTATGAATGGAACTAGGATGTTCATTAGAGGCGGCTGCTCGTATGGTCGGTCTTCAGATGAGGAGATCGGCAAAGGTCTGGCTGCAAACTTGGAAGGCCCGCAGGGCAACTGGAGCACCACCTCCCACATGGAAAGAATTTGGGCGGCTGTGGAAGAGCAGTACTTACCCATGAGTGTCTGTGACAAGCGCACCCGTGATTTTGAGATACTACGCCAAGCTGGAGGCATGACAGTGTAGGAGTATGAAATGGAGTTTAATCGTCTCTCCAAGTACCATCCCACCATAGTGGCGACTGAGACCGCCACGGTCAAGAGCTTCGTGGCAGGATTGAGACCATAAATTGCCAGGCTTATTCGTTACACCGAGGAATCTACACTGGCTCGGGTAGTGGATGAAGCCCTACGGAAAGAAGCTTTGGTGCCGTTCGAGAGAAACGACGGGCCAACTAAGAAGAAGTTCCCATCACAGGGTTCTGGTAGTCGACCTTGGCACTCTGAGGGGGCAATGCCCACAGCAGATCAGCAGCAAAGCTGGGGGCAGAATGGCAGTCAGGGCCGTGGGGGCCCAAGGACCGGGTCAGGAAGGCCGGCAGTGTCAGGAGGTGGTTCTTAGAGATCTGAGGTGCCGTAGTGTGGCAGCTGCAGTCGGAGGCACTGGGGGTCCTTCCTTAACCGCACATTTCAAGAAGGACTGCACTGAGGGAACTAGTCAGAAGCCTGAGCAGTCAAGGGGTAAAGCACCTATGTCAGTAGGGTCAGTAGCACCGAGAGGGCAGACTCAGAATAAGGGGCCGCAGACCAGTTATTCAAAGAGGCCGCCTGCGCAGGTACATGCTATGAATCGTGATGGGGCAGAGGCTTCCAAAGCAGTGGTGACAGGTACTATTTTAGTATGTTCGTCTGCTGCATATGTATTATTTGTTCCGGGTGCCACGCACTCATTTGTGTCTGCCATATTTGCTGTAAAGCTGCCAATGGCACCCTCTATGATTGATGGGCCATTGATGGTATCAACGCCTATGGGCGATACAATCTTAGCAACCTCAATTTATCAAGGGTGTGAAGTGCTCATATGCGGCCATGTGTTGAGTGCGGATTTGACACTCCTACCCACTCTTGAGCTTGATGTCATCCTTGGCATGGATTGCCTGGCAGAGCATTTCCCAATGTTGGATTGTAGAGCGAAAGCAGTAATGTTTAATAAGCCTGGGCTGCCGCAGTTCATCTTCCAAGGAGAGGGAGGTAGCAAGCCGATAGGGGTCATCTCAGCCCTAAAGGCTCGCAAATTGCTTAGGGGCGGCTGCCAATATTTCCTGGCCTTTGTATCTATGGCCGAGGAGGAAGGGGGTGAAGCAAAACATGTCAGCGGAACCCCCGTGGTCTGTGAATTCTCTGATGTGTTTCCCGAGGAATTGCCAGGGTTGCCGCCCAGAAGGGAGGTCGATTTTTGCATTGATCTGCAGCTCGGGGTGAAACCAATTTCCATTCCCCCTTACAGGATGGCATCGGCCGAACTCAGGGAGCTAAAGGTGCAATTGCAGGAAATGCTAGACCTGGGGTTCATCCGGCCGAGTGTGTCACCCTGAGGTGCCCCGGTTCTCTTCGTGAAGAAGAAGGATGGGTCGATGCGCATGTGCACTGATTATAGGCAGCTAAACAAGGTGACTATTAAGAATCGCTACCCACTGCCGATGATAGACGAGCTATTTGACCAGCTGCAGGGGGCTCAATGGTTCTCAAAGATAGATCTAAGGTCCGGATACCATCAGTTGAGAATCTGGGACTGCGATGTGCCAAAGACGGCCTTTAGGACTCGCTATGCTCACTATGAATTCCTAGTGATGTCCTTTGGCCTAACCAATGCACCTGCTACCTTCATGGATCTAATGAACAGGGTATTTAAGGAGTACCTGGACAGCTTTGTGATCGTCTTCATTGACGACATTTTGGTTTACTCCAAGAGTGAGAAAGAGCACTCTAAGCACTTGAGAATGGTGCTAGAAACCCTCAGAGAGCACCACTTGTTTGCCAAATTTTCCAAGTGTGAATTTTGGTTGGAAAGCGTAGGGTTCTTGGGCCATGTATTGTCCAAGGAAGGAATAAGGATAGATCCTGCCAAGATTGAAGTGGTTCAAAATTGGAAGCGGCCGACTAGTGTGACCGAGGTCCACAGTTTTCTTGGGTTGGCCGGCTATTACCGGAAGTTTGTGGAGAATTTCTCCAGAATTGCAGCCCCTCTGTCTCGGTTGACCCAGAAGAAGGTCAGGTTCCTTCAGGATGACTAATGCGAGGTGAGTTTTCAAAAGCTCAAGGCATGTTTAACATCTGCACCCGTGTTGGCTGTACATTCCGGCTCAGGAGGGTTTGTGGTTTTCTGTGATGCCTCTCGGGTTGGTTTGGGCTGCGTCTTGATGTAGTATGGCAGAGTGATTGCTTATGCATCTCGCCAGTTGAAAGTTCATGAGAAGAACTATCCGACGCATGACCTAGAATTACCAGTAGTGGTCTTTGCACTAAAGCTTTGGAGGCACTACTTGTACTGGGAGACTTGCGAAATCTACACAGATCATAAGAGTCTCCAGTACTTGCTCACCCAAAAGGAGCCGAACCTCAGGCAGAGGAGGTGGCTGGAGCTCCTAAAGGACTATGATTGCACCATTATGTATCATCCAGGGAAAGCAAATGTGGTAGCAGATGTGCTGAGCAGAAAATCCATGGGCAGTTTGGCCCATTTGGAAGCTAAGCGGAGGCCTCTAGCTCGAGAGTTGGCTTTATGCCTAGATGGGGGTGCAACCTTATCAGTGTCGTGCGACTCAACCATTGAGTCGCACAAGGCCACAAGGGAGAAAGAGGAGAAGGAGCAAGGAAGGGGCTTGGGGCTTGGATCGATCCGAAATTCGCGTCGTCGCTAGAAATTCTCAAGTCATCGTCACTCGATCCTTATTTCTTGGCGATCTAGGTGAGTGGTTAAGGCTTTAACAGTTTGGGGGAGGCGGATGGCCGAACCCTAGATGATAGGTCGAGTTCTCACGATTTTTCCCGACGATCCATGATATCAACGATATGTACTCACTGTTTTATGATGTTTCTTGTCGGATCTCGCTGTTTTAATCACCGATTTGCGTATTTTTGGGGCTGCCGAGTCATGGGAAAAGGGGAAAGGTCATACCGAAATTTTCCCCGATTTCCTTGAAGGCGAGAAGGCCCTTAGATACCCTTATACCACTGTTTTGATGTAGTCCTTTGAACTCATCACGTAATATGAAGCATGTCCCCTCTAAAGCCCCTTGAAGTGGCCGAATGAACCCTAAGACTACAGGGTTTGGCCAAGGGTGAGGGGAAGGGTAAGTTGATCATTGGTATTTAATAAGTATGTGGAATTGAAGAGACAAAGTATAGCTAAAGTCTCTTCCATCTTTCCCTACCCCAAGGACCTTGGCCAAGCAAGGTTTCCCTTGCTCATGGTTCGGCCAAGGTTGGGGAGAGGAGGAGGGACTTGCCTTAGATGGAAATTTCATGATCTTAGGGATCACACATAGGGATATGACAATAGTTAGGAAGAACACCAAACTTAGCAAGTAACTTAATTGATTTGAATTGTAGAAATGCTAGATTGTAACCATACTTAACATTTGATCCTTAAACTTGGATGTTGACAATGTTACCATGTTTTATAATTCATACATGTTATTTAAATTTATTACTACCTTGCCATGCTAGATAGTTGCTCCTTATTGTGCTAATATTCCTAAGGTAGTATAAGAATTGTTAGGTATGTGCATTATGATTATATATGATGAATGATGTAATATTTGAGCCTTTTTCTTTAGATTATGGATGCTGCCCTAAATGTCCTTGGATGGTATTCCAAGGTTGACTCATGGAAATTCTCACCTAAGACCGTGTAGAAGGCTAGGTAACATGTAAGGTGTCCCTAGATGTTCAAAGCACATTTATGGAAACTTAGATATGAGACGATAACACTTCTATGACTGCTTGTATATTTTTGGAAACTTAGAGATTGTAGGTGCACATATACTAAAAGGGGCGGCATGAATTATTGACCCGGTAGCCGGACATGGCTAGATACGGGCAAAGGCCCGAAGTAAATATATATATATATAAACCCTAGGATATTGATTGTGTAATGTGCTTGAGATGGTCCTCCGAGGAGCGAGGAGGTTGGAAATGACCAATGCTCAGCTCGGCCAGTTGGGTCTAGAGGTGCGCCAGCGGGCTCGCTAGGTGCCAGACCCCAGTTGGATGGGACTAGCTATCCTTACCCCAGACGGTGTTCGGAGACTAGTGGCCATCCTAGTCAACAGCCCGGAATTATTTGCTTGCATCTTGAGATGATGTGGCCGATGGCCAGTATGACACTACCCGATATGGTAGGGACGGCTGTAGCCGGAATATATTGCTATGAGTAGGCCGGATGCCAGAGGCGTGATAAGCCAAGGTGGCAGGATATCATGTACAGTGGATACTGATGGATCCGTTGAGGGTCTTTAGTTGCATTTGAAACACACTTTACCTCCTTGTACATTCCTTTATTGCCTTGTAATATATTTATATGCATGACTAAGGCTTATGTGGAGGCTCAATTGAGCCACTCACTGAGTCCCAAGTGGACTCACAATTTATTTCTATTTTTGCAGAGCATGAGCAATAGCTTGGTGTCGACATTGTGCAACTGGAGGGCAGAGGCGGTACCATATCTCGTAGCGGCGTCCATGAGTCTTAGACTAGTCCTTAGATATGTTGGTTTTATTTTTTGCACTGGTGTTGTAAAAGAAAAAAGTGATTGTAAAACTTGATATTTGACCATTGGATTTGATGTTGATGTTTCATCTTGTTTTGAAAAACTTATATACAGTATGACTTGCAAACTTTTATAAAGTATGTTGAGTTTTTCTTTCTGTCGATATGTTTTGGCTTCTTGATGTCAGTGTAGACAGTAGGCTATATGACAGGATGTGGGCCGTGGTCGGTCACACTACCCTCAGTTGGGGTGTGACACTATCTAACTAGACCTTCTCAGCTACCACTCGAACCTGCAAATCTGAAGCAAAAGCAACAAAAATCAAGAAAAGCTGAGTATGATACTACAATATGCCAAAGTGGTAAAGATGACCATCCATGATGCCATGATGACATGGTATTCAACTATGTGCATACCAGAACCAACATTATATGCTCATACCAACCAATGCGATGTCATCCTTAGATAAACACTTATGCATCTAACAACCACTATATACATGTATAATAATGTATGCACCTCATAACTATTATTATATACTCATGTCAACTAGCACAACGTCAAATCGTACATATCCTACCGACAATGCGCACATGCATAATAATCACCCAATCAAGAGCGTAGTGAATAATTGGGTTTTCCCCACACTCTCGCACCTCGAGAGTGGCACCTCAAGCCCGCTCCAGCTAGAGATGCGACTATCAAAAGGATAGTTCGCCAGCGTCGAAAACCTCGACGCCGCACATGCACCTATGTAGATATTTGGTGATCACCGGTGTCACTTGCCCATACACCTCGGGCAATAAATCAATAGTGTCTGGGCTTGCGCCCAACAATGGGTCATAATGCACAACATGCCAATATACTCTCACAACTACAGAAGCAACATACATAAAATGCTATCAGTTTGATGTCAACAATATAATGCATACGACAACAACTAAATCAATAATGCGACCAACCAACAATCTGAATCTAACATTATACAACTCATTAACACCTACACATGCTTCCTAATCATCATAATCACTACAGATGCAACTCATGCAAGATAGTATGATATCAACATGTATATGAGCCAACAACATGCAACAGGATTTTCAACAATAACACATATCAAGATCAATGGAAGGAAGAACAAGATAAATACTTCAGTTTAGGATAGTTCAACATGTGTCGGGAAGAGAATCAACGAGAGTCAAAAAGAATCAATCACCTTTAAAACCATACCAACCTGTACCATCTTTATAAAATGCTTAAAATATTATTTAAGACTCGACACGCAAATCGAGGCAATCCACCAAATACTATTTTCGAAATCTGATCATCTTTTGGAGAAACAGACATCACCAATATGACCAATGCGAGGCGTCTAGTAGATACAAATTCATATATAATATGACTAATTTGACCAACTATAAAGCCTTTAATCAATTATTTAACTAACAAAGGAATACCTTAAACATCACTTAATAAGCCATTGCTACGAAGTATATGACGGTGCTACAACATATATGTCATTGCTACAACTGCAGTGCTACTAATAACTCATAACTCATTATAACACCGACATATCGAATATAACACCGCTAGAACTCAACCATTATAACACCGCTACAACTCAACCATTATAACACCGCTACAACTCAACCATTATAACACCATTATATTCTACCCATTAATTATACCTAGATCTAGGTTTCTCTCTACTAGCCGCCATCTCCACCCGCCGCCACCCCTACCAACCGCCACCCACATGTATATGAGCCAACAACATGCAACAGGAATTTCAACAATAACAGATATCAAGATCAATGGAAGGAATAACAAGATAAATACTTCAGTTTAGGATAGTTCAACATGTGTCGGGATGAGAATCAACGAGAGTCAAAAAGAATCAATCACCTTTAAAACCATACCCAACTGTACCATCTTTATAAAATGCTTAAAATATTATTTAAGGCTCGGCATGCAAATCGAGGCAATCCACCAAATACTATTTTCGAAATCTGATCATCTTTTGGAGAAACAAACATCACCAATATGACCAATGCGAGGCATCTAGTAGATACAAATTCAAAGCCTTTAATCAATTATTTAACTAACAAAGGAATACCTTAAATATCACTTAATAAGCCATTGCTACGAAGTATATAACGGTGCTACAACATATATATTACTGCTACAACTGCAGTGCTACCAATAACTCATAACTCATTATAACACCGACATATCGAATATAACACCGCTAGAACTCAACCATTATAACACCGCTACAACTCAACCATTATAACACCGTTATATTCTACCCATTAATTATACCTAGATCTAGGTTTCTCTCTACTAGCCACCATCTCCACCCGCCGCCACCCCTACCAGCCTCCACCCACATGTATATGAGCCAACAACATGCAACAGGAATTTCAACAATAACAGATATCAAGATCAATGGAAGGAATAACAAGATAAATACTTCAGTTTAGGATACTTCAACATGTGTCGGGATGAGAATCAACGATAGTCAAAAAGAATCAATCACCTTTACAACCATACCCAACTGTACCATTTTTATAAAATGCTTAAAAAATTATTTAAGGCTTGGCACTCAAATCGAGGCAATCCACCAAATACTATTTTCGAAATCTGATCATCTTTTGGAGAAACAGACATCACCAATATGACCAATGCGAGGCGTCTAGTAGATACAAATTCATATATAATATGACTAATTTGACCAACTATAAAACCTTTAATCAATTATTTAACTAACAAAGGAATACCTTAAATATCACTTAGTAAGCCATTGCTACGAAGTATATAACGGTGCTACAACATATATGTCACTGCTACAACTGCAGTGCTACTAATAAGTCATAACTCATTATAACACCGACATATCGAATATAACACCGCTAGAACTCAACCATTATAACACCGCTACAACTCAACCATTATAACACCGTTATATTCTACCCATTAATTATACCTAGATCTAGGTTTCTCTCTACCAGCCGCTATCTCCATCCGCCGCCACCCCTACCAGCCGCCACCCCCGACCACCTCGGCTGATCGGGTCGCCGGAGAAGCCTAACACCGACGCTGATGCCGGCATCATCAGCATGACCGTCGCCCTGCGAACATGCGACGACGAGAGTAAGGAGGAAGTCCAGATCGGAGGCGATCGCGCCCCCTGCGCTATGTTGTGCCCTCGTGTGATTTCGCCGGGGTGGCATTGCGCATGGTGACATCGCACTTGGTGGCGTCGCGTGTGGCGACATCACGGACGACAGCGAGTTCATTTTTGGCAACCACCTCGCGCACGACGACAGGGGCTGACATCTCGACGAACGACGACAATAAGAAATAAAAAAAGATGAGATCCGACGACAAAATTTCAAATCCAAAATTACAATGGCATGAACACGATAAATCTCAGAAAATCATAAGATAATTTCAGATCTAGACATCGACAAAACATCTCCGCGGAATCTCATCCTAGAAATATACAAAAACTCTAAAATAAATCACAGTACGAATTTGATTCAAAATCACGACAGGAATACTCGATCGCGATCTTATCCCAACAGATTCAACAACCCTAAACGAAGAACAAGAAATCGGGGAAAGAATCCTATCTCAAATCGCTCCGATCACCGGCCGATCACCCCTCCGATAGTCGACCTCCTCTCACGATGACTACCATCCCCCTTCTCACGACGACTGCCACCTCCCCAATCAAAGACCTAATAAATCTAGGTTTTTAATCCGGTTTGGATATTTTACATAAAACCCCTTCAATTGCATAAATTTACCAAAATACTCCTGAATCATAATAAAATTCTGAAAATTCCCCAAAATTCTAGGAAAACAATTATTCAAATTTTCGGGGTGTAACACTTTTTCTTGCCATCGCGAAAACCCTAGAACGGGGAGTAGTCAGTTTAAATCTACAGACCTAAGACAGGACCTACGAGAACAACAGAGAACTCACCTAAAGAAGAAATGGAGATGGCGACGATCGAGAAAAATTTGAATCTACTACCGAAGAAAATCCCTAATAGCATTGAGTCAAGGATGAAGCTACACTTCGAAGGCAAAAAAGGAAAAAGGCTTTATAGGCGGCTTGATAAGCATCGAACCGTCAACAATCTCGCTACAGACAAATCTGGACCATTCAAACGAAGACGGCGGCTTCCTAGGGAATAAGGGAGAACGTGTGAAAACACCCTTTTCCGAGGGAGTGAGGAACCAATTGGAAAGCACCACGAAAAAAGAGAAAGTGTTGTGGAAAAAAGCTACCATACGAGGCACAAAAGCCAAAGAGGCATAAGAACAACACGACAAAAATATGCCGACTCGATTCACATCAGGACAATATATGAAACTACTCCGACTTGCATGGCCAGTCCTTTCAGTTCTGCCTCTGTCACCCTCCACTCACTCCAACTGGCTTTAGCAACCACCTGCATGAATTTATGAATTTTAGGCTTGGGTAGTTGAAATTATTTAATTTGATGTTGTGTGTGCATAATTATTAATTATGTTCATGTGTGTGTATTTAATTGGTTTCTTATGATTTATCTTGTATTAATATTAAATTAATTAAGTCTATCGGGTTAGCGGGTTTTGGTTTTGGGTTAAGGTGGATGCAGGTTGTGGATTAAGGGTTTAAGGGATTAGGGTTGAGGAGGGAGTATAAAACCCTCCCTCATGGCTTGTGGCTCCTATTTTGGAGCTACCTAAAAAGTTGAGAAAGGGAGCAAGCCGCCAAGCCAAGCCAAGCCGCCAGCCCCTTTCCCTTTTCTCCTTGGAACCGCCACCACCCAAAGCCGAGCCGAGCCGAGCCGCTACTTCCTCTTCCTCTTCCTCTCTTCCTTCCTTCCCTTTGGAGCCGAGCCGCCTGCTTGCTCCCCTCTTCCTCTCTTCTTTCCGTTGGAGCCGAGCCAAGAGGTGCCAGCCAAGCCACCCTCTTCTTCCCCTCTCTTCCTCTCTCCAAGCCGGCGGCTTGGAGTGAGCCACCACCTTGTTTTCTCTTCTTTGGGGTTGAGCCGCCGGATTTCGAAGCCAAAATCGGAGGCCGTCGATTGGATCCTCGTCTCAAATCTCTTCCTTAATTAGGTGACTGGTTTACCCTCTCTCTTCGGAATTTTAATCGAATGTTTTTGAAGCCGTTCTTGACGGCTCGGTATTTATGCCTTGTCCTTGGATTTTCTTCGAGTTCTTGCCATGTTTTCTTGATGTGCAAATCATAATTTGTTCTCCCAATTTGGTTTATTGATTTGTGGATTGCATGCTTAGGATTAAATCTGTAATTTTGGGTAAGAAATCATGTGGTAGAATTAAGATCTTAATAATGACTAATTAAGGGTTCTTGAGAAGGGGGTTCTTGATCTTAATGCTTGATTCTTGGTTTAAGTGTGTTGTTTCTTGTGGAACTTGATGAAAAGCATGATTTTTGTGAATTAACTCATGAGATTAGTATTCTATCCTAATGGTAATTTAGGGATAAATTTTTGTTAATTTTCGGATTTAATTCTATAAGTATGCTGAAATTGCATGATTGCTGGAATTGTATGCTGAGATGATGAATCTGTGCTTATTTTAATTTATTTGCTATGATGTGTGTGTATGTGTGAATATAGTCGTGTAACCTATCGTTTCGACCAAAAAATAAAGTTTGGAAACATAGGACACACTTTGGAGACTAGATTCGGGTCAGACATAGCACTTCTGGGCAGAACAGTAACCTAAAACAAATCCCTAATTGAGATTATCTAAATTTTAATTATATAATTAAAATTGGGTTAAGGGTGAGCATAATCTATTATGAACCAACTCATAAGGTATTCAATAAATAAAACCACACGGGTTCATGACATTACATGCCTAAGGGATAGGGGTCGGGTTTTGAGTGTTGAGACGCCTCATAATGAGGACACCCCTAGGACACCGTAGGAGAATCTTGACTTAGGTCTTGATGCGCCATATCCTTGGGATGACAGAGCGGCTCAATTAGGAGCCGGGTTACGGGCTACGCCCGGGTGGTTGGATGCTAAATTTCCAACCTGCATGATAAGTTCGCAGGGCCTTTCCCGATTATCCTAGTATGTGCGATTGCCTTCAGCATGGTAGGGCTTTGACCCGTTGCACCTCTTTGATGGTGATGTTGCCTCTAGGCATGGTAGGGCTTAGACCCTATGCATCTCTTGATGGTGATGTTGCCTCTAGGCATGGTAGGGCTTCGACCTGATGCACCTCTTTGATGGTGATGTTGCCTCTAGGCATGGTAGGGTTTCGACCCGATGCACATTTTGTTGGCGATGTTGCCTTCGGGCATGGTAGGGCTTGGGCCTGATGCACCTCTTTGAAGAGTTAGATGTCGTGGTCATGGATGGCCGGTAGCTAATCACACCTTTGTGACATTGCCTTTTTAGAGATAGAACTTATTTATGTTATCTCGGTGTTTATTTGTGAGGGTGGGTAAAACCGCTTGCTGAGTTCTTTGAACTCACTCATTGTCGTGTGATTTCTATTTTGCAGAGACTGACCTATGAGGTGGGTTGGATGCACTTGGCGTCACTGGAGGGCAGACGCTGGATCTCATAGCAGTCCTAGTTAGGGTCGTAGTCGAGTCTTTTTGGTAGTTGTCTTGCACTTGTATTAGCTTAATTTGGAGTTGTAGCCCTGAGGGCATTTATGTTATTTATTTCAGGTTTTATTTGACTGAACTTTTGAACTATTGAACCTAATCGTATTTTCGCATTTTTTCTTTACTTCGGAGCTATTAAACTAAACTTGGTATTGGTTCGCTTTTCCTTTAAAATAAAACTTGTTGTTCTCTTTTCGCTACATAATATCTTTTAGCATGTGCATGGGTTAGGCTTCAGGGTATAGGCACGTATACCCTGGCCAGTCATGTGACCCTGAGTTGGGGCATGACAGGCCTCCCCGGCCATTTCCTTCAACTGCTCTAGTTCCGCCATCGCGACCACTTTTTCCAGACTGGTCCTATGGTCGAACACTTCAACGTGGCCTCCGTGGTCATTTACTCCAATTCAAACATGGCTTCAACAGCCACTTGGTTAAACTCTATGGTCGAACATTTTAAAAATATCTAGCTTGACCTCCCTGGCCACCTAGTGCAGCTTGGAAGAATGTTTCGTAGAATTCCTCAGAGAACCAAACAACTCCGTCTGGGGGATTCACTCGGCCACACCCCTAGACTTGACTCGAGCTAGATCAAATGGTTCTGCTTGGGGGCTCCACCCAGCCAAACAAGCACGTCCTCCCTTATCATGAGGGATAGGCCATTAATGTTGTCTGGTCGAAGCACACACGAGAGGTTTGGTTGTCCTTATTGTAAGGAACGAACAAAAGCTTTTAGTCTTCTGAATGGACGAATGATTTTATACTTTGATTGTCACCATCAATTTTTGCCACTTAATCATCCATACTAGAGAAATAGAGATAAATTCATCAGGGGCAGAGTGGAAAAAGACGGTCCACCTCCGCGTCTATCTGGTAATCAGATGTTAGCTCAAGTTTCTTTGTTACTGGACAACACATTCGGAGGGGTTGACAAAATTAGTGGTTTTGGAGAAAGACACAATTGAGTCAAAAAAGTATATAATGGGAATTGCCTTACTGGAGCTTAAAAACTAATTCAGCATAATTTGGATGTGATGTACACTGAAAAGAATGTGTTTGAGAATATTTTTAATATATTGATGGATGTTGCATGAAATACAAAATATAACATGAATGCAAGAATGGACTTAAAATTATATTGCAAATGTCCATATTTGTCCTATTGGACGTGAACGACATGCAAGTGAAACCGAAAATCTCCTATGTTCCCAATGAGCAACAACAGAAAGATGTTTGTCAATGGATAGAAAGATCTCAAATTAGCTGATGTTTATGCATCTAATTTAGCTCAATGCATCAATGTAGATGAAAAGGTAAAATATCATGAATGAAAAGTCATGGCTGTCATGTGTTCACAAAGAGTCTGCTCCCTATTGCATTCCACGATATTTTACCAGACAAAATTTAGGGTTCGTTAATTGAGCTTAGCTTGTTCTTCAGAGATATTTGTGCTAAGGTTCAATAAGTGAAGCTTATATAATTGAGGAGATATCAACCTTTTGTTCTTTCTATTTTGAGTCCAATGTGTACACAAGGTTGAATCACCTTCTGGAGATTCATCCACAAACACCAAATATTTTTGAGGAAGAATTAGAAGATAAGCGTAACGTAGAATTTCTGAATTAGTTTAGAACTTGTTCGAATGAACATATTCAAGAAATAGACAACAAATTATTCGAAATAGCCAGTGGACCATCACGACTAGTCTTATGCTATAACAGATACTTTGTAAATGAATATAAATTTCACACAAGGGGGTACTCAACCACAAAGAAAACAATGAATGTCGGTGTTTGTGTGAAAGACCTTGAGGAAGTACTTGAGCTTCAATATTTTGGGTGCAAAAAATAGTGATATTCAAATGTTATTGGTTTGACACATCATCACGAGGGGGTCAAATTTGTCCAAAGTATAAGCTTGTTGACGTTAATTTCAAATTGAAGTTAGTGTCGAACGAGTCATTTATTTTGGCATCACAAGCACAACAAGTATATTGTACAAAATATCCAAGCAAACGAAGAGATAGATCGCAATGGTGAGCAGTCTGTAAGACTGAGGCACGATTGAGGATTGATCAAATGGTAGAGGATAATGATAATACAAGATTTGTATTAGGTGATTTTTATTAGGAGGATGATCCTCATACAGTCAAAGTTATGGATCAAACACTAGAAGATCAAAATTTAGTCATTGCACAAGGTCTGCCTGAAGAAACTGTTGATGTTGAGGAAATTTCACAGAGAATGAGAAAAATGATAATAGTTGTAAAGATTACGAGACAAGTGAAGAAGAAAATGACTCAATCAATTGATATTGATGATTCATATGTAACATTTTTCCTTTTTTTTCAATTAGTTATTTATATTATATATTGGTTGACATCACTAATAGACATTATATTTGTAGACGCCGCGAGCCACAGGCTATCATCCTAGGGCTCGTCAAGCAAGACTAGCTCCGTCGTTGTCGCCGCCCACGATGGCTGCGCACCCCACCATCACTACTGCCATCGCAGAGGCTATAGCACCACCACCACCAGCAGTAGCAGCTATAGCAGAGGCACCTTCGATGTCCGTTGCAGTGCCACCACCACCACCACTAGCCAGAGCCTCGGCCTCGGAGGCTCGAGGCTATCATCGGCCTCGTGGGCCTAATCAGGGGGCTCAAGTACCTTCATCGATTGACCAACGTCAACGAATATCGCTGCACAGTCTAAAGTAAGTACCAAGGTTTATTTATTATAATTGTTAATTAATTAATTGTTACTTATGTTGTTATACTTGAGTTGTAGAATCGAGCAGGACGATGTCGCTCACACCACCACTGCTATTATCAAGAGGTTCTTTCAGGTGCCTTGGCGTTCATGGACCCACATGCCGTAGCATTCTCGAGATTTGTTATGGTTTGAGTTTGAGGTACATTGTTTATTAATTTTTTAGTTAATTATATTAATGTTTAAAATGATTGTATTACATTAATTGTTTTCTTTTTGTAGGCTCACTATACTTGGGATCCCTCCATTTAGGTCTAGGTGGAAGATGTTTGGGAAGCTTATTGTAAGAAGCATTTCAAGGATATCCTCCATCAGGCACGACATTAGGAGGGCGAGTATAGGCGATAACAGATATATGCCTTTGGATGCGCTCAGGGGACATCGGTCGACCTAGATACCGGTCGATATATGGGATCAGCTATACGACATGTGATCGTAGGAGGGGTGGCAGGGTGCCTCCTAAATGACGCACCAGAATTGGATGACACCGATCGAGGGATCCCTCGCCCGATATATCAGTGGTTCCATCTCATTCACCAGCCACGAGCATCGGTCTTGTAGTTCAGGATAGACCTTTCTTCCTTCCAGTTGAGGTGAAATTTTTGCACCTTTGTATCCTTCTGAATTCTGTATCATTGCTAAACAAATCGCTGTTTTTCGGGGTGCTCTTATGGATTTTTGAAATATGTTTTTTCGCCCTTTTCTGTAGTGTTTTCTCTCTGCACCCCAACAGTGCCATGATGAGATCATGTCAGTGAGACCTAGAATTGAGAGGCTCTAGTTCAAAATGTTTCTAGTTGTGGGATTACCCGGTAGGGGATTAATGACTCCGATTAGACTAGTTCACTTGGTACATGCTCTATTGTAGAGAGTAGCTGATTGCACAATTACCTATGAGGCATCACTAATGTACAAGTGTAGGGTTTGACACATCTTCCATACCCTAGCCGCATTCGATATGTTGTGTAATCGAAGAATTTTATTGCACAAAATTTAATCACCAAAGGGCGTTCGATCCCTAGTGATTGAACCTCACACTATTCAGGTAGTCATGATACATTGCTAGACATCAATCTTGACTAGTGAGTTAAGGTCTTGAGATGATTATACGATCGCAATAAATGAGTTTTATAGAGGGTTTTGGAAATTCATGTAGAATGCATTCTATCAAATTAAGAACACTCGCTTGTCCACGACTCACCAATGGGTCACACACAAACAAGCTATCTTCGTAACGAGTTTTATGAGATAAATCTCGGATGTGGCTATCGATGTCTGCTAGCACGTGCATGCTACGACACGATCACTATACTTGTATATGGACAAAAGATGGGAAAGAGTTTCCCTATTGAATGAACCACAAGAACCTGAGGAAATGTCTTCGAAATCCCAATTAGTAGGAATCGGCATGTGATGCGACTCAACCAAACATGGGGTCGGTTTTTCATGAGATGGACCCGACCACAAATTATGATTAGACCCGACCTCATTTAGATGAGGTTGGTTGAGTCAAAGGAGATGAGTGTTGGCCTAAGGTTTTCTACCTTGGTCCTAATCTCGGTTTTGATGATAATAAACATGAAACTAATGTTTCATTGAGAAATATTTTCAGGTTCCATATCGATTAGCTTTTGATTTCCTCGATCAGAAATATTGAAGAAATCAAAAAATCGAAAGGACATTGATCGTCGCATTCGGGTTCGTCCACAGATCGACGTGTACACCAAAGATGTCTTGGTCGAGTCTAAAGAACACATGGAAGCCTCTCCAAGTTGACACACGTTGAAAGTCGGAAACCGAAAACGAAGCGCGCAAGAAGAAGGCTGAAAAAAATCAAGTTCAACCTAGGTTTGGTCGACCGAATGATGTTAAAAATTGGCAGTAGCCAATTCGGTCTACCGAAGATGGTTAAATTGGCAGTGGCTACTTTGGTCGACCGACCGAGGCCAAAAATGGGCAGTGCCTACTTCGGTCGACCGATCGGTCGACCGGATAACATAGTAGCTGAAACGCGACTCATTTGGTTGACCCTCCGATCGATCGAATAGAGTGGTAGAAGTGCAAAATGCTAGCGGTTGATCGATCGGTCGATCGACGATCGACTGGCAAGCGACCGAACGGCGTCCAACGGGCGAAAAAATGCCCATTGAGTCGTCGTTACGTTGAGGGGTTATAAATACCCCTCACCTAACTTCTTTAATCTTCTTCCCAGGTAATTTTTGATGCTAATAACCTTCAAAGAGTGATCTCTAGCTTCCTCCAAATCTCTCAATTGATAAAATTCTTCAAACCTAGCTCTTGATCCCTCACCTTCAAAGTGTTCTTCATCAAAGGGGTCATCAAGGGTGCTAGGCTCGAAAAGAAGAGGTGTTTACATTGTGATAAGTTCTTTTCTTCCCTTTCTTGTAATAGACTTGTTTTTAATTTGTTTTCACTTCATTGTATTTGAGTTTGAAAGAAGATCTAGTGTTAGGTCTTGTGTGTAAGTGGCTACCTTGGTGTAGAAGGTGTAAAGCCACTTGTGTAAATATAGTTTATTAGGATTAGTTGAGTTGTCCTTTAGAGTTGAGGTGGAAGACTGCTCTCGGTAAGAAGGCGGAGACTTCCGGGTGTAGAAGTGCCTTAGGTTGAGAGTGAGACTCTTCGGGTCAAAGTCCTCTGTGTAAGGGAAACAATTTATTCTAGTAAACTTAGTTTGGAAATCCTAAGCGGGGTGCTTAGGTAGTGGAGTAGGCATTGGGACCGAACCACTATAAATCTCTGTGTTAGAATTGTTATATTTGTTTATGTTTAATTGGTTTATTTTTGCTTCCGCATCTAGTCGATAAATTGTAATTTTGCCTAAATAATTTAAGAAATGATTAAAACCAGAATTAGACGAAAAGATTAGTAAACACACTATTCACCTCCCTCTAGTGTGGCCATTTCACCAACAATTGGTATCAGAGCGGGTCGTATATTGAGATCTCACCATCTCCTCTACATCATCTCTCGATCCGGAAAATGGCACTAGAGTTGGTAGCATCTTCACCTCCTAGGTTCGATGAATCGAACTTTAGTCTTTGGAAGTCTAGGATGTACACCTACATAAAGACTAGAGGTTTTGTTGTTTATAACATGTTGAAGTTTGAATACACTTATCCTAAAGTTGACATGCATGATTGGAGTGAGGTTGACAAGAAAATGTTTCAATTTAATGGAGAAGCCATGTATTGCATATTTTGTGTCATACCAAATAGCATCCTTGAAAAAGTCATGCATTGTTCTACGACTTTTGATTTATGGGCCACTTTAAATGTTTTATATGTGCCAAAATTGAAGAGATTTGGCACTTTTGATGAAGGTGGTGATGACAATGGTCACTCACCTACTACTAATCTCCGTTTTGATGCCCGTAGTGCTTCTAGTCAAAGGAGCAACTCTAAGAGTCAAAAACGAAAGATGATTTGTCGTGCTTGCAAAGAAAAGGGTCACATTAAGAAGAATTGCCCTTCATTATTGAACAAGGCAAAGAAGTGGTCAAAAGATTCTTCATCATCATCCCATTCAAATGAAGCATCCTCTTGCAATGACTATGAAGCTACTACAAAAGTTTGCCTCATGAGTACAAATGATGAGGTCTTCTAGTTCATTCAATATGCCATATGAAGAACTAGTTGAGGAATGTCAAAAAATGCATGCCTTGCTTATAAAAAGGAACAAGGAAAATAGAAATCTAAAGAAGGAAAACTCTAAGCTTAGTTCACATGTGCATGCCTTAGACGTAGAAAATGAAAAATTAAAGACTAGGCCTTTTGATTCATCCCATTATAACTTAGAACTTGAGCTTAAAGCTTTGAAACATAAAAATGATATTTTGAAAAATGAAAATAGCATGTTAAAAACTCAATTGCATGCTATTCAAAAATCTATGAATGATTTGAAAAGTGAGGTTATTCTCTTGAATAAGAAAGTAAATGAATTCAAAAATGCTTCATCTCCTAAGGACACTAGAATAAAAAATGTCTATGTAAAGAATGCCAATGTTCATCGTGATTCTTATGCTATGCATTCTACCACTATACCTCATGATCATAAGAAGAAGAATGATGTGTCTAAGAATGCTCATACTCATCATGTTTCACATGTAAGGCATTCTAATAATAAATCTCATGTCCATAGCAAAAACAAAAAGAAATTTAATGGACATTGCTTTTTTTGTGGTACATATGGCCATGCAATCTATGATTATGCATTTAAAAAGAATCCAAGTGTTGCTAGGATACTTTGGATACCTAGGCCAACTAACCCCCAAGGACCCAAAGCTATTTGGGTACCAAAGGTTTCTTGCTCTACTATAGGGGGAGCTACCACACAAGGGTGAGATGGAGTTGGTTGATTGAAGTTGCTTAAGGATTCAAAGATTATATCATTTCAAAGTTGCAACTTCAAGTTATCTTGATGCCTTAGGTAAAGTTGGCATCAAAATTATTCTGGTATCATCTTCTAACTTGCATTGTTTTACCTTAGCTGAAGACTATGACACTATGCTTAATTCTAGTTGATCTTCGTGCTCTCAATTTGTTCTACAAAATGAGTTTTGATTTTGATTTTCCGGTCCCTTCGGAGACCTATGTGGCCTATAATGGGCGTAAGCGACCTTGCGGTTCTAAATCGTAGGCTCATTGTAGCCTTTCGGTTTTCAACCAATAGGAAGGGTTGTAGATCTTATTTTTCAAAATTTCATATTTTGAGATCTCTTTGATTCATTCCGGTATCACTTTGACTTATTTGTAAATGAATTTCTACTACTTAGCAAAGTAGGTCTTTGAAAATGATACTTGATCATCATCTTTGCTATTTAGTACGATAACTTGCTAGAAGATATGGTTTGATTACTATTAATGAAGTATACTTGAAGTTATTGAAAATGGAAGGCTATTGTGAAGAAAATTGAAAAAGAAATGAAAAGTTTGGAAAAATTCTCAAGAATGAGGTATGAAATTGATTTTGCAAAAATCTTAGTATAATACTTGAATATTTATCCTTAAATGATTTCTCTATGCTCATGATTGATTATGCATGATAAATATTTGAATTTTCATGATAAAAAGAGCCAATATTCCAAGGCAGCTGAAAATTCGAGTTGATAGACTCGATTAGTTGCTTGCAATCCGATTCCACAATAAAATAATCCAAATTCCCGCCAAAAGCATAACTAGACTTGAAATAGAAACTAGAGGCTAGAATACACTCCCCTCTAGGGTTCCTCAGAATAACAGCAGCCCCACCATCATTGTTAAGATAAGAGCCATCGCAATTGAATTTAAGCCAATTAATCGGAGGGGGGGACCAATCACAAGCATAAGAGTATGTAGATATAAAGCCCTCAGGAGTGTAAGTATCTGAGTAGTGGCTTGAGAAAGCCAAAATGCGCGTCATAGCCATCCTAATGGTTGACCTATCCTCCCAATGCAAAATTGTGTTTCTAAAATACCAGATAAACCAGATAGCATTGGCAATAATAGCCTTACATTCAAGGTTTAAAGATAATCCTGAATTTAACAAAAACCAGCTACCAAAAATCCAATTTAATCTACAAATAAAATCTAAATTTAGAACTCTGCCTAAAGCAGACCAGATTTCTGAGGCAAAATCACAATTAAAAAATAAGTGTTGAACAGTTTCAGCCGAAGAGTTACAAAGAATATGAATATCATTCGGAGAAATGCCAAAAGAAAAATAACCTTGCTGATTTCAAAGGAAGCCTCTCATGAAACAATTTCCAAGTAAAAAACTTAACTTTAGGAGAATTTTTTAAATTCCAAATATAAGACCAAATAGGATTTACACCGGTTGCTGCGTTATCAGAGCATTTTAAAAACCTATATGCAGAGGAGGAGGAGGCTAATCCATTTTTATCAAGCATCCAAATAACCCTATCATCCTCGGACTATATAGGCAACCCGATGCTTGTGATTTGATCCCACAAAGATTTCCTGCATAAAGAATGACCGAGAAAAGGCGACCAACAGTAATATAACAGATGATGCACATAAGTATTATTATCCATCAAATCAATGTTAAAATAATTTGGCTTAAGAGCAAGAAGCAAACCACCAATCCAATTATCATTGAGAAAGGAAACATTGCTACCAGAACCAACAATTGATCTAAAGCCAAAATGTAATTTAGAAAAAGCATGAATAATAAGTTTCCAAGCATAATAAGCATGAATAGGTTTCCTATTGTTAAATGCATTAAGAGGAGGATACTTAACCTTAACAAGATCAACCCAGAGAGAGGAGATTCCATTAAGGTAACTATTAATTCTCTTAACCTGTAAAGAGAGGTTCTTAATCTTGAGATCCTGAATACCCAGCCCACCACAGTCTTTAGGCAAGGTAATGGTATCTTAATTTATAAGATGCATACCTTTCTTATCAGGAGAATTGATCCAAAAGAAGCTCCTAATTTTGTCTTCAATCTTACTACAAAGATCATTATTTATCCAAGTAACATATATGGTATGAACAGGGATAGAATTCAAAACAGACTTAATTAAAACCAACTTGCCAGCCTGAGACAGAAAACCAGTCTTCCAATTACTAAGTTTAGAGTCTATGTGAGCAAGCATGGGTTCATGAGTCTTAGGGGGAGGGTCTTCTAGGAGAAACCATAACCCCTAAATATTTAAAGGGAAAAGAGCCTACCCACATGCCTAAACTATTGCAAATACTATGCTTAGCAGAGGCAGATAGATGCTTAGGGAAATAGACCTCACATTTACTAAGATTGACTTTTTGACCAGTAATGTCAGGCCCCAACTCAGGGTCACGTGACCGGCCAGGGTATACGTGCCTATACCCCGCAGCCTAACCCATGCACATGCCAACTCAACAAATAATATAGAGAAAAGCAATAACAAGTTTTATTTTAATGAAAAGCGAACCAAAACAAAGTTTAATCAAGTAGCTCAAATGAAACAAAAAGTGTGGAATAACGTTTTAAGTTCAGCAGTTCAAAAGTTTAGATACAATAAAACTTGAAATAAATGACATAAATGCCCTCAGGGCTACAACTCTAAATCAAACTAATACAAGTGTATGACTACTACCAAAGAACTCGACTACAACCCTTACTAGGACTGCTATGAGATCATGCTGCTCCACTGCCCTTCAATTGCGCCAAGTGCTCCGGCCCACCTCATCGGTCAGGCTCTACAAAACAAAAATCAAACGACAACGGGTGAGTTCAAAGAACTCAGTGAGCGGTTCTACCAACCCCCACAAATAAACAGCATAAAGATAAGCAAGAATAACATCTATCTCTACAGGAGGCAAGGTCACAAAGGTGTGACTAACTAATAGGCCAATAGGCCACGCATGCCCCAAGGCATCTAACCCTCCAAAGAAGTGCATCAGGCCGAAGCCCACCATGCCCGAAGGCAATAGCACATACTAAAGAAGTGCATCGGGCTAAAGCCCACCATGCCCGAAGTCAACAACACATACTAGGGAAAGTGCATCGGGCCGAAGCCCACCATGCCCAAAGGCAACAACACAAACTAGGGAAGTGCATTGGGCCGAAGCCCACCATGCCCAAAGGCAACAGCACATACTAGGGAAGTGCATCAGGCCGAAGCCCACCATGCCCAAAGGCAACAGTACATACTTGGATAATCGGGAAAGGCCCTCCGAGCTTATCCTAGTATAAGGAACCTCGGGAGCAATCGAGAAAGGCCCTCCAAACTTGCTCCACGAGATGTGATATCACAAGAGTAATCGGGAAGGCCCTCCGAACTTGTTTTACAGGTTGGGAATTTTACGTCCAACCACCCGGGTGTAGCCCTAAATCCAGCTCCTAATTGAGCCGCTCCGCCATTGTCAAGGATATGACGCATCAAGACCTAAGTCAACATTCTCCTACGGTGTCCTAAGGGTGTCCTCATTATGAAACGTCTCAACACTCCAAACCTGACTCCTATCCCGTAGACACGTAATGTCATGAACCCGTGTGACTTTATATCATGCATATTTTATAAGTTGGTTCATAACAGATTATGCTTACCCCTAAACTAATTTTAATTAAATAATTAAAATTTAGATCATCTTCATTAGGGTTTTGTTTTAGATCTTATCATCCCCTAATTAGTCATTATCGAGATCTTAATCATACCACATGATTTCTACCCAAAAATCATAGATTTAATTCTAAAAAAGAAACTCATAATCAAGAATCTAAAAATAGGAGAATAGATCGAGATTTCATATCAAAGGAAACATGGCAAGAACGCGAAAAACAATCAAGAAACGAAACACAAATACCAAGCCATCAAGAACGGCTTCATGAATCCAATTGAAATACCGAAGAGAGAGGGTAAACCACTCACCTTAATTAGAAGAAGAACTAAGGAAGAAATCTCGGATGATGGCCCTCAAATCCGGCTTCAAAAGGCTGGCGGCTCAACCCAAGAAAAGGACCCAAGGGGCGACGGCTCACTCCAAGCCGCCGGCTTGGAGAGAGGGAGAGAGAGGAGAAGGAGAGGGGATGTGTCACGTCCCAACTCAAGGTCACGTGACCGGCCAGGGTATACGTGCCTATACCCCGAAGCCTAAACCATGCACATGTCATATCAAATAATGTAGCGGAAAGAAAATAACAAGTTTTATTTTAAAAGAAAAATGAACCAACACCAAGTTTAGTTTAGCTCATAAATAAATAAAAATGCGAAAATAAGATTAAGTTCAACAGTTCAGACAAAATAAATCCTGAAATAAATGTCATAAATGCCCTCAGGGCTACAACTCTAAATCAAATCAACAAAAGTGCATGACTACTACCAAAAAACTCGACTACGACCCTAAGTAGGACTGCTATGAGATCATGCGACTCCTCTGCCCTCCAGCGATGCCAAGTGCTCCAGCCCACCTCATCGGTCAGGTTTTGTAAAATAAAACAACGACAACGGGTGAGTTCAAAGAACTCAGCGAGCGGTTTTACCCACCCTCATGTTCTGCAGGTTGGGAATTTGACGTCCAACCACCCGGGCGTAGCCCGTAATCTGGCTTCTAATTGAGCCGGTCCGCCATACTCAAGGATTTGGCGCAACAAGACTTAGGTCAAGATTCTCCTACGGTGTCCTAGCGGTGTTCTCATCATGAAGCATCTCAACACTTCAAACCCAACCTCTATCCCTAAGACTTGTATTGTCATGAACCCGTGGGGTTTTATTTCATGCATAATTTATCAATTGGTTCATAACAGATTATGCTCACCCTCAACCCAATTTTAATTATATAATAAAAATTTAGATCATCTCAATTAGGGTTTTATTTTAGATTACTGTTCTATCCAGAACTATTGTGTATAACCCGAATCTAGTCTCCAAAGTGTGTCCTATATTTCCAAACTATGTTTTCTGGTCAAAACGATAGGTTGCACGACTATGTTTAGAGATCTAACCACATAATAATAGAGAAATCAAAAATCAGCCCAGATTCAACAAACAACATATAAATTTCAGAAAGTTAAAATTTCCATCACAGCAAGAAATAAAATCTGAATTTTACAGAATTAAATCCCTAAATTTCTAACATCACATATTCAAGTCATCATGCCAATCATGCATACAATCCCATAATTTTTACTAAATAAAAACTAGCATAAATATTGAGAATTTCTTAATCAAGAATCAATGAAGTTAATTAATCTATAGCATCTAGAACTCCAAGATGAGGTTGCATCTAAGATTCACAAGATTAAATCCAAGAAAATCACTGATCTTCAATTAACATATACCATGAAACAAGATCTAAACTCAAAATCCAAGCATGGCATAGGAAACAAGGAAAGACTCAAGATTAAAAAAAAGAAACCATCAAGATCATGAAAATCTTCAAAACGGCTTCAAGGAATCCAACGAAAAACCTGAAGAGAGAGGGTAAACCACTCACATGAAAAGGGAAAAAGGATTGGAGATGGATTTTCAATCGACGGCCTCCGATTCTGGCTCCAAACCCCCACGGCTCGACCCAAAGGAAGAAGAAGATGAGGCGGTGGCTCACTCCAAGCCGCCGGCTTGGAGAGAGGGAGAGAGAGGAAGAAGAGAGCGGCTCGACTGGCTCTTCTTGGCTTGGCTCCAAGGGACGGAAGAGAGAGGGAAGGAGAAGGAGAGGTTTTAGCGGCTCGGCTCGGCTCCAGGTGGCGGCAGCTCCAAAGGGTGAAGAGGAGAGGGTTTTATAATTCCTGCTCAACCCTAACCCTTCTAAGTTAAGCCTAACCCGCATCCACTTAAGCCAAGTCCAACCCTCTAACCCGATTAAATTAATTTAGGCATGATTAAATACACAATTAAATCATAAGCATCTAATTAAATGCACCCACATTGGCATAATTCATAATTATACAATTTTCAATATATTTTAATCACTCATAAAATTTCCTTTGGTGGATAACACAGTACCCAAATATTCATCGTCCACCCATTTAATCTTTTGTCAAATATATTCGTGAATAACTTTAAATATGATTTATTTTTATTTTTTCGGTAAACTCTTAAATCAAATATATCCTTCAACTTGTTGATTAACTGATGATATAATTTCAAATAAAAAATGGGTATATGTGAAGAATGATTAACTAATGTGAAAAATTATACTTTTGATCCCCACACTTTTCTCCAATTTTGGTTTTAGTCCCTATAGTTTCAAAATTTTGGTTTTAGTCCCCACACTTTACTTCCGTTTAGGATTTGGTCCCTAGAGTCAAATAAGGTTTAAACGGTGCTGACGTGGATAATATGTGCTGACTGGACAATCCTGGCGTGGAGCCTGCAGGGATCAACTTTATAAACTATAAGGACTAAAACCAAAATTTTATAAACTATGGGGACTAAAACTAAAATTTTATAAACTATAGGGACTAAAACCAAAATTTAATTAATTATTTTTCCTAACAAATATAAAAAATTACATGATATTTTTTAACTTATTTATAAATAACTATAATATTTAAAAATATTAAAATTGAGCAAACTTTTTACCGATTAAGGTGATTTATTTTCGATTTTATTTTGAAAAGAGCGATGACATATTTCTATATTTAGTAGGGGTGAGCATCGGTCAGGACGTCCCGATCATCCCAGTCCGGCCCGACCCAAAAAGTCGGGACAAATCCCGTCCCAGTTCAAAATTGGGACGAGACCGAGACAATACAAAAAAAATTGGGATTGTCCTGTCCCGGCCCAGTTTATAATATAAGTAATAATAAATATATAATATTATTTGTTTAGAAAAAAATATTAATTAATAAATATATTAATTGTTCGGTCCCATCCTGGTTTTGAGTCAGGACAAAAATATGCATCTCGGTTCCGGTCCCGAATACGAAGCATCTCGATTTTGTCCCGCTTCGAAAAATTTGGGACTGGACCGGGACTAGATCGGGACGTCCCGAATTTATTAATATTGATATTTTATAAAAGGGAAAATCAAAATTGGAGGAAACTGTGGGGATCCAAAGTATGATTTTTATTTAATAAAAAACCAATATTAATAAATTCGGGACGTCCCAGTCTGGTCCCGAATTTTCCAGAGCGGGACAAAATCGGGATGCTTCGTATTCGGGACTGAAACTAGGACGCATATTTGCGTCCTGACTCAAAACTGGTACGGGACCTGGACATACCAAATCCCAGCCCGTTTCGGTCCCGAATACGAAGCATCCCGATTTTGTCCCGCTCTGAAAAATTCGGGACTAGACCGGGACCGGACCAGTACGTTTCGAATTTATTAATATTAGTTTTTTATAAAATAAAAATAATATCTCCGTTAAAATAATTTAAAAAATAATATTTTATATTTAATATTACTTATGTTATAAACCAGGCCAGGACGAGACAATCCCAATTTTTTTGTATCGTCTCGGTCCCGTCCCGATTTTTAATCGAGACAGACATATTTGTCCCGGTCCAGTCCCGATTTTGAACCAGGACGGGATTTGTCCCGACTTTTTGGGTTGGGCCGGACCGGAACGGTCGGGACGTCCCGACCCGTGCTCACCCCTACTAGATATATAAACATGCCATCGCTCTTTTCAAAATAAAATCCAAAATAAATCACCTTAATCGGTAAAAAGTTTGCTCAATTTTAATATTTTTAAATATTATAGTTATTTATAAATAAATTAAAAAAATATCATGTAATTTTTTATATTTGTTAGGAAAAATAATTAATTAAAATTTGGTTTTAGTCCCTATAGTTTACAAAATTTTGGTTTTAGTCCCAATAATTTATAAAATTTTGATTTTAATCCCTATAGTTTACAAAGTTGGTCCCTGCAGGCTCCACGTCAGCATTGTCCAGTCAGCACATATTATCCACGTCAGCACCATTTAAACCTTATTTGACGGTAGTGACCAAATCCTAAACAAAAGTAAAGTGTAGGGACTAAAACCAAAATTTTAAAATTATAGGGACTAAAACTAAAATTGAAAGGAAACTGTGGGGACCAAAAGTATAATTTTCCCTAACTAATGTAGAGTTTCTCTTCATTTGAAGGCCATCTATATTGGATTCTCGATCGATGCCAAATGGTGCCTACTATCTGGACTTTGGGCGTATGCGCTATTTTCATCATATAAGGGTGTGTATGATTAGTTTAGTTATAGTAGATGTGGAGTACAAAGAAATTACCAATATATTAATAAAGTTAAACATTCATATTAATCTAGTTAAATTGCTATGATGGGTCAGGTGGCAGGTGGTGACTGGGCGATACAAACTGTTAAGAAAAAAAGAGTTCTTTGTGAAAATTGGAGAAACCAAAATGAACAGGATAATGAAGAGATAGTAGATGAGCTCTACTCTCTCAATAACAGGCGCGAAGAGGAATTGAGAAATTTTATTCATTCAAAAAACTAGTACAAAATTCAAACAAAGTTTAGACTTTATACAGCGAGCGTTAGCGAGTTTCGGTAAACACATGCGAAGCCCATTAATGCATTACCAAGCGGGCGTTAATGCGTTACCAATTATATGAGTTATTAAACTACAAGTCTACTTTGGTAATTACAACTTCATCTTCAACCTTTCTCGCGCGCGCCCCTTCTCTGGTTCACTTCAATCGCTGTGAACTCACTGTGTTTTCAGTCCCATTGCTTCCAATACTCCCCCTGCAAGTTGGGAGTGAGTAAGGGTTACTCATTCCCAACTTGCACAGATTGTCATTATGTTGCTGAGGACTCAATGGCTTTGTTAAAATATCTACAAGCTGGCATTTACCAGGAATGTACATGGGTTCCACTGTTCCTTGTAGATACTTCTCTCTCACGAAGTAACAATCAATTTCCAAGTATTTAGTCCTCTCATGGAACACTGGATTGGCCGTAATGTGCATTGCACTTTGGTTGTCGCAGTAGATTGGTATAGGTAGTTTTATTTCAATTCCCAGTTCTTTTAGTAACCTGATAACCCATATAATTTCGGCAGTGATGCTTGACATTGCCCTGAGCTCACTTTCTGCACTAGAACGGCTCACAGTAGCCTGTTTCTTGCACTTCAAGGTTATCAAAGAGTTACTTAATTTGACTAGGTATCCAGTCACTGATCTCCTTGTGTCTGTGCATCCACCCCAGTCTGCGTCACTATATGCAGTGATGGTGTTGTTCATTTCTGCTGAATAGAATAGTCGAAGGCCTAGTGTTCCTTTCAAGTACCTTAAGACCTTCAATGCTGCCCTATAATGAGATTTCTTAGGTGCATTTGTGAACTGGCTTAGGTGGTTGACAGTGAACATTATATCTGGTCTTGTCATAGTAATATAAAGGAGTTTCCCTACTAGTCTCTTGTATGCTTCTACATCATTGAACAAGTCATCAGCATCTTCAATCTTTTGTACACTCTTCGCATTATTCCATAGGAGTAATGGATGGTTTGCAATCCTCTAATTGCATTTCCTTCAGCATATCTATGATGTATTTTCTCTAGCTCAAGTGTATTCCATTTCCAGTTCTCTGGATTTCTAAACCAAGGAAGTACATCAGCTTGCCAAGGTCCCTGACCTTGAACTCCTAGTTTAGTTTCCTTTTCATTTCATCAATTTCTTCATGGTTGTTCCCAATCATTATAATGTCATCTACATATACTGTGATGACTGAGATTTTACCATTTTCCTTCTTCACAAACAGGCATGAATCTGACACACACTGTTTGTATCCCTGCTTCAATATACTAGTGGATAGTTTGGAGTACCATTGCCTCCCTGCCTGTTTAAGTCCATACAATGACTTCAACAATTTACACACTCTGGTATCACTAGGTTTCCCATAGCCTGGTGGTCTTGACATGTACACTTCTTCATCAAGTTCCCCATGTAGGTAGGCATTGCTCACATCCAATTGGTGTAGAGGCCACTTTCTTGTGGTTGCTATTGCTATTAGTGTCCTAACTATTGCCATTTTGGACATTGATGCATATGTTTCATGGTATTCAATGCCCTCCTTTTGTGTGAAGCCCTTTGCAACCAACCTAGCTTTGTATTTGTCCACCTTTCCATTAGGTCCAAACTTGGTTTTAAACACCCACTTGCAGCCAATTAGGGACTTCCCTGGGGGTAACTCTACTAGTTCCCAAGTGTTATTGGATTCAAGTGCATCCAGTTCAATTTACATTGATTTTATCCACTCTGGTTTCTTACAAGCAGTAGCATAGGAATTTGGCTCTTGTGTGTGTTAATGGTATTCAAAAAGTTTCTTTGTTCAGTTGAAATGTTTTGTAGGTTTAGGAAGTTCACCAATGGATAAGGGCTAGTTTTAATGTCATTGCCTTTAATTGATTTGAGTAGGGAAGTAGATGATAAAGGACTGCAGTGATAATCTTTGAGCTTTGCAGGTCTTTTGGTTAACCTATTGCTTCTTCTAATGAATGGTTCAATGGGTTGAATTTGTGTATCAATGTATTCTAAAGGTTGATGTTCAGGCTCACTCAAGTCTTCATTGCAGGGTTCATCAATAACCACCTCAAGTACTGGGTCATGTATTGACTCTTGTCTATCAGTAGATGATTGCACTAGAGTATTAGTATGCTAACTTGAACTAAGGGTGTCTGATGAGGGTGTGTTTTCAGGCATGTTTTGGATTGTATGGTCCACAGGGAAGATAGTTTTGGGTTGTTCATGTTCCTTGTTATCAAATGGAAAAATGTTTTCTAGGAAGCTAACATCTCTTGATACAATGATAGTTTGAGTTTTAAGATTGAATATCTTATAGCCCTTTTGACCATATGGATATCCTATAAACACCCCTTCATCAACCCTAGGGTCTAGTTTATCCCTTCCCCTTTTAAGAGTGCTTGTGTAACACATGCAACCGAATACCCTAAGGTGATTTATTTCAGGTTCCTTTTGGTAGAGAAGATTGTAGGGACTTGGTTGCCTAACATAGGACTTGGTAACCTATTAATGAGATATGTGGCTGTCAATAGGCAATCTCCCCAAAAATTTTGTGGTAATTTAGATTGAAATTTAAGACTCCTAGTGACCTTGAAGTAAATGCCTATGTTTCCTCTCCACAATGACATTTTGTTGAGGTGTCTCAACACATGAGCTTTGGTGTATGATGCCTTGTTTGGAGAGGAACTCATTTATGGTTGAATTGAAGAATTCACTACCATTATCACTTTGAATGATTTTAATGGTCTTTGAAAACTGAGTTTGTACTAGTTTGATGAACTCTATGAGTATGTTTGGTACTTGGGATTTGAAGGTGAATAGGTAAGTCCAAACACTTCTAGTGCAATCATCAACTAAAGTGAGAAAATACTTATGCCCATTTTAAGTTGGTACATCGTATGGACCCCAAACATCACAATGAACTAAATCAAATGGAAATTCTAATTTATCCATGCTTGGATAAATGGAGTTCTACACTGTTTAGCAAGTGGACAAATGTTACAAACAAACTCAAGAACACTATGTAATTCAGGTATTCTACTGCTAAGAAGTTTCATTCTTGAAATGGACATATGGCCTAATCTAACATGCCACAAGGAATGATTATTGAATGAAGCTGAAAGAAGAACTTTAGATTGGCTTCTCGGATTGCCTGCTAGCTTGTAAGCTCCTTCAATCACATACAGTCCATTTATTTCTCTACCTATCCCCAAAACTCTCCTCGTTACAAGGTCCTGGATAACAAAGTTGTGTGGGTTAAATTCAATTGAACAGTTCATTTCTTTAGTGAGCTTGCTTATTGATATGAGGTTAAAGTGGAAAGAAGGAACAACAAGCACACTGTTTAATTGCAAATGTTTATTGATGTAGGCTGTTCCAGAATGGCTGACAGGTATAGTGTCCCCATTGGGTAAGGATATCTTATCATGTGACTTGGGTTTGCTAGAGTTGTCAAGCAAGGTTTTGTCATTGGTTACATGATCTGTTGCTCCGCTATCTAGAATCCAAAAGTTAGATAAATTCAATGCATTTAAACTAGGAATTATACCTATCTGCCATATTAACAATGTGGGAACTGGATTGTTTCTGCCCCATCAGACTCATCATAGTCTCAAGCAACGTGTTGTACTGCTCCTCAGATATCCCTTTGTGCTTGTTATTTACTTCTTCATTCATTGATTTAGCAATGTTACTTTCACAGCCATCTTCTGTGTTTGTTGTCAGTACATGATTGACTTGCCTGTTATTGTTTTCTCCATACTTTTGTTTGCCCTTATAAAACTTGTGGCCAGGTGGGTAACCAACAAGTTTGTAGCAGTTTTCTTTCGAATGCCCTGGTCTTTGGCAGAAGTCACAAAAGAGTTTATTGTTTGGTCCCAGGGATTTGTATTTATTTCCCTTGTAACCATTCCTTGTCGAATTTTGATACACAACATTCAATGCTACACTCTCTATTGAACTGCTGGATTTTGTTCCAGATTGTCTTTGCAACTCCTCTTGTTCAAGCATGGCATATGTTTGATTGATGTCCAGAAGAGGTTTCATGATTAGGATTTGGCCTTTGATTCCCATGTAGACTTCATTAAGCCCCATTAGGAATTGTCTCAGTCTCCTACTCCTGTTGCCATCTCTTCCAAACTCACATTTGCAAACACTTGTGCCAACTGTTAATGCATCCATTTCATCCCATAATGACTTCAGTTTGGTATAATATGCTGAAATGCTTAAATTTTCTTGCCTGCTTACATAGATTTGCATCTCGAGATCAAATATTCTAGGTTCATTACCTCTGCCAAATCTATCCTCAAGATCTCTCCACATGTCTGAAGCTGTTTCTGCAAAGATTATGCTGGAGCATAGATTTGGCGATATGGATTGCAAAATCCATGATTGTACCAAGTCATTGCATCGTTTCCACTGTCTATATCTGGATGTTAGCTCGTCAGGTGGAGCTAGGGTTCCATTGATAAACCCAATCTTATTTTTGGCCGATAATGAAATCATCATTGATTTCTTCCATGTCAGGTAGTTTTCTTGGCCAATCAATTGAACGAATACAAGGTTCATACATGGATTATCACTTCCAGAAAGAGTGTATGGATCGTCTTCTACCTCTGGATCTCCTGCTACCGATCCACTCTCAGCTCGATAATGTGATTCTCCGGCGGCGGATCTACTGTTGCAGCCGATCTGCGATTCCTCGCCATGATGTTGGTCGAAGCTTCTGAGTCTTGAGATGATTGATGATCGGTGACAATGAGAGATCAACTCTGAGATGATCCACTCTGATACCATGAAGAGATCGTAGATGAGCTCTACTCTCTCAAGAACAGGCGTGAAGAGGAATTGGGAAATTTTATTCATTCAAAAAACTAGAACAGAATTCAAACGGAGTTTAGACTTTATACAGCGGGCATTAGCGGGTTTCCGTAAACACATACGAAGCCCGTTAATGTGTTACCAATTAACTTTCCAGTAAAAGAGTAAAGACAAAAGAAACCCTATACATGATATATGAGTTATTAAACTACAAGTCTACTTTGGTAATTACAACTTCATCCTCAACCTTTGTCGTGCGCGCACCTTCTCTGGTTCACTTCAATCGCTGTGAACTCACTGTGTTTTTAGTCCCATTGCTTCCAATAGATAACAAAGCAAAATTAGAGAAAGATATACGAGGATGGCTACACCTCATGTAATGCGGTTTGGGGATGAAAATGTGTGGTTCCTATGGAAGAAAAAAGAGGTATTGCTTTTATTAATTGTTAGAATATTTTTCTATTATTAAAGAATTTTTTTTTAATATTTTTTTAGGCTACGGTCAATTGCGATTTTTGATTTAAACGGGTTAATCTTATGATCCTATTTAAGATGCATATAAACTCATTTAATTTGATCTATGTGGCTTGAGCTCGAAATACTTAATCTTGATTGGTGTGATTAGTCAAGTGTAGACTCGATTAATGAAGCCCGTGATGAAGATGGCTCTTTTGATTGATTATTTATTGAGGCTAAGTCCCCTCTACACACATAACATGATACAGGATGAGAAATCCTAGCTCATAGTTGATTTCCCCATCAAAGCAGAGCCTTTTGAGAAGGTGTTATAGAGGAAGATCTAGTTTTTCCTGGACATCTAGAATATTATGTCTACGTCAAGTAAGATCTACCCTTTACCTATTTATTTTGGGTGTTCTTAAATTCATGTAATCCCGTGGCATTAATTTTTCTTACAATTGGTATCAGAGCCTCGCGTTCCTACGTAAATTTAAGAATCCAATATGTCTTGCACGACTGAGTGCATGGTGAGCATGAAACAATATGCTCAGGGAGATAAACATGGAATTGAGACAGACATGCTCACCAAGGCACAACAATAAATTTGAGAAAAATAGGAAGGATACTCTCGGCAAGTTGCAACAAAAATTTTAAATTGGAGTTTTGATAGAAACAAAAACGCCGATCGAAACATATAGGTTGATGACCTGCATCACACATACCAAAATAAGAAAAATATTTTTGAAGGCAATAGGTATATTTCTGATCAAAACTGTAAGCAGATGTGCATGATCCCAGAATGCATAGTATCCAATCCAAAAAAAATATATACATGACGTATAACAATAAAATTGAGATGGCGCTGCATTTGCATCGCTCTTGTCAAGGAAAAAGGCTTGTGGACCCAAGCGCCTCTAGCACGGCGAGCACTGCTCGCCTCGCTGCTCTTAGAGTAGTGTACACCACACTGCTCATCGAGAAAAAGAAGCAACAAGCGAGACATATGCGTACAACAAATAAAACTAGCGCACGAGAAATTAGACAAAACAACACCGTGTATATAAAAAAGCTGCATATATATTTTTCTGATCAAAACATCATGCATATTTTCGAGAATAGCCTGTATTTTTTTCGATAGTGCGCTTACGGAAAATAAAAACAACAAGTAATCACATAGTGAAAAAAGATAATACAACATATCTGGAAAAAAAAATTATATTCAGATCTCAAACAAATTTTACTTTTATTGCACAATTCAGAAAAATTATGATTGTATAACATCAAGAAAATTTGGATTCTTAATTCATTTAATTTGGCTCTGATACCAATTGTAAGAAAAATTAATGCCACATGATTACATGAATTTAAGAACACCAAAATAAATAGAGAAATAAGGGATGATCTTACTTGATATAGACATAATTACAACGGAAGCAATTTTTTGGGTCTCTAGGAAAAGCTAGATCTTCCTCTATAACACCTTCTCAAAAGACTCTACAACACCTTTTTTTGTGGGCTACAGTCAATTTTGGTTTTTGATTTATACGGGTTAATCTTATGATCCTATTTCAGATGCATATAAGCTCATTTAATTTGATCCACGTGACTTGGGCTCAAAACACTTAATCTTGATTGGTGTAATTAGTCAAGTGTAGGCCCGATTAATGAAGCCCACGATGGAGAGGGTTCATTTGATTGATTATATATTGAGGCTAGTGTTGGCCTAAGGTTTTCAACCTTGGTCTTAATCTCGATTTTGATGATAACAAATATGAAACTAATATTCTCATGGAAAAATATTTTCAGGTTCCAAGTTGGTTGACACACGACGTCCGCGATCGAAAATATTAAAAAATCGGTGAATTGGAAGGACATTGGTCAACGCGCTCGAAATCTTCGAGAAGAATAGAGTTTAGGTTTAGGGTGTCTATCATGATTGTATTAATCCTTATAATGATGCAAATATCCCTAGGACATGAACCTAATCTATTATCAAGAGTACACAAGTCATAAGCAACATTCCTGATGGGATGTTGTAACATTTCCGAAATATCTCGGATGGAATGTTGTAGCATTCCGAAACATCCCGGAATAGCCCGGAACATCCCGGATGGACATTTCGGAATAGCCCGAAATAGCCCAGAAAGTACCAGTACTTTCTAGGTCAAATTGTCCAGAATTCCCAAAATGCCCCCAACGACTCTATTTTGAATTTCTACCCATTGAGCTTGTTGGAAACTAAGCTCCTAGCCTTTGGATCTCTATATAATTAAGACCTCAAACTTACCTTCCAAAGCATCCAACACTCATTGAGACATATTTTGATCATCATTGAGCTTGATTGAGCCATCCTTTGTGTAAACCCTAGCTTGGAGACAAAAACCCTTGATCTTGCCTTCAACCTTCAATTGTTTCATCATCAAGGCATCAAGAGGAGCGAAGACTTCTGAAAGAAATAGTGCCATTGAGCCAATCACATGTTGATGTGTAGGAAACTATTTTTGGTTAATGATGAGAAAGAAACATGTTGAAAGAAATATGCTCCATCTATATTTCGTATATATTAGATTGTGATGAACCCCTTGAACCCGAGCAATTGATTCTAAGGTCATGATGAGATCATGACAGTGAGACTTAGGAATCCAAATGCACCTGTTCTAAATGTTCCCAAACGTAGGATCATCAATTAGGGGATTGGTGATTCCGGATAAACTGATGCACTTGGTACATGCCTTATACAATAAGGGCTAGTTGATCTCACAGTTACCTATGAGCCATCATTTAATGTACAAGTGCAGGTGCTCATAATTAGGGAATGAGTTCACTGAACGGACCTACACGAAGAACACATAATGGAATCCTTACATGAGTGTCAATAGGATGTTCCTCGGGTGACAGTAGGTGCAAGCAGTTCTTGGATCTAAGGTTGTCATGGTTACCTTGTGAGTGTCGACCCATTGCTTTGGACTTATCCTTACGTGGCCTTTCAGTGTCATGTGTCGGATAACTCTAGGGCATGGGAAAGCACCCATGGAGATATGTGAGCAACCAATATGGACTCTATTACTCCTAGTAATAGGAGATAATGTCATATGTGTCCCTATAAGTGTCGACTCAAGAATCTCTGGCCAGAGTAGATATGAATGTCGGAAAAAGGTTTTCTGACATGTCATCATTGAGACGATGACTTGGCAGGCAGAATACATATGAATTGGTATTGGGCTTTGATACATCTTCTATACCCTAGCCGTATCCGAGACATTGTAACTAAGAGACTTAGTTGTACGATAACTAATTATCAAAGGGCGTTCGATCCCTATAGATTGAACCTCACACTATCCAAACAGTCATGACACATTGCTAGATATCAATATTGACTTGTGAGTAGAGTCTCTCATGACCACACTGAAGGGGTTTAGTGGTGGCTCGTAAGATTCGAATAGAAGTCATTCTATTGTCTTCGACTCTCCGTTATGCACAAGTCATTACTGGCTTAGTGTGGGGCCCAATGGGTCAGACACAACAGGATAACCTCGTAACGGACCTTACGAGATAAAGTCTGAATGCGGCCCTATTTGTCTACTAGCATGGACATGCTGCAACTCGATCACGGATCTCATTTACGGACATGATAGGAAAGTTGTTTCCTATAGGAACGAATGCATGAGGAAGGAGTTCCTCGGTAATCGTAATTTGTAGAGTTTTCCTAAAATTGTAGGGATTGGCACATGATAATATTTCATGTAGTTGATTAAATTTAATTATGAATTAAATATTTAATTAACTACTTGACTGGGAATATATTTAATTATGAATTAAATATAATTTGATTTTGAATCAAATATACAAGGTGGAAAAATTAGTTTTCATCCATGAGCTTAACCGATTAATTGGGAATTAATTTATTTGGATAAATCCTAATTAATAAGAATTTGATTTATGGAACCCGGTTTTTGGTGGAAGAACCACTACGAGTTTGGTTGTTTGCTGCCATTTTGTTGCGAGGTGCCTGGTGTGGACAATCATTGGAGGATGTGCGTGTGTGCATCTTGATACAGGAATAGGAGTACCCTATCCAACCACGGTATAAGGTATACCTTCACGTTTTGGAATTTTTATTTCACATTTACGAACCGTTCGCTCCCTAAACGTCATGCTGCCCGGTTTTGGTTTTCGGGGGTTTTTGAATCATTTTCTTGGCTCCACCATTCATATGATGAATCGAGGTGGAAGCCTACTATCCATATTGACTTTGGACAGAATTTAAGCTCAAAAATCCCGTGGGTTCATGGTTGAACAGCCTCGAGAACCAAAAAATTCAGCATGTGTTGTTCGGACCATTTTGGGTGGAAACGTGATCGAATTTGCGTGATTTCAGATTCTATTTTTTCCTTTATTTTTCATATATGATGTGATGCATGAAAGGATGATTATGGATAAGCTCTATGTGTATGTGACTGTGTAAAACATGGTTGTGATGATTGCTTGTAAAATTATGAAATTTCAACATTGTAATTTTTAAATAGGGCCTGCGTACCCCTTCCTTCCTCTTGAGAATTTTGATTGTAATTCACTTCTCGCTCTCCTTAAACCTTTCCCCAAGGGTTGTTTGAGGTCTTCTACTTTCAGTTTTGGAAAATTAGAAGTTTAGGGGCAGCTTCGTGGCAAGCACGCTTGTTGCTCCGTTTTGGTGTGCGCACGGAGAGGAGGTGTTCGGTGCCATGTTGATGATGACTAGAACCCCGGGAAGGTACTTATGGAACCGACAACCTACAAGATAGTTTTGGGCAGCCCCTTGGCAAGACGGAGATAGCCTTGGTTCGCCCAGTGGCTCGGGTGGAACCCTTAGAACATCCATAATCATCCTTATTTACTTTATGCTTTTATTTATTGCTTTTGCTTAAATTGTTGATAGCTTAGATAATTGCATGAAGAAACCCTCCAATAATATTGAGTCCGAATGGCTAAGATATTAAGAATATCGGTCGCGCCTTCCATCGTTATGAGGGACAAGTGTGTCTATTGTCACAATGGGTTTGTTGTGCACACACAAGGCCCTTTTGTGCTAATAGACACGTTGCACCTCATATGACACATATCTCTTTTGTGTCTATGCTACCGGCGTGAACATGACTTACCTAGCTTGTTGAGCTACACACAAGGGTGGTTGTTTTCTCGTTAGGGCATACGAACGATGGGTCCGACTCAACTAAGTCTCCTTGGTTTGTTGTGCACACACAAGGTCTTGGTTGTCCTAGAGGCAAAAATATATGAAAGTCACATAGTGATGTGTGTTGGCTTAAGAGTCTCTCTTAAGCCTCGATCTTTATTTTGATGATAACAAAATGTATTTAATCCAAAGTGTGAAGTTTTGAGTTCAGGGTTGAGGTTACGATATGCATGCCTAATCCGTTCAAACGGGACGGCGGAAAAGATCGTCAAAGAAATGGAAGAAGAAATCGCTGAAGAAAGCTCGGGATTAAGTCAAGTAGAGTTAATGTAATATGTCCCTAGGATAGTTTATCCCAAGCCAAAATTGTAAGATTATCCAAGTTGAAACTTGGTAACCAAACCCATAGAAAAGGCATGTAAAAAGACATGGAAGAAATCATCCTCAGCCTAGGTTCAGTCGACCGGTCGGTCGACCGAACAAGGCAATAGTATAGCAGTGCAGCCCATTCGATCGACCGACTGGTCGACCGGAGATCGCAAAAAATTGGCAGAAGCCATTCGGTCGACCAATCGGTCAACTGAATGTAGCGAAGGCCGAACAAGCTGGGCTGCATCGGTCGACCGGTTAGTCGACTGACAGAGGCAAAAAATTGGCAGAAAGGTAGCGGTCGACCAATCAGTCGACCGACCTAAAGAAACCCTCAATCGCGTGACTCGCTACAGCCATTCGGTCAACCGACGGGTCGACCGAATGTTGAAAGAATTGTGGGTGGTCGACCCGTCAGTCGACCGACCTCTCACAGCTGCCAGCGATTGCACTAGAGGTCAATCCGTCAGTCGACCGACCGATCTATCAGCCCTGCGACCGAACGGCTTCAACGATCGATTTTTCACCCGTTGAACGGGCCGTTAGAGTGATGGGTTATAAATAGACCTCACCTAACTTCTTTAATCCTTCTTGCAAACATTATTGAGCATTAAAAAGAGTTCTTTAAAGCCTTCAAAGATCTACACCTCCGAGCTCTCTCTGCTCCCAGTCTCGACATTAATACCAGGCGTTGTTGTGCTTCAACTGTGCTGCACTTTATGAGTCATCATCCAGTTGCAAGTTGAAGACAAGAAGGCGGTGGAAAGAAGCTTGGTTCAATCTTTCATTCTTTAGCTCTTTCCTTGTATTCGATCTTCATTGTATCTTGCTTTCAAGTTTGAGATAACTTGCTAGGTGTGCTAGGAAACACTTAGGGTCCAACTTTGTAGAATTGTGTTTTGCCTAGGTGAATAGGATTGAGGTGTTCTCCAAGTGAGGGAGAAGGGTGTCCTCAAGTGTATTCAAAGGGAAACATAAATTCTATAAAGTAGGGTTTAGAAATCCTTGGTAAGGAGCGAAGGTAGTGGAGTAGGCGGTTGGCCGAACCACTATAAAATACTTTTGTTTGCATTGCTCTTTACTTGCTTTTATCGTTGCCATTTAATTGTGATCATATCAATCATCAAAGAACAATTGCATTACTTAAAGATTAAATTAAGTAAAAGAAAAAGTGTAAAAGGGGATTGACACTATTCAACCCCCCCTTCTAGTGTCAAGGTCCAACCAACAATTGGTATCAGAACTAGGTCGTAGGCTAAGATTTAACCATCTTCCCTATAAATCAAAATATCTAGTGAAATCCAATTAGCTCAAGGGTCCTCTACTAATACTCCACCACTATTCGATGGGAACAAATATGCCTATTGGAAGATCTGCTTGAATGACTTCCTTCAATCCTTAGTCATCGATGTATGGAGGATGATCTTAGTAGAGTATAAACAACCCGATAAGGACATGGATAAATAGGACCAAGAGGAAGTTAGGCTCTTTAATGCAAATACCAAGGCCGTCAATGCTCTATATTGTGGCCTATCAATTAATGAATTTAATAGGATCTCTACATGCAAGTCCACATATGAAGTATGGAAGGTCCTAGAGACCACCCATAAAGGGACTTCGCAAGTAAAGGAATCCAAAATCAATTTACTCATGCATGACTATGAAATGTTTAAAATGCTTTCACATGAGTCTATTGATGCCATGCATGCTAGGTTACAAAATATTACGAACGGCTTAGCTAACCTTGGCAGGGAAATAAGGGAAGAGGAGAAGGTAAGGAAGCTCCTCCGCTCCCTTCCAAAATCTTGGGAGCCCAAAGTGAGGGCCATCATGGAAGCCAAGGACTTGAGCACATTGAAGATCACCGAGCTTATTGGGTCTCTCATGACACATGAGACCCACATGAAGCAATATCAAGAAGAAGATGCTTCAAAAGGCAAGACCATTGCCTTAAAAGCATCACATCGAGTCGAAGAGTCATCGTCATCCGAAGAAGAGACGGATGATCTTGAAGAAATGGCAATGCTTGCTAGAAGGTTCAGGAGCTTCATGAGGGGAGGCATGAGGAAAGGAAGAAGTGGCTACACTTGCTACAATTGCAACAAGACGGGGCACCTAAGGAAGGATTGCCCGCTTCTAAAGATGGCCACTACCTCCAACCCTCACAAGAAAGAAAAGTACAAGAAGAAGAAGAAGAAGGCAATGATGGCTACATGGGACGAAAGTGAGGCATCATCAAGTGAAGAAGAGGCAAGGAGTGAAAAAGAAAACCTTTGCTTGATGGCAAAGGATGATGAGGTAAAATTTAATTTAGGTGAAAATTCATTTACTCAAGAAGAATTACAAATTGAATTTGAGGTAATGCATGATGAGTTCATTACAATTAGGAGAAAATTTAGAGATCTCAAAAAGGACAATAGATCCTTAGCAATTGAAAATGATAGCTTATTACTTTCATGTAAAGACCTTATGAAAGAAATAGACAATCTTAAGGAAGAAAATTGCACCCTAGAAAAGGCTAAGAAAGACCTAGAGATTGACAATGAAAAACTAGAAAAAGAAAATAAGTATTTATGTGATACAATAGAGCATTTAAATGATAGCATGCTTACATTAAAAAAGGAACTTTGCATGCTCAATGGAAACATGACAACTATTCAAAATGTCATGCCAAAAGTTGTCAATAAAAAGAAATCATCACACTCCCATGCTCACACACACACACAAAGAAAATTTTATGTAAATTGTTTTTCTTGTGGCATTTTTTGCCACATGGCCAAAGATTGTGCATTAAGGAGGAACCCACATGCAAGATTCACATGGGTTCCAAAATTGACTAACACCCAAGGACCCAATAAAATTTGGGTACCTAAGGAAGTTTCTTCTCCTTTTGTAGATGGAGAAGCATCCTCAACCAAGTAGGAGCACTTGAATATTGGATAGCGGTTGCTCCAAGCACATGATGGGAGACATCAATTTGTTTGCAACCCTATCAAGTAAAGATGGTGGACATGTCACATTTGGAGACAATGCCAAAGGTAAGATTGTTGGCATTGGTGACATAGGTATACTCCCTTACCCATGTATCAAAAATGTTTTGTTAGTTGATGGTTTAAAGCATAATTTGATTAGCATATCCCAATTATGTGATAATGGGTACATAATTATCTTTGAAGCATCTAAATGAATTATTAGAAGTACACCTTCAAATGACATCATGTTCATAGGAAATAGGCAAGAAAATGTATACACCCTAGAATTAAATGTCTTGCCCAATCCTCATGTTAGATTCTTAGTTGCCATGGAAAATGACTCTTGGTTGTGGCATAGAAGGCTAGGACATGCTAGCATGAGCCTCATCCAAGAGATATCTAGGAAAGACTTAGTAAAAGGATTACCTAAGATAAAGTTTGAAAAAGATAAACTTTGTGATGCATGTCAACTAAGTAAGCAAGTAAAATCATCATTCCATAGTATTAATCAAGTTAGTACATCTAGAATTCTTGAGCTTGTGCACATGGATCTCTTTGGTCCATCTGACGTAGCTAGTCTAGGTGGAAAGCTTTATTGCTATGTATTGGTTGATGATTTTTCTAGATTTACTTGGGTTTTCTTTTTGGCTAAGAAAAATAAAACTTTTGAGTTTTTCAAAAAATTTGCAAAGAAAGTTTCAAATGAAAAAGGAGTTTCTATTTTGAAAATTAGGAATGACAATGGAGGGGAGTTTAAAAATGAAAAAATTTTCGAGTTTTGTGATGATTTAGGTATTCAACATACCTTTTCTTCCCCTACGACCCCTCAACAAAACGGGATGGTTGAGAGGAAGAATAGAACTTTACAAGAAATGGCTAGGACCATGTTATGCGAAAATAATTTGCCTAAATATTTTTGGGCCGAAGCCATAAATACTTCGTGTTATGTTCTTAATCGAGTTTTATTAAGACCAAAAAAAAAGAAAACACCTTTTGAGCTTTGGAATGGTAAAATCCCATATGTGGGATATTTTCATGTTTTTGGATGTAAATGTTTCATTTTAAATACTAAAGATAATTTAGAAAAATTTGATTCTAAATCCGATGAAGGAATTTTCCTAGGTTACTCTACTAACTCTAAGGCTTATAGAGTTTATAACCGTAGGACAATGATTGTTGAAGAATCCATGCATATTACTTTCAATGAAACTAATGATTCTTCAAGAAATGTCAAGATTGTGAATGTAGGTGAGGAGCTTGAGGATCTCACACTTCATGATAAGGAAGTGGAGGATGAAGATAATGAGAAGACGCAACATGAAGAACCTCCATCGTCAAGTCAACCTCAAGTTGAAGATGAAGAAGAAGAAGAAGCTCTACCACCTCTCCCTAAGCGATACCGATTGGTAAGAGATCATCCAATGGACCAAGTCATTGGAGAGCCTTCAACGGGAGTGGTAACACGTTCTAAACTTAAAAATTTATGCCAATATGTAGCTTTTGTTTCTCAAATAGAGCCTAAGAATGTTAAGGAAGCTATAGAAGATGAGTTTTGGGTATTAGCTATGCAAGAAGAACTCAACCAATTTGATAGAAATGATGTATGGGACTTAGTGCCTAGACCTAGTGATCAAACTATAATTGGAACCAAGTGGGTATTTAGGAATAAACTAGATGAAGAAGGACTAGTTATTAGAAACAAAGCTAGGCTAGTGGCACAAGAGTACAACCAACAAGAAGGAATAGACTATAATGAAACATATGCTCTCATAGCTAGATTAGAAGCAATTAGGATGATTTTAGCATATGCTAGCTTTAAGGGTTTTAAACTCTTTCAAATGGGTGTAAAAAATGCTTTTTAAAATGGTTTTATAAATGAAGAAGTTTATGTTGAACAACCCCCCGGTTTTGAAAATTTTGAGTTTCCAAATCATGTTTTCAAACTTAAAAAGGCTTTATATGGTTTAAAACAATCTCCTAGGGCTTGGTATGAAAGACTTTCTATTTTCTTAATTGAACAAGGTTTTGATATAGGAAAAGCGGATGTTTCACTTTTCATCAAGCACCATGAAAATGATATATATGCTACTAGTTCAAATCTATGTTGATTATATAATTTTTGGTGCCACTAATGAAATGCTTTGTGAGTGGTTTGCTAAGTGTATGCAGGATGAATTTGAGATGAGCATGATGGGAGTGCTCTCCTTCATGCTTGGTCTACAAATCAAGCTAACCAACAAAGGGATCTTCATCAATCAAGCTAAGTACACAAAGGAGCTCATCAAAAGGTTTGGGATGAATGAAGCCAAGATAGCTTCTACACCTATGAGCGTATCCATCAAGCTTGACAAAGATGAAGAGGGCACTAAAGTGGACGAAAAATAATATCGAGATATGATCGGTAGTCTCCTTTATTTAATCGCAAGTAGATCCGATATCATGTTTAGCGTATGTGTATGTGCTAGGTTTCAATCTTGCCACAAGATGTCTCATTTAAGTGCGGTAAAACATATATTGAGATATCTAAAGGGCACAGTTGACTTAGGATTATGGTATCCATGTCATGCATCATTTGATTTAATCGGTTTTTCAGACGCTGATTTTGCCGGATGTAAGGTAGAAAGGAAAAGCACTAGTGGGTGTTGTCAATTCTTAGGAGCGAGTCTTGTTTCTTGGCTCTCAAAGAAACAAAACTCGGTTGCGCTTTCAACTACCGAAGCGGAATACATCGCCATGGCTAGTTGTTGTGCGCAAGTCCTTTGGATGAAACAAACCCTTTTAGACTATGGACTTAGGTATTCTTGTATACCTATACATTGTGATAATACTAGTGCAATTAATTTAACCAAAAATCTCATTCTATATTCTAGAACTAAGCATATTGATTTGAGACATCATTTTCTTAGGGATAATGTAGCTAGGGGAAATATATCGGTAGAATTTGTATCCACCGATAAACAACTTGCCGATATATTTACAAAACCCTTAGTTGAAGAAAGTTTCACAACTTTAAGGAAACAACTAGGAATTTGTGCTTTACCTTGTGATTAAAGAGTATTTTCCTCAAAATTTACATGTTTTCAAAACTTGCATTCTATAAAAGTATCATCACACTTATGTATTGCTCTGTAGTGGGGCTTTGCGACCTATTGGTGTTTGCCTTCTATAGGCTTACATTAGTGGGAAGGACTATAGTGGTAGATGATATTTGGTTTTTTTTGGCTTTCTCAGTTTTTTTAGTTTTATGATGAAATTTCATTTATTGTACCGTAATTCTTACCCTTTTTGATTGATGTCAAAAGGGGGAGAAAAAGTAAGGTCACACTTGGTTTTCATGATGCATATAGGCAGTGTGAGTTTTATAGTTAAGGGGAAGAGATATAGTTAGGGGGAGTTAAAAATGACGTGCACAATGGTAGGGGGAGCATAGGTCAAGTTATAGATAATTGAACATGCACATTGATAGGGGGAGCATAGGTTGAGTCATAAGTAGTTGGAAGCATATGCTAAGTTAGAAAGTTGAATGCATATGCTAAGTTACAGTTCTTGTATACCCTAACTCTTGAATGCCTTAACTCTAACTCACAAATGCTTATATTTTCTTAAAATTTTATGTTGTGTTTGTCATCATCAAAAAAGGGGAGATTGTTGGCTTAAGAGTCTCTCTTAAGCCTCGATCTTTATTTTGATGATAACAAACATGTATTTAATCCAAAGTGTGAAGTTTTGAGTTCAGAGTTGAGGTTGAGATATGCATACCTAATCCGTTCAAACGGGATGACGGAAAAGATCGTCAAAGAAATGGAAGAAGAAATCGTTGAAGAAGGCTCGGGATTAAGTCCAGTAGAATTAACATAATATGTCCCTAGGATAGTTTATCCCAAGCCAAAATTGTAAGGTTATCCAAGTTGAAACTTTTTAACCAAACCCATAGAAAAGGCATGTAAAAAGACATGGAAGAAATCATCCTCAGCCTGGGTTCGGTCGACCGGTCGGTCGACTGAACAAGGCAATAGTATAGCATTGCAGCCCATTCGGTCGACCGACTGGTCGATCGGAGATCACAAAAAATTGGCAGAAGCCATTCGATCGACCAGTAGGTCGACCGAATGTGGCGAAGGCCAAACAAGCTAGGCTACGTCGGTCGACCGGTTGGTCGACCGACAGAGGCGAAATATTGGCAGAAAGGTAGCGGTCGACCAATCGGTCGACCGACCTAAAGATAGCCTCAATCGTGCGACTCGCTGTAGCCATTCGATCGACCGAATGTCGGAAGAATTGTGGGTGGTCGACCCGTTGGTTGACCAACCTCTCACAGCTGCCAGTGGTCGCACTGGCGGTCGATCCGTCGGTCAACTGACCAGTCGACCGGCCCTACGGCCGAACGGCTTCAACGGTCGATTTTTCACCCGTTGAAAGGGCCGTTCGAGTGAGGGGTTATAAATACCCCTCACCTAACTTCTTTACTCCTTCTTGCAAACATTATTGATCATTAAAAGGAGTTCTTTAAAGCCTTCAAAGATCTACACCTCCGCGCTCTCTCTGCTCCCAGTCTCTACATTAATACCAGGCGTTGTTGTGCTTCAACTGTGCTGCACTTCATGAGTCATCATCCAGTTGCAAGTTGAAGACAAGAAGGCGGTGGAAAGAAGCTTGGTTCAATCTTTCATTCTTTAACTCTTTCCTTGTATTTGATCTTCATTGAATCTTGCTTTCATGTTTGAGATAGCTTGCTAGGTGTGCTAGGAAACACTTAGGGTCCAACTTTGTAGAATTGTGTTTTGCCTAGATGAATAGGATTGAGGTGTTCTCCAAGTGAGGGAGAAGGGTGTCCTCAAGTGTATTCAAAGGGAAACATAAATTCTATAAAGTAGGGTTTAGAAATCCTTGGTAAGGAGCCAATTGCATTACTTAAATATTAAATTCATCAAAGAACAATTGCATTTCTTAAATATTAAATTAAGTAAAAGAAAAAGTGTAAAAAGGGATTGACACTATTCAACCCCCCCCCTTCTAGTGTCAAGGTCCAACTAACAATATGATCGGTAAAGAGTTACCTACCCACAGACTTATTAGGGTTTGTTGTGTTATATACGAGACCCGAGTAAGAGAAGTGGGGTTCCAATTTTCCCCTAAGGAAGTCTACCAACGAGGTCTTCCCGCTTCTAAATCGGAGGGCATTATGGAACTACGAAAATTAGTGGGAGACATGATTAATTAAAAGACCTCATTGATCATGCATGTGAAATGGTAGCTTATACTTGTCTTTCTTTTTGCTTGTAGCATTTAATCGTCACCATGTCATCTACACTGTCATTATGTAGAATTCTCGATGCTAATAAACTCACTAGAACAAACTACATCGATTGGTTGCGAAATTTGAAGATTGTCGTCACCCATGAGCATCTCTCCTATGCCCTTGAAGACCGACCACCGGATGCGCCTACCCAAAGGGCTACCGAGGAAGTAAGGGCCATTTACAAGAAGTGGCAAGATGACAGCACTACTGTTCAGTGCATTATGCTCGCCCCTATGTCCGATGTGTTGCAGCGACAACATTAAAAGATGGACGCTAGGGCCATCCTCTCTCACCTCAAGGAGTTGTATGGTGAAGAGAGCTGAACTGCTAGGTTTGAGCTATCAAAACAAGTCTTCCAGGCCAAGATGACGGCATGGACCCCTGTTGAAACCCATGTCATCAAACTAAATGATTTGATCGAGAGGTTAGAGAAATTGGGCCTAAGCATTGATAAGAGGCTAAGACAGGACTTAATACTCCAATCCCTCCCATGGTCATTTTCACAGTTTATAATCAACTACCACATGAACAAGATGGATGGCTCGCTTCTCGAGCTCCTTAATATGCTGAAGACTGCAGAGTCCCGCCTTCCAAGGAAAAGGACAAAGTCTTGTTAATGGGTAGTGCCCCGAAAAAGGTGAAGAAGCGCTCTGTTAAAAACAAAGCGAAAAACAAAGCTATGAAACCCAAGAAGGAAATCAAGAAAAAAGAAAAGACTACTTCTAAAAGCACCTGTTTCCATTGTGGTAGAGATGGCCACTGGAAGCGCAACTGCAAGGAGTACATTGCAGAAGAAAGGAAAAAGAGTGCTTTTGAAGGCCCCTCCGCAGGTGCGTTTGTTATTTAAATAAATGTGTCGTTACATAATTCTACTACATTGGTATTGGATACTGGTTGTGGTTCTCGCATTTGCAACTCGTTGCGGGGGTTGAGAATAAGTAGAATGCTGAACAAGGGCAACTACGACCTCCGGGTAGGCAACGATGCAAGAGTTGCAGCTTTAATCGTAGGAACCTATTATTTATGTCTGCCTTCTGGCAAAACCATTGAATTAAATAATTGTTATTACGTTCCAATTTTAATAAAGAATATTATTTATGTTCCCTTCTTAGTTGAACAAGGTTATGAAATATCTTTAAAGGACAATTGTTGCCACATATATCATTCTGATGAGTTATATGGAACTTGACGCATTTCGAATGGTTTAATGGTCTTAGATGTAACTGATAATATTTTTCATGTTGAAACATACAAAAGAAAAAGCGATAATTTGAACATCACCTATCTAGCATTTGAGACTCGGTCATATTAATGAGAATCGGATCAACAAGTTGTATAAAGATGGGTTATTTGATCCATTCGATTTTGAATCGATGTCAACTTGTGAATGCTGTCTCAAGAAAAAAATGACCAAGGCCCCCTTCACTGGAAATAGTGAGAGGGCCGCTGAGTTGTTAGATTTGGTTCACAGAGATGTGTGCGGACCGATGACAACTCAAGCCAGAGGTAGGTATTCCTGCTTCGTCATGTCTACAGACGATGCATTGAGGTTTGGATATGTCTACTTGTTGAGACGTAAGTCCGATGCTTTTGAAAGGTTCTAAGAGTATAGGGCTGAGGTTGAGAAACAAGTAAGGAGAAGTATTAAAACCCTTCGATCAGATTGAGGTGGTGAATACTTATCTAGTGAGTTTCTAAGTTATCTCAAGGACAATGGGATTGTCTCCGAATGGACACCTCCTAGCACACCACAACATAATGGAGTGTCTGAAAGGAGGAATCACACATTGTTATATATGATGCGGTCCATGCTTTGCTTTACTGATCTCCCGATTTCTTTTTAGGGATATGCGCTAGAAACGACTATCTACCTTCTTAATAAGGTTCCTACAAAATTTGTCTCTAGTACACCATATGAGGTATGGAGTGGCAAGAAACCAAGTCTGAAGCATCTCAGGATTTGGGGTTGTCCTACGTACGTAAAAAAGTTGGAGTTAGATAAACTTTATGCTAAATCAACCAGGTTCAGGTTTGAGGGATACCTAAAGAGAGTTTAGGGTATTACTTCTACTCACCAACTAAACAAAAGGAGTTTGTGAGTAGGCATGCCACTTTCTTAGTAAAAGAGTTTATCGAGGAAAGTGGGAGTGGAAGAAATGTTGAACTTGATGAAGATCAACAACCACAGACCGAATCGCAACAACTAGTGGATAGTCCACAGGTTGAACCAGTCACAGAATCACTACCTCCCAACAATCTTCGTAGATCAAGGAGATTGCACCGACAACCTGAGAGACTCTTCCTAACCATTGAAAATGACCAGGAAGACGATGATATGCAATCCTATGATCAAGCAATCAAGGATGTTGATTGCAAACAATGGCAGGATGCAATGAAATCCGAAATGGACTTGATGTTCACCAACCAAGTTTGGACTTTGGTTGACTTACCTGAAGGAGTTACTCCTATAGGGTGTAAGTGGATCTTTAAGAGAAAGATTAGAGCTAATGACCAGGTGGAGACCTATAAGGTCAGGCTAGTAGCAAAAGGTTTCACTCAAAGGCAATGTGTTGACTATGATGAAACTTTTTCTCCTCTAGCCATGCTCAAGTCCATTAGGATAATGCTACCCATTGCTGCATATTATGACTACGAGATTTGGCAGATGGATGTCAAGATTGCATTCCTCAATGGTGAACTTGAGGAAAAGGTCTATATGACCCAGCCAGAAGGATTCGTGTCTTCGTTTGGACCGGAGTAGGTATGCAAATTGCAAAGGTCCATTAATAGACTCAAGCAAGCTTCGAGGAGTTGGAACATCCATTTTGATGAGACAGTCAAAGAGTTTGGCTTTATCAAAAATGTAGACGAACATTGTGTCTACAAAAGGGCTATATAGATGACATACTGCTCATACAGAATGATGTTCCTCTGCTCCAGTCAATGAAAGCATGGTTATCCAAAAATTTCTCCATGAAAGACTTGGGTGAATCATTCTATGTACTCGACATAAAAATCTATAAGGATAGGTCTAGAAGGATGCTTTATTTGTCCTAGTCTCGGTATATTAATACTGCGTTAAAAGGTTTAGCATGGAAGACGGTAAAAGAGGTTACTTGCCTATGAGTCATGACATCACTCTTTCCAAGAAGATGTCTCCTAAGACACCTGAGGAGAGAAAAAGGATGAGCGAGATCCCTTATGTGTCGGGAGTAGGATTCATCATTTATGCAATGCTTTATACTCGGCCTGATGTCGCTTATGCCCTAGGAGTAACTAGCAAATTTCAGGCGAATCCTGGGGAGGAACATGGTCAAGTTGTAAAGAACATTCTTAAGTACTTAAGAAGGACTAAAGATGTTCTCCTGAGTTATGGTGGGTCGGATTTTAAACTGGAGGGCTATAAAGATTCTAGCTTCCAATTGGACCCAGATAATAGTAAATTCATATATGGGTATGTATTTACTCTAAATGGTGGCACAGTATGCTGGAAAAGTTCCAAGCAAGATACTATGGTCGATTCGGTGACAGAAGGTGAATACATCGCTACAAGCGAAGCCGCCATGGAAGGAGTGTGGATAAAGAAGTTCATCTCTGAGCTGGGTGTTGTTCCTGAGGTTGTCGGTCCAGTCCTTATTTAGTGTGATAACACTGGGGATGTTGCTCAAGCAAAGGAACCTAGATCCCACCACAAATCAAAACACATCCTAAGGCGATATTACCTGATTAGAAAGATGATTGGACGTGGTGATATAAATTAATGTCGAACGTGTCGACACGAAAGACAATATAGCATATCAATTCACAAAGTCATTACCACAACAGTAGTTCGATAGCCACTTTAGTTGTATGGGTATTAAATACCGCAATGATTGGCTACAAGTGCAAGTGGGAGATCGAAAGAAATAGTGCAATAAAGCCAATCATATGTTGATGTGTAGGGAACTATTTTTGGTTAATGAATAATATGAGGTAACTTTTCATCATATGTTGCATCTATATTTTGTATATATTAGATTGTGATGAACCCCATGAACCTGGGCAATTGATTCCAATGCCATGATGAGATCATCCCAGTGAGACTTAGGAATCCAGATGCCCCGGCATGTTCTAAATATTCATAGTCGTAGGATGACTAATTAGGGGATTGGTGATTCCGGATAGACTGGTGTACTTGGTACATGCCTTATACGATAAAGGGTAACTAATCTCACAGTTACCTATGAGTCGTCATTTAATGTACAAGTGCAGGTGCTCTTTAGGGAATGAGTTCACAGGACGGACCTACACGAGGAACACATAATGGAATCCTTACATGAGTGTCAATAGGATGTGCCTCGGGTGATAGTAGGTGCAAGCAGTCCTTGGATCTGAGGTTGTCATGGTTACCTTGTGAGTGTCAATCCATTGCTTTGGACTTATCCTTACATGGCCTTTAGAGTCATGTGCTGGATACCTCTGGGAATGGGAAAGCACCCATGTGGATTTGTGAGCAACCAATATGGAATCAGTTACTCCTAGTAAGAGGAGATAATGTCCTATGTGTCCCTACAAGTATCGACTCAGGAATCTCTGGCCATAGTAGATATGAATGTCGAAAAAAGGTTTTCTGACATGTCATCGTCAAGATGACGACTTGGCAGACATAATACATATGAATCGATATTAGGGTTTGACACTTTTTTCGAACCCTAGTCGTATTCGGAACATTGTAACTGAGGGACTTAGTTACACGGTAACTAATCACCGAAAGGCGTTCGATGCCTATAGATTGAACCTCACACTATCTGGGTAGTCATGACACTTTGCTAGACGTCAATCTTGACTTATGAGTGGAGCCTCTCATGACCACACTAAAGGGATTTAGTGGTGGTTCGTAAGATTCAAATAGAAGTCATTCTATCGGAACCGAATCTCCGTTATGCACAACTCACTACTGGTTTAGTGTGGGGCCCAATGGATCACGCACAACAGGCTAACCTTGTAAGAGATCTTATGAGATAAAGTACGTCTGAATGTGGCCCTATATGTCTACTAGCATGGACATGCTGCTGTTGGTGAAATGGCGACAGTAGAGGGGGGGTGAATAGTGTGTTTACTAATACGATTAGCCTAAATCCCAATTTTAAACATTTACTTAGTTCGTTTAGGCAATTTGCAATTTAACGATTGGATGCGGAAGCGATAAATGATTAAGCAATCAAAGCAATCAATCAATCAATGCAAACATAGTAATTTATAGTGGTTCAACCCCAAATGCCTACTCCACTACCTAAGCACCCCGCTTAGTGTTTCCAAACTAGTTTTACTAGATTAATTTATGTTTCCCTTATACAAAGGACTTTTCACTTGAAGAGACGCACTCTCGACCTAAGGCACTTCCACACCCAGAAGTCACCGCCTTCTTATCGAGAGTCCTCTTCCACCTCAACCCTAAAGGACAACTAAACTAACCCTAGTAACAACTACGTTTTACAAAAGTGGCTTTACACCTAACACTAGGTAACCACTTGTACACAACAAGACCTAACAGCCTAGGTCTTCACACAAACCCAAATCAAAAAATAGTTTCAAATAACAGTTAAAATTACAAGGGAAAAAAGCTTTAAGTAAAACAAAATTATCTACTCTTTTCCAAGCCTTGAAACCTTCAACTCGGCCAAGTCGTTGAGCTTGAATTAAATCCCGAGTTGAGGAAGCAGACGGCGCTTGAAGAAGAACTCGATGAAGAACAGGGTGCGCTTCAATCAATCTTTTGGAAGGCTCAAATCTTCCTTTCAAAGGCTCAAAAAATCTGTAGGAGTGAAGGAAGGTGCTTAAAAATGAGTAGAAGAGGAATATTTATACCTTACGAAGAAATGACAGTTTCAACGGATATAAAACTATCCGTTGTAGAGCGCCGGTCGAATGGTCGGTCGACCGACTGGTCGACCGGTCTTTTGACCGCTCCATTCTTCTCTCTGGTCGATCGATCGACGGGTCGACCACCCAGATGTGAGATCGGGTGATTTCTTCTTCGGTCGACCCATCAGTCGATCGACGTGATCTGCATCTTCGGGTATCAGCAGGTCGGTCGACCGAAGTAGCTCTGCTACATTTTTTACCTTCAGTCGATCAACCGACCGGTCGACCGAACCTAGGCTGAATGTTATTTCTTTAGCCTATTTCTTCCGCGCTTCGATTCCAGGTTCCGGCTTTCAACGAGCATCATCTTGGAGGGCTTTAGACTTGATCTTTGGACTCGTCCAAGCGACTTTGGTGCACTCGTCGATCTTCGAGAAATTTCCACGACGAATACGAGCGCGACGACCAATGTCCTTTCGATTTTGCGATTTCTCCGATTTATCCGATTGAGGACATTGAACGCTGGTCGATATGGAACCTGAAAGATATTCTCAATGAAATCATTAGTCCCATTGTTTGTTATCATCATAACCGAGATTAAGGCTAAGGTTGAAAACCTAAAGCCAACAATCTCCCTCTTTTTGATGATGACAAACATCCATAAAAATATATATTCATTTAAAGCATAGAGAATATCAACAAAGGGATTTCTCCCCCTATCAACATGCATATCTATAAGAATAAACTCCCCCTATCTATATGCATGGATTTCCTATATTTTCCTCCCCTTTACCTATACTTTTCTCCCCATTTTAACTATACATTTCTCCCCCTTTATACCTAAACTCTTCTCTCCCCCTTTTGACATCAATCAAAAAGGGCAAAAAAGATCAATCAAGTCAAAGGGATGAAGAACAAATAATTTTTCATGAAGTTGAGACTTCAAAGATTATTTTCACGAAACATGAAAAATCTCAACCAAGGGATGGAAAATAAATATTTGATATGAACACACAATCATTCATGATAGAAAAAAATGATGGATACAATTCAAAACTAAATCAGGTATGCACTCAAGTATGAATGTATTCATATCTTTTTCATGACATTTTTAGATTTCATTCAATCTTTCAAAATACCAAGATATGGTCATTTAACTCATGTATTAAGTTTGAAGTGAAATTAATGTCATTTGATCTAAATATGAACTTAGCATGTTTTCATTTAAAATAAGCATGAAAACTATGAAAATGTTAAGTCTCAATTTTGCTATCTACTCATGTTTTCTCATATTTAGGCATCTAGACATCAAAACATGAGATAATGTAAGTCTATGAATTAACTTTGGGCTTAAGATGAAATTTTTAATTCACTTCGTTGACTTAGGTCAACCTACATCTTAAGTTTTCATAAATCAAACTTTTAGATCTAAAACAATATCATATCTTTAACAAATATTTTTGAAACCAATTTTTTTGGATGAAATTTTTTGATATCAATTATTGAATGGTCATTTGACATGCATGAATAAAGTTTAAACTCAAAAGAATTTTCAAAGACCATTTTTCATCCTATATTGATTTTAATAAACAAATGGATCCTAGCTACCATCCAAAATATCAAAATCATTTCTAGAAATGATTTTACTCATGAAATTGAGTGAATGACATTAAAAATGGAATCCAAATGGTGTACATGAGTTTTTATATGAAGTTTTCGAAAAAAATCAAAGTATTGAAAAGATTGACGTTTCAAGAATGATGATACTTTGTGTTTTCAAATCCAACTTCAGAAATTCACATTAAATCCAATTCTTGATGAAACTTTTTGAAATTTCTACTGATAAATCTAGAATTTTCAGTGAATGTGTAGTTTCAAGAATCATCTAAAAAGGATTTTTCTATATTTTCCTAGAAATAACTGAAATTGGTGATACCAATTGTTGAACAAATGGCAATTCTATACTTTTTCAGTTATTTTCAAAGAATGCTTAGTTTTCATTCAAACTTCTATGACACCACATAATGGTCATGTAAAGAGTGTATGTCAAGTTTGAGGTGAAAATTATATCCTTAAGTCAAGATATCAACCTAGCACGGTTTCATTCAAAACTAAACTAGTTTTAATGTAACTTGCTAAGTTTCAATCTTAACATTTACTCATGATTTTTCAAATTTAAACCTCTGGATACCTAACATGAGTAAATCTAAATATGTTCCATAAATATGGATTGAAAATGAGACCTTTAAGTCAACTTGTTGACTTGGGTCAACTAGGTTCAAAAGAGGTAAGCATGAATTGACCTCTATGTCATTTTATCCATATCCATATGAAATTTTCATTCTAAATGCATGGAAACATGTCATCCTTATTTCTAAACATGTTTATGAGATTTGGACTTAAAATGAAGTGACTAAGTCGATTTGTTGACTTGGGTCAAATCTTCTCGGTCAAACCTTCTCAAACTTAAGTCCTCTAAAGTGAGATACCACTTGTATTTGTTCATCTAGACATGAATTTTCAAGTTTTAAACATCTAGACTCATGTGATATGTTTATCTAAACATGTTCATTTCATTTTTAGCTTAAAATGAGGTCTCTAACAAGAAATTTTAAACTAGTTCAATTTCATTCAATATTAATATCATGAAATTGCCTAGTTATTATGAAATTGCCTACTCATGAAAATTCAATATTTATCATTCAAAAACAATCATGAGAATAGAGACATCAATATTCATGAATATTCAATTATTATATTTAAAAAAAAATTGCAAAACTAATTCAGACCTTCTTCTTCGAAATTTGCCCAACCTTTTCATTTCCTTTTTCATTTTCTTTTAGATAGCATTGTCTTCATTTACAGTCATAACTTGCAAGTAGACATCATTAGTATCTCTCTAACATGCTATTGTTGGCGAAATGGCGACACTAGAGGGCGGGATGAATAGTGTATTTACTAATACGATTAGCCTAAATCCCAATTTTAAACATTTACTTAGTTCGTTTAGGCAATTTGTAATTTAACGATTGGATACGAAAGCGATAAATGATTAAGCAATCGAAGCAATCAATCAATGCAAACACAGTAATTTATAGTGGTTCGGCCCCAAATGTCTACTCCACTACCTAAGCACCCCGTTTAAGATTTCCAAACTAATTTTACTAGATTAATTTACGTTTCCCTTATACAGAGGACTTTTCACTTGATGAGACGCACTCTCAACCTAAGGCATTTCCACACCCAGAAGTCACCGCCTTCTTATTGAGAGTTCTCTTCCACCTCAACCCTAAGGGACAACTAAACTAACCCTAGTAACAACTATGTTTTACAAAAGTGGCTTTACACCTAACACCAGGTAACCACTTGTACACAACAAGACCTAACAGTCTAGGTCTTCACACAAACCCAAATCAAAAAATAGTTTCAAATAACAATTAAATTTACAAGGGAAAAGAGCTTTAAGTAAAACAAAATTATCTACTCTTTTCCAAGCCTTGAAACCTTCAACTCGGCCAAGTCGTTGAGCTTGAATTAAATCCCGAGTTGAGGAAGCAGACGGCGCTTGAAGAAGAACTCGATGAAGAACAGGGCGCGCTTCAATCAATCTTTTGGAAGGCTCAACTATTCCTTTCAAAGGCTCAAAAAATCTGTAGGAGTGAAGGAAGGTGCTTAAAAATGAGTAGAAGAGGTATATTTATACCTTACGAAGAAACGACATCTTCAACGGATAGAAAACTATCCATTTCAGAGCGTCGATCGAATGGTCGACCGGTCTTTCGATCGCTCCATTCTTCTCTCTGGTCGGTCGACCGATGGGTCGATTGCCCAGACGTGAGATTGCCCAATTTCTTCTTCGATTGATCGACACAATCTGCGTCTTCGGGTATCAGCAGATCGGTCGACCACCCGATCGATCGAAGTAGCTCTGCTACTTTTTTTACCTTCGATCGGTCGACCGAACCTAGGCTGAATGTTATTTCTTTAGCCTATTTCTTCCACACTTCGATTCCGGGTTCCGGATTTCAACGAGCATCATCTTGGAGGGCTTTAGACTTGATCTTTGGACTCGTCCAAGCGACTTTGGTGCACTCGTCGATCTTTGAGAAATTTCCACGATGAACCCGAGTGCGACGATCAATGTCCTTCCAATTTTGCGATTTCTCTGATTTATCCGATCAAGGACATCAAACGCTGGTCGATATGAAACCTGAAAGATATTCTCAATTAAATCATTAGTCCCATGTTTATTATCATCAAAACCATCAAAACTGAGATTAAGGCTAAGGTTGAAAATCACCTAAAGCCAACAACTGCAACTCGATCACGGATCTCGTTTACAGACATGATAGGAAAGTTGCTTCCTAGATGAACGAATGCATGAGGAACGAGTTCCTCGATAATCCTAATTTGTAGGGCATCCCTAAAATTGTAGGGATTGGCACATGATAATATTTCATGTAGTTGATTAAATTTAATTATAAATTAAATGTTTAATTAATCACTTGATCGGGAATATATTTAATTATGAATTAAATATAATTTAATTTTGAATCAAATATACAAGGTGGGAAAATTAGTTTTCAACCATGAGCCTAACTGATTAATTGCGAATTAATTTATTTGGACAAATCCTAATTAATAAGAATTTAATTTATGAAGATAAATCATAAAATCAATAGATATATGATTTATGAGGAGAAATCATTATATATTCTATTAATTAATATTAGGGGTGAGCATGGATCGATTTTATTAACCGATCCATTAACTTCGGTTTTTGAAAATCATTAACCGTAAACCGATCGATTAACTTCGGTTAACCATCATTTAGGTTTCGATTTTTTTGGTTCGGTTAACCAATAAAAAAATTTAACCTACAAATATAACATTATACAAATCACATATGGAGAAAAATCCAAACAAATACCGAATCCTCATTGGGAAAAAAAAAAGTGAAACTACTTGAGCCAAGATAATGTGATGAAAAAAATTAATTTTTTATTTTTTTATTTTTTTATTTTAATAATTTTATAATTCTTTTTAAATTTTTAAATTTTTTTAAAATTTTTAAATTTTTTTATCATTTTGGTATTTTTAAGTTTTTATAATTTATAAATCACTATTTAATATATATATATATATATATATATATATATAAAATATCAAAAATTAATAAATTATATTAAACCAGTCGGTTAACCGAAACTGGTGGACTTTTTAGATTGTGGACTGAACCCGAAACCAAAAACTGGTTTTTTCAAAAACATAAACCGAAACCGAAAAAACCGGTTCGGTTAACTACAAAAACCAGTTCGGCTTCGGACCGGTTTTCTAGTTAACCGAAAAACCGGTTTTTTTTTCTCACCCCTAATTAATAAGAAATTGAATTATTTAGATAAACCTCTTTCCTATTGTTTAGAGAATTGTTTTATTTAGATAATTATCATTCTTGTTTATAGGCTCTTAATTTATGTAGATAAATTAAATATTATATTTTATTGGATTTAATTAATTTCGAATTAATTATGAAGCCATTAAAATATATATTATTTTTGGAGGCAAACCCCGAAATTCAAAATTCCGAGAGGAGAGTTTTTAGGGAGGCGAGTTTACCTTTGTAGCCCCCCCCCCCCTCCCCCCCCTCTCTATAAATTGTGGCTGAACACCCCATAGGTAGGGATTGGGTTGGTGAATTAGTTCTTCCTCCTCCTCTCCATTGGTGGCCGATCATCTATTTACTCATTTCAGATTTTTTACGAAGCCAAATTGGAGGTGTCTTCTACTTGGGTGTGCCGCCTACTTCATCCACTTAGAGGATTCCGAAAAAGGACAGCGATGTATTCTTTGATCTACCTCCTCGTTTCGTTGTTTTCTCAACTCTTCTTCCTCTGTTTTGGAGCTCAGTTCTTGGTGGAAGGGCTGGCCTAGCTCTTGAGGTTTCGGGGTTTGAGAAAGCATCTCCGCTGAGCCACGACGAGTCCAGTTGTTTGCTGCCCTTTTGTTGCGAGGCGCCTAGTGTGGACTATCATTGGAGGACGTCCCTGTGTGCATCTTGATACGAGAATAGAAACACCCTATCCAACCGCGATATAAGGTATACCTTCCCCCTTCTACTCGTAGATTGAATTCCTTAAATATTGCTAAACTAGATCATTATTTTGGGATGTTTTGAATTTTTTAAATCGCTATTTCCGTTGTGTTTCTTTTTCCCATTCCAACAACTTCTTGGTTCAGAGCTAAGTTTGTATTGTTTATTATTGCTCTCATTTACTTATATATTTAGTGTTTACTTCATTGTATATCAAGTGTATAGATCTTGAGTTTGGTGGTTGCCTTGGTGTAGAGGCTTAAATCCACCGGTCTACTTAGTTTACTAGGATTAGTGATTGTTGTCCTTTAGGGTTGAGGTGGAAGAGTGCTATTGGTAAGAAGGCGGAGACTTCCGGGTGTGGAAGTGCCTTAGGTTGAGAGCGGAGACTCTTCAGGTAAAAGGTTCTTATTGTAAGGGAAACGATATAATATAGTAAAGCTAAGTTTGGAAATCCTAATCGGCGTGATTAGGTACTGGAGTAGGCATTAGGGCCGAACCATTATAAATTATAGTGTTTGCATTGCTCTATTATTTATGCTTGCTTATATTTCTTATCATTCGCTTTGGTACATAATTAACTCATATTGTGTCTTGCCTAAGTAATTTAAGAAAAGGATTAAAAGAAATTAGGCTTAAGTTTAGCGAACACACTATGCCACTACTAGAATTATCGTCATCACCGTGGAAGAACCGTCGGTGATAACTATCATGGACGGCGTTAGCCATGGCAAAACGCCGTCACTGATGTACGCATCTCTGATAAGTTGTGACAGCTGAGAGACGTCGTCACAAGTAATCATCAACGACAGCCGCGGGCGCTGTCGCTGATTTAAACACATCAGTGACGGCTGTAGGTGGCTGTCACTAATACCAACATATTAGCCACGGCCTCAGGCTGTCAATGATACTATTAGCAACCGTGATATTTGGTGCTGCCCAGGCCATCAGCCATTTACTATAAGCTTTCGGCCATGGCTTAGTGATGGTCACCCGTTGGTAAGCCGTGGCTACAGGTATATCTTGTAACTGAAAAAATGAAAATTTTGTAAATTCCTGTATATGATGATATTTATAGATTACAATCTATTTTCAATCACAGATTACAACCAAAAAACATCATAAACATGCATTTGAAATCTAACATATATGTTTTACATAAATATCATCAATCTAAGCCTCAAATCGGAGGCAAACAATTATCAAAATATCATATATATACAACTATAAGTATATAAACAACTATCAGTATACAAACAAGTATCAAAATATAAACAAAATACAATAAAGCAAAATCTCATGGCTGTGGTGGATGCGGTGGAGTCGACAGCGACTGGGTTGGGAGGGTCGACTAGGTCGAGGAGGACGACGGCTGCGACATCATCGATAAAAGGCCAGAGTGAGATGCAATTTGAGTGAGGAGTGCCTGCATGTTCTGCATCATTTGTCTCAACTCTTCATTCATCCATCTCTGCTCCTCCATCGCAAGCCTCTGCTCCTCTATCGCTTGTCTCTACTGGGTGAGCTCCGGCTCCAAGGCCACTATCCAGCTCTAGTCCTGCGCCCGGGATGTCGAGGGCCTCTCACCCGCAGTCGGAGGGGTCGGTGCCCCAAGTGGCCCAAGCACGGCGCGTGCATGGCCACTCTCTGCAAAGCCATAAACACAATCGTGCTCCTAGCCACTTGCGGCCTCCACCCAAGCTGCTGCGTCGAACTCCTCCGGTGTGCCTCCAAGCTCGATCACAGTCCACGTATATGTTTCCTACACATGTTTATATTTTAAATATATATAAACTATAAATAAATATTGTGTAAATCAAATAGACATAAATACTTACCATTATGATCGAGGCTCTGGTATCAACATAGTCCCCCGCTCCTCGTCGATGACGGTGTGTGCGCTCAAACACCTCCATCATCGACGGGAGTTGGATGGTGTCATCCTCCACCACGCGCATCTTATATTAGAAAATAAATACATTAGTATCATTATACACAATATATAATTTAATTAAAAATAATTAAATTATACATACCTTGCGACGCATATGAACCGCAAAAGACACGGAGCCACCAGTGTGGCACGCCCCCGTGTCGTCCCCCCCCCCCCCCCCCGGACATGCAATTTCTCGACGCAGTCTGGGAGACCTCCTGCCACTCAAGCGTGTTCCACCGCTCAACGAGCTGGTCCCACACAGGGCCAGGAATCCACTCGGGGGCGTGTCCCTGAGTTTTCCCTATCTGTGTGGCCCCCAGCCCTCTCATCATGATCTGACGGGCCTGTTGAAGCAGACCGTTATAGCAAGAGTGGGCAACACGCTCCCATGCAGCCTCAACAAAAGTGATCTGGTCCTCCGGCCATGTATGCATGCAAAAAAAAATGATTATTATTACCGATCAATATTTAACATTAATATTAATTTAATAAATATACTTACCGAGAACTCTCGCAAAAATAAATCTATATGCTCACGGGGCACGTGAGACCATGTAAGCCACTCACCGTGCATAAAGTTTCAGATCGTCCCCGCTATCGTGCGGGGGACGTCCTCCTGCTCAAATCTGCACCAAATATAAATTCATATTATGATATTTTGAATTATAAATAAATTATAAGAAATAATTAATGCATATACTTAATTACTTACTGTCTTCCGTGCACACTAATTCCTCTGTGCAGTTCTCCCTCGGGTGGTGGAGGGAGAATTTTGTTAGGCCCTCGTGGCCTACGTCTGGAAGACGATGGTCCTGGATCTGCGGAGGGATGGTAGCTGATATCTCAAACCATAGACGATGGTCCTCGGGAACTGATATCTCGAACCATAGCTGTAAAAGTTTAATATAATTAGATTATATATAATAGATTAATAGATATATTTAATAATTGAATATATATACTTCACATTTACAATTATTCGTCATCGTCATTATCATTATCCGTGTAATACTCTTCTTCTTGTTCTTTTGTATCGGAATCTGGAAATTCTTCTTCTCCCTCATCATCATTATGTCCTTCCTCAACTTCATTATCGTCATCATCAACGTATTCTATTTCCAATTGAACTAACTCTGTGTCATCATCCTCGAGTATTGGACTAACTCGTTCCACTTTGGAAGGATCCACTTCTTGATAAAAGTCATCAGCTGGCTCATTCTCTCCAACTACCGAGTCAATTTTTCCTCTGGCTTTAGTCTTACAGACTACATGCGAATCTACCCTATCTTTCTTTCGAGACGGATACTGCATATAATATACTTGTTCAACTTGAGATGCCAATATAAATGGCTCATTTGAAGCCAATTTTGATTTGTAATTGACATCGACTAGCTGTTTATACTTTGGATGAACTCTCATGCCCCTATCGCTTGTATCAAACCAATGACATTTAAAAAAGGCAACTGATTTACATCCGAAAAATTTTAATTCTATGACTTCTTCCAATAGTCTGTAAAAGTCAACATCACATTCAGCATACGTTGTTCCTTTGACGCAAACCCCGACATTCATAGTCTTTTTTGTAGATGAATATTCAAGTGTGTGAAAATTATATTCATTAACAAAATAACTGTTATAACACTGTACAAGTCGTGTCGGTCCGCTAGCAAACTCAAAGATTTGGTTATCTACTTCACCTCTGTGTTCCATGCTGTAAGCTTGAAACCAATTAGGGAACACACGATTCCGTAATCTTTCTAATTCTTCATCGTTGTAAATTGAGTATTTTGTCACCATCTCAATGTCAAATATATCAATAAACTTTTCAATCTCCGGACAGTTTAGTAAAATGAACAAGTAGGCCAAATGGTACTCTTCATCGTTTAAGAATCGAGACGGACGAGAACCGAAAGCACGACAGGGGTAACAAAAGATATCTAAACAACCATCTGATGGTCGAGCTCCACCGTCGTCGGTCTGTGGAAGACGATTAAGTCTTGTCTTGATGGTTGATTCAAAATAAAATGAGCAGAATGTTGAAATTTCTTGAATTATATATGCTTCTGATATGGAACCTTCAACTGCGGCGGTGTTCTTTACTTTTTTCTTCAGACGATTCATATATCTTTCAAATAAGTACATCCACTGATATTGAACGGGGCCACCAACTCATGCCTCGTATGCCAAGTGTATCGGTAGATGCTCCATCGAGTCAAAAAATGCATAAGGGAAAAACTGCTCCAGCTTGCATATGATTTCAACAATATTATTTTCAAGTGCTGACATATCTTCGACTCGAAGTACATTTGCACAAATGTTTCTGAAAAACATACTTAATTCTGTCAACGGACCCCAAATCTTATTATGTAGATGGTCTCGAAATGTGACCGGAAGCAATCTCTACATGAATACATGACAATCGTGGCTCTTCATCCCTGATATTTTGCATTCATCAACGTTTACACATCGAGATAAGTTTGAGGCATATCCATCGGGTAATCTGAGTTCTTTGATCCACTGATACACATCTTTCATTTGTTGTTTATTTAACACATACGACGCCTTTGGCTTATGAAGTCGTCCGTTGATATCTTGCAACTCTAACTCAGGCCTCTTACAAAGTATTTTCACATCATGTCGGGTCTTCACATTATCTTTAGATTTGCCATAAATATCCATCATAGTGTTAAAAATATTATCAAATACATTTGTTTCAATGTGCATGACGTCCAAATTATGCCGAATCAGTAATGAACTCCAATACGACAATTCCCAAAAGATACTTTTTTTCACCCAGTTATGTGTTTGACCAAAGCCTGAAATTCTTACATTCTGACCAAAAGTAATCTCTGGAAGCAATTGAATACATGCTAACATCTGTTCACCAGACAACATCGGTGGTGGCTCATCTCTTTCGACTCTACCCTTGGTAAATTTGTCATGATTCCTTCGATACTGATGGTTAGACGGTAGGAACTGGCGATGATAATCAAAGAAGGAAATTTTCCGACCATTCTCAAGACTGAAGAATTTTGAGTGACCATGCAATACGAGCAAGAGAGTCGCCCATGCGTGCTCCAACCAGACAACATGTCATAGGCCAAAAAATCATTGATTGTCCACAATATAGCAGCTCGTAAAGTGAAGTTTTGCTTCCGATGATAATCATAAGTGACAACTCCCTCAACCCACAATATTTTCAGTTCATCAATTAGGGGTCAGAGAAACACATCAATTTCTTCGCGAGGACCCCTAGGACCCGGAATAATTATCGAAAGATAGATAAATTCATCTTTCATACACATTGAGGGCGGCAAATTATAAACTGTTAACAACACTGGCCATACTAAATACGGAGTTGCCGAATTACCAAACAGATTAAAATCATCTTTACACAATCCCAACCTGATATTTCTAGTATCCATAACAAATGAAGGATAGCACCTATCCAAATGTTTCCATACTTCATTGTTGGATGGATGAGTCATTACTGTATTATTCATTTTTAAATATTTCCAAAATTTAAAAATGAATAATGACTAAAAGAAATAAACTAAGTGCAATATAAATAACTATGTTCCCAAATTGTCTAATTAGCGACAATTCAAGGGTTGTACGTCATATACAAGATCATTTACTTCGTTTACACGAACATACAAGCCCCGAACGAATCTAAGGTTTTGCAAAATTAAAACTTGACTCGTCGATGCGTACGTGAAACGTATCAACTCATCTTGATTCCAGCACGAGTCCACCATGGACGATTTGGCCGCGAGTCCAAAGTGGACGATTCCGGCACGCGCAAGTCCATCCATTATGGACAATTCCGGTGCAAGTCCACCGTGGATGATTTGATCGTGAGTCCAAAGTGGACGATTCCGGCGCGTGCGAGTCCAAAGTGGACGATTTCAGAATTGTAATTACACCCAACTATAATTAACCCTAATATTTATTCTACCCTAATTAAATCTAATTAACATCTAATTAATAGTAATTAAATCTAATTAAAAACTAATTAAACTAATATTTTTTTAAAAAATAACACTAATTTACTAATTAAATCTAAAATTAACCATAATTAATCACTATTAATAGTAATTAATAGTAAATAATAGTAAATAAATCTAATTAATCATTGATAATAGTAATTAACACTAATTAATTGAATATATATATATATATATATATATTGGTCGGTGTCGTAATGGAGAGGGGAGAGGGATCCGTGACGAGGGCGAGGGAGCAGGCTAGCTAGTGACGGTCCGGGCGAGAGAGAGGGGGATAGGGGGCAGCGGCGTGGTGAGGGCGAGGTAGCAGGCGGTGACAAATCGGTCGGCAGCGGCGAAGAGAGAAGTGAGCGGGGGAAAGAGGAACGGTCGGGCACGAACGCAAATAAAAAGTATTTTCACCGACGGCTCGCCAGCCGTTCGAAAACCATGGATTCATAATTTTAATATCACCGACGACTGGCCCTCTTTAAGCCATTGGTGCAAAGTGTTTTAATTTTCATGTTGCGTTCGCGTCATTAATTAATAAGCGACGGTCACTTCTATTCGTGGCTAATGACTTATTCATATCACCAACGGCTCTCGCGCCCCCGCTAAGCCGTGGGTAATAACTTATTTTCTTTCGCGCACCGTCAACTATGAGCGACGGCTCTAGGCGACCGTATGCGAGCCACGGCCGCTACGGCCGTCGAAAAGCCGTGAATTATTCTGATGGCCGAGGCGGCCGTCGGTGATGCTCGTGGCTGATGTGGTATATTCTAGTAGTGTGCACCCCCCTTCTAGTGTAGGCCATTTCACTTACATTTGGTATCATAGCGGGTTAGTAGATTGATATTTTACCATCTCTTCTACCTTTAGTTTGATTCTTAAAATGACACTAGAGAGTATAGCGTTTGCACCTCCTAGGTTTGATAGACTAAACTTTGGTTTTTGGAAATCTAGGATGTATACTTTTTTAAAGACTCAAGGTTTCGGGGTTTATGAAATGTTGAAAACCCACTATATCGAACCTAAGGTAGATAGCATAAATGCATGGACCCAAGAATAAATTGATATGTTTGAGTTAAATGCTAAAGCTATGAATTACATATTTTGTTCTTTGGAAAATGATATCTTTGGAAAATGATATCTTTGAAAAGGTAATGCTTTGTACTTCCTATTGGGTGAAATGGCTACACTAAATGGGGGGTGAATCGTGTGTTTACTAATTCTTAATGCCTAATTCCGGTTTTAATTGTTTCTTAGACTATTTAGGCAAACCCCAATTTATCGACTAGATGCGGAAGCAAAAGTAAACCAATTAAGTACAAACAAAGATACAATGCAAACACAAGGATTTATAGTGGTTCGGCCCCAATGCCTACTCCACTACCTAAGCACCCCGCTTAGGATTTCCAAACTTAGTTTACTAGATTAAATCGTTTCCCTTACAAAGAGGACTTTGACCCGAAGAGTCTCACTCTCAACCTAAGGCACTTCCACACCCGGAAGTCTGCGCCTTCTTACCGAAAGCAATCTTCCACCTCAAGCTAAGGGACAACTCAACTAATCCTAGTAAACTTCGTTTACAATGATGGCTTTAAACCTTAACACCTAGGCAACCACCAACTCAATCAAACCTAGCAACCTAGGTTTACACAAATGGTATAAAATGAAAATAAACAAGAAAATACAACAATAAATGGAGCAATAAATTAAACAATGAAGTACTTAGCTCCACACAAAGTTTCCTAGCTTCCTCTTCATACCTTTGATGGATGAGATATCAAAGCTAGGGTTTTCACAGGATTAACTCAATCAAAGCTTAGAATTGATCAAAGGATGGCTCAAGGAGGTTAGGAGTGATCAAAAAGTTGCTTACGGAAGGCTAGGTTTGGGTATTTATAACCCTGCAACGGAAATAGCGCGTCAACGGGCAGAAAATTAGCCATTTTTGCCATTCGGTCGCATGCCAGTCGATTGTCGACCGATCGATCGATCGACCGCTCAAGCGACCGCTGGCTCAATCTCTTTGTGCGGTCGATCGACGGGTCGACCGCCAGACGCGATCGATTGCTGTGATCTGCAATCCGGTCGACCGATCGATCGACCGACGGAAGTCTTCCGTGGTTTCTTCACCAACTTCTGTCGACCGAATGGCTACTGCCATTTTGTGGCATTAGTCGGTTGACTGCCTGATTGACCGAAGTGGCCTTCTATCACTTTTTAATGCCATTCGATCGATCAATCGGTCGACCGAAACTAGGCTGAGCAGTTTGGTTTGATTTGTTTCTCTGTTCGTTTGGGTTTCGTTTTCGCTAAGCCTACTTATATAACATTAACTTTAAAATATAAATGTTATATAAGGATTACCCCTTATTTGGATTCAATAAAAATATCTAAAAAATCAAAATCCTTAAGAATCAAAATCTAGTTTTTGGAGTCTAGTACAAATTTTTAGAAAATGAAACTTTTCTAATTTTTTCGAATCAAATAAGGTTAGGCTAAAGGCTTCCAAAAATTCCTAAAAAATAGCTCGTTATCTAATTTTAACCCAAGGAACAATTACCGTCATTTTTTATGTCAAGAAACTATCTAGGTCATATAGCCCTCCAAGGAGCTTCCTAGGCTTAGTGAATTCAGGGCGGTTTCCGGGTTTACATGTTTTAGGATTCGGGAGTGGTTTTAGGGTTCTCCCCCTATCAACATGCATATCTATGGAAATAAACTCCTCCTATCTATATGAATGGTTTTCCTATATTTTCTCCCCCTTTACCTATATTTTTCTCCCCCTCTTGACATCAATCAAAAAGAGTAAGAAAAGTCAACCTATAGTCAAAGTTGAGACTAAAATTAGTTTTCATGAAGCATGAAGATCTCAACTCAAGGGATGAAAAATCAAATATCTAATAAGAGACTAAGTCATACATGATAGCATTAGATGATAAATACATTCCAAGTCTAGAAATCATGTATAAAGCTCAAGTAATGATATTTCCATGTTTGTCAACATATCAAAAATCATTTTAGAAATGATTTTTCACGAGCAAAATGAGAACGATACTAAAAACATGAATCTAACATCATACTTGAAGTCTCATTCAAAGATTTCGGACAAAAAATCCAAAGTATCGAGAAATGAGCATTTGAAAAGAACCATACTTTAATGTTTTAAAATCCAAATCAAATCACATTCATACTCAAGATTTTTGAAATTTTTATGCCATAATTAAGCTAGATTTTTCAAGGAAGATGCAGATTCAAGAATCAACAAAAATTCATTTTTCTGCATTTTTCGAAAATTCATTGAGTTCTAGTGGCATTTCGTAAATAATTGGAATTTTTCAAAAGTTTTCAGTTTTCATTCAAACTTTCCAAATATCAAAGTATAATCATTTAAAGTATGTTTATCAAGTTTGAAATGAAAATAATGTCATTTGGTCAAAATTTTACCTTAGCATGATTTCATTCAAAAGCAAGCATTGTATCATGAAATTGCTAAGTATCAAATTTTAACTTTTACTCATGATTTTTCAAATTTAAATATATGGACACCTAACATGAGTAAATCTAAATATGTTTGTGAAGTTTGGACTCAAAACGAGATTTCTAAGTCAAATTGTTGACTTATGTCAAACTTTTTCAAGTTTGAGTCCCCTAATGTAAGCTAGTTGACATTTTATCCATTTACATATGATATTTCAATTTTAACCATATGGATGTAAATTATGAGTAAGCTCAAATATGTTTATCAAGTTTCAACTTATAATGAAGTCTCTAAGATGGATTTCTACCCAGAGCATATTTCATTCAATCTAGATGACATGAAATTCCCTAAGTATCAAAATTTTATCTACTCATGAGATTTCATTCAATTATCATGCAAGATCATTCATGAGTATAGAGAAATCATTTAATCAAGAAAATAGAGGTGTTATGCAAGAATTTTACCAAAATGAAACTCATACCTCATTTCTTGAGAAAATTCAAAATTTTCACTTTCTTTTCATTTTCCTTTAGCCTTCCAAATTTTACCACTTTTTCAACTTGCAAGTACGATTCATTAGTATCATAATGAAATCATATACCAATTAGCAAGATAACATACTAAATAGCAAAGGGTAAATGCAAAGTTTCATTTAAAATTCTCAACCTATGCTAGATAGTAAATATTCATTTTAAAGAAGTTATCATAATATTAAATGAATCAAAGAGATCTCAAAATATAAAATATTTGAGGAATAAGATCTCTAAACATATTTATCTAGTTTGGACTTAAAGGAATGTCTCTAATAGTAAGTATCAACCTAGAGCAAGTTTCATTCAATGAAATTTGTCTAAGTACTAAAATCCTACCTACTCATGAGAATTCAAGGGTTTTATCATGCAATTCTAATCATGAGTATAGAGACATAATTTAAGCTTAAACATTGAGGTATAACACTAAGATTTTGAATTTATCGAAGTTATACCTTATTCATGATGATTTAGCCAAACTAATCTTTTTCATTCTAATTAGTCTTCCTAAAATACTTATAACTTGCAAGTAAGCTACACTAATATTTTAGAGAAAATATAGCTACTTTCCAAGCTAACCCAACCAAAAAGCAAAGAGAAGCATCAAGTATCATTATCAAAGTTCACTTTGCTAAATGGCTTGAAATCCATTTTAAATAAAATCAAGTCATACCAAAACGAATTTTAAGAGATCACAAAAATAATAAATATGAAAACTTGATCTCCAACCCTTCCCATTGGTTGAAAACCGAAAGGCCACAATGAGCCTACGATTTAGAACCGCAAGGTCACTTAGGCCCATTATAGGCCACATAGGTCTCCGAAGAGATCGAGAAATCAAAAATCAAAATCATTTTTAAAAAGACTCTTATCAAGAGCGCGAAAAGCTCATGAATCAAATTATGCATAATATCAAAAGCTTCAACTTAAGTAGATCAATGTTGATTAGAAGATGATACCAAAGTATTTGATGCCAACTTTATCATAGGCAAGGAAACATAGCTAGAGCTAAAATTTTGGAAAACCTGGAACTAGAAGATGATTGGGACGTGGTCTCAGTCGAGCTTAATGAGCCAAACAGCGATGCGATATGCTCATTCTCAGAAGGAGAAAGTGGAATATATGGCAAATACCCTAACTGCTGACCTGAGGGATATGCCATACGAAGCTGAAGCAACTCTTCTCTATAAATAACCACTTAGTATGAAGGTGCAGAACATCCTCGAGACCCGAGTAGTTCTACTCTTCCGATCTTGTAATCCCTCCTCCGCTTCAATATAATTTCCTCATTCAGTCAATTCTATTTCCGCTTCTCTGCTCTCGTCTTCATTTCAAATCGGTGCCCTTCGCGGCCAGCATTTGATTTGAATTCTTCCACGATCCTCTGTAAAAGAGCAGCTTTCCAAAGGAGCCTGAAAGACCTGACAATCTGCAAGAAGATACCCATACCTGGGTACTATAAAAGAGAGAAGAAATATGGCCTCAGAAAGGCCAAGACATACAAAGGGAAACCTCATGATACGCACGTAAGGATATTTAAAAGAAAGCACTCAGATAAGGTGAGAAGGTGCAAATGCTTTATCTGTGGAGAAGAAGGCCACTTTGCTAAAGAGTGCAAGAGAACACAAGGAAACATAGCTAGAGCTGCAATTTTGGAAAACCTGGAACTAGAAGATGATTGGGACGTGGTCTCAGTCGAGCTTAATGAGCCAGACAGCGATGCGATATGCTCATTCTCAGAAGGAGAAAGTGGAATGGCAAATACCCTAACTGCTGACCTGAGGGATATGCCATACGAAGCAGTATTCGTCATAATTACAGACGAAAAGACTGAAATAGAGAATTCTTGGAGAACTAAAGTGACCCTCCCGGAAAATATGAATCAGTGTGTTCATAGATGGGAAGATAACAGCCCTGAAGTAACAAAAGGATGCGAAAGATGCACATGCTGTAAAGAAGTCACAAACCCAAGAATGAGGTCCCATTGCAGAAGTTGCTTACTAACAGTCTGTCCCATGTGCTCAAGGTTCAACTTGGGCAGAAAAATCACAATCAAGAAGGCAAATTTCTTGCCTTATGATGATAAAGACAGTCTGATTTCCCGGGTGCTTTTCTGCAAACGCTACTTCCAATTCTTTGCCTATTATGGGAGGCATCTTTCTGAAAAACTTCTCCGATAATTTCGGTGATACGTACATTCTTCCGGATCTTGCTGCCAAGACTTTGTAATCATTGATATATTCAAATAAATCCTTCACATTGTGGCATGATAATCTTTCCAAATCTTCATAAGCTCTATTTTGCTCCTCAGTTGATCCGGTGGATGGGTCCTCCAATAGAAACATTCTTCTTATTTGTGATAATACATTCTGAGGGTCATCGGCTATGTTTGTTAGTTCATCATATTCTGTTGGAAATGCCATCCTCCACTGCATCCAAGTCTTCTTCTCAGTTTCTCCTAACAGATTTTTGATGTAGCACATCTTGGATTTATTGTCTACCCAGTTTTTCTCATTAATGAGGTTTAGGGTGATCGACTCCCATCTCGAAATTACGTCGCTATATTGCCCGACGCTTTTTGGAAGAACCAAAATTACTCCTGTGCCTGCTTGAGCTGATGGCAGGTTATATCTTTCATTGTGCTGTTTTGCGTAACCTCCTCTGAGGTTACCAACTCTTGAGTGAATTGTTGGAATATCAGCAATGGGAGTTCTTGGAGTTAATCTTCCTGGGGGGTACATCGCTGGTCCCATAATGGGTTCTTTGGGTAATCTTGTGGTTGATGATTCCGCTGTTGATGTTAATAATGTCTCCACTTTTGATTTGCCTGTCTTTTTGGCAAGCTGCTTGATAATGGGGTAATCTAATTCAGCTGTGTAGACTACCTCTGTGGAATCTTCGTCTTTATCTTTGTTTTTGCTTGTCTCATCCATCTCATCATCTGTGTTTTCTTCTTCATTATCTTCATTATCTCCCCTGTTTTCTTCTTCATTATCGAATTAAACTCCAACCGCATATAATAAAGAGGATTATATCATTCGATGAAGAGAAACTGAAAAGCAAAGCAGGGCTGAGGTCATGGCTAGGCATATTGAATAGTCTAGGTGAAGACTTTGAAGTTGCAACCATACAAGGATCATTCCTTCAATTTCTTGGTCAACTTCAACTCTTTAATTTCCATTACCCTTGTGTGATGGCTCCCCCTACAAAAGAGCATGAAACTTTTGGTACCCAAATGGCTTTGGATCCTTGGGGGTTAGATGGCCTAGGAATCCAAAGTGTCCTAGCTACACTTGGAGTTTTCTTGAATGCACAATCATAAATAGCATGGTCATATATGCCACAACAAAAGCAATGTCCATGAAATTCTTTTTTTTTACCATTCATATAAATATGAGGTCTAATGTTAGAATGCTTGGCATGAGAGGCATGATGAGCATGAGCATTCTTAGATGAAACATTTTTCTTCCTAGGATTTCTAAAAGATGAAACATGTGATAAACTACTAGTTTTCCTACTCAAGAAAACAACCTCATTTTTCAAATCATCAATTGATTTACGTAAGTCTTGCATTTGAGATTTTATTATACTATTTTCATTTTTGACTTTCGTATTTTCCATTTTCAAATTCTCAATCTCAACTTTTGAGATATTTTTCAATTCAATTTTCAAATCATCATTTTTATTTTTCAAATCAATATTCTCACTTTTTAAGTCCTCAATTTCAATTATCAATTGTTAATTACTACTTTTCAAAACATCAATACTATTATGGCAATCAACACTTGAGGAACTTAGATTTGCCTTTAAATTTTCATTTTCTAATTCTAGAGCTTGCAAATCCTTAGTAAGCCTAGAGTTATCTTTCTTAATTTTCTTCAGTTCTTTACTCTTTTTCAAAAGCATGGCACACATATTTTGACATTCTTCTACTAATTCTTCATATGACATTTTCAGTGAATGTGAAGAACTAGCATCACTATCATATGCTATATCTTTATCATGACTAAAAGTAGAATATTGTACCTCATCATGGATACCATGAGGCAAACCTTGGATGTGCCTTCATAGTCATGACAAGAGGATGCTTCTTGTGATTTGGAGGTGGATGTTGAAGCACTTATCCTCTTTTTGACATTCTTCTTTGATAAATGACAATTCCTCTTAATGTGCCCCTTTTCCTTGCATAAGTAGCATATAACCTTTCTTTTTCGGCTTTTTGATTTTCTTCTTTGACTAGAAGCACTAAGATCATCAAAACCGAGGTTAGTACTAGGGTGATGACCATTGTCATCCCCACCCTCAACAAATGTATTAAGCTATTCGGTTTTTGCATAATCATATAACATATTTAATGTGACAAAAATATCAAATGCAGAAGAACAATGCATAACCTTTTCAAGTATTTCATTTGAAAATGAGCAATATAGGAGATGCATTGTTTTAGCATTCAATTCAAATAATTTAACTTGTTCTTGAGTCCAATCATTTATGTCAATGGTGGGCTCAACATACTCATTCTTTAGCATGCACAATAGATCTAAACTTTGTGTTTTAAGAAAGGTATACATCCTACTCTTCCAAACACCAAAATTTTCTTCATCAAACCTAGGTGGTGCAAATGTTATACTCTCTAGTGTCATTTTTTGGATCGAGGCAAGATGTAGATGAGATGGTGAAATCTCAATCAACGACCCGCTCTGATACCAATTATTGGGTGAAATGGCTACACTAGAGGGGGGGTGAATCGTGTGTTTACTAATTCTTAATGCATAATTCCGATTTTAATCGTTTCTTAAACTATTTAGGCAAATCGTAATTTATCGACTAGATGCAGAAGCAAAAGTAAACCAATTAAGTATAAACAAAGATACAATGAAAATACACGGATTTATAGTGGTTCGGCCCCAATGCCTACTCCACTACCTAAGCACCTCGCTTAGGATTTCCAAACTTAGTTTACTAGATTAAATTGTTTCCCTTACAAAGAGGACTTTGACCTGAAGAGTCTCACTCTCAACCTAAGGCACTTCCACACACGGAAGTCTCCGCCTTCTTACCGAAAGCACTCTTCCACCTCAAGCTAAGAGACAACTCAACTAATCCTAGTAAACTACATTTACAACGGTGGGTTTAAGCCTTAACACCCAACTCTAACTTCTTGAAGAGTTCGGGCACATCGACCAATGTCCTTCCGATTTTTCGATTTCTCTGATTTTTCCAATCGTGGACGTCGTGCGCTAACTGATATGGAACTTGAAAAAATTCTCAATAAAACATTAGTTCCATGTTTATTATCATCAAAATCGAGATTAAGACCAATGTTGAAAACCTTAAGCCAACACTTCCACATTCGTCATTTGGGCTTGTTTAAACATGCATTATGATTATGTCAAAACCGAGATAACTACTTTTCATGAAGGTGGTGATGACAATGGTCGTCCCTACAATGCTAACTTGGTTTTTGAAGCCCAAAGTGTTTCTAGTCAAAGAAGCACTAAAAGTCGAAAGAGGGAGGTCATTTGCTATTTGTGCAAAGTGAAGGGCCACATTAAGAAGAATTGTCCCTCATTAATGAATAAGACAAAGAAGAGGTCAAAGGCTTCTACATCATCATCCCATTCAAATGAAGCACCCTCTTGCAATGACTATGAAGCCACTTCAAAAGTTTACCTCATGGGTACCAATGATGAGGTACACTCTTCCCCTTCTAGTCATATTGAAGATTTTGATAGTAATAGTGATAATAGTTCTTCATGTTCTCTTGAAATGTCATATAAAGAATTATTAGAAGAAAGTCAAAAATTATATGTCTTGCTTATGAAAAAGAACTAAGAAAATAGAAAACTAAAGAAAGAAAATTTAAGGCTTAGTTCATTTGTGCATGAATTAGAGAAAGAGAAATTGAAGACTAATTTAGTTAATTCTTGCCATGATGATTTTAAGCTTGAAATTGAGGACTTAAAAAGTGAGAATATGGATTTGAAAAGTAAAAATGGTATGTTGAAATCTCAATTGCATGTCATTCACAAATCCACGAGTGATTTGAAGAATGAGGTTGTGTTCTTAAATAGGAAAATCAATGATTGGTCAAATGTCTCTTCCTTTAAGAATTTTAGAAATAGAAATGCTTCATTTAAGAATGCTAATAATCATCATCATTCCCATGTCAAGTATTCTTCCTTTAAACCTCTTGTCCCAAACAAAAAGTTTCATGAAAATTGTTTTTGTTGTGGTATATATGGTCATGCTATCCATGATTGTGCATTTAAAAGAAATCCAAGTGTTACTAAGACATTTTGGATTCCTAGGTCAACTCACCTCCAAGGACCCAAAGCCATTTGGGTACCAAAGGTTTCTTGTTCTCTTATAGGGGCACTTACCACATATGGTTGAAGGAAAGTGATGTGTTGAAGTTGACCATGGACTTGAATGATGAATCCTCCCTTGGTTGCAACTTCAAGCTACCTTGATGTCTTAGGTAAAGTTGGCATCAAAACTATTCTAGTATCTTCTTCTAACTTGCATTGTTTTACCTTAGTTGAAGATTATGATACTATGCTTGATTCTAGTTGATTTTCATGCTCTCGATATGTTTTTGAAAAATGATTTTGATTTTTAGTTTCCCGGTCTCTTCAGAGACCTTAGTAGCCTATAACGGGCTCATGCGACCTTGCGGTTCTAAATAGTAGGGTAATTGTGGTCTTTCGGTTTTTAACCAATAGGAAAGGTTGGAGATCATGTTTTCATATTTATTATTTTTGTGATCTCTGAAAAGTCGTTTTGGTGTCACTTGATTTCATTTAAAATGAATTTCAAACTATCTGGCAAAGATGTATTTTGAAAATGATATTTGAATCCCTCTTTGCTATTTGGTATTGTTAACTTGCTAGTAGCCTTAATTTCATTAAATCTACTAATGAAGTCTACTTTCAAGTTGAGAATGTTAATGGAAGACTATGCTATAATGAAGAAAATTGGAAAGTAAATGAAAAGTTGAATTGGGAAAAAATTTGTAGAATGAGGTATGATTTTGTTTTTGCAAAACTCTCATTATAATACTTGAATATTCATGCATTAATGATGTCTCTATACTCATGATTAATTTTGCATGATAAATCTATGAAATCTCATGAGTAGGTAAAATTTCGACACTTAGGCAATTTCATGATGTTGATACTTGGTAAATACTTGGTAAACATGTTTAGATACACATATCACATGATTCTAGGGATTTAAACTTGAAAATTCATGTGCAGATGAACAAGATGATAACTAGATCACTTTAGGGGACTTAAAATTGGAAAAGTTTGACCCAAGTCAACAAATCGACTTGGATACTTTATTTTAAGTCCAAACTTCATAAATATATTTAGGAATATGTATGATATGTTTCCATGCATTTAGAATCAAAAATTCATATGGATATAGATAAAGTGACATAGAGGCGATTTTATAATAACCTCTTTTGAACCAATTAAGTTGACTCAAGTCAACAAATTGACTTAGAGATCTCATTTTCAATTCACATTTGAGGAAAATGTTTAGATTTACTCATGTTAGGTGTCCATAAGATTAAATTTGAAAAATCATGAGTAAATGATAATATTGACCTTAGCAAAGTTTCATGATAACTTGCTTGTTTTAGGATGAAACCATGCTAGATTGACAACTTGGTCTAAGGAGATCATCTTCACTTCAAACTTGATAAACATTTTTACATGATCATATCTCGATATCTGAAAAATTTGAATGAAAACTAAACACATTTGCAAAAAATAACTGATATTTACAAAAATGTTATTAGAAATTTCAGTATGTTAAGTTATTTTTTGAAAAATGTAGAAAACTCACTTTTGACTGATACTTGAAACTGCATCTTCATTGAAAAATCTAGTATATTCGATAAATATTTAAGAAATTTTTATTAAGAATCAGATTTATAATGAAATTTTGAAGTTGGATTTCAGAAATGCAAAATATCACCCTCTTGAAATACCAATATTTTCGATACTTCGATTTTTCGTCAAAAACATCAAATAAAATTTTGTGTATACTATTTTGATCCCATTTCTAATATAGTTCTCTCTATTATTTGAGTGAAATCATTTCTTAAAATGATTTTGATAACTTGAACGATAACTTGAAATATCGGTTTTTGATTGAAATCAAGATAGGTTGAAAAATGAACTTAGAGAATTCATTTTGAGTTCAAACTTAACAAATGCATCTCAAATGATCATTCAGCTATATCTCGAAAGTTTGAATCAAAATGGATAACTTTTAAAAAAATAACTAATATTTATGAAAATGCCACTGGACTTTCAGAAATTTTATGAATTTATAGAAAACTAATTTTTAACTAATTCTTGAACCTGTGTATTCCTTGAAAAATCTAGTTTATTCAATTAAAATTTCAAAATTATTCATCAAGAATATGATTTGATAGGAATTTAAGAGTTTCATTTATGTAGACTTGAACTATCTCTTTGACCTAAGTCAACAAAGTGACTTAAAAATTTCATTTTAAGTCTAAATTTGACTCACATACTTAGACTCACTCATGTTAGATATCTAGATAGCTAAGTTAGAGAAAACATGAGAAAATAGCAAAATTTGATACTTAGCCATTTTCATATTTTCAAGTCTACTTTGAATGAAATAGCGCTAAGTTGACAATTTGACCAAACTTGATATACATGCTTTACATGACCATCTACTGGTATTGTGAAAGTTTGAATGAAATTCGAGAATGCTTTATCAATCAATTTTATAAAAATGCAAAAAAATGATATTTTGTTGATTCTTAAATATGCATTTACCTTGAAAATTCTAGTTTATGGCATAAAAATTTAAAAAATCTTCGGTAAGTGTGATTTAATACAGATTTCTGAAGTTTAATTTCAGAACAGTATCGTTTCCCTTAAATGCTCATTTTTTCGATACTTTGAATTTTAGTCAAATATTCAAATGAGACTTCAAGTATGATGTTGTGAATTCATTTTTGGTATCGTTCTAATCTTTTATTGAAAAAATCATTTTTAAATGGCTTTTAATATTTTGGTCGATATATGAAAATATCAATACTTAAACTTATACATGATTTCTAGTCTTGGAATTTAGTTATCATCTCATGCTATCATGTATGACTTAATCTCATATTCGACATTTGATTTTCATCCTTTGGTTGAGATATTCATGCTTCATGATAAATATTTTAGAGTCTCAAGTTTAACTATAGGTTGACTTTTTCTTGCCCTTTTTGATTGATGCCAAAAGGGGAAGAAAAATATAGGTAAAAGGAAAGAAAATATAAGAAAACCATGCATATAGATAGAGAAAGTTTATTTTCATAGATATGTATGTTGATAGGAGGAGAAATTAATAAAAAATCAATGATTGACTTCCTTATTAATGCTTTATTAAAAATATTTTCTTAAGTTTGTTTGTCATCATCAAAAGAGGGAGATTGTTGGCCTAAGGTTTTTAATCTTGGTCTTAATCTTGGTTTTGATGGTAACAAACATGAAACTAATATTTTCATGGAGAAATATTTTCAGGTTCCAAGTTGGTTGGCGCACGACGTCCGCGATCGGAAATATCGAAAAATCAATGAGTCGGAAGAACGTTGGTCAACACGCTTGGACTCTTCGGGAAGAATAGAGTTTAGGTTTATTGTGTCTAGAATGATGGTATTAATCCTCACAATGATGCAAATATCCCTAGGACATGAAACTAATCTATTACCAAGAGTTCCCAAGTCATAAGCAACATTCCGAAATATCCCGGATGGGATGTTGTAACATTCCTGAAATATCCCAGATGGGATGTTGTAACATTCCGGATGAACATCCTTGTGTATCCCGGATGAACATTATTGGAACCAATATTAAATTTCTTATATACAATTGAGACCAATAAAAGAATTGGCCAAAATTGAGAAATTCGTAAAAGTTGGGGTCATTTTCGTCTAACAACCCTTAAATCTACGTGGATCCCTTCTGACATGGCAATATTTAAAAATTATTTTTGGATCACCACGTCAGCAAGTTAACGGGTGACATCACGGCTAGCTGATGGAGGACCATTATTGGAACCAATGTTAAACTTGAGACTAATCAAAGGATTGACCAAAATTGATAAATTCATGAAAGTTGGGGCCCTCAAGGTGAAGCAAGAGTGCCCTCAAGGTGTTTGACAAAATGCCCAAGTGAGAGTTCTTTATTATCATGAAGTCTATTTCTTGAGTTGCTTGCCTATTTAGGTTCTTGAATTGTTGTGCATGCTTTAAATTTAAATCTGTGATTTTTGGATGTGGAGCATGTTTTATAAAAATAAGATTTGATCTTGAAACCTTGAGTGTTGTTGATATGAGATTCTTGATCATGTAAATTGATTCTTACTTTAAGATTTTCTTGGTTCATGCTACTCTTGGTTAAACAATCATGACTTGTTTCTTGAGAAGTTTTATCTCAATGATATAATTCTGTTATGTTGATAATTAAGGAATTTACTTCTGAAATTTTGTATTTATTTATCTTGAGATACTGAAAACTCAATTAGGCTGAAAACAGTATGCCGAATTGTTGATTTATGGCTGATTTTGAAATCATGTTTGTGATGTGCATAGTTTGCTGAATATAGTCCTGTAACCTATCATTTCGGCCAGAAAACATAGTTTGAAAACATAGGTCATACTCTGGAGACAAGATTCGAGTTAGATACATCGGTTTTGGGCATAACAGTAAGCTAAACAAAACTCTAATCCTGGTGATCTAAATTTTAATTGTATAACTAAAATTGAACAAAGGACTAGCATAATCTGTTATGAACCAACAAATAAAGTTATGCATGAAATAAAATCTCACAGGTTATGACATTACGGGTCTAGGAGTTGGGGGCGGGTATTGGAGTGTTGAGACGCTACCCAATAAGGACACCCCGAACACATCGTATGAGAGACTTGACTTAGGTCATGTTGCGCCATATCTTTATTAATGGCGGAGAGGCTCATTGAGGAGCCGAACTGCGGGTTAAGCCCGAAAGGTTGGATGGCTAATTCCCAACCTGTGTAACAAGTTCGGATGGGCAAATCTCGATTGTTCCTGCATATCTTGTGGAACAAGTTCGGACGGGCAAATCTCGATTATTCCCAAGATTCTATATTTAAAGGGGTAAGTTCGGATGGGCAAATCCCGATTATTCCTACGTTATTTATTTGGAACAAGTTCGGATGGGCAAATCCCAATTGTTCTAGTTTGGCCTCGTGGAATAAGTTCGGACGGGCAAATCCCGATTATTCCCGAGGTGCTTTTTAGTATTAAGTTCAGACGGGCAAATCTCGATTATTCATGTGATATCTTAAAGGGGTAAGTTCGGACGGGCGAATCCCAATTGTCCCTACGCGTCTCGTGGAGCAAGTTCGGATGGGTCAATCCCGATTGCTCCCGAGTTTCTTCATATTAGGATAAGTTTGGATGGGCCAATCCCGATTATCCTAATATGTTTTGTTGCCTTAGGGCACGGTAGGCTTAGGGAAGGGAAGGGAAGGGAAGGGAAGAGAGGGGAGAGGAGGGGAGGAGGAGAGACGATAAAAATTAATCTTGTTTGGATATAGTTTAATAAGGGAAAGGGAAAAGTTAACCTTGTTTGGATGTACCTTCTAAGGGGAAGAAGAAAAATGAGAAAATCTTTTATATTATTTATAGACAATTATAATTTTTTTTTATTTTTGTGTTATATGTGATGCTTCAAAGCAAGACTCCACTAGGGTTTAATAAATATATTGTAAATTTATGAAAGTAATAAGGGTAATTTCTTAAATTTATTTTAAATAATTTTTTTATAATATTATTCACCCACATTCAATCACTACTAGGAATTAGGGATTATGCGATGGCCATTTTGCGACCGCAAAGCTATCGTCGTCGATTGTGACGGTTCTTCGACCGCCGGCGTTGGCGGTCGCATAAACGATGGTGTGGCGACCGCACGGCGTGGCCATCGCAAAGTTGAAACCTCAGCGACGGTACAACGACCGTGTTGCGATCGCTACTTGCAGTCGCAAAACCGTCAAGGTATCATTTTTATTTCAGCCCGCCCTCTCTTTTTCTCTTCCCCCGCTCGCTCACTCTCTCGTCACAGTCTCTCTCTCTCTCTCTCTCTGCCATCGATCGCCACCCATCACCCGCCTACGCCGCTAGTATTCCTCTCTCTCTCTCTCTCTCTCTCTCTCTCTCTCTCTCTCTCTCTCTCTCTCTCTCTCTCTCTCTCTCTCTCTCTCGGGTCGCCGAAACCTAGCCACCGCCAAAACCCTATCGAAGACTCAAAGCATATCCCTCGCAGTCGCGGCAATCTTCCTCTCTCCGCAGTCAGGCATCACGCTACCACCTACTCTCGCCTACTCTCCGCAGTAGGCATCAACCCTACTCACCCTGCCCCTCTTTCTGCCTCCCGTCAGGTATCTACTACTCTTCTTTCAAATACTTGTGAAGATTAGGGAAAAGGCATGAGTGGATCTTTTGATGGAAACATTAGATATCTTCGAGAATACATGAAAATAAATTTATCATAAGTTAAGTTAGATGAAGTGCTTTTATCTTTCCTTTTTTTGTTATTGGGTCAAATAATTCTCAAATTTGGAATTTTCATGGTCTTCTTGTATCTCTGTTCCGTTCATTGAACTCGTTGTATTTGGAATTTTCAAATATAAAATGTGACGCTGTAAATGTTAGGCTAATTTGGAAATCAAGCAATTCTCTTCTGATCGTTTGACTTCCATATTAAAGATGACAAAAAGATCAAAATATCACACAAGCCTACTGATATCCTCGTTTGCATATGGAAATACTCAATGCCTGTGAACCATGTGTTTGTTCTTAGGGGTACTTCCAGCAGTTAACTTCTTCACCAATGAAGAACTTTGTATCTGAGCATGTAGACTCCAAACTTGCTCTATAATCAATAGATTAGTGGTAGGAAGATTTGAAGAAGTTGGAAAGCATTCTTAGGTGAACTCATGATATTTTCTGCAGGCATTAAAACATCAATAAATGAAATGAGCTACAAGACTTCATCTGTCAGTATTATGTTATCAGAGCCTCTTCTTGCTCAAACGATTTTTGTCTAGAAATCTTGTTTTGTCTGATCCTCTTATCTCATATCGACTAAACAAAACCATATATTATATGGGCTTAATTATTCCATGAAATTTTTATCCTCTTATCTCATAACTGATTAACGTGCAAAATGCAAGAACATATATAATTCTTTCTCTTTGTAGTATTTACTCTTGTGGTGTTGATAATTACAAGTGTTTTGAGTTGAATCACTTGTCTACATTTTCACCAATTGTTTCTATTAATTATATGATGAAGCATCACAAATAATATTAGTTACAACTCACTTTCTGTAATGATCTTAATTTTCCTATTGCAATATCTTGAAGCAATTAATCATTTCCCTCAACTTTCTATAATGATCTTAATTTTCTTTTCAAATACTGCATGATTTTTGGGATGAAGATTTTGTAGTTTGTGCAGCCGATGTTTAGGGCATGATTAACAAAATCTGCTGCTCCATTGTTGAGAGACATATCATGATCTCACCTGGATGGACAATTTGCAGGTCAAAAGTAAAACAATCATGTTGTTCATGATGAAAATTCCCTTAATTAAAACATGGCTTAATTTAATGGCATATCATGATCTCACCTGGATGCTTGTATGACATTTTGGAAGGTCAAATATTCTTGCCATAGTTATTTTTAACCAATAAATACTACTGCTGACTTTGAGGCTGAGAAGACTCAAATATGGCAATGTAGTAAATCTAATAGTTAATGCATGTAGTTTAAAGAGACTGCATCTGTGACTCCAATTATGTTTTCTTTTGCCAAACTCAAATTTTACCATGTCATATTTTCTTTGCCAAAATGTATATTAGTTTTCCCATAGTTTTACAGTAGGGAGGAATAGATTCTCCAGTAATTAATTCCAGTAAGTTCTAGAAGAGGCCATAGTGATGAGTGACTAAGTCTAAGAAATAAAGTCCTTGGAAAAGCAAGGCTAGCAGGACACTCTGCCACTAATTTCATGCCCCACAGCACTTAATGATTGCACAAATCTTGTGAAACCTTGAGTCCTTTCTAGTGAAGGCTTCAGTTCACTAAGAAGGATGAGGCTCTTCATAAATTATTTTCTGGATCTGTGCCAGGGTGATTCAATTAGATAATTTGCTGGTCAATCTGTGCCAGGGTGATTCAATTAGACAATTTGCTGGTCTTGGAATTGATTTAGAATTCTAAGAATTTAGTTTTGTAATTTTTCTTGACATCATTTTAAACAATACTAGAATCTGCTAATTCTGCAATTAAATATGTACTTTATTGAAATGAGAGCCTTCATTGCTCAAAGCTTCTTTTGTCTATCACTATTAACCTTGTAGCATGTCAGAATTGGAAGAAATCAGATGGTACTTCCAATTCAGCATTTATTTAATAATTGTTTTGTGTCATACATTTGGTAGTTGACAACTTGACATAAGCAAATCCATCAACAACATTATCCTCTTGTATGTGGAAGATACTATTTATTTTGCTTATATCTTAGAGTGTTCTTATCTGTTCATTTCAGCTTACTTTTTGTTGAAGAAATTTATATGTTGTAAATTACTTAATTTATAAATATATAATTTGAGGTTAGTATTATACATCTGTAGATGTCGCGAGAACCAGCACCAGCACCAACAACTGTGGCATCAGGACCTTCAACATCTGCCACAGTGTCGCCACCACCACCACCACCGGCCTCGGAGGCTCGAGGTCGTCGTAGGCCTCGCGGGCCTAATCGGGGGGCTCATGTACCATCATCGGCCGACCAGCGTCAGCTCATATCGCTACACGGTCTAAAGTAAGTATAAAAATTTATTTATTATGATTGTTAATTAATTAATTGCTACTTATGTTGTTATACTTGAGTTGTAGATTTGAGCAGGATGATGCTGCTCGCAGCATCACTGCTATTATCAAGAGTTTCTTTTGGGAGCCATGGTGTTCATGGATCCATGTGCTAGAGCATTCTCAATCTTTACTATGGTCTGAGTTCGAGGTACGTAGTTTATTAATTTTTTAGTTAATTGTATTAATATTTAAAATGATTGTATTACATAATTTATTTTCTTTTTGTAGGCTCGCTATACTTGGGATCCCTCCATTCAGGCACAAGTGAAGGATGCTTGGGAAGGTTACTGCAAGAGGCTTTTCAAGGATATCCTCCATCGGGCGCGGGATGAGGCACGGGCGAGTATAGGCGGTAACAGAGATACGCCTATGGATACGCTCAAGGGAGACGGGCCAACCTGGATGCATGTCGACGTATGAGATCAGCTATGCGACATGTGGGAGTCGGAGGGATGGAGGGTGGTTCCCGAACGGCGTACCAAAACAAGATGACATTGGTCGAGGGATCCGTCACTCGGTATACCGGTGGGTCCATCTCATTTATCAGCCACGAGCGTCGATTGGTAAGTAATTTAATGATGATTTATTGTTATTATAGGAAAATTAATTATATTTATTTTATTGCAGGGGATACGCGACGAGCATGAGACGCTCATCCCGACTGACCCTCTGAGGGTCTTCGAGGAGACGCATAGATATCAGTGTGGCCCTCGCCGGGGTGAGTTTATTAGCGAGAGGCCGGAGACGATATTGGTAAGTTAATATTTAATTTTTTTATCTAGTTCTATTATGTATAATTAATTTAATTAATTCACTTAATTTTCTTTAAAGACTATGTACAGTGAGTTGGTGACCCAGCGGGGAGGTGATCCTACACAGCATCTACTTGTTGCAGCCACATGGTGAGGGGTCGTCTGCCTTCACCTCCTCCTCCGCTGGTCTATCAACATCACGTGCGGATCAGGACCGATTAGCGGCCATCAAGACTGCTCAAGCATGCCTCAGCATCGACATGGCCACTATGAGGGATACTATAACATATGTGACCGAGTACTTGGCGTATATAGCTTCTATCATACCTGGTGCTCGTGCCCCCCTCGTCTCCCCCGTCATTCGACATGACGACATCAGTATCAGATCCATCATCATCGTCGACGCCTATTGATGCCCTCCCCACGCAGCCCCTGTCCTCGCCGCCTCCCCCGCCGCCGTCTGATGCGCCTCACCAGTGATGTATTTATTTGATATTTTATTTTGATATGATGTAAATATTGTTTTGATACGGTGTATATAATATTTTGATAGGATATATATAATATTTTGATATCCATTTGATATATATAAATTATAAATTGATGTCTCTTGTTTGATTGATATGTATTTTAATTAAATATTGTAAATAGGAATTTATATTTTTTCAATTTTTTTAAAAAAAGAGTGTATACACTTCTGCGACGGTTTTGCGGCCGCAAATGTCATCGCAGAAGATGACTTGGTCGCACATCACATTGGTCACAATTGCTGCATGTGTGACAGAAAGCTTGCGACGACGATTTGCCATCGCAATTATTTTTTATTATGACCGCTCTATCTAGTTGAGCGGGTTCTTTTATTTATTTTTTAAAATTACTGTGGTCGTACAATTAATTAAACATTTAAACTGGCTAGTTGAGCTGGTTCTAATGTTCTATTGAAAATTTGACAGTTTCATCCTAATTAAATTCAATACAATTTTTATATTAGAATCAAATAAGCCAAAAATTAGGATAAATAAGTCGAAAGTAGTCGAATTTTATAACTTTTTTTATTTTTTAAATTTATACTTGAATTGATTGAATTGGTGATCTAACGGGTTGAAAGTTTAAGTTGAGCCTAATAACACTCATTAGCTCTCCATTTAATTGTATGGAAAGAAAAACATGGTATCTAATTAAACAATATATATATATATATATAGTCAGGCCCTTATTTTGGTTCCTCCGTACTCAAGCAAATAATTAGAAACTAAAAATATGCAAATGGAGATGGAGATCAGATAATTAACAATGTTAAAGCAAAATAGATAACAACACACTAGTTAACATGTATGCGAAATATATATCAGCCGCAACTCGAAACCACACACACATGCAAGTAATAAGAGGTCGATCGGTCGATCGGTCGATCGGTCGATCGATCTCAATGATCAGAAACAAAACAAATCAAACAGAACTAGCCACTCTCTTACATATATATTCAACTAGATCAGCTGCAACATCGATCAGATCCTTGCCAAAGTATGGACGTCCATGGGGTAGACATCATTTGGTAACTGAGCATTGTAAGATCTTTTCCCAATGATGATGTTTGCAGCCTCTGATGGGTGGAATGCATCCCAGAAGAGGTACTCATTCCTGTTGGTGCACGGAGCCTGCATCGGCAAGCATGTTATCTGCCCATTGTTTCTCCCCACTCCACAGCACCCCGTATTTGTCATTCTAAGCCCTGCATTAATCACCATTAATTACATTAGCAATTCAGATAGGTATTAGTCAATCAATCTATATTATATACCATAAGCTGCAGAATTTCTCAAGATGTCATCAAATATCTCATAGCCATTGATGTAAGTGAAATGAGCGTCATCCAAAGTGTTGAACTCATCCACCAAGCGAATCAGCCTGGTGTTGAACATTCCGATGGCGCTATCGATCTCTTCGACGCAATTGACGCCATTGGGGCTGTTCCGAGCCAACTCGTTGGGGCTGCACCCGATCCGACCTACTCCTATCAACACCACCTTCCTTGCTCCGTAGTTGTACAGAACCTGATCGATATATCGAGCCACGTGAATCATGCACGCACGCACGCACGTAAAATTAATTAAATTTATAGATTATGAGACTACGTTTAGCTGCTCAGTGTATTGTTCGATGAGGGCATCGGCGAATTGTTCGGGGGTGAACTGGCGGCCAGTGGGGTAGAATGCAGGCATGAAGTAGTTGTTGAGGTAGTCATTGCTGCCCATGCCGACCGAGAAGATGCATTTGCTGAGGTAATTGGCGGTGGTGTCTTCGTCTCCGAGTATGTTTACCATCTGCCGCACTGCCTGTTGATAGTTCTGCAGTTGCCCACTGAAGGGAATTCTACCACCCTGCAGTAATTAATTATGTATTAAGATTTGGATCGATCTTTAATAAGATATATGATTAAATATGAGTCGATATATATATACCAGTTGTCTGCCGGTTTCCTCCCTTATTCCGGCAGCTGCAGATGCAAAGTTTACACCGGTGAGAAGGGCTCGGCCTCTTGTATTCGCATAAGGTGGGATGTAGTGGTCGAAGCCCAGCAGTTTAGCTGCATGCAACAAGGAAAGTACAAGTTTAATTAATGAATGAATTAATGGTCTAAGGAAATAAGAGGATTATATTCAACGTGATGATCATGAGTACTACAATAGAGGTTAATTCTACAATATTGATGAGTCATGTGATGATAATAAATATGTAGTTGAAGCATTTGACCTAATTGATTATGCATGTGTACGTGAGTAAATTGAATGAAGGCGATCGACCGGACCTACGCAATCAAATATTGAAATTAAAGTGATTCTATCGATCGGAAATTTGCAAGCAGAGGTTTTTGTTGAGATTAAATTAGCTATATCTATTGTATGCATTTATTTTCAATGTCCCGTGGTAGATGTGCAAATTTATTGCTTAGCATTTATTGTTCGTGAGTACTTACTGTGGCCAGAGTGCATCAGTCCACGTGGATCAAATTCGCCACACAAGTAGGAAAATGGAATTAATTTGTAGAACGACCATCCAAGCTACTTGGTCAATAACTATTTACCTAAGTATTTTTATGCCAAGTATGGTACATGCATTGGTCCTTGCAAAATTTTAGTATTCTAATTTGGAACCGATTAACCGCAATTAATCGGTTAACCAAACTGTAAAATCTGGTTTCGGATAGAGATTTTGTAGTTCAATTTTGATTTCGATTAGTAAAATTCAAAAATCGATTTTAATCGATTTGGTTTCTGTTATTGGATCGCGGATAACTAGTAACCAAAACTGGTTATATATTTCTATTTCGGTCATCGATTATCCGCGGTTAATCGGTAACCGAAACCGGTAATACATATTATGTATATTCTTAACTCTAAACCCTAAGCCCGATACCCGTTTACCCGATTATAAATATTTTTAACCCAAAAACCTTAAATCCACTAAGCATACAGAATTCTACTGAATTGTCCTTCAGTTGTTTAGGAGTTCTTGAATTCCTTTCTTGAACTAAGCATACAGAAGCGGTAAAAATGCAGTACGAGTTGCGAAGTTCCCATCGTAGAACAAAAGAAATAAAATATCTTGGCATGCATGCAGAAGACACCATACCGATGACATCCACAGTGGTTAAGCCATTGCTGAACCTTCCGCTGGGGCCGCCACCGGGGAAGTCGATGCCGTACGGCAGGTAGTTCGCCACCGCAAGCGTCGCAATGTTGTTGTTGTTGCCGTTGTCGACGAGCGAGTCGCCGAAGATGAAGTAGCACGGCACCTGAGGCGACGGCCGGACCACTACCATCGTGGAGCTCAAAACCAACAACAGCAGTAGCAGCGAACGTGCACCAACAATGCAACCCATTTAGCTGGCAACAAGTGGAACAGGATATTGGGCTATGAGGGAGAGGAAATATGAGTAGTTTACTTTGAGAAATTTTGAAAGACCAAACTGCGTATATATAGGGTTATTGCCTTATTGGTTTGCACAAAGCATTAAAGTATTGCTTCAGCTGGAATAATTGAAGCTTAATAAAATACAATTATATCATTTTAGCTTAATAAAAAAATCAGGTTACTTTCGCAGACTGCAGGCTAGCAGATGCTGGTGGTGCATGTCCCTCCATGGTAGGTGAAGAAGTAAATGGTAATAAAGCTGAGAGAGAGAGAGAGAGAGAGAGAGAGAGAGAGAGAGAGAACTTCTCTAGTTCACATGCACCGAATAGATCTCCGTTGGACAGCATAATTTCTCCACCGAGCACGAGATATGTACAAAGACTAGCCTTGGGGAATGGGTATCGCTATCATTAGAAATCAAGAATATAATGTAGAGTAGTTTGCGCTTTGCACTGTGAAGGCAATTTAGATCACTGAGCTAATTTTATAGCTGTCTTTTCACCAGAAAGAAATTTATCAGTCATTAAAAGATCAAATTTAATGATGGCTTGTTTTAGCATTAATTAGTGGATCACTAATTGGGTAATTTTACAGTCAGATCACGAGCATAAATAAGTTCAAAACGCATCTGCAAGGTTTATCTGTTCTGAGTTGAGTGTTTGATCGATTAATTTAATTTGAAGTTTCATTAATTGATGTTTGCAAATTGGGAAAAAGGGGGTTGAGTTGAGTGCAATGAACAGAATCAAGGGCGCAATGAAATGATTCATTTGGATGTACGTAGTACATCTCATCTAACTGTTGCCTTCTAATTAATCAATGGAGGGTCCATGTTTTCCACTTTCATCCTCTGAAACTAGTTAAAGAATTTGCCTATCAATTTATTGCTGTAAGACCCGAGGTTTTCTAATATAAAATTTATTTTGATGCAGCGCACCGGATCTGGAGTTAGTCGGGTCGAGTCGCGGAATCACCGTGAGTAGAAGGTATAATAGCCTTACGAAATTTTATTTATTAAATTGTTCCTTCCTTCTTAGGCATAAAATGTCTTAGTAGAGTCGAGTTCAAATCGTGTGTGTGGATTGAATCGGGGCTCGAATCAAACTCGGATTGAGTCGAGTAGGGGCCAAGTGAATAAGCTAGGGGGGTATAATGGTCAAGTGAAGATGAGGGGATAAATCCCTCATCCCCAGTGGTGCGGCTCACCATTGGAGCCGCACGCAACCCGAGAAGATAGAAGGAGGAGGGGAAGCTTGGAGTCGGCGCCGGATTTGTGCCGCCGTCAAAAAGATCAAGATCGCAGTCGCTTGTCCCTTCTTCTTCCTTTATCAAGGTGAGTGGATCGAACCTTGTTGTGAAGGGTAGGCGGGTGGCCGACCCAAGGTTTCGGGGTTTTCTTTTATTTCTCGAAAAATTCTGTCGATTCACCGATGTTCTTCCAAGATTTGATTTGAATGTTATGTACACGCTGTTTGTATGAAGTTTTTTTGTCGTTTTTCTTGATGCTTAGGGCTGGCCACATGAAGGAGAAAGGGGGAAAGTCATGCCGAATTTTTCCCCAATTTCCTAGAGTGGTTGGAAGCCCTCGGATCGAGTTTCTCGTGCGATTGATGACTTGATTCTTCTCAATCAACTACAAGAAAATATAGTATCACCGACGGAATTTTTACCGACGGATCAAATTTGTTGGTATTACCAACAAAATTACCAACGGATAAATAATCGGTTGGTAAATCAGCATAATTTTTTCCCCCTCTTTTATTTTAGCCGACCAATTTATTTGCCTCCCTCCCACTCGTCAAAATAGTTTCTCGCGCCCTATTTTTTTCAACCGACCCCGACAAAATACCCTCCCACTCATCATCTTTCTTCCCTGGCCGCCCCGACAAAGCCTCTTCTTCCTTCCCCAACCGCAGGTTCCTTCCCCACAGTTTCCTTCCCCGCCGGTTCCCTCCCCGCAGGCTCCTCCCCCGTTAGTTCCTTCCCCGCAGCTGACAAAATAATCAGTTCGAGTCGTCACAGATAGTGCAGGTTCCTTCCCCGCAGTCGATCCAACCTTTTCTTTCTTCCCTCCCCTTCTATAGGTTCCTTCCCTTCTTCATGCCCTAATCCTCTGAGGTCGTTACAGATAGCGAAGCGCAGTAAGCACTCAGTTTAGAGGAAGCAAAAGTCGTCACAGACAGCCGACCGACGAGTGGATTCCTTCCCTTCTACGGGTTTCGAGCGCTCGGTTTCCCATTCGATTCTGGAGGTTCGATTTCAGTTTAGATTTGTCGATTTGCTTTTGCTTTATTTGGATTGCATGGCATGGAACTTCCACAAATAAGAATACTACTTTGGGTGGATCTCCAAACTGATTTGCTTGCAGAGGAATAATAGGTCTTTTCTGCTCAACATTTTTATTACACTTGTTCTTCAATCTATTAGTTATCTTTAAACACAGCATGATTCAGGCACAAGTTGTAGGTTCCCCATTCTATTTAGAAGTCATTTAATTGTTAATCTCATTTTATTATTGGGATTAGAACAAGGAGATCTAATATTCTACTTCCAGATGCTATACCACATCTTAAGGCTGAGCTTGTGACAATATTCAAAGAAAATACAGTAAGTGGTCATTACCAAGTAGCCAAGATGTGATAGAAATTCAGAATGCGCAACAGTGTTAAGGAACTGCTAATGTTAAATTTACCTAAGGCATCAAGGTGATTTAAAGTTACAACCTCTTGGAGATTTCTCATTAAGATCTAAGGTCAACTTCAATCCTTTAATTTCTTTACCCTTGTGTGGTTCCCCCCCTAGAAAAGAGCATGATACCTTTGGTACCCAAATAGCTTTGGGTCTTTGGGGGTTAGAGGGCTTAAGAATCCAAAGTGTCCTAGCAACACTTGGATTTCTCTTTAATGCGCAATCATGGATGGCATACCCAAATATACCACAACAAAAGCAATATATGTCCATTAAATTTTCTTTTTGTTTTTGTTATGGACATGAGATTTATCTTTAGAATGCTTGTCATTTGAACTAGATTGAGCATGAACATTCTTAAAAGATACATTCTTCTGTTGAATATGAGGTTTAGGTGTAGAATTCTTAGTATGAGAATAATGATGAACCTTAGCATTCTTTACATGAGCATTTTTATTTTTTGAGTTCTTAAATGAGACATTTTGATTCTTAGAATTATAAGAGGAAGTGTTAACTTTCTTGCTCAAGGTCAACATCTCATTTTTCATATCATTCATGGATTTATGAATAGCATGCAATTGAGTTTTTAACATGCTATTTTCATTCTTCAATATGTCATTTTTATTTTTCAACTCCTTAGTGTCAATATTTAAAGTATCGTGGCATGGATTGGGAACACTAATTCTTAGTTTCTCATTTTCTAATTTTATATCATGTAATTGAGAGCTAAGAGTTGAATTTTCTTTCTTCAATTTTTTGTTTTCCTTGTTCTTTTTCATAAGCAAGGCATGCAATTTTTGGCATTCCTCAGTTAGTTCTTCATATGACATATTGAATGAACTAGAAGAGCTAGTACTATTATTATCATTATTATGACTAGAAGCGAAAGAGTGTACCTCATCATTAGCAATTTTGAGGCTCACTTTGGAAGTAGCTTCGTAGTCATGAATAGAGGATGCTTCGAATGAATGAGACGTGGAGGTGGAAGCACTTGACCTCTTCCTTGCTTTGTTCATCACGCTTGGGCAATTTTTCTTCACATGCCCCTTTTCTTTGCAAGCATGATAGATTAGTTTTCTTTTTCGGCTCTTGGTGCTACTTCTTTGACTAGAAGAGCTATGGACATCAAAATCAATATAAGTAGTAGGTGAGTGACCATTGTCATCACCACCTTCATTAAAAGTGTCAATCTCTTCGGTTTTGGCATGATCGTATAAAATATTTAAACTAACCCAAAAATCATGAGCCGAAGAACAATGCATGACTTTTTCTAGTATGTCATTTGGTAATGTGCAAAGTATGCAATTCATGGCATTTCCATTATACTTAAACATTTTCTTATCCATTTCACTCCATGCATGTATATCAATCTTAGGTTCAATAAATTCCCAATGTAACATGTTAAATACACCAAAACCTTTAGTCTTTAGAAATGTGTACATCCAAGATTTCCATATACCAAAGTTTGATTAATCGAACCTAGGGGGTGAAGACACTACACTCTCTAGAGCCATTTCTAGATCGAGACGAATTGTAGAAGGGATGGTGAAATCACAATCTACGACCCGCTCCGATACCAAATGTGGGCGAAATGGCGACACTAGAGGGGGGGGGTGAATAGTGTGTTTACTAATTCGATTAGCCTAAATTCCAATTTAATCATTTACTTAATTAGTTTAGGCGATTTGTGATTCGATGAATGTATGCGGAAGCGAAATAAACAATTAAGCGCAAGTAATAATAAATACAATGCTAACACATAATTTATAGTGGTTCGACCCCAATGACTACTCCACTACCTAAGCACCCCGCTTAGGATTTCCAAACTAGTTTTACTAGATCACTTTAAGTTTTCCTTACACCCGAGGACTTTTCACCGAAGAGACGCACTCTCGACCTAAGGCACTTCCACACCCGAAAGTCACCGCCTTCTTATCGAGAGCCCTCTTCCACCTCAATCCTAAGGGACAACTAAAACTAATCCTAGTAACAACTAAGTTTACACACAGAAGTGACTTTACACCTTGCAAGGTAACCACTTACACAACAAGACCTAACACTAGGTCTTCACACTCAAATCCAAATAAAATGGTTCAAATAAAGATATAAAATACAATCAAAAGAGCTACAATATAAAACAAGATTAAAAGCTCTTTTTAATCATTCAAGAACCTCCAACTCGCCAAGTGGTAGAGCTTGAGTTGAAGCCTGAGTTGAGGAGAAGGCGTCGCTTGATGAAGAACTCAGCACAGGAATAGAGCGCGCTGTGATTACTCCTTGGAAGGCTTTGATCTCTCTTTTGGATGCTCAATAATTTCTGTCAACATTCGAGAGAGAGATTAAAAGATGTGTATGAGGTGTATTTATACCCCTAGCTGAAATAGGGCGTCAACGAGATTATTTTTGACCGTTACAAATGCCCGGTCGATGGTCTGATCAAATCGTCGATCGACCGGTCATTCGACCGCTGCAATTTTCTCTCTTGTCGGTTGATCGATGGGTCGACCGCCAGACACAAATCGCGCGATCCGCGATCTTCGGTTGACCCGTCGATCGACCGACGCGATCTGCGTCTTCGGCTATTCGCAGGTCGGTTGACCGACTGGTCGACCGCCAAGCCTACTACCCTTTTTGGGCTTCGGTCGATCGACCGGGCCGGTCGACCGACAGACGCAAGAAGCTTACGATTTCTCTTTCGGTCGATCGGTAGGGCTACTGCCCATTTCTTACTCTATTCGATCGATCGCTCGGTCGATCGAATTTAGGTTGAGATTATTTTCTTCAGCCTTTTTCTTCCGTGCTTCGTTTTCGAGTTCCGGCTTTCAATGAGCATCATGACGGAGAGCTTTTCATGTGAACTTTGAGCTCATCCGATGCGACTTTGGTGCACCCGTCAATCTTTGGGAAGCTTCATGACGAACCCGAGCGCGATGATCGATGTCCTTCCGATTTTGTGATTTCTCTGATTTATCCGATCGAGGACATCGAACGCTACTCGATATGGAACCTGAAAGATATTCTCAATGAAATCATTAGTTCCATGTTTTTTATCATCAAAACTATCAAAACTGAGATTAAGGCTAAGGTTGAAAATCTAAAGCCAACAAGCTTGAGTTTTGATCTTAAAATTATTCAATCTACTCTGGACATGACTAATACATTCCTTAAAGGGTAAATGTGCTCATTTGGAAACTTAATGTCCATTTATAGATCAGGATAAGAACAGATTTGAGTGGTGGCATCAGTATCAGAAGACCTTATTCATGTGCACATGTATTCTTCAAAGAATATCTCGCACGAACTGCAGTAACTGCTGAACTTGTTTTATGTCACAGAAGCAGTAAACCTAGAGGCTATAAGGTTTATCAAGTCAAGAAGTTACTCTGTCAAATAAATTATGTGCATTTGTGTATATATCAGGATCTTAGGCACCAACTTAATCCAAGAAATGTGAGCAAAAGCAGAGCTGATATAATCAAAATAGTTCTAATAGGTGCATGTGAACCAACTGAAGTTGCCACTCAATCCAAGGACTGGCCTCTGGTGCTGCCATCATCCTTGCGTGCCCATCTTGTGCGCAATCCTAATCTCTTGGATTGTGAATCAGCACAGACTTCTGGAGAGGACTTTATCACAGAAGAGACCATAGGAGCTGCATGGCAAATAATTCTGACAGTTAATACTAATGCTGCATGGAAAACTATGCTAATAGTTTATAACAAAAAATGAGTTATAAACTAAATACATAAATCCCTTCATTATTGCCGAGGGTCATAAAGGATCCCTCTTGTGTTGGATCAAGTTGAGTGAGGTATTTGGCATCTTTTAGTGGGGATACATATCAGGAAAGTTTTAAATGCAGTCATTCATAATGTGGGTAGTTTGAGGATCCCCTTTTGAAATGTTGATATGAAGTGCATACCAATCCATAATCCAGAAACAAATGGTTTATATCTTGGGAGTTGGAAGTGACCCACACATGAGGGTCATGGTCGCTTTACGGTTTCTAAGTACACAAACTACTTGACCCATGTGCATGAAGGTCATGGACTAATGGTCACTTCACAGTTTCCTCTAAGCTTGACTTTTATATTTCTTACATTTCCACTTATAGATCAGGATAAGACAGATTATGAGTCCCCGTTGGTTGCAGAACTTAATGTTTACATTTATACAGTACATATATTATGTCTTTTTGCATTTTCACTAGTTTGCATAACTATGTAACTCAGTACTCATAGTCTACTTCAAGTTTCACAACTATCTAGGTCTTATGTGCAAGTGTGCTATGCTTTTTCAAGCGATAACTGCAGACTCTATACTTACGAAATTTGAGAAGGTCAGACTTTTGTTAGGGTTTTCACCCCTGACTTGGAAGCAGTGTCACTCGAAACAAGAGAATGAAGAGGAAGATAAGTTTTATTGTGCGGAAAAAAATGATTCAAAATACAAAGGTCAAAGTTCGCACTTATATATCTGCGCGAGCTGATGAAACAGAGCTGAAATGAAATGAAACACAAAATTACAAGAAGTCCCTTTAATTACATCAGGCCTTTATTTAACTACATGGATAAAATAGTAAAAGTGCTAAAGAAGTCACATTAGAGTACTAACAACTTAATGAAATCCTATGCTATTACAAAGTTACTCTACTCAATACTCCCCCCGCAAGTTGGAACTAGAGAAAGGATTCTCCAGACCCAACTTGCGCATTGGTAGCTCATGTTGTTGAGAAGATAAACTCTTGGTTAACAAATCTGCAGGTTGATCCTTGCTGGTTATATACACTGGTTTTATCACTCCTGCTTGGTACTTCTCTCTAACGAAATAGAAGTCAACTTCCAAGTGCTTTGTGCGTTTGTAAAAAATTGGGTTTGCTATAATATGCATCGCGCTCTGGTTATCACAGTAAAGAGGTACTGGTATTTGACATTTAATCCCCATATCAAATAGAATATTTGTCACCCATATAACCTCTGCCGATGCACTTGACATGACCCTTAACTCACTTTCTGCACTTGACCTGCTCACCATGTTTTGTTTTTTGCATTTCTAGGTGATTAATGAAGTGCCAAGCTTAACAAGATACCCGGATACTGATTTCCTACTCAGGCTGCAGCTTGCCCAATCAGCATCACAGTATACTATTACTGAAATGTTGTTTTCTGCGGAGTAAACGAGTCCCAGGCCTGGTGCCTTTTTGAGGTACTTCAACACCCTTAAGGCAGCTTTGTAGTGTGATTGCTTAGGCTGTTGAGTAAATTAACTAAGGTAATGCACACTATATGCAATGTCAGGCCTTGTCACTGTGAGGTAAAGTAGTTTACCAATTAGGCTCTTGTACTCAGTCATGTCAACAATGTAAGGATCTGTTTTACTTGCTAAATTGTCAAGTTCGCTGTTCAATTGCATGGGAGTATCATATGATTTATTATCTTTCAATTTCATTTCAGTTAACAGATCAATGACATCCTTTCTTTGGCTTACATGAAGTCCATTTTCTGTCCTTTGTATCTCTAAGCCTAAGAAGTAAGTGAGCTCACCAAGATCTTTAATTTTGAACTCATTATGCAACTTCTTCTTCACATCCATGATGCCCTCTGAATCAGTTCTAGTTAAAATAATGTCATCTACGAAGATGAGCATTATGACAATTTTGTTGTCATGTTCTTTGGTGAACATACAAGAGTCATAAAGACTCTATCTATATCCTGAGCTCAATAAGAAGGAGATTAATTTGGCAAACCACTGACTTCCGGCCTATTTTAGGCCATAAATAGATTTTAGCAATTTGCACACTGGAGTGTCTCCTTCCTTACCATACCCTGGTGGCCTTTGCATATAAACTTTCTCATGCAACTCTCCATGCAAATATGCATTGTTCACATCCAGCTATGACAATGGCCATCCCGGAGCTGCTGCTACTGCTATGAGGGTGCGCACTGTGGCAAGCTTTGAAACCGGAGCAAAGGTTTCTTGATAATCAACCGCTTCAATTTGGGTAAAACCTTTTGCTACTAATCTAGATTTTAGCTTGTCCACACTCCCATCTGGGTTAAATTTGGTGCGGTATACCCATTTGCACCCTATTGCTTCCTTACCAGGAGGTAAGTTGCACATTTTCCATGTGCCATTGGTTTCTAGTGCTTCCAATTCAATTTTCATGGATTTTACCCAGTTTGGATCCTTGACAGCAGCTTGGTATGTTTGTGGGTCATGATGAGAGTCTATATATGATAGGAAGGCTTTATGTTTAGGTGGAATGTTTGACAAGCAAATGTAATTGGATAATGGATATGGTGTGACATTGTTATGAACACTTGGTGTTGATAGTGAAGTTGATGAGTTGCATTGGTAATCTTTCAGTTTTGTGGGTTTTTGTGTTACCCTCTGACTTTTTCTAACAGGATATACACTTTTCTCTCATTTATTTTCACACTCAGGTAGAACAATTTCTAAAGGTATCTCACTTGAATTGCTATCAACTTCAACACTGATAATTTGAGGACTGCTGTGGTTCTCAAATTCATTAACTTTAGTGAATTTTTTCTTAGTTTCTTTGCTGATAGGGGAAATGAAAGTGTCAATGTGAGGATTAGGTTTATGCGTTGGTAAAGGAAAGATAGTGTGTTGAATTTTCTTGGTGTCAAATGGGAAGATATGCTCAACAATGGCAACATCCCTAGAAATGTAAATGGAGTGAGTCTTTAAATCAAAGACCTTGTCTCCTTTCTTTCCATAAGGATAGCCTAAAAACACACACTCTTGAGCTCTTGGATCAAATTTGGTTCTACCTTGTTTGATAGTGCTTCTATAGCATAGACATCCGAAGGTTCTCAAGTGATTTAAGCTTGGTTAACAATTGTATAACAACTCATTTGGGCTTTGATTACATATCACAGGGCTTGGTAATCAGTTTATCAAGTAAGTGGCTATTAAGAGGCAATCTCCCCAGAATTTCAATGGCAAATGGGTTTGGAATTTTAGGCTTCTTGCAACCTCAAGAAGGTGCCTATGTTTTCTTTCGACAACTGCATTCTGTTGGGGAGTTTCTATACAAGAACTTTGATGGACTATGTCGTTTTCTTCTAGGAAAGAATTAATCCTAGAATTAAATAACTCACTCCCACTATCACTTCTAAGGATCTTGATGGTTTTGGAGAATTGTGTTTGTACTAGTTTGATGAATTTAATTAGTAACTCGGGTACTTGGTTTTTTGTGGAGAAAAGAAAAGTCCAACAAGACCTTGAGTAGTCATCCACGAAAGTTAAGAAATAAGAGTAACCATCATAAGTTGGGACCCTATGTGGTCCCCAAATATCACAATGAACTAAGTCAAATGCACAAGAAGATTTATTTGCATTGTGGAGAAAAGGAAGCTTCCATTGTTTAGCAAGTGGACATACATTGTAAAAAAAATGAGTAACATTGTTCAACTCAGGAATTTTATTTGACAACAACTTCATCCTACTATTGGACATATGCCCTAAACGCAAATGCCAAAGGGCTGATGCATCAAGTGTCACAGATAAAACCTGAGGAAAGGTAGGTTTGTCCTTAAAATAGGTGAAACTCCACTCATGGTATACAACCCATTTTCTTCATTACCACTCCCAAGTGTTCTCTTCGAGACAAGGTCCTGAATAATAAAATTAGTTGGATTAAAAGTAATGGAACAATTAAGCTCCTTGGTCAACTTGCTAACAGACATTAGGTTAAAATAAAAAGTAGGTACTAAAAGGGTGTTAGAAAGTTGAATGTTTTTTGTCACATAAGCTGTGCCAATGCAAGATACTTGGGTGGCTGTTCCATCAGGTAAAGATACCTTATTATTGGAGCTAGGTTTCATAGGATTCTCAAGAACAATTTGCTTGGATGATATGTGGTCTGTGGCACCACTGTCAATGATCCATTTGCTAGATAAAAGACACGAATTTCAATTGAGAAAGCTATCAGAGTTACCTGCCATATTTACTTTCGAATTGGCTGAGAATTTGCTGTTGACTATACTAATGAGAGTGTTGAGTTGCTCTTCTGTGAAGCCTCCATGGTTCACTGCACCTGAGCTGCTCTCCTCATTTTTAGTCTCAACCATTGAAAGTATACTGTTGGCTTGTTTCTCCTGATTCAGTGACTCATTTGCCTTCTTCTTCCCTTTGTACAGTTTGTGACCGGGTGGAAAGCCATGGATTTTGAAGCAATTTTCTTTGGTGTGCCCATGTCTTGCGCAATGATCACAATATTTTTGCATGTACTGCTGAGACTTGCTTCTGTCCATTTTTGCATAATTTCCACTGCCATTGTAGTTGATGTTCAGTGCTATATTTTCAGTTCCCTGAATTGGATTAGCACCTATAGCTCTTTAAGACTCCTCTTTTTCTAACAAAGAATATGCTTGATTAATAGTTGGCAATGGTTTCATGAGTAGCAGCTACCTTCTTACTCCCATGTAACTCTCACCGAGCCCCATTAAGAACTGCCTTAATCTTCTTTTCACCATACTCTCTTTGCATTGTTCTTCTTTGCATGTATATCCATCAATTGCATCCAACTCATTCCACATTGCCTTCAACTTAGTGTAATACTCTGCAATTCTCATATTTCCCTGCCGAATTGCACAGATTTGATTCTCAATTTCAAAGATTCGGGGCTCATTGCTCTTTTTGAATCTACTCTCCAAGACTAGCCACATTTCCATGGCAGTATCAGCGTACATCACGCTTGGGCTTAAATTTGGTGACAAAGACTGCAAAATCCAGGACCTCACCATGTCATTGCATCTCCTCCAGATGCGGTACTTGGGTGCGGTCTCTTTGGGAATTTCAATCTGACCATTTATAAACCCGACTTTGATTTTGGCAGATAGGGCGATTAACATTGTAGTTCTCCATGGTAAGTAATTTTCGTAGCCAATTAGATTTGCATATACTAATGCCATACCTGGATGATCATTCCCTTGAAGAAGAAAGGGATTGTCGTCTATTTCATTTGCTTCAATCACTTATCTATTGTCGACACTGTTCTATGAATCACCGATTACAGATCTGGCCATCGAGTTGCGGCAATTTCTTGCCATTTCGCCTTGATGACTCTTCGATCCCCAATCGACAATGAATCACCTCAGCGGCATAATTTGGATCTCCAGCTGACCCGCTCTGATACCATGTTAGGGTTTTCACCCCTGACTTGTAAGCAGTGTCACTCGAAACCAGAGAATGAAGAGGAAGAAAAGTTTTATTGTGCGGAAAAAAATGATTCAAAATACAAATGTTAAAGTTCGCGCTTATATATCTGCGCGAGCTGATGAAACAGAGTTGAAATGAAATGAAACACAAAATTACAAGAAGACCCTTTAATTTCATCAGGCCTTTATTTAACTACATCGACAAAATAGTAAAAGTGCTAAAGAAGTCACATTAGAGTACTAATAGCTTAATGAAATCCTATGCTATTACAAAGTTACTCTGCTCAATAACTTTCTCTCGAGGAATGTCTTGGGAGTGTTGAAGACATTGTTCTAGAAGCCATTGGTTGCCAGGTATTAACCTTGAAATTGTTGTCACTTCATTTAGTTGGCATTATATACATCTTATATTCTCTTCCTGTGGCAATCTTTTGCTCCTTATATTTCAAAGGAATATAGAAGTACCCGACAGGCTACATCTTTCATTCCTTATGTTTCAACTTTGTGCTCATGAACTTTTCTTCTTTAAAAACCACCTGTTAATTTAATGGAAATTTTCTGTTTTCAATTGAACCATGATATTTTTTGACTTTTTTGTTCCAGACCCCATGAACGGTCTGATAGAAGCTTCTTGCTTGGAATAACCACATTCTATCATCTGTGTCTAGAGGATGCGTCTGATAATTACTTTGTTGAAATCTTGCTACATGTTCATTGAGGTAACTTTTTAAATAATTGATTGATTGATTAGTTAATTCCTAGGAACTATAGGATCTATGGAGAAACAAATTAGACTCATTAGAACTAAACCCAATGAGTAGAGAAATTTCAAAATTCAAAAAAAATTTCCAAAATTCTAGCGAGTAGAGAAATTCTTAGGAATTATTGGATTTATCAAGAAAAAGATCGATCGAGGTAATTGCTCAAAGAAAAAGAAAATCTTGAACATATAGTGGGACCACCATAGCCAAAATTCCAAAATATGATGCACAATTGATAAAGCACCATCACATTACTTCTTAGGTTTTTTTTCTTCCTTTTTCTAACAAAGTACATATCACAGTCCACAATGAGAATGACAGGACTATTGCTTAGCTTAGAGGAGACTCTAATCTAAATAACATGATAGCTGTTTTTTTTTTAAATCGTGTTCTAATTAATGTGCTTAATATTATTTCTAGGTTGAAAAAGTTAATCAAAATGTCTACGGATCATAGTTGGATGAAACGTCGAATAATTAGAGGAGTTTTGACTGATGAATTTATTCAAGGAGTCGAGGGATTTCTTAATTTTGCATACTCTAAAACATAATATGTTTTTGGTGACAAAATTAGGTGCCCATGTCGATAATGTATTAATCATCATTATCATTATCGAGATGATATGGCATATCACTTATGTTCGAAGGGATTTATGTCTCGCTACACACATTAGATTGCACATGGGGAGTTGACAAGTGAAGAAGTAAGTGAATCCTCAACCATTCCTCAATCAGAAAGCACCACCCAGAATCCCTATACAACTATGGTGGTGGATGTAATTGGTATTGACTCATCAAATGTAGAAGAAACAACAAATTGTTTTATAAAGAAACAACAAATTCAATGCAGTGCTCAGTGTGTGGACATCCTAGATATAAGCCAACACCATTAAATAATGGTAGGAGAAAAGAAATACCGTATAAGGTCTTACAGTATCTTCCAATAACACCAATACTTCAAAGACTTTTTATGTTTGAAAAAACTGCTAAGTATATGATTTGGCATGCAAAGAATCGTAGTTCAGATGTTGTTGCACATCCTGCAGATAGTGAAGCATGGAAACAGTTTGATGTTCACCATCCTTCATTTGTTTCTGATCCAAGGAATGTTAGATTAGGATTGTGCACCGATGGCTTTAACCCATTTGGGCATTCTTCTATTCCATATTCAGTTTGGACTGTGCTGATTATTGTATACAATTTGCCGCCATCTATGTGTTTGAAGGATCAGTTTATATTCTTAAGTTTGATAATTCTTGGACCAAAGAGCCCACGTAAAGAACTTGACGTATTTTTGAGGTCATTGATTGATGAACTGAACATGTTATGGTCTGATGGGATTATGGCATATGATATGTTTAGAAAACAAAATTTTCAAATGAGAGCAGCACTTATGTGGACTATCAGCGACTTCCCTGCATATGTTATGTTATCAAGATGGAGCACACATGGGAGGTTAGCTTGTCCATATTGTTTAGAGCATAGCAAATCTTTTATTCTCGAAAATGGGAGAAAGACATCATTTTTTGATTGTCATCGTCAGTTTCTCCCTCTTGATCATCCATATCAAAGGCAAAGAGACAAATTTATGAAGGGCCAAATTGAAAGAGATATTCCACCTCCACGAGTATCGGGCGATGAAATGAAGGCACGTGTTGATAAATTGCCTGGTATTCAATTTGGAAATCAATGTGTTGCTAGAATTTTAGGATTTGGGCAACAACATAATTGGGTTAAAAAAAGTATCTTTTGGACTTTACCGTATTGGCATACAAATTTAATTCGACACAACTTAGATGTGATGCATATTGAACGAAATGTGTTTGAAAATATATTCAATACGGTAATGGACATCAAGGGGAAAACAAAAGACAATGTCAAGGCTAGAGCTGATTTGCTTAAGTATTGCAAGCGCCCCGAATTAGAATTACAGAATGCCAATGGAAAACTGTTGAAGCCTAGAGCCTCATTTGTGTTGAACATAGAATAAATCAAAGCAGTATGTCATTGGGTCAAACAATTGAAATTTCCTGATGGTTATGCTTCAAACATAAGTCGATGTTTAAATATAGATGATTGCAAATTTTATGGAATGAAAAGTAATGATTGTCATGTTTTCATGCAAAGGCTTATTCCAATTGCATTTCGTGATTTGTTACTTGATCCAGTATGGGATACATTAACTGGGCTGAGTTTATTCTTTCGGGACTTGTGTTCAAGTGTGTTGCAAATTGAGGAGGTCAGAAGACTTGAGTTAAACATTGTTGAGATACTATGCAAGCTTGAGAAAATATTTTCACCAAGTTTTTTTGACTCTATGGAGCATCTCCCTATTCATTTACCTTATGAGGCTAAAGTTGGCGGTCCTGTACAATATAGATGGATGTATAGATTCTTAAGGTAACACATATGTCTTTTGATTCTTCATCCAAATTTCTAATTTTTTTAAACGTCTTAATTTATAAGAATAGTTCAAGTATATGCTTCAATTCAAGAAAAAAGTGAAGAATCGAGCATATATTGAAGGATCAATTTATGAAGCATATATCATACAAGAAATTTCTACTTTATGTTCTTTCTACTTTGAACCAAAGGTGTAAGACCCGGGAAAATTTCCTAATATAAAAATCTATTTTTGGTGCAGCACGCCGGACCCGGGGATAGTCGAGTCGACCCTCAGGATCGCCTCGAGTGAAAAGGTATGACTCGACTAATGATGCATGGAATTTTATTGGGTGATTGACTTTCCTTTTATGCAATCATACCTTAAATCAAGTTTAAATCAACTCATGTTGTGGGTTGAGTCGGAACCCAAGTTGAGTTCGGGTTTTGTCGAGTTTTGAGTATGAGTCAGGTGAGTCAAGAGCCTATATGGAAGGCTAGATGAGGGATTAAAACCCCTCATCCTTGTGCTGTGCGACTCATCCTTGGAGTCGCACAAGGCAACCTAGGGAGAGAGGGAGAAGAGCAAGGAGAAGGGGGACTTGGATCGATCCGGGATTTCGCGTCATCGCTAGAAGATTCAAAGTCGTCGTCATCCGATCTTTCGTTCTCCGCAATCAAGGTGAGTGGTTAGAATTTGAAAGCTTGGGGGAGGTGGGTAGCTAAACCCCTAGAAGTGATAGGATGAGTTTTCTTACGATCTTTCCGACGGATCTTGGTTTCATCGATGTGTATTCACTGTTTTGTACGAGTTCTTGTCAGATCATCTTGTTTCTTCGCTGATTTCTTAAGTACTAGGGCTGCCTAGTAATGGGAAAAGGGGAAAGGTCACGCCAAAATTTTCCCCAATTCCCTTGACGGAAAGAAAGCCCTTGGACGATCTCATGTTCATGAATGATGTAGTCTTAATCGTCAATTTTACGTGTTATGAAGCATGTCTCCCCTAGAAACCTTTGATATGGCCGAATGAACCCTACACCTCATGAAGAGGGTTCGGCCAAGGGTAAGGGAAGGGGTAAAATAGTCCACTTGATATTAAGTTATATCGGAATCGATGAATTAGAGGCATAGTTAGAGTCCCCTTTCCCTTTTCTACCTTAAGGGCCATGGCCGAGTAAGGTTTTCCTTGCTCATGGATCGGCCAAGACTAGGGAGGGGGAAAGAGGGTAGCTTTAGATGGAAACTTTCATGGTTATAACGTTCAACAATAGAGGTTTGACATTACTTAGGAAGAACACCAATCATAGCAAGTAAATTGATTGATTATGAGATTGTAGGAATGCTAGCTTTATGACCATCCTTAGCATTAGATCTTTAATGTTGCAATTATTTACCATGCTTAGTATTTCCTACATTTTTGAATTTATTGCTACCTTGCCATGCTAGATAATTGTTTCTTATTGAGCTTAATTCCTAAGTTAGTGTAAAGTTATTATGCATGAATATTGTGGCTATATATAGTAGATGTTGTAACATTTGAATATTTTTCTTTAGATTATACATGCTGTCCAAAAATATTCATGGGCGGAATTCCAAAGTCGATACAAGGAATTCCTCACCCAAGGTAGTGTGGAAGGTTAGATAACATGTAAGGCGTCGCGAGACGTTCATCGTACTTATATGGAAACTTAGCTAGGAGATGATATCACTTCTAGGACTTCTTGTAAACATATGGAAACCTGGAACTCTTAGGTGTACAAATTTTGGAAGGGCGGCATAAATTATTGACCCTGTAGCCCGGATTAGGGCCAGATACAGGCAATGGCCCGAAGTGTATATATGGAAACCCTAGGACATTGATTGTGTAATGTGCTTGAGATGGTCCGCCAAAGAGCGTAGAGGTTGGGAATGACCAATGCTCAGCTCGGCCAGTGTTGGGTCTTGAGGTGCGCTAGCAGGCCCGCTAGGTGCCAGACCCCAATTGGGTGGGACTAGCTATCCTTACCCCAAACGGTGTCCGAAAACTAGTGGACCATCCTAGTCGATGGCCCGGGATTGTTTGCTTACATCTTGAGATGATGTGGCCGATGGCCAGTATGATACTACCTGATATGGTAGCGACGGCTGTAGCCGAGATATTTATTCCATAATTAGGCCCAAGGGCCGGATGCCGAAGGCTTGATAGACCGAGATGGCAGGTTATCACATGTTCAGTTTGTACAGATTGATCCATTGGGGTCGGTAGTCGCATTAGAAGTAGTTTATCTCATTGTACATTCATTTTGTTGCCTTATATGATATGCATGCATAACTGAGGCTTAGGTGGAGGTTCGCTAGAGCCACTCACTGAGTCCCAAGTGGACTCACAGTTTATTCTTTATTTTTGCAGAGCATGAGCAGTGACTTTGGCATGTCGACATGGTGCAGCTGGTGGGCGGGAGGCGGTGCCATATCTCGTAGCGGCGTCCATGAGTCTTAGACCAGTGTCCAGTAGTTGCTTTTAGTTTCTGCATTGACAGTTGTATTTAAAAGAGTTGTAAAACTTATTACTTGAAACGTTCAGTTATTTTGATGTTGGTGTTCTTACTTGTTTTGGAAAACATAAAATTGTGACTTTGAAAACTTTTAATAAAGTGTGTTGAGATTTCTTTTATCGATATGATTTGGTTTTCCTTATGTCAGTGTAGACAGTAGGCTACAGGGCAGGATGTAGGCCCTGGCCAGTCACACTACCCTCAGTTGGGGTGTGACAAAAAGTAAACACAAGGTTGAATCAAGTACCTCGAAATGATGATGGTGGAGTTCCAACTACCATGGGACGCCTATCTATCTTTACCTACCCTGGTTGACCTTGTGGGGCCGTTGGGCATTATAGGATGGTTGTCGACGAAGTTGAGTATAAAGCAATGGAGCTTTACGTACTTACGAATTGTCAAGAAATCTCTCCTTTCATTAAGTACGTATAGTATTAACATCAACTTTTCGTTAATTATTTCATATATTCAAATTATGTTAATGTAAATCTTATTTTTTTTAGTGAGTTTAATGATATCGTTAGGCAAAGAGAACCTCACTTAACTGACGCAGAGCTAGAGAAGTTACGAGACAGAGAATTTCCAAAATGGTTGAGAGATTATGTAAGTTGAACAATCATCCTTGTGTCAATGTCAATGTGAATAATCCTGATTATTTCATTTTTTTGTGATAGGTTAATCATAACATTCACACGGTTGATAATCGAATACTTGCCATTGCACAAGGCCCACAAAGATTGGTTCGTTCCATGAAGGGTTATTTTGTGAATGGATATAAGTTTCACACCAAGGAATTTTCACATGGAAAGAAAACAATTAACAGTAGTGTTTGTGTCAAGGGTATTTGCTACAATGACTTTGAAGCTAATTACTATGGCATTTTGATTGATATTGTGGAGGTAGAATACTTTGGTGGAAATGATGTGGTGTTATTTAAATGTGAGTGGTTTGATACCGAAAAAGGAGTTAGAGTACATCCTCGCCATGGACTTGTTGAAATCAATCACAAGCTGAGACTTTATCATGATGCTCCTTTTGTGTTGGCAGAGCAAGCTCAACAAATTTATTACACTAGTTATCCCTCAAAGAAAAAAGGAACGAGTGATTGGTGGTCTGTATGCAAAATTAAAGCAAGAAATAGATTTAATGTATTAGAGGTTGAAGAAACAGATGATAATATCCCTCCACAGACCGATGATTTTTTTCAAGAGGATGAGGTTGAAACAATACAACCTATTATGCCTATAACTGAGTTGGGTTTGTTAAATGTATTAGTTGATAACGATGGTGTAGTTGATGAAGTAGATCAACATGAAGAATTTTTCTTAAGAACTCAAGGACAAGCCATTGAGGAGGATGAAGAAGAAGCGGACACTATAGACACAGAAGATAGTGAAGATGATGAAGTTGACAAGTATTTGTCAAATGAGGAGAATGATGATTGAAACTTTTTTTATATAAGTTTACTTTTGATGATCACTTATAAAATCATTGTGAACATGATGACAAACTCTCATTTGTTTGTAATTGATTTTTTTTTAAAATTCATGTGTCTTGAATTATTAACTATTCTTAATGCACTTTTAGTAAATAATGGTGTCACGAGAGTGAGGACGAGGTCGAGGGCATCCTTCGTTGATTGAAAAATCTTTTGCGACCTCTACACAATCATCACCATCTGAAGATATAGTTGGAGCCACGACCTCTACACCTTGTACTCATGTTGTACCCGTTACTGTTCCACTTGAATCGTCTATAATTGTACCTGTTACTATTCCACTAGAAACACCTTCTACTTCTACACCTTCAACGTCGTCAGCACCATCACCAACACCCTCACCACCTTCAGTCCATTTGCATTTGATGCCATCAGCTCCTCTTGTGCCATCTACATCTACTCCTACACATAGTGATAATACTTCACGTCGAAGAGGACCAAATCAGCCTTCACAGCCGTCAGAGACACCAGATGATAGATGCCTATTAATTATTGATAAGAAAAGGTAGATCATTATATTTTTAGCTTCCTCGTTTGGATTATGCATTTATAGAAACCTCGTGCTCTTTTACTTCACTATATATTTCATTTGCTATTAGCATTGAACTCTTTTACTACTAGTCCAATTAATTCTCATTAGTACATCTCTTCTTCTAGGTTGGTATATGTAATATTCCTTTGACTGCTTCAATTTCCACTAGAATGTCTCATACAGTTTTAGTTTTTGATCAAATGTCTATATCTTCCCTATCTACTCAACATGCAATTGCTGAGAATGACTATACAATATCTATAAATATCAAGCACTCAATTTGTTTCTAAAAGATCATCCAAATAAGTAATTATTTGAGAGACAATTGAGCCCTTAAGTAGTTGCTAATTTGATATTTAACTATCAGAAATTAATATAGCATGCAGCTTAACATGTGAGGGTTACTTACATAATGTAAGTACTGTTTGAACTTTGGGAAGGAAACCTTTTGTTTCTCATGGAAACAAATATCAATCAATCGTAATCATACTGAGTGTACAACTGCAGATAGTATGATAATTTAAAGTAAATTAGTCAGCAGATATACATACTCAAAAATACTCTGACACACAAAAGTGGTATATAATAATATAATATACTAATGAGATGTACTAATGAGAATTAATTGGACTACTAGGATGAATTAATTGGACTACAATGAAAGCTGGGGAGTGTGGCTTGGAGTTATGCTGGAGAAGCAAGGCACCTGCTCAAACCCCTCCAAGTTGAGTGGGGATTATCCAAGTTATGCTCAAACTTGCTCATTAAATTATCCTTTGAGGTAATTCTAATATGCCTGTGGCTTTAGTAGAGCCAACTTTAGTAGACCTATATAAGAATTAAAAGTTTCAGTATCACTATTATCATGTAATTAATTAATAAAGAAGAATCTTTAATTCTGGAAACCTCAACCAGACTACAAGAAACCTCAACCTCAGAAAACATACAAAAAATTCTAGAAATAGACCACACCATCATAAGTCCAAGCCTCCCATTCATTCTCCAAGAAGCCCATCATGCTGAAATATATCTGCAGTTCTAGATCAGCAGCTTCTCAATAGCATCCTGCAATTTATAAATTAATAGAATGATGAACACAGTGCATAAGATTATTATTCTTGTTATTAAAAAAACAAAAACTACCCACTATTGTAACATTTAGTAGTAAACTCAACTTTAATTTCAAATAGTTATTTTCAAACTTCCAATTCCTGACTATGGATAATCGTGTACAAGCTGAGAAGTAATGAAAACTTCATATTGAAGACAAATTTTTTGCTACCTACGTCCGCTCTTGGGCCTTGAATCTAGCATGAAAATCTGCTGGAACACATCGAACATCTACAACTGATATGTTGCCTTCACATCTATGCCATAATCATAGTAAAGAAAGTAAATAGAAGTCATCATTTTGATGCTCATTTATTGACAACAAAAACTGGTAGGTATAAAAATTAAAAATAATGAGTGAACCAACTAGAAGTCGTCAATTTAAGACAATTAATGTTCCTTCCTTTTGTTTAAGGGCACATTCTGTCATTAAGAAGTGAAATAACATTCATCACCAAATAGGCATAAGAGAACTAAGAGTTTACTAGGTTAAGTGGATGAAATCATGAAACAAGAACATAGGAAGCAACAAATGAACCAACTTGCATCCAATTGTATGGTATACTGCCCAATGCTCTCATACCTCAAGAATACTTATAATTGCTTGATGAATGATTATCCATTGCTAGTTTATAGCTCATTTAAGATTTTGATCTAGCGAGTTGAGCTCGAGTTGAGCTCGAACAAGAAAAACTTAAACATGATGAGCCCAAACACAAAAATTAAAGCTCTCAAACAAGCTCAAAAGAAAAAAGAGGTGGACTTAAATAGCCCAGTACTCTAGTTTTATTTGTGATCTAATTTATTATTTTTGTAGCTTCCCCGAGACAAAAGTGGTTCGAGACATTTCATTAATTATTAAGGAAAATTCACGGGTGTATGGCCATATTGGTCTGAAGTGCCATCACATCTGAAGGAGTTACTCTGGGACAAATTTAAGGTATTTTATTTTAAAAATTTGATTATGATAATTATATGTTGCTGATATATAAACCCCTAAAATTGAAATTTTTATCTCCACTATTGTGTATTTGGGGTTTTTTAGGCAGTTTATCGTTGGGATCCTTCTCAAACAGATGAGATTCAAGAAATATGGGATAGGACAGCTGCTCGACACTTCTATGATAATGTGTGATGCTAGAAACTATGCAAAAAGAAAGGCTAATACCGATGATATCCGCCGAACTAGCGGTTTTGGCCCTCCGTGGATACATCCAGATATTTGGAATCAACTTATTATTGAGCATTGGGATACAAATAAGTGGAGGCGAAAATCAGAAGTTGGTCGTCTCAATCACAAGAAGGAGGTAGATGGTGACATTACACTTCATACAGGTGGATCTATTTCATTTGTTGCTCATCGAAAAAAACTGGTATGATATTGATAATATTGTTGACATACAAAATTTATGTTAAGATTGTTAATTAAATATTATTTATCTTTTTGTAGGAAGAAAAGTTGAATCAACCACCTACACATCTTGAGTTGTTCAAACACACCCATAAGCGAAATAGTGGTGAGGGTGACTATGTCGATGATAAATCACAAAAAGTTACAGTATGTACTTGATTTAACTAATAATGAACTAATTTTTGAAATATAATAATTAACTATTTTTTAAAAAATTGTACAAGAGACTTACGAGGCATCGATCATAGAGAAGTATGGCACAGATGCATCATTACACCCGAATTTTGATCCTGAAGAATGGATTAATGCCTCTGGACCCCCATCTTATAATCGGGTTTATGGTTTTGGATGTCGAGAGAGTGTTAAATCTATTATTGGGAGTTTAAGCTCTGAAGGATCCAGTACATCCTGAAGTTATGGGCATCGTCGGACACATGATGAGTGTAACAATATGCAAATGGAGGTGGCATCCATGCGAGAGCACATTACCCATTTGAAGACATCGATGCAATCACAACTGGAGGCTCAAATCCATTTGCTATTGACACAACTTGGTATTCATGTCATTTCTTCGGAATCAACAAATTCTCCTTCAAGTTCCACCGCACCACCTCCACCACCTCCACCACCTCCACCACCTCCACCTCCATCAGCTGGGTTATGATTACTGGTCAGTAAATTAAACTGCATTCTTAATTAATCATTCTTAATTTTTACCAAGTATAATTAGGAGGGGAAACCGGAAGGAAAGAGGGCATATATTGTGGTGATATATAGAAAACTTGATAGATCATGCTTTATTTATCTTGGGAAGGAAGATATTATTATAATGTGTAGCAATGATGGGTAGAGGATGTTGTTATTATAATGTCTAATGTTGGTACACAAAAAATGATAATAATGAATTTGCACCCATCTCCACAAAAATTGTGATAGGTTCTCACAAGTCAAAAGATAACCTCATATTCTACCAAGTATTAAGGTGCTAAAAAATTTAAATTGGAGTGGGTCAACCAATATAGTCTAGTTGACAGCAAAATAATTTGTCATCAAACCTAATTAAAAAAAACTCAAGAATTATAACAGAAACCCAAATACATTTATCTTATATTCGAATGGTAAAAACTGGATGATGCATATTAACTATTAAGTTGAATATAAATGATAAGTCAGATTTGACAAGTACCTTACAACAAAATGATAAGTTTCTACTTTCTAGTGTAATGCTTCAATTTTATTTTATATAACCATCATGTCACAGCTAATTAGTATATGGTTTTAAATTTCAGTCAACACAATAAAACAAAAATTTGAGTAATTCCATATGAATTTTCTGATAAGTATATCTTTAAGAAATTATTTGATTTTTGGTTTAGTTTCACTTGAACTCATAGGAAAGAAGAGGTTTATGATAAAACTTGTCAAAATTAGTTAAAAACCATTAAAATGATTAAAATTACTAATCCCAATCAGTTTTGCTCATTATCAATTCGACGAGTATGGATGTGACTAGAAATGATGTCTCACAGCACATAAGTTACAAACTAACTTATGTAAAGTATGATAAGCTCATGCTTCATATTCCAACTTACAAATTAACAAGGTTTTAAAAAGCGTATGTGGCGGACGATTTTATCTTTTGATTTTATTCATATTTCTTTTGTTTTTACATGCAGGTATAAAAAGGATGAAGTGCAAGAATCTACTTTTTGGAAAAAACTATCACTGATATGTATTTTTGAAACAATCTTAATGTATTGAAACTCCGAAACAATGTATTTGCTTGACTAACACAATGTATTTTGACTAGCACAATCTTAATGTATACAATGGTTTTCTTAAGTTATTGATGGTTGTGTGTGAATTTCTGTGTGTGTGTGAATTTAGAAATACAATGGTTCATATGTGGTTTCAAATTTTATTTTATGGTTTCGTGTAAATGTGATATGTTTTAGGTGTTCAGGATTGATTCAGATATTAGCCAATAAAATGTATTACCGATGGACATATTTTGTTGGTATTACCAACAGAAATATAGCCGTTGGTATTACCAACGGAAATAATTCCATTGGTATTACCAACGAACATAATTCCGTTGGTAATACCAACAGAATAATTACCAACGGAAATACTTCCGATGGTATTACCAATGGAAATAATTCCGTTGGTAATGCCAACAGAAATAATTCCGTTGGTATTACCAACGGAAAAACATATGTGTTGGTAATACCAACAAATGAAAAAATCCGTTGGTAATACCGACGGATTTTACCAAATCCGTCGGTATTACCGAGCAGGCATTTATCGACAAATTTTACCAACGGAGTGTCCGTCGGTAATAGTATTACCGATTGATTTTGGAGTATCACCGATAGATTTCGTCCGTTGGTGATACCCTATTTTCTTGGAGTATCACCGACGGATTTCGTCCGTTGGTGATACCCTGTCTCTCAAATTTACACGCTATTCGTATGAAGTTTTTTTGTCGATTTTCTCGATGCTTAGGGTCGGCCACATGAAGGAGAAAGGGGGAAGGTCATGCCAGAGTTTTCCGCAATTTCCTAGAGTGGTTGGAAGCCCTTGGATCGAGTTTCTCGTACGATTGATGACTTGATTCTTCTCAATCCTGACCGAGACCATGCTCTCCTACCCTGCTTGCTCTCGGCCGAGCATGAGCAACCTTAGGTAGGCTCGGCTGAGAGAGTATTAAGGGTACAAGGGTCTTGTTATATTTTATGCTTATAGGTAGGGTACTATATCATATTTTTATGTTGTAGATCATTCACATGATATATGAAACTTGGTAGTGATGGATTGAGATTAGTATATCATAAGGAAATGTTCTTGGTAGTGCATACATGGTTAGGTCTTAGCAAGCCATGTGAATCATGGGGATGTTTCATTTAATTTCTAATATATATGCTCAATTGCTACCTTGTGAGATAGTTACTTACCTTGTTGGAATTTATTGATTAAATGCAGAATTTAATTACCTTATTATTGAAAGCATGTTGTTATTCATGGTAGTAGCTGTAGAATATTTCCCTTATAATTTATGTGTTGTGACATAACTGAATTCGAATATTTCTACGCTTATGACATGTAATTTACACTTAAGGAATCTTGCGAATGATGCTAGATGACTATTAGGAAACTCTAGGGTGCTTATTATTAGAAAAACTCGAATGTAAACAAGCTAGGTCTCACACCTAGGAAACGACCAGTGAGCAATAGTGTGTGATTGGTAAGGCCCAAAATAAAGGGTCCAAGCACGGGTGAATGCCCGAGATTTTTTTAAATAAGAAAACTTTAGGACACTTTGCTTGTGTAATGTGATTGTGATGGTCAGCTGAGAAGCATGGATAGTCGCAACGACTAATGCTTGACTCGGCCAGTGATTTGGGTCTTGAGATTGCACTAGTGGGCCCGCTAGGTATTAGACCCCAGTTGGGTGGGATTAGCTATCCCTAACCCGGTAGGTGTCCGGAGACTAGCAGACCATCCTAGTCGACGGCCCGGTGTTTGATCTGATTTTCTTATGTGTTATGTAGGTCATGCGGCCGGAGTATTACTGTCATTGTGTGGTGAGGCCTATTAGAGCCGAGCCATTAGTTCGTGAGCAGGCCCTAGTGGTCGGGTGCTATTCAGCTTAGTTGGGCCGTTATGGCTGGTTATATGACTGTATGGTCTATACAGGACGGCTCTTGGGCCGGTTGTCATATCATGACTAGATTAGATCCATAACTTTATATTTTTTCTGACTTATATACATGTGGTTATTAGGGATTTATGTGGAGGTTCGGAAGGACCACTCACTGAGTCCCATGTGGACTCACGGTTTATTTCTCTTGTTTTTACAGAGCCCCACCAGTGAGGTGAGGCTTGGAGTCAAGGTGCATCTAGAGGGTAGGCAGTGGCGTAGATCGCGTAGCAGCGTCCAATAGTTGTAGTCATGATGTCTAGGATTATTTTCTTTATATACACTAGGAGTTGTTAATTTGCAAAACATGTATTCGACTTTAACTCGAGTTGTTTTATTTTGTAGTTGGTTTGTTTTGCAACTCTTTTAAAATTGTTGAACCTTCTTTTAGAATCAAATAAAAGTTGCATCACTGTTTCCATTCGAATGTTCTCGGCATCTTGTTATCTAGTGTATGTGGTAGGCTTCAGGGTAGGACATAGACCCTGGCTGGTCACGCGACCTTGAGTTTGGGTGTGACAAAGTTGGTATCAGAGCTTTTGCTTAGGTCTTGACTACGATGAGGAATTGAGTACCATATGAGCCATATGCTAGCATGTCGACATACGACACAGTTATGCTACGAGATCAGGCGGGGCCATGACTGCGCCTCAGCGCACCAAGCGGTTAGTAATTTAAATTTTAGTTATAATTTGTTGGTATTAATGGTAAAAAAATTTCTTGTAATCGATTGCGGTGGAGACTCTCAATGCTGCATTGAGCGGCGGCGGTAGTAATTCCACCTAATGCTAGGGCCGAGGCCGAGGTCGGGGCCGAGGCCGGGGGAGAGAGCAGTCAGAGGAAGGGGTACAAGACCCTATAGTTGCTCACGTCACACCCCAACTAGAGGGTAGTGTGACCGGCCAAGGCCTACATCCTGCCCTGTTGCCTAATAACTACACTGACATTAAGAAAACCATGACATATCGAATGAAAGAAATCTCAACATACTTTATAAATTTTTTTCAATTCACAATCTATAAGTTTTCCAAAACAAGTAGAAACATCAACATCAAATAACCGAATGTTCAAGTAATAAGTTTTACAATTCTTTTCAATTACGACTGTCAGTGCAGAAACAAAACTAACATAACTAAGCACTAGTCTAAGACTCAAGGATGCCGCTACGAGATACGACACCGCCTCCCGCCCACCAGCTGCACCATGTCGACATACCAAGCTACTGCTCATGCTCTGCAAAATAGAAAGAAACTATGAGTCCACTTGGGACTCAGTGAGTGGCTCAAATGAACCTCCACACAAGCCTCAGTCATATATATATATCATACAGGGCAATAAAGGAAATGTACTAGGAGGTAAAATTTATTTCTAATGCGATTACCGACCCCCAACGGGTTCATCCGCATCAACTGAACATGATAACCTGCCATCTCGGCTTATCTAGCCTTCGGCATTCGGCATTCGGCCCTTGGGCCTACTCATAGAATCATATCCCGGCTACAGCCGTCCCTACCATATCCGGTAATATCACACTGGCTCTAGGACACAACATCTCAAGATGTAAACAAACAATCCTAGGCCGTCGACTAGGATGGTCCACTAGTCTTCGGACACCGTCTGGGGTAAGGATAGCTAGTCCCACCCAACTGGGGTCTGGCACCTAGCGGGCCCGCTGGCGCACCTCTAGACCCAATACTGGTCGAGCTGAGCATTGGTCATTTCCAACCTCCTCGCTCCTCGGTGGACCATCTCAAACACATCACACAATCAATATCCTACGGTTTCCATATATGCACTACGGGCCTTTGCCCGTATCTGGCCTAAATGCGGCTACAGGGTCAACAATTTATGCCACCCTTTCAAGATATGAACAACTACGAGTTCTATGTTTCCAAAAGTGTACCAAAGGTCATAGAAGTGTTATCGTCTCCTAACTAAGTTTCCATATAAGTGCTATGAACGTTTAGTGATGCCGTACATGTTACCCAACCATCTATACTACCTCGGGTGGGGAATTTCGTGAGTCAACCTTGGAATCCTGCCCAAGAACATTTAGGGCAGCATGTATAATCCAAAGGAGAATATTCAAATATTGCACCATTCATCATATATAACCACAATGTATATATATAACAACTTTACACTACCTTAGGAATTTTAGCACAATAAGAAACAACTATCTAGCATGGCAAGGTGGTAATGAATTCAAATGATATGTAGGAAATACAAAACATAGCAACAATTTCGACATTTAAGTTTAAAGATCTAATGCTAAGGATGGTTACAAGACTAGCATTCCTAAAGTTTCAAATCAATCAAGCTACTTGCTATGTTTGATGTTCTTCCTAAGTATTGTCATATCTCTATGTATAATCCTTATAGTCATGTAATTTCCATCTATAGCTAATCTCTTCTCCCCTCCCTAGCCTTGGCCAAACCATGAGCAAGGAAGACCTTCCTCGGCCATGGTCCTAATGGAAGGAAAAGAGGGAGGAGACTCTAGCTATACCTCTACCTCTTCAATTCTGAATGGAACTTAAATGCCAACTAACTAATTTACCCTTCCCTCACCCATGGCCGAACCCTCTTCATGAGTGGTAAGGTTCATTCGGCCATTCAAGGGACTCCTCGGGAAGACTTGCTTCAATATACGAAAGATATACAAGTAGAACTATATCGAACATTGATCTAAGGTCATCTAAGGGCTTCCTTGCCTTCAAGGGAATTGGGGAAAATTTTGGCATGACCTTTTCCCTTTCCCCATGACTCGGCAGCCCTAAAAATTTGCAAATCGACGAAGAAACAGCGAGTTCCGACAAGAAATTTCATAAAATAGTGAGCGCACATCATAGAAATCAAGATTTGTCGGAAAGATCGTGAAAACTCAACCTATCTCATCTAGGGTTCGGCCACCCGCCTCCCCCAAGCTTCAAAACTTAACCACTCACCTAGGTTGCAGAGAAACAAGGATCGGGTGACGACGACTTGAAATTTTTCCGGCGACGACGCGAATCTCGGATCGATCCAAGCCCCAAGCTTCACCTTGCTCCTCTTCCTCTCTCCCCTTAGGCAGCCTTGTGCGGCTCAATGGATGAGCCGCATGGCTGCAAGATGAGGGTTTTAATCCCTCATCTAGCTTTCCAAATGATACCTCTTGACTCACTTAACTCGCACTCAAACCTCGACTAAACCCGAACTCAACTTGGGTTCCGGCTCAAACCATAATATGACTCGAGTTAACTTAATTTAAGGTATGATTTCATAAAAGGAAAGTTAATCACCCAAAAAGATTCCATGAATCATTAATCGAGTCATACATTTTCACTCGAGGCGATCCCAGGGCTTGACTCGACTACCCCCGGATCCGGCATGCTTCACCAAAACATATTTTTATATAAGGAAATTTTCCCGGGTCTTACAACCTTCCCCTCTTAAGTAAAATTTGTCCTCGAATTTACTTGAATAACAAGGACTTACCGGCTCCTCGAATAAGAAAGGGTAGCGCTCTCTCATGTCCTGCTCTACCTTCCATGTGGCCTCTTGCCCGGAATGGTGCTCCCATCTGACCTTTTCCAGGGAAATTTCTTTGGACCTTAGCTTCCTGATTTTGCGGTCAAGAACCTCTATCGGATTTTCCTCGAATGAGATGGCCGAATCTACCTCAATAGAAGAGGGCTCGATTATATGTGAATCATCTTTTACATACTTTCACAACATGGATACATGGAAGATCGGGTGCACTCTGCTCAGGCTAGGAGGCAATGTCAGCTCATAGGCCACCTCGCCCCTCCGCTTGAGGATGGGAAAAGGCCCAATGTATCTAGGGCTCAACTTTCCCTTCTTCCCAAACCGGACCACCCCTTTCATAGGAGAGACCTTTAGAAAGACTAAGTCACCCTCAGTAAATTCTAATTCCCTGGCCTTTTTATCGGCATATATTTTATGTCGACTCTGAGCCGCCTGCAATCTTTCCTTAATGACCTTTACTTTCTCTATCGCTTCCTCAACCAGATCGGGGCCCACCATGAGTGATTCCCCTGCCTCAAACCAGCCCACTGGAGACCTACAATACCTCCCAAACAAGGCCTCAAAAGGAGCCATGCCAATGCTACTATGATAGCTATTGTTGTAGGCGAATTCTATCAACGGTAGGTGTCTCTCCCATCCGTCGGCCATATCCAAGACGCATGCTCTCAGCATGCCCTCCAAAGTTTGGATGATCCTCTCTGACTGCCCGTCAGTCTGCGGATGGAAAGCTGTGCTGAAACGCACCTGGGTACCCAAAGCTTCCTGGAAGGACTGCCAAAATTGGGCTATGAATTGACTACCGCGGTACGATATAATCGTCACTGGGGTACCATGATATGCCACAATCCTATCCAAGAACAGTCGGGCATACTGCTCCGCATAAAAGGTAGTTTTTCACTGGTATGAAGTACGCGGTCTTGGTTAACCGGTCCACTACCACCTAAATGGAATCAAAACTGTCTTTTGACTTAGGCAATTCGGTCACTAGATCCATGGTGATCTTCTCCCATTTCCACTCGGGCACTTCGAGGTTTTGCAGAAGCCCCGTAGGCTTAAGGTGTTCGGCCTTCACCTGCTGGAAGACTAGACATTTGGAAACAAACTCTGCCACCTCTCTTTTCATGCCTTTCCACTAGTAATGCTGCCTTAAATCCCAGTACATCTTGGTGGCCCCCGGATGCATCGTGTACGTGGAACGATGACCTAATTCCAGGACTTGCCTGCGCACCTCAGCCATGTTTGGTACTACTATTTGGTCTCTGAACCTCAGTACACCCTCTGAGTCCAATCTGAAACCGTTCTTTGCATCCTCTTTGCACCAGGTTCCTTGGTCAGTGCACAAAAGGCATCCTCCCCCTGCACGGCACACAGCATGTCCACCAACGTGGACTGTACCCGCAGGTGTGCCATCAGGGCACCTGAAGCTGACAATGATAAGGTTGCACCCCCATCTAGACACAAAGCCAACTCTCGAGCTAGAGGCCTCTGCTTAACTTTCAAATGAGCTAAACTGCCCATGGACTTTTTGCTCAGAGCATCTGCTACCACATTCGCTTTCCCCGGATGATACATAATGGTGCAATCATAATCCTTTAGGATCTCCAACCACCTCCTCTACCTGAGGTTCAGCTCCTTTTGGGTAAGAAAGTACTGAAAGCTCTTGTGATCTGTGTAGATCTCACAAGTCTTCCCGTACAGGTAGTGCCGCCAAACCTTCAGTGCAAAGATCACTGCCGCTAGCTCTAGGTCGTGCGTCAGATAGTTCTTCTCATGAACTTTCAGCTGGCGGGACCCATAAGCGATGACTCTGCCATACTGCATCAGGACGCAGCCCAGGCCAACCCGAGAGGCACCACATAATACTACAAACCCTCCTGAACCAGAAGGTACAGCCAACACGGGTGCAGATGTCAAACATGCCTTGAGCTTCTGAAAGCTCACCTCGCATCTGTCATCCCAAATGAACCTGACCTTCTTCTGGGTCAACCGAGTCAAAGGGGTTGCAATTCTGGAGAAATTCTCCACAAACATTCGGTAATACCCGGCCAAACTAAGAAAACTACGGATCTCAGTCACACTAGTCGGTTATTTCTAGCTCTGCACCACTTCAATCTTGGCAGGATCTACCCTTATCCCTTCCTTGGACACTACATGGCCCAAGAACCCTACACTTTCCAACCAAAATTCACACTTGGAAAATTTTGCAAACAATCGGTGCTCTCTGAGGGTTTCTAGGACCATTCTTAGGTGCTTAGAGTGCTCTTCCTCACTCTTGGAGTAAACCAGAATGTCGTCAATGAAGACGATCACAAAACTATCCAGGTACTCCTTAAATATCCTGTTCATTAGGTCCATGAAGGTAGCGGGTGCATTGGTTAGGCCAAAGGACATCACTAGAAACTCATAGTGACCGTAGCGAGTCCTAAAGGCCGTCTTCGGCACATCGCAGTCTCAGATTCTCAACTGATGGTATCCGAACCTCAGATCTATCTTTGAAAACCATTGAGCCCCCTGCAGCTGATCAAATAGATCGTCTATCCTCGGCAGTGGGTAGCGATTCTTAATAGTCACCTTGTTCAGCTGCCTATAGTCAATGCACATGCGAATCGACCCATCCTTCTTCTTCACGAAGAGAACCGGGGCACCCGAGGGTGACACACTCGACCGGATGAACCCCAGGTCTAGAATTTCCTACAATTGCACCTTTAACTCCTTGAGTTCGGCCGGTGCCATTCTATAAGGTGGAATGGAAATTGGTTTCACCCCGAGCTGCAGGTCAATGCAAAAATTGACTTCCCTTCTGGGCGGCAACCCCGACAATTCCTCAGGAAACACATCAAGGAATTCACAGACCACTGGGGTTCCGCTGACATCCCTTGCTTCACCCCTTTCTTCCTCGGCCACAAAAACAAAGGCCAGGAAAGATTGGCAGCCGCCCCGAAGCAACTTACGAGCCTTTAGGGCTGAGAGGACCCTTATCGGCTTGCAACCTCCCTCCCTTTGGAAGGTGAACTACGGCAGCCCAGGCTTATTAAACATCACTACTTTGGCCCTACAGTCCAACATTGCAAAGTGCTCTGCTAGCCAGTCCATGCCAAGGATGACATCAAGCTCAAGAGTGGATAGGAGTGTCAAATCCGCACTCAACACATGGCCGCAAATGAGCACTTCACAACCTTGATATATTGAATTTGCTAAGATTGCATCGCCCGTAGGCGTTGATACCATCAATGGCCCGTCGAGCATAGAGGGTGCCACTGGCAACTCCGCAGCAAATTTGGCAGATACAAACGAGTGTGTGGCACCCAGATCAAATAGAACATAAGCAGCGGATGAACATACTAGAATACTATATGTTACCACTGCCTTAGATGTCTCTGCCCCATCATGGTTCTTAGCAAACACCCTGGTAGACGGTCTCTCTGAAAGAGTCGCTTGCGGCCCCCTTCGAATGCCACGGTCGACCCCCAGATCCCTGCGACCAAAATTTCCTCTTGGTCGGCCCGTCATTCCTCTCGAACGGCACCTAGGCTTCCTTCTGAAGGGCCACATCCACCATCCGTACAAGAGTGGAATCCTCGGTGTAGTGGATGAGCCTGCCTATCTAAGGCCTAAATTCCCCAACAAACCTCTTAACCCTAGCAGTCTCAGATTCCACTAAGGTCTGATGATATTTGGAAAGCCGGTGAAATTCTATCTCATGCTCTGGCACTGACATGCTACCAGACCTGCGCAGCATCTCAAGGTCCTGTGCCCGCTTATCACGAACACTCATTAGTACATGATATGCTCACGAATGCCAAAATCACTCGGCCCATGCCGGTCCCATAGAAAACAATACATTCATACAACCCAAACCTAGCAATCATACAAATCGTTCGCTAGAATCTATCTAGCGAGCCTTGTACCTGGGCCCTCTCTGGTTGGGTATGGCCCACCCAACCAAATCCACTCGGGTCTAAAGTTAGTGTGGCTCCCCTTGGGTCTAACGTTAGTGTGGCTCACTCACGCAGTATCAAGACCCAAAATCCACTCGCCGAGTCGGGATGAACTTGCCAAGTCGGTACGCTTCTCGGCTCGGCCATCGCTCATCCACAAGCACAACCACAATCAATATCCATGCACAGTACGCATAAGTACATAAAGAATATTTTCTACCGACAACCGGGGTACGCGTCTACGCGCCCCAACTCGACCCTCTCTTGGGTCTAACCTCTTGGCTCTATGTTTCATCACCCAATTTATTGCCACTGTCACTCAGTGCAGCATTGGGAGCCTCAATTACACTATCACATAAAAGAAAAAGTTTCTTGTCACATAATAAATTTTTAACATAAGCTTTTAAAAGTTACTAACCGCATGGTGCACTGAGTGCAGGAGTGGTCGCCCAATCTCGTAGCATAACTATACAGTATGTCGGCACGCTAGCATATGCCTCATACGGTACCCAACACTGAGTCATAGACAAGACCTAACCTAGTGTTCTAATACCAACTTTGTCACACCTCAACTGAGGGTAGTGTGACCGGCCAGGGCCTACATCCTGCCCCGTAGCCTAATATCTACACTGACATTAAGAAAACCAAGATATATCGAATGAAAGAAATCTCAACATACTTCATAAAAAATTTTCAAGTCACAATCTATAAGGTTTCCAAAACAAGTACAAAAATCAACATCAAATAATCGAATGTTCAAGTAACAAGTTTTACAATTTTTTTCAATTACGACTGTCAGTGTAGAAACAAAACCAACATAACTAAGTACTAGTCTAAGACTCAAGGACGACGCTACGAGATACGGCACCGCCTCCCGCCCACCAGCTGCACCATGTCGACATACCAAGCTACTGCTCATGCTTTGCAAAATAGAAAGAAACTGTGAGTCCACTTGGGACTCAGTGAGTGGCTCAAATTAACCTCCACACAAGCCGCAGTCATATATATATATATCATACAGGGCAATAAAGGAAATGTACTAGGAGGTAAAATTTATTTCTAATGCGATTACCGACCCCCAACGAGTTCGTCCGCATCAACTGAACATGATAACCTGCCATCTCGGCTTATCTAGCCTTCGGCATTCGGCCCTTGGGCCTACTCATAGAATCATATCTCGGCTACAGCCGTCCCTACCATATCCGGTAATATCACACTGGCTCTAGGCCACAACATCTCAAGATGTAAACAAATAATCCCGGGCCGTCGACTAGGATGGCCGACTAGTCTTCGGACACCGTCTGGGGTAAGTATAGCTAGTCCCACCCAACTGGGGTCTGGCACCTAGCGGGCCCGCTGGCGCACCTCTAGACCCAATACTGGCCGAGCTGAGTATTGGTCATTTCCGACCTCCTCGCTCCTCGGCGAACCATCTCAAACACATCACACAATCAATATCCTAGGGTTTCCATATATACACTTCGGGCCTTTGCCCGTATCTGGCCTAAATGCGGCTACAGGGTCAACAATTTATGCCACCCTTTCAAGATATGAACAACTACGAGTTCTAAGTTTCCAAAAGTGTACCAAAGGTCATAGAAGTGTTATCGTCTCCTAACTAAGTTTCCATATAAGTGCTATGAACGTTTAGTGATGCCGTACATGTTACCCAACCATCTATACTACCTCGGGTGGGGAATTTCGTGAGTCAACCTTGGAATCCTGCCCAAGAACATTTAGGGCAGCATGTATAATCCAAAGGAGAATATTCAAATATTGCACCATTCATCATATATAACCACAATGTATATATATAGCAACTTTACACTACCTTAGGAATTTTAGCACAATAAGAAACAACTATCTAGCATGGCAAGGTGGTAATGAATTCAAATGATATGTAGGAAATACAAAACATAGCAACAATTTCAACATTTATGTTTAAAGATCTAATGCTAAGGATGGTTACAAGACTAACATTCCTAAAGTTTCAAATCAATCAAGCTACTTGCTATGTTTGATGTTCTTCCTAAGTATTGTCATATCTCTATGTATGATCCTTATAGTCATGTAATTTCCATCTATAGCTAATCTCTTCTCCCCTCCCTAGCCTAGGCCGAACCATGAGCAAGGAAGACCTTGCTCGGCCATGGTCCTAATGGTAGGAAAAGAGGGAGGAGACTCTAGCTATACCTCTACCTCTTCAATTCTGAATGTAACTTAAATGCCAACTAACTAATTTACCCTTCCCTCACCCATGGCCGAACCCTCTTCATGAGTGGTAAGGTTCATTCAGCCATTCAAGGGACTCCTAGGGAAGACTTGCTTCAATATACGAAAGATATACAAGTAGAACTATATCGAACATTGATCTAAGTTCATCTAAGGGCTTCCTTGCCGTCATGGGAATTGGGGAAAATTTTGGCATGACCTTTCCCCTTTCCCCATGACTCAGCAGCCCTAAAAACTTGCAAATCGACGAGGAAACAGAGAGTTCCGACAAGAAATTTCAAAAAACAGTGAACGCACATCATAGAAATCAAGATTTGTCGGAAAGATCGTGAAAACCCAACCTATCTCATCTAGGGTTCGGCCACCCGCCTCCCCCAAGCTTCAAAACTTAATCACTCACCTAGGTTGCGGAGAAACAAGGATTGGGTGACGACGACTTGAATTTTTTCCTGCGACGACGCGAATCCCGGATCGATCCAATCCCCAAGCTTCACCTTGCTCCTCTTCCTCTCTCCCCTTAGGCAGCCTTGTGCGGCTCAATGGATGAGCCGCACGGCTGCAAGATGAGGGTTTTAATCCCTCATCTAGCTTTCCAAATGAGGCCTCTTGACTTACTTAGCTCGCACTCAAACCTCGACTAAACTCGAACTCAACTTGGTTTCCGACTCAAACCATAATATGATACGAGTTAACTTAATTTAAGGTATGATTTCATAAAAGAAAAGTTAATCACCCAAATAGATTCCATGAATCATTAATTGAGTCATACCTTTTCACTCGAGGCGATCCCAGTGCTCGACTCGACTACCCCCGGATCCAGCATGCTGCACCAAAATATATTTTTATATAAGGAAATTTTTTCTGGTCTTATAGCTCAGCTATAGAACCAGGTAGCCTTGTTGACAGAGGCACCCCATAGAGAGCATGAATTGTGGCAGTAACAGCAACCGCAATAGCCTCCGTAGCCGGTACCGATGATACCCGTGGTACCGGAGGTGAGAGAGCCAGCAGTGCCGGCAGACAGGATTCTAGGGTCCCCCAACTATGCGGACTTTGTTAAACTGAGACCTTCGGTGTTCATCGGGACTGATAAGCAAGTTGAGGTCACAAATTTTTTGGGTGACTACTACGAGTTGTGTGTGGAGCTGGGACGCTCATCTGAGGCAGCGGTTCGTATGGTAAGCCTATAGCTCAGAGGGGCGGCCTTGGCACTCTGAGGGGATGATTGCACCGGCGGATCACTAGCAGAGTCGGGGACACAATAGTAGCCGAGGTCGTGGAGGTTCAAGAGCAGGGGCTGCACAACCGGTAGAGTCAGGGGGGAGCCACTCAGAGGTCAGACATGCTCCAGTGTGGTCACTGGAACAAAAGGCACTGGGGTACTTGCTATGGCCGCACGGAGGCATGCTTCAGATGTGGGCAGGTAGGACATTTTAGAAAAGATTGTGTGGGCAGAGGTAGCCAGAGGACCGAGCAGTCAAGGGGAAAAGCCTCGATGTCAGTTAGGTGAGTGGCTCAGAAGGGTCCGATACAGAGGAGGGGGCCGTAAGCTAGCCACTATGAGAGACTGCTTGCCCGAGTTTACGCCATGAACCGCGATGGGACAGAGGCATCCAAGGCAGTGGTGATAGGTACTATTTTAGTCAGTTATTCTGCTGCTTATATTTTGTTTAATCTGGGTGCCACGTACTCGTTTGTATCTACCAAATTTACTGTCGAATTGCTTATGGCACCTTCCTTGCTTGTTGTGCCATATGTGGTGTCAACGTCTACGGGTGACTCATTAATAGAAGAATCAATCTTCCGCGATTGCGAAGTGCTAGTTAGTGGTCATATGTTGAAGGCAAAATTGACACTTCTGCCTATGCTTGAAATTGATGTCATCCTCGGCATGGATTAGTTGGCAGAGCACTTTGCGTCAGTTAACTATAGGGCTAAGATTGTCATGTTCAGTAAGCCCGGGTTGCCGCAATTCATCTTCCGTGGGGAGGGAAAAGGTGAGCCCATGGGCATCATTTCAACCCTTAAGGCTCGTAATTACTGTTAGGTGGTTGCTAGTCCTTCTTGGCCTTCGTATCTGTGACCAAGGAAAAAGGGGGCACGACTCAGGAGGTTAGTAGAACTCTGGTGATCTATGAGTTCCCCAACGTCTTCCCATAGAATTGCCAGGATTGCCCCCAAGAAGAGAAATCAAATTCTGCATTGAATTGTAGCCCGGGGCGACACCAATCTCTATCCCACCCTATAGGATGGCACCGATCGAACTTCGGGCGAGTTAAAGGCACAGTTGTAAGAGTTGCTGGATTTGGGCTTCATTCGCCCAAGTGTGTCCCCATGGGGTACTCCGGTCCTGTTTGTGAAGAAAAAGGATGGGTCCAAGCGCATGTGCATCGACTATAGACAGCTAAATAAGGTGACAATCAAAAATCGTTACCCGCTACCAAAAATTGACGACTTGTTCGACCAGTTGCAGGGGGCACAATGGTTTTCAAAGATTGAATTGAGGTCTGGATATCATCAGCTGAGAATTCGAGACTGTGACATGCCCAAGACTGCCTTTAGGACTCGCTACGGCCATTATGAGTTCCTAGTGATGCCGTTTGAATTGACTAACGCACCTGTGGCCTTTATGGACCTCATGAATAGAGTGTTCATGAATACCTGGACAAATTTGTGATCGTCTTTATTGACGACATCCTAGTGTATTCCAAGAGCAAGGAGGAGTACTCCGAGCATTTGAAGATGGTCATGGAAACCCTCAGAAACATCAGTTGTATGCCAAATTCACCAAGTGTGAGTTTTGGTTAGAAAGTGTGGGATCCCTAGGTCATATAGTGTCCAAGGAAGGACTCAGTGCAGATCCCACCCAGATAAAGGCGGTAAAGGACTGGAAGTGGCCAACCAGTGTGACTGAAGTCCGCAGTTTCTTGGGGTTAGTCGGGTTTTACAGAAAGTTTGTAGAAAATTTCTCTAGAATCGCAGCTCCTCTGACTCGATTAACCCAGAAGAAGGTTAAATTTGATTGGGACAGAAAGTGTGAGGAGAGCTTCCTGAAGCTCAAAGAATGTTTGACGTCAGCACCAATTCCGATCGTACCTTCAGGCTTGGGAGGATTTGTGGTATATTGTGATGCCTCTCGGGTTAGCCTGAGCTTTGTTCTGATGCAGTATGGCAAAGTGATCACCTATGCGTCTCGCCAGTTGAAAGTTCATAAAAAGAATTATCCAGCACATGATTTGGAACTGGCGGCGGTAGTGTTTGCCCTGAAGCTCTAGCGCCACTACTTGTACAGTGACGCTTGTGAGATTTATACTAACTGCAAAAGCCTTCAGTACTTGCTCACCCAAAGGGAGCTCAATTTAAGACAGAGAAGATGGCTGGAACTTCTGAAAGATTACTATTGTACTATCTTGTATCACCCTGGGAAGGCCAATGTGGTGGTGGACACGCTGAGCAGGAAGTCCATGGGCAGCCTAGCCCATTTGGTAGCCGGGAGGAGACCGCTAGAGCAAAAATTGCCACTGTGTTTGGATGGGGGAGCAGTTCTAGCAGTCTCAGCTTCGAGTGCTCTGGTGGCGCATCTGTAGGTACAATCCACACCGATGGATATGTTACGTACCGCACAGGGGGAGGATGCCTTCTGTGCCCTGACTAAGGACTTAGTGCAGAGAGGCGATGCAAATAATGACTTTAGGTTGGACTCAGAGGGTGTCTTAAGGTTCGAAGACCGAATAATGGTGCCTGATATGACAGAGGTGCGCAGGCAGGTCCTGGAGCTAGGGCATCGATCTACTTATACGATATACCAAGACTTAAGACAACATTACTGGTGGAAGGGAATAAAAAGGGAGGTAGCATAGTTCGTATCCAAGTGTTTGGTCTGCCAGCATGTGAAGGCCAAACACTTGAAGCCCGCAGGGCTGCTGCAAAACCTTGAAGTTCCCGAGTGGAAGTGGGAAAAGATTACTATGGATCTAGTGACAAGGTTGCCTAAGTCAAGGGGTGGATTTGATTCCATTTAGGTGGTGGTAGATCAGTTGACAAAGATCGCTCATTTCATTCCTGTCAAGACAACCTTTTCTGCGGAGCAATACGCCAGACTATTCTTGGATATGATTGTGGCATACCATTATTACCCCAGTGATGATTATATCAGATCATGGTACCCAGTTCACAGCCCGATTTTGGCAGTCCTTTCAGGAAGCCTTGGGTACTCAGATGCGCTTCAACACAACTTTCCATCCGCAGACGGACGGACAGTCATAGAGGACCATCCAAACCTTGGAAGATATGCTGAGGGCATGGATTCTAGACATGGCCGGCGGTTAGGAGAAAGACCTATCATTGATTGATTTCGCCTACAACAATAGCTATCACAGTAGCATTGGCTTGGCTCCTTTCGAGGCCTTGTATGGGTGGCGATGTAGGTCTCTAGTTGGCTGGTTTGAGGTCGGAGAATCACTCATGGTGGGTCCTTGTCACACCCCAACTTAGGGTCGTGTGACCGACCAGGGTCTATGTCGTACCCTGAAGCCTACTACATACACTGACTGACGAGAAACCAGAAGCACATAAATAAAAATAACGATGCAGCTTTATTTAAATTTTAAAGAAGGTTCACAATTTTTATAAAAAAGGAAAAGTTACGAAACATCAACCACAATATGAAACAACTCCAATTTAAAGTTGAATTCATGTTTCAAATAGACAACTCTCAGTGTATGAAAAACAACAGTCCTAGACATCTAGACTATGACTACTGGATGCTGCTACGAGATCTACGCCACTGCCTACCCTCCAGCAGCACCATGACTCCAAGCCTCAACTCACTGATCGGGCTCTACAAAATAAGAGAAATAAACCGTGAGTCCACATGGGACTCGGTGAGTGGTTCTTCCGAACTTCCATATAAATCCCCAATAATCATATGTATATAAGTCAGCAAATATAAAGTAGGGATCTAATCTAGTCCTGATACGACAACCGACCCCAAGGGTCATCCTATATAGACCATACAGTCATGTAACCAGTCATAGCAACCCAACCAAGCAAAATGGCACCCTGCCACTAGGGCTTGCTCATGAACTATTGGTTTGGCTCTAGCCAGGCCTACCGCAGAATGACAGTAATATTCTGGCCGTACGGCCTACATAACACATAAGCAAATCAGAACAATCTCTGAGCCGTCGACGAGCATGGTCTGCTAGTCTCCGGACACCTACCGGGTTAGGGATAGCTAGTCCCACCCAACTAGGGTCTGACACCCAGCGGGCCCGCTGGTGCGATCTCAAGACCCAAATCACTAGCCGAGTCAAGCATTAGCCATTCCAACTATCCATGCTTCACGACTGACCATCTCAATCACATCACACAAGCAAAGTGTCCTAGAGTTTCCTTATTTAAAATCCCGGGCGTTCACCCGTGCTCAGCCCTTTATCCCAGGCCATACCATCCGCACACTATTACTCACTGGTTGTTCCTTAGGTGTGAGACCTAGCTTATCTACAGTTGAGTTTCCATAAGTAACACGTACCTTAGAGTTTCCTACTAGTCATTTAGCGTCAAATGCTACATTTGCTAGTGTAAGCTACATGTCATAAGTGTAGGATGTCCAAGTATATACATGCCACAACCCATAGGTTATAAGGAAGTTAACCTACAACTATTACCATGAATAACCGCATGATTGCAACAAGAAAATAATTAAATTCTGCATTTAATCATAAAATTCCAGCAAGGTAACATTAAATCTATCATGGCAATTCATTACTAATATTAGTAATTGATAGAGAAAAACTTGGAAATAATTGCTACCTCTTAATGTCGCTATGTGTATATATACATATATGCACTAGGGTTGTAGTTTTCCTTAATTGATGTCTTACCTAATTCTCATCTTAGTTCTACTTGTCAATCGAGGTGACTCTCATTTCCTAGTGTCTCCAATATTTCTAAATATGAAGGTTAGTTCCCTCCGATCATCTTTCCCCCTTCTTGACTCGGCCGAACCTTGAGCAGGGCATGCCTTGCTCGGCCGAGCCTACAAGGGTAGGAGGAGAGGGATTTTTGACCATGAACCCTAACAATTAAACTTGTGACCTACCATAGTTAAATTCTAGATCAAGCTTTTCCACCATCTTGCTCGGCCGAACCTTGAACAAGGTTCCCCCTTACTGCGCCGAGCCCTCAAGGCACTAGGGAGAAGGAATCTTGATCATCCACTACATCGATTGAATCCCAACTCTACGTGAGTTTAAACTTAACCGATCTAAAGGGGTTTAAACCAAGCGAGGGAATTGGGGAAAATTTTGGCATGACCTTTCCCCTTTTCCCTCTACTCGGCCGGTCCTTTGAACATCAAAACCCGGACATTTAAATCAAATCTAATACATCAATGGTTAAAAATAGTGGAGAGAACGAAGAAATACCACGAATCGACATGAACAACGAGAAAAACCTATGATCTAGCACCCTAGTTGGTTCAGCCACCCGCCTCACCATGAAATCCAAAATCTAACAACTCACCTTGATTGAGGAAGAAGAAAGGATGAACGATGGCGATCTCGATCTTTCCGACGGCGACACGATTTCGGCGCCGACCCAAGACTTCCCCTCCTCCCTCTATTTCTCGGGCTGCATGCGTCTCCAAGGATGAGCCACATGGCTACAGATGAGAGATTTTATTACCTCATCTACAAATGACCTATATGCCCTCCTTAATGACTTAGCTCCTACTCGTCTCAATTCGACTCCGATTCGGGCCCCGATTCGATCTGCATACCCGATTTGAACTCGACTCAAATAGGATATCTAATGCTTAAGAAGGAAATGTTCATTTAACCAATTAAACTTCATAAGCCAAGTTATACCTTAACTCGAGGCGATTCCACGACTCGACCCGACTAACTCCTGATCTGGTGCGCTGCACCAATAATAGATTTTTATATTAGGAAACTTTGGGTCTTACAGTCCTGATATGATTGAGGAAGTGATAGAGCAGGTGAAGATTATAAAGGAAAGATTGTTGGCGGCTCAGAGTCTTCAGAAAATGTATGCTAACAAGAAGGCCAGAGAGCTGGAGTTTGTAGAAGGCGACCTGGTGTTTTTGAAGGTCTCCCCCATGAGGGAGTAGTTCGGTTTGGGAAGAAAGGAAAGCTGAGCCCCAGGTTTGTTGGGCCTTTCCCCATCCTCGGACCGAGGGGTGCCGTAGCTTATAAGTTGGCCTTGCTTCCTAGCATGAGCAGGGTACACCCGGTTTTTCATGTATCCATGCTCAGGCGATATGTGAGAGATGATTCACATGTGATCGAACCTTCTACTATTGAGGTGGATTCGGCGGTCTCATTCGTGGAAAGGCCGGTGGAGATCCTCGACCGCCAAATTAGAAAGCTGAGATTCAAAGAAATCCCCCTGGTGAAAGTTAGATGGGAGCACCACTCCGAGCAGGAAGCCACTTGGGAGGTAGAGCGAGACATGAGAGAGTGCTACTCTTCCTTGTTTGAAGAACCGGTAGGTCCTTATAATTCAGCAAAATTCGAGGACGAATTTCCCATAAGGGGGGAAGGTTGTAAGATCCGAGGTTTCCTAATATAAAATTTATTTTGGTGAAGCGCACCGGATCTTGAGTTAGTCCAGTCGAGTCGCGAAATCACTGCGAATAGAGGTATAATTCAAGCCTTACGAAATTTTATTTATTAAATTTTTCCTTCCTTCTTAGGCATAAGATGTCTTAGAAGAGTCGAGTACAAATCGCGTGTGTGGATTGAATCGGGGCTCGAATCGGACTCGGATTGAGTCGAGTAGGGGCCAAGTGAATAAGGGGGGGTATAATGGTCAAGTGAAGATGAGGGAATAAATCCCTCATCCCCAGCGGTGCGGCTCACCATTGGAGCCCCACGCAACCCGAGAAGAGAGAGGGAGGAGGGGAAGCTTGCAGTCAGCGCCGAATTCGTGCCACCGTCGAAAAGATCGACATCGCCTTCGCTTGTCCCTTCTTCTTCCTTTATCAAGGTGAGTGGATCGAACCTTGTTGTGAAGGGTAGGCGGGTGGCCGACCCAACATTTAGGGGTTTTCTTCGATTTCTCAAAATTTTCTGTCGATCCACCGATGTTCTTCCAAGATTTGATTTGAATGTTATGTACACGCTGTTCATATGAAGTTTTTTTTTCTCGATGCTTAGGGCCGGCCACATGAAGGAGAAAGAGGGAAGGTCATGCCGGATTTTTCCCCAATTTCCTAGAGTGGTCGGAAGCCATTAGATCGAGTTTCTCATGCGATTGATGACTTGATTCTTCTCAATCCTGACCGAGACCATGCTCTCCTACCCTGCTTGCTGTCGGTTGAGCATGAACAGCCTTGGGTAGGCTCGGCTGAGTGGGTATTAGGGGTAGAAGGGTCTTGTTATATTTTATGCTTACATGTAGGGTACTATATCATATTTTTATGTTGTAGATCATTCACATGATATATGAAACTTGGTAGTGATGGATTGAGATTAGTATAATATAAGGAAATGTTCTTGGTAGTGCATACATGGTTAGGATCTTAGCATGGCATATGAATCATGGGGATGTTTCATTTAATTTCTTATATATATGCTCAATTGCTACCTTGTGAGATAGTTACTTACCTTGCTGGAATTATTGATTAAATGTAGAATTTAGTTACCTTATTATTGAAAGCATGTTGTTATTCATGGTAGTAGATGTAGAATACTTCCCTTATAATTTCTGTGTTGTGACATAATTGAATTCAGACATTTATACGCTTATGACATGTAATTTACACTTAAGGAATCTGGCGAATGACGCTAGATGACTATTAGGAAACACTATGGTGCTTATTATTAGAAAAACTCGAATGTAAACAAGCTAGGTCTCACACCAAGGAAACGACCAGTGAGCACGGGTGAATGCCCGAGATTTTTTTAAATAAGGAAACTTTAGGACACTTTGCTTGTATAATGTGATTGTGATGGTCAACTGAGAAGCATGGATAGACGGAACGACTAATGCTTGACTTGGCCAGTGATTTGGGTCTTGAGATTGCACCAGCGGGCCCGTTAGGTGTTAGACCCAAGTTGGGTGGGATTAGCTATCCCTAACCCGGTAGGTGTCCGGAGACTAGCAGATCATCCTTGTCAACGGCTCGGTGTTTGCTCTAATTTTCTTATGTGTTATGTAGGTTGTGCGGCCGAAGTATTACTGTCATTGTGTGGCCGGTGAGGCCAGTTAGAGCCGAGCTATTAGTTCTTGAGCACGCCCTAGTGGCTGGGTGCTATTCAGCTTAGTTGGGCTATTATGACTACTTATATGACTGTATGGTCTATACAGGATGGCCCTTGGGTCGGTTGTCATATCATGACTAGATTAGATCCCTAACTTTATATTTTTCTGACTTATGTACATGTGGTTATTGGGGATTTATGTGGAGGTTCGGAAGGACCGCTCACTGAGTCTCATGTGGACTCACAATTTATTTCTCTTGTTTTTGCAGAGTCCGACCAGTGAGGTGAGGCTTGGAGTCATGGTGCAGCTGGAGGGTAGGCAGTGGCATAGATCTCATAGCAGCGTCCAATAGTCGTAGTTGTGATGTCTAAGATTGTTTTCTTTATATACAGTGGGAGTTATTACTTTGCAAAATATGTATTTGAGTTTAACTCGAGTTGTTTTATTTTGTAGTTGGTTTGTTTCGCAACTCTTTTAAAATTGTTGAACGTTCTTTTAAAATCAAATAAAAGTTGCATCGCTGTTTTCATTCGAATGTTCTCGGCATCTTGTTATCCAGTGTATGTGGTAGACTTCAGGATAGGACATAGATCCTGGCCGATCACGCGATCCTGAATTGGGGCGTGACAATTGCACTGCTTGGCTGTCCCAAATCCGCCCAATCAATGAACGAGTGACTGATCGATGATAGTGGATATATGATACAGTGACTAGTGATTGTGTTGATCAGCATTTCTTTGTACTAAAGATATACATGTTTACATCTCATTAAATGAGGGAGAAGTTTCGATATATATAGTTTACCTAATTAGATACTTGATTAATGCAAGAACGGTGCCCGATCAATTAGTACAATTTAGCATGAGCATATATAATTAATTAGAAGCAGCTGGCATTGTCTATTGAACCCTACAAATTCACATTTAACTTGTATGGTTCATGGACAAATAATCAATTAAAGGATTAATTAAGGAGATGTTTGGTATGCATCAATCTATATGTATTATCGGTAATGTAATTTTTAAATTTCGAAAGTCCACACATTATCATATTTGGTTCACGCGGGCACTTTACCGGTAATTCACATTATCATCAAAGTGGGAGGTGGGTACGTGGATTATCACGCAATAATAATCCTAAATTCTAACACAATTCTCCTCTTCCATACATTTCCATGCAAGTCACCATCAAATTTTGAAAAGAGTTTTTTGATAATTTTTTATGAAGTTAAAAAAATATAAATTTAATTAAATTGTCATCTGATCAAATATGTCAAAGAGGATAATATTATATTATCGATAAATTGAAGATGATCATAATATGGATTATCATTATAATATTATTAAATAATGTACCAAATGCAACCTAACTTATGTTTGCCCCGAGATTTTAAATTTTATTTATTAATTTATTACCTTTCAAGAATATCAATTTAGTGTTCTAAGTTTTTATTTTCAGTTTGATTTCATTCTTTCATCCTCCAAACACTCATCACATTTAAAATTGTGATATATCCTAATCAAGTGTCAAATGTATTAATTCAACACAAAAATTAATAGACATTTATATTCTCTCATAAGTGTTAGCAATCATATCAATTCATTTTAGCCAATTATGAATAATACAGTTGGTGGCAATATCTAATATATAGTATGGTCACCTATTGTGACTTTCTATCTTTGTTGTAAAAAATAAATCAGTTCATTTTATTTGTCATCAATCAATTTTCATTATCTACTAATTTTTTTATATTTTACATACCTTCAATTTTACTAGTGCTTGAGAAAAATAAAAATATGCATTTATTCTGGTACCTAAATAGTAATTCGTTTCACATGTAGTTGAGAAGTCGCATTATAAGCATTTTGGGAGATACAAGGGGCAAATTAAAACAAAATTCAAAATTTTGAAACTAAACTAAAACAAAATCAAATGACTATTACATAGTGCAATGTGATCAAAGCAGGGTATTATGTATTCTAATAGCTAATAGACTAATCGAATATATATATATAGAATTATATATAGAATTATATATATATATATATAATATAATATAATATATATACATACCCCATAAAGAGGGGGTCCAATCAACTGATTTTTTACTCTCTTTTTCTATAGAGTTGATTTATCTTCGTTATAACTATCAATTTTTGAAATCTAAAAACTGAATTGATAAGATCTTAAAACTTTAGCATTCATACTAACACTAACCCTTAATTAAATATAAGAGACATGATCAAAAATAAAAGTAGATGTGGGTCTTAATTGCTACTTAATTATTTGATGTTATTAATTTATTTTAAATATCATTTGAACTCACACTAGTAGAAATATAAGCTTCACTAACGGTCCATTGTTGAACCATCAGCAAATAATGTTGCAACAATCTGTTGCATTAGTGCGCATCACTAATAAGTTGTGGCGATGGATAAAGCAATCGACCACAAGACCCCCCTACCCAGCCAATAGCTTGGCCGAGGTAGCCAACAAAGTCATCCTGACATGGCTTAGAGAGAAGCTGAATCATGTTAAAGAATATGACCTCAAAGGGCTATTGGGACTATAAGCGACCACACAGCCGTCTACTCTTAAAACTCCATATGCCCTCGCCCTTTGATTCGAAGCAATGGTCTCAGTAGAGACCACAAAGTCAAGCCTCCTGAGGATGACCCTCAAGAACGAAATAACTCAGAAGTTCGTCTTGACAAACTGGACCTCGTCGAGGATGGAAAGCTCGTCCGAGCCAAGAAAGAAGCAACTACCCTTCTTAACCACAAGTGGTAAGTGCACTCTTTTCCCTTTGAAGGTTTTAACGAGGCATAACCATGCATAGGCCGAGCGCCCCACTCGATGGGACCCAATGTACCATCAATTTTCCTTTATTCAATAAAGATTATTCTTTTTCTCCACATCTATTTGTGTTTGCATCCAAGAAATTTACAGCTATCTCATAACACTCAACCAAGAAATCGATCCCCACGATCACGAAAGAAAGCCACCCCCACGACGGTAGCAACCTCTACTTTTGTGCGGCACATCTATGCTTCATGACACTAGACATGGTCGTGCCTTACGCTCCCTGCAAGCTTGGCTAGACCCCAAGCGCAGTCCTTGGCCTCAACACCACCACTTACGACCTCACCGCCCTTGAAGACTGGGCTCGAATTGCAGCCCTACTCTAAATGAGCATGACCCAGGCATGTTCCTACCTTACGCTCCCCACGAGCTTGGCTTGACCCCAAGCGCGATCTTCTGTCTCACCGCCACCACTTACAACCTTAATGTCCTTAAAGACCGGGCTTGGATTCTGGACCCGCTCTAAATAAGCATGACCCTGATGTGTTCCTATCTTATTCTCTCTGCGAGCTCGGCTTGACCCCAAGCACATTCCTCAGCCTCAGAGTCACTACTTACAGCCTTAGTGCCCTTGAAGACCGGGCCTAGATTGTGGCTCCGCTCTAAATGAGCATGGTCCTAGACATGTTCCTGCATTACGCTCCCAGCGAGCTCTCCTTGCAGTACAAGAGATTACGCTTTTAGTGGCAATTAGTTAGTGGCAATAATATAATTGCTGCTAAATACATCATTAGTAACTATTATTTTTAAAATTTTACAAAAAGGTTATATATTTAATGACAATTTTTGAATCTCTTCAACTATAGGTGATTTAATTGTTACTAAAAACTCTACAATTAGGCCATTTGATTTGCTGCCATAGGGAATTAGATTTTTTGATAAATAATTTTGTTAATTTTCTTATTTAAATAATTATTAAATAGTTTAAATAAAACAAAGGTCAAAAAAAAGGTGAGTTTATATAGAGTCGCATTTGTAAGAATTTAGTGTATAAAAAATTAAATTTAGGTAACACATAAGAATGCCTAAATGGAACCCAAAAAAAATCGTAGGCCATAACTACTGAACACCTAACAACATGGACAACTTTGTCATTTACAATAAAGGGTATTTAAAATTATTTAAGTTTATTAACAACATAAAATTATATGGTCTGCAGGTGTTATTTAAATACCAACATTGATGGGTTGGAATGAAAACATTCTTAGGATATTGAATCAAATGATTTAAATCTAATTATTAATTATCTTAATTTTTAAAACATTGGACACCTCTTGACCTTTTCATATCACTAAGCAAACTCTTTTTTTCAATCACAGAATAAATAATTTTTTATGTCCCTTTTTTTTTTACTTATATGTACTTTTTAAAATATAAAATTAAAGTTTTATAAATTATAACACAGAAGTGAACCAGGATTTTAAAATATATGGAAGCATAGGTCACGTCACCGTGCTTGTTTATGTTGCTGTCAACACTTTAATAAATCAGCAGTTGTTAGTAGTTGTTGCAGTCAAAAAATTACAAATGGAGGCTCCACAGCAAGTGATCTGAAGTGGTGATATAGGTTCTCTAATCTCCACAACAGCTCATTTTGTTCTCTCCACAACAGCTCATAGGGAAGAGGTCACCGATCTCCAAGTATTCCATCTGTGAAATACATGTTCTAAATACGTCTTTTATGGACTTCTTAAATACTAATCCCTTTGAAACACTCTTCTCATTCCTTCTAGCTCCAACATCTGCTACTTTTTATGGCTTTCAATCTTCTCATACATCTCTCCGAACTTGTGAATTAACTAAGTAAGCATGTTAAAGGATGTACTTGTGCTCATAGAGATATATTACCCCTCTTTACTGGAAGCCCATCATGGTCCTCATTGATCCTCTCCCCTGGGCTATCCCTTATCTATAACCATTAATTCCGAGTGAAAATGAAGCTAGTAAAGACATACTCTACTTCATCTATTTGTTAAGGGGGGAGGAAAGAGTAGGAAAAGATATCTTATCCCCTATTTTAAAAACAAAAATAGTTTCAGTAGACAAATGAAAGATAATGATAGAAGACTATATGGGATATTTTAATATTTGATGTATATTGAATATAACATCGTATTTATTCTTTCTAGTTCCATTTTCTTATTTTAGACACTAGACAAATGAAAGATTAAAATTTATCTCTATTTTTAAACAGCGATTTCTTGGAACCGGAATTTCCTCAATAGAAATTCCCGATTTCGGATAAGGGAATGCTAAATTCCCTAAACTGGAATGAGTTTTTTCAAAACCCCAAAATACCCCCAACTAAACCGGTTGCACCTTCCCACCCGGTGACCAGTTTTGCCCCGCCCCCCGCCCGATCAAAATATTCCCCCCCCCCCTCCTCGCTCATTCTTACCTTTTTACAGCGAGTCCTAGATTTTATCGTGATTTTATTCGCCACTGGCAGACGTCGTAGTTCTCCTCCGACACTCTCCTCCCCTCGGCCAACTTCCTCAGCTCGACGACAGGTTCGAAGCTCTCTCCTTTACTCTGCGACCCTATATATTCAAGCCCTAGAAGTTACTGCTTTCCATTATACTCGCCATCAGCAGCCCTACGACACTCTCGTCGGCCAACTTCCTCCTCTCGATGACAGGTTCGGATGCTCTCTCCTTCAATGTCTCTAGCATTAGGAACCCTATTAATGATGTTTCCTTGAGTAGACTGTAGTGGTTCATTGAGTTCAATACTTTCTAAAATTTTTATATAGTTGTACATTGAATAGACTATTTGGATAGTAGACTATTTGTGTAGTGTTTGACAGTAGATTAATATATTTTTGAGAGTTACAGCCAAACTCTCTAATGAGTTAGAGACTTTGGCCAAAACTGTCTATTAGTAGTCTAATTTTCAAAATATGTATCATTGACACTCTATAGTATTGTGCACAAAAAATAATTATTTAGTAGTATAATTTTAATAGTTTTATAGCATAATGTGAAAACTCTCTAACTCATTAGAGACTTTTCCCAACACTGTTTAAAGTGAGTTTTTCTATCTTATTAGTGTTGTAAACATAATGTGCATAGTATTTCCACCGTAGTAGCAAGTAAATTCTGTCCTGGAGACTATTTGGAAAAGTTTATAATGAGTTAGAGACTTTATCAAAACTCTCTACTTCTTTATTTGATACCTAACCAATGTGTTTCTTTATCACTATTGTAGTTATTATATATTATATCTTGGTGATTGAAACATTAAAATTGATTTTTCATCATGGGTAGAAAAGGAAGCAGTCAGGTTTGATGTTTATATTTTATGCATTTGCTTTAATTCCATTTTTTGGATGTTAAATGTAAAGTCTCCTTATTTATATATTATAGCTAAGCTAGAAAAAAAGGAAAAAAAATCATGTAAAGATGACAAGTCCTAGTTGGATCAATGGACATGTTTTGTCCATCGCTTCCGCAAGTTTATTTCGATTGGAGTAGATAAAAATTGGGGTGACTTTTACAATCGGTTCACATCTAAGATACCCAAAGAGAGATAATTGAGAACACTCAATTTGGAGTATTCCTGAGAATTCAAGACTTTCCTGTCCTAAGAAATTTGATTTGCTTGATCATGAATCACTGGGTTAGGGAAACCACTTTCAGATTTAAAGGTGTTAGGGTAAATTTTTTGCTAAACGATATTTCACTGCTGCTTGGCATTCCAGATAATGGAATTATTATCCCAATGCCTTCATCTGCCGTTGAACCTAGTGGAGAAAGCTACATGAAGTCAAATTTTTTTATGATGGTTCTCCATGCAACCGATCTACAATCGAAAATCATATGTTGCGGTTACACACATCAAATGATCCAGAGGACATTATGGACCTCTGTAGATTATTCATATTGTATGTTTTTTGTTGTATTTTATTTTGTACCTCAACGTACACTGTTCCATTATTTTTGTTGTCGTACGTGGACAACTTAGAAAACATATGTAATTATAATTAGACAAGATGTATATATTCTTACTTCTCTGCGTAACTCCCCTCAATTGGGGAGAAAATGAGAGCTGCTAGAAAGAATCTAGGACAAATTCAGTCAGCAACCTACATGAGAGGTTGCATCATTCTACTAATTGTAAGTATTATACCATCAAATTTATTTTATGTTTGAAATTTAAAATATTTTATTGTATTTTATACTTCATAATTTGTAGGGGTGGTTCTTTGAACATGTTCATATTGTGGAACCTAAGAAGCCAGAAACTCTCCCTCGAATCCTTAGGTGGGAGTTAAAAATTTGGCAGAACAAGACCCTCCAAGCCTTATGGAAATTCCTGGACCAAAACTCTGTAAGTAGACTTGTATTAATTATTAAATATATAGATTCCCAATACATATGATTTTCTTGTGTAGGTTATCAAATATTTAGAGCCTCAGGAGGGTGAAGAGGAGTTAAAACAATATGACCCTAGAAATGATCTTGCAAAGGTTTGAATTGATTAGACAATGTTAGCCAACTAAGATTTATTTTCGTTGTCTTCAAGATAAATCAGATATTTTTAGAGTTCTTGATGATTTTATTGCTGTATATGTTAATAAACATGTTGAAGAATGTCTTAAAATAGAACTTTCTGAAGATGACACCCCCTTGTCAATGTCTCTACTCCTCTATATCAGGAGTACTGTCCTTCCCCTGCCCCTATTGTAAATCAGTTTTCACCTCCTATTCTAAAGAGTATTGCGAGAAGTATTGTCAGATCCTCTATTTCAACTGTAAGGCATTGTGTTAAGAAATCTACCCACATGTATACATTGAGGGACCGAATAGGTACTCCATTGTGGGTGAAGGTTTATATGAAGAACAAGAAAAAGAAAAAGAAAATTCAACTGATAGTCGCTGAAGATTTACAACAGCGAGAAAAAAATAAGAAAAAGAATGACATAAGGCCCAGGAAACAAGTTCAAAATGAGAAAATCAAATACTTGAAGGAAATAGAGGAAGACAAGGAAAAAGAGAAAGAGAATGAAAAAAAGAAAAAGAAGAAAAAGAAAGAGGAGGAAGTACTTGAAGATTTGAGACAACTTCAGGATTATGAGCCTCTAGCAACTTACAAAAGCAAAAGATCAGGACGTGTGAAACCTTCAAAGCAAGAAAAACAAATTGAAGATTTGACTGTACAGGATAAACAAAGAGAAGAACGGGAAAAAATAGCAATTCAAAAGAGGAATGGATTGTTGTTGAAAGAAAACAAGGGTAAAATGAATCAAATAATTTACAAGGTATTTTTTTACTAAAACAAATATAGTTTCTTATACTTGCAATACGTGGAAATTAATGTGATTTGTTTTGATGTAGGTTAAATCTTCACCTGAGCTTGATGCGGCAACCATAATAATGTCTCTCAATAAGATTGAGTGAGTGTGTTAACTTATTTTATGAATAACTGTTGACAACATTGTCATATATTATGTAAATGGATTTATTGTATTGATGTTTGATTATGGGCCCGTTTGGTTCGCAAACTGCTCATCACAGGACACCAGACAGGGACAAGGACAGGACATCAAATGTCCTGGAACAATAGCTATACCATGTTTGTTTCGTCAAGAACAGGACACGATATTCCATTCTGTCATGCGTTTGTTTCACTATAACAAAGTATTATATATGACAAATTACTAAAATACCCTTGTAAATTAGTCTTGAAATTAATTAATATGTAAAAAAATATTAATATATAGTATCAAATACTTTAATACAATAAGAAGTTTTAGTTTAACTAATAAGTGTTCAACTAATTTTCAATTAACCTAAAAGTATAACAATAGGATAATATCAAAAAATATAAAAATCACACCAAACGATTTTCAATCTAAAATCTGACACCACCATCGCGTTCAGCACGCGAAAATTTACAACTTTGGTATTCACCTCGACTCGATCCGACGATTCTACGATCAAAGGAAGGGGTAATTTTGACAATTGCAGCCCTTGTCCTCCGCCCGATTTCGGTGTACCGAGAAATTTCTCGGTACACCAAAATGGGTGGAAATCCTGTCCCGGACAAGGAGAAGTCCTTGTCCCGAAGCTTCTTTTGCAAACCAAACGGGGGACATGGGCGGATGTCCAGTCCAGTCCCTCGTTTTTTAGCAAACCAAACGGGCCCTATAGCATCCAATGTTGTTGAGCCAATGTTTTCAATAGTTTTAAAAACTTGTTGAATTTAACCATTTCAATTGAAGTCTTTCAACCAATGAAGACTTGACCTCAGCTTGGAAAATGGTCTAACCCCTTCAAGAGTTTTGGATGAAAAGTCTATAAACATTTATGAACAGGGTCGAGTTTTTGGCTTAAATTTCAAGAGCCCCAGTTGGAGTCGAGTTGTGGTAAATTGTCCTGAACAGGGTCCTTCTATAGATTATGGAATATTCTGAATAAAATACATGGAATACCTACTGGAAGATAGATAAATGAACTGGTCCCAAGCAGACGAACAAATTTAGAATAGATATTGGGCATCGCTTCTGGATGACATTTATTCTCTTGTTAAACAATGAATGGAGTTATGCTACTGCTAAGTAATATTTTGTGGTTAAACTAATGTTTTGGTAATATACTGACTAATTTTGATGTATTATATTGAGGTATTATTTGGTGTTAATATACTGACTTATGGTGTTAATTAGGGGTTTATCAAAAGTCTCTAAATATTATTTTATTTCAACCAAAATAGCGGGTTATAGAAAAGTCTCTAATTGGTGTTGTATATTATTCCAATTAAAAACTTGAACAAAAATATTAGAGACTTTCGCAGTTCTTGAACAAAAAAATTCATATGGTGTTGTATATTATTCCAATTAAAAACTTGATGCTTTTGGACATGAATTAACATTATCTGGGATCTATTTCACCGAAGGTTTATATTTTATCTCAACCAAAATAACGGGTTATACGGAAGTCTCTAATCGGTTAAAGACTTTCGCAGTTCTTGAACAAAAAAATTCATATGGTGTTGTATATTATTCCAATTTAGAACTTAATATTTTTGGACATGAATTAACATCATCTGGGATCTATTTCACTGAAAATAATATTTTATTCCCACTAAAATAGTGGGTTATACGAAAGTCTCTAACCGGTTAGAGACATTCGCAGTTCTTGAACAAAAAAATTCATATGGTGCTGTACATTATTCCAATTTCAAACTTAATATTTTTTGACATGAATTAACATCATATGGGATCTATTTCACCGAAAACAATATTTTATTTCCACTAAAATAGCGGGTTATACGAAAGTCTCTAACTGGTTAGAGACTTTCACAGTTCTTAAACAAAAAAATTCATATAGTGTTGTATATTATTCCAATTAAAAACTTAATATTTTGGACATGAATTAACATCATCTGAGATCTATTTCACCGAAGGTTTATATTTTATTTCCACCAAAATAGTGGGTTATATGAAAGTCTCTAACCGGTTAGAGACTTTCGCAGCTCTTAAGCAAAAAAATTCATATGGTCCTGTATATCATTCCAATTTAAAACTTAATGTTTTTGGACATGAATTAACATCATCTGGGATCTATTTTACCAAAAATAATATTTTATTTCGAATAAAATAGCGGGTTATACGAAAGTCTTTAACCGGTTAGAGACATTTGCAGTTCTTGAACAAAAAAATTCATATGGTGTTGTATATTATTCCAATTTAAAACTTAATATTTTTGGACATGAATTAACATCATCTGGGATCTATTTCACCAAAAATAATATTTTATTTCCACTAAAATAGCGATTTATACGAAAGTCTCTAACCGGTTAGAGACTTTCGCAGTTCTTGAACAAAAAAATTCATATAGTGCTGTATATTATTCCAATTTAAAACTTAATATTTTTGGACATGAATTAACATCATCTGAGATCTATTTCACCTAAAATAATATTTTATTTCCACTAAAATAGCGATTGATACGAAAGTCTCTAATTGGTTAGAGACTTTTGTAGTTCTTGAACAAAAAAATTCATATGGTGCTGTATATTATTCAAATTTAAAACTTAATATTTTTGGACATGAATTAACATCATCTGGGATCTATTAAAGACTTTGTTCAAACGCTTCTATATATAATATACAAAAAAGAGTTCTTTGCAAAATATACCAAATGTTATCCAACTATTTGTTATGGCCAAACTGCCATATCAAGAAGTAGGGGAGGGAGCTTTACATGACCATTTGTTATGACCAAATTATTTGCATGTACCACACTTTTTCGGCACTTTACCATTATGATGAGATTCTCTTCGATTCTTCCTCTTCCGACCTGCTTGTGCCACGGCTTGTGGTGGTTTTACCAGAGGATCAAAGGATTGTCGACGCCTATATTGCTTGCTTCTGGTAGGAAATATTTTGTCTTCATATATTTTCTTGTATGTTTCGACGGTAAAGTAATGCTCACAAAAAGGATAAGGATCTTGACTACAATAACCAATAACTGCCATAACATGCGAGTATGAAATACCAAATATTTGAAACTTATTGCAAGAACACGATCGGTGGGGTAAATCAACAATGACAATTTGATGTGATGTGTGTACTTGGTAGCAATGGTCCGTATGAGGATGGACTGAATACCAATGACACTTGCTCCTATTTTTAACAAGAATATCTTCAGCTCTTTTTGTTAGAATTCCAGTCAATTTGAGTGACACTTTACGGCGCTTATAGAACCATTCAGCAACTTTGCCTCTCGTCATCTCAATTAATGTTGTAATAGGCATCTCCCGTACTTCCCTAAATAAAGAATTCATACTTTCTACTGCATTAGTAGTAATGATATTGTCCCTACCGGGTTACCCGTTGGTAACTAGGCTCATGAATATCCAGCAACTTTTGCATACATTCATTGAAGGTATATTCTGTAGTGGCTCTTGCAGCGGACCAAAATAAAGGCAACCAAAATTTGTTTTCACATCGTCTATTAGGTTTTTGGCTAAGTGCACCATACAATATCCATGCGCTGCTTTTGGGAATACCATTCTCACAGGTGCTAAAATACCAGGATTTCTATCACTCATAATGCTCAACCTGCGGAAGCTAGGTATACAATGTGCAAATTCATCCAAAAACCATTCCCATATGTCTCTTTTTTTCAATCTCACAAACTGCAAATGCCACCGGAAAAAGTCTACTCTCAGCGTCAACAACCGTCGCTATTATTAGAGCTCCAGGATATTTTCCCCTCAAGTGTGTCGCATCAATACATATAATGGTCCTTAGATACTCTCTAAACCCAAGCAAGCATGCGCCCAATGCGCAAAATACTCGGAGAAAGTGAAAAGATACGGAATATCTCAACAATTTAACTGTTGTTTCATTATCATGTATCTACAATTCTCTAAGGTAAGCAGGTAGATCTTTGTAGCACTCATCAAAGTCCCCACGAACTGATATAAGAGCTAATTAAAGTGCATTGTACGCTTTCTTATATGAAATACGAACCCTAAAAGATTTTTGAATTTCAATCATAATCATAGCGGGTGTGTACTTTTGATTCCTTACTAGGTGATCCTTGATATGATTTGCAACAAACTTTGTGATGTAGTCTTTGTGATCTAAATTAAGTCTCAACATTGTGCATGCATGTTTGTCCAGAAAGTTGACAATAGTAAATCTTTATCTGCCACTTGCAGACAACATCCATGGACAATCACCATGTTTACATCCAACTTTGATATAATGTAGTTTACTTTCGACGTGTCTCAGCTCAAAGTTACGCTTGATGCAATATGTTCTTAGAGCTCTCCTAAATTCCTCTCTATCATCAAATACCTAGATTACATAGTCATAAGAAAAATAAATTAGTATCAATACATTTGATCATAAATAAGTGTTTCATATCTTATGTTATATCGGATTAAGATACAATTCGCTATTTTGCATTTGACTACAATGAAATGTATTCGGGGTAGTAATGATAGTATCATCTTCTTCATCCCTTGATGCTGAAGATGCTCTATTGTCATACATACCTTCATTTAAATCATTATTTATGTCTCTTTGATCTTCTGGAGTGAAATCAAGCAGGCTCTTAAGGTTATCATTGTTGACTGCAATAACCAACCTCTGTATGATGAGTTTCATGCATAGATTGATTTAGAGGCTGTTTGGTTGCCTACAAGTCCACTTGCAGGCAACTCATTTGCAGCATTTGGCTCAATTGCTTGTTTGGTTGCCTGCAATGGAGCCAAATGCAGCATTTCACATTTGCAGCCTACATTTGCAGGCTGCAAAACCAGTTGCAGGCCCCAAGGCTTGCAACACTAGCTTACAGCCTGCAAGAAAAAGGGCACGGTTAACGCCCCGACTCTCCCCGCTCGTGCGAGGCAGCCTGAAGAAGACTTCTTCCCGACAACAGCCCTCGCGCGACGCAGCCCGACTTCTTCCCCTCGCCATCGAGCGACGCTTGCCAGCCCCCGACTTCTTCCCCGAGCTGTCGACTCTCGCCGTCGTGCGAAGTCTACCTGCAGCCCCCGAACACTCTCCTTCTGCTCTACCGTCGACTCTCGCCATTCATCCCTCCCCTTCCCACTCTTCAGTGAGGCTGTGAATGATCCCTGAACTCCTCAAGTCACAAGGTTTGTTCTTGTCCCTTTTGCAACTTCTTGTTTGCCTGTTCTTTGGTTTTGTTTAAGAACCAGGTTGCATTGCTGTTAGCTCGCTTTCTCTTTCACTTTTTCTTCTTGTGGAAAATCTTCTCTTTCGTAAATTTTTTCTGAGTTTTTGATTATTTAGCTCTCATTTCAAGTGTTTGTTTAAATTTGTCCATGGCTGCTACTATAGATATGTACAGTATGCATGCAATTGTCTCTGAAAACTCTTTGGATGAGGAGCTCATGACAGCACTCGAGCCTTTTATGAGGCCTGATGCGACTTCCAGCCTCTCTCCCCCATCCTCTCCAACCTCCATCACCACCAACTCATTGCTCTAAGATCAATGTTTCGATATTGTGACAATGCAGTTGAACTTAAATTTGAGGTTGATGCCTCTGCCACATTTGAATCATGTAACAGAGAGAGTCAGTAAGGAAATAAAAATATGCCTTTGTTACTTGTCCATCCTTTTGTTCAATGAGAACCAACATATCTGTACAGTGACTCAATTTCTTGCATGCTTCTGTGACAATGAAGTGACTGTGAAATGGTTGTTCAATGTATTTGTTCCACCTTCCACCTTCCACCTTCCATGCTTTTGTTGGCTCTCATCTTCTTCAATGCTATTTTGCTTGCACTGCCATGCTAGATGTGACTTCCTTTCTATTTCTTTACCTTCAAAATCAATGGTAGCTTCACTTCACTCACTGCCAACACCCAGCAACTGATAGCAATTGGTAGTTACTAGTAGTTGATCTATGTAGCTTCCTAAGATGATTATCTTATTAATTTCAAGTAATGGTTAATTATGTCGGACGAGCAAAAGCCGGATGGGCCTAATTAAGTCATGCATGGTACAGGGTTAGATATCAGTATAGATACTTCAATCAAGTTTGATTTTTTTAATTTTAACCAGAATACAACCTACATGATCTATGAACCATAGAACCTGTTGGTTCACAATTGCACATCCACAAAAGAGTCCAAGAAAGTGGGGCTAAAGGAGTAGTTTTGGGAGACCATATCCAAGATAAGGTTTGCAATTATTAGGCAAAGAATTAGAGGAATTGACATGGATGAGAGAAATGGATTAGAGGGAGACAGTGTGCTAAATTACTTCCAAATTTGTATGATATACACACAAGAGAAAAAACTAGCGATAGAAAGAATATTATGCACTAGAATAAGTCCCAACAATAGTCATTTTTCAAACAATATTATTTTCCATAATGTAGGGTACCTTTTCAAGTGAGGCTTGAACTTGCTGAAGTGAGCTTGTCCATCTTTACAAAAAGGTGAAATGTCAAGATTGAATCCTCCATTATCTTAAGCAGGTCAGTGGCAAGAACTGGTTCATCCAAATATTCCACATTTTCTTTCTTATCAATGACTTCCACATTTTCTTTCTTGTCAATGACTGAAAAAGAAAAACGTATCAAGATAACAGGTGAGCAGCCTCAAGCAACACTCATTCTGCTTACAAGATAATGAGTTACAAGAAATATTCACTATGATGGTAAAAAATAAAAAGTCCAAGTCCAAGTCCTTACTACATGCTTTCCACTAATCCAGGTAGGTGATCTAACATTATCACTTACTATTCACAATTTCAAATGAAAATTTTCCATAGGTTTGGGGTAAGATCAGTCATGCTCTCTTGATATAATAATTTGGCAAGCAGTGATTAATTGCTAATAACCAAGGATATAAGTCCAATAATATGAGCAGAATTTGGAAAAGTTAATTGAAACAATGGTTTACGAGATGCATTAGAAAGACCACATGGTTTACGTGTTCCTGAAGGTAAATAATTACGTTTTTATATAATACATTCAATTATTTATGTTAAGCCAAAATTAATATCTTTACTGTTAATATAGGAAAATTTTATTTGATGGATGCGGGATATGCCACTCGACCAGGCTTTATTGCACCATATCGTGGTGTAAAATATCACCTTAAAGAATGGTCCTTCCGTAGTCCTTCAAATGCCAAGGAATTGTTCAACCTTCGGCATTCTTCTCTTCGAACTTCTATCGAGCGTGCGTTTGGTTCACTAAAAAATCGCTTCAAAGTTCTTACATCAAGGCCTTTCTTTCCATATCCAACCCAAGTGGACATGTTAAACATGTGATTTTGATATGAATTTGTCATCTTTAAAAAACTTTGATATGAACTTGTAAGACTTTGATATGAACTTTGGGATTTATGTTGTTAAGGACTTTGATATGAACTTTGGGATTTATGCTAAAGACTTTGATATGAACTCATTGTTAGACTTGTATGAACTTGTTTATGTGAATTTGTTATTAAAGACTTCTTTTATATTTATGTGCATGTCTTTTAAAATTTTTTTTCAAAATGTTACTTTAATGTTTAGATGTAGTCCTTTGTAGGTCTTATTTTTAATATTAATTTATTATTTTTTAAAATATTAATGCAAGTTGCAATTTTTATTTGCGGCCAACCAAACGCTCACAAATAGAAGTTGCAAGTTGCAAGTTGCAAGTGTAGTTGCAACCTCCATTTGCAGCCAACCAAACGCCCGTAAATAGAAGTTGCAGCTCTACTTGCGGGCAATCAAACGCTAGGTTGCAAAATCTATTTGTGGGCATTTGCTTTTGCATGCAAATAGATTTTGCAGCGTTTGCATTTGCGGGCAACCAAACGACCCCTTAATGTAATTGTACTTCCAACTATATCATGTGAAGTGAAGACATCAAATGGCAAATTCTCAACTTGCTCCACTTCTCTAATCCTCTCATTAGCCAATTCCTCCACTATATCATATGTATCATCCTCAAATATAAGTGACATATTAAGATCAATCGAAAAATGAATTCTATCTTCATTGTCAACTAGATTAGAACCGTATTGTGTTGATATAGATGAAACATTGTTCTGGCTTTCAATACCATCAATATACGTAAGGACTTTTTCAGGAATAGGCTCTGACATAATGTTTTCAGCAACACTATCAATAGTTGTCTCATTCATTTTGTCAACCATCACAACTTTCAAATCATAAACCTAAATAAAGCATATAAAAGAGATAAATAGTCAGAATTATTAGAGACTTTCATATTGACTATAACAAAAGTAGCTCTTTAAAACATTTGGGCAGAGTCTCTAACTGATTAGAGACTTTCAAAAAGGTTGTAACATTTTATTAAAAATTATTTTTGATAACTTTAGGACCTCTATTTTATCGTATAAAATAAATATCATGGATCATCTTTGCACTAAAGTATCTCTTACAAACATATGGGCAAAGTCTCTAACTGGTTAGAAACTTTCACATAAGATGATTATTTTTACCAACAATTATTGTTTAGGGACCATATGACCTCTATTTAATCGTATAATATACATATCATGCCTCTAATACAAATTTTTCACACTAAAGTACATATTCAGTGCTTTCGGTCAAAATTCTATGATAGCTTAGAGACTCACTACAACACAATTGACCTATAGACACATAAAATTAGAGACAAATTATATTTTTATTTCTAAATCTTCACATTTATAGACTAATAGATACAAAATTTGTTCCTAATTAGCCTCTAAAGATCTATAGAAAAAATAATAACAGAGTCACTTAATTGATTTGACTCTAAGCTATAGAAACACCAACAAGAAAATTACTTAATTGATCTGACTCTGAAGCTACTTTTAGAGGCTAATTAGGAATACATTTTGTGTTTATTAGTCTCTAAATGTGAAGATTTAGAAACAAAAATCTAGTTTGTCTCTAATTATGTGTCTCTATAGGCTGATTGTGTTGTAGTGACTTTTATCAAAACACAAGAAATCTAAGATTTCTTTACCTATGTGTATGTTAGTAAATTTATTGTGACGTAGTAATTACTTTTCCTCAATCAGGTAATGTCATTATATATTTTGTACAAACTCTATAATGGATTAGAGACTTCTGCAAAATTTATCCTACTGCTTATTACATTCTCTAATGGTTCCTTTCTCAGCCATACCACATGTTTTACACGATCAAAAAAAGAAAAAATAATCAAACATTATTATCTACTCTGTAAATGAGATAGGGTTGTATAGACTTCTGCAATCTCAGCAGAACCACGGGAAGTCGATCACCAAGAACCTTCACCAACGAACAACAATGACTTGGGGCAGTAATCAACAATGTTGACGAAGATGGGAAGAGTGCAGATGACGGAGAGAGTGCAGATGTCGGAGACAGTGCAAATGACGGAGGGCTTCTACAATTTCACAAGAAGCATAGGAAGTCCATCACCAAAAACATTCACCGTCGAACAGATGATGGGGTGGTAATCGGCATGTTTTCATGACGGAAATAGAACTAGGGAAGTCGAACAGTGCAACGATGAGAGAGAAGGTGGAAATATTACATGCTTCTATATATGACTGGGTAATCGGGTTGCCCGGTTTCATTTTTTACTACTTGCTACTTACCGGTTTAGTTGGGGGTTTTTTGGGATTTTGAAAAAACCCATTCCGGTTTATGGAATTTAACATTCCCTTATCCGAAACCGAAAATTTCCATTGAGGAAATTCCGGTTCCGGAAATCGCCGCTTTTTAAATATATCTCATGAAATATATATATCTTATAACGGTATATTAAATAGAACAAAAGAGCACTGACAGAACAAATTAAAATAAAGTCAGAGAATCAGTCCTATGCAAGGGAGGGCGATGATCCCAAAAAAAACACGGCACTAAGGACATAATTAATGTTCCTTGGCTTTAACAGCACTGATTGCTTTTTTTGCTGGAATTCCTCCCGTGATTGCCTAACTAATGGTGAATTTTTTTTCTACTTATTCTTTTTTAATCTAACATATATAGGGATGGAAGTATTGTAGAACATTCACTATTGCTTTGAAAGTATACTTTTCCTTTTTAGAAGTGTAATTTTATATATGCCTCAACTATGAGTTTTGTGCTACTGAATCCTAGCTCAAGTTTATCCATCAATGATTGCATGAACTTATAAACACATCTTATATATGGATTCTGAAGACTTAGGCGCTACATCTACGTGCATTACTGATAGTGTAAACCTAAGTAGAAAACAGGCAGACGCAGCACTCTTAATTTGTAAACACAACAACAGTGTAAATGTACAAAATGGTTGTTCCATTATGAGGAACAGTAGATTGGTCTAAGGAGATTTAAATGATTCCAAAAGCATTAATTCCACAACGTTACTTCCTTTGTTATCAAGAAGAACAAAGTGGTTGTTATCAAAAGCATTAATTTGTAAACACAACAACAGTGTAAATGTATAAAGTGGTTGTTACATCAAAAATTAAACTGGTCCAAATGAAGCATTAATTCCACGACGTTGCTTGCTCTGTCTTCAAGAAGAACAAACATCATGGCCACTTGAACTAGTTTTTAGGACAATTAATCATTCCTATAAAAATTAGTTATGATCACTTTCATTTCTTACCACATTGTTTGTTCTAATAATTCTGCATTTAAACTTTTGTATTACTTCTATGCATCTTTAATGAAATTAAGTTGATCTCTATATCATACAGTTTATATCGTATAAACATAAAGTGCTTGACAATAATATTTTTTCTTTTCTTATGCATTACTAATTTTTTTTGAGTAAAATGCTCCAATTTAGATTCTACCCTTGCTTCTTACGTGAGATAGATGCCTAATATCTATATGCTAGATATTACCTTAATTAGTAGCTCCAGTGACTATTTTGATATCTTTACTTCTTTTACAATATATTAATTAAAAATAATATTTTCAATTTGAAAAGTGAGCTTTCATGGATAATCTGAAGCGTAAGAGGTGGATGGAGTGTAGTAGGCTGAGTGATGACTACTTGAATGGAATTCGAGATTTTCTTGAATTTGCATTTAAGAATATATCAGATGGTGAAAAAGTTTCATGCCTCTGCAAAAAGTGTGTGCTATACTATCATAAGAATAAGGAGGAGGTGTTTGATGATTTGGTAATTAATGATATTATTCCATCTTATAATACATGATTTTGTCATGGGGAACCATTACCTACATCAGCGTCGACTCCTAATAATGAAGCTTGTACTGATAAAGGGATTAATGATGTTGGCGATATGACAGAAATGTTAAATAATATTTTTGGGGTGTTCGATGAAGTTGCAGATATGAATATGGATGATAGAGATTCAGACGATTCTTATGAGTCAGACCATCATATTTCCAATGAATTTTCTTCTCCCTTTGACAAGTTTCAAAAGTTAATGAGAGATGCAAATGAGGAACTCTACCCTAGATGTAGTACATTTAGTAAACTTTCATTTATACCACAGTTTTACCGTATCAAATCTCTTTATGGGTGGTCTAATGAATCAGTTGGAGCCATATTGAACCTTTTGAAAAAGGCATTTCCTCTTGGAGAATCACTTCCAAATTCATTTAGTGAATTGAAGAATATTGTACGTCAAGGAATTGGCTTTAGATTATAAAAAGATTCACGCATGCCCAAATGATTGCATGCTATTTTGGAAAAAAAATGTTGATGATGATGAGTGCATAGTATGTGGGACCTCTCATTGGAAAAACACTCAAAGTAGTTTTAGCAAGGGTGTAAATTTGAGAAGAAGCGGGAAACAAAAAATTCCTGCAAAAGTGTTGAGATATTTTCCCTTGAAGCCAAGGCTAAGGCTAGAAAGGTTGTTCATGTCAGCTAAAATGTACAGCACATCTAATGAGATGGCATGAAGAATGTCGAACAAAAGATGGCATTATTAGGCACCCTGCTAATTCTGAAGTTTGGAAGCGTTTTGATTCTCATCATCTAGATTTTGCCATGGATGCTCGTAATGTCCGACTAGGTTTAGCTAGTGATGGCTTCAACCCCTATATGCAAATGAGAAGTAATTATATGACATGGCCAGTAATCTTGACCCCGTATAACTAACCCCCATGGTTGTGAATGAAGAAGCCATATTTGATTCCCTCATTGCTAATTCATGGTCCTCGTGGACCCAGAAATGATATTGACGTATAGTTAAAACCACTTAGAAGAATTGAAAGAGTTATGGATAGCTAGTGTGCGTGTTTTTTATGCTTCAAAAAAAGATGTTTTTCAAATGCATGCAGCATTATTGTGGGCGATAAATGATTTTCCCGCATATTAGAATTTGTTGGGTTGGTGCACATATGGTAAGTTTGCATGTCCTTCATGTAATGAGGACTCATCATCCAAAAGTTTGGTGCATAGTAAAAAATTTTGTTTTATGGGTCATAGGCGATTCTTACCCCCGGATCATAAGTATAGACATGACAAAAAATCTTTTGATAGGACCAAATAGCTTAGGCCAGCACCCCGTGCATTGTTTGGATCTGAAGTGCTTGATCAATTAAAGGAAATTGACTTTCCTTTTGGTAAGAAGAGTATGGAGGATAGTGGTGTCACAAGAAAAACACGGAGGAAGCGAAGTATGTTTTTCGAACTTCCTTATTGGGAATTTAACCAATTACGACACAATTTGGAGGTTAGTGCTTGATCAATTGCTTTTCGAAAAGAATGTGTGTGAAAACATAGTTGATACGATTCTCAATATGGGCAAAAAAATCAAAGGACAACTTGAATGCTCGTCTTGATTTGAAAGAAATGAATATTCGAAAAGAATTATGGCCTCGAGTACGAGATTCCGGGAAAGTGTATCTGCCTCCTGCTTGTTATCCATGACCTCACATGAAAAATAGCTCTTATGTGAAGTTTTAAGAAAGACAAAGTTTCGAGATGGTTACTCGTCGAATATCTAATGATGTGTTCTCAACCAACGCAATCTAGCTGGTCTCAAAAGCCATGACTACCATGTTTTGATTTAGTAGCTTCTTGCTCCTGCATTGCGACAAAGCCTACCTTGATCGATAAGTGAGCTCGATTTTGATTGACCTATGTGATGTCTTTCGGGAATTATGTGCTAAAGGGATTAAAATGCTTGACCTTGAGCGACTTGAGGAAAAAGCAGTGTTAACACTTTCTCGTTTGCAGAAAATCTCCCCCCCCATCATTGTTTACTGTAATGGTACACCTTATAGTTCATTTGGTTAAGGAGGCAAGGATTGTTGGACCAATTCAATTTCGTTGGATGTATCCAATAGAGAGGTAATGAGTAATATGATTCAATGATGTTACCCTAAGCATATGAGTATCTTTGTACTAATTTTTTAGACTGGTGCAGGTATTTGTGTGAGTTGAAAGCTTATGTGCGTAACCGAGCAAGGCAAGAAAGCTCAATTGCTGAAGCTTATATTGCAACAGAGTGTTTGGGTTTTGTTCCCACTACCTAGAGGATATAGAAACAAGTTCTAGAGAGCCAATACTCGAGCAGACGTCGTCTTTTTTTCCCAAATGTTGGGAAACCTTATGGGGCTATTCAAGGGTTTTTGATAGATGAAAAACTAAGGATACAAGCCCACAGATACGTACTCTTCAATTGTGAAAATCATTTGGTCGATACATATAAAAGGTGAGAATAAACTTATATCAATAATTAGAATCACTTGTACTACTTTGACTTTTTAACAAATAATTGTATATGCAGAGAGCACATTAATTTTATCAAGAGAACAAATCGACGTCGTCGTCTCCCACAACATGAAGTAGATCGTTTTCATATTGAACATTTTGTTGAGTGGTTTAAGAAATGTGTAAGTGTCTCTCACTTTATTCCCCAAAAGTATTGCATATATTATTAATTAGTTTGTGACCTTATATAATTTTTGTGATTAACTAGGTTAAGGAGGAAGTAGATACAAATAATGGCCAAATCAGTGAAGAGATAAGAATACTTGGTCAAGGGCCAAATCATATTGCACGTCTATTCCAAGCCTTTGATCTCATTAATGGTTATCGGTTTCGAGTTCGTGAATATGAGGAGGATATGTGCACTCAATATAGTGGAATAATGGTCACTGCAAAGACGAAGAGCTATGTAAGTAATAGTGACCAAAGGTCTGTGCTGGGAGATGTGGTGTACTACGGCTATTCGATTGATATTATTGAGCTAAACTATTATGACAACTTCCGAGTTGTGTTATTTAGAGGTGATTGGGTTGACGTCACCCATGGAAAAGGAGTAAAGAAAGATGATCTTGGATTTACACTAGTGAACTTTTCACATTCGATTCATAAGGGTGATCGTTTAAGTGATGAGTCATTCGTATTTGCATCACAGGCTCAACAAGTAATATTCATCCAAGATCCCACATATCGTGACTGGTTCCTTCCCATGCCAATGAAACCAAGGGATTCCTTTGATATGGGAGACATTTTTGCTCAGGATGAATTTGAAATGAGCAGGGCAATCGAGCCTCTTAACGCTCTTACAAATGAGGAAGAACTTGAAAATCGGGGCTGGATGGGACATGATGGGGAGGGCACATTTGTAGATGGGAGAATTAATGTGCAAGTTCTTGGTCAAGATCCTAGTGATGATGATGATTCTGTTGATGGACGTGATGCTTGATTAAGAATGATCTCGATTGGTTGTATTTAGGTATTTATTTTTGGAAGCTGAATGTGATTGCTACATATGCCCTTTCTTAAAAATTTTATTGCCCTAATATTATCTTTGTTTTATCTATTGGCAATTAAATGATTCGTGATGCTATCAACTTTTTTTGAATTTTTATTTTTATTTAATTCTATTATACTTCTCTAAAAGTATATGTGAAAAACTATATATAATTTTTGCATGATGATCTAAGTCTTTTTCAAATTTGATGGGGAGAGGAAAACGTCTTCGTAAAGTTATCGTTTCTCCAACTTCAAAGCAAGCTTCTCTTCAGCCTAATGACTCTGGTAATAATTCCTTGGATCCCTCATATTAGCTTTAACTATTATTGTATCCTATGGATTGTTGGGATCTATCATAACATTTGTTTTATTGTTGGTCTTTGAGCCTGCTCATTAGATTTGATGGGAAGAGGAAAGGGTCTTCACAAAGTTACTATTTCATTGCAATTTACAGCTTCAAAGCAAGCTCCTCTTGAGCCTAACGACTTGGAAGGTAATTCCTTAGATCCCCCAGGTTAGCCTCTAACTGTTTCGGTAGCCTATGATTTCAATTACTTATTAATTTTTTTGTATCTCTTATATCTATTGTTTTGGACTGAAACTTAATGTAACTATTGCTGGTCCTTGAGTTTGCTCGTCAGATTTGATGGAGAGAGGAAAGGGTGTTCATAATGTTACTCTTCCCGTGCAACCTGTAGCTTCAAAGCAAGTTCCTCTTGAGTCTAACGACTTCGAAGATATTCCTTAAATCCCCATATTGTTATATTAGTTAGTGATTTAGTCCCACGTTAGGTAATTTTCAAAAGTTAGAAGTGTATATATTAATATGTTATACACCTCTACTTGATGAGAGGTTTTGATGGAATTTGGAGGGATACAAATTATGACTATTAATTAATATTATAATAGTCAAATAAAGATGGCACTTGGGCACTTTTAACTGCTATTTTTGAAAAGTCATAACTTTTCGTAAAGTGTGCTTAAGGTATTATAAATACTCGCTTCTTCCAAATGAAAGATATGATTTTTCTCTAACGTGTTCTCGTGGGAAATTTTGGATCTTGCTGTCCGAAATTTCTGTGCTGGCTTTGTAAAATCATGGAGGAAATTCGCCATCAACACAAAAGCAAAATAGTGGGGGCACATAAATTCCTTAAGGATAGTGACTACACAATCAAAGCCTCTAATTGATCTTCTACAGATCCCAACAATCTTAAGGAATTTAAGACCGCAATGGAGGCTACTGGTTCTAACAAGATGTTCAATCCAGAGATGTTCAAACTAGATCGATTTGATGGCAACAACTTCACTCGCTGGAAAGAGAAGTTACTGTTCATGCTCATTGAACTTGGAATTGCATACCTGCTAAGTTCGGATTTTCTTGCAATTCCAAAACCAACTGATGAGGGCACTGATGAGATCAAGGCATCTCGCAGAAGGCGTGAAGAAGATGAAGTTCGATGTAGAGGTTTCATTTTAAACTCTCTCTCTAATCGCTTGTATGATTTATTTCATCCTATCAAATCACCACAAGAAATTTGAAAAGCCTTGGAAAATATACTTCTGAAAAACAAGGCACTGACAAATTTCTCAGTATGAAATTTTTTGAATTTCAAATGATAGATGAAAAATCTGTCATGGATCAAGTTGATGAATTACTATTGATGATTTCTAAACTCAGAGATTTAAAGGTGGATGTATCTGATTCTCTTCAAGTGGATGTTGTAATTGCAAAATTACTAACCACTTGGAATGACTATAGAAAGAAACTGATGCACACATCTGAAGATTTCACTATAAACCAACTCATAAAGCACATACGAATTGAAGAGGAAACTCGTTTTCGTGAAAATAAATTTGCTTTAGAGTCTAGTTATAAAGTGAACGTACTATGTTGAGCCTAAGAAAATTAATAGTAATTTCAGAAAGAATGTTTACAAGTCTAGAAATAAAAGAAGACTTGGTGAAATTTCAAATGATAATGCTTCTATCAACAAGAACAACAAGAGTTGTTTTTTCTGTGGCAAAAAATGGCATTTCAAAAAGGAATGCAGGTTTTTCAAGAAACTGAAACTAGAAGGGAATGCTAGACAGAAAAAGGCAAATGTTGTTGAACATAAAGCTTCCCCATCAGAAATTATTGCTATTGTTACAGATTTAAAAATCAGTATGGTGACTGAATGCAATATGGCAACAACTGAAAAATCTGTAGAGTGGTGATATGATTCCGGTGCTACTGTTCACATATGCAACAACAGAAACTTCTTCAAACATTATGAAGTTGCAGCAAGTGATGAGAAAGTTCTAATGGGAAATCATGACACTGCCAATGTCCTTGGAAGAGGAACAGTAGAGCTTCAATTCACTTCTGGAAAGAAGCTAATATTCATTAATGTTTTTTGTGTTCCTGATATTAGAAAGAATTTAATTTCTGCTCACTTGTTATGTAAGAAAGGTATTAAGGCTGTGATAGAGGCTGAAAAACTTATATTTTCCAAAAAGGGTGTATTTGTTGGACAATGATACTCCTGTGATGGCATGTTTAAATTAAGTATAAATAAAGTTGATCTTTCTATTTACATAGTTGAATCATCTTTTGACTTATGGCATGCTAGACTATCACATGTTAATTATATGTCTATTAAGTTTATGTCTAAACATGGACTAATTCCTTATGTGAATAAGCATGATAGAAAATGTGAAATCTATATACAAGCTAAAATGACTAAGAAACCATTTCCAAGCAATGAAAGAACTACTGAATTGCTTAATCTTGTGCACTCTGATATTTGTGAATTAAATGGTCATTTAAGTAGAGGTGGTAATAGATATTTTATTACTTTTATAGATGATCATTCTAGATTTACATATGTTTATTTAATGAGAACAAAATATCAAACATTTGATATGTTTAAGAGTTACAAAGCATTAGTTGAAAATCAATTGGAAAAGAAAATTAAAATCCTAAGAAGTGATCGAGGAGGTGAATATTTTTCCAATGAATTTTCTATATTTTGTGAAGAAAATGGTTTGATTCACCAAGCAAGTGCACCATATACCCCACAACAAAATGGCCTAGCTGAGAGAAAAAATAGAACATTGGTAGATATGATTAATGCCATGCTCATACATGCAAAATTATCAATGAATCTATGGGGAGAGGCTCTGTTAATAGCATGCTTTGTACACAATAGTATACCTTCAAAGAAATTTAAGGTTTTACCATATGAGATATGGAAAGGAAGAAAACCCAACTTAAATTTCTTGTGGGTATGGGGTTGTTTAGCCTATTACAAAACTCCAGATCCTAAAAGAACAAAATTAGAATCTAGAGGAATTAAAAGTATTTTTGTGGGTTATGCTGAGAACTCAAAAGCATACAGATTATTAGACGTTGAGTCTAATGTTATTATAGAGTCTAAAGATGTTGAGTTTCTGGAAACAAAATTTATTGGTGATTCAAATAATAGTGCACATGATAATACAGAAATTACCAACAGTACAGCGACAAATGACAATCTTATAGTGACCGAAAATGATACTACAGTATCATTGAACACTAGTTTGAATCCTATTTCAAACAATAAAAGAAAGGGCATTGATTCTCCTATTGAATCCAGGAGGAGTCAAAGGCCAAGAAAATAAAAAAACTTAGATTTTGATTTTATTTCTTCTCAAGCAATAGTCTTCTTAGTTGAAGAAAATAGAGATGAGGTGTTAAATAAAATACCTATTGTATTGAATTTAGAAGAAGATCCGAAAAATTAAAATGAAGCAATGGCTTCAAGAGATTCTGCTTTCTGGAAAGAGGCTATAAATGATGAAATGGATTCTCTTCTATCAAATGGCACATGGGTATTGACTGATTTACCACCTACTTCTAAACCCATTGGATGCAAATGGGTATTTAGAAGGAAATACAACACTGATGGCTCTCTACAAACCTTCAAAGCTATACTAGTTGCTAAGGGATTTAGACAAAAAGAAGGAGAAGACTATTTTGATACTTATGCTCCTGTAGCAAGAATTACATCAATAAGAGTGTTGTTTGCATTAGCATCAATTTATGACTTATATGTCCATCAAATGGATATAAAAATAGCATTCTTAAACAACAATCTTGATGAAGAAATATATATGGAACAACCTGAACGGTTTGTGCTCCTTGGCAAAGAAAAGAAAGTTTGTAAACTAGTCAAGTCATTGTATGGATTAAAGCAAGCTCCTAAACAGTGGCATGAAAAGTTTGACACTATGATTTTATCAAATGGCTTTGAGCACAATGGAGCAAATAAATGCATTTACTCTAAGTTCACAAAGGATTATGGTGTAATAGTATGTCTTTATGTTGATGACATGCTAATTATAGGAACCAATATGGAAGGTATAACAGACACTAAGAAGTATTTAGCTTCTCAATTTAAAATGAAAGATTTGGGAGAAGTTTATACTATCTTAGGAATCAAAGTTAAAAAATGTAGTGGGGGTTTTGCTTTATGCCAATCTCACTACATTGTTAAGGTTCTTTCAAAATTTAATCATTTGAGTTTTAAAGAATTTAATACTCCATTTGATGCTTCTAATAAGTTGATTGAAAATTTTGGAAGAGCTATGAGTCAATTAGATTATGCTAGTGCAATTGGCAGCTTGATGTATGCCATGCATTGCACTAGGCCTGATATTGCCTTTGCAGTATGTAAACTTTCAAGATTTACACACAATCCAAGTAGTGATCATTGGAGAGCAATAGGAAGAGTCCTTGGTTATCTTAAAAGGACAAAGACCTATGCATTATTTTATAATAAATATCCTTCAGTATTAGAGGGATATTGTGACGCTAGTTGGATAACTGGTGTAAATGATAACAAATCAATGTCTGGTTGGATTTTCACATTAGGTGGAGGAGCTATTTCATGGGCTTCTAAGAAACAAACATGTATAACTCACTCCACAATGGAATTTGAGTTTGTTGCTTTAGCAGTAGCGAGTAAAGAGGCAGAATGGCTGAGAAATTTACTACTAGATATAAAGTTGTGGCCACAACCGATGTCAGCTGTCCTCTTGCATTGTGATAGTCAAGCAACTATGTCTAGAGCATTTAGCAAGATTTACAATGGCAAATCTAGACATATTGCTTTAAGACATTAATACATAAGACAACTAATTTCTGATGGTATTATCACAGTTGTCTATGTAAGGTCTAAAGACAACCTTGTTGACCCATTGACTAAAGGACTCTCAAGAGATAAGATAATAAGTACTACATGTATAATGGGTCTAAAGGCATTATAACTTGTCACTAGTAACGGGAACCTTACCTTTCTTATTGTTTAGCAATTCTAAAGGTTCAAAAGGTAACGACAAGTTATAGCTTATGACAGTTAGCAAGTATTAGAAATCTTATAGTAATTAAGAAAAGGAGGGTGAGTATAAATTACTCTTAATGAAGAAACGGAGTTCAGATTGAGAACTAAGTAAGCCCAAAACAAAGGACTTGGTTAAATCTTCACCTAAGTAAACACAAGAAGTGGTGCCGCTTCAATCAAAGTTTGGGACATAAAACTTTGTAAGTGTTTATGATTTCAGGAGGTAGCACAAGGTCATAATATGGTGCTAAAGTTTACGGTGGACAAACGTTACGAGTTTGACTTGATTTATGATTTTATGAGTATAAATTTTCCGTCTTGTCAATAAAGAAATTATGGTTTAATAGATTATCATCTAACCATCAATTTTGATAAGGTTTTAAAATTTATACAAGTGGTAGGTTCAAGTTGAAAAACACCTATTATATGCATAAATGATTAAGTCAAGTATTTTAATCACTAACTAAGTGGGGGATTGTTATATTAGTTAGTGATTTAGTCCCACATCAGGTAATTTTCAAACGTTAGAAGTATATATATACATATGTTATACACCTCTATTGATGAGAAGTTTTGATGAAATTTGGAGGGACACAAATTATGACTATTAATTAATATTATAATAGTCAAATAAAGATGACACTTGGTCCACTTGGCCTTGGCTCGAAAAAATTAATTAGATATTTTTTATATATATCTATTAATTTTATAATTCAAACAGTTATTCTCGAAAAGGCATTTAAACAGTTTTTTTTTCGAAAAGACATTTTAACTGCTATTTTCGAAAAATCATAACTTTTCGTAAAGTGTGCTTAAGGTATTATAAATACCCACTTTTTTCAAATGAAAGATATGATTTTTCTCTAACATGTTCTTGTGGGAAATTTTGGATCTTGCTGTTCGAAATTTTTGTGCTGGCTTTGTAAAATCCTGAAGAAAATTCACCATCAACCCGGAAGCAAAGTAGTGGGGGCGCATAAATTCCTTAAGGATAGTGACTACACTATCAAAGCCTCCAATTGATCTTCTGCAGATCCTAGCCTCTAACAATTTCAATAGCCTACAATTTCAATTACCTATTAAATATTTTGGATCTCTTATATCTATTGTTTTTATGTTGAAAAAATGATTCTTATATCTATTGTTTTGGATCTCTTATATCTATTGTTTTTATGTTGAAAAAATGATTCTTTTAGACTGAAACTTAATATAAGCATTGTTGGTCCTTGAGTTTGCTCATCAGGTTTGATGGGAAAAGGAAAAGGTCTTCGTAAAGTTATCGTTCTTGTGCAGTCTGTAGCTTCAAAGCAAGCACCTCTTGAACATAACGACTTGGAAGATAATTTCTTAGATCCCCCCGGTTAGCCTCTAACTATTCAGGTAGCCTATGATTTAATTACATATTTATTTTTTTTAGATTTCTTATATCTATTGTTTTGGACTGAAACTTAATGTAAGTATTGTTGGTCCTTGAGTTTGCTCATCAGGTTTGGTTGGGAGAGGAAAAGGTTTTCGTAAAGTTACTTTTCCTGGGCAATCTGTAGCTTCAAAGCAAGCTCCTCTCGAAGACCAATCCCATGTTGACCTAAAGTTTTCAACCTTTGTCACTATCTTAATTTTGATGATAAGAAACCTATACTGATGGGTTTATCAAGTGTTTGAGTTTAGGTTGGATAAACGATGTGAGTCCAAAGTTCACTAAAAAAATTGAAAAAATAAAAAATCAGAGGCTTCGGAGTCGAAAGCGTCGAAATCAACTTCGGATCTTATTTTTCACTTTAAACATCCTTATTAACCTTAGAATTATGTATTACGACTATTCCCAAGACAAAATCCAAAACGAGATCCAAAATCAAACCCCGACTAAAAAAATTAGGAAAATAAATTATCAGTCTAAAATTGTGGTTATAGGTCGAACTTCGGTCGGTCGTCTGGTAACTAACGATCGACCGAAGGTTGACTGAAAGGTTATTGTAATTTTTAATAACTTTTCAATCGAATCTCGGATCAGCCGGCTGTTGACCGAAACGTTCAATGTGTTTACGGACTATTCAGAGGTATCAAATAAAATGAGACATCTTTTCGTCATATGTTGTATCTTTGTTAATTAGATTATGATGAACCGCATGAACTCGGGCATATGATTCTAATGCCATGATGAGATCATGTGTCTCACCCCAACTCAAGGTCACGTGACCAACCAGGGTATATGTGCCTATACCTCGAAGTTTAACTCATGCACATGCCAAAACAAATAATGTAGCGGAAAGAAAACAACAAGTTTTAAATTTAAAGGAAAAGCGAACCAACACCAAGTTTAGTTTAATAGCTCAAAAGTAAAGAAAAATGCGGAAATAGGATTAAGTTCAATAGTTCAAAAGTTCAGTCAAATAAAACCTAAAATAAATAACATAAATGCCCTCAGGGCTACAACTCCAAATCAAGCTAATACAAGTGCATGACAACTATCAAAAGACTCGACTACAACCCTAACTACAACTGCTATGAGATCCAGCGGCTCCTCTACCCTCCAACGACGCCAAGTGCATCCAACCCACCTCATCGGTCAGGCTCTGCAAAATAGAAATCAAACGACAACGGATGAGTTCAAAGAACTCAGCGAGCGGTTTTATCCACCCTCGTAAATAAACACAGAGATAACAGCAATAAAATCTATCTCTAAAAAGGCAACGTCACAAAGGTGTGACTAGCTACCAAGCCAACAGGCCACCCATGCCCATGGCATCTATCCCTCCAAGAAATGCATCAGGACGAAGCCCTACCATGCCCAAAGGCAACCGCACAAACTAACATCAGGCCGAAGCCCTACCATGCCCGAAGGCAACCACACATGCTAGGAAAGTGCATCAGGCCAAAGCCCTACCATGCCGAAGGCAACCGCACATACTAAAGAAGTGCATCAGGCCTAAGACCAACCATGCCCGAAGGCAACCGCACATTCTAGGGAAGTGCATCAAGCCAAAGCCCTACCATGCCGAAGGCAACCGCACATGCTAGGATAATCGGGAAGGCCCTCCGAACTTATCCCATGAAGTTGAACCAAAACAAACGGGAAAGGCCCTCCAAAGTTGTTCTGCAGGTTGGGAATTTGGTGTCCAACCACCCAGGCGTAGCCCGTAATCCGACTTCTAATTGAGCCGCTCCGCCATACTCTTGGATTTGGTGCAACAAGACCTAGGTCAAGATTCTCCTACAGTGTCCTAGAGGTGTTCTCATCATGAAGTGTCTCAACACTCCGAACCCGACCTCTATCCCTTAGACCTGTATTGTCATGAACCCATGCGGTTTTATTTCATGCAAAATTTATCAATTGGTTCATAACAGATTATGCTCACCCTCAACCCAATTTTAATTATATAATTAAAATTTAGATAATCTCAATTAGGATTTTATTTTAGATTACTGTTATATCTAGAACTGCTCTGTCTAACCTGAATCTAGTCTTCAAAGTGCGTCGTATATTTCCAAACTATATTTTCTGGTCAAAACGATAGGTTACACGACTATGTTCAGAGAACTAAGCACATAAGAACAGAGAAATAAAAAATCAGCCCAGATTCAACTAACAACATATAAATTTCAGAAAGCTGAAATTTCCAGCACCTCATGAAATAAAATTTGAATTTTACAGAATTAAATCCCTAAATTTCCAACATCACATATTCATGTTATCATGCCAATCATGCTTACAATCTCATAATTTTTACTAAATAAAAACTAGCATATATATCAAGAATCCCTAAATCAAGAATTAAGGAGATTAATTAATCTATAGCATCAAGAACATCTAGAACTCCAAGATGAGGTTGCATCCAAGATTCACAAGATTAAATTATAAAATAATAGATCTTCCATTAAACATATACCCCATGTTATGAGATCAAAATTTAAAATCTAAGCATAGCATGAAAACCAAGAAAATCTCAATAACACAGAAAAAAAACATCATCAAGATCAAGAATCTTCAAGACGACTTCAAGAAACTTTGAAGAAAACCCGAATAGGAGGCATAAAACCACTCACATGAAAAGGGAAAAGGATTGGAGAAGGATTTCCAATCGACGGCCTCCGATTCCGGCTCCAAACCCCGGTGGCTCGACCCAAAGGAAGAAGAAGATGAGGCGGCGGCTCACTCCAAGCCGTCGGCTTGGAGAGAGGGAGAGTTCGAGAGGAAGAAGAGGGCGGCTCGGTTGCTCCTCTTGGCTTGGCTCCAAGGGAAGAAAGAGAGAGGGAAGGATAAGGAGAGGTTCTGGCAGCTCGGCTCGACTCCAGGTGGCGGTGGCTCCAAGGGAAGAAGAGGAGGGGGCGGTTGGCGGCTTGGGCTATCGGCTGGCTCCTCCTCTCACAATTGTGTGGCTCCAAAAATTGGAGCCACAACCTAGGGGAGGGGGTTTTATAATTCCACCTCAACCCTAATCCTTCTAACTTAAGCCCAACCCGCATCCACTTAAGCCAAGTCCAACCCGCTAACCCGATAAACTTAATTAAATTAATTTAGGCTTGATTAAACACACAATTAAATTATAAGCATCTAATTAAATGCACCCACATAGGCATAATTCATAATTATCCAAACATCACAATAATTAAAAATAATTCCAATCACTCAAGCCTAATTTCATAAATTCATAAATTTATATTCTACTTACCCGAGCTCGCAAGCTCGCTCCGGACCATGAGTCGACTCGGCTCGACCACGAACTAGTCCAATATGCTGGCAACACACGCAAAACGAAAATAATGAATTAAATATCTAGGTTATTACATCACACTAGTGAGACTTAAAATCCAGACGCCCCAATTCTAAATGTTCCTAGTCATAGGATCACCGAGGAGGGGATCGGTGATTCTGGCAATACTAGTGCACTTGGTACATGCCCTATTTGATAAGGGGCAACTGATCTCGTAGTTACCTATAAGGTGTCATTAATGTACAAATACAGGTGCTCATTGGAGAATGAGTTCACTGAATGGACCCGCTCGAGGAACACCAAATGGAATCCTTATATGAGTGTCAATAGGATGTTCCTTAGGTGATAGTGGATGCAAGCAATCCTTGAACCAGAGGTTGTCATGGTTACCTTGTGATTGACGATCCATTATTTTGGTGTTATCCCTACGTGACTTGCAAAGTCATGTGCTGGGTACCACTGGGCATGGAGAACCTTTCGTGGAGATAGGTGAGCAATCAACAAGGAATCAGTTACTCCTAGTAAGAGGAGATAGTGTCCTATGTGTCCCTGCAAGTGTCGTCTCAGGAATCTTTGGCCAGAGTGGATATGAAAGTCAGAAAAGAGTTTCTGACGTTTCATGGTTGAGACGATAACTTGACATGTGGCATATGAACCAGTATTAGGGTTTGATACATCTCGCGTACCCTAGCCGAGTTCAGGACATTGTAACCAAACAATTTAGTTGCACAGTAACTAAACACCGAATGGCGTTCGATCCCTGTAGATTAAACCTCACACTATCCGAGTGGTCATGACATGTTGATATACGTCAATCATGACTTGTGAGTGGAGTCTCACACGACCACACTAAAGGGGTTTAGTGGAGGCTCATGGAATTCAAATAGAAGGTGTTATATTGAATACGACTCTCCATTATGCACAACTCAGTGTTGGCTTAGTGTGAGGCCCAATGGATCACACACAACAAGCTACCCTCGTAACGAGCTTTATAAGATAGAGCTCGAATGCGGCACTAAATGTCTACTAGCATGGATATGCCGCAACACGATCACAGTTCTCATTTACGGACAAAATAGAAAAGGTGTTTCATATTCGGACGAATTATGAGCACTCGAGGAAGGTGTTCCTCGGAATCTTAATTTGTAAAGTACAACGCACAATGAAATCAACTCATGTTATGGTCCGATCAAAGTGTTGAGCTTGGTCCAGTCAAGGTGTTGACCATGGTCCGATCAAAGTGTTGACCGGACCGGGCCCATGATTTAAGTGGGTCGGCTATTATAAAGAGGGAAACTCAAATTCTATTTTTGAATAGAATTCCGGTTCGAATTTGAATTCGAATCGGGGGGAGACCTAGCTTGGTCTCCCCATGCGCCTAGCCTCCCTATTAATAGGGAGGTTAGTTTTTGACTCCCTTTTAATAGCGAGATGAATTAATATGATTAATTTAAGTCCCTATTAGATATAGAAGAGATTGGAGATAAACTCCTGAATTTTGAATTCCAGGGTGTGTTTGAAATTCAAACATGGGCGACTATTGTAGATGCCCCTTGGAGATTAAATAGGTGGTGGCTGAACCCCCCATTTGCTTGATGAAGAGCTTGAAAAGATTTCTCCACCTCCAATCAAGAAGTCACACCTTGGAGTTTCTCCCCTCCTCCATCCGCTAGCTTGGTGAAGCTTTGCCGGAGTGTTTCCTCCCCGAAATCACCACCGGTCCGATTCTTTGGAGGTATCCATACATCACAGCAAGGTAATCCTCTCCTTGTGAATTCGTTCTAGTGTTTTCTCATCGTTCTTCTCCCTTTCCACACTGCCCAGATCTTGGTGGAAGAGCCGATCATTCCATGGAGGAATCAGAGAGGAGGAACTTGTCCATTGAGCCACAACGAGCTCGAGAGGTCGCTGCCGCCTTTGTTACGAGGCACTTGGTGTGGAGTATCTTTGGAGGACGTGCACATATGCGTCTTAGATTCGGGATTGGAGCAGTCTCCTTTGCCCTATGGCTTGAGATATAATTCTGCTTCTTCCTCTCATGTTGAATTCTATAGTATCGCTAAAGTTGATCGTTGTTTTCGGGATGTTTCAGATTTTTTAAATTGTTATTTTTCACTGTGTTTCCTTTCTGCATCCCAACAGTGGTATCAGAGCCACCTTTAGCAATTTCCTCATCAACTTTTTCATCTTATAAAAAGTTGGTTCAAACTTGTTATCTAGAGGTAGTATTCCATTGATAAAGCCTGCAATTCGATCAAACGCAACTCCGTTGATATTACAATCTTGTATATTTTGGATAATTCTCATACAAAGGTTTAGTGGCAGCTTTCAACATCTCGTAAAATTCTGTAGCCTTCTTATTCAGCAATTCAATCTCTACCGCAGGTTATTCTTCTGTGACATCAACAATCGTAATATTTGGTGGCTCTAATGTCTCACTAGCTGACTCGATATTATCATTTAAATGGAATTGACCACAAAGACTATCACGTATCATTGTTCTATAAGGATTAGGTGGATTGGATGAAGAAACAATGACACTAGAAGATTCACAAAAAGTATGAACGATAGGTTTGCTTGACGTCCCGACTTCACGTGACTCCCCGTGACAAGTCTATACATAATATCTTGGTGTGAGTCCTTTTGTATATAGATGCATTGTGACAATTTCTCGATCCAAAAGTCTTGCGTTCGAGCATTTCAGGCACTGACAATGGATTTGATCACCGCTAACGAATTTTCAATTTGAATAAGCAAATTTTAAGAAGTAAGTTACGCCTACTCGAAATTCATTCGTTATAGCTCCATGATCAAATCGTCGGTACATCCAACTTCGATCGCCCGACATGATTTTATCAATCAATGGCAATATCTTCAATTAATGTCTTTAGGTGGGATGGTCCTATTCCATTCGGAATTCATGTTATTCATATCACGCTAAGTATTTTTTTAGCCATTAACTTCATTTTAAATTTCGGCAGCATCTTCCTATAGTTCTCCGAATACGCATATCATCTGGGCACGTATCGGAGAACAAGGGAGATACATTAGCCAAAATTTATGAATGTGTTAACGGTTAAATGAAATAACTAAGTGCAATACAAATAATTATGTTTCCAAATTATCCAATTAGTGACAATTCAAGGGTTGTACATCGTATAAAAGAGCATCTACTTCGTTTAAACAAACACACAACCCCCGAACGAATCTAAGGTTTTGCAAAATCATATCTAACTCGTTGATGCGTACGTGAAACGTATCAACTCGTCATGATTATTTTTTAAATTTGTGGATGCCAGTGCGAGTCCACAATGGACGACTCCAGCGCGAGTCCGCAATGGACGACTCCAGCGCGAGTCCGCAATGGATGACTCCAGCGCGAGTCCACAATGGACGACACTAATGCGAGTCCACAATGGACGACACTAATGCGAGTCCATAGTGAACGTCGGTGCGAGTCCTTAGGTTTCGGCCCCAACACCCGCGCCAATGTTCACAATGGTTTAATTTTTTTTCCTCTAATTGAACTAATTAACTCAATGTCATTATCTCGAGTATTGGACTAACTAACCCTAATTGAATTAACTAATTAAAATAGGGTTTAACTAAACTAGCTAGGTTGAACTAACTAACATTAACATAACACCCTAATTAACTGATTAACATTAACAGTAAAAAAAAAATTAACCCTAATTAATGTTGATGAATTAGGCCACGTTGATGCAGGGATTTCCATGTTGATCATTTTCTGTGATGCAATTATCATGTTGAGTTATAATTAAATTGATATTATCATGACAATCATGCTTATGTTTATCACAATGATTATGTGCTTGTAGAGATAATTTTTAGTGTGCTTGTATATTGAGTTCATGTTAAGGAACACACTTAAATAAGTATCTACATTGATTAGGTAGTTGCTGAAATTATATTCACCGTGCTGAAATTAATTTATTATTTACAGAAATTATAAAATAAATTGTTGGAAAATATTTGTTAAATGCGGTAATTTATTAATTTTGCAATTATTATGTCTACTTTGAGCTAAACAATGATGAAGGTATGTTGTCTATGATATCGATTGTTTTAGGGGAAAATCAAATGAAGTTGTTTAGCTTGTGGACGTAAATGCAAGAGGCGGAGCCTTTCTAGTTGAGGACATAAATTACTAGAAACTATATATGTAGACATTTTGACTTAGGGGAATTAGATGCTCGCACCTACGAATCTAATACTTAAGGTTTTGAATTGAGAGGGGCCGGATACGGGCGAAAGCTCGGGAGGTGCTTAATAATTGATAGAATATCTTGTTTGTGTATTGTGCTTGAGATGGTCGGACTGACGGGTGCTTTCAGCCGACGCGGCTATTACCCAACTCAGCGGGCGGTATTAGGGTCTTGAGATTGCACCAGCAGACCACGCTAGGTGTTAGACCCGAGTGGCGGAGGGTCTTGAGATTCCGTCAGTGGCGGAGGGTCTTGAGATTCCGTCAGCTCGGCCTGAACCCACCGAGTGTGGTTCTTGGCTACCAAGCCACATTACTTTTGGCCTCAGCGCCCTTACACGACTCCTCGCACGCAGTTCTGCCTTACGCTTCTCGGCAAGCTCGGCCTAAACCCCCAAGTGCGGTTGTTGGCTACCACGCCACTACTTCTGACCTTAAAGCCGTTACACAACTACTCGTGCGTGGTTTCGCCTTGCGCTCCTCAGCTCCTCGGCCTGAATCCCTAAGTGTGTTCCTTGGCTACCACACCACATTATTTCCGGCCTCGGAGCCCTTACACGACTCCTCGCATGCGGTTCTGCCTTACGTTCATCGCTGAGCTCGGCCTGAACCCCGAGTACGGTCCTTGGCTACCACACCACATTACTTCTAGCCTCAGAGCCCTTACACGACTCCTCGTGCGCGGTTCCACCTTATGCACCTCGGCGAGCTCAGCCTAAACCCCCGAGTGCAGTCACTGGCTACCACGCCACTACTTCTGGCCTGACAACCCTTACACGACTCCTCAGCAAGCTCAGCCTGAACCCCCGAGTGCGGTCTTTGGCTACCACGCCACTATTTCCAAACAACTTGTTACAAGCTGAATAAAGTAACCCGCGCACGAGTAATTTAATAAAACTACTTGGCCTTGGCCGATGCAACATGAACCCTCTTCTTCGAAATAGCACCTTCCGGCAAATCCTCCTCAGGACGGACAGAAGTTTCCTCCTTGGGTACTAAAACCACCAGCACGCCATCGTTTACTTCCTTGGATGGGTCGACTTCTGAAAAATCGATTCCAGGAGCTAGAAGTTCAACTTGCTCGATGGCTTTATATAAACCTGCGTCATACACTTGGACATCAGCACTATAGAAGTGACGCACCTCGGCCTCAAACCTTCGGGCATCGAATCGCCAATTGTCCCCCCTTAGCCCGTAGTTGCGCTTCAGCCGCTACAAATTCATCTGCAATTGTGCTTTAGTCACCTCATATACCTTTCGACTACCATAGTCCCAGCCTCCAAACGGGAATTCTCCACAATGGCCACAACCAAATCTCGATGAAGCTTAGCTAACTCTAGTTGAGCGGCTGCAGCTTGACTTTCTACCTCTTTTACTCAGACGTTTAAAAGATCGACCTCATTGGTCTGGGATTCCAAAGCCCTCTTTAATGGCTCAGCCTCACGGGAATGAATGGTCGACTCCCATGTAATGCCCAAATCCTAATAATAATATTTTATCCTTAAGCAGGGGACCGTGGGCTCGACTTAGCGCGGATGTTAGGGTCCTAGATATATTTTTACACCTAGGGAACACACTTTAGGGTATGTGGAATTATTTCTAATAATTATAATAATTGTAGAGACCTGCAATTAGCAAATTTAGGACCCTACAGGGACACCTAGAGACATTATGACCCTAATTTGACATTCGGATGGGCCGACCACAAGGACACCCAAGGGGGCCGAACCCTCCTTGCCCTTAAGGGCACTCTGGTGAGGGAGGTAGGCCGGCCCTAGGGTATTCGGCTAGGGTCACCAAAGCGGGTTTAAATTACGTAGGATTGTTAAATGGTGATACCTTGTTTTAGGGCTATATACATATGCTTTTCATTCTCTTCTACGTTATTGGATGTGTTGTATATCTTTATTATGAGTTGTACATTTCATATTATATATACATATGCATGGTTGTGATATATGACATGAGGATGTGGAGATTGAGGTATGTTCTTAACTCATCTTTGTTATTTACTGTGTAGCGTGTTTTACATTTTATATATATAATTGCGTGTGTGATGTGCTTGTGCATTTTCAGGTAGCCTCGCTGGAGGGTATGCCCCAAAGAGACAGCGTTGCCCTTATTCCATAAGTCCGACTAGTGAGGGAAGATCATACCCCAAAGAGACAGTTCGGAGACCCTACCAGTGAGGGGAACGTATGCCCCAAAGAGACGGTTCGGAAGAGCCAATGTTGGTGAGCAGAGTGCATGCCCCAAAGAGACGGCACTGAGTTGGGTGATAGTTCGGAGGCCACACTGTCATATGGATGTGTTATTGCATTGTGATTATTTATCTGTGGTAGATGTTGTTATCATACGCAAGGTAGTAGATAAGCATATTATGTTATGTTGCCATTTATTGCTTATATTATGCTTCCTTATTATTATTGATTGCATGATGACGATATGGTGGAAATGAGGATTGATCTACTCACTAAGTACTAGTTGGACTTACCCCTCATTTTTGTTATTTTATAGAGCATGAGCGAGATCAGAGATGTACCGGGGTGCAGTAGCATGGCCGGTGGTGGCAGGGCAGCGGGTCTCGTGACATGTCGTGGTCGAGGGGGATACTTGAGTTCTTTTAGTTCTCTTTGAGTTGTTGAGTCATGTAGATTCGGGTTATTTTTTTCAGCATTTTTCTTTCTTTTAGGCGTCTTGGTTTATTTATTAAACTTTCTTTAAATAACTTGAACATTTATATTTCATTGAGTCTATGGATTCTTTTGAAATTTATGTCTATTTATTCTCTTTTGAAATGTCATAGTCTGTTTAGGTTATTGTTGTGTATGTGGTTTGAGTTGTGTTAGGCTTCGGGGTACGTGGCATACCTTGGCCGGTCATACCAAATTTAGGGTGTGACATCCATGTGCAAAGACTCTTGCAGTTGCCCGACCAAGCTATAAAAAACAAATTGAAAAGACTCCCAAGGACCTAATCCCGCCAAGGACGCCACCTGGACAACACTGCCACCCCTAGAAGGATTAGTTGATGGAAGGATTTTCACCATCTCTACAGGCATGATCGTAATCCCACCTACTAGGAAATCCACTGATTGGGAGCTTGGATCCTCGACGACGCTTCTATCTCTTTTGTGGCGTTTCAAAGGGGAGCAAGGAGGAGTAGGAGCATCTGATAATGCCAACAACTCGTTTGTACCTAAAGAATGAGATGCTAAAGACCTTGAAGGCTGAGACTTCATGGACCTTATGACGGGAGTGCGAGCACCAGGAGCGTTCCACAGCAAAGACATTATCCCTACACAAAACAAAGGCCGAATGAGTGAATAATTTTCAAATGAAGAAAAGACGATGAGCACATTACACCACAAAACCTACTTATATATTCCAAGACCAAGGATTCGTCGTGACTTCTATTAAAAATCTCTTGAGTAGCAAGAGGAACAGGCGGACAATTCTTTCCTAAATCGTCAATTAAAACTTCATCCTCGAGAGGAATACTCCCCTCCTCAAAATCCTGAATAAAGCAGGGATCTGGCCTCCAGGATAAAGGGAACTTCTCCACACAGCTCGGAGCCTCTAGCTAGAAGGGCCAAACCCTCTCTCGCGATCTGACCCTGAAGAAGTGGGTCTCGAAGCCTTTGTACGAACTATTGAACAAAGCAAAAGGCTTCCTCCCTAGGACAGCATTGAAAGATACCCACAGCCCTTTTTGGGCACCCTGAGCTTTAAAGAAAGAAAAGAAGACGTGTAGGCTTGGTTTGATCCTAAGGCACTTTATCACAATCTCAAAGCACCGAATGAAAGCCCAACTATTCGAGTGCAATTGTGTGGGAGCCACGTTAACCAAATTCAGGATGTCGTGCTCAAACTCAGGGAAGGGTAGACGAATCCCCAATTCTTCGAAAAAGGTCCGGTACATGAAGACAAATTCTTGAGTAGGTATTACAGCACACCTGGTCCAATGGGAGGCTCGGAAGACATTCAAAGTCCTTCGTGTTGCATTCAAGAGAAATATACACACTCGCCCGAAAAGATAGAATGTTGTTGAGATCGGTTAACACCGAACCACTTAATTTTACATCCTCTTGGACCCAGGAGTAGGAATCTGGATCCCTCATCGGCGTCCCAATTTTTTATTTTACTACGGCACTCTTTCTTGCCATCGTGGAAACCCTAGAACAGGGACGAGTCAGTTTAAACCAACAGACCTAAGATAGGACCTACGAGAACAACAGAGAACTCACCTAAAGAAGAAACGGAGGTGGCGACGATCGAGAAAAATTTGAAGCTACTGCCGAAGAAAATCCCTAAAAGCATTGAGTCGAGGATGAAGCTAGACTTTGAAGGCTAAAAAGGAAAAAGGATTTATAGACGACTTGATAAGCATCAGACTGTCAACAATCTCGCTACAGACAAATTTGGACTGTTCAAGCGAAGGCGGCGGCTTCTTAGGGAATAAGAAAGAATGTGTGAAAATACCCTTTTCTGCCATGATCACCTCTCCAACCGAGGGAGTGAGGAACCAATTGGAAAGCGCCACGAAGAAATAGAAAGTCTTGTGGCAAAAAGCTACCATACGAGGCACAAAAGCCGAAGAGGCATAAGAACAACACGGTAAAAATACGCCGACTCGATTCACCTCCGGACAAGATATGAAACTGCTTCATCTTGCATGGCCAGTCCTTTTAGTTTTGCCTCTGTGACCCTCCACTTGCTCCAACTAGCTTTAGTAACCACCTGCTCAATCTCTACTCCTGTTCGGCCTTTATGGCCAATTGCTCCAGCTCAATCTTCACTGTCACTCTAGCTCGACCGCCTCGGCCATTTCCTTCAGCTCAGCCCCTACAATTGTCCACTCCGACATGGCCTCCCCAATCACCTGCTCTAGTTCCACATTCGCGACCACTTTTTCCAGACTAGTCCTATGGTCGAACACTTCAACGTGGCCCCCATGGTCATTCACTCTAAATCAAACTTGGCTTCAGCAGCCACTTGGTTAAACTCTATGGTCGAACGTTTCAAAAGCAATATCTAGCTTAACCTCCCTGGCCACCTAGTGCTGCTTGGAAGAATGTTCTGAAGAATTCCTTAGAGAACCAAACAACTACGTCCAGGGGGATTCACTCGGCCACACCCCTAGACTTGACTCGAGCTAGATCAAACGGCTCTGCTTGGGGGCTCCACCTGGCCAAACAATAACATCCACGTCCTCCCTTATCATGAGGGATATGCCATTAATGTTGTCTGGTTGGAGCACACACGGGAGGTTTGGTTGTCCTTATTGTAAGGAACAAACAAAAGCTTTCAGTCTTTCGAATGGACGAACCATTTTATACTTTGATTGTCACCATCAATTTTTGCCACTTGATCATCCATACCAGAGAAATAGAGATAAATTCATTAGGGGCAGAGTGGAAAAAGACGGTCCACCTCCGCATCTGTCTGGTAATCAAATGTTAGCTCAAGTTTCTATGTTACCGGACATCACATTCGGAGGGGTTGACAAAATTAGTGGTTTTGGAGAAAGACACAATTGACTCAAAAAAAAGTATATATTGGGAATTGCCTTACTGGAGCTCATTACTAATTCAACCTAATTTGGATTTGATGCACACTGAAAAGAATGTGTTTGAGAATATTTTTAATATAGTGATGGACGTTGCAGGAAATACAAAAGATAACGTGAAGGCAAGAATGGACTTAAAATTATATTGCAAATGTCCATATTTAGACCTATTGGACGTGAACGACAAGCAAGTGAAACTGAAAACCTCCTATGTTCCCAGTGAGCAACAACAGAAAAATGTTTGTCAGTGGATAGAACGATCTCAAATTACCTAGTGTTTATGCATCTAATTTAGCTCGATGCATCAATGTAGACGAAGGTAAAATATCAGGAATGAAATGTCATGATTGTCATGTGTTCACAAAGAGTCTGCTCCCTATTGCATTCCACAATATTTTACCAGACAAAATTTAGGGTTCGTTAATTGAGCTTAGCTTGTTCTTCAGAGATATCTGTGTTAATATCCTCCATATCAAATATATGGCGAAACTAGATAAAACATTGTAGAAATTCTTTGCAAATAGAGCAGATATTTTCACCTGAATTTTTTGACTCATGGAGCATCTATCAATTCACTTATCATACGAGGTAAGAGTTGGTGGTGTGATTCAGTATCGATCGATGTATTTATTCGAAAGGTATATGTAGAGTTTAAAAATGAAAGTAAAAAATATAGTGACAGTGGAAGGTTCAATAAGTGAAGCTTATATAATTCAGAAGATATCAACCTTTTGCTCTTTCTATTTTGAGTCCAATGTGCACACAAGGTTGAATCTCCTTCCAGAGATTCATCCACAGATACCAAATATTTTTGAGGAAGAATTAGAAGATAAGCGTAACGTAGAATTTCTGAATTAGTTTAGAACTTGTTCGAATGAACATATTCAAGAAATAGACAACAAATTATTCGAGATAGCCAGTAGACCATCACGACTAGTCTTGTGCTGTAACAAATACTTTGTAAATGGATATAAATTTCACACAAGGGGGTACTCAACCACAAAGAAGACAATGAATGCCGTTGTTTGTGTGAAAGACCTTGAGGAAGTACTTGAGCTTCAATATTTTGGGTGCAAAAAATAGTGATATTCAAATGCTATTGGTTTGACACATCATCACAAGGGAGTCAAATTCGTCCAAAGTATAATCTTGTTGACGTTAATTTCAAATCTAAGTTAGTGACGAACAAGCCATTTATTTTGGCATCACAAGCACAACAAGTATATTATACAAAATATCCAAGCAGACGAAGAGATAGATCGCAATGACGAGCAGTCTATAAAACTGAGGCACGATTGAGGATTGATCCAATGGTAGAGGATAATGATAATACAATATTTGTATTAGGTGATTTTTATTAGGAGGATGATCCTCATACAATCGAAGTTATGGGTCAAACACTTGAAGATGAAAATTTAGTCGTTGCACAAGGTCTGCCTGAAGAAAGTATTGATGTTGAACGAGATTTCACAGAGAATGAGAAAAATGATAATAGTTGTGAAGATTATGAGACAATGTAATATCCTAGATATTTAAATTATTATTATTTTTTTGTTGCGTGTGTTTGCCAGCCTAGCAGACTAGTTCGTGGTCGAGCCGAGTCGACTCTTGGTCCGGAGCGAGCTTGCGAGCTCGTGTAAGTAGAATATAAATTTATGAATTTATGAAATTTGGTTTGAGTGATTGGAATTATTTTTAATTATTGTGGTGTTTGGATAAGTATGAATTATGCCTATGTGGGTGCATTTAATTAGATACTTATGATTTAATTGTGTGTTTAATCAAGCCTAAAATAATTTAATTAAGTTATCGGGTTAGCAGGTTGGTCTTGGCTTAAGTGGATGCGGGTTGGGCTTGGGTTAGAAGGGTTAGGGTTGAGGAGGAATTATAAAACCCCCTCCCCTAGGTTGTGGCTCCAAATTTTGGAGCCACACAATTGTGAGAAGAGGAGCCAACCGCCAGCCGCCCCTCCTTTCTTCCTCTCCTTGGAGCCGCCGCCTTCAAGCCTAGCCGCCGAGCCATCCTCCCCTCTTCCCCTCTCTCTTTCCTCATCTTGGAGCAGCCGGCTTGAGGAGGAGCCGCCGCCCCTCCTTCCTTCCTCTTCTTGGAGCCGTCAGCTTGACTGTAGCCACCGCCCCTCTTTCTCCCTTGTTGAGTCGAGCCGCCCCCTTTGAGGCCGGATTTGGATATCGCCGCTTGAAAGTTCTTCTCTAAATTATTTTCCTAATCAAGGTGAGTAGTTTTATCCCTCCTATTCGGGTTTTCTTCGAATTTTTTTGAAGCCGCCTTGAAGATTCTTGATTTCGATATGTAATTTTGTGTTCTTAAGATTTTCTAGGTTTCGATGCCATGCTTAGATCTCAAATTTTGATTTCATATCATGGAATTTATGTTTAAGGGAAGATCTGTGATTTTACAATTAAATCTTGTGAATCTTGGGTGTAAACCTCATCTTGGAGTTCTAGATGTTCTTGATGTTAAAGAATTAATCTAATTTTCTTGATTCTTGATTTAGGGATTCTTGATATATATGCTAGTTTTTATTGAATGAAAATTATGAGATTGTATGCATGATTGGCATGATGACTTGAATCTGTGATGTTAGAAATTTAGGAATTTAATTCTGCAAAATTCGGATTTTATTTCATGTTGAGCTGGAAATTTCAGCTTTTTGAAATTTATGTGTTGTTTATTGAATCTGGGCTGATTTTTTATTTCTCTGTTATTATGTGATTAGATCTCTTATTATAATCGTGTAATCTATCATTTCAACCAGAAAACATAGTTTGAAAACATAGGACACACTTTGAAGAGTAGATTCGGGGTATACACAGCACTTCTGGGCAGAACAAACCCTAAAATAAAACCTTAATTGAGATGATCTAGATTTTAATTCTATAATTAAAATTGGGTCTAAGGGTGAGCATAATCTATTATGAACCAACTTACAATGTATGCATGAAATAAAACCACACGAATTCATGACGTTGCGGGTCTAAGGGGTAAGGGTCGGGTTTGAAGTGTTGAGATGCTTCATAATGAGGACACCGTAGGAGAATCTTGACTTAGGTCTTAATGCGCCATATCCTTGGGAATGGCAGAACGGCTTATTTAGGAGCCGAGTTACGGGCTACGCCCGTGTGGTTGGATGTAAATTCCCAACCTACAGGATAAGTTTGGAGGGCCTTTCCCGATTACCTTTAGGCATGGTAGGGATTCAACCTGAAGCACCTCTTGATGGTCATGTTGCCTTTGGGCATGGTAGGGATTCGACCCAATGCACCTCTTGATGGTGATGTTGCCTTTGGGCATGGCAGGGATTCGACCCGATGCACCTCTTGACGATGATGTTGCCTTTAGGTATGGTAGGAATTCGACCCGATGCACCTCATTAATGGTGATGTTGCCTTTAGGCATGGTAGGGCTTCGGCCTGATGCACCTCTTTGAAGAGTTAGATGCCGTGGGCATGGATGGCCTTCGGGCCTGGTAGCTAGTCACGTTTTTGTGATGTGGTCTTTTTAGAGATATAATTTATTTATGTTATGTCTGTGTTTACTTGTGAGGGCAGATAAAGCCGCTCGCTGAGTTCTTTGAACTCATCCGTTGTCGTTCGGTTTCTATTTTGCAGAGCCTGACCAGTGGGGTGGGTTGGATGCACTTGGCATCACTAGACGGCAGAGGAGCCATTGGATCTCATAGTAGTCCTAGTTAGGGTCGCAGTCAAGTTTTTCTTGTGGTAGTGTCATGCACTTGTATTAGCTTATTTTAGAGTTGTAGCCTGAGGGCATTTAAGTTATTATTTCAGGTTTTATTTGACTGAACTTTTGAACTGTTGAACCTAATTGTATTTCCACATTTTCTTTACTTCTGAGTTATCAATCTAAACTTGTTATTGATTCACTTTTCCTTTAAAATAAAACTTGTTGTTTTCTTTCTGCTACACTATTTGTTTTGGCATGTGCATGGGTTAGGCTTCGGGGTATAGGCACGTATACCCTGGCCAGTCATGGGACCCTGAGTTGGGGCGTAACAGACAAATCAAGAAGAAAATGACTCAATCGATTGATGTTGATGATTGATATGTAACATTTTTCCTCTTTTCTCAATTAATTATTATATTATATATTGGTTGACATCACTAATAGACATTATATTTGTAGACGTCGTGAGCCGCAGGCTATCGTCCTAGGGCTCGTCAAGCATGACTAGCTCCGTCGTTGCCGCCGCCCACGACAGCTGCGCACCCCACCATCACTACCGCTATCGCAGAGGCTATAGCACCACCACCGGCAGCAGTAGCAGCTGTGGCAGAGGGACCTTCGACGTCCGCTGTAGTGCCACCACAACCACCAGCCAAAGCCTCGGCCTCGGAGACTCAAGGCCGTCATCGGCCTCGTGGGCCTAATCAGGGGGCTCAAGTACCTTCATCGATCGACCAGCGTCAGCAGATATCGTTGCACAATCTAAAGTAAGTACCAAGGTTTATTTATTATAATTGTTAATTAATTAATTATTACTTATGTTGTTATACTTGAGTTGTAGAATCGAGCAGGACGATGTTGCTCACACCACCACTGCTATTATCAAGAGGTTCGTGTCTAAGTGCTTGGTGTGTCAGTAGGTTAAGGCTAAGCATTTAAAGCCGGCAGGGTTGCTCTAGAACCTGGAAGTACCCGAGTAGAAATGGGAGAAGATAACCATGGATTTTGTGATATGGTTGCCAAAGTCTGGGAAAGGCAACGATTCTATCTGGGTAGTGGTGGATTGTCTAACCAAGACGTCACATTTTATACCACTCAGGATGACCTTTTCAGCTGAGCAGTATGCGAGGTTGTTCTTGGATCGGATCATCGCATGTCATGGTGTTCCTATTATGATCATCTCATATCGGGGTACTCAATTCACAACTCGATTATAGCAGTTTTTTCACGAGGCGTTAGGCACTCAGGTTCTATTCAGCACTGCATTTCACCCTCAAACAGATGGTCAGTTGGAGCGAACCATTCAGACATTGGAGGATACGCTGAGAGCATGTGTCCTAGATTTGGAGGGCAATTGGGAGAGACACTTACCCCTGATTGAGTTTGCCTACAGCATAGCAGCATCGGGATGGCCCCTTTTGAGGTATTGTATGTGCGGCGATGCAGGTCGCCTGTAAGTTGGTTTGAGGCAGGGGATTCCCTTATGATGGGACTTGACTTGGTTGAGGAGGCAGTAGAAAAGGTGAAGCTAATCAGGGAGAGGTTGTTAGCAGCTCAGAGTCGCTAGAAGATGTATGCGGATGGAAAGGCCATGGAGGTAGAGTTTGCTGAGGGGGACATGGTGTTCCTCAAGGTATCTCCTATGAAAGGGGTGGTGAGGTTTGGCAAGAGAGGGAAGCTAAGCCCTAGGTTCATCAGGCCATTCCCTATTCTCAAGCGCAGGGGAGCTGTGGAATATGAGTTGGCCTTACCTCCTAGTATGGACCAGGTGCATCCAGTGTTCCATGTATCCATGCTAAAGAAGTATGTTTAGGATGAGTCCCGTGTGATTGAGCCTACCGCAGTGGAGGTGGATTCAACAATCTCCTATAAGGAGCGACCAGTTGAGGTGCTAGACCGGCAGATCAGAAAATTGATGTCCAAGGACATTCCCTTGGTCAAGGTTAGGTGGGAGCACCATCCCGGGCAGGAAACCACCTGGGAGGTGGAGCAAGATATGAGGGAGCGATATCCTTCGTTGTTTGATGATCTGTTAAGTCCCTAAGCTTCTTTTTTCGAAATTCGATGATGAATTTTCTTTAAGGGGGGAGGGTTATAATATCCTATAATTAATATTTATTTTTGTTATTATTTGTGATTATCTGCCTAGCGGGCTAGTTCGAGGTCGCACCGAGTCGACTCATGTTCCGGTACGAGCTCCCTATTGGAGCCACACCAGCCGATTTGAGGAAGAGAGGAGCCGCAGAGTAGAGCCAAGCCGCCGCGCCCTTCCCCCTCTTGGAGCCGCCCCTCTCCTTTCCCCTCTCTCTTCCCCTCTCTTGGAGCAGCCAGCTTGAAGTGGAGCTGCCGCCCCCTCCCTTCTTCTTGTTCTTGGAGCCGCCGCCCCCCTTTGAGGAATCAAGCCGCCACCGAGTGGTTGTGATCAGATTCGGAGGATGCCATTTTATAGTTTCTTGTATTCCTTCTTTCTAAATCATGTGAGTGGATCTTCCCTCCCCTTTCTTTGGTTTCCTTGCGTTCTTGAGCCGTTCTTGAAGTTGAGGTGTTTTTGTGAGTTTTTCCGTCGACTCTTGAGCTTTGTCGTTTTCTTTTGTCGCCATGGAAGAGGAGGCCCAAAGCCCCTCCCTATAGGGCTCGGCAGTCCTACGGTTATCCTAGGGGTGCTCGGCCAAGGAGGAATGGGTTGCCCTCAAGGTTTTCAATGAAATGCCTAAGAGGAATTTTCGATGTTCTTGAGGTTTCAACTTTTATATTTCTAATCTTGATTATGTCCCTATGATGCTACACATGATCCCTATCTAGATCTTTAATTTCACCATATGAATTCATGTTTTGTATGTGAAAAGATTTAAATCTTGTTGCCATGTATGTTCTTGATGGATTCTTGATGTTGAATCTTAAGTCTTCGTATAATGATGATGTGGATGCATGCTAAGAATTGATTAAGAATTATGAATTAATCCTTGTATGATTTATCTTGATGAATAAATCAGTTGTAGTGGTAATTAAGGATTTTAATTACTGTAATTTTCGGATTAATTATCTTGATATGTTGAGAACTCAATCTTGTTGGAATTTCATGCTGAAAACGTTAATCCAGTGCTGATTTTGTAATCTCTATTGTGATGCGTATAGTTTACTGAACATAGTCATGTAACCTATCATTTTGATCAGAAAACATAGTCTGGATCTATAGGACATACTCTGGTAATCAGATTCGACTTGGGTGCATCAATTTTGGGCTCAACGGTAAACTAAAAATAAAACCCTAAAACAAAATCCTAATTTTGGCAAATGAACATTTTAATTACATAACTAAAATTCAAGGGGCAGCATAATCTATTAAGAACCAACAAATTAAATTTTGTGCATGAAATAAAACCTCATGGGTTTATGATGTTACGGGTCTAGGAGTTGGGATCGGATATTGGGTGTTGTAGTGTTCCCAATAAAGACATCCCTAAGACACCGTAGGAGACACTTGACTTAGGTCATATTGCGTCATATTTTTATGAATGGCGGAGAGGCTCCTAGCGGCTAGGAGCCGGATTGTGGACTTGGCCCGGAAGGTTGGATGGCTAATTCCCAACTTGTGTTTATAGGAATAAGTTCGGATGGGTGAATCCCGATTATTCCTACGTTATTTCTTTGGAACAAGTTCGGATGGCCAAATCTCGATTGTTCCTTTGTTTTCTCGTGGAACAAGTTCGGATGGGCAAATCTCGATAGTTCCCAAGCTTCTTTTAAGGAATAAGTTTAGACGGGCCAATCCTGATTATTCCTGTGATATCTTTAAGGGACAAGTTCGAATGGGCGAATTTTGATTGTTCCTACGCATCTCGTGGAGCAAGTTCAGACGGGCAAATCCCGATTGCTCCCGAGTTTCTTTATTATAGGATAAGCTCGGATGGGCCAATCTCGATTATCCTAGTATGCCTTGTCACGCCCCAACTCAGGGTCACGTGACCGGCCAAGGTATACGTGCCTATACCCCGAAGCCTAACCCATGCACATGCCAAAACAAATAATGTAGCGAAAAGAAAACAACAAGTTTTATTTTAAAGGAAAAGCGAACCAACACCAAGTTTAGTTTAATAGCTCATAAGTGAAGAAAAATGCGAAAATACGATTAGGTTCAATAGTTAAAAAGTTCAGTCAAATAAAACCTGAAATAAATAACATAAATGCCCTCAGAGATGCAACTCCAAATCAAGCTAATACAAGTGCATGACAACTACCAAAAGACTCGACAACGACCCTAACTAGGACTGTTATGAGATCCAGCGGCTCCTCTGTCCTCTAGCGACGCCAAGTGCATCCAACCCACCTCATCGGTCAGGCACTGCAAAACAGAAATCACACGACAATGGGTGAGTTCAAAGAACTCAGCGAGCGATTTTACCCACCCTCACAAATAAACACAGAGATAACATAAATAAGTTCTATCTCTAAAAAGGAAATGTCACAAAGGTGTGACTAGCTACCGGCCAACAGGGCATCCATCCCCACGACACCTAACTCTTCAAAGAGGTGCATCAGGCCAAAGCCCTACCATGCCCGAAGGCAACATCACCAACAAAATGTGCATCGGGTCGAAGCCCTACCATGCCCAAAGGCAACATCACCATCAAAGAGGTGCATCGGGTCGAATCCCTACCATGCCTAGAGGCAACAGCACCATCAAAGAGGTGCATCAGGTCGAATCCTTACCATGCCTAAAGGCAACATCACCATCAAATAGGTGCATTGGGTCGAATCCCTACCATGCCTAAAGGCAACCACACATACTAGAATAATCGAGAAAGGCCCTCCGAACTTATCCAGCTAGTTGGGAATTGGCATCCAACCATTCGGGCGTAACCCGTAACCCGGCTCCTAAATGAGCCCCTTCGCCATTCCCAATGATATAGCGCATCAAGACCTAAGTCGACATTCTCCTACGGTGTCCTAAGGGTGTCCTCATTATGAAGCGTCTCAACACTCCAAACCCGACCCCTACCCCTTAGACCCGTAACGTCATGAACCCTTGCGTGGTTTTATTTCATGAATAACTTGTAAGTTGGTTCATAACAGATTATGCTCACCCTTAAACCCAATTTTAATTATAGAATTAAAATTTAGATCATCTCAATTAGGGTTTTATTTTAGGTTACTGTTCTGCCCAGAACTGCTATGTCTAACCCGAATCTAGTCTCCAAAGTGTGTCCTAGGTTTTCAAACTATATTTTTTGGTCGAAACGATAGGTTACACGACTATGTTTAGAGATTTAAGAACATAATAACAGAGAAATCAAAAATCAGTCCAGATTCAACAAACAGCATATAAATTTCAAAAGGCTGAAATTTCCAGCACATCATAGAATAAAATCCGAATTTTGCAAAATTAAATCCCCAAATTTCCAACATCACAGATTCATGTTATCATACCAATCATGCATACAATCTCATAATTTTTACTAAATAAAAACTAGCATATATAACAAAAATTCCATAATCAAGAATCAAGGAGATTAATTATCGTACTCAATAGTATCAAGAACATCCAAAACTACAAGATGAGATTTCATTCAAGACTCATAAGATTAAATCAAGATTCTCAAGACTAAAAAATCACAGCTTCCATTAAATATATGCCCCATGTTATGAGATCAAAATTTCAAGTCTAAGCATGGCATGAAAACCAAGAAAATCTCAAGAACACAAAATAACATCATCAAGATCAAGAATCTTCAAGGCGGCTTCAAGAAAATTTGAAGAAAACCCGAATAGGAGGGATAAAACCTCTGATTTTGGCTTCGAAGTCCGGTGGTTCAACCTGAAGAAGAGAAAATAAGGTGGCAGCTCACACAAGCCGCTGGCTTGGAGAGAGGGAGAGAGGGGAAGAAGAAGGCGGCTCGACTCCGGGTGGTGGCGGCTCCAAGGAGAAAAGGGAAAGGGGCTGGCGGCTTGGCTTGGCTTGGCTTGGTGGTTGGCTCCCTTTCTTAACTTTTTAGGTGGCTCCAAAATAGGAGCCACAAGCTATGAGGGAGGGTTTTATACTCCCTCCTCAACCCTAACCCCTTAAACCATTAATCCACAACCCGCATCCATCTAAAGCCAAAACCAAAACCCGCTAACCCGATAGACTTAATTAATTTAATATTAATACAAGATAAATCATAAGCAATCAATTAAATACACCCACATGAACATAATTAATAATTATGCACACACAACATCAAACTAAATAATTTCAACCACCCAAGCCTAAAATTCATAAATTCATAAATTAATATCCTACTTACCCGAGCTCGCAAGCTCGCTCTGGACCATGAGTCGACTCGACTCGACCACGAACTAGTCCGCTAGACTGACAAATACACATAAAAGGAAAAATAATAAATTTAAATATCTAGGATATTACATGCCTTGAGTATGACTTGTTGCCTTAGGGCACGGTAGGCTGAGGCCGGTTGTACTTCACTGTTAGAGTGTTGGATGCCTTCGGGAATGTGGTGGTCAGATGGCTTGATAGCTAGTTACTACCTTGTGAATTTATTCCTGTTTGAGATAGATGTTTTATCATATGCTATATCTCTATGTTTGGTTTCTCGTGGGGGTTGGTAGAATCGCTCATTGAGTTCTTTGAACTCACCCGTTGTCATTTTTGTTTTTTTTGTAGAGCCTGACCGACCGGTGAGGTGGCTGGAGCACTTGGTGCGGCTGGAGGGTAGAGGAGCCACATTGATCTCATAGCAGTCCTAATTAGGGGTCGTAGTCGAGTCTTTGGTAGTTTGTCATGCACTTGTATTTTGGTATTTTGGAGTTGTAGTTCCTTGGGGACATTTATGTCTTTCATTTCAGATTTTACATGTAAATGGACCGTTGGACTTTGATTTATCATTTCTGCACTTTACTGTTTTGCTAAACTAGTATCTAATGAAATCTGGTTTGGTTTTTTTTCATTTTAAATAAAACTCGTTGCATTCTTTCCGCTATATTTTATTATCATTAAGAGTTGGCATGTGCATGGGTTAGGCTGTGGGGTATAGGCGCGTATACCCTAGCCGGTCACGTGACCCTGAGTTGGGGCGTGACAAAAGGGTGTTCGATCCTTAGTGATTGGACCTCACACTATTCAGGTAGTCATGATACATTGCTAGACGTCAATATTGACTTGTGAGTTAAGGTCATGAGATGATTATACGATCGCATTAAATGAGTTTTATAGAGGGTTGTGGAAATTTGTGTAGAAGGCATTCTATCAAATTAAGAACACTCGCTTGAGCAGGACTCACCAATGGGTCACACACAAACAAGCTATCTTCGTAACAAGTTTTATGAGATAAATCTCGGATGTGGCAATCGATGTCTGCTAGCACGTGCATGCTACGACACGATCACTATACTCGTCTATGGACAAAAGGCAGGAAAGAGTTACCCTGTTGAATGAACCACAAGAACCCGAGGAAGTGTTCTTCGAAACCCTAATTAGTAGGGATTGGCATGTGATGCGGCTCAACCAAACATGGGGTCGGTTTTTCATGAGATGGACCCAACCACAAATTACGGTTAGACCCGACCTCATTTAGATGAGGTTGGTTGTGTCAAAGGAGATGAGTTGGCTGTTTTGAATAGCCGATTCTATTCAAGGAGTTCAATTCCTTGAATCGAGGAAAGACCAAGTCGACTTGGCTTAGTCTAGAAGTCGATTATTGACTCCTAAATAAGTTGGGAGATGAGGCCGGCCATTTTGAATGGCCGAGCCTCATGTAGCCGACCTCATCACATGAAGACGTCGGCTACCTATTGTCACACCCCAACTGAGGGTAGTGTGACCGGCCAGGGCCTACATCCTGCCCTGTAACCTACTGTCTACACTGACACAAAGAAAACCAAGACATATCGAATAAAAGAAATCTCAACACACTTTATTAAAAGTTTTCAAAGTCGCAATTTTTATATTTTCCAAAACAAGTAAGAACACCAACATCAAAATAACTGAACGTTCAAATAACAAGTTTTACAACTCTTTTTCAAATACAATTGTCAGTGCAGAAACAAAACAAACACTACTAGACACTGGTCTAAGACTCATGGACGCCGCTACGAGATATGGCACCACCTCCCGCCCACCAGCTGCACCATGTCGACAAGCTAAGTCACTGCTCATGCTCTCCAAAAATAAAGAATAAACTGTGAGTCCACTTGGGACTCAGTGAGTGGCTCTAGTGAACCTCCACATAAGCCTCAGTCATGCATATATCATATAAGGCAACAAAATGAATGTACAAGGAGGTAAAATACTTCTAATGTGACTACCGACCCCCAATGGGTCAATCTATACAACTGAATATGATAACATGCCATCTCGGCCTATCAAGCCTCCGGCATCCGACCCTTGGGCCTGCTTATGGAATAAATATCTCGGCTATAGCCGTCCCTACCATATCATGTAGTATCATACTGGCCATCGGCCACATCATCTCAAGATGTAAGCAAATAATCCCGAGCCATCGATTAGGATGGTCCACTAGTCTTCAGACACCGTCTGGGGTAAGGATAGCTAGTCCCACCCAACTGGGGTCTGGCACCTAGCGGGCCCGCTGGCGTACCTCAAGACCCAACACTGGCCGAGCTAAGCATTGGTCATTCCCGACCTCCACGCTCCTCGGCAGACCATCTCAAGCACATCACACAATCAATATCCTAGGGTTTTCATATATACACTTCGGGTCATTGCCCGTATCTGGCCCTAATCTGGGCTACAGGGTCAACAATTTATGCCGCCCTTTCATAATGTGTACACCTAGGAGTTCTAGGTTTCCAAATGTTTACAAGAAGTCCTAGAAGTGATATCGTCTCCTAGCTAAGTTTCCATATAAGCACGAAGGACGTCTCGTGACGCCTTACATGTTGTCTACCCTTCTACACTACCTTGGGTGAGGAATTCCTTGTACCGACTTTGGAATTCCGCCCATGAACATTTTTGGACAGCATGTATAATCTAAAGAAAAATATTCAAATGTTACAACATCTACTATAAATAATCACAATATTCATACATAACAACTTTACACTACCTTAGGAATTAAGCTCAATAAGAAACAATTATCTAACATGGCAAGGTAGTAATGAATTCAAAAATGTAGGAAATACTAAGCATGGTAAACAATTGCAACATTTCAAAATTTAAAGATCTAATGCTAAGGATGGTCTTAAGGCTAGCATTCCTACAATTCAAAATCAATCAATCTACTTGCTATGATTGATGTTCTTCCTAAGTATTGTCATACCTACATGTGTGAACCTTATAATCAAGTAAGTTTCCATCTACAGCTACTCTCTTCTCCCCCCCCTAGTCTTGGCCGAGCCATGAGCAAGGAAAACCTTGCTCGGCCATGGCCCTTAAGGTAGGAAAGGGAAAGTAGACTCTAGCTATACCTCTAATTCTTCGATTTCGAATATAACTTAATATCAATGGACTATTTTACCCCTTCCCTTACCCTTGGCCGAACCCTCTTCATGAGGTGTAGGGTTCATTCAGCCACATCAAAGAGATCTAGGGAAGACATGCTTCATAACGCGTGAAATTTATGATTTGTACTACATCAGTCATGAACAAAAGATCATCTAAGGGCCTTCTTGCCGTCAAGGGAATTGGGAAAAATTTTGGCATGACCTTTCCCCTTTTCCCATGACTCGGCAGCCCTAGCAATTGAAAAATAAATGAAGAAACAAGGTAATCCAATAAGAAATCTTACAAAACAATGATTACACGTCGATAAAACCAAGATCCGTCGAAAAGATCACGAGAAAACTCATCCTATCAAAACTAGGGGTTCGGCTACCCACCTCCCCCATGCTTTCAAATTCTAACCACTCACCTAGGTTGCGGAGAACGAAAGATCGGGTGACGACGACTTGAAATTTTCAGGCAACGACCTGAAATCCCGGATCGATCCAAGTCCCCCCCTTCTCCTAGCTCTTATTCCTCTCTCCCTAGGCAGCCTTGTGCGACTCAAAGGACGAGTCGCACGGCTCCAAGATGAGGGGTTTTAATCCCTCATCTAGCTTTCCAAAAATATCTCCTGGACTCACTTGACTCATACTCGAGACTCGACTAAACCCGAACTCAACTTGGGTTCTGACTCAACCCACAATATGAATCTATTTAACTTGATTTAAGATATGATTTCATAAAAGGAAAGTTAATCACCCAAATAGATTTCATGAATCATTAGTCGAGTCATACCTTTTCACTCGAGGCGATCCTGAGGCTCGACTCGACTACCCCCGGGTTCGGCGCGCTGCACCAAAATAGATTTTTATATTAGGATATTTTTCCAGGTCTTACACCTATAGCCGACAATGGCAGTTTTGAACCACTTGTAAAAAGGGGTTCAAATTGGTTACTACCCCCTGAACACTCTTCTCTAGAACCCTGAATTGGTGCAAGTAGGGATGGCAATGATTCGGTTAAATACCTTTTTGGTGGTTAATTGAAATCGGAACCGAGTAAAAAACACGCTAACCAAAACCAAAACCGATCGGTTTCAAAAACCAATATCCGAAATCGAAATCGATTCATTATCGGTTATCTGACATATAACCGAAACCGATGAATCTAGTTTGGATACTAATTGGTTATCTGTTTACTAACCGATTAACCCATTAGTAAACGGATAACCGAATAGTAATCTAAAATTTCTTTAAATATTCATAAATTATTAAAATAGATTCATATATTAACAAATTCACACATAGTTATATAAATATCCATAATTTTTTTTGAAATCCAAAAAGGCCATCTAAAGGACCTGACATAATATACTGATGCAAAAATATGGAAAGAGATATACTTTTTTGAATTGTTTAATTTTTTATTTTTTATTTTTAACTATTTTCTTTTTCTTTTTTATATATTTTAATTCTAATTTTATTTTTATATCAAAAATTTGATTTCAAACTTTTCTTTATTCTTAATTTTAGTAGTATTAATTATATTATTTTAGTAAATACTTAACAATATTATTATCTTTTATTTACTACTTATTAAAGTTTGACTTTTTATAATTTGATTAATTTATTGAGTTTTTTATTTAATGCAACTTATTATATTTTAAAGTTTTAAATTTTTTATACATCCTTCTCAAATTTGATTCAATTTTTGTTCTATTTCCAAAATTTTAAATATTTATATTTTCTTAAATTTGTTCTATTTCTTAGTTTTCCATAAATAATTTTTCAAATTATATATTTTCCAACGAAAATCTAAAACCTTGAGTTAAATGAAATCATGAATTAATATATATTATAAAAGTTCAAGTTCAATAATATATTATAGATCTAAGTAAATTATATTTGATTTTAATTTAATCAAATTTAAAAATTGATTCGAACTTCTATAAATCTACGTAATTTTGATTTTAATTTGATCAAATTTTAAAATTGATTTGAACTTCTATAAACTTTCGTTAGAAAAAATGCATGATTTCGTCATTCCAATTTTTTCACACCATTTAAATAAAATATATTGTATAAATATATACTTTTTCCCATTATATATTATATATCATTCATTTCTTTTTTTACTTTCTACTAATTTATTTTCTATATTATTATTATTAGTGTTGTTATTATTATTATTATTATTATTATTATTATTATTATTATTATTATTATTATTATTATTATCATCATCATCATCATCATCATCATCATCATCATCATCATCATCATCATCATCATCATCATCATTATTATTATTTAATATCTATAACTTCTATTAAAATTTTAACTTAATTTTTTTACTTTGGAATGATGGCATTAGTTCATAGTAACTTTTGGTACATATTTATTATTAACTTTTTAAATTTTGGTTAAAATTTTATATTTTTCAAATTCTATCAAGTATATATATGTGCAATTTATGGAAAATTAAATACTTCAATTTATACTAATATCGTTTAATTATATTATTAATTAATATTTAAGTTTTCCTTAAAAAATATATATAATTTCTAAAATTTTCATTAAATTTTTTGTTTGGTTTTTCAATTTTGCATTTTATAAGAAAAATTTTAAATCTCGAACGAATATAGTTGATCTAAATAAATAATTTTATATAATAGGTAGATAATATATATATATAATATTCCACGCCATGCTAGGAAGTATTGTCTGGTCGAGTAGTTCACTAAAGGTTGGAGCCTTCACCAGCCCGGCCTTTTCTTTTTGGGCAGTTTGACGAAAAGCTTTAAGAAAGGTAAGAATCTTTAAAAACTCCAAGAAATATGAAATCTGTCGGAAAATTCTAAAAACACAAAAACTCAAACATAATAAATCCTCTCAAATTTATAGTTTGCCCTACACTAATGACTTGAAGAAAAAGATGAAAGAATTCTATCTCAAAACGCGAACCCATTCGACACGTGAGCACTCTCTCTCCACACGTCATGCACCCTCACTCTCTGAAATCACCAATTCTAAAAGACGTGAGCATGACAATGAGGCAAGTGTCATATTTATAGACGATAAATTTCATCTCTTAGCATAAAGCCCCTCAAATATAATAAATCCAAAATTATCCCTAAAATTTCAAAAAATCAACAATAATTACATTTATAACATGTGAAGAAAATATTGCTTTTATATTCATTGGATGTTGAAGTTTTTCATTAAATTTTTTATTTAGTTTGACCATTTATCTTTTTCTTCCATTTAAGAAATTATAGTGATATTAATAATATAATCGTGTGATATATATATAGGAAGTTGGACTCTTAATTTTTTTTAAAAAAAAATAATTTCATTATTTAACCTTTATCAAAATGTAATGCCCAAAAACCTAAAAATAATATTTTATTCTTAAGCAGGGGACCATGGGCTCGAGTTAGCGTAGATTGTCGGAAAGTTTTGGGATTAGACCCGGGTAAGCATTTAATGTAGAAAAAAACTTTAGGAAAATTTTATTTGTCATATTTCTATGATTTAGTATGCTAGGATGATAGAGAGTCTCGAGACAAATTTAGCGATTAAATCAGAACTCGAATCGTAGTTAGAACGGGTTAGATACGGGCTATATAAGTCAGATAACTTAAATAGGGGTATTTTGGTCATTTGGACCCAACCAGGGTCTATAAATTAGAGCCTGAGGTGTGCATCAAGGGGTTTTAGCCGCATGCCACCCAAGGCAAAGGAGAGAGTAGAGAGGGTGCCACCGAGGAGGAGGAGGAGGAGGAGGAGGAGCCGCCAGAGCCGAAATTCCGCGAGTTCGTTGGTGTCGATTGAAGGAAGATCTTACGTGTCTTCTTCCCTTCGATTTCTCCAAAAAAGGTGAGTGGATTTAGGTTCCTTTTCCCCCCAATTCTTGATTCTTGTCGCTGCCCCTATGTCACAGGTTTTTCATTGATTTTTGACACATTTTTCTCGTATCGAATCGGAAATCTCGGATCGGTTGTTTCGTGGTTGAATCATGTCGTTTTATCGTTGTCTGCATCATTTTTCTTTTCGTGTGGGGTAACCTCAATTTTAGGATGAGATTTTAGTTATGTATTCCATCAATTTATAGATTTGTGATTTTCTTGGGATTTATCCGAGATGAGTGTGTTCACGCCTTCTGAAATTTTGGATCTGAAGTTGTGATGTCGAATCTCATCGTTTCCGTCATTGTTTTTATCGAGTTCTGGATCTGAAGTTGTGATGTCGAATCTCATGGTTAGTGTAGTTTTTTATGGGAGGCGGGTGGCCGTCCCTACAAGTTTTGAAATAGGGTTTTTCTTCGCGAGTTCTTGCCGATCGATGCGTTTCTTCATGTTAGAACTTTAATCATTGTTTATACAGTGATCTTGTGTTTTAAAATGTGTTGATTTCTCATTTTTGATGGCTGGCCGAGTAGAGGAAAAAGGGAAAAGGTCATGCCAAAAATTTTCCCAATTTCCTCGCTCGTCTTGCAACCTGCGTATCGTCTTGTGTTCGATATGTTTTTAGACTTTTGGATTGATACTCATGTTGACGCCGCAACCATGTTTACCACCCCTAGGGGGTTCGGCCGAGCAGGTTATTACCCTGCTTGAGTCGGCCGAGCCGTGGAAAGGGGAGGGAAATTGGGGCTGTTCGGATCGATTCGCTGGATCTCACGTTATGTCATCTTAATTCCCACTTTCATGCTTAATGTTAGGTTCAATTTAAATTATATGTTTACTATTCATCTTGTTAATTGATAGCAATTTTAATCTACATTCTCATGAATATGGAAATGTTCTTGCTAATGCCCATATGGACATGATGGTTATGGTACATGCATCCAAGGAAATGTTTCATTAAATTTCTTATATTATGTTAAATTGTTGCTATGTATATTGCATGTTCTTTATTGGTTTAATCAATTAATTATTTACCACTTTAATTCGGCTTCCTCATGATGTTGTTACTCATGATTAAATTTTGTAAGTGTCGTTGACAATGGTAGGACGAGTGCTCTTCTATAGTCGGCAAGTTCGATCAATCTAGAAAGAATGGTTTAGGTATCTAGTGGTGACATTTAACCTAGATACAAGATACACTTACTAGGTTCTACAACTAGGGAAACAATATGACCCTAGGAGGAGGGTCGGACATGGGCAATGCCCGGAAAACAAAACATAGGAAAACTTGCACAACCGGGTTCTGGTTGTGGTTGAGATGGTCTACTGAGAAGTGTCATTAGCCGAATGGTTATCACACGACTCAGCGGTTTATGGGGTCTTGATATTACACCAGCGGGCCCGCTAGGTGTTAGACCCGAGTGGCGGAGAGTCTTGAGATTTCGTCAGTGGACCACGCTGACGGTAGATCCGAGTGGGTGGGACTAGCTATCCCTAACTCGGAGGATCTCTGAAGCTAGTGGCCATCCTAGTTGACAGATCCTAATTATAAAGGTTCCTAATTGAGAAGCCCTTAGGGGCTGGTTTGAGTAAGCCGACCGGCCGGGTTACGTAGCAGGAAGAACCAAACCTTCCATATATATTTTAGGCCATTATTGGCTGAGCTATTAACATGGATATGGGCCCGAGAGGCCGGTTCATCCATTCCTCTGTATTGGCAAACTGATTACTTCTGGGATGTGATTTTATATAAATTCCTTACATATGTTATTGCCGAGGTTTTAATTGGAGGTTCGAAAGAATCGCTCACTGAGTTCCTCGTGAACTCACGGTTTCCTTTATTGTTGTTTTGCATAGCCCAACCAGTGAGGTACGGCTTGGTGGCATGGCGCGTAGGAGAGCAGACGTGAGTGCAGATCTCATAGCTGGTAGTTGTTAGTCGTACTCGTGTCTAATAGAGTTGGTGTATGCACTGTGTTATTTCTGTAAAAACTTTTAGATGTTTTATTTGAAAAACCTTTGAATGTTATTTTAAAACTTGTGATGATTCAGAACTTGGTTTGATTAAACTGATTTCAAACGGTTAATAAAGTTGGTATTCTTGCTTTTGTTTTCGACTTGATGTTATTCTGGTTATTGTTCTATGAATTGTTGGTCAGTGCATAGGGTAGGCTTCGGGGTACTGACTCGTACCCTGGCCGATCATGCGTACCCTGAGTCAGGGCGTGACATCTGTCAACCGTGACAGCGCTGGGTCATGGTCGGTTGGGCACTGTTCATGCCAATGGCGGCCGCACGATATATAGTGCAGCTCACTGCCGTCGGGCACGACGTCGTCGTCTCTAGGCGCATCATCATTGCAAGGCGTGATGAGTGGCGACAGTGCACGAGGGGGCGTGCTCGCCCCAGATCTTGAACTGCTGCCCCTGGCCCTCATCGTCGCATGTTCGCAAGGCGGCAATGATGGTTGATCGATGGCATCCGTCTGCAAATCACCACCGTCAGCCGATGATGGCATCATCTCCACCTCGTCATCCTATTCTCAGCGGTGGCAGCGGCAGTGGGATGAAGGATGCGTAGGGAACCCTAGTTGGGTGAGGAGAGGATGAGTTGGTTTATATTAGCATTATTTTCATTGTAGGAGTGTTATATACATTATATTAGTGTTATGTTTTATGTAGCTGTGATATTACATGGTATCAGTTTTATATTCCTTTTGAGTATATAGCACTGATAGGATCTGATAAGTGATGATGTAGCAGTGGAGATGAGTTGTAACACGGTTACATTTGTTTGTAACAGTGGCATGATTTAGTGGTAGTTAAGGTATTTCTTTATTATTCTAAATAATTATGTTGGAGGCTTTAAAGTTAGTAAAAATAGTCATATTATATATGAATTTTTATCTAATCGACATTCTGGATTTATTGGCGAGGTCTGTTTCACCGTCAGACCTCTGGATTTTGAAAGCAGTAGACGGTCATCGCCTCATTTTGCATGTCGAGTTGAAAAATCATGTTTTATATGTTTTTATGGTTCCAATCTGAGTCGATTCATTGTTTTGATAGTTGATAAGGTGAATCTCATCTTAGATCAGTGTTACCCTATGCCGAAATATTATCTTGTCGTTTCATTCCAATAATTATACTGTTGAAGTTCATTTTGCATTGTTTTCATGATATAATTACTTCTTTTTCTTACGATGTTGGATGTACTATATTTCTATTTTACGGTTGTTTATTTATGCTGTGAGATCATAATTTGTGAGCACTATTTCCATGAATGGGTGGGCCGGCCCCATAGAGGGTGATTGTGGCACTAATCGTTTGTATGCATGAACTTATATAAATTTACATGAGCTTATTATTACTTGTTATTGAATGACTAAATTATTTTGGGTTGAATGCTAAATGTTTATGTATAGTATGGCGCATGAATTAGATTAACTGAATTCTTATTTGAATAACTCTACTGCTTACATATAACTTACTGTGGATATTGTGGTTCATGATGATGTATGGGCCGAGGTTTAGACCTAGGTTTCATGTGCATGCAAGTGTGTGGACACTAAGGACCTAGAGGTTCAAGGATATTTAAGATGGCTTGTGGATGTTATATTTATTTATTGTTAATTACTGGTTATTATATACATGCATGGATGTGTTTGTGGTTGTGGACCGGGAAGCTCGTCAGCCACCACACTGACGACCGACTCGGGTGGCATGAGTGAGAGGTACGCTGAGACAGAGCAGTGATCAGCGCCCAACTCGTAGGACCGACGGATCCCTAGATAATTGGACCGACAGGTCCCTGAGTATTGGAGCGACGGGTCCCTGGACGGGGAAGCTCGTCAGCACCGCTTCACTGACGACCGACTCGGGTGACTTGTGTGGATGTTGGATTATTATTGCTGATTATTCCTATCATTGTTGCTTATATTGTATATCTGCTATTTATTGTTTATGAATGATGATTGATTTGGTGTATTGATGACTAATCTGCTCACTAAGTCCTAGTTGGACTTACCCCTCTTTTTTTGTTGTTTTTTTTTCCAGCACCTGAGCGAGATCAGAGAGGTACCGAGGTGCAGTAGCACGACTGGTAGCAGCAGGGCAGCAGGTCTCGTGACATGTCGTGGTCTGGGGGATACCTGAGTCATTTTAGCATTCTTTTGAGTTGTTGAGTCATGTAGACTCGGGTCATTGTTCCGCATTTCCTTGATTTCTTGAAGTCTTGATTATTTCTTTAAATTCCTTAAAAGTAACTTGATTTGTGAACTTTTATTTAGTCGGGGTTTGGTTCGGTATTTGATATCTATTATTTTTATATAAAAAAATAAAACAAAAATTATATATACAAATATTGTTCAGGTTATTTGTTTTCTTGTGGTATCAGTTGGGTTAGGCTTCGGGGTACACCGGGTTTGGGATGTGACACAATTATAATTTTCTTAAGCTATGATTCTTTTAATTTATCAATTATATAATTTTTAGTGACTATACTAAATGTTATTTATTTTATTAATTGTTGTTTATTATTATATTAAAAAATTGTAGGTGTCTTTATTAAGTATTTCACTATTTTTTATTGAGTATATTAAACTTTACTACTATTGTTTAATTTAAATTTGATTATTGTATAAGATTAATCTTTATTTTTGGATCTATTAATAAACAATTTTATATTTATATCATAATGTCTAATTATATTTTAATCATTATATGCTTTAATATATAATCAAACTAATAATTTTTAATTATTTAATTATTATAAAAAAATTATGTCAACAAGTGCAAAAAATTTCATTATCGATGTTGTATTTTCTTACATGCTGATTATTTTTTAGTTGCAAGTAAGTTGTTTTGAGAATTTTCACTATAATACCCAGGGTTTCCTAATATAAAATTTTTCCGTGGTGTAGCCCATCGAGTTGGGAGCTAGCCACGTCGAGTCACGTGATTGCATCGAATAGTAGGTAAAAATTAATTTAAATCATAACTAAATGTTGGTGATTGAATGGATGGGCATATTGGTTGACTCAAGTTTGGTTTGAGTTTTGGTTCGCGGATCGAGTCAGGACTCGAACTAGGTTAGGTGGAGTCGGATGAGGGGGTAAGTAAGTGATCGGTGGCAATTGAGTCATTGGATGAGGGGAATAAAACCCCTCACACAAGCCAGCCGTGCGGCTCAAAGAGAGAGCCGCATGCAGCCCAAGAGGAAGGGGGAGCGAGAGGGATCTTGTCGGCGCCGAGTTCACGTCGACGCTTGAGGAAATTGGAGCTCATCTTCATCGAGGTCACCTTGGGATCCGATCAAGGTGAGTGGTTAGTGTGTTTACGAAGGGAGGCGGGTGGCCGACCCTAGAAGTTTTGAAATCAAGTTTCTTTCGTGAGTTTCTTGCCGATCGACGCATTTCCTCGTGTTAGAACTTTAATTGATGTGTATACATGCGATTTTATGTTTTAATAGTACGTATTCTGCATTTTTATGGGCTGGCCGAGTAGAGGAAAAAGGGGAAATGTCATGCCGAAATTTTCCCCAATTTCCTCGCTCGTCTTGCAACTCATGATACGATCCATGTTCGTTAAATGTCGATTCTTGATTTGATGTTTGCGTAGTCACCGTAACCCTGTCCACCTTACTTGAGGGCTCGGCCGAACAGGGGGTTACCCTGCTTGAGTCGCCCGAGCAAGGGCAAGGGTGGAAGATGTGGACTGCTCGAATCAATTTGCTTGGTTTCGGATTATGTTGTCTTGATTCATACTTACATGCTTATAGATAGGTTGAAATCATATTACATGATTCTTGTTCATCTTAGATATTGTTGCAACTATAGATCTATATATTCATGATTATGAAAATGTTCTTGCTAATGCATACATGGATAGGATTGTTATGGTATATGAATCGTTGGAAAGGTTTCATTAATTGTCAGATATTATATTCAATCGCTACTATGTATACATTGCATGTTCCTTATCGGTTTAATTAATGGAATTCATCTCCTTTTATTCAGCTCTCATGTGATAATTGCTGCTCATGATTAATTTCGATAAGTGTCGTTGACAATGGTAGGCCGAGTACTCATCTATAGTCGGCAAGTTCTAACAATCTAGAAAGAATGGTTTCCGTACCTAGCGATGACATTCAACCTAGAGACAAGGTTCACTTACAAGGTTCGACACCTAGGGATAGTTAGCGGATGTCAATATCCTGGTAGTGTGACCCGAGGAGAAGGGTTGGACATGGGCAACGCCCGGAAAGCAAAACACTGGAAAACTTGCACAACCTGGTTCTAGTTGTGGTTGAGATGGTCTACTGAGGAGTGTCATTAGTCGAATGGCTACCACACGACTCAGCGGTTAATAAGGTCTTGAGATTTCGTTAGTGGGCCACGCTGACGGTAGACCCGAGTTGGGTGGGACTAGCTATCCCTAACCCGGAGGATTCCTTAGGCTAGTGGCCATCCTTGTCGACAGATCCGAATCATGAAAGTTCATAATTGAGATGCCCTTAGGGGCTGGTTTTGGGTAGGCCGACCGGCCTGGTTACGTAGAGGGAAGAATCGAACCTTCCATATGTATTTTAGGCCATTAGTGGCCGAGCTAGTGAAATGGATAAGGGCCCGAGAGGCCAATTCATCCATTCTTCTGTCGTGGCAAACTGATCAACTTCTGTGGTGTGATCTTATATTAATTTCTTATATACGTTATCTTGCCGAGGTTTTAAGTGAAGGTTCGAAAGAACTACTCACTGAGTTCCTCGTGAACTCACGGTTTATTTATTATTGTTTTGCAGAGCTCGACCAGTGAGGTACGGCTTGGTGGCATGGCGCGCAAGAGGGCAAACGTGGGTGCAGATCTCGTAGCTGTCAATTTGTAAGTCGTAGTCGTGTTTGAGTAGAGTCGAGTGTATGCACTGTGTTGCTCTGTAAACATTTAGATGTTCCTTTGAAAACCTTTGGATGTTTATTTAAAAACCTGTGTTGTTTTCGAACTTGGTTTGGTTAAACTATTTTCAAACAATTAATAAAGTTGGTATTGTTGCATTTGCTTATATTTCCATGTCAGTCTGGTTGTGTTTTATGAGTTGTTGGTCAGTGCATAGGGTAGGCTTCGGGGTACCGACACGTACCCTGGCTGGTCACGCGTACCCTGAGTTGGGGCGTGACAAAGTTGGTATCAGAGCGTCAGGTTAGGTCTTGACTACAACTAGGAATTGGGTACCGAATGAGGCATATGCTAGCATGTCTACGTACGGTATAGTTATGCTACGAGATCGGGCAACCACGACTGCACTCAGCGCACCATGCGGTTAGTAACTTAAATTTTAATTGAATGAGTTGGTTAATATTAATGGTGAAATTATTATTTTTATGATAGTTTGATGGAGGCCTGAAATGCTGCTCTGAGCGGGAGCGGTAGCAATTCCACCGAACGCCGGGACCGAGGCCGAGGTCGGGGCGGTGACAGAGAGTAGTCTGAGGTAGAGGGCTAGGATTCTGTAGTTGTGCAACTTCAGGCTCAGGTAGCTCAACTAACAGAAGCGCTCCGCAAGGAGCGGGAGTTGAGACAGCAAATGCAGCAGCAGCAACAACCGCCCCAACCGGTACCTGAACAGGTGGCGCCGCAGGTCAGGGACCCAGGAGCACCTACATACGCAGACTTCATCAAGTTCAGGCCGCTAGTATTTACCGGTACAAACCGGCAAGTGGAAGTCACCAAGTTTCTGGGTGACTATTACGAGCTGTGTTTAGAACTGGGATGTTCGTTAGAGGCGGCGGCGCGCATGGTCGGCTTACAGCTAAGAGGACCTGCCAAATAATGGTTGCACACCTAGAGGGGCCTTAGGGCAGCGCACGCACCACCTCCCACCTGGGAAGAATTTAGGGCAGTTGTAGAGGATCAATATTTGCCGATGAGTGTCCGCGATAAACGGGCATGAAATTTTGAGTTGCTGCGCCAGTCTGTGGGTATGACAGTAGCAGATTATGAAATGGAGTTCACCCGACTCTCTAGGTACCTCCCAACTCTAGTGGCTACTGAGACCGGCAGGGTGAAGAGGTTCGTGGAGGGTTTGAGACCTCAGATAGGCAGACTTATCCATTACACCGAGGACTCCACATTTGCTCGGGTAGTGGATGAGGCCCTCCAGAAGGAAGCATTGGTGTCGTTCGAGAGGAAAGATGGGCCACCCAAGAAAAAGCTTCGGTCTCAAGGGTTAGGAGGTCGGTCATGGCATTCGGAGGTAACTGTGACCACCGTAGATCACCGACAGAGTTGTGGGCACAGTAGTAGCCAGGGCTGCGGAGGCTCAGGGTCAGGGGCGGCGAGACAGGCAGAGTCAGGGGGGCTATGCAGAAGTCGGACATGCCGCAGTGTGGTCGTTGTAACCAGAAAGACTGGGGAGCTTGCTATGGCCGCACAGATGCATGCTTCAGATATGGGCAGGTGGGACACTTTAGGAAGGATTGTCCGGACAGAGGTGGCCAGAGAACTGAGCTGTCAAGGGGAAAAGCGCTGATGTCAGTGGGGTCAATGGCACAGAAGGGTCAGATGCAGAGCAGAGGGCCACAGGCTAGTCACTTTGAGAAACCGTCTGCCCGAGTTTATGCCATGAATCGTGATGGGGCAGAGGCATCTAGATCAGTGGTAACATGTACTATTTTAGTATGTTCATCTGCTGCTTATGTTCTATTTGATCCGGGTGTCACACACTCGTTTGTATCTGCCAAATTTGCTGTTGAGTTACCAATGGCACCTACTTTGCTCGAAGGGCCATTTCTAGTATCAACGCCTACGGGCGATGTAATCATAGCCAAATCAATTTTTAAAGGCTGCGAAGTGCTCATCTGCGGCCATGCATTGAGGGTAGATTTGACACTCCTGCCCATGCTTGAACTCGATGTCATTCTCGGCATGGATTGGCTGGCGGAGCACTTTGCATTGTTGGATTGTAGGGCTAAGACAGTCATGTTCAGCAAGCCCGGGTTGTCGCAGTTCACCTTCCAAGGAGAAGGAAGAAGCAAGCCGATTGGGGTCATCTCAACCCTTAAGGCTCGTAAGCTATTTTAGGGGGGCTGCGAGTCCTTCCTGGCCTTTGTATCAGTGGTAGAGGAAAAGGGAGATGCGGTAGGGGATATCGGTGGTACACAGGTAGTCTGTGAGTTCCCCGATGTATTTCCCAAGGATTATCGCCCAGGAGAGAGGTGGATTTCTGCATTGATTTGTAGCTCGGAGTGAAGCCGATCTCCATCCCACCCTATAGGATGGCGTCGGTCGAACTCAAGGAGCTAAAAGTACAACTGGAAGATATGCTGGACCTGGGTTTCATCTGGCCGAGTGTGTCACCATGGGGTGCTCCAATACTCTTCGTGAAGAAGAAGGATGGGTCGATGCTCATGTGCATCGACTATAGGCAGCTGAATAAAGTGACAATCAAGAATTGTTACCCACTATCAAGGATAGACGATTTGTTTGACCAACTGCAGGGGGCACGATGGTTTTAGAAGATAGACTTAAGGTCCGGATACCATTAGCTGAGAATCCAGAACTGTGATGTGCCTAAGACTGCCTTCAAGACTCGCTATGGTCACTACGAGTTCCTAGTGATGTCTTTTGGACTAACCAACTCACCTGCTGCTTTCATGGACCTGATGAACAGGGTATTTAAGGAGTACCTGAATAGTTTTGTGATCATCTTCATTGATGACATCTTGGTATACTCCAAGAATGAGGAGGAGCACTCCGAGCACTTGAGGATGGTCCTGGAAACCCTCAGAGAGCAACGGTTGTTCGCTAAATTCTCCAAGTGTGAATTCTGGTTAGTAAGTGTGGGATTCCTGGGCCATGTAGTGTCCAAGGAAGGGATAAGGGTAGACCCTGCGAAGGTGGAGGCGGTGCAGAACTGGAGGCGGCCAACCAGCGTGACTGAGATCCGCAGTTTTCTTGGATTGGCCGAGTACTACCGAAAGTTCGTAGAGAACTTCTCCAGGATTGCAACCCCTCTGACTCGGTTGACTCAGAAAAAGGTCGGATTTATTTGGGATGACAAGTGTGAGGCGAGCTTTCAGAAGCTCAAGGAATGCTTGACGTCGGCACCCGTGTTGGCCGTACCTTCCAGCTCAGGAGGGTTTGTAGTCTACTGTGATGCATCTCGGGTTGGCCTAGGTTGTGTTCTGATACAGTTTGGCAGAGTCATAGCCTATGCGTCCCGCTAGCTGAAAGTGCATGAAAAGAACTACCCGTCGCACGATTTAGAGCTGGCAGCAGTGGTTTTTGCACTAAAGCTCTGGTGTCATTACTACGGAGAGACTTATGAGATTTATACAGATCACAAGAGTCTTCAGTACTTGCTTACCCAAAAAGTGCGGAACCTCAGGCAAAGAAGGTGGTTGGAGCTCCTGCAGGACTATGACTGCACTATTATGTATCATCCGGGTAAAGCCAATGTGGTAGCGAATGCTTTCAGCAGAAAATCCAAAGGCAGTTAGGCTTATATGGAAATAAGAAGAAGGCCCCTAGCTTCAGAGTTAGAGCTGTGCCTGGATGGAGGAGCAACCCTGACTGTGTCCACATCAGGGGCCTTGGTGGCGCACCTGCGGGTACAATCCACCTTGGTGGACATGTTGCGTGCCGCGTAGGAGGAGGACGCATTTTGTTCTCTGACAAGGGATCTGGTCCGCAGAGGTGATGCTAATGATGGATTCAAGGTCGACTCAAAGGGTGTCCTAAGGTTCAGGGACCGGATCGTAGTGCTTGATATGGCAGATGTTCGCCGACAGGTTTTAGAAATGGGTCACTGTTCCACTTATACGATACACCCGAGAGCCACCAAAATGTACTGAGACTGAAGGCAGCATTACTAGTGGAAGGGCATGAAGAGAGAGGTAGCAGAGTTTGTATCCAAATGTCTGGTCTACCAGCAGGTGAAAGCCGAATATCTGAAGCCTGCGGGGCTGCTGCAGAACCTCGAGGTCCCCGAGTGGAAGTGGGAGAAGATCACCATGGACATAGTGACCGGGTTGCCTAAGTCAAGAGGAGGTTTTGATTTTATTTGGGTGGTAGTGGATCGGTTTACCAAGACCGCACACTTCATTCCAGTGAAAATGACCTTTTCTAAGGAGCAGTACGTCCGACTATTTCTACATAGGGTTGTGGCTTATCACGATACCCTAGTGATGATCATATCAGATCGAGGTACCCAGTTCACAACCCGATTTCGGCAGTCCTTTCAAGAAGCCTTGGGCACTCAAGTGCGTTTTAGCATGGCTTTCCATCTGCAAACAGACGGACAGTCTGAGAGGACTATCCAAACTTTGGAAGATATGCTGAGGGCCTGCGTTCTGGACTTAGCAGGCGGTTGGGAGAAACACCTGTCGTTGATTGAGTTCGCCTACAACAATAGCTATCACAGTAGCATTGGTATGGCTCCCTTCGAGACATTATATGGGCGGCGGTGTAGGTCTCCTGTGGGCTGGTTTGAGATCGAAGAGATGCTCTTGGTGGGTCCTGACTTGATTGAAGAGGTAGTGAAGAAGGTACAATTGATAAAGGAAAGACTGTTGGCAGCTCAGAGTCGCCAAAAAATATATGCCGATAAGAAAACCAGAGAGTTGGAGTTCGCTGAGGGCGACTTGGTGTTCCTAAAGGTTTCCCCCATGAAAGGGGTGGTTCAGTTTGGGAAGAAGGGAAAGTTGAGCCCTAGGTTCATTGGGCCTTTCCCTATTCTTAAGCGGAGAGGCGCGGTGGCTTATGAGCTGGCTTTGCCTCCTAGCCTGAGCAGAGTTCACCCAATTTTCCATATGTCAATGCTCCGGAGATATGTGAGGGATGAGTCCCATGTAATCGAGCCGATTGCAGTTAAGGTGGACACGACGGTCTCGTATGAGGAGAGACCAGTGGAGATACTTGATCGACAAATCAGGAAGCTGAGGTCCAAGGAAATTCCCTTGGTAAAAGTTAGGTGGGAGCATCGCACCGGGCAGGAAGCTACCTGGGAAGTGGAGCAAGACATGACGGAACGTTACCCTTCCCTGTTCGAAGAACTGGTAAGTCCGTATGAATCTACAAAATTCGAGGATGAATTTCCCTTAAGGGGGGAAGGTTGTAATAGCCGGGGTTTCCTAATATAAAACTTTTTCATGGTGCAGCCCATCGAGTCGAGAGCTAGTCGGGTCGAGCCGCGTGATCGCCTCGAATAGCAGGTAAAAATTAATTTAAATCATAACTAAATGTTGGTGATTGAATGGATGGGCATATTGGTTGACTCAAGTTTGGTTTGAGTTTTGGTTCGCGGATTGAGTCGGCACTCGAACCGGGTTAGGTGGAGTCGGATGAGGGGGTAAGTAAGTGATCGGGGGCAATTGAGTCATTGGATGAGGGGAATAAAACCCCTCACCCAATCCAGTCGTGCGGCTCTCTCCTTGAGCCGCACGACGCCCAAGAGGAAGGGGGAGCGAGAGGGATCTTGTCGGCGCCGAGTTCGCGTCGACGCTTGAGGAAATCGAAGCTCGTCTTCATCGAGGTCACCTTGGGATCCGATCAAGGTGAATGGTTAGTGTGTTTATGAAGGGAGGTGGGTGGCCGACCCTAGAAGTTTTGAAATCGTGTTTCTTTCGTGAGTTTCTTGCCGCTCAACGCGTTTCCTCGTGTTAGAACTTTAATCGATGTGTATACATATGATTTTATATTCTAATAGTATGTATTCTGCATTTTTATGGGCTGGCCGAGTAGAGGAAAAAGGGGAAAGGTCATGCCAAAATTTTCCCCAATTTCCTCGCTCGTCTTGCAACTCATGATACGATCCATGTTCGTTAAATGTCGATTCTTGATTTGATGTTTGCGTAGTCGTCGTAACCCTGTCCACCTTACTTGAGGGCTCGGCCGAACAGGGGGTTACCCTGCTTGAGTCGCCCGAGCAAGGGCAAGGGTGGAAGATGTGGACTGCTCGAATCAATTTGCTTGGTTTCGGATTATGTTGTCTTGATTCATACTTACATGCTTATAGATAGGTTGAAATCATATTACATGATTCTTGTTCATCTTAGATATTGTTGCAACTATAGATCTATATATTCATGACTCAGCGGTTAATAGGGTCTTGAGATTGCACCAGCGGGCCCGCTAGGTGTTAGACCCGAGTGGCGAAGGGTCTTGAGATTCCATTAGTGGGCCACGCTGACAGTAGACCCGAGTTGGGTGGGACTAGCTATCCCTAACCCGGAGGATTCCTGAGGCTAGTGGCCATCCTAGTCGATGGATCTGAATCATGAAAGTTCATAATTGAGATGCCCTTAGGGGTTGGTTTTGGGTAGGCCGACCGGCTTGGTTACATAGAGGGAAGAATCGAACCTTCCATATGTATTTTAGGCCATTAGTGGCCGAGCTAGTGAAATGGATAAGGGCCCGAGAGGCCGGTTCATCCATTCTTCTGTCTTGGCAAACTGATTAACTTCTGTGGTGTGATCTTATATTAATTTATATACGTTATCTTGCCGAGGTTTTAAGTGGAGGTTCGAAAGAACCGCTCACTGAGTTCCTCGTGAACTCATGATTTATTTACTATTGTTTTGCAGAGCCCGACCAGTGAGGTACAGCTTGGTGGCATGGCGCGCAAGAGGGCAGACGTGGGTGCAGATCTCGTAGGTGGAAGTTTGTTAGTCGTAGTCGTGTTTGAGTAGAGTCGAGTGTATGCATTGTGTTGCTCTGTAAACATTGAGATGTTCCTTTGAAAACCTTTGGATGTTTATTTAAAAACATGTGTTGTTTTCAAACTTGGTTTGGTTAAACTGTTTTCAAACAATTAATAAAGTTGGTATTGTTGCATTTGCTTATATTTCCTTGTCAGTCTGGTTGTATTTTATGAGTTGTTAGTCAGTGCATAGGGTAGGCTTCGGGTTACCGACACGTACCCTGGCCGATCACGCGTACCCTGAGTTGGGGCGTGACATTCACTTATTGTTATTTTTTATTTTTTGTACTATTATGCCTTTTTAAAAAAATATTCATCTTTCTTACATTTTCACTAATTTTTTAATTTGTAATATTGAAATTTTATTACTATCATTTAATTTAAGTTTAATTGTAAGATTAATCTGTATAGATATTTAGTTGTATTAATGAATTATCTTATTTTCATATCTTAATGTTTAATTAAGATATATTTATTTTATATGTTAGAAAATAAAATCAATAAAATTATAATTATTAAACTAAATTCATTTATAAAAATGTTTTGATCCGTCGCGATGCACGAAAATTGTTCTAGTATCAAAATAAAAATTAGTGGGCTTTTGGTCGGTAGATTTCTAAGATGAATATATATACATAACTTTTTATCAAACTCACAACTACAAAAATTGAAAATATAATCAAAATTGAAACCAACTTAATTTACTAATGTATCATTAATGTCCTTGTATGTTATTTTAATAAAAATAAAATATTATTCATGGTGAAATAACATACTGAACATAAAAATTGCCAGTGCTTTCTAAGCGCACAACCGCCACCGACTTCGATAAAAAAAAACACTCACCTCTCCGCTCTTATTTGTTGTCGTCTCTAGTGCCTTGAGGACTTTCGGAATCTCTTTCCTCCTTATACAATCCTAGGTACAGCCTTAGAAATCTATGAATGCTAGGATTTGAAGAAGAAAGAAGGGAGATGAGAGAATAAAAGAGGAGACGAGAGTAAAATGTTGAGTAAGAGTTTTTGAGTTTTATTTCGAAATCGACATGGAGAAGAAAGAAAAAGATGTCAATGGGTGCATGTCGGCTTTCCAAACAAAGATGATCATTTTTTTTGTGTGTTTAGTATGATGTTTCATTAATATTAAATAATATTATATTTTTATTAAAATAGCATACAAGGGCACTGGTACATTGTCAAAATTAATTTTAATTTTAATCATTTTTGTAATTTTAATTGTTATCATCTTGGTTCTGATTAGGTGAAAAAATTTAGATTTCTTTAATAAATTTATCAAAATTATAATTTTCTTAAAGATACTTATTAAAATCATAACTATTTTTGCAAAACTATAAAATACCTCCCCAGGCATCACATTCTTCCAAACTTCCATAATCATTTAGCAAAGTTTACTGATGCAATAAATATTCAATTTTTTCTAATTCTTTTTTGCTCGATCCTAATTGAAAATTTCTTTCTTTTTACAAAAAAAGAATTATATTAGGCCCTTAGCCTGTCGAAAGGGAGTCATGATACAAGATGATATCGAACTCGGGAGGTCTACTGAAACTCCAGCATATGGATTCCTTATGACACCTAGCTTTATTTGCTGCCTAATGGACAATTTTGTTGGCATTACGCGAAACATTAGAAGACTTTACACAATTGAATTTATAACAATAGTCTTTATTATCTTGATAAAGAGAGCCAACATTCCAAGGCAGCTGAACATTCGAGTTGATAGACTCGATTAGCTGCTTGCAGTCCGATTCCATAATAAAATAGTTCAAATTCCTACCAGAAGCATAAGAGAGAGAGTGAAAAATAGCCATAGCTTCAGAGTAAATAGGAGAACTAGACTTGAAATAGAAACTAGAGGCTACAATACACTCCCCTCTAGGGTTCCTCAGAATAACAACAACCCCACCATCATTGTTAAGATAAGAGCCATGGTAGTTGAATTTAAGCCAATTAATCGGAGGGGGAGACCAATCACAAGCATATGAGTATGTAGACAGAAAGCCCTAAGGAGTGTAAGTATCTGAGTAATGGCTTGAGAAAGCCAAAATGCACGTCATAGTCATCCTAATGGTTGACCTATCCTCCCCCTACAAAGTATGTTTCTAAAATACCAGATAAACTAGATAGTGTTGACAACAATAGCCTTACATTCAAGGTTTAAAAGTAATCCTGAATTTAACAAAAACTAGCTACCAAAAATCCAATTTAATCTACAAATAAAATCCAAATTTAGAACTCCTAAAGCAGACCAGATTTTCGAGGCAAAATCACAATGGAAAAAACAAGTGTTGAACAGTTCCAGCCGAAGAGTTACAAAGAATACAAGTTTCATTCGAAGAAATGCCCAAAGAAAATAACCTTGATTTCAAAGGAAGCCTCTCATGAAACAATTTACAAGTAAAAAGCTTAACTTTAGGAGAAGTATTTAAATTCCAAATATAAGACCAAACAGGATTTACACCAATGGCTGGGTTATCAGAGCATTTTAAAAACCTATATGCAGAGGAGGAGGAGGAGGCTAATCCATTTTTATCAGGCATCCAAATCAAGGTTATCGAATCGCAATTCACAACGTGAATCGCGAGGCTAAATTTTGAATCGTGAATCGTGAATCGTATCGAATCGTAAGATTCAGAAGATACATGAAAAGTTACTTATATATGAGTCATATGACATATCTTAAATAAAATGATATTATATAAGTTCAAAAAACATAGAGTTATTGAGTGTTTGAAGGCTGTTAACACTGTTGAAGGCTTGAAGGCTCGGTCACTGTTGAACCGGCTCCGTTGAAGCGGCTCTGTTGAAGCGGCTCTGTTGAAGCAAGTAGAACCCGTTGAAGCGACTATGTTGAAGCAAGCAGAACCCGACTGTTGAAGACTTGAACCCGACTGATGAAGTCGGAGTGTAGCAGTCGCGACTCGCGACTGTGTTGGCGAGGCGGAGTTGCGACTATGTCGGCGAGGCGGAGTCGCGACTGTGCCGGCGAGGCAGAGTGTAGCAGTCGCGAGTGACTGTGCCGGCGAGGCGGAGAGGAGAAGTCGCGAGCGAGGCGGAGAGGAGAAGCCGCGAGCGAGGCGGAGAGGAGAAGCCGCGAGCGAGGCGGAGAGCCGGAGAGGAGAAGTCGCGACTAAGAGGAGAAGTCGCGACCGGCGAGCGTGCAAGGAAGAAGACGCTGCTAAGAAGGCACGTATGCGGCGAGGCGGAGTGCTATTGAAAATGAAACACCGGGTTTATGAAAAAAAAAACGCCACGATTCACAGATCGCGGCGATTCTGAATCGAATCGTGTTGAATCGTCGATTCAAACACGATTCGGAGCAATTTGCGATTCACCCAGGCGATTTGAATCGCCGCTTGGGTGAATCGCATCGGATCGCACGATTCACGATTCTGAATCGTGCGATTCGATAACACTGATCCAAATAACCCTATCATCTTCGGACTGTATAGGCAACTCGATGCTTGTGATTGATCCTACAAAGATTTCCTGCATAAAGAATGATCGAGAAAAGGCGACCAACAGTGATTATATAACAGATTATGCACATAAGTATTATTATCCACCAAATCAATGTTAAAATAATTAGGCTTAAGAGCAAGAAGCAAATCACCAATCCAATTATCATTGTGAAAGGAAACATTGCTACCATAGCCAACAATTGATCTAAAGACAAAATGTAATTTAGAAAAAGCATGCATAATAAGTTTCCAAGCATAAGAAGCATGAATAGGTTTCCTATTGTTAAATGCAGATACTTAACCTTAACAAGATCAACCCAGATAAGGGAGATTCCATTAAGGTAACAATTAATTCTCTTAACCTGTAAAGAGAGTTTCTTAATCCTGAGATCATGAATACCCAGCCCACCACAGTCTTTAGGCAAGGCAATGGTATCCCAATTTACAAGATGCATACATTTCTTATCAGAAGAATTTCTCCAAAGGAAGCTCCTAATTTTGCCTTCAATCTTACTACAAAGATCATTATTTATCCAAGTAACAGACATGGTATGAACAGGGATAGAATTCAAAACAGACTTAATTAAAACCAACTTGCCAGCCTGAGACAGAAAACCAGTCTTCCAATTACTAAGTTTAGATTACTAAGTTTAGAGTCTATGTGAGCAAGCATGTGTTCATGAGTCTTAGGTGGGGGGGTCTTCTAGGAGAAACCATAACCCCTAAATATGAGCCCACCTGCATGCCTGAACTATTGCAAATACTATGCTTAGCAGAGGCAAAAAGATGCTTAGGGAAATAGACCTCAGATTTACTGAGATTGATTTTTTGACCAGTAAGCAAAGCATAATGATCAAAAATTTGCTTAGCAGAGCTAATGCTTTTCTTATTAGACTTAAGGATAAGAATAATATCGTCCGCAAACATTAGATGCGAGATATAAAAATTCCTTAATTTAAAGGGAGTATAATTCCCTAAATCAACAGACTTGTTAATGAGGCAAGTAAGAACCTGAGCAACCAGAATGTATAAGAAAGGGGACAAGGGATCCCCCTGTCTAATTCCCCTATTAGAGGGGGGAAAAAAATTGAGAGCTAAGAATTAACAAGGCAAACAAAAGTGGGATTATCAATACAAGCATGAATCCAATTTATAAATTGAGCAAGAAAATGATACAAGTTCAAAACTTTAAAAATGGCATCTCTACTGAGTATGTCAAAAGCCTTTTCTAAGTCAATTTTCAAGACAATACAAGGTTGCCTACTTTTAGAGTAGTAAAATGAGTGGAGCAATTCTTGCACAAGAAGGATATTGTCCTGAATAAGCCCACCTTTAACAAATGCATATTGCTCATGACTAATAAGATGAGGAATACATGTTTTCAATCTATTATCTAGCAATTTAGCAATGATCCTATACGAAATGCTGCAAAGGGCAATGAGCCTAAAATCTTTAACAATAGTATGGTGTTTGATTTTAGGGATAATGTCATGGTTTGGTTTCAAACATCAGGTAATTTACCATAATTATAAAAAGATCTCAATTCATGCATAAAAGTAGAACAAATAGTTGTTGTAGAAAATCTGACACTAGAAGGGGGGTTGAATAGTATCTATCCCCTTATGTGTGTATATTTTTCCTTTTTACTCAATTTTAACTTCACTTAGGTGCAAGTGTTTCTTGATAATAGATGTGATCAAATATTAATTACAATGATAGGCAATCAAAAAAGCAACGCAGACAAGATTAATTATAGTGGTTCGGCCAACTGCTTACTCCACTATCTTGGCTCCTCACCAAGGATTTCTAACCACTACTTTATAGAGTTTGTGTTTCCCTTTGACTACAATGAGGACACTCTTCTCACCACTCTGAGAACCACTCAATCCTATTCACCTAGGCAAAACACAATCCTATAAAATTTTCCCTAAGTGTTTCCCTAGCACACCTAGCAGCTATTACAGATGGAAAACAAGTTTCAAATAAACTTTACATACAATGGAAAGAGCTTAAGAATTTAAGGATGAACCAGAGCTCCTTTCCCAATCCTTCAGGCCTCCAACTTGCAGACAGATGACTCTTAAAGTTACAGCAGAGTTGAGGAAAGCAGGGAAGCAGACGCTCGAGGAATGTTGTCAACGGAGGCGAAGGGCGCACAGCAAATCAATTCTTATGAAGGCTCAAATGACTTCTTTAATGCTCAATAATATTTCCAAAAAAAATTAAAGAAGTTAGGTGAGGGGTATTTATAACCCCTCAGCCGAACAGAACGTTCAACGGACGAAAAAATAGCCGTTGATGCCGTTCAATCGCTTTGTCGGTCGATCGTCGGTCGACCGCCAATGTGACCGCTGGCGTATGTGAGTGCTCGGTCGACCGACTGTCACAAATCCATCGATCCCACATTCGATCGACCGAATTAGTGGAGCCAGGGTCGCGCGACTTGTAAACTCCAATCCGATCGACCGAGGAGCATTCTGCCAAATTTTTGCTTCGGTCGATCGACCGACGCAATCCTTTTGCTAATTCTTCACCAACTTCGGTCAGTTGATAGGTCGACCGAATGGCTACTGCCACTTCTTCACAACATTCAGTCTATCGACCGAATTGGCTGCTGCCAATGATACTGCCTTGTTCGGTCGACCGACTGGTCGACCGAATGCAAGCTGAGACTGATTTCTACTTGAAATTTTTACATGCTTTTTTTATGGATTTAGTTACCAAGTTCTAACTTGGATAACTATACAATTAGGCTTGGGATAAGATCGTCCTAGGGGTATATTACAAGATATCTATTTGATTTATGCCCGAGCCTTTCTTTGACATTTTCTTCTTCCGTTTCTTTGACGGTCTTTTCTTCCGATTCGTTTGAATGAACTTAGCATGCTTTAGGCAACCTCATCCTAAACTCAAAACTTCACATATGGATTAAATACTTGTTTGTTATCATCAAAATAAAGATCGAGGCTTAAGAGAAACCCTTAAGCCAACAATAGTGTGCCAGTAGGATTTGTAAAATTCTACCGTAAAACCATCAAGACCAGGATTCTTGCCATTACCAAGAGAATTAATGGTATTCTTCACTTCAATCTCAGAAAAATCAGTAACAACACTATCCAACATATAAGTAGGAACATGAGGCAAATCAGGCCACAAAGCAGTAATATCAACATAATGAGATGAACTATTCCACAGATTACTATAATGAGTAACAAATTCAGCAAAATATCTTTATCAGCATAAACAGGTAGATTCACAGAGTTATTAATGCAATTAATATGATTAATGCGTTTACGCATAGTAACAATGCGATGGTAAAAAGCAGTATTTTTATCTCTATCATTAATCCATTTAGCCTTAGATTTTGACCACCACTTAATACAAATTTACCTTTGAAGGGCAATCTGTTTATTGTAGAGAGCTCTAAGCCTAGCATGGATATCAACAGGAGCATAAGGAAGATGTTCTAAAGACTCAAGCATAGCAATATCATCCGAATTTTCTTTAAGTGACGACTCAATAGTACCAAGAGAATATTTATTCCATTTAGACAAAGCAATTGAAGTAAGTTTAAGCTTAGAATCAAAGATATAATCACAATTATCTTGAGAAGGCATATTCCAAGCATTAAAAATAATATCCCTACTATCCTCATATTCAGTCCAGAAATTTTGGAAATGAAAAAGTTTATTTCTAACCTAATTAGAAGAAGGAATATCAAAAATAATATGTCTACAGTCAAAAGTAATCCTATTTAAGTGTTTAACAAAAGAATGATCAAAAAAGTGAAGCCAAGAAATATTGGCAAAAACCCTATCCAATCTTACAAGAATCTTAGCCAAACCTTGTCTATTATTAGTCCAAGTATATTTACAACCAGGAAAACCTAAATCAACAAGACCACAATGATTAATGAAAGCTTTGAAATCAATAATAGATTTATTCAACTTAAAAGGGAGGCCTTCACACTTATCTTCCAAGTTCAATATGGGGTTAAAATCCCCCATAATCACCCAAGGATAAGAGGAAATGTCTTTATCAATCAAAGAATTCCAAAGATTAGCTCTAGTAAAGGGATTAGTACTCACATAAACAACAGAGATAAGGAAAGGTTCACAGTAATTGAATTGAACAACAACATGAATAATATCAGGCATAATGGAAATAATATTGGCAGAAACAAAAATAGTATTACAGGCTAAAATAATACCACCAAAGGCTCCATTGCTAGCTTGAATTGCACATTTCCAATTGGGGCCAAAAGAATGAACCAACTTGTTAGAATGGACAATATCAAGGCAAGTCTCTTGAAGAGCAATAATGTTAATATTGGAAGTTCTAATCTATAGGGACAAAAAATCCTTCACAGGTTTCCTCCAAGCACCCCTAGTATTCCAATTAAGATTCCTCATTTAACACAGAGAAGGAGTTGGGGGACTCAATGTCATTAAGGGCCTCGGAGGCCATAACAGAATTAGAAGGGGATACATGAGGTCTATATCTCTTAGGTTTGCCTTGACTTTCAAGGAAAGGGGATTTATGAAGAGGAGGCTTCATAATCTTAGCAGGTTTTTTGCGGGAAGTCCTTTTAGCAATCGAGGTACTAGGGGTAGAAATTGAAGCATTAAAGACAGTTGAAAGTTCCTCAACAAGTTCCTCAAGGGTTTTGGAGGAAAAGGAGGAATCAAGAGCAGCCTTACCAGAATCAACCCTAGCAATACCATCTGCAAGGGTGAAGTCATCAATCTCAATAGGATCAGAAGGTGGGTTAAAATCATTGGGGAATTGAACAAGGGGAACATGAGGGCTAGAAGGTTTAGAGGAAGATGGAGCTCTCTGGGAGGCAGAAGAATCAAAGGATTTTTTAGGAACAAGGGTCTTCTTGGAGGGAACCCGGTTCACTTTAGAAGATAAAGAAGGATTAACCCTATTCCCATAAACATTCCCCGCAGAGTTACCCTTACCAACCCCATCAGGATTTAGGGGAATTCGAGCACGAGCTCCTCCTGAAGCAGGAATAGAGGCCGCGCTACTAGGGTTCCGTCGACGATTAGGCCGACGTTGGACCTGAAACCAGTGACCACATGTTGGCTCTAGAGGAATTGGCGCATTAGAGGAATTAGGGGAAGAGGAGGGAGCCGGCACATTATCAACATCCATATTAACATCGTTGGAAACCATAGGAACAATATTCAAATCAAAATGCGAATGAGGATTCTCATAAACCATAGAATCATTAGAAGCTTTTTTTAAATTCATAAGAATCGGACAATTAGAGTTATCATAACCAATCACACCACATTGAAAACAAATAGTTAGAATATTCATATATACAACAGGCTGGAAAAAATCAAAGCCATCGCCGAAGAGCGAAACCCCTTGGCGGACGGGAACGATAAGATTGATCTCAACGCAAACTCTAATATAACGACCACATTCAAAAGAAAATGATTGCTCGTCGATCCAAATAAATTTGCCAAAATGACCAGCGATAAGGGCAATGGAATCCGGGTTCCAAAATTCAAGAGGAAGCGACTGAAGATGAATCCAAATCGAAGAAGACGTAAAACTTTCTTCCTAAGGACGAAAAAGGGGTTTCCAGGAAGTTAGATGAAGAATAACGCCCTTATCTTCCAAGGGCCGCCGAAAAGGATGAAGGAAGCGGAATCGACCGAATCAAAATGGAAAATGAAACAATGTTCGTCAAGATCCAACACCGTGTGAAAACCATGTTTAGACCACATGCGAGAAGCCCAACTACGAATGAAATCCCAGTGGGGGAGGTTTACCAAGAAACATACAATCAAAGATCGCTCCCAAGGTTGGCGCTAGGCGGCGGTTTGCTCAGCGAAGAAGGTGATCCTTTCAGCAGTGGACGATTGGATCTTGGAAAGAGTCACCGAGGAAACCCTAACATTAGAATTAGGGTTTTCTCCTTTCAAGATTTGCGCCCACAAGATGGGGGACGGGACACACCAAAAAAGAGGCCATCAACAAGAGGGGCATCTTTGGAACGAACATGAGCATCAGGCAAGATTCCCTCAGAGCGAGTCTCAAGGAACAGGGAAGGGGACGGGGTCTTCTCTAGAAGCGGAGAAGACGGAGCAACGAGAGGATCGAGAGGCAGACCAGGCGGAAACGGGGGTGGGCGGGGCGGCAGCGAAGACGAACGAGTGCTTGAAACCCTAGGTTTCAACATCACCAAGTTTTCTTTTAATTAATACCTTTAACCTATGAACCATTTCAATTCAATTCCTTCATGATTAATACTCTTTTAATTATTGACCATTCCAATTTATGCGTGACAATTTATTTGCCAATCAAAGAAGCAAATATTATCAAGAGGTACTCTTTATGTGCGGGTTTTGAATATATGTTTTAAAATCTTGAGGGCATAAGAACTAAATTATTATATATATATATATCTCGTGTCACAAACTAAAATAAAAAATTTAAAATTTAAAAAATAAAAACCGAAACTATTGAATAAAAATTCAATGACTTCGAACTGATTTTTAGATTAATCAAATTTTCAAAAAAAAATTCTCACCCTTACACGCAAGCTCACATCCAGCCTTCAAGCGACCTTCATGCCTTCTATTTAAATCAATGCAAAAAAATTGCAAAACCGACCAAATTTTAAAGAAAATATATTAGAATAAAAGCTTTTGATTGTTTTTCTTTTTTGCAAGAAAACTTTTGATTGTTTGATTTCATATAAAGCACAGCACAAGAATCATTCACTACAAGTAATTAAACACGTAAATGAGTACAAAATGTGCTATGAGCTGATCACGAAAAGTACAAAATTTTCTCTCATAGAAAACACAAATTACACATTCTCGTTAACGTCGGCGAAAAAAGGTCTATAGCAAACCAGCGTCCTTGAGAGCAGACTCAAAATCTTCATTGCTTCTCCAGTTCGAAATCTGTGGATCGTAGAGATGTGAATATGGTATCTTAAAAAAACTCTTGAAAAAAGGTCCATATGAATAGCACTTGATGAAAAGACGTACCTCAGGAATTTGATGTTGGAAGTGGCGCTCAATTTTCTCCATGACTGATCTGTCCCTATCACTACACAATAAGTTGAAGACAGCACCTATTGGCAGAAAGAGATTCAGCAGAAATTTTAGTTAAGGAAGCAAAACATCAAAAATGGAAAATGTCATACAGCACATCCAAAAAGTCAAGACAGGAGGATATTAGACAAATAGATACCAAACGTTATTTCAGCACCAGAAGCATCAGTATGATAAAAGAATGAGTCAACAATATAGAATGACCAAACCTTAATTGAAGAATTTTGGTTGTACCAAAGACACGGTTGATCAGGTATATGTTATTGTTTTATGGAATCAATTATTCGTGCTTTTGAAGACTGCTTAAGTAGCTGAGTACATTGCATATGCAAAACTACAGAATGTTTAGGCATACAAGCATGGACTATATATACATATTCAGCTAAATGGACTGCTATTTTGAACACTGATTTTAAAGGAAAACGACTCAGCAACGTTAATATTAGGGAGAACATACTACCTCACAATATCTAAATAGTATATCAGTATATATTTATGCATAAATAAGGATAACAATCACTTCTCAACAAAGACAGCTATCTGCGCTAGATTGTTAAGCAAGCATAGACAGGTCACAAGATATGTCTTTTTCCTTTGGAATACTCATTTTTAGTCCATCAATGCGAAAAAAAATTGTCAAATTATTCTACCATATTATACAAAGTATAAACATTTGTAATATACCAGCAAACACTCTAAATCTAATACTATAGTCCCTAGGTATAAGTATCAACATATGATACAATCAATTAAGAATAAACTAACTAAACAAACATCAACTTCTAATTTTTCAATTTTCAAAATCAAAAGCAATGATCAAACTTACCCTTGCTACCAAAGCGGCCCGTTCTTCCAACTCTATGTAGGTAGAGTTCACAATCTGGCTCTGATGGACTATCATACTTTACAGGAAGATCATAATTGATAACCAAATTAACCTTCAATAAGAGAAAGAAAAGCATGTTAAATATACACTAGAAAAGCTTAATTAAGTGCATAAAGTTAATACCTGTCTTTGATCAAAACCACGAGCAAGGAGGTCAGTCGTTATGAGGACATGGGTTAATCCTTCTTTAAATTCTCGTATAATTTGGTCCCTATCTTCTTGCTTCAGAGCACCTTGCACAGATGTGCACTCATAACCCTCTGCCGTCAGTGAATTGTGTAACATGGTAGCACTATTCCTTGTGCGTACAAATATAATTGTCTGGCCCACCTTTTGTCCATATTCAAAAATCCTGTCCTTTATTACTTCTACTTTGGCAAGTTCATCTGGACATTGTACCTTATATTGCTTTACTTTTTCCAAAGTAAGTTCCTCTTTCTTCACAAATATCTGATTTCCACCTTTGATTACCCTTGATACAAATGCCTTGACAGCTTCATCAAAGGTAGCAGAAAACAGAAGTACCTGATAAGTAAAACAAGAACAATGAGTTCGATGTCATGCAAGAGAATCAACATTAGAAATAACTGCTTAAAAAGAAAACAGCAATAATCTGAGTATCCCAGGGATTACAGCCTTCGATCCCCATAGCTAGTAATCTACATCGAATATATTATCTAAAGAAAGCAACTGTGTGCAAGTTTCATTACTCAGTCAGTTTGAGAAAGTTTACATGTTGAAAATTAAATAAAGGAATACAAGAAACATAATTAACATAAACTGAAATTTAGATAAAAACAAGAAAATTTATTAATAACTGAACACAACTACCAGCAAACTAACAATAAAAAACAACTAGTCGGGAAGTAGCAACTGCTTATTTATAAGACACTATGCTAGCCAAGATGGAAGCACAATAAGTATCCAACAAGAGACTTATGGTGTGTTTGGTATGCAGCAAATATCTGGAAAGAAAAAACCTCACCTAGAAAGGGTTTCCACCTAAAATAGCCTTTCTAGGATAGTTGTTTGGCTATATACCTGAGAAGTTGGAAGGAAAATCCTTTCCTTGACCCCACATTGGTAGAATCATTTTTGAAAAAAAAAAAGACATAAATATAATATCAATAATATTAAAATAACATAAGTTCAAAATATATTATTTTTACTAATGTTTACTTACATAATTTTAATTTATTATTCTTAATGTATGCATTATTTAGTTTAAAAAGACTAAATATAAACTTAATAAATTCTAAAAGACTTAGAATTTATGTGCGCAAAGGCATAGGCAGGACAGATTCGGCATCGCCAAGTGCGGAGCAAGGCCCGGCCCGCCCGGGACGGGGCGTGGCGAGGAAAAGTCCCGCCACGGGCGGGCCAATTGCAGATGTTGCGGAGCAGCGGAGTCCCGCGTGCACAATGGCGCGGGGCAGTGCGCGACATGGACCATGGTGGGGCGCGGGCGCGCGCGACACTAGCTGTGGCGAGAGATTTCCCCGTGCGCGCCAAGGCACGGGCGGGAGCAGATGCATGGCTGCTCATGACGGACACTGCATAGCGCGCGGGTGTGCGCGCCGCGCTGGGCGGGCGCTGCACGGGCTGCAAGCGCCCAGCTCAGTTGCTTGCTGCAGTGGGCGACCTGATGGCTTGGCCGGGCCCAAGTCATGATCAAACTCAAGTCCCTCGACCCAACAACAGTTGCAACAGTTATTTGGCAGTTGTAACCGACCCGACAGTTTATTCTTCATCCAAAGGCTGAGATTGCATGGCCTACTCGAGATTGACCCTTTATAAGGGATGTTGGTTGTATGTGCAAGGGTTGGCTGGTCTTGAGAGTGTAAGTGTGTGTGTGTTTGTATCCTTATCCTCTTGTAACATTCCTGTGTGCGAGAGAGTCTTGAGCGGGAAGCATAAGCCCCGGGCTGGTGGGAGAGTCATCTTTGTTTGAGACACTTGAAGGGTTTTTGCCCGTACTTGTAAGTATTCTATAATACAAGTAAACGATTTCCCTTCAACTTTGCATTCTTGTTATATTGCTGTTCGAACCTCTGCTTGCAATGGCGAAAGGCTGGTTGAGAATTGTGCATGGTTCTCAACGCCGCACGGTGGCAATTTGAGTCAGAAAATATATCCTCAAATTGGACCCTGTGACAAAATGTATTATTTTTACTAACATTTAGTTACATAATTTTAATTTTATTATTTTGCAAATATGTATTTTTTATTTATGAAGAAATAAAATATGAAATTTATTAATTTTACATAGTATTATTGTTATTATTTTGAAAATATGTAATTTTTTATTTATAAAAGACTAAAATATAACAACATAAAAATATAGGATTACATTATACTCTTCTTTCCATGTGGAGTGGGAAAGGGCTTTCCGACTTTTTCTTGGACATGACTTTCCATGGAAAAAAGTCTAATTTCGTAGTGTCATCAATCCCACGAAAGGAAAACTCAAGTGAGAAAAGGTTCGGATCCTACCCTTTCCAATAGGGGTGAGCAAAATTTACCGATTAATCGAAAAAACCGATTAACCGATTGAACCGAAACCGATTAACTGAACCGATTTGTCCAATTAATTTTCAATTAACAATTAAAATTTTTAAAGTTTTCAATTTTCGATTCGGTAAATTTAACCGGACGGTTCGGTTAATTTACCAAATTAACCAAATTATAATTTTTCGATTTTTGGTTCAGTAAATTAACCGAATTGTAATTTAAATTAAATAAAATAAAAATTTACATCAAATATTATGGTTTGCCTAAGTGGTTAAGATGACATGTTTGCATCCCAATGACCCAAGTTCCAATCCTGGTGAGCTATATAATAGTTATTTTATTTTATAATTATAGATATAGTTTAAGTTAGTAAGATTAATATCAAATAATATATATCCATTTGATTGATCAAGGTTCGATCTTGGCAATGTATAAATGTAATAATTTTTTTTCAATGAATTCGGTAAATTAACCAAACAGAACCGAAAAATTCGGTTAACCGAATGATTAACGAAAAATTCTTGTTTGGGTTCGATTAATTAACCGAACCGACCAATGCTCACCCCTACTTTCCAAGGTAACAAACAACCCTAATGTCATTATGCAAAAGTCTATCTCTAACTAGAGGAACCAAGTTTCAATAAAATGGTAGAAGTTACTCATATGTTTGCTTTGCATGTATTTTTTTTCTGAAAATAACAAGCCAATAACTATGCAGCATTTAAATAGCCAAATATCCATAGCTGAACACATGGAAGAAGAATCAAGGAATCTATACTCTATTAGCATATGTTGCATAGATGCTAGATAGAACTTATCCAAGAATATCACACCAACAACTGCAAGGCCTTCAAATTAATTACAATTTTGCAACTAGGAAAACCTTTGCTAATGCTATATTGCTCTATCTGCAACAACTTAAATTGTCTGAAGAACTCAAATATTCCCAGCACTTCAATGGTAGGAAAAGATTTAGCCATCTATAATGAAAAAAAATAGTGAAAGATGGCACACACCCCTTAATCCCCCTTTCCACTAAATCAAGCCAATCTAATTGAAACCCAAATTGAGTCGATAGTTTACTACCTACTTTGGTTGTATATGGCATAGATGTGAAAAGGTACATTTTTTATGAACAACTTGTTAGATTTAATTCTGTGAAACTGCATTGAAGAGGTGCAGCATCAGTAGAAAAGCTAAATAATAGAAGCTATTGGTCTTAGTGAGCAGCTTCCATTTTGAAAATAATGCTTTCAGATGATCATAAGACAATTCTACCATGGGTAAATTGCATGTACACCCCCTCTACTTTGCCTTAATTGCACATCCATTCCCTCCAAGTTTGAAAACTGCACATTCACATCCTCTACTGTCACAGAACAATCTTTTTCACAAAAATAATTGTTGTCAAATTAAAATTCATCATACAGCATCATCTGAACTTATTTTGATTTAAAATTAAAATTAAACAATGATAATCATAGTGTTATAAAACTTAGTTCCAAAGTGATATATTTTTTTATTTCCAATTCATATAAGTTCAGATGAATATGAAATCACAAGTTCTAATATTATAAAAATATTTTAGTGAAAGAGAGTATTTTGTGAAAGTAGAGGGGGTGGACGTGCAATTAAAGTAAAGTAGAGGGGATGGATGCACAATTTACCCTTTTACCATTTTCAGTTTCAAAACACATCATATATGTAAAATCTAATATGCTTAATTACCCAACATACTTTCTTATGTATCTTCAACCACTGCTCTTTCTGTGGCTTCTTCCATCCCTCTTTAATAAATATCTTAGATTACCATTCCAGACAAATTTTATATATTAAATAACAAAAAATAAAGTACATTTTATGCAGCAAAAGTGCAAAACTCACTTATTTTGATGTCATGGTGAATTATTATAAACATAAAATAACAATCATTTAAGCATACAGACATCAACAATTTAGTAAAACATTTTAATTTATGTTCAATATAAGAAGGATCAATTAATTTGATTTTAAAATTATCTCCTTGTTTGTATCTTAATTAGTATTATAATTGTATCAGTTTGTATCTACTAACTAATAGCAAATTAGCAATGATATAAATGAAGGAGCATATTGTACATTTGTTATTTTTAACAGTATCCTTTTTGGTTTTCTACCACGCTTCTTCCAAAAACTTCAATTCCATAAATTCCTGCTGCAGTTTGTCCGAACTCATTATTACCTTTACTACCATTAACTTTTGACAACTAACTTTCTGAAGCTACAAAAGCTTTAGTGCTTTACCAAAAGCCTAAGATTGAACTTGAGACCAAAACCAACATAACATATCTTTTCAATTTTTCTGTGACACCTCAATCAATATCTTGATATCTTGATCATAATCTATTTTGTTGGACATAGTCCTTCTGTTGATTTTATATATCCACAAAACTAGATATCAGTAAGAAAGTTGCACAATCCTGGGAAGTTCAAGCTATGAAAGGAGAAAAGACTGTTTAGTGTGTGGCAGTTACATAGTTAGCAACTTTACAGTCTGCTGGTTCTAATAAGAAATTTCAAAAGAAGATATGCCCAACCAGACTGCATAATGCACACAAGACATCTTACTATTGTTAACACTCATCAGCAAGCCTTTCAATAGATTCTGGAGAACACTTTTTACTAGTGTAACTTGCAGGCTATGGACTATGACTCTTGAGAAACCAAACGTAAATAAACTCATAAAGAAGAACTACCAAGCTGATCTCACAATCCTAACATGAAAAGGAAATGCATAATACAAAATAAGACCTGGCAGCCACCACTGCTTCTTTGAATCTCTTTCATTATCCTTTCAGAATCATCTCTAAAGCCATCCTGCATATACAGACAAATTAAGTAACTAAGTTAAATAACCCACAAGTGTTAAGTAGTTTAGAACATGGTTTAAAATACCAATACCGGTACCGATCTCAGCCAGTGACCGGTACCGGTACCATACTGTACCAACACATGGTACGGGCCGGTACGAAAAAGGCATACCAGCCGGTGAACAAAAAAAAAATTTGTTTTTTTTGTTTTTGCTGTTAAAAATAACTCCAATAACATATAATTGTTTGGGATCTTTATAAAGAACTCAAACAGCCTTAAATCCGGCCCCAAACGGCTGAGTGCTGTCGGGTACTGTAGCAACGGCTCTTAAAAAGAGCCGTTGCATCATACCGGGCGATACCGCCCGGTATGACATCAAATACCGTCTGGTATGGGCGGTATTAACCGAGATACCCAGTATCGCCCAATACCGGGTATCTCGTATACCGTTTTTTTGAAAAACCGGTAAATACCGGCCGTACCGGGCGGTACGGTACAGTATTTTAAACCATGGTTTAGATAAAATTAGCCATGCAGAACGGACCAACATATGCTTCTGGCTGCTATAAAAAAAGGGGGCAAATAGGAGTAGATAAAAAACCAAATTAACAATAGTAAAAATTCCTGAGACACATGAACAGAGTCATGACAAAGATAGACAAATGAGATTGTCAGGAAATAAAACATTCTCACTAAAGTAAATAAATAACTTTCGAGTAGCATTCAATTTCAGCTACTTGGGTGGTATATTTCAATCCCATAGCTCACTGAAGAGTTGTATTACTTCAATGGCAACTGAGCATTCCAAACCATAGTTGTATGCTAGACAAACAAGAAAAGTTTCTGGATTTATATATTATCGATAAGAAACCTCCTAGAATTAGCCACCTATTGAGGACATATGTGAAACATCCAGATATGGATAAAAGAAAGATATCATCAAGACATTTCTATGATATGTTGCCAATTAATGAAATAGTACTTAGTATTGACCAGTTGACTTTAATAACCAACCCTTTTTATTGCATGTTCAGAGTTATTTTCTTCGCCTCCATATCTTCATCTCCTAACTACCTTAGTAATTTCCTGTATAGTTATAGTTTTTCATATTAAATGTCAATTTTACCTTTACAAACAATATCAGTAAAGTGTTACAGTAAGTCACACTTTTCAAATTATGATCAACTTGAAAATAGGCAAAAGCACAGGTCGGTAAGTGTAATTTGCCCCTAAAAGAACTCAACATTTGCCATGACATTAACCAGTTTACGGGAAAACATACACAATATTGAGAAAAGATCACGACTGAGAATACCTAAAATAAAAATCAATGGGGCTAGCAGGTTTCACAATTGAGATTAGAGAAGAATATTAGGCTGAGGAACACAATATACCATTATCACAGTTGAGATTAGAGAAGAGAATTAAGACCTACCTCAGCTAGCATGTGATCTGCCTCATCAAAAACAAGTATCTTTACATCCCTTGTGCTCAACTTTCTTGCTGATGTCCACTTCTTAATGGTTCCAGGAGTGCCAATTATTACTTGCTCAGTTACTGGAGGGAGCTTATATATTGGGATGTAATTAGCAGAGTCTGACGGTATAGCACACATTGCGGTTATCCCAGTAAACTTTCCCATCTTCAAGAGGACTGCATGATTCTGCATCGTCCCTTCCAACAGTTAGAAATACACATAAAGGATACTTGAGATAATGTAAAAAAATACAATAAGTTTAGCACGCAAACCTGCTGAGCCAACTCTCTAGTAGGGCAGATGCAGATGGCTTGCGGCACCTTTTTATTTGGATCAACTCGGCTCAACATGCCAAGCACGAAACATGTGGTTTTCCCAGATCCATTGTGAGCTTGAGCAACCAAATCTTTGTACGGAGGCGTAAGGATCATGGGTAGAGTGATTGCCTGTATCTTACTAGGCTTACTAAACTCCATCTCCACATACAGCCCTTTGATGAGCTCATCTGACAATTTCAAGTCTTCAAACGTAACGGCGGAGGTATACACGGTATCACCAGATGTAACCTATTCACATGATGAATGCATCAATTAAAGAAAAGCTAAGCAATCAACACGAACTTCCAAAATATTCAGTCGATGTGAAACAACGGAAACCTTTCCGCCTCGAATAACCTAATCAAAGAGCCGGAACCCTACATAGGGCTAACAGGAAAGGAAAAGGGGAAACTTACGGCTTTGATATCCGAGTCATCCGGATCATCCAGTAGATGACCGCCGTCGGGTACGTCCGCTGCGCGATTCCCACCGTCCTTCCCATCGGAGATAGAGAGGGATTCGATCTTCTTCAGCTCGGAGGGCTGGGCTTCGTCGGCAGCCTTTGAGGGCTCCGCCGACGCTTCCTTCTCTTCATCGGATTGTACATCAGCCCACGATAGCTTGGCCTCCGTCTTCACCGGCGGCGGCTCCCTCTCGGCCATGGCGAGGGATCGGCGGAGATCTCCCAAATCGACAGAAAACTCGAAATACACGAGACTAGGAGTAATTTATCGGCGGAGAGAGGACTTCCGACTTCGCGAGTGTACGACGACTTCTAATAAGCGTGGTCTCGGCTTAAATCTAACGCAACAGGTCGCAGGAGCTCATATGTCCTTGGAGTAATTTATCTGCTTCATAGTATCCTACCCTCGGAAAGAACTTTTTATTATTGGGTACTGTGGACCCAGAGTGGGTCCTCGTATTTAATCCAATCATAATGAAGGTAAAAATAAATGGTTAGCGTCTAAATATAAAGTTTTGTGATTTAATTCATCAGGACCCGACGGGTGAGATATATTATCGCAAGAGCACCGCCAACCGTGATGCGCACACATAATTGAATGCTAACGGTGTGCTCCCCTCGTGAATATCTACTATATAGTAAATTTGGATGTTTGAGACCCGGATTCAGCACAGGTGAAATATGAGGTTTTTCCACGGTTTTTTTTCCTTTTTTACTTTTTTGCACAAATTTGACGGTGGGTGACGGCAAGTTGCCAAATTTGTTTTTTTCAATTCCCCATAAAGTAAGTGAAGGGGTAGTTTTACAATTTTAAGTTTGACTTTTTTTTAAAGAAGCATAAAGACTTGGTAAGTGAGTACTGAGTAACTGTAATTTTCCAAAGAAAACTACATAGTACATTTGATGTTTGGGAGCCAAAACTACATAGTACATTTGGATGTTTGACAGCCAAATTCAGTACGAACTATGAGGTTTCTCCATATTTTTTCTTTTTCTTTTTTCTTTTTTTAGTTTTTTTGCACAAATTTGATAATCATGATCAATTGTCAAATATCTATTTTTCTAATTCCCAGTAAAATAAGTGAAAGGATAGTTTTACAATTTTAACTTTAGTAATTTTTCAAAATCGAATTTTGAGAGTGAAAATTTTTCAGATCCGAATTTTGATAATCAAATTTTCCAAAATCGAAACCTAGTAGATTGAATACTCGTTTTACCCCTAGGGCAAAGTCTCTAATCAGTCTCTAACTAATTAGAGACTTTGGTCAAAAATTAACTATATATTAAATTTGGATGTTTGAGAGCCAAATTCAGTATGGGTGAACTATAAGGTTTCTCCACGTTTTTTCTTTTTCTTTTTTTAGCTTTTGGCACAAATTTGACAGCGATGGCAAGTTGTCAAATTTTTTTTTTTCCAATTCCCCGTAAAGTAAGTGAAGGCATAGTTTTACAATTTTAATTTTGACATTTTTTAAAGGAGCATAGAGATGTTAGTAAATGAGTACTGGATAATTGTGACTTTTCAAAGAAGACTACATAGTATATTTGGATGTTTGAGAGCCAAATTCAATACGGGTGAACTAGAGGTTTCTCCATATTTTTTTCTTTTCCTTTTTTGGTTTTTTAGCACGAATTTGACAATGATGGTCAATTGTCAAATGTCTTTTTTTTTCAATTCCCCATAAAGTAAGTGAAGGGGTAGTTTTATAATTTTAACTTCAACAATTTCTCAAAATCAAATTTTGGGAGTAAAAAATTTTCATATCCGAATTTTGAAAATCAAAATTCACAAAATTGAAATCTAGTGGATTGGATACCCGTTTTATCCCTTGACCAAAGTCTCTAATTGATTAGAGACTTTGGTCAAAAATTAAATATAAAATATGTAAAAATATATATAAATAATTTAAATTTATAAAATATTTTTTATGATAAAAATAATATATTAGAGTATAAAAAATATTTTTTTAAATTCTTTAATGCATTAAAGACTTTTGTACAAAGTCTATAAATTAAAATTAAAATTAAAAATTATGAAATATTGTGATGTAAAATATTTTTTTGGACCATAGTAGATATTTTGTATCATTAAAAAATTATTTTATGAATTTAAATATTTTTAAAAAAAATATAAAATTATTATAGACTTTGCACAAAAGTCTCTAATGAGTTAGAGATTTTTGTTTATAATAATTTTTTAATTATAAAAAATAAAATTTAATTCACAAAAAATATATATTTGATATAAAAGATGTGCCGGAGTCTATAAAAATATTTTGGACAAAAATTATTTTAATATTTTTATTTTAAATTTAATTTTATAGACTTTGGGTGAAAGTCTCTAATGTATTAGAGACTTTTACCCAAAGTGTATAATAGCTTTGTAATTTTAAAAATATAATTTTAATTAATGAAATATCTTTTTTAAAATACAAAAGATGTGTTGTGGTTCAAAAAATTATTTTTCATCAAAATATTTCATAATTTTTAATTTAAATTTAGTTTTATAGACTTTTGCAAATGTCTCTAATGAATTAAAGAGTTTGAAAATATATTTTTTAGACTTTAACACATCAGTTTTATTATAATTTTTTTTATAAATTATAATTACTTTTTTATATTATATATATATAACCAAAGTCTTTAACCAGTTAGAGACTTTGGCCTAGGAGTAAAATGGGTATCCAATCCATTCAATTCCGATTTTGAGAATTTTGAAACTTCAAATTCAATTTTGAAAATTTCTTCTTCCCCGAATTCGGATTTGAGAAATTGTTGTTTTAACTTTGACTTTTCTCAAAGGAGTATAGAGATTGTAGTAAGTGAGTAGTGGGTAATTGAGACTTTTTCAAAGAAGAGTGGGTAATTGTACCTTTTGCAATTTTGACTTCTCAGAATAAGACGAAGAGAAAGTTGCATGCACCTTTTTTTCCCGGTTGCCTTCACTGCCATTTGCAATTTTAAGGCGTGTTTGTTTGCCTAGTTTTCAGTTTTCATTTTCGCGAAAACTGAGAAGTGGGTTCGAAACTGTGTTTGTTGAGGAAAACACATTCCATTTTCGAGTCTTATTTCGCAAAAACGAGTTTTCGCGAAACACCATTTTATACTAATTCGAGAAAACGGCTTTCGCTCGTTTTCACGTTTTCACGAAAATTGGTGAAACGAGCGGTGGCATACTTGTAATTATGATGCAAAATCCGCTCGTTTCGCCCGTTTCGATTGAAAACCAAACAAAACCCCGATTCACTCGTCGGCTCAACCACGCGACCTATCACTCGACCCCGAATATGACTGCTGGCGACACAGGCGACAAGTTGTTGTCACTTCCTTTTCCGATCACTCATAAGCGATTTCCATCGCCGACTTCGATGAAAAAAAACCGGCTCATCACTCGTCGGCGATCTCGTTCATCAGGTATATTTTTTTTATTTTAGGCATTTTTCGAATTAGGGTTTTGATGTTCTTGCATTCTTCCGACTATTCTTGAGATGTTTCTTCTATCTATATTTTCTTTATTGGAGTTAGGTTTTTTCCGAGTTGGTTTTGATGTTCTTGAGTTCTTTCGAGATTTGATGTTCGGGTTTTGATGCTAGGGTTTATGATGATGTGGTTTTGCTTTGCCTCGATTTAGGGTTTTGATGGATTTTCCTGATCTAGGGTTTCCAATCCAACAAGGTTTTCGATCTAGAGTTTTCGATCCATGGTTTGGATCTAGGGTTTTGATGAATGTTATTCTGATATAGATCTTTCGATCTAGGGCATTGATGATGTTTTGATCTAGGGTTTTTTCGAGTTGGTATTGATGTTCTTAAGTTCTTTTGAGATTTGATGTTCGGGTTCTGATGCTAGCGTTCATGATGATGTGGTTTTGCTTTGCCTTGATCTAGGGTTTTGATGGATTTTCTCGATCTAGGGTTTCCAATCCAATAAGGTTTTCGATCTAGGGCAATGATGATGTTATTTTGTTATGTATGAACTCTGCATTTTGGGGCATAATGCTTCTGTTATCTGTTATGTATACTTCTTTTAATTCTTTTCACTCCTATCCTACCTTGCTCATCTATAATGCTTCCTCTTATTTATTCTTCATGTTATGTATCATCACCGTGAACTATGCATTTTCTGTTATATTCTAGTTTATAAAAAAAATGCTTAATTGTAAATTTAAGGGGCGTGAGAAAAGGGCGAGAAGAGGAGGTGGAATCGGCGTCGGAGGGTGAGAAATCGGAGGTCGGATCGTCGTCGGCGTCGTCGCCAGAGCCGAAATTTGAGGTAGGAGTCTTATCTTCCTCCTTTCATTCCGTCGTATACCTTGTTTGTTCATCGGCGGCGGCGATAGGAATCGGAGGGAGAGGGAGGCCGATGGAGTCGGCCGAAGAGCGATAGCGCTCATGGCAGCCCAGCCGCTGCACGCTGTCGCTGCAGCTGCCGGTGGCCCACCGGCGCCAGAGGCCGCTGGGGAGACCGGCGAGTGATCGCCGGCGGCCAACAGGGCCACCCGGCGTGGGTCGAGTGGGGCAGGGGAGCGTCGGGCGTGGCAGTCGAGCGTCGGTCGTGGGTGTTGGGTCGTAGGGGAGGGATATGAACAGTATTCAAGTGAAGAGAGTTGTATTGTGTGAAATAGGATTGATTTGTAGATTTATTAGGGTATTTTTATAGTTGATCGTAGAGTCGTCGGATCGAGTCAAGATGAATACCAAAGTTGCATGTTTTCACGTGCTAAATGCGATGGTGGTGTCGGATTTCTGATCGGAGGCCGTTTGGTAGGTCTTTTCTATATTTTAGTGTTATTTAGTGATTAATATTTATTAATTTAATTTGATAAATAATTAAATAATATAAAAATATTATATTGCTTTAAAGGGTGATTTAGGGATAATTGGTTGGTGTGAGCTTGAGTTTGATTCCCGTTGTAGCCGATGAATTACTATTGGGTGAAATGACAGATTTACCCTTTTGCCTCGATCTGCTTGATATTGCTTCTAATTCCGTTGAACACATGTTGCATATTATTGTTGGACATGCCATGTAGATAATTGCATGTGTTATTATTGATCACGGTGATATACATTATTGATGTTGATATTTGATCATGATATGCCATGCATGATATTATGTTGTTACTTATGGTGTTATTCTTTTGATCATATCATCATTCAGAGTTGTTATATTGTTAATATCGGTGATGTTATTTATTATCCATTGATCATGGCGATACACTTTGTTGCATTGTTGGAGTTGAGTTGTCGACCTGGAGGCTACGGCCTCGGAGAGGACTTCGGTCCAGGACCATTTTATTGCGGTACCCTCCAGACATGGGTGAGGATATGGATATTGACTAGTCACTTTGGGCACCTTTGGGTGTGCGGATGTCGGATACGACGCCCGTCGGGCTACCTGCTTGGTGGGGGTAGTCGCGTTGCCGTTGGAGCGGACGGTTGATGCCACTCTACGGGTGGTAGAGTGTGGGGTTTTTACCCAACGGTCCATACGCTCGATGATTTGGTCAATGTTGATTAGGAGTAGGTGTGGAGCATTTGTTGTACATCTATCGCCTTTGACTGCATCTTAGGCCATATTGTTGTTTATTGTTGAGTTGACATCTTATTCATATTGTTGACCATATTGTGGTACTCCTACTCAGCATTTTCGCTGACTCCTGTTGTTATTGCTTCAGACTTGCAGGGGAGAGCTGTCGATCTATAGACCGAGGTGTAGATAGTCGGTAGATAGCAGTTATTTGAAGCTCTGATGTGGCGATAATTTTTGTATCTTGTCCTACTTTGTCGTCTTTCGATACTGATGATTTTGGAGTTTCGTAATCATATATTACCAAATACTCTGTTTAACATTATACTTAACTGAATTAGCTTTTGTCGTATATATATATATATTATTCGGCTTTTTGATGTAGTTATTTGTATCATAGTATGTTTTATTATGATTTCTGATGTGTATTGATGATTTTTCCTTCCGCTGCGTGGGTTTCGAGTCGCCCACTATCGCGCGTCGGAACGGGGCCGGCCGCCTCGGGGCAATGGGGGTGGACCCGAACCGGGGCGTGACAGTATTTATTGGTATCAGAGCATAGGAGTTAAGGTTATGTTAGGGTTAAGAATTCAGGTGTCTTACCTTAGCGATAATATTTTATGGTGTAGAAGTTAAGATTGTAAGTTTTACCTAAAATTTTTGTTCTATTTGTAGAGAGATGGCATCGAGGGGCAGTGTTGGGCATGCGAGGGGTCTTGGAGACCCGGGTGCAGATCAGGATCGAGTGGCGATTCCTCGACGAGCACGTACCACTCAGGTTGCGGCTTCGACTGTCAGGGGTCGAGGTGGACGAGCTAGTCGGGGTGCTCGTCAGACTGGTCGCACTACTAGTGGCAGGGGGCGCGGTCAGGGCGCTCCGGTGCATGTTCCTGCAGAGGAGGTGCATGATTTCACTCCTGAGGCTGGTGTGGAAGCGGAGGAGGTAGTTGCTGAGGTAGTACCAGTAGTTCCTCAGACTGTTGGAGAGGGCTCGGCGGTGCATGTTCCTGTGGCACCCCAGCCTCAGTATGTGATGCTTGTGCTGGGACCTCATGGAGTTCTTGCTGGAGCAGAATCGTGGGAGTCTCGCATGCTAAGGTTCCATCAGCTTGGCAAGGAGCGTTTTGGTAGTTTTGGGGGTAGTTCAGATCCGATGATAGCTAAGAGATGGTTGGTAGGGGTAGAGGATACCTTCAAGGCACTTAGGTGCAAGGAGGAAGAGAAGGTGGAGCTGGCCACCTTTTATTTGATTGATGGAGCCAGAGAGTGGTGGAGGGCACATGTTGCTGCTAGAGATGGAGCTGATATTTCCTGGGCAGAATTCAGAGCTGTATATTTTCAGAAATACTTCCCAGTGATATTCCGCCAGCAGAAGAAGCAGGAGTTTCTCAATCTACATCAGGGGAGTCATACCGTAGCAGAGTACGAGGCAGAATTCGACCGTCTGTCAGAGTTTTGTCCGCAGATGGTGGCTACCGAGGAGGACAAAGCAGAGGATTTCTTTAGAGGGCTGAATTTTGCTATTCAGGATCGGATGTCCAGTCATGACGACCTAGGAAACTACAGTTGGGTAGTGGCTCAAGCACTTTTAGTTGAGCGTATTCACTCGACGATCACACAACAGAAGCAGAAAGATCGTCATGGTCGATCGCCACTTCCACTGGCTGTAGGAGGTCAGGATAGGGGCCAAGGAGGCCATAGAGCTCAGGCCCAGCCATCTCAGAGTGGGTCCGCCAGTAGTTACTTCAGGCCGTAGAAAAAGGCAAGGACATATTCCTCGCAGGCGCAAGGACCATCTCAGCCTTCACAGGCAGTTCTAGATCATATATCAGGAGTCGGACCTGCAGATCAGATAGGAGTCAAGGTTGACCATTGCTTCAGATATGGAGACAGCGGACACTTTGCTAGAGATTGTCCTAGAGGTGGCAGTGTGTGCTATCACTGCAAGCAGCCTGGCCACATCAGCAGGAGTTGTCAGCTAGGGGGATACCGGAGACGTCACAGCAGCAGTCGAGAGGATATAGTCAGGGACAGAGACAGACCAGTCAACAGAGACAGACCAGTCAACAGAGACAGACCAGTCAACAGAGGCAGACTAGTCAGACTCAGGCCCGAGCTTTTGCATTGACACAAGAGGAGGCTCGTCAGGCGTCAGGATCAGTGGTCCGAGGTATTATTTTAGTTTTTGATTTACCTGCTCATGCATTGATAGATACTGATAGCACTCATTCTTTTATATCTTCGGTTATGATTGCTAAATTGGGGATAAAGCCTACACCCAAGACGAGTGGTTTATTTGTACTCACAGCGTCGGGTGATGTGATGTAGTCGAGCCACGAGTTGAAGGGGTGCAAACTCAGGTTGGAGATGCTGAGATTTTGGTAGATCTACTTGTGTTGGATTTCTTCGACTTCGACGTTATCTTGGGTATGGATTGGCTTACTGCCAACCATGCTAGAGTCGATTGTCGTGAGAAAGTGGTTGTGTTTTCTCCCCCAGGTTAGCCTTCCTTCGAGTTTGTTGGATCGAGGGAGCTAGTGGCACTGATTATCTCAGCATTGCAGGCTAGACAATTGATGAGCAGTGGGTGCAGTGGTTTTCTGGTGTCCTTGGTCGGCACGACTACTGAGGAGCAGGCTTGGATCGAAGATGTACCAGTGGTTAGAGAGTTTCCTGATGTATTCCCAGATGAGTTGCCAGGCCTACCACCGGATCGGCAAGTTGAGTTTTGCATTGAATTGCAGCCTGGCACAGCTCTTGTTTCGAAGGCACCCTACCACATGGCACCTAAGGAACTGGAGGAGCTAAAGGGGCAGTTGCAGGACCTTCCGGATAAAGGATTTATCTGTACTTGTGTCACCTTGGGGAGCTCCAGTTCTATTTGTAAAAAAGAAAGATGGATCTTTGAGGCTCTGCATCGACTACAGATAGTTGAATGCAGTGACTATTAAGAACAAGTACCCGTTGCCTCGGATTGATGACTTGTTTGATCAGTTGCAGGATACTTGGGTGTACTCAAAGATTGACTTGAGATCTGGGTATCACCAGTTGAGGGTAAGAGAGCAGGATGTGCAGAAGACTGCTTTCCGTACACGTTACGAGCATTTTGAGTTTTTGGTTATGCCATTTGGGCTAACCAATGCACCTGCAGCATTCATGGATCTGATGAACCGAGTCTTTTTAGAGTATTTAGACCGGTTCGTGATTGTTTTTATTGATGATATTCTGGTGTACTCCAAGTCAGAAATCGAGCATGAAAAGCACTTAAGGATAGTGTTGGGTGTGCTGAGGAGGGAGCAGCTATTTGCTAAATTCAGTAAGTGTTCATTTTGGCTCAGAGAGGTTGGCTTCTTAGGGCATGTGATTTCTGGTGCTGGTATATCAGTGGATCCACATAAGATTGAGGCAGTGATGAGCTGGCAGAGGCCAATGACAGTCCATGAGATTCGCAGCTTCCTTGGACTAGCAGGTTATTATCGTAGATTTGTAGAGAGCTTCTCGAAGATTGCTGCACCTTTAACTCAGTTGACGAGGAAAGGTGTGAAGTTTAATTGGGATGACAAGTGTGAGTCTAGCTTTCAAGAGTTGAAGAAGAGACTCACTTCTGCACCTGTATTGGTGATTCCTTCTGGAAGGATGGTTTTGTCATGTACACTGATGCATCCATCCAAGGTCTTGGTGCTGTTTTGATGCAGAATGAGCGGGTGGTAGCTTATGCTTCTAGACAGCTTAAGGAGCATGAAAAGAACTACCCAGTGCATGATTGGGAGTTAGCTGCTATCATATCTGCACTTAAGATATGGCGACACTACCTCTATGGTGTTACTTTTGAGATATTTACAAATTATAAGAGTCTCAAGCATTTGTTCACTCAGAAAGATTTAAATATGAGACAAAGGAGATGGATGGATTTTCTTAAAGATTATGACTGCTCTATTAATTATCATCCTGGCAAGGCGAACATTGTGGCAGATGCCGTAAGCAGAGAATTTATGGGGATATGTCAGCATCTCATAGTTGCAAAGTCAGAACTGATCAGACAGTTGTCAGAGCTTAGCTTGGATTTGGTGGGTCAGACTCAGAGCGGATTTCTGGTGCAGCTAATTGCACAGTTGCCGATAGTGGAGCGAATTCAACAGTGTCAAAAGGAGGATCATTACCTTCAAGTTATTGCACAAGAATTAGAGCAAGGCACTCGACCGGACTTCTCGCAAGACAGTGATGGCACTTTGCGATTTCGTGGCAGGTTATGTGTTCGTGGGGAGCACCCAGTGAAGGAAGAGTTGTTAGAGGAGGCTCACAGGTCTCGTTTTGCTATACACCCAGGCAGTACGAGGATGTATAAGGACCTGCGAAAGTCTTTCTGGTGGCGCCGGATGAAGAGAGATGTTGCTGATCATGTGGCGAGGTATTTGGTCTGTCAGCAGATAAAGGCCGAGCATTATAGACCGGCAGGGAAACTCCAGAACCTCCCTATTCCTGAGTGGAAATGGGATCACATCACTATGAACTTTGTGTCTGGGCTTCCAAGGACTCAGAAAGGGCATGACTCAATCTGGGTGATTGTGGATCGATTGACGAAGTCATCTCACTTTTTGCCAGTTAAGAAGACTTATTCCTTGGACAGATTAGCTTAGTTGTACTGTATGGAGATAGTGAGATTGCATGGTGTACCTACTAGCATCATTTCAGACAGGGACCATCATTTCACTTCACAATTTTGGTAGAGTCTACAGAGGGCTTTGGGTACCGAGCTTCGATTCAGTACAGCGTTCCATCCATAGATTGATGGACAGTCCGAGCGCACTATTCAGACATTGGAGGATCTTTTGCGTGCTTGTGTTCTAGACTTTGGAGGCAGCTAGGAGAGTCATCTGCACTTGGTGGAGTTTGCTTATAATAATAGTTATCATTCAACTATTCAGATGACTCCATTTGAGGCTCTTTACGGTCGGAGGTGTACGTCTCCAGTCCATTGGGATGAGGTGGGTGAGCGACGTCTTTTGGGACCGGAGATGGTCCAGTGAGACGTCGAGTTGGTCTAGAGGATTAGGCAGAGGTTGCTTACAGCTCAGAGCCAACATAAAAGCTATGCAGACCGTCGAAGGAGGGATTTGGAATTCTTAGTTGGGGATCATGTGTTCCTCAAAGTGTCCCCAACTAAGGGTGTAATGCGGTTTGGCAAGAAAGGCAAGCTTGCACTGCGATTCATTGGTCCTTTCGAGATCTTGGAGAGGGTTGGACCTGTTTCTTATCGGCTAGCATTGCCACCATCATTGGCATGAGTGCATAACGTCTTCCATGTCTCCACGTTCAGGAAGTACGTACCAGATCCTTCCCATATATTGCAAGAGCCAGCATTGCATATCAGAGAGGATATTAGTTATGAAGAGTTGCCAGTGAGGATCCTTGACAGGAAGGAGCATCGACTTCGCAATAGGGTGGTCTCATTGGTCAAAGTTGGTTGGCAGCACCATCCAGATGCAGAGGCTACTTGGGGGCGTGAGGAGGATATCAGAGATCGCTTTCCACACTTGTTCGACCCTGCACGTACATAAATTTGGAGGACCAAATTTCTTAAGGTGGGGAGGATGTTATATTCTGATTTATAAAAACAAGGGCTTAATTGTAAATTTAAGGGGTGTAGGGGGTTATTTGAAAAATAACCTCCCCACCACCTTATAGCCCGCTCTTCCATGAGCTAGCTTAATCGCGTGAGAAAAGGGAGAGAAGAGGAGGTGGAATCGGCGTCGGAGGGTGAGAAATCGGAGGTCGGATCGTCGTCGGCGTCATCACTAGAGCCAAAATTTGAGGTAGGAGTCTTATCTTCCTCCTTTCATTCCGTCGTATACCTTGTTTGTTCATCGGCGGCGGCGATAGGAAACGGAGGGAGAGGGAGGCCGATGGAGTCGGCCGACAAGCGGCAGCACTCGCGGCAGCCCAGCCGCTGCCCGCGATGCCGGACCGCATGGCCCTGGCGGCCGCTGCACGCTATCGTTGAGGTTGCCGGCGGCCCACCGGCGCCGGAGGCCGCTGGGGAGACCGGCGAGTGATCGCCGGCGGCCAGCAGGGCCGCCTGACGTGGGTCGAGCGGGGCAGGGGAGCGTCGGGCACAGGAGTCGGGCATCGGGCGTGGGTGTTGGGTCGTAGGGGAGAGATATGAACAGTATTCAAGTGAAGAGAGTTGTATTGTGTGAAATAGGATTGATTCGTAGATTTATTAGGGTATTTTTATAGTTGATCATAGAGTCATCGGATCGAGTCGAGATGAATACCAAAGTTGCATGTTTTCGCGTACTAAATGCGATGGTGGTGTCGGATTTCTGATCGGAGGCCGTTTGGTAGGTCTTTTCTATATTTTAGTGTTATTCAGTGATTAATATTTATTAATTTAATTTGATAAATAATTAAATAATATAAAAATATTATATTGCTTTAAAGGGTGATTTAGGGATAATTGGTTGGTGTGAGCTTGAGTTTGATTCCCGTTGTAGCCGATGAATTACTATTGGGTGAAATGACATATTTACCCTTTTGCCTCGATCTGCTTGATATTGCTTCTAATTCCGTTGAACTCATGTTGCATATTATTGTTGGACATGCCATGTAGATAATTGCATGTGTTATTATTGATCATGGTGATATACATTGATGCCACTCTACGGGTGGTAGAGTGCGAGGTTTTTACCCAACGGTCCATACGCTCGATGATTTGGTCGACGTTGATTAGGAGTAGGTGTAGAGCATTTGTTGTACATCTATCGTCTTTGACTGCAACTTAGGCCATATTATTGTTTATTGTTGAGTTGACATCTTATTCATATTGTTGACCATATTGTGGTACTCCTACTCAGCATTTTCGCTGACTCCTGTTGTTATTGCTTCAGACTTGCAAGGGAGAGCTGTCGATCTATAGATCGAGGTGTAGATAGTCGGTAGATAGCAGGTATTTGAAGCTCTGATGTGGCGATAATTTTTGTATCTTGTCCTACTTTATCGTCTTTCGATACTGATGATTTTGGAGTTTCGTAATCATATATTACTGAATACTCTGTTTAACATTGTACTTAACTGAATTAGCTTTTGTCATATATATATATTATCCGGCTTTTTGATGTAGTTATTTGTATCATAATATGTTTTATTATGATTTCTGATGTGTATCGATGATTTTCCTTCCGCTGCGTGGGTTTCGAGTCGCCCACTGTCGCGCGTCGAAACGGGGCCGCCTCGGGGCATGGGGGTGGACCCGAACCGGGGAGTGACATTTTCGGCCAGAATGCTTCTGTTATGTATGCTTCTTTTAATTCTTTTCACTCCTATGTTACCTTGCTAATCTAAATGCGTCCTCTTTTTTATTTTTCATGGTATGTATGCTCACTGTGAACTATGCATGTTGGTAACAGAATGCTTCTTTTAATTCTTTTTACTCCTATTCTACCTTGCTAATCTAAATGATTCTTCATATTTATTTTTCATGGTATGTATGCTCACTGTGAACTATGTATTTTGGTAACAGAATGCTTCTGTTATGTATGCTTCTTTTAATTTTTTTCACTCCTATGCTACGTTGCTAATCTAAATGCTTCCTCATATTTATTTTTTATGGTATGTATGCTCACTATGAACTATGCATTTTGGTAACAGAATGTTTCTGTTATGTATGCTTCTTTTAATTTTTTTCACTCATATGCTACCTTGCTAATCTAAATGCTTCATCATGTTTATTTTTCATGGTATGTATGCTCACTGTGAACTATGCATTTTGGTAATAAAATACTTCTGTTATGTATGCTTCTTTTAATTCTTTTCACTTCTATGCTACCTTGTTAATATAAATTCATGTTATGTATGCTTCTTCTTTTTTGTTTTATGTTTTATGTTTTATGTTTTATGTTTTCAGTTAGATTCTGTTTTATGTTTTCTATTTTTAGTTGGATTCTGTTTTATGTTTTATGTATTATAATTCATATTATTTATTGCTCTGTTTAATATTTTATGCATATTTCATAGATATAATTATTGTTCACTTATTTTTCAAATAGATATAATTATAAATGGGTCTCCATCGTAATCCGAGGGAGAAGTCGAAAAATTGGTCCAAATATGCTATGGAGGACTTTTTGTTTATACTACATAATAAACAAATAGAATTAGACACTTTGAATTTTGACAAGCCTGTATGGGAAGAAATTAGCAATAGGCTCTTGGAAAAATGTGGCACTAGGTATGGGGTTGATTAGTGTAAGGGAAAGAAGAATCACCTTCATCGTATGTTTAAAGACTTTCAAGAATTGATTAACCACACTGGGGTCACCTGAAATCCCGACACAGGGAGGATTGAGACTAACGAAACGGTGTGGAATAGCACGATAGATTTTCCATAATAGAGTTAGGTTGCATGTTGGGTAACATTTTAATAGAGTTTATTTTGTGTGCAGAGAGGAGGAAAAAAAGAGTGTTTCATAATATATTACTGTTGTGCTTTTTTTTTTTCATCGGTGAGGAATTAGAGGCGGTAACCAATTAATGGTTATGCGCACTTTCTTCCTAAAGCCGTAAAGTAATATTGTTCATTATTATGTATTTATAGGCATTGTTGTTATCAATGTGTGGTTTGATTTGTAATTTATACATTGTGTGGTTGTGCTGATTTTATCATTGCGTGGTTATGCTGATTTTATAATTGTGTGGTTATTAGATAATGAGAAAATCTATTTTTGGTGGACTATGAATTAGAGGCGATCACCAACTAATAGTGATGCGCATTTTCCTTCATAGTCCTACATTCATACAATTCCGATGCCAAATATAGCATTAGGTGCTGCAATTTGAAATAAAAATTTGTGCCTTGTCTATTGAGCATGTTCTGTTGTTGGTGGTGATTCTCCGGTGTTGGTTGCTATAAATTCGTGCCTCTATTTGGTTGCTGCCTTGGCTGATGCAGATTGTTAATTATGTATTGATATGAGTTTTGTTGGTTGCTGCAAATTAGTGCATCTGGTTGCTGGCTGATGCAAGCTGTTAATTATGTATAAATTTGTGCCTCTCTCTAGTTGCTGCCTTGGCTGATGCAGGCTGTTAGCTGTTAATTATGTATTGATATGAATTTTGTGAACTAATTAATAGTAAACTTAAAAGAGTTGTGTATTGATTTGAATTTTGTGTATTAATATTCGATTTAAAGAGCATTGTATTAAATAGCAGTGTATTATTGAAAATTTATATCAATTTTATGTATTGATTATTTTCGGTTATTTTTCCCTAAGTGCAGAAAATATATTACATTAAGTAACACTTATTTAATTACAATAATAAATTAAGATAACGATAACTTAGTCAATTTAAATGACGATAAGTATCAAACCATAATAATTTATTCAATATTAATTAATTGATAATTTAGTCAAGTTATACTTAGTATCAAACGACGATAATGATAGTCTGTTCCATTTTTAATATAATAAAATTTAATATAAAAAATATTTACATTAACTAATAAACTATTGTTAATAATAATATTTATTTATGAATTAACAAATTAAAATAATTAATAAATATTTTTTTAAGTTGGAGTAAAAAATTGAAAACCAGATATTATATTTGACAAACCAACGCAGTTTCAATTTTCGTCCCAAAAATAATCATCGAAAATAATACACAACAAACAAGTTTTCGCTGTTTTCGTTTCACGAAACATGAAAACAGGATATGCCAAACAAACACGTTTCGCCAAACATCAAAATCGAAACTAAAAATTCGAAACTTAAAAATCTTTTTCAATTTTCACGAAACTAAAATTATTTTTAAATTTTTACAAATAAACGCGCCCTTAACTTTTTCAAAATAAGAAACAGAGTATGTTGCATGCATCTTTTTCCGGTTCCCTTCAACATCACGTGGTGGTCATCTGCCGGATTTCACGAAGCTTTTTTTTTTTTTACTTCGATAGGAGATTTTTTACTCTCCTTCCCATTTCCCCTACTCTGCAGTTATACGTTCTTCCTTTTCGTCATTGCGACTGCCACCGATTGTGCCGGTGATGAAGAAGTAGAGATCTGCATTTTGATTACAACCTTCTATCCTCAGTGAGTTTTCCCTTATTATGCAGGAAGGCTCCTTAAATTTAGGTTCGTGAATGATTTTAATCATTTATTACTCCAAAGTAATTTACTATTGCTTTTTTGGGTCTCTTTAATTTTTTAGGGTGTAATTGATATTCTGTAAAAAAAAAAAAAATTATTATTATTTTGTTTCTTTTCTTTATGTACGTGCTACTAAAATTTTCCTTTTTTTTATTATGAATTTTGTATTCTTTCTTCAGTGAACACATTATTTATAAGTTGAAGACGATGTTCATATTTTTTCAATATCTGCTATATAATAAATTTAGATGTTTGAGAGCCGGATTCAGTACGGGTGAACTACGAGATTTCTCCACTTTTTTTTTTTTTTGCTTTTTTAGTTTTTTTTGCGCGAATTTAATAGTGATGACCAATTGTCAAATGTCTTTTTTTTTTTAATTCCTCGTAAAGTAGGTGAATGGGTAGTTTTACAATTTTAACTTTGACTTTTCTTAAAGGAGCATAGAGATGTTAGTAAGTGAGCACTGGATAATTGTGACTTTTCAAAGAAGACTATATAATAAATTTGGATGTCTGAGAGCCGGATCCCGTACAGATAAACTATGAGGTTTCTCCACGTTTTTTTTTTCCACGAATTTGACAGTGATGGCCCGTTATCAAATGTCTCCTTTTCCAATTCCCGAGGAGTAGTTTTACAATTTTAAACTTGACTTTTCTTAAAGGAGCATAGAGATTGTAGTAAGTGAGTTGGGTAATCATGACTATTCCAAAGATAGAGTGGGTAATGGTATCTTTTGCAATTTTGACTTCTCAAAATAAGAAGAGAATGTCGCATGCACCTTTTTTCCCGGTTGCCTTCGCTGCCATTTGCAATTTTAACTTTTCTAAATAAGAAACAAAGTTTGTTGCATGCATCTTTTTCCTGGTTCCATTCACTACCACGTGGTGGTCATTTGTCGGAGTTCACGATGCTTTTTTTTTTACTTCGGCAAGAGCAGATTTTTTGCTCTCCTTCCCCTTTCCCCTACTCCTCAGTTATATGTTCTTCCTTTTCGTCGTTGCGGCTGCCGCCGATTGTGCCGGTGATGAAGAAGTGGAGATATGCATTTTCATTACAATCTTCTGTCCTCAATTAGTTTTCCCTTACTATGTCGGATGGCTCCTTAAATTTAGGTCGTTAATGATTTTAATCGTTTATTACTCTTCGGTAATTTTCTATATTTTTTTTTGGACCTCTTTAATTTTTTAGGGTGTAATTGATATTCTGTTAAATTTTATTATTATTATTATTTTCTTTCCTTTACGTGCTACTAAAGTTTTCCCTTGTTTTATGAATTTTGTATTCTTGCTTGAGCAAACACATTATTTATAAGTTGAAGAAGATGCTCATGTTTTTAATATGGTTGTATTTTTCAATATATGTTCTGTTTTTCTTTTCAAAAAAATTATCTCTTCTACCATTTCATTTTTCCCTTTATGGATTATATAATGTTGCATTCTAATATTTATTTTTATACGATTTTTTACTTTGTTTTGTTTTTTATGTGCTTTATAATATCTTTATGATTTAAATTTCACTTATGTTGCATATTTTATTATTGTTTTAGTATTTTGGCATTATTTTATAGTATGTTATGTATATTATTTTTCTTATGTTTCTGCATATATTTATCTCTTTTGTGTCTTAAATATTTTTTAAATTGTTTTATATAAATAAAAATTTGAACGATTCTTTTGGGTGCATTTCAATTTGCTCCCCCCCTCATGTTTAGGTTTATTTAGCCATTTTTTCTTTTTCCAAAATGTTGAGATAGTATTAAGTTGATTAATTGTTTGAGCATATTTATGTTTGAGCATATATTTGAGGATTATTTATTTGTTGTTCTATATCTATTTTCTTTGAATATTAGAGATGGGTATACAAAGTACAAAGACCATTTTCTTAGAGCCCTTTTGTCGAAAATTATTGTGTTGTGGTCTGGAGTTAAGTTTGCTAACTTCGTTTGCTTATTATTGTCATGCCCTAACTTAGGGTCATGTGATCGGCCAGGGTATACGTGTCTACACCCAAAAGCCTAACCCATGCATACAACGTACCACGCAGTTTATAAATGACATAATGAAAGCCAAACATAATATGAAATGAAAATCCTAATATAAATAAATAAATGTTCAAGGAAGTTACAAACTTCAATAACGCAAACTACATCAATATGCATGAAAGAAAACATGACTCGACTACGACTCCCTAAACTCAGTTTGCTACGACATCAATGGTGTTGTTTGCCCTTCCAGCCGCGCCATGTGCTCTAGCAATACACTACTAAAAATAGCTTTTTGCGACAGCTCATTTGCGACGGCATAGGATGCGGTCGCAGATGCGACGGGTCTGCAACCGCCGTCCAATGGGGTCACGGACTGGCCAGGATGGCGACGGCATTGCGACCGTCTTGAGTGTCGCAAAATAGCGACGACAATGCGACCGCCTCGACTGCCGTCGCAACATGGCAACGGTTTGGTAACCATTTGCGACCGTCACGTTGCGACCGCTTATTTGCGACCGTTAGGGCCGTTGCAAAATATTATTAAATTCTCCGCCCAATCCCTTTTTTTTTCACTTCCCCTGCTTGATCAACCCGCGCGATCTCTCACTCGTTCTCGATCTCTACTGCCGCACGCCGCACGTCGCCCGCTGTTCGTTGGCCGCCGCCTGCTGCTCACCACCCGCCGCTCGCCGCAAGCAGGCCACCCGTCGAACGCGTTCAGTCTGTGCCGCCGATATTCTCCCTCTCTCTCTCTCTCTTTCGAAACCCTAGCCGTCAACATCTGCATACTCTAGCTCTTGTATACATGAATTAATGTGTATCGAGTAGGTGTGTTATATATTGTAGACTCTCTTGAAAGCAAGAAAAATTTGTGTCAACATCTGCAGACTTGATCTCTTCAACTCATGATATCAGATACATAATATATACATAATTTAGAATCACATGCAATTTAATTAAACAGTTGTTCATCATTTGCTATTTCTCTATAAATTTTTGTGTTGACTTAAATTGATAAGTAATCACTCTCCATATATATATCTGACAATATTTGAATACATTTCTACTCTTTGTTATTTTAACGAAGGAGTACATTGGCCGGCAAATCCTTAGTCCAAATTAAAGGAGGGATCTTATAATTAATATATCAATTTGCTTGTTACATACAAAATTCATGCTGTCAGTATAGATCTATCATCATTGATCTATTCTTTGTTGCATACCATCTGTGGCTCGGGTTTCATAATTGAGTTGAAACAGGGTCACAAGGTACGATGAGCAGACCATCCATGGCAGTCTGCATTTCCAAGGAATGGAATGCCCAAGACTGAGTCTTTTGTCTCCTATTTCTCTGAATAAAAACACTGCTAGTTTCTGAAAACACTCACTTTGAAACAACAGTCTTCTTCTCTCAGCTGCGTGTTTCTTGTCAGGAGATGTCTACATTTTTGAGTGAGTGAAATTTCAGTTTGCATTGGGTTGGTAAATCCCTTTCCATATTTTGAGGATTACTCGAATACTTCTTTTGAACCTTCATAGGAGATGCCGAGGTTTACTCTCTCTGATGCTCAAGTTAGTCAAAATAGCAGCAGAGAAAAATAATCCACTAAGAAGTGTTCTATATTGATCTGTTCTTACTTGCATGATCAACTCTACATGTATACAAGATGATTGTTGGGCCATAAACCCATAATTAATAGGGTCATGTGAGACTTTTTTCCATCCGTCTATTGTTGTTATGCTAAGAAAGACAAAAGATAGGGGACAATGTGTAGCTTCTCTCGTGTGGCTTCTCTAACCCTCACATGGTTCAATGCTCATACACTTGTACATGAGATTAATGTCTTGCCATAAGCTGAAAACGATCCCTTATTTGCTAGAGATTTATGTTCAAGAATTGGAGTGATTGAACAATTCTGGCCATTTATTCTGATCAGCAAAACAACGGGTGGAAGATATCATTTCTGTCAACTGTTAAGCCAACATAATGATAGTGGTATCCATAACTAAAAAGAAACATGATGATAGATGTCCATTGAAGCTCTGTTAAATCATGATAATGAAATATGCGTCCTGATAGGGGCGGACAGGAACCCATCCAATTTTTATTATTTTTCTTATATATATATAGTTTGACGATTTTGCCCTCCTAAATTTTAAAAATTACCCCCCTATCCTCAAATTTCATTTAATCTTTCTTTTCTTTCCCGATACGTAACCCCGTCCCCTCCCCCATCTCCCCGATACGTAACCCTTGTTCATCCCCTCTGCGGCTCCGCCGATCGCTCCCCAAATCCCAATCCCCATATCCGCCGATCGACGATCGTCCCCTCCCCATCTCCTTGTCGTCCGCGACTCCGTGTACGCCAACACCGACTCGCCTCGCCTGAAGAGAGCCGGCTGCAGTGCCATCCGCGACTCCGCGACTCCCACTCACGTCCCCTCCGCGGCTCCACCGACCGCTCCCCAAATCCCAATCCCCATCTCCGCCGATTGACGATCGTGCCATCCCCATCTCCTTGCCGTCCGCCCACTCCGCGTCGTGATTCGTGAACTCGTCTCTGCCTCTCCGGCGTCCGATCCCGCACTCCCGCGTCTGGCATCTCCCCGGTCGGTTGACTGTTGTAGTGTTGTCCCGTGACTCCCGTCGACGCCGTCGTCCACTCGACCACTCGGCAGTCGGCACTCGTCCGTCCTCCATCAAGTTTCAGATACTTGCCAAGTTTTTTCTTTCTTGTTGTGAGCTTGAAACTGAAAAAATAATGTTATGATTTACGAGTTGATAAAGTGACACGAACTTATCGACCGTTGGATCATAATTTTTTTTACAATACCTTAGATCCGTTCGGAGATTGTATCGTTGTCTATAAGAAGTACAAAACTCATAGATTCATTACGATTTCTGAATTATCCTTGATTGGACAGTTTGGTATCAAAATTATTTTACTTGAGATAAATATTTTTTTTAACATTCATTTCAGTATGAAATTCTAGCAGATATCCCTTGTTCTCCAAGTATACGTCCAAATGATATGCATACTTGGAGAACTGTAGGGAAATGCTGCTGGAATTTCGATTAAAATTGAATGTTAAAAAGAATATTTAAATGCAAGTAGAATAATTTGATTCCCAAATGGAATAGGACCATCCCACCTATGAAGATTTCTAAAGAAGTAATTGTTGTGATATATCACGTACAGAATCGTGACAGAAGATCGTAGTTCGATGTACCGTTGAGGTTTACTTGAAGAATTCAAGAGCGGTGTTCAGGAATTTTTGAACTTCACATATTCAAATCCGCAATTTATCCGTGTTGACAAAATTAGATGTCCGTGTCGTCGGTGTGTCAACTTGTTTTTCCTAGACCGACAGACAGTGACATTGCACCTATACAGAAATGGTTTCATGAATCGTTACTATCGATGGATTTCACACGAGGAGTCATTCATAGGCATGTCATCGTATGAATTAGGAGGCCAGTCATCTAATATTGGATCTTTGTCCACAACTCATACAACATTCGTTGAGCAGCCATATCGAAATATGGTGTTGGATGCTCTGGGCGGTCGTGAATTCCAAAGGATGCCAATGCCTCACACAAAATTAGGAGGTCAGTCGTCAAGTACTGAAGTGACAATGGATATAGAGTGTGAGCCACAAGTAGAATCGGAAATTCAAATGGAGTTATCAAATCCAGAAGCAGCATAGTTTTATGATTTACTGAAAGCTGCAGATGAACCATTGTATGAAGGTTGTGATGGATATTCAAAGTTATCAATAATGACTCAAATGTTAAACATTAAGTCTGACTACAATGTAACAATGTAACTGAGATATCATATAATCGATTTTCCAAGCTTTTTCACAAAGCGTTGCCTAAAGATAACAAACTGGAAGACAGTTTCTATAAGACAAAAAAGATGATAAAGAGACTTGGTCTAGGGTATCAGAAAATTCATGCATGTCAGAACAACTGCATTCTCTATTACCGTGAATACGCAGACTTGACCCAGTGTCCAACATGTGAACATCTACGGTACAAAGAGAAATCTTCGAGTAGGCAGAAAGAGATACCGTTTAAGGTTCTTCCGTATTTCTCAATAATTCCCAGATTGAAGCGGTTGTTCATGTCTGAAAAAATAGCCCAACATATGATATGACATGCTAAGAGTCGTGATCCGAATGTTATGACTCACCCGTCTGACAATGAAGCATGGAAACATCTTGATCGATGTTATCCATCATTTGCAAGTGATCCTTGAATGTTAGGCTAGGGTTATGTACTGATGGGTTCAATCCATTTGGTCAATCATCCAATTCATATTCTGTTTGGCCGGTGCTCCTCACAGTCTATAATTTGCCGCCGTCGATGTGCATGAAAGATGATTTCATATTTTTGAGTATGGTAATCCTAGGACCAAGGGGACCAAGAAAAGAATTGGATGTGTTCATTCGACCGTTAATTGACGATTTAAAGAACTTGTGGGACGACAGAGTCATCACTTATGGTATTCATCAAAAAAGGAATTTCAACTTAAGGGCCGCATTATTGTGGACAATTAGTGACTTCTCGGCATAAGCTATGTTGTTTGTGTTGGGTGAAATGGCCATAGTAGAGGGGGAGGGTGAATAGTGTGTTTACTAATCTTTTTGCCTAAATTCGGTTTTAATTGTTTCTTAGATTACTTAAGCAAATTACAAGTTGAGTAGCAAGCGGAAGCAAAGTAAATGTGATAATGAAATAAACACAAGTAGAATCAATGCAGACACAATTATTTATAGTGGTTCGGCCCCAATGCCTACTCCACTACCTAAGCACCCCGCTTAGGATTTCCAAACTAAACTTTACTAGATTAATCTTGTTTCCCTTACAACGAGGACTTTGACCCGAAGAGTCTCGCTCTCAACCTAAGGCACTTTCACACCCGGAAGTCTCCGCCTTCTTACCGAGAGCACTCTTCCACCTCAACCTAAGGGACAACTCAACTAATCCTAGTAAACTAAGTTTACACCGGTGGAATTAAGCCTCAAACACAAAGGCAACCACCCAATTTCAAGACCTAACAACCTAGGTCTTCATAAGCTCAAATCAAATGAAAACAAGTTTAAATAATAATTAAAATTACAATGAAAAGAGCTTAAAGAATAAACCAAGACCAAATGTTCTTTCCAAGCCTTCAAAACCTCCAACTCGCCAAGATGTTAAGCTCGAATCGAAGCCCGAGTTGAGGGAAGATGAGCGCTTGAGAAGTCGTTGATCGGAGAAGCGAGCGCAAGTCAATCAAGCTCTAGAAGGCACAAATCTCTCTTTTGAATGCTTATATTAGTTGTTAAGAGAGGTTAAAGAAGTTAGGTGAGGGGTATTTATAACCCCTCAACCGAACGGCTCTTCAACCAGCATTTTTTTGCCCGTTGGACGCCGTTTGATCGCTTGCCGATCGATCGATCGATTGACCGCCTAGCGACCGCTGGCTTTTTGCACTTCTACCGCTCTATTCGGTTGATCGGCGGGTCGACCGAATGAGTGGCGATTAGCTCCTCTACTGTCCGGTCGATCGACCGGTTCAAATATGGGTAGGCTAAAGGCTTCCAAAAAATCCTTCAAAATACCTCCTTATCTAGTTTCTACCCAAGGAATAATTGCCACCATTTTTTGTGTCAAGAAAATGTCTAGCTCATATAGTCCTCCAAGGAGCTCCCTACGCTTAGTGAATTTGAGGACAATTTTTGGGTTTTCATGATTTGAGGTTCGGGTTTGGTTTTTTGGGTTCTTATGCATCATCATGAGGATTTACAACATAAACTAGACACCCTAAATCTAAACTCTAACTTCTCAAAGAATCCCGAGCGTCGACGAGCGTCCTTGCCGATTTATCCGATTTCTTCGATCGGGAATGTCGTGCGCTAACCGACTTGGAACCTGAAAGATTTCTCAATGAAACATTAGTTCCATGTTTGTTATCATCAAAACTGAGATTAAGATCAAAGTTGAAAACCTTAAGCCAACACATAGGTCTCCGAAGAGACCGAAAATCAAAAATCAAAAATATTTTCCAAAGAACTCTTTAGCAAGAGCGGGGGAAACAACTCAAATTAAATATGTATCACAACTCCAACTTAAATAAAACAAACCAAAATAAGGAGATGATACAAAGTATATCTAGATGCCAATTTCCATACCTTAGGCATCATGATGATTTGAAGTTGCAACCTCTTGGAGATTTCTCATTAGGATCCAAGATCAACTTCAATATTTCATTTTTTTAACCCTTGTGTGGTAGATCCCCCTATAAGAGAACAAGAAACCTTTGGTACCCAAATGCCTTTGGTACCCAAATGCCTTTGGGTCCTAGGGGAGGGGGTTAGTGGGCTTAGGTACCCAAAGTATCTTCACAACACTTGGATTCATTTTAAAAGCACAATCATAGATGGCATACCCATAAACACCACAACAAAAATAATGTCCATTAAATTTCTTCTTTTCATTATGGACATGAGATTTAATGTTAGAATGTTTGACATGAGAAGGATGGTGGACATGAGCATTCTTAAGTGAAGCATTCTTCTTTTGAACATGAGGTTTACATGTGGAATGCCTAACATGAGAATGATGACAAACATTGGCATTTTTTATATAAGCATTTTTCATTCTAGTATTCTTACGAGATGAAGTATTTTTTAATTCATTTACTTTCTTATTCAAGAAAATAATCTCACATTTCAAATGATTCATGGATTTTTGAATAGCATGCAATTGAGTTTTTAATATGCTATTTTCATTTTTATGTTTCAAGTCCTTAATCTCAAATTCCATATCATCATGGCAAGAATCAAAAGAGCTAGTATTCAATTTTTCATTTTCTAATTCATGCACATGAGAACTAAGCCTTAAATTTTCCTTCTTTAATTTCATATTTTCCTTAGTCTTTTTCATAAGCAATTCATACATTTTTCTACATTCTTCAATCAACTCATCACATGACATGTTAAATGAGCTTGAGTTGCTAGAATCACTATTTTGACAAGAAGCGGTAGAATTTACCTCATCATCAAATCCCGCGAGGCAAAGTTGAGAGGTGGCTTCATTGTCATGACAAGAGGATGCTTCTTGTGATTCAGAGGTAGATGTTGAAGCACTTGTCCTCTTCTTGGCAATCTTCTTCGATGATGGGCAATTCCTTTTAATGTGACCCTTTTCCTTGCACAAGTAGCATATAACCTTTCTTTTTCGGTTTTTTGATTTGCTTCTTTGACTAGAAGCACTAAGATCATCAAAACGAGATTAGTACTAGGGGGATGACCATTGTTATCACCACCCTCAACAAATGTATTAAGCTCTTCGGTTTTAGCATAATCATATAACATATTCAATGTGGCCCAAATATTAAATGCGGATAAACAATGCATAACCTTTTCAAGTATATCATTTGAAAATGAGCAATATAGAATATGTGTTGTTTTAGCATTTAATTCAAATAATTTAACTTGTTCTTGGGTCCATGCATTCATGTTTTTCTTAGGTTCAACATATTTTGTCTTTACCATGTCAAATACACCTAAACCTTGAATCTTTAGGAAAGTATACATTCTACTCTTCCAAAGACCAAAGTTAGACTCATTAAACCTAGGAGGTGTAGAAACAACCGACTCTAGTGCCATTTCCAGATCGAAATAATAGTGTAGGAGAGATGGTGAAATCTCAAACTACGACCCGCTCTGATACCAATTGTTGGGTGAAATAATAGTGTGTTCACTAATATTTTTGCCTAAATTCGGTTTTAATCGTTTCTTAGATTACTTAAGCAAATTACAAGTTGAGTAGCAAGCGGAAGCAAAGTAAATGCGATAATGAAATAAACACAAGTAGAATCAATGCAGACACAATTATTTATAGTGGTTCGGCCCCAATGCCTACTCCACTACCTAAACACCCCGCTTAGGATTTCCAAACTAAATTTTACTAGATTAATCTTATTTCTCTTACAACGAGGACTTTGACCCGAAGAGTCTCGCTCTCAACCTAAGGCATTTCCACACCCGGAAGTCTCCGCCTTCTTACCGAGAGCACTCTTCCACCTCAACCTAAGGGACAACTCAACTAATCCTAGTAAACTAAGTTTACACCGGTGGAATTAAGCCTCAAACACAAAGGCAACCACCCAATTTCAAGACCTAACAACCTAGGTCTTCACAAGCTCAAATCAAATGAAAACAAGTTCAAATAACAATTAAAATTACAATGAAAAGAGCTTAAAGAATAAACCAAGACCAAATGTTCTTTCCAAGCCTTCAAAACCTCCAACTCGCCAAGACGTTAAGCTCGAATCGAAGCCCGAGTTGAGGGAAGATGAGCGCTTGAGAAGTCGTTGATCGGAGAAGCGAGCGCAAGTCAATCAAGCTCTAGAAGGCATAAATCTCTCTTTTGAATGCTTATATTAGTTGTTAAGAGAGGTTAAAGAAGTTAGGTGAGGGGTATTTATAACCCCTCAACCGAACGGCTCTTCAACGAGCATTTTTTCACCCGTTGGACGTCGTTCGATCGCTTGTCGGTCGATCGATCGATCGACCGCCCAGCGACCGCTGGCTTTTTGCACTTCTACCGCTCTATTCGGTTGATCGGCGGGTCGACCGAATGAGTGGCGATTAGCTCCTCTACTGTCCGGTCGACTGAAGTAGGCACTGCCAATTTTTGGCCTCGGTCGGTCGACCGAAGTAGCCACTGCCAATTTTTAACCATCTTCAGTCGATCGACTGATTGATCGACTGATTGACCAAATTGGCTACTGCCAATTTTTAACATCATTCGGTCAACCGATCGATCGACCGAACCTAGGTTGAACTTGATTTTTTCAGCCTTCTTCTTGCGCGCTTCATTTTTGGGTTCCGGCTTTCAACGTGCGTCAACTTTGAGAGATTTCCATGTGTTCTTTAGACTCGACCAAGACATCTTTGGTGCACACGTCGATCTTCAAGAGATTTCCACGACGAACCCGAACGCGACGATCAATGTCCTTCCGATTTTCTAATTTCTTCAATATTTCTGATCGAGGACATCAAGAGCTAATCGATATGGAACTTGAAAATATTTCTCAATGAAACATTAGTTCCATGTTTGTTGTCATCAAAACCGAGATTAAGACCAAAGTTGAAAATCTTAAGCCAACAGTCTGGTTGGAGCACACACGGGAGGCTTGGTTGTTCGTATTGTACAAAACGAACAAAAGTATCCAGTCTTCGGAATGGATGAAAGATTTCATACTTTGACTGTCATCGTCAATTTTTGCCACTTGATCATCCATACCGGAAAAATAGAGATAAATTCATCAGGGGCAAAGTGGAAAAAGACAGATCACCTCTGTGTTTGTCTGGTAATCAAATATTAGCTCGGGTTTCTGTGTTACCGAATATCACATTCGGAGAGGTTGACAGAATTAGTGGTTTCAGAAAAAGATACAATTGGGTCAAAACAAGTATATTCTGGGAACTGCCTTATTGGAGCTCATTACTAGTTCGACACAATTTGGATGTGATGCATATTGAAAAGAATGTGTTTGAGAACATTTTTAATACAGTGATGAATTTTGTAGGGAAAATAAAAGATAATGTGAATGCAAGAATGGACTTAAAAGTATATTGCAAACGTCCAGATTTAGATCTACAGGAGGTGAGCGACAAACAAGTGAAATCGAAAGCCTCTTATGTTCTCAGTAAGCAACAACAAAAAGATATTTGTTAGTGGATAGAACATCTCAAATTACCAGATGGCTATGCATCTAATTTAACTCGATACGTCAATGTAGACGAAGGTAAAATATCATGAATGAAAAGTAATAACTGTCATGTGATTGTGATTATGCTATAATAGATACTTTGTGAATGGATATAAATTTCATACAAAGGAGTACTCAACCACAAAGAAGACAATGAATACTGGTGTTTGTGTCAAAGGCTCCATTTGGATTGATTGTGATTGTGATTTCTACGCACTGCTTGAGGAAGTACTTGAGCTTCAATATGTTGGGTGCAAAAAAATACTGATATTCAAATGTCATTGGTTTGACACATCATCTCGAGGGAGTCAAATTCATCCAAAGTATAAGCTTGTTGACGTTAATTTTAAATCAAAGTTAGCGTCGAATGAGCCTTTTATTTTGGCATTACAAGCGCAACAAATATATTACGCAAAATATCCAGGCAGACGAAGAGATAGATCGGAATGACGGGCAGTGTGTAAGACTAAGGCACAATTGAGGATTGATCCAATGACAGAGGATAATGATACTACAAGATTTGTATTAGGTGATTTTTATTAGGAAGATGATCCTCCAGTAGTTGAAGTTGTGGGTCAAACACTTGAAGATGAAATTTTAGTTGTTGCACAAGGTCTGGCTGAAGAAAGTGTTGATGTTGAACCAGATGATGCAAAAGATGAGAATAGTTGTGAAGATGAAGAGACAAGTGAAGAAGAAAATGACTCAATCTATTATTATTCAGATGACATCGATGATTAATGTGTAATATATATATATCATCTTTTTTCTATTAATTTATATTATATTATTGGTTGATATCACTAATCAACATTTATATCTGTAGATGTCGTGTGCCCGTTCTAGGGTTCATCGCACAGGTTTATCTCGGTCGCCGACGCCGCCCGCGACAGCACCACCACCACCTGCACCTATACCACCACCACCACCTGCACCAGCCGTGGTAGATGTTGTACCACCACCAGCTCGAGGTCGTCGTAGGCCTCGTGGGCCTAATCGAGGGGGGGGGAGGGGTGATGCACCTTCATCATCCGACCAGCATCGACGGATATCGCTGAATGATTTAAAATAAGTAAACTAATATATTTATTATAATTGTTAATTGTAATGTTATTATACTTGAGTTGTAGATTTAAGCAAGATGATGTCGCCCGCACCATGATCATTATGCTTAAGAGTTTCTTTCATGAGCCGTGGACTTTATAGACCAGGATGTTAGACCATTATCAAAATTTATTATGAAATGAGTTCAAGGTACGTAGTTCAAGTACAAATTGGTTTCTTGCTTAACTAAGAGCGTCTTCCAAGTGCGTTGAGCTTTCCTTGTGTGCTTTCATTGAGTAATCTTTGAAGAAACCCTAAATTAAGTTGTTTGGTACCTGAGTAAAGGTCTATAATTGTTAATTGTAATGTTATTATACTTGAGTTGTAGATTTCAGCAAGATGATGTCGCCCGCACCATGACCATTATGCTTAAGAGTTTCTTTCATGAGCCGTGGACTTTATAGACCAGGATGTTAGACCATTATCAAAATTTATTATGAAATGACTTTATGGACTTGATTATTAAATTATGTTGCATATGAGTGTGCATGTGATTGATGATGGTATTTAGCATGAGTTTAATTAAGCTAAGGTGGGTTAGCGGGTTGGATTCGGGCTCGAGGCGGATGCGGGTTTGATAAGGGTTGAGGGTTTCGGGAGGGAATTCTAACCCCCCCCTCCATAGGCATGCGGCTCCCTATTGGAGCCGCACAAGATTTTTGGAGAGAGGAGCAGCCGAGCCGCCCCTCTCCCCCTTCCCTTGAAGCCACGCCGAGGAGAAGAGCCAAGCCTAGCCGAGCCCTTCTCCCTCTCTCTCTCTCTCTCTTCTTCTCCCTTTTGGAAGCCAAGCCGGCGGCTTGGTGGAGCCGCCGCCCCTTCCCCCTTGTGGAGCCGAGCCGTCGCCGCCCCCTTTGAGGCCGGAATTTTCCCGATTTCTTCTTCCTAATCATGTGAGTGGTTTTACCCCTCCATTTCTCAGGTTTTCTCTCGTGTTCTTGAGTCGATTTAGGCGTTGTGTCGTTCTTGATTTCTCCCCTCGATTCTTGTGATTTGATTGCCGAAATCTCATGTCGACTTGTGGAGGGAACCCGAGGTTTCCCCTTTATGGTTCGGCAGCCCTAGGACTACCCTAGGGGTGCTCGGCCAAGGTGGAAGAAGGGGTGCCGTCGAGGTGTTTGATGAAATGCCTAAGAGAGGATTCTTGTTTATGTTTGAGAACTATGTCTTGGATTGCTTTCCAATTTAGGTTCTTATAATGTTAATGAACTTAATGCCTATAATGTTAATGCCTAAGATATTATTGAACTTAATTAGTCTTTTGAGAAATGTACTTCTTTCGTTTTGATGAAATCCTTGTCGTTGGCAATTTTTCACATATTTCAAAGTTGTTGTATGTAAAATAAATGTTGCTCAATATTATTTGAATTTATGATTTATTGTCTATGTTTGGAAACAAAATGAAGACAAATAGGAAAAAACAAATAAATGTGTAAGCACAAAAAAAAATAAAGAAAAAGCTGAAAGAAAAAAGATAAAGACAATGCAATGAGAATGGCAAAAATTTTTATAATGCATTTAAATATTAGTAAATTTATCTATAAGATTTTTCCTTTTTCCCATTATTGCATAGGGAAAAAATAGTGTTTATATGTTTGATATTCTTTTCTATTACCATTTTGTCAAATGTTTCTTAGATCTAATTTTGTTGTTATTGAATATCATTGTTCTCATTATAAAGTGTTTTCATTCGTGTTAATTCACTACAAAAAAAGCGTCTTCTGCGACGGCCACGCGGTCGCAGAACCATCGCAGATGCGCTTCTGCGATGGCGATCACACATTTTCGTCGCGAAAGCCATAGTCGCAAATATTGTGTGACCGCAGCGTAGTGGTCGCAATAAAAAAACTATTGCGACGGTATTGCGATCGCGCCAAGCCGTCCCAGAGCCCGTCGCATAGTAATTGCGATCGCTTTGCGTGACCAGGTCATAGACCTTCTGCGACGGCGGTAGCGGTCGCAATACCGTCGTAGAATTGTGCTTTATTTTTTTTAAAAAAATAAAAAAGATAAAATTTTTTGTTTACAATATTAAGTTATAATGCATATCAATCAAACAAAAGACATCAACTTGCAATATTATATACATCGTATCAAAATATTATATACACCGTATCAAAACAATAGTATTTACATTATATCAAAATAAAATATCAAATAAATACATCAATGGTAAGACACATCAAACGGCGGCGAGGACAGGGGCTGCGTGGGGAGGGCATTATTATGACGAGTACTCCTCTGCATACAGCCACGTCAGCCACGTAAGCTACAACAACTCATCTCCATGCTTTCGTTCGTGCAAGACTATTATAACAGTCCACCATTACTTTGATACTGCGTATCAATTAGTTTATTTTTCGTTGCATTAGCTAGTGACATTTAATTATATATACCTGTAGTCTTTCATTAATGCTATGAGATAGTTTTCCTTTCATCCTTCAAACCATTATGGTATCAGAGCCGCAAAAAGTTCTCACGAACTCGTAGCGATCCCCTTTTCAATTTTTTTTTCCATGGCTTCCAATGAGACTTACTCGAGTGTTCCTACGGCATCTGGTGCTAGTACGATGAATACCTTCAATGGCCAGTTCGTCACTCTTAATGTGGCAACCTAGCTTCCGATCAAACTCACCGGGATCAGAAACTACTTGACGTGGAAAGCATAGTTCGATCTCCTGCTCTTCGGATACAATCTGATTGGATTCATTGATGGTACTATTCCTTCTCTTCCTTCCTCTGATCCTGGTTTTAAAACATGGAATAGACAGGATAGTCTTCTGCGCCATGCCCTAATTTCTTTTGTAGATGCAATGATTGCTCCAATTGTTGCGACTGCTCCTTCAGCACATATTGCATGGATGAGGCTTGCAAAACAATTTGCAAACAAGTCTCAGTCTCGTGTATATGGTTTACAAGATTCACTTGCTAGATTAGTTAAAGGTTCAAATACTATTTCATAATATTTTAATGAAATTCGAACCATAGAAAATGAACTTGCTATGGCTGATTCACCTGTGAATGAAAATGCTCTTGTAATAAAGATTCTGAGTGGCCTTGGAGAAAGTTATAATGACATAAGTGCGGTTATTAGGTCGCGTGATACTCCAATTTCAATAGAGGAGCTGTATGACAAGTTAACAGGTCATGAGACTTTTTTAAATCTTCGGCAAAATTCATCTCCTATTACTGCTAATTATGTTCAAAAGTCTGGCAATCAGAAACATAACCAGAATTTTCAGAAGAAATCTACTGATGACCAGAATTTTCGACCACATTTGAACAATTCTTCTCAGAATAATTGGAGGAATACTAACAAGCCGAAGATCAAGTGCCAAATCTGTGACAAATTTGGACATTCAGCCAAAATTTGTAGATCAAGGTTTCAGGCTCCTGATAACAGTCCAAGTATCATTTAACTGGATACTTGATACCGGGGCTTCACATTATATCACTTCTGATCCAAGGAATCTTCAAGCTGCAAGCAGCTATGCTGGTGAAGGCAACATAGTTCTTGGTGATGGGAGATCAGTACCAGTTACTCATTCTGGTTTTACTTCTATCTCCACTGACTCTTATCAGTTTAAGCTTCGAAATGTTCTTCGTGCTCCTCCTATGAACAAAAACTTGCTGTTTGTTTCTCAATTCTGTTTTGATAACAATACATCAATTGAGTTCTTTCATCTGCATTTTGTTGTCAAGGATCTGAAGACGGGGGCAGTTGTTGCACAAGGCCAGAATGAACAACATCTGTACAAGTGGACTCCTTTCCTTCCGCAAGCCAATTTGAGTTCTTCTCACACTTTGTCTTCTCCTTCTTCTTCAGTCTGGCATCAGCGTATGGGTCATCCACATCATAAAACTCTCAAGAGTATAATTTCCAAATTCAATTTACCTTGTTCTTCAAATACTTTTGAGCATTGTAATTTCTGTTCTTGTAATAAAAGTCATATGTTGCCATTTTTCAAATCTACCTTGACCAGCAAATCTCCTCTTGAATGGATATACATGGATGTATGGGGACCTGCCCCAGTAACATCTTCGGATGGTCATAGGTTCTATGTACTATTTGTAGATCATTTTACAAAATATATGTGGATCTATCCTCTGAAAACAAAGTCTGAAGTTGCTGTTATCTTTCCCAAGTTCAAAACCCTTGTTGAGAACATCTTCGGATGGTCATAGGTTCTATGTACTATTTGTAGATCATTTTACAAAATATATGTGGATCTATCATCTGAAAACAAAGTCTGAAGTTGCTGTTATCTTTCCCAAGTTCAAAACCCTTGTTGAGAAATATTTCAATTGTTCCATTAAAAGCATTTACTCTGATGGTGGAGGAGAGTTTACCGCTTTATTCAATTTTCTTCAATCTGTTGGCATTCAACATTTGGTAACACCTCCATATACACCTCAGAGAGTAAATGTAGTTGAACGTAGACACAGACATGTTATGGAAACTGCACTTACTCTTTTATATCAAGCTCACATTCCTCTCATTTACTGGCATTTTGCATGTAATGAAGCAGTGTATTTAATCAATAGAATGATTACACCTGTTTTACATGGCAAATCTCCTTATCAAACATTGTTTCATGATATTCCTAACTACAATTCATTGAGAATATTCGGCTGTTTGTGTTACCCTTGGTTAAAGCCTTATTCTGAAAACAAGTTCTCCACTAAATCAAAACCTTGTGTATTCTTTGGTTTCTCTCCGAAACATCACTGTTATCAGTGTTTTGATCCCTCTACATCAAAACTATATCTCTCTCGACATGTGGAGTTCATTGAACATGTATTTCCATTCAAAACAATCTTCTCCACTTCACAAAAAGCTTGTCAAACTTCTACCGAGTCATGGCTCATTAATAGTCATACCATTAAGTTAATAGCCATCTTCATTGAATTCATCTTCTCATGTTCCTATCTCTTCTTTGTCATTTGATATTCCTCCCATTCATTGTGTTCAACATCAAACTCAGTCTACTTCTTCTACCTATACTCAACCGGAGCCTCCACTAAACCCTTGCACAAATGCTATAATTTAATATGAAAACAATACTATTAACCCAACTTCCTTGAACAGTACACCTCCAGTTCAGGCCAGAATGGTAACAAGGTCTCAGAATAACATTTACAAGCCTCAGAGACCTCTTGATTACTCGGCATTGAGTGCTGAAGTAGCTGTGCCTAATACATTCAAACAAGCAGCTAAGTTCAAAGAGTGGAGAGCTGCTATGAAGGATGAAATAGATGCTCTTCAAAGAACTAACACCTGGAGTTTAGTTCCTGCAACACAGGCTCAGAATATTGTAGGTTGCAAATGGGTGTTTCGAGTCAAACATAATCCTGATGGATCAATAAATAGGTACAAAGGTAGACTTGTGGCTAAAGTATTTCACCAAAGACCAGGGGTTGATTTCCATTCTACCTTTAGTCCTGTAGTCAAGTATAGTACCATTAGAGTTGTTTTAACTCTTGCAGCAAAATCCAAGTGGCCTCTTTATCAACTAGATGTAAATAATGCCTTTCTACAAGGCCATCTAGATGAACTTGTTTAAATGAAGCAGCCCCCAAGTTTCATAAGTGCTGAACATCCAAATCATGTATGCCGATTGAATAAAGCAATCTATGGATTGAAACAAGCTCCGAGAGCTTGGTATTCAAAGTTCAGAAACTTCATCACTTCAACGGGATTCAAACAATCTCAGTCTGATTCCTCATTGTTCATTTTATCTAATGGTAACTATACAATTTGGCTACTGCTATATGTAGACGATATTATTCTTACAGGGAATTCTAATGACAAGATATGTGAATTCTACAAAGTTCTAGCTAAAAGGTTCTCCCTGAAAGATCTTCAACCATTGCACTATTTTCTTGGGATTGAGGTACATCATACAAGCTTTGGTCTTTTTCTTTCACAGCAAAAATATATTTCTAATTTTCTTCATAAGTTTGATATGAATGAAGCAAAGGGTGTTAAAACACCTCTATCAGCATCATTAAAACTGAGGCTTGTAGATGGCAGTCCTTCTTCAGATCCTACTACTTTTAGACAACTAATAGGTGTTCTACAATATGTTCTGCTCACTCGACCAGATCTCTTATTTGCTGTGAATAAGCTGTCACAATTTATGCATAAACCTACTCTATTACATTGGCAATCTGGCAAAAGAATACTGAGGTATCTGTGTGAAACTCAGCATTATGGTATCACTGCTTATTCTGATTCGGATTGGGGAGGGGATGTGGATGACAGATGTTCTACAGGAGCATATATCATTTTCCTTGGAGGAGCTCCAGTTAGCTGGTCAACCAAAAAACAAAAAATAGTTGCAAGATCATCTACAAAAGCTGAGTACAAAGCTGTTGCAAACACTGCTGCTGAGTTAAAGTGGATACTAAATCTTCTCAGTGAGTTACAAGTTGACATCAGAACACCTCCAACAATCTTCTGTGATAACTATGGAGCTATTGTAGTAACTCAAAAACCCACTCATCATAGTCGCATGAAGCACTTGTCAATTGACTTCTATTTTGTGAGGGAGCAAGTACAATCTGGAGCTCTGCAAGTAAAGCATATACCTGCTCAATTTCAACTAGCTGACTCTCTTACAAAGGTGGTCCCAACATCACTCTTCTTAAGTCATCGGTCCAAGATAGGTATCAACACTATACCTATCTTGCGGGGGCATATTATGACGAGTACTCCTCTGCATACAGCCACGTCAGCCACTTAAGCTACAACAGCTCATCTCCATGCTTTCGTTCGTGCAAGACTGTTATAACAGTCCACCATTACTTTGATACTGTGTATCAATTAGTTTATTTTCCATTGCATTAGATAGTGACATTTGATTATATATAGTTGTAGTCTTTCATTAATGCTATGAGATAGTTTTCCTTTCATCTTTCAAACCATTAGGCATCAGTCGGCGTCGACAATGATGATGGATCTGATGCTGATGTCGTCACGCCGAATGACAGGGGAGGCGAAGGGGCACGAGCACCAGGTATGATAGAAGCTATATACGCCAAGTACTCGGTCACATGTGTCATATGCTGGGCCATCTATGTCACAGTATCTCTCATAGGGGCCATGTCGGTGCTGAGGCATGCCTGAGCAGTCTTGACGACCGCTAATCGGTCCTGATCCACACGTGATGTTGATGAAACAGCGGCGGAGGAGGTGAAGGCAGACGACGTCGCACCATGTGGCTGCAACAACACCCGTGCGTGGGCCGTTGTGCCAATGCCATATACACGGCCGTACGTGGTCTACGCCTGTCACTTGCATCCATGCGTTAGCATCAAGCTGATGCTGCGCAGGATCACCTCCCTACTGGGTCACCAACTCACTATACGTAGCCTTTAAAGAAAATTAAGTGGATTAATTAAATTAATTATACATAATAGAACTAGATAAAAAAATTAAATATTAACTTACTAGTATCGTCTTCGGCTTCCCATTGATAAACTCATCCCAGCGAGAACCACGCTGATATCTATGCGTCTCCTCGAAGACCCTCAGAGGGTCAGCCGGGATGAGCGTCCCATGTTCGTCGCGCGTCCCTTACAATAAAATAAATATAATTAGTTTTCCTATAATAATATTAAATAATCATTAAATTACTTACCAATCGACGCTCGTGACTGATAAATGAGATGGACCCTCCGGTATACCGAGCAACGAATCTCTCGACCAACGTCATCCTATTTTGGTGCACCGTCCGGAAGGCACCCTACCATCCCTCCGATGCCCAGATATCGCACAACTGATCCCATACATCGACCTGCCTCCAGGTTGGCCCGTGTCCCTTGAGTGCATCCATAGGTGTTTCTCTGTTACCGCCTACACTCGCCCGCGCCTCATTCTGCGTCCGATGGAGGATATCCTTGAAAAACCTCTTACAATAACCTTCCCAAGTATCCTTCACCTGGGCTACAAAAAGAAAACAAGTTATGTAATACAATCATTTTAAATATTAATACAATTAGCTAAAAAATTAATAAACTACGTACCTCGAACTCAGACCATAATAAAGCTCAAGATTGCACTGGCATGTGGGTCCATGAACGCCACAACTCGTGAAAGAACCTCTTGATAATAGCAGTGATGCTGCGAACAACATTGTCCTGCTCGAATCTACAACTCAAATATAACAACATAAGTAGTAATTAATTAATTATCAATCATAATAAATAAACTTTTATACTTAATTTAGACCGTGCAGCGATATCAGCTGACGTTGATTGGCCGATGATGGTACATGAGCCCCCCGATTAGGCCCGCGAGGCCTACGATGACCTCGAGCCTCCGGGGCCGATGGTGGTGGTGGTGGTGCTTCCATGCTAATTGTCAAATTATAGATGCAATGGTACTGAAATTGAGTTTCCATGCAACATAAGACTATAACAATATTGGAATTTGGCATGGTGAACATGGTGATATCCAAATGGTACTGAAATTATAATGCATGGTGATATATGGTACTGAAATCCAAATGCATGGTGATATGTTCAGAAAAGTAACATACACTTTTGTTTGATGAACATAAGTGTTGAGATGAACATGGCTATAAATTATAGCCTAAGGGGATTGAAGCTTTCGAATTGTGTGCCTCAAGATTGATGATACACTCTAAAATCTGAACATGGTTATCTATCTAACCAAATGTCCTATTTGAATTCCACAAGCAGATATTCCAAAATCTTGACTAAATGAGGTACCCCTTTAGAAGCTTCCTTTCCCAGCACTCCTCTAAATTGATAGGACTGAATTGAGTTGAGAAAAAAAATCAGCAAATTATCAGTTACAGGGGTGTATAAACTACTATGAAACACTTGAGTCTTTAAGTAGTTCCGCCAGGCATCCATGAGAGCATTATATCTTAAATCAGTCAAAATATGATAGATTAGACAACAATCAATACAAGCACGAGTGCATAACCTGCAAAATCTAAATTATTTCTTATTGCTAAACTGTTGCTAAACCTCTAGAATAAATCAGGCTTTTGATGTACGATATTTACACTAATTGAAGGACTGATCTATTTGCTAAGTTAATTCTGAATGAACTGCACATTGAAGTGGTCCAAAAGGAATACTATAAAAGATATATAGTGGTCCAAAACCAAGAAAGGCTAACATATATAGACCGGGTATGAAACAAAAATAAATAAATGGAGTTTCCATTCCATTGTTCAAGTACAAATGTCAACAAAAATATCCATCAGAGATACCTTCAACACTACTTCCATGACTCTCATTATAAACAGAGAAATGTCACTAGAGGACATTGTATATTTCATAGAAATACTAGACGTTTTATCTGATTTTAAACAATGTGTGAAGAAGGGCATAATGATTTTAAACAACTTTAAAATCCAAATGTATATACAATCAGTTATATACAATCATTATGCAGTTATATAAAAAAAAACAACTTGTGAAGAAGCGCAGATTTTATCAGAAGAAAAGTCTCAAGTCAAAGACTTAAGAAGAAATTTTGCATAAAAAAATGTAATAGTGTAAGGGAGTCAACACAGAGAATATGAGAAGGAGAAGCCAACCTGAATCTAAAGAGGCTTGTCTCGGGCTGTGCCAAAGAGGAGAGGAGGAAGAGCACGATCTGAGCTAGGGTTTGTGATTCGGGGTAGAGAGCGAAACCCAAGCCGACGGCGGCTAGGGTTTCGACGGCCAGAGAGAGAGAGAGAGTAATGTGGGGGGTGGGCGGTGGGCTGCGGGTAGTGATCAGCGGTAGAGAGAGTGACGAGAGAGAGAGAGAGAGAGAGCGGGGGAAGAGAAAATTAAGAAGGGGGGGGGCTTAATTAAAGTTACACTCTGACGGTGTTGCGACCGTCGAAGGCAGTCGCAAATCATGGTTGCACAACGGTGTACCATCGCGGAAGTTTCTAATTTGCAATGGCGACGTGCGCGGTCGCAATACCGTCGCCAATTCAACGATTATGCGAACCCTGACACTAGCGGTTGCAGAACCGTCACAATCTGTGACGACTGGGCTGCGTTCACAAAACAATCGTCGCAGATGCCCTAATTTCTAGTAGTGATTGTTGTCATTATGACGAGTTTGCTAACTTTGTAACCTTATTACCAAGTACGTTTAAATTCGATGGGCATTCTGAGTGTGCTAATTGGTCATCGTTCTCATGGATTGATAATATTCATTTCATTTGTGCGTTGTGCATTTTTTAAGCGAATTTATTTAAAAGTTTTATGATGTGTTGATAATATATTTTTATGTCAAATTATTGTCGGTATCGATTTTTTTGGGTTGGGTTGGGTTTTCTGAAGTGTACAAGGTTTGAATTTATATTAATGCATTGTGATACTATTTTAATAGGTTTTGTGGCTTATTATTTTTATTATTACTATTATTTTTTTATCAATCTTTAATATATTACGAATGTTCTTATTTAAATATTGGAATTCTTTAGATGAATTGAGTGTGGGATCTTCTTACTTTGCATTAGGTTTTTTGCTTTTATGTTGTCTTTTCATTGGACGTATTTAATCTTTTGGCAATATTTATCTCATGTTGTATTTAGGTTATATTGGTTGCACACACTATTCTTTCCTTTTTTGAAAAAGATGTTCATTTATTTCATTGATTTACTACTTCGGATAATATTCCTTTTCTCAATACATATATTTCATTGTTTCATTGTATATGCATTCTTAATACATATATTTCTGACTCTTATTATGAAAAGGCGAACTCTTGCTAAATTTGAAAGTATATCGAAAGAGAAAAAGATTGTCAGGCGATCTTAGTTCTGTCACACCCCAACTTAGGGTTGTGTGACCGACCAGGGTCTATGTCCTACCCTGAAGCCTACTACATACACCGACCGACGAGAAACCAGAAGCACGTAAATAAAAACAACGATTCAGCTTTATTTAAATTTTAAAGAAGGTTCACAATTTTTATAAAAAGGAAAAGTTGCGAAACATCAACCACAATATGAAACAACTCGAATTTAAAGTCGAATACATGTTTCAAATAGACAACTCTCAGTGTATGAAAAATAACAGTCCTAGACATCTAGACTATGACTATTGGACGCTGCAATGAGATCTACGCCACTGCCTGCCCTCCAGCTGCACCATGACTCCAAGCCTCAACTCACTGATCGGGCTCTACAAAACAAGAGAAATAAACCGTGAGTCCACATGGGACAAAGTGAACGGTTCTTCCGAACCTCCACATAAATCCTCAATAATCATATGTATATAAGTCAACAAATATAAAGTAGGGATCTAACCTAGTCCTCATATGACAACCGACCCCAAGGGTCATCCTGTTTAGACCATACAGTCATGTGACTAGTCATAGCAGCCTAACCAAGCAAAATGGCACACGGCCACTAGGGCCTGCTCATGAACTATTGATTTGGCTCTAACCAGCCCTACCACACAATGACAATAATATTCTGGTTGTACGGCCTACATAACACATAAGCAAATCAGAGCAATCTCCGGGCCGTCGATTTGAATGGTCTGCTAGTCTCCGGACACCTACCAGGTTAGGGATAGCTAGTCCCACCCAACTGGGGTCTGACACCTAGCGGGCCCGCTGGTGCAATCTCATGACCCAAATCACTAGCCGAGTCAAGCATTAGTCATTCCGACTATCCATGCTTCTCAGGTGACCATCACAATCACATCACACAAGCAACGTGTCCTAGAGTTTCCTTATTTAAAATCTCAGGCGTCCACCCGTGCTCAGCCCTTTATCCCGGGCCTTACCATCCGCACACTATTACTTACTGGTCATTCCTTAGCTTGTCTACAGTTGAGTTTCCATAAGTAACATCTACCTTAGGGCCTGTTTGGTTAGCGAAACCAAGTCTGTTTTCATGGTTTCAGTTTCACTGAAACCAAAACTGCTTACGAAAACGTGTTTGGTTTAGTGTTTTCGTGAAACTGAATCGAAACCAGAATGAAAACGAAACTAGTTTTCTTAATAAAAATGAAAACAACAGAATGTTGTTTTCTGTGGTTTCGAGACTGTCGGTTTCGTTATCAAAATGTTGTGACAACTTTGTAATTATAAATATTTTTTTATAAAATTAATTAATTTAAAAATAAATCAAATTATATCGAATTTTTAAAAATAAAAATAAAAATCATCATTTTTAACTCAAACTTTTATCTTAAATTTATAAAATAATTAAACCAATTTATATCTAATTGACTCAAACCCAAATTTTAAATAACTCAATTTTCTTAAAGTTGGTCTATTTATAATTTAATCAAACCTAATTTTAGATCATTGGACTTGTTTTTTTTTGAAATTTTATAATAACTATTAATTAATTTTTATATCTAATTGAAAAAAAAATCTTAAATTACCAATAACTTAATTAATTAAATCATTTAAATATTTTGTAACCATATTAACAAATATTTAATTTTGTAAACTAACTAAACATTTAATTACTACTAAAAATATTCAAGAAAAATTAATATTATTTTTTATAATCAAATAAATATTTACTGGTTTCAACTAACTAAAATTGATGTTGTTTTTATTAACCAAACGCGTTTTCAGAAAACTGAAAACTAGAAACCAAAACCAAGTTTTCGAAACCAAATTTTTAGTTTCACTGAAACCAAACCAAAAAATAATTTTCGCTAACCAAACAGCACCTTAGAGTTTCCTACTAGTCATCTAGCGTCAAATGGTACATTTGCTAGTGTGAGCTACATGTCATAAGTGTAGGATGTCCAAGTATATACATGCCACAACCCATAGGTTATAAGGAAGTTAACCTACAATTATTACCATGAACAACCGCATGATTGCAACAAGAAAATAATTAAATTCTGTATTTAATCATAAAATTCCAGCAAGGTAACATTAAATCTATCATGGCAATTCATTACTAATATTAGTTATTGATAGAGAAAAACTTGGAAATAATTGCTACCTCTTAATGTCGCTATGTGTATAACATATATGCACTAGGGTTGTAGTTTTCCTTAATTGATGTCTTACCTAATTCTCATCTTAGTTCTACTTGTCCATCGAGGTGACCCTCGTTTCCTAGTGTCTCCAATATTTCCAAGTATGAAGGTTAGTTCCCTCCGGTCACCTTTCCCCCTTCTTGACTCGGCTGAACCTTGAGCAGGGCATGCCTTGCTCGGCTGAGCCTACAAGGGTAGGAGGAGAGGAGTTTTTGACCATGAACCCTAACAATTAAACTTGTGACCTACCATAGTTAAATTCTAGATCAAGCTTTTCCCCCATCTTGCTCGGCCGAACCTTGAACAAGGTTCCCCTTGCTCGGCCGAGCCCTCAAGGCACTAGGGAGAAGGAATCTTGATCATCCACTAGATCGATTGAATCCCAAATCTACGTGAGTTTAAATTTAACCGATCTAAAGGGGTTTAAACCTAGCGAGGGAATTGGGGAAAATTTTGGCATGACCTTTCCCCTTTCCCTCTACTCGGCCGGTCGTTAGAACATCAAAATCCGGACATTTAAATAAAATCTAATACATCAATGGTTAAAAACAGCGGAGAGATCAAAGAAATACCAGGAATCGACATGAACAACGAGAAAAACCTTCGATCTAGCACCCTAGTTGGTTCGGCCACCTGCCTCACCATGAAATCCAAAATCTAACCACTCACCTTAATTGAGGAAGTAGAAAGAATGAACGATGGCGATCTCGATCTTTCCGACGGCGACACGATTCCGGCACCGACCCAAGACTTCCCCTCTTCCCTCTCTTTCTCGGGCTGCGTGCGGCTCCAAGGATGAGCCGCACGACTACAGATGAGGGATTTTATTCCCTCATCTACAAATGACCTATATGCCCTCCTTAATGACTTAATCCTTACTCGACTCAATTCGAGTCCGATTCGGGCCCCAATTCGATCTGCATACTCGATTTGAACTCGACTCAAATAGGACATCTAATGCTTAAGACAGAAATATTCATTTAACCAATTAAACTTCATAAACCGAGTTATACCTTCTACTCGAGGCAATTCCATGGCTCGACCCGACAAACTCCTGATCCGGTGCGCTGCATCAAAAATAGATTTTTATATTAGGAAGCTTCGGGTCTTACAACCTTCCCACCTTAAGGGAAATTCGTCTTCGAATTTTGATGAATTATAAATACTTACCCGTTCTTCAAACAAGGAAGGGTAGTGCTCTCTCATGTCTCGCTCTACCTCCCAAGTGGCTTCTTGTTCGGAGTGGTGCTCCCATCTAACTTTCACCAGGGGGATTTCTTTGGACCTTAGCTTCCTAATTTGGCGATCGAAGATCTCCACCGGCCTTTCCTCGAATGAGACAGCTGAATCCACTTCGATAGAAGAAGGTTTGATCACATGCGAATCATCTCTTACATATCGCCTAAGCAAGGATACATGAACAACCGGGTGTACCCTGCTCATGCTAGGAGGCAAGACCAGCTCATAAGCTATGACACCCTTTCGCTGGAGGACGGGGAAAGACCCAATAAACCTGGGGCTCAGCTTTCCCTTCTTTCCAAACCAAACTACCCCCTTCATGGGGAAGACCTTTAGAAACACCAGGTCGCCTTCTGCAAACTCCAGTTCTCTGGCCTTCTTGTCAGCATACATTTTCTGACGACTTTGAGTCACCAACAACCTTTCCTTTATAATTTTCACCTTCTCTATCACTTCATCAACCAGATCAGGACCCACCATGAGCGATTCTCCGGCCTCAAACTAGCCTATAGGAGACCTACACCGCCGCCCATACAAGGCCTCGAAAGGAGCCATGCCAATGCTTTTGTGATAGCGAACTCGATCAATGGTAGGTGTTTCTCCCAACCTCCGGCCATATCCAGGACGCATGCCCTCAGCATATCTTCCAAGGTTTGGATGGTCCTCTCTGACTGTCTGTCCATCTGTGGATGGAAAGCTGTGCTGAAGCGCACCTGGGTACCCAAGGCTTCTTGGAAGGACTGCCAAAATCGGGCTGTGAACTGGGTACCGCGATCTGATATGATCATCATTGGGGTACCATGGTATGCCACAATCCTATCCAAGAATAGTCTGGCGTACTGCTCCACAGAAAAGGTTGTCTTGACGGGTATAAAATGGGCGGTCTTTGTCAACCACTACCCAGATAGAGTCAAAACTGCCTCTTGACTTAGGCAACCCTTTCACTAGATCTATGGTGATCTTCTTCCACTTCAACTCGGGGACCTCTAGGTTTTGCAATAGCCCTGCGAGCTCCAGGTGTTCGACCTTTACTTGCTGGCAGACCAAACACTTGGATGCGAACTCCGCAACCTCCCTTTTCATGCACTTCCACCAGTAATGCTGCCTTAAATCTCGGTACATTTTGGTGGCTTCCGGATGCATCGTATAAGTGGAACGATGACCCAGCTCCAGGACTTGCCTGCGCACCTCTGCCATATCAGGCACCATGATTCGGTTTCTGAACCTCAGCACACCCTCTGAGTCCAACCTAAATCCATTCTCTGCATCGCCTCTCTGCATTAAGTCCTCCGTTAGTGCACAAAAGGCGTCCTCTCCATGCACGACACGCAACATATCCACTAGTGTGGATTATACCCGTAGGTGCGCCACTAGGGCACCCGATGCTGACACTGTTAAAACTACTCCCCCATCCAAGCATAGTGCCAAGTCTCGCGCTAGCAGCATTCTCCCAATTGCCAAGTGGGATAGGCTGCCCATGGACTTTCTGCTCAGCGCGTCTGCCACCACATTGGCCTTCCCGGGGTGATACAAGATGGTACAATCATAATCTTTCAAGAGTTCAAGCCACATTCTTTGCCTTAAATTGAGCTCCTTTTGGGTGAGCAAGTACTGGAGGCTTTTGTGGTTGGTATAAATCTCACAAGCCTCACCGTACAAGTAGTGACACCATAGCTTCAAAGCGAACACTACCGCCGCCAATTCCAAATCATGTGCTGGATAATTCTTTTCATGCACTTTCAACTGACGAGACGCATAGGCAATAACCCTACCATATTGCATTAGGACATAGCCAGGCCAACCCGAGAGGCATCACAGTATACCACAAATCCTCTCGAGTTAGAAGGTACGACCAAAATTGATGTTGACGTTAAGCATTCCTTGAGTTTTAGGAAGCTCTCCTCACACTTCCCGTCCCACTCAAATTTGACCTTCTTCTGGGTTAACCGAGTCAGAGGGGTTGCAATTTTTGAGAAATTCTCTACAAACTCTATGTAATACCCGACTAACCTCAAGAAACTGTGGACTTCGGTCACACTAGCCAGCCGCTTCCAGTCCTTTACTGCCTCTATCTTGGCGGAGTCCACACTGATTCCTTCCTTGGACACTATATGACCTAGGAATCCCACGATTTCTAACCAAAACTCACACTTGGTGAATTTGGCGTACAACTGATGTTTTCTGAGGGTCTCCAAGACCAATTTCAAATGCTCGGAGTGCTCCTCCTTGCTCTTGGAATACACTAGGATGTCGTCAATAAACACGATCACAAATCTGTCCAGGTATTCTTTGAACACTCTATTTATGAGGTCCATAAAGGCCACAGGGGCGTTAGTCAATCCAAATGACATCACTAGGAACTCATAATGGGCGTAGCAGGTCCTGAAGGCAGTCTTGGGTACGTCACGGTCTCGAATTCTCAGCTGATGATATCCAGACATCAACTTAATCTTTGAGAACCACTGCGCCCCCTGCAACTAGTCGAACAAGTCATCGATTCTAGGCAGCGGTTAATGATTTTTGATTATTACATTGTTGAGCTGCCTATAGTTGATGCACATGCGCATGGACCCGTCCTTTTTCTTCACAAATAGGACCAGAGCACCCTATGGGGACACACTTGGGCGAATGAAGCCCAAGTCCAGTAATTCCTGCAACTGCGTCTTTAACTCACGAAGTTCAACTGGCGCCATCCTATAAGGTGGGATGGATATCGGTGCTACCCCAGGCAGCAATTCAATGCAGAACTCGATTTCTCTCTTAGGCGGCAATCCGGGCAATTCTTCTGGGAAAATATCGGGGAACTCGCGGATCACCGGAGTTTCACTAATCTCCTGAGTCGTGTCCCCCCTTTCCTCGGCCACCGATACAAAGGCCAGGAAGGACTGACAACCGCCCGACAGTAGTTTGTGAGCCTTAAGGGCTGAAATGATTCCCATGGGCTCACCCCCTCCATCTCCCTGGAAGGTGAACTGTGGCAACCCGGGCTTACTGAATGTGATAATCTTAGCCCGGTAATCTACAGACGCAAAGTGCTCTGCCAGCCAGTCCATGCCGAGTATGACCTCAAGTTCAAGCATTGGCAAGAGTGTCAATTTTGCTCTCAATGCATGACTGCAGATGATCACCTCACAGTCCCGGAAGATTGATTCGGCTATTATGGTATTGCCCGTGGGCGTTGACACCACAAATGTCACGTCAAGCAAGGAAGGTGCCATTGGAAACCTAACAGCAAACTCAGCAGATACAAATGAGTGCGTGGCACCTAGATCAAACAGAACATAAGCAACAGATGAATTTACTAAAATAGTACCTGTTACCACTGCCTTAGACGCCTCTACCCCATCTCGGTTCATAGTGAACACCCTGGCAGACAGTCTCTCTGTATGGCTAGCCTGCGGCCCCCTTTTCTGCATCTGTCCTCTTTGAGCCATTGACCCCACTGACATAGGTGCCTTTCCTTTTGACTACTCGGATTTTTGACCAACTCTCTCCAGACAGTCCTTCTTGAAGTGCCCGACCCAACTACATTTATAGTAAGCATCCGTGCGGCCAAGACAGGCCCCCCAGTGCCTCCGATTGTAGCTGCCACATTGCAACACCTCAATCTTTTGAGAAGTACCTCCTAACCCTGCCAGCCTTACTGATCCAGACCTTGGGCCCCCACGGCCCCGGCTACCATTCTAGCCTCGGCTCTGCTGGTGGCTTGCGGTGGTCACCGCCCCCTTTGAATGCCACGGTCGACCCCTAGATCCTTGCAGTCAAAATTTCTTCTTGGCCGGCTCGTCATTCCTCTCGAACGATACCAAAGCTTCCTTCCCAAGGGCTTCATCCACTACCTGGGCAAGAGTCGAATCCTCGGTATAGTGGATGAGCCTGCCAATCTGAGGCCTCAAGCCCCCAACGAACCTCTTGACCCTGGCGGTCTCAGATGCCACTAGGTCGGATGAAATTGTGAAAGACGGTTGAACTCCATCTCATACTCTGACACTGACATGCCACCAGCCTGACGCAGCATCTCAAAGTCCCGGGCCCGCTTGTCGCGAAAACTCATTGGCAATTACTGTTCTTCCACAACCACCCAAAATTCCTCCCAGGTGGGAGGCGGTGCGCCTGCTGCTCTACGAGCCCTCCAAGTATATAGCCAGACCTTTGTCGGTCCCCTCATCTAAAGTCCGACCATACGGGCCACTGCCTCCGATAAGCACCCCAGCTCCATGCATAGTTCGTAGCAGTCCCCCAGAAACACAGTGGCTTTCACCTGCCGATTTGTTCTGGTGAATTCTGGCGGCTTCAGCATGATGAAGTTTGCATAGGATAGGGCTCCCGGAGCCCTGTTCACCGGTGCTACTACCTTGACCACCTCCAGTACCACCAGAACTATAGGTACGGTTTGCGGCGGCAGCAGCTGCTGCTGTTGTTGCTGCATCTGATGTCTTAGTTCCTGCTCCCTAAGGAGCGCCTCTATTAGCTGAGCTACCTGTGCCTGCAATCTAGCAACCGTAGACTCTTACCCCTGATCCTCTGACTGCTCCCTGTCCCTACACTGGGCCCGGCCTCGGCCTTGACCCCGGCCTCGACGTTCTGTCGAATTACTGCCATTGCCGCTCAGTGCAGCATTATGAGTCTCCATCACACTATCACAGAGAAAAGAACAATTCTCCTGTCATATACATAATTTTTCAACAGAATCTTTTTAAAATTACTAACCGCATGGTGCGCTGAGTTCAGTCATGGTTGCCAGATCTCGTAGCATCACTATACCATATGTCGACATGCTAGCATATGTCTCATACGGTACCCAAGTCCTAGTCATAGTCAAGACCTAACCAAAAGTTCTGATACCAACTTTGTCACACCCCAACTTAGGGTCGTGTGATCGGCCAGGGTCTATGTCCTACCTAGAAGCCTACTACACACACTAACTGACGAGAAACAAGAAGCACATAAATAAAAACAATGATTCAGCTTTATTTAAATTTTAAAGAAGGTTCACAATTTTTATAAAAAGAAAAAGTTGCGAAACATCAACCACAATATGAAACAACTCGAATTTAAAGTCAAATACATGTTTCAAATAGACAACTCTCAGTGTATAAAAAACAACAGTCCTAGACGTCTAGACTATGACTACTGGACGCTGCTACGAGATGTACGCCACTGCCTGCCCTCCAGCTGCACCATGACTCCAAGCTTCAACTCACCGATCGGGCTCTGCAAAATAAGAGAAATAAACCGTGAATCCCCAATAATCATATGTATAAAAGTTAGCAAATATAAAGTAGGGATCTAATCTAGTCCTGATAAGACAACCGACCCCAAGGGTCATCCTGTTTAGACCATACAGTCATGTGACCAGTCATAGCAGCCCAACCATGCAAAATGGCACCCGGCCACTAGGGCCTACTCATGAACTATTGGTTCGGCTCTAACCAACCCTACCACACAATGACAGTAATATTCTGGCCGTACGACCTACATAGCACATAAGCAAATCAGAGCAATCTCCGGGCCGTCGACTAGGATGGTCTGCTAGTCTCTGGACATCCATTGGGTTAGGGATAGCTAGTCTCACCCAACTGGGGTTTGACACCTAGCGTGCCCGCTGGTGCGATCTCATGACCCAAATCACTGGCCGAGTCAAGCATTAGTCATTCCGACTATCCATGCTTCTCGGCTAACCATCACAATCACATCACACAAGCAAAGTGTCCTCTAGTTTCCTTATTTAAAATCCCGGGCGTCCACCCATGCTCAGCCCTTTATCCTAGGCCTTACCATTCGCACACTATTACTCACTGGTTGTTCCTTAGGTGTGAGACCTAGCTTGTCTACAGTTGAGTTTCCATAAGTAACACGTACCTTAGAGTTTCCTACTAGTCATCTAGCGTCAAATGGTACATTTGCTAGTGTGAGCTACATGTCATAAGTGTAGGATGGTCAAGTATATACATGCCACAACCCATAGGTTATAAGGAAGTTAACCTACAACTATTACCATGAATAACCGCATGATTGCAACAAGAAAATAATTAAATTATGTATTTAATCATAAAATTCCAGCAACGTAACATTAAATCTATCATGGCAATTCATTACTAATATTTGTAATTGATAGAGAAAAACTTGGAAATAATTGCTACCTCTTATTGTCGCTATGTGTATAACATATATGCACTAGGGTTGTAGTTTTCCTTAATTGATGTCTTACCTAATTCTCATCTTAGTTCTACTTGTCCATCGAGGTGACCCTCATTTCCTAGTGTCTCCAATATTTCCAAGTATGAAGGATAGTTCCCTATGGTCACCTTTCCCCCTTCTTGACTCGGTCGAACCTTGAGCAGGGCATGCCTTGCTCGGCTGAGCCTACAAGGGTAGGAGGAGAGGGGTTTTTGACCATGAACCCTAACAATTAAACTTGTGACCTACCATAGTTAAATTCTAGATCAAGCTTTTCCCCCATCTTGCTCGGCCGAACCTTGAACAAGGTTCCCCTTGCTCGGCCAAGCCCTCAAGGCACTAGGGAGAAGGAATCTTGATCATCCACTACATCGATTGAATCCCAAATCTACATGAGTTTAAATTTAACCAATCTAAAGGGGTTTAAACCAAGCGAGGGAATTGAGGAAAATTTTGGCATGACCTTCCCCCTTTTCCCTGTACTCGGCCGATCCTTAGAACATCAAAATTCGGACATTTAAATCAAATATAATACATCAATGGTTAAAAACAATGGAGAGATAGAAGAAATACCATAAATCGACATGAACAACGAGAAAAACGTTCGATCTAGCACCCTAGTTTGTTCGGCCACCTGCCTCACCATGAAATCCAAAATCTAACCACTCACCTTAATTGAGGAAGAAGAAAGGATGAACAATGGCGATCTCGATCTTTCCGATGGCGACACGATTTCGGCACCGACCCAAGACTTCCCCTCCTCCCTCTCTTTCTCGGGCTGCGTGTGGCTCCAAGGATGAGCCGCACGACTACAGATGAGGGATTTTATTCCCTCATCTACAAATGACCTATATGCCCTCCTTAATGACTTAGCCCCTACTCGGTTCAATCCGAGTCCGATTCGGGCCCTGATTCGATCTGCATACTCGATTTGAACTCGACTCAAATAGGACATCTAATGCTTAAGATGAAAATGTTCATTAAACCAATTAAACTTCATAAGCTGAGTTATACCTTCTACTCGAGGCGATTCCACAGCTCGACCCGACTAACTCCTGGTCCGGTGCGCTACACCAAAAATAGATTTTTATAATAGGAAACTTCAGGTCTTACGAGTTCGCAATGCACAAGGTTATCATGGTGTGTGGGCTCCTTTCTATTTATCTCAGATGTTAGTTTGATCATCCTAATGCTGACATCGGTCATGCCCCGACTCAGGGTACGCGTGATTGGCCAGGGTACGTGTCGGTACCCTGTAGCCTATATTATGCACTAACCAACAACTCATAAAAGCACAACCTGATAGTGAAATCGTAAACAAAGCAATAGTACCAAACTATATTAGCTGGCAGTTATGGTGGCATGGTGCTATTGGAGGGCAGACGTGGGTGCAGATCTCGTTGCTGGCAGTTATTAGTCGTAGTCGTGTCTCAGTAGAGTCGTGTGTATGCACTGTGGTGTTTTGTAAAACATTGAGATGTTCTTTGAAAAACCTTTAGATGTTTATTTTAAAACTTGTGGTGTTTCGAACTTGGTTTGGTTAAACTATTTTCAAATAGCTAATACAGTTTGGTACTATTGCTTTGTTTACGATTTCACTATCAGTCTGGTTGTATTTTTATGACTTGTTGTTCAGTGCATAGTGTAAGCTTCGGGGTACGGTACCGACATGTACCCTGGCCGGTCACGCGTACCCTGAGTCGGGGCGTGACAAAGTTGGTATCAGAGCGTCAAGTTAGGTCTTGACTACGAGTAGGGTTTGAGTACCAAATGAGGCATATGCTAGCATGTCTACGTACGGTATAGTTATGCTACGAGATCAGGCAACCACGACTGCACTCAGCGCACCATATGGTTAGTAACTTAAATTATAATTGAATGAGTTGGTTAATATTAATGGTGAAATCATTATTTTTTATGATAGTTTGATGGAGGCCCGAAATGCTGCTCTGAGTGGTAGCGATAGCAATTCCACCGAACGCCAGGGCAGTGGCCGAGGTCAGAGCCGGGGCCATGACAAAGAGCAGTCTGAGGCAGAGGGCCAGGATTCTGCAGTTGTGCAACTTCAGGCACAGGTAGCTCAACTAACAGAAGCGCTCTGCAGGGAGCAGGAGTTGAGACAACAGATGCAGCAACAACAATAACCACCCCAGCTGGTACCCGCAGCCCCTGTGGTACCGGAGGTGGCTGAATAGGTGGCGCCGTAGGTCAAGGACCCAGGAGCACCTACATATGCAGACTTCATCAAGTTCAGGCTGCCAGTATTCACTGGTACAGATCGGCAAGTGGAAGTCATCGAGTTTCTGGGGGACTATTACGGCAGCTGAATAAAGTGACACTCAAGAATCGTTACCCACTATCGAGGATAGACGATTTATTTGACCAACTGCAGGGGGCACGATCGTTTTCAAAGATAGACTTAAGGTTCAAATACCATCAGCAGAGAATCTGGGACTGCAATGTGCCTAAGACAACCTTCAGGACTCGTTATGGCCACTACGAGTTCCTAGTGATGTCTTTTGGTCTAACCAATACACCTACTGCTTTCATGGACCTGATGAACCAGTTATTTAAGGAGTACCTGGACAATTTTATGATCATCTTCATTGACGACATCTTGGTATACTCCAAGAGTGAGGAGGAGCACTCCGAGCACTTGAGGATGGTCCTGGAAACCCTCAGAGAGCACCGGTTGTTTGCCAAATTCTCTAAGTGAGAATTCTGGTTAGAAAGTGTAGGGTTCCTAGGCCATGTAGTGTCCAAGGAAGGGATACGAGTAGACCCTGCAAAGGTGGAGGCGGTGCAGAACTGGGGGCGACCAACTAGCGTGACTGAGATCCGCAGCTTTCTTGGATTGGCCGGGTACTACTAAAAGTTTGTAGAGAACTTCTCCAGGATTGCAGCCCCTCAGACTTGGTTGACTCAGAAAAAAGTTAGATTTGTTTGGGACGACAAGTGTGAGGCGAGCTTTTAGAAGCTCAAGGAATGGTTGACGTCGGCACCCGTGTTGGTCGTATCTTATGGCTCAGGAGGGTTTGTGATCTACTATGATGCCTCTCGGGTTGGACTAGGCTGTGTTCTGATGCAGTTTGGCAGAGTCATAGCCTATGCATCCCGCCAACTGAAGGTCCATGATAAGAACTACCCGATGCACAATCTAGAGCTGGCAGCAGTGGTTTTTGCACTAAAGATCTTGCGTCGTTACCTGTACGGAGAGACTTGTGAGATTTATACAGATCACAAGAGTCTCCGGTACTTGCTTACCCAAAAAGAGCTGAACCTCAGGTAGAGAAGGTGGCTGGAGCTCCTCAAGGACTATGACTACACTATTATGTATCATCTGGGTAAAGCCAATGTGGTAGCGGATGCTTTGAGCAGAAAATCTATGGGCAGTTTGGCTCATTTGGAAATCAGAAGAAGGCCCCTAGCTCAAGATTTAGCACTGTGCCTGGATGGGGAAGCAACCCTGACTGTGTCAGCATCGGGGACCCTGGTGGCGCACCTGTAGGTACAGTCCACCTTGGTGGACATGTTGCGTGCCGCGCAGGAGGAGGACACATTTTGTTCTCTAACAAGGGATCTGGTCTGCAGAGGTGACGCTGACGATGGACTCAGGGTCGACTCAGAGGGTGTCCTAAGGTTCAGAGGCTGAATCGTAGTGCCTGATATGGCAGAGGTTCGTCGACAGGTCTTGGAAATGGGTCCTCATTACACTAATACGATGCACACGAGAGCCACCAAAATGTACCAAGACTTAAGGCAGGATTACTGGTGGAAGGGCATGAAGAGAGAGGTAGCAGAGTTTGTATCCAAATGTCCGGTCTGCTAGCAGGTGAAGGCCGAACATCTGAAGCCCGCGGGGCTGCTGCAGAACCTCGAGGTCCCCGAGTGGAAGTGGGAGAAGATCACCATAGACCTAGTGACCGGGTTGCCTAAGTCAAGAGGAGGTTTTGATTCCATTTGGGTGGTAGTGGATCAGTTAACCAACACCGCACACTTCATTCCAGTAAGAACGACCTTCTCTGCGAAGCAGTACGCCCGACTATTTCTAGACAGGATTATGGCTTATCACGGTACCCCAGTGATGATCATATCAGATCGAGGTACCTAGTTCACAATCTAATTTTGGCAGTCTTTCCAAGAAGCCTTGGACACTCAAGTGTGTTTCAGCATGGCTTTCCATCCGCAAACAAATGGACAGTCTGAGAGAACCATCCAAACCTTGGAAGATATGCTGAGGGCCTGCGTTTTGGACATAGCAGGCGGTTGGGAGAAACACCTACAGTTGATTGAGTTCGCCTACAATAATAGCTATCACAGTAGCATTGGCATGGCTCCCTTCGAGGCATTATTTGGGTGGCGGTGTAGGTCCCCTGTGGGCTGATTTGAGACCGGAGAGACTCTCATGGTAGGTCCCGACTTGGTCGAAGAGGCAGTGAGGAAGGTATAACTGATAAAAAAAGGGCTGTTGGCGGCTCAGAGTCGCCAGAAAATGTATGCCGATAAGAAAGCCAGAGAGTTGGAGTTCACTGAGGGTGACTTGGTGTTCTTAAAAGTTTCCCCTATGAAAGGGGTGGTCCAGTTTGAAAAGAAGGGAAAGTTGAGCCCTAGGTTCATTGGGTCTTTCCCTATTCTCAATCGAAGAGGCGCGGTGGCTTATGAGCTGGCTTTGCCTCCTAGTCTGAGCAGAGTTCACCCAATTTTCCATGTGTCAATGCTCCGGAGATATGTGAGGAGAGGACAGTGGAGATAATTGACCAGCAGATCAGGAAGCTGAGGTCCAAGGAAATTCCCTTGGTAAAAGTTAGGTGGGAGCATGCACCATGTTTACCGTCAACGTGGCCCACTGACGGAATCTCAAGACCCTCCGCCACTCGTGTCTAACACCTAGAAGGCCCGCTGGTGTAATCTCAAGACCCTATAAACTGCTGAGTCGCATGGTAGCCGTTCGGCTAATATCACTCCTCAGTAGACCATCTCAACCACAACCAGAATCAGGTTGTAAAAATTTTCATATGTTTTGCTTTTTGGGCGTTGCCCATGTCCGACCCTTCCCTTCGAGTCACACTACGAGGATATTGATATCCGCTAACCATCCCTAGGTGTAAAACCTAGTAAGTGTACTTGTCTCTAAGTTAAATGCCACAACTAGGTATCGAAACCATTCTCTATAAAATTGTTAGAACTTAACGACTATGGATAAGCACTCAGCTTACCATTGTCAACGACACTTGACAAAAATAATTATGAGCAACAATCATCATGTGAAAGCCAAGTAAAAGAGGTTAAATTCCATTAACTAAACTGATAAGGAACATGCAATAAACATAGCAACGATTAAACATAATATCTGAAAATTAGTGAAACATTTCCTTTGATTCAGGTACCATAACCATCCTATCCATGTATGCATTAGCAAGAACATTTCCATAACCATGAGAATATAGATCTAAAGTTGCTATCAATTTCTAAGATGAACAACAATCACATAATAAAATTTGAATCTAACACTAAGCATGTAAGTAGGAATCAAGACGACATAACAAGAAACCTAACGCATTGATCCGAACAATCTCGAATTTTCCACCCTTTTCCATTGCTCGGCCGACTCAAGCAGGGTAACACCCTGCTCGGCCGAGCCCTCTAAGGAAGGTGGACATGTTTGCGACAACAATACAAGCACCAATCCAAGATCAAAAATATAACGAATATAAAGCGATCCGCGAGTTGCAAGATGAGCGAGGAAAATAGGGAAAATTTCGGCATGACCTTTCCCCTTTTTCCTCTACTCGGCCAGCCCACAAAATGCAAAATAAATATGTTTTAAAATATAATATCACAGGTATACACATTGATTAAAGTTCTAACATGAGGAAACACGTCGATTGGCAAGAAACTCGCGAAATAACCCCGATTTCAAAACTGCTAGGGTCCGCCACCCACCTCCCTTCATAAACACACTAACCACTCACCTTGATCGGATCCCAAGATGATATCGATGAAGTCGAGCTCTGATTTCCTCAAGAGTCGATGCGAACTCGGCGCCGACAAGATCCCTCTCGCTCCCCCTTCCTCTTGGGCTGCGTGCGGCTCTCCTATTGAGCCGCACGGCAGGCTTGGGTGAGGGGTTTTATTCCCCTCATCCAATGACTCATTTACCCCCGATCACTTACTTACCTCCTCATCCGACTCCACCTAACCCGGATCGAGTCCCGACTTGATCCGCGAACTAAAACTCAAACCAAACTTGAGTCAACCAATATGCTCATCCACTCAATCACCAACATTTAGTTATGATTTAAATTAATTTTACTTGCTATTCGAGGCGATCACATGACTCGATCCAGCTATCTCCCGACTTGATGGGCTGCACCACAAAAATTTTTATATTTGGAAACCCCGGATATTACAACATCACACGAGATAATAGAGCATGATGAAAATCTCTTATGAAAGAGCGTTCACTGGGAATAAGACCGCATCTATCTAGGAAAAGGATGAGGTCAAAAGTCGCATCTGATATCGTCTGTTTGGTTAGGCAAAAAAAAACTAAGGAAAAGGGAACACATTTTTTAGGATTAGAAACAAGAAAGCAAGTTTATAGATGACAATTGTGCATTTCCTCAAAATGGTGATTTTCATGTTCCTTGTGCTTCGCCGGCGGCTCCTAATGATCGATTATTAAACACAAATCATGTCGATGTTGGACTCACGTCTAAGAGCTCAAATTACTATGTCCACATTTTTTCCCGCTCAATTGTTGACATCAATGGTAATATCAATTAGCTACCATCTACGAAAAAACTTATCTTTTCACTACAAGAAAACAAACATTCACCAACAAATAATTACCAACAAATTACCAACTAATTTGTTGGCAATTATGAACAAATATATCTTTATCTGTTGGTAATACCAATGGATAATTTTAATATCCGTTGGTAATACCTAACAGAGTATCACCAACGGATTTTACCAATGAAAATCCGTTGGTATTAGTATTACCAACGGATTTAATCCGTTGGTGATACCCTATTGTTTTGTAGTGTTTGTGATGCTTGGCGAAGGCGGATAATGCATCGTATTTATATGGCAGTGCGTAGAAAAACAATCTAATGGAGGTGAAGAGTCTTCGTCTTCGACAAATGGATCTCTTGCTTTGAATTGCACTTGTTAGTTGATGGATGATAGTAGAGGCGCTGCTACAAATCCATATTATATGTGTTTTTCTTATTTTTTTTAGTTTATGTCTTCTTCATCTAAAAGTAATTTTAATGAATTACAATTCATGCTTTTAGTTTGCGTACATTTTTTTGGGATTTTATTGGCTAACACTCTTAAATAATTACTTTCAGCGTTTGAAACCTTTTTGTGTGATCCATGATTTATTCCGATTCCATTTATAGTGTATATATTTAAACATATTAATTGTGTGTGTAATGTTACTATTATTTTCCCCTTCTGAAATGATTATGCAGATTTTGTTTACTATTTCAATGATGCAAAGAACAAATAACTCTTCTCTTGTGCATATTTGCAAATATTACTCATCATTCAAATAATATTTTGTATTCCTTATTATTGATTGATCAAATGTGCCTATTTTGCTCACCGTGTATAATGTATTTTGATATTATTTCGCGCTTAATTGGATTATAATGTTATGTGTTGTCCTTTTGAAAACTTTATTTCATAGAATCTTTTCCTAATCTTTGTGTCATATTTTGGTGAAAATGTATAGAATATATCTCAAGTTGGGAAATGATACTCTATAGTTTTTCCGTTATTTAGTTGTCAATTTGCACTTTGATTCTTCGTTATGTATATTTAGTATTGAATTGTTTTGATTTTCTTATTGTGCCAAAAATATGACAACAATTTTTCCATATATCCATGTCTATCAAATGTTTGTCTTTATTTGCAGGTCGTGATGAGACGCAAAGTTCAATTAATTGTCAAGCTTTTATTAATTGTGAGCATCCCTCTCATGTCTTCGCGATTGATCGCCATCGAAGTATTCCTCTTTCCTTTAAGTATGTGGAGTTGCTTTTATCTTTGATTGCACGATAGCTATTGCATTTATTTATTTTATCATTTCCCTTCGCTAATTGTCATCGACAAATTTAATTTTATATTTTTGGTTTTCTAAATAGTTCTATCATTTGATAAATGAGTGACAATATTTGTATATTTGCCATAAATGTGTTTGCGGAGGATTCAATATTTTCATTAACATTCAAAATAGTTTTGCGACCTTAGTCATTGACCTTTTAACTTCAATTGCTTTATCCAATTCATTCTGGTTTTGCTATTTAAACTATAGTTTATCTTGCAATATTACTCAGTATTTATGGTTTATTAATTTATGTTGGTTGTACATATTTGTGTGATGCTTATACATTTTACCATTATATTTCTAATAAATTTTTATGTCATTGTGCTAATTCCCTTACGCAGTTGAAATGATTGACAAAATTATAATTAAATGATTGACAAAATTATAATTTATGAATGTTGATTACTGGAGTATTCTTTCATGTTAAAATCTATGTTGTCTTTATTAATTTATCATATAGTAATGTATGTCGATTTGCAATTTTTTCCCATTTCACTTAATTTGTTATTCGCGTGCATGCTAATGTTGAAATGAGTGACTCTTTTATTATCGCACTCCTTTTTTGGTTTATTATGCCTTAGCCTTTTTTTCCTTTTTTTGTGTCGGAAATGAAGAAACCAAATTCCATATTATTTATTTATTTGTTATAGGACATCTATAAAAAAACACGTTGGAGAAAATTATTCATTTCATGTGCCCTTATACTCTATTCTTTCATTTTTAGGAATGATCTTCGTTCCGTTGGATCTCGGAGGGCCAACAAAAAAGTGTCCTTATTGTGATGGACAAATGTGGGAAAGTGAGTGCTTGAAAATGATATCAACGAAAAAACAATTGATATTTTCAATATGTTGTAAACAAGGGAAAATCAATTTGGCGCTACTCGATCAAGAAGACGCCAAAGTACCTAAACTTTTTACTTGGTACTAGATCAAGGAAAATTGGGAAATTATTTCAACAAAATATAAGAGCTTTTAACTCGATGTTCCAATTTACTTCGATAGGTGCCAAGATTGACAAAGAAAGGGCCTTATGTGTTTAAAATGAGTGGACAAAATTATCACCGGTTGGGGAGTTTGATACCACAGGATGACAATGCTCCAAAATTTGCGTAGTTGTACATATATGAAACTGAGCATGAAATTCAAAATCGAGTATCATCTCTTGGTGAAAATCTTGATTCGAGTACAATGCATAAAGAAATAATAAGGAATCTCATGAAAATGTTTGACAAAGTTAATGTCATTGTCAAATTATTTAGGATGGATAGAGAAAAGTACCTAGAAAATCCTGCAGGAGAATTTCGACTAAGAGTCATAGGCACTAGACAACAGGATGGTCTTTCTTATTGTGCTCCAACTGCCTCTGAGATTGCTGTACTAATTGTTGATGAAACGCCCGAAGCAAATGACACTCGAGATATTATTGTGCAACATATGGATCATTCTTTGTCAAGAATTAGCGAGCTTCATCAATTGTATATGGCTATGCAATATCATTTTTTATTTCCATACGGAGAAGATGGCTACCATTTGAACATTTCATACCATAGTACTAATAATTCCTCTGTTACAACAAGGTAAATGTTGAGTTTGAAAGAATTTTATTCGTATCGATTACAACAAAGACATGTTGATGGAAAAACACTCCTTAGAGGTGGGCGTTTGTTCCAGCAATAGATAGTTGATGCATACACAACTATTGAATCCTCCCGATTGAGGTGGATTTACAAAAATAAAAAAGATATTAGATCTGATGTACTCCAAGGCTTGAGAGATGCAATAGCTCAAGAAGATGTCTTGACCAACTTTGTAGGAAAAAGAATAATTTTTCCTGCAACATTCACATCAGGTCCTAGGTACATGGTTCAACATTATCAGGATGCAACGGTAATTTGCAGAACATATACGCCCCGACCTATTTATCACATTTACTTGCAATGCTAAATGGCCTGAGATTCAAATTGCTCTCTCTTCATTTCCGACTCAAAAACCAGATGAAAGAACATATATCATTGCTAGGTTTTTCAAAATAAAATTAAAACATTTGTTGGCTGACATAGTAAAGAAAGGTCATTTAATTTGGACAAACAAAAGCGGGTACATATTGCTCTCATGTTGTCTATTTGTTGCAAGTGCAAAATTATGCTGGCATGATATATTTCTTTATGATAATCATCCTTAAAATATGTTGTCATTTCTTTACAGCATTTATTCTATTATATTGTGCATTGCTTCTTTCTTAACTGCAACATAAATCATTATACAATCTTGAGACAAGTTGAGCAAGTGTGCACATTTTTGTTGTATTTTCATGAACTTATAAATAAATGACTTCATTTGTTATGCTTATTTTTGTTATTCATTCTTCAAAATGCTAATAATTTATTACCTATTGTGTATATCTAAAATCGTGCAACTAAATTCTGCGCTCAATAATGTTAGATCATTTTATTTTTAAAATCAAACAAATTATGCTTTCGACTTATTTTTAATTCGCATTGAGCACGATATACACGTTTTGCCATTTTCTCAACTACGTATCTATAGTTTGTACTATGCCTCAACTTCTGCATCGAATCAACTTGGTGTCATTGTTAATTATTAAATGAAGACATATTATTGTTATATTGACTCTTGGCAATGTGTGCTCGCACACAAACTTAATTTTGTATTTTTTTTGTTAAATTCTACATAAATATGCTTATCTAATTGTTTAAAACATCTAATTGTTTTTTTTGCACAGGTTTTTAGCTCTATTCTTTTCCGGCCACATTGCATTATAAATATGCTTACTTTATTATTAGATTTGGATTTTTTTCTTGCACAATAATTTCTTCTTATATATATTTTTAATGATTACATCATCTGACAATTATGATTAAATTCCTATAAGATATTTATGCAACCCTTGACATATTAACACATTCTTTGTTTAATACATCTACAAAAAGAAATGTAATGAAACCCATTTTTTATCTTAGCATGTATGGTTCTCATAAAATTCAATCAAATGAATGTTTTCTCGTGTTTTATATTTACCGTTCATAGTTGTAAAACATTTGGATTTATTATTTCTTTGGTGCACTGGTTTGATTGGTTTATGTTATAAGCAAAATTTGATTATATTTATTTGGTTTCGTAGCAGAAAAAAATGAGGACTTAAATTACGCGAGTTAGCGGAATTTCAGGGCGAGATTGGTAAGTTTTAAACTTAGGAAAAATTTAGGAATACTTTATATTTATTGTTTATGTAATTTGGCATGCCATGGCGAGAGTAGACCTCGAGATGAATTTAATAGTTCGATTAGAACTCGAATCGGACTTAAAATGGATTTATAATGAATTTTCTAGTCGAGTTAAAAGTGAGGGGTAAAATAGTAATTTGGGGTATCAATTAAACCCCAAAATATATTTATACCTGTAATATCCTAGATATTAATTCTAATTTCCATATTATTGTGTGTGTTTGCCAGCCTAGCGGACTAGTCCGGGGTCGAGCCGAGTCGACTCATGGTCCAATGCGAGCTTGCGAGCTCGGGTAAGTAGGAATATGAATTATGTAATTTTTTACTTGCGTAGATGAGTTTATTTAATTATGTGGTTACATGTGTTTGAATTATTTAATTATGTCGCATGTGGGTGTGCATGTGTTGGATGTTTATGTGGAGCATGGGATTAATTTGGGTTTAATTAAGCTTAGTGGGTTAGCGGGTCAAGAGGTTAGTGAGTATGAATCCGGGTTGAGACGGATGCGGGTTAAAAAATGGGAGAAGGATTATAAATTCTCCCCCCCTAGGGCTTGCGGCTCCCTATTGGAGTCGCCCAAGCCACTTGGAGAGAAGAGAGGAGCCGCCCAAGCCGCCGCCCCTCCCTTCCCTCTTTTGGAGCCGTCGAGCAAGGCAGCCGCCACCCTCAAGCCGCCAAGCTCTCTTCCTCCTTCCCCCTCTTCTTTCCCTCTCTTTGGAGGCCAAGCCATCGGCTTGAAGCCTTGAAGCCGCCGCCTCCTTGAAGCTTTGAGCCGCCGCCCCTTTTCATGATTGGAGCCGAGCCGCCTCTTCTTGAGGAGCCAAGCCGCCCCTTTTGAGGCCGGATCTGGATATTGCCGCTTGGAAGTTCTTCTCTAAATTATTTTCCTAATCATGTGAGTGGTTTTACCCCTCCTTGTCGGGTTTTATTCAAGTTTCTTGAAGCCGTTCTTGGAGGCTTGATGTTCTTGATTTGTTTTTCGATGATCTCTCAGATTCTTGCCATTCTTTTTGTGTGTCGTGCTTAGGGATGACAATTGAAACCGGTTAACCGCGGTTAACTGTTGTCACACCCCAACTGAGGGTAGTGTGATTGGCCAGGGCCTACATCTTGCCCTGTAGCCTACTGTCTACACTGACACAAGAAAACCAAGACATATCGAATAATAGAAATCTCAACACACTTTATTAAAAGCTTTCAAAGTCATAATTTTTATGTTTGTCAAAACAAGTAAGAACATCAACATCAAAATAACAGAACATCAACGTCAAAATAACTGTACAATTATCAGTGCAGAAACAAAACAAACACTACTAGACTCTAATCTAAGACTCATGGACGTCCCTACGAGATATGACACCACCTCCCGCCCACCAACTGCACCATGTCGACAAGCCAAGTCACTGACCATGCTCTACAAAATTAAAGAATAAACTGTGAGTCCGCTTGGGACTCAGTGAGTGGCTCTAGTGATCCTCCACATAAGCCTCAGTCATGCATATATATCATATAAGGCAACAAAATAAATGAACAAGGAGGTAAAATACTTCTAATACAACTATCGACCCTAAATGGGTCAATTTGTACAAATGAATATGATAACTTGCCATCTCGACCTATCAAGCCTCCGACATTCGGCCCTTATGCTTACTTATGGAATAATATCTCGGCTACAACCGTCCCTACCATATCAGGTAGTATCATACTGGCCATCGGATACGTCACCTCAAGGTGTAAGCAAACAATCCCGGGTCGTCGACTAGGACGGTCCACTAGTCTTCGGACACCGTCTGGGGTAAGGATAGCTAGTCCCACCCAACTGGGGTCTGGCACCTAGCGGGCCCGCTGGCGCACCTCAAGACCCAATACTGGCCGAGCTGAGCATTGGTCATTCCCGACCTCCACGCTTCTCGGCGGACAATCTCAAACACAGAACACAATCAATATCCTAGGGTTTCCATATATACCCTTCGGGCCATTGCCCGTATCTGGCCTTAATCCGGCTATAGGATCAATAATTTATGCCACCCTTTCAAATTGTGTACACCTACGAGTTCTAGGTTTCCAAAAGTATACAATAAGTCATATAAGTGTTATCATCTCCTAGCTAAGTTTCCATATAAGTATGATGAACGTCTAGCGACGCATTACACGTTATCTAACCTTCTACACTACCCTGGGTGAGGAATTCCTTGCGTCGACTTGGGAATTCCGCCCATGAACATATTTGGGTAGCATGTATAATCTCAAGAAAATATTCAAGTATTGTAACATCTACTATATATGGTCACAATATATATATGCGTAACAACTTTACACTACCTTAGGAATTTAGCACAATAAGAAGCAATTATCTAGCATGACACGGTAATAATAAATTCAAAAAAAGGTAGGAATTGCTAAGCATGGTAAACAATTTCAACATTTCAAAGTTAAATATCTAATGCTAAGGATGGTCATAAGGCTAGCATTCCTACAATTCCAATTCAATCAATTTACTTGCTATGTTTGGTGTTCTTCCTAAGTATTGTCATTCCTATATGCGTGAATCTCATAATCCTGTAAGTTTCCATCTAAAGCTTCTCTCTTCTCCCCTCCCTAGTCTTGGCCGAGCCATGAGGAAGAAGAACCTTGCTCGGCCATGGCCCTTAAGGTAGGAAAGGAAAAGGAGACTCTAGCTGTACATCTAATTCTTCGATTTCGAGTATCACTTAATATCAATGGAATGTTTTACCGCTTCCCTTATGCTTGGCCGAACCCTTTTCATGAGGTGTAGGGTTCATTCGGCCACAGCAAGAGAGATCTAGGGAAGATATGCTTCATGACGCGTGAAACCTACGATTTGAACTACATCAATCATGAACATGAGATCATCTAAGGGCCTTCTTGCCGTCAAGGGAATTGGGGAAAATTTTAGCATGACCTTTCCCCTTTTCCCATGACTCGGCAGCCCTAACAATTGAAAATCGACGAAGAAACAAGGTACTCCGACAAGAAATCATACAAAACAACGATTACACGTCGATAAAACCAAGATCCGACGGAAAGATCGCGAGAAACTCGTCCTATCACAACTAGGGGTTAGGCTACCCGCCTCACCCATGCTTCTTACTCTAACCACTCACCTAGATTGCGGAGAACGAAAGATCGGGCGACGACAACTTGAAATTTTCCAGCGACGACGCGAAATTCCGGATCGATCCAAGTCCTCCAAGCTTTCCCTTGCTCTTCTTCCTCTGTCCCCCTAGGCAGCCTTGTGCGACTCAAGGGATGAGTTGCACTACTGCAAGATGAGGGTTTTAATCCCTCTTCTAGCTTCCCAAAGATAGCTCCATGACTCACTTAACTCATACTCGAACCTCGACTAAACCTGAACTCAACTTGGGTTCTGACTCAACCCATAATATGAATCGATTTAATTTGATTTAAGGAATGAATTCATAAAAGGAAAGTTAATCACCCACATAGATTCCATGAATCATTAGTCGAGTCATACCTTTTCACTCGAGGCGATCATGAGGCTCGACTCGACAACCCCCGGGTCCGGCGCGCTGCACCAAAACAGATTTTTATATTAGAAAATTTTTCAAGGTCTTACAACCGGTTAACAGAACCACAAAATCCAGTTTCGGATAGTGGATTTGTGGTTCGGTTTTGGTTTCGGTTAGTAAAATCCAAAAACTGATTTTAAACGGTTCGGTTTTGATTACCAGGGTGCGGATAACCAATAACGAAATCGGTTATATATTTTGGTTTCGGTTATCGGTTATCCGTGGTTAACTGGTAACCAGAACCGATAATTATATATATCAAATATTTATTCTAAACCCGAAACCCGTTACCCGCTTACCTATTTACCCTCATATATATTTAAGTTCAACCCTAATCTTCTATTCTTCTCCATGTCCCCATTCGGCGCCGACTGCCTTTCCTCCAAGCGAGGAAGGTAGACGTTCCTCTGTCGTCACAGTCTAGTTCACCACTCGACTCACTCAGCCATCGCAGTCACCGACCCCCATCACCACTCAACTCCCGTATCTCCCCCCCTTGGCCCTTGCCAACTCCAGACCACTCGACTCCCCGTATCTCCCCCCTCGGCCCTCTGCGGCCCTCGCCGACTCCCATCACCAGTCCTCGTACACCTTCTCCGCCTATTGTAGTAGGTCTCCTCGGTCGACTGATATGCCCGGCGACAACGCAGTCCGCTCGGTGATGATGCAGTCCGCTCGGTGATGATGTAGTCCACTCGGCGATGCAAATTAGTGGTTGATTTCGGTACTCCGCAATCCACTCCAGCACTCATACGTTCGACAACGGCTTCCCCCTCTGGCGGTGAACCAATCTTGGAGAAAGCAATAGGGTAATATGTCTTTTTCTTTAATGGACAGTTGACTAATAGTTATCTAATATCAAGCTTAGTTACTAATACTTAATTTTTGTGCTTTGCTCTAGAACTGAAATTGAATGGTTTCCAGGCAAGTGTTTGACCCAAAAGATTCTTAAAAAGAAACCAAAGAAGGGCTCAAAGAATGCCAAGCCCATAATGAAAACTAAAAATTGTGATAGCTTATTTAGTCAATCAGAAGTACTTGATGATGATGGAGATATTGATGAAGACACTGTAAGTTTTCATTCTAATGCCAAGCCAAGACTGGTTGATTTTCGTAGGTATTCTTCTTCAGTTTGATCATTCTAATGTGGATTCAATCTAATACTGTTTATGTAGTTGTTGAATAATTATTGACAGTTTATGTGGAAATACAGTTTGTGTAAATTGTTGAGTGGAAATGCAGGTTATGAATTGTAATTTGTAAAGTGTTTAGTTCAATGAATTTTCTATTTATTTCAATTGTAAAATGTGTACTTAAATCTTGGAACCGGTTATCCGTTTACTACCGGTTAATCGGTAGTAAACGAATATCCGGTTCAATCCGAACCAAAAAATTCGGTTTCGATTATTCGCGGATAACTGAAATTGAGCCGGTTTCGGTTTTCGATATAGGTTTTTGAAACCGACCGATTTCGGTTTCGGTTTCGGTTAGTGGGTTTAGAAATCGGTTTCGGTTTCGGTTAACCCCCAAAAGTGCGGTTAACCGAACCGTTGCCATCCCTAGTCGTGCTTGAGGAGGCCCTCAACCCTCCCCTATGGGGCTCGGCAGCCCTAGGATGATCCTAGGAGTGCTCGGCCAAGGGAGAAATAAGGTTGCCCTCAAGGTGTTCGATGAAATGCCTAAGTGAGAGTTCTTATTTATTTGGAGGTCTACACATTGAATTGCTTACCAATTTAGGTTCTTGTATTGTTGTTGTGTGCCTTGGAATTAAATCTGTGATTTTTGGAGGATGATCATGTTTTTTTGAAAAAAAAGATTGAATCTTGAAGCCATGGGTGTTCTTGATATGAGATTCTTGATCATGAAATTTGATTCTTGTTTGAAGATTGTCTTGATGTTTGATAATCTTAGATAAACAATCATGGTTTGATTCTTGTGAGATTTGTCTCAATGATATAAATCTATTGTGTTGATAATTAAGGAATCTAATTCTGTAATTTTCGGATTTAATTACCCCTATTTTGCTGAAACTCAATTAGGCTAAAAATTGCATGCTGAATTGTTTGTTTTAGGGCTGATTTTGAAATCATGTTTGTAATGTATGTATTTCTCTGAACATGGTCGTGTAACCTATCGTTTTGACCAGAAAATATAGTTTGGAAACATAGGACACACTTTGGATATCAGATTTGGATTAGATACATCAGTTTCGGGCATAACAGTAAGCTAAGCAAAATCCTAAAACAAAACCCTAATCTTGGTGATCTAAATTTTAATTCCAAAATTAAAATTGAGCAAAGAGACAGCATAATCCGTTATGAACCAACAAGTAAAGTTTATGCGTGAAATAAAACCACACAGGTTATGACATTACGGGTCTAGGAGTTGGGATCGAGTATTGGAGTGTTGAGACGCTTTCCAATAGGGACACCCCTAAGACACCGTAGGTGAGACTTGACTTAGGTTATGCTGCATCATTTCTTTATGAATGACGGAGAGACTCGTTGAGGAGCCAGATTGCGGGCTAGGCCCGGTAGGTTGGATGGTTAATTCCCAACCTATGGAACAAGTTCGGAGGGCTTTCCTCATTGTTCCGGTTTGGTCTCGTGGAATATGTTTGGAGGGCCTACCCGATTATTCCCGAGGTGCTTTTAAAGGGGTAAGTTCGGATGGGAGAATCCCGATTACTCCTACGTTATTTATTGGAATAAGTTCGGATGAGCAAATCTCGATTGTTCCGGTTTGGCCTCGTGGGATAAGTTCGGAGGGCCTACCCGATTATCCCCGAGGTGGTTTTAAGGAATTAGTTCAGAGGGCATACCTGATTATTCCTATGATATCTTGGAGGAGTAAGTTTGAAGGGCCTACCCAATTACTTCTGTGATATCTTAAATGGGTAAGTTCGGATGGGCGAACTCCGATTGTCCCTTCGCATCTCGTGGAGCAAGTTCGGAGGGCCTTCCCGATTGCTCCCGAGTTTTTTTATACTAGGATAAGTTTGGAGGGCCTTCCCAATTATCCTAGTATGTGTTGTTGCCTTAGGGCATGGTCGGCTTAGACTTGTTGATCTTCACCATTTTGGTGTTGGATGCCTTCAGGCAGGTAGTGGCCAGATGGCATGTTAGCTGGTCACTCCATTGTGACCTCTCCTGCTTGAGTCAGGAGTTTTGCTTTATGCATCATAGCTATGTTTGGTTTTTTCGCGGGGGTTGGTAGAACTGATCATTGAGTTATTTGAACTCATCCGTTGTTATTTGTTTTTATTTTGCAGAGCCCGATCGATAAGGTGGGATGGAGCACTTGGCGCAGTTGGAGGGCAGATGAGCTACATTGATCTCATAGCAGTCCTAGTTAGGGGTCGTAGTCGAGTTTGTAGTAGTTGTCATGCACTGTGTTTTGGCATTTCGGAGTTGTAGTCCCTTGGGGACGTTTATGTTATTTATTTTGGATTTCATTATTGGTGGTCTATTGGACTCGATTTATTATTTCCGCACTTTGTACTTTTGCTAAACTTACTTATAATGAATTATGTATGGTTTTCCATTTGAAATAAAATTTGTTTATTTGTTTTTGCTATGTTTTATTGTTGAGTTGGCATGTGCATGGTTTAGGCTGCGGGGTATAGGCATGTATACTCTAGCCGGTCACGTGACCTTGAGTTAAGGCGTGACAATACCTGGGATGTACGACTGGGGCGCCGCACAACACCCGAGGTACCAAGGAAGAGGCATTGGCTATTGGAGGGAGGCACGAGTCGGGGTCTACTTTTGCGAGTGCGCCGGAGTAGATCGTCGGGAAACCTCGTCTTTCTTCTTCCTCCTTGTTTCCTCAAGCTGGTGAGTGTTCCCCTCCTCCCTTGTTCTTGATTCAAGCAGCCGCCTATTCCCCTATCAAATTTTTGTCGTGGTTTTCTTTGCATTGAATCCCCTAGGCTTTAAATCAATCATATAGTTCACTTTGAAATTGAAAGTGTATAATCTCTATTATTGAATCTTGTTCCTTGTCGTTAGAAATATGTTGGTATGTGTAAATTATTGGGGTATATTTGAAGTTGATCTTAGAGACGCCGGATGAGATCGAGGTAAATATGAAAGTTATAGGATTTCGTGTTCTGAACGCGATGGTGGTGTCTGATTTCTGATCGGAGGTCGTTTGATAGGTCTTTTGAATAGTTTTTAGTATTAAATGAGATGGTTAATATATTGGTTCTAGCTAATTTCGATGTATGAGATGATTGTTATTGGTCATATAGTTACCTAGTTTAACTATAGTAAAAACAGATTGTATGGTTCCTAGTTTCCTTTCATGAATTGCATATATGCTCACTTAAATTATTTAATTACATGTCGCTCCGTGTGGCCCACAGTATCCTCCCTTAGTTACACAAATTAGGCCTTCACTTGATTTGATATCATCACATTTAGATTCTATTTAAGTAGTTGATTCTCTCCTCAAATTATAGTACTTAATTCCAACCATTACATTTATACAAATTAAACCTTATGAAGTTATGAAAATATTTGATATGAACTATTTTATTCTGTACAAGCACTGGTTGAAATTAAATCTCATAAAGTTCCTTAATATGAGTTACTTTCCTGCGCATGTACTGTTGTAAATAACCTCATGGGGATTTCTTTAATATAAATTGCTTTTACTGTTTGAAGATGAGATAAATATTTAGAATGAACCATATGTGAACATTGAGGGCATGGGGATGTTATATTTACTTTCTTTTACTCCTATATAAAAATGGTTGGTTGATTTATGTATGTCTAGGTGTGCTTGCGGGTGTGGACCGAGAAGCTCGTCAGCAGCCACACTGATGACCGACTCGGGTGGCATGAGCGAAAAGTACATTGAGACAGAGCAGTAATCAGCGCCCGACTCGTAGGATCGACGGTTCCCTGGATTATTGGATCGATGGGTCCTTGGATGTTAGACCGACGGGTCCCTGGATCGGGAAGCTCGTGAGCACCGCCATACTGACGACCGACCCGGGTAGTTTGCTTGGATGGTTGGATATTTACATCATGTTTATATTTCATTGTACATTAGGATATGCTCATTTTGGTTATAAATGGATGGTTGAATATTTACATCATTATACTTGATGATATTTACATCTCATATGACTGGTGATCATGTATACTTATTTCTGCATATGGTATATACTTATTTGTAGACCCTTTACATGTTGGTTGTTGGATCATTGGATTTGGTTGTACAAGATTATGCCACTCACTAAGTCCTAGTTAGACTTACTCTTTATATGTTGTATCTTTCAGCACTTGGATGTGATAAAATAGGTAGTGGGACGTAGTAGCGCAGCTGGTGACGTCAGGTACTGCGGATCTCTTGACATGTTGTGGTCGGGGATGTATATCCAAGTCTGTAAGGTCTTTTTGTTTTTAGTCATATGAGTCCGTGTTTGAATTGTTTTCCGCATTAAATGTGTCATGCCCCAAGTTCAGGGTCATGTGACCGGCCAGGGTATACGTGCATATACCCCGCAGCCTAACCCGTGCACATGCCAACTCATAAAATAGCGGAATAAACAACAACTTTTATTAATAAAAAGAACCAAAATAGATTTTCATTTTAAAATAGCAAGGTTTTAAATAAATAGCTCAAGTGCGAAAATAAATATATCGAAAAGCAACAGTTCTTTTAACAAATAAAAGTCTGGAAAAAAAAATATGAATGTCCCCACGGGACTACAACTCCATATACCAAAATAACAGTGCATGACAACCTACTATAGACTCGACTACGACCCCTAACTAGGACTGCTATGAGATCATGTGGCTCCTTTGCCCTTCAGTTGCGCCAAGTGCTCCAGCCCACCTCACCGGTCAGGCTCTACAAAACAAAATAACGACAACGGGTGAGTTCAAAGAACTCAGTGAGTGGTTCTACCAACCTTCACAAAAAAAACAAACATCACAGATAAGATGCACGAGGTAAAACTCCTGGCTCAAGAAGGAAAAGGTCACAAGGGAGTGACATGCTAATAGGCCATCCGGCCACCACCTGCCCAAAGGCAAGCCAACACCCATACGGTGAAGAACAACATGCCTAAGCCTACCATGCCCTAAAGCAAACAACACATACTAGGATAATCGGGAAGGCCCTCTGAACTTATCCTAGTATAAATAAACTCAGGAGCAATTGGGAAAGGCCCTCCGAACTTGCTCCACGAGACGCGTAGGGACAATCGGCATTCGCCCATCCGAACTTGCTCTTAAAAGATATCACAATAATAATAGGGAAAGGCCCTTCGAACTTATTCCTTAACACCACCTTGGGGATAATCTGGTTGGCCCTCCGAACTTATCCCATGAGGCCAAACCAGAACAATCGGGAAAGGCCCTCCGAACTTGTTCTGCAGGTTGGGAATTTGTCATCCAACCTCCCGGCTTAGCCCGCAATCCGGCTCCTCGACGAGCCTCTCCGCCATTCATGAAGATATGGCGCTCCATGACCTAAGTCAAGGCTTTCGTACGGTGTCTCATGGGTGTTCCTATTGGAAAGTGTCTCAACACTCCAATACTCGACCCCAACTCCTAGACTCATAATGTCATAAACCCGTATGGTTTTATTTCATGCTTAAACTTCTCATGTTGATTGATAACGGATTATGCTGGCCATTTTTTCCAATTTTAATTATGCAATTAAAATTTAGTTCACCACAATTGGGATTTTGTTTTAGCTTACTGTTCTGCCCGAAACTGATATATCTAACCCGAATGTGGTCTCCAGAGTGTATCCTATGTTTCCAAACTATATTTTTTGGTCGAAACGATAGGTTACATAACTATGTTCAGTAAACTATGCATATCACAAATAGAATATCAAAATCAGCTCTAAATCAACAATTCAACATACAATTTTCAACCTAATTGAGTTTTCAGCATAATAATGAATTAAATCCGAAAATTCACAGAATATAACTCCCTAATTACCATCACATCAGATTTATAATCATCAAGATAATCTCATATAAACAATGCTTAAAAAATAAGAATAACAAGCATCACAACTCTCCTTAATCAAGAACCCACCTTCATATTCAAGAATTTAAACCAAGAACTCTAGTGCCTCCAATATCAAACCCATTTTTAAACCACATGATATATTTACAAAAAATCATAGATTTAATAATAAGCATGCATTTAAATTTACAAACATCAAGATTGATGATCAAATTGATTTATAGAAGGTAAGAAAATCTATATCCTTTCACTTAGGCATTTCATCGGACACTTGGAGGGCACCCCTTTTTCCACCTTGGCCGAGTACCCCTAGGATTACCCTAGGGTTGCTGAGCTCCAAAGGGAAGGATTTAGGGCCTCTTCAAACATGGCACACAAAAAGAACGTCGAGAATTCGAGGAATCATTGGAAACAAATCAAGAACATCAAGCCTCCAAGAAACTCGAAGAAATCCGGAAGGAAGAAGGGTAAAACTACTCACCTAATTTGGAAAGATGATTAAAAATAATCCCGGATGATGGCCCTCGAATCCGGCTTCAATAGATGATGGCTCAACTCAAGAAGGGGAAGAGAGGGGGTGGCGGCTCACCTCAAGCCGCCGGCTTGAGGAGAGAGGGAGAGAGAGGAAGAGAGAGGGGCTGGCTTCGGCTAGCTCCTCTTGGCTCGGCTCCAAAGGGGAGGAAGGAGAGGAAGGAGAAGGGGGAAAGCTTGGGCGGCTCAGCTCTTGCTGGCGGCGGCTCCAAGGGGAGATAGGAGAGGGGCGGCTGGCGGCTGGCTCCTCTTCTCACTTAGCTAGGTTGGGTTGCTCCAAATAGGGAGCCACAAGCCAAGGGGAGGGGGTTTTATACTCCCTCCTCAACTCTAACCCCTCTAAATCCTTTATCCAACCCGCATCCGCCTCAAGCCGAACCCGAACCCGCTAACTTAAATTAACTTAATTAATCATATTCTCCACATAACCATCCACAACATAAAATTAAATAAATTTAACTACTCAAGCAATATTTCACATTCATAATCCTACTTACCTGAGCTCGCAAGCTCGCACCAGACCATGAGTCTACTCGGCTCGACCTCGATCTAGCCTCTAGGCTGGCAAATACAAGCATAAAGGAAAATAATACAATTAAATATCTAGGATATTACAAAATGAAAAATTTCATTCTTATTAATTAGATTTGTTTTTAAGAGTCTTGGACATTTTTAGCTTTGGACTGTTATTGGAAATTTTGTTTAATTAAAAATTTATGTTAGAAATATGGTATCTATTTTATGAGATTGTTCGGGATTTCCTCATAGTTGTTCTTTTTCTTGGTTGGGCTAGGCTTCGGGGTACGAGTAGTACTCTGGCCGGTCATGCCCAAGATTGGGGTGTGATAGTTTAGCAAGATATTTTTTTCATTTTACCCCTGTATTTTACATTTGATGAAAAAAATTGGCGTTTGCTAAACTTTTATATCAGTAGTTCATGTCTATAACAATCTAAGCTTCCTTGGGCGATAATTCTTCATGTTAGCAAACTTTATTATAATTGCCGGTCTATATAAGCTGCTTTATATCAATCTATATAGCAAACTTTGTGGCTTCACTCGAACACAACATGTAATGCCATAAGCTCTTTTTTTTTATGTTACATTAAGTAATGGTATTGATATTTATGATCATCCATCCCACGTGAATAAACATGTTTGAATCACAACGCGTATGCGTAATATGCCCATTAGATTAACTTCAATGATACGTTTTGTGATGTATGCACATAACAATGCATGGTCGAGCAAATGTACTTTGCACATCTCATAATGACGAGCCATTTACTATTTAGATTTGATTTAATCCATTTGGTAATTAACATGAAAAGTTATTTCTATTCATCATGCATTGTTCTTTTTTTGGCAAACATTTCTTGATTTTCTTTGTATATTCAATCATGCACTCATGTATTCTAAGGGCATGTTTGCTTCACAAGATAAGGGAGGATATGATAAGGGATGAATTAATATTCATTGTTTGTTTAGTGTATAGATTAGAACAAAATATGAATAGAATAGTATAAAATTGATATTATATCCGATCCTCCATCATTTATTATCCAATCCAATCCCATCCTATCCAATGAAGCAAACATACCATAACATTCATAATTACTTGGACATGACAACTATACTCAAATGTTGTTTCATGTTGAATTATTTTTCATCTTCTATATATTATATTCAAAATTATTATTATAACAAATTCCATTTTTTTATTCATATAATAACAATTACCACCGTTTGTCTTTTTTGGTAGTTATGCACACAATTGAATTTCAAAAAAGAGGCCTTCCGCATGCCCACATCTTGCTTTGCCTTACACACTCACTGAAAGATATTCTTATGTCTTATATTGACAAGATTATTAGTGCTCTGATACCAGATGCTAAGATTGATCCCGTTAGAAATAAATCTGTTATGCAATTTATGGTGTATGGACCATGTGGCCAAATGAACATGATAGCTCCACGTATGAAAAATGGCGCATGCAGCAAGCATTACCTAAAAGAATACCAGAACGAAACAAAAATCAATAAACATGACTTTGCTTTGTACCAAAGAATGCATCCAAATGATGGTGGAAGAACGCTTATTAGCCATGGGTTTGAACTTGACAACCGATTCATAGTGCCGCACAATGTTGATCTCATAGTCAAATACTGGGCTCATATCAACGTTGAGCTATGCAATAAGAGTCAAAGTATTAAGTATCTTTTTATGTACATCAACAAAGGGCCCGATAGAATTCGAGTGACAATTGAAAACTTCGACTCGACTATGCAGCAAAGTAATAAAGGAGAACACATTTTATAAGATGAAATCAAAGTATATCTTGATTGTCGATTTCTGACAGCACGTGAGTCGGCATGAAGGATATACAGATATGAAATACATTATAGAGACCCGTCGGTTGAGAGATTAATTGTGCATTTGCCTAATCAGCAAGTCATTACATTCCCCGAAAATCAAACGATCAGGAAAATATTACAAAAACTACCCTCACCGAATGGTTCATATGTAATCAAACCAATCTAGAAGCTAGGACATTGACTTATGTTGAATTTTCTAAGAAATGAGTTTGGAACCAACGAGACAAAATGTGGAAAATAAGGAAAAAAGGAAGAGCAATTGGTAGGATTATCTACATTCATCCATCGATTGGAGAGAATTTTTACTTGCGAATTTTGTTGAATATTGTCAAAGGTGCGATATCCTTCGAAAATATACGAACAATTGATAATCATTGTCGCAAAACTTTTATAGATGCATGTAATGCACTTGGTCTTTTGGGTAATGACAAAGAATGTCAGCTCACAATGAAAGAAGTAACTATATGGGCTTCACCTTCTCAATTGTGATAATTGTTTGTCACACTAATGGTCTTCTGCAACGTTTCCAATCCCTTGGCATTATGGAATTACTTTTGGAAATTTATGTCAGAAGACATTAGTTACAAAATCAAAGAAGCTTTGCGCCTATTTTCTTATGAAGCTCCAAAAATATAGCTCAAGAATTATACATTAATAGAATTAGAAAAGTTTTTGAGTAATTGCTCGACAACACTCTTTGCTTTTGATTTGCCAATGCCTGAATCTAGTGTCATTCCTCACTTTCAAAATAGACCACTTGTAGAAGAGCTTGGCTACAATGTTGTTCAATTAGAACTACAATATTTAAACTTGCTATCAATACTCAAAGTTGAACAAAAAAAAATCTACGATGCAGTCGTTGATAGTGTAATGACAAATTCGAGTAAATTTTTCTTTGTTTATAGCCATAGAGGAATCGGAAAGACTCTCCTCTGGACTACTATAATCTCTGGCATCAGAAGTAAAGATTTAATAGTATTAGCAGTTGCATCATCTGGAATTGCATCATTACTTTTGCCAGGAGGACGAATTGCTCACTCAAGGTTTAAAATTCATCTAAACATTGATAGCAATTCATCATGTCTGATCAAACAAAAAACTCAATTGGCTGAGCTCATTCAAACAACATCACTGATTGTTTGGGATGAGGCAGCGATGAATCACTGTCACTGCTTTGAAGCACCTAGTCGAACCGATGAAACAACATCACTGACTTAATGTCTTTAAAAGATTCTTCAGCAAAAGACAAGCTATTTGAAGGGAAAATATTGATATTGGCCAGAGATTTTCGTCAAATCTTACCCGTTGTTGAAAATGACACTAAGTCTGATACAACTGATGCTTGCATTACAAAATCTCCTCTATGGAAACACCGTCATCTATTCAAATTGGAAACCAATATGAGATTGCAACGAATAAGAATAACAAAGATTGAAAGATCAGAAATTGCACAATTTGCTGCGTGGATTTTGAGTGTGGGTGATGGTTCTCCAGATTGTGGCACAACTCTTAATTCCCTTGACGAACAATGGATAAAAATCCCAAGTGATTTGCTATTTCTAGATTCTGATTATCCAATCAAATCTATCATTCTTGCAACATACGAAGATATGTCCAATCAGTATAGAAATATCAATTACTTTAAATAGCGAACTATCATTGCTCCGACAAATGATGCAGTTGACATCATAAATGAACAAGCCTTAGAATTATTGTCGGACCAAGCCTCCACATTCTATTGTTTTGATTCAATTTGCAACTCGGCAGGAATTGTCTTGGATCATGGAAACTTATATCTGCTCGAATTTCTCAATTCGCTAAAGTTCAATGGTGTCCCAAACCATCGCTTTGAATTAAAAATTGGTGCTCCTGTCATGCTACTTAGAAATATCAACCAATCATTCAGGCTTTCCAATGGTACAGGATTGGTTGTCACACAAATGACACACAAATTAATTCAGACAGAAATTATGACTGGAACAAATATAGATGAACGTGTATTGCTTCCTAAAATTATCTTCATTGTCAAGGATAAAAAATGACCTTTCATATTTAAAAGGCGTCAATTCCCATTACGCTTATCATTTGCAATGACGATAAATAAATGTCAAGGAGAAAATTTGTGCAATGTTGGCATTTACCTATATCAACCAGTTTTCACGCATGGTCAACTATATGTTGCCATTTCTCGAGTTACAAGAAGTGGCCTAAAAATTTTGCCGGGATCGAGCAAGAAGGAAACTGATGGTTTCACAAAAAACATTGTATGCAAGGCAATCTTTAATGATCTAATTGCGTCATAATCATCTAAAATTATTTTTGTATGTTCTTATCCTTACAATACTTCATTTGCAATAACTATTTCCTTCATTTATCAAACCTTGTTCGTTGAATTGATATGTTTGAGCATGAATTACATTTTTAGTTACTCTTGCATTTGAATGTTTTATTTGGCTAACTTGTGCCGTCATGAAATATTAAACTTCACAATGTCGTTTAATTATGATCACCATTATTAAGAAGTATTATTTTACTTATTGTCATTTTTTTTATTTTGATTGATCTTTAGTATAACACAAAGAAATTACTAGAATACCAATATCAAAAGTGTGCCAAGATATAGGAGAACAACTCATACAAGGAAGGGTAGTTAGACTTTGGAAATCGACAGACCCATTTGAGAATGATGATTTAATTAGCTTGTATTGTGTTATAATTGATGAACAAGTATCGTTATGTTGTTTTAATGAACAATTTATAAATCATATGAAACTTTTCCATTGCAAAAGAAAAATCATGAAGTTAGCTTATTGAGCTTCTTCTATTGCAAAACTAAATGGTTGAATTTTTTAATCTTCCCTATAGTCTATTTTAAATTTGCTATAAAATTGCATTTTCATTTGTTGTTATTTATGCTTTAAATTATTTCCCCTAACCATTCATCATCTTCTCATCAAAATGCGATCTAGGCTACAGTCAACAAAAGATATGCTACCTCATTTATGAGCAAACTATATGAAGGATGCGTTTACGACATTTCTAACTTCATAGTATCATCGCCAAAGAAGAAATACAACTCTCTCTCTAGCATATGGATGCTCATTTTTACACCAAATACTACGTTGCAATTGGTGCAGGACGACTAATGTTCTCCTGACATTCCCAACTAGTACTTTGAATTTGCAAATTTTGAAACAATTTTAGCAAGGAAAGACAATGATGAAATATTGACAGGTTCTATTCATAATTAGGCTAATATATATTTTTTCATTATATCATACTTGTGTGTATACATGTTTGATTGTTTTTATACTTTAATGCTCATTTCATTATCACTCAGATGTAGTGGCCCAAGTAGCATCTATAAGCCCAGTGAGGACAATCAATGTGAAAGGACAAGAATCAATTTGCCGAAATGTTAGAGTCATTTGTGACAGGTCACTCTATCCCATACAACTATTTTCTATTTACTTACTATCAAAGTTTGTCATCCTAATGCATTGAATGGCATGATTGTTCCATTCTTTTGTTTATACTCTTTTGTCATATAAAAGACCTTGCAATCATCACATGCATAAAAACATAGAGACATTTATTTTTTTGGGGAAAACAATAAAAATTATTATTGTTCCTCCAATTATGAAGAACCCCCGCTAAGATCATTGTAATTAATTGTCTATTTATGTGCATCATTCCTCCACTCTAATAGTTGTGGTTTATATTTCTCTTCTAAATATAATGTTGGTGTCTCTATTAAGATCATAGATCATATTAGTGTGATACTTTTGGTCTTATTTATAATTATTACATTTGGAGAAAAAATACTGGTTAGAAAAACTATGTTCTATTGACAATTGTGGTGCATGCTTGATTATTTTTATCAATATATACATTAATGTATCTACATCATTTTTTCCAGTATTGTTGTGTTGTTTTATTTTCACGACATGTTCAATATATCAATCGGAACTGCAACATGAACCAACAAACGTCATGTGAGAGATGTTCACTTAATTTACACTATTGTTTACTTGCTCTACCTTCAATCTCATAGCTCCATGCACATTTATAAATTTATACATTAGCCATATGTTTCAACAAATGATGACTGATGACATGATCCTTCTCCAATTTTATCCTACTGCATGAATTTCTAATTTCTTATAATGCTCTAACATTTGCATCTACAGATCACTTCCTCTAACGAAAATAAAAGCAGTTTATTTCATTTTTAATAATGGTTGCTTGCTATCTCATTATAGGATGAATGAAATCGATGTTACGTTATGGGGTAGTTTGTCGATACAATGAATGACTCTCATATCAATAAATCAATCACTATTATACTCGCTGGAATGATCGTGAAGTCCTCCTAAGGTAGTTAAATATGCCTATTGGTCTCATCTATTTTTAAATTGATATCTATTTTTTTAATTTTCTCTAAAATTTATTTTCTATTACAGACATCACAACATTATCAACAACATCAACATCTTTAATCAAAATTAATCCTAATTTATTAGAATTCGAGAAATTGTCTAAAAGGTAATATTTTTTGTGATCTATTGTCATAGCATGATATATTGCGATACTTTTCAGTAGCAAACTTTGCATTACACATTCAACTACTTATTTAGAATAGATGATATGCAACATTGACTCTCATGACAATTTATATTATGTACTATTTGCAATTTTTTGACCATGTCATAATCAATGATCTTAGCAACTTCAACACCTTCTCAAACATCAGAGGTCTTTCCAAGCCAAAAAGCCCCTCGGTTAAAAATTGCACAACTACTAGATACAACATATCATCGGTACTCTGTAAGTATCATTATTAAATAAACATACGATTGACTAATCTAACAAATAATTAATTGTCATTACATTATATTTTGTGTAGAACAAAAAATTTACATGTGAAGTAAAGATAGTGAACATTGATGAAAAGACTGGATGGTTCTATGACTCGTGTGACATATGTCACTTTGAACTTAGACACTATGCAAATAGGTATTGGTGCAACGGTGAAAAGTTCAAAAAATGAACTCAAACACCGACGTCATGGTAAGCTTGCTCATTATTGGAACAAATACTTCATGACATAAATTGTCGCATCATTAAATGCTTTCATTACATGAAAAAACTACCACTCTCACACATCATAATTTTGCGTCTCTCAAGGAATGCAGCTCCTATTGGACTAGAATGGTACTGCCATGGTGAACTCGTGTCTGTATAGCATATTATTATAATATTAAATATTTTCATCGTATATATAGAGATAAACTATCTCCTGCTTGCACCATCATTATGTGATTTTTGATAGACTAAGATCCTATCCCTTTCTCATATTACACTCTTTATACCTCAACACAAAATAATATATGATTATGAATCCTATGTACAAATCTACAATCATATAGTGCTTTTAGTTTACTGTCAATCAATACTCACTAGACTTTTTCTATTGGTTTTAGTGCAGTTAACATTTCTCGAGACGAATCTAATCAATTATTCACTTCTTTACTTTGCTTTGCATTTTTTTGATGTTTATACCAGTATCTCATATCATACCCATGTTTAAACTTGATCTAATACAAAGGAAATTACGAATCAATTAGATTTATGCTCAGATTGTAATGTGCACAATTTCGTTTCTGATTTGAAAAGAAACCCAACCTCAGCGTATATAATACTGCTCAAATAGTATTTTTGACATTATATATTCAAACATCTTCTACAATCCTTATTTTTTCTAGTTGCACTATTTTATCAACTTGATTGAAATAATTTGCATATGTTATGCCATTTCCAGCATTAAACTTTATATATTTGTGTAGGTTTCGACTCTTGACAATTGTCCAAGATGAAACATGAACTACACAGTTTGTAATGGCGTGAAATGTAGTCCAAGACTTGATTGGAGAGATGATTCAACAATTATTAGCAATGTATGACACAAGGCCCGATAAACTACCACAAAAATTACACTTCTATTGGAACAACAAATCTACTTCATGTAATTCTAGATGCTCAAAACACACGAACAAGCACTCCAAAGTTCAGAGTTACTATGACAATTCTCAAACATGGTAGCTTCCAACCTACTCTTGCATTACCTGTGCCATCAACTACTCAATCAGAAACTTCACCAAATGTATCAAAGAGTGCACCATTGACACATCATGACTTGCTTCTAACATCTCCAGATGAACTCAAGCAGCTACATCAAGTGCAGCTACATCTCCAGACAAGAACAATATTTTCCTTACCAAAGTTCCCATCATTGTTTAAAAACTGAAACCAAGTATATTATTTACCTCAGATTCAACCAATGCACCTACTTTCAGTCTCTGAAAGTAGCAAGCATGTCGTATACATCGTCTAATTGCATCTTTTATCCATTTTGAGCTAATGTAAATGTTATAATGCAGTTTGCAAGTGTTGCATATTTTGAATTAGCATTTTCAACTACTTCTTTTGTTAGCTTCTTGTCTTTGTCATCCAATCATGTTTATATTTCAGGATTCTACTTTAATACAAGTGTATATAATGTTTGACTCATAGCTACCTGTTTCGACATGCATAATCTATTATCTATTCGAAAATTGTTTTTTAGGTTGTCACACACACCAATTTAAATTGACTGATAGGTGTTGTCATTGATAATATAAGAGCAAATGAATGTAATGTCTCTTCATCTTGTTGTCTTTTATTTATCCACATATTTAAGCTCTTGTCTTGCTTCTAAGGCATATAAATATAGTTTATACTATATTTTAGATTGAACTTAAATTTCGAGTTTACTTTCAATGACTACAAATTACAACCATTTGCTTTGACAAATTTTGCTTATCCAAAGCTCAGTTAATAGATCACACGTGCATACTTTCTTCAAAATATATCGAGCATGGAACTAATTTGCTTGCATCCCTAATTTCTCAAATGACTCCATTGTGAAATTATTTTTTTCAAAATCGAAAGTTTTCCTAAAATTATTTGTAAGCCTGACTCAACGCACGGGCACTTTGCAAGTATATAAAGTAAAGTTCAGAATTGCCATGTGGAATGCTTACAACCCAACTTTGCTGACATGGTTGTCATGCCCCAACTCAAGGTCACGAGACCGGCCAGGGTATACGTGCCTATACCCTACAGCCTAACCCATGCATATGCCAACTCTTGATAAAGAATGTAACGAGTTTTATTTAAAATTAGAAAAAAAAACCAAACTAGATGTCATTAAAAGTAAGTTAAGCAAAACAGTAAAGTGCGGAAATAATAAATCAAGATTCAATGGTTCATTTACAAGTGAAATCTGAAATAAAAGACATGAATGGCCCCAATGGACTACAACTCCAAAATGCGAAAACACAGGTGTATGACAAACTACCAAAGACTCGACTATGACCTATCACTACTAGAAAAATGGGCATCAGCAACGGCCGCGCCGTTGCAATAGCGCCGTGACAGAAAGTCGCGTTGCTGATAACTTAGCAATGGTTCAGCAACGGCCGCTCGGGCCATCGCTCAAAACATTATCAGCAACGGCCGCTCGGGCCGTCGCTAAAACTATTATCAGCAACGGTTTTGCCACAGACCCGGAGCCGTTGCTGATAACATTAATAGCAACGACCAATGAGTCCGTAGCAACGCCGTTAGTAAAACCCCGTCGCTAAGCCGTTGCTGTAGGTCATCAGCAACGGCTTTCGATACACTTTTAGCAACGGCGTTCCCACGGACGGCCGTGGGAACGCCGTTGCTGATGATGCCAACTGGGAAACAGGAAAATTTTATATTTCCAATTTCCCCAATTTCCATTGATACATCGATACATTATCTGATACATAACTCACACACCCATATCCTCATACACACATTCATTCACACATCACAAACACACCAAGATATACATCAAAACAATTATATTTCTATTGATAATTATCCACGATAGTATAAAAACAATTCAAATGAAAAATTGAAGTATCAATATCCAAACAAAATAAGTTAAACAAGTTCAATATCTCAGTAACAAAGTCAATATAAAAAAAATCTCACGATGACGATGGAGGATGGCCTGGATCATATGGCGGGGTCTGGAGTGCTTGAGTGTACACCGGCGTGGACTGACTCGAAGACGATGGATTAGATGATGCCGAAGAGATGCCTGCTTCGGGATGACCTGACATGTTACGTAGCATAGCTTGTATATCCGCCATCATCTGACTCTGGCGCACCATTATCTCAGTCTGACGCGCGACCGTGTCCTCTAGAGTCCTTATTCTGGTACTATGATCATAACTGGATCTAGAGGTGGACGGCCGCTCACCAGCGACCGGAGGGGTCGGTGCCCCAAGTGGCCCTAGTACGGCTCGCGCATGACCACTATCTGCGAAGCCATATACGCGGCCATGGTCCCAGCCACCTGCGGCCTCGACCCACGATGCTGCGTCAAAGTCCTCGGGGGTACCCCCGCGCTGCACCACCGTCTGGCTGTAGGTCTCCTACTCGAGTTTGATTTTTTGTTTAATATTTATCATAAAACTTAAATTATAAATATATAATGAATAATTTAAACAAATATATAATTACCATAATGTATGCAGCGCAGTTGTGGATGTACTCCCCCGTCCCATGTGCTCGACGGTGAGTCCGCTCAAACACCGCCATCGGGGAGGGTCGCTGGACAGTCCCGTCATCCGACACCGTCGTCTACATTTACAAAATAAATACATTAATTAGTACACATAGTAACAAATAAAATATATAATTAAAAGATATACTTACCATACGGTTTGCGTGCACTGCAAATGCAACAGAGCCGCCGGTGTGACGCGCTGCTCCCCCCGACATGCGATTTCTAGCCACATTCTGAGAAACCTCCTGCCATCGATCCGTCGACCATATCTCCACGAGCTGGTCCCATATATCCGGAGTAATCCAATCGGGGCCGTATCCCCGAGTCTCCGCGATGTTAGTGGTCCCAGCTCGGGCCATCGCTTGGGACCGAGCCTGCCCCAGCTGCCCGTTGTACCTTGCCCGGGAAATAGCCTCCCAGGCAGCGTAAATGAAGGGCCTCTGGTCCTCGGCCCATGTATAGCGAGCCTGCAAAATAATAATATCAGTACCAATATTAATATATCATCATGCATGTAAAAAATAATAATAATACGTGCCTCAAACTCGCGCCATAACATGTCGACGTGCTCGCTAGGCACGTGAGACCACGTAGGCCATGCCCCGTGCATGTATCGTCGAATAGTAGAAGAAATGCTCCTCGGCACTTCTTCTTGCTCGAACCTGCACAACAAAAATAAATTTTAATATTATTTTATGATATAATGAATTTGTAATGATTCATAATTCATTATATATTACCGCTCCCCAATCACGCTAATCAATCTACGTGACTCTGTGGCTGGTGGAGGCTGCCACCTGTTCGGCCCGCGTGGCCGCCTACGTCTGGATGTACTAGCCTCGGCAGTATCATCCTCATGAGGATCAGCTACAGGAGGATCAGCAGCATGAGTAAGTGCTGGAGTCTCACCGATCGGAGACTCCGAAACTCTCCTGCGTCGATAACCACGACCAGACATATCTGTCGAACAGACATATAATCAGATTATTGTATAAATAGTAGAGATATATTTAATAAAATATATACTTTACAATTATTCTTCATCATCTGAATAATAGTCTTCGAATTCTTCTTCTTCTTCCTCTTCTTCCTCTTCTTCATCTTCTTCATCTCCAGCTTCCTCAATTTCATGATCGTCATCATCAGCATATTCAACTTCTAATTGAATTGACGTTGTGTCTGCATCCTCGAGTATTGGAATAATACGATCCACAGCAGGAAGATCATCTTCTTGATAGAAACCAGGAGGATCATTTTCTCCTACTATCGGATCAATTTTTCCTCTACCTTTTGTCTTACAGACTACACGCCAATCTGCTCTATCTTTATTATGAGCCGGATACTTCGCGTAATATACTTGTTCGGCTTGTGATGCCAATATAAAAGGCTCATTTGCTGCCAATTTCGATTTGTAATTAACCTCAACAAGTTTGTATTTTGGATGAACTTTCATGCCCCTTTCTGTTGTATCGAACCAATGACATCTAAATAGGATCACTGATTTCAAGCCGAAGTAGTGCAACTCTATCACTTCTTCCACCAGTCCATAAAAATCCATATCACATTCAACATAGGTTGTCCCTTTCACGCAGACCCCAGCATTCATCGTCTTCTTTGCAAATGAATATTCAACCGTGTGAAATTTATACCCGTTAACAAAATATCCGCTATAGCACGACATAAGTCGCGACGGTCCACTAACAAACTCAAATATTCTTTCATCTATTTCAGCTCTGTGATCTTTGCTGTAAGTCTGAATCCAAGTAGGGAAATCACGATTCCGTAATCTCTCCAATTCTTGATCGTTGTGAATAGAGTATTTTTGCACCATCTCAATGTCAAATATTTCAATGAATTGTTCAATCTCTGAACAATTGAGTAATACATACAAGTGTGCCAAATGATACTCTTCATCGCTTAAGTGTCGAGATGGACGAGAACCAAAAGCACGACCAGAGTGATGAAATATATTTAAACGTCCATCTGAATGTCGAACACCCCCGTCGTCGTTACGTGGAAGACGATCAAATCTTGTCTGTACTGTCGATTCATAGTAAAATGAGCAGAATGCTGAAATTTCTTGGATGATATACGATTCAGATATTGATCCTTCAACAGCTGTGGTGTTCTTTACATTTTTCTTCAGACGATTCATGTATCTTTCAAATAAGTACATCCAACGATATTGAACGGGGCCACCAACTCGTGCCTCGTATGCCAAGTGTATCGGTAGATGCTCCATCGAGTCAAAAAATGCAGGAGGGAAAAACTGCTCCAGCTTGCATATGATTTCAATAATATTATTTTCAAGTGTTGACATATCTTCGACTCGAAGGACATTTGCACAGATGCTTCTAAAAAACATACTTAATTCAGTCAACGGACCCCAAATATTATCAGGTAGAAGATCTCGAAATGCGATCGGAAGTAATCTCTGTATGAATACATGACAATCATGGCTCTTCATCCCTGATATTTTGCAATCATCGACGTTCACACATCGAGATAAGTTTGAAGCATATCCATCGGGTAATCTGAGTTCTTTTACCCATTGACAAACATCTTTGATCTGTTGTTTATTTAACACATATAGGGCCTTCGGTTTCAGATATCGTCCGTTGACCTCTTGTAACTCCAACTCTGGTCTTTTATAAAGTATTTTCAGATCATGTCGGGCTTTGACATTATCTTTAGTTTTTCCAGAAATATCCATCACAGTGTTGAAAATATTATCAAACACATTTTTTTCAATGTGCATGACATCTAAATTATGTCGAATCAATAATGAACTCCAATAGGGCAATTCCCAAAAGATACTTTTTTTCACCCAGTTGTGTGTTTGGCCAAAACCTGACACTCTTTCATTGCGACCAAATACTATATCTGGAAGTGCTGAAACACGTGCTAACATTTGTTCACCAGACAACATCGGTGGTGGCCCATCTCTTTCGACTCTGCCCTTAGTAAATTTATTACGATTCCTTCGATACTGGTGATTAACCGGTAGGAATCGACGATGACAATCAAAGAATGAGATTTTTCGTCCGTTCTGAAGACTGATTGATTTAGAGTGTTCCATACAATACGGGCAAGAGAGTCGGTCGTGAGTGCTCCAACCCGACAACATGCCGTACGCGGGGAAATCATTGATTGTCCACAAGACCGCGACCTTTAAATTGAAGTTTTGCTTCCGATGACAATCATAAGTGACAGCTCCCTCAGTCCACAATGTTTTCAATTCATCTATCAAGGGTCTGAGAAATATGTCAATTTCTTTTCGCGGACCCTTAGGACCCGGAATAATCATCGAAAGATAAATAAATTCATCTTTCATGCACATTGACGGTGGCAAATTATAAACTGTCAGCAGTACTGGCCAAACTGAATAAGGAGTTGCAGAATGTCCAAACGGATTAAAACCATCTGTGCACAATCCCAATCTGATATTTCTAGTATCCATAGCAAATGAAGGATAACATGTATCCAAATGTTTCCATGCTTCACTGTCAGATGGATGAGTCATTACTGTATCATCATGACTTCTTGCATGCCAACTTATGTAGGGGGCTGTCTTTTCCGACATGAATAATCTTTGAAGCCTCGGTGTTAGTGGAAAATATTGAAGCACCTTAAACGGGATATTTTTCTGTCGGACCGATTTCTTCTCCTTGTAACGAGGGTGTTGACATACAGGGCATTTATCCAACTACACATTTTCTTTATAATATAAAATGCAGATATTTTGGCACGCGTGTATTTTTTCGTACCCAAGCCCCAATTTTCTCATTAGCTTTTTAGTCTTATAAAAAGTAGGCTCAAACTTGTTATCAGTAGGCAGCATTCCATTAATCAATCCAGCAATCCGATCATACGCAACTCCGCTGATATTACAATCGGCCTTGATGTTTAAGAGCTGTGTCATTGCTGAAAACCTAGTGTATTTAGGACAATTCTCATACAAAGGTTCATCGGCAGCTTTCAACATCTCGTAAAATTCTGCAGCTTCTTTATTCGGTAATTCAATCTCTACCGCAGTTTGTACTTCTGTGATATCAACCGCTGTAGTATCTGGTGGGACTGATGTCTGAAGATCTGGCCGATCAACATTATCATTCAGGTGGAATTGACCCCCAAGACTATCAAGTATCATAGTTCTATAGGGATTACATTGACTGGATGAAGAAGCACCAGCAGAGGAAGATTCACCATATGTCTGAACGACAGGATTGCTCGACGTCCCGACTTCGCGTGACTCCCCGTGACAAGTCCATAGAAAATATCTTGGTGCAAATCCTTTGGTATATAGATGCAGAGTGATAGTCTCCTGATCCAAATATCGTCCATTTGAACAAATGCGGCACGGACAGGATTTGATCACCCATGCTAACGAAATTCCGATTCGAATAGGCGAAATTTAGGAAGTACGTTACGCCTAATCGAAACTCATTCGTTAAAGCTCCACGAGCAAGACGTCGGTACATCCAACTTCGATCAGCCGACATGATTCTGTCAATCAATGACAATTTCTTTGGTTAATGTCTTTAGGTAAGATTGTCCTATTCCATTCAGGATTTATGTTATTCGTACTGCACTTACGTTTTTATTTTAACTGTTAACTAATTATTCTAAATTTCGACAACATCTCCCTACAGTTCTCCGAATACGCATATCATCTGGGCGCGTATCGGAGTACAAGAGAGATGTTGCCGAATTTTAGAATAATTAGTTAACAGTTAAAATAAAAACGTAAGTGCAGTACAAATAACTATATTCCCAAATTGTCCAATCAGGGACAATTCAAGAATTGTACGTCGTATAAAAGATCATCTACTTCTTTTACACGAACATACAATTCCCGAACGGATCTAAGGTTTTGCTAAATCATATCCGATTCGTCGATGCGTACGTGAAACATATCAACTCGTCGGATGGATGATTATTTTCTAAATGTTTCGAGACAGTTCGAGTCCATATTGGACGATTTCGGCGCGCGTCCGAAGTGGACGATTCCGGCGCGAGTCCGAAGTGGACGATTCCGGCGCGAGTCCGAATTGGACGATTCCGGCGTGCATCCGAAGTGGATGATTCCGGCACGAGACCGAATTGGACGATTCCGGCGCGCGTCCGAAGTGGACGATTCCGGTGCGAGTCTGAATTAGACGATTCCGGCGCGCATCCGAAGTGGACGATTCCGGCGCGCGTCCGAAGTGGATGATTCTGGCGCGCATCCGAAGTGGACAAACCGGCCCGCGTCCGAAGTGGACGATTCCGGCGCGCGTCCGAAATTAATCTAAACCCTAATAATTAATCTAACAAATTAAATAATTAATCTAAAACATTAATTAACAATTATCAAACAAAATAAAAAATATATATAATTATAAATTCTGGCGCCGGAGTCCACCCTCCGGCGCCGGCGTACAGTGGCCGGACACACTGTCCGGCCACTGTAGAAGGTCCGGCGGCGGCCATCGGCCGCCCGCCGCCGACCGAAACCCTAGAAATAGGGTTTCGGTCAGATTGATTCTCGCCGGCCACAGGGAAGAGACGGCCGGCCGATCAACATACCTGAACAAGTCGGCAGCAGCGGGAGGAGGAAGAGGCATCGTCGGCGTCGGCAGCAGCGGCAGCGGCGGCGAGAGGCGTCGGCAGCAGCGGGAGGAAGAAGGGTCGGGCGCGAGAGTGTGCCCTATATAAACTTATCAGCAACGGTTCACTCGCCCGTTAGAAAGCCGTTGCTAATAAGTTATCATCAGCAACGGCTCACTTGTCCGTTAGCAAGCCGTTGCTGATAATTAAAATATCAACAACGGCTCACCTTTCCGTCAGAAAGCCGTTGCTGATAATTAAAATAATTAGCAATGGCTCGGGTTTCCGTTAGAACGCCATTGCAGATACAAATATCTGCAACGGCTCGGGCGGCCGTAAGAATGCCGTTGCAAATAGCAACGGCTCGAGCGGCCGTTGCTGATAGCCGTTGCTGAAGACCTAATTTCTAGTAGTGTATAAGACCCGAAAAATTTTTCTAATATAAAATCTATTTTGGTGCAGCCCGTCGGACCCGAGGTTAGTCGAGTCGAGCCTCGGAATCGCCTCGAGAAGAAGTTAAGACTCGACAAATGATGTATGCAATTAAATTGGGTAAATGACTCTTTCCTTTTATGCATTTATACCTTAATCGAGTTTAGATCGACTTGTGTTACGGATAGAGTCAGAACCCAAGTCGAACTCGGACTGAGTCGAGTCAATAGTAAGTGGCAAGTCCAAGTATGGCATGTTAGTTGAGGGATTAAAATCCCTCATCCAACCTGCCGTGCGACTCATCTAGGAGTCACACAAGGCAGTGCATAGGGAGAGAAGGAGAGGGAGCAAGGAAGGGAGATCTTGATCGATCCGAGTTTTGCGCCGTCGCCGGGACATTCGATGTCATCAGCATCCGATCCTTCATCTTCCTCAAGCAAAGGTGAGTGGTTAGGTTTGATGGATTGGGGGAGGCGGGTAGCCGAACCCCTAGGATTGTTAGGATGTGTTTTCTCGTGAGTTTCCGACGATTCTTGGTTTCAAGATTGTATATTCACTGTTTTGTATTGATTCTTGTCGGATCGTCAAGATTTCTCATCGATTTCTTGAGTATTAGGGCTGCTGAACCATGGGAAAAGGGGAAAGGTCATGCCAAAATTTTCCCCAATTCCCTTGACGAAAGTAGAGCCCTCAGATGATCTCAATTTCATGAATAGTGTGTTCAAAGTCATTGATTTCAAGTGTTAAGGAAACTCATCTTCCCTAAGGCTCAAAGGTTCGGCCGAGCAATCCCAAAATTCCATTAGCAAGGCTCGACCGAGTATAGGGGGAGGGGCAAACTAGTTAATATGTAACTAAAATATAGCGGAGATAATGATTTAGGGTCGGGGGTTAATCCTTCTCTCCCCTTCCTACCCTAAGCGGCATGGCCGAGCAAGGTTCACCTTGTTCAAGGCTCGGCCAAGCCTAGGGGGAGGGAGAGAGTGAGCTTTAGATGGTAAATTCCATAGTTAGAGTGCTCAAACAATAGAGACATGATGACACTTAGGAAAGACTCTAAATATAGCAAGCTATTTTATTGATGCATGTGATTATAGGAATGATAGCATAGTGACCATCCTTAGATCATTCCTCCTTAAATTTTTGAAATGATGTGATATTTTTACCATGCTTATTAGTACATGCCTTGTTGAATTCATTGCTATCTTACCATGCTAGATAAGCTGTTTCATATTGAATTTAATTCTGAATGCAGTATATAAATGTTTATCCTTGAATATCGTAATTATACATAGTAGTTGTGTGAATTATATTTACCTTTCTTTATTTTATATATGCTGTCCGAAAATGTTCATGGGTAGAATTCCAAGTTCGGTTCACAAAATTCTTCACCCAAGGTAGCGTATGATGCTAGATAACATGTAGAACATCGCAAGGTACATATTAGATATGGAAACTTAACTAGGAAATGACACAATTTCTAGGACTTCTTGTATTCATTTTGGAAACCTAGAATTATTAGGTGTACATGTTTTCGGAGGGGTAACATTAAATTGTTGACCCAGTAGGCTAGATTAGGGCCGGATACGAGCAACTGCCCGAAGTGTATATAAGGAAACCCTAGGACATTTTGATTGTGTGATGTGATTGAGATGGTCTACCGAGAAGCATGGGCGGTCGGAAATTACCAATGCTTGACTCGGCCAGTGATTGGATCTTGAGATGCACCAACGGGCCCACTAGGTGTCAGACCACAGTTGGGTGGGACTAGCTATCCCTACCCCAGACGGTGTCCGGAGACTAGTAGACCATCCTAGTCGATGGCCGGGGATTTCTTGACTTCATCTTGATATGATGTGGCCGAGCGACCAGTGTGATTCTACCTTTGTATGGTAGGGCCGGGTATAGCCAGGATTGTTATACCATAAGTAGGCCCTAAGGGCCGGATGCCAGGTGGCTTAATTAGGCAGTTATGGCAGGTTTTTCTCATGTATGGTCTATACAGAATGACCGATGGGGTCGGTATTCATATTAAAAAGTAGTTTATCTCCCTAACTATATACTATGCTGCCTTATATGTTATGCATGCCTAATTGAGGATTATGTGGAGGTTCGGAAGAACCGCTCACCGAGTCCCAAGTGGACTCACGGTTTGTTTCTTTATTTTGCAGAGCATGATCAGTGATTGAGGCTTGTCGTCATGGTGCAGCTGGGAGGGTAGGTGATGGTGCCAAATCTCTTAGCAGTGTTCTTTAGTCATAGTCCAGTGTCATGTTGTCGTTTCTTTTTCTGCACTGATAGTTATTGTTTTTAAAAGCTTGTATTAAACTTTGATACTCGAGAAGTTCCAGTTGTGACGATGTTAGTTTTCTCCTTTGGTTTTGAAAAATATATAATTGTGAACTTTGAAAATTTAAATAAAGATTGCATTGTGGTTTCTTTTATTCGATATGTTCCGATTTTCTTGACGGTCAGTGTAGACAGTAGGCTACAGGGTAGAACGTAGACCCTGGCTAGTCAAACTACCCTCAGATGGGGTGTGACAAAGTTGGTATCAGAGCACTAGGTTAGGTCTTGACTATGACTAAGTGTTCGATACCGTATGAGACATATGCTAGCGTGTCGGCATACGGTATAGTTATGCTACGAGATCGGGCGACCACTACTGCACTCAGCGCATCATGCGGTTAGTAAATTTTAAAAAGCTCTAGTTAAGAATTTATTATGTGACAAGCAATCTATTTTTCTTTTCTGCGATAGCTAGTGCAATGGAGGCTCCCAATGCAGCACTAAGCGACAGTGACAGTAATTTGGGTGATAAAACATAGAGCCAAGATGTTGGACCCAAGAGAGGGTTGAGTGGGGGCGCTTAGACGCGTACCTCGGTTGTCAGTAGAAAATATTCTTTATGTACTTGTGTGTACTGTGCATGGATATTGATTATGTTTGTGCTTGTGGATGAGCGATGGCCGGGCCGAGAAGCGTACTGACTTGGCAAGTTGGTCCCAACTCGGTGAGTGGATTTTGGGTCTTGATACTACATCAGTGAGCCACACTGATGTTAGACCCGAGGGGGGACCACACTGACATTAGCCCTGAGTGAATTTGGTTGGGTTGGCTATTCCCAACAAGAGAGGCCCAGGTAGAAGACTCGCTAGATAGATTCTAGTGATCGACTGGTATGATTGCTTGGTTTGGGCCGGTTTGGGTTGTGTGAATGTATTGTTTTCTGTTGGGCCAGCATGGGCTGAGTGATTTTGGCATTCATGAGCATGCTTGCTATAATGAGTGTTCGCGATAAGCTGGCATGGGACTTTGAGATGCTGCGCAAGTCTGGTGGCATGTCAGTGTTAGGAGGTGTCTCTCAGAAGGTTGAGGTGCTGCAATGTGGCAGCAGCAGTCGGAGGCACTGGGGGGCTTGTCTTGTCCACACGGATGCTTGCTATAAATGTGGTCGAGTCAGGCACTTCAAGAAGGACTGTCCGGAGAGAGTTGGCCAGAAGTCCAAGCAGTCAAAAGGAAAGGCACCTATGTTAGTGGGGTTAGTGGCTCAGAGAGGGCAGATGTAGAACAGGGGGCCGCTGTAAGACACGAAAAAAAAAATCCTAATATAAAAATCTATTTTGGTGCAGCGCGCCGGACACGGGGTTAATCGAGTCGAGCCTCAGGATCGCCTCGAGTAGAAGGTATGACTCGACTAATGATGTATACAATTAAATTGGGTGAATGACTCTTTTCTTTTATGCATTGATGCTTTAGTTAAGTTAAGATCAACTCATGTTGCGGTTAGAGTCGGAACCCAAGTTGGACTCGGACTAAGTCGAGTCAAGGTTAAGTCGTGTAAGTTGGGCATTTAAGTCATTGTTGATGAGGGAATAAAATCCCTCATCATTGAGCCGTGTGGCTCATTTAGGAGCCGCACAAAGCCCGAGCAAGGGAGAAAGGACAGAGGGGAAGAGAGATCTTGGTCGGCCGGAGATCGCGTCATTGCCGTTGGATTTGAGATCGCTAGTGTCCGATCCTTCTTTTTCATCAAACAAAGGTGAGTGGTTAGAGTTTTATGAGGGGAGGCAGGTAGCCGACCCTAGCAATTTTGAATCGGGTCATTTTCACGAGTTTCTTGTCGATCTATGCGTCTTCTCGTGTTAGAACCTTAATAGATATGTATACCTGCGATTTGATGGTTTAAATCAGATTTATTTCATTTCTTTGTGGGCTGGCCGAGTGGAGGAAGAAGGGGAAAGGTCATGCCAAAAATTTCCCCAATTTCCTCGCTCGTCTAGCGACTCATGGATCGTCTTGTGTTCGATTTGTTTTAGACTTTTGGATTGATGCTCGTGTTGTTGCCGCAACCATGTTTACCATCCCTAGAGGGCTCGGCTGAGCTGGTTATTACACTGCTTGAGTCGGCCGAGCAGTGGATAGGGGAGGGAAATTGGGGTTGTTCAGATCGATACGCCGGATCTCATGTTATGTCATCTTATTTCCCGCTTTCATGCTTAATGTTAGGTTCAAATTATAATACATGATTACTGTTCATCTTAGTAATTGATAGAAAATGTTAATCTACATTCTCATGAATATGGAAATGTTCTTGCTAATGCTCACATGAACATGATGGTTATGGTACATGCATCAAAGGAATGGTTTCATTAAATTTCAGGTATCATGTTTAATTGTTGCTATGTTTATTGCATGTTACTTATTGGTGTAATCAATGGATTATTTACCTCTTTAATTCGGCTTCCTCATGATATTTGTTGCTCATGATTAAATTTGGTAAGTGTCGTTGGGATATTTTTACCATGCTAGATAGTATATTCCTTGTGGGAATTATTTGATATTTTACCATGCTAGATACGATGTTCCATATTGAAATAAATTCTATATGCAGTATATAAATTTTTATCATTGAATCTCATAGTTATGCATGATAGTTGTTGTGAATTATAATTACATTTCGTTTATATATATATGCTGTCCGGAAATGTTAATGGGTGAAATTCCAAGTCCGGTACACGGAATTCTTCACCCAAGATAGCGTATGACGCTAGATAACATGTAGGACTTTGCAAGGTACATATTAGATATGGAAACATAACTAGGGAATGACTCACCTTCTAAGATTTCTTGTATTCATTTTTGGAAACCTAGAATTATTAGGTGTACATATTTTTCGGAAGGGTGACATTGAATTGTTGACCCTATAGGTCGAGTGAGGGCCGGATGCGGGCAACTACCCGCGGTGTATAAAAGAAAACCCTAGGATATTTTGATTGTGTGATGTGCTTGCGATGGTCTGCCGAGAAGCATGGGCGGTTGGAAATGACCAATGCTTAACTCGGCCAGTGATTAGGTCTTGAGATGCACCAGCGGGCCCGCTAGGTGTCAGAGCCCAGTTGGGTGGGACTAGCTATCTCTACCCCAGACGATGTCCAGAGACTAGTAGACCATCCTAGTCAATGGCCCGGGATTTCTTGTTTACAATATGATGTGGCCAAATGGCCAGTGTGACTCTACCTTGGATGGTAGGGCCGATTTTAGTCGGGATTCTTATACCATAAGTAGGCCTTAAGGGCCAGATGCCAGGTGGCAAAGTTAGGCCGTTATAGCAGGTCTCTCCTATATGGTGTATACAGAATGACCCATGGGGTCGATAGCCACACTAAAAAGTAGCTTACCTCTCTGATTATATTCTATGCTGGTTTATATGTTATGCATGACTAATTATGGATTATGTGGAGGTTCGAAAAAACCGCTCACTGAATCCCAAGTGGACTCACAATTTGTTTCCTTTGTTTTTGCAGAGCATGATCAGTGATTGAGGCTTGTCGTCATGGTGCAGTTGGAGGGCAGGTGGTGGTGCCATATATCCATGGGCAGTTTGGCTCACTTGGAAATTAAGCGGAGGCCTCTAGCTCAAGAGTTGGCGTTGTGCCTAGATGGGGGTACAACCTTATCAGTGTCAGCTTCAGGTGCCTTGGTGGCACACCTGCGGGTACAATCCACAATGGTGGATATGCTGCGTGCCGCGTAGGGAGAGAATTATTTTGTGTGCTAACCAAGGATCTGGTGCAAAGAGGCGATGCAGAGAACAGATTCAGGTTGGACTCAGAGGGTGTACTGAGGTTCAAAGACCGAATCGTGGTGCCAGATATGGCAGAGGTGCGTAGGCAAGTCCTGGAACTAGGTCATCATTCCACTTATACGATGTATCAGGGGGCCACCAAGATGTACCATGATTTAAGGCAGCATTACTGGTGGAAGGGTATGAAAAGAGAGGTAGCAGAGTTTGTCTCCAAATGTCTGGTCTGCCAGCAGGTGAAGGCCGAACACCTGAAGCCCGCGGGACTACTGCAAAACCTCGAGGTGCCCGAGTGGAAGTGGGACAAAATCACCATGGACCTAGTGACCGGGTTGCCTAAGTCAAAGGGACGCTTTGACTCCATTTGGGTAGTAGTGGGCCGGTTAACCAAGACCGCGCACTTCATTCCAGTGAAGACTACCTTTTCTGCGGAATAGTACACTAGACTATTCCTAGACAGGATTGTGGCATACCATGGTACCAACATGATGATTATATCCGATCGCGGTACCCAGTTCACAGCCTGGTTTTGGTAGTCCTTCCAGGAAGCATTGGATAGGCAGGTGCGTTTTAGCACAACTTTCCACCCACAGGCTGACGGACAGTCAGAGAGGACCATTCAAACCTTGGAGGACATGCTGAGGGCATGCGTCCTGGATATGGCCGACAGCTGGGAAAAACACCTACCACTGATAGAGTTTGCCTACAACAATAGCTATCACAGTAGCATTGGCATGGCTCCCTTCGAGGCCTTGTATGGACGGTGGTGTAGGTCTCCGATGGACTGGTTTGAGGTTGGGGAATCACTCATGGTGGGTCCTGATCTGGTGGAGGAGGCGGTAGAGAAGGTGAAAACTATAAAGGTAAGATTGCTGGCGGCCTAGAGTCGTTAGAAAATGTATGTCGATAAGAAGGCCCGAGAATTGGAATTCGCCGAGGGTGATTTAGTGTTCATGAAGGTCTCCCCTATGAAAGGGGTGGTTCAGTTTGGGAAGAAGGGAAAGTTGAGCCCTAGGTTCATTGGGCCTTTCCCTATTCTCAAGTGGAGGGGCGGAGTGGCTTATGAGCTGGCTTTGCCTCCTAGCCTAAGCAGAGTGCACCAGGTCTTCCATGTATCCATGCTTCGAAGATATGTAAAGGATGATTCGCATGTGATCGAACCTTCTTCAATTGAGGTAGATTCGCCTGTCTCATTCGAGGAAAGGCCGGTAGAGATCCTTGACCGCCAAGTTAGGAAGCTAAGATCCAAAGAAATTCCCCTGGTAAAAGTCAGATGAGAGCACCATTCCAGGCAAGAGGCCACTTGGGAGGTAGAGCAAGGCATGAGAGAGCGCTACCCTTCCTTGTTTGAAGAGCCGATAAGTCTTGGTTATTCAATTAAATTCGAGGACAAATTTCCGTTAAGGGGGGAAGGTTGTAAGACTCGAAAAAATTTCCTAATATAACATCTATTTTGGTGCAGCCCGCCAGACCTGGGGTTAATCGAGTCGTGCCTCGGAATCGCCTTGAGAAGAAGGTATGACTCGACTAATGATGTATGCAATTAAATTGGGTAAATGACTTTCCATTTATGCATTTATACCTTAATCGAGTTTAGATCGACTCGTGTTGTGGATAGAGTCGGAACCCAAGTCGAACTTGGACTGAGTCGAGTTAGTAGTAAGTGGCAAGTGCAAGTATGGCATGTTAGATGAGGGATTAAAATCCCTCATCAAAGCTGTCATGCGACTCATCTAGGAGTCACACAAGGCAGCGCATAGGGAGAGAAGGAGGGGGAGCAAGGAAGGGAGATCTTGATCGATCTGGGTTTCGTGATGTCGCCGGAAGATTCGAGGTCGTCAACATCCGATCCTTAATCTTCCTGAAGCAAAGGTGAGTGGTTAGGTTTGATGGATTGGGGGAGGCGGGTAGCTGAACCCCTAGGATTGTAAGGATGTGTTATCTCGCAAGTTTCTGACGATTCTTGGTTTCAAGATTGTATATTCGCTGTTTTGTATCAATTCTTGTCGGATCATCAAGATTTCTCGTCGATTTCTTGAGTATTAGGGCTGCCAAACCATGGGAAAAGGGGAAAGGTCATGCCAAAATTTTCCCCAATTCTCTTGACGGAAGTAGAGCCCTCGGATGATCTCAGTTTCATGAATAGTGTGTTCAAAGTCATTGATTTCAAGTGTTAAGGAAACTCATCTTCCCTAAGGCTCAAAGGTTCGGCTGAGCAACCCCAAAATTCCATGAGCAAGGCTCGACCGAGTATAGGGGGAGGGGCAAACTAGTCAATATGTAACTAAAATATAGCGGAGACAATGATTTAGGGTCGGGGGTTAATCCTCCTCTCCCCTTCCTACCCTGAGGGGCATGGTCAAGCAAGGTTCACCATGCTCAAGTCTCGGCCAAGCCTAGGGGGAGGGAGAGAGTGAGCTTTAGATGGTAAATTCCATAGTTAGAGTGCTCAAACAATAGAGACATGATGACACTTAGGAAAGACTATAAATATAGCAAGCTATTTTATTGATGCATGTGATTATAGGAATGATAGAATAGTGACCATCCTTAGATCATTCCTCCTTAAATTTTTGAAATGATGTGATATTTTTACCATGCTTATTAGTACATGCCTTGTTGAATTCATTGCTATCTTACCATGCTTAGATAAGCTGTTTCATATTGAATTTAATTTGAAATGCAGTATATAAATGTTTATCGTTGAATATCGTAGTTATACATAGTAGTTGTGTGAATTATATTTACCTTTCTTTATTTTATATATGCTGTCCGGAAATGTTCATGGGTGGAATTCCAAGTTCGGTTCACAAAATTCTTCACCCAAGGTAGCGTATGATGCTAGATAACATGTAGAACATCGCAAGGTACATATTAGATATGGAAACTTAACTTGGAAATGACACAATTTTTAGGACTTCTTGTATTCATTTTGGAAACCTAGAATTATTAGGTGTAGATGGTTTTGAAAAATATATAATTGTGAACTTTGAAAATTTAAATAAAGATTGCATTGTGGTTTCTTTTATTCGATATGTTCTGGTTTTCTTGACGTCAGTGTAGATAGTTGGCTACAGGGTAGAACGTAGACCCTGGCCGGTCACACTACCCTCAAATGGGGTGTGACACGACCCCTAACTTGGACTGCTATGAGATCAATTTGGCTCATCTGCCCTTCAGCCGTGCCTAGTGCTCCAGTCGAACCCCCACGAGCGGTTCTACCAACCCCCATGAGAAACTAAACACAGAGATATAGCATATGATAAAACACATGTCTCAAACAGGAATAAAGCTACAAGGGAGTGACTAGCTATCAGGCCACCTGGCCACCACACACCCGAAGGCATCCAACACTCTAGCAGTGAAGTGCAATAGGCCTCAGCCTACCGTGCCCAAAGGCAGCAAATCATACTCAAGGCATACTAGGATAATCGGCATTGGCCCATCCGAGCTTATCCTATAATAAAGAAACTCGGGAGCAATCAGGATTTGCCCGTCCGAACTTGCTTCACGAGATGCGTAGGAACAATTGGGATTAGCCCATTCAAACTTATCCCTTAAAGATATCACAAGAATAATTGGGATTTGCTCGTGTGAATTTATTCCTTGAAAGAAGCTTGGGAACAATCGGGATTTGCCTATCCGAACTTGTTCCACGAGAAAACACACGAACAATCCAGATTTGTCCATCCGAACTTGTTTCAAAGAATGACGTAGGAATAATCGGGAGTCACCCATCTGAACTTATTCCTTTAAACACAGGTTGGGAATTAGCCATCCAACCTTTCGGGCCGAGCCCATAATCCGGCTCCTAGTCGAGCCTCTCTGCTATTCATAAAGATATGTCGCAATATGACCTAAGTCAAGTGTTTCCTACGGTGTCTTAGGGATGTCTTTATTGGGAGCGCTACAACACCCAATACCCGATCCCAACTCTTAGACCCGTAACATCATAAACCCATGAGGTTTTATTTCATGCACAAAATTTAATTTGTTGGTTCTTAATAGATTATGCTGCCCCTTAAATTTTAATTATGAAATTAATATTTCCATTTGCCAAAATTAGGGTTTTGTTTTTAGTGTCTTGTTGAGCCAAAAACTGGTGCACCTAAATCAAATCTGACTCCCAGAGTTGTCCTATGGATCCGTACTATATTTTCTGGTCAAAATAATAGGTTACACAACTATGTCTATTAAACTATACGCATCACAACAGAGATTTCAAAATCAGTCATGAATTAACATTTTTAGCATGAAATTCCCACAAGATTGAGTTCTCAACTTATCAAGATAATTAATCCAAAAATTACAATAATTAAAATCCTTAATTACCACTATAACAAATTTATTCACCAAGAAAATCATACAAGGATTAATTCACAATTCTTAATCAATACTTAGCATGCATCCACATCATCATTAAACCAAGACTTAAGATTCAACATCAAGAACTCATCGAGAACATACATGGTAACAATATTTAAGTCTTTTCACATACAAAACATGGATTCATAAGCTGAAATTAAAGATCTAGATAGGGATCATGCATAGCATCATAGGGACATATTCAAGATTAGGAATTTAAAAGTTTAGACATCAAGAACATCGAAAATTCCTCTTAGGCATTTCACCGAACACCTTGAGGGCGACCCAAATCCTCCTTGGCTGAGCACCCCTAGCGTAACCCTAGGGCTGCCAAGCCCCATAGGGGGGGGGGGAGGGGGCTTCGGGCCTCCTCTTCCATGGCAACAAAAGAAAACGGCAAAACTCAAGAGTCGACAGAAAAACTCACAAAAATACCTCGACTTCAAGAATGGCTCAAGAACGCAAGGAAACCAAAGAAAGGGGGAGGGAAGATCCACTCACAAGATTAGAAAAAAGAAATAGAGAAGGACTTCCAAGCGGCGGCCTTCGAATCCGACCTCAAAGGTGCGGCGACTCCAAGAACTCAAGGGGTGGCTCGACTGCAAACAAGGAAGAGGGGCGTCGTCTTCAAGAGGGAGAGAAGGGAGGGCTCGATGGCTGGGTGCTTGAGGGCGGCGGCTCCAAGGAAGAGGAAAGGGGAGAGGGGTGGCTCGGCTTGGCTGGGTGGCTCCTCTCTCCACTCGGCTGGTGCGGCTCCAATAGGGAGCCGCCTAGCCTTAGGGGGGGGGTTTATAATCCCCTCCTATAGCTTCCTATTCACACCCTAACCCTCACTCACTTCAATCCGGATCCGCAATTCGCTAACCCAAACTAACCCTATGCTAGATACAAGCATCACTTATATGCACATCCATATGCAACATAATTTAATAACTCAAGCACACGAAATAGACAAATTCAATAAATTTATCTATGTAGGAAAAAAAATCGCATAATTCATATTCCTACTTACCTGAGCTCGCGAGCTCGCACTGGACCCTGAGTCGACTCGGCTCGACCTCGAACTAGCCCGCTAGACTGATAATCACAAATAATAACACAAATAAATATTAATATCTAGGATATTACAATGGCAAATTGAGATTTTTATTAAGTTTATATATATATATATTTTCACCTTTCTCTCTCTACGTCTCCTTCCTCTCCCTCTCATGTCTCCTCTCTATATATTTTTCTTTAGTGTACATTTTTTCTTTTTTCATCTCTCTCTCTCTCTCTCTCTCTCTATATATATATATATATATATATATATTTAAGTTAGCCCAATCTAAAACACCGACCTACTATGCCCAGACGGGGATCCGACTGCACGAGTCACTCCAAGAGGATAAACAAATCCCTTGAATAAATGAGCAAAAGATAAATTACACTGGCCTCTCCTGAGGTTAAGTGAAATCACACTAACCTCCCATCTATTTGTAACTTTGTATTGTGATCCCCAAGTTTTGTAAAAGATTACACAGACCTCCTCTACTAATGAAAATTATTAGTGGAGTGTTTGTCATGTGCACTACATATGCTTACTCATGACATTTTTGAAATATTTGCAGCTTTTACTTATTTTAAATGACAAAAATACCCTTATGTTATTTAACTCACATTCTCTCATATTTCCCGCCCATGAGTGCTTAACATTTTAATTTTCACATTCAACTAATACTAATTTCATGAAAAATATTAAATAATAACTAATTTCTCTCAAATTTATATTTTAAAGATATTTATTTAATTATTTTATGCATGCATTTTTATAATTTTTTAGCAAGGGGCATAAGGAAAAAATCACATTATTAACGGACTTCGTTTAACACTGTTAGCTACAGGGGAGGTGAGTGTCACCTAGACAAATAGAGAGGAGATCAGTCTAATTTTACTAAATCTTAGGAGAGATTAGTGTAATTTACCCATGATCAAATGGTCCTTCAAAGCCCTTATAAAAGGTAGATCTTCATTCTGGTGGCGAGGGATCTCTCTCTATTCTCTTTCTTAATTATATATATATATATATATATATATATATGCTTATTTTTAATGTTTTATAATTTTGTCTTTATTATTATTTTGAATAAATAATAAAAATATTTCTTAATGTATTAAATTATTTTTACATTAGTTTTTGAAATTTCGTTTCTTGAGTTTGTTTTTAATAGTATTTCAAAATCAAATAAATTTATGTAGTTTAAAATAATTTATTTTTTTTATTTTCTACTTTGTTTCAATTTTTTATATTATATCTATATTATATTTGATTATTATCCATAAAAACATTATTATTTTTGTAAATTTTCTTTTTATTATATATTTTGGTTGTTGAAATCTACATAGATTATTATAATTGCTCTATGTGCAAATTTTTTAGTATTTTTCTATATCGATCTATTTTTTATATTTTAATTTTGGATTTATTATTATTTTCAATAGTTAATAAAAATTTAATGTATTGAATGTTTTAATATCAGTTTTGAGTTTTTTTGAAAATCATTCATTGAGTATTAAATTGTTCAGAATATTTTTTAATGTATAAAATTATCATTTTTGAAAAATTATTTTGTGTTTATTTATGTCACGCCCTAACTCAGGGTCACGTGACCGGCCTATGTATGTATTCGTACCTTGAAGCCCTAACTCATGCACTAACTAACACAAATATAAATCTGCAGTTGAACTGATAGAAAATGTAAATGAAGTTCACCGAAAACTTTTTTTTTATAAATGTTTGAAGTCAAGTTTACAACTCTAATAATAAAATAACATGACTCAAATACATGAAACAAGACTCAAATATTATTATTTTTGTAAATTTTCTTTTTATTATATATTTTGGTTGTTGAAATCTACATAGATTATTATAATTGCTCTGGGTGCAAATTTTTTAGTGTATTTCTATATCGGTCTATTTTTGATATTTTAATTTTGGATTTATTATTATTTTCAATAGTTAATAAAAATTTATTGTATTGAATGTTTTAATATCAATTTTGAGTTTTTTTAAAAAATCATTCATTGAGTATTAAATTGTTCAGAATATTTTTTAGTGTATAAAATTATCATTTTTATTAGCTTCGTGTTTTTGAAAAATTATTTTGTGTTTATTTATGTCACGCCCTAACTCAGGGTCACGTGACCGGCCTATGTATGTATTTGTACCCTGAAGCCTGACTCATGCACTAACTAACACAAATATAAATCTGCAGCTGAACTGACAGAAAATGTAAATGAAGTTCACCGAGAACTTTTTTTTTATAAATGTTTGAAGTCAAGTTTACAACTCTAATAATAAAATGACATGACTCAAATACATGAAACAAGACCCTCAACACGACTACGACTAACTAAGAGCCTGCTACAAGATCAGAGACACCACCTGCCCTCCAGCCGTGCCATGCCATCAAGTCGTACCTCACTGGTCAGGCTTTGCTAAAGAAAATCAAATAAAACCATGAGTTCATGAGGTACTCAGTGAGTGGTTCTACCGAACATCCACCTAGATATCTTGTATAAAAATCATATATTTAGCAGTATAACTCGCGCATAAAAATCATAATGGTTCTAGCACAATAACAAGCCAATCGGCTGCCCCCTGCAAGGAAATATATCGGCCAATCATGTCTTTGTACTTTGTGTACCACTCGACCACTATGGGCTTACCCTGCAAAAATAGTCTCGGCCATACCCGGCCCTTATCTCATAATAACACTCGGCTGTGCCGGCCCACAAAAATCAATCAATATATAAACAAACCATAGCAGGTTGTATTTTCACATAAATTCCACAATTAAGCGATTTCATCACCGGGTCCGTTAACTAGGATGGCCAACTAGTTTCTGGAGCCCATCGGGTTAGGAATAGCTCATCCCACCCAAAACACTTGGGTCTAACGTCAGCGTGGCCCACTGACACAATCTCAAAACCCCTGCCACTCGGATCTAACACCTAGCATGACCCACTGGGGTAATCTCAAGACCCTATATCCACTCGTTGAGTCGGGTAATAGCCGTGCCGGCTGAAGACACTCCTCAGCCCGGCCATCTCAATCACAATACACGTACAAGGTGTGACGCCCCAACTCAGGGTCACATGATCGGCTAGGGTATACGTGCCTATACCCCGCAGCCTACACCATGCACATGCCAACTCAACAATAAAACATAGAGGAAAGAAATAAACAAGTTTTATTTCAAATGGAAAACCAAACAGAATTCATTATAAGTAAGTTTAGCAAAAGTACAAAGTGCGAAAATAATAAATCAAGTCCAATAGACCACCAATAATGAAACCTGAAATAAATGGCATAAACGTCCTCAAGGGACTACAACTCTGAAATGCCAAAACACAATGCATGACAAACTACTATAGACTCGACTACGACCCCTAACTAGGACTGCTATGAAATAAATGTGGCTCCTCTGCCCTCCAGCTGCGCTAAGTGTTCTAGCCCACCTCACTGGTCAGGCTCTGTAAAACAAAAACAAACAACAATGGGTGAGTTCGAAAGAACTCATTGTACGGTTCTAGCTACGAACCCCCACGAAAAACCAAACACATATATGATGCATAAAGAAAAACTCCTGACTCAAGCAGGAGAGGTCACAGGAAGTGACCAGCTAACAAGCCATCTGGCCACTACCTGCCCGAAGGCATCCAACACCCAAACGATGAAGATCAATAGGCCTATGCCTACCATGCCCTAAGGCAACAAAACATACTAGGATAATCGGGAAGGCCCTCTGAACTTATCCTAATATAAAGAAACTCTTGAACAATCAGGAAGGCCCTCCGAACTTGCTCCACGAGACGCAAAGGAATAATCGGGAATCGCCCTTCCGAACTTGCCCCTTTAAGATATCACAGGAATAATCGAGTAGGCCCTCCGAACTTATTCCTTAAAAACACCTCGGGAATAATCGGGTAGGCCCTCCAAACTTATTCCACGAGGCTAACCGAAACAATCGGGATTTGCCCATCCGAACTTGTTTCACAGGTTGGGAATTAGCCATCCAACCCTTCGGGCCTAGCCCGCAGTCCGGCTCCTTAACGAGCCTCTCCGTCATTCATAAAGATATGGCGCAACATGACCTAAGTCAAATCTCTCTTACAGTGTCTTAAGGGTGTCAACCTTATTGGGAAGCGTCTCAACACTCCATTACCCGACCCCAACTCCTAAACCCGTAATGTCATAAACCCGTGAGATTTTATTTCGTGCATAGACTTTGTTTGTTGGTTCATAACAGATTATGCTGATCATTTTCCCAATTTTAATTATGCAATTAAAATTTAGATCATCAAGATTAGCATTTTGTTTTAGGGTTTTGTTTTAGCTTATTGTTGTGCCCAAAAATGATGTATCTAACCCGAATCTGGTCTCCAGAGTGTGTTCTTTGTTTCCAAACTATATTTTTTGGTCGAAACGATAGGTTACACGACTATGTTCAGCAAACTAAGCACATTACAAACATGATTTCAAAATCAGCCCTAAAACAAACAATTCAGCATGCAACTTTCAGCCTAATTGAGTTCCAGCATAATAAAGGTAATTAAATCAGAAAATTACAGAATTAAATTCCTTAATTATCAATACAACAGAACTATATCATTGAGGCAAAACTTCTCAAGAATCAAGTTATGATTGCATGAATCAAAACAATCTTCAAACAAGAATCAATTCATATGATCAAGAATCTCATATCAAGAACACTCATAACTTCAAGATCAAATCTTAATTTTGTAGAACATGCTCCATATAAAAAATCATAGATTTAAATCTAAGACATTCAACCACAATTCAATAACCTAAATAGGCAAGCAAATCAAGATATAAACTTCAAGATAAACAAGATCTCTCACTTGGGCATTTCATCGAACACATTGAGGGCACCCTTGCTTCACCCTTGGCCGAGCATCCCTAGGGTAAACCTAGGGCTGCCGAGCCACAAAGGGAGGATCTCGAGCCCTCCTTACACAAATCAGCATAAGAACACGGCGATCAAACCCATGATTCGGCGAAACTCACAAGAAACAAGAAGATGCCCAAATTGGCTCAAGATTATGAGAGAACCCGAAAAATAAGAGGTAAAATCACTCACCAAAATAGGAAGGATGATTAGAGAAAAAATCCCGGACGATGGCCCTCGAATCCAATTTCAAGAGGTGGCGGCTCGACTCAAGAAGAGGGGAGAGGGGGCGGTGGCTCCTCCTCAAACCGCCGGCTTGGAGAGAGGGGAAGAGAGGGAAGGAGGGCTTGGCTTAGGCAGCTGTCTCACTACTCGGCTCCAAGCGAAAGGAAGAAGGAGAGGCAGCAGAGGAAGGCTCAGCTCGGCTTCAGGCAGCTGGGCTTGGCGGCTCCAAGAGGGGAAGGGGAGGGGCGACTGCGACTGTCGGCTTGGCCCCTCCCTTCAAAGATCTTGTGCGGCTCCAATTGGGGAGCCACACACCAAGGAGGGGGGGGGTGGGGGTGGGGGGGGGGGGGGTTATACCCTCCTCCTTAAACCTAAATCCACTAACCCTCTTAGCAACACCGCATCCAACTCGAGCCAAATCCAAACCCGCTAACCCGACTAAGCTTAATTAATCCAATCTAACCCAAAAATAAATATAAGCAACAAGCATATGCGCATCCACATGCAACATAATTATATCGATTAGCTACATAATTATAAATCATAATTCAACTCACTTGAGCTCACAAGCTCACATCGGACAATGAGTCGACTCAGTTCGACCTCGGACTAGCCCGCTAAGCTGACAAGCACAAACAACAAGAAAAGATAAAGAAAAAGGAAAAAAAATTCATCCTCGAATTTCGAAAAAAGAAGATTAAGGACTCACCAGATCATCGAACAATGAAGGATATCGCTCCCTCATATCCTGCTCCACCTCCCAGGTGGCCTCCTGCCCGGAACGGTGCTCCCACCTGACCTTAACCAAGGTGATCTCCTTGGACCTCAATTTTCTGATCTACCGGTCTAGCACCTCAACTGGCCGCTCCTCGTAAGTAACTGTTGAATCCACCTTCACTATGGTAGGCTCAATCACATGGGACTCATCCTGAATGTACTTCTTCAGCATAGACACATGGAACACTGGATGTACTCAGTCCTAACTAGGAGGTAAGGCTCACTCATATGCCATAGCTCCCCTGCACTTGAGAATAGGAAATGACCCAATGAACCTGGGGCTTAGCTTTCCTTTCTTTCCAAATCTCACCACCCCTTTAATAGGGGACACATTGAGGAACATCATGTCCCTCTCAGCAAACTCTACCTCCCTGACCTTTCCATCAGCATACATCTTCTGGCGACTTTGAGCTGCCAACAGTCTCTCTCTGATTAGTTTCACCTTTTCTTCTGCCTCTTCCACTAGGTCAGGTCCCATCATAAGGGAATCCCCTGCCTCAAACCAACCTACAGGCGACCTGCATCTTCGCCCACATAATGCCTCAAATGGGACCATCCTGATGCTGCTGTTATAGCTATTATTGTAGGCAAACTCAATCAGAAGTATGTGCCTCTCCCAACTGCCCTCCAAATCTAGGACACATGCTCTAAGCATATCCTCCAGCGTCTGAATAGTTCGCTCTGACTGACCATCTTTTTGAGGGTGAAATACGGTACTGAACCAAACCTAAATGCCCAATGCCTCCTAAAAAGACTGCCATAATCGAGCAGTGAACTGAGTACCCCGATCTAAGATGATCATAATCGGAACACCATGATAAGCGACGATCCAATCCAAAAACAACCTCGCATACTGCTCAACTGAAAAGGTCATCCTGACTGGTATAAAATGGGAAGTCTTGGTTAGGCGATCCACCACTACCCAGATAGAATCATTGCCCTTCCCAGACTTTGGCAACCCCGTCACAAAATCCATGGTTATCTTCTCCCATTTCCACTCTGGTACTCCTAAGTTCTGGAGCAACCCTACTGGCTTCAAATGCTCAGCCTTAACCTGCTGACACACCAGACACTTAGATACGAACTCGGCCACTTCTCTTTTCATGCCTTTCCACCAATAATTCTGCCTTTGGTCACGGTACATCTTTGTAGCTCCAGGGGTGCATAGTGTATGTGGACCAATGAGCCATCTTTAGCACCTGCTACGAACCTCGGCCATATTTGACACGACTATCCGGTTCTTAAACCTCAAAATGCCATTTGAGTCAACACCGAACCCATTATTGGCATCGCCTGTCTTGGCCAGATCCTTAGTGAGAGCACAAAAAACATCCTCCTCCTGCGCTGCCCGCAACATGTCTAATAACATGGACTGCACCCTTAGGCGAGCCACCAGTGCACTAGAAGCTGACACTGACAAGACTGTCCCGCCATCCAAATATATGGCCAAGTCCTGGGCCAATAGCCTTCTCCTGACTGCCAAATGCGCCAGACTACCCATAGACTTCCTGCTCAAAGCATCAGCTACCACGTTAGCCTTCCCCGGATGGTACATGATCGTGCAGTCATAGTTCTTCAAGAGCTCAAGCCATCTTCTCTACCTCAGGTTCAAGTCCTTCTGGGTGAGCAAATACTATAGACTCTTATGATCAGTGTATATCTCACATGCCTCACCATAAAGGTAGTGACGCCATAACTTCAATGCGAACACCACTGCTGCTAGTTCAAGGTCATGAGTTGGGTAATTATCTTGTGAACCTTCAACTGACTAGAGGCATAAGCTACAACACTGCCATTCTGCATCAACACACAACCCAAGCCGACCCAGGAGGCATCACAATAAACAACAAATCCTTCCAGGCCCGAGGGTACTGCTAGAACTGGTACTGACGTCAAGCGATCCTTGAGCTTTAGAAATCTCTCTTCACACTTACTATCCCATTCGAAATTGACCTTCTTCTGAGTTAGGCGGCTCAACAGCACTGCAATCCTGGAGAAATTCTCCACAAATTTTCTGTAATAGCTTGTCAATCCTAGGAAATTGCGGATCTCAGTGACATTAGTCGACCTCTTCCAATTCTGAACTGCTTCTATCATCACGGGGCCCACCTTTACCCCTTCCCTGGATACCACATGGCCAAGGAATCCCACACTTTCCAACCAAAACTCGTATTTGGAGAATTTGGCATACAATCTGTGCTCCCTTAAAGTTTCCAGAACTACCCTCAAGTGCTCAACATGCTCCTCACTGCTCCTGGAATAAATCAAGATATCATCAATGAACACAATTACGAATTTATCCAAGTATTCCCTGAACACTCGGTTCATCAGGTCCATAAATGCTGCAGGTTCATTAGTCAGCCCGAAGGACATCACCAAGAACTCAAACTGCACATATCTCGACCTGAAAGTAGTCTTAGGGACGTTATTGTCCCGGATCCTCAACTGATGATACCCTGACCGCAAGTCAATCTTAGAAAACCACTGAGCCCCCTGAAGCTGATCAAATAAATCATCAATCCTGGGCAGTGGGTACCGGTTCTTCACTGTCACCTTGTTAAGCTTCCGGTAATCAATGCACATTCTCATGGACCCATCTTTCTTTTTCACAAATAGCACTGGAGCACCCCAATGAGAAACTCTTGGGCGAATGAAACCCAACTCAAGCAGCTCTTGCAACTGGGATTTCAACTCCCTCAACTTAGCTGGTGCCATCCGATACGGTGGAATGGAGATCGGCTTCACCCCTGGCTGCAAGTCAATGCAGAACTTAATCTCTCTTTCTAGAGGCAACCCTGGCAACTCCTCTAGGAACACATCAGAGAATCTGCATACCACAAGCGTTCCCCCGATGTCACTAGCCACACCTCCGTCTCCCTCTACGACAGGCACAAAGGCCAAGAAGGACTGGCATCCACCCAGAAGTAGCTTCCGAGCCTTGAGAGCTGAAATTGCCATCAACGGCTCTCCCCTTCCCTCACCCTGGAAGGTAAACTAGGGCAATCCGGCCTTACTAAAGGTCACAATCTTAGCCCTATAATCAACTGAGGTGAACTAGTCCGCCAACCAGTCCATGCCCAAAATGACATCCAGCTCCAGCATCGGTAGAAGTGTCAATTCGGCTATCAACATATGCCCACAAATGACAACCTTGCAGCCCCGAAAGACTGTCTCTGCCATCACAGAAACGCCCGTAGGTGTAGACACTAGAAGGGGCAAATCAAGCATAGAAGGTTTCCCTGACAACTTAGCAGCAAACAAAGCAAACACAAAAGAGTGCATAGCACCCGGATCAAACAAGACATATGCAATCGCGAAACCAAAAGTAAGGTTAGCTAACACTACTGCCCTAGATGCCTCTACACCCTCTTGGTTCATAGCAAACACCCATGTAGCGGGCCTCTCTGAACCACCAGCTCGCTGGCCTCCTCCCTGAGTCTGACCCCTCTGAGCTACGGAATCCAATGACATTGGCGTCTTTCCTCTGGTCTGATCAGGCTACTGACTGCCCTTACTAGGACAATCCTTCTTATAATGCCTAGTCTACCCACAGCTAAAACATACATCTGCACGTCCCCAACAAGCCCCCTAGTGCTTCCTGTGACATCGATTACACTACTGCGGCCCAGGCCTCCACTGCGAATCTCCAGACGATGCCCCTGGTCCTGGATCCCTGAAACTGTTATGGCCTCCACCTTATTGCGGATCCGTTGTCCTAAAAGTCCACTCTGAGTGAGCTGACCGACCCCCCGAAGGCTGAGGCTGAAACTTTTTCTTTTGGGGACCATCATGCCTGTTTGTCGGTACGAGTGCCTCCTTCCGGAGTGCCTCATCTACGAACCGAGCAAATGAAGTGTCCTCCGTGTAATGGATCAGTCTGGCAATCTATGGCCTCAGCTTCTCGACAAACGTCTTGGCCCTGGCAATCTCTGTGGCTATCATGGTGGCATGGTACTATGAGAGTTGAGTGAACTCCATCTCATAATCTGTCACCGACATACTACCCGTCTGTAATATCCTAAATATTTAAAATTATTATTTTTCCTCTTATGTACGTTTGCTAGCCTAGCGAACTAGTTCATGGTCGAGCCGAGTCGACTCATGGTCCGGAGCGAGTTTGCGAGCTCGAGTAAGTAGGATATGAATTTATGAATTTTAGGCTTGGGTAGTTGAAATTATTTAATTTTATGTTGTGTGTGCATAATTGTTAATTATGTTCATGTGGGTGTATTTAATTAATTGCTTGTGATTTATTAGAATAAATTTAATTAAATTAATTAAGTCTACCGGGTTAGCGTGTTTGGTTTTGGCTTAAGGTGGAGCGGGTTTTGGATTAAGGTGTTTAAGGGATTAGGGTTGATGAGGGAGTATAAAACCCCCTCCTCATGGCTTGTGGCTCCTATTTTAGAGCCACCCAAAGAATTGAGAAAGGGAGGCAACCGCCAGCCCCCTTTCCCTTTTCTCCTTGGAACCGCCGCCACCTAGAGTCGAGCTGAGCCGTTTGCTTTCTCTTTCTCTTCCTCTTCCTCTCCTCCTTCCTTTCCTTTGGAGCTGAGGCGAGAGGAACTAGCTGAAGCCAACCCCTCTCCTTCCCCTCTCTCCAAGCCGGCGGCTTGGAGTGAGCCGCCGCCCCCCTTGTCCCCTTTTCTTGAGTCGAGCCGCCACCCTTTTGAAGCCGGATTCGAGGGCCATCGTCCGGGATTTCTTCTTTAATCTTTCTTCCAATTAAGGTGAGTGGTTTACCCTCTCTCTTCGGGATTTTAATCGAATTCTTGAAGCCGTTCTTGACGGCTTGGTATTTATGCTTTGTTCTTGATTTATTATTCGAGTTCTTGTCGTGATTCTCAGAATTTGTGCTTGGGAAGACCCGAATCTCTCCCCTAGGGGGCTTGGCAGCCCTAGGGCAAACCTAGGGGTGCTCAGCCAAGGGGGAAACCGGGGTCGCCCTCAAGGTGTTTGATGAAAAGCCTGAATGAGTTTTCTTGTTTCCTTGATATGCAAATCTTGATCTATTCTCTTAATTTGGGTTCTTGATTTGTGGATTGCATGCTTAGAATTAAATCTGAGATTGGGTAGAAATCATGTGGTAGGATTAAGATCTTAATATTGATGCCTTAGGAATTCTTGAGAAGGGGGTTCTTGATCTTAATGCTTGCTTCTTGATTTAAGTGTTGTGTGTTCTTGTTAATCGTGATTAAAAGCATAATTTCTGTGAATTAAATCTTGAGATTAGTATTCTGTCCTAATGATAATATAGGAGTTAATTTTTGTTAATTTTCGTAATTTATTTTATAGTATGCTGAAAATTATATGTTGCTGGAATTTTATGCTGAGATGATGAATCTGTGCTGATTTTAGTTTGTTTGCTGTGGTGTGTGTGTTTCTTCGAATATAGTCATGTAACCTATCGTTTCGACCAGAAAATATAGTTTGGAAATATAGGACACACTTTGGAGACTAGATTCCGGTTAGATTCACCAGTACAGGGAATAATAGTAAGCTAAAACAAAACCCTAATCTTGGTGATCTAAATTTTAATTACATAATTAAAATTGGGTTAAGGGAGAGAATAATCTGTTATGAACCAATTTAAAAAGTATGCATGAAATAAAACCACACGGGTTCATGACATTACGGGTCTAGGAGTTGGGGTCGGGTTTTGGAGTCTTTCCAATAGAATCACCCCTAAGACACCGTAGGAGAGTTATGTCTTAGGTCATGGTGCACCATATTTTATGAATGGCAGAGAGGCTCATTGAGGAGCCGGATTGCGGGATAGGCCTGGGAGGTTGGATGGCTAATTCCCAACTTGTGGAACAAATTCGGAGGGCCTTTCCCGATTGTTCCGGTTTGGCCTCGTGGAATAAATTCGGAGGGCCTACCCGATTATTCCCGAGGTGCTTTTAAAGGGGTAAGTTCGGATGGGCGAATCTTGATTACTCCTACGTTATTTATTGGAATAAGTTCGGGTGAGAAAATCCCGATTATTCCGATTTGGCCTCGTGGGATAAGTTCGGAGAGCCTACCTGATTATCCCCGAGGTGGTTTTAAGGAATAAGTTCGGAGGGCCTTTCCCGATTATTCATGTGATAGTTTTAAGGAGTAAGCTCGGAGGGCCTACCCGATTACTCCTTTGATATCTTAAAGGGGTAAGTTCGGATGGGCGTATCCTGATTGTCCCTACGTGTCTCGTGGAGCAAGTTCGGAGGGCCTTTCCAGATTGCTCTTGAGTTTCTTTATACTAGGATAAGTTCGGAGGGCCTTCCCGATTATCCTAGTATGTATTGTTGCCTTAGGGAATGGTAGGCTTAGGCCTGTTGTTCTTCACTTTTTGAGTGTTGGCTTCCTTCGAGCAGGTGGTGGCCGGATGGCCTGTTAGCTGGTCACTCCCTTGTGACCTTTTCCTGCTTGAGTTAGAAGTTTTACCTTATGCATCTTATCTGTGATGTTTGTTTGTGAGGGTTGGTAGAAGCGAGCCGAGTTCTTTAAACTCACCCATTGTCGTTGTTTTATTTTGCAAAGCCTGACAGGTGAGGTAGGCTGGAGCACTTGACGCAGTTGGAGGGTAGAGGAGCCGCATGATCTCATGGCAGTCCTAGTTAGGGCCGTAGTAGAGTACTTTGGTAGTGTGTCATGCACTTTTATTGGTCCTTTTTAGTTGTAGCCCTTGAGAGCATTTATATCATTTATTTAGATTTTATTGTATTTGGTCTGTTGGACTTGATGTACTATTTCCACATTTTTATTCGTCAACTAAAACTTGTTTATGATGAACTCAGCTTTGATTTCTAATTGAAATAAAAAAAAACTTGTTGATTTTGTTTCGCTATTGTTTATTCTCGTGAGTTGGCATGTGCTTGAGTTAGGCTGCGGAGTATAGGCAAGTATACCCTGGCCGGTCACGTGACCCTGATTTGGGGCGTGACACCGTCTGACGCAATATCTCGAACACTTTCGCCTGCCTATCCCGAACGCTCATTGGTAGGTACTTCTGCACCATAGCAGCTCTAAACTCCTCCCAGGTAGGGGATGGTGCATCTGCTGCTCGCGGTCCCTCCAGGTGTGAAGCCAATCCTTGGCTGGACCTATCAGCTGTAACCAAGCTCCTTGCACAGCTCAAAGCAATCTCTCAATAGAGTTGCTGTCACTACCGCTCCTTGCGATATCAAATGCCTCCATCGATCTGGAATCACTAGAAAGAAAATATCAAAACTAGCCAATTTTTTTAGTCCACCCTAAGTCGTTAAGTAATTAAACCACAAGTCGCGTTGAGGTGCAGACTTAGCCCATTGATCTCATAACATACCCCTACCGTATACTGACACGCTAGCAATGCCCTATATGGTGACAACTCTAGGTCATGGTCAGACCAAACCACATGCTCTAATACCACATTATCACACCCCAACTCTGGGTCACATGACTGGCCAGGGTATACATGTCTATACCCCGCAGCCTAAACGATGCACATGCCAACTCAACAATTAATAAAACATAACAGAAAGAAATAAACAAGTTTTATTTCAATTGGAAAACAAAACAACATTCATTATAAGTAAGTTTATCAAAAGTACAAAGTGCGAAAATAATAAATCAAGTCCAATTGACCACCAATAATGAAACCCTAAATAAATGACATAAACGTCCCCAAGGGACTACAACTCCAAGACCTGTAATGTCATAAACCCGTGAGATTTTATTTCATGCATAGACTTTGTTTGTTGGTTCATAATAGATTATGTTGACCATTTGCCCAATTTTAGTTATGCAATTAAAATTTAGATCACCAAGATTATGATTTTGTTTTAGCTTACTATTGTGCCAGAAACTGATGTATCTAACCCGAATCTGTTCTCCAGAGTGTGTCCTATATTTCCAAACTATATTTTCTGGTCGAAACGATAGGTTACATGACTATGTTCCGCAAACTATGCACATTACAAACATGATTTCAAAATCGGCCCTAAAACAAACAATTCAGCATGCAGCTTTCAGCCTAATTGAGTTCTAGCATAATAAAGGTAATTAAATCCGAAAATTACAGAATTAAATTCCTTAATTATCAATACAACAGAACTATATAGTTGAGGCAAAACTTCTCAAGAATCAAGTCATGATTGCATGAATCAAAACAATCTTCAAACAAGAATCAATTCACATGATCAAGAATCTCATATCAAGAACACTCATAGCTTCAAGATCAAAACTTAATTTTTGAAGAACATGCTCCATATCAAAAATCACAGATTTAAATCTAAGACATGCAACCACAATTCAAGAACCTAAATAGGCAAGTAAATCAAGATATAAACTTCAAGATAAATAAGATCTCTCACTTGGGCATTTTCATCGAACACCTTGAGGGCACCCTTGCTTCACCCTTCGCTGAGCACCCCTAGGGTAAACCTAGGGCTGTCAAGCCACAAAGGGAGGATCTCGAGCCCTCCTCACACAAATTGTCACAAGAACACGGCGATCAAACCCACGATTCGGCGAAACTCACAAGAAACAAGAAGATGTCCAAATTGGCTCAAGATTACGAGAGAACCCGGAAAAGGAGAGGTAAAACCACTCACAGAAACCACTCAAGATTACAAGAGAACCCGGACGACGGACCTTGAATCCGATTTCAAGAGATGGCGGCTCGACTCAAGAAGGGGGGAGAGGGGGCAACGGCTCCTCCTCAAGCCGCCGGCTTGGAGAGAGGGGAAGAGAGGGATGGAGGGCTTGGCTTAGGCGACTGGCTCACTACTCGGCTCCAACGGAAAGGAATAGGGAGAGGAAGGAGAGGAAGGCTCGGCTCGGCTTCAGGTGGCTGGGCTTGGCAGCTCCAAGAGGGGAAGGGGAGGGGTGGGTGGCAGCTTGGCTCCTCCCTTGAAAGATCTTGTGCAGCTCCAATTGGGGAGCTGCACACCAAGGGAGGGGGAGGGGGGGTTATACCCTCCTCCTTAAACCTAAATCCACTAACCCTCTTAGCAACCCCGCATCCGACTCTAGCCAAATCCAATCCCGTTTACCTGACTAAGCTTAATTAATCCAATCTAACCTAAAAATAAATATAAGCAACAAGCATATGCACATCCACATGCAACATGATTAAATCAATTAGCTACATAATTATAAATCATAATTCAATTCACCCGAGCACGCAAGCTCACACCGGACCATGAGTCGACTCGGTTCGACGTCAGATTAGCCCGCTAGGCTGACAAGCACAAACAACAAGAAAAGATAAATAAAAAGGAAAAAAAATGTCTAGGATATTACAATCCTCCAGAAACAAGTTTACAACGAACACAAATATAAATATGCAATTGAACTAACAGGAAATATAAATGAAGTTCAACAAAATCTTTTATTTATAAATGTTTGAAATCAAGTTTACAACTCTAATAAAAAAATAACACGACTCAAAGGCATGAAACAAGACTCTCAACACGACTACGACTAACTAACAGCCTACTACGAGATCATCGGCACAACCTGTCCTCCAGCCGCGCCACACAATCAAGTCGTACCTCATTGGACAGGCTCTGCAAAAGAAAATCAAATAAAACCATGAGTCCATGAGGAACCTAGTGAGTGGTTCTGTCGAACATCCACCTAGATCCCTTGTATAAAATCCATATATTTAGCAGTATAACATGCGCATAAAAATCATTCTAGTTCTAGCACAATAACAGGCCAATCGGCCGCCCCCTACAAGGAAATATATCATCCAATCATGGCTTTGTACTTTGTGTACCACTCGACCACTATGGGCCTTACCCTGCAAAAATAGTCTCGGCCATATATACCCGGCCCTCATCTCATAATAACACTCGGCCATGTCGGCCCACAAAAATCAATCAATATATAAACAAGCCATAGTAGGTTATATTTTTACATAAATTCCACAATTAAGTGATTTCATCATCGGGTCCATTAACTAGGATGACCAACTAATTTCTTAAGCCCCACTGGGTTAGTAATAGCTCATCCCATCCAAATCACTCGGGTCTAACGTCAGCGTGGCCCACTGACGCAATCTCAAGACCCCTGCTACTCGAGTCTAACACCTAGCGTGACCCACTAGTGTAATCTCAAGACCCTATATCCACTCGCTGAGTTAGGCAATAGTCGTGCCAGCTGAAGACGCTCCTTAGCCCTGCCATCTCAATCACAATACACGTACAAGGTATTCAACAAATTTCTAAACACTTTTCGGTCTTCTGCCCACATCCGGCCCCTTTCCCGGGCCTTCTCAATCAATACCTTAAGTGTTTAAATTCCCTAGGTGTGAGCACTTAATGTCTCTATGTCATATGTCCGTGTATAATTTCTAATGGTTCATGTCGTCAACTAGAGAGGCTCCGCCTCTTACATTTAAGTCCACAAGGTTAGACAACCTCATTTTAATTTTCCTCTAGTAAAACTCATGTCACGTACAACATACCATCATTATTATTTAGCACATGATAAACATAATAATTGCAAAAATTATTAAATAACAACATGTAAATTATACAATAATTCCATAATTAAGTTACCATATTTATCTACACAATTTCAGCAATTAAATATTAATTTCCTGCATTTAAACATGTAATTTCAGCACATTTAAATTAAGTTCCAGCATTATCAAATCAATGCAGGAAGTCTCAAAGTAGATGATTTATGCAAGAAAAATATCCTACAATTAAGCTAACATAGGAAGAATTTCCTACCCAATGAGAATTCACATAAAATACCCTACAAGTAAAATAGCATGCCAATCTTTCTTATACCAAACCTTTATTCGTAGATCTTCAAGGAAATATATTTTTCTACCTCAATTCTCCTATTCCCCCACTCGGCCGAACCCCTAGACATGGATATATTTATCATGTTTGGACGAGCCCTTAAGGGTGAAGGAAAACATGTTTCAACCAAAATCAAGGTTCTCCATAATCTCTATCCTAATTAAGCATACAAGGACCTCAAATCTACAAGCTTTTATGACTCGAGGAAATTGGGGAAAATTTTGACATGACCTTTCCCATTTTTCCTTGATTCTGCCGGCACCCCAAAACCATGAAACCGACACGTAAAAATCACGATTACATCATAAATTACAAGAAAAACCCACGATAATCAAGAATCATCAAGAACACAGCAAGAACTCATGTCAATCAACAAGAAACAACATTACAAGGGTCGGCTAGATCCTTCCCTTAAACCCTAGGTTCTACCACTCACCTTAGCATTAAAGGAAGGAAGGGAAGAAGGACCGACGACGTCCCTGACCTCCGGCAACGACTACGAGCTCCGGCGCCGACACTTGATCGCCCCTCTCTCCCTCACCCTCTTGGTTTACGTGCGACTCTCTTGAGCCATACGGCGACTACTGAGGGCTTTTATATTTCTTTTTTTTTCAATTACAACTATGCCATTAGTTAACTCAACCCCCTACCCGACTTAACTCGTATCCGAATTGAGCCCGACTTGACCCGTGAACCCGGTTCTAACCCGACTTGAGTCTAATATCAATTTAAAAATACAAGAGCATTAATTACATAGCCAAATAAATTAAAGTATACCCGACCATACCTTTTAATCACAGCGATCCCGCGACTCAACCCGGCTAGTCCCCGAACCGGCTCGGTGAACCAAACAAAATTTAAGTTAGAAATTTTCGGGTATTACAATTTTTGAGGAAAATTTATAAAACTTAAAATTTCTTATTTTTAAATATTGAGTTATCTTTATATGCTTATACAGTTTAAATTGGTAGAGTTTCATTTATTTTTGTGTACGTTATTTAATGTTAATATGTAAATTTTTTTAATTTTATATAAAATTTAAAAATAATAAAAATTAGTTTAACTTAAATTATACTATTAAATAATAATATTCATTAGTATATATATATACAAATTTTTTGTATTGTGATAAAATGATATCAATCAAGTAATATATATTTTAAATATATTAGATATAGAATAATTCATTAATTTAGTAGTTAAACAATAGTTTGCGATCAAATTTTTAGAAAATTCACTACTAGAAAAATGGGCATCAGCAACGGCTGGCGCCGTTGCAATGGAGCCGTGGCAGAAAATCGCGTTGTTGATAACTTAGCAACGGATCAGCAACGGATCAGCAACGGCCGCTCGGGTCATTGCTAAAAATATTATCAGCAACGGTTTTGCCACGGACGCGGAGCCGTTGCTGATAACATTAATAGCAACGGCCGGTGAGCCCGTAGCAACGCCGTTAGTAAAAGCCCGTTGCTAAGCCGTTGCTGATGATGTGAACCTGGTAACGAAAAAAATTAAAATTTCAAATTTCCATTGATACATTGATACATTATCTGATACATAACTCACACACCCATACACTCATACACACATTCATTCACACATCACAAATACACCAAGATATACATCAAAACAATTATATTTATATTGATAATTATCCACAATAGTATAAAAACTATTCAAATGCAAAATTGAAGTATCAATATCCAAACAAAATAAATTAAACAAGTATAATATCTCAGTAACAAAGTCAATATAAAAAAAATCTCACGATGACGATGGAGGATGGCCTGGATCATTAGGCGGGGTCTGGAGTGCTTGAGTGTACACCGACGTGGATTGACTCGAGGATGATGGATGAGATGATGCCGAAGAGATGCCTGCTTCGGGATGACCTGACATGTTGCGTAGCATAGCATGCATCTCCGCCATCATCTGACTCTGACGCGCGACCATCTCCTCTAGAGTCCTTATTCTACTACTATGATCATAACTAGATCTAGAGGTGAACGGCCGCTCATCAGCGACCGGAGGGGTCGGTGCCCCAAGTGGCCCTAGTATGGCTCGCGCATGACCACTATCTGCAAAGCCATATACACGGCCATGGTCCCAGCCACCTGCGGCCTCGACCCACGTTGCTGCGTCAAAGTCCTCGGGGGTGCCCCCGCGCTGCACCACCGTCTGGCTGTAGGTCTCCTACTCGAGTTTGATTTTTTGTTTAATATTTATCATAAAACTTAAATTATAAATATATAATGAATAATTTAAACAAATATATAGTTACCATAATGTATGCAGCGCGGTTGTCGATGTACTCCCCCATCCCATGTGCTCGACGGTGAGTCCACTCAAACACTGCCATCGGGGAGGGTCGCTGGACAGTCCCGTCATCCGACACCTTCGTCTACATTTACAAAACAAATACATTAATTAGTACACATAGTAACAAATAAAATATATAATTAAAAGGTATACTTACCATACGGTTCGCGTGCACTGCAAATGCAACAGCGCCGTCGGTGTGACGCGCTGCTCCCCCCGACATGCGATTTCTAGCCGCATTCCGAGAAACCTCCTGCCATCGATCCGTCGACCATATTCCCACGAGCTGGTCCCATATTCCCACGAGCATTCTGAGAAACCTCCCCGGTAGCGGTAACTTGACGTCGTCGGTGACGGCAGTGGCAGCTCGGCGTCGGCAGCGGCGATGAGAGGCGGGAGGAGGAGGCAGCGGCTGCAGCAGTGGGAGGAAGAAAGGGCGGGCGCGATCTGCGACCTATATAAACTTATCAGCAACGGCTCACTCGCCCATTGGAAAGATGTTGCTAATAAGTTATCATCAGCAATGGCTCACTTGTCCGTTAGAAAGCCGTTGCTGATAATTAAAATCATCAGCAACGGCTCACGTGTCCGTTAGAAAGTCGTTGCAGATACAACATATCTGCAATGGCTTGAGCGGCCGTAAGAATGCCATTGCAAATAGCAACGGCTTGAGCGATCGTTGCTGATAGCCGTTGCTGAAGACTCAATTTCTAGTAGTGATTAGAACATGGTTACCAAGGGAGGGCCGAAAGATCGAAGGTTCATCGCGGGGATCCGTCGTCGCACTTGCACATCGAAATCTTCTTCTCCAGTGTCTTCAACCCAAGGTGAGTGGTTTAGGGTTGTTTTTCTTCTAGAGTTGTGACTGAGTAAGAATTGTAGGTAATCTAAAAATTTTTGACGAAATTGTGTTTTCAATGAGTTTTGCTTTCGAAAATTTTAGTTTCTTCTGAGGGAGTGCCTCCTCTTTGGTGTTTGGTTTTTGTAGGGTAGTAGAAGGATTTTTACGGCCAAATCATGCCCTTGTGTGACTGGAATTTTCTATGTAGGTGATGTGATGTTGTTGAAATTTCAATTTCTAGTTTTCGATACTTGCAAATTTGCACATTTTTGGAGGTTTGATTGGGAGGGTTTGCCTTCCTTTGTTATCCAATGGGTTAGAGCAGTATGTGGATGTGAGATAGGGTTGTCCCTTTTGGTTTGGTATGGCCAAATATTAGTGGTGTTGGAAAACGTTGTTTCTGAAATTTATTCCGGAGTTCACGTTTTCACGATGATATGGCCGCGATGGGGTTGTTTGGGGGGTGTATGCTTTGGCCATGAACCCTAGGGTTAGGGTGGGATGGTGGCCTAACTTTTACCCCATTTGGGGCTCTTTGAAATCAGTGTTCGTCACTGAAAACTTCAGCTTGAAGCGTCTAGCGAGTTGCTGAAAATTTCAGCCTGACACAGCTAGTGTATCGCTGGAATTTCCGGGTAGATAGTGAAATATTGTAGTTGAATTCTTAGAGGTGTTCATAGTTCATTTGTTTGTTAATTTAGGTTACTAATTCCTTGTAAATTAAAGTTGTGTTCGATAGACATGCGGTGAACCGAAATAGAACGAAGCTATGCTGAAATTTGTAGTTCACTTAGTGCACTACTAAGGTTGATTTTCGGATGTGTTAGTGGTCGAATCGAATCTGATTTCTTGCTAGTTAATGTGTGTTCAATTCTTGTGTGTGAAATCAAGTGTTGGGTGAGATTATTGTAGCCGAGGAAGTACAACTAGTTTGTTGAAATTTCAGGTTTGCCAGGTTGGCTCAAATTTCAAGCTTGCTGAAATTTTTAGTTGCTGAGATTTTTGGATTGCTTGTAGGCCTCGAGTGATTGATTACACTCCGGCGTCTTGGGCCGAGTTGTTCCCTCAGACGGGCAGCCATTGATCTTGGTTAGGCTTGAATGGGTGGTTAAATTTGATCGGATGACCAACTTTCCTAAAAGTTTAAGCTGTTAGGAAAGAGACAAATCTATGCATTTATATTCTTAACACTCCCCCTCACTTGTGGGCGGATGAACTTGAAGAGACCGACCCAAGCCTAACAAGTGGATTGACTTAATTGAGGTGGGAGATATTTTATTACCAAATTGTATCCCGAACTAGTCAAGGGTAATTACCTAAATATATCATGAACTATGCACTTTTTCTCATTTGCGGCCATTCTATAATATTATCAAATTGTATTCCGAACTTTGACATTTATCTCAATTATATCCTCTTGTCAACTCTCCATCAACAGCACTATTAAGGTGATGACGTGGCGTTCTGATGTCAATTAAAAAAATATTTTTTTATTAAAAAAATTACTTTAGTTTATATTAAATGATATAAAATAATATTTTTTATTTTATTAAAGAATCACTCCAACCCATGTCCAGGGTGAACACAGAGTGATTTTTTAATATAAAATATAAAATATTATTTAATATTATTTAATATAAATTAACATGATTTTTTTATATTTTTAAAATAAAAAATTATTTTAATCCACGTCAGAATGTCACGTCATCACCTTAACAGTGCTGCTGACGAAAAGTTGACAAGAGGATGTAATTGAGACAAATGTCAAAATTCGGGATACAATTTGGTAATATTTTGGAATTGGCCACAAATGAGAAAATGTGCATAGATTAGGATATATTTAGATAATTACCCTTTATTTTTTAATATTGATGCTAGGAGGATTCAAACTTAGGACCTCCGCTCTGATAGGAAAGAGACCAATCTATGCATTTATATTCTTAAGATGGGTAAACCGACAAATTTTCGACGAAATGCTCCAAAAGGACAAGTGTGCTAAAATTTTGTGTTTATTGCTCACTTTAGGGTATTCGGCCCTAGTTTGGAGGGGACAACCTCACTTTCTTGACCCTTAAGGTTAAGGGTGGTAGATATCATTTAGGGGTGGCCAGAAGTTGCATACGGTGATCAAATTTCCCTTTGTAGGTAGCTGCATGGAGTAGAGTATGGTGTGACATGAGCATGCTCACCAAGTGTTTGGTGAAATGCAACACCCACATACTTATGTTTAAACCCTAATCTTTCTTTAGAAAAACATTATGTCAACATGGGTTATGCGTATGGTAACCAGGTTTAGATGAATTAGCAGATGTTGAGGGCCGAAATCCCATGTTTAAGAAGTGTTTGGGTGGAGGACCTAAGAGCATTCAAATCTGTCCAAAAATCTTTAGAAGGCATTTTGACACATGTGTTGGAGACCGAGGTGTCGTCTTATTAACGCGAAATGTTGGGGTCAGTTAGTAGAAGGTTTCCACAACCACGATACCAAATTTTAGCGAATTTTGAGCTGGGGTTGAAGGTTTAGGAAATTTCAAAAAAGGCTTGGCAAATTTGCTCATTTTCATATTAAGTTGGTGAGTTTGACGCGACATACGGGGAGCAATTCGTCGTCCTAAGCCAACAAAACTTTTAGAAAAGCTTGTAGGACATATGAGAAAGCTTACAAATCAAATCTGAGGTAATTGGGCTAAGAATTGATATGTTTATGAATTTAGCAAGATGGTTAGTTGAAACTGTGAAAATCTGCTTGTGATTGCAGAAATATGGATTTGACATGTTCGTCACGTTATTTCGCGATCGATTCATCATCCAAATGACTTGAAACTTAAGGGATCGTTAGTATGTACATGTGGACACACTAAATGTGTAATTTATGTAGCCAATATATCGAGAATTGAGGGTTAGACAGTAGTGCCAAAAGTGCGTTTAAAACTGTTTGAGAAATTTAGAAATTTTGACTAAGTGTTGTGAAAACCTATTTTGCCCCTACCAAGGGCTATTTTTCTTAAGACAATTATGCACATTCTTTTTACTATTATCGAACTATAGAAATGTATGATTTGATCATATATGTACATGGATTGTTAGTGGTTGGTCTGGCCGGATGACATGCCAGGGTACAACAAGACTTTACCTACGTCGCTACTTATCTTATCTGCTATGTTGTTTTATACCTATTATTCTTTATGCGACATTACTATGATGAATATTTTGGTTGGAGGGATATTCCCAACCATTCGTGACAACAGCTAGTGTCGGCTAGAGGGGCCATGAGACAGCGGCTAGCGATGGCTAGAGGGGCTACATGGTAGCGGCTAGCGTCGACTAGAGGGCCACGAGGTTGATGTGATAGTGTCTAGCGTCTGCTAGAGGGGTTACATGGTGTTGAGTGAATACCCACACCCCCATTGTTCGATGGAAACAACTATGCCTTATTATGATATAATGAATTATATATAATTAATTAATAATTAATAATACATTACCGTTGTCCATGGACACTAATAAGTCTCTCTGACTCCGCGGCTGGTGGAGGCTGAATCCTGTTCGGCCCATGTGGCTGCCTGTGTCTCGACTAACTAGCCTCGGCTGCAGGAGGATCAGCAGAAGCAAGTGTCGCAGAATCTAGAGTCTCGCCGATCGGAGACTCTAAAAGGCTGGATGACATTCGGTGATAACCTCGACCCACCATAGCTGTCGATTAAGCATATAATTAGATTATATATAGGTAGAGATAGATTTAATAGAAGATATAAGGTTTTGCTAAATCATATCTGACTCATCGATGCGTACGTGAAACGTATCAACTCGTTGAATGGATGATTATTTTCTAAATTTATGGATGTCGTCGCGAGTCCATAGTGGTGTGAGTACACAGTGAACGTCGGCGTGAGTCCTTAGGTTTCAGCCCCAATGGCGGCACCAGCATCCACAATGGTTTAATTTTATCGACTCTAGTATTAATTGGACTAACAAAAATTGAATTAACACTTAATAATACTAACATTAATATTTAAACCCTAATTAAAATATTAAAATTTAAAAGAAATAAAATAAATCAATCCTAATTAATTAAATAACATGAAGAACTAATTAATTAATTAATTAATAGTAATAAAAAAATAATATTAGGGGTTTAACTAAACCCTAATCAAAGTAATTGTTAACAGTGGACTTCGGCGCCAATTCTTAACAAGGTAATATTCCAGTGGACTCCGGCGCCGGCGTCCAGTGTCCCAAGTCGGACACTAGACTGATGATGGGTTCAACGGCTAGAGGTCGATCGAAATGCTAAGGTTTCGACCGGCCCCAATCACCCGCATCGTATAACCAGAAGGGGATAGAGAGGAGGGAAGCAGAGGGATTACCTGGAGACGATGGTCGATTCGAATCCGGGAGGAGGAGCAGCCAAAACCGGTGGCAGTATCGGCGACAGTAGGTGATTCGGCGTGGAGGAGAAGAAAGTAGGAGAAAGAAAGGGGGCGGGCGCGAACGCAGAGATAAAAACATCTATCACTAACGGTTGACTAAACTAGGGGTGAGCATCGGTCGGGGCGGGTAAAAACCTGACATGACTCGATTAATCAGAACCCAAAATTTTGTGGGTTTTCCCAACCCGACCCTACCTGAAATATAAATCGGGGCCCAACCCGATTAACCCGAAAAAATCGGGCCCCGGCCTGAATTACCCGATTAACCCAAAAATAAAATACCAAAATCTCCTAAGAAATAAAAAACAATCTCTCTCGCCCACGCAAAATACCTATCTAAACTTGTAAAAGCAGAAATCGTAACATGCCTCCGGCTCAAGGATAGTCTCTTCCGGAGATCGCACAACTCCTCGAGGCTCCACACTGGCCGAATTATCATCTCGTCTCCTCTACCAAGGCCACCATCGGCATCGAATCGCTTCCTCTCCTCCTCCAAGAGTAGATCGGGGTAGATCAAACAACGTGGGTATTGAGTGAATACCCACCCTAGAAGGGGGCGGGGGTGAATAGTGTTGGGTTAATTTTAACTTCAACTCAATTTCTTTTAAATCAATTCAAACTTCAACCGAAACTAAGTGTGACTAAATCATATTCGTTAGCAAATATGAAAAGCAATTATAAGCAATCAAACAAGGCAATGCAAACACAAGAGATTATAGAGGTTCGGCCAACACCGCCTACTCCACTACCTTGGCTCCCCACCAAGGATTTCTAACCAACTTCTTTATAGATAATGTGTTTCCCTTTGAATACAACCGATGAATCGCTTCTCAACCCTTTGAGAATTCCTCACACCTATTCACCTAGACAAAACACAATTCTACAAAGGAAACCCTAAGTGTTTAACCTAGCACACCTAGCAAGCTAACAATGGAAACCTAGTTTAATAACAAGAAAAATAACAACAAAGGAGCTAAGAATTAAACCACACAAGTGAGCTCCCTTCCAAAGCCTCCAACTCGTCAAGATGTAGAGCTCGAAGTGAAGCCAGAGATGAGGTGGAAAGAATGCTTCGAGTAGATGAATGATCATCGAAGCTTGCGCGATGAAATCCACTTGGGAAAGCTCAAGAACACTCTAGGAGATCTTCAATGAATGGTTAAAAGCCTCTTGGAAGGCTGGTGAGGGGTATTTATAACCCCTCACTCAGCAGCTCCACCCAACTCATTTTTCTGCCCGTTGGAGGTGCCCAGTCGCTTGCCAGTCGATCGTCGGTCGACCGACTGATTGACAACCCAAGGGACTGCAATAATCTTTTGCTTTTGGGCGCACTTCAGCCGATAGACTGGTCGACCGAATTGGCTACTGCCAATTTTTTGCTTCATTCGGAAGACCGACCGGTCGACCGAACCTGGGCAGAGACTGTTTCTTCGAGTTTTCTTCTTGCGCGCTTCGCTTCCGGGTTCTGTTACCAAGTCTTGACTTGGATGATATTACAATTAGGCTTGGGATATATACCTAGAGACATATTACATGAATTCTATTTTTAACTCTAGATATTCTACTCGATCTATGACGGAGCCATTTTTGTTGATTCTTGTTTTTCTCCAAACGAACATCGTGCGTATATCGTAACCTCAACCTGAGATCAAACACTTGATAAACTCATTAGAATAAGTTTGTTATCATCAAAATCAAGATGATGACCAAGGTTGAAAACCTTAGTCCAACAATCTCCCCCTTTTTGATGATGACAGACTTCTCAATAAATGCATTAAGAAATATATCAACAAGCATAGCATTTCATCAAGTGAATGTATAATGCTCCCCCTATCAACATGCATATTTAGAATAAACTCCCCCTAACAACTATATGCATGTCTATGTCTAGATTCTTCTCCCCCTTTTGACATCAATCAAAAAGGGCCTAAGTTAAGCACTTCTAGACTTCCCTTAAATTCCACAATGATAAGATTTAAGCATACAGGTTATCAAGGATGCTTTAAAATAATAAACACAAGTTTCAAGATATGTCAAGAGAGTTATACATAATCGATTATGGGATATCCAAAATGCATTTACTCAATAAAGACTAAGTTTCTGATTTTTGATAAAGATGTATCCAAAATCATGTAAAATCGAATTCTCCATGATACTTTTTGCAACATTTTCAACGAAAACTAGATTTTTCAAGCAAAGTGTAGAAACAAAAAATTTTCTAAAATTAATTTTCTGCATTTTTTGATAAATCGCTGAGATTTCAGATTTCACGTTTTATTGAAAAATACTCATTTTTCATAATCATTTCTAATTTTGATCAAACTTGTATATGACTAAGATATGATCATTCTAATCATGTATACAAAGTTTGAGTTACTAGAAACAGTCCCGAAGATTACTCAAATAACTTGGTACAATTTTGATCAAGAATTAACATGGTATATCAAGAGATTGTCTACAAGTCATTTTCTTAAAAGCTCATGAATTTTAATATAGACACAATCAAGTACTTTATCATGAGCAAGGTGCAAGAGTTTCTACATGCTTTATGAGGTATCATACTACATGGTGCAAAGGTGAAACTACTACCTCATAGAATTTTCAAGTATTTAGCATGCGTTCTCTAAAAACATTTGCATCCTAATCAATGTTTAACTTGCAAGTAATTGAAACATAAAAGGTACAATAGACATTTTCTTACTTAGCAAGTTCATAAACTAGATAGCAAAGGAAAATCAAGTTTATTTCTCGAAAGTCAAGTTTTGCTAACTAGTGGGGATTCATTTTTCAAAATACAACCAAAATTGAAATCAAAATGAATCAAGGAGATCTCAAGAAGTGAAAAGCATTTTACAATCAAGATCTCAAACCCTTCCTAAGGTTGAAAACCAATACGGCCACAATTAGCCAAGGTTTTAAAACCAAAGGTTGCATAGACCCATTATAGGTCACAAATGGCCTCAGAGGAGACCGAAAATAAAATGAAAAATTGAAATCCAAAAACTTGATGTCACAAGGATGTTAATCAAGGGTGAATACATGGACAATAAAGTATCAAGTGAGTACTAAATAAAGCATATACACTAATTATCAAACTCCAACAGTGATGCAAGCAAGAGTAGAGTTAGGAGTTGATACCAATCACATTAGTCAAGAAGTTGCAACAATCTTAATTCCTCTTTCTTTACTTTCCAAGCAACTTCAAGCCATCAATGTATCTTCATTTAAGTGTAGTGTCTCCCCCTGCATTTAAGCATGAAGACTTTGGTACCCAAATTTCTTTGGATCCTTGGGGGTTAGAAGATTTTGGAACCCAAAGTGATTTAGCATTGGGGTTCCTTTTTAATACATAATCCCTAACCATATGTCCATACATGCCATAACAAAAACAATGACCTTCAAATTTAATAGAAGCATGATGATGGACATGAATGTGTGGATGAGAATGGGAAGATACTTTAGAGAATTTTGCATAGGAGGCATGGGTATACATATTTTTTATTTTCTCATTTAATGAAAGTAACTCATTTTTTAATGATAACATGCCAACATTCAATTTTTCAATTTGTAAGCATAATAAGGCATTTTCTATTTTCAATGAGTCATTCAAATTTTGTAGATCTATATTTTTCTTTTCTAAGGATTTTTTATCATTTTCTAGAAGTTCAACCTTCATTCTTGACTCATTACAAGAAAGCAAAAGATCATCATTTTCTTGTTCTAGCATTTTATTTTCCTTTTTAAGTTCCTTGAATCTTTTTCTAACACTACTAAATTCTTCATACATATGCTCAATTTCATTTTCTAATTCTACTTGTGTAAAGATATTACCACCTATAGTAATAGTGGGTACCTCATTATCCTTCGTCATGAAACAAAAGTTTGCATTCTCCCTTGAGCTTTCTTCCCCACTTGAAGGTGGTGATGACTCGCTTACATCCCAAGTAGCCATTAGTGCTTTCTTATTCATCCTTCTTCTTTTATCTTTCTTTGAGGATGATGAGGAGGTGAGCTTGGTGTCAGGACTAACTTGTTTGGGCGAAAAATGGTTGCACACCCCCACCGGCCATGCCGCGGCTAGTAAACGAGGGGTGTTTGCTAGTCGCACGTGAGAACGATGGACGGTGCGCGAGCGCTTTTACAATTCATAATTACATGGGCCACACACCCCACTGGCCATGTCGCAGCTAGTAAACATGGGTCGTTTGCTAGTCACGGGCGAGAGCGGTGGACGGTGGCGCGGACGTTCTACATGGATGTGAATGATGCAACATTTACAATGCACGTTAGGGACCGTCATGATACATACAGGACTTAACAAACGCGAAGGTCCCTAACATTCTCCCCCACTTATGAAGTCAATGCCCTCATCGACCCCTTCTTGAATGTGGTGATGATGTCTTCTTCATGTCGCAAGGTTCTCTCCTTCTCCCAGCTAGCTTCGGAGGTAGGGAGTCCCATCCACTTGACAATGTATTCCCGTTCTTTGTTGCCGTTCGGGAGTTTCACTTTGCGGTCCGCCAAGATATCCTCTGCTTCACGTTTCACCGCCTTGGTTGTTGCGGGTGGACGTGTTGGAATATTGCATCCATCGTCGTGTGGGTCGGCATGGTAGGGCTATAAGTTGCTCACAAGGAAGATGGGGTGTGTTTTGCACCATGCTGGAAGTTGGAGTCGATAAGCCACCGACCCTACCCTTTTGATGATGGGGAAGGGCCCATCGTATTTGCGCACGAGGCCCTTGTGTATCCTGCATCGAAAGATTTTGAGGGATGCCGGGTGGAATCTTATCAGTACTTGATCACCGACCTTGAATTCTTGATGTCTCCTTCCTTCGTCAACCCACTTCTTCATTTTGCGTTCCGCCAATTCTAGATAGGCTCGAGTGATCTCTTGATTATATTGCCACTCCTTAGCCATTTGATAAGCAGTTGAATTGCTTCCAGTGTAGCCAAGAACCAGTGAGTGGGGTGTGTCTGGTTGCCGTCCCAATAAAATCTCAAAGGGACTCTTGTTGGTGGCAGAGCTCCTCTGCAGATTTTAGGAGAACTGGGCTACGTCTAGCAACTTCGTCCAGTCCCTTTGGTTCGCCGCTACGAAGTGTCGGAGGTATTGTTCGAGGAGTGCATTCATGCGCTCCGTCTGCCTATCCATTTGAGGGTGTAAGCTCGTGGAGAAGTATAGTTGTGACCCTAATAATTTGAACACCTCTGTCCAGAATCTGCCAAGGAACCGTGGGTCTCGATCACTGATGACATTCCTTGTCATGCCCCAAAGTTTCACGACATTCTGCATCACGAGCTTTGCGGCTTCACTTCCTATGCGAGGGGACTGCCATGAATGTAGCGTATTTGGAACCGAACTCCCCCACTTTGGGTAGACTCGCTATGAAGGCAAGGGAGATGCTTTCCCATGGTCGCTCAGGAACAGGCAAGGGTTCGAGGAGAACCGCAGGCTTCAGTCGCTCGATCTTGTCTTGTTGGCAGATCAAGCATGTCTTCACATACTCCTCGACGTCATCCCCCATCTTTGGCCAATATACTGCCCTCTCCAGTAGGGCCACTATTCAGTGTACGCTAGGGTGCCCTGCCCAAAGAGTATCGTGGCACTCCTTTAACAATTCTCTTCACAGGCCATCTGCCCTAGGCACGTACAACCGATTTTTGTTGGTGAAGATGAGTCCATCTCGGACCCAAAACTTCATTATCTTCCCATCTTTGGTCAGCTTGAACAGAGCCTCCGCCTGGGTGTCTTTGAGCAGCCCATGCTTATCTTCCCACGGAAGTTGGATTGCACTTGGCTTACGCTGCTCCCAGCTTCTCCTCGAACGGCTGCAACCCATTCTATCTTGCGGCTCAGAGCGTCTGCCACCATGTTGGAACATCCTGGCTTGTATTCCAACGTCATGTCAAACTCCGCTAAGAAGTCTTGCCATCAAGCTTGCTTCGGCGACAGCTTCTTCTGAGTCAGGAAGTAACTCAACGCTATGTTGTCCATCTTCGCAACAAAACGTGATGTGAGCAAGTAGTGCCTCCAAACACGGAGACAGTTTACTATTGCAGTCATTTCTTTCTCATGTACAGGGTATCGTCACTCTGTGTCGTTCAGCTTATGACTCTCAAAGGTGACGGAGTTTCCTTCCTACATAAGGACACCTCTAATGGCGTAGTCTGATGCGTCGGTGTGGACTTTAAAGGGTTGCCCATAGTCGGGAAGCTAGAGAACTGGTTCCTCGATCACCGCTCGCTTCAGGTCTTCAAATGCTTCCATGCCTTTTCTTTCTTGAGCAAGTCTGTCAGTGGAGCTGTTCGTCTTGAATATCCGGAGATGAATCTTAGGTAGTAATTCACAAAACCAAGGAATGACCTATGTTCTGTGATCTTTGTGGGTGGCTGTCATTCCACTACAGTGCAGACCTTTACATTGTCCATTCGAATCTTTCTACCCCCAACTCGGTGTCCCAAAAAGTTGATCTCTTCTTGGGCGAAGTAGCACTTCTCCCGCTTCATAAACAAAGTGTTCTCCCGGAGGATCTTGAAGATGATCTTCAAATGTTGCAAGTGCTCCTCCAAGGTCCGACTGTAGACCACAATATCGTCTAAGTACACCACAATGAATTTGTCTAAGTACTCATGGAACAGTTGATTCATCATGGTGCTGAATGTAGCTGGAGCATTCGTGAGGCCGAACGGCATCACCAAGAATTCGTAAGCTCCATAGCGTGTTACGCAAGTGGTCTTTCCTTTGCCCCCCTCGGCAATCCGCACTTGCCAGTAGCCCGATCTCAAGTCCACCTTGGAAAGTATCTTGCTTGGCCAAGTTGGTCGAACAGGTCCATAATGAGCGGGATGGGGTACTTGTTCTTCACATTCACTTTGTTCAAAGCTCGGTAGTCCACACAGAGGCAGAGACTCCCATCCTTCTTTTTCTAAAACAGCACAGGGGCTCCGAATAGAGCATTGGAGATGTGAATCAATTCTCCGTCGAGCAGTTTCTTTAGTTGCTTCCATAATTCTGCCAACTATGGTGGTGTCATACGGTAAGGTGGTTGGTATGGGGGCTTAGCCCCCGGCTCCAGCTCGATTTGATGATCCACCCCCCTCTTTGGCGGCAAGGCCTTTGGTAGTTTTGGGTGGCATCACGTCTTCCAACTCGTTGAGTACTCTAGAGACTGCTGCAGGTTCTCGTTCCACCCCATCAAGTGATCCTTCCAGCTTCATTGCAGCCACCATTGTGAGTTCACCTTGTCGAACTTCTTTCTTCACTTGTGTGGCGGAGAGGAGTTGGTTTTCACTCCCCGGTGTCGAATGCAACGTTGGAACAATGCTGGGATTGTTCTCCCCCATCAAGCATAAAGTGTCGACAAAGGGCATGGGTACCACCTTCGCCGACTTGAGAAACTTCATCCCCAAAATGACTTGGTAGTCATCAAGAGGTATTGCCATCAGGTTGGTTTGACCCTTCCATCCTCCAATCTTCAGCGGGATGTCCCGTGCGATGCCGTTGATTTCTTGTGCCTCGAAGTTCACTGCCTTGACATGACTCGAGCTCTTTTCTAGCTTGAGCCCTAGTCGCTTTGCTTCTCCTTTGGCGATGAAGTTATGAGTTGCTCTCGAGTCGACTATTGCTCGGGTATTCTTGCAATTGAGCTCGATGTCAATGAACATCAGCTTGTGTGCCGCCTTGGTGGGTCCCTTCTTTGGACCTTGCTCCCCCACTTGAGTCTTGAGAGCATTGAGGAGACGCATTGCTCCCATGTTAGGCCTTTCAGTGTCTTCATCTTCACTGGAATAGTCCTCCACGTCGGGGACTGCGGGAGATTTGCCCTTCTCCTTCTTAACGGTGAAGTTGACTATGTTTTCCATCAAATAGACTATAATGGTGTTCAATGCTTGCCGTTGAGGACATTCTCGGACCATGTATGCAAATAGGCGTGGGTCTCTATTGGCTCCCCCTCGGAGGGTAATCCCCTTGAGGAGGCCTCTTTGGAGGGTTTTCTCTTTGCGAGTGATCCCTCTATCTCGTATCGCCTGTGGTGCCTTTGCCCTTATAGTTATCGAGCTTCTGGATTCTTGGCCTGTAGGGTGCCGCCTTTGTCGGGTTTTCTTCAGAACTATAGTCAGTGAGTCGCTCTGCAGCGATCTTCGCTTCCGACAAGGACTTGACATTCCTCATTGCGAGTTCTTGTTACTCCCACGGCTTGAGTCCTTCAAGGAAGATGAATAGTTGATCGATTTCGGCCATGTCCGGAACATCTAGCATAATGGTTGAGAACTCCTTCACATACTCTCGAATTGAATTGTTGTGACGGAGTTGTCGTAACTTCCGTCGGGCGATGAATTCCACATTCTCGGGGAAGAATTGAGCTTTTAGTTCTCGCTTGAGATCATCCCAAGTGTCAATCTTTGAATGACCCTTCTGAATTTCATCATATTTGGTCCACCACCAGATTTTTGCATCTTCAGACAGATACATGGTTGCATCGAACACTTTCATATCGTCGTCGATCGTCCTCGTGACCTTGAAGTACTGCTCCAAGTCGAAGAGGAAGTTCTCCACCACTTTTGCATCTCGAGCCCCATTGTAAGGCTTCGGTTCAGGTGCTTTAAGGTGGTTTTGTGGGGTGTCGCATTGCTGGGAGTTGCCACCGCTCGAGTGGATCTCTCGGGTTAGGAATGAGATTGTAGCCCTTAGTTCTTCAATCTCCCCTTGAAGTTGCTTGATCGCTTCTTGAGTGTCATCCTGGAGTCCATCTAGTCTTGCCTCCAGAACTTCTTGTGTGTCGGCTAGCTTGCCGACCTGCGGCCCCATGCCGTTCTCAAGGACGTTTATTGCTACGTCGTGAGCGGCCACCATCATTTCCAAGTCTCCAAGCAGTTGGACGGTGCGACTTCCCGTCGTAGCTTGTTGAGTTTGTGTTGGGTCCTCCCCCAACGGTTCTTCCGGAACGGTCATCACCGCTTGGGCGACACCACTCATTTCACCGACTCCTTTGCGAGTCATGCTTATTCAAGAAAATCTCTCCTACGAGATTGTCGAGTGCCCCAACGTCATTTATCTCCAACGACGAAGGCACGAGCTTGTTGACGGATTGCATCGGTTGCTTGCACCAAAGTTTTGCGAGCTTGCCTCGCTCTGATACCAACTATCACGGATTAACTTGTTTGGGCAGAAAATGTCAGTGCGGCTACCTTGCACCCGCAAGGGATAAGCCTTGGGCAAGGACCGCCTTGCCAATCTCGAAAGTCTCGGGCTCCCAAGTCGCCCGTGTTCGAGCCTCGGTGTGCTTGGAAGTAAAAATATTTGGCCCAAATGGTTGTTTGTCTGAAAAATACTTACAAATGCTTGGACGGATGTTTGAGCTAATGAACTAGAGAGATGTTTGCCCAGGAGCAATATAGGTGTGGAGCCTAACCCCCAAGTGCCACCCATGGGGTTTCCAAAAACACAAGGAGCATGACAAAATTTTCTATGGCCGCACACCCCCACCGGCCATGTTGCGGCTAGTAAACAATGGGTGTTTGCTAGTTGCGCGCGAGAATGGTGGGCGGTGCACGAGCACTTTTACAATGCATAATTACATGGGCTGCACACCCCACTGGCCATGTCGCGGCTAGTAAACGAGGGTCGTTTGCTAGTCGCGGACGAGAGCGGTGGACAGTGCGTGGATGTTCTACATAGATGAGAATGATGCGATATTTATAATGCACATTAGGGACCGTCATGACACATACATGACTTGACAAACCCGAAGGTCCCTAACATTGGTCTTAGGACAATTGCTCTCCAAGTGTCCGTGCTTATTGCATTGGAAGCACATGATTCTATTTTTGCCCTTCTTCTTCTTGAGAGGCTTTCCCATTAGCTCCATCAACATCCATCCAAGATGAATCATATCTTCGTGGTACTCGGATCCTTCATTCTCGGATGATGATGATGATGATGATGATGGTGATGATGATGATGATGATGATGATGATGATGATGATGATGAGGTCCTATCACCAAATGATGCTTTCAAGGCAATATTCTTGCCTTTGGGGGCATCTTCCTCCTTTTTTGCCTTCATATGGATCTCATGGGTCATGAGAGATCACTTTGGCTCCCATGCTTTGGGAAGTGAACGAAGAAGCTAGTTTCCTCACTTTTTCTTCCTCTTGTATGTCTCTTCCAAGGTTATTTAAAGCATTGACAATATTTTGAAAATGGGCATACATTTGATCTATGTTCTCATGAGTATGCATTTTAAAGAGTTCATAGTCATGCATAAGCAAATTTGTTTTAGACTCTTTAACTTGGGAAGTTCCCTCATGGGTAGTTTCTAAAACATGTCAAATACCAAAAGCAGATTTACAACATGATATTATATTGAACTCATTTATAGATAAACCACAATGTAATGTATTCACTGCTTTGGCATTTGAATTAAATAATTTGATCTCTTCTCGAGACCAATCATCCATGCTCTTGGAGGGTAGCTCATAATTAACATGAATAGTTCTCCAAGCATCTAATACAAGGGATTGCAAGAAAATACTCATCCTAGTTTTTCAATAGGGATAATTGTTTCCATCAAAAAGAGGTGGTGCATGAGTTGAAAACCCTTGACCTAGTGTGATACTAGAATCCATAAGTGTAGGGGTTAGATGGTTAAATCTATTCCTACAACCTTGCTCTGATACCAATTGTTGAGTGAATACCCACACTAGAAGTGGGGGTTGAATAGTGTTAGATTAATTTTAACTTCAATTCAATTTCATTTAAATCAATTCAAACTTTAATCAAAACTAAGTGCGACTAAATGATATTCGTTAGCAAATATGAAAAGCAATTATAAGCAATCAAACAAGACAATGCAAACACAAGAGATTATAGTGGTTCGGCCAACACCGCCTACTCCACTACCTTGGCTCCCCACCAAGGATTTCTAACCAACTCCTTTATAGATAATGTTTTTCCCTTTGAATACAACCGATGACTCGCTTCTCAACCCATTGAGAATGCCTCACACCTATTCACCTAGGCAAAACACAATTCTACAAAGGAAACCCTAAGTGTTTAATCTAGCACACCTAGCAAGCTAAAGATGGAAACCTAGTTTAATAACAAGAAAAATAACAACAAAGGAGCTAAGAATTAAACCACACAAGTGAGCTCCCTTGCAAAGCCTCCAAATCCTCCAACTCGTCAAGATGTAGAGCTCGAAGTGAAGCCGGAGATGAGGCGGAAAGAATGCTTCGAGTAGATGAACGATCGTTATTTTTGGGAAGGCTCAAGAACACTCTAGGAGATCTTCAATGAATGGTTAAAAGCCTCTTGGAAGGCTGGCGAGGGAATTTATAACCCCTCACTTGGCAGCTCCACCCAACGGGTTTTTTTTGCCCGTTGGGGACGCCCAGTCGCTTGTCGGTCGATAGTCAGTCGACTGACTGATCGACCGCCCAAGAGACCACGGCAATCTGCCACTTTTGGGTGCACTTCGGTCGATTGACTAGTCAACCGAAATGGCTACTGCCAATTTTTCACCACATTCGGTCGACCGAATTGTCTACTGCCAATTTTTGGCTTCATTCAAACGACCGACCGGTCGACTGAACCTGGGCAGAGACTGTTTCTTTGAGTTTTCTTCTTGCGCGCTTCGCTTCCATGTTCTATTACCAAGTCTTGACTTGGATGATATTAAAATTAGGCTTGGGATATATACCTAAAGACATATTACATGAATTCTATTTCTAACTCTAGATTTTCTACTCGATCTATGACGGAGCCATTTTTGTCGATTCTTGTTTTTCTCCGAACGAACTTCATGCCCATATCGTAACCTCTGTTGGCCTTAGGTTTTCAACCTTACTCTTAATCTCGGTTTTGATGGTTTTGATGATGACAAACATGGGACTAATGATTTCATTGAGAATATCTTCAGGTTCCATATCAGTAGCGTTCGATGTTCTCGATCGAAAAAATTGGAGAAATTGGAAATCGGAAGGACATTGATCGCCGCGCTCGGGTTCGTCGCTGAAACTTCTTGAAGATCGATGAGTGCACCAAAATCGCATCGGACGAGTTCAAAGATTACAAGGAAAGCTCTCCGAGATGATGCTCGTTGAAAGCCGGAACTCGGAAACAAAGCGCGAAAGAAAATAGGCTGAAAAACAAATCTCAGCCTATGTTTGGTCATCCGCTCGGTCGACCGAATAGGGTAAAAAAAATGGCACAAGCCATTTCGGTCGACCGAACATTGCCAAAAATAGGCAGTGGGCACTTCGGTCGATCGACAGAGGCTGGTTTTGGGCAGTAGCCCTAGCGGTCGATCGATCGATCGACCGGAGTAAAAAATCACGTCTGGGCGGATAGGTCTATCGATGGGTCGACTGGGTAGAGGGAATGAATAGTCGCGTCTGGGCGGTCGACCGATGTGAGCGATCGATCAGTCGGTCGATCGACCAATCGACCGGCGGCCTATAACGGATAGAAAACTATCCGTTGAGCTACCGTTTCTTCGGCAGGGTATAAATATACCCTCATATACTCATTTAACCTTCTTCTCCCTCTCTTACAGTTATCATTGAGCATTCTAAGGAGGATTTAAAGCCTTCTAAGGAGTAATTGCAGCGTGCTCCGTTCCTCTGTTGAGTTCTTCTTCAAGCGTCGTCTGCTCCTCAACTCGGGCTTCAACCCAATCTCTACTACTTGGCGAGTTGGAGGTTTTTGAAGATTAAAAAGTGCTTTTAATCTTGTTTTATATTGTAGCTCTTTTGATTGTATTTTATTTGTTTATTTGAACTATTTTTTATTTGAGTATGTGAAGACCTTGTGTTAGGTTTGTTGTGTGGAAGTGGTATCCTTGGTGAAAAGGAGTAAAGCCACTTGTGTAAACTTAGTATTTACTAGGATTAGTTTAGTTGTCCCTTAGGGTTGAGGTGGAAGAGGACTCTCGATAAGAAGGCGGTGACTTTCGGGTGTGGAAGTGCCTTAGGTCGAGAGTGCGTCTCTTCGGTGAAAAGTCCTCTGTGTAAGGGAAACGTAAATTAATCTAGTAAAACTAGTTTGGAAATCCTAAGCGGGGTGCTTAGGTAGTGGAGTAGGCATTGGGGCCGAACCACTATAAATTATGTGTTTGCATTGATTTATTGTTGTGCTTAATTGCTTTATCATTTGTAAGCTTTCGCATCTAATCGTCAAATTGCATATTGCCTAAATAATCTAAGTAAACGATTAAAAGTAGATTTAGGCTAATTGAATTAGTAAACACACTATTCACCCCCCCTCTAGTGTCGCCATTTCGCCCACAACCTCAACCTGAGATCAAACACCTGATAAACTCATTAGAATAATTTTGTTATCATCATAATCAAGATGATGACCAAGGTTTAAAACCTTAGTCCAACAGCGGGGAGGTGATCGTTGTCGCAGCGACGATGGGGAGGAGGAGGAATGATGCGCGATGCCGAAGGTGAGGAAGACGCCAGACACGAGGAGGATGCCGAACGTGAGGAGGATGTCTCCGCGGAGAGGAGTTTTGCATGCGTCGGCCATCAAGGGTCATGCGATCGAGTGAGGCGGGCCTTAGGTTAGGGCAGACTGGCACTCGGGATTTTGATTTTTGGAAGTGGGGGCGGGCGGGTGGGTCTAATTTATAAACATTAGACCTGGTTTTAAGTTAAACGGGGTCGGGTCAGGTTAAATAAGGTTTTCATCCGAACATGACCCAACCTGAAAAAGCATACAAAATTTCAAAAAATTCAACCCGGCCCGACCCGTTATACCTGAATAACCCGACCTGAATTGAATTTTTGGGTCGGTTTTCTCGGGTTGGTTCGGGTTTTGCTCACCCCTAGACTAAGCTGTTGGTGAGCCATTGCAAATAAATAATAACATCACCAACGACCAATGCGGTTCTCGCTAAGCCGTTGATGATAAATATTTTATTTTCACGCCGCGAGCGAGCCATTGATTCACGAGCGATGAATTTAGAAGTCATACGAAAGCCATTGCTAATGTATTAATAACATCACCAATGGCCGACATGGCACTCGCGAAGCCGTTGCTGATAAGTTATTTTATTTACGCGTCGTGTGCGCTCCATCAACTTATAAGAAATGACTGCAGCGGCCGTAAGAAAGTCGTTGCAGATATAGCACCATCTGTAACGATAGTTGTGGATCATTCCGACGGCTTGGGTGGCCGTCGGTGATGGTCGTCGATGATTCTAACATTTCTAGTAGTGCAACTTGATATACAACGAGAATAACAACAAAATACAAGTATAAATGGAGCAAAAACACAATCATTACAATACTTAGCTCCAACACAAGATCCCAATTTCCTTTTGATGCCTTTGATGATGAAATAATGAAGACAATGCTCAATCAAGGGTTTTTGGCTTCAAGCTAGGGTTTCACAAAAATTGTGGCTCAATGAGACTTAGAAATGTTCAAAGTAAGTTTAGAGTGATCAATAAGGGCAAAGGAAGGCAGGAAACATTGTTTTATAGGAAGCCAAGTGACCAACTTCGGGCCAAGGAACTCAAGGGTTCGAAAAAGAGCCCTTGGCTCCCCCCGTCGCAGATCGGTCGCAGATGACCGTTACAGAATGGTCGCAAAAGATCGGTCGCAGAATGGTCATAGATTGTTGCAGAATGCAGTTTTGTGCATTTGTTGGTCATTGCGCGCAAACCAATATGAAACTTAAAAATATTTCTACATGAAATCATTAGTTCCATGTTTGTTATCGTAAAAATCGGGATTAAGACCAAGATTGAAAACCTTAGGCCAACATTTTAATCTATCATATAACAGTTGTTATATTAATGTTGTCAAAGAAATTCGACTAGATATTCTTTGGAACTGCAATTGGGTGACATCATCATAATAATGTTTGTCATTGCTGCAACAAAACCATGATAAAATATTTAAATCATATTAATCCCGAAGGAAACGACCTCCGCCATGGCCGCCACCTTGATCCTTATCAAGGTGAAATAAAGCCGGATCAAGCACTAAAAATTATTAAATTTTAGATGATAAATTTTTATTTTCTACATATATGTTTTTTCTAGCATTTTTCCAAAATCGAAATAATTTTATGGGAAATTCTTAAAACTGGAATAAGAATGCCGAAATCACCAAAACCAGAATCCAAATTTGAAAATTTTACTTTTAACCTCCTACACTACAGAAATTGAGATATTCCAAGTCCAAATCTCAGTGAAAATATGTTTAGAAATTTCAAAAAACTATATAATTTATAAAATTATTTTTAGGAAATAAAATAAGAGACCAGTAGATGATGAGATAATTTTTTGTTCAAGATTTTAGCAAAACTCTTGAACAAATTCAAATATCACTGAAAATATATTTTTAAATTCTAAAAATTCAATAATTCATAAAAATATTCTTATGAACCAAAAACAATACGATGAGGTTTATATATAGAACCTTTAGGTGATGAGAAAAATTTTCGTTCAAGAGTTACATGGAACTCTTGAATGAGTTTCAAGAGTTTTGCCCAAAACTCTTGAACATGATATTATCTCAATAAAATATATTTTTAATTTCTACAAAATTTATTTAATTCATGAAAATCTTACTAGGCACCTAAAAAATATATATAAGGAGGCTTATTGATATATTATCTTATTCAAGAGTTTAAGCAAACATCTTGAACATGTTGCCATTGGTGGCAACACCTTGAGTATTTTCCTAGAGATCTAGGGTTCAATACCTAGTATGGTCATTTATTATGACTTTCTATCTTTGTAAAAAAAACATCTTGAATATGTTTGAATCTCATTAAAAATATAGTTTAAAGTTTCAAAAAAAATCTATAATTTGTAAAATTATTCCTAGGAACAACAAAAAGTAATATGGCTTATGGGATCTACAAATGATGAGATAATTTTCTAGTTGAAACTCTTGAATAGATTCAAATCTAACTGAAAATTTATTTTAAAATACCCCAAAAATTCTATAATTCATAAAAAAAATTCTATGAACAAAAAAATATGAGGAAGCTTATGGGACCCACAAATGATGAGATAATTTATTGTTCAAGAATTTTGCTTGAAACTCTTGACACTACTAGAATATACCACATCAGCCACGGGAATCACCGACGGCCACCTCGGCCGTCAGAATCATTCACGGCTTTTCGACGGCCGCAGCGACCGTGGCTGATGTAAGCAAATCAGTTGCGGCTCGCATACGGCCGCCTAGGGCCGTCGCTCATAGTTGATGGCACGCACAGGGTGCGAAATAAAATAATTTATTAGCCACGACTTAGCGGGGGCGCAAGAGCCATTGGTGATATGAATAAGTCATTAGCCAGAACTCGAAGTGGCCGTCGCTTATTAATTAATGGCGCGAACGCAGCGTGAAAATAAAGCACTTGTCACCGACGGCTTAGAGAGGGCGGACCGTCGATGATATTAAAATTACGAATCAACGGGTTTTCGATGACTGGCGAGCCATCGGTGAAAATCCTTTTTATTTGCGTTCGCACCCGACCCTTCCTCTTTCTTCCTCTTCTTCCTCTTTCTTCTCTGCTCCCACCACTGTCGCCTATTGTCGCCGCCGTTCATCGCTGCCTGTTGCCACCACCGTCAGTCGCCGTCGGTGTCCCTCTCCCTACCGGTAAGCATCTCCTCATCCCCATCTCCCCTCACCGCGCCGACGTCAATCCGGCAATGATTTGGGGCACCATGATTTGGGGCCGATTACCATCGGCCCCAATGCAACAATAACCATCAATGATGCCAGCTACTGTTGATGATTATGGTTTAATTAAACCCTATTATTTTATTTAATGTTTTATTGTTAATTATTAGAAATTAATTGTTAATTAGGTCATTAGTTTGGTTAATGTTAATTAATGGTTAATGTTGATTAGGGTTTAATTATTTTTAGGTTATTTAATGAAATTAGTTTAATATTAATTAATTAGTATTAATGGAATCGTCCACTAAGGACTCACGCCGGGATCGTCCTCGGTGGACTCGGCCCAAATCGTCCACTTTGGACTCATGGCCAAATCATCCACGATGGACTCGCGCCGGAATAGTCCATAATAGATGGACTCGTGCCGAAATCATCCACTTTGGACTCACGCAGAATCGTCCACTGAGGACTCATGCCGGAATTATCCACTGTGGACTCACTGCCAAATCATCCACTTTGGACTCGCGACCAAATCGTCCATGGTGGACTCGTGCCGGAATCGTCCACAATGGATGGACTCGTGCCAGAATCGTCCACTTTGGACTCACGCGAAATCATCCACTGTGGACTCGCATCGGCATCCACAAATTTAGAAAAAAATTAAGACGAGTTGATACGTTTCACATACACATCGATGAGTCAAGTTTTAATTTTGCAAAACCTTGGATCCGTTCGGGGGTTGTATGTTCGTGTAAACGAAGTAAATGATCTTTTATATGGCGTACAACCCTTGAATTATCCCTAATTGGATAATTTGAGAACATAGTTATTTATATTGCACTTAGTTTATTTCTTTTAGTCATTATTCATTTTTAAATTTTGGCTTGTAGGGAGATGCTGCCAAAATTTAGAATGAAGTTAATGACTAAAAGAAATTCTAAGTGCAATATAAATAATATGAATCCTGAATGGAATAGGACCATCCCACCTAAATACATTACCTAAAGATATTGCCAACTTTTTAACAGAATATGTTGGGCGATCGAAGTTGGATGTATCGACGAATTCATCGTGGAGCTATAACGGACGAATTTCGAGTATGTGTAACTCACTTCTTAAATTTTGCCTACTCGAATCAAAAATTCCTTAGTGGTGATAAAATCTGATGTCAGTGACAAAAATGTTCGAACATAAGATTTTTGGACCAGGAAACTGTCACAATGCATCTGTATACAAAAGGATTCACACCAAGATATTTTCTATGGAATTGTCACGGGGAGTCACGTCAAGTAGGTACGTCGAGCAATCATGTTGTCCAAACTCATGGTGAATCTTCTTCTACAGGTGTTTCTTCTTTCAATCCACCTAACCCTTATAGAACAATGATTTTGGATAGTCTTGGAGGACAATTCTATTTAAATAATAATATTGAGTCAGTTATTGAGACGGTAGTGCCACCAGATACTACGACAGTTGAAGTCACTGAAGAACAACCTACGATACAGATTGAATTACCGCATATGGAGGCTACAGAATTTTACGATATGTTAAAAACTGCCGATGAACCTTTGTATGAGAATTATCCTAATTATACAAGATTTTCAGCAATGATGCAACTCCTGAACATCAAGTCCGATTATAATATCAGCAGGGTTGCGTTTGATCAGATTGTAGGCTTTATCAATGGTATCCTACCTCCAAATAACAAGTTTGAGCCAACTTTTTATAAGACAAAAAAGTTAATGAGGAAATTAGGGCTTGGGTACGAAAAGATACACGCGTGCCCAAATAACTGCATTTTATATTATAAAGAAAATGCACAGTTAGAGCAATGCCCGGTATGTGAACATCCTCATTACAAGGAGAAAAAATCAGTCCAACAAAAAAATATCCCCTTTAAGGTGCTTTGGTATTTTCCACTGACACCGAGGCTTCAAAGGTTATTCATGTCGGAAAAGACTGCCCCCTATATTGTAATATCCTAGATATTTAAATTTATTATTTTTCCTCTTATGTGTGTTTGCCAGCCTAGCGACTAATTCGTGGTTGAGCCGAGTCGACTCATGGTCCGGAGCGAACTTGCGAGCTCGGATAAGTAGGATATGAATTTATGAATTTTAGGCTTGGGTAGTTGAAATTATTTAATTTAATGTTGTGTGTTCATAATTGTTAATTATGTTCATGTGAATGTATTTAATTAATTGCTTGTGATTTATTAGAATAAGTTTAATTAAATTAATTAAGTCTATCGGGTTAGCGGGTTTGATTTTGGATTAAGGTGTTTAAGGGGATAGGGTTGAGGAAGGAGTATAAAACCCCCTCCTCATGGCTTGTGGCTCCTATTTTGGAGCCACCCAAAGAATTGAGAAAGGGAGTCAGCCGCCAGCCCCCTTTCCCTTTTCTCCTTGGAGCCACCCCCACCCAGAGCCGAGCTGAGCCACCTGCTTTCTCTTCCTCTTCCTCTCCTCCTTCCTTTCCTTTGGATCCGAGCCGAGAGGAGCCAGCCAAAGCCAGTCCCTCTCATTCCCCTCTCTCCCTCTCTCCAAGCCGGCGGCTTGGAGTGAGCCGCCGCCCCCTTGTCCCCTTTTCTTGAGTCAAGCCACCACCCTTTCGAAGTCGGATTCGAGGGCCATCGTCCGGGATTTCTTCTTTAATCTTTCTTCCAATTAAGGTGAGTGGTTTACCCTCTCTCTTCGGGATTTTAATCAGATTCTTGAAGCCGTTCTTGACGGCTTGGTATTTATGCTTTGTTCTTGATTTATTCTTCGAGTTCTTGTCATGTTTCTCAAAATTTATGCTTGGGAAAACCCAAATCTCTCCCCTATGGGGCTCGGCAGTCCTAGGGCAAACCTAGGGGTGCTCGGCCAATGGGGAAACTAGGGTCGCCCTCAAGGTGTTCGATGAAAACCCCGAATGAGTTTTCTTGTTTCCTTGATATGCAAATCTTGATCTATTCTCGTAATTTGGGTTCTTGATTTGTGGATTGCATGCTTAAAATTAAATTTGGGATTTTTGGGTAGAAATCATATGGTAGGATTAAGATCTTGATATTGATGCCTTAGGGATTCTTGAGAAGGGGGTTCTTGATCTTAATGCTTGCTTCTTGATTTAAGTGTTGTGGTTTCTTGTTAATCTTGATTAAAAGCATAATTTCTGTGAATTAAATCTTGAGATTAGTATTCTGTCCTAATGATAATTTAGGGGCTAATTTCTGTTAATTTTTGGAATTTATTTCATAGTATGCTGAAAATTGTATGTTGCTGGAATTTTATGCTGAGATGATGAATCTGTGCTGATTTTAATTTGTTTGTTGTGGTGTGTGTGTTTCTGCGAATATAGTCATGTAACCTATCGTTTCCACCAATAAACATAGTTTGGAAATATAGGACACACTTTGGAGACTAGTTTCGGGTTAGATTCATCAGTACAGGGCAGAACAGTAAGCTAAAATAAAACCATAATCTTGGTGATCTAAATTTTAATTATATAATTAAAATTGGGTTAATGGTGAGCATAATCTGTTATGAACCAATTTATAAAGTATGCATGTAATAAAACCACATGGGTTCATGACATTACGGGTCTAGGAGTTGATGTCGGGTTTTGGAGTGTTGAGACACTTTCTAATTTATACACCCTAAGACACCGTAGGAGAATCATGACTTAGGTCATGGTGTGTCATATCTTTAGGAATGGCTGAGAGGCTCGTAGAGGAGCCGGATTGCGGGCTAAGCCCGGGAGGTTGGATGGCAAATTCCCAATCTACAGAACAAGTTCGGAGGGCCTTTCCCGATTGTTCTGGTTCAGCCTCGTGGGATAAGTTCGGAGGGCCTACCCGATTATCCCCGAGGTGGTGTTAAGGGATAAGTTCGGAAGGCCTTTCCCGATTATTCTTGTGATATCTTTTAGGAGTAAGTTCGGAGGGTCTTTCCTGATTACTCCTATGATATCTTAAAGGGGCAAGTTCAGATGGGCAAATCCTGATTGTCCCTATGCGTCTCGTCGAGCAAGTTCGAAGGGCCTTTCCCGATTGCTCCCGACTTTTTGTATATTAGGATAAGTTCGGAGGGCCTTCCCGATTATCCTAGTATGTGTTGTTGCCTTAGGGCATGGTAGGCTTAGGCATGTTGTTCTTCACCGTGTGGGTGTTGGTTGCCTTCGGGCAGGTAGTGGCCAGTTGGTCTGTTAGCTAGTAACACCTTCGTGACTTACCTCCAGTAGAGATAGATGTTATTCTTGCTTATCTCTGTGCTATTTATTGTGGGGATTGGTAGAACCCCTCACTGAGTTCTTTGAACTCACCCGTTGTCGTTTGATTTCTATTTTGCAGAGCCTGACCGATGAAGTGGGTCGAATGCACTTGGCGCCGCTGGAGGGTAGAGTAGATAGGGTCGTAGTCGAGTCTTTTGGTAGTAGTCGTGCACTTGTATTAGTTTGATTTGGAGTTGTAGCCCTGAGGGCATTTATGTCATTTATTTCAGACTTTATTGTATCGAAACTTTTAAATTACTGAACTTAAAATGTTATTTCCGCACTCTTCATTTCATTTGAGCTACTTGGAATAAACTTTGTTTTAACTACTTAGGGTTAATTAAATTGTTTAAAATTTTGATATTTTCTTTTTGAATCGATGGAGGCTTTTGATGCCGCAATGAGCGGTAGTGATAGCAACTCTACAGAGCACCGAGGCCGGGGTCGTGGAAGACCACCGCAAGCCCGAGATGAGGTGGGATAGGATCTCATGGTTGTGCAGCTGCAGGCCTGAGTAGCTAAGCTGACAGAGGCACTACGCAGATAGTAGGAGCTGAGGCAGTAGCCACCGCCCGTACCGACAGCAGCCGCAGTACCAGAGGTTGTTTAGCCAGTGGCACCAGTGGTTAGATCCCCCAGAGTACCTACTTGTGCAGATTTTGTTGCATTTAGGCCACTAGAGTATACAGGGGCAGATCAGTAGGTCGGGTCACCAGTTTCCTGGGAGATTGCTATGAGCTATGCAGGGAGCTTGGTTGTTCTTCTGAGACGACTGATCGACTGACCGGGTTACAACTGAGAGGATTAACTAAGGATTAGCTCCATACATGGAGGGATCACCGAGCAGCAGATGCACTGCCCCCTACTTGGGAGGAGTTTAGAGCTACTATGGTGGAGAAGTACCTACCGATGAGCGTCCGGGATAGGCGAGCGAAGGAGTTCGAGCTACTGCGTCAAACAGGCAGCATATTAGTGATAGACTACGAGATGGAGTTCACACGCCTCTCGAAGTACCATTCCACTCTGATAGCCACAGAGACCGCCAGGGTCAAGAGGTTTGTTGAGGGACTGAGACCGCAGATTGCCAGACTGATCCATTACACATAGGAGACTTCATTTGCCCGGGTCGTTGATGAGGCACTCTGGAAGGAGGCACTGGTACCGACAGACAGGCATGATGGACCTCAAAAGAAGAAGTTTTGGCCACTATATTCAGGGGGTCGACCAGCTCATTCTGAGGGTACTCCCAGGGCGGAGGTCATAACAGTTCCAGGGGTGAAGGACCAGGAGCGTCATCTGGAGGTCCACAACGGAGATCTGGGCCACAGTAGTGTAACCGATGTTACAAGAGGCACTGGGGGGCTTGCTGGAGACAATCAGAGGGATGTTTCAGCTATGGGCAGACTGAGCACTACAAAAAGGATTGCCCCAGCAAGGGCAGTCAGCAGCCTGATCAGATCAGAGGAAAGGCACCGATGTTAGTAGGTTCTGTAGCTCAGAGGGGTCAGACTCAGGGAGGAGGCCAGCGAGTTCGTGGTTCAGAGAGGCCCATTGAATGGGTGTTTTCTATGAACTAGGAGGGCGCTGAGGCATCCATGGTAATAGTGTCAGGTAACCTTGTTATTGATTCCGCTATTGCTTATGTCTTGTTTGATCCGGGTGCTACACACTCTTTCGCGTATGCTTTGTTTGTTGCTAAGTTGGTAGGGGTACCTTTTGTGCTTGATTTGCCCCTTGTGGTGTCTACACCTACGGGTGTCTCTGTGATGGTAGAGACAGCCTTTCGAGGCTGCGAGATTGTCATTTGTGGGCATGTGCTGATGGCTTATTTGACACTCCTGCCAATGTTGGAGCTTGGTGTGATCTTGGGCATGGACTAGTTAGCGGACCTTTTTTCCTCAATAGATTATACGGCTAAGACTGTGACCTTCAGTAAGCCCGGATTGCCCCAGTTTACCTTCCAAGGTGAGGGAAGGGGTGAGCCGTTGATGGCGATTTTAGCTCTTAAGGCTCGAAAGTTACTCTTTGGCGGATGTCAGTCCTTTTTGGCCTTTGTGTCAGTGGCAAAGGAAGGCGGAGGTACGGCCAAGAACATCGGGGGGACGCCCGTGGTATGCGGGTTCTCTGATGTGTTTTCGGAGGAGTGGCCAGGGTTACCTCCAAAGAGGGTTCTGCATTGATTTGCAGCCAGGGGTGAAGCTGATCTCCATTCCTCCGTATCGGATGGCACCAGCCGAGTTGACGAAGTTGAAGTCCCAGTTGCAGAAGCTGCTTGCCTTGGGTTTCATTCGCCCTAGTGTTTCACCTTGGGGTGTCCAGTGCTCTTTGTAAAGAAGAAGGATGGGTCAATGCGAATGTGCATTGATTATCGGCAGCTTAATAAGGTAACAGTAAAGAATCGATACCCGTTGCCCAGGATTAATGACTTGTTTGATCAGCTTCAGGGAGCTCAGTGGTTTTCTAAGATTGACCTGTGGTTAGGGTATCATCAGTTGAGGATTCGGGATAGTGACGTCCCTAAGACTGCTTTTAGGTTGAGGTATGGGCACTTTGAGTTCCTGGTGATGTCCTTCGGGCTGACTAATGCACCTGCAGCATTTATGGACCTGGTGAACCGAGTGTTCAAGGAATACCTGGATAAGTTTGTGATTTGTGTTCATTGATGATATTTTGATTTATTCCAAGAGTAGGGAGGAGCATGCTGAGCACTTGAGGGTAGTTCTAGAAACTCTCAGGGAGCACAGAATGTATGCCAAATTCTCCAAGTGCGGGTTCTGGCTGGAGAGTGTGGGGTTATTTGGCCATGTCGTGTCCAAGGAAAGAATAAAAGTGGACCCTGCAAAGATTGAATCAGTTCAAAATTAGAAGAGGCCGACTAATGTCTCGGAGATTCGCAATTTTCTGGGGTTGGCAGGTTATTACAGAAAGTTTATGGAGAATTTCTCTAGGATTGCAGTGCCATTGACCTGCCTGACCCAGAAGAAGGTCAAGTTCGAATGGGACTGTAAGTGCGAGGAGAGCTTTCTAAAGCTCAAGGACCGCTTGACGTCGGCGCCAGTTCTAGCAGTACCCTCGGGTTCAAGAGGTTTTGCTGTTTATTGTGATGCCTCCCGAGTCGGCTTGGGTTGTGTGCTGATGCAGAATGGTGGAGTGATAGCCTATGCCTCCAGGCAGTTGAAGGTTCATGAGAAGAATTACCGAACCCATGATCTTCAGCTGGCAGCGGTGGTGTTCGCATTGAAGCTGTGGCGTCACTACCTTTATGGCGAGGCTTGTGAGCTAAACACTGATCATAAGAGCCTCCAGTATTTGCTCACCCAGAAGGAGTTGAACCTGAGGCAGAGAAGATGGCTTGAGTTGTTGAAGGACTATGACTACACAATCATGTACCATCCAGGGAAGGCTAATGTGATAGCTGATGCTCTGAGCAAGAAGTCTATGGGCAGTCTGGCGCATTTGGCAGTCAGGAGGAGGCCATTGGCTCAGGATTTGGCCCTATGTTTGGATGGCAGAGCAGTCTTGTCAGTATCAGATTCTGGTATGCTGGTGGCCCACTTGAGAGTGCGGTCCACATTGGTTGACATACTGCGGGCAGCGCAGGAGGAGGATGTCTTTTGTGCACTCACTAAGGATCTGGCCAGGAGAGGAGATGCAGATAATGGGTTCAGTGTGGATTCGAAGAGTGTTTTGAGATTTAAGAACTGAATAATGGTACCCGATATGGCCGAGGTTCGCAAGCAGGTGCTGGAGATGGCTCATCGATCTACCTACACTATGCATCCGGGAGCCACGAAGATGTATCGAGATCTCAGACGAAACTATTGGTGGAAAGGCATGAAAAGAGAGGTGGCTAAGTTCATGTCTAAGTGCCTGGTGTGTCAGCAGGTGAAGGCTGAGCATTTGAAGCCGGCAGGGTTGCTCCAGAACTTAGGGGTACCAAAGTGGAAATGGGAGAAGATAACCATGGATTTCGTGACTAGGTTGCCAAAGTCCGGGAAAGGCAATGATTCTATCTGGGTAGTGGTGGATCGCCTAACCAAGACTTCACATTTTATACCAGTCAAGACAACCTTTTCAGCTGAGCAGTATGCCAGGTTATTCTTGGATCGGATTGTCGCTTATCATGGAGTTCTGGTTATGATCATCTCAAATCGTGGTACCCAGTTCACAGCTCATTTTTGGCAGTCATTCCAAGAGGCCTTGGGCACTCAGGTTTGATTCAGTATCGTATTTCACCGTCAGATAGATGGTTAGTCAGAGCGGACTATTCAGACATTGGAGGATATGCTGAGGGCATGTGTCTTAGACCTGGAGGGCAGTTGGGAGAGGCACTTACCTCTGATTGAGTTTGCATGTAATAACAACTATGACAGCAGCATTGGGATGGCCCCATTTGAGGCATTGTATGGGCGGAGATGCAAGTCGCCTGTAGGTTGGTTTGAGGCAGGGGATTCTCTTATGATGGGACCTAATTTGGTGGAAGGGACTGAGGAAAAAGTGAAGCAAATCAGAGAGAGGCTGTTGGCAGCTTAGAGTCGTCAAAAGATGTATGCTTATGGAAATGCCATAGAGGTAGAGTTTGCTGAGGGAGACATGGGGTTCCTTAAGGTGTCCCTTATTAAAGAGGTGGTGAGGTTTGGTAAGAAAGGGAAGCTAAGTCCTAGGTTCATTGGGTCGTTTCCTATTCTCAGGCACAGGGTAGTTGTGGCCTATGAGTTGGCCCTACCTCCTAGTTAGGACCGAGTACATATGTGTCTATGTTGAACAAGTACATTCGGGATGAGTCTCATGTGATTGAGCCTACCGCAGTGGAGGTGGATTCAGCAATCTCTTCTGAGGAGTGGCCAGTTGAGGTGCTAGACCAGTAGATCCGGAAGTTGAGGTTCAAGGAGATCCCCTTGGTTAAGGCCAAATGGGAGCACCATTCCGGCCAAGAGGCCACCTTGGAGGTGGAGCAGGATATGATGGAGCGTTATCCTTCATTGTTTGATGATATGGTGAGTCCTTATTTTCTTTTCTGAAATTCGAGGACGAATTTTCTTTAAAGAGGGAGGATTGTAATGTCCTAGATATTTAAATTTATTATTTTTCCTCTTATGTGTGTTCGTGGTCGAGCCGAGTCGACTCATGGTCCAGAGCGAGCTTGTGAGCTCAAGTAAGTAGGATATTAATTTATGAATTTTAGGTTTGGGAAGTTGAAATTATTTAATTTAATTGTTAATTATGTTCATGTGGATGTATTTAATTAATTCATTGTTATTTATTAGAATAAGTTTAATTAAATTAATTAAGTCTATCGGGTTAGCGGGTTTGGTTTTGGATTAAGGTGTTTAAGGGGTTAGGGTTGAGGAGGGAGTATAAAACCCCCTCCTCATGGCTTGTGGCTCCTATTTTGGAGCCACCCAAAGAATTGAGAAAGGAAGTCAGCCGCCAGCCCTCTTTCCCTTTTCTCCTTGGAGCCGCCTACTTTCTCTTCCTCTTCCTCTCCTCCTTCCTTTCCTTTGGAGCCGAGTCGAGAGGATCCAGCCGAAGCCAGCCCCTCTCCTTCCCCTCTCTCCCTCTCTCCAAGCCGGCGACTTGGAGTGAGCCGCCGCCCCCTTGTCCCCTTTTCTTGAGTCGAGCCACCACCCTTTTGAAGCCGGATTTGAGGGCCATCGTCCGGGATTTATTCTTTAATCTTTCTTCCCATTAAGGTGAGTGGTTTACCATCTCTCTTCGGAATTTTAATCAGATTCTTGAAGCCGTTCTTGACGGCTTAGTATTTATGCTTTATTCTTGATTTATTCTTCGAGTTCTTGTTGTGTTTCTCGGAATTTGTGCTTGGGAAGAACCGAATCTCTCCCCTATGGGGCTCGGCAGCCCTAGAGCAAACCTAGGGGTGCTTAGCCAAGGGGGAAACCGGGGTCGCCCTCAAGGTGTTCGATGAAAAGCCCGAATGAGTTTTCTTGTTTTCGTGATATGCAAATCTTGATCTATTCTCCTAATTTGGGTTCTTGATTTGTGGATTGCATGCTTAAAATTAAATCTGGGATTTTTGGGTAGAAATCATGTGGTAGGATTAAGATCTTGATATTGATGCCTTAGGGATTCTTGAGAAAGGGATTCTTGATCTTAATGCTTGCTTCTTGATTTAAGTGTTGTGGGTTCTTGTTAATCTTCATTAAAAGCATGCTTTTTATGAATTAAATCTTGAGATTATTATTCTGTCCTAATGATAATTTAGGAGTTAATTTTTGTTAATTTTCGGAATTTATTTCATAGTATGCTGAAAATTGTATTTTGCTGGAATTTTATGCTGAGATGATGAATCTGTGCTGATTTTTGTTTATTTGCTGTGGTGTGTGTGTTTCTGCGAATATAGTCGTGTAACCTATCGTTTTGACCAAAAAATATAGTTTGGAAATATAGGACACACGTTGGATACTAGATTCGGGTTAGATTCATCAGTATAGGGCAGAACAGTAAACTAAAACAAAACCCTAATCTTGGTGATCTAAATTTTAATTACATAATTAAAATTGGGTTAAGGGTTAGCATAATCTGTTATGAACCAATTTATAAAGTATACATGAAATAAAACCACCGTAGGATCGTCTAAGAGTTGGGGTTAGGTTTTGGAGTGTTGAGACACTCTCCAATAGGATCACCCCTAAGACACCATAGGAGAGTCGTGACTTAGGTCATGGTGCGCCATATTTTTATGAATGGCGGAGAGGCTCGTAGAGGAGCCGGATTGCGGGCTAAGCCCGGGAGGTTGGATGGTAAATTCTCAATCTGCAGAACAAGTTCGAAGGGCCTTTCACGATTGTTTTGGTTCAGCCTCGTGGGATAAGTTCGGAGGGCCTACCTGATTATCCCCGAGGTGGTGTTAAGGAATAAGTTCGGATGGCCTTTCCCAATTATTCCTATGATATCTTTTAGGAGTAAGTTCGGAGGGTCTTTTCCGATTATTCCTGTGATATCTTTTAGGAGTAAGTTTGGAGGGCCTTTCCCGATTACTCCTATGATATCTTAAAGGAGCAAGTTCGGATGGGCGAATCTCGATTGTCCCTACGTGTCTCGTCAAGCAAGTTCGGAGGGCCTTTCCCGATTGCTCCAGAGTTTTTGTATACTAGGATAAGTTCAGAGGGCCTTCCCGATTATCCTAGTATGTGTTGTTCCCTTTAGGGCATGGTTGGCTTAGGCATGTTGTTCTTCACCGTATGGGTGTTGGTTGCCTTCGGGCGAGTAGTGGTCAGTTGGCCTATTAGCTAGTCACACCTTCGTGACTTACCTCCTGTAGAGATAGATGTTATTCTTGCTTATCTCAGTGCTGTTTATTGTGGGGGTTGGTAGAACCACTCACTGAGTTCTTTGAACTCACCCGTTATCGTTTAATTTTTGTTTTGTAGAGTCTGACCAATGAGGTGGGTCGGATGCACTTGGCACCGCTAGAGGGCAGAGGAGCCGCGGGATCTCATAGCAGTCCTAGATAACGTCGTAGTCGAGTCATTTGGTAGTAGTCATGCACTTGTATTAGTTTGATTTGGAGTTGTAGCCATGAGGGAATTTATGTCATTTATTTCAGACTTTATTGTATCAGAACTTTCGAATTGCTGAACTTAAAATGTTATTTCCGCACTCTTCATTTCATTCGAGTTACTTGGAATAAACTATGTTTTGTTTCGCTTTTCGTTGAAATAAAACTTGTTATTTCTTTTCCGTTATATTTACTAGTTGAGTTGGCATGTGCATGGTTTAGGCTGCGGGGTTTAGGCACGTATACCCTGGCCGGTCACGTGACCCTAAGTTGGGGCGTGACATATATGAGTTGGCATGCAAGAAGTCGTGATGATATTGTAATGACTCATCCATCCGACAGTGAAGCATGAAAATAATTGGATAGGTGTTATCCTTCATTTGCTAGGGATACTAGAAATATCAGGTTGGGATTGTGCACGAATGGTTTTAATCTGTTTGGTAATTCAGCAACTCCGTATTCAGTATGGCCAGTGTTGTTAACAGTTTATAATTGATCACCCTCAATGTGTATGAAAGATGAATTTATCTATCTTTCAATGGTTATTTCGGGTCCTAGGGGTCCTCGCAAAGAAATTGACGTATTTCTTCGACTCCTAATTGATGAACTGAAAACATTGTAGGTTGAGGGAGCTGTCACTTATGATTATCACCGGAAGCAAAACTTCACTTTACGAGCTGCTATATTGTGGACAATCAATAATTGCCCGGCCTATGGCATGTTGTCTGATTGGAGCACGCATGGGCGACTCTCTTGCTTGTATTGCATGGAACACTCAAAATCCTTTAGTCTTGAGAATGGTCGGAAAATTTCCTTCTTTGATTGTCATCGCCGGTTCCTACCGTCTAACCATTAGTATCGAAGGAATCGTGACAAATTTACCAAGCGTAGAGTCAAAAGAGATGAGCCACCACCGATGTTATCTAGTGAACAGATGTTAGCACGTGTTCAATTGCTTCCATAGATTACTTTTGGTCGGAATGTAAGAATTTCAGGCTTTGGTAAAACATATAACTGGGTGAAAAAAAGTATCTTTTGGGAATTATCGTATTGGAGTTCATTATTGATTCGGCATAATTTGGACGTCGTGCACATTGAAAAAAATATGTTTGATAATATTTTTAACACTATGATGAATATTTCCGGCAAAACTAAAGATAATGTGAAGGCCCGACATGATGTGAAAATACTTTGTAAGATGCCTGAGTTAGAGTTGCAATAGGTCAATGGATGACTTCATAAGCCAAAGGCATCGTATGTGTTAAATAAACAACATATGAAAGATGTGTATCAATGGATCAAAGAACTCAGATTACCCGATGGATATGCCTCAAACTTATCTCGATGTGTAAACGTCGATGAATGCAAAATATCGGGGATGAAGAGCCACGATTGTCATGTATTCATGCAGAGATTGCTTCCGATCGCGTTTCGAGATCATCTACATGATAAGATTTGGGGTCCGTTGATAGAATTAAGTATGTTTTTTAGAAACATTTGTGCAAATGTACTTCAAGTCGAAGATATGTCAGCACTTGAAAATAATATTATTGAAATCATATGCAAGCTGGAGCAGTTTTTCCCTCCTGCATGTTTTGACTCGATGGAGCATCTACCGATACAATTGGCATACGAGGCACGAGTTGGTGGCCCCATTCAATACCGGTGGATGTACTTATTTGAAAGATACATGAATTGTCTGAAGAAAAAAGTAAAGAACACCGTGGCGGTTGTAGGTTCCATAGCATAAGCATATATAATTCAAGAAATTTCAACATTGTGCTCATTTTATTTTGACTCAACCATCAAGACAAGACTTAATCGTCTTCCATGGAACGACGACGAGGGAGCTCGACCATCAGATGGTTGTTTAAATATCTTTTGTTACCCCGGTCATGCTTTGGGTTCTCGTCCGTCTCGATTCTTAAACGACGAAGAGTACTATTTGGCCTACTTGTACATTTTACTAAACTGTCCAGAGATTGAAAAGTTCATTGAAATATTTGACATTGAGATGGTGACAAAATACTCAATTTACAGCGATGAGGACTTAGAAAGATTACAGAATCGTGAGTTCCCTAATTGGTTTCAAGCTTACAGCACATAACACAGAGGTGAAATAGATAACCAAATCTTTGAGTTTGCTAGCGGACCGGCATGACTTGTACAGTGTTATAACAGTTATTTTGTTAATGGATATAAATTTCACACACTTGAATATTCATCTACAAAAAAGACTATGAATGTCGGGGTCTACGTCAAAGGGACAACGTATGCTGAATGTGATGTTGACTTTTACGGACTATTGGAAGAAGTCATAGAATTGCAATTTTTTGGATGTAAATCAGTTCCCCTTTTTAAATGTCATTGATTTGATACAAGCGATAGGGGCATGAGAGTTCATCCAAAGTATAAATAGCTGGTCGAGGTCAATTACAAATCAAAATTGGCTTCAAATGAGCCATTTATATTGCCATCTCAAGCTGAACAAGTATATTATATGCAGTATCCATCTCGAAAGAAAGATATGGTAGTTTGTAAGACTAAAGCCAGAGAAAAAATTGACCCGGTAGTTGGAGAGAATGAGCCAGCAGATGACTTCTATCAAGAAAAGAATCCTTCCGAAGTGGAACGAGTTAGTCCAATACTCGAGGATGATGACACAGAGTTAGTTCAATTGGAAATAGAATACGTTGATGACGACGATAATGAAGTTGAGGAAGGACATAATGATGATGAGGGAGAAGAAGAAGAATTTTAAGATTCCGATACAGAAGAACAAGAAGAAGAGTATTACAGGGATGATGATAATGACGATGACGAATAATTATAAATGTGAAGTATATATTCAATTATTAAATATATCTATTAATCTATTTTATATAATCTAATTATATTAACTTTTTACAACTATGGTTTGAGATATCAGTTCCCGATGAGGCATTCCTCGTAGGACCCCCCGACGATTACCACCCGCCCCACCTGTACCCACTGACCCTTTGCCTTCCACCACCATACCCCCATCTCTAGCCACCATCCCCTCACCTCAGGCCACCATCCGTCCACCGTTCCACCACCTGATCTAGCCATCATCCCCTCACCTCCGGCTATCATCCCTCTCCCACCCTCCCGCAGATATAGGACCATCGTCTTCCAGACGTAGGCCACGAGGGCCTAACAGAATTCTCCCTTCGCCACCCGAGGGAGAACTACGTAGAGCAGTTAGTATGCGCGGAAAACAATAAGTATATGCATTAATTATTTCGTATAATTTATTTCTAATTCAAAATATTATAATATGACTTTACATTTGGTGCAATTTGAGAAGGAGGACGTCCCGACGACCCGAAAGTTTATGCACGGGGTGTGGCCTACATGGTCACACATGCCCGTGAGCATATGGATTTATTGTGGTGAGAGTTCTCAGTAAGTATATTTATTAAATTAATGTTAATGTTAAATATTGATCGGTAATAATAATTTATTTTTTTTGCAGGCTCATTATACATGGCCGGAGGACCACACCACTTTTGTTGAGGCCGCATGCGAGCGTTGTGATCGAAATGGCGACACTAGAGGGGGTTGAATAGTGTGTTTACTAAATTGATTAGCCTAAATCCATTTTTAATCGTTTACTTAGATTATTTAGGCAATTTGCAATTCGGTGATTATATGCGAAAGCGATAAATGATAAGGCAATTAAAACAAACAATAAAACAATGCAAACACGCAATTTATAGTGGTTCGGCCCCAATGCCTACTCCACTACCTAAGCATCCCGCTTATGATTTCCAAACTAGTTTTACTAGATTAATTTACGTTTCCCTTACACACGAGGACTTTTCTCCGAAGATATGCACTCTCGACCTAAGGCACTTCCACACCCAGAAGTCACCGCCTTCTTATCGAGAGTCCCCTTCCACCTCAACCCTAAGGGACAACTAAACTAATCCTAGTAAATACTACGTTTACACAAGTGGCTTTACTCCCTCTACACCAAGGATACCACTTATACGCAAGACCTAACACAAGGTCTTCTCACAAAACCAAATCCAAAACCAGTTCAAAACTTATACGCGATCTTGCATCTTTGGCTTATACATAGGTCGGTCGACCGCCAACCTTACTACCCATTTTGGGCTTCGGTCGGTCGACTGCCTGACGCAAAACTTGCAATTTTACATTCGGTCAACCCATCGGTCGACCGACGCAAGCTGCGTCTTTTTCATCCTTATGTTCGGTCGACCCGTCCTACATTCGGTCAACCGCCTGGTCGACCGAACCTAGGCTGAATTTGATTTTTCAGCCTAGTTTCTTTCGCGCTTTGTTTTTGGGTTCCGACTTTCAACGACTATCGACTTGGAGAGCTTTCATGTGATCTTTGAGCCCGTCCAATACGTCTTTGGTGCACGCGTCGCTCTTCGAGAAGTTTCCGCGACGAACCCGAGCGCGACGATCAATGTCCTTCCGATTTCCGATTTCTCCTATTTTTTCAATCAAGGACATCGAACTCTAATTGATATGGAACCTGAAAAATATTCTCAATGAAATCATTAGTCCCATGTTTGTTATCATCAAAACCATCAAAACCGAGATTAAGACTAAGGTTGAAAACCTAAAGCGAACAATCTCCCCCTTTTTGATGATGACAAACATCCTTAAGAAAATATATGTACATTAAAGCATTAGAGGATATCAACTAAGGGATTTCTCCCCCTATCAACAAGCATATCTATGAGAATGAACTCCCCCTATCTATATGCATGGATTTCCTATATTTTCCTCCCTTTTACCTATACTTTTCTCCCCATTTTAACTATACATTTCTCCCCCTTTTGACTATACATTTCTCCCCCTTTTGACATCAATCAAAAAGGGCAAGAAATGTCAATCTAATCAAAGGGATGAAACACAATTATTATTATTATTATTATTATTTTGAGACTCTAAGGAGTATTTTTCATGAAACATGAAAATCTCAACCAAATGGATGGAAAACAAGTAATTTTATATGAAACAAAGACATACATGATAAAAGAATGATAGGTACAATTCAACACTCAATCATGTATGCACTCAAGTATGAATGTATTCATATGTTTTTCATGACATTTTTAGATTTCATTCAAACTTTCAAAATACCAAGATATGGTCATTTAACTCATTTATTAAGTTTGAAGTGAAATTAACGTCATTTGATCTAAATATGAACTTAGCACATTTTCATTTAAAATAAGCATGAAAACATGAAGGTGCTAAGTCTCAAGTTTTGCTATCTACTCATGTTTTCTCAAACTTAGGCATCGAGACATTAAACATGAGATAATGTAAGTCTATGAATCAAGTTTGGGCTTAAGATGAAATTTTTAATTCACTTTGTTGACTTAGGTCAACCTATACTTAAAGTTTTCAAAAATCAAACTTTTAAGTTTATACAAAGTCATATTTTTGACAAATATTTTTGAAACCAATTTGTTTGGACGAAAATTTTTGATACCAATTATTGAATGGTCATTTGAAATGCATGTATCAAGTTTGAACTCAAAAGAATTTTCAAAGACCATTTCTCATCCTATATTGATTTTAATGAAAACACTAGATATTTCTAGCTATCATTCAAGAATTCAAAATCATTCCTAGAAATGATTTTACTCAATCAATGGTGTGAATGATATTAGAAACATAATCAAAGTGGTATACACCAAATTTCATTTGAAGTTTTTAAAAAAAATCAAAGTATTGAAAAAAAAATGATATTAAAAAGATGATACATTTTCATTTTTAAAATCCAACTTCAAATTTTCATTATAAATTAGATTCTTGATGAAAATTTTTGAAATTTTTACACATAAAACTAGATTTTTTAGTGAATGTGTAATTTCAAGAATCATCTAAAAAAGATTTCTCTATATATTCTTAGAAATAACTGAAATTGCTACCAAATGTAGGTTGAAATGATATTTTTGTAATTTTCAGTTATTCTTACAACTTGTTCAATTTCCATTCAAACTTTTATGAAACCACATGATGGTCATGCAAAGAGTATATGTCAAGTTTGAAATAAAAATTATGTCCTTAAGTCAAGATATCAACCTAGCATGGTTTCATTCAAAACTAAACTAATTTTTATGAAACTTGCTAAGTTTCAATCTTAACATTTACTCATGATTTTTCAAATTTAAACCTATGGATACCTAACATGAGTAAATCTAAACATGTTTCTCAAATATGGATCAAAAATGAAATCTTTAGGTCAACTTGGTTCAAAAGAGGTTTTCATGAAACCACCTCTATGTCATTTTATTCATATCCATATGAATTTTTCACTCTAAGTGCATGGAAACATGTCATACTTATTTCTAAACATGTTTATGAAGTTTGGACTTAAAATCAAATGTTCAAGTCAATTTGTTGACTTGGGTCAAACCTTTTAAGTTTTAGTCCACTAATGTGATCTAGTTATCACATTTCATCTACACATGAATTTTTAAGATTGAACACCTAGAATCATATCATGTGTGTTTAAACATGTTTGTTTGATGTTTACTCAAAATGATGTCTCTAATATGAGTTTTAACCTAGAGCAAGTTTCATTCAATCAAGATATCATGAAATTGCCTAAGTTATCAAAACATTTTCCTACTCATGAAATTTAATACATATATCATGCAACATCAATCATGAGTATAGAGACATCATTAAACATGAAAATTTAATTATTTTTCAAAGATTTTTGCAAAATAAAATTCATACCTTTTTCTTAAAAATTTGCCCAACTTTTTCATTTTCTTTTAGATAGCATATCCTTCCAATTCTTAACTTGCAGGTAGGCTTTATTAGTATCATAATGAAATAATATGACTACTAGCAAGCTAACATACTACATAGCAAGGTTCAATGCAAAGTTTTATTTTAAAATTTTAACCTATACTAGATAGTAAAGATTCATTTTAAATGAGTTTTCATGATATCTAAATGAATCTAAGAGATCTTAAGATGTGAACTATTTGAGAAATAAGATCTCTACCTATGTTAAACTAGTTTGGACTTACAAGAAGGTCTCTAATAATAGATATTTACCTAGAACAAGTTTCATTCAATGAAATTTGTCTAAGTACTAAAGTTCTACCTACCCATGAGAATTCAAGGATTTTAACATGTAATTCTAATCATGAGTATAGAGACATACTTTAATCTTAAGCATTGAGGTATACCACTAAGATTTTGAATTTACCAAGGTTATACCCTATTCATGATGATTTAGTCAAATTAATCTTTTTCTTCCTAGTTAGCCTTCCTATAATACTCATAGCTTGCAAGTAAACTACACTAATGTTTTAGTGAAAATATAGCTACTTAGCAAGCTAACCAAACTAAAAAGCAAAGAGAAACATCAAAATATCATTATAAAGGCTCACTTTGCTAAATAGTTCTAAATTTGTTTCAAAATGAAATAGAAGGATATCAAAACGAATTTTAAGATATCACAAGAGTAATAAATGAAAATTATGATCTCCAACCCTTGCTATTGGTTGAAAACCGAAAGGCCACAATGTGCCTACGATTTAGAACCGCAAGGTTGTTTAGGCCCATTACAGGCCACCGGGGTCTCCGAAGAGACCGAAGATCAAAAACTCAAAAATTATTTTCAAAAGAACTCTTTTGCAAGAGCGGGGAAAACAACTCAATGTTAAACATTGTATCATAATCTTCAACTAAGATTAAGCAATGCAAGTTAGAAGATGATACCGGAATAGTTTTGATGCCAACTTTACCTAAGGCATCAAGGTAGCTTGAAGTTGCAACCAAGGAAGGATTCATCATTCAAGTCCATGGTCAACTCCAATACACCACTTCTTATTCATCCTTGTGTGGTAGCTCCCCCTACAAAGGAAGATGAAATCTTTGGTACCCAAATAGCTTTGGGTCTTTGGGGGTGAGTTGGCCTAGGAATCCAAAGTGTTTTAACTACTCTTGGATTTTTTTTGAATGCACAATCATAAATAGCGTGGCCAAAAATACCACAACAAAAATAATGTCCATTAAATTTCTTCTTTCCATTTTTATTATGGACATGAGATTTATTTTTAGAATGTTTGTCATGTGAAACATGATGAGTATGAGCATTCTTAGAAACCTCATTCATCTTCTTATAATTATGAGGTCTAATGGTAGAATGCATGGCATGAGAGGCATGATGAGCATGGGCATTCTTAGATAAATCATTTTTCTTTTGAGCATGAAGTTTGATAGTAGAATGCTTAGCATGGGAATGATGATGAACATTGGCATTCTTTACATAAGCATTTTTCATTCTAGTGTTCTTAGGAAATGAAGCATTTATTAATTCATTTAATTTCTTATTCAAGAAAGTAATCTCAGTTTTCATTTCATTCATGGATTTATGTAATGGATGTAATTGAGATTTTAACATGCACTTCTCTTTTTCTAAATTTTTATTTTTGATCTTCAAGTCCTTAAGCTCAAGTTCTACATTATCATGGCATGAATCAAATGAACTAGATTTCAATTTTTCATTTTCTAGTTTGGATTCATGCAAATGAGAATTAAGCATTACATTTTCCTTTTTTAACATTTTGTTTTCCTTATCTTTTTAAACTAGCAAGGCATACATTTTTTGACATTCCTCAACTAGCTCTTCATATGGCACATTGAATGAACTAGAAGAGCTAGTACTCTCATTATCAATATTATGACTAGAAGGGAAAGAGTGTACCTAATAATTGGTACTCATGAGGCAAACTTTTGAAGTAGCTTCATAGTCGTTGCAAGAGGATGCTTCATTTGAATGGAATGATGATGTAGAAGCTTTTGACCTCTTCTTTGCCTTGTTTTTCATGGTGGGGCAATTCTTCTTCACATACCCTTTTTCCTTGCATGCTTGGCACACTACTTTCCTTTTTCAACTCTTGGAGCTACTCCTTTGACTAGAAGAGCTATGAGCATCAAAACCAAGATTAGTAGTAGGTGAGTGACCATTGTCATCACCACCTTCACCAAAAGTGTCAATCTCTTCGATTTTGGCATAATCGTATAAAACGCTTAAACTAGCCCATAAATCATAAGCCGAAGAACAATGCATGATTTTATCTAGGATGCCATTTGGTAATGTGCTAAGTATGTAATTCATGGCATCTCCATTATACTTAAACATTTTCTTATCCATTTCAATCCAAGCATGCATATCATCCTTAGGTTCAATGAATTCCCAATGTAACATGTTAAAGACACCAAAGCCTTGAGTCTTTAGAAATGTGTACATCCTAGATTTCCATAGACCAAAGTTAGAGACATCGAACCTAGGGGGTGAAGACGCTACACTTGTTGGCTTTAGGTTTTCAAACTTAGCCTTAATCTCGATCTTGATGGTTTTGATGATAACAAACATAGAACTAATGATTTCATTGAGAATATCTTTCAAGTTCCATATGGACTAGCGTTCGATGTCCTCGATTGAAGAAATTATGAAATCGAAAGGACATTGATCGTCGCGCTCGGGTTCGTCGCGGAAGTTTCCCGAAGATCGACAAGAGCACCAAAGTCACTTGGACGAGTCCAAAGATCAAGTCAAAAGATCTCCAAGATGATGCTCGTTGAAATTCGGAACCCGAAAATAAAGCGCGGAAGAAATAGGCTGAAGAAATAACATTCAGCCTAGGTTCGATCGACCGACCGAAGGTAAAAAAGTAGCAGAGCTACTTCTGTCGACCGAGCGGTCGACCGATGGAAGCCCAAAATGGGCAGTAGCTCGGGCGACTGACCCGTCGGTCGATCGGCCTGCTGATACCCATGACGAAAGATCGCGTCGGTCGACCGATGGGTCAACAGAATGGAGAAAGAAATTAGCCTAGGCTAGTGGTCGACCAAGCGATCAACCGTCCTGCATATAAGCCGAAGACGCAATCGCATCGGTCGATCGACCATAGGGAGAATTGCAGCGATTGAATAACCGGTCGATCGATGCTTCGACCGACGCTTCGACCGTCGCTCTGCAACGGATAGTTTTCTATCCGTTCAGTGTTGTTTCTTCACCAGGGTATAAATATACCCTCATATGATTCTCTTAATACTTCTTTCTCATTCTTACATAGATTATTGAGCCATTAAGAGGAAGAGTTAAGCCTTCCAAAAAGGATAAGCGTTGCGCTCTGTTCTTCCACCAAATTCTTCAAGCGCAAGCTCTGCTGCCTCAACTCGGGATTGATTCGAGTTCTACCTCCTGAAGAGTTGAAGGCTTCAAGGCTTGGAAAAGAGCACGACTTCTTGCTTTCATTTTAAGCTCTTTTTCAATTGTAATTTTATCTGTTATTGAACGTTTAATTTATTTATGCGGGTAGAAGACCAGGTGTTTTGGTCTTGTGTGTAGAAGTGGTATCTTGGTATAAGAGTAAAGTCACTTGTGTAAACTTAGTGTTTACTAGGATTAGTTTAGTTGTCCCTTATGGTTGAGGTCGAAGAGGACTCTCGATAAGAAGTCGGAGACTTCTGGGTGTGGAAGTGACTTAGGTCGAGAGTGCGTCTCTTCGGTGAAAAGTCCTCCTGTGTAAGGGAAACATAAATTAATCTAGTAAAACTAGTTTGAAAATCCTAAGCGGGGTGCTTAAGTAGTGGAGTAGGCATTGGGGTCGAACCACTATAAATATCTGTATTTGCATTGCTCTTTATTTTTGCTTTAATTGCCTAAATCATTTGTATTGCTTCCGCATTGAATCGATAAATCGTAATTTGCCTAACGAACTAAGAAAACAATTAAATTGGAAATTAGGCTATATGATTTAGTAAACACACTATTCATCCCCCCTCTAGTGCCGCCATTTCGCTAACATTTGGTATCAGAGCGGGTTCGTAGCTTGAGATTTCACCATCCCATCTACACCTAGTCTCGATCCTGAAATGTCTCTAGAGAGTGTAGCGTCTTCTCCTCCTAGGTTCAATGAATCAAACTTTGGTCTATGGAAATCTAGGATGTACACATTTTTGAAGACCAAAGGTTTTGGTGTATTTAACATGTTACATTGGAAATTTATTGAACCTAAGGTTGATATGCATGCATGGAGTGAAATGCACAAGAAAATGTTTAAGTTTAATGGAGATGTCATGAATTGCATACTTTGCACATTACCAAATGGCATACTAGAAAAAGTCATGCATTGTTCTTCGGCTCATGATTTATGGGCTAGTTTAAATGTTTTATACGATCATGCCAAAACCGAAGAGATTGGCACTTTTAATGAAGGATGTGATGACAATGGTCACTCACTTACTACTAATATTGGTTTTGATGTCTATAGCTCTTCTGGTCAAAGAAGTAGCACCAAGAGCCGAAAAAGAAAAATAATCTGTCATGCATGCAAATAGAAGGGGCATGTTAGGAAGAATTGCCCTACCTTGATGAACAAAGCAAGGAAGAGGTCAAGTGCTTCCACCTCCACATCTCATTCATTCAAAGCATCCTCTATTCATGACTACGAAGCTACTTCCAAAGTGAGCCTCAAAATTGCTAATGATGAGGTACACTCTTTCCCTTCTAGTCATAATAATGATAATAATAGTACTAGCTCTTCTAGTTCATTAAATATGTCATATGAAGAACTAGTTTAGGAATGTCAAAAATTGCATGCCTTGCTTATGAAAAAGAACAAGGAAAACAAAAAATTGAAGAAAGAAAATTCAACTCTTAGCTCTCAATTACATGATGTAAAATTAGAAAATGAGAAGCTAAGAATTAGTTTCCCCAATCCATGCCATGATACTTTAAGTATTGACACTAAGGAGTTGAAAAATAAAAATGACATATTGAAGAATGAAAATAGCATGTTGAAAACTCAATTGCATGTTATTCATAAATCCATGAATGATATGAAAAATGAGATGTTGACCTTGAGTAGGAAAGTTAATTCTTCCTCTTATAATTCTAAGAATCAAAATGTCTCATTTAAGAACACTAAAAATAAAAATGCTCATGTAAAGAATGGTAAGGTTCATTATCATTCTCATACTAAGCATTCCACCATTAAACATCATGCTCAAAAGAAAAATGATTTATCTAAGAATGCCCATGCTCATCATGCCTCTCATGCCATGCATTCTACCATTAGACCCCATAATTATAAGAAGATGAATGAGGTTTCTAAGAATGCTCATTCTCATCATGTTTCACATGATAAGCATTCTAAAATTAAATCTCATGTCCATGCTAAAAATGAAAAGAAAAAGTTTCATGGACATTATTTTTGTTGTGGTATATATGGTCATGCCATACCTGATTGTGCATTCAAAAGAAATTCAAATGTTGCTAAGACACTTTGGATTCCTAGGCCATCTAACCCCCAAGGACCCAAAGCTATTTGGGTACCAAAGATCTCATTTTCTATTGTAGGGGGAGCTACCACACAAGGGTGAAGGATTGATGATATGTTGGAGTTGACCATGGACTTGAATGATGAATCCTCCATTGGTTGCAACTTCAAGCTACATTGATGTCTTAGATAAAGGTGGCATCAAAACTACTTCGGTATCATCTTCTATCTTGTATTGCTTAATATTAGTTGAAGATTATGATACATGTTTAAATTGATTGATTTTCCCCGCTCTTGCAAAAGAGTTCTTTCAAAAACATTTTTGATTTTTGATTTCCCGGTCTCTACAGAGATCCAGGTAGCCTGTAATGGGCCTAAGCGACCTTGCAGTTCTAAATCGTAGGCTCATTGTGGCTTTCGGTTTTCAATCAATAGGAAGGGTTGGAGATCATATTTTTCATTCATTATTTTTGTGATCTCTCAAAATTCGTTTTGATATCCCTCGATTTCATCTTTTGAAACGAATTTGAAACCATTTAGCAAAGTAATCTTTGATAATGAAACTTGATGCCTATCTTTTCTTTTTGGTTGAGTTAGCTTGCTAAGTAGCTATATTTTCTCTAAAAATATTAGTGTAGCTTACTTGCAAGTTAGTGTTTTAGGAAGGCTAAATTATGAAGAAAAAGATTAATTTGGCTAAATTTTCATGTATAAGGTATAATCTCAATTAATTCAAAATCCTAGTGTTATACCTCATTGGTTAAGCTTAAACTGTCTCTATACTCATGATAGTAATTGCATGTTAAAATCCTTGATTTCTCATGAGTAGGTAGAATTATGATACTTAGGCAAACTTCATTAAATGAAACTTGCTCTAAGTTAGAACTTGTCATTAGAGACATTCCTTTTAAGTCCAAACTAGTTTAATATAGGTAGAGATCTTATTCTTTAAATGTTTCACATCTTAGGATCTCTTAGATTCATTTAGATATCATGGTAAAATCCTTTTTAAATGAATCTTAACTATCTAGCTTAGGTTAAGCTTTTAAATGAAACTTTGTATTAAACCCTTTGCTAGTTAGTAAGTTAACTTGCTAGTTGACATATTATTTCATTATGATACTAATGATGTCCACTTGCAAATTAAGAAAAAGGTAAACATTGAAAGCTATGCTATCTAGAAGAAAATGAAAAAGGAAATGAAAAAGTTGGAGAAATTTTTTTTAAAAAGGTATGATTTTGATTTTGCAAAAATTTTTGATAAAAGAAATTGAATTTTCATGTTTAATGACGTCTCTATATACTCATGATTGATTATGCATGATGAATATTTGATCTTTCATGAGTAGAAAATAATTTGATAACTTAGGCAAATTTCATGATAATCTTGATTAAATGAAACTTGCTCTAGGTTAAAATTCTTGTTAGAGACCTCATTTTAAGTTAAAATTTGATGAACATGTTTAGATACACATATCACATAAGTCTAGAAAGTTAAAATTGAAAATTCTTGTCTAGATGAACAATGTGATGTCTATATCACTTTAGGGGACTTAAGCTTGAAAAGCTTGATCCAAGTCAACAAACCACCAGGGGCGGAGCCAACATATTGTTAGGGGGGGCAGCTGCCCCCCCCCCCCCCTACATTTGTTTCCCTCTTTAAAATATATAATAATTTATATTATATATATTAGTATTTAGTTATATTTGCCCCGTTTAAAAATATTTTTTTACCATGTAATTGACTCTGTGATATACGATTTTATATTTTGCCCCTCCTGAGATAATTTCCTAGCTTCGCCCTTGCAAACCACAATTGGTATCAATTGACTTGGTCATTTCATTTTAAGTCCAAATCTTTATAAACATGATTAGGAATAGGTATGACATGTTTCCATGCACTTAGAATGAAAATTCTTATGGATATGGATAAAATGACAATTGAGGTTAATTCATGAAAATCTCTTTTGAACCTTGTTGACCCAAGTCAATAAGTTGACTTAAAGGTCTCATTCATGATCCATATTTAAGAAACAAGTTTAGATTTACTCATGTTAGATATTCATAGGTTTAAACTTGAAAAATCATGAGTAAATGTTAAGATTGAAACTTAGCAAGTTTCATAAAAACTAGTTTAGTTTTGAATGAAACCATGTTAGGTTGATATCTTGACTTAAGGACAAAATTTTCATTTCAAACTTGACATATACTCTTGACATGACCATCATGTGGTGTCATGAAAGTTTGAATGAAAATTGAAAAAAATTTAAGAAAAATTAAAATTTATAAAAATACCATTTCAACCCAAATTTAGTATAAATTTCAGTTATTTTTAGAAAAATATAGAAAAATCTTTTTTAGGTGATTCTTGAAACTACACCTTCATTGAAAAATCTAGTTTCTTAAGTAAAAATTTCAAAACATTTCATCAAGAATATAATTTATAATAAATTTTTTAAGTTGGATTTCAAAACTCAAAGTACCATCCTAAATTGAAATATCAATCTTTCTATACTTTGATTTTTCTTCAAAAACTTCAATAAAAACTCAAAACTCATGTACACCATTTGGATTCTAATTCTAATATCATTCACACATTTTCATGAGTAAAATCATTTTTAGGAATGATTTTGATATTTTGGATGATAGCTAGGATCCATTTGTTTATTTGAAAATAATGTAGGATGAAAAATTGACTTTGATTTTTAAATTCATTTTGAGTTCAAATTTGATACATGCATTTCAAATGACTATTCAATAATTGGTATCAAAATGAGCATTCTATATTTGGTATCAAAAATCTTCATCCAAAAAGTGGTACCAAATTTTTCATTGAAAATATGGTTTATGTATAAACTTAAAAGTTTGATTTTTAAAAATTTGTTAAGAATAGGTTGACCTAAGTCAACAAAATACCTTAAAAATTTCATCTAAAGCCCTAACTTGATTCATAGACTTACATTCTCTCATGTTTAATGTCTACATGACTAAGTTTTTTTAAAAAAAAAAAAAACATGAGTAGATAGCCAAATTTGATACTTAGCATCTTCATGATTTCAAGCATACTTTGAATGGAATCATGCTAAGTTTATAAACTCTTGAGATCATACATGATTTAATTTTGAATTGTATCTATCACTTTCTTCTATCATGTATGAATTTTGTTTTCATATCAAATATTGTTTTCCATCCCTTTGATTGAAACCTTCATGTTTTATGTTAAATACTTTCTTGGGTCTCATCTCCCTAAAAAATTAATTATGCTTCATCCCTTTGAGTAGATAGCCTCTCTTGCCCTTTTTGATTGATGTCAAAAGGGGGAAAAGAGTATGGATAAAGGGGGAGAAGAGTATAGGTCAAAAGGGGGAGAAGAGTATAGGTCAAAAGGGGGAGAAGTGTATAAGAAAAAGAGGAGGAAAATATAGGAAATCCATGCATATAGATAGGTGGAGTTTATCTTATAGATATGCATGTTGATAGGGGGAGAAATCCCTTAGTTGATATCCTTATGCTTTAATGATATATTTTCTTAAGGATGTTTGTCATCATCAAAAAGGGGGAGATTGTTGGCTTTAGGTTTTCAACCTTAGCCTTAATCTCGATCTTGATGGTTTTGATGATAACAAACATGGAACTAATGATTTCATTGAGAATATCTTTCAGGTTCCATATCGACTAGCGTTCGATGTCCTCGATCGGATAAATCGGAGAAATCGCAAAATCGGAAGGACATTGATCGTCGCGCTCGGGTTCATCGCGGAAGTTTCCCGAAGATCGACGAGTGCACCAAAGTCGCTTGGATGAGTCCAAAGATCAAGTCAAAAGCTCTCCAAGATGATGCTCGTTGAAAGCCGGAACCCGGAAACGAAGCACGGAAGAAATAGGCTGAAGAAATAACATTTAGCCTAGGTTCGGTCGACCGACAGAAGGTAAAGAAAGTAGCAGAGCTACTTCGGTCGATCGAGCGGTCGATCGATGGAAGCCCAAAACGGGTAGTAGCTCGGGCGGTCGACCGACCTGCTGATACCCATGAAGGTCGACCGAATGGAGAAAGAAATTGGCCGAGGCTGGCGGTCGACCGACCTGCGTATAAGCTAAAGATGCAATCGCGTCGGTCGATCGACGGGTCGAGCGAAGATCACAGATCACGCGATCTATGTCTGGCGGTCGACTAGTCGGTCGATTGACCACAGGGAGAATTACAGCGGTCGAATGACCGGTCGACCGACGCTTCGACCGGCGCTCTGCAACAGATAGTTTTCTATCCGTTGAGTGTCGTTTCTTCACCAGGGTATAAATATACCCTCATATGATTCTCTTAATACTTCTTCATCATTCTTACAGAGATTATTGAGCCATTAAGAGGAAGAGTTAAGACTTCCAAAAAGAATAAGCGTTGCGCTCTGTTCTTCTGTCAAATTCTTCAAGCGCAAGCTCTGCTGCCTCAACTCGGGATTGATTCGAGTTCTACCTCCTGAAGAGTTGAAGGCTTCAAGGCTTGGAAAAGAGCACGACTTCTTGCTTTCATTTTAAGCTCTTTTTTAATTGTAGTTTTATCTGTTATTGAACGTTGAATTTATTTGTGCGGGTAGAAGACCAGGTGTTTTGGTCTTGTGTGTAGAAGTGGTATCTTGGTATAAGAGTAAAGTCACTTGTGTAAACTTAGTGTTTACTATAATTAGTTTAGTTGTCCCTTGGGGTTGAGGTGGAAGAGGACTCTTGATAAGAAGTCGGAGACTTCTGGGTGTGGAAGTGACTTAAGTCGAGAGTGCGTCTCTTCGGTGAAAAGTCCTCCTGTGTAAGGGAAACATAAATTAATCTAGTAAAACTAGTTTGGAAATCCTAAGCGGGGTGCTTAGGTAGTGGAGTAGGCATTGGAGCCGAACCACTATAAATATTTGTGTTTGCATTGCTCTTTATTTTTGCTTTAATTGCTTAAATCATTTGTATTGCTTCCGCATTGAATCGATAAATCGTAATTTGCCTAACGAACTAAGAAAATGATTAAATTAGAAATTACGCTATACGATTTAGTAAACATACTATTCACCCCCCCCCCCCCCCCCCCCCCCGCCCCCCCCCCCCGCCCTCTAGTGTCGCCATTTCACTAACAACACTCTCTAGAGCCATTTCTAGATCGAGACTAGATGTAGACGAAATGGTGAAATCTCAATCCACGACCTACTCTGATACCAAATGTGATCGAAATGGTGACACTAGAGGGGGGGTGAAGAGTGTGTTTACTAAATTGATTAGCCTAAATCCACTTTTAATCGTTTACTTAGATTATTTAGAAAATTTGCAATTCGATGATTATATGCGGAAGCGATAAATGATAAGGCAATTAAAACAAATAATAAAATAATGCAAACACGCAATTTATAGTGGTTCGGCCCCAATGCCTACTTCACTACATAAGCACCCCGCTTAGGATTTCCAAACTAGTTCTACTAGATTAATTTATGTTTCCCTTACACACAAGGACTTTTCACCGAAGAGACGCACTCTCGACCTAAGGCACTACCACACCCGGAAGTCACCGCCTTCTTATCGAGAGTCCTCTTCCATCACAACCCTAAGGGACAACTAAACTAATCCTAGTAAATACGTTGATGGAGACAAAATACTCAATTTACAGCGATGAGGACTTAAAAAGATTACGGAATCGTGAGTTCCCTAATTGGTTTCAAGCTTACAACACATAACACAGATGCGAAATAGATAACCAAATCTTTGAGTTTGCTAGCGGACCGACATGACTTGTACAGTGTTATAACAGTTATTTTGTTAATGGATATAAATTTCACACACTTGAATATTCATCTACAAATAATACTATGAATGTCGGGGTCTGCATCAAAGGGACAACGTATGCTGAATGTGATGTTGACTTTTACGGACTATTAGAAGAAGTCATAGAATTATAATTTTTTGGATGTAAATCAGTTCCCCTTTTTAAATGTCATTGATTTGATACAAGCGATAGGGGCATGAGAGTTCATCCAAAGTATAAACAGCTGGTCGAGGTCAATTACAAATCAAAATTGGCTTCAAATGAGCCATTTATATTAGCATCTCAAGCTGAACAAGTATATTATATGTAGTATCTGTCTCAAAAGAAAGATAGGGTAGATTGGTGTGTAGTCTGTAAGGCTAAAGCCAGAGGAAAAATTGACCCGGTAGTTGGAGAGAATGAGCCAGCAGATGACTTCTTTCAAGAAGAGGATCCTTCCGAAGTGGAACGAGTTAGTCCAATACTCGAGGATGATGACACAGAGTTAGTTCAATTGGAAATAGAATACATTGATGACGACAATAATGAAGTTGAGGAAGGACATAATGATGATGAGGGAGAAGAAAAAGAATTTTAAGATTCCGATACAAAAGAACAAGAAGAAGAGTATTACACGGATGATGATAATGACGATGACGAATAATTATAAATGTGAAGTATATATTCAATTATTAAATATATCTATTAATCTATTTTATATAATCTAATTATATTAATTTTTTACAACTAGGGTTCGAGATATCAGTTCCCAAGGCGGCATTCCACGTAGGACCCCCCGACGATTACCACCCGCCCTAAGGCGGCAAGCTGCGTCTTTTTCATCCCTATGTTCGGTTGACCCGTCCTACATTCGGTCGACCGCCCGATCGACCGAACCTAGGCTGAATTTGATTTTTTAGCCTAGTTTCTTCCGCGCTTTGTTTTCGGGTTTTGGCTTTCAACGACTATCGACTTGGAGAGCTTTCATGTGATCTTTGAGCCCGTCCAATACGTCTTTGGTACATGTGTCGCTCTTCGAGAAGTTTTTGCGATGAACCCGAGCGCGACGATCAATGTCCTTTCGATTTCCGATTTCTTCGATTTTTCCAATCGAGAACATCTAACGCTAATTGATATGGAACCTGAAAGATATTCTCAATGAAATCATTAGTCTCATATTTGTTATCAGCAAAACCATCAAAACCGAGATTAAGGCTAATGTTGAAAACCTAAAGCCAATAAGCGTGTTGCCCGCGCTCTCTATAACGGGTTGCTTCAGCAAGCCTGTCAAATTGTGATGAGACAACTGGGGGCCACACAGATAGGGCAGACTAGAGGACACGCCCCCGAGTGGATTCCTGGCCCTGTGTGGGACCAGCTCGTTGAGCGATGGGCCACGCTTGAGTGGCAGGAGATCTCCCGGACTGCGTCGAGAAACCACATGTGCGGGGGGGACGGCACGGGGGCGCGCCACACTGGTGGCTCCGTGTCTTTTGTGGTTCATGAGCGTCGTATGGTATGTATAATTTAATTATTTTTAATTCAATTATATTTTGTGTATAATGATACTAATGTATTTATTTTCTAATGTAAGACGCGTGTGGCGGAGGACGGCATCGTCCAATGCTTGTCAATGATGGAGGTGTTTGAGCGCACTCACCGTCGTCAACGAGGAGCGAGGGACTACGTTGGTAGCAGAGCCTCGATCATAATGGTAAGTATTTATATCTATTTGATTTACACAATATTTATTTATAGTTTATATATATATTTAAAATATAAACACGTGTAGGAATCATACACAAGGATTGTGATTGAGCGTGGAGGCACACCGAAGGAGTTCGACGCAGCAACTTAGGTGGAGGCCACAGGTGGCTGGGAGCACGACCGTGTTTATAGCTTTGCAGACAATGGCCATGCACGCGTCGTGCTCGGGCCACTTGGGGCACCGACCCCTCAAGCTACGGGTGAGCGGCCCTCGACATCCCGGGCGCAGGACTAGAGCCGGATAGTAGCCTTGGAGTCGGAGCTCACCCAGCAAAGACAAGTGATGGAGGAGCAGAGGCTGGCGATGGAGGAGCAGAGACGGACGAATGAAGAGTTGAGACAGACGATACAGAACATGCAGGCACTTATCACTCAGATTGCGTCTCACTCTGGTCTTCTACCGATGATGTCGCAGCCGTCGTCCTCCTCGACCCAGTCGACGCTCCCGACCCAGTCGCTGTCGACTCCACCGCCTCCACTGCAGCCGTGAGATTTTGGTTTATTGTATTTTATTTATATTTTGATACTTGTTTGTATACTGATAGTTGTTTATATACTTATGGTTGTATATATATGATATTTTGGTAATTGTTTACCTCCGGTTTGAGGCTTAGATTGATGATATTTTTGTAAAACTTGTATATTTGGTTTCAAATGCATGTGTATGATGTTTTCTGATTGTAATCTGTGATTGAAAATAGATTGTAATCTATAAATATCATTGTATACAAAAATTTATAAAAATTTTATTTTTTTCAATTACAGGATATACCTTCAGCCACGGCTTATCCACGGTCGATCATCACTAAGTCGTGGCTGAAAGCTTATCATAAATGGCTAATGGCCTGGGCAGCACCAAATATCACGGTTACTAATAGTATCACTGACGGCCCGAAGCCGTGGCTGATGTGTTTGTATCAGCCACGGCTTACCCACGGTCGACCGTCACTAAGTCGTGGCTGAAAGCTTATCGTAAATGGTTGATGGCTTGGGCAGCATCAAATATCACGATTGCTAATAGTATCACTATCGGCCTGAAGTTGTGGCTGATGTGTTTGTATCAATGATAACTGCCTACAACCGTAACTGATGTGTTTAAATCAGCGACAGTGCCCGCGGCTGTCGCTGATGATTAGTTGTCACAGTTGGGAGAGACCGTCACAACTTATTATCTGAGACGCGCATATCAGTGACGGTATTTTGCCATGGCTAACGTCGTCCGTGATAGTTGTCACCGACGGTTCATTCACGGCTTGAGCCGTCGGTGATGACGACAATTCTAGTAGTGTGAATATGAAATCATCTCAATATAAATATGTCTAAAAATCCCTCAAAATTTATAGAATTCATATAATTGTTCTTATGATAAAAAAAAATAATATGCGAAAGTTTATCGAATCCATATATGATGAGATAATTTTTAGTTTTAGAGTTTTACTTGAAACTCTTAAACATGTGATTATCTCAACATCCACCCGTCCATAATCCTCCTTTTTATTTGTTTTGGTTCATAAGAAAATTTTATGAATTAATTATAATTTTTTTAGAATTTAAAAATGTACATTTTTAATGAAATTTGGACATGTTTAAGAGTTTTACTAAAACTCTTGAACATAAAATTATAAGCCTCGTTATATTTTTTTTCTTAGATTTTTTTATGATATTAAGCCTCATTATAAGCGTCTTGAACATAAGTTTTATAGTTTTACTAACAGTTCTACCAATGAAATAATTTTATGATTTATAATTTTTTTTAAAAAAAAATAAAACATACTTCCATAAAATTTGAACCTATTCAAGAGTTGCCTAAACTCTTGAACGTAATAATATATCAACTTCTGAAATATAGAAGGGCAAAATTAGAATTTTCAATTTTTGATTATAGTTTTGGGAAATTCGGCATCCTTATTTCGGTTTTGAAAATTTCCAATAAAATTATTTTGATTTTTGGAAAATACTGTATTTTTTTTACTGAATTATAAATGTTCAAGGGTATATATTATTTTCATTTGACATGACCTATATAAGGGCTTCTAGGATATGTAAATGGACATTTTTTGTGGTTTTGTCATCATTTTCTCCCGGTTCGTGTGATGGACTACATGATCCCCTTCTCGTTCCTCTCTCCGACGGATTCCGGCGGCGCGCTGCACCATATTCGTACCCTGACCTCCTTGCTGCATGCCGTCGTCAGTCGTTTGAATTAATGCCGGCGTAAGAAGGTGCCAATCTTAACTTTCTTATGGCGGCTGATCGCAATGCGTTTTGCTTCTACAATTCTCTTTGTCGATCTCTCTCGCCTTTTTTCGGAATTCTGATTGTTTTTCAAGCGTTAAAAATTTATCTGTTTCTTTTCTTTGTCGTACGTGTTATACCTGGAATGCTCAACTGTTCATGGAATCGATCGGTTCGTATCTTTTTCCCGTGTTCTTCGTCTCTCTTCTGCATGCTGCCTTGTTGATTTGTGATACAAATGGCTAGTTCCTAGCTAGCTAAGCTTATCTTTCTCTCATTCTTCTTATTTTACGAGCTCAAGTTTCAACTTCTACTTGTCTTTGGAGAAATAAAAAATAGAGTTCTTTTCTGAATAGGTCGACCTTTGATGCTACGGATGTTAGATTATTAGCACTTCAATTGTATTTGATTTCGTACAAGTTAACTAACGATGCTCTGTTCACATGGTAGTTAATACAGTTGATGTAAACAGCCTATATGAAAGGCTTTGTACTGAACACTTTGCGTGATTTGATTTTAATGAATCATTTTGAATTTTCTTCTTCTTGTTCTTCATCTATCTAGCTACAGTTCTTGAGAGATTTGTGCTTGTGTTTAGAGCATCATGCATCCTCACAGGTGTTTGATTTCTCTGCTTGATTCAACAATGGACCAGTCGTCGGGCGAGCAAAACAGCACAGTGCCTGAAAGCACACACTTTGGCGAGGGCGGGGATGAGGCGAAGTTGCCTGAGAAAGAGGACGAGCTGGAGGCGAGTGGTAGCGACAATGATAGTGGCGAGAGCGGCAATGCCGAGGCTAGCGGAAGCGTTGGGGGAGGCGGGGAGGCGGAGTCGACGTCGGAGTTCGGAAACCAGCCGGAGCCTGGCGGCAGCGGCGCCGGAGAGACAGAGTCTTCGAAGAAGATTAAACTGCGGGTGCTGGTCGTGTCGAATAGGCTGCCCCTGTCACCAGTTCGAGGAGGGCCAGACTCCTGGTCTTTCAAGAAGAGTGCCGGTGGGCTTGTCAGCGCTTTGCGTGGTGAGTTGATCTTCCTTGGTTAATTTCTTTGCTTCTTAATTAATGGAAACAATTAATGGTTGATATCTCATTCATGTGAATCAGACTTGTAAAGGAATTAGTGAACTGAGGAATCTTGGTTTCTTCGACACTGTAGGTATAAAGGATGTTGAGGCCATGTGGATTGCTTGGGCTGGTCTAAATGTACCTGATAGTCTTGGGCAGAGTACACTCAAAGATGCATTGGCTGAACAGGTTCTGAGTTCTTCCCTTTAAATTTTCTTTTTGAGTGCTGGTGCTTTGGGCTTTCCTTCATCGACAAAGTAGAACATCATTGTTAGAGATCGATAATATTGTTTTTGTTGCCAGGGATGTGTTCCTATTTTCCTGGACGAAGAACTTGTGAAGCTGTATTATGCTGGGTTCTGCAACAACATAATCTGGCCTCTTTTCCATTACCTTGTGCTTCCACAAAATGATCAATTAATGGTTGCTCATAGCTTCGGATCTCAGTTTGAGGCTTACAAGCGAGTGAATCAGATGTTTTCTGACGCTGTGAGCAAGTATTACCGTGAAGGGGATGTGGTTTGGTGCCATGATTACCATCTAATGCTTCTTCCGAAGTTTCTCAAGGAAGCCAATAGCAAAATGGCAGTGGGTTGGTTTCTTCACATACCATTCCCTTCTGTGGATATTTATAGGACTGTGCCGTTTGGACCCGAGATATTAAGATCAATTCTTGCAGCCGATCTAATTGGGTACGCATATTCCTGTATTAATATTTTAAAGTGTTATTTTACTTGAAATTCTGTCAGATGAGTATAATGTGGAAATTTGCACCACAAAATTGGACTTTCAAGAAGTTTGTTCCAGTTACTTTCCTAAAAGTTTTGTTAAATTAGTGATGTTGGCATATTCAAACTCAGGACCTCGTGCACTTATAACATGTCAAATTTGATTGGATGGCTATCTCCTTCAAAATCTTGGGCTATTACAAAGGGGTTCAATCTATACATTTATACTATTATTCACTAATTATTGTGGAAAGATGTTTCCCATGGGGTATAAAACATTTTCCAACTAAGTTATTCTTCTAATTTTTCCACTGCATAAACCAATGTGCACCAGGTTTTGTTACTTCTTCTAGCAAAATTATTTGGAGGAGATTTGTACAGATATAAAAACAAAACAAAAGAAAATTTAGTGAGATAGGTGTGAAAGTCATGATCATTTATGGAAAAATTGAAGCGATGTCGTGGTCTCCTTAAGGAGAGAATTTATCATACTAGGTTTTGTGAATCACAGGGGAAAGAAACATTCAATGATAGTAGTTCCCCTCTACCCGATATATATAACAATATTTTTACATTTAGGTCCCTCAATACTTTCTCTCAAGTTGGAGCAAAAATATCATACAGACCAACTTGTTACAAATATATATTATTTTAGTAACTCTCAATGAATCTCATTTGTATCATCCCCCGTGATAATGACATCATCCACATAAATAAAAAGAATCACTCGTTTCCGAGCTGAGGAAGTGCGAAATAAAACTAAGTGATCTGAGGTACTTCTCACCAGCCAAACTGAGTGATAGCATAGCTAAACTTGTCAAACCAAGAACGTGGTGACTGCTTCAAACCATAGAGAAATTTCTTTAGCTTGCAGACTAAGGTGGGCTCCCTCTGAGCAACAAACCCCGGAAGTTACTCCATATAGACCTCCTCATGAAGATCACCATTCCAAAAGGCATTCTTGATGTCAAGTTGATGAAGTCGCCAACCAAAAACCGCTGCGAGAGTGAGAAGTAGGCAGACATAAGCAATTTTAGCAACCGGGGAGAAAGTGTCCAAGTAATCCACATCACACCATTGTGTGTATCCTTTGGCTACCAAACGAGCCTTAAGCCGATCAACAGAATCATTAGAAGCTCTCTTGATAGTAAAAACTCATTTGCACCCAATAGTGGATTTTCGAGGGGGAAGGGGAACCAGCTCCCATGTGCTATTAGAATGTAGTGCAGTCATCTCATCAATCATAGCCTAATGCCATCCGGGATTAGACAGAGCATCTGAGATTGTCCGAGGAATGATAATAGTAGAGAGAGAAGTGATAAAATTAAGCATAGTAATCGGGAGATAAAGTATCATAGCAAATATAATGAGAGATAGGATAAGATGTGGAACACTTACGATACCTTTTTTTAAAGCAATAAGAAGGTCGAGATCAAATGGTGGAGAAGGATCCGAGATTGGCAGGGCATTAGAAGTGGCAGCGGAGTCAAACGAGGGCTCCGAAGCTGTCGTAGAAGGAGCACGTCGAGTAAAGAATCTGGTGGGTTCTTGTCTGGGCGGGAGCGCATGATCAACAGCTTGAGAAGAAGGAACCTCAAGAATAGATAATGGAACAGGAACAGGAATGACCTCAGATGCAGACTCTGGTGCACTGACTCGAAAAGAAAGATGTAGACTCAAAGAAGGTAACATCTGCTGAGACAAAGGCACGACGTAACTCAGGTGAGTAACAACGATACCCTTTATGAAGACAAGAATAACTAAGAAATACACACTTGATGGGCTTTGGGGATAACATGTCCTTGTCCGAGGAGAGATTATGGACAAAACAAGTACATCTAAACACCCGAGGAGGAAGGTTGTATTAGGGGTCATGTGGAAAAAGGATAGTGAAGAGAACTTGGTCATGGAGAACAGAAGATGGCATCATGTTAATAAGATAACAAGTAGTGAGAATAATATCATCCCAAAACTACAAAGGTACACCCATATGCAGTAGAAGATTACAAGTTGTCTCAACTAAGTGTCAATTCTTTCGTTCGGACAATCCCATTCTACTAAGGTGTATGAGGATATGAAGACTGATGTAAAAGACCATGCGTATAGAAGAAAAACCAAAATGCATTTGAAAAATATTTTTTAGCATTGTCGCTTCTCAATACACAAATAGAAACACCAAACTGAGTATATTTCAGTATAAAATGTGGAGAATACATGAAAAAAATTAGACCTATCTTTCATTAGAAATAATCATGTCATACGAGAGCAGTCATCTATGAAAGTAACCAAATATCTTAATATATCCTAATATGAAAGAAACACTACTAGAAACTCAAATATCAGAATGGACAAGAGAAAATGATGTCGAGGTACACTTATCAACACTATGTGAAAAAGATGACTGAGAATGTTTACCTAGCTCATATGACTCACACTCAAGATTAGAAATGGAGAGATTAGGACACATCTTTGTTCAGATTTTATAAATGAGGATGTCCCAACCGGCTACGGATCTACAGCGGAGAGGAATTTTGAGCAATCTTGTACCGAAGAAATTGTGAGTATTCATCTGATGGAACAGTGATCATAGATCGAGAAGTCTGACTATCCAAAATATAATTAGAAGGAGGTTGCTCAGAATGTGCTAGACCTGTTGTATGAGATGGGTGACCAGCGGGAGTAGCAGTGATCTTTGTCGATCTGTCCCACACACACACTCACTCGAGGCTACATGGACCAAAACTACAACTGCTCCAAATCCAAGTTGTAATGTAGCTTACTAGCTAGGCGGAGGATGAGATGGGTACATTAATTAGATAGGTCATTGCAAATAATTAGATGGGTACATTAATTAGCTACTAGCTGTGTTGTACAATCTATTGCAAGGCTGAGCACAACTTAAAATAAAAAATAGATAGTTGCTCAACAAATTCCACACAGTGAAGTGAAGGCTTATAAGAGAATATTCAGCGAAGAGGGGAGAAATAGGTGCTATATATATGTTCAAACAAATTCTAGCATAGGTTGCAAGATTAAACCTTTCTCAAAAAGTTTGATCCAAATCACAACCAATATCAAACCCGTGAGATTGAAAGAAGGGAGCGCCGGATCTGGGAGCAGCGAATCCGTGAGGTCAGGTGATGCGGGACGTGATCTCACGAATGCAAGTCGATCTTCCCCTCCTTGCTCAAGTGCTGGGCAATCTCACGGAGAACACAACGACGAAGGAGATGTGCTGTGTGCGAGAAGAACATGCAGATTTGATGATTGATGATTCTGTGATTCTGTCCGTGGTATAGAAATCAGATTGTGACAAGATGATATGCCACCGCGTGTGAACGAGGAGACGACGGCTCTAGGGATTTTCCGTCTCTGATACCATGTGAATCATATTGAGAAAGAATCACCCAATCATGAAATTTTTACATTCAGGTCCCTCAACAGGTTTCTTTAGAGCTAAACATAAATTTATTTCACAAAATTGAATTTGAGATATAAATTATCTGTATTCTTGGAATTTATACATAGAATTGAATTTGACAAGCAATATCTTATTACATTCTTACACAACATAAGGAACATGACCTTATTCATTGATTATTATGTTCTCCTTATCGTGTAAGTGCATCTTGAGACCTTTTGGATCTCTTCTGATTCTTAAGATATACTAAACTTGAAAGTTGGCATTACACTTTGATTTTCTATAAAATATCTAGAACAGGATATACCCAAAAAAGAATTATAATAAACTGTCTTGGTTTTTTGTTCATTTTGTGTTTGTTCTGTACTCTAACATTTTAATGTCTTGTATTGTGACATTGCTTTATCTCTTACCAGATGAGCCATTAGAATATATTATTAAGAAGTTTTATCAGAGTTTCTTTCTTTTGCCATTAGAATAAATGTCTTGCATTAGTGAGGGTTAATTATTCTTGTGTAGCATCTACCTGACTAGCATATTTCCCCATCCAGCCATTTATAATCAAATTGGTGTTGCAGGTTCCATACATATGATCATATGACGCATTTTCTTTGTGCTTGCAATGACATTCTTGGACTTGAGCGTACACCAGAAGGTGTCCAAGATAAGGGAAGACTAACTAGGGTGGCTGTGGTATAGATGAATTGCTTATTTTGTTTCCAGACAATATACTTTTGCAACTATTCTTTAATGTGAAGTTTTCTTACCTAGTTTCAATTTTGAAAATACAGTTTCCTATTGGAATAGAGTCTGATCGGTTTAAACAGACACTTGAACTTCCATCTGTCAAGGAACATATCAACAAACTGATACAAAGATTTGGAGGTCGAAAGGTTTCATTCAATTGCTAGTTATTCTCTTATTACATTTTGTGGTTATTTTCGAGTTATTTTTTATCTCTAGTCAATCATTTTTTGATAGGTAATGCTGGGTGTTGACCGTCTTGACATGATCAAGGGGATCCCACAAAAGATTTTGGCCTTTGAAACATTCTTACAGGATAATCCATCATGGATTGATAGAGTAGTATTGGTGCAAATTGCTGTTCCAACAAGAACTGATGTCCCTGAATGTATGTAAACTTTCTATGATACAGTAGTTTGTGTCTTATGTGGTGGCCGAAACTGCTTAAATAGTCTTTACCTGGTATTCATGCTCACAACTCAGAAGAGCTGCCACTTAGTTCTGCTCTTGCAGTCATAGTTAACTTTAATGTGAAATGCGTGAAAAGTGAATTTTCTAACACATTCAGTAATTCTGGATTGTCTACAGTCAGAATGCATACTAAGGTCGACATTTAGTATTCTGAAGTCATTATGCATAAACATCCATAATTTTGTCACAGGTGCTACCAAGTGAATGCTTTTTTCACAGTTTATTTTATGCCTAGATGCTTTTTTTGGCAAAATATTTTGACTAATGCTATCATCTACTTGTATAGTTTTTCAATCTTAAAAATTTGCCAGACTAGAGGAATCTTTTTCATATGATAGAGTTCCTGATAGTCACTTTTTTTTTTTCAATTATGGCATAATCATCTACTGGTGCATACTGGTGCTTTGATTTTGAGTTCTATGATTATCAATATAGTATGTATAATGAAGAATAAGACGACCATGAATTCCTTAATGAATATATGAAATAATTGCTATAGTGTATCCTGTTGTATTGTCAGGGATTCCTCCCATTTCTCTTGTTTCTTGTACATATAAGGAATGAAATGATGAGTTCTGGGATCTCCAAATTAAAAGTTGCCTTAAATTTAAGTATGTTTAACTCACAAGTTCTTGCTTATTATTATACTACAGCAGTAACTTGTTGGAAGTCATGGGAACATAAGTATCCATGTCATTCCTCTGTTTTTTTCTTTTCAACTTGTCTCAACGAAGTTGTCTTCTGGTCAAAATAGAATTCTAAATCACCTCCTTTCTTCCAAACAGATCAAAAGCTCACTAGTAAGGTTCATGAAATTGTGGGTCGTATAAATGGTCGATTTGGAACAATTACTGCAGTTCCAATTCATCATCTGGTTTGTCTCAGCCACTCTCCTTGTAGTTTTCACTCTCGCATTGATTTATTCTCCTCATTGAATTCATCTGGTCACTGCTGTAGGTCTCTGTCTTGCTATCATGATAAAATTATGAAGTTTTAATTACGAACAATGTTAATCACGAATAACATAATTAGGATATCTTGCTATATATCCTGATAACTTCTTAACCTTAGAATGTAATACAGTGTTCTTAAATATATTATGTTACACCACTATCTTTTTCATTGCTTACATTGTTAGAAAGGAAAGTAAGCAGTAACAGCTTAATGGATATTCTTTCAAAGTTCTTTAATAATGTTTACATTCCTGATTATTTTGTTTACTTCATTTGCATCAATTTTCTTTTATTTGTAATGGATATTATACTTGATTGCAGGATCGCTCTGTTGACTTTAATGAGTTATGTGCTCTTTATGCAGTTGCTGGTGATTGCTTTCACTCCTTGGGCTTCGCTTTTATTTGATTATGCAATTTTCTCTTCTTTAAAAAACAGAGAACAAGAATAAATCAATCTGCAACTTGCTTCTTTTTGATTTACTCTTTTTCTCCAGATGTGGCTTTGGTAACATCATTGAGAGATGGGATGAATCTTGTAAGCTATGAGTTTGTAGCATGCCAAGACTCAAAGAAAGGGGTTCTCATTTTAAGCGAAGTAACAACTTTGTGGCATTTATGCCTCACATCCTTGTTTCAGATTTATTTTTGTTTTAAATCTTGAAGTTGAATTACGCATATTGTAATCTAGTTTACAGGAGCAGCAGAATCCCTTGAGGCTGGTGCACTTCTCGTAAATCCATGGAACACTACACAAGTTGCTTCCTCGATAAAGAAGGCATTGATCATGCCTACTGATGAGAGAGAGAAGATGCACATGTGTAATTATGCCTATGTGACTACGCACACTTCTCAAAAGTGGGCAGAAACCTTTTTGAGGTGTGGGTTGCTAAACTCCTATCTAAACCTTTTTTAGGGGTGGATTAATATGGCCATTTCCTTTCCTTTTATAGAGCACTAACGGATACTGCTATGAAAGCTCAGTCTATAATAAGGCAAGAGGTTCCTCTATTGCTTCCTGCCCAGACAGCCATCCAACAATACTTGCAGTCTAAGAACAGATTGCTTATATTGGGCTTCAATGCAACAATGACTGAATCAATCGAATCCCCTGGAAGAACAGGCAGTGATGAAATCAAAGAGCTGAAGTTGCATCCTGATTTGAGAGGTCCTTTGGCAACTCTTTGCAATGATGCACAGACAACAGTAGTTGTTCTCAGTGGAAGCGACAGAAATATCTTGGACAAAGTATAGTTTTGCACTGTTATCTGATTTTTCATGACTGGTTTATAATATCAGTAACATCATTACTGTTTCCATTACAGAACTTTGGAGGGTACAACATGTGGTTGGCAGCAGAAAATGGAATGTTTCTGCGTCACACAAGTGGAGATTGGATGAAAATAATATCAAGAGTACCTCTGAATATGGACTGGGCTGTCAGTGCAGTGGTACTTATACAATCTTCAGCCTGTATTTTTCCGTTTCTTGCTACATTTCTTTTAATGAACTAATTAAACTTGATGCTAATGGATATAACTTCCAGCCTGTATTTGAGCTGTTCACTCGGAGGACACCTAGGTCTTATTATGATCATCGTGATACATCAATTGTTTGGGATTATAAGCATGCTGGTAACGTAGCATCATTTTAAGTTATTCAGTCCCGTACTCTAATTTAAGATTCCTTTGTTTCCTCACCTTGATCTTTTTGGTAGACTTACATTTTGGGATGCTTCAAGCAAGAGATATGTTCGACAACTTGTCAAATTTACTACAATCGAATGCAGAAGTTGATGTAATCAGAGGTAGCCGATCAGTTGAGGTTCGAAATTTTGGTGTTACAAAGGTGTGGGCAACATCAACAAAATTTTGCATATCATTACTTTATCATGCAGTATAATTTTTTCTTATTGGTCCTAGCTAGAGGAATGCAGATTTTCCAATCATATAATTATATGTTTAATGTGCAGGGTGCTGCAATTGGTCAAATTTTAAAAGTAATAGTTCAGGAAAAAAACATGGTTACACCAATTGATTATGTTTTATGTATTGGCCATTTCCTACAGAAGGTAACTTTATGTTCTCAAAACATGATCAATTTGTAGAATGGCCATCTGGATTAAGGATATTTGTTACTATCTTGACTAACAATTGAAGTTCAGCGAATGATATTTCTACTTTGTGCTTAGGATGATACTCTATAGGATGTCATTTACAGGGTGAAAATGTGAAATGGTGGTTTTCTGTTTCAGGATGAGAATATCTATACATTCTTTGAGGAAGAGCTTTCGGAATCATCGGTAAGATTGGGCAATAGCAAGAAAGAGTCGAGGACAGAGCAAACTTTTGTTGGGTGTAAAAGGAGGGAACTAACATCACTGTCTCCACGGCCATTTCGTCAAAAGACTACATTGATTGATCTCAAAGATGACAAATATTTCTCTTGTGCTGTTGATCGTGAATATTCTAAAGCAAGGTATCAGCTTCCCTCATCCGATCATGTGGTGTCATTCCTTATTCAGTTGGAAGGACACATATATACAGCAGAACAATAGATACTATTTTGACAATTATCTACTGGATATGCATTAATGCTCAGTATGTGAAGAATAGGAGGGAGCAAAGAGAAACACAATGGCTTGTGCCAGCAATGCTGATGTTCCAATTTTTTTAAAGTTTTTCACATACTGGCGGCAATTCTTGTCATCAGTATACAAATTTAAATACTCAAATCTTTCGTCTCCAGTTTATGCATTTTCATCGGTGCCAATATCCAAGTTTAGATCCGCTGTCAACGTCAATTTCCAAGAAAATTTCTCTTTGCAAAAAGTACGAGAAAGGCTGCATACATCAATCCTCCAGGACACACTTAGATAATATATATCAACCAAAGAAAAGTGAAATTAAAGATAAACATGAGATGTCAAAATAAAACTTTTTAAACTAATCAAAATAAGAAGTTAACAAAAATATCAACCAAAAAAAGTTAGGAGAACTTAAAAGTAATATATGTCATTAATGTATGTATTATATCCTAAATTTACACAATAAGTAAGAAAAAATATGATTAGCCTATATCTGGATGAATAATTTACAATACTGCATTAATATAGTATATATTTTAATCTATCATATAATAATTGTCGTATATATTAATGCTATCAGTGAAATCCGACTAGATATTCCACTACCAAAAATCTTGTCTTGTGTGATGGCATCTACGGTCGTAAAATTGTCGCCGATGTGCTTCTGCGATGGCAGCCCGCAGTCACAAGTATGTTGCAGAAGACGTCGTCGCAAATAATATAAGACCGCTAAACTAGTCATCGCAAAAAATATAAACTACGACCACTGCCACGACGGTCAGCAGACGTCGCAGGCTCGATCACATACCTACTGCGACATCTTTTTTCGTTGCACGATATTAACTTTGTTACGGCACTATGACCATAACTTGCCGTTGCAAAGCCTCCGCTGAACCAATTTGCGTCTGCTGTATAAAACTAGGTCGATACACCTTCTCCTACGGCAAAGCAGTCGCAGAGCCATCGCAGAAGTCTATTTTATTTTTTATAACTTAAAAAATAAAATTTCTTGTTTACAACTATATTTAAAATGCATCAAACAACAAATAGCCATCAACTAATACAAGAATCATCACAATATATAGATATCAAAATTTAATATTTACATCAACGTGCCCAAAACAATATACATCAATGTATAAATGTACATACATCAACATATAAATACAAAACAAGAATTATCCTTCGGGATCAGGCAACGGCGGCGACGTGGAGAGGGACTATGTGGGGATCGCGTCAGTCGGCGTCGACGATGATGATGGATCTGATGCTGATGTCATCGCGCCAACTGATGGAGGGAGTGGAGAACAGGGCAAAAGTGAAGCAAGATGTCCTAGATACTGAATCAGTTGCGTCATTTGAGTTCAAAGAGCGGACACGCCGGTGATGAGGCGTGCTTGACTAGTCTCGATGTTCGCTAATTGGTCCTAAACAATGCGTCCAAATGCAGATGACGTTGATGGACCAGCAATGGAGGAAGTGAGGACAGACGGCCCCGCACCGTGTGACTGCAACAAACCTCGTGCGTGGGTTGTTGTGCCAATGCCATAACACGGTCGTGGTCGACACCGGCCACTTGCATCGATGCGTCAGCATCAAGCTGATGCTGCACAGGATCACCTACTCGCTAGGTCACGAACTCAGTATATGTAGGCTTCAAAAGTAAACTTAATTAAATTAATTATCTAAAAGAACTAGAAATAAATATTGAAATAATAAATTAATTAAATATTTACTTTCCAAAATGTTATCCGACCTCCAACTAATAAACTTCCCCTGGCAAGGGCCACACTAATATCTATGTGTCTTCTCAAAGACCCTCAAAGGGTCAACTAGTGTTAGCATGTCTTGCTCGTCCTGCTTCCCCTGCAACAAAATAAATAGAGTTAGTAATTATATTAATAAATAAAAGTAATTTACATATTACTTACCAAGCGACGCTCGTGGCTCGTGAAGGGAATGGACCCTCTGGTATGATGAGCGAGGGATCCCTCCACTAGTGTCATACCCTGCCAATCGTCCAATGCCCAGATATCGACTAGTGCATCCGATGCGCTGGCCGACATCCATGTGGGCTCATTTCCCTTCAGGATATGCATGGGTGTGTCTCTATCACCGCCTATCCCTGCCCACGCCTCCTCTCATGTCCAGTGGTATCTTTGAAAAACTTTTTACAGTAAGCTTCCCAAGTATCCTCCACCTGGACCTCAATGGTTGGATCCCAAGTATACCGGGCCTACAAAAAAGGAAATAAGTTATGTCCAATAATCATTTTAAATATTAATATACTTAACTAAGAAAATTAATGAATTGCGTACCTCGAACTCAATTCATAATAAATCTCTATAGTGCACCGGCAGGTTGGTCCACGAACATCATGGCTCTTGAAAAAATCTCTTAATTATTGCATTGACGTCGCGTGTGACATCATCCTGCTCGAACCTACAACTCAAATATAATAATAAAAGTAACAATTAATTAATTAACAATTATAATAAATAAATATTGATACTTACTCCAGACCATTCAGCGATATATATCCATTGACATAGGTCCGTGGATGTAGGTACTGGAGCCCCTCTGTTAGGCCCACGAGGTCTACAACAACCTCGAGCCTTCGAGGCCAGTGTCAATGACGTCGACGGTCCAACTAGTTCAACGGTTTTTTTTCTAGCCACTGAATGGTCATTTTTCACCCCTGCTGACTTCGACCTTATATAAACTCATGTTTTCATGTTTTTTAGGGTTCTTATTGTTCATTGAGCAATTCCTTGACCCTTTGTGCCTTAAAGATAGCTCTCAAAGATTAAACCCGTCTTTTCTTGTTTCAAGCCTTCACTCTTCACCTCAAGTCGTCCAAGTTGAAGTTATTCATCTACTTGAGGCCTTGAAGTGCTAGGAGGCTACTTGGAGGAGCTTGCTTGAGTTTGCTTTCATTTTCTAGCTCCTTTACTTGTCTTTTTATTGTTATTAACTTGATACTTGAAATTGTTAAGTATAAGGTGTAGGTGTTACACCTTGGTTGCTTTGTAATTGTTGTTTTCCTTAGAATATTAGTTGAGGCTTTCTCTAGGATTGAGGGATAAGTCATCTTTGTATTCTTTAAGAGACATTCAATATATAAAGTATTAAGGTTAAAAAAATTTGGTGGTGAACTAAGGTAGTGGAGTAAGCAATGTTGCTGAACAACTATAACTCTTATTGTGTTTGTCATGCACCACTAAACTTGTTTGAAAAATTGGAATTGGACTTAGTGAATTGGTTATATTTTTTTCTTTGGAATATCCTAAAAAGAATAGTGTGCATTTAGTATCCTAAATTTGCTAGGGGGCTAGGGATTCATGACTTGAGAATTAAAAGCCTAGCCTTATTCTTTATGGGTTCAAATTGTCAGATTGAAATATAAAAATTGGAGTGGTTCTTTGTTGATCATCCTCATAAAGGACCCTGGCCCTCGAAGTTAGTCACAAAAAGCCTATTATACATTGCTTCCTGGTTTTAGAACAGTTATCCATTCAGGCAAACAAACCAGCTGTGTTTTCACTGCTCCAAAGATTTTTGATATTCCTATCAATCTTTAACCAACTTGTATGAATGTTGATGCTACTGATATATTCTTCTTTGTTGGTCTCTGATTCGATTCAAGATGGTAATCAGCATGATACTACTGGATATCATAGCTTTGACAATAACTTATGGGAATCCATTAAGCTATTATATATTTCTGCATGAGCAACCCAACGATGACAAAATTGTATATGGATGAAGAGGTAAGTGGTCTACATACCATTTCTTAATTTCCAATAAATTAAGGTTGGGTGATAAACCAAGATCCTCTTGTTGGAAAAGTATTTGGAGATTGCATATTCGTTTAAAATTTAAAGTTTTTCTTTAGAAATTTCATTATGGTAGGCTTCTTTCCCAAGAGTTTCTTCTATGTAAGAAAAGCATTTTTCAATCCTTAGTTAATTTGCTTGTTTTGCAACCAGTTTCCAAGATCTCTTGAACATGCCCTATTTGATTATTTATATGCAGCCAATGTGTGGAACTATTTTTCTTCCCACTTTAATTTTGGTTTGACCGGTCAACCATGTCACACCCTAAACCCGGTATGACCGGCTAGGATACGCCACGTACCCCGAAGCCTAACCCAACTCGTCAAAACAACAATAACCAGAACAGTGGGAGATTTTTTTTTAAAAGAATAGACATGACATCACAAACCAAACCAAAACTCAATATGAACACCCTGAACAAGTTATTAAAAAGGAGTTCAAATAAATAAACAAGACTCCCCAAATAAAATAAAGTGCGGAAACCACAACCCGAGTCAACATGACTCAACAACTCAAAGAGACACTAAAATGACTCAGGTATCCTCCTCGATCACGACATGTCACGAGACCCGCTGCCCTGCCGCCACCAGCCGCACTATTGCACCCCGGTACCTCTCTGATCTAACTCGGGTGCTAAAAAATAATAAAAATGAGGGGTAAGTCCAACTAGGACTTAGTGAGTAGATCAGTCCTCAATTCACCAAATCAATCATCATGCATAAAAACACAATGTAGCCGATATAAATAACGTGACAATAACGTCAGAAGAAATTAGCAATAATATATCCATAGCTCTATGCATGAAATCAACATCCGTCAACAAGTATAAAATATCTTTTTAAAAATGACGGACAAGCATCAATAACACATCCGCTACCCTACTCATATCCACAACAATATGTATAAGCATCCATCAATAGTTATAAACATATCCACAACAATAAAATAGAATGAATGCAACACCTCAATCATATGCATGCAATGCAACACCCCAATCATATGCATGCTCTCCGGACCCGTCGGTCTCACATAGCCACATAGGGTATGTAGACGGGTGGCCGCCGAACTACCACCCAGCTCAATGTCGTCTCTTTGGGGCATGCCCTCCCCTCACCGGCACTAGCTCTTCCGAGTTGGCCTGTTGGGGCATACGTTCCCCTCACCTGCTCGGGTCTCCGGATTGTCTCTTTGGGGTATGATCTATCCTCACCAGCCGGACTTTCGGAATAAGGCCAACGCTGTCTCTTTGGGGCATACCTCCCCTCACCAGTGAGGCTTCCAGAAAATACAACAAGCACATCACAACACCACACACGCAAGTATATAAGTATGAACAATATGTGCTATCAACAAGTAATAAAAGGTATGTCAAGTGCATACCTCATCCTCCACCTCCTCATGTTATACATCACAATCACATACCGATATATATGTAAAAATAGTGCTCATAAATCATGAATGCTCAGCACAAATAAACAATCATAAAATAGAATTATAGCACTATAAGAAAAGATGCACGTGCATCAAGAAAGTTGTGCAAAAAAAAACTCCAACTATACATCAGTGAACTGGAACATGATAAAATAACTCATCATAGAAACCACTGATCTAGGATAAAATTCACCTCATTAAATACTATATCCATGAATCATCTCAGAGCGAATCATAAAAAATATATAAAATATATTTTTTTAGCTTGGCACGCAAAACGAGATGAATGCTGTTTTCAAAATCCGAAGGTCTGATGGTGAAAGAGACCTCACCAATGAATCCAGAACATCGATTAGGTGAAAATTCATATATAACATGAATATTTTTGCTAACTTTAAAGCCTCCAAATAATTATTTAAAATAATGAAAGAAATGTCTTAATTTATTTAATAAATCACTGTTACGAATAAATGTGACGGTGTTACAATCAATAATCAGTAATGAAATCTCAGCCCTTCATCTAAACAGGATCACATCACAGCTTTCTATCTAATCTGATGCAATCACAGACCTCTATTTAACATGATGCAATCTCAGCCCTACGTCTAGCCAAATGCAATTTCCGCCCTCCATCTACATGATGAAATCATAGTCTTACATCTAATTAGATGCAACCCCAGCCTTACATCTATCCTGATGCAATCTCATCCCTCCATCTACACAAGATCAAATCCCTGCCCTTCATCTCAACCAATTCAATCCAACCCTTCATCTTACCCAAATCAATCTCAACCCTCCATTTAACTCACCCCTTAGGTCATCTTCCTCCTCTCCTCCCCAACCCAGCCACCGCCGCCCCTTCTCCGGTCACCATCGGGCCACCCAAGGCGCTAGCGCTGACGCCAGCACCGACGCCCCGCCGCCACCACGCGGCGGTGGCAGCGCCTCGCGCAGCTGCCTGCCCGTGCGTGGCAGCGACACCGCGTCGGGCGCCGCCTCCCCCGCGGTGCCTCGCCGGCGCCTGCTGACAGTGAAGAGGAAGGGGGGTAGAGAAGAAAAAGAAAGAAAGAAAGAAAATAATATTTTATTCCAAAAGAGAGGTAAACCACATCAATAAGAGAAAGCGCATCAAAAATCGACAAAAACCCCGAAACATAAAAATAGCAACATGAATCAAGAATTGGAGAAAAGAAGACCTAAATCCACTCACCGGACGGAGAGAAAACGGAAGAAAAAGGCGTAGGATCTTCCCCGATCGGCACCGACGAACTCGCAAAAATCCAACTCCGGCGGCTCCTCCTCCTCGACGGGCCTCTCTCTCCTCTCTCCTTTTCCTCGGGTGGCGCGCGGCTCAAAACCCCTGGCTGCACACCCTAGGGTCTAATCCCGAAGCTTCCCGCCAATCTACGCTAACTAGGGCCCACAATCCCCCACTCAAGAATAAAATATTATTATTAAGATTTTTAGGTATTACAAACCAGGAGCAAAGCCAGGAAATTACCTTGGGCATATAGGGGGGAGATTATATGAGCAAAAAAAAAAATTAATAATATTTTCAGAGGCAAATATAGTAATATATATATATATATATATATCCGAGGGGGGCAATTGCCCCCTTGCCAATACATTGGCTCTGCCCCTATAGTCAACCATCTTTGATACTCTAATAGTATCCCTCTGTTGCCTAAAATGGATGGTTCCTTCAGTGGTTTTATTGCTAGTATCTTGTGGTTTATGTGGTTTTTGACAAATGAGTTTGTTTATGGTGGTACGAGACTTTTCACAATCACCTTGGTGAATAAAATCTTAAGCTTCGTCTGGTTGACACAACTTCCTGCAGGAAGTTGTACTTCCCAGAAATTAGATAAAACAAAACTGATTTGGTCAAACACTTTTGCATTTTGTAGAAGTATAACTGTTTCAGGAAATACAACTTCCCGCAAAACACATGAAGTAGTTTACCTAGGGGACCTAAGTAAGTTACACTTCCTGCATTCTATTTGAATAAAAAGATAATTTTGTTCTTGTATTTGCACTTAATGTTGAATTTATACTTTATGTTGCAAATATTATGAGGTTAAATAATTTATGAGTTCTAAATCTATTTATTTATTTTATTTTATTTATGGGATAAAATATGTAATTTTTATATTAATTACAAATAAAAATTAATTTTTCATATATACTAAACTATATATTATATTAATTATAGAGTAAATACCTAAAAAAAATACGAACTTTGGACCATTTTCCCATTTTTAGGATAAACGTTTTCTGTTAGCAAGAAAATACACGAACTATCATTCTGTTACCCTCATTTAGCACACCGTTATTTCTGACGATTTTTGCTGACCTGGACGTTAACGGCGACGGCGTGGCAATTTTTGTCCTATGGGGAATATTTTTATTATTATTTTAATTAGTTTTATTATTATTATATTATTAAAAATTATTATTATGATATATTCTTTGTCCTATGTGGAAACTTCCGCCCCTCCGCCGTCACGATGGTCGCCCACTGAACCAAGTCAGTCAACCCGTTCGAGGGGAGACCAATGTCCGGCAATGGCCTCCGGTGATGGCGTCCGACGAGCTTTGTCATTCTCCGTTACCAACCCAGACGTTGAGTTGTTCTTCAGCGACCAGCCCGTCGCCGCTGACTGCTCCTCCGTCGACAATCTCAACATCTAGCGCGAGCACTACAGCGGAGCATATTGGTGAAAATGGCCACACTAGAGGGGGGTGAATAGTGTGTTAACTAAACTTGTTGCCTAATTCCGATTTTAATCGTTTACTTGATTACTTAGGCAATTCACAAATCGAGTAGTAAGTGGAAGCAAGATATAAATGATAAGCAATAAGAAACGCAAGGTAAACAATGCTAACACAATTATTTATAGTGGTTCGGTCCCAATGCCTACTCCACTACCTAAGCACCACCCCGCTTAGGATTTCCAAACTAGGTTTACTAGATTATAACATTTCCCTTACAAAGAGGACTTTACACAAGAATATCTTCGCTCTCAAACCGAAGGCACTTTCACACCCAAAAGTATCACGTCTTCCTACCGAGAGCACTCTCCCACCTCAACCTAAGGGACAACTCAACTAATCCTAGTAAACTAAGTTTACAATGATGGATTTAAGCCTTAACACCAAGGCAACTACCAACTCAATCAAATCGAGCAACCTAGGTTTACACACTTGAAAATACAATGAAATAAATAATAAAATACACAAGTAATGGAGCAAATAAACAATAGAACTTATACTTAGCTCCAAACACGAGTCCTAGTTCCTCTTGATGCCTCAATGATGAATTGATCAAAGCTTTGAAGGCAAAAACAAATTTTTATCATGAGAACTAGGGTTTGCAAAGAAATGGCTTAATAAATCTTTAGAGATGATCAAGGAGGGCTCAATGAAGGTTAAGATAATGGAGGAAGGCTCTCAAGGGCTAGTATATATAAGCCCCAAGAAGAGAGAGCCAAAATAGGTCTCCCAACGGGCTGATTTCTACTTGTTGGTGACGCCCGGTCCCTTGTCAGTCGATCGTCGGTCGACCGACCGAGCGACCAAAGGCATTCTGCCCATTATGGGCATCGTTTGATCGACTGAAATGCCTTCACCTTCTATTGGTCGACCAGTCAATCGATCGAACCTGGGCAGGGATGAATTTTTTGCTTAATAACTTTAAAACATAAATGTTATATAAGGATTACCCCTAATTTGAATTCAATAAAAATATCTAAAAAATCAAAATCCTTAAGAATTAAAATTTAACTTTTAAGGTCTAGTACAAATTTTCGAAAATCAAAAATTTTATAATCTCCCGGGTCAAATATGGGTAGGCTAAAGGCTTCCAAAAAATCCTTTAAAATATCTCGTTGTCTAGTTTTTACCTAAGAAACAATTACTGGTATTTTTGATGCCAAGAAAATATCTAGGTTATATAGCCCTCAAAGGAGCTCCCTAGGCATAGTGAATTTCAGGATCTTTTCTAATTTTCTGGGTTTTCGTGTTTAGAGGTTCGAGATTGGTTTTTTGGATTCTTATGCATCGTCATAAGGATTCACAACACAAGCTAGACACCCTAGACCTAAACTTTAACTTCCCGAAGAATCCTGAGCGTCGACGAGCGTCCTTGCTGATTTCTCTAATTTTTTCGATCGGGGACATCGAGCGCTAATCGACTTGGAACTTGAAAGTTTTTCTTGATGAAACCATTAGTTCCATATTTATTATCATCAAAACCGAGATTAAGATCAAGATAAAAAAATCTTAGGCCAACAGAGCACGCCAGCATTCCTCGTCACCACCTTGGAGCTTGCCGTAGCAAACCTCTACTGCACGTTGTACCTCGAATTCGTCGGGCCAAATCCCGTTTGCCGGAAGAAAGCATCACCTTGGAAGAAAGCAAACCCCTGCTGCACGTTGTAACTCGGATTCGTGGCCTAGGAGCATCACCTTGTCGTGGTCCTTGAACCAGTTGTTGGAGATGGTAATCCCAGTAACGTCGATGAGCTTGTCCTTGCAGGCGTAGAGTGTGTTGTCGTCGATCCACACCTTGGCAACCTTCACCAGCTTAATGGTGTCGTTGTCCCCACCCGCAGCCATGTTAATCGCACGGATGTTGTGGAACTATAGCCCGTAGATGATGATGCTCTTGACCTGCAACTCCAGTGACCATTAACATGCATTTATCGTAATAATAATTTTTTAAATAATATAATAATAATAAAACTGATTAAAATAATAAAATGATATTCCACATATGATAAAAATTTCCATGTTGTCGTCGTTAACGTCCAGGTTAGCAAAGACCGTCAGAATAGCGGTGCGTGCTAAACAGGATAACGGAATGATAGTTTGTGTATTTTTTTACTAACGGAAAAAGTTTGTGCTAAAAATGAGAAAATGTCTAAAGTTCATATTTTTTGGGGTGTTTACTCTTAATTATATATGAAAAGTTGTTTTATATTTTTATATACATATATTAAAATATTAATCTGCAAATAAAACTAAAAAATTTCATATATACTAATATATACATGTATATAAACAACAACAACAACAACAACAACAACAACAACAACAACAACAATAATAATAATAATAATAATAATAATTATATATATATATATATATATATATATATATATATCACGACTTTTACCAAAATTCCCAAATCTATCACGACTTTTCATTTGTTTCAAATGCAGGCTTCAACTCTCGATTCGATTCAATTGTAGCTAGGGGTGGAAATAGGCCAAGCGGCCTGTCAGGGGCCTGTGGCCTGGCCTGGCCTGGCTAGTTTAAAAAATAAACCAGACCAAGGCTTTGAAATAGGTTTGTTTTTCTTATTAGGCTAGGTCCAGGCTCAATTTAAAGCCTATTGAGCCTGATAGGCTAGTCTGGGTCTGTTAAAGTGATGTATATATAAATATATAAAATATAAAATATTATTTTATTATATATTTATATTAAAATTATTTTAATATAATAACTAATATTATTTTAATTTAATAAAACACAGGCCACAGGCCATAATCCAAACCAATATTTTATATTGGAAGCAGGCTTCGTTAATAGGCCACAAGTTAGGCCAAGCCAATGAACAGGCCAGGCTCAGGCCAAAATTTAAGCCTATAATAGACCACAGGTCAGGCCCAAGCTAATTTTCTACCATATAGGTCTGGCCTGTTAAGGCGAAAGCTTGGTCTGGCCTGTTTCCACCCCTAATTGTAGCACATCGTCAGACTCTGATTAAGTTTCTCATTAAATTGCTGACCTGACAATAATGACGTGTCTTAATAAGTCTAGTCAGTCATTAAATTAATAAAAAAAATTAAATAGCTGGCGTGTATTAGTAAGTACAGTCATGATTTTTTTTCATTTTAAATTTTTTATTTAATTTTTTATATATATTAATTTAATGGTTGACTGAACTTATTAAGACATGTCATCATTGTGAGGTCAACAGTTTAACGAAAAACTTAACCAAAGTCTGACGGTGTGCTACAATTGAAACGAATCGAGAGTTGAAGCCTGCATTTGAAACAAATAAAAAGTCATGATAGATTTGAAAATTGAAGTAAAAATCATGATATATTCATTAATTAACCCTAATAATAATATGTTGTTGTTATTATTATTTTACTTCGTGAGAAATATCAATCTCAACCAAATATGTTGTGAGAACTTTTTGAGTTGACTTATTGTCAACCAAATATATTTTGGTACTTCCCATAAGATGGACTTGGGAAAGTAATTCATGAGAAATACAACTTTATGTAAAAAATCACTTCCCATGTGAACCAAAAAAAATCATAGTTACAAAGTTTAGCATAATGTTTAATGTCTAAAAACGGAAGAGAGATGTTCCATGGAATGTGGAGACTTTAAATTTAAAGAATCAATGATGATTTTGGAATCTGACTCAATCTGAGCAGTTGGACTAGCATCACCATTGGACAATTGTTTGCCAAATCTTCTTCTTCCGTAGTGTCTCATTATACTCTCTAGCTAGCAGACCAACATTAGAGCCCCATGAGGTGTTACCTCCTCTACCAGTAATCTGGTTCTAGCCGTCATCGTAAAGAAGTTTATGAATAAGTGCTTGTTTGATTGAATACTGCCTTGGCACATCGTACAACTGCTTTGGCACAAACTTAAAATGCCTCCTTTACCTTCCCTAGTATCATGGTATTGCTTTGTTCCCAAACCACCGAATGAATCCCACCTCCACAACAAGTCAATAGCTTATCCCTCTTCCTCTCCAAGAAAAAACTGGCACTCTCCCGCAAGTCTTGCAGCCTTATGAGGTTAACCGGTTGAGTGGAAGTGAAAAAGATGAGAGACGGTGAGAGTGTGTCTGCTCGCCCACGCTTCCCTCCTCATCTGTCTTCCTTGTTGAGATATTTTTTGCTTGATTTCGGGGATTTCCTTTTTTGTAAAATAGGAAACTGTAAATTAGGATTCTTGATTGTAGGAATCCTTGATTGTAGGATCAACAACTAAAAGAATAAAGATAGCTCATAATTGTAATTGATATATATCTCTCTATAAAGATTGTATAGCTTTAAGTTTTTTGGTGAAATATATGAGGTTTCTCTGAATCGGAACTTGGTATCAGATCAAGGTTAAATTTAACACCATGGGTAAATCTGATAATGAAGCTCTTGGGACTAAGTCTGCTCCGATTATTGTTCAGTCTGGAAATTCCTCTTTCAATGTAGGGATTATACTCAATGAAACGAATTACGATATGTGGTCTCAGATTATAGAGATTCATATTGCTGAAAAGGAGAAACTCTTATTTATCCGTGGAAATACACAACCACCTATTGAAAATGATGATGGATATGAGAAGTGGTATGCAGACAATCAGAAAGTCAAGAGATGGGTATTGATGTCTATGTCTCCTGATATTATGAAGTGATACATTCGCTTGCCTACTCCTCGAGATATCTAGAAAGCGATGTCAAAAGCTTTTTATGGTGGAGCGGATGAACTACAAGTTTTCACTTTGAATCAAAGGGCTTTCTCTGCCAAACAAAGTGGTAGGTCTCTTTATGTCTGTTATGGAGAATTAATTGAAATTTTCAGCGAATTGGATCATTGTGATAAGGTGATCATGGAAAGCGAGAATGATATCACCTCTTATCGCAAATCTGTTCAACGACAAAGGGTACATATTTTTCCTTGCTGGTTTAGATGGTGAATTCGAACAGATCCGTGGTGAAATCTTGAGAAAGGATCCAATTCCCGAGTTAGAAGAATATTGTTACTCAATGATTCGTCATGAATTTGTTCGGCATGCAACAATGAACGGAGAATTTGAAATATCTGAAGCTTCAGCCATGGTGAGTAGAAACAGATCCAATCATGATTGGATGAAGTCAAATCATTCTAAAGCTTCCATGGGCACCAACAAATCTGACAATATGTGTGCTCATTGTGATCACCCTGGTCATACAAAAGATCGTTGCTTTGAACTTGTGGGCTACCCAGAATGGTGGGATCATAATCGCGATCCACGGAAGAAATGTTCAAGCAAAGCCTCCACTACTATGGTTGTAGAAACAAAGATAGAGGAAGATGTTACTGGAAAATCCTCAGCTTTGGCAGCAACAAGAGGTAGTGGTGGTAAGGCTTTGAATTCATCTACACTCGTTTCTAATAGTATGTAGATAATTGACTCTGGTGCCACGGATCATATGAGATTTGATTCTAGACAAGTCTCATCCCATAAACTCTCATCAAAAAAATTTATTTCCACTGCTAATGGTTCCTCAACACTTGTCATTGGGGAAGGATCTATGTCTTTGATTGATACTTTGAACTTATATTATGTTTTAGTTGTCCCATCTTTGGACTATAATCTCTTGTCAGTTTCTCAAATTACCACTGCTCTATCTTGTGTTGTGATTTTTTGGCCTAATTGTTGTGTGTTCAAGGACATCTGAATGAAGCAGACGATTGGTTGTGGTACTAGGCGAGGGAAACTTTATTACCTGGACTTGGAGTCAAAGAGCTTGAATCACTTGCGTCAAGCGTTAACACTGGCTATGGCATCGGCGTTTGGGACATGCTTCCTTTGGCTACCTTAAAAATTTATTTCCTGCATTATTTGTAAAATTTGATGTTTCTAGTTTTCAGTGTCATGTTTGTGAACTTGCAAAGAGTCGTCGTGCTTCTTTTCCATTGAGTATGAATAAAAGTCCAACTCCTTTTATGGTTATTCATACTGATGCTTGAGGTCCATCTAAGGTGACTACCTTAGGTGGATCACATTTGTTTGTTACTTTTATTGATGATTGTACTAGAATGACTTGGGTTTGCTTGATGAAGTTCAAAAGTGAAGTGAATTTATTGTTTCAAAAGTTTCATAAAATGATTTGTACTCAGTACAATGCAAAGGTGCAAGTTCTACGCAGTGACAATAAGGGCGAGTATTTAAGTTTTGATTTTCAGCGGTATTTGGAAGCACAAGGAATTATTCATCAAACTACTTGTCCTGACATGCCACAATAGAATGGAGTAGCCGAGAGAAAAAATCGTCATTTACTAGAAGTCGTTCGCGCTCTATTGATAGAAGCTAATATGCTATTGTCCTATTGGGGAGAAGCACTCACCTCTGCTGCATATTTGATCAATCAGGTACCCTCCAGCACCATCACAAGCCCTTGCTGAAATGGTTATTGCACCATTAGTTCCAAACTTAACTCCTCATGTTTTCGATTATGAAGCATATCTACACCTTCATAAGCATCAGCGTGACAAGTTAGCTCTTCGCGCGTTGCGATGTGTCTTTCTAGGATATGCTGCTCATCAAAAAGGATATTAGTGCTATCATCCTCCAACTCAACGAATGTTTATTACGTTGGATGTAGTATTTCATGAGGACTCCATGTATTTTTCCTCTGAGCCAGATCTTCAGGGGAAGTGCCAAAAAGAAGTTCTGACTCTAGGGTATGATTTTCGTATATCTCAAGAAGTAGGACTCTCTGAATCTAGTAATCAGATTATGGATGAATCAGTTTTCAGTGGTGGTAACGAACAGCAAATGGAAGGTCACAACGATGTGGCTGATTATGATTTAGGAGATCAAGAAATGGGTCTATTATTGTGTGATTCCACAGCACCACAAGCAGCTAATGTACCACATCAATTGTTGGTTGAGAATGTTCCTTATTTAGTGTTTGAACCATCTCGAAAACAGCTACCACCACGACAAAACAGAGGTATCCCTAAACCCACATATGAACCTAAAATTTTTAGTAAAGCTAGATATCCAATGATTCATTATGTGTCTCACCATCGTTTGTCAGGATCAAATCAGTCATTTGTAAATCAATTATCTATTGTATCTATTCCTATCAACGTACAAGAAACCTTAGCTGATCCGAAGTGGAAAGAAGCTATCAATGAGGAGATGAAATCCTTGCTGAAAAATAACACTTGGGAACTTGTTGATTGTCCATCGTGAAAGAAAACAGTTGGATGCCGGTGGGTTTATACAGTTAAGTACAAAGCGGATGGCACGATAGAGCGCTTTAAAGCAAGACTGGTGGCTAAGGGGTATACTCAAACTTACGTAATCGACTATACAGAAACATTTGCACCAGTAGCTAAAATCAACACAATTCGAGTTTTGTTATCTTTGGCTAGGATTGGCCACTACAACAATTTGATGTGAAGAATGCATTCCTACATGAAGAATTGTTTGAAGAAGTTTATATGGATCTTCCTCCATGGTGCATGATACGAGAAGCGCATAGTCGAAAAGTGTGTAGATTAAAAAAGGCATTGTATGGACTAAAATAATCTCCACAAGCGTGGTTTGGAAGATTCACAAAATCTATGAGGGCTTTTGGGTACAAATAGAACAATGTAGACCACACTTTATTCTTAAAAAACGGCAAGGTAAAATCATAGCACTTATTGTATATGTTGATGATATGGTGGTGACTGAGAATGATCCTGACGAAAGAAAAGCCCTTCAAAACTATTTGTCTAAGGAATTTGAAATGAAATACCTTGGTCCCTTAAAATTCTTCCTTGTGATCGAAGTGTCTAGATCAGCTAAAGGAATTTTATTGTCTCAAAGAAAATATACCTTGGACTTGTTGCAAGAAACTGGTACATCAGCGTGTCAACCAGCTGATACACCTATTGAAGAAGGATTGAAGTTATCTGTTAAGCCTAATCAAGTTCTCGTTGATAAAGGAAGATATACCTAAGACTTTTGGGAAGGTTGATGTATTTAGCATACACAAGGCCAGACCTTGCATATGCTTTGAGCATTGTGAGCCAATTTATGCATAATCCTGGAGAACAACATATGAATGCAGTTATGCGCATTTTGAGGTATCTAAAATCTGCTCCAGGGAAGGGAGTTTTGTTCACAAAAAATGCAGATCATGAAAGTGTGATTGCATATACTGATGCTGATTGGGTGGGAGCTATAGATGACAGAGGGTCTACTTCAGGTTATTTCACTTTTGTGGGAAATAATCTTGTTACATGGAGAAGCAAAAAATAAAATATTATTGCATGCTCAAGTGTAGAGGCTGAATTTAGAAATATGGCTCTCAGATTATGTGAAGCATTATGGCTAAGACTTCTCTTATCATATTTCAGTTTTCCCCCTAAGCAATCGATATTCAACTATATTGTGACAATAAGGCTGCATGTGATATTGCTCATAATCCAGTTCAACATGATCGTACCAAACATGTAGAAATAGACAGATTTTTCATCAAGGAGAAATTAGATGAAAAAAATTTGGAGTTGCCTAAGATTCTGTCTGAAGATCAATTGGTTGATATCCTTACTAAAGCAGTTTCAAGGCAAGTGTTCTCAAAGTTTTTAGGCAAGTTGGGCATGTGTAACATCTACGCACCAACTTGAGGGGAAGTGTTGAGATATTCTTTGCTTGATTTTTAGGATTTCCTTTTTTGTCAAATAGGAAATTGTAAATTAGGATCCTTGATTGTAGGAATTCTTGATTGTAGGAATCCTTGATTGTAGGATCAACAGGTAAAGGACAGCTCATAATTGTAATTGATATATATCTCTTTGTAAAGCTTGTATAGCTTTAAATTTTTTGGTTAAATATATGAGGTTTCTCTGAATCGAAACTTTCCTCACATCAGGCAAGAGGCGGACTTGCCAATCCTTGCAGGTTGTCCTATCATCGTAGCCAACTATATATATATGAGCAAACCGACCAGGGATCAGGAGAGTTTGAGAGAGAGGAGGATCCCACTCGGGAAGTGCTCCTACTATACCGTTTGCCGTCACCGACGTCACTCAACCGTCCTACCCCCAAGCAAGGTCGGCCCATCCACTAGACCAATAAGGCAATTGCCTTGGGGCCCAGGTGGATGGGCATGATGTCATGCATGTGAATTAATGCATGTGAAAGAATGGGAGAAGTGAGGCTCATACCATGCATGTGAATTAATGAATGCATGCTTTTGAGATTTAATTAAAATAAAAGGATTAAGTATTAAAGATCATTGCAATATTTTTTATTAGATAAAGGAGTGCAGTGGGTGCTTTTGATGAGCATGATATTATAAGATTTGATTAATTAATTAATTTAGGGTGTAGTTTAATTATTATTTGCATTACATTAATTATCCTTAGGTTTTTTTATTATTTACTAATTATTTTCGATGGTGAATTTGTGTGCATAATCAATTAATTTCCATTGTTTGAATTAAATAGACAAATTAACATTCTTATTAGTTTACAAGTTATAGTCCTCGTTTAGAGGATTTTAATTTTTAAAAAATAAAAATGAGAAATTAAAGCATGCAAAGAGACGAACATAAGACATGTATTATCCGACAATTGTCAGATAATTGAATGCCACCGAAGAATTCATTCTTCGTCGGAATTGATATGTGGGGGTCATGATTCGTGGGGATCATTAGATGTATCATGTCTGAAGTAATTGCATATTATCCAAACAAAATTTTTGCCCCATCTCTGAACTCTCCATCTTCTTTATATTCGTCGGCTCCAAGTGACTAAGTCTTCAACGGTCGATCGTTCACAAGTTCAAATAAAAGCAATGTCTGACTTCCTCAAACACTATCTCAAAAAGTTAAAATAAAAATAAAATTTATATAAAAAATATATTAATTTAATTAATTTATTGAATAAATGAAAGGCCTCATTTTAAAAGTTTGCCTTTGGCCATAATATTTCTTGGGCCTCCCCTGCCCCCAAGGTGTTGTTAAACTCGAGAGTTTAAGTAAACTCGTGGAGCCTTCGTAAACTCGTAAGAGTTTACCTGATATTAAAAAAATATTTTTAAAAAAATATTATGCTACAAAAATATAATCTAATGGAACTTAAAATTTATAATTAAGTAGTTCAACTCCATAATAAAGCACACATAATGAAGCATTCTAAGTCCACAATAAAGCACACAATGACTCAAAGATAAAATATAAAAGTACAAGTTCAATCCATATTAATTATCATCAAAACGAGTTCACCCGAGTTTACTCCCGAGTTTGATCGAGTTTATGCGAGTTTATCCCGAATTCACCTTAGTTTACCCAGAAACGAGTTTGAGTGCAAGTCAGCTCGATTTTGATACCTGAGATCGTAAAATCGTCCGAGTTTACGAGTTGACTCGCGATTTTAATCATATGCCTGCCCCCAAGATGCAGGCGACGACTAGGTGCTAGACGATATGTTTCGGTAGGGTTCCACGCTACCACTCTTCTGAGTTCTGACATCATCGAGATTGTACTCAAAGTCAAGATACTCAACGGGATTGCTCCCCAGGGATCTAACTGCACAATGGTATTTCCTCGATCGAGCTTGCGGAGTATCCTCCTGCTACTTCTTCATCTGATCTCAATCATCAGCATGCTCCTAGAGGTGGCCCGATGCAATCCAGGTATTCTTATGATTTTGAAAAAATTCCCTATTAAAATTTCTATTAAGTATTAACTAAGTTTTGGTGGCATGGCGATGAAACCAACCGGTTACTGTCATTCTATATGAAAGTTCAAGTTAAGTCCATTGAGGTTGTGTATGTTTCAGGAGAACTAATTTTCAAAAAATTGTTTTATCGGGCACAATGAACTGGCTAAAATCTGAAATTGGTTTCAAGTCCTTTAAATCGATTCATTTGATTCGAACACTTGTAACATGTTGTAATGGAATTACTCTTATATAAAATTATATTAAAAATGATATATTTTTCATTTCATTTACAATGTTTGGTATCATAATAAATTAGCCATGAAATGGAATACTCATTTATTCATAAAGGCATTTAATTTACATATTTTAATACTATATTATTTTCATATTCTAAAATAATATTTCAATATTTTAGCTAATATTATTTTTTGAATATAGTAAAGGTATTGATAAATACTTTATAATATTAAATTAATATAGTGTTCTTGCCTGAAGTTTGGGTGATGCGGGTCCGCGCGTCTCCTGGTGTGGCGCTGCTCCGGTGGGGGGACATGCAAAGACACTTTGGCACTCGAGTAAGAAAGAATTTCAGATAGTAGGTATGAAATTGGAATTGAGAGTATACCCGATGTACATCGTGGATGTTTATAGTGTGTGTTAGGGATGTCTCAAGCAGTGGTGCCTCCCCGAATCTCACAAGGATATGCCTGGAACTAGTCGAGGTTTATCTCGGCAATATCAAGCTCATTATTATTGAATCTCTGATAATTAATGAATGATGTGGGTGTTCTTGTATGGTCAAATGGGGCCTCACAAGAAGAAATTAAAGTAGTAATCAAATACTCAAAGAACTTCAAGTCACCAAGTCCAAACGGCATCACCGTAGAATTCTTCAAAGAATATTGGGATCTCCTAGGAAGCTTAGTGGTGCGCATTCTTCAAGATCTACAACAACATCCTAAAGATTTGGCCAGAATCAATAAGGCATGCATCACAATCATTCGAAAAAAGAAGGCGCCTTCTCTCCAAGTGATTTTAGGCTCATTAGCCTTGAAAATAGTATTGTAAAAATCTTCCCTAAACTCCTAGCCAACAGGTTAGTCCCCCTAATGGATGAGCTGATTGACATGAATCAAGGAGCCTTCATCACATGGCGTAGTAGTTTAGACTGCTTCATGACGGTACACGAGACTATCTAGGCCTCCAAGCGACAAAATCAGGATGTTTGCATGCTTAAAATAGACTTCGAGAAAGCTTTCGATTCCATTTAACTGGTCATTTCTCTCAGACTTGCTAGAAGCTAGTGGTATGTTTGTTTTATTGGATAGAATAATAAATAATGGAGGATTGGATATGAATTTTTTAAATCTGGTGTATATCGGATATAATATCAATTTTATATTTTTTTATTCACATTTTCTTCTAATTCATGCACTAAACAAACAATGAATATTAATTCATCCATTATCCTATCCTCCCTTATCCTATGAAGCAAACATATCCTAGAGGTTTTCCCTTAAAATGGAGGCACATATCTTGGATACTATGCTCGACCAATTCATCACTACTCATCAATGGATCAATTGGCAAAACCTTTACACACAAAAAAGGACTGCGACAAAGTAACACCCTATCCCCCAGGGGGATCACTCACGTAGCATTTACATATGATATTGTGCTCTTTAGCAAGGTGTCAGATGATAGCTTACGCACTCTGAAATTCTTGACGAAATATTTTGAGCTAGCAACTAGCCTCAAAATCAATGCGAACAAAACAAAAGCTCTTCATATTTTAGGAGATCCAAACAGTGCTTAATCTGTCGCCAATGCTTTTGGATGCTCTTCTGCACAATTTCTAGTATCCTATCTTGACCTACCTCTGAGATGTGGAAATCTTTTGAAGGAGGACTGTAACTATATCATTTCAAAGATGGACAAGTGTTCGGCCTCTTGGCGGGGACTTCTACTTTCCAGAGCAGGTCGACTCACACTCCTACAGAGTGTCCCAATCTTCCTACTTCCTCTCTATATTCGAAGCACCATCTTGGGTGATCCACACAATTGATAAGAGAAAGAAAACCTTCTTTTGGTTGGGTAATAGGTCGGACAACATATGAGTAAAGTGCCTAGACAGTTGGGACACCCTTACTGCTACTAAAGTCAATGGAGGGCTACGGATGATAATGTTAGCTTAAGGGTCTCTCTTAAGCCTCGATCTTTATTTTGATGATAACAAATATGTATTTAATCCAAGTGTGTAGTTGTGAGTTCAGGTTGAGGTTGCGATACGCATGCCTAATCCGTTCAAACGAGACGACGAAAAAGATCGTCAAAGAACGGAAGAAGAAATCATTGAAGAAAGGCTCCGGATTAAGTCAAGAAGATTTAATGTAATATGTCCCTAGAATAGTTTATCCCAAGCCTAAAATGTAAGGTTATCCAAGTTGAAACTTGGTAATCAAATCCTTAGAATTGGCATGTAAAAAATACAAGGAATTAATCATCCTCAGCCTGGGATCGGTCGACCGATCAAGGCAATAAAATGGCGATGCAGCCCATTCAGTCGACCGACTAGTCGACTGAAGATCACAAGAAATTGGCAGAAAAGTAGCGGTCGACCAATCGGTCGATCGACCTAAAGATGGCCTCTATCGCGTGATTCGCTGCAGTAATTCGATCGACCGAATGTCAGAAGAAATGTTGGCGGTCGACCCGTCGGTCGACCGACCTCTCTCAGCTGCAGTGGTCGATCCATCGGTCGACCAACTGATCGACCGGCCTTGCGACCGAACGGCTTCAACAGTCAATTTTTTATCCGTTGAACGACCATTCGGCTAAGGGGTTATAAATAACCCTCACCAAACTTCATTAAACACTTTTTGAAAAATTATTTGAGCATTAAAAGTGAGTCTTAAAGCCTTCATACGAGCTACACCTGCGCGCGCCTCTCTGCTCCCAGTCTCGACTTCATCAGGCATTGTTTTCTTTCTCTTCAACTTTGATGTGCTCATTGAAATCTTCTTCCAGTTGCAAGTTGAAGACGAGAAGGCGGTGGAAAGAAGCTTGGGTCAATTTCTCTTTCATTAGCTCTTTCCTAAAGTTTGTAATTTGTTGAAACTTATTTTCTTGTTAAGATAGCTTACTAGGTGTGCTAGGAAACACTTAGGGTATACTTTGTAGAGTTGTGTTTTGCCTAAGTGAATAGGATTGAGGTATTCTCCAAGTGTGTGAGAAGGATGTCCTCAAGTGTATTCAAAGGGAAACATAATTTCTATAAAGTAGTGTTTAGAAATCCTTGGTAAGGAGCCAAGGTAGTGGAGTAGATGATTGGTCGAACCACTATAAATTACTTTGTTTGCATTGCTCTTTACTTGCTTTCATCATTGTGATTGAATTGTGATTATATCACTCATTGAAGAACAATCCCATTAAGCTAAGATAAAATTAAGTTAAAAGAAATTGAAAAAAATGGGATTGATACTATTCAAACCCCCATTCTAGTGTCAAGATCCATCCAAAAAATAAACCTCATAGACCACAACATTGCCAGAATGGAAAATTGGCTATGGAAGCTATTTCAAAATAATGGTATAGCTTGGATTATCATCATCAACTCTCTTTTACCTAACTACAGACATTTTGATATTAGACACAATAATAGGCTTTCTCCGATTTGGAGGAATATCAAGAAGAACTACGAAGTTTTCTTGCGATCTCTGAGAATTCATATTGGAGGAGGCGCCTCCACCCGTCTTTGGCTTTACCCATGGCTCCACAAGCAGAAACTAAAGGATATGTATCCTGTGCTTTTTAATTTCACACTAAAACCTTTTGCTAAGATCAATGTGTTGACCTAAGATTTTCTACCTTGGTCTTAATCTCGGTTTTGATAATAACAAACATGGAACTAATGATTTCATGAAGAGTTTCTTTCAGGATCCATATCGGTTAGCGCACGACGTCCTCGATCGAATTTATCAGAGAAATCTAAAAATCAGAAGGACGTTGATCGACGCGCTCGGATTCGTCGGGAAGATAGAGTTTAGATTTAGGGTGTCTAGTTTATATTATAAATCCTCATGATGATGCAAAGAAACTCAAAAACTAATTCCGAACCCCAAAATATGAAAACCCGAAACCGCCCTAAAATTCACTAAGCCTATGGAGCTCCTTGGAGGGTTATATGACCTAGACATTTACTTGACATAAAAAATGGCGATAATTATTCCTTAGGGTAAAACTTGATAACGATGTATTTTTAAGGATTTTTTGGAAGCCTTTAGCCTACCCTTATTTGACTCGGGAAATTAGGAAATTTCTATTTTTCGTAAATTTGTACTAGATCCCAAAAATTAGATTTTGATTATTAAGGATTTTAATTTTTTAAATATTTTTATTGAATCCAAATGGGGGGTAATCATTATATAACATTTATATTTTAAAGTTGTTAACTTAAAGTTAATAAATATTATATAAGTAAACTTAGCCAAGACGGAACCAGAAAACGAACAAACAAAGCCTAACCAAACTGCCCAGTCCAGGTCAGGTCGACTGGTCGATCGACCGAATGGTGTCAAAATCTGGCAGTAGCCAATTCGATCGACTGATCGATCGACCGAAGTGTGCCAAAAATTGGCAGTGGCTACTTCGGTCGACCGAGCAGTCGACCGAACAACAGAGGAGTCAGTTCACGATATAGTCGGTTGACCCTCCGTTCGACCGAACAGAGCAGCAAAAGTAAGAATTGCCAGCGGTCGCTTGGTGGTTAACCGGTCGATCGTTCGACGATCGACCGGCAAGCGACCAAATGGCGTCCAAAGGGTGAAAAAACGCCCGTTGAGCCGCCGTTCGGTTAAGGGGTTATAAATACTCCTCTCTGTCCTTCATTAACCTCTCTCAACAACTGATCCAAGCTTTCAAAGAACCATTCTTGATCATTCTCAAAGTATTTCTTGAGTCATCCCTTTGACAATCCTAGTTTCAATGATATATCCTTGATCTTGCCTTCAGGCCTTGAACGATTCATCATTGAGGCATCAAGAGGAATTATGACTCGTGTTTGGAGCTAAGTATTTGTTGTATTATTTATTTGCTCCATTACTTGTGTATTTTTGTGATTTATTTTATTGTATTTGAGCATGTAAGAAGACCTAGTGTTAGTGTTAGATCTTGTGATTGAGTAGTGTCCTTGGTGTAGAAGGTGTAAAGTCACTTGTGTAAACATAGTTTACTAGGATTAGTTGAGTTGTCCCTTAAGGTTGGGGTGGAAGAGTGCTCTCGGTAAGAAGGCGGAGACTTCCAGGTGTGAAAGTGTCTTAGGTTGAGAGTGAGACTCTTCAGATCAAAGTCCTCTTTGTAAGGGAAACGATTTAATCTAGTAAACTAAGTTTGAAAATCATAAGTGTGGTGCTTAGGTAGTGGAGTAGGTATTAGGGTTGAACCACTATAAATTCTTGTATTTGCATTGATATCTTGTTTGTATTAATTACTTTATCATTTATCGCTTTCGCATTTAATCGTCGAACTATAAATTGTCTAAGTAGTTTAAGAAAAAAATTAAAACCGAAATTATACGATAAATTTAATTAACACATTATTCATCCTCTCCCTCCGGTAGCATTGCCGTTTCACCCAACACAATGAATCAAAAGAAAGAAACCAGCAAGTGGAAATCATTGGCCGGAATATTTAGTCTCTCATTCGTATCTACCTCCGACGTACTTCAGCTACAAACCAACCTGCAGCCCTTCTTGCATGGTACATGGGATGATTCTATTATTTAAAAATGGACGCAGTAAGGTAACTTCACTGACCAATTTATATACAATATTCTCTCCTTCAGAGGCACTTAGACCCAACTGTGAGGTTTATTTGGCATAAACATTAGCCGGAAGCCATTTCAGTGATGAGTTGGTTCGCAGTATGACAGAGACTACCGATTAAAGACAGATCGATCATCGAAAATATGCAGATCAACCCACTCTGTGTTCCATGTGGTGCCTCAAACAAAACACATAATCACATAATCACGTTGGCGGCTGAAGAGCGCACGCGCTGCAGGTGCGTGCATTGCACGTGGGCGCCTGCAGGCTGCAAGCGCACAGGAGATGGGCTCGGCCCATTGCTTGGCCCGCCTGGGCCGGGGCCGAGCCCAAAGAGCATTAACAATAATTTTTTTATTTTTTTTTCTCTCCTCTTCTTTTGGCCCATTTCGAATTCGGATGGGATTTAAATAAAATCAACCCTCACACTTCTCAATGCCATTCTCAAGTTGTTTGTGATAGATGAAGAAACTTCGTCAGTTGAATTTAAGCAAGGACTCGAAGAAAAACACGAGGAACGAGGAAATTAATAATTAAAGACACGTAGAATTGTTATTACCGAAAGGTCACAAACCACTATTTGTTCAATAGTAAATACAAAATAAATTTGAATAATCCATAATTAGTTGCAGAGAATGATGGCTATCTATTACACATTTCCATTTCAATCTACATGGAGATTGTAGCAAAGTGTCAATGGCCACCACTGATGTATAAATTAATGGAAGGCTCAATTGGCCTCTCTCCTCCACATATATATACAGTCTTAGCTGAAACTTGAGAAGTAGCAAGCAGAGATAGCTGGAGCAGAGACTGAAGGCTACGCCTACTTCTCTCTGCTCAAGCATCCTACCTATGCTCTACCAAAAATTTACATCAATTTATATGTATCTTCTATGTAATCCACTAAGCTAAGAATGGGATTTGACTTAAGGTGGATAAGACCTTGTTAACCAATAACCATGCAGCTGCTTATGAGTTCATCAGAGTGGTTTAAGTGGCTTTGCCAAATTTTCCGCAGTTCTAGATGCGCAGTCTCAAGCCATGGCTTCCCTGGTCCGCTGAAATGAAGAACAGCAGCAGATTCTAGCTGATAGGGGTCAGGCATATGCCAACCTAATGCGTTCAAAAGCCACGAACGTTCAATGGGCAGCACTTGTCCATTGAATGCTATTAAAGCTGGGGGCAATGATCCCATGGGCCACAAAGAGAATCCAGACTGGCGATTCTGCATCAGAAAATGCAGGGTTTGGTTAAGATTTTATTCAGCTTCAAACCTATTAATTAATTGTGAAGAACCACAATCTCTTTATCAAGAAGAACTTGCCAATTTAAGCCATTGCTGGTAAGTCCGGGTGAAGTTGTTCTTTCTCCATGCTTGCAGATCAAAAATGTTCAAGCCTTCCAACCATGCACATTGATCTCTCTCTAATCCCAGTGATGGTGATGTAAGCATCGGATTTGAGAAATTAAGGTAGTCACTGAAAGTCTTCCCATCGCAAAGGCTGTCACTAACCGCACCCATGACATGTCCACGGAGATCTAAATACCATAGTGATGTTAAGTCTCTTTGCACCACTACATCATCATCCACAAAGATCACCTTTTCTAACTTTGGAAACAGCTGCCATGTAAAACTATCAATTGTCACTTCTAAACTAACAAATTCTCTTTCTAAGGGGTTTGTTTGGTATATCATATTGTATGCATTATATCTCATAAATAATATAATATCATGGTTTTTAAAAATCCCATGGGATAAAATGAAATCCCATCTCCAACATGGAATTTGTAATCCCACCTCAAATTCTCTTACGTGGGATTACAAACCCTCTTATTGTGGCTATCAAACATAGGTTTCATAGAATCCCATTGAGATCCCATGGAAGGGAATTATCAAATCCTCCATACCAAACAAAGCCTAAAAGTAAGGAGTTATATCATTTAAATGTAGCTTACCTCTGGAAGATGTATCCTCATATAGTTCAATAGCGAAAATGTGCTTGGTTTTAGAGCTAAAAGTCTTCTATATTCTTCATCTGCTCCCCTGTAGTACCGATAAGCATATGAGCTCTGACGGAGTTCCTCAGCCGTGTCCATGATCACAGCATTTATGTCAGGAGCAAAGTCAAACTGATGAAGTCCCCTTACCTCCACAACAGCAGGAAGGACAGGATAAAGGGCAAACCAGGCATGCATTGAGTTATAAGTTTTCTTATCAGTGACAACATGGAACACTATTTTCTTATCAGCACAACTAGTAACGGTGGACGACACCACAACAGAGGCAGCAAGTACATTGTCTGTTATGAGGACAATATGTAGGTAAGAGTTGTTTGTCAGCCGTGAAGCATATTCAGGTGGTGGCAGAGAAGACCGAGCAACAGCATTCACAAGGTACTGCTCTGCCAACCTCAAACCAAGGCAATGCATGCTCTTTGGAAGTCCAACTGAAGCTAAGTGTCGAAAGACCAATGCTCGGAGCCTAGCAGACTGAACTTTTTGGTCCATCTTGAGTAGCTGAGCCAAGATTATAACTCAGATAAGTGCGCATTTGTGATATTAAGAAGCATAAATGATCCATCCAAGTTCAAAACCAATTAACTATGAGAATACTAAGATGTTAAAAAGAAATCATCAATTCAAGTTCAGAGCTCTCAAGGATCAAGATCAAAGAAAAATAATAACTAAAATATAGCAATAACAATTGTATCTTCCAAAATCGTTTGCAATTCCTTATTACCTTTCTATTTTTATGGGCTAAAATATCACGATCCTAGTGACATAAACTTCTATCAATTCCTCATTAGCTTTCTATTTATCTTTTTTGGATTGCTGATGATATAGCCGCTATACTTCTTGTATCGTCAAAATGTAGCAAGCATTCTGGTTAAGAATAAGGACTGTGTTGATTGATCTCCGATGAGATTGTTGTCTATTGTTCCTTCTTAAATAAGGTGATGTAGGGGAGAAGTGCAGAGGAGTTCAAGCAAAGCAAAAGATCAAGAATGTTAAAATGGTGTAAGAGACAGAGAATGGTCCCTAGACAAGTCAGATCCATCTCAGAATCACCAAAATATGGAAAAGGCATCTTGAATTCATACAACCATGCCCTTAACTAAGATTATTTCCCTTTAATAAACTACCCTTTTAAGTGCATAGTTGCACCTCTCCACAAAGCTAAAACTCATGAACTAAGCATTAATGCATAGTTGGATATTGCATATCCAGTATATAATTGTCAAACAGTATCTGGTGGTGTTGCTGTACATATGTCAGTTGTAAAATCCTTCCAGCTTGTGACATAACACATGCAAATAATACCTTCCACCTAACAAGCTGCAACTCATCTGCCTCAGACCAGACATGACATTCTTCTGTTTCAAACCTAAGTTACAGCTAGTGGACATGAAAAAAATGGGTCATGCTTTATGCATTTCTTTCTCTTTTTTTTGGATGAAAATGCTTTATACAGTTCTACTTCCATGGCAAAGTATGATTATTCATTATTTGACAAGAAACACAGATCTAGTTTGCTTTATCAGTAGTTTGTAGTATTTGGTTAAGAACTAATGGCTATTAATCATGACAATTGCAACTCTTACAGTTTGTACAAGTTTTGACATCAACAATTACCATGTCTTCACACTAAAGGCCCCAAGTGATACTTGCATGGACAGAGCCAATGTATTGGGGGCGAGGGGGGGGGGGGGGACATTGGCTCCCCCTTGAATATTTACTACTATATATATAGTATTTTAGCTATATTTGCCCCCCCCCCCCCCCTCAAAATATTTTTTTACTATATAATTGTCCCCATGATGTGTGGTTTTATATTTTGCCCCCCTATGATAATTTTCTGACTTCGCCCCTGCCATATATCTTAATCCAGGTGAAGCCAAGCAAGGCTACAAGGTCAATCCCTGAGAGTAAAAGTCTCCTGTAAGATGCTAGGGAGCTCCTTGTCCTGGTGTAACTTCAATGGATTTTGTTGACCATATGGAGATAGCTAATAAATTCAAATAGACAAAAATAGTATGTAGGGAAGACTAATCATCTTAAGTGCAAATCAGCTTTTTCCAATCTTCGAACTGTTAGAAAAAAGTTTACCCCAACTTTGAAGTGACCTATGACTTAGGATATGCATCACATGGTCCCCATGTATAACCAACTTGCATCAAAGTTGTCCCGAGCCTTGGCACTTCCTATTGGATCTTTCCCAAGGCAACATGCTTTATCTAATAATGAGCCTGGATTCTCTCACATTGATTTATATTCGGAAAGTCTAAAGCTATACACTAACAACATTCATCATGATTGCAGCCCAGTAAGAGGGTCTATATAAACATACCATGGCCTTAGTCTTCAATAAGAATGCTCTGAGGTCAAGGTGTTGATAGAAAGAGGGAGAACTCATCTCTGATATCAGATCATCAAAGGAATCAGGTGCAGCATTCCCCAATTTAGGATCTAATTCCTGTCCCCCTTTATCCAAATAAACTCTCCTTAATTCCTTCTCGAAGTCCTGCAAACAGCACCAGCTAACGTAACAAAGGCTTAATTGTAAATTCAAGACAGAGAACTGAGAAAAGTCCATAAGTTAAAAGGTTCATAAATTTCCAACACAATCATTTCTACTTTTAAAACCTCCTGCAGTATGCGGTACAAATATTGAATGACTGAACAGGTTCATGAACCATCAGCATGACAAAGCAGAGGATTTCACATGCATTGTAGAAGATCACATGAGTTATTTCATCATTCTGACACCATAACACTCTAAATCACAGATAGAGAAAGGGTGAAAAAAGAGAAGAAAGAAATCATGATCTAGGAACAGAATTGCACATGCATTGTGGAATATTGCATACCATATGACATCATTTTGACACCAAAAACACTCCATATTTACAGAAATAATCATATAGACCCCTCAAAAATAGTTTTTTTCTTTTCCCAAGTAGTGCTCCATTAGGAGCCGCGTGGCTACAGAAAATCTGGATTCCAATAGATCCAAACATATCCACATGGTAGATTACGTTTACGATAATTTTGTTCTCCAAACCAGACAAAATCTGGATAAGAAGCAGCAAAGTTACCACATTGCCCCAAACCGCCTCACGTGTAATTACAGTCGATTCAGGAGAAGTAAAGTCGAAACATACAGAGTGAAAGAAAGAAGAGAATTGTGGTTAGAAAGGAGCAAGACAAAAATTACAATACCTGAGGAGAATCAAGCAGCAACCGAGGCGCAATCCTCCACCCCAAGCAACCTGAATCCACTCATTCATAACGAGTTAACATTTCACCCCAATTGAATCCATATCTTCAAAGGAGAAAAAAGAGATTTTTTACTGATGGAAGGGCAGATGGAGGCGGCGCGGGCGTCGAGCGCGAGGAAGGCGGCCCGGATGAAGACAAATGGGAGGAGCAGGGCGGCAAGGAGAAGGGCGGGCACAACCAAGCGGTACGGCAGCCGCCGAGCCGGTGCTTTCAACTTCATAATTGACCTCCTTCCGCGACGCGCATCCCCCTCTCCACTCCGCTACTGGCGTCTCCCTTGGTGAGAGGCAACACCGCATTCCCCCCTCGCGGTCTCACTGCTTGCTCAAGTGAAGCGGGTCGCACTTCATCTCCTCGCTATTATTTAATGCGGCATTGGATCGAACACCTTGAGAATGATGTTAATTGTGAAACGGAAGGAGATCTACCTTGGAGAGGTGAGAAGAAGAGTGAAGTGGGAAAGGGAAGGAGAAGAGGCGAAAAGGCGAGCAGATAAAGGCAATGCCGCGTCCGAAGCCGCAGCGGAGAGAGAGAGAGAGAGAATATGCGCGGCAGCAAGCGCACGCACACGGATGAGAAAGAGGCGGATTCCCAGGTTAAACCCTCGGAATTCTTGAAATCGAGGAGGACTCCACCGACACAAATTTTTTTACTTGAAAGTGACCCCCTAATTTTATATTTCTATATGATTGTTTTTACTTATCAGTCCTTACACAGTTTGAAATTGTCGTATACCCACCTCTAATTTTTTATATAACATCTAGGAAGCACGTACACTTCCAATGACTGACGTGTCCGCGTGTCCGACACGCCGCGTACACCGACATATGAAGACACCCGTCTGACACACGTGTCCGACGTGTCCTAGAGTGTCTTGACCAATCAAAAGAAATTTTTGACCGGACACGGCCTCGACACGGCCTAAAAATTCGAACACGGCCAGCCCGGCATTTAAATAATAATAATAATAGAGTAAATATCTAAAAAAATACGAACTTTAGACCTTTTTCCATTTTTAGTATAATTTTTTTTCGTTAGCAAGGAAATACACGAACTATCATTTTATTAATTACCCCGTTTAGCACGCACCGTCATTTTTGACGAATTTGACTGACGTGTCACTTAACGGTGATGACATGGCAAGTATTTATCTTTGATTGATGCCACGTAAGATAAATAATGTCACATATACTCCATTATTAACCAAGAGAATATTATTCTCTTCTGTTGAGTTCCCACTTCCCCTTCCAACTCATGCCACCACCCACTGCAACGGCGGCCATCGCAACACGCAGAGCAGAAGACGAAGGTCAAGAGTGTGGAGGGTTTGCGCCGCGGCGGTGAATGAAGTTGACGGTGAATGGAGCGAAAGCAAGGGATCGAATCGAAGTGGCCGAGCTCGAGAGGCGGCTTTATCTAGCACTACATGCCACCATAGAGGAGGTTTCCGTTGGAGAGGGGGCTGCCGCCACCGTGGTGGCCGACGGGGGAGGAGTCGTGGTGGGGCGTGCAGGGGAACGCCAAGGCGCAGTTGCCGCCGCCCTATCAGAAGCCACATGACCTCAAGAAGGCGTGGAAGTTGAGCCTATTCGCAGCTGTCATCAAGCACATGAGCCCCAACTTAGACAACATGAGGAGGCTCGTGTGGCAATCAAAGAGGTTGCATAGCAAGATGATAGCCAAGGAGAGCGAGGTGTGGTCGCGAGTGATTAACCAAGAAGAAGCTCTGGTTGAGTTGGCGAATAAGTCTCTCAGGATCTTCGGCACTTCCAACAAGGACAGAGACATCACGGAGGGGCCGGCGGGCGGCTGGCAGAGCGACGACAAGAGAAAGTGCGAGTTTGGGGACAACATGCGGTTCTGATCCTTTTCTTCTTCTCAATGAGACCAGCAATCGGGTGCTGATAGTGGAGATAGTCGGGGAGGTCTGGATCTCGAGGGAGTAGATCTGATGCAGACCACCCTTCTCCTCTTCTTCTTCTCAATGAGAGCGGTGGCGAGTCTCGGTCTAGTGGCAGCTTGGATCAGATGATGGAGTCGGTGGGCTCGGCCAAGGTTGACATTGGAGATGCTGCTAGGTTCTCTCTGAGATCTGGAGAGGTAGGTGGAGAAGATGACCTAGCGGCGTGTGTCTTGATTGCAATCTAGAGCTGGATTGGGGATGGGATCTGGCGGACAGTGTGGATTCGTCTCCTTCCTCTGTTCAAGACAGAGGAAACTAAGGAAGTTCTTCTTCTCTCCTAGGCAGTAGTCGACTGTAGCGTCTTTGACAATGATGGTCGTCAATGAATCCTAGTGGAGAAGTCTGGTTCAATCGTCCTTAATCACGCGAGAGGTGATCTGCTACTTAGGTGATCTGTTGCTCGCCCTTCGGCAATAGTCGTCGGAGGGAAAAGACGTGACCTTGCATATCGCATATCGCAGAAGGACTCCTATCTAATTCACTCCCCTCCCCTTTGTGTCTCCCTCCTCCTCTTTCCCTTTCTCTTCTCCATTCTAACTCCTCCCCTGGCCAAAAGCCAACACCCAACATGGGCAATGCCATCGGCACCAGGAAGAAGCCCACCAAGATCATGAAGGTAGACGACACCACCTTCATTGTCCTAAACTCACTGAGTTCAAGCTCCGACATCAGGCGACGACGACGATGAACTTCTCCCCGTTGTGTGCAGTTAGCGTCAATGTCTTTGAGAAAAAGGATCAGGTCATTATTCTCATGTAAAATTATCAATTTATCCTTTTTGCATTAAATACTTGTCATGTAGGATAAGTATTTATCACGTATTCTTCGTTAAGTGACACATAAGCTAAAATCGCCAAAAATGACGGTGCGTGCTAAACAGGATAACAGAACGAAAGTTGGTGTATTTTTTTGCTAATAGAAAAAAATTATGTTAAAAATGGAAAAAGGTCAAAAGATCGTATTTTTTTTTGTATTTACTCATAAAAATATTCATTTTAGACCTGAAATCTGATTGCCCACTACTATAATCCGATAATGTCTAACCCAATCGCCCACCCTACTCCTCGATGACTCCTTCGCAACAAATGGCCACCGGCTCCTCTGCGAGAACCGCCGCTCCTCCGAATATCGAATGAGTTGGAGAACATGTACTCATGCCTTATGCTTTTGGAAAGACTTAGAAGTTAGAAGAAGTATTTTGTTCAAAGTGAAAATTTGAAGTTTAACATCAATGAAAATATAATGATATATATATATATATATTGACATGAAATTATAATTGTGTGTTTTTTTAATATTTATTTATATATGTCGTGTCTGTGTCCTGTAAAATTTTGAAGTTGGTGTGTCCCTGTGTTCGTATTCGTATCGTGTCTCGTGTTCGTGTCCGTGTCGGTGCATCCTAGTATAACATATTTCTCCTACAAGTATTAGGTTAAATATGATAAATTTACTTAAACTGTGTTTTACAATGTTTAATTATTTTTATGTAGTAATAAAAAAAATTAATGTATCTATCATAAATTTTGACATTTGTAATAAATTTATTCTAAACTTTAATTTTTTTCTAATTTATTCTAAACTTTGTGATCGATAATAATTATAATTCTTGACAATGTTTTTTTACGAGAAAAGCACATCAACAATTACAATTGTTGATGTGAAATAAAATTTCTTCCTTATGATTTATTCTTAATGAAATGTAATTTCTCCCTTATGATTTTTTCTTAAACTAGTTTAATATTCAATTTTTTGCATAATTTTTTTTTTACTACAAATTTTTATTTTTATTCTTTGAGGTGCTAAAAAGTTTTCCATTATAAGTTTTTTAAAGGAAAAAAAATTTGATACAATCGAATACGAAATTATCGAAGAAATTGATAAAGTGAGCTTTGACGTGCTTTTTTCATAAAAAATCATATGTTTTCAAGAATTATAATTATTGTCGATCTCAAATTTTGTGATAGATTAGAAAAAAAAATTAAATGTTAAGATAAATTTATTAAAATGATCAAAGTTTGAGATAAATACGTTAAATTATTATTATTATTATTATTATTATTATTATTATATGAATTAGTTCCACTGCTAATGTTTTATAAAAAAATAGAAATTTAATAATGTTATTAGGAGAAATAACGGAATTTTAACTGCCATGAATAATTTGGAGATGAAAAAACATCAAATTTTAAATGAAATAAAAAACTTCCAAGTCCAAATTAATATTTTTAAAATTTAAAAATTAATTAAATTGATAAAATCTTATAACTTTTAGGATGATACTGAAGATAACTCTTTTTCTTTTCATATAAATTTGTTGGTGAACATTTGTTGGTTTTAAAACTTGTCGTTATAATCATAAATAATGTCAGATGGAGTTCAAGTTATCATGTGTCGACATTCATATCATTTGTACTTATTATATTTTGCATCTGCGTCGTGTCATGTAAATGTTATTTAATATTTTGGTCATTTCTCTTTGAACTTGGTTTACCCTTGTTAAGGATTTATTAACCATTCACCTTCAACATTTTACCTTAAAGCCAAATTTAGAATAAGTTTGAGGGTAAAAGATAAAAATCTACTAAACTTTAGTATAATTAGCCAAAAAACTTCGTAAACATACAAAAAAAAACCTGCATACTATTGAAAACTAACAAAAAATCACATGTCGTCATTTCTCTATTAACTTTTTAACAAAATTTCACATCAACAACATGTGTCGATACCTCATTCGTCCACATGCAATTTATTTTTCACATCATATTCAATATATTTTTAAATTTTTTTTTAAAAAAATCTCTCTATCATCTTGTAGTGTTATACAAAAACTCCTTGAACTTTAATTGCGTTGCAAAAAAAACTTTTGAACTTTGATTGTAATGCCAAAAAAAACCCACTGAACTTTGATTGTGATGCAAAAAACTTCGATGCAAAAAACTCTTTGATTTTTATTGTTACATTTCAACCCTGTATGACAATAGATAAAATGCAATCACAATAGTCGAATTTTGTCAAAGGCAGAAGTATACATGACAACATTATAGTTGCTTATGAGCTTGTTCACTCTATGTATTCATCTAATGGGAAAACCCCTAGCTACATTTTGGTTAAGATAGAAAGACCTATGATTTTCTATCAAGGCTGAAAAGTTTCTTTGGGATAAAAAATTAAAACTTTTGTGGAATATTTAGAGACAATGACAAAGTATCTATCTCCTTTCATTGTCTCTAAATATTATTTTATTGAACCTACATTTTATCTCCTGGCATACAAGTTTGAAATGTAACAATAAAAAATTATAATTTTTTTTGCATCACAATTAAAATTCAGAATTTTTTTACATCACAATCAAAGTTTAGGAGAGTTTTTGCATCACAATCAAATTTTAGGAATTTTTTTGCATCATAATTGAAGTTTAGAGTTTTTTTTGCATAGCGCTGTCAATTGAAAGAGAATTTTTTTAAAATGTATATTTTTAAAATATATATATATTTTTATAAAAATACATTAAATGTGACGTGAAAAATAAAATACATGTGGATGAACGAGGTGTCGACATGTGGCATTGACGTAGAATTATGTTAAAAAAATATTGAAGAGAGGATAATATTGTGTTTTTTTCTAATTTTCAATAGTTCGTATTTTTTTTCATATTTTTAAAGTTCGTGTGATTTTTTTTTGCTAATTAAATTAAAGTTCAGGATTTTTTTTTTCTTTACCCTAAATTTAATTATACCTAAAAAATTCAATTATGTTTATTTCTTTTAATTTTACTGTATCATATTTTATTGATTTTGACCATTCTATCTGTTTGACTTTTGGTCAAAATCAAAAGCTGAGCTCACTGCCATCTTTAGACTTTAGTGGCACCAAGAGAGTGAAGGGCTTAACTTAGCAGTGAAGTCTAGTTAAAGCAGTGAAGTCACTATAAATCCAATTAGCTTCACTTTAGACTTTGTCGAGCACGAGCATCAAAAGGTCTCCACAAATTGGTACAAATCTCAAAGTTTGATGAACGCAAATCACGGCTACTATTTACTTGCCCATACGTGGCAATGATGGACTACCTACCTATGTGCACGCTTCAATAATTACCCATTTCCACCCACACTTTCACATATTTATTTCTATATTTTCACTATTAAAACAAAACAAAAATACATGTAAATCGTTTATATAAAAATATTATTTATAGAAACGCTTTTTCATATGATCTTTTTTGATACGTGTTTTAAATTTTTTTTATATATATATAAATTTAATAAAAATTAGTCAAGAGAATAATTTTTTGGACAAAAATTACTCTCATTAAATCATTAATACCTTACTCATATGATGAAAAAATATGTTTGTTTCAACAACTCATCCAGGTGTCGACAATCCAGAACAATTCTATTATATATCAACATACAATGGACAAAGATAACATATTTCGTCCTGGATGTCAACAACCCAAGGCAGTCCGGGAACACTCCAACCATATATATGCCAACAACGATGGACAAAAATAATATTTCTCGCTTTGGATGTTGACAATCCAGGATAATCCGAAATAATTCGTTTAGGGTGTTGACAACTCGGGACAACTCGTCGATGGAGTCAACAACTCGGGACAAAAACAAAACACGCATCACTCATATATATTTACGTTGTTTGTGTGATTCCTACTTGTGTTATAGATCACTTATAAGAAAGAGGATGATTTAGTTCATGCCAAAAATAATTGCGGGATATCAAAGATGGATCGATGAAATCACGATGCATGATTACACGTTGATCAGTGAGAGAAGAGGGTGAGAGAGTGGCAATGGGCCATCATTGATGGTGAATCCATGAAAAGAGGAAGAATAGGGAAGAGAGACATGTGAGTATGGATCACAGAATTGGAAGAGAAAATAAAAAAGGTCATTTTTTAGTAGATTCATCTTGACGTTACACGCAATTTTATCTTATTTTTAATACAATTGGGGAATTTTAAACAAATAAATATAAATTCTTAATGGAGAGTACGGTGGAATTGACTACTACTATGCAATGATTTTGATCCCTCACCAGCCTATAATGCTTTATATTTCTCCAGTTGTCCCCCGGATTTGCTACAATTGGAGACCGGTCCACTGCGCAAGAGGTCGTTATATCCACACCAATGATGGTTTCAACCAATGGTTCGATGTTGGAATTGCGGATCTACTCAATCGAAACCCCATTGGAGAAGATCCGACTGTGGGAATTTAGGCACCATGTGCTGCTTTGTGATTGAGATGGTAGAAGGCAAAGCATGTTGCTTTGAAACGAATAAAGGAGGCAAAGCTTTTACGAAGAAAAAGATTGCTCTCCTTTCAAATTGTTTTCCATTAACAATATAAAGCAAAAGAGATGAAAGAAACAACTTGAAACCTCCAACATGCAATAAAAAAAATTGGTTTTCACATTATTCTTTTTAAGGTTGTTCATCAATTGAAAAATTCAACTGGGTCATTTAAAAATAAAAATAAAATAATATATCTGGTTGTCTTGTTTCCCATGCCTCAATTATTAATTTGCTACCTACTATATATTGGTGTAATTATTTAGGTGATGAGATGTTTTTGGACTTTTGATCAGGTTTGTCTACAAATTGTTATGATTGGCAAGCAAAAGCAGTGTGTGAAACAGGCAAAAGAGAAGGAAAAGGTTTTCTGTTTGCAATGAAAGCAAAAAACAGCTTTATCTATCAACAAAAGCTAATGGTGAGCAATTTTCAAGTCACATTGTTCAAATTTTTGAAGAAAATATCAAATACCATTAGCATAAATTAGTGGCTGCCATGAATTGGTATTTTCAATCTTCTTTTCAGGTTTAGTTAGCTTTAGATTGACTTGACCTTAAAATTAGTGTAAGGGCCAAAGTGAAAAATAAGATAGAAATTTATGGGTGAAAAGGAGACTAGCCCATAGATAAGGAGCAAGGCTTCAAAGCTCAAAGTAGTGGAGACTGACTAAATGATGTGCATGCAATAAACATATGATTGAAGAGGAGCAAGTGAGCTTAGCATGATTCATAATGTGCTTCTTGTAAGCTTAGCTTAGAATCTACTCTTCTAATTAATTAGACATTATTATTATTATTATTTTCAAAGAAAACGAATTCCAGATGAAAAATTCATACAAAGAAAATTTAATTAAGATTCGAACCCCAAACTTCTAGACAACTTATAATATGTTATCACCAACTATGCTAGTCACAATTAGCAATTAGACATTATTATACTAGCAACCTAATCCAATGGTTAGATTAATCAAATCCTAACTCAATTTCAGTTTGGGACATTTTCAACTCTCACCTATTCCAATATAACTCAGATTAATAAGATTGGATTGAGCGAAATAATTTTTTTTTTAAAAAAGAAAGAAATAAACTAAAATAAGGTCACCACCTACTCATTTTCCAAGTAAAAAGAGCATTGGGCCATGACCGTACTTCCCTCGCTGGTCTTATAAGCAGGTGTATTTTTCCTATTTGATTTCATGTTATTATCTATTGAAAACACATGTTTATATGCCAAAGTATTGGCTACACAGTATTCTTCTTTATACATTGAACTCCTACTTGAATGCATAAAAGCAGAATTATTAACATCATATACATCCATTTAAGCTTGGAAATTAACTTAAATTGTTTCTACATGTTGAGTTCCTTCCAACAATGTGCTTCCACCATCATATTCTTCTACCATTTCTTTGTTGTTCTTACTCATCTCGTCTCTTAGAGCAGACTTTGTCAACTCATGTGCCACTGAATTCAACTCCCTCTTGAAATATTGTCATTCCACCTCTCCTACTTCCTTAGCTAAATTTTTTATGTTTTTTATCGAAATAGATTTGTTCCAAGGAGAATCAAATTTCTCTTCTATTATCTTCACCAATCTTAAACAATCAATTTTCACTAGCACTTTCTTTATGTTTTTCTTCCTCACATTATCTAACCCAAACCAAATTGCCATTGCCTCAGCCATTAATGGGTTGTCTACTATATCACCTATGTTCTCAGTTAACAAAGTCTTTCCTTTACTATTTTTCAAAACAATTCCACAGCCACAAAATATTTTCTTTCCAAGCTGCATCACACTGAAGAACAAAATCCCAATTATCAATTTCCCTCGCAACATTCTCCATGATCTTTTCATTTTTGGAATCCATCAAATCTATCTTATTATATTCTCACATTTCCCAAAGGACCTTGTTAAGTAAGTTTTTTTATTTCCCATGATTTCTTTTCAAATTTGCCTTTGTTTCTATTTTTTCAGATACACCACATTGAAATTGCCAAAAAAACTTTTAGTCTTGCAGCTGAAGGTGCTTCAAATCCTTTGGTCTCCCCAAGCCATTTTCCTTCCTTCCATTTATCTTTGTATCTGAAACCAATACTTAAGGTGTTCTCAGCCATGCATTTCCCATTATCCTCTTGCATATTTGCATTCAAACGGGATGTGATACATGTCATCTTCTCCTTTACAAACATGACATTTCTCAACTTCAATACATGATATCTTTGCAAACCAGCGTGATGTAGGCAATCTGCCCTATAATACCTTCCAAATGAACATCTTAACTCTCTCTAATATTTTCATCTTCCAAATTTCTTTCCATTTTGCTTTTGGATATTCATTCATTTTTTTTTTCCATATAGCAATAAGTAGTTTTAGTTGATAACTCTCCTTTACAATTATCTGTCCAAATCCACTCATCTTTTCCTTCTTGCCCATCAATTTATATCAGGTAGATTTTTTGCCTCAATTGTTCACCAAAACAATTATCCACCATTGCATTGTTCCACTTCTTATATGTTATCAATTCCTCAACTTTTGAATATTTCTCTAATTTTGTCGCATTGATATATGTTGGCCATATATTGAGAGGTAAAGTATCAATCCATAAATCCTTTTATAGTTGAGCATCTTTACCATTTTCAACTCCCTTCCCTGCTTGTTTGTTATCGTGCTTCTTATTGATTTCATTGCCCATGAATATCTTTTACTGTTTTTCATATTCCAAGGATTGAACTTTCCATATTTTTTAGTAACTAAGGAAGTCCATGTATGTTTTTCTTCATTAACACTGGTATTATCCTTTTTGCCAACAATGTCTTTTTCATGGTTGATAAATCTCTGATTTCCAACCCTCCTACTCCTTTGTTTACTGTAATCCTTTTCCATCTCACCATTTCGGCAGATTTACCATTGTTACTAGAATTTCAGAAAAATTTCTAGTAATCTTAGTCAACTTCTTTACAGAATCTTCACTTGTCCTGGAAGTATGGCTCCACTTTTTTTATCAACCTTCTCTACTAGCTTTAACTCATACTCCTTTTGCAGTCTTGTTGGTGAAACAAATGCTCCTAAATATTTCAATAGAAAAAGTCCTTCTTTCATTCCAAAAGCTTGATATATTTCATGTTTAACTCCTATATTGTAGCTCTTGGGAAAAATTAGTTTTGATTTCTCAAAGTTGATCTTTTGGCCTAATATTTTACAATACAAGTCAAGAGCCTTTTTTTACCCCACAAATTTATTTTTTGTTTTCTTTTGCAATTATTAAAAAGAAAGATGATTGACCATGAAATCTTCCACCCTAAAGGGATTAATTTTGTTATCCTTCACTATTTTTTTTCAAAAAAATTTACAAGACTTCTTCCATCATGATAAATAGGTAAGGTGATAATGGATCACCTTGCCTAATGCCTTTGTATCCATTGTTCCTTATTGATTTTACGAAAATACTTTACTCTTTCTAAATAGGCTTTTATCCAGCTTACCATTTTACTTGGAGACCCCATATATTTCATGACTGTATACTGTAAACACTAGGTTTAATTTGGCACTATCATAGGTCTTTTCTAAATCTAATTTCATTATGAAATATAGTTTTCTTGCCTTCGACTTATAGAAGGAATCCACCACTTCATTGACAATCAAGATGTTGTCTTGGATTTGTCTTCCCGGAATAAAAGCCGATTGTTCTTTACTAATCAATTTACTTAGGTAAGGCCTAATTCGATTGACTAGTGTTTTTGCCAAGATTTTGTATAACACATTACATAGAGCAATTGGCCTGAAGTCAACTACTCTCCTTGGCCTTTCTTTTTTTGGTATCATAACAAGTAGTGTCTCTTTCTAATTTTCTAGCATATTTGCATTGTGAAAGAATTTTGAAAACTCATTCAGTATGTCCCCCTTTATGACTTCCCAATTTGACAAGTAGAATTCAAGTGTATATTCATCCAGGTATGAACTTTTGCCCATTCCCAAAGATTTATTACTTTCCAAAGAATTTTCTGCTCAGTTCATTACATTCCTCCCCTGACAATCTTTCCCAAGGCAGTTCAGTTAATAACCTAAAATCCAATTCTCCGTTTTTCTCTCATTTCCATAATTCCTCATACCAGTTTGCCATCTCATCAGCCATAGCTTTTCCTTCTTTAATTACAGTGCTGTTAACTTTTAATTCTTCAATCATACATTGTTGTCTTCTCAACTTGACAATGTTGTGGTAATAATTTATATTTTTTCTCCTCCTTCCAACCAATTTTTTCTTGATTTGGACCACCACTTTATGTGTATTTATTTTCTCAAAGTTGCTGCCTTGTTAGATAAACATCTCAAAAGCATGTTTTCCTCTGCAGATAAGCCATCCTTCTCTTCCTTGGTCTCAATTCTTCTTAATTCAAATATTGTTTTCTTTAGATTATTCTCTAAACAACTCGCTTTTTCCTTATTCCAATTGTCCAAGTTTGTCTTCAACTTTTCAAGTTTCTCCATAATGTCTAAACCTGTATTTTCTTCTTTTTCTCATTGATTCTTAACTATTTGCTTCAATTCAGGATATTCCAGCCAGAATTTTTCAAACATGAACTGGCTCTTGTTTCTCATTTTCAAACTATTATGTTCACAAGATACCACAATAGGTCTATGGTCAGATCCCAACTTCTGTAAATGATCAACTCTCATGCTATAGTCTCAAACTCTCAATTAGTCCATTTAATATTCAGCAGTGCTTTATCCAGCCTTGCACAAATTCTGTTATGCTCTTTCCTGTTATTAGACTGGGTAAACTGTGGTCCATGAAACCTTGCTTCTAATAGCCCAGCTCTTAATTGAAATTCTCTGTATTTAGTTACTGATTTTTTCACCATGAAAGACTTCCCTCCTCTTTTTTCACATGCACTATTTACACAATTTAAATCACCTACAATTAGCCATGGTATGTTAGGCACTTCCAAGTCGCCTAGCATTTCCCACAACTTACTCCTTTTCTTTTTGTTGGTACTTGCATAAACACTTGTGAGAAAGAATGTTTTTTCACTGTTCATCTGAATTAGAATTGATAGATTGCTCATCTTTATAAACTGTGTCCACTTTAAACAAATTATTCTTCTAGAGTAGAAAGATACCACCAGCTCTCCCAGTATTGTGAATAGCTTCTGCATCTTAGTTTCTTCATTTGTTCAAAAGGTAATTTTTTATTTCATTTTCTTCTAAATGTGTTTCCTGTAGCACAACTATCTCTATTTTATGTTCCCTGATTAGGGACCACAAGTGCTCATTTGCTTCCTCTTTACAAGCTCCCCTTATGTTCCAAGACAGTAATTTCATTTTAATGAATACTCTCCGAGCTTGCACTAGCTTGACTCCTAGGGTCACCTTCATCTCCTAAAGCATTGGTTTCAATCATAAATCTTTTTATTATTATTATTTTGTATTATTTATCATTATAGGCACATTCACAAGGTTATCTATAGGTCTTGCTCCTCTCCTTGCTTTTGTACCTTTCTTTCCCATTTGCCTTGACCTCTCTGGATCAAACCCAACTTCTAAAAAATCATTATTTGCAAATTTATTTTCCAAAATTTTTGAAAAGGAATCGGATAATTCCACTGATATCTCATCCAGTTCCTTCTCATTATTTTTTCCTTTCTCTTCTTCTTTCTTTTCTGACTGTTCTTCCTTACTTGAATTGAAATTGATATTGTTAATATCAAGTTCTCCCTTAAATAGTTCTACGTGCTTTCATTCTTTCCTTTACTTGTTTTTTCATCCATACAGCAATAGTTGCTGAATTTTCCTTTTGTCATACTTTCTTCTACTTTCAGTCATAATCTGACTTCCCTCTTTTCTATTTTTTTCCGATATGTATTCTGTAAATATATTCCATCTATCATTCACCACTTTCTTTTCTTTCTTGTTACTATCTATCACAACTATTCCCTTGTATTTCTCCTCATAAGTTGGGTTGTTTAATACCACAAAGATATTGTTCAGTGCTTTTTTTTTCCTCCATATTCTCCCTCACAAATCTCCTATTTCTTTTGTGAACCTGTCTCCATGGTCCCAATAGACCATCCTTCTCATTATTTTTCTCTACTTCTTCATGTTCCTTCTTTTTGTTTTCCATTTTTTTTCATTCAAAGAACAAAGCTCTTTTCTGTGGCCAATCTTCCCACATGTATAACATATATTGGGCATATTTTCATATGCCACTGATTGAAAGAAACTAGTTCCTTTTACTTCCACCTAAAAACCTTGCTCTATAGGTTTTTTCAGGTCTAGTAAAATAGAGACCCCTGCATACTTTCCTCTATTGCCTGATAAGGTATGTTCATCAATTTTAACTGATTTTTCTATGACAATTGCTAATTGCAACAGTATACTCTGACTTAAGAATTCTAGGGGTAGCCTTGGCATCTGAATCCACACTAGCACCACTATTATAGTCTCCTTCATAGGTTGAAAGTTTTCCTTCCATTGGAATATAGACATGGTCTATGCCCTTAAGAACCAAGGTCCCTCGGAAACTACCTCCCAATAATCAATATCATTCTCAAATTTAAAAGTAAAGCAACCAGAAGCAAGGTCAACTATATTGCAATTAGCCTTCAATTTCCAAGTTTTAGGTAAAATAATTTTTACCACTTTAAGAGTCGGGGTTCTTCCGAAGAATTTTCCATAAAGAATCAGTTTGCAATCTTCTCTAGCCATTTCAATCTCAACATCTTCAATTCTGACCTTTCCTTTCGCATTCTCATGTTTTTTTTTTTATCTTCTCCTTCAGCTCTTATGAGTATCTCCAGTCATCCTCCCTTTCCACTCGCTTGAACAATCCAGCCCATAAAATAGGTCCTTTCGCCTTCTTCCAGGTAGGTTGATTCCCAGATTTTGAACTTCTAAGATCATCAATCTCCGCTTGATCTGGCACCTAGTTCTGTAGCTTTTGATGCTTCGAGCTTTCTCCCGCTTCTAATAGCAAATTTGACTTCGTAAACTCTAGATCGGGTGGTTTTTTAGGTCTGGGAAAGCTCCCCACAGAAGGCGACAATATCGTCTTTTTTTCATCACTCGTCATATTTTTTTGTTTGGTTCAATGATAAACGTGAAGCAAAAATTTCAAAATATGTAAATTAAAATGATATTTAACAAAATATATATTATAATAATATATTGAAAGGACCTATGTATTTTTTGTTATTTTATTATAAGGAAGCACAATGAAAGACGGGGTTGTGTTTCCTAACCCTAATCCAACCAAAGTTTTGATAAAAATTAATACACATTTATATGATCCAGTGATTGAGCTTGAGTTACCAAGTTAATATACAAGTAATAGTAAGCTAACTATCATCGTAATATTATATTAAAAATGGACATTTATGAAATACTCCCTCTATATATTTTAGCCTTTCGCATGAAACATTCTCTCAAAAATTTTAATTATGAAGATCTCTTTGTAATTCCATGTGCCGCCCTCCCCATGTGCATATGCTAATGAAAAAATTGATTAAATATTTTTTTCATTATTTTTATTTCAACTCAACATGTTGAGCCAACAACACCACTAAAATTTTGTCTCCAATGTATTTGTAGACCTTCAACCATTGCATCTGCGATGTCTATGACTATCTCTATTCAATTCATCATCGTTATCGCTGATATTGCTCCTTGCCCTTGACTTCTCGTCCCCTCACTCCTCCCCATGTGGGCTCGCAAAACCCTCGCTCCCCTGATTTCTTCCCAACATCTCCTTCCCCCACCTCGAGTTTGTTATTGGTTCATATTCACCCCACGATATATAGATTGATTCCACCACGTCACCCAAACCTCCCACTCATCTTATGCCAACATCTTGTCGTCAATCGTGGTAACAACATTGGTCACTCCGAGGTAACCTCCTCCTTTGATGCCAATGGCATACTTTTGGTGTGCTTGGACCAATGTCCTCACCATGTCCGGTAAGACTTGTATCCTCATTGTCATTGAATTTGATCTTATCATTGCCTTGTTCTTCAACGGGGATACTATAATGTCGACACCGTCTCCCTTTGAATGTTTATCCCCGCCCCTAATCTCTATAGGTGGTCCTTGAGTTGAATCATATTAAGAGCATATAGGCAGCAAAGGTCTTGGCCTCTAACAAGGAACATGCAATATTTACTACACATAAATGAAACTAGACATGTATATATGAAAACCAAAAAAGAAAATAAACCAAAACAAGTAGACCTAAATTAATGTAGTTTGAATAAGCAAGAATCAATACTTTAATGCTTGGTTCAGCTCTAATTTCAATGGTTGACCACATGTTGAATCAGCTCTCTTGTCAATCCCAAATTGGTTCTCTTCATTAACTGACAATTGTCTGGTTCACCACCAAATTAAATTTGATTCACTCAAATTGAGTCTAGTTCAGATTGGAATCTAATCCCAATTGAATCTACAGTCAACAATATGGTTAAAAGATCAAATATAAGTTTAGGTCGGATAGACTTTGCAAAAGCATACTGGAGCTTGGCTGAACAGAAGTTGGGAGTGAGCTTTAAAAATGAGTGATTGACATTGTGGGGAATGGGTCAATGAAGGTGAAGATTTTGATAAATGTTCAGCTGAAAAATTGATTGTTTTTGTAGCAAACTCGATGTGATTATTATGGAAGAATAAAAACAATAAGAAATTTAGGAAGAGGAATGATGGATTGAATGTTATTTTTGTAAAGGCTTTTAATGATACAATGGAGTTCTCTATTCCTGGAGAAGTTGAGGGGGTTAGGAGTGAAAAAGGAATAAGTAGGGAGATTGTAAGTGAGAATGAAGAAGAAGAAAATCTTACCTTGTGGTGTGATGCAGTATGGAAGGAGGGACAGGGTGCTAGTGTTGGTTTCATTTTGAGAAACAAGATAACCTGGAACTATATGTGATGCAAAGCTATAAGAGCAGTAGATGTTTTGCAGGCAGAACTAACAACAATTTGGTATGAAATGGACAACGTAAGGAAAAAAGAGATGAAATGTATCAAGGTGAACTCTGATTGTATGAGAGCAATTAATATTCTGAATGAGATTCATGAAGCTCCATGAAATGTTATATGGTTGGTAAATAAAATCAAAGAGTTAGGCTCTTGTATAGAGGTGAGGAAATAGAGTTTTGTTAAAAAGGAGAGGAATGTAATAGCTAATTCTTTGGCTAACCTAGCCGGTAAAGAAAGTAAATTTGTAGAGTGGAAGAGTGAGTTTGGAAAGAATGAGTATATAGTGGATTTAGAGTGCCTTCGCAATGTAAATTTCAAGTTTTATTTGAATAAAATTTTAATTGATAGGGATGATAGGTCTCAAGTCAGTGGTTCCTGCAGTAATGGAACTGTTGGGTTGAAGGAAATCAAAACTATATAAGTTGATCCTTTTGAAAAAAAAAAAGTTCAGATCACATATATTGAGTGAAACAACCATAGATGATGTAGATTATAATTAAAAAAATTAAGTCATTTAGATTGCGAGCGAATACCAATATATAATTTTACTCTCTTAATATCTTCTTACATGAATTTTTTTTATTTTTTATCATGCATCTTATTCAATACCACACATGAAACACATACAACAAATATATTTTTGGAGATAAACTACAGTCTTATTCACTCCAAAAATAATATACAATAAAAGTAAAATTAATTCTTTTTGTCTCTTATTCATTCATTCATTCATTCATTTTCCAAGTCCATTTCAAATATAATTAAAAATTAATTTCAATGTAATTTAGTCTTGTAATTTAATGCGAGTTTCAATTCATTCTTGTTATTGAAAAAACTTCAATTTACTCGCTAAAGTTTCAAATTTGATTTGAATATACTCAGATAACATGCCATTATTTTCCTTCTTAACATACGCATGTGAGCACGTGCAGTACCAATGATTTTAAAATTGTATCAATTTGACCTACAAGTGAAAATAATGAAATAAGAATATTGTCAAGCCCACTAATAATGACATTGCTATGAATATCTAGATAAAAATAAGAAAGAAAGAAAATAATATAAGAACATATTTTCTACGTAGGATTAAAAAAAAAAGTATACGATAAAATGATAAATTTATATCTATTATTTGCTTAGTACATAAATTAAAAAATATATAATTAAAGTAATATAAAATGGATATTATATCCGATGTACACCGTATCAAAATAATTATTCAACATGAATTTTCCAAAATCGAATTTGGGAGAGGAAAATTCTCAGATCTAGATTTTGGGAGTCAGAATTCCTAAAATCAAAACCTAGTGCTTTAGATATTTATTTTACCCCTGGGCCAAAGTCTCTAACTGGATAGAGACTTTGGTTAAAAATTATATTATAAATATATAAATTTAAAAATAATAATTTTAATTTATAAAATATTTTTTATAATAAAAATGAGATGTTAGAGTTTAAAAATATATTTTCGACCTCTCTAATGAATTAAAAACTTTTGCATAAACTCTATAGAAACTAAATTTAAAAAATATTTTTTTGAACCACAACACAGAGACACCACCTCTCGCACAGAGACGCCGACCGACGTCTCCGTGTGAGAGTTATTTTTTTAATTATAATAAATATAATATAATATTATTTAAAATAAATATATTTAATAAATAATTTTATATTAATTTCAGTTTTTTATTATATTATTATTAATTATAATAAATTATAATATATAATATTATTATAAGTATCAATAAATAAATTTGCAAATTATTTTATATTAATTTTCAGATTTTTATTTATATTATTATTAATTAAAAAAATATAATATAAAAAATTAATAAGTAAATATATTTAATTTTATTAAGAAGGATATTTTCGTCATTTAATTTTCTATTCCTTATACTAACCAAACAAAGTAATTTTATTCTTAATCTATTTACAATGTCAAATAATACTATTTATTATCTATTCCATTCATTATCTATTTCTATTCATTGTCTATTCCGTTCATCCAACCAAACACAAGTGTTTTTAATAAATATGACTTATACTTTTACACGAAGCAATTGAGTATTCTAATTTTTGAATTTGTAACAGTTATACCCTCCCGTTAGATGGCTATTTGTTTACCCGTTATATGCTGACGTGGAACGCCATGTCAGCATAAAAATTGATTTTTAAAAAAAATTCAATACGCCACGTCATCAAAAGTCATGTTGGCCGAAAATGAATTAAAAAAATATAAAATTAATGAAAATATCATGAACTTTAGCGTTTTTAACAAATATGTCGCATACTTTTATTTAAAATAATTAAATATTTGAACTTTCGAATTTGTAACAATTATACCCTCACATTAGCTGGCTATTTGTTTACTCATTATATGCTAATGTGGAACACCATGTCAGCATAGAAAAAATAATTTTTTTAATTCAATACACCACGTCATCAAAAGCCATGTTGGTAGAAAATGAATAAAAAAATATATATCTGCCACGTCAACCGATAATAGATTAAAAAAATCTAAACCTAATCCCTAAACCCCACACTAGACAGCAACCCCCATACTCTGTTTCCCGAAGTTTCTTGTAAATTTTAATTTGTGCTCAAGTTTATCAGTATGCTCATCTCATGGTAAATCCACTGTTGTTGCATTTCAAATGTACAAATTGAAATTACATTCGAATGATCGCAAGTTGTCGATTTGATGCGAAAGCTTCAGTATTCGAAAGAGAGGCTTCGGGCAGCCAATAATCACCGACGATTCTTCAGGCGAGACAAGGTGACTTGAGGCAAGAGCGACAAGAAACTTCGGGTGACAGAGTGTGGGGTTTGCTGTCGAGTGTGGGATTTCAGGATTGGGTTTAGATTTTTTTAAATCTATTGTCGGCTGACGTGGCAGTTATATATATTTTTATTCATTTTATGCCAACATGACTTTTGATGACATGGCGTATTGAATTTAAAAATTAATTAATTTATATGCTAACATAGCGTTCCACGTTAGCATATAACGGGTAAACAAACAACTAGCTAATGGGAAGGTATAATTGTTACAAATTCGAAAGTTAGAATATCCAATGTTTCAAATAAAACTATGAGACATATATTTGTTAAAAACGCTAAAGTTCAGGATATTTTCATGAATTTTATATATATTCATTTTATGCCAACACGACTTTTGATGATGTGTCGTATTGAATTAAAAAAATCAAAATTTTTATACTGACATGGCGTTCCACGTCAGCATATAACATGTAAACAAACATCAATCTAACATAAGGGTATAATTATTATAAATTCAAAAATTAGAATATCCAGTTGTTTCAAATAAAAGTATGTGACATATTTATTAAAAACGCTAAAGTTTAAGATACTTCATTAATTTTTCCTTTAATAAAAATATAGTACTAATCTGTATTGACTAACCTGTATAGTACTAGCCTGTATTGTACTATTATTATATAGTATTTGGTGCACACATGTATTAGCCTGTATAGTACTAGTATGTATTGACTAACATGTATAATATAATATAATATAATATAATATATAAAATATAAAATATAAAATATTATATATTATATATAATAATATACACTATAATATTATATTATATGTAATATATTATAATAATATAATATAATATAATATAATATAATATAATATAATATAAAATAAAAAATTATATAATATATTTTATTATTAAAAATATTTCATAAATTAAAATTATTTTTAAATATTTTTTAATTTTTGGTCGAAGGTAAAATGAGTATCAAAAATATTAAAAGTTCTAGTGTAGACTAATGAAGAGCTTTGAGAGTGTATTACTAATACACCTCATGACAGCTTATAAGGTACTATTTTTAGTGCATGTATTAGTTAATACCCTTTCCAAATATTGTATAGTACAGGAGACTAGGTACCAAACAAGCCTTAAGTGCATGAATTAGAAGAAAATAAATATAAAATAAATATTATATTTAATTCATCATCATCTATTATCTAATCCTATTATATTCTATCTAATAAAGTAAATATACCATAACTCTTTAAAAAAATTCAATGAAAACCGTCTCCAATAAAAGCCCATTAGGCCCAATTTTAGAGCCCATTTAGTAAGAAGAGTAACCTCCTCTTTCTTCAGTTCTTCCGAGGTAAACACTAGAACAGGATCAGGCCGAAGAAATGAGCTTTACCGTCAGGGTTGAGCTATTCTTGTGACCACTTCTCTTACGATCTCGATTTGGTTTGGATTTCTTTTACGTGTTCATGCTTCTTTTATTTGAAAGCGATGATTTTGATTCCCCATTTTCTTGATCGATTGGCTTCAAATCCTGTTGGCAAAAGTTTCCTGAGGCCATCTTCTTCTCACTCGTCCTAAATCATGCCGCTTCGCGCACATAAATTGAAGATGCCGCCGGGTGCGGCCCAGAGATTCCAGGCGATTCCTCTGGCATTGCTGTTTCTTCTCCTCGGCGTTGTCATTCTAGCCATCTTCATAAATGGTAGAGGATCTAATGAATCGATTGCCCAATCCGATCTTTCTAAGAGCGTCAGCAATCATCTTGTTGTCACAGCAGCTCGATCCCAGCCCACCGTTCGCTTCATGAACGGGACTGATGTTATATGGCAAATCCCCGAGTTCCCAAAGGCCGTTCTCTTCATAGCTCACGGCTGCAATTGCCGGGCTGGCAACTTCTGGGATCAATCCGCTGCGTGCCCCCACTGCATCGGGCTGCCTGAGGACAGGCTTATCGTCCTCAATGCCCTCGATCGCAAGTTTGCAGTCCTTGCTGTTTCCAGCTCCGGCAGATGCTGGTCAAAGGAGAAAGATATTGCAATTGTTAAATGGATAATAGAATGGTGGATTCAGGAGAATAAGCTTGAAAAGCTGCCGGTTACGGCTTTGGGGGCTTCGTCAGGTGGTTACTTTGTTTCTGCACTGGCAAAGGAGATGAGGTTTAGTAGCATTGCCCTTATGATTGCATCGGGGGTGTTTGACTCTATGGGTGTACCAGTTGGCTATCCTCCAACGATCTTTGTCCATATGCCTAAAGACCTGCATATAAATAGGCTAATAAAGAAGAACATGGAAGCACTGCGGAAGAAGGGTATTGATGTCAAGGAAGTCAGGTGTATGGAATTCCCACTTACTCCTGCACTTTTGTCAGAAAGGATCCCAGGTTTGGACCAGGCATTCTCTTTAATGCTATTTAAGCTGTTCCAAGAGAAGGGATTCATTGATGAGAAGGGGTATCTAAAGAATGATGGGCGAGCAACTAGCTGGAAGCAAGCTCTCAAGGAAAAAGAACCTTCATCGGAAAAATATGAATGGCTTGATCATATCCAGGAAGAGCTAAACCTTGCGTTTGCATACCATGAGATGACCAGTCTGCCAATAGATGATATTCTTCACTGGTTTGAATCTCACATGGGTTCATCGACTGTCTAGCAAGCTGAAAACTGGACGCATTTGACTATAACTCCAGGCCACAACAACTGATTTGATTTCCCAATGATGTGGTTGCCTACTTCTACTGATAAGACTGGAAATTTTTTGCAATGGACTGGTGAACCAAGATATTAGAAATGCAGAATGCTATAGGAGAATTTTTGGTAATTCCATCAGCAGACACAAGTCTTTTGAGACTTTTTTCTTTATAATGATTAGCAGGTAGCAAACCTACCTTATCTATGAAATGATTATTCCATCTCAAGCTACTGTCATAGATCACTTTTTTTCTGTTATTCCTCTTTGTCACAACTTAAATGAAAGGCAATCTTTTGATATGCAAGCCACTCTACTCTTAAGTTATATGCTAGTTTGCCTTTCTTTTCTTCAACTGCATAGGATGTGTTCATTAACTCCATAATATGAAAGAAAATTTCCATAGATATCTTTTCTGGGTTTTTATCTGTCTATTACTGCACAAATTTACTTAATCTCTGGATTAGTCCCTGTCTGTCATGTCATACTTGCATATATATATATTGAACTAATGTGTGTGAAATTTTAGTTTTTTTAAAAAGAATTTTGTGTATGAATATCTTGATCAATAGTATTGATTTAAAATTTTGTAGCAAATCCACATTTTTTTCCCTGGAGTTTTCTATCTATTTATCAATGAGGCTCTGGGGAGCAACTCCTCCAATTCATTTACTCTCAAAAACTTAGTTCAATTTTCGTATATCTACCACTACCAATGAGGTGACCCTCATCCCGCCGCTAGGTTCAACCATGCATTGGAAATACCCTTACTCGTGGTATAAGATACAGAAGAACAAAAGAGACATTTCAAGACCATTTTCAGCTAAAGCAATTGAACTATCCAGAAGAAGTAATACCCTTAATATAAGGCTTACATGCAATAGTGAATTGCTTTTGATGACGATGTTTATATTTGGTGAGTGCAGTATGGATAACAGGCTTTGCCGATAATAAATTATTAAAACTTTGCCTCCTTTCATCTACTGGTTTATTATTATTAATTGAACAATTCAAGCTATATTGGTTTCCATAGCCTCATTCTATTAACTTTGATGAAAATGCCTCTCGTTCATTTTTGCCCCAAATTACCTATCTATATGCTAGTTTCTGTTGATCTTACAATGTTGTCATGGCAGATATGGGAAGAGGCAACAAGCTCAAATGAGATGTCTTTTCTTGGATATTGCAGCCTTTCTACCTCCATTACGTCACGGTTTGAAGCTTTAGAAATAACTTGAATTATTTGTCTGTTAATTTCCAACATTTTCCTGCTTTGAAGTTAATAATGTGCACCATGAAATGAGGTTGACATGGATATAGTTAAGTTGACAAGTAAAAAAGTAAGCATGTTTTATATGAGATAATATTTTTTCATTTCACATTGAGTAACTGTGGGAATGCTATTGAGAATATTAATAGTAACTTTAGCAATTATGCAGTCAAGATGGTGTGGCACATTGATGGTCAATCTCCAGCTGTTAAACAAAATTGCACATAAACCTAATAGTCATATTCTCCTGCAGTTACCTTCTTAATGTCAACTAGCCAACTGAAATAATCTCTGACACTAGTGGTTTTTTCTCAAATTCAGCAATTTCCTGAGTCTTGATTTTAGGGAGTAGCCTTTTCAGACACAGTGGAATGCAATGAAAAACAGAAATTAAAGGAGAAAGAAAAAGAAAACAATGACATAGGATTTACATAGTTTGGCAAGAGGTTTGAGTCCATGGTCATTGGTTGTATGGAGATCCACTATATTTTTTCTCCAAGTGAGACTTTCTAGGATGTCTCCCTATATATAATTATATATGATGGAAGAGACTAAGGCAAACCACAAAGTACATGGGTACAAAAGATTGATATACTCATCAACATTGGAACCAAGTCAAGACTCGAGTGGAATCCAAAATATTGTGTAGCTTTGGTACTGTGGCTCTGACAACCCTGGCAAGAGTTTGAGGGTTGTCAAGAGTTTGACCACTATGCAACAGTTGTGCCGTAAGTAGTTGGAATTGACTCCATCCTCCTCTAACACTCATCAAGTCTCTTTATCTATATGATTGAAACTTGTACGGTCCATAAGTTGAAACCTTTTCTTTTTTCAAGAAAAATAAAACTACTTCATATTAATGAACAAAATCGGGACCGCAACACTCCCTTACAACAATGTTTTGGAGCTCTGGAGGTCTCACATGAGACCAAACCTGCGAGACACCATTCAAACGACCAAAATCTGTAGCCCAATGAGCTGCTTTATTACACTGTTTAGAAACAAAATTGAAGCAAACATTATTACAAGCCAAAAGGAATGAAGAGATATCATCAAAATCAGCTTGTACACACCAATATGGGCATCTCCTTTGCTTCAAACAGTCCACAAGAGTTTTGGAATCGAACTCGATAATAGCACGGGAATATCTTTCCTGTAAAACAATTACCAAAGCTTGTCTAACAGCAAGGGTTTCCGCATGCAAAACAAAGTTAGCATTAACCAACATGCATTCAATGTAAATAATGTTACCAAGATGGTTTTCGGAAATAATACCCACAATAGATGAAACACTAGAAAATGAAGCATCACAGTTAATTTTAATACAATCAAGGAGAGGGGGCATCCATTTGCAAATGATTGAAGTTCTATCTTTAGCTTTGCCCTCAGATTTCATATTAGAATCGAGGAAGCCAACATAGGAAATGATTTTTTTCACTAAGCAAGAGGGGGAAAGCTTCCGTGCTTGATGCAGTCTCTGATTTCTCCCAAACCAAATAAACCACCATGAAACGACAACTAATCTTTTTATCAAGCAACGGATTGAATCATCACTCAAGATAAGAAGATTGCTACCAAGTATCCATGTTTGTCCATTCGGCAGAATGATTTCAAAAAAGGATTGCAAACTGTTCCACATTTCAAGAGAAAAAGGACAATGGCAAAACAAGTTGTTTAAAAGTTTCTTCAGCAGCTTGACATAAAATACACAAGTTATTAGAAACCAATTTTAAACCATAAAGTCTAGCTTTGGTAAGTAAACGACCATGCATCAATTTCTATAGAAATTTTTTTATGTTGTCAGAAACCTTTAAAGTCCAAACAGTCGACTAGTTAAAATGGGTACCAGACATCAAAGTATCATACCTAAGGAGAAAGGAGTAGGCTCAAGCAATGGTAACATTTCCCTCCCTGCAATCAGTCCAAACTATTTTATCCTCGTTGGGAGTTAAAGGAAGGCCAATTATTGAAATGGATGCACCCAGCTCATGAGAGAACATAGCATTACAAAGATTATAATTCCAGTAGTGCTGATCATTAATAAGACAACTAACATTCATGTCACAATTGATCAAATCAACATTAATGAAAGTAGGTTTCATGCTAAAAGGAAGGTCTAAAACCCAGGAATCTTGCATAAGAGAAGTATTATTCCCAGATCTAATTACATGCTGGAAACCAAAGCAGAGTTTCTTAAAAGCCTTTACAAAAAGCCTCCAAGACCAAGAGCAAGAGGCAGGGGCAATAGTCCTGTTAACAGTAAGCTTAGGATACTTATGTTTCACAAGGTGCAGCCATAGGTTGTCAGTGTTGTTTAAGTAGGCAACCATTCTTTTAGCATTAAGGGAGAGACTTTGGAGAAAGACATTATGAATACCAAAACCACCATTGACTTTAGGAGTGGTGATTTGATTCCAAGAGACTAGATCCATTTTCTTCTGGTCACTACTAGAACCCCAAAAAACGTTGCTAATAATACTATTGATTTTGTTCATGGCTTTCCTAGGCAACCAGGAAACATAGATAGTATGTAGAGGGATAGAAGTAAGGACAGAATTGACCAAAGTGAGCTTTCCAGCTTGGGATAAGTAATTGGATTGTTAGGAGGCCCTGGAGTCAAGTCTACTATTGATAGAATCAAAGAGGTAGTCATAAGCATTGTCACGAGGGCATTTAGGAGATATCATAGTGCCAAGATACTTGAAGGGGAAAGAGCCTTCAGTCATGCCAAACTTTTGGCAAATAGAAAGCTTAAGATGGGGAGGGGTGTGATTTGGAAAATAAATGACAGATTTCAAGGGGTTGACATTTTGGCCAGTTAAGTTGTGATAGTGCTCAAAAATGGTTTTTATAGAGTTGAGACTTCTATCATTAGCTTTAAACATAAGGAGAATGTCATCAGCAAAGAGGAGGTGGGCTGATTTTGAAAGATTTCTTAATGGTGAGAGGGGTAAAGTCTCTATTCTCTACAGCCTTGTTGATTAAAAGGGTGAGTGTTTGAGCCACTAGGATGTAGAGGAAGGGGAAATAGGGTCTCCCTGCCTCTCACCCCTGTTAGCTTGGAAAAAACCAGAAAGGATGCCATTAGGAAGGCAAGAGAGGGAGGCATTAGACATGTGAATCCATTGAATGAAAGTAGGGGGGAAATTGCAGGCTTCAAGAACAATATAAATGGCTTGCCAAGAAACAAAGTCAAAGGCTTAGCTAGATCCAATTTGACCATGATATAGGGATGTTTGCCTTTGGACTTAAAAATGGAATTGGCTGCTTCTTGGGCAATGAGAATATTTTCATGAATGTTTCTGCCCTTGATGAAAGCAGATTGCTCCTTAGAAATGAGGATGGGAAGGGTCTCCTTAAGTCTATTAGCAAGCATCTTGGAAAGGATGCGATAGTTTAAATTGCATAAGGAGATAGGTCTGTAGTCTTTAACCTTAGAAGGGTTGTTAACTTTAGGGATGAAGGTAAGGACAGTTTGGTTCCAGGAAAAGGGGAGAAAGGAAGTGTTCTCGAAGTTAGTGATGCAATAAAAAAAATCTTTTTCAATGATGGGCCAATAGGTTTTATAGAACTCAGCGGTAAAACCATCAACCCCAGGACTTTTCCCATTTGCCATGGTCCTAACAATAGACCATAGCTCCTCTTTAGTGAAGGGTCTGATGAGGCTTTCCTTCAAAGAGTTGGGGATAGTAGGGAAACATAGCCAAAGCTGGATGTAGAAGGGGTTGGTGTTAGTAGGCTACCAAAGATCTTGATAGTACTTGGCAAAGGCTTGAAGGATTGAGTTATTGGTAAGGATATTACCATTGTCATCAATAAGTTTGGTAATGAAATTGGTTCTCCTCCTAGAGGTGATGTTCCTGTCACCATCTAAGAGCCACCTAGTTTTGGCTTTAGCCCATCATTTAAGGCTAATTTGCCTTTGAAGGGCATGGATTTTATTATAGAGGGAGATGAGGTTATCCTCTTCAAAGCAGGAAAGGCTAGAGTTGGCTTCTTTGTGTTCAAGCCTATTAGTCTCAACCTTAGCAATTTTAAGGGCAACCTCAAGATTACCAACTTGGTCCTTATTCCATTTAGAAAGGGCCTTTCTAGTGAGCTTGAGTTGGGTAACAAAATTATTTTGAGGGATAGGAAGAGTAGAGGTAGACCAGGCACACTGCACAACATCTCTGGACTCAGGATACTCCGTCTAGAAATTTTGGAATTTGAAAAGTTTGTTTCTAGTGCTGGTCTTAGGGTTAATTTCAATTAGGAGAGGACAGTGGTCTGATCCATATCTAAGGAGATGCCTAATAGTAGAGGTACCATAATAGTGGAGCCAAGCTAGGTTGGCAAAAGCTCTGTCCAACCTAATAAGGATCCTTTGGTTACCTTTTCTATTGTTGCACCAGGTGTACTTAGGGCCACTAAAGCCTAAGTCAATGAGGTTAGAATTAAGAATGAAGTCCCTAAATTTTCTAATGTGAGGATTGAGTTTGAATTCTAGTCCACCTTTCTTGTCCTCAAGGTTTAGAATACCGTTACAATCACCAGCTAAGAGCCAAGGATAGGAAGAAAAATCTAAGCTAGAGAGGTTATGCCAAAGTAAATTTCTAATAACAGGATTTGTATTTGCATAAATATTAGAAAACAAAAAAGGCTGGGAGTTGGAGATGGAAATAATAGCATGTATAACATCATGGTTAGAAAACATAATTTCAGTTTTAACCACAGTAGTATTCCAAATTCAAAGTAAGCCACCACATGCACCATTAGAAGTAAAGGAAGAACTAGACCAGTTCTTACCAACTTTAGAGATAAAAGATAAAGCAGTAGCATCATCAACATGAGTTTCTTGAAGAGCAAAGACTTTAACATTACAAGATTTAATTAAATTATGCATTCTGTCAAGAATAGTGGGTCTAAGGACCCCTCTAATATTCCAAACAATAATATTCATGAGTTATTAAAGGGATCCTGGGGATCAGCTAAAGGAGGGATAGGAGAACCACTTATATGCCTCTTGGTATTAGAGGAACCCTCTAAAGTTAAACTATCAGGGTCAAACTAGGAGGGGTGTGTTTAAGTCTACCTAGTTTATTGGGGAGAGTAGCTTTGCCTTTCCTATTGCCTTTGGATTTATCAGGTTCAGCTTTGTGAGGGTCAGCCTAAAAATGAGGGAAACCTCCTTGACTAAATCATCAAAGGACCTTTGCAAGAAGGTAGAGGAGGCTGGATTGAGGGGTTTTTCAATACTTTGCTCACATAGGGGGTCCTTAAGCTTAAGTTGTTTAGGACCATTCACTTTTTTAGAAACAGAGGGGGCCTTAACCCTAGCAGAGGTTTTCTTAAAGCTAAGAGATTGGTTGCCTTTAGGATCCTGGTTTTAAGGGGGAAAATGAGCCTTAGTGAAAGTTTTAGGTCTCAGGTCTGGTAATTGGTCTTCATCAGCCTTCTTGATGGAGGCATCCTTGTGTGTTTTAGGGGCCTGGGGAAGTTGGGTTTGCTTGCACCATGGTGTGCATTAGATTGTTGCAGAGCAACTTGTTTACGACCCTTTCGATGCCTAACTTGAATCCACGACCCACACACTTGTTCCTCAACATCATTAGGCTGAATCGACTCAGCCGCTTGAGTACAAGTATTAGGAGTGATGTTGGATGGGCCACTAATGGGGTCAACAAAATTGTTGCTAGTATTAGGGGTGGGATTTTCAGTGCCTAATTTAGGGTTAGGGTTTCAGGTTGGGTAGGGGAACTTTTCCTAGGGCAAGAATTCTCCCTATGGCCAACTAAACCACACAAAAAACACACAGAAGGAAGATTTTCATAGATTACAGGTTGAAAAAATTCATTGCTGGGGACAGAAATCCAAATTCCATGTTTTATTGGTTGAGAAAGGTCAATTTCAACACAGACCCTTTCCACGCTAAAATTCAAGTGAACAAGAATCAATGGAAAATAAATTACCTAGACTATTAGCAATTTGCGTAACAGAAGTAGGATTCCATAGTTCAAGGGGCAAAGCATGAATGCGCAACCAAACAGGGGCAGAAGTGAATTCTTCCAACCAAGGATGAAAAAATGGTGTCCATGGAACCAAGCGAATAACAGCACCACGACAAGACCACGTGCCACCCATAAGAACAGAAGTAGCATTTGAAATATCATGAAATCTAAAAACAAAGAAGCCTTCTTCAAGATCAAGAACATTTCACAAACCAAAAGAAGACCAAAGGTTATAAGCCCAACGAGAAACAACCGATAAAGGAGGTGGCCTACCGAGAAATTTACCCACAAGACTATTATGCCAAGACAATTGCCATTGGGAAACTTGCTCGAGAGTAAAAGAGACCTTACCGGAGGCATTATTAGCAATTTTAGTGAAGGTGGAAGCCTCAGTAGGTTTAGGGTTTTTTGCATGAGAGCTGCGGAGAATCTGAGCCCTGGTAAGCGTCGGAGGGGAGGAAGAGGAACCAATAGCCAAGGATCCGAGACGTGGCGAGCCCAAATTAGGGTTAGGATTCCTGTTAGAAAAATTAGGGTTAGGGTTTGTAGAAAAATTGGGGGAAGGAGCCATACCTGCGGAGAAGTGAGAGGAAATAGGGATGGAAGGAGAGATCGGGGCGCCGGAGGGGAGATCTGAAGCTAGATGGCCGAAGGAATCCGAAGAGTTCACGGCGGCCTCCATAGGGGGTTGCGGAAGGGGGGATTCTCCCATCGGGGAGTCCTCGAAGACGGAGGAAGTCGGGGGCTGCTGTCGAGAGTTCACGTCGTCATTCTCAGATCCATAAAGTTGAAACTTTTTACCTTCAAGTTATACAACTAATTATTTATTAAATACCTTATTTCTATTGGATGTACATGTATTGCCGTTACCCTTTCATATACGTCCTCATGTAGTATTGGGCTACTAGAAGTTAGTTGCCCGAATGAGATGATTAAACCGAGCTTTTTAAAAAGTTGCAAGATACTGAATTGTATTAAGCAATTTTAGAATGGACATTCTCTTGTGTTGGTCGGACATGCACATACCAACTCGTACCTCTTAGAAAATTAGGTTTGACATCCATCTATTTCTTTTTTTTCTTTAATGTGATTGCTGGAGGAATTCCCCATGGGATTCTGATTTAAATTATAGTTCATTGATTTTATGATAACAATTTTATTATTACAAATTAGATGCAATAAAGATATCATAATCAAGATATCCTTCTGCTGTATGATGATAATTAGTTAGTTAAGGTGTAAAAGTTCATCACCACCCTTCTAAATCCACTTGTATGCTTTCTTAAATATACTCTCCTTGTTATCCAAACAAACTTACACTTAGTATCCTCTCAACTGATTGAACATTTTTTTTTTCTTTCTTTTAAAAAATCATAATTCCCTCCATCCAGCCTTTACATGTGCAGGAATACGTGAGCTTTTCCTATCTTGTCTCTTTGGGAACTGGAATTTAGCAAAAATTCAGTTACTGACTTGTTACGATTCTTTGATATCTAAGAATATAGCATTGATGTGACTGACTCTGTTATTTACACTTCAAATGCAAAAGAATCGGTGGGCATGCCAACCTTGAGCTGAATATATTCCTCCAACAAGCTAGCTTGAGTTGTGCTGCCAACGTTTTGACTGGTAATTTTTTTTACATGATGAGGTATGCTTTTCTTTAATATTTTTGAAATCTTTTGCTCATTAGAAAAATAGCATAATCCTTAGCTTGAGTAAAATGAATTTTATCAAAGATACCAGAACCAAATAAATACAATATGTTTCTTTTTAATTTGCAATTTGCACCTGGAGGCTTCATTGACTTGGCTTATGCTTAGATTGCCCATCTACTGGAAATACCGGTGAGTCATAAATTGAATCAATGATAACAATATCAATGTGCTCTGGAATTGAATTTAGGACTTATGGAGCACGTAATTCTCCACTGAAGCCAACTCGTCACCTTTATAGTTTGGTAAGAGTTACAACAGAGTGTTCTAAGCTCCCAGTTTAGACAAATGGCTTCATCTGTCTGGGAGTACAAATAACCTGATGGACATCTGCGCATTAAAAAAGTTATTCTCAGTGCTAGTTGTTTAATAATGCTATTTGATTATTTTCTGGTTATGTTGTTCAAGTGGAAGATTATCAATTGATGTTTTCGAAGATCTTGGCAGAGACTCAAATCAAGGGTTTTGCCTCCTTGTTAATCAGTATCTTTTGCTATCTTGTCTCCTACCTTTTTTCATATCTGTTCAGTTTGTTCTTCTGGAATATATAAATGTTTCTTTTGAGGTTGATGGCTGTTTAGAATTGTCTATGAATGAGAACCACTTTTTTCTATCTTATTTAATTAGAATGCTTCATTTGGACAACTTGTGGCTTTGTTATACATGTTGAATACATTGTCATCATCAGCATCAACTTTCAAATTGAAGAGAACCTTATTCTCCACTTGTTAGTTGCCTGCACCATTGGAATTCAGCTCTTTTCGAATCCAACAGATGCATCATCAAAATTATCTGCACTGTTTAATTGTAAACAAACATTAAAATCCAACTCATTTCATGATTTTTCCTTTTTCAAAAATAAAAAATCATTGAAATGAATACAGTGAAAGTTCTTATTCAACTATAGAACACAGAATAGCAAAAAAGCATTTTTTTTTAGTGGTTGCAAAACAAATCTGCATCTCAAATAGCTATAATTATGTCCGCTAATGCATTTGTTGAATTGGAAAGAACTAAATTTCACTGAGCAATAGTCACTTTCAATTGTAGAGGCAAACAAGAAGATAAAGAATACATGGACTATTCCTAGGTGTCACCACTGTGTCAGGAACAATGGAAGGCACCATCTAAATCAACATGTTGGATCATGAGTTGACTAGCACTGTTGAATAGGCGAATAATTAGGAGAATATTTTCTCTCTTTTATGGTATATGTTCTATGCGAATATGCAATATAAATATTACGCAATGTGAATAACAACATATTGATGCAGCCTTTGATGATGCACAATTGGTCAATAATGTGGTTGAATAATCTCTTGTGGATTTCAAGAACTGGATTCTTTAATCTTTATTGATTGGGTTACCGGCTCTTGGTCAAAATTTAAGCATAACCTAGACTTGTCCGGCCCGATCTGTTTTGATTTTTTTAATAGTGAATTATTAAAGGATGATTAAAATGCAAAGACTTGGGCAAGCCGACATTAAAAGAGACTGGTAGGGCTGAAGGTCCCAAAGAAAGGGGGAGTTTGGTCAAGACGACCGCCATGGTTGGGGCAACCCGGCATTAATGGGTGGCCGGTGGTCTGACCCATCAACATCAGCTCAGGTCCCCTTCTTCGTCTCCAATTCAATTGAATTCTTCAACCGCACCATCCCATGAATCCGAATCATATATGTAGGCGTACTACGTACAGATAAAGAAAGGAATCCATTAATTGACTTGACCCACATTTCACGGACCAATTGGTTCGACCCCAACTGGCACAGCAAAATTATAAAAAAAATTAAATGATCATTTTCCAACCTAACAAAGCACACAAAAAGAAAGGTGAACTCAACTGAGTTCATTATTTTAGTTAATTGGGAAACGCATGGTCGTACCAAGGACGTAAGGAAAGGGACAACATCATTTTTACCGCGTGAACCCGAGTCAAATGTCGGCTGGTCCGGCTTGTCCACATCTCGATCTGGACCACGCCATTTCGCTAATAATTCTTTATGCATGATGAGTTGTGATCACCACGACTGCGCTTGTCTACGTCATAATTAAAGCTAATTAAGTACATTTTAGAGCAGATAAGCTCATCGAATCTTTACTTAATTGCACTTAATTTATCCAACGTGAGAAGCCTTAAAAATGATCTGAACCAAGCTAATTCCTTGGGCCGCTAGATAGGGCCATGAAGCATAACTCGGTCTGACTATTCAGATACTCAAATCATGCTGGGTTGGTCCAAGACTGGCTCGGGGGCTCCGCCCGAGAACCCCGAGGGCATTTATGTTTTTAGCCTACACTCGAAGAATCAAACATAATCACATCATAATTAAGGGGTACAATTTGATGATTAACTCATTCAAGGCATATCTCCGTGATAATTGAGGAGAAATTCCCACCAAATACATTTCACCAAATACAGTACTTCACCTTGACGACATTGGCAGTGATCATAGGCCTCTTCTACTCCGGAAGGTCCCTCGTAGCAAGATAAATAGAATGTTCAAATATGACAAGCACTAGCTAAAAAATGATAAGATTGCCGACCTTATTGTCGCACTTTGGAACCAACAGATTACGGGCACTAGTCAATATCAATTCTTTTCAAAACTGAAAGCAGTAAGGCATGGGATCCTTGCATGGCTCAAGAATAATAGCTCCAATTCCTTCAACAGGATCAAAACTCTTCAACAAAGCCTGCAAACTATCTCTCCAATTAATGAGCCTGACTACTCCTTTACTAGACGGAGACTTGAGGCCGAACTGGCTGATGCACTGCATGACGAAGAGGTATACTGGAAACAAAAATCTCGGGTGCAGTGGCTTAAAGAAGGTGACAGCAATACTGGCTTCTTTCATGCTTGCACTAAAAATTGACGAATGATGAACATCATTTCTTGGATCAAAAATGCTAATAGCGAATGGGTCGAGGGTACTGAACAAGTGGCGTGTGTAGCAATTGAATATCTTCAAAGTATATTCCAGTCAACCCTTCTGAGAGACATTGAAACCAGCCTAAGTGGCCTCCAAAGGAAGGTTTCCAGAAGGCACAACAACTGGCTTTTGCGTCCCATTACCAGCGAGGAAGTTCGCCAAGCGGTTTTCTCTATTAATCCTGAGAGTGCTCCAGGTCTAGATGGATTCACGGGAGCCTTCTTCAGGCATCACTGGTCCCTGTTAAGTGATGAACTCATGACGGCTGTAGCCTCCTTCTTTAGGAGCAAGAAGCTTCTTCACTCCTTCAATGACACTATCATAGCTTTGATCCCCAAAAGGAAAATAGTTTCGGACATGTTACACCCGCGGCCGATCAACCTATGTAACGTGGTCTACAAGATTTGTTCCAAAATTATTGTTCACCGCCTGCAACCTCTTATGGACAAGTTAATCTCACTCAACCAATCTGCATTTGTTCAAGGTCGCCTAATATTAGAGAATATCCTATTAGCTCATGAGATGGTTCACCATTTAAAGACACGACAACACAACTCAAAGGTAGAGATGGCTTTAAAAATCGATATGAGCAGCGCATATGACCGCGTTGAATGAGCTTTCTTATATACAGTAATGGGAAAGTTGGGGTTTGCAGACGATTTTATTGCTCTTATTCGCGAATGCATCTCCTCGGTATCATACTCGGTATCATTATCAGGTTCTAAGTTTGGTTTCTTCAAGCCAGGTCGCGGTATCCGACAAGGAGACCCCTTATCACCATTCTTATTTCTGTTTTGTATGGAGGGCTTCAACCACCTGCTTCAAACCAGCTTCCAAACCAAAGGGTGCCATGGTATCTCCCTGGGACGGCACTGCCCTGAGATTACATCCTTGTTCTTTGCGGACGACGTTATACTTTTCTGCAAAGCTGATAGGAGACATGCGAAATGCATAAAGGAGTTGTTCGAGACTTTTGAAAGGATCAACGGCCAACAAATAAATGTGCAAAAGTCCTCCATTTTCTTCTCTAGGAACTCACCTCTCAACCTTCGAGACATGATGAGTTCAATTCTTTCCATTCCTCACGAAACCAGGCAAGAGAAATACCTTGGGCTTCCATTCATGATTAACAGATCCAAGAAAATTACCTTTGAATATATTTTAGCGAGGATACGTGAAAGAATTGAAGGATGGTCGACTCGGTTCTTGTCTCGGGCGGGCAAAAGCGTCCTCATTAAATCGGTACTCGCTGCTATACCAAACTACACAATGTCATGTTTCTACATATCAGACTCTCTTTGCCAACAAATTAATAATATATGCAGCAAATTTTGGTGGTCATCTAAGCATGATCAACGAGGCATGCACTGGTTTAAATGGTCAAAGCTGTGCTCGGCATTTTCTGAAGAAGGTTTATGTTTCAAGGAGTGCAGAAGGATGAACCTAGCCCTTCTCACAAAGCATGGCTGGCGTCTAATTTCTCACCCGGAGTCTTTGCTCAGTAAAACATTGGAAGACAAGTATTATCCATCCACGTCCTTCATCAACGCGGAAGCAAAACAAAACTGTTCTTGGGGATGGCGAAGTATTTTGAAAGGCAAGGAGATTCTTCGGCTGGGTATGCGGCTCAGCATTGGCTCCCACTCAACTGCAGAGGTTGTCGGCTCTCCTTGGCTACATATTGAGCCATCCTTTCGCCTCCACGGTCCTAGCTCCTCCAGCGGTGTCGGAATCTATTCTGGTATCTTATCTATTTGACAAAGATACAATATTATGGATAGCTCCAAGAGTTCATGAGTTTTTCCCTCGCTCATTAGCTGAGGAGATATTCAAGATCCACATTCATGAAGGCCGGGATAAATGGACTTGGCACTATAGTAGGACTGGTTCATACTCAGTATCTTCTGGGTATCACATAGCTGGCATCCTAGTACCATCTAAGACTCCCCACCTTACAAGTCCTCAAGCTTTTCCATGAACGAGCATTTGGAAGCTTAAGGTTCCGCCAAAAATAAAAGTATTCACATGGAGATTACTTCAAGGGTGCTTACCATTGAGGGTTGCACTCGCTCGCCGGCATGCCCCAATGGAAGATGTGCGCTGCCCTCTATGCAACTTAGTTCCTGAATCGAGGGAGCATGTATTCCTTCAATGTCGTACTTCTGCTGATATTTGGAGACGATCAGGCCTCCCCCTTCTTCCATTGGTGGTCGACTTCCGGAACCAAACTTCAGAACTGCACCTGTGGATTGGAACTTCTCTCCTGCATCCTTTGGAGTATCTGGAACCTCAGGAATCAAGTCATTTATCAACCTCCAGGAGCAACCCCGTCCTCTGCACTCGACCAGGCTTTCAATATATGGTCCATATCTTCCAATGCCAATGTTTAATGAGGGTTATTGCAACATATGGACAATTTTCATTGTATGGTTTATGACCTTCCTCTTCCTTTAATGGAATGAAAAGCTACTTTTGAAAAAAAAATATTTATTACAAAGATAAAAAAAATATTCGCTAATTATTTGATTTTTTTCAAAAATATTATTTATAAGCCTTAAAAATTAGGACATACTTTTGACTTTTAGATGTAGTCAACGAATTCATAATAATAAGTATCATCTTGGTATTTCATACTCTAATTTGTGCACTTTTATGTGGTAATTTTTCAGAATTCTTGGAACATCTATTCTTCAATTGTGCTCGTACCATCTCTGTTTGGAATTCTATTTTTCATAAACTTAACATTCCTTCTCCTTCCATAGGCTCTTGGTGTTTTGGTAGCTTTCTTCCTTATATAGTCATGCCTACTTGGAGGCTTAAGGCTATTGTTGCCAACACCCATGTGGTTCTTTTGGAATGTCACGAATGAGCAATGGTTTGAAGTTAGGTAGCTGCCCCTGAGTAGTCTCACAATGCAAATTCTTTCATTCTTTGATACTTTTTTCAATATCAAATGTTTTGAAGGGAATATTAACTACCTCTCCGCTGTCTCTAATTGATCTCCCCCAGCTCTGAATACGATTAAAATTAATTATGATGGTGTTTGGTTGGATTTTTGTGGAGGTATTGATTTTATAATTAGGAATCATAATGCTGAGGTATTGGATTTTTGTGGAGGTATTGATTTTATAATTTCGTATCTTTGAGTATATTTCTACCTTAATTCACTAACATTTCATGATTGATGGAGGCATGAATGGGAAAGAAAATATACTTGAAAATAAGCTAAAAGAGGCTAAAGTTAAGATTTACTCAAATAAAAGTTTTACTTTAGGTTTTATTACTATAAAAGTTCAGTTGGGAACCAACCACGGATTTCAAAAAAATTAATTATATTTAAGTATTGATCTAAGAAAAAGTTTTATATATATATATAAAATAACGAGTTCATTCCTAAAATGTGAATTAAGAGTATAATCAAATACATAATTAAATAAATATTCAAGATCACTTTTACATACAGAAGAATATTATAAATCACACAAAGTGGAAAATCCACACAAATAGGATCATGCTGGGATTCGAATCCTAGATCTCTAGACAACTTATACGGTACATAAATTCTAATTCAAAGTCAAATTAAATGAAACTAATCAAATATATTCTAGTTTAATCCTCGTTGTTCAATTAAATTCAGTGTATAATAAAAATATAACGTATAATTTAGTTCTTCAAACGTAGTCGAATTTTTATAATGATCTCTCAAAAAATAACTCGATTAATATGGTCGTTTTAAAATATGACTCTAAGTAAAATAGTTCCTAAGAGCCCTAAATCAGTTGAATTTTTATAATTTTGAGAAACTAAATTGTACATTATCTCTATAATAAATAATATAACACTTGAAGAGGAATTCAACGTGCTTGCATCAACTGCATGTTGTGTCTCCACTTGCCCTTCCAGAGATGAATAAGCATGGAGATTGATAGATGGATGCTTCTGTGTCTTGTCTTCTCCCACGGTGGTCCCTCTCATTCCCTTCTTTTATTTTTCTCTTCTCTTCTCTTCTTCTCACATTTGATCTGATCCCCGCAGTTCTAGTAGAATTGGATGCTGCCACTGTTTGCTTTTCCCTCCCCTTCCAGCTTACTAACAGAGACTGCTGCAGTTACTTTGCACCTCTTAATCTAATATAATCTAATCTGAAAATATTTCCACCCACCGTTGTTGACACTGCGGCCCTGATAAGACAAAAAAGAAAGAACAACCCCATTCAAGGCAAAAGCCACAGTGTGACTTCAAAGCAGCTTCTGTGAGTCAATTTGTTTCATTTTTTTTTCATCTTTTAAATGGGCCACCATGGATGGCACCGAGTTTCCTTGTCATTGCATTTTGACTGGGCAGTTCATTTCCTTTCCTTTCCTTTCCTTTCCTTCCCCCAGAATAAAGCAAGCAGATCGCAATCGTAGCAAAAAAGAGTGACTGACTGCTGATGGAGAGGAAGCGAGACTTTCTTCTTCTTCTCTTAGATTAAATGCCTCTCTTCTAACCCTTTTTAAGCCTCCAAAATCTCTCCTTTCTGCTTCCTCTCCTTCCTTGTTCGCTGCCCTGCTTCTGTGCCTCGAAAAGATTGGATTTTTATTCTTCTCCCCTGTTGACGCAGCCAACAAATGGACAAGCTTCACCAGGGACAGGAGAAAGAGCTCCAATCCCCCAATCCCGCCTCCCCCAACTCCTCCCCCAGTAGCAGCAGCAGCAGCAGCAATGGAGTGGCAACAGCAGCGCCGCCGCCGGCGACAGTAGCGCCTTTGTCCACGCCGCTGACTCATAAATCCATGCCGAGATCCATCGACGCCAATCCTTACCCTACTACCTTCATTCAGGCCGACGCCGGCTCCTTCAAGCAAGTCGTCCAGATGCTCACGGGCTCCGCCGAGACCGCCTCGAAGCACGCGGCCGCACCGCCCGCCAAGAACGCGATCCCCCCCGCCGCGAAGGCTACCGGCCCCAAGAAGCCGGCTTTCAAGCTCTACGAGCGCCGCGGTAGCATGAAGAACCCAAAGATGATTAGCCCGCTGATCCCGACCTTCATGGGTTCTAACCCTAATTCTCCGATGGGTGGGGCGGCCTTCTCCCCGCGGAGGCAGCCGGAGATCCTCTCGCCGAGCATGCTCGACCTGCCATCGCTGACCCTCAGCCCCGTCACGCCTTTGATCCCGGATCCGTTCAACCGGTCACCGCTGCCCCATTCGGCCGCGGCAATGGGTGCTCCGGCCATGTCGGCCGAGGACCGGGCGATTGCCGAGAAGGGCTTCTACCTGCACCCTTCGCCGAGGACCACGCCAAGGGACGCGGAGCCACCAAGGCTACTGCCGCTCTTCCCTGTGACATCCCCGAGAGTGCCGTCTGCTTCTGCTGCCGGCTATTCTACCTAGAGATGCTCAATTTGTGGTATGAGAACGATTCAATTGTATAATTTGAGCGCATCTTTGGATGACTTCTTGCCTCTTTATCTCTCTGTTATGCAAGTCAATCAATCAAACATGGGATGAATGATCTCTGCAATATTTACCTCACTCTTCTTGTCATCAAGATCTTATTTTTCTCCCCAATTTGACTATCTAGTTCTGGATTGAGAAATTTTGCTCATCTTATTATGCAGGCTACAAGTTTTGTCTTGCTATTACTGTTTGTTGAGAACCCACATTGTGTGTTCAGTTCATGTTCAAGGAAAAGAAGTCAAATTTGGTGCTGGCTGCTTTAGACTTCCACTTGCTCATAAGCCATAAACTACATACAAAATGTGCTTTCCAACCTGTTCTTCTACCCAAATAGTTTCTTTCTTTGAATGAAAACTTGTGAGATGGTTTCTTTAGGCATGCACCTGCCTAACCTATGTGCAAAGTGCAAACTCAAAGTAGAGAATAATACACAGTGACTATGGAGCAAAAGATTGCAAGCTGAGAGGAGATGCCATGAAAATTATATTATGATAATTGTTAAAAGAATACAAGTAGTGTGTTCCCCACTACTTGGACAAATTGGTGACAGCTGTTGGGAATTAATTGGGTTCTAGTGCAAATTAAGATTCCCTTTCTCATTCATGAGACAGGTCAGAATGCAGACTTGAGATTGTAATGAGGCTTTTTGGGTGAACAGTGGAGTTCAGTAAATTACTTTCAGAAACATCTAGGGTTGGGGTTAAATAGCATAGCTTTAGTTCAGTTCATCCACATAAGATTACAACTTAGAAATTAGAAGACTTGTTTGAGAAGCTGGTAGATTTTGGGGCCCATAAATGGAACTCCAAGAAAGCTAATTAGGATTAAATTGAAATTGTTATTTGACCTCTACATTGTCTTTTTCCAACTGAAAGTGACTTCTGTAAGGTAAGGCCATTTTAGTGTAGATTCTAGCAGCTCAACAAATCTTAAATTTCTCCTGCTATACTATACGATCTTAAATGACATATACCATGGGGGAATGCATATTAAACACCAACTAAAATGACTTTCAGATTTTCTTGAAACTTTGATGTATCAATATATGATGATTCATTCCCCTGTATCATTATTTGTGTTTTGTAGAACATTCATCTAGTACTTTCAGGCATGTATTAATACCAAGTCAAAGTAAATGGATCATATCAAAACTAAGTTGAGCATATGCTGTTTCACCTGACATTGGATTCATCTAACAATGAGTGCATTGCTTCTTACACCAAGGAAAAAATTAGTACCTTCTATGATTAGAGACAAATGAGCCAATCCTTTTCACGTGATGGATACAAACTAACCAGTTAAAGTGGTCCATTTCTGACAAGGGTTGGGGATTTAAGATTATTGTAGGAGAAAATTTTTTGGCCAAAGTTATAAGCAATCATGACTGAATTGACAAGCCTTGAAACAATATCACCAATCAAGAACTTGCTGTGCCATGTAGCTCCCAGCAAGCTTCCTTTCACTGAGAAGCACGGAGAAGAACCATTAGATCAATCATCCAAATCTACTGATCGAAAAGCAATCCAAGCTGACAAAGATAAACTCTCTAGCACTTAGCATCCATGAAAATGTGTAATTTTTTTACATGAGCATTATATAATTGGAAATTAGCAGGCACTTTAGCTAGCTAGTCTATAGAGTTTCAATCCTTGTAAGCATTATAACAAAATGGTTTTGTAGATTACTTCAACAATGTAAAACAATCAGTATTAAGCTAACAGCGGTGACTTCTTCTAGTTCTTTTTTTTTTCTTTCTGAAACTTATGTACAGCAATATGCATTTATACTTTCATAATGAGGATATGCATTTAATATATTAATTTGATTTGTTACTATGGAAAACCTCTGAGGTGAGCTGTACTTCATCATAAAGCTAGCCTTGCTATGAGGGGTATATTAACATACGCCTAACCCAGAAGCAAAGTGGCATCATAGCATATATCGAATATGAAATAGCCAACTTATTATTCCCTTCACTACCAATTGGATCCTCACATTTCAAGCCGTGGAGCTAGACTTAAGGTAGAGAAAAGCCAGTGGTACTACCCATGTGCTTCCTGCTAAGCTAAGATACTTCTTTTTGAGAGCTATGAGGGGAGCCTTTGAAAAATGCCTCAAAGAAACAAATGAAAAAAAGGAAGAAGAAGAAGAGTGTATAATTGGAAATGAAGTCAGCATCTGCTGCACTTTCGTCTTCAACACCAAAACCCGACATGTAGATGTAGTGACACGTTGCGTGCTAAATGAGAAAAGAAAATGAGTCAAATACCAGTACTTATATCGCTGTCAAAACCATCTAATTAATGGCTTGAACTTATTGTTGAATTTGTGATTTCATTACTTCATGTTTTGGTCCATAATGTTGAATAATTAATGTTCTCTTTGTCTAAGAAGAAACCAAGTTCTAGTCCTTGTGCGAGTTGTGCACTCAACAAAGTTCGACTCAATCATGCACCGAGGGACCCTCTCACTTTCTTGCAAGAGTAAACATGAAAATATTGATTCAATTAGAGACTGGTTCAATTAATACATTATCATTATAGACCTTAAAAATGGGTTTCACTGTTCATCCTCAGTGCAACTTTATAAAGAAAACCCTTAGACACCTCAAAAAGAGAATTCAAGCCAACCAGTCTTGATTGATAGTCACCCATTTTCCACTGGTTTGCCTTGCAGTCAAAGCAAATTAAAGGAGGGCAACATCATCAAATGTCTCGAAGAGTGCTAGAGAAGATAGTTTTGGTCTCTCTCCAGAAGTTGGAATATTCATAATCAATAAAGAAAAATTAGGTCTATCTATATATAATCATCTTATGTCATAATATATAGTATTTACACTAGTAAGGCTCTCAGTTTGATGCAGCATTCTAAAGTTCTAGATGTTCACCAGCTTTCTGCAGCTAAAATGCCCAAAAGCTATCACTGTCTTAACTCTTTGATGCACGTATAAGAGAAGAATATATAGTAAACACTAGCAAGGCTCTCAGTTTGATGCAGGATTCTAAAGTTGAAGATGTTCACCAGTTTTCTGCAGCTAAAGTGCCCAAAAGCTATCACTCTCTTAACTCTTTGATATGCAAGAGATCTCAATATTCCTCTGTTATTTTCCATGATTCTTTAAAGGCCTTTGTACATTACTATAATTGACAGGAACTATGTTTACTAAAATCTCTATCCTAGGTAAAACCTTCTTTCTCGCTATACTTCACATCAAGATTCAGGTGTAAGACTCATTTCAGCTAGCCAGGGGCGAAGCCAGAAAATTATTTTAGGAGGGGCAAAATATAAAATCGCATCTTATGAGGGCAATTACATGGTAAAAATATATTTTTAGAGGGGGCAAATATAGTTAAATATTAATGTATATTATATATATAGTAATATATATGTAATGGGGGGACCAATGTGAGGGGGGGGGCAATTGCCCCTCCTGCCAAAACATTGGCTCCGCCCCTGCAGCTAGCTAAGCAAGCAACAAATGAAAATTTGTGGCAAAAAATCGTTAATTTGTAAAGATCAAGAAGTAGCAAACCTTTTGTTAACATATATGACGCAGCAAAATTGTCTCTTAGCTTTCTGTCAGGTACAAAGATGGTGTAGCGAGATCAAGATGTTGATGTTAGAGCCGATTTTGACCTTCACTCAAAGAGGACATACGCTGGTGACCTCCTCCTCCAAAAAGCTAGGGGTGAACGGGTTCGAGTACTTATATTTTTTATGATATTCGGATTTTATTTTGTATAGAATCAGTTCTTAAGTTTTGGAATCAGATTCTACCCTATTGGAACCTAGAATTGGATCCTACCCGAAATCACAAGTTTCGATTCTAATTTCGGGTACCATGTTGGAACATGTTCATTTTATAGTTTCCATGGTACAGATTCCGGGTACCTTGTTAGAATCTGTACATTTACAAGTTCCAACAAAGTACCCTGTTGGAACATGTTCTGAAATCTATGAATGAACAGGTACCAATAGGGTACCAATAGGATACCATATTGAAACCTGTAAATGAAAAAAATCCAAGGTACAGATTTTGGATACCGATTTCGAATCCGTTTTCGAGTACATGATGTGTTGGACCCGGTATCGAAATCGGTTTTAACTGGTTCCTTAATTTTTATCTCATACTCTATCCGAATTTAATTCGGATCTATTCAAAACCTACTCGATCGAGTAGATTCCAATCAATTTCAAGTCTATTGGTACCCATGCATACTCCTACAAAAAGCCTTGACCGGGATCCTCACCTTCCACGCCCAAGTTAGTGAGGGATTAATATGTATAAAAAATTTAAATAACTAGTTTGGGCCGAACCTGGCCTATATCATGATATATATATATAAAAGCCCAACATGACCCACGACATTGACATTTGCTCTTAAACCACTCCCATTCAATTCAACATGATCGATTCACTTGTCGGTGTCATTATTACTTCCATTAATTAGAAGTCCGTGCAGTACTATATATTATGCTGTAAACACCATGATATATAGTTTTATTTACACACTAAACATGGCCATTAGTATTAAGTAATTGTAACAGGATATAGATGAGCTCTAAAAGATATATTGAATTGCCATCGTGGTTGAATGGTTGATCTTTATCAGCTCTTCCCGGTTCCCGGTGAACGAGAGGCCTCCGCCCTCGAAACCTCCACATTTCACATGGACAAGATACCCACTGCCCCATCTGCATGCATCCAACTCCACGTGCACACCGACTCTCTCTCTCTCACACAGGAATATAAATATTACACCAATACAGATCGATACAAAACATTTGACCGTGAATCTAGCAATTCAGATGCCTCTCTATAAATCAAACTGCTACTGATTCACTGGCTAGTTCACTTGCTTTCTGTGGCGATTAATTAGAGGATCGAGTAAGAGCAAGATCACAACTAATTAAGGAGATGACGAAGAGATATCTTCTACTGGTCACTCTTGTGCAGCCTATCCTCCTCCTCCTTAGTAGTACTACTTCCTCCGCCAGTACTTCACTCCCTCATCTGCCACCAAGACACAGCATCGCGGTTGAAGGAAAGATCTACTGCAAGTGCGAGCTCCCAGGCTACGTACAAGCAATCGGAGCTTCTCCTCTCCCTGGTTAATAAATTTGATTTGTTGCTTAATTGAAAGTTTGTATTATATGATTTCCTTAATGATTTAATTATATATATGTGTAGGTGCTGTGGCCATGATACGTTGTAACAGCAGTAGGAAGGAGGTATCAGCAAGCGGCATTACAGACGCGAGAGGATACTTTTTGATCCAGACGAGGAAGGTGACCAGATACGGGATCCATAAATGCGAGCTCTTCCTGGTGTCGTCGCCATTGCCGGGGTGCGATCTGCCCGGAGGCAAAGCTGGTACTGCCGTCGGGTTTCCGCTCCGGTTCGCGAGGAACACCAACGGCGGAGTGGCGGTCTACACAGCGGGTGCCTTCAAGTTTGCTCCGGCGGATCCCTCGTTGTGTCCTCATCACCCTTGATATGCATGCGATAGCTGTTGATTAATAAATGGACGTGCTTGATGTCACAATAAATGAGAGTATATATGATATTGCTGTTCTTGTTGTAAATCACAAACTCCTTCTTAGCCAAATTGCCTCACACGCTATGTCAGTTGCTATCTTAGCTTTACATGAGGATTAAGGCAATAGTCTTTTGTGTCTTTGATCTCCACGACGATTGGTTTGCAACAAACACAAAAGATGTAAGTTGAAGTACTCTTAATTTTGGTCATGTAAGCCTCCCAATCACTATCTGTGAAACTGATCAGCTTGTTATCTTCTTCATTCTCATACTTTTTTTTTTTTTTTTTTTTTTTTTTCTAGAAAGTAAAGCATTAATAACTAAAGCTGGGAGAATCAGTGCCAAAAATATCCGAGTACAAAATTGAATCCAGCTCAAGTGACCGAATTGAGGACCAAACACAAAGGTCCCTGTTACAACAAACATGCTTTGCTACACCCAGTGGGCGGCTTCGTTAGCCTCCCTAAAACAAAAGGAGAAAAAAACATTACACCCAATTTTAAAAAAATTAATATCATCTATGATAGTCGAGTTCCATGAAACTGGCGTAGCCAGGTTTAGAGCATCAATAACAATCTTAGAGTCTGATTCAATAGTAAATGAAGTAAATGCATTCTCAATAGCAGACTGCAGAGCCAACTTGATTGCCCGTGCTTCTAATTCGAGGGTGTTCTGTCCCATGCAAAAAGTTCCCTTTAGCAAGACACACACCTTTGGAGTTGCGGAGAACGAAGCCGATGCCACCTACAAAACCAGCGAACGACGCATCACAATTAAACTTAAGAGCGTCCTGAGGTGGAGGAGTCCATTTAACCAAGATATTGTTCAGACTAGCTAGGATTGCCCTCAGATTTAAATTTACCTAGATAATCATTGGTAAAAGCCAAGATTCGTGTGACAAGGTTCTCGGGGGTAGGCTGCCTAGCATCATGCAACAAACTATTCCTAGAAAACCGGCCAAATGAACCCACAAGAATTGACGATCAAAGCTACTCTAAACATCTCAACTCCACTAAGGGAGGAGGAATAGAGTAGCTAATCGCCAGAGTTCCAATTGACTCAATTGAAAAAGTTTAAGCCAGTTTTAAGGGACAGGTTAATTGGTCCATACGTGACTAGCAAAGCAGCATTCAAAGAAGAGGTGCTATATAGACTCAGTGTGATTTTGACATAGGGGACAAAGGTCAGATTCCAAAATATTTAGATAGTGGAGCCTAGACCTAGTAGGAATTCGTTGGTGGAGAAGTTTCCAACAGAAAAGTTTAAGTTTAGGAGCAGAGTGGATTTTCCAAATACTTTTCCATGGAATAGTGGACTGAACCGAACTAGGGTCTGGTTCAAGGGTTCTAAGGAAAAAGTAATATGATTTGGCAGTAACACTACCCCCTGACTCCTTACTCCAATAACTCTATCCTCACCGGGAATCATAGGCACCTCAATTCTCGAAATGACCTCCCCCAAAACAGGACCAAATTAAGTAATTATCTAAATCGTTAAGCGACCAAGATTGATAAACCAGAAGTGAATCAACATTAGCATTATCGGTCAACAAATTAACATTAAAAAACGTTGATTTTAAACATAACAGAATCTCAAAAGCCCAAACATCATGCAAGATAGAAGTATTGCTACCCAATTTAATTAATTTGGCAAAACCAAGTAAAAGTAAATTGAATGCTTTTCGAAAAAGCTTCCTACTCCAAGAAATATATTGTTTTTAGAGTGAGAAAAGAAACATTCAAGTTCTTATATTTAGCCGAGACAATTTTGACCCAAATTGAAGAGCCACAATTCATATAATCTAACATTCTTTTGGCTTGAATGGAAAGGGCTTTACAAGAGAGATCTTGGAGGCCTAAACCCCCTTTAGACCTAGGGTTGGTAACTTTGTCCCAACAAATTAAATGGATCCCATGGCTAGAGTTCCCATTAGACCAGAGAAAGTTTCTAGTAAGCTGATCCATCTTATTAATCAACCCTGAAGAGCACCAGGACATGGAATTAAGGAGTGTAGAGGAATCGAGTTAAGCACTGAATTGATTAGGACAACGCGACCAACCTGGGATAGGTAAGAATTCTGCCAAGACCCAAGACAGGCTTTGACATTATCCAGAACCAAATGCTGGGCCTGGGCCGACGATCTAATCGGAGAAATAAGAGCTCCTAAGTACTTAAACGGGAAATTACCCCTATGCATACCTAGAAAGCTACAAACACTAGAAGCACAACTTCTAAAAACGGACTTAGGAAAGTAAATCTCGGATTTGGAGAGGTTAACCGATTGACCATAGAAACTTTCATATTTTTCAAAAATAAATTTGATCGCACACAAGCTTTTCCTATAGGCTTTAAAGGCTAACAAAATGTCGTCAGCGAACAACAAGTGAGAGATAGAGGGACCATTCCTAAACTTGAAGGGGGTGACGTGCTTGTTAATAACAACTATATTAATTAAGTTGGTCAAAACCTGAGCAGTGATAACATAGAGGTAAGGGGACAAAGGGTCCCCTTGACGAATACCCCTAAATGATTTAAAAGTATCAGATATCTCAGAATTAAGTAAGCATGCAAACGTGGCAGAAGATAAACAAGCAGTAATCCAATCTAAAAATTTATCAGAAAAATTACATGCCTTCAAAACTCTCAGAATGGCTGGCCAAGCAATTTTATCGTAGGCTTTCTCCAAATCAATTTTAACTACAATGAAGGGGTTTTTAACATTGGATTTTAAAAGAGAATGAGCGAGTTTCTAAGCAACAAGAATATTATCATGTATACTTCTGCCTTCGACAAAGATAGTCAACTCAGGGGTCACTAATTTAGGAACTAAAAACTTAATCCGATTAGCCAAAACATTAGCAAGAATACAATAGCTTAAATTACATAATGCAATATGCCGAAAATCCCTAACAGCTAAGGGGTTAGAACACTTCGGAATAAAACAAAGCAGAGTTTTGTTCCAGTCTAAAGGCATAAAGGAAGTATCATGAAAACAATGCATGCATTTCATAAAAGAATCAGAAATTATACTCCAATATGATTTGTAGAATTCAGTCGTGAAGCCATCGAATTCGGGGCTTTTATCATTCGGCAAAAGCCTAACCACATTGAACACTTCAATAGTCGAGAAGGGGCTAATGAGGAAATTAGAATTAGAATCCGAAATGCAATTAAACTCAATGATATCACAAATATCAATGAAACTAGTACTAGTAGAAGACCACAGATTACGATACGCATCAGCAAAGGCAAAAATAATAGTATGGTTATCAAACAACACAAAACCATTTGTTAGAGTTAAAGCAGTAATTTTATTGGTTCTACGACGCATCGTAGTAATTAAATGAAAAAAAGCCGAGTTATAGTCCCCATCTTCAATCCATTTAGCTTTAGATTTTGACCACCATTTTAAATTTATTTGTCTACGAAGAGCATTGGCTTTATTATAAAGAGCTCAAAGAGCCAACTCATTACAAGTATCCAAACCAACATAAGCATCCAAATTTCCAAGAGCATCAATCTCAGAAATAGTAGAGTCCAAAGAACATTCATGATTACCCAAGCTATTTTTGTTCCAGAGAGAACACCGAACGAGAAAAAAGTAAACCCATACCAAATAAACTATGCTGTGACAGGGACTGAGGGAGCTGATCCCAGGCCTACTGAACCACATTCCTAGCCCCAGGGTATTCCACCCAAAAACTTTGAAATTTAAAAAGACTATTGCGAATAGACGATTGGGAAAGCAAATAAAAAGGGGGGAATGATCTGAGGTACCATGAGGTAAATGAACAACCGAAGCCGAATCATAGAAGTGCAGCCAGGCCGCATTACAGAAAGCCCGGTCAAGCCGAATGAGAATATGACTATTACCCGATCGATTATTACACCAAGTAAATGGAACACCAAAAAACCCAAGATCCAGAAGTCCATTGTTATGAACAAAACCACAAAAATCAAGCACCGATTTTTTAGCACGAAAAGGCAAACCTTCCCTTTTATCTAAATCTTTAAGAATAGTATTAAAATCCCCACAAATACGCCACAGAAAAGATGGAATCCAAAAATGAGTTCTAGAAATCACCCAGAACAGAAGGGTTCGTACTTGCGTAAACATTCGAAAAAAGAAATAGGGGAGAATCATTCATTCCAATAACCGCAAAAATACACTGAGTCTGGAGAGATAATACCTGAACGGTGAGAAGGTTGGAGTTCCAGTTGATCAAAAGATCTCCTGAAGCTCCAGCCGAAGGCTGGGCCAGGCCGACCTAATGACAACCAATCGATTTAACAAACTTAGCAGTCAAGTTAGAATCAAAATGTGTTTCTTGTAAAGCAATGAGATTTAAGGAGAACTTGCGTACCATCAGTCGGAGATCATCCCTCACCATGCGGCCCCAAGCACCGCGGGTATTCCAATAGAGGCAATTCATGAGGAAACGGTATTCGAGGGTGACTCCGCCATGGTTGAGTCATTCGAGAAAGAGGCAAAAGCCGACAAGCCAGTACTAGGTGCGAACTCAGCCATGGCCGAGTCACTAGCTGGAGTGGAAGCAGTAGCCTTTAAGTCATCGAAGGCTCGAGGTCGCTTTTGCTGAGAAGGCTCGGAGGAGGAAGTAGTTGAAGAAGGCGCCTTAGGGGGTCTACCCGCCTTCTTAGCATTCCGCGACTGAGGCTTGGCCATAGGAGCAAAAGAAACACTCGGCCAAGCAGTGGCAAAAACAAAGGAGAGATCAGACACCATTTGTTCCATCAAGCGCACAGGCGGCAGAGATGGGGGGGTGTGGGCAGGAGAGGGAGAAAGGGACGGAGCTAGAGCGGTAGAGAGTGGGGTGGGATGGGAAGCATACTAGATATGTGGATGAGTGGCAAGAGGAGTGGAAGAGGCATGCCCTTTTGGTGCCCACACCTGCGCCCAAGGAGAAGGCTCGTGAGGAGAGGGGCGTGGGAGCGCCCCAGAGGACGAGGTGACATGTGGTGCAGGGCCAGCACAAGTAGTGGCAGACGATGCGATAGGCGAAGCGGCGTGGAGGCCGGGAGTGTTGGTGAAATGGTCATACTAGAGGGGGGTGAATAGTGTGTTAACTAATCAACTAGCCTAAATATGATTTTAATAGTTTCTTAAGTTACTTAGGAAATTCACAATTGACGATTAAATGCGGAAGCGAGTAATAAAGATAAGCAATGTGATACAAAAAGAAAACAATGCTAACACAAGTATTTATAGTGGTTCGGCCCCAATGCCTACTCCACTACCTAAGCACCCCGCTTAGGATTTCCAAACTTAGCTTTACTAGATTATATCGTTTTCTTTACAAAGAGGACTTTACACCGAAAAGTCTTCGCTCTCAAAGCAAAGACACTTTCACACCCGAAAGTATCCCGTCTTCCTACTGAGAGCACTCTCCCACCTCAACCTAAGGGATAACTCAACTAATCCTAGTAAACTAAGTTTATAATGATGAATTTAAGCCTTAACACCAAGGCAACCACAAACTCAATCAACCTAGCATTCTAGGTTTACACAAACTCACATACAATGAAATAACAAGAAAATACAACACAAAATGGAACAATAAATCAAATAATAAAGTACTTAGCTCCACAACAAGATTCCTAGCTTTCTCTTGATGCCTTGATGATGAAACAATGAAGGTAAGGCTCAATCAAAGAGATGAAAGGTTCAAGCTAGGGTTTTCATAAGATTGGCTCAATGAGGGCTTAAGATTGATCAAAATAATGTCTCAAAGGTAGTAGAAGTGATCAAGATTCGGGAGGAAGACTCTCATGGCCTTATATTTATAGGCCATGAAGAGAAGCGAAACACCTCTCTTCTCAACGGGCGAATTTTTGCCCGTTACCGACCGCCGGTCGTTTGTCCGGTCGTCGGTCGATTGCCGAGCGACCGTCGAGCGACCGAAAGCAATCTGCTGCTTTTGGGCAACGTTCGGTCGACCGAAATGCCTTCTCCTTCGGTCGGTCGATCGAACCTAGGCAGGGCAGATTTCTTTACTTGTTTGTTCATTTTCTGGTTCCGTCTTCACTAAGTCTACTTATATAAGGATTATCCCCTATTTGGATTCAATAAAAATATCTAAATAATCAAAATCCTTAATAATCAAAATCTAGTTTTTGGAGTCTAGTACAAATTTTTGAAAAACGAAAATTTTCTAATCTTCCGGGTCAAGTATGGGTAGGTTAAATGCTTCCAAAAAATCCTTAAAAATACCTCATTATCTAGTTTTAACCCAAGGAACAATTATCGCCATTTTTGTGTCAAGAAAATATCTAAGTCATATAGCCCTCCAAGGAGCTCCCTAGGCTTAGTGAATTTCAGGGTGATTTACGAGTTTTCATATTTTGGGGTTCGGTTTTGATTTTTGGGTTCTTTGCATCATAAAGAGGATTACATCACATGTTAGACACCCTAAATCTAAACTCTAACTTCTCGAAGAACATCGAGCGTCGACGAGTGTCCTTGCCGATTTCTTCGATTTTTTCGATCGCGGATGTCGTGCGCTAACCGACTTGGAACCTGAAAGATTTTTCAATGACACATTAGTTCCATGTTTGTTATCATCAAAACCGAGATTAAGACCAAGGTAGAAAACCTTAGGCCAACAAGGAGTTTTAATGCACAAATCATGATCCGAATCATGGTTGTCAGAGAAGGTGAAGCGATCAAGGATGACAAAAGAGAGAGAAGACGAGGGGCCCGAAGAGGTGTTAGGACCATTAAAGCCAAGATGATTCACATTTAAACCCGAATCCGAATCAGGGACATGTGGCGCCAGCCACGACGCAGAAAATGATCCGTCATTAATTCCATCCATCGAGACGGTCGAGTCGTGCGACACACGTAAGTGGTTGTGGCCACGACCACACGCCATACCCGGTCGCGAGATAGATCGCGAAGAAACAGATTGCCATACCCGGTGACGGTTGCGGCGGCATCGGCCAACAAGCATCCACGGGCCACACGCCGACGTCGGGATGTCCCCCGAAGAAACAAAAATTGGGCCCGAGCCGGAGCCACTCACGGGCTCAGAAACAGAAACATAAGTTTTTCCAGAAATCCCAGCGGAAATCGAAACATGTTTTAAAGAATCGCATTCCACCTCTCTATGGCCAATCAACCCACAAGAAAAACAAACCTACGACAAATTCTCATAAGAAATGGGTTGAAAAAACTCACGATTAGGTTTCCCAATCCACAAACCTTGCCGCAAAGGCTTAGACAGATCGAGTTCCTTGCAAACACGGACGTGGCGACCACAAAGAAACTTAAAAGTTCGATGATCGATACTAAAAACTTGCCAAGAGAACGAGCTAAAAGTGAAATAGATTCGACGTTCCAAAGTTCAAGAGGCAAACCAACAAACCGGATCCACGCTGGCGCCGAGGAGAACACCTCGCACCAAGGGCGAAAGAGGGGGCGCCATGGGATTAACCAGAGGGCATGCCCTCTCAAAGAGTATGATCCTCCAGTGAGAACCGAGTTCGAAGACAACGCACGAAAACAAAACACATAATAGCTGTCCTCTAGATCCAACGCAGAAATGAAACCTCTATCGAAAAAACACGAGAAGCCCAAGAGTTCACGATCGGTAAAGGTGGCGAATGCCCAAAGAACTTGCCATTGAGACTATTCTCCCAAGGAGAGGACCAAGAAACAAGTTGCTCCGGCGAAAAATGCATGAAATCAAACATCGAAGAGTGAAGTTGACGCAAGCTAGGGTTAGAACTTACCTAAGCATGTGAAACATCCTTCCTACGAAGGACCCGAGACCAGGAAAGAGGAGTTCTGCTCATGACAGGATGCAGATCAGTCACAACTGGAGATCGCGGAGAGGGAGAGCGAGTCTTTGTTACAAAGGAGGCAGGAGGAACATGACTGGGTCCACTGGGGGAAGCACCAGCAGAGGAGGAGGGGGGAGGGGGGGAGATGCACGAGAGGAGGCGGAGGGACGCGGTCAGGAGGGTGCGCCATGATCCAAGAATAAGCATTTAGACCTATTCTTCTTTCTCATACTTGATTCCTTGCTTTTTAGTTCCCTAAATGTATCTTATAAAATTATTTTTGTTGCTGCAAAATGAAGCTTGCTTGGCTCAACCATAAACTTGGAACTATATGAGACAAAGTAAAGTATATCCAGCTTGGTATGTCTAACATAAACCCGTGAGCCAACAAAATTTTGGAATAACTGTGCATCACATTTTTCAAATCCATCATCCTGCTGTAATTTTTCATTCAATGCAAATGGAGTTGTCACCGGATCGGACTTGTCCATATGGAATTTTTTCAACAAAACATTGACATTTTTCTTGAAAGATGAAGAGGCTTTTTGAAACCCGGAAATGGAGCCATTTTCGGCTCCATTTTCATTTTTGCCAAAACACGAAAATTACACGTTTAGATATGGCTTCATTTTCTTTTTCGCAAAACCAACGAAATCATATTTCAAGGGCAAAATTGCGGTGGCATTTTCATGATTCCACCCAACTCAGAGGCATTTGCTAACCTCGGATGAAACCCCTTTTCTTTTGTACTCATGCACTTTCATTGGTTTCGTTGTTTTCATCAAAAGGAAAATTAAACAATAATTCGTTAACCAAACACATTTTCATAAAACTAAAAATCAACTACAGTATTTTGTTTCCCTAAAAATGAAAACAAAAAACAAAAGTGGTTCTTAGTTTGTTTTACTTGATTCCATGGAAATATTCATGAGTCCGATGTCAAGCATTCCAAATTCTTACACCATTTTATTCTTAAATTCTTCCACCATATTCATATAATGAGATCATTAACGTATAAACATACAATAAGAAGATTTGTTTTACCTTCCTCTTTTACATAGAGAGAAGGCCCACTTAGGCTTTGAAAGTCATTTTTGTAAAAGTGCCCATCAATCTTACTGTTCTAAGCTTTAGGTGTTTGTTGAGGTAATATAGTGTTTCCGCAAGTGGTATACCTTTTCTTCAAAGCCTTTGATTAATATCCTTGTGGTTGTTGAACATATACTTTTTCTTCAAGCTCCCAATTTAGATAGACTGACTGTACAACCAGTTAAAACATATCCAATCTAGTTGTGTTGCTAGAGCAAGAATTGTATGAATTATCTCTATTCTTGCAATGGGTGCAAATGTTTCATTAGAATCCGCTCCGAGTTGTTGAGGATAACCCTTTGCCATAAGCATCACCTTGTATTTTTGAATAGATCTATCTTCATTGAACTTTATTTTATAAACCCATTTCAAGCCGATCACTTCTCTTCCATGAGGTAGATCAACAAGCTCTCGTGTTTTATTCTTTCCATTGACAACCATCTCTTCATCTATATTTTTCTTTAAGCATCTTCTTTTATGGCTTCTCCAAAGTTACGTGGTTCACAACCAAAGAAAGCAACATCACAATTTTTATAAATTTCTTTCTAAGATCGTAGGTGAGTCATATTATGATTTTTTTTGACTTGATCGAGTTCTTTGGGAACTTAAAGTGAATATGGTCGTAGTTGTTGTTGTTGTGGAGTTGATGGCTCCAAGAGTTCATACATGGGAGATGTTTGTGATGTATTTTCTTCCCAATTATAACTTGCTAGTTCATCAAAGATAACATCTCTCGATACAACCAATTTGTTTGTCTTAGGATTAAAAAGTATGTAACCTTAAGACTCATCACTATGGTCAATTAAAAAAAGTTCTCCTTTTCCATCATATTTGTCTCTATTTGGAGAAGAATATGTGAGTATGCAATGCAACCGGATACCTTTAAATGATTAACAATCAGCTTCTTATCATGCCAAGCTTCCAATGGATTCTTTCCACGAACTGTTGGAGACTGGTTAAGTTTAGATAGTTGTATCAACAGTTTCAGCCATAATTTGTTTGGTAATCCCTTACCTTTAAGCATACTTCTAGTTATTTCATCAATAGCTCGATTCTTTCTTTTTGCCACTCCATTATGTTGTGGGCTTCTTCAAATAGTGAGCTGCTTTTGAATACTATTTTACTTACAATACTCTATGAAAGAAGTGTAGATAAATTCTCCTCTTCGATCAGTTTGTAAAGTCTTGAAAGTGGAATCCACTTTGCTTTCATTAAAAAGCTTCGAACTTTTTATGTAAGAAATATAACCACATGAAATCATTAACAAATAAATAGAATAAAATATTTTGTTACCAAGTGATGGAGTTCTTGTAGGACCACAAATGTTAGCATGCAAGAAGTATTTGGATCTCTTGATAAACTAAACATGGGAGATATTAATGCTAAAAGAAGTTTATTACATACGTGATCCCGTAAAAGCCATTATGCAAAAGAAGAATGCTATGATCCAATGGATAAAAGGGTGGGGTGAGCTACAACTTACTTTGCCTAGCCGCCTCGAAAAAGGGAGAAAATGAGAGATAGAGACCATATGACTATAGGTCATTTCTGGTTCCCTTTATAATATGATGGGTAATTATGAGATGTCGGAAATACCCCAAGTCTTCCTCATGCCAATCATGTGATAGGGCATCTGAGCTGTAGATTGAGATATGAGTTGGGCATCTGCCCAAAGGACTTGTGAGTGGCCCAACCTATCATGATTCACTCACAATTATGTCCTCATTAATTGTAATATGAATTTAATTATAAAATCAAAAACTTGATCACTTAAATCATAACAATTAATTATGCTAATCCACAAAATTAATTCAACAATCTCCCACTTGGATAACATTAATCAATTATTAATAAAATGACATAATAACAAAATTTAACAAATGTCAAGTGATCAACATACACCAATCCAGAACAAGATTTAGAAATGAAATAATACAAGATCATTGAATCTGTTAGAGAAACAAATGATATAATATTTCAATATCTAAATAGAATACAAAACCATATAAATGGAATTAAGCCATTAAATAATGTCAAAATTACATCACAAATGCCCCTTTAAGTAGGGGTGAGCATCGGTTCGTTTTGGTTAGTAACCGAACCGAACCAAAAGAAATTTTTTAACTATTTACCGAACCGAAAAAATTGGTTAATTCAGTTTGGTTAACCGAATTTTCGGTTCGATTCGGTTAATTTGGTTCGGTTAACTGAAAATATTGAAAACAAATACAAAAAAAAATACTAACTTGAACCCTAGCAAGTAGGAATACTAAATATTAATCTCATAAGTCTCTAGCCATCTTAGTAAAGTCCATTACCTATTCAGATCTAACTAACATATTATATATATATAATCGAATATAAAATAAGTAATAATACACATGCACCAAGATTCAAACCTGGGCGGGCGGGTTAAAGTTTTACTTAACCATTAAGGCAAATACCAAAACATAATGTAAATCTTATTATAAATATACATATTTAGTAAATTTGGTTAAAATCGATTTTTTCGGTAAATTTATCGAACCGAATCGAAAACCAAATTTTTTTTTAAAAATTAACCGAAAATCGAACCGAAATAATTCGGTTCGATTAATTCGGGTTCGGTTTCGGTGAATCGGGGAATCTTGCTCACCCCTACCTTTAAGGACACAACTTAGACTCTCACTAGACCAAGATTACATCAAAAGATTTAACAATAGCCAATATGAGTAACATGATTCTGAAATACTCCTACAGGTAGACACTTAGTCATCGGATCTGCAAGCACATGTTCACTAGGAATGTGAACCACACGAGTCTGAGATTCAATAATATTCTCTTTAACAAATAGGAGCTTAATATCAAAATATTTGGTACGACTAGAATTCTTGTGATTTTGATAGAAGTATACAACAGACGAACTATCACAATAGATGATTAGAGGTCACGATATGGAATCGACAAGATGCATGCAATATATCATCATATCCTGCATAACATGTGACTTCATATAGCTTGACAAGTGGCTTCGTAATGTCCGATGTACTAAACAGCTCCTCCATAGTCTGAATCTATGTACCCATAATCTCAAAGGGGTCATATTTTTTGAAAGTCAACATATAATATTTAGTACCCTGTAGATACCTCATGACTTTCTTTGCAGCCTTCGAATGATCCTTGCTAGGATTACTCAAGTATCTACCAAGCACCCCTATAGCAAAAGCTATGTCTGGTCAAGAGCATACTTGAGCATACATGAGACTGTCAACAACGGAAGCATATGAAATTTTATTCATCTATCCCACTCAGCATCACTGTGAGGGCACTATGATTTGGACAACCTTTCACCTTTCTGAATAGGTGTCGCACAAGGAGTGCAAGAGTACATATTAAACCTTTTAAGCATTCTGTCACGGGCCAATTATTTTGTGCGGAAGAACCCGTGCGGCACCTTTGCATCCCGTGCAAGGGATAAGCCTATCATCTTGAATCCGTCTTGAACTGGGCTTCCCGACATAACATCGCGGGGCATGCGTTGGTCCACGTGCCAACCACGCGCTCCATATATGCGCCCCCAAAAGACCATGTTGGCCGAATGGTATTGAAGGCGTAAAGTACAACAACAATTATAGGACTATGGTTGCAAGAAAATATAAAACCGGGTGTAGGACAAGCTCCGCAATTGTCTTGGGCGAAGATCGACAGGTCGCATGCCCATATGGGCCGCTCGTTCATCTCCGCCCAAGGCAACCGCTTTGTTTGTTAACACTCTCCTACATTATACATGAAACCCCTAACCCCCCAAGTGTCACCCCCAAGGTTCCCAAAAGCACGAGGAGTATGACAAAATCGTGGCCATGCGAGATGGTGATTTTTCATGGCCACAGCCATGACGAATGCAGGAAAACTGATCCGTTTAGCTGTAACGCACGCACCAACCGTCGAATGACCTCAAAATATATCAAACTCGTACCATGGGCCCTCGGGGATTGCACAAAGGATTTTACAAGTACGAACTATAATAAAAGCCAAAATTACATGGACGCGAAAACATATTTACAAACATGTATGGAACATTTCGTCATTGCTTGGGCAAATCGAAAAGTCCCTAACAATTCGGTCAATATAGGTTGCCCGAGACAAACCAAGAATTCCAAAAGACATATCATGATAGATTTGAACTCCAAGAACAAAAGAGGTTTCACCAACATCTTTCATGTCAAAATGACATGCAAGCATGTGTTTTGTCTCATTCAGAATGTTCATTGAATTGTTGGCCAATAGGATGTCATCGACGTAAAGCACAAGAATCGCAAAATTGCTCCCATCAAATTTTTGATAAATACACTGATCTGAAGCATTCTCAATGAACCCAAAAGAGGTAACAACCTCATAAAACTTCAGACCACTGCCTTGAAGCTTGCTTTAGCCCATATATAGATCTGTTTAGTTTGCACACCATGTGCTCCTTCTCAGATTCAACAAAACCATCAGGATGAACCATATAGACTTCCTCAAATAGATCTCCATTCAAAAAGGCAGTCTTGACATTCATCTGGTGAAGTTCAAGATCAAGTTGAGCAACAAGAGTCATGACCATTCTAAAGGCATCTTTAGTAGACACCAAATAGAAGGTTTATGTGTAATCAATATCTTCTTTATGATTGTAGACCTTAGCTACGAGTCTGGTTTTATATTTTTCAATTTCACCAATAGCCCCTCACTTGGTGTTAAAGACCCATTTGCAACCATGCAACAGGCTTGAAGCCATTTGGCAATTCAGCAAGTTCCCAAACACGGTTATGATGCATGGATGCAATCTCACCATTCATGGCCTTCAACCATTCAAATGAGTGGGGACTTGAAGTTGTCTACTCAAAACAGATATGATCTATGTCATCAACGTACAACACTAGACTCACATTCTTATAGATAAATCATGTAATCACTCGAAATTGTAGGTTTGCGGATTCTCTGAGACCGTCATAACTTAATAATAGGTTCCTTAGCAATTGTCATAGGATGTTCAATTATAACATCAATTGGATTCTCAACAATAGTATCAATCCTATCAACTGATGGAGCTAACAGAATGGGTACAAGCAAGAGGGTGATTTCATCACGAAGATCAATGACCCTAGGCACAAGACTCCCACTATCCAAGTCATCCTCAAAATAAAATGCCCAACTCAATAGCTCTACTAGTGTGAGTAGGGCAATAAAATCTGCATCCCCTTGATCCTGAGCAATACCCAATAAAGAATCCACTAATAATTCTAGAGTCAAGTTTCTTGAGCCGAGGATTAAACGATCTTACTTCTGCCTTGCAGCCCCAGACATAGAAATGTTTCAAGCTAGGCCTTTTACCGAAGTAAAGTTCATACGAGGTCTTTGACACTTATTTACTGGGAACTTGATTAAGAATGTAGGCTGCAGTCTTCAAAGCACCACCCCATAAAAATTCTAGTAATGATGAGTGGTTGATCATACTCCTAACCATGTCCATCAGGGTACAATTTTGCCTCTCTGCAACCCCATTTTATTGAGGGATGTCAGGCATGGTATACTGAGCATCAATGTCGTGTTCCCGCAGAAATAAAGCAAATGGATCGGGATTTCTACATGTCTCAGTATAACTCTCATAATATTCACCACTTTTATCAGATCTGACACATTTGATAACTTTGCCAAATTTCAATTCAACTGCTGCCTTAAAATTCCTAAAGACATCTAAATATTCAAATATCTCATGTAATAGTTTGATCCACCCATATCTAGAGTAATCGTCTATAAAAGTAATGTAATATCTGAATCCACCCATAACAGTTGGAAAGGATCAAGGCATAATATATTTCAAAAAAAAAATTAAAACATATTATATTCTTGATGCAGTGAATAGTCCAGCGGACAAAAGCATGCTTCCGCCGAGAGATGCATATCTGGAAGAAATTAATGCAACTAGAAGAAATTATTTGGAAACAACATCAGAGGACACTATAAATTCGGAAACAATAGTATGAACAGATAACTCAAGTTATAAATACAAGCATAAACAGTAAAATCATATTATAAATACAGGCATAAACTCATATATCATTTTATACATAAAATGTAATAAACTGAATCTTATTAATACATAACATGTAATAAAGTCCAATCTCATTAATACACAAAATGCAATAAATTCATATCTCATTAATACACAACATGTAATAAAATCAGATCTCATTAGTATGCATCATGCAATAGCAAGGCTCTAATACCATTTGATAAACTAAACATGAGAGAACTTAATGCTAAAAGAAGTTTATTACACATACCTGGTCTAGTAAAAGCCATTATGCAAAAGAAGAATGCTATGATCCAATGGATAAAAGGATGAGCTACAACACACTTTGCCTAACTGCCTCAAAAAAGGGAGAAAACGAGAGATAGAGACCAGATGACTATAGGTTATTTATTGTTCCCTTTATAATATGATGGGTATTTATGAAATCTTGAAAATATCCCAAGTCTCCCTCATGCCAAGCATGTGATAGGACATCTGGGTGCAGACTGGGCTGTGAGTTGGGCCTCTGCCCAAAGAACTTGTGAGTGACCCAATCTATCATGATTCACTCACAAATATATCCTTATTAATTGTAATTTGAATTTAATTATAAAACCGAAAACTTGATCACTTAAATCCTAACAATTAATTAATGCTAATCCACAAAATTAATCCAACATCTTCAAGAAGTTTTTGGAAAATCTATGCATCTTATCATAGATACACCTTTCACAAATTTGACCATTTTTTTAATTGGAAGGAAGACCAAGGACCATATTGTTTTGTTTGAGTAATTGTTGTTCTTCGAAATATAAATGTACATACCTCAAGTGTCATAAGCGGGAGCTATTTAAGCTTTCTCCTTTAAGGCAACTTTTGCTTCCAATGGAAAAATCAAGGGAAAGACCTTCACAAATTTGATCATTTTTTTCAATGGAGGAAAGATCAAGGACGTGTTCTTTTGTTTGAGTAATTGCAGTTCTTTAAAATGTAAATGTCCGTACCTCAAGTGCCATAAGCGAGAGCTATCTAGGATCTCTCCTTTGAAGGCAACTTAATTTGCTTCCAATGGCAAGATCAAGGGAACACCTTGTTCGTAGTCATTTGGATTGACGCCACTAGAACATTTATTTTCTTGTCAACATTTTTGCAATTTCTATCATCAGATGACATAGAATATTCTTTTTACAAGAGTTGTCCAATACTCAACAAGTTATGAGCTAAACTTGGAAGATAAAGAAGTAAAGAATATCACCTATAAGTTTTTGATTACCTTCATGTGGACAACAATATAACGTCTTTTCCTTCTGCATCATGCACTTTCCATCACCATATTTTTACTTGAAAAGTAATATTTTCGTCTAGTGTCACAAACATCTTGTGATAATTTTTGGACATATGATTGTTGTAATTGTTGTCAACGTACCATGCTTCATCAAAGTAATTTTTGTGGCACATTCATGCAAGAGAATAGTTGATCACTTTCATCGTTTGAACAATTGGTCTCCTTATTGTCATTCTTTCTTTGTGTCAACACTAGTATGAGTAGTTGCAGTCTTACACCATTTGCATTAGAAAAAATAATATTTAGTATCATGGTTTGATTTCTAACAAATATGGCATTGTCAATTCAAATCCTCTAATTGTTGTGATTTTCATGTTGCGCTTTTGCCTTTGCCTCTTCTTTTGAGTTTTTGGCAATTGAAATATTAACTTTGGATTAAAAGGCTTGCTCCAAAGTAGAGGTGGCAATGGGCCGGCCCAGGCCCGACCACCTTCGGGCCAACCCGAATTATCAAAAATGTGTTATTAAAGGCTGGTGATGACTTAAACCGCCAACCTTTAGGCATTTTTGTAATGAACTAACCACCATACCAAGAGTCTTTATATGTATATACACAATTTTATTAAATAAAGTAGTTACTCATCAATGTTGGCTTAAGGGTCTCTCTTAAGCCTCGATCTTTATTTTGATGATAACAAACATGTATTTAATCCAAAGTGTGAAGTTTTGAGTTCAGGTTGAGGTTGCGATACACATGCCAAATCCGTTCAAACGGGACGACGAAAAAGATCGTCAAAGAAACGGAAGAAGAAATCATTGAAGAAGGTTCGGGCTTAAGACAAGTAGAATTAATGTAATATGTCTCTAGGGTAGTTATAAATACCCCTCACCTAACTTCTTTAGAACTTCTTGCAAACATTATTGAGCATTAAAAGAGTTCTTTAAAGCCTTCAAAGATCTACACCTACGCGCGCTCTCTGCTCCCAGTCTCGACATCAATACTAGGCGTTGTTCTGCTTCAACTGTGCTGCACTTCTTGAGTCATCATCCAATTGCAAGTTGAAGACAAGAAGGCGGTGGAAAGAAGCTTGGTTCAATCTTTCATTCTTTAACTCTTTCCTTGTATTTGATCTTCATTGTATCTTGCTTTTAAGTTTGAGATAGCTTGCTAGGTGTGCTAGGAAATACTTAGGGTTCAACTTTGTAGAATTGTGTTTTGCCTAGGTGAATAGGGTTGAGGTGTTCTCCAAGTGAGGGAGAAGGGTGTCCTCAAGTGTATTCAAAGGGAAACATAAATTCTATAAAGTAGTGTTTAGAAATCCTTGGTAAGGAGCCAAGGTAGTCGAGTAGGCGATTGACCGAACCACTATAAAATACTCTTGTTTGCATTGCTCTTTACTTGCTTTTATCGTTGCCATTGAATTGTGATCATATCAATCATCAAAGAACAATTGCATTACTTAAAGATTAAATTAAGTAAAAAAAAAGTGTAAAAGAGTATTTACACTATCCAACCCCCTTCTAGTGTCAAGGTCCACCCAACAATCAAGCCCGGCACAAAAGACCAAGTGCATACCAGGCTAGGCCTGGGTGGTGCCAGGCCTAGCTTGCGGCTGTAGGAGCAGGCCCGACCGGGCCCTTGCCGGGCTCGGCACGTCCCACGTGCCCAAGGGGTGAGCCTAGCCCGCCCCTTGGGCACATGTGGGTTGTGCCTGGCACGCCCCAAAGAATGCAAGGGGTGAGCCCAGCCCGCCCCTTGGGCACAGGCGGGCCGTGCCTGGCAGCACGACCCAGAGTCGGACCGGGCCCGGCCCATTGCCACCTCTACTCTAAAGGGTTGATTTGTAGACCCGTTCAATCTCCACTCATGAGCTAAAATAGAACTTATTAGGGAAATTACCTAAACATATCATGTACTTTGGCGTTTTTCTCATTTGTGGTATGTACTTTTATTTGTTTCAATTGAATCATATACTTCTACATTTGTTTCAATTGAATCATACCGTTTAATTTCCGCCAGTAGCTCCGTTAAGTCGATGATGTGGCTCGCTGACGTGTAATAAAAAGTATTTTTTATAATATAAAAATATTATAAAATCAAAACTTAAGTTAAAGGGTCTCACCTCTCTCTCTCTCTCTGGCCTCCAGCCCGTCTACGTCAACAAGTCCCGCCGGCGGTACCTCGTCAGCTCCGACCTCATCGACAACTCGCTCTTCTGGGCCCTTCATGCTGTAGATGACCTCGTCGATCGTGTGTGGCATCTCCAGCGATGAGCGGAAACGGGTCAGCATCGGGCAGGAGATGCTCATCAACCCGAGCCTATTGTTCATGGATCAGTCGACCTCCGGCCTCGACTCCACCATCGCCTGAAGGTTCCGAGATGCCATGGATTACTTTGTCCGCATCGGCCATGCGCCCACCGTCGCCATGAATCTCTGCCGATATCAGCATCTCCTAGTCCTTTGTGAAGCTCGTGAAGTCTGAGTACAAAACTCTAATCCACTTCACCTGTATCCAAGCCCGTGCATAATTTGATCGTCATTAATATATATCTTTCTGCAACACTTAAAAAGTATTTGACAACGCATTGTAGCCCACAATAATAGACAGAAACTGAATAAAAGATTAATTAATATAATATATGTAGTGATTCCTCTATGATCATCCAACATTATAAAAACTTGACTCATCATCCCACATTATAAAGACTTGTGCTTCTCTCTCTCTACACGTGGAGGATCTGATGCTCCAGAGTCCAACCAAGTTGCAGGTTGAAACCTTGCAATGCACTGCATCATATCATTATCGCAATCTAATAATATATATTATAAAGATATTTGTCGGTTTAATTAATGATATTGCGGCTTTATATATTGTTATTAATTAAGAAGCTTTAAATTGGAATCTTATCTCATCTTCATGGCTCAGGGACTAGTATATATAGGTAAAAAGTTACAGTACGTGTGATTGATTCGGTCTTGGTAGGAGCACGGAAGGAGCTGAACCAGGCTCGTCTGAATCGTAAGGAAGATTGCAAAGTGTTGTTGTTCTTCGTGCCATTGTCCAAATCTATTAGATCCTTTTCCATGTCTAGCCTTGCTTTTCGCTTTGCAATCATGTTCTCTAGTCGTCGGTTGCGTTCGAGTTCAGAATTGTCGAGCTCCATGAGAATTCTCTAGTCATGTGCAGTCCATTTCACTGCAGCTTTACTTGCATCATCTTTCTCTTCCTACGTCTCATCATCATCATCATCCGGTCGACGTGGGTCATCAAGAACAGATGCAACACTTGCTACTGGAGAATCTGAAGAACCACCACATGAGCAGGAATCATAGCGATCTTCCACTTGAGTTTTATCAGCATCTGCATCGAGCACCACGACATTCTTTTCTCTGTCGATGATCTTGCTGCTATAGTTATTGTTGTTGACGGCGACCGCTTAATAATTGTTCCCGGTCTTGAGCACACCGTCATCGCTGTTGATCTTGCTGCTGTTTTCTTCGGTGTTGTAGCGGTTGACTTGATTGTAGTTGTTGAAGGTGTCGAAGGAGAGCTTTTGGTTACTGTACGTGGTGGTGGTGGTCATCTTCCAGGTGCTGGGGTTGAATTCCGCGGCTGAGGCGTCGATCGGGTTGCGATGCTTAGCATCGGGCTTATTGGCGACGAAGGAGTCGCTCCATATGCTGTCTCCGAGGGAGAGGTTAGAGAAGGTGGAGGTGTGCAGCCGGAGCCGGAGCTGCAGTCAGAGGTGTGCATACGTCAAAAAGAGAGAGAGTGTGTGTGTGGAGGTGTGTAGCAAGAGCCGGAGGAATAGAACTTCTATGGAGCCGGGTTCCATAGAAATTTTTATGGAGCTCCTCCTATGAGTGAACCTAGGTTTACTAACATTGAACCTAGGATCATTTATACTGAACCTAGAGTAAGAGTGAACCTATGTTGCAAACGAGTGAATCTAGCATTTTCACTTCAGGTTCAATATTAATGATCCTAGGTTCAATATTAATAAACCTAGGTTCACTCATAGAAGGGGCTCCATAAAACTTTGATGGAGCCCAGCTCCATAGAAGTTTTTTCGAGCCGGAGCTATCGTCGAAGGTGTGCATACGTCAAAGAGATAGAAAGAGAGAGATAGAGAGAAGAGGAGGGAGGTGGGTACTTTAACTTAAGTTTTGATTTTTATAATATTTTTATATTAAAAAATGCTTTTTATTACACGTCAGCGAGTCACATCATCAATTTAACAGGGCTACTGACGGAAATTAGACAATAAAATTCAATTGAAACAAATAAAAATACATGCCACAAATGAGAAAATCCCCAAAGTACATGATATATTTAAGCCCAATTTATTAGCTAAGGAAAAAGTATAAGTTGAGAAATTTTTGATTCTTTGTGGTTGCAACTACGTGATCAAATTTTATTGAATAATTCTCTTTTCTTCCGTAACATCTCCAAGACTACTAATTTGATTAATAATTTCAGCAACTCTTGAAAGAAAATTTTGCATAGTCGACTTATATATTTTCTTTCGTCAAGATATTATTAAAATCTCTCTAAAGAGATTGTAAATTCAAGGAAGTAACTTTATCATCAAAGTTTTTCTTACCCCTTGGTGAATAAGATGTAATGCACTTGCATGCTTTTGAACATTCTCCTTGTATTGCTTTGTTGTATAGTAGTCCATGATATGTCATCGACTTCATTTCTTGGTAGTTTTTGATATGTATACGCTACAACCTTCTATACATCTATGGTATATTTGCTTTATTGGATATGATATGATATGATTGGATAATAAATGAGAGAGTATTGAATATGAATCTTTTAAATCCGGTGTACACAGTGGCGGAACCAAAAATCAAATTGAAGGGGGGCAGACTCTCAAATGTCATATAATTTTTTTAAGCTATGGTTCTAATTTTCTTCAACTTTCACATTTACTTCTTTGTTAGCCGAATACGATGATCCACCTTCGGGCATTTTTTTTTAAAAAAAAATAATTCTCCATATCTACTAAATAAAAATTAATTAGAATCAAGCAATCAAGCAAATAATTGGAATCCGAATTGGGCGGACGTGAGACGCCGACTCCGGACTCCGAACTGGGCGGACGTGGACGCCAGACGCCGGAGATTGGGAGACGCAGTCACGCAGGAGTGTGCAACCATGCAGGAGTTGACACCGACGATGGATTGGGCGAGTGGGCGGATGCCGGGATGCAGGACGGGCATCCGGCAAGAGATTGCCGAGTAGAGGGAAGGAGCACGCCGCCAGGTCGGAATGATCGCCTGCTGCCTGGTGTGGCCGCAGCACGCGGCCAAGCGGTGGCGTCAGGAGAGTAGGAGAGATAGATTGGTGGAGGTCGGTGCAACAAAGAGGGAGAGTAGATTAGGTATCGGGAGGGGAATAGATTAATTTCGTGATAGAGGGATAATTTTTAAAATAGAGGGGGGGGGGGGGGGGGCAAAATTGTAAAAAAGATGTATATGTAATAATAATTAAAAAATTGAATGGGACCATGGGGGGCAGTTGCCCCCATCCTGGCAATGTAGCTCCGCCCATCGAATATTATATTATTTTTATATTATTCTAATCAATGCACTAAACAAATAATGGATTCAAATTCATATCTTATCGTATCTCCTTTAATCCTATAAAGCAAATAAGCACCTAGAGAAATAAAAATGATTTGCATTGGGCTGCTCCAATAATCATAATGTTCACCGTCAAAAATGGACACTTGATTTGAAGTGTAGGCAAATAAGGTAAGATAATTGTTTGCCGTCATTTGGAGTAGGATTTGAGGTTTAAAAATAGAAGAAATGAAGTATAAAAGGTTGGATTTAGTAGCTCTAATACCAAAACTTTTAGAATTTTTGTGAAAGCAAAATAAAGGAAATAAGGAAAAGTAAAGAGAAAATTTAGAGAATGATTTTACTAGAGTTTTTACTTTGCACTTGCTTGAATAATTCACAAATGGGTGCATGATATTACAATCTCCCTCACTTATGTCTTGACGTCCTTCTCAAGATCCAACTCGAGTTTAACATATAGCCTAAAATTATACCCAAGTCGAAGGCATGTGAGACCTATCCTAGTAGCGGCTTCACCACAACTCATGGGCAGCTCTTTCTCACATAATCTCTCTCACCGTGCCTAGGACTAGGTTTTGCTCTTATATTATTTGTTATGACCCACCTGATGGAATAATTGACCTATCAGCTTCATAAACTAACCTATTGGCCTAATTAAAATACTCAAGTTGAAGTTGATGGTAGCACACTCATCAAGTCTTATAAGCCAACACTACATCCAATATACTCTCAATGTGGGACTAGACTGAGGTATTAGCACTACTACAATATGGCCTTTTAGCGATGACTGTTATAACATTTGTTAGCAATTAAAAATGCTGCAAAAACCTTTACGAGCAATTAATTAATTCTCACCAGATTCATTGTCGTCAAATGTTTTAGAAGCAATTTATACAAATGCTGGTAAAGATAAAAATAATCATCACTCAATGTATATATATTTAATGACTATTTTTGTAGCATTTACGGTAACTACTAAATCTTATAATGTCTTATTCATCTAATCTTCTTTAATGGCTTTTATAGTAATTGGTAATCATAGCATAGCAATGTCTATTACAACAAAACTAAAAGTCACGAGATTAATCAAACAAAACTGAAAGAACTATATTGTGAAATACTTGAACTTGAACTATCACATGAATTATAATTCAAAAACTGAAAGAAACTGATCAATTGAGAATTTAACCTCATCCTCATCCATTATAGTCTTTTGTATTGTTATTGATTGAATAGACCAACAAAATGATTAAAGCATCCTTCACCTAAAAATGAAAAAAAAAAATATCCAGATACATCTTTCGCCATTGTACAAAAGCTACAAGGACAACTGGAACCTTTATTGCAAATCTGCAAAGTTCGGGAATCCACTAACACTAAAAAAATTAACACATGAATTAGCTTTGAACATTATATTAAAATAAAAGTATAGTTATAGTTTCAGCTGATAATCTGTTACCACCTTAGGAACATTCTGATAGTTCTGCTCCTCTTTAAATCTATGCTTCAACCAATGAAAAATGTCTATTCAAACTACAATTAAATCTCAAAGATCTCCACAAACCAAATGCAATAAAGAAGCTAGTCACACAAGTTCAGCTATATATATCAGTATAACATCAACAAGCTGTAAGACCCGGGAAAATTTCCTAATATAAAAATCTATTTTTGGTGCAGCGCACCGGACCCGGGGATAGTCGAGTCGAGCCTCAGGATCGCCTCGAGTGAAAAGGTATGACTCGACTAATGATGCATGAAATTTTATTGGGTGATTGACTTTCCTTTTATGCAATCATACCTTAAATCAAGTTTAAATCGACTCATGTTGTGGGTTGAGTCGGAACCTAAGTTGAGTTCAGGTTTAGTCGAGTCTTGAGTATGAGTCAAGTAAGTCAAGAGCCTATATGGAAGGCTAGATGAGGGATTAAAACCCCTCATCCTTGTGCCGTGCGACTCATCCTTTGAGTCGCACAAGGCATCCTAGGGAGAGAGGGAGAAGAGCAAGGAGAAGGGGGACTTGGATCGATCCGAGATTTCGCCCGTCACCGAAAGATTCAAAGTCGTCGTTGTCCGATCTTTCATTCTCCGCAATCAAGGTGAGTGGTTAGAATTTGAAAGCTTGGGGGAGGCGGGTAGCCGAACCCCTAGATGTAGTGGTGAGCGGGTCCGGGTACCCTGTAATTTTCATGATACCCGAACCCTACCCTATATAGGACCGGTTCCTATATTTTGGACCCGAACCCTACCCTGTTGGAACATAGAACCAGACCCTACCCGGAACCACCGGTTCCGGTTCCGGTTCCGGTTTCAGGTACCCTATTGGATCACCTATTTAATTTTATTAGTGTGAATAGAAAATAATGAATTAATGAATGAAAGGGTTTGTTAATGTTCATTATAATTTCTATTATTGTTTTGTGGCAAAAATAGTAATATATGTAGTGTAACCAATAAATTATATTGAGAAATTGCAAATAGGCTCCTAAATAAATATATCTATTATCTAATATATCGGATTCGAGTTAAATAATTAAATATATATAACTTGGTCCAGATTCCGGTTCCAATTCCGGGTCCCGATGTGTTGGACCCGGAATCGAAACCAGTTTTAACTGATTCCTTGATTTGTTACCTGGACCCTACACGGATTTAATTTGGGTCTACCCGGAACCTACCCGATCGGGTCGGTTCCAACCGGTTCCGGGTCTACCCGGTACCCGTGCACACCCCTACCTAGATGTGATAGGATGAGTTTTCTCGCGATCTTTCCGACGGATCTTGGTTTCATCGATGTGTATTCAGTGTTTTGTATGAGTTCTTGTCAGATCATCTTGTTTCCTCGCCGATTTCTTAAGTACTAGGGCTGTCGAGTCATGGGAAAAGGGGAAAGGTCATGCCAAAATTTTCGCCAATTCCCTTGACGGAAAGAAAGCCCTTGGACGATCTCATGTTCATGAATGATGTAGTCTTAATCGTCAATTTTACGTGTTATGAAGCATGTCTTCCCTAGAAACCTTTGATGTGGCCGAATGAATCCTACACCTCATGAAGAGGGTTCGGCCAAGGGTAAGGGAAGGGGTAAAATAGTCCACTTGATATTAAGTTATATCGGAATCGAAGAATTAGAGACATAGTTAGAGTTCCCTTTACCTTTTCTACCTTAAGGGCCATGGCCGAGCAAGGTTTTCCTTACCTTAAGGGCCATGGCCAAGGATATGACACCAGTTGGGTGGGACTACCTTAAGGGCCAGTTGGGTCGGGCAAGCTATCCTTATCCCAGAAGGTGTCCGAAGACTAGTGGACCATCCTAGTTGACGGCCCGGGATTGTTTGCTTACATCTTGAGATGATGTGGCCGATGGCCAGTATGATTCTACCTGATATGGTAGGGACGGCTGTAGCCGAGATATTTATTCCATAAGTAAGCCCAAGGGGCAGATGCCGAAGACTTGATAGGCCGAGATGGCAGGTTATCATATGTTCAGTTTGTACAGATTAACCCATTGGGGTTGGTAGTCGCATTAGAAGTAGTTTACCTCCTTGTACATTCATTTTGTTGCCTTATATGATATGCATGCATAATTGAGGCTTAGGTGGAGGTTCGCTAGAGCCACTCACTGAGTCCCAAGTGGACTCACGGTTTATTCTTTATTTTTGCAGAGCATGAGCAGTGACTTTGGCATGTCGACATGGTGCAGCTGGTAGGTGGGAGGCGGTTCCATATCTCATAGCGGCGTCTATGAGTCTTAGACCAGTGTCTAGTAGTTGCTTTTAGTTTCTGCACTGACAGTTGTATTTAAAAGAGTTGTAAAACTTGTTACTTGAAACGTTCAGTTATTTTGATGTTGGTGTTCTTACTTGTTTTGGAAAACATAAAATTGTGACTTTGAAAACTTTTAATAAAGTGTGTTGAGATTTCTTCTATCGATACGATTTGGTTTTCCTTATGTCAGTGTAGACAATAGGCTACAGGGCAGGATGTAGGCCCTGGCCGATCACACTACCCTTAGTTGGGGTGTGATAAAGTTGGTATCAGAGCACTAGGTTAGGTCTTGTCTATGACTCAGTGTTGGATACCGTATGAGACATATGCTATTGTGTCGACATACGGTATAGTTATGCTACGAGATTGGGCGACCACTCCTGCACTCAGCACACCATGCGGTTAGTAAATTTTAAAAGCTTATGTTAAAAATTTATTATGTTACAGGAAACTTTTTATTTTTTATGATAGTGTAATGGAGGCTCCCAATGCTGCACTTAGCAGCAGCGGCAGTGAATTGGGTGATGAAACATAGAGCCAAGAGGTTAGACCCAAGAGAGGGTCGAGTTGGGACGCGTAGACCCGTACCTTGATTGTCGGTAGAAAATATTCTTTATGTACTTGTGCGTACTGTGCATAGGTATTGATTGTGTTTGTGCTTGTGGATGAGAGATGGCCGAGCCGAGAAGCGTACTGACTTGGCAAGTTGGTCTCGACTCGGCGAGTGGGTTTTGGGTCTTGATACTGCGTGAGTGAGCCACACTGACATTAGACCCAAGGGGAGCCACACTAACCTTATACCCGAGTGGATTTGGTTGGGTGGGCCATTCCCAACCAGAGAGGGCTCAGGTAGAAGGCTCGCTAGATAGATTCTAGCGGCCGACTTGTATGATTTCTAGGTTTGGGCCGATTTGGGTCGTATGAATGTATTATTTTCTGTGGGGCCGGCATGGGCCGAGTGAATTTGGCATTCATGAGCACGACATGTATTAATGAGTGTTCGCGGTAAGCGAGCACGGGACTTTGAGATGCTGCGTAGGTCTGGTGGCATGTCAGTGTCAGAGTATGAGATGGAATTTCACCGGTTTTCCAAATATCATCAGACCTCAGTGGCATCTGAGACTACCAGGGTCAAGAGGTTTGTTGGGGGATTTAGGCCTTAGATAGGCAGGCTCATCCATTACACCGAGGATTCCACTCTTGCATGGGTGGTGGATGAGGCCCTTCGGAAGGAAGCCTTGGTGCCGTTAGAGAGGAATGACGGGCCGGCCAAGAAGAAATTTCGGCCGTAGGGATCTGGGGTCAGTAACTCAGAACGAACAGGCACAGAATAAGGGACCGCAGACTAGTCATTCAGAGAGGCCACCTGCGCGGGTATATGCTATGAACCGTGATAGGGTAGAGGCGTCCAAAGCAATGGTGGCAAGTACTATTTTAGTATGTTCGTCTGCTACATATGTTTTATTTGATCCGAGTGCCACGTACTCGTTTGTGTCTGCCATATTTGCTGCAAAATTGCCAATGGCACCCTCCATGCTCGATGGGCCATTGATAGTATCAACGCCTACAGGCGATGCAATCTTAGCAAATTCAATATACCAAGACTGTGAGGTACTCATCTGCTACCATGTGTTGAGTGCAGATTTGACACTCCTACCCACTCTTGAGCTTGATGTCATCCTTGGCATGGACTGGTTGGCAGAGCACCTTGCGATGTTGGATTGCAGAGCTAAAACAGTGATGTTTAATAAGCCTGGGCTGCCGCAGTTCACCTTCCAAGGGGAGGGAGGTAGCAAGCCGTAGGGGTCATCTCAGCCCTAAAGGCTCGTAGGTTGCTTCGAGGCGGCTGACAATCCTTCCTGGCCTTCGTATCTGTGGCCGAGGAGGAAAGGGGTGAGGCAAGGAATGTCAGCAGAACCCCAGTGGTTTGTGAATTCCCTGATGTGTTTCCCGAGGAATTGTCGGGATTATCGCCCAGAAGGGAAGTTGATTTTTGCATTGACCTGCAGCCCGGGGTGAAACCAATTTTCATTCCACCTTATAGGATGGCACCGACCGAACTCAGGGAGTTAAAAGTGCAATTGTAGGAAATGCTAGACCTGGATTTCATCTGGCTGAGCGTGTCACCCTGGGGTGCCCTGGTTCTCTTTGTGGAGAAGGAGGATGGGTCGATGCGCATGTGCATCGACTATAGGCAGCTGAACAAGGTGACCACCAAGAATCGCTACCCACTACCGAGGATAGATGATCTGTTTGACCAGCTGCAGGGGGCACAGTGGTTTTCAAAGATAGATCTAAAGTCCGGGTACTATCAGGTGAGGATCCGGGACTGCGATGTGCCTAAGACGGCCTTTAGGACTCGCTACGGTCACTATGAGTTCCTAGTGATGCCCTTTGGCCTAACAAATGCACCTGCTACCTTCATGGACCTAATGAACAAGGTATTTAAGGAGTACCTGGACAGCTTTGTGATCGTCTTCATTGACGACATTCTGGTTTACTCCAAGAGTGAGGAAGAGCACTCTAAGCACCTGAGAATGGTCCTAGAAACCCTCAGAGAGCACCGCTTGTTTGCAAAATTTTCCAAGTATGAATTTTGATTGGAAAGTGTAGGGTTCGTGGGCCATGTAGTATCCAAGGATGGGATAAGGGTAGATCCTGCAAAGGTGGAAGCGGTGCATAATTGGAAACGACCGACTAGCGCGACTAATATCCGCAGTTTTCTTGGTTTGGCCGAGTACTATCGGAAGTTTGTGAAGAACTTCTCCAGAATTACAGCCCCTTTGACTCGGTTGACCCAGAAGAAGGTCAGGTTCGTTTGGGATGACAAATGTGAAGCGAGCTTTCAGAAGCTCAAGGCATGTTTGACATCTACACCCGTGTTGGCTGTACCTTCCGGCTCAGGAGGGTTTGTAGTCTTTTGTGATGCCTCTCGGATTGGTCTGGGCTGCGTCTTAATGCAGTTTGGCAGAGTCATCACTTATGCGTCTCGCCAGCTAAAAGTTCATGAAAAGAACTATCCGACGCACGACCTAGAGCTAGTGGCAGTGGTCTTTTCACTAAATCTTTGGCGGCACTACCTGTATGGGGAGACTTGCAAGATCTTCACGGATCACAAGAGCCTCTAGTACTTGCTTATCCAAAAGGAGCTAAACCTAAGGCAAAGGAGGTGGCTAGAGCTCTTAAAGGATTATAATTGCACCATTATGTATCATCCGGGGAAAGCAAATATGGTAGCAGATGCTATGAGCAGAAAGTCCATGGGCAGTTTGGCTCATTTGGAAGTTAAGCGGGGGCCTCTAGCTCGAGAGTTGGCATTATGCCTAAATGGGGGTACAGTCTTATTAGTGTCAGCTTCATGTGCCCTGGTGGCACACCTGCGGGTACAGTCCACGCTGGCGGACATGCTGCGTGCCGCGCAGGGACAGGATGTCTTTTGTGCGCTGACCAAGGATTTGGTGCAAAGAGGCGATGCAGAAAATGGTTTCAGGTTGGACTCAAAGGGTGTACTGAGGTTCAAAGACCGGATAGTAGTACCAGATATGGTTGAGGTGCACAGGCAAGTCCTGGAATTGGGTCATCGTTCCACTTACACGATGCATCCGGGGGCCACCAAGATGTACTGGGATTTAAGGCAGCATTACTGGTGGAAAGGTATGAAAAGAGAGGTAGCAGAGTTTGTCTCCAAATGTCTGGTCTGCCAGCAGGTGAAGGCCGAACACCTTAAGCCTGTGGGGCTTCTGCAAAACCTCGAGGTACCTGAGTGGAAATGGGAGAAAATCACCATGGATCTAGTGATCGGATTGCCTAAGTCAAAAGGCGGTTTTGATTCCATTTGGGTGGTAGTGGACCGGTTAACCAAGACCGCACACTTCATACCAGTGAAAACTACCTTGGGTACCCAGGTGCGTTTCAGCACAGCTTTCCATCCACAGACAGATGGGCAGTCAGAGAGGACCATCCAAACTTTGGAGGATATGCTGAGAGCATGCATCCTAGATATGGCCGACGGCTTGAAAAAAAACCTACCGCTGATAGAGTTTGCCTACAATAATAGTTATCACAGTAGCATTGGCATGGCTCCTTTTGAAGCCTTGTATAGGCGGCAATGTAGGTCTCCAGTGGGCTGGTTTGAGGCCGTGGAATCACTCATGGTGGGCCCTGATCTGGTTGAGGAAGTGGTAGAGAAAGTAAATGTTATAAAGGAAAGATTGCTGGCGGCCCAGAGTCGACAAAAAATATATGCCAACAAGAAGGCCAGGGAATTAGAATTTGTCGAGGATAACTTAGTCTTTCTGAAGGTTTTCCTTGCTTATGGTTCGGCCAAGACTAGGGAGGGGGAAAGAGGGTAGCTTTAGATGGAAACTTTCATGGTTATAAGGTTCAACAATAGAGGTATGACGATACTTAGGAAGAACACCAATCATAGCAAGTAAATTGATTGATTATGAGATTGTAGGAATGCTAGCTTTATGACCATCCTTAGCATTAGATCTTTAATGTTGCAATTGTTTACCATGCTTAGTATTTCCTACATTTTTGAATTCATTGCTACCTTGCCATGCTAGATAATTGTTTCTTATTGAGCTTAATTCCTAAGGTAGTGTAAAGTTGTTATGCATGAATATTGTGGTTATATATAGTAGATGTTGTAACATTTGAATATTTTTCTTTAGATTATACATGCTGTCCAAAAATATTCATGGGCGGAATTCCAAAGTCGATACAAGGAATTCCTCACCCAAGGTAGTGTGGAAGGTTAGATAACATGTAGGGCGTCGCGAGACGTTCATCGTACTTATATGGAAACTTAGCTAGGAGATGATATCACTTCTAGGACTTCTTGTAAATATTTGAAAACCTAGAACTCTTGGGTGTACACATTTTGAAAGGGCGGCATAAATTATTGACCCTGTAGCCCGGATTAGGGCCAGATACGGGCAATGCCCCGAAGTGTATATATGGAAACCCTAGGACATTGATTGTGTGATGTGCTTGAGATGGTCCTCCGTGGAGCATGAAAGTCGGGAATGACCAATGCTAAGCTCGGCCAGTGTTGGGTCTTGAGGTGCGCCAACGGGCCCGCTAGGTGCCAGACCCCAATTGGGTGGGACTAGCTATCCTTACCCCAGACAATGTCCAAAGACTAGTGGACCATCCTAGTCGACGACCCAGGATTATTTGCTTACATCTTGAGATGATGTGGCCGATGGCCAGTATGATACTACCTAATTGGTAGGGATGGTTGTAGCCGGGATATTTATTCCATAAGTAGGCTCAAGGACCGGATGTCGGAGGCTTGATAGGCCAAGATGGCGGGTTATCACATGTTCAGTTTGTACAGATTGACCCATTGGGGTTGGTAGTCGCATTAGAAGTAGTTTACCTCCTTGTACATTCATTTTGTTGCCTTATATGATATGCATGCATAATTCACGCTTATGTGGAGGTTCGCTAGAGCCACTCACTGAGTCCCAAGTGGACTCACATGTTATTCTTTATTTTTGCAGAGCATGAGTAGTGACTTTAGCATGTCGACATGGTGCAGCTGGTGGGTGGGAGGCGGTGTCATATCTCGTAGCAGCGTCCATGAGTCTTAGACCAGTGTCTAGTAGTTGCTTTTAGTTTCTGCACTGACAGTTGTATTTAAAAGAGTTGTAAAACTTGTTACTTGAAACGTTCAGTTATTTTGATGTTGGTGTTCTTACTTGTTTTGGAAAACATAAAATTGTGACTTTGAAAATTTTTAATAAAGTGTGTTGAGATTTCTTCTATCGATACGATTTGGTTTTCCTTATGTCAGTGTAGACAGTAGGCTACAGGGCAGGATGTAGGCCCTGGTCGGTCACCCTACCCTCAGTTGGGGTGTGACACAAGCATCTCCTAAGAGAATAAACCAACTTTGTCATCCTAAGAAGTTAGCATTATAACATTATAAGTGAAATTTCAACTTCTTTTCAACATTAGTGCTCTCATTACCTCAGTGACTACCCATAAATGATTTCAACTGAGCAAGTTCAGCTTCCATTCTTGCTTGATTGGACTTCAATGCCTTGACTTCTTCATTTAATTTGTTAACTTCATCATCATGTTGAGAAACTTGTATATGTTGGGTGAAATGGCCACACTAGAGGGGGGGTGAATAGTGTGTTTACTAATCTTTTTATCTAAATCCGATTTTAAATGTTTTCTTAGACTATTTAGGCAAATCGTAATTTATCGACTAAATGGGGAAGCAAAAGTAAACCAACTAAGTGCAAACAAAGATACAATGCTAACACAAAGATTTATAGTGGTTCAGCCCCAATGCCTACTCTACTACCTAAGCACCCCGCTTAGGATTTCCAAACTAGCTTTACTAGATTATCTTATTTTCTTTACAACGAGGACATTTTCACCAGAGAGTCTCCGCTCTCACACCGAAGGCACTTCCACACCCAGAAGTCTCTGTCTTCCTACCGAGAGCACTCTCTCACCTCAATCCTAAGGACAACAAGAACTAATCCTAGTAAACTATATTTACACAAGTGACTTTACACCTTCTTCACTAAGGATACCACTTAATTACAAGACCTAACACTAGGTCTTCTTACACGTTCAAATATACAATGAAATAAATCACAAAAATACACAAGTAATGGAGCAAATAAATAATACAACAAATACTTAGCTCCAAACACGAGTCCTAGTTCCTCTTGATGCCTCAATGATGAATCGTTCAAAGCTCGAAGGCAAGATCAAGGATGTATCTTGGAAACTAGGGTTATCAAGAAGATGGCTCAAGAAAAGCTTTAGAATGATCAAGAATTGGCTCAATAGAGGCTTGGATCAATTGTTAAGAAGGCTTAAAGAAGATATGTGAAGGGTATTTATAACCCCTCAACAAAACGGCTGCTCAACGGGTGGAAAACTAGCTATTTCTGTCATTCGATCGCTTGCCGGTCGATCGTCGGTTGACCGACCGATCGACCGCCCAGCGACCGCTGGCTCTCTGTGCCTTAAACAATCTGTTCGGTCGACCGACGGGTCGACCGAATGAGTCGCGACTTCAGCGATCCATAATCCGATCGATCGATCGGTCGACCGACGCACGCACTGCCCAATTTTGGCCTCTGTCGATCGACTGACCGGTCGACCAATCGGTCGACCAAAGTAGCCTTCTGCCGCTTTTTGGCAAACTTCGGTCAACCGAAAATTGGGCAGACTGCTAGTTTGCTTGGTTTTCTTTGCTTGTTTGGGTTCCGTCTTCGCTAAGTCTACTTATATAACATTTATTAACTTTAAAACATCAATGTTATATAAGGATTACCCCCCATTTGGATTCAATAAAAATATCTAAAAAATCAAAATCCTTAAGAATCAAAATCTAGTTTTTTTGGTCTAGTACAATTTCCCAAAGAACGAAAATTTTCTAATCTTTCGAGTCAATAATGGGTAGGCTAAAGGCTTCCTAATTCCTAAAAAATACATCGTTATCTAATTTTAACACAAGGAATAATTACCGCCATTTTTTATGTTAGGAAACTATCTAGGTCATATGGCCCTCCAAGGAGCTCCCTAGGCTTAGTAATTTTCAAGGCGGCTTTCGAGTTTTCATGTTTTGGGATTCGGGGATGGTTTTTGGGTTCATATGCATCATAAAGAGGATTTACAATATAAACTACACACCCTAAACCTAAACTCTAACTTCCCGAAGAATCCCGAGTGCCGACGAGCGTCCTTGCCGATTTCTTCGATTTCTCTGATTTTTTGATCGGGGACGTCGTGCGCTAACCGACTTGGAACCTGAAATATTTCTCAATAAAATATTAGTTCCATGTTTGTTATCATCAAAACCGAGATTAAGACCAAGGTAGAAAACCTTAGGCCAACAGTATATTCCTTGAAGTTCCTTGGTTGAAGATGAACCCCATAAACTAGTAGGAATTGGACCAAGCCCTAGACCACGTACTAGACCACTTCTTTCTGGTCCAAAAACTTGAGAATATATATCATCTTCCATAGCAACACCTTCTTGAAATTGAGAAGTACTAGGAAGCTCACTCAACTTCTTTTTAAAAACTTCCTAAAAGAATGATAACAATTTAATCTCTTTTTTTCCTCAATAAGTCATGATACTTTTGTTGGAGAAATGGCGACACTAGAGGGGGGAATAGTGTGCTTACTAATTTGATTAGCCTAAATTCAATTTTAATCATTTTCTTAGATTAGTTAGGCAATTTATAATTGAATGCGATTAGATGCGGAAGCTTATAAATGATTAAGTAATTTAAGCACAACAAAATGAAAGCAATGCAAACACGCAATCTATAGTGGTTAGGCCCCAATACCTACTTCACTACCTAAGGACCCCGCTTAGGATTTCCAAACTAGTTTTACTAAATTAGTTTTCGTTTCCCTTACACACGAGAACTTTTTACCGAAGAGACACACTCTCGACCTAAGGCACTTCCACACCCGGAAGTCACCGCCTTCTTATCGAGAGTCCTCTTCCACCTCAACCCTAAGGGACAACTAAACTAATCCTAGTAACAACTATGTTTTACAAAAGTGGCTTTACACCTAACACCATATAACCACTTGTACACAACAAGACATAACAGCCTAGGTCTTCACACAAATCTAAATCAAAAAATAGTTTCAAATAACAGTTAAAATTACAAGGGAAAAGAGCTTTAAGTAAAACAAAATTATCTACTCTTTTCCAAGCCTTAAAACCTTCAACTCGGCCAAGTCGTTGAGCTTGAATTAAATCCCGAGTTGAGGAAGCAGACGGCTCTTGAAGAAGAACTCGATGAAGAGCAGGGCACGCTTCAATCAATCTTTTGGAAGGCTCAAATCTTCCTTTCAAAGGCTCAAAAAATCTGTAGGAGTGGAGGAAGAAGATTAAAAGGTTTATATGAGGGTATATTTATACCCTGCTAAAGAAATGGTTGTTCAACAGATAGAAAACTATCCGTTATAGGTCGAATGGTCGATCGACCGACTAGTCAACCGGTCTTTCGATCGCTTCTCTTTTCTCTATGGGCGGTCGACCGACGGGTCGACCGCTTGACGCAATTCTTCAATCCGTGACTTTCGATCGACCCATCGGTCGATCGACGCGATATTGCGTCTTCAGCAAATGCAGGTCGGTCGACCGGCTGGTCGACCACCCGAGCTACTACCCAATTTGGGCTTCGATCGGTCGATCGCCCGGTCGACCGAAGTAGCTCTGCAATTTTTCTTCCCATTGTTGGGTCGATCGACGGGTCGACCGAATGGCTACTGCCCCTTTTTACCTACATTCGATCGATCGCCCGGTCGACCGAATTTAGGCTGAAATTGTTTTTTCAGCCAATTTCTTCCGCGCTTGGTTTTCGGCTTTCGGCTTTCAACGAGCATCATCTTGGAGAGCTTTTGACGTGAGCTTTGGACTCGTCCAAGCCACTTTGGTGCACTCGTCGATCTTCGAGAAACTTTCGCGACGAACCCGAGCGCGACGATCAATGTCCTTCCGATTTTTGATTTCTCTGACTTTTTTGATCGATGACATCGAACGCTAATTGATATGGAACCTGAAAGATTTTCTCAATGAAATCATTAGTCTCATGTTTGTTATCATCAAAACCATCAAAACCGAGATTAAGGCTAAGGTTGAAAATCTAAAGCCAACAATCTCTCCCTTTTTGATGATGACAAACATCCTTAAGAAAATATAATCATTAAAGCATATAGGATATCAACTTAGGGATTTCTCCCCCTATCAATATGCATATCTATGAGAATGAACTCCCTCTATCTATATGCATGGATTTTCTATATTTTCCTCCCCTTTACCTATACTTATCTCCTCATTTTAACTATACATTTCTCCCCCTTTATACCTAAACTCTTCTCTCCCCCTTTTGACATCAATCAAAAAGGGCAAGAAGGGTCTATCTATTCAAAGGGATGAAAGACAATTATTTTTTTATGAAGTTGAGACTCTAAAGATTTTTTATGAAACAAGAAAATCTCAACCAAGGGATGGAAAATTACTTTTAATATGAAACAAAATCATATATGTTAATTTAAAGCTAAATTTTTGAATTCAAGATAAGTCATGTATGATCTCAAGATGAATATTGTTTCTTTTTCATGACATTTTTTAAATTTCATTCAAACTTTCAAAATACGAAGATATAGTCATTTAAATCATGTATCTCAAGTTTGAAGTGAACCTAATGTCATTTGATCCAAATATGAACTTAGCATGTTTTCATTTGAAATAAACACGAGAACTATGAAAATGTTAAGTCTCAATTTTACAATCTACTCATATTTTCTCAAACTTATGCATCTAGACATTAAACATGAGAAAATCTAAGTCCATGATTCAAGTTTGGGCTTAAGATAAAGTTTTTAAGTTATTTTGTTGACTTAGGTCAACCTATACTTAAAGTTTTTTAAAAAAATCAAACTTTTAGGTTTATACAAAGTCATATCTTTAATGAAAAACTTTTGAAACTAATTTTTGGATGAAAATTTTGATACCAATTATTGAATGGTCATTTGAGATGCATGTATCAAGTTTGAACTCAAAATAATTTTCTCAATTCATTTTTCATCCTATATTATTTTTAAATAAATAAATGGATCCTAGCTATCATCCAAAATATCAAAATTATTTCTAGGAATGATTTTACTAATGAAATTGTGTGAATGATATTAAAAATGGAATCCAAAAGGTGTACATGAGTTTTTATATGAAGTTTTTGAAGAAAAATCAAAGTATCAGAAAGATTGATATTTCATATAATGATACTTTGTGTTTTCGAAATCCAACTTCAAAATTCCATTATAAATTAGATTCTTGACAAAACTTTTTAAAATTTTTACTGATAAAATTAGATTTTCAGTGAATGTGTAGTTTTAAGAATTATCTAAAAAAAAATTTCTATATTTTCCTAGAAATAACTAAAATTGGTGATACCAATTGTTGAACAAATGGCAATTTTTGTAATTTCCAGTTATTCTTAAAACTTGTTCAATTTTTATTCAAACTTTCATGACACCACATGATGGTCATGTAAAGAGTATATGTCAAGTTTGAGATAAAAATTTATATTCTTAAGTCAAAATATCAACCTAGCATGGTTTCATTTAAAACTAAACTAGTTTTAATGAAACTTGCTAAGTTTCAATCTTGACATTTATTCATGATTTTTCAAATTTAAACCTATGAATACTTAATATGAGTAAATCTAAACATGTTTCTCAAACATGGATCATAAATGAGACCTTTAAGTCAACTTGTTGACTGGGTCAACATAGTTCAAAGAGAGGTAAACATAAATTAACCTCTATGTCATTTTATCCATATCCATATGAATTTTTCACTCTAAATGCATGAAAACATGTCATACCTATTTCTAAACATGTTTATAAAGTTTGGACTTAAAATCAAGTGTCCAAATCAATTTGTTGACTTGGGTCAAACCTTTTAAGCTTAAGTCCACTAATGTGATCTAGTTATCACATTTTCATCTACACATGAATTTTCAAGATTGAACACCTAGAGTCATATCATGTGTGTCTAAACATGTTTGTTTGATGTTTACTCAAAATGAGTTCTCTAATATGAGTTTTAACCTAGTTCAAGTTTCATTCAATCAAGATATCATGAAATTCAGCTAAGTTAACAAAAAATTTTCTTACTCATGAAGATTCAAATATTTATCATGCATAATCAATCATGAGCATAGAGAAATCATTTAAGCATGAGTATTCGATTATTTTACAAAGATTTTTGCAAAATTAAATTCATACCTTGTTTCTTGAAAATTTGCCCAACTTTTCATTTCATTTTTCATTTTTCTTTTAGATAGCATAGTCTTTCAAATTTTTAACTTGCAAGTAGACTTCATTAGTGTCATAATGAAATAATATGACTATTAGCAAGCTAACATACTACATAGCAAAGTTCAATGCAAAGTTTCATTTTAAAACCTTAACCTGTGCTAGATAGTAATGGTTCATTTTAAATGAGTTTTCATGATATCTAAATGAATCTAAGAGATCTTAAGATGTGAACTATTTGAGAAATAAGATCTCTACCTATGTTAAACTAGTTTGGTCTTACAAGAAGGTTTCTAATAATAGAAATTTACCTAGAACAAGTTTCATTCAATAAAATTTATCTAAGTACTAAAGTTCTACCTACTCATGAGAATCCAAGGATTTTACATGCAATTCTAGTCATGAGTATAGAGACATAGTTTAAGCTTACACATTTAGGTATAACACTAAGATTTTAAATTTATCAAAGTTATACCTTATTCATGATAATTTCCCAAACTAATCTTTTTCTTCCTAATTAGCCTTCCTAAAACACTTATAACTTGCAAGTAAGCTACACTAATATTTTTAGAGAAAATATAGTTACTTAGCAAGCTAACACAAGCAAAAAGCAAAGAGAAGCATTAAGTATCATTATCGAATATCACTTTGCTAAATGGTTTCAAATTCGTTTCAAAATGAAATCGAGTGATATCAAAACGAATTTTAAGATATCACAAGAATAATAAATGAAAAATATGATCTCCAACCCTACCTATTGGTTGAAAACTGAAAGGCCACAATGTGCCTACGATTTAGAACCGCAAGGTCACTTAGGCCCATTACTGGCCACTTGGGTTTCCGAAGAGACCGAAAAATCAAAAATCAAAAATATTTTTGAAATATATTAAGAGCGGGGAAATCAACTAATATTAAGCATGTATCAACTCCAACTATACTATTAAGCAATGGGATATAGAAGATGATACCGGAATAATTTTGATGCCAACTTTACCTAAGGCATCAAGGTAGCTTGAAGTTGCAACCAAGGGAGGATTCATCATTCAAGTCCATAGTCAACTTCAACTCTTCACTTCTCTTTACCCTTGTGTGGTGGCTCCCCCTACAAGAGAAGATGAGACTTTTGGTATCCAAATGGCTTTGGGTCCTAAGGGGTTAGTGGGCTTAGGTACCCAAAGTGTCTTCACAACACTTGGGTTCATTTTGAATGCGCAATCATATATAGCATGCCCAAATACACCACAACAAAAGCAATGTCTATTAAATTTTTTTTTATTTTTGTTATGGACATGAGATTTATTTTTAGAATGCTTGTTTTATGAACTAGGATGAGCATGAGCATTCTTAAAAGATATATTCTTCTTTTGAGCATGAGGTTTAGTTGTAGAATGCTTGATATGAGAAGCATGATGTGCATAAGCATTCTTGAAAGAAACATTTGCATTTTTAGAATTCTTAAAGAAAGAATTATTAGATAGATTACTAAGTTTCTTATTTAGAAAAACAACCTCATTTTTTAAATCATTCATTGATTTATGAATAGCATGCAATTGAGTTTTCAACATGCTATTTTCATTCTTCAATATGTCATTTTTATTTTTTAAGTCCTTGATGTCAATACTTAAAGTATCATGACATGGATTGTTGACACTAATTCTTAGCTTCTCATTTTCTAATTTTACATCATGTAACTGAGAGCTAAGATTTGAGTTTTTTTTCTTCAAATTTTTATTCTCTTTATCCTTTTTCAAGAACAAGGCATACATGATTTTATACTCATCCATCAATTTATCAAAATCATGGGAGCTAGATGAGTTAATACTATTATTATTATTAACATGACTAGAAGAGGTGGAGTGTACCTCATTGTCATCATTCATGAGGCATTCTTTTGAATTTGCTTCATAGCCATGGGAAGAGGATGCTTCATTCGAATATGATGATGATGTGGAAGCATTTGACCTCCTCTTTGCCTTGTTCTTCATGGTAAGGTAATTCTTCCTTACATGCCCTTTCTCATAGCACACATGGTTGATCACCTTTCTCTTTCGGCTTTTAGTGCTCCTATGACTGGAGACACTTTGGGCTTCAAAAATCATGTTAGCATTGGAAGGATGACAATTGTCATCACTATCCTCATTAAAAGTTTCTAACTCCTCGATTTTAGCATAATCATATAGCATATTCAAAGTAGCCCAAATATCATATGCCGAAGTACAATGCATGATCTTTTCAAGGATATTATTTTCACAAGAACAATATATGCAATTTGTTGCCTTAGCATTTAACTCAAACATGCTAATTTGTTCTTGGGTCCATGCATCCATATTTTCCTTAGGTTCAACATATTTCATATTTATCATATTAAATACACCTAAACCTTGAGTCTTTAGAAATGTGTACATCCTAGATTTCCATAGACCAAAGTTAGAGGCATCGAACCTAGGGGGTGAAGACGCTACCGACTCTAGAGCCATTTCGAGATCGAGACAAGGTGCAGAAGAGATGATGAAATCTCAAGCTACGAACCCGCTCTAATACCAAATGTTAGAGAAATGGCGACACTAGAGGGGGAGTGAATAGTGTGTTTACTAATTTGATTAGCCTAAATTCAATTTTAATCGTTTTCTTAGATTAGTTAGGCAATTTACAATTGAATGCGATTAGATGCGGAAGCTTATAAATGATTAAGAAATTTAAGCACAATAAAATGAAAGCAACACAAACACGCAATTTATAGTGGTTCGGCCCCAATGCCTACTCCACTACCTAAGCACCCCGCTTAGGATTTCCAAACTAGTTTTACTAAATTAGTTTTCGTTTCCCTTACACACGAGAACTTTTTACCGAAGAGACGCACTCTCGACCTAAGGCACTTCCACACCTGGAAGTCACCGTCTTCTTATCGAGAGTCCTCTTTCACCTCAACCCTAAGGGACAACTAAACTAATCCTAGTAACAACTACGTTTTGCAAAAGTGGCTTTACACCTAACACCAGGTAACCACTTGTACACAACAAGACCTAACAGCCTAGGTCTTCACACAAAGCCAAATCAAAAAATAGTTTCAAATAACAGTTAAAATTACAAGGGAAAAGAGCTTTAAGTAAAATAAAATTATCTACTCTTTTCCAAGCCTTAAAACCTTCAACTCGGCCAAGTCGTTGAGCTTGAATTAAATCCCGAGTTGAGGAAGCATATGGCGCTTGAAGAAGAACTCGATGAAGAACAGGGCGCACTTCAATCAATCTTTTAGAAGGCTCAAATCTTCCTTTCAAAGGCTCAAAAAATCTGTAGGAGTAGAGGAAGAAGATTAAAAGGTTTATATGAGGGTATATTTATACCCTGCTGAAGAAACGGCTGTTCAACGGATAGAAAACTATCCGTTATAGGCCGCCGATCGAATGGTCGGTCGACCGACTGGTCGACCAATCTTTCGACCGCTTCTCTTTCCTCTGTGGGCGGTCGATCGACGGGTCGACCACTTGACGCAATTCTTCGATCCACGACTTCCGATCAACCCATCAATCGATCGATGCGATCTTGCGTCTTCAGCAAATGCAGGTCAGTCGATTGGCTGGTTGATCGCCCGAGCTACTACCCAATTTGGGCTTCGATTGGTCAACCGCCCGGTCGACCGAAGTAGCTCTGCGATTTTTCTTCCTTTTGTTTGGTCGACCGATGGGTCGACCGAATGGCTACTGCCCCTTTTTACCTACATTCAGTCGACCGCCCGGTCGGCCGAATTTTGGCTGAAATTATTTTTTCAGCCGATTTCTTCCACGCTTGATTTTCGGGTTTCAGCTTTCAACGAGCATCATCTTGGAGAGCTTTTGACGTGAGCTTTGGACTCGTCCAAGCGACTTTGGTGCACTCGTCGATCTTCGAGAAACTTTCGCGACAAAAATAGATTAAAAAACATCATCAGAAAAACTTAGCAACAGTAAATTGAGTAGCAAAATCACAAGTAGTGATCTTAAATCTAGTCTGTTGGGCATGCATCTTAGCCTTATCCACAATTTTGTTCTATGAGCACGAAAGTTTCCATAGGCCTATCATCATAGTAGATGACTTACATTGATATGAGCTGACTCGACATCTATAGATCTGTCATCTTTTCGTTGCTTGTGTGTTTCCAGAAACAAGTATGTTCATGATGGCTCCAATTCATCCTTAGACTGATTATTGTATAGTCACCAAACAATGATTAAAAAGAAATAATGCCTTATTTGCAATTCTTAAAAAATTTGCATGAATAAAATTACCTTTTCAACCATTATACAGGCGAAGTTTTTTAATCATGTTGTATGTACGACTTTCTAATTTGCACGACTTCTTTTATTAGTCTCGAAACGTTTCTGCCATAAATCAAATAATCACAAATGATCTTTTTTTCTTTTATTGCCTCTCATGTAACATAAAATTGAAGAAACCAAGAAGTTAAAGAAGTTTGCTAATCTTTTCTTTCCGTGTTCCAGTGCGTATATATGTAACAAGCACAGTCCATTGGTCTCTTAGTACTCGACCAGGCTTATTATCCAATTGCTCATCAATAGTATCAAGTCCCTCAAAATATTCAACCTTCAACTTGCCCTTATATGTCGCCGGCCCATTTCCTCCCAAGTGATTTTAGGACAGTTTTCACCATTAGTCGAAATCAAAAACTTTGTCTATATTTATGTATAAGGTTATCATTAATATAAAAAGATATATGGGCATTCAAAAAAGTAAGTGGATGAGTCTTTTTCTTTTGGGAAAATTAATAAAAATGATTAGAAGTTTGACGTTTTTAACAAATATGGTCCATTCTTTTATTTGAAACAATTGTGTATTCCAATTTTTAAAATTATAACAACTATAGACTCCCGTTAGGTCTTCGTGGAACGCCACATCAGCACACACAAAAAATTATTTTTTAATGCAGTATGCCACGTCATCATAAGTCATATGTGGAAGATTTTTAAAAAAATATTTAAAAAAATAAAAGTAAACCACGTCAGCCACCAAATAAAAATAAATAAACCTAATCTTAACCCGACCCCGCCTCCACTCGATAGAAATCCCTCACCGAAGCTTCTTGTCGGCCTCACGTCGCCGTCGCCTCACGTCACTGAATTTTTCACTGAAGAAGAATCAAAGCTTCTGATCCTTGCAGCCCCTTCGCCGAATCATGATCATCATGCCAAATCGACAGCTTTTGTCTGTTCCAACAATCCAGGTTTTAATCAGTGGTTTTCCTTCTACTAATCCAGGTTTTTGTCTGTTTCAAACATGAAGATTTCACCTAACCTCTCTTGTTTACTGAAGGTACCAAAAAACTGAACCCTAATCTAACTACATCCCATGGTTCGAAGATCAAATTGACATTGGAGGACTGTTTTACCTCCACGATATACATCATCAGCCTCCTCGCGGGTATGTTCATAGATCTCCCGTGAAATCATTATACTCTGCTGGTATGTTGCTGATATACTGATGTTTATCAAATGATCATTATATTATGTCAGTATGTTATTGATACTCCCTACTGTTATCAAAATTACCTACACTGAACTCCCTTGAATTCATAAATATTGTTACTGATATACCGATGTCTGATATACTGATATATTGTTACTTGATACATACTACTGATATATTCCTAGCCCTTTATTATATTATGTATACTTAATTTAATTTCTATCATTATATGGTTTAGGTTCATATTAGTAGTGATGATGAAAATGTAATTGCACACAAAGAGCAAACAACATATTTAAATATCGCAGATGAACTATTAGTGGAAGCCAATGATCAACAATCCATGTCACAAGATCATGAACATTTAGTTGAAGCTACTAAACAACAATCACTTTTGCAAGATTGTGAACATGTAGTGGAAGGTAATGATGGACAGCCACTTCTGCAGGACGATGAACATGCAATGAGGCTAGATGATGTGGAAACACCAAGAAATACCACTGTTTATTCATCAGAAGATGAAGACTACTGTCCTGTGGGAGAAACCGATAATGATGTATTATCTAGTGAATTTGATTCACTAAGTGATGAAGAATATGTAGTGTGTAGAGATTTAAAGAAGGATAGAAGGAACAATATGGAAACAGTTGTTTACTGCTGGGAATATGAAGTTTGAGGTCCAAGAGTTGGATAGGTCATATGTTGTTAATTTGTTTACTCGCACATGTTCATGTCGATATTGGGATATATGTGGTATACCTTGCAAACATGTCATCTCATGCATAATTTGGTTGAAGGAGGATCCGGACCAATATGTTGATAATTACTATAAGAGAGAGGCCTACATGAAGACATATGAATTCCTACTAGAGCCTTTGACCGGGAAGGATACATGGCCAGAAGTTGGAGGGCCTTTTGTTTTGCCTCCTCGTGTAAAAAAGATGTCTGGCCGGCCAAAGAAAAAGAGAAGACGAGAAATTAATGAAGATAACTCTAGCACTTCTATATTATCTAGAAGAGGTACAATTATTACTTGTCACATGTGCCATCAAGTTGGACATAATCGACGATGTTGTCCTAGAAGGGCCCAAGCATCTTCATCACGTAGAGATACTGATACGCAGGTTATATATTCATTACTATTGTTGTATATACGGATTATTGTCAGCACTAATAATTTATTGGTTACATGTAAATAGGCACAGATGAACCAACCTTCATCATCTCGAGGTAGAGCTAGATCTAGTGGAAGAGGAAGAGGTCGTCGAGGAGCAAGAGTTTCTAGCTATGCAGAAGTAAGATATATATGAGTATCAATTTATGTAATGAAAAGTATGTTGATACATGTAAGATATATATCAGTATCATGAGTCAGCATCTATTGATACTGATACATGTAAGATATGTATCAGTAGCAATTACTGATACACATGGGATATGTGTATTAGTATTTGTTACTGATATGTATCAGTATCAATTACTGACATGTTACTGATTATGATATGTATATGTTACTAATTAGATGCTTGATATTGGTATCAATATACTGAACTTGGTATCAAATACTAGGCGTTTTCTAGAGAATGAGCAATTGCATCTCAAGGATATGAAATTATCGTAGGTGAACGGGAAATACCTATGTTAGAGTAAGTTGTCTCATATGAACTTGATTTTATATTTGAATCCTGCTCTTTATTAAGTTCCTTATGTAAATATTTTTTATTAGATGTTTGGCTCAAGTTTATCGGTATGCTCATCTCATGGTGAATAGAGTGGCTCATTGATTCATAAACATGGTAGGAGGGTCCAAGGAAGTCAGAATGTAGCTCAAGGAAGTCAACAACCAATTCAAGGAAGAGAATGTAGCTCAAGGAAGTCAACAACCAATTCAAGGAAGTCGGCATCTATTTCAAGGATCCCAAACATCACCTATGAATCCAACTAACTGATACCGCATTTTGATACATTTTGGTTGATACTGTAAAAAAGTATACTGATTTTTTATTTTTTGGTACATATGGTTGATATTGTAAAAAAGTATGGTTGATACATATGGTGTATATTGTGAAAAACATTTTGATATTGGTGTATTGATGTATATTGTGAAAAACATTTTGATATTGGTGTATACTGTAAACATAACCTGATTTTGTTCATGATACTGATATATATTAGTATGATATCAGTTTATGATACTGGTATATCTCTGGACTTCCTTTCTAATGTTAATTGCTTGTGGCCCTTTTTCTGCCTCTTTTTGCTCATGAAGAACAACTTGCAAGGATCCAAGAGGCAAATATGCAAATTGAGAAGCAAACTAAAAAGATCGAAGCAAAGGTTGAAGAGATTTCAATGTACAAAAAGAAGTATGAAGACCTTGAGTCTCGATTTGCAGAGAAAGAGTCTTCACTTAAGCATTTGGATCTAATAAATGATAACCTCAAGATAAGTACAAGAAAGAAGCTGATGGATTTGGAAGAAAAAAACAGAGAGCTCATGTTGACTTTAGATGAAGCAAACACAAAATTGGAAGACAAGGAGAAGACAATATGTTCCTACAAGGAAGAGATCTAAAGACTCAAGGGTCTTCTTGTTGCATCTCAAAAGAAGTGCTATGAAAACTGATTCATTGGTGTATACAGTATTAAAAACTGATTCATTGGTGTATACAGTATAAAAACTGATTCACTGCTGTATACACTACCAGTATATTGTTCATTGTTGTATACACTAATCATAATTGATACACTAATAACACACAGTATAAAAACTGATTCATTGCTGTAATAAACTGATTTATTGTATAAGGATGCCATTACAACAAACTGAAGAAGTAATTAAATGGTATCAACTACTACCAAACTGAAGTAGTAATTACATAGTATCAACTACTACCAAACTATTACATAGTATCAACTACTACCAAACTGAATCATTCATTAATACATAATATCAATTACATAGGACCAACTACTACCAATCCAGCCAACTACTGAACTGAGATGTAAGTAGTAATGCATACTACAATCAAAGCACCAAGTAGTATGACTCTGCATTTTTCTTAAAGCTTCTCTTGTTCTCCTTTTCAAGTCTATATATAACATCCTCTCGCTTTGCCAATTTGTCAACAAGAATACCGTTCTTCTGTTGAAGTAGCATGATGTGTTGTTTGAGATTATCTTTATCAATAATCAAGTTGTGCAAAGCTTCCTTTGCTCGTCCAGAGTACTCAGGATCATACCACTCAAAGAAACCACAATCGTCGTCCTACTTAAAAGAGAAAATTCAAGTTAGAAGTCATTACAAAAACTTGTTATTTAAAATGATTCTAAATAGATAGACATTCTAATGTATGCATCTCCAAAATCTTCTTCGGGGATTTTTCTTCGTATTTGAAGTTTACAAGCAGGCCGCAAGCTTATGATCACACAATGGTGGAGACATTGACGAGTTTATAGATGCTTCATCGATCTCCATTGATATTGGTTTTGATTTTGATGTTGATACCATTGTCTATAGCACAAGCAAATATATAACTGATGTTTCAAAATTACTGCAATTTAATACTTATATAAAGTACATATATCAATACTGATATATGTATCAGAGTACTGATATATATCAATATAAAATACTGATATGTATCAGTTTATGATACTGATATATATCAGTATTTTATACTGATATATAGCAGTATTGAGTATTCAGTAATTTATACTGATATATATCAGTATCATAAACTGTTATATATCAGTATTTATGATACTGATATATATTAGTATTGAGTATTCTGCAATTTATACTGATATATATCAGTATCATAAACTGTTATATATTAATATAAAATACTGATATATCAGTATATATATCAGTATTAATATATATTGATATATATCAGTATATATATTAGTATGAAAACGTGAATTAAAAGGATATGAATTAAAAATAGAGCATCTAGGGTTTTCAATCTGTTGATAGTTTAAAATCTAAGGTTTAAATCCACCAAAACCTTCATTTCAAGGGTTTAAATCCACAAAACCTACATTTCGATAGAAATTACCTTCGGATCCGAATGAGGGGCTTCAGGCGGAAAAAGCTTTGACCTTTAACCAGCGATTGAGGCGAGAGCGATGTGAGGCGAGACCAAGCTTTAACCTTCGGTGCAAGAGGATCAGGATTCGGCGACGTGAGGCAACGGCGACGGCGACGTGAGTCCACGGCGACAAGAAGCTTCGGCGAGGGATTTCTATCGAGTGAGTGTCGAGGGATTTCTGTCGAGTGAAGGCGGGGTCGGGTTTAGATTAGGTTTAATTTTTTTTTATTTGGTGGCTGACGTGGTTTACCTGTTTTTTTAATATTTTTTAAAATAATCTGCCACATATGACTTATGATGATGTAACATACTGTTTTGAAAAAATAATTTTTCTGTGTTAACGTAATGTTCCACATCAACACATAACGGGTAAATAAACAGAGACCTAACCAAGTCTATAATTATTATAATTTTGAAAGTTGAAATACACAATTGTTTCAAAAAAAAAAATAGATCATATTTGTTAAAAACGTCAAAATTCGGATCATTTTCATTAAAAAAATTTTTCTTTTTTACCTTCACAAGTTCCAACAAGTCTCTTACTGTTCTTTTGGGGAAACATCTCCGGTCTTAGCAATAAGGGGTGTTAAATCTGGATTTCTCACTACGGTACCAAGAAAACTAGCGAGTCGTCCTTCAACTCCGATGGCTTGGTTTCGAGAATTAAAAGCATCAAAGATTCTCTCATTTCGAGGTTGATTCCAAATATCTGCCACTATAGTATGTCCACGTATCTTCTGTTGCTTCATACAATCTCAAATCCCTCGTAAAGAGTTGACAAAGAAATTATAATATATTATCATATTAACATTTGTCATGATTAAGCATGCAAAGTTTCATTAATGAAATGAATTTTAAATTCGGTCATTTATCTCCCATAAAAGGCATTTAGTTTGTCAAAATAAAGTTGCTGGCAAAAGAAACTACAGTTATCTAAAAAAGCACTTGAAATCAAAGCAAACTCGAGCCAACCGTACGTAAATGAAATTAATAGCTATATATAAGACCCCAGCAATCAAAAAGCTAAATGGAATTATCGGCTATAGAAACATTAAACCTGAGAGATTTGACAAATTATCATCCGAGTCATTAGGCTCAAGAGGAGCTCGCTTTGAAGCTGCAAGTTGCACAGGAAGAGTAACTTTATGAAGATTCTTTCCTCTCTCCATCAAATCTGATGAGAAAACTCAAGGACCAGCAATACTTACATTAAGTTTCAGTGCAAAAGAATCATTTTTTCAACATAAAAACAATAGATATAAGAGATCCCAAAAAATTAATAAGTAATTGGAATTATAGGCTATCAAAACAGTCACAGGCTAACATGGGGGATCTAAGGAATTATCTTTTGAGTCGTTAGGCTCAAGAGGAGCTTGCTTTAAAGCTACAGATTGCACAGGAACGATAACTTTACGAAGACCTTTTCCTCTCCCCATCAAATCTGATGAGCAAACTCAACGACCAACAATACTTACATTAAGTTTCAGTCCAAAAGAATCATTTTTCAATGTAAAAACAATTGATATAAAAGATCCAAAAAAATTAATAATTGAAATTATAGGCTATGGAAATAGTTAAAGGCTAACCCGAGGGATCTAAGGAATTATCTTCCGAGTCGTTAGGCTCAAGAGGAGCTTGCTTTAGAACTGCAGGTTGCATAGGAAGAGTGACTTTATGAAGACCTTTTCCTCTCCCCATCAAATATGACAAGCAAACTCAAGGACCGACAATACTTACAATAAATTCTAGTCCAAAAGAATCATTTTTCAATGTAAAAACAGATCCATATAATTTAAGAAGTACCTGAAATCATAGGATATAGAAATAATTAAAAGCTAACCTAACAAATTCAGAGAATTATCATCTGAGTCGCCAGGCTCAAGAAGAGCTTGCTTTGAAACCGCAGGTTGCATGAGAATTGTAATTTTACAAAGACCTTTCGTCTCCCTATCAAATCTGATGAGCAAATTCATGAACCAGCAATGCTTGCATTAAATTCCAATGCCAAAGAATTATTTTTACAACATAAAAACAAACGATATAAGATATCCCAAAAATTTATTAAGTACTTGAAATCATGGGCTATGGAAACAATTAAAAAACTAACCTGAGGGATCCAAGGAATACTCACCGAACTCGTTAGGCTAAAGAGGAGCTTGCTTTGAAGCTGTAGATTGCATGGAAATAGTAACTTTGTGAAGACCCTTTCCTCTTCCCATCAAATCTAATGAGCAGACTCGAGGATCATCAATAAAACAACTGATATAATAGATCCCAACAATCCAAAAAGTTTCTAAAATTATATGATACAATAATAGTTAAAGCTAACATGAGAGATCCAAGAAATTATTACCAGAGTCATTAGGCTGAAGAGAGCTCGCTTTGAAACCGGAGATTGCACAAACGCAATAGCTTTACGAAGACATTTTCCTCTCCCATCAAATCTGAAAAACTTAAAAGTTCATACTTAGATCATCAAACAAAAATTATATTTAGTTTTCACTTATACTCTCACAAAAGTCTAATAGAATTAAATACAAATAAAAATCCAAGAAAAGAAAGGTGATAGTATCACAAATCATTTAATTGCCATTGGACAAAAAAAGCTAATAGCGTCATATATAGATCATTTAATTGCCGGTGGATAAAACAAAGATAACATTAGGACAATAAAATTGTTAAGAAAGGACATATGTAGCAATCACATTCAGCTTCTAGAAATAAATGCCTAAACACAACCAATCATGATCATTCTCAATCAAGCATCACTTCCATCAACTAAATCATCATCACTAGGATCTTGCACATCAATTCTCCCATCTACAAATGTGCCCTCCCCATCATGTCGCATCCAACCCTAGTTTTCAAGTTCCACCTCAAGATAGTCATTTGAAAGAACATTGAGAGGCTCGATCGTCGTGCTCATTTCAAAGTCATTTAGAGTAGAAATGTCTCACATATCAAAGGTATTCCTTGGTTTCATTGGCATGGGAAGGAACCAGTCACGATCTATAGGATCTTGGATGAATATTACTTGTTGAGTTTGTGGTTCAAATATGAATGTCTCATCGATTAGACGATCACCCTTATGAATCAAATGTGAAAAATTCACTAGTGTAAATCCAATATCATCTTTCTTTACTCCTTTTCCATGGGTGACGTCAACCCAATCACCTCTAAACAACACAACTCAGAACTTGAAATAATAGTTTAGCTCAATAATATCAATCAAAGAGCCATAGTACACCACATCTCCAAGCATACGCCTTTGGTCACTATTACTTGCATAGCTCTTCGTCTCTGCAGTGACCATTATTACACTAGTTTGAGTGCATATATTCTTCTCATATTCACAAACTCGAAACCGATAACCATTAATGAGATCAAAGGCTTGGAATCGACGTGTAATATGATTTGGCCCCTGAGTAAGTATTTTTATCTCTTCACTAATTTGGCCTTTATTTGAATCTACTTCCTCCTTAACCTAGTTAATCACAAAAAACAATATAAGGTCGCAAAAAGGGGAGAAGTGCAAATTTAGTCCTATAAGTTTTTAATTTTTTGGACTTTAGTCCTATAAAGTTCATTTTGGTATTTTCAGTCCTATAAGTTTGTTCCGTAGTACAGATTTGGTCGTATCCGTGACGATTCATTAACTCTCCGTCAATGTGGACTAACGTCGTTCATACACGTTGACAGATTTAGTCTTATAAGTTTTATTTCGAAATTTCAGTCCTATATGTTTGTCTCGTAGCACAGATTTGGTCCTATATATTTGCCCTATGGTACAAATTTGTTCCATTATATTTACCCCATAGCACAAATTTGATCATATCCGTAATGGTCCGTTAACTCTCCGCTCACGAGAAAAATAAACGACATTATGTCCATGTTGATGGAGTTAACTAGCCGTCGTGAATAGGATCGAATCTATGTTACAAACCAAACTTATATATGTTACGGAGCAAATCTATGTTACGGAGTTAACATACCAACTTGTCTATATGCCGGTCCGTCATATAGATTTGGTCTTATCCACGACAATCTGTTAACTCCGTCAACATGGACATATACAATGTCGTTTATTTTTTCGTGAATTGAGAGTTAACGGACCGTCACAAATAGAACCAAATCTGTGCTATGGGGCAAACATATAGGACTGAAAATTTCAAAATAAAACTTATAGGACCGAATTTATCAACGTGTACGAACGGCGTTAGTCCACATTAACGGAGAGTTAACGGATCGTCACGGATAGGACCAAATCTATGCTACAGAACAAACTTATAAGACTGAAAATACCAAAATGAAACTTATATGACCAAAGTCCAAAAAATTGAAAACTTATAGGACCAAATCTGCACTTCTCCCTATTATAATATATGCAATACTTTTGGGGAATAAAGTGAGAGACACTTACATGTTTCTTAAACCACTCAACAAAATGTTCACTATGCAAGCGATCTACTTCATGTTGTGGGAGACGACGATGTCGATTTGTTCTCTTGATGAAACTAATGTGCTCTCTGCATATACAATTATTAGTTATGAAAATCAAAGTAGTACAAGTGACTCTAATTATTTATATAATTAGGTTTACTCTCACCTTTTATATGTCTCGACCACGTGATTTTCACAGTTGAAGAGTACTTATCTGTGAGCTAGTATCCTTAGTTTTTCATCCATCAAAAAACCCTTGAATATCCCTGTAAGGTTTCCTAACATTTGGGAAAAAAGACCACATCTGCTCGAGTATTGGCTCTCTAGAACTTGTTTCTATATCCTCTAGGTAGTGGAAACAAAACCCCAAACACTCAGCTACAATATAAGATTCAGCTGGCCTTGCTCAGTTATGCACATAAGTTTTCAACTCACACAGAAACTTGCACCAGTCTGAAAAATTAGTACAAACACACTCATATGCTTAGGGTAACGTACATCAGTGAATCATATTACTCATTACCTCTATTGGATACATCCAACGAAATTGAATTGGTCCAACAATCCTTGCCTCCTTAACCAAATGAACTACAAGGTCTACCATTATAGTAAAGAATGATGGGGAAAGATTTTCTCCAAACGAGAAAGCGTTAGCACTATTTTTTCCTCAAGTCACTCAAGGTCAAACATTTTAAGTCTTTTAGCACATAATTCCTAAAAGACATCACACTGGTCAATCAAAATTGAGCTCACTTGTCGAGGTAGGCTTCGTCGCAATGCAAGAGCAAGAAGTTGCTGAATCAAAACATGGTAGTCACGTCTTTTGAGACTAGCTAGTTTGCGTTGGTTGATAACACAGTGTGCGAGTAACTATCTGGAAACTTTGTCTTTCTTAAAACTTCATAGAAGAGCTCTTTTTCATGTGAGGTCATGGCATAACAAGCAGGGGGTGGATACACTTTTCCAGAATCTCGTACTTGAGGACACAGCTCTTTTCAAATATTCATTTCTTTCAAATCAACATGCATAACATCCAAATTGTGTTGTAATTGGATAAATTCCCAATAAAAAAGTTCGAAAAAAATACTTCGCTTCCTCCATATTTTTCTTGTGACACCACTAACATCCATACTCTTCTTACCAAGAGTAAAGTCAATTTCCTTAATTGATCAAGCACTTCAAATCCAAACAATGCACGAGGTGTTGGCCTAAGCTCTTTGGTCCCATCAAAAGATTTTTTGTCATATCTATACTTATGATCTGGGGGTAAGAATCGCTTGGATGATGAATCCATAAAAGAAAACGCTTGGATGATGACCCCATAAAAGAAATTTTTTTACTATGCATCAAATGCTTGGATGATAAGTCTTCATTACATGAAGGACATGCAAACTTACCATATGTGCACCAACCCAACAAATTTTCATATGCGGGAAAGTCATTTATCGTCCACAATAATGTTGCATGCATTTGGAAAACATTTTTTTTAAGCATCAAAAACACGCACACTAGCTATTAACAAATTAACTATTTTAATTCCTCTTTGAGTGGTTTTAAATACATATCAATATCATTTCCGGATGCATGAGGACCAAGAATTAGCAATGAGAGAATCAAATATATATGGCTTCTTCATGTACAACCATAGGGTCAAGTTATGCGGGGTCAAGATCACTAGTCATGTGGTATAATTACTTCTCATTTGCCTATAAGGGTTGAAGCCATCACTAGCTAAACCTAGTCGAACACTACAAGCATCCATGGCATGAGTCTCAATGATGAGAATCAAAATGTTTCCAAGCTTCATAATCAACAGGGCGCCTAACAATGTCATCTTTCGTTCGACCTTCTTCATGCCATATTATTAGATGCACCATTTTAGCTGACATGAACAACCATTCTAGCCTTGGCTTTAAGGGAAAATATCTCAACACTTTTGCAGAAATTTTGTATTCCTAGTTCTTCTCAAATTTACAGCCTCGCTAAAACTACTTTGAGTGTTTTTCCAACAAGAGGTCCCATATATTGTGCACTCATCATCATCAATATTTTCTTTCCAAAATAGCATGCAATCATTTGGGCAAACGTGGATCTTTTTATAATCTAAAGTCAATTCCTTGACAATATTCTTCAATTCACTAGATGAATTTGGAAGTGATTCTCCAATAGGAAATGTCTTTTTCCAAAAGGTTCAATAGGGTCACAATTGATTCATTAGACTACCCATAAAGAGATTTGATGCGGTAAAGTTGTAGTATAAATGAAACTTTACTAAATGTATATCCAGGGTAGAGTTCCTCATTTGCATCTCTCGTTAACTTTTGAAACTTATCAAACGCTGCAGAAAATTTGTTGGGAATATGATGATCAGACTCATAAGGATCATCAGAATCTCTATCATCCATATGCATATATGCAACTTCATCGAACACCCCAAAAATATCGTTTAACATTTATGTCATATCGCCATCATCATTAATCCCTTTATCAGCACAAGCTTCATTATTAGGAATTGACGTTGATGTAGGTAATGGCCCCCCATGACAAAATCATGTATTATAAGATGATATAATACCACTAATTACCAAATCATCAAACACTTCCTCCTTATTCTTATGACAGTATAGCACACACTTTTTGCAAGGGCATGGAACTTTTTCATCATCTGATTTATTCTTAAACGCAAATTCAAGAAAATCCCTAATTCCATCCAAGTAGTCATCACTCAGCGTACTACACTCCATTCACCTATTACGCTACAAATTATCCATGAAAGTTCACTTATCAAACAGAAAACATTGTTTTTAATTAATATATTGTAAAAGAAAAAAAGTAAAGATATCAAAAATAGTCACTGAAGCTACTAATATATTAGGGTCATATCTAGCATATATATAGATCTTAGGCATCTATCTCACGTAACAAGCAAGTGTAGAATCTAAATGATATTATTTTACTCAAAATGAATTAGTAATGCATAAGAATCTAAACTACGCAAAATATCATGCATGTGCAAAAACTGGGCTCTAACGATCATACACCAAACATTTTATCGGTATAACTACTCATATAATAGTTGATGTGTGCACATGCATGATAATCCACATCAGTAAGACTATCATACTGATGATTTCACTCATTCATATAGTTGGTAGTTCCATCCACACCAATGCCCCATTTGCGAGGTTAATCTTTCGGTCACTTTTAATTAACAAGATGACGATAGGCAACGGGATCAAAGAGAGCTTGCTTAGTATGTCAAGAGCAGCAGAACCAAAAGAGGATGACAAAATTAGTGGAGATTGTGAGGAATAGAGATTTATGCTGGAATAATTTTCACATCAAGAGAGATTTCTTATGCATGAACACACTATGAGAAGCTAATGAGATTGTGAGAACTGAGCGAACGGAGTACCACCGGACGCGGTCAATGGAGGTAATGAAACCTGAATCAAAGGAGCTCCATCAGACACGGTGAATCGAGAGGAGGAAAGTCCACGAGAGCAGAGCACCACCAAAGCATAAATTGGAGAAGAAAATCTGGTTGTCCCTTCGCTGCCGAAAATTGGAGAAGAAATTAGAGAGAATCAAAGTTCGATTGTCTTCCTCAAATTGAAGAAGCTTCGGGACGAGCGAATTCCGGTCGTCTGTTCTCCACCGATGGCAACGTGTTTTGTGAAAGTTCAATCGTCTTCCTTCGGAGAAGACGAAAGAGGAAAGTAGTTGTCTTGAAAAAGACAAGATAAAGACCACCACCACAGTAAAATAGAAATTGTAATAATTATAAGTATTTTTAGATTTATATTAAAAATTGTCATTAAATATATAATTTTTTTTTAGAATTTTTTTTAATAATAGTTGCTAAATGATGTCAAATATTTGCTCTCTCTAAGTTATTTAGTAACAATTATCTTATTGTTATATTAATTAATTATCACTAAAGAAATAATCTCTTGTAGTAGTGTATGGTTCTCGTAACTTCTTATCTGGACATTAACACATGAAATGACTTTTATTAAGGAAACAATTAACAAGATGGAGAGGATTGCTGCGAAATTATGATTTTACTTTTTAGTATTACTGCATGCATGATTGCTTCGTAAATATGACCATGAATAAGAATAATGTTCAATCTTGGAGCTTATATCGGTGAAGGAAGCAGCAGCATGCGTCACCTCTTCAATTCACAACCAAGTTATAATACTAATAGGCTAATAGCATATCATTAATTCGGATGGATTACACAGTTCAAAACAGAGGTAGATAGTGCAGATACATACTGCTGTATGCCATTTTTAATTAGTCCAAATCTGATGACATTATAATAACACACTGATGCATATATAGAGAGCCACACTCTTGCACAAGTTATTTAATCAAGCATATACCATTCGTAATTTCGTATTACAATCCTTATATCAGGACTGACAACGTACGTATGATCATTTGCCGCATTTGCAGTCAGTACAACCGCAGGCAGCACCACACTTGCACTTGCCATCATGCTCGGCAGCTGCTGGGGCATCAACCATGTCCTCGAAGTAGCTGCAGTAATTAACAAAATGAAAGAGATCGGTGTAATCAGCTAATTTTTCTTGTTTGGCTACTTAATTTGCTTTTATCTAACACATCTGTACATTACTTAAGCAGTCAATATAATCCATAGTATATATGCTGAGAGTCCACTTTTCTCATATATATGTAGCACCACATGTAGTGTTTTTATAGTCAATATATTAGTATTAAATTATACTGTTCAAAAAAAATATAATAAGCATGACGTCGTATCTTACTAGCTAGTTTTAATTAGTCAGTACAGTCTTCAACTTTGTATCTTATTAATTAGTAGTTTTATAGTCGACGTCAGTCTTTGACCACCTTTCATAACGAAGGGGTGCTAGCTTTCGCCAATACTTTAGATAAGGACATGTTTGCATTCGATATGTTTATATTCGTACGTATCATCTTGCCAATATGGAAAAGAACTTTAATTCACAGCCAAAAAAATGATGAAAAGGATCAATACCTCTTCGCAGTCTCGACAATCTCAACAACGTAGCCGTTGCCCTTCTTCCTGCGAGGTGCAAAACCAGATCCTCTCAACATGTTAAACGTACATGAAGCAAAGTTGGAGAGGAAGAGAGGGGATGAAACTTACACACACTGGCTCTTGTCAGCGCAGTCGCAGTTGCCGCAGGTCGACATGGTGGGAATATATGATGACGCAAATTAACAAAGGCCGAGTGAGTTAATTATAATTTGTGTGTGTTCTTGGTTGGGGAATATGCGGTTGCATTGGCCATTATTTATAGGCGCCTGTGGAAGAGAAGCAATCAAAGCGTGGAGCCGACGAGCACTTGGTTGTTTGTGCTGCCCACACGCCACGGAGATAGTAATCCAAGGGAATAATCTCAACTCTCAAGTATGGTGAGATCAGCAGTAGACTTCATGTCATTTTCTTATTTTTATCCTGTGAGAAGAGATTGCAGACGGCTGGGACACGGAATTAGCTGTTGTGGATCCCAATGATTCAACTGTGAATAAATGATATATTATTTTATTTCGTTTTCCTTTAGCCTCTGGTGCAATTTTGTTGAGTAGAATGGACCAAGTTTCAATTGCCCAGTCTGTGGCTAATAATTACCACTAGCCAATTCTTTGTTTTATATATATATATAATTAATGGTGGTCTCATTTTTCCCATTAGAAATCTGGTAATTACTAAAATGCTAAATGTATATTAAAAAAATAAAGTGCTCCAACAATTTGAAGTACCGTGATTATGTCACTCATCAATTTTTTTTAGCAATTTAATTACTAAAACTGAAACTTAATAATCTAAAATCATGCATCAAAATCAAAAATTACTTTTGAAACTCACCAAAACAAAATAGATTTAATAGTTCTTATTTAAATTCTTCAAATTGGTTAACTTAACTATAAAATTTTGTTTTTAAAACTATTCATTAATTTATCTTAGTTTATTTAATTTGATTTGAACATATTGATTTTATTTTGAATTGTATAAAAATAGAATAATAAGCTTTGTTTATCATAATCATTATTCATTTTGTTGAAACAACATATCTAAAAAAAAATAAAAGAATCTGACAAAGAAAAATCAATTTATGACATTTTTAAAATAATTTTACTTTTGATAAATTGAATTATTAAATTTCTATTTTATTTATACTTTTTTGGGCAAACGGTAAGTTGACCTTGCTACCTATTAATCCAGGGTCAAACTCTTCAACCTTCAAATATACTTTTGGCATTCCAGCGAAGGAGAACATGAGATCAGAACCAATTCCGGAACCAGATAAATGGGAGAAGAAAAAAAAAGATCTTTCCATCATGGTGGACCGACAACGCTGGGAAATGTCGTCCTCATGAGCCGACTTGTTGGTCGTCTCAATCGTAGGGCTTTTCATCTTTTCTTCTTGGAATAACCACCTTAGATTGATTGCTCAATTATCTTCCGCCTTTGTGATCAAGTCCGTATCACAGGCTCAGTGCGCCTCCGGCTCGACGTCATGTCCTTATCCCTGCAATGCTTTAGGAAATAACATTATCTCAAAATTTGCGTGTTCAACACATTGACCAGTTATCATCCTATATATATATATATACTTTTACTTTTGAAGACGGTAAATTCACAGTAGAAATGGGTGCAGAAGAAGATAGGCATCATGACAAATCACTATCCATCATAGAGAACATCATATGGATGTGCTACTAAGCATGCAATTACAGATAAGAAAGTGAGGAAGATGATAGATGCCCTCATCATAAATAAATAAATAAATAATATTTAACACCAAGCAACGGTACACACGCACACACACACGCTCGTATTTTCGGTGTGAAGTTATCTATACATACATTCCTTGCTTTTGTAATGCGTATGCATCTTGTCTTCGATATCAAAGAAGAGTTATCCAAACCAAATGCATGTCAGATTATTTTCTGTGACAGGTAAAGAAATATAAGGATTGACCAAGATCTCAGGTAAAAAAATTGTTTATGATTGTTTAAATTTGGCATGTGATCCAAGTAACAGAAATTTTGAAACGATGATGTTAGATCAACTCACTGAAAGAAATAATTCACAATAGCATGTCATGTCATATCATCTCAACTCCAAATGAAGCTAAACCAGATACAAGTAGACCTGATAAAGCTCCTTCCCTCGAAAGAAAAAAAGGAGCAAGGAGAGAAAAATATATATCAAACATCAAACAGGAGTTTGCCTCAGTTTTTACTGTGAGAAAGACTACAAGAAAGATAAAGAAAAGTAGAGCATAAAGAAACCTTAAAAAAAAACAAAAAAAAACTCTAGAAGGAAAACGACAATGCACCAATGGTCTAGCCCTGAGGCCCAAGTCAGTAACGGTCAGTAGAAATGTCACGCAATATATCATAGAAATGATTCAGATCAATCTTCTCCTTTCCTGAACGAATAGCATCTGCACTTTTTCCATCGGGACCTTGTGCAGCCATCTCAACAACCATATATAATTTCTTGATCGGTATCTGAAACAGTTCACATAAACAATCAGATAACCAAGTATTAAGGTAGGGGGTCTTGTTCTACAATGAAATTTGGCGTAATAATTATACCAACAAATTATCATATACAGCATTTTTAATTTTGACGATGGTAACTTACATCATTCAGTTCTTGAACTGCAAAGTCAAGATCATGTTCAGCAAATACATTTAACCCTCGCAGCACCTGCAGAAAGTTAAGGTCAAAAGGAAGCAAATCTAAAGATCTGTAGTAATGATTCAGTATCTATTTGGCCCCCAAGATATCCTAAGTTATATCATACTAAATGGTTGTTATTCTTCTATTCATTTATCCATTAAGTATGCATTAGAGTATTTTTATTTTCAACATTAAATATTGAACTAGAAAACTTCCAGAAAAGAAACAAATAGTTTTTGTCCTTCTACCTTTTTAGCATCTTCCCTGTTTAATCTTGGAATATGGTACGTGACAGAGAATGCATCACATATACCAAGAGACTCCAGGAAGCCCACCTCACTTGTTGTTCCAATAACCAGCATGTTCTTACCCTGATGAGCAAGACAAAAAATATACAACAGCCAACATTACTCAACATGCAATTTCCATGGAGAAATTATCAAAACCAGAACTTGGCGTAGTAAATACACCAAAACTGGAATTACCATTAAAAATGACCAAAACCAGAACCCTCTTTCCTAGATTCCTCCAAATACCCTGATATGTTGTTTTAGTAAAATAAAATGGTGCTCACTATTCTGTTTTAGTGAAACAATATATTGAACTATGAGACAGTGTGATGTAATTTATTTAATTTTTATTAGTTTTGTTACTTCATAAAAGTAATTAAATTAGTTTTTCATGTATTGTAAATTAAACTAATATAAATGAATGGAAATAAAAATACATTACATCAATATGTTATTTTACTAAAACAGAATAGTGTTTGGTTTTATTAAAACAACATATAAGGATATTTAGGAGAATTTGGAAAAGAGAATTTCGACTTTGGTGAATTTTTATAGCTCCGATTTTGGTAATTTTGAATTACCAAGTTTCGATTTTGGTAAATTATTGATTTCTAAATGAATTCCTCGTCATCTTGTGTGTACAACAAACAAGAGAGCCAAACAGGGCATGGGTCAATAAAAGGGAAATCACACTGATATCTTTTGTTCCTTAGTCCAACGAGAATTTATTCAGAGAAGAAAAGAACCTTTGGCGGAAGCCGTTTCAGGAGGACCAACAATGTTTGTGAAATCAAATTTGAAAAACGTGGTCCAATAGCTACATACTCTAACAACCTGAAGCATAGAAGATTATAAGAAAGTCAAACCCAACAGACTATAAGAACTAGCCGTGTAGGGCAAGAATAAATTCTCTACTGTCAACAAGCCACCATAAAAATCAATATTTTTAAGTAGATCAATCTTCTGCAATGTGGTTCAATATATTCATAATGGTACTATGGTTCCAAAAAGAAATCAAGAATAGATTAGGATTTACCTCTCAATATCATCAAGAATTATGATGCTTAGTTGAGATTTATAAGCATCCTCAAAAACCTGTGTTGAGCAAGTCTTAGTCAAAGCAGTAAAAATAAGTGTACCCGTTAAACTGGAATAACTAGCTTAGATGGCAGCAGCAAGTACATTAGAAAGACTCCAAAAATTCAACACAAACATAACTTATCAACTGCAGCGAAGACCAATAAAGATATAGTTTGAGCAAAACTGCAAGGATAAATGGGATTAAATCTTTTTTTATTTGACTTTTGCTAAAACTGTTTCACTTGTATACAATCCAACAAACCTTGACAATTTGTGCGCATTTACTTGCTTCACTGAGACCAATCATTGTTTCTGCAGATATCTATATTACAAAAAGTGCTGATTATTAGATTAAGAAATATCTGAGGTGCCCTTAGCATCATAATAAACATGAGAGCAACTTACAATCTTGACAAATGGGAAATCACTTTCAATACCAATTGTGGCTGCCATAGCAGTTTTGCCACTGTAACAAATGAACCAATATATTTAAGTCTGCTGACCATTCAGATCTTATATTTTCAGAATATTGTACATTTACCTGCCACTTGGACCTTCTAGAAGGCAGGTAACAAGTGGGCTACCCTGGCTTACTTTGACTTGTTCCACAAGAAGCATGGCTCTCTCACGAATATGCATATGTCTCTTACCACAGTCAATAATTCCATTAAGCCTGCATGCCATTCAAATATTGAATAGAAACACCACATAATCAAGAAGATTGTCTGGCAGATGAAGATAGTTAGCACAGGCTGGGGAAAAGATATGAACAACTCATTTTGATGTTATATGAGTTGCAAAACCTTGTGCATATGCTTGTTAGGTAAGATGCCTCTCCACACAGTTAGATGCCAAAACTGGAGAGAAGAGAGAAATTCACACATGAAACACAAGAACTCTCATGGTTGGATACAAGATGCCTATGTTTATGGCTGCTTAGAGATCCACCATTTTTTCACAAGATGTCTTCCCTTTATAATATAACAAAAGAGGATAGGGCAAACCACAAATTACACAAGTTAAATGAGTTCAACCCATATGCGATAGTTGGCTTAGCATAGTGCAGTTCTATATTAGGCTCCACACTCATCTATCAATGACTAATCCAAGAAGGGTAGTAGATAAACTATCGTAAGTCATGTCTGCTTAACAATAACTACAAAGTGGTTTTCTGGAGTTATCAGAAAGTGCAACCATGCAAAATCAACAAGGATCAATTTCCTCGGGAGGGCGGGGGCGGGGAGAATTGGGTGGATCTTATTACACCTAGAAAGTTAAAATATATTAGAGATAAAAATATACAAACATTGTATTTAAAAAACTACGATATTTTATATTGGTGGGGCAGGGATCTCACTAATTAATCATCGCCCCAAATCACATGCAAGTTTTTTTCTTCTTACATTCCATCCTATTGGAGCATATGAGGAAAAAAAATGTAGACAGGCAGATTAGACCTATTACACCTAGAAAGTTAAAATATATTAGAGATAAAAATATACAAACATTGTATTTAAAAAACTACGATATTTTATATTGGTGGGGCAGGGATCTCACTAATTAATCATCGCCCCAAATCACATGCAAGTTTTTTTCTTCTTACATTCCATCCTATTGGAGCATATGAGGAAAAAAAATGTAGACAGGCAGATTAGAGTGGGTTCTGCCAGGATGGTTTAAATTGTCATCACAAATGAAATTATTTCATTATTCCCTAAATCCCCAAACATACTAATTAACTAGCTAGTATACATAAATTATTCAAACAAGCCCTCTGAAATTAAAATGGCAAGTGTCTTTGGCCTAGTAAAAGGTTGCTGCACACTACAATTCAAATTCTTGGCTCCAGAAATTATTTGGAATTGAGTAGTTATTATTTAAAATCATTATGTCCTATCAACACATAGGAGAAGCTTCACTAGAAAATTTTATTATTTATCTCAGTCCTCGCTAAATGCTGGATACTTTCAATCTAACTATGGCACTCGCATGAAAAAATAAGCATATAGGTTCTAGAAGATGCCCATGAGTAGGCAATGCATATCCCCCACTTGAATGGAATTCTTAAGGAACAAGATAGTTTGTAGGACAAATGATTCTGATCGCATGAAGGGATAATCAAAGAGGATACAGAAGGCCGGTTGCTCCTTGGATGCAGTAACAGTTAACAGAAGTACAATGTGAAACTGATAATACCTGCATCGTTCAAGATCATCAGTAGATGCACCAAAAGCAGGGACGATCTCATGAAGAGCATGCAAGAAATCATCCATGGTGACTTTTATGCTCTCCTCGTCCAACGGTTTTGTCAAATCATCCATGCTTATTTGACGATTCAAGGCAAATGAGACTGCACTTTTTACAACACCTTCCAGTTCAGCTCCACTATAATTTTTTGTGCGTGCAGCTGCATTTAGAACATGGAACATCCATTTATCAACATAAGATTTGCCATAGCAAATATTCTCATTGATACACCCAACAGATCTGAAAATATATGCTTTTACAAGCTAAAGAAGCATGGATCTGAGTTAAGAAAAAGAAAAGTCAGATTTCTGAAACTTCAAATAAACCTAAAGAAGCATGTATCAATTCTGCCTCTGGTTGAATATAACATATGTATATATAATTTGTGACTTAATCTAAAGAGTAAAGACAACTGCTAAAATTAAAGAAACATGTACATAAATTTAGAGGATATAAAGAAAAATGAAATTCTGAAGCCTACATTTTCTTAAGCGTACATTGTGGTTTCTCCATACGTGATTAAGTCGAATTTCACTTTTATCGTCTATGGTCCTTTTTATCTCACTATTTGTGTTTACTAACATTAGCTCATTGCAGACTTCATTATCACATTACCTTATAAATTTGTTGATTTTCAAAATTGCCTACCTGTAATTTTTTGTTTTCGCACTTTACCCACCTATCTTTTACACTATTAGCATATTACCTTCACCTTCCATAGGTATTTATTTTTTAAAAAATTAGTACTTTGCCAAAAAAACAGATGTGGGTAGTAAACAGATAAAGTGCTTATATTACTTACTACAAATGGGTAAAGTGAAATTCAAGTTAACCACTTATGGGTAAGATTATAGTACCATCCCTTTTTGATAATTACATTCGACAGTCAAGGTTCATCAATCTAATTAATTACTGCTCTCTGTCATGACATCGGAGGTGCCAAAAACTAACTTGCTACCACATTGCACTAGAAGGGGATAGTTCCAGTGTTTCAACGTTGTGCTTGCTATTCCATTTAGGCTTGCTATTCCATTTGGGTTTTAGACCACGATAAAGTCATAAACATCCTCATATGCACTAAACCCCTTATTTCATGGATATATAAACTTCAATCACCATATATTTTTAGAATAAAGAAATATTTATCATAGCTAGCAAAGTTGCACTTTTTCCCATAATACTCGTGTATAGGGAACTATAGTAGCTACCTATATAATTTATTGTAGAAATTCAGGGTTGATGTTCATTTAATATCCGGTCAATTTTTTTCATGTCTCATTGAAGCATCTACACGCTCTTCAACTTCCTATAAGCACCCTACAACCATAACCAGATTGTCATTCAATTTTTTTCTCTCAAAGTTATACCTTTCTTTTTAGGGAAAATCATACTTTTGGTCCCCATAGTTTCCTCGAATTTTGGTTTTAGTCCCTATAATTTTAAATTTTGATTTTAGTCCCGACATTTTATTTCCATTTAGGATTTGATCCCTCCAGTCACATGAGGCCTAAATAGAGTTGACGTGAATAACAGATGCTAATTGGCCATTGCTGACGTGGAGCCTGCATGAACCAATTTTGTAAACTATGGGGACTAAAACCAAAATTCAAATAAATTATAGGGACCAAAATTATTATTTTTCTTAAAAAACATAAAAAGTCATAGAATATTTTTTAATTTATCTATAAATAATTATAATATTTAAAAATATTAAAATTGAACACACTACAAAAATTTACGTTAATTTGGGTGGATTTAAACCGATGTCGTCATTAGGCATCGATTTTTATCCGTTAATTACCCTGATTTAGGGTGAATTCCGTAGTGGCCGCAGAATTCGAAAACATGCTCTCTCGATCTACTCATCTCTTCATTAATTACCTCCTCGCCTCCATTTTGATCCTAAATTTGGCACATTCAAAGAAGTTTAAATTAGATTTCGAACGTCAAAAAGTATCGATTTTCACTCTAATAAACGTCGTTTTCCATGAATTTGTTGCAGTGGCAAGTGGCAACATCATAATACAAGGCTATTGCTATGATTTCGTGGGCATTGTTAAGGTGAACATACTGCAAATATTAATATGTTCTCTGTTCAATTAATGTGTTCAATGCAAAAATACGAAATTAGATATTTGTGCCTTAAATAGAAAATAAACTAATTTTACAAATATTAAACTAATCTTCTAAATATATAAACGTACGTGTCATCACATTTTTCAAAATAAAATCCAAAATAAATCACCTTAATTTGTAAAAAGTTTGCTCAATTTTAATATTTTTAAATATTATAATTATTTTTAAATAAATTAAAAAATATCCTGTGATTTTTTATATTTTTTAGAAAAAATAATAATTTTGGTCCCTATAGTTAGGGGTGGAAATAGGCCTGGGCCAAGCCTATATGGTAGAAAATTGGCTTGGGCCTGACTTGTGGCCTGTTATAGGCTTAAAATTTGGCCTGAGCCTGACTTGTGGCATGTTTATGAAGCTTGCTTCCAATATAAAACTTGTTTATAAAACCTACTTTCAATATAAAATTTTGGTCTAACATGGTCTGTGGTCTGTGTTTTATTAAATTAAAACAATATTCGTTATTACATTAAAATAATTTTAATGTAAATACGTAATAAAATAATAATATTATATATTTATATATACACCACCTTAATAGGCCCTGGCCGGCCTATCAAACTCAATAGGCTTTAAATTGAGCCTGGGCCCGGCCTGATAAGGAAAACAGGTCTATTTCAAAGCCTTGGCCTATTTTTTTTTAAAACAGGCCAGGACACAGGCCCCTGACAGGCCGCCTGGCCTATTTCCACCCCTACCTATAGTTTACTTGAATTTTGGTTTTAGTCTTCATAGTTTACAAAATTTTGATTTTAGTCCCCATAGTTTACAAAGTTGGTCCCTACAGGCTCCACGTCAACAATGTCCAGTCAACACCTATTATCCACGTCAGTTCCGTTTAGGTCTTATGTGACAGCAGGGAACAAATTCTAAACGGAAATAAAGTGTGGGGACAAAAATCAAAATTTTAAAACTATGGGAACTAAAATCAAAATTCGAGCAAACTATGGGGACCAAAAGTATAATTTTCCCTTCTTTTTAAAATGTAAAATTTGAAGCAAAATTACCCATTTAGAGGCATGAGCGACCATGAAAAGATACATAAGGTGCTCTTTTCACTTCAAATTTAATCAGGTTAGGCATAAATCCAACAGTAATCTCAATGGCCAGAAGGATTCATACAGTTGATTGTAGTTCTTATAAGTTATAATGGACATCATGAAAGATCCAAACAAGATACGTAAGGCCGTGCACATAATTCTAGCAATGATCATATCATCAGAATCTGTAATTCAGCTAACAAACAAGAAAAGATTACAGCTAACAAACAAGAAAAGATACTAATGTGCCAAAAACTTCCATTGAAGCTAGACTCAAATAAAAGAGCAAATATAATGTCCTCTAAGAAATATACAATTTACATGAGTTGAACTTATGGGTGTTGATAATAAAGTAGATTTTACATAGTCTTTGAGGAATTGCCAAAAAAATCCCGCACATGCCTAGGTCATGTCTGATTCCACGGCATAAGGAAATCAAGACAAAAAATATCAAGTATAATCGTGGTTTCAAATCTCGTATCAGTTCTGATCTTAATCTAAGGCCGACACCGTACGTAAGGGCATCGTACTGTACTCACACTTCGTATGGGCCGGTATAGACAGATAGGTACCTACATGTCTCGAGATTTTTATTTTTATTTCTATTTTTTTCCAAATGTAATCCAAAACATAGTTTTAAGCTTCAAAACATGCTTTTAAGCTCCAAAACACACGTAATCTACTAAAAATCTCAAAACCGGTATAGACAAGTCGATACCGAGCGGTACAAGGCCAGTATCATCGGTACCAGACCAGTACTGCCGCTCGATACCTTTGGTACACCCAAGATGGTAACAAAGTGTACCGATATGTTTTTTCAAAAAATCGGTAAATATTGACCATACCGGGCAGGAACCTACGGTATTTAAAACCATGAGTATAATAAGCACATACCAAGCTCTTGAAGGCTTACATCAGCTGCAAGGAAAGAATTTTCTTTCATTTGACTAGTATGTATTTGAAGAATTTGCAAACGACCATTCTCATCAGGGAGGTTGATTTCAACATGAACCTCCAAGCGTCCAGGCCTACAAAAAGAGCACATCAAAAAATGAGGATAAGTGGAAGTATAGCAAAAACTCAAAGCATTTGCAATCTGAGCAGACCTTAGCAGAGCTTCATCCAACAAATCTTTCCGATTGGTCATTCCAATAAGCAATACATTGTTTAAAGACTCAACACCATCTATCTAGAGCATGAAAACACTTAGTTAGCATTCATTCCAGTTCTTAAGAATTTCAGTTGAAAATTTCACCTTTGTGAGCAGCTGGTTGACGATGCTGTCATGAACCCCGGTTCCATCCCTAGTGGACCCTCTTGACTGCAATTGCAATTTGAAAGATTAGAATATCTTCAACAAATAGCTAAATGCTTCAACAATGTTTCGCATAATCTAAGAGTTATCAAAAGATTAGAGGTATAATGAGGTGATAGTCTCCTGGAGCCCATGCAAAAGCCACAAAATCAGGACACACTTATGCTTACAACCTAAGGATGGATCTTTAGGATATTGGCCCAAGGGTTTCAACCTCAGACATGCCATTTGTTTTGATGATAACAAATTAGCATCTAACCTTTATATTAAATTTTTATTAGCACAATATGCGCGCAAAATTCGTGTTTGAAATCGACAAAGCATATTAATAAGTCAAGAACAGTGGTATCAAGCAAGGACGTCAAAAAATAATGGAATTAGGACTTATAAATTCAATTATACTCCTTGGATGCCTTATGGCGATGTTTCTGAATGTCCTTAAATCCTAAAACTCTAGTTTTGACTCAAAATGATCTAATTTGCAACAAAAAAAAAACAGACAGATAGCCTATTCGGTCGAAGTCCGGCCAAAGGTTCACCAACCCATCGAACTTCGTTCGAACTAAGAAAAAATCGAATAGTAGCCTTTTGGTTGAAGTTCAACTCAAGTTCAATCGAATAGTAGCCACAAGATCCTTTTCTATCGAATTGTATGAAAGAAAAACATTTCTATTGAGTTTATGGCTACCAATAAACTAGCATATATTTTCGCAAAACCATTAAATAAAGAACTTTTCACAAACTTAAGAATGAAATTAAGTATTTGTACACTCTCTTATGAATAAATGATTCTTATTTTTCAAAGTAAAACTTGAGTGTATCATCTTACCTTTATATGCCTTGTAAACTTATTGGTAGACTTCTCATGTCTATTGATCGGAAGGGCTATAGTTTTGATAATACTTTCTATTGAGTTTGTGCCTACTAATAAACTAGTGAATATTTCCACAAAAACCATTAAATAAAGATGTTTTCACAAACTTAATAGTGCAATTAGATATTTGTACACCCTCTTATGCAGAAATGTTTCTTATCTTTTAAAAGTAAAAGTTGAGTGTATCATCTTACCTTTGTATGTCTTGTAATGGGTGTTTGTAGCTTATTGGTAATGCTTATCATAAAATATTTCTTATCCTCAAAAAATGGAAGATTGTTGGCCCAGTGGCTTCAATTGTGGGTATGCCCTTTATTTTGATAATAACAAACAAGTATCCAAGCTTTCTATCAAATTTTTATTTCATGTTAGAGCACGACATGCTCGCAAAAGTTCATGTTGGAAATCGATGAAACCATGGTTTAAAATACTGATACCGGTACCGATCTCGGTCAGTGACCGGTACCGGTATGTACCGGTACCGTACCATACCGACACACGGTACATGCCGGTACAAAAAAGGCATATCGGCCAATGAAATTTTCTTTTTTTCTTTTTTTTTTCTTTTTGCTATTAAAAATAACTCCAATAATACATAGTTGATCAAGAAATACTTAAATTTAATATTCAAATGTCAAATACATTGCCAGTGATTAGGCTTCTCCAACCGAACACCATGCTGCCATGCGGGGTCGGCTTGAGATTTCGGAGCCATTTCGGCAAAGTTTCGGCATCGAAATTGAGAAAATAAAGATTAGAGAGAGTGTATGTGAGAAAGATTGAGAGAGATTTGAGAGTTTGGGAGATGAGAGGGGAGTGAGGGGTGAAATAAGGTGTTTGGGGTCTTTATATAAACCCCAAACAGCCTTAAATCCGGCCCCAAACGGCTATATAGCCGTTTGGGGTGCTGTTAGGCACTGTAGCAACGGCTCTTGAAAAGAGCCATTGTGTCATACCGGGCGGTATCGCCCGGTATGACATCAAATACCAGGCGGTATTAACCGAGATACCCGGTATCGCACAATAACGGGTATCTCGTATACCGGTTTTTCAAAAAATCGATAAATACCGGCCGTACCGAGCAGTACGGTACGGTATTTTAAACCATGGATGAAACACATTAACAAGTCAAGAATGATGATATCAAGCAAGGACGTCAAAAATAATAGAGTTAGGAGTTAAGAATATAAATGCATAGATTGGTCTCTTTCCTAATAGCTTAAGCTTTTGGGAAAGTTGGTCATCCAATCAAATTTAACATGGTATCAGAGCGGATGTCCTAAGCATGGTTTAAAATTTCGCCCGAAACGGTACGGTAAGCCCGGTATTACCGGTTTTTCAGGTTTCTGGTATTCGATATACCCGGTATTTGAAAAAATCGAGTATATTGTGTATACCGGACGGTATATGGCGGTATTTTGCCATATACCGCCCGGTATGGGTGGTATATGGCTCGTACCGCCCGGTATGGGCGATATCGAGCGGTCTCAAGCGGTAATGTCGTTGGCCGTTGGCCACATGTTTCGGAATAATACCGCCCGGTTTGGGCGGTATATATCAAATACCGCCCGATATCATTATATTATGTTTAAAAGCTTAAAATAACCATATAATTGATGAAGAAATGCTTAAAATCAATATTCAAATGTCAAATACATAAATACAATGTTTAAAAGTCATTTGGTATTGTATTAGAGTTTTTCACGGATACAAGAGAATCATTATATTAGAATTAATATAGGGCGACACAGGCCCACAACCCAAAGGGTCTAAAAACCATATAATTGATGAAGAAATGCTTAAAATCAATAACCATATAATCAATACCGCTCGTGAATAACCATATAATCAATCATTCTAATATATGGTTATTCACGGGCGGTATTGATTATATGGTTATTGATTTTAAACATTTCTTCATCAATTATATGGTTATTGATATTCCTAGCGTCAATATTTAAAAAAAAAATATCTCTCATCTCAATTAAGTCAATCCACTTGTTGGACTTGGGTCAGTCTTCTCAAGTTCACCCGCCCACAAGTGAGGGGGAGTGTTAAGAATATAAATGCATAGATTGGTCTCTTTCCTAACAGCTTAAGCTTTTAGGAAAGTTGGTCATCCAATCAAATTTAACAATCCTAAAACCCAGTTCTGGCCCCAAATGATCAAATTTGCAAAAAACAAGCAATAACTTGTTTGACCAAACTTCAGCTGAAATTCGATCGATCATCGACTTAATTTGGATCAACCAAAGGAAAAATCGGACAGTAGCCTTTTAGCGAAGTCTAGCCAAAGGTCAATCAACCGAACATTGGCCGAACTTTCTCCAACTTCACGACGCCTTATTTCTAGTTGTTGTAAGTGTCACCCTTCATTTCTTTCTCGGCCTCAACTACTACAAAGCCTCCCGAAATGCAACCTTATACATTTTAGACACTACACTGTAACAATTGTGAGGTATCACTCTCCTCTGTATTTTATTAATGAAACTCAAGAACAATATTTGGAAGCCTTGCTAAGTATTCGAGAGACCTAGCACTCTCCAAGTCTATTTCTTGATTTCTCACTTCTTGAGAACCCTCCACACAGCACTCCCCCCTCCCCATATAACTCCCACCACCTTCCCCCAAAACAGAAAACAACATTCTCTCTCTTCTGCAAACTTTGCCAGCTAAGCAAAGTTAGTTACAAGTGTAGGTCTAAAGTTTTCTACGTTGGTCTTAATCTCGATCTTGATGATAACAAACATGGAATTAATGTTTCATTAAGAAATCTTTCATGTTCCAAGTCGATTAGCGCTCGACATCCCCGATCGGAAAAATCGAAGAAATCGGCAAGGACGCTCGTCGACGCTCGGGATTCTTCGGGAAATTAGAATTTAGGTTTAGGGTGTCTAGAATGTGATGTAATTCTCTTTATGATGCAAAGAATCCAAAAACCAAACCCGAACCCCAAAACATGAAAACCCGAAAACCGCCCTGAAATTCAACTAAGCCTAGGGAGCTCCTTGGATGGCTATATGACCTAGACATTTTCTTGACACAAAAAATGGTGGTAATTGTTCCTTGGGTAAAAACTAGATAACGAGGTATTTTTAAGGAATTTTTAGAAGCCTTTAGCATACCCATATTTGACCTAGGAGATTAGAAAATTTTCGTTTTCCAGAAATTTGTACTAGACCCCAAAAACTATATTTTAATTTTTTAGATATTTTTATTGAATCCAAATGGGGGGTAATCCTTATATAACATTTATGTTTTAAAGTTATTAGCTTAAAGTTAAGAAATGTTATATAAGACTTAGCGAAGACGGAACCTAGAATCGAGCAAACAAGCAGAAAAAAACCAAATAGTGCAGTCTGCCCAGTTTTGGTCGACCAAATGCTGCCAAAAACTGGCAGTAGGCAAGTTGGTCGACCGAACGGTCGACCGAAATGTGCCAGAAAACGGCAGTATGCCTTCGGTCGCTCGGTCGATCGACTGACGATCGACCGGACCTGCGACCGGACCTGCGACCGGACGGCGGAAACAACTAGTTTTCCGCCCGTTGAGGTGGCTGTTTCATGTCATCTCCTCAAGGCTTATAAATAGAAGCCTAAGCAAGCCTTCCACCCTTTATGTAAGCTTCCATTGCAATTCTTGATCATTCTCAAAGCATTTCTTGAGTCATCCCTTTCATAACCCTAGTTTCCATGATACATCATTGATCTTGCCTTCAAGCTTTGAATGATTCATCATTGAGGCATCAAGAGGAGCTAGGACTCGTGTTTAGAGCTAAGTATTTGTTGTATTATTTATTTGCTCCATTATTTGTGTATTTTTGTGATTTATTTCATTGTATTTGAGCTTGTGAAGACCTAGGTTGTTAGGTCTTGAAATTGGGTGGTAACCTTGGTGTTTAAGGTTTAAATCCACCGGTATAAACATAGTTTGCTATGATTAGTTCTTGTTGTCCTTAGGATTGAGGTAAGAGAGTGCTCTCGGTAGGAAGGCAGAGACTTCCGGGTGTGGAAGTGCCTTCGATGTGAGAGTGGACTCTCCGGTGAAAACGTCCTCGTTGTAAAGAAAACAAGATAATCTAGTAAAGCTAGTTTGGAAATCCTAAGCGGGGTGCTTAGGTAGTCGAGTAGGCATTGGGGCCGAACCACTATAAATAATTGTGTTTGCATTGATTCTACTTGTGTTTATTTCATTATCGTATTTATTTTGCTTCCGCTTGCTATTCAACTTGAAATTTGCCTAAGTAACCAAATAAACAATTAAAACCGAATTTAGACAAAAAGATTAGTAAACACACTATTCACCCTCCTAGTGTGGCCATTTCACCCAACAAGTCTCAACCTCACTCCTTTGGCCACATGCCATACCCAAGCCTCCCTTATTCCTATTATTCTTTCTAACATAAACTCTATCATAAGGTAAAATACATGTGTTAATATTGCTAGGTACAATATTACCAGCAGGGGTAACATTATCAGCCATACCAGTATTGGGGTTCCTAACAATACCCCCTTCAAAATCCACTGTCCTCAAGGTGGAAAGCTGGAAACTTCTGAATTTCTGATGCCAACTCCCATGAGTTCTCAAAATCAAGGAGGGTATGCCACTTGATGAGAACTTCATTATGACCATTCTGACATGTTGGATTTGCGCGGACTGCAATGACTTCTTCTGGTTGCACTTGCAGCTCCCAGCCCTCAGATAGAGCAATCGGAAGGGGTTGGACTTGCACATTTGGGGCTACACACTTCTTTAATAAAGATATGTGAAAAACTGGATGCACTCTAGAATTAATTATCTGGGAGTTTCAGCTTGTTTGCAACAGGGCTTATTTTCTATTTTCTCAGTAATCTCATAAGGCCCACAGTATCTTGGACTCAACTTTTGGTTGATCCTCTTGGCAAGAGTCAGGAGACTATAAGGCTGCAATTTCAAATAAACTTGGTCTCCCACTTCGTATCCCACTTCCCTCCTCTTCTTGTCAGCATAAGTCTTCATGCGATTCTGAGCCCCTTTCTAGTTGGAGTTTCAGCCCATCCAACATTTGATTGTGTTCTTCCATCAGAACATGAACTTATTCATTGGTGAATTCCCTACCACCTCTTAGAAGAATAGGCGGGTCCCTTCCATAAAGAGCCTTGAAGGGGGTCATACAGATGGAGCCATGATAATTAGAATTGTACTAGAATTCAGCCCAAGTGAGCCACTTAGGCCATTGTGTGGGCTTAGAACCTATGAAGTAGCGGAGGTAGGTTTCAAGGCACTTATTGACCGCTTTACTTTGCCCATCCGTCTCAGCTTGGTCCCTGCCATCTTAAAAAGATCAGTCCAGAAATTGCTCACGAATACCCAGTCCCGATATGAGACAATTGAACTAGGGAACCCACGAAGGCGCACCACTTCCTTGACAAAAATTGCAGCTACCTCTTTGGCAGTATAAGGATGAGATAAAGGGCAAAAATGAGAGTATTTAGACATTTTGTCAACCACCACCATGATAGTGTCCATGCCCATTGCCCTTGGCAGCCCTCCTATAAAATCCATGGTGACATCTGTCCATGTATTTTCAAGAATGGGTAGGGGCTGTAAAAGGCCAGCAGGTGAGAGCAAGGTTATCGAATCGCAATTCACAACGTGAATCGCGAGGCTAAGTTTTGAATCGTGAATCGTGAATCGTATCGAATCGTAAGATTCAGAAGACACATAAAAAATTACTTATATGAGTCATATGACATACCATAAATAAAATGATATTATATAAGCTCAAAAAACATAGAGCCATCCCTAAAGTCTCAAAAAACATAAAAGTTTTAGACTCTCAAGTCTCAAAAAAATAACTTTGTGCAAATGAGAGAGAACTGTTGAGTCAATGAGGATTGAGGAAGGACGATTCGCGACTCGTGTTGGCAAATGGCTAATGGCGAGTGCAAATGAGGAGAGAGAACTGTTGAGTCAACTATGGAAGCAGTCAACAATCGCGACTCGCGACTGAAAGAAGCAGTCGCGACTCGCGACTATGTTGGCGAATGGAGAGTGTAGCAGTCACGAGACTCACGACTGAAAGGAGAAGTCGCGACTCGCGACTTGGTTGGCGAGTGAAGAAACCGCGAGCGAGCGATAGGCGACCAGTGGCGGCGAGTGAAGAAGCTCGGCGAGAAGATGCAATTGCGGCGCCGGCGAGCGTGCAAGGAAGAAGAAACGCCGTTGTTGCTTTCTTCGAGTGCAAGGAAGAAACACCGCCCGGGAGCGAGCGTGCAAGGAAGAAGAAACGCGTGCAAGGTGGAGTTTTGGAGTGCGATTGAAGGTGAAACGCCGCTGTTTTTGGAGGGAAAAAACGCCGGCGATTCACAAATCGTGGCGATTCGAATCGAATCGTGTTGAATCGCCGATTCAAACACCGATTCGATGCAATTAGCGATTCAATTATTCGATTCGAATCACCGCCTACATGAATCGCATCGGATCGCACGATTCGCGACTCCGAATCGTGTGATTCGATAATCATGGGTGAGAGGGTTTGATGCTTATTCATTTGGCAAATATCACACTCCTTGGTGTACTATTGGATGCAATTCTTCATCCCTTCCCAATACAAAAGCCCTGAAATTCTCTTATACGTGCGGAAGAAACTAGAATGCCCACCAATGTTAGAATCATGGAATTCTTGCAAAACCAAAGGGATCTTTGCAGAATTCTTAGCAATTACTAGCCTCCCTTTGTAGTGCAATCTGCCCTTTTTCAACTCAACCCCTGATGAGAGTATGAGACTCAATTCCTTTCAACATATCCTGAATAATGCCCCTTAGTCTTGCATCTGCTTGAACCTCGGCCTCTAAATCAGCCCAATCAGTGGCATTTATAATAGAAATAGCTGAGTATTGGAGCCTTCTAGAGAGGGCATCCGCCACTCTATTCTCATGTCCAGCCTTATACTTGATTTCATAGTCATACCCAAGGAGTTTTGTCACCCATTTCTGCTGATCTTCACCAATAATCCTCTGATCCAACAAGTATTTCAGACTTCTCTGATCGGTATGTACTACAAAATGTTGTCCTAACAGATAATGCCTCCATTTTTGCACTGCCAACACCATGGCCATCAGCTCCCTTTCGTAAACCAATTTGTTCTCAGCTCGGTCAGACAACACTTGGCTCATGTATGCAATGGGTTTACCTTCTTGCATAAGAACTGCTCCAACCCCCTTGCCAAATGCATTAGTTTCAATAACAAAGGCCTTGGAGAATGAGGGGACAGCCAACACTGATAAAGAAGTCATTGCCTTCTTGAGCCTCTCAAAAGCCACTTGAGCCTCTTCTCCCCATTTTAAACAATCCTTCTTCAGGAGTTGGGTTAGTGGCCAGGTGCCATTGCCAACGTTTAAAAGTTATCATACTGCCCGGCAAGGTTTAAAATACCGATACCAGTCATCATCTCGGTGGATGACCGGTATCGGTACGTACCGATACCGTACCGTACCGACACACGGTACGGTCCGGTACGGAAATTGCATACCGGTCCTTTTTAAAAAAAAAATTTGATGTTAAAAATAACTCGAATAACACATCATTGATCAAGAAATACTTAAAATTAAGATTCAAATGTCAAATACATCAATGCAATGTTTAAAGAGCCGTTGGGTACTGTTTTGATATTGTATTAGGGTTTTTCATAGATACAAGAGAATCATTACATTGGAGTTTATATAGTCGTGTATATCCCCAAGATATGTACGAGTACGACGGACTAAGATCAACACCGTATGTTGGGATGTGTAGCGACTGATTTGCCCTAAGCGTCTTATGTTGCGCTACGCAGAGTTTTCAGCGGTCCCGCTATAAAAATTCTAATGTAATGATTCTCTTATATCTATGAAAAACCCTAATACAGTATCGAACAATACCCAACGGGCTTTTTAAGAGCTGTTGGATCATACCGGGCGGTATCGCCCGGTATGAAAGCAAATACCGGACGGTATTTGCTAAATACCGGAGCATACCGGGCGGTATTTACCGAGATACCGGTATTTTCCAATACTCGGTATGTTGCAACAGTACACAATGTCATACCGGGCAGTATAGCCCGGTATGACAGCAAATACCGCCTGGTATTTCATAAATACTGGGCATACCGGGCGGTATTTACCGAGATACCGGGTATTTACCCATACCGGGTATCTCGTATACCGGTTTTTTCAAAAACCGGTATATACCGAGCTTACCGCCCGGTACGGTACGAGATTTAAAACCATGCCGCCCGGTATACATGATATACCCGATATTTTCAAATACCGAGTATATCGTATACCGGAAATCTCAAAAACTGGTATATAGCGCCCTTACCGTACCGTTTCGGTCGATTTTTTTAAACCATGCTGGTGATAACCAGATTTCAAGTCCAATTTAGAGAAGACTTGAGCACCTTAACAGTTCATCAATAATGGGAATTGGAAACTTATTCGGGATAGTAACCTTGTTAAGAGCCCGATAATCCACACAAAAATGCCATCCTCCGTCTTTCTTTTTCACCAAAATCAGCGAACTAGAGAATGGGCTAGTGCTAGGCCTAATAATACCAGATTGCAACATTTCATCTATAATCTTCTCTATCTCATTCTTCTGATAGTAAGGATACCTGTAAGGACGGATACGTGAGAAACAGATCATCAAATCGTGCCAACAAGCCTTGCATCTCTTGGGATAACTCTGAGGTATATCCCTATCAGCTTCAATCTTTACTAGAGTCACCAAGTAACCAGCCCCATCAGCTTTGAAAGCTATCATTCCACGAAGCTTTGCTCTTACATAGGGAAGGATCCCCCTTCAACATCACCTTATTCCCATTTTCTATCCATCTCAAGGTCATGTCTCTATAGTTTCTTTCAAATTTTCCCAGACAAGCCAACAAATCTACCCCCAAAACCACTTCAGATCTACCCATTTCCAAAACAAAAAAGTTTTGGACAATCTTGATACCCTGCACCAGCATTTCCAGCCCCTTACAAATGCCAAAACCTTCAGCAATGGTTCCATTCCCCACTTCCACCTTGAATCCCTTCACCTTCTCAACCTGCAGTTTTAATTTCTCTACCACTTTCATAGAAATAAAGTTGGCACTAGCCCCAGAATCCACTAAAACAACCACCGGTCCTCCATTAATTTCCCCCCACACCTTGAGGGACTTATTGGAAGTTAATCCCCAGTTCCCTCTCTCTTGGATCCTCTTCCCCATCAAATTCTAACTCGGGTTCTTCACCCTTAGTGTCTCCCTCCACTCCTTCCTCCATTAAAACGAATTGGAAGTTGCGAAGTTGACAAACATGTTCCGGGTTCCACTTATCCCCACATCGAAAACATAGCCCTTTGCTTTGTCTTTCTTGCCAAACATCATGTGGGAGTCTCCTCACCCCATTGGTTCTGTTTGTTGATGGGCCACTCACATTGCTATTGGGCCCATTAGTTGAGGTTCCATCTTGGTTCTGTCCTCCCCCACCTTGGGGCTTATTTGGACCTAAACCACCTTCACCTGAAATCCACCAAAATTGCCACTCACCCAATTTTAGGGTCTAAATGGGTCTGGGCCTCGCGGAGGTCCAGCCGCACCCCTCACACCAGGTTCAGCGGCATCCTTCCAAGCTGAGTTGCGCTGCTCCAATTAAAGCGCACGATCCATCATTGTCGGTAAGCTCCTAAATTCCCCCACCGCCATCTCCGCTCTGACTTCTCTCTTGAGCCCACTCATGAAGATGCACATGAGCGTCTCCAGATCCATGTTCTTCTTGGCTCGAGCCACCAGCTCAAATTCCCGACGGTACTGCATCACCATGCCGGTTTGCTTCACATCCAGTAATGGACCCATGGGGTTCTGGGCCGCTCTCGGCTAGAAACGGCTGAGCAGGTCCTCCTTGAACCGCCTCCAGGTGTGGAACTAGTCTGCTCCTCCCACCATTCGTCCCACGTCAAAGTTTCGTCATCCATGGCGATCATAGCCACGTCGAGACGATCGCGGTGGTCAATCTGTTCTACTCGAAAGTAGCGCTCGATTCGCACAAGCCATCCGCACACGTCTTTGCCGGAGAAACTGGGAGGATCCATTGTGCGACTTGATTCAAACCTTCTCGGCCAACGCTAGTCATCCCAATCGTCTTCCTCCGATTGGTGCTCCTCATCGCTCTCTTCCTACGACCTCTCATCCGGCTGTCCGAATGGGTCGTGGGGCCTCGTGGTGTGAAAACGAGGTCCTCCTCTGGGTTGATTCCGATTCGGACCTCTCCGATCGTTGCTTTCCCACCCTGATCCGCTCGAGCTTCGATTATTCATCAACTAAGTCATCTAGTGCATCAGGTTCTCTTGCATCGTCGCCATAGCTCGCGCATTCTCCTCCTGCATCTTCACCAGCCTTCGCTCAACTCCGTCTATTCTCGCTTCCATTGCAGCGCGCGTAGCAACAATTCACAGAGCTCCCAGATCGAGTGCTCTGATACCAAGTTGTAACAACTGTGAGGTATCAATCTCCTCCTGTATTTTATTAATGAAACTCAAGAACAATATTTGGAAGCCTTGCTAAGTATTCGAGAGACCTAGCACTCTCCTAGTCTATTTCTTGATTTCTCACTTGTTGAGAGCCCTCCACACAGCACTCCCCCCTCCCCATATAACTCCCACCACCTTCCCCCAAAATAGAAAACAACCTTCTCTCTCTTCCACTAACTTTGCCCGCTAGGCAAAGTTAGTTACAAGTCTCAACCTCACTCCTTTGGCCACATGCTATACTCGAGCCTCCCTTATTCCTTTTATTCTTTCTAACATAAACTCTATCATAAGGTAAAATACCTGTGTTAATATTGCTAACAGCAGGGTTAACATCCTGGTAACATTATCAGCCATACCAGTATTGGGGTTCCTAACATACACTGAGCTACCAAAAGTAATATTGAGTTGGTTTTGCAAGATTATCATTGATCTGATCCTCAATCCAAGCTTTAGCCCTAGTTCTTGAGTTGAAGCCTTTGTACACTCAAAGAAGCATCATCATTTAGGCATCGAAGGACTAGACAACAGCTAAGAGGAACTTTGCTACTGAATTTAATTTCTCTTAAACTCTCTTTAGCTATTTTGTAATCTTTCGTTTGTTAATGGTGTAGGTGACACACCTCAGTTTGTACTTATACTTGTTTTTCTTGTGTTTTTGTGGTAGAGGCACCCTCCAGGTTTAGGAATAAAAACCTTGGTGTAACCTCATTTGAGAGAGAACAAGTTTTTAATGGGTTTTGTGTGAAAATCTTTAGCAAGGAGCCAAGGTAGTGGATGTAGACAAGGTTGCCAATCCACTCTAAATCATGTGTTTGTAATGATCGTGTTTGAGCAAATTAAGCTATATGTACTTGTCATTTATCATATCTTTGATACTGGGTTGTTTAGCTTTACGATATTAAAATCGCTTTTGAGAAGAATTTTACGTTTTCATCATACTTAACTAAAAACGAATAAATACATTGTGTTTGATCTTACACATTATTCAACCCCTCCCCTAGTGTGCTAAAGTGTTCTCATAGACCATTTCTAACAAGCAACATATGTCAACTCTATTCAGCATTTTTTATTATCCATTTCAGGTGAAAAAACGAAAGGAGGCTGTCCAAATACTCTGCTATAAAAGGGCTTCTATGAATTACAGCCCCATAGTTGACTAAAACCTTACATCTTCCATGTACTCACACTAAGCACACACGGGAGGATTTAGTGTATATCATCTTAGTTTGGCATAGTCAACTCGAATTAAGCTACCAGTGGGTCAATGAAGATAAACAGAAGACGTACTTTTTGTCAAAGAAGTTAGTGCAAGTAGGTTTCAAATATCAATTGGTTTAAATGGAAGTAAAAGAACTTACATGTCAAATTCAGGCAAAAGCTTGAAAAGAAGAATGTTAAGAAGATAATTAAAGGAGCCACAAAAGATAAGAATGTAAATATTGATAATATGATAAGTGATGCTTACCAAATAAGCATAGGAAGCAAGAACTTAAAGAAAAACAAGTATATGCATATGGCCATATACCTTACAGATGGCATCAATTTCATCAAATATGATAACATGTAAGTCACTCTGATCACCTGGAAACAATGAAATGGATTATTTTCAAAAATGTACCAATAAAATGGTGATATGACACATCAAATAATTAAGTAAAAGTTGCATGCCTCGAGTTCTCTGGTCATTCTCAGCATCAGCAAATAAGTCCCTCACATTTTTCTCTGTTTCTCCAACATATTTGCTCAAGACTTCTGGCCCATTAACAATCTATAGTTTAAAAGAAACTACCTTAATTAGCATACATTTATCTGTAAGAAGATCAACAACCCAAATAAGTTTTTCTTAACAAAAAATAAAAGCTTTTTACTAATAACAAAGATCCCCATCCACAAACTAAGAGGAACTTGAACAACCCCAATTTAGGCAGTCATTTTATTGCTATTTCTAATCATTCCCATTACATACATGAGGTCTCTGCAACACAGAGCAAAGTAAATAAGAAAATCTAACATTTGTTCAGAACATTCAAAGTGTAAAACTGTAAATATGGATCAGGGATCATACCAATAATGCAAACTGCCCTAATCTGACCAAAATCACAACCCCACGTGATTTTTAATGCCATCTAATGGAATTTGGAATGGGATTTTAACTTTCCCATGGTATTGCAAATCAAAACTACTATTATGCCCTCAAAAATAAATATTGAGAATAGAAAAAACATGCAATTAAAAAATATATAGATTGTATAGTATAATAATTTAGAATTAATACATTGTAGTATCAATAATGTAATATTATATATAACATATAATAATATATTGCATTCATTATATTAAATAATGATATTATTGTAATCAATATAATTATATAACTTATAAGTATGATAAGTTTGTTATGGCAATTGTGACCATACTTTCCTGCACTTTCCTATCTAATACCAAATAGATCATGAATCCCAATGCCAAACAAGGCTATAACTGGTTCTGTCCTGAAGCTAATTAAGCATGATAAGTCGATATAGATTATTGTCCCGATGGATCAAAAGAAATATACGAATTTGTTCTAAGCATTCAAGATGAAGCAATTAATCCATTATGTAATCAAGTTGTTGTAGCACAAAATCATACCTTTGGCTCCCTTCCATTCAGCAGCTTCCCAATCTGACGTGCCATAAGTGTCTTGCCAGTACCAGGAGGGCCATAAAGAAGCATCCCTTTAACATGCTTGATACCCAATCTGCGGCGATACCAGTCAGGTGAGTTTCAAGACTCAACAACTTTTCATAGCTAACTCAAAAATTTATGATTACAAGTAAGTTTAAAATTACTTATTAACAACATGGGCAGGAAAGACACGGGAAGCAAAAGCTCTTCGAAAAATTTCAGTAAATTCAGCACTTAGTCCTCCTATGCCCAGCTTTTGAAGGTTAAACTCTTTATGACGAAATATTTTACTGCTAGCAGCTTCGCGCTGATTTATTATCTGGACAAAAATAAAAACAGCAGTTGATCCAGAAACAAGTGGCAAATCATTTATGTTGAGCTATACTGAAGAATATACGTGGTAATTACTTCACAACATAATTGCTGTTGGAAAAAAACAGATGATGTCAAGTTGTCAACAACAACCTTAATGCCCGAGTTTGGAGAAGCTTCAAACACAAAATAAGTCTCTCTGGATATCATTCCTCTGTCCAAGCCTTTGGAATCATCTTGACCCTCTAGAAGAGCTTGATTAACTGTGAAAGTATAGTTTGTTCCGTAAAATTCAAATGACACTCTTTGACCAGTTGTCATAATCTGTGTATCAGTTTACAGGTAGCTCAAGTTAAAAATAGCTCGACCAATCCCATAAATAAATTTGCATATAAAAATGACCTACAGGCCAAAAGCCCTCTAAAAATTTACTAGGTGAACTTTAACTGTAACTTTACATGCAATTGAACAGGAACAATAGATGATTAGTCGGCATCATTTTCTACACTAACCTGATGGAAAATAATAATCTAACATAACCTGCAAGGACTTGATCAAGGTCATCAAGAATACAATTCAGAATCTCACTCATACCTAAGTCTAAATTGTGTGAATAGTTCTATATGAAGATCTGGATAAAGTCATCATAAAGTCGGCAACTGTAACAAGCAGATCATATGAACTATGAAACATATTCTAGTTAAGTGAAAGTGTGAAACAATATACTCATTTAGGATATGCGACCATTCAGTTAAAGGGTGATATGGAAGACATCTTATCAGCCAAACATGAGAAAATTGGTCAAACATTGGTAATTCCTGGATGAAAATAGTCAAATGGCCAGTGAATATTAAGGCAATTCAAGAGTAAGTTTGGATATTCACCTGATCAATAAATTTTTTCTGAAGTTGTTGGCCAAGAAGCACAGCATCCAACTACAACATAAACAACAGTTTCAGACTATAATTGCAGCATTTGAACATGGAATATGATTATTGCAAAATTTCTAGTGAGAACCTTACTTGCTCGGTTCTATTAGTTTTTCCTTTAACAAAATCCAGCTCTAGTCTAAGCAATGCCAGCTTAAAGTTGTCCGGAGGAAGAAATCTGAAAGCATATTTAATAATGAAGTGGAAATTTGGTAAAATAACAAAGTTAAGCCATACTTATGTGCTTGATAGGAGATATGGAGAATACATACACACGAACTGAGATTTGATCACCAGATGAAACTCTTGTATGCCTACGCTGGATGGCATTTAAAGCAATGTGATTGCTCGGAATGGTTTGGTGAGCAGTATTTCTTCGTTAAGGTCATGTCACACTGAAGGTTTTCTTCTTGTCAGAAATTAAATAACATACTGGCATCTACAATAACTAAATCAGCTCAAATTAACATTCTATTTTATCTTCAAAAGAACAACATACAAAGATTCAACTTTCCAATACGAAAATTGTTGAAAATTAAAGTACCACTAATAATATTCTTAAGCTTCATGACGAGAAATCAAACAAAATCTGGCTACCTAATGCCAGCATCCAAAACATCATGACAAACAGACAAGAAAAATCAAGAAGAGAAGGATATCGTAGAGTGAGAACGACGGAATCTCCGACGAGGACGAAGACATGCTTGGATCCGGTGGAGGCGAACTTGTTCAGATCCGTGGGCGCGCAGTAGGCAAAGTTGGTGAGGGCGAGATCCTGGCTTGGCGTGTTCACCACCGTCATGGATTCGGCCGCCGACCCGGCGCCGAAACCGAACCTCCCCGCCATGGGAAAGCGACTGGAAGGTGAGGAAAGATCGGCAAAATAGGGTTATTCAAGGAAGAGTAACGAGAGAGAGAGCGAGAGGGCGGGGGAGGAAAAGAAGTCGCGGATCAAACCAAGGAAATGAGGGAGAACGAACAGGACGAAGACGCTTCTTAGTCTTCCGTTAGTCGCCTTTGGTAAATTGGTAAACGCTTTTAGATTAGTGCAGAAACTTTATCGGAACACTGGTTGTCTGATGGACGGTGAGATCGTAGAAAAACCCGCCACAGTTCTTTTTTATTTTTGGAATCTGGAAATCGCAGAAAATAATTCCCTTGTATTTTCATTTTTAGTTTTTATAGAAATCAATTTTTATTATGCTTCATGTCAATCACACGAAAAGGCTAAACTAAATACATTTTCGAAAGTCATTTTATTTTCTCTGAAACTGAAAGTATGGAAACTATCTTCCAACCAATTCCGGATCCATCAGCTCTAAGATGATTTTGAGCTAGGATGAAGAGTGAAAAAAAATCATTGAATTTGACTATTTTACCCCTCAATAAAATCATGTCATCATATATGTGATAGGGAGAAATGAATCAACTTGATACAAGTATGCAAACGGCAAGATCATATTGACCAAATTGAAATTAATTTTATATTTTTTTAATCGTACAAAATGCTAATGGTATATTTAATATTTTAAATTTAATGTACATTGAATATCATATTAATTTTATATTATTTTATTTTTATTTTTTTCTAATCAATGCATTAAATAAATAATTAATTCAAATCATCTATCCTATTCTATTTTTTAATTCTACGAAGCAAATAAACACTAAACGACTAGAGATTAAATAAAAATAAAAGTAAAAGGCGTGGAAAACGAATGATAATATCAATCAAAAAATTGAGGATGCAAATTTTGCCCTGTATCAACTTAATGCATGTGATGTGAGGATCTGGTTAGAAACGTATTTTTACTGCATAAAATACTTAGATAGTTATTCAATTAATTTAGCCTTATATATTTGTTTTTGCCAAGTATTTCTCCTAATTATGTCTTTACCATATGACTTACTTAGTTAGCGATGATAATAGTTTGACCCACTACGACTCAGTCAACTCCCAACTATCCCTGATAAGAATTGTCATGACAATGGAGGTCAACGGGCCGAGTAAGGAGGTGCCTCCCTGCTACCCGTCTCGCGAAAATATATTATACTCATATTCGTTTAATTTTTTGCGAGTATAAAAAATGAGTACCCATCACGGGGAGAATGAATCCCCACGAATATTTACGAGAATCTATGGAACTTTAAAAAATATAAATTAAAATATTTTATTGAAATTCAAACTCACAATAACAAAATAAAAATCAACAACAACATAAGCACTAAAATAACAAAAAAACAAATCAACACATTAAATTTAAAACAAAGCAAAAAATGCATAAACACATGAGATTTAAATATCTAAAAAATTAAGAGTGTCGCTACCACCTTTTTTAAGAAGTGTTCATTCTCAAGTTCTGACATACAGCAGATGAGTTCAATTTTAAGACAGAGTTTGTAGAGATAGTGTCTCTACTCCATACCGATTTCAGGTTTAGTTTATTTGAAATAGTATGCTATCCTAAAGGGACTTAGTTTTGTTGTCGCTCTTGTTGTAACTCTTTTCTGGAATTAATAAAGTAGTCTTCTCTTCTCGTCGTGGACGTAGGATCGGCACCCCATCGAGTCTGAACCACGTTAACATCATGTGTCTCTTATTTTTCCCGCATTATTATTATTATCGGAATTGGTTTTTCGTTTCTGTCGTTGAGTTCGAGTTTTATTGATCCTGCAGGAACTTTCCTCAAATTTCCTAACAATCGGTATCATAGCCTACTTCCCCAACCATGGCGAGTACCAAATTCAATATCGGGAAGTTAGATCACAATATCAACTATACACTCTGGTCAATTAAGATGAAAGTGGTCCTAACTATGGAGAGGATACATGACACCATCCTTGGTAAAGATAATATACAGGAGACCGAAAAGGAGAAAGAATACAAGGGGCAAAAGGCGATTGCAATTTTGTACCTAAGCTTATCGAACGAAGCACTTCGAGAGATTGTATCACATAAGACAGCTAAAGGTATTTGGGACAAGCTTGCATCCTTGTATAAGGACACAACTCTCATCGGCAAGATGATGTTGAAGCAGAAGCTCAATTTTCTTCGTATAGCAGAAGGCACATTGGTAAAAGAGCACATCAATACCTTTCAGACAGCTCTATTTCCTTCGTATGGCAGAAGGCGCATCGGTCAAAGAGCACATCAATACCTTTCAAACAATCATCATGGACCTAAAGAATATGGGTGCAAAAATTGAAGAAGAAGATAAAGCTTTATTCCTTTTATGTTCAATTCTTTTAAAAAAAATTGTGAAACTATATTTTTTGGAAAGACTACTATTACTCCAAAACATGTGATCGTTGCTCTTGTGTCTAAGGAGCTTATAGACACGCATCTTACAGCGAATTCGTCTGGTGGAGGGAAATGAGAAGCTCTCTACTCTAATGAAGCGGGATGAGGTAACAAATCAAACGTCACTTGTTATTTCTACAAGAAACGAGGTCACATCAAGTCAGAATATCACAGTCTTAAGAAAAGTTGCAGCAACAAACCAAATGTCAAGATGCACATATGGAGGCCTCTTATGCAAATTTTGAGAAAGTTGAGATATTGGTCATAACAGATGGCGCAAGCACTACTAAGACACGCCATGGGCGACGACAGTCTCATCAGCGACGACACACCTCAGGTCAAAATTCTCTTCTTCTTCTAATATGTCTGATCATGCAAAATATTATCCAGGTCAGCAGGCAAACTGCAGGTCAACCACCGGTAGCATCGATGAGTGGTTCCTGGATTCTGGGTGTTCTTATCACATGATTCTACACTGGACGACCTTTGCGAATTATCAACGCACCAATGGTGGAGTAGTTCGTGTTGGCAACAATGTACCCTGCAAAGTTATCGGTTTTGGAACGACGGAATTAAAATTGCATGATGACTCGACAAAGATCCTAGCAAATGTTTGTCATGTCCCGAAGCTAGAAGAGAATCTATGTCTCTTGGAGTTCTTGAAACTAGGGGCTACACGACATCCTCTACAGGAGGAGTCTTGGAGGTACACAGTGGATCCACGTACGAAGTGTCGTTATTCTGTGTTTGTTGTTGGCTTTCTTGTTAACAAAGTTCTGGTGGACTAGGGAAGCTCCGCCGACGTCCTCTTCTACCTAACACTCGAAAGAATGGACATCAGTGAACCGTCGCTTCATCTGTACCACGGGGAGCTTGTCAGCTTCTCAGGAAATCATGTAAATGTCAAAGGCCACTTACAGATGACCACTATATTCGGCTCTGCACCAAGAACTAGAGCAATAAACATATAGTTCCTAGTCGTCCAGTATGCGAGCCCCTATAATATGATCTTGGGTCGGCCCTCCTTGAATAACTTAGGGGCTGTAGTATCTACTCCTCACCTCGCCCTAAAATTCCCTATCTTGGAGACGCAAGTAGAAGTCATTCATGCATACTAAAGGGAAGCTCGTGCAAGCTACAACGAGTGCTTGAAACTCAAGTCGGCAAAACCCCGACCAAAGATATCAAATTTGGATCCCAGAGGAGACATCGGGGAGTGCCCCCAACCCACTGATGACCTGAATCTTGTACAGATCGGGACACCCCCCGAACAAGTAACTTATATTGGAGCACACCTCCTTAGTGAACTCAAAGTACGGCTAAGCACCCTACTCAAAAATAATGCTAACCTCTTTGCATAGACACCCGTCGACATGCCAAGGATAGATCCCTAGGTTATCTGCCACCGGTTGGCCATCGACCCCCGCGTCAAACCGATCGCCCAGAAAAAGCAAAAACTCAGAGCCGAGCGGCAAAATACGTCCCTTGAGGAGACCACGAAGCTGCTAAAAGCGAAGTTCATCAAAGAGATATGTTTCATAACGTGGCTTGCGAACGTTATCATGGTCAAAAAACATTCGGGAAAATGGCGAATGTATGTCGACTTCACCGACCTCAATAAATCTTGCATAAAAGATTCATACCTGTTGCCTAGCATCGACAAGCTCGTCGATGACTCCTCGGGATATCAATACTTGAGCTTCATGGATGCATATTCAGGCTACAACCAAATTCGGATGCACTTAGACGACGAAGAAAAAATGACTTTCATCACTGAGCACACAAATTTCTGCTACAAGGTGATGCCTTTCGGACTAAAAAACGCAGGAGCTACATACCAGCGATTAATGAATAAAGTCTTTGAGAAGCAAATAGGCCACAACATGGCGGTATATGTCGACAACATGGTGGCCGAAATGCCTGTCACAGGCAATCACTGCAACGACCTCGTCGAGATCTTCAATTAGCTCAAACACTACAACATGAGGCTGAATCTGGAGAATTGCGCCTTTAGTGCAATGGGGCAAGCTCCTTAGTTTCATGTTGACACACATGGGAATAGAGGTCAATCCAAAAAAGTGTCACGCTATTCAGAAATGAGAAGCTCGCGCAATATAAAAGAGGTACAATAGCTCACTAGAAGGATGGCGACACTTTCCAGGTCGGCTGACTGAGCCGCCCCTTTCTTCAAAATCTTGCGAAAAAAGCAGAACTTTCGCTGGGATGAGAAATACGAACAAGCCTTCGAAGATCTAAAATGATTCCTCGCCAGCCCACCGATTTTAGACAAACCGCGACAAGGAGAAATCCTCTTTCTGCACCTTACTATCGCGGAGAACGCCCTCAGCTCGATCCTGATTCTGAAATAGGAAAAGGACCAAAAATCAAATCATTTCATTATTAAAGTTCTCCAAGGACCAGAACTCAGATACCAAAAGCTCAAAAAATTCGTCTTTGCCCTAGTCATTTTGGTTCGAAGGCTGAGACCATATTTCTAGAGCCACCACATTTAAGTACGCACTGAACAGCCCATTCAGCAGGTGCTGACTAAGCCCAAACTCGCAGGGCGAATGATATCGTGGTCGGTGGAACTTTCAAAATTTAGCATTGAATATCAACCCAAAGCTCCCATCAAGGCCCAAACGTTGGTTGATTTTGTTGCCGAGTTCACAAGCTAAGGAGATACCCCCAACCAGCGGGAAGCCTGGACGTTGTTCGTGGATGGTGATTCCAACGAAAAGAGAAGCAGGGCAAGCATCATTCTTGAAAATGGTCAGGGAATCGCACTAGAACGATCCCTCCAATTCTAGTTCAAAGCCAGTAACAATTAGGCGGAGTACGAAGCTCTAATAGCTTGATTAAAACTCGCGCAAGAAGTGAAAGCTCTAGGCATCGTTGTAAAAAGCTACTCGTAGCTTGTCGTGGGGCAAGTCAACGTCACCTGCCAGGCCAAAAACCCTTCACTCGAAAGGTACCTTGCACTAGTACAATCTCTAATTTCGATAGTTATGTAATCCAACACATACATCGGGAGGAAAACACTCGGGCCGACTTGCTATCCAAACTTGCTAGCACCAAAAAACTCCACAACAACAGGTCAATCATTCAGCAAGTCCTCAGACACCCAAGCATCCAACCAGCTGACACCACGGTTGAAGTCCAGACAATCGAACAAGGCACGGAATGGAGAACCCCTTACATCAATTACCTCAGGCAAGGCAAAATCCCGGAAGGCACCCCCAACCCGAGCAGATTCAAAAGAATGGCAAGCTACTACTCGCTTCTTGATAACCAGCTCTACAAAAGTGGGCTTTTCCGACCACACCTCAAGTGCGTCGCCTAACCTCGAACAACCATTATAATGGTAGAAGTCCATGACGGCATCTGTGGTAATCATATCGGAGGAAGGTCGCTGGCAGCCAAAATCCTCTGAGCCGACTATTTCTAGCCAAATATGAAGATAAATTGCGGCCTTTTCGTCAAAAAATGTGACAAGTGTCAAAGGTTCTCAGAAGATTCTCAACTACACCCCGAACGCTTGCACAGTTCAGACGTCAGTTGGTCGTTCCACAAATGCAGTATAAACCTCCTTGATCCCTTTCCCCAAGCACCTGAGCAATTCAAGTTCTTGGTCGTAGCAATCAACTACTTCACCAAGTGGATAGAGGCTGAACCCCTAACGACAATTGCAACAGATGAAGTCCAAAAGTTCATATGGAAGAATATCATTTGTAGATTCGAAATACCGCGAGAACTCGTTAGCGACAATGAGACTCAGTTCACGGATCGACGATTTCGAGAGTTTTGCTCGGACCTCGGCATCAAACAACCCATCTCATCTGTTGAGCACCCACAAACGAATGGCTTAACCGAGGCAGCAAACAAAGTAATCCTAACCGGATTAAAGAAAAACCTCGACCGAGTCAAGGCCTATTGGGTCGATGAATTACCTAAAGTACTCTAGAGTTACAACACAACAACCCAGTCTTCTACCTCGGAAACCCCCTTTTCGTCTCGTTTACGAAGTAGAGGACATGATCCCCGTCGAGATCGCATAACCTAGCCTCCACAGAATTGCTTATGAGGAACGGGGTAACACAGAAGCCCGAATCACTGAACTCGACCTCATTGAAGAAGAGCGAGAACGTGCCAAAATCAGAGAAGAAGCAATGAAGCTCGGGATCGCCCAAAAATACAACAAACGTGTCAGGCCAAGGAGATTTGTGGAAGGTGATCTAGTTCTCCGAAAGATTGAACCATAGAGAAAATCAACTGAAGCAGGCAAGCTTGCCCCAAATCGGGAAGGCCCTTATAGAATCACAGAGGTCTTTGGAAAAGGTGCCTATAGGATAGTAGAACTCTTCGGACGGGAACTCCCACGATCTTGGAATGCGGCCTCCCTCCGGGCCTATTACAGCTAAGAATCCCCTTGTAAATAACGACAAGGCTAGGGCGCTCTTTTCCTCACTTTGTGGTTTTTTCCCATCGGGTTTTCCCCATGTAAGGTTTTTAATGAGGCCCTACCTATAGTAAGCTGAGTCAAGCTCTCAGTGGGGTATGATGTATCTTTATTTCATAACAAAGTTGTTTTCTCTATTACACACACATCCTTTGTGTCTAACATCTCTCTCAATCATTGCATACTTTCTAGGAGAAATTTATACGGTTGTACAAGCGGCCCTTGACCCATGTGATACGCCGTTCCTCCTCGGTCAACCTTCCCTACTCTCGGCATAACCAATCGCCTAAGCAATCAAGACTTGGTTTTCACCAACTCATGCTCAACCCAACACCTCACTCAATGACTAGATCTCGATTTTCACCAGTCTGGCTCGCCGGCCTTGGTGCCTATCTTGAGATCCAACGCCCTCAATGATCCTAAGTGTGCCTATTGCGAGCTCGGTTTTCACCGAGTTTGGTCCTCGGCCTTACATATGGCCTCCAGCTCATTCTGGCACGCTCCCAACGAGCAACACGACCCTAAGCGTGTCTATCGTGAGCTCGATTTTCATCGAGTCTGGTCCTCGACCTTACATACGGCCTCCAGCAAAGCCCGACACGCTCCCAACGAGCAACACAACCCTAAGCGCGCCTGTCGCAAGCTCAGTTTTCACCGAGTTTGGTCCTCGGCCTTATATATGGCCTCAGGCATAGTCCGACACGCTCCTAGTGGCCAACACGACCCTAAGTGTGCCTACTACGAGCTCGGTTTTCATCGAGTCTGGTCCTCAGCTCTAAACACAATCTCCGACCGACGCATTCTCAAACAAATACCGCAATCCCAAGCGTCTTCATCATAAAAGGTAAAATTACAATTCAAATACTACACCAATCCAAACATGCAGGAAACAACCTTTCAGGCAAGACATGTCTTATATTTCATAAAATCTCACGAAAGGGGTACATACAAGCCCACATAGAGCTATTCCAAGAAAGAAACACCTTCAAGCAGCACCATCCGAGATGGACGTCAAGCGAGATGAGCAAGAAACGAAGTTTCAGCTCAAGCTCCTACTTCCAGGACCCAACAGTGTGCGGAAACTAGGTCCGGGAAGTGCTTGCCACCCAGGAGTTGGAAGGACGGGTAGAAGAGGAGGTCAAAGTGACAACGGGCAAAGCTAAGAACCACTAACAAGAGTTCTAAAACAACACGATGTTTCCTGAAAACTAGGGAAGCATGCTTCACCTTCAGTGCAAGCTCGATTGTACAGATGTACGCTTGGAATTCCTTCCCCTGCTCAAATCCTCAAGCCCGATGGTATAGACCCACGGCAAACAGTGAACTCCTCGCCGGCCAAATGCAAGCAACCTTCGATAGGATGGTAATTTTTGACACTTCCCAATCCATGATTTCCAAAACACACAAATAAGCATGGGGTCATTTATAGACCCAGAACGCAAATTGTCACTGTAACTAACAGATCCACAATTGATGCATTACTCTCCGTCAAACACAACCGACTCTTTGGAAACAAATTGCATAATCTTTAATCATGATTGCTTTTTTGCCAAAAGATATGTATGTTAAACAGGTGGTGCACGGCTAAAAGAAACCTCGACAGGTGTCACATCCGACCTGGATACCAAGGCAACGCATCGGAAGCTGCATACTCACCCCGTGACTAAACCAGAGTAATAGAGACCGACCTCACTTAGAGCTCGGCATGCACTCCTACAGACTCCAACCGAGTTCAGGGGCTGTGGACTAGACTAAAACCATTGGGCCCGGTCGGATTAGACCCAGCAACTCCCCATCCTTCATCCGAATCAAACCGTGCGGCCCCGTCCAGGGGGCTCCGCCTAAGCGTCACATTTGAGCCAGACTCAAGCTAAGACAAGCAGCTCCATCCCACTCAGCCAAACATGGACTCCTACGTCCTCCCTTATCACGAGGGATATACTGTCAGGATAGTCTCTAAGGAATCTTTTTGTTAATACTCAGTTGCACTGGAAGTTGCAACTGCTATGGTAACTGCTTTAAAAAATAGAATGAGTGGCAAATATGAAATAACCACAAAAATATGCAAACACACAATGAATTGTTTACGCAATTCAGTGACAAACTCGTCACCTAATATGCGGGGCCCTCATCGGACAAATGCCCAATTTACTACATAGTACAATACAAGCTCGAGGATTTCACAACCAGAAATTCAACTATGGAACTTTTATACTCATATTCGTTTAATTTTTTGCGAGTATAAAAAATGAGTACCCACCACGGGGAGAATGAATCCCCACGAATATTTACGAGAATCTATGGAACTTTAAAAAATATAAATTAAAATATTTTATTGAAATTCAAACTCACAATAACAAAATAAAAATCAACAACAACATAAGCACTAAAATAACAAAAAAACAAATCAACACATTAAATTTAAAACAAAGCAAAAAATGCATAAACACATGAGATTTAAATATCTAAAAAATTAAGAGTGTCGCTACCACCTTTTTTAAGAAGTGTTCATTCTCAAGTTCTGACATACAGCAGATGAGTTCAATTTTAAGACAGAGTTTGTAGAGATAGTGTCTCTACTCCATACCGATTTCAGGTTTAGTTTATTTGAAATAGTATGCTATCCTAAAGGGACTTAGTTTTGTTGTCGCTCTTGTTGTAACTCTTTTCTGGAATTAATAAAGTAGTCTTCTCTTCTCGTCGTGGACGTAGGATCGGCACCCCATCGAGTCTGAACCACGTTAACATCATGTGTCTCTTATTTTTCCCGCATTATTATTATTATCGGAATTGGTTTTTCGTTTCTGTCGTTGAGTTCGAGTTTTATTGATCCTGCAGGAACTTTCCTCAAATTTCCTAACAATCGGTATCATAGCCTACTTCCCCAACCATGGCGAGTACCAAATTCAATATCGGGAAGTTAGATCACAATATCAACTATACACTCTGGTCAATTAAGATGAAAGTGGTCCTAACTATGGAGAGGATACATGACACCATCCTTGGTAAAGATAATATACAGGAGACCGAAAAGGAGAAAGAATACAAGGGGCAAAAGGCGATTGCAATTTTGTACCTAAGCTTATCGAACGAAGCACTTCGAGAGATTGTATCACATAAGACAGCTAAAGGTATTTGGGACAAGCTTGCATCCTTGTATAAGGACACAACTCTCATCGGCAAGATGATGTTGAAGCAGAAGCTCAATTTTCTTCGTATAGCAGAAGGCACATTGGTAAAAGAGCACATCAATACCTTTCAGACAGCTCTATTTCCTTCGTATGGCAGAAGGCGCATCGGTCAAAGAGCACATCAATACCTTTCAAACAATCATCATGGACCTAAAGAATATGGGTGCAAAAATTGAAGAAGAAGATAAAGCTTTATTCCTTTTATGTTCAATTCTTTTAAAAAAAATTGTGAAACTATATTTTTTGGAAAGACTACTATTACTCCAAAACATGTGATCGTTGCTCTTGTGTCTAAGGAGCTTATAGACACGCATCTTACAGCGAATTCGTCTGGTGGAGGGAAATGAGAAGCTCTCTACTCTAATGAAGCGGGATGAGGTAACAAATCAAACGTCACTTGTTATTTCTACAAGAAACGAGGTCACATCAAGTCAGAATATCACAGTCTTAAGAAAAGTTGCAGCAACAAACCAAATGTCAAGATGCACATATGGAGGCCTCTTATGCAAATTTTGAGAAAGTTGAGATATTGGTCATAACAGATGGCGCAAGCACTACTAAGACACGCCATGGGCGACGACAGTCTCATCAGCGACGACACACCTCAGGTCAAAATTCTCTTCTTCTTCTAATATGTCTGATCATGCAAAATATTATCCAGGTCAGCAGGCAAACTGCAGGTCAACCACCGGTAGCATCGATGAGTGGTTCCTGGATTCTGGGTGTTCTTATCACATGATTCTACACTGGACGACCTTTGCGAATTATCAACGCACCAATGGTGGAGTAGTTCGTGTTGGCAACAATGTACCCTGCAAAGTTATCGGTTTTGGAACGACGGAATTAAAATTGCATGATGACTCGACAAAGATCCTAGCAAATGTTTGTCATGTCCCGAAGCTAGAAGAGAATCTATGTCTCTTGGAGTTCTTGAAACTAGGGGCTACACGACATCCTCTACAGGAGGAGTCTTGGAGGTACACAGTGGATCCACGTACGAAGTGTCGTTATTCTGTGTTTGTTGTTGGCTTTCTTGTTAACAAAGTTCTGGTGGACTAGGGAAGCTCCGCCGACGTCCTCTTCTACCTAACACTCGAAAGAATGGACATCAGTGAACCGTCGCTTCATCTGTACCACGGGGAGCTTGTCAGCTTCTCAGGAAATCATGTAAATGTCAAAGGCCACTTACAGATGACCACTATATTCGGCTCTGCACCAAGAACTAGAGCAATAAACATATAGTTCCTAGTCGTCCAGTATGCGAGCCCCTATAATATGATCTTGGGTCGGCCCTCCTTGAATAACTTAGGGGCTGTAGTATCTACTCCTCACCTCGCCCTAAAATTCCCTATCTTGGAGACGCAAGTAGAAGTCATTCATGCATACTAAAGGGAAGCTCGTGCAAGCTACAACGAGTGCTTGAAACTCAAGTCGGCAAAACCCCGACCAAAGATATCAAATTTGGATCCCAGAGGAGACATCGGGGAGTGCCCCCAACCCACTGATGACCTGAATCTTGTACAGATCGGGACACCCCCCGAACAAGTAACTTATATTGGAGCACACCTCCTTAGTGAACTCAAAGTACGGCTAAGCACCCTACTCAAAAATAATGCTGACCTCTTTGCATAGACACCCGTCGACATGCCAAGGATAGATCCCTAGGTTATCTGCCACCGGTTGGCCATCGACCCCCGCGTCAAACCGATCGCCCAGAAAAAGCAAAAACTCGGAGCCGAGCGGCAAAATACGTCCCTTGAGGAGACCACGAAGCTGCTAAAAGCGAAGTTCATCAAAGAGATATGTTTCATAACGTGGCTTGCGAACGTTATCATGGTCAAAAAACATTCGGGAAAATGGCGAATGTATGCCGACTTCACCGACCTCAATAAATCTTGCACAAAAGATTCATACCTGTTGCCTAGCATCGACAAGCTCGTCGATGACTCCTCGGGATATCAATACTTGAGCTTCATGGATGCCTATTCAGGCTACAACCAAATTCGGATGCACTTAGACGACGAAGAAAAAATGACTTTCATCACTGAGCACACAAATTTCTGCTACAAGGTGATGCCTTTCGGACTAAAAAACGCAGGAGCTACATACCAGCGATTAATGAATAAAGTCTTTGAGAAGCAAATAGGCCACAACATGGCGGTATATGTCGACAACATGGTGGCCGAAATGCCTGTCACAGGCAATCACTGCAACGACCTCGTCGAGATCTTCAATTAGCTCAAACACTACAACATGAGGCTGAATCTGGAGAATTGCGCCTTTAGTGCAATGGGGCAAGCTCCTTAGTTTCATGTTGACACACATGGGAATAGAGGTCAATCCAAAAAAGTGTCACGCTATTCAGAAATGAGAAGCTCGCGCAATATAAAAGAGGTACAATAGCTCACTAGAAGGATGGCGACACTTTCCAGGTCGGCTGACTGAGCCGCCCCTTTCTTCAAAATCTTGCGAAAAAAGCAGAACTTTCGCTGGGATGAGAAATACGAACAAGCCTTCGAAGATCTAAAATGATTCCTCGCCAGCCCACCGATTTTAGACAAACCGCGACAAGGAGAAATCCTCTTTCTGCACCTTACTATCGCGGAGAACGCCCTCAGCTCGATCCTGATTCTGAAATAGGAAAAGGACCAAAAATCAAATCATTTCATTATTAAAGTTCTCCAAGGACCAGAACTCAGATACCAAAAGCTCAAAAAATTCGTCTTTGCCCTAGTCATTTTGGTTCGAAGGCTGAGACCATATTTCTAGAGCCACCACATTTAAGTACGCACTGAACAGCCCATTCAGCAGGTGCTGACTAAGCCCAAACTCGCAGGGCGAATGATATCGTGGTCGGTGGAACTTTCAAAATTTAGCATTGAATATCAACCCAAAGCTCCCATCAAGGCCCAAACGTTGGTTGATTTTGTTGCCGAGTTCACAAGCTAAGGAGATACCCCCAACCAGCGGGAAGCCTGGACGTTGTTCGTGGATGGTGATTCCAACGAAAAGAGAAGCAGGGCAAGCATCATTCTTGAAAATGGTCAGGGAATCGCACTAGAACGATCCCTCCAATTCTAGTTCAAAGCCAGTAACAATTAGGCGGAGTACGAAGCTCTAATAGCTTGATTAAAACTCGCGCAAGAAGTGAAAGCTCTAGGCATCGTTGTAAAAAGCTACTCGTAGCTTGTCGTGGGGCAAGTCAACGTCACCTGCCAGGCCAAAAACCCTTCACTCGAAAGGTACCTTGCACTAGTACAATCTCTAATTTCGATAGTTATGTAATCCAACACATACATCGGGAGGAAAACACTCGGGCCGACTTGCTATCCAAACTTGCTAGCACCAAAAAACTCCACAACAACAGGTCAATCATTCAGCAAGTCCTCAGACACCCAAGCATCCAACCAGCTGACACCACGGTTGAAGTCCAGACAATCGAACAAGGCACGGAATGGAGAACCCCTTACATCAATTACCTCAGGCAAGGCAAAATCCCGGAAGGCACCCCCAACCCGAGCAGATTCAAAAGAATGGCAAGCTACTACTCGCTTCTTGATAACCAGCTCTACAAAAGTGGGCTTTTCCGACCACACCTCAAGTGCGTCGCCTAACCTCGAACAACCATTATAATGGTAGAAGTCCATGACGGCATCTGTGGTAATCATATCGGAGGAAGGTCGCTGGCAGCCAAAATCCTCTGAGCCGACTATTTCTAGCCAAATATGAAGATAAATTGCGGCCTTTTCGTCAAAAAATGTGACAAGTGTCAAAGGTTCTCAGAAGATTCTCAACTACACCCCGAACGCTTGCACAGTTCAGACGTCAGTTGGTCGTTCCACAAATGCAGTATAAACCTCCTTGATCCCTTTCCCCAAGCACCTGAGCAATTCAAGTTCTTGGTCGTAGCAATCAACTACTTCACCAAGTGGATAGAGGCTGAACCCCTAACGACAATTGCAACAGATGAAGTCCAAAAGTTCATATGGAAGAATATCATTTGTAGATTCGAAATACCGCGAGAACTCGTTAGCGACAATGAGACTCAGTTCACGGATCGACGATTTCGAGAGTTTTGCTCGGACCTCGGCATCAAACAACCCATCTCATCTGTTGAGCACCCACAAACGAATGGCTTAACCGAGGCAGCAAACAAAGTAATCCTAACCGGATTAAAGAAAAACCTCGACCGAGTCAAGGCCTATTGGGTCGATGAATTACCTAAAGTACTCTAGAGTTACAACACAACAACCCAGTCTTCTACCTCGGAAACCCCCTTTTCGTCTCGTTTACGAAGTAGAGGACATGATCCCCGTCGAGATCGCATAACCTAGCCTCCACAGAATTGCTTATGAGGAACGGGGTAACACAGAAGCCCGAATCACTGAACTCGACCTCATTGAAGAAGAGCGAGAACGTGCCAAAATCAGAGAAGAAGCAATGAAGCTCGGGATCGCCCAAAAATACAACAAACGTGTCAGGCCAAGGAGATTTGTGGAAGGTGATCTAGTTCTCCGAAAGATTGAACCATAGAGAAAATCAACTGAAGCAGGCAAGCTTGCCCCAAATCGGGAAGGCCCTTATAGAATCACAGAGGTCTTTGGAAAAGGTGCCTATAGGATAGTAGAACTCTTCGGACGGGAACTCCCACGATCTTGGAATGCGGCCTCCCTCCGGGCCTATTACAGCTAAGAATCCCCTTGTAAATAACGACAAGGCTAGGGCGCTCTTTTCCTCACTTTGTGGTTTTTTCCCATCGGGTTTTCCCCATGTAAGGTTTTTAATGAGGCCCTACCTATAGTAAGCTGAGTCAAGCTCTCAGTGGGGTATGATGTATCTTTATTTCATAACAAAGTTGTTTTCTCTATTACACACACATCCTTTGTGTCTAACATCTCTCTCAATCATTGCATACTTTCTAGGAGAAATTTATACGGTTGTACAAGCGGCCCTTGACCCATGTGATACGCCGTTCCTCCTCGGTCAACCTTCCCTACTCTCGGCATAACCAATCGCCTAAGCAATCAAGACTTGGTTTTCACCAACTCATGCTCAACCCAACACCTCACTCAATGACTAGATCTCGATTTTCACCAGTCTGGCTCGCCGGCCTTGGTGCCTATCTTGAGATCCAACGCCCTCAATGATCCTAAGTGTGCCTATTGCGAGCTCGGTTTTCACCGAGTTTGGTCCTCGGCCTTACATATGGCCTCCAGCTCATTCTGGCACGCTCCCAACGAGCAACACGACCCTAAGCGTGTCTATCGTGAGCTCGATTTTCATCGAGTTTGGTCCTCGACCTTACATACGGCCTCCAGCAAAGCCCGACACGCTCCCAACGAGCAACACAACCCTAAGCGCGCCTGTCGCAAGCTCAGTTTTCACCGAGTTTGGTCCTCGGCCTTATATATGGCCTCAGGCATAGTCCGACACGCTCCTAGTGGCCAACACGACCCTAAGTGTGCCTACTACGAGCTCGGTTTTCATCGAGTCTGGTCCTCAGCTCTAAACACAATCTCCGACCGACGCATTCTCAAACAAATACCGCAATCCCAAGCGTCTTCATCATAAAAGGTAAAATTACAATTCAAATACTACACCAATCCAAACATGCAGGAAACAACCTTTCAGGCAAGACATGTCTTATATTTCATAAAATCTCACGAAAGGGGTACATACAAGCCCACATAGAGCTATTCCAAGAAAGAAACACCTTCAAGCAGCACCATCCGAGATGGACGTCAAGCGAGATGAGCAAGAAACGAAGTTTCAGCTCAAGCTCCTACTTCCAGGACCCAACAGTGTGCGGAAACTAGGTCCGGGAAGTGCTTGCCACCCAGGAGTTGGAAGGACGGGTAGAAGAGGAGGTCAAAGTGACAACGGGCAAAGCTAAGAACCACTAACAAGAGTTCTAAAACAACACGATGTTTCCTGAAAACTAGGGAAGCATGCTTCACCTTCAGTGCAAGCTCGATTGTACAGATGTACGCTTGGAATTCCTTCCCCTGCTCAAATCCTCAAGCCCGATGGTATAGACCCACGGCAAACAGTGAACTCCTCGCCGGCCAAATGCAAGCAACCTTCGATAGGATGGTAATTTTTGACACTTCCCAATCCATGATTTCCAAAACACACAAATAAGCATGGGGTCATTTATAGACCCAGAACGCAAATTGTCACTGTAACTAACAGATCCACAATTGATGCATTACTCTCCGTCAAACACAACCGACTCTTTGGAAACAAATTGCATAATCTTTAATCATGATTGCTTTTTTGCCAAAAGATATGTATGTTAAACAGGTGGTGCACGGCTAAAAGAAACCTCGACAGGTGTCACATCCGACCTGGATACCAAGGCAACGCATCGGAAGCTGCATACTCACCCCGTGACTAAACCAGAGTAATAGAGACCGACCTCACTTAGAGCTCGGCATGCACTCCTACAGACTCCAACCGAGTTCAGGGGCTGTGGACTAGACTAAAACCATTGGGCCCGGTCGGATTAGACCCAGCAACTCCCCATCCTTCATCCGAACCAAACCGTGCGGCCCCGTCCAGGGGGCTCCGCCTAAGCGTCACATTTGAGCCAGACTCAAGCTAAGCCAAGCAGCTCCATCCCACTCAGCCAAACATGGACTCCTACGTCCTCCCTTATCACGAGGGATATACTGTCAGGATAGTCTCTAAGGAATCTTTTTGTTAATACTCAGTTGCACTGGAAGTTGCAACTGCTATGGTAACTGCTTTAAAAAATAGAATGAGTGGCAAATATGAAATAACCACAAAAATATGCAAACACACAATGAATTGTTTACGCAATTCAGTGACAAACTCGTCACCTAATATGCGGGGCCCTCATCGGACAAATGCCCAATTTACTACATAGTACAATACAAGCTCGAGGATTTCACAACCAGAAATTCAACTATGGAACTTTTATACTCATATTCGTTTAATTTTTTGCGAGTATAAAAAATGAGTACCCACCACGGGGAGAATGAATCCCCACGAATATTTACGAGAATCTATGGAACTTTAAAAAATATAAATTAAAATATTTTATTGAAATTCAAACTCACAATAACAAAATAAAAATCAACAACAACATAAGCACTAAAATAACAAAAAAACAAATCAACACATTAAATTTAAAACAAAGCAAAAAATGCATAAACACATGAGATTTAAATATCTAAAAAATTAAGAGTGTCGCTACCACCCTTTTTAAGAAGTGTTCATTCTCAAGTTCCGACATACAGCAGATGAGTTCAATTTTAAGACAGAGTTTGTAGAGATAGTGTCTCTACTCCATACCGATTTCAGGTTTAGTTTATTTGAAATAATATGCTATCCTAAAGGGACTTAGTTTTGTTGTCGCTCTTGTTGTAACTCTTTTCTGGAATTAATAAAGTAGTCTTCTCTTCTCGTCGTGGACGTAGGATCGGCACCCCATCGAGTCTGAACCACGTTAACATCATGTGTCTCTTATTTTTCCCGCATTATTATTATTATCGGAATTGGTTTTTCGTTTCTGTCGTTGAGTTTGAGTTTTATTGATCCTGCAGGAACTTTCCTCAAATTTCCTAACAATCGGTATCATAGCCTACTTCCCCAACCATGGCGAGTACCAAATTCAATATCGGGAAGTTAGATCACAATATCAACTATACACTCTGGTCAATTAAGATGAAAGTGGTCCTAACTATGGAGAGGATACATGACACCATCCTTGGTAAAGATAATATACAGGAGACCGAAAAGGAGAAAGAATACAAGGGGCAAAAGGCGATTGCAATTTTGTACCTAAGCTTATCGAACGAAGCACTTCGAGAGATTGTATCACATAAGACAGCTAAAGGTATTTGGGACAAGCTTGCATCCTTGTATAAGGACACAACTCTCATCGGCAAGATGATGTTGAAGCAGAAGCTCAATTTTCTTCGTATAGCAGAAGGCACATTGGTAAAAGAGCACATCAATACCTTTCAGACAGCTCTATTTCCTTCGTATGGCAGAAGGCGCATCGGTCAAAGAGCACATCAATACCTTTCAAACAATCATCATGGACCTAAAGAATATGGGTGCAAAAATTGAAGAAGAAGATAAAGCTTTATTCCTTTTATGTTCAATTCTTTTAAAAAAAATTGTGAAACTATATTTTTTGGAAAGACTACTATTACTCCAAAACATGTGATCGTTGCTCTTGTGTCTAAGGAGCTTATAGACACGCATCTTACAGCGAATTCGTCTGGTGGAGGGAAATGAGAAGCTCTCTACTCTAATGAAGCGGGATGAGGTAACAAATCAAACGTCACTTGTTATTTCTACAAGAAACGAGGTCACATCAAGTCAGAATATCACAGTCTTAAGAAAAGTTGCAGCAACAAACCAAATGTCAAGATGCACATATGGAGGCCTCTTATGCAAATTTTGAGAAAGTTGAGATATTGGTCATAACAGATGGCGCAAGCACTACTAAGACACGCCATGGGCGACGACAGTCTCATCAGCGACGACACACCTCAGGTCAAAATTCTCTTCTTCTTCTAATATGTCTGATCATGCAAAATATTATCCAGGTCAGCAGGCAAACTGCAGGTCAACCACCGGTAGCATCGATGAGTGGTTCCTGGATTCTGGGTGTTCTTATCACATGATTCTACACTGGACGACCTTTGCGAATTATCAACGCACCAATGGTGGAGTAGTTCGTGTTGGCAACAATGTACCCTGCAAAGTTATCGGTTTTGGAACGACGGAATTAAAATTGCATGATGACTCGACAAAGATCCTAGCAAATGTTTGTCATGTCCCGAAGCTAGAAGAGAATCTATGTCTCTTGGAGTTCTTGAAACTAGGGGCTACACGACATCCTCTACAGGAGGAGTCTTGGAGGTACACAGTGGATCCACGTACGAAGTGTCGTTATTCTGTGTTTGTTGTTGGCTTTCTTGTTAACAAAGTTCTGGTGGACTAGGGAAGCTCCGCCGACGTCCTCTTCTACCTAACACTCGAAAGAATGGACATCAGTGAACCGTCGCTTCATCTGTACCACGGGGAGCTTGTCAGCTTCTCAGGAAATCATGTAAATGTCAAAGGCCACTTACAGATGACCACTATATTCGGCTCTGCACCAAGAACTAGAGCAATAAACATATAGTTCCTAGTCGTCCAGTATGCGAGCCCCTATAATATGATCTTGGGTCGGCCCTCCTTGAATAACTTAGGGGCTGTAGTATCTACTCCTCACCTCGCCCTAAAATTCCCTATCTTGGAGACGCAAGTAGAAGTCATTCATGCATACTAAAGGGAAGCTCGTGCAAGCTACAACGAGTGCTTGAAACTCAAGTCGGCAAAACCCCGACCAAAGATATCAAATTTGGATCCCAGAGGAGACATCGGGGAGTGCCCCCAACCCACTGATGACCTGAATCTTGTACAGATCGGGACACCCCCCGAACAAGTAACTTATATTGGAGCACACCTCCTTAGTGAACTCAAAGTACGGCTAAGCACCCTACTCAAAAATAATGCTGACCTCTTTGCATAGACACCCGTCGACATGCCAAGGATAGATCCCTAGGTTATCTGCCACCGGTTGGCCATCGACCCCCGCGTCAAACCGATCGCCCAGAAAAAGCAAAAACTCGGAGCCGAGCGGCAAAATACGTCCCTTGAGGAGACCACGAAGCTGCTAAAAGCGAAGTTCATCAAAGAGATATGTTTCATAACGTGGCTTGCGAACGTTATCATGGTCAAAAAACATTCGGGAAAATGGCGAATGTATGCCGACTTCACCGACCTCAATAAATCTTGCACAAAAGATTCATACCTGTTGCCTAGCATCGACAAGCTCGTCGATGACTCCTCGGGATATCAATACTTGAGCTTCATGGATGCCTATTCAGGCTACAACCAAATTCGGATGCACTTAGACGACGAAGAAAAAATGACTTTCATCACTGAGCACACAAATTTCTGCTACAAGGTGATGCCTTTCGGACTAAAAAACGCAGGAGCTACATACCAGCGATTAATGAATAAAGTCTTTGAGAAGCAAATAGGCCACAACATGGCGGTATATGTCGACAACATGGTGGCCGAAATGCCTGTCACAGGCAATCACTGCAACGACCTCGTCGAGATCTTCAATTAGCTCAAACACTACAACATGAGGCTGAATCTGGAGAATTGCGCCTTTAGTGCAATGGGGCAAGCTCCTTAGTTTCATGTTGACACACATGGGAATAGAGGTCAATCCAAAAAAGTGTCACGCTATTCAGAAATGAGAAGCTCGCGCAATATAAAAGAGGTACAATAGCTCACTAGAAGGATGGCGACACTTTCCAGGTCGGCTGACTGAGCCGCCCCTTTCTTCAAAATCTTGCGAAAAAAGCAGAACTTTCGCTGGGATGAGAAATACGAACAAGCCTTCGAAGATCTAAAATGATTCCTCGCCAGCCCACCGATTTTAGACAAACCGCGACAAGGAGAAATCCTCTTTCTGCACCTTACTATCGCGGAGAACGCCCTCAGCTCGATCCTGATTCTGAAATAGGAAAAGGACCAAAAATCAAATCATTTCATTATTAAAGTTCTCCAAGGACCAGAACTCAGATACCAAAAGCTCAAAAAATTCGTCTTTGCCCTAGTCATTTTGGTTCGAAGGCTGAGACCATATTTCTAGAGCCACCACATTTAAGTACGCACTGAACAGCCCATTCAGCAGGTGCTGACTAAGCCCAAACTCGCAGGGCGAATGATATCGTGGTCGGTGGAACTTTCAAAATTTAGCATTGAATATCAACCCAAAGCTCCCATCAAGGCCCAAACGTTGGTTGATTTTGTTGCCGAGTTCACAAGCTAAGGAGATACCCCCAACCAGCGGGAAGCCTGGACGTTGTTCGTGGATGGTGATTCCAACGAAAAGAGAAGCAGGGCAAGCATCATTCTTGAAAATGGTCAGGGAATCGCACTAGAACGATCCCTCCAATTCTAGTTCAAAGCCAGTAACAATTAGGCGGAGTACGAAGCTCTAATAGCTTGATTAAAACTCGCGCAAGAAGTGAAAGCTCTAGGCATCGTTGTAAAAAGCTACTCGTAGCTTGTCGTGGGGCAAGTCAACGTCACCTGCCAGGCCAAAAACCCTTCACTCGAAAGGTACCTTGCACTAGTACAATCTCTAATTTCGATAGTTATGTAATCCAACACATACATCGGGAGGAAAACACTCGGGCCGACTTGCTATCCAAACTTGCTAGCACCAAAAAACTCCACAACAACAGGTCAATCATTCAGCAAGTCCTCAGACACCCAAGCATCCAACCAGCTGACACCACGGTTGAAGTCCAGACAATCGAACAAGGCACGGAATGGAGAACCCCTTACATCAATTACCTCAGGCAAGGCAAAATCCCGGAAGGCACCCCCAACCCGAGCAGATTCAAAAGAATGGCAAGCTACTACTCGCTTCTTGATAACCAGCTCTACAAAAGTGGGCTTTTCCGACCACACCTCAAGTGCGTCGCCTAACCTCGAACAACCATTATAATGGTAGAAGTCCATGACGGCATCTGTGGTAATCATATCGGAGGAAGGTCGCTGGCAGCCAAAATCCTCTGAGCCGACTATTTCTAGCCAAATATGAAGATAAATTGCGGCCTTTTCGTCAAAAAATGTGACAAGTGTCAAAGGTTCTCAGAAGATTCTCAACTACACCCCGAACGCTTGCACAGTTCAGACGTCAGTTGGCCGTTCCACAAATGCAGTATAAACCTCCTTGATCCCTTTCCCCAAGCACCTGAGCAATTCAAGTTCTTGGTCGTAGCAATCAACTACTTCACCAAGTGGATAGAGGCTGAACCCCTAACGACAATTGCAACAGATGAAGTCCAAAAGTTCATATGGAAGAATATCATTTGTAGATTCGAAATACCGCGAGAACTCGTTAGCGACAATGAGACTCAGTTCACGGATCGACGATTTCGAGAGTTTTGCTCGGACCTCGGCATCAAACAACCCATCTCATCTGTTGAGCACCCACAAACGAATGGCTTAACCGAGGCAGCAAACAAAGTAATCCTAACCGGATTAAAGAAAAACCTCGACCGAGTCAAGGCCTATTGGGTCGATGAATTACCTAAAGTACTCTAGAGTTACAACACAACAACCCAGTCTTCTACCTCGGAAACCCCCTTTTCGTCTCGTTTACGAAGTAGAGGACATGATCCCCGTCGAGATCGCATAACCTAGCCTCCACAGAATTGCTTATGAGGAACGGGGTAACACAGAAGCCCGAATCACTGAACTCGACCTCATTGAAGAAGAGCGAGAACGTGCCAAAATCAGAGAAGAAGCAATGAAGCTCGGGATCGCCCAAAAATACAACAAACGTGTCAGGCCAAGGAGATTTGTGGAAGGTGATCTAGTTCTCCGAAAGATTGAACCATAGAGAAAATCAACTGAAGCAGGCAAGCTTGCCCCAAATCGGGAAGGCCCTTATAGAATCACAGAGGTCTTTGGAAAAGGTGCCTATAGGATAGTAGAACTCTTCGGACGGGAACTCCCACGATCTTGGAATGCGGCCTCCCTCCGGGCCTATTACAGCTAAGAATCCCCTTGTAAATAACGACAAGGCTAGGGCGCTCTTTTCCTCACTTTGTGGTTTTTTCCCATCGGGTTTTCCCCATGTAAGGTTTTTAATGAGGCCCTACCTATAGTAAGCTGAGTCAAGCTCTCAGTGGGGTATGATGTATCTTTATTTCATAACAAAGTTGTTTTCTCTATTACACACACATCCTTTGTGTCTAACATCTCTCTCAATCATTGCATACTTTCTAGGAGAAATTTATACGGTTGTACAAGCGGCCCTTGACCCATGTGATACGCCGTTCCTCCTCGGTCAACCTTCCCTACTCTCGGCATAACCAATCGCCTAAGCAATCAAGACTTGGTTTTCACCAACTCATGCTCAACCCAACACCTCACTCAATGACTAGATCTCGATTTTCACCAGTCTGGCTCGCCGGCCTTGGTGCCTATCTTGAGATCCAACGCCCTCAATGATCCTAAGTGTGCCTATTGCGAGCTCGGTTTTCACCGAGTTTGGTCCTCGGCCTTACATATGGCCTCCAGCTCATTCTGGCACGCTCCCAACGAGCAACACGACCCTAAGCGTGTCTATCGTGAGCTCGATTTTCATCGAGTCTGGTCCTCGACCTTACATACGGCCTCCAGCAAAGCCCGACACGCTCCCAACGAGCAACACAACCCTAAGCGCGCCTGTCGCAAGCTCAGTTTTCACCGAGTTTGGTCCTCGGCCTTATATATGGCCTCAGGCATAGTCCGACACGCTCCTAGTGGCCAACACGACCCTAAGTGTGCCTACTACGAGCTCGGTTTTCATCGAGTCTGGTCCTCAGCTCTAAACACAATCTCCGACCGACGCATTCTCAAACAAATACCGCAATCCCAAGCGTCTTCATCATAAAAGGTAAAATTACAATTCAAATACTACACCAATCCAAACATGCAGGAAACAACCTTTCAGGCAAGACATGTCTTATATTTCATAAAATCTCACGAAAGGGGTAAATACAAGCCCATATAGAGCTATTCCAAGAAAGAAACACCTTCAAGCAGCACCATCCGAGATGGACGTCAAGCGAGATGAGCAAGAAACGAAGTTTCAGCTCAAGCTCCTACTTCCAGGACCCAACAGTGTGCGCAAACTAGGTCCGGGAAGTGCTTGCCACCCAGGAGTTGGAAGGACGGGTAGAAGAGGAGGTCAAAGTGACAATGGGCAAAGCTAAGAACCACTAACAAGAGTTCTAAAACAACACGATGTTTCCTGAAAACTAGGGAAGCATGCTTCACCTTCAGTGCAAGCTCGATTGTACAGATGTACGCTTGGAATTCCTTCCCCTGCTCAAATCCTCAAGCCCGATGGTATAGACCCACGGCAAACAGTGAACTCCTCGCCGGCCAAATGCAAGCAACCTTCGATAGGATGGTAATTTTTGACACTTCCCAATCCATGATTTCCAAAACTCACAAATAAGCATGGGGTCATTTATAGACCCAGAACGCAAATTGTCACTGTAACTAACAGATCCACAATTGATGCATTACTCTCCGTCAAACACAACCGACTCTTTGGAAACAAATTGCATAATCTTTAATCATGATTGCTTTTTTGCCAAAAGATATGTATGTTAAACAGGTGGTGCACGGCTAAAAGAAACCTCGACAGGTGTCACATCCGACCTGGATACCAAGGCAACGCATCGGAAGCTGCATACTCACCCCGTGACTAAACCAGAGTAATAGAGACCGACCTCACTTAGAGCTCGGCATGCACTCCTACAGACTCCAACCGAGTTCAGGGGCTGTGGACTAGACTAAAACCATTGGGCCCGGTCGGATTAGACCCAGCAACTCCCCATCCTTCATCCGAACCAAACCGTGCGGCCCCGTCCAGGGGGCTCCGCCTAAGCGTCACATTTGAGCCAGACTCAAGCTAAGCCAAGCAGCTCCATCCCACTCAGCCAAACATGGACTCCTACATCCTCCCTTATCACGAGGGATATACTGTCAGGATAGTCTCTAAGGAATCTTTTTGTTAATACTCAGTTGCACTGGAAGTTGCAACTGCTATGGTAACTGCTTTAAAAAATAGAATGAGTGGCAAATATGAAATAACCACAAAAATATGCAAACACACAATGAATTGTTTACGCAATTCAGTGACAAACTCGTCACCTAATATGCGGGGCCCTCATCGGACAAATGCCCAATTTACTACATAGTACAATACAAGCTCGAGGATTTCACAACCAGAAATTCAACTCTCAGTACTACAATAAATTGGAAATAACAAACAAACTATTTGCTATTACAAGTACTAACCAACTTACCTCTCTATGATAATTCAATCATAGAGTTATGTTCCCCATACAGTCTCTGTGTTGTAGTGAGTTAACAACCCAACTCCATCTTGACTTGAAGATAATTGAAGTAGTTTGTTACCGTCTACACACTCAGTAGTCTCAACTCCTCATATAGCTGGCAACTTTATTTACGCACATAGGAGTGGATAGGAGTGGATCCATAGGAGAGGATCACCAACTCAGTAATTCTTTTACTTCTTTTATAAACAAAGTAGGCAACCCATAAGACATAGTCATTACTCCGCAAAAGAAACTCAAGAAAACTTCTAACTCCATGATAATCATTAACTCCACTAGCATCATAAATGACCATTAACTCCAACAAATGAATGACCATAACTTCCACCAAGGCCATAAAGCACCAAGGATCACCAACACAGTCATTCTCTTACTTCTTTTATAAACAAAGTATGCAACCCATAAGACACAACCATTATGTAATATCCTAGATATTTTATTTATTTTTTTCTCTATTGTTTGTGTTTGTCAGCCTAGCAGACTAGTCCGAGGTCGAGCCGAGTCGACTCGTGGTCCGGTGCGAGCTTGCGAGTTCGGGTAAGTGGGAGTTTGGTTTATGCGAATTATTTGTGGATTAGATAAATTTAATTAATTATGTTGTTGCTTGTGCGTGATTATTAAATTATGTAGCATATGGTGTTTATGTGGAGCATGGGGTTAGACTGAGTTTAATTAAGTTTAGTCGGGTTAGTGGGTTCAGGTTTGGCTTGAGATGGATGCGGGTTTGCTAAGGGGTTTAGTGGAGTTAGGGTCGAGGGGAGAGTACAAAAACCCCTCCCCTTTGGCTTGTGGCTCCCTATTGGAGCTGCACAAGCCTCTTGAAGAGAGGAGCCAGCCGCCAGCCGCCAGCCGCTAGCTAGCTGCCCCTCTCCTTCCCCCTCTTGGAGCTGCCAAGCCCAGCCGCCAAGCCAAGCCCCCTTCTCTTCTTCTTCTTCCTTTTCCTCTCACTTGGAAGTCAAGCTATTGGCTTGAGGAGGAGGAGCCGCCCCTCTTCTTCCTCTTCTTAGAGCCGACGGCTTGAGGAGGAGGAGTCGCCCCCTCTTTCCCCTTGGTGGAGCTGAGTCATTTTCTTTGAGGCCGAATTCGAAGAACGCCGCTTGGAAGATCTTCTCCAATTCTCTTTCCTAATCTAGGTGAGTGATTTTACCCCTCCTTTCTCGGATTTTCCTCATTTTCTTGAGCCGGTTTAGGCGACGTTCTTGATTCTTGTGTTTTTCTTCGAATCGTGGGTTTTGTTCGCCGAATCTTGTATCGACTTGTGGGAGGGAAACCAGGGATTCCCCTTTGTGGCTCGGCAGCCCTAGGAATACCCTAGGGGTGCTTGGCCAAGGTGGAAGAAAAGGGTGCCCTCAAAGTGTTCGATGAATTGCCTACGTGAGGGGTGTAAATCTTACTTTATGTTATTCAATTTGATCATCAATTTTGATGCCTATAATCTAAATGCATGCTTTGATTTTAAATCTATGATTTTTTGGAAATATATTATGTGTTTCAAAGATGGATTTGATCTTGAGGGCATGAGGGTTCTTGATTTAATTTCTTGAACATAAAGATTGGTTCTTGGTTAAAGAGGGTTGTGATGCTTGTTATTCTTGTTTATTAAGCATGGTTTATGTGAGATTTATCTTGATGATTATAAATCTGATGTGATGGTAATTAGGGAGTTATATTCTGTGAATTTTTGGATTTAATTCTTTATTATGCTGAAACTCAATTATGCTGAAACTTCATGCTGATTTGATAAATCAGGGCTGATTTTGAAATCTTATTTGTGAAGTACATAGTTTGCGTAATATAGTCATGTAACCTATCGTTTTGATCAAAAAATATAGTTTGGAAACATAGGACACACTCTGGAGATCATATTCGGGTTAGAGATATCAGTTTCGAGTACAACAGTAAGCTAAAATAAAACCCTAAAATAAAACCTTAATCTTAGTGATCTAAATTTTAATTACATAATTAAAATTGAGCAAATGGTCAGCATAACCTGTTATGAACCAACAAATAAAGTTATGCATGAAATAAAACCTCACGGGTCTAGGAGTTGGAGTCGGGTATTGGAGTGTTAAGACGCTTCCCAATAAGGACACCCCTAAGACACCGTAGGAGAGACTTGACTTAGGTCATGTTGCGACATACCTTTATGAATGGCGGAGAGGTTCGTTGAGGAGCCGGATTGCGGGCTAGGTTCAAAAGATTGGATGACTAATTCCCAACCTATGGAATAAGTTCAGATGGGCAAATCTCGATTGTTATTGCGTATCTTATGGAATAAGTTCGGACGGGCAAATCCCGATTGTTCCCAAGATTCTATATTTAAAGGAATAAGTTCAGATGGACGAATCCCGATTATTCCTATGTTATCTTTTTGGAACAAGTTCGGATGGGCAAATCCCGATTATTCTGGTATGGTCTCATGGAATAAATTTGGACGGGCAAATCCCGATTATTTTCAGGGTACTTTTTAAGGAATAAGTTCGGACAGGCAAATTCTGATTATTCCTGTGATATCTTAAAGGGGTAAGTTCAGACGGGTAAATCTCGATTATCCATGCGATATCTTAAAGGGGCAAGTTCGGACGGGCTAATCCCGGTTGCTCTCGAGTTTTCTTTATATTAGGATAAGTTCGGATGAGCCAAACCCGATTATCCTAGTATATTTTGTTGCCTTAGGGCATGGTAGGCTTAGGCATGTTGTCTTCACCGTTAGGGTGTTGGATGCCTTCGGGCATGTGGTGGCCAAATGGCCAGTTAGCTAGTCACTCTCTTGTGACATTTCCTGCTTGAGTCAGGTGTTTGCTTTTATGCTATTTATTCTGTGTTGGTTTCTCATGGGGGTCGGTAGAATCGCTCACTAAGTTCTTTTGAACTCACACGTCGTCGTTGTTTTTATTTTGCAGAGCCTGACCGGTGAGGTGGGCTGGAGCACTTGGCGCGGCTGGAGGGTGGAGGAACTACATTGATCTCATAGCAGTCCTAATTAGGGATCGTAGTCGAGTTTGTAGTAGCTTGTTATGCACTGTGATTTGGCATTTTGGAGTTGTAGTCCCTTGGGGACGTTTATGTCATATATTTTGGATTTCATTTATTAGTGATATATTGGACTTTGATTTATTATTTTCGCACTTTTCTATTTTTGCTAAACTTACTCCTTATGAAATCTGATTTGATTTTCATTTTGAATAATAAAACTCTTTACATTCTTTTCGCTATGATTTATTGTTATGAGTTGGCATGTGCATGGTTCAGGCTGCGGGGTATAGGCACGTATACCTTGGCCGGTCACGTGACCCTGAGTTGGGACGTGACACATTACTCCACAAAAGAAACTTAAGGAAACTTCTAACTCCATGATAATCATTAATTCCACTAAGCATCATAAATGATCATTAATTATAACAAATGAATGACCAAGATCATAAAGCATCATGATGACCATAACTTTCACCAAATAAATGACCAAGGTCATAAAACACCATGATGACCATAACTTCCACAAAATGAATGACCAAGACCATAAAGCTCCATGATGACCATAACTCCATCAAATGAATGACGAAGGTTATAAAGCTCCATGGTAAATGATCAAGTCCAAATGCTAATTTGGAGATAAATAAATATATACAATATATATATATATATATATATATATATATATATATATAATCAATAAACTTCATAACAACAAGAGCAGCTGTAATTGACTAACGACTAACAATTTCCATAGCAATAAGAGCAATTATAACTGACCAACGACTGACAATTTTCAAAGTAACAAGAGTAGTTATAACTGACTAATGACTGACTAACAACATCATAATCTCCACGGCACCAAGAGCAATTGCAATTGATTGTGTTGACATATGAGACTTGCATATCCAAATCTTCTCTTTCCTCATATATAGAGAAAGCTAACCAACTTTCATAAATGCCACTTAACAAAAGATCTTAACTTCATCAGCTTCAAGCTCAAAAAACATCCATAACACGTCATAATTCTTTGGCCATAAAAGCTTCAAGAAAAATCGCCTAGCTCATCAATGAAGACCATTTCATTTCTTTCATAAATGATCAAGCAATCAAAAGTAATTAAAGATGAATAAATATTATAAAGATATTATATGTAAGCATCAATAATTACAACAAACTAAAAGTCATCATTGCAGTATCAAGCTTCAGTATAAAACTCTAGTAACAAGAGCAGCTGCAATTGACATACAACTTAGAACTTCAGCATAAGCTCCACAGCAGTTGCAGTATCCATCAAACAGAATTCAAAATTCAAGGTATGAATATTTCTCCCCCTTTTTGGCAAGTAAGCCAAAGGAGGTAAGGAATGACTTAACTCGAAGAGGAAGAGGATAGATCACCAGCTGGAGTAGAAGATGAGGTAAAGTGGTCCAAGACCCTTTGCTCCAAAGAAATAACCTGCTTTAGTAAGGTGGAAACAACCTCTTTCACATTTGAGCTTTCATCTAAAATACTTTGCTCATTAGGAGTAGCAATGCTGCCGAGAGGTACTTGGAGGAGGAGACACAGTAGGAGTATCTGCCCTTAGTAACTTCTGGTGGACTTTGAGTAATGATAGCAAGGGTTTAATTGCATCTTCTTCAGATTTTTAAAAATCTTGCTACTCCAGAATACCATATATAAAATTTGGAAAAATCAAGAATAACCGTGATTTTGTGGTAAGTCGAGTACGAAGAGCTATGATCATTCCACTCTATAAAATCTCTATTGGACTTCTCAGTTCCAACTGGGTTTAAAAATTTAGTACTTGTTTCATCGATTTCATGAACAACAGTATTAGAAGAGTTAAGACCGAAATAAGCATTGATAAAATCTGGACTGAAGTCATACCACTTCCCACACACAAAGACTTCTTGTGCTTAGTAGTTGTCATTGATTTCAGAAACTCAGTCTTGTCTGCAGTTACAACTGGTGGTACTGCAGGATCATCAGTTACAAATTGAGGTGCAGTTACAACAAAGGGATTAGTTGTAGGTTCATCTGTTACACCAATCTATTTGTTCACCGACTTGATGGAAGTGTTCATTCTGTGGATCATCAATGTTTGCAGAAGATTACAGTAGAACTCTATCACAGGCAGCTTGGAGAAAGGAGTAACATGCAGAAAAGAACTTGAAAGATTTCTTTCCTCAAGAATATCCATAATAGGCTTGCACTTCAGATTAAAATGTGTAACATCTAACGGCGTTTGAGTTATAACTCCTTTCAATTGTAAAGCTTTCTATAATGTATAGAGGTCATCAGAAAGCAAACCTAAGTGCAGTTTGATTGTGGCAGTTATAACTCATTTCTTTTCTGACTTTGGAGGCTTCTTCTTGGAGGCGGAAATCTTTTTCTTCTCATGTACTGTTGATTTTTGTTTCTCCTTTGGGGCTTCAACAATAGGTTTGTTCCTCTTTGTTCTTTTCAATTTTGCTACTTTCTCTGAGAGAGTTTCATTCTCTGAGTTACTGTCAATGTTGACACATGACTGATCTCTCTTCTTAGAAGTTTCAGTCTACTTCCTTTTAGCAGACTTTTTCTGCTCAGAAATGCCAGAAGACTTCTCTTTCTATTTGGCAGCAACATCAGATTTTTGAGGCTCAGTTTCTCCAGTAGTTGTAACTGGTGGAGTAGCAGGTTCAAGATTAGTCACTGAAACATATACAAGATCAACTTCTGGTACAGGGTCAATAGTTGTAACTGATTATGGTACAGGATCAACAGTTGAAACTGACAGGTTTTAGTAGAGGGAATTTGGTGCAGGATCCCTTGTATCTGTCACATATGTAGGAACAAGATCTGTTTGTTGGTCCTTATGAGCAGAACTTGTAGCAATTTTTTTAGAGGGACCAGTATTCACTGGAGTGGAATCATGAACAGTGACATCAAATAAGACAGTTTCAATTGAGTCAGCTTTAAAAGAAATATCAGAATAGGGAATGATTGTCATACAAATCTCCCCCTCAACATGAGAATTCTCCCCCTCAAGATTAAAAACTCTAGGTAGAGAATCATGGATATTAAACTGCAAACCTCGACCCTTTTTTGGACAGTGATCTGCAGGACGATGACCAAGCTTGACTTGCATTAGGTGACCGTAAGAGAAGGAGGAGGAGAGACTTCCTCATTTGACATCGGATTGGAAGGCGTTATAGTCTTTTCTTCAAGATTAGAAGATGACACGCCCTTATCCGGAGCAGAAGTAGCTTTCTTGTAAACCTTTCACATAAACTCTTTTCACTGCGAACCCGAGGGAGACTTGGCTAGCTCCATTTGTAGAAAGAAGATGCAGAATAGAGGTGAAGTAGAGGAGCAGTGAATAGAGCAGTTACAACTTCAAACCTTGAATGAAGGGGGTTACTACTCCGAGTCTTGATACTGCTTTGAGCCTTGAAAGAGGGTGTTACTTCTTCAAGCCTTGATTGGGGACATTACTGTTTTGAGACTTGAATGAGAGGGTTTAATGCTTAGATCCCTGAATGTGCAAAATTTGTCGAGAGAGAGAAAGCATTTATTACAAAAAGGGGTTATATCTTCTTCTTTAAATAAAACCCCTCCTTTTAAAAAAAATATACACATATCACATTGCTCAAGTCTCCCCCCATCTAAGGTCTTTGTGAAAATATCTACCAATTGTTGATATGTAGAAATATACTCCAGTTGTAACTCTTCTTGCATTGCTGTAAGAGAGATAGAATTCTGTTTCTTGCTCAACCATGCCACCAGATTTGACCCAATATAAAAACATCTACATGCAGTACTTTTTCTGACATCAATATTTCCAGCCCAATTTGCATCTCTAATATTTTCAACTTGCATAGGACCAACCTGGTCCAGGTGAAGAATCTCTAGAGGTCTTGATTTAGCAACCAGTTGTAATTGATGATGAGACTGCCTTGTTTGTTTTCGTTCTTGGCAGGGGCCGCCTTCATTAGGACTTGCTCTGACTGCTCCCCCATTTACAAGTTTCTTGAGGTCTCTGTAATTAACATGACCTAGCCACTGATGCCACATATTAATGTCAGATGTAACAACTGAAAAGCAAACAAATGAGTAGGCTATTTTGTAGTCGTTGTCCTTTGATCTATTTCCTTTAAGGATGCAGTCATCATCCTCGTAAAAAATCTTGCAGCTGTTTCTGGTAAATTGAACATTCAAATTTTGGTCACAAAGTTGGCTTATACTTACAAGATTAGCATTGAGACCTTCTACAAGCAGGATATTTTCCATATTCGGAATTCTAGGGACATTAAGAGTTTCAACTCTCACAACATTCTCATGTCCTCCATCTCCAAAAGTAATTGTGGCTCATCTATATTTTTGAATATCCTTTAGGTTGTCTGGACTACCAGTCATGTGTTGAGAACATCCACTATCGAAATATCAAGAACCAAGGGATGAAATAGTTTTTGACATAAATGCAACATGACAATTTAGATCAGCAATCCTTACCCAAATTTGCTTAATTTTCTGTCTTGAGGATTTCACATGATTCTTTCTTCTCAATTTGTTCGAGAGATTGAAGCAGTTTGCTATAATATTCCTTTTGTATTTGCAATAATAGCATATTGGCACTTTGTAATTTTTTCTTGTAGTAGGCTGTTGTCGACTTGAAGAACCCCTCAGAATGTTCCTCAGTTGAGTAGTCAATTGAGAATGAGGTTTCAATTGGGATGGACCAGTGTATCTGAGTCCATTGTGATTAGAAGAAAATTTTCCTGTAAAATTTCGTTAAGAGTACCACTAGACTTCATCATTCTAACTTCTTTTTTTACCTTTTCAAGTTTTTCAATCAACTTGGATTCATTGTCATCCTTTTCGGCAATCTGAGTTTGAAGATGTTGAATTTTCTATTCAAGGTTTTTCTTTTCTTCAATCAACAACTTGTTTTGATTATTGAGAGACTTGTTTAGCTTGGCCAATTCAACCCATTTATCAAACATCTCATGGTAGGCTGCGTCGAGACTGTCTGCACATTGAACTATGCAATGATCATCTTCTGCATATGAGTTTTCTGAAGTTATAACTGAGTCAACAATACTAGCTGTGAAGGCTCTGAAATTTCCTTTTTCAGATTCTTTCGAGTCATTTTCTTCATCGACATTACTTCAGGTAACAGTAAAGGACTTATTGACATTCTTTTGAAGATTCAGACATTCAGATCTGAAATGTCCATATCCTTTATATTCAAAACATTTGATACATTTGGACTTCTGTTTTGAATCATTTTTAAATCCCGAAGATTGACTCCTTCTGTTTTCTCTAGCAACAAATTTTGATTTAGTACTGGTCGAACTAGTCGGTTGAAATTGCTGTTGGAATTGTGACTCCAATTGAGAGTTCTGATTTTGCTTATTCTTGGCTCTTAGAAATCTCTTGAATTTTTTGTCATAAGAGCAAAAACAACATCCATCTCATCTTCAGAACACTCTTCAGACTTGATCTCATCCTCAATGGCACTGAAGGCAAAGTTTTTCTTCTTCTCCATGTGAGAATATTTTTCAAACAGTTCTAACTCATAGGTTTCAAGTTTTCCCATCAAAGTGTCAAGAGTCATAACTGAAGGATCTTGAACTTCACTGATAGTTGCAACTTTCATGTCGAATTTTATAGGCATGGATCTAAGAACCTTTCTTACAACTTTTTCTTCAAAGAAAGATTCTCCAAGGTTTGTTGCATTGCTCACAAGATCTTTGACACACTCATGGAAGTCTTGAATGTTTTCATCATCTAACATCTTCAGATTTTCAAATATGATGTTGAGAATTTCAACTTTGGACTTCCGAAGAGTTATGGATCCTTCATGATTAGTTTCTAAAATATTCCAAGCCTGCTTTGCTTGTGTATGGGCCGAGATCAATTTGAACTGTGAGGGATTAACTCCACTAAAGATTGTATTAAGAGCTTTATTGTCATAATTTGCAGCAATGATCTCAGCTTATGTATATTCTCTTTTAGGCTTGCGCTCAATCCCATCAGGTGTTGTGGGAGGAGTGTAGCCAATCTCAATAGTGTCCCAACAACGATCATCCAAAGACTTGATGAAAACTATAATCCGAGCCTTCCAATAAGCATAGTTTGTTCCTATTAGTAAAGGAGGGACATTAATTGAGTTTTCAATAAACATTCATTTCATCTTGAGGTTGAAAAGTTATAGACACTCCAAGGATCTGTGCTGATAGAGATTAGCATAATCGCTCTGATACGAATTATCAGGATAGTCTCTAAGGAATCTTTCTGTTAATACTCAGTTGCACTGAAAGTTGCAATTGCTATGGTAACTACTTTAAAAAATAGAGTGATTAGCAAATATGAAATAACCACAAAAACACGCAAACACACAAGAAATTATTTACGCAGTTCAGTGATAAACTCGTCACTTAATCTGCAGGGCCCTCACCGGACAGATGCTCAATTCACTATCAATTCACTATACAAGCTCTAGAATTTCATAACCAACTTCCATAAATGTCAATTAACAAAAGTTCTTAACTTCATTAGCTTCAAGCTCAAAAAATAGCCATAATACGTCATAATTCTTCGGCCATAAAAGCTTCAAGAAAAATCGCCTAGCTCATCAATGAAGACCACTCACTACAACAATAATCGTCATTAATAGCATGCCATAAACACTATCATAGGTAGTGTATAACATTATACGAAACATTGTCAAATCGCATGTTATCTTATGTAGGAAAGTTACAATAGCATTTTAGAAATGCAATTGCGAATATTATATGAATATTATTTTATAATATTTTTATCCGTTTTGATTAGTTTATTATCACATTTATAACATGCTATTACTTCTCTCTACAATAGCATAATTAATTAGTTATCATATATATTTATATAGCATTTGTAAATATAGTATTAGTTTGTTATAGCATGTTTGACTTGCTATTACTTGTTTTGAAGTATTATTTAGTTATCATATATACTTATATAGCTTTTTGAAATCGTGATCTATCACTAAATAGAGCATTTTAAAGCTATCATACAAAAGTATGTTTAATCTCAGCTTGTCACAAAAGTAGGTTCTTAGCTTATCAACAAACTACTAAAATCAAGAACATTACATAGATCAATATAAAAAATATTTTTATATTAAATAAAGAGTACATTACATAAATCTAAATTACTAAAATATAACATTATCCAAACTATTGAGTGTACCTAATAGCTAGCTTGTTATAGTCAACAAAAGTATATTGTATTATCTTTTAAAACAAAAGTAGCTAGTTTGTTATAAAATCTTTCGGTAAATGTGCTTCCAAGTGCTTACTCTTTAAGTTCCAATTCCAAAACTGCATAAGAAAAAAAAAAATTAATGAAGAACTAGCAAATGATAAATTATTACTATAATTCTAAACTATTAATGAAGCATAAGTTACTTTTATCTTAAACATTTCACTTGATTTGAGCTTGCATCTTAAATCATAATTCTAAATAATTATCTTGCTCTTTATGCAGTTCAATCTCCAAGCTATTCCTTTTTTGCTTTCCTTGCAAATATTAAGTTGAGGGAGGATCTTCAACTGAAAGGTTTTACTAAAGGTAAATGCACACATGAAAAGAGATGTTGAATTTATTCAAACTCAATCGCAGTGATCAAAATTGATTTTTATGCCAATTTATCTAAAACTAAATTGAACTTTCTTTCACATATAAGTTCTGTTCTATTTGCAACCAAAATTCTAAAGTTATAATTTCCATAGATAGACACCCTACATCTATGGGCATCAATTATAAAAAAAAAAACTTGACTTAAAATGCCTATATTGCAGTATTCCTTTCTAACATTGTTTATTTGTCTATTGTTTTGCAACAACATGCTCTGTGTTCTCCTTTCTATCATTCCATGGAAGAGGAAGTGAATCAAGGCTCAAGTGACACAATTTTGGTGCAAAGAGACTATGATATCCTATTTTGGCTCTAGATATATAAGATACAAAGCATGATTGCAATTTGTGTTGCCAGTTTTATCTTTCATCTTTTTTGTACCTTGTCGAATTTAATAGAGGAGCACTGAAATTTAGTGTGATTATAGTAATCTATATACACAAGCATTGTTAGTTCAAATGTAAGTAGTGATTATTTCCGAGCCTCTCTTATATATGAAAAAAATATACAGAACAATTCCCACTTCTCATTTGATTCAAGTAAACAAGTAGAAACAACCACTTATTCAATGATAAGAGTAAGGATAACAAGTGTGTTACTGCAACCTCAAATTAATTATAGGGGGGTTACCCTATGCTTAGATTTCTGATCGCCAAACTAGCAACGAAGCATTGGCTTGATTCTTTGTTCTGCAACATCATGGATAAACAAATTTAAAATTTGGAAAATATAACTGCATGCAATTTAAGCCAAGAGTAAGACAACAAAGCACAAAAGATGGATTGCTCACCAGGATTAACAAGTATTCTCAGTATGAGGATTTGTCATCAAAACAAATTCATAGCTGTGATCTGTTCTTGGTACCTATTTCAAAGTTAAAATATAAAATTATTGAAACCAATGAGTCAATGACAGCGTCAGAAGCATAGAAAAAATTATAAAATTATGCACAAAAGATATCCTGAGTAAGATATTGAGTGTTGTTTACAAAAGAAGTAGATAGTGAAGGAGAATAAGATATTAGATATTTGCAATAAAAGCAACGATAAGAATTGCACTAGTGGAGTAGAAAAGATATAAAACAAAAGTTATCCTAATAATGATGTTTTGAACACTACTTCACCAACTTGTGTTCATGAAGCACCAAAAGACTTCCCCCTCCATATAGAACCATCTTCAAGCACAAGCCTAGCATTGGCAATTTACTGTATTCAAAATGTCAAGTGAAAATGTCGGGTTATTTGAAACTCAAAAAGGCAACAAACATGTGCAACAATTGATTTTTTTCTTTAAGATTGAGCACAATGGGTAGACAAAAAACTAAAAAACCACTAAGGAATAAAGAGGGACACCTAAAACAAAACCTTTTGGTGAGTGTCCTATAGCTATGTAAGAAACACCATGAATCATGGCATATTCCTAGGGTCATAAAGGGATGGACACCTAAAACTTATAGAAGAAATGTACCATATAAAATCATGCATAAGCTTCATCATGCCTTCTAAAATAGATAGAAAATAGAACATGCTCAACTTAATCCCATCCTGAAGTGATCTGAACTATAGAAAGATCTACAATCAATATACTTTACACACAATAGCAAAAAGTCAAACCAAATAAAGAAACAAAATAATACTAGTATCTTCTCACACACCTTGTTGCATGCAGCAATTACCTGAACAAGCTAAAGTTACCTAAAGGAGGCCAGGTGCGGGTTAAGTCACTTAAGTAATCATGAAACTCACAACCAACATCCATTAGTAATAAATTCCCATATTTAATCTGTGAAGCTTCAACGTATCATTAAAGGTCAAGTTCACTAAGATAAGGAACATAGGAAATGTCCAAGCAATGAGATCACAAGAAATAGTACTATAATATATGTTGGAGACCGTAAAGAGGATGAATGCCTCAAACCAATAAAAATCTATGTTAGATGGGCACATCTCTTTGACAAAGATATATGTGAACTTAGACTAATCACAAAGAGAACTAGGTTAAAAAGACATTACTACTCAAAGGAGGACAAAAGTAATGGCAATATATTAAGACAAACAGGAGATACATCACCATCTATATTCATCCACAATTAACCTGAAATCAGAAAAAGATCAATGAGACAGCCTTTAATGCTAATAACTTTAGTTTAACCCACTATATACAGTTTTAGTGTAACAATTTAGAAAGAAAAACTAACATTCTATACCATTAGACATGCACTTATCTAGCAACTTGTCTCCCTCAAGATCAGAAAGAAAAGGTAACTCAAGCTCCCCGGCATGTTTGCCTATCATGTAAAGGTAGTTGATGGAATGAACTAAATCATTCTGAAGTCACATCCAGAAACTAACATGTTTCTTCCTTGACTTATCTAATGAAATGCTAGAAGATAAGTTCAAAAATACCCACCACTCAACTATTGTTGGCAGCTATCTAACACAACAATTAGTTCATCATATTGAAGGATCAAAGGCAAAGTCACCTATTTGCATGAGCCAATCGACATTTTCAGATGTTCCAAAGCCTCTCCAACATTTGATTCATGCACGTAAGACACACAACAATAACAAAACAAATTTCATGGTGCCTATAGTAATAGCAGGGACTCCTCATCACACACAGTAGTGGTGGTTTGGTAGGCTAGGGATATGTATTCCATGATATTCAATGGGATAAAATATTTGCCTTGCTTGATTATTCTAAGACAAACAAATAGAAAATAACAATAAATAATTGATATAGGCAAATCAAAGGAAAGACAAAGGAATAAAAAATAACAAGAAATAAATTACAAGATAACATAATTTCTTCCTTGATTATTCTAATTATTCGAACCTAAAATATCTAACTACTATAAAGTTGTAGTTGTACCTAAACTATCTAATGCAAGATATGGCAATACCCAAAGAAAAGTCCATTACAGTAAGCAACCAAAAGGATAGTAAGATCGTCAAAGTCAAAAGGGTAATTTTTTGTCATGTGCCAAAAAAAAGGCATATATATTTTAGCATTTCATGACCAGTATCAACTATCAAGCCATTCGACATTCACACAAACCATTAGGTAAAAGCCATTAAATCAATGCCCAAATCCTACTCTTGAGACAATGACTTAAAAGCAAACAAGAATCATGAAATCGCTATCGACAAATGGAGAAAAAAATCACGGGCGATGATTGAGACAATCCGGTGATGCAGTAGAACATCTTGTTGGCTTTAGGTTTTCAACCTTAGTCTTAATCTCGGTTTTGATGGTTTTGATGATAACAAATATGGGACTAATTATTTCATTGAGAATATCTTTCAAGTTTCATATCAATTAGCGTTCGATGTCCCCGGTCGAAAATATTGAAAGAAATCAGAAATCGAAAGGACATTGATCGTCGCGCTCGGGTTCGTCGCGAAAACTTCTCGAAGAGCGACGCGTGCACCAAAGACGTATTGGACGGGCTCAAAGATCGCATGAAAGCTCTCCAAGTTGATAGTCATTGAAAGTCGGAACCCAGAAATGAAGCGCAGAAGAAATTCGACTGAAAAATACAACTCAGCCTAAATTATGTCGACCGGGCGGTCGATCGAACAGGGTAAGGTAAAAGGCAGTAGCCATTTCGGTCGATCGGTCGGTCGACCGAACACTGCCACTTTACGATAGTGGCTACTTTGGTCGATCGATCGGTCGACCGACAGAGGCCTAAAATGGGCAGTAGCCCTAGCAGTCGACCGATTGGTCGACCAGAGTAAAAAATTGTGTGGCGCGCGATCTTGGCTTCCCTGTGTCGGTCGACCGATGGGTCGATCAGATTGAGGGAATGAACAGTCGCGTATGGGTGGTCGATCCGTCGGTAGATCGACCACAGACATAATGCGACGATCGATGTGAGCGCGCGGTCGATCGGTCGATCGACCGACCAATCGACCAGCGGTTTGCCATGGATAGAAAACTATCCGTTGAGCTGTCGTTTCTTCAACTGGGTATAAATACACCCTCAAATACTTTATTTAATCTTCTTCCTTGTCAATTACAGATTTTATTGAGCTATTAAAAGGAAGATTTAAGCTTTCCAAATGATTGATTGAAGCGCGCCTATTCTTCTGTCGAGTTCATCTTCAAGCGCCAACTGCTCCTCAACTCGGGTGTTGATTCAAGCTCTACTTCTTGACGAGTTGAAGGATTGAAGGATTGCAAAAGAGCGTTTAATATAGGTTTCATTCTAAGCTCTTTTCAATTATAATTTTATCTGTTATTTGAACTATTTTTTATTTGTGCGTGTGAAGACTAGGTGTTTGGTCTTATGGGTATAAGTGGTTACCTGGTGTTAGGTGTAAAGCCACTTTTATAAAATTAGTTATTACTGGGATTAGTTCTAGTTGTCCCTTAGGGTTGAGGTGGAAGAGTGCTCTCGATAAGAAGACGGAGACTTCTGGGTGTGGAAGTACCTTAGGTCGAGAGTGGGACTCTTCAAGCTAAAGTCCTCTGTGTAAGGGAAATGAAAATTAATCTAGTAAAACTAGTTTGAAAATCCTAAGCGGGGTGCTTAGGTAGTAGAGTAGGTATTGGGGTCGAACCACTATAAATCTTGTGTTTGCATTGTTTTAAATTATTTGTGCTTAATTGCTTTATATCGCTTCCGCATCCAATCGCATAATTGCAAATTGCCTAAACGGATTAAGTAAACGATTAAATTGGAATTTAGGCTAATCAACGTAGTAAACACACTATTCATCCCCCCTCTAGTGTCGTCATTTCGCCCACACATCTTCACGGCTCCGAATCGGGAGATCCTGAATGCTCCTCAGTCTCCCCCAATCCCCAAGTCTAGGGTTCCGAGCTCTAAAACTCGCTCGCCCAATTTAATCCGCGAAAGCCCTTGGCTCACAGAGAAGAACAATGCCCTTATAGGAGAGAGTGAGAGAGAGAGAGAGAGGAATACCTCGAGCTCGTCTTTGCGAGGGGAGGCGAGCATCGGCGTGGGAGGCGTCGTGAAGGGGGGAGGGGTTGCCAGGATAGAGGTGAGCAGCGGACGCGAGGGCGATCAACGAGCAGGAGGTTTGTTGTCGCCTGAGGAAAAGAAGAGGGAGTCTTTGGGGGGGGAAAGAGGGCACAGGTTGAGGGATTTTGTTGATCGGCGCTGAGGGAAAAAAAGGTGGGATTTTGTGGCAGGATATTTTTTTTGTCGAATACAAAGAAAAAAAAAGAGAGGGAGACTTTTTTTAGGATAGGACTTCAATTTTAGCCCCATTTAACATAGCGTTCTGATGGAACAATATTGTTAAATGCTATAAAAACCTCTAAATATTGTAGTGACTTCACTTCTTCCTTAAATGATCAAGCAATCAAAAGTAATTAAAGATGAATAAATATCATAAAGATATTATATGTAAGCATCAATAATTACATCAAGTTAAAAGTCATCATCGCAAAATCAAGCTTCAGTATAAAACTCTAGCAACAAGAGTAGTTGCAACTGATATACAACTGAGAACTGACTGATAACTTTTTTTGCCAAATATAGCCAACACAACATAAGCTAAACACCAACACATATCATCATAAACTCGTCATTTTTGGGATTGGCCTCGACCCATTCTGGGCAACAATCCTAACGATATTATTGTGCAATATGATTACCTCCACCAGCAATATATACAGACGCGGCGCACCCAGGTAATCCCAAGTTCCAATTTTCATAACCTCACCTAGGAGTCACCCCAACTTGGGCGTCGGAGTATCTTTTATAGTCCCCCTTCATTGAACCAGACACGGAGATATATTAGACCGGGTCGGAAGACCCCGACTCTCATGCAGAAACATATATATCCGAGTACGAGCATATTTGTAATTACACATATATTTGTGGGTAGCGAATGCCCGTAAATACAGGTACTATGATATATGTACTCACCTCATATATTAAATGGGTAGAAAAAAATTACTCGTGACATCCCATGGATAGAATATTAATTCTCATACTCATCATAAATGAATAAATACGACTAATACTCGTTTAAATGAGTATCATTGTGATCCCTAGTCACGCCCCATGTAGAAGATGAGATGGGTGAGAAATTAGGAATCTCAACTGTCGTCCTTTTAACCCACGTTATTTCATTCAATAATTATTAAGAAACATCTAAGTTATTTATTATATATATAATATGCTATATTTTTTTTTGAACAAACTTAAATCTAACCTTTATATACATAATATGATACAACTATATTAAAACTCATGTCCCTAACCTAACTTGTATTTTGTCCGAATAAGTTCAAAAATTTTGCAACTTTAGGGGTGAGCAAGATTCCTCGATTCACTGAAAAAACTGATTAACCGACCGAACCAAAATTGATTATTTAACCGAACCAAATTTACCGAATCAATTTTGGTTCGATTTTTTATTAATATTTTTTTAAAAATTCGATTTTTGATTTAGTTCGGTTATTTTTTTTTAAAAAAAATTAGTTTTAACCGAATTTACTAAAAAAATAGAAAATAACTATTTTACCCCCAACAAATCACTTATTTACCTATGTATCCCTAACCCTAACAGGCCAACCCATTACCCAAATACCCAATAACCTTACCTGGTTACCTAGTTACTCGATTCCCTAATCGGCTAACCCAGTAAGCCAAAGCAGTGTAACCCTAACTCCCTCGACCCTCAACCCTTTTCGGCTTCTCCCCGACTAGGGCTGGCAACGGATCGGATACGGTGCGGATAGTACATTATCCGCATCCGCATCCGCACCTCATATCCGTGTATCCGTATCCGCCACGGATATGAATATGAATATCCATATCCGCACCGCTTCAAATACGGATATCCGCACCGTATCCATATCCGCATCTGTATTTAAAAAAATATTAAAATAATATATTTAATTTAAAAATCAATAAATACCCTGTTTATTGATCCAAAATAAGTATGTAATATATTTCAAACTACTCAACCACAATTTATAATTTAACCACCATCAACCATAATATGTACATTAAATCAAATTCAAACAAACAACATTAAGATACATAAATCATCTAAATAACAGATACTAGCTAAAAAAAATTATAATATGAGTAATTACTAGCATCTAAAATTCTAAATAGCTACAACATACACCACCATCAATTTATAATTTGAACAAACCATAAGTCCATAATACTTCAAATCATTTGAGAAATTTAAAATTAGCTACAACAATACAACATACATCAATTTAAAACAAGAGTCCTAATTTGAAACAAGTTACATCAAATCAACCACCATAGTTTTAGCAGCCATAAATCCCATAATATATCTAGCTACAACATATATAAATCAGAATTCAACAACAATTCAATAAAGTACTTTAAAATTACATCAGTCTTATGTGAAGATCATCCAATATATAGCACATTAAAATGCTCTTCCAAAGTTCTCACACCATGTTCTCTTCATTGTTCTTCAATCCTACAAATTAGAAACAAAATCCAAATATATAACACATATTAAAATAATACAATTCAACAAAAATTATGTATGCAATTACCATCGGTCCATCACGTAAGATTCATTCATCCCTACATTGTCATCCTCTTCTATTTCTTCAAACACTTTGGCAACATTTGAAGTAGAACCTATAAGAAAATAAATAAATGATATAAATGAACTAATCATTAAAAAAATTAATCATAGTTCAATCAATTACAATAGTCAATTAACCATAGCACATTAATAAGAATCATTTGTAAAAATACCCAAATCACTAAAAGCTATGGGATTTTATCATAATATGGTGTTAGTACATTGAGGAAACTTATCAGTATAATTTCCCTTGAACAAACAAAAGAATGATTCAATGAACCTAGCTAGTTCACCATAATGGATTCTGACATTGGCATCCAGAAACAGTAATGCATGGCAACTGCAAATTAGAATCACAAGAACTCTTCAAACAACCAATGATTTATTTTAGTGAGTCTACACTACCGAAAGTACATAATAACCTCTTGTTGGTTTCTGCTTAAGTGCTTAGGCTTTCACTTTCATCTTTGGTGGGTGTCTGCTACAAGCATTAGAGAACCTGAAGACTTTGTTGGTTGGTAGTGTATTATAGGTTGATAATGAAAACAACAGACCACTTCTGGCCTTGTCTTCATTCATTGTTTTTATACTAATTGAATTCCAACTGAATTCATTGGTTAAAGAATACCTATCAATTCCAACCCCTAATTCATTGGCTGCAATGTACTGCTCACAAATGGTATATTCTGGTCTGCCTCAAAATAACTAAGAAACCAATAAGGATTGAAAGAAAATTCTTAAAACTTCATAGGGAGAAAAATAGTTGAAAAATAACAAGAAGTATCATGTTTTATTTAAACTTAATTTACTTTCTGATATGAAGAATCAACCATTACATTTGCAATTAAAACACTCTCACCTCCTCAGTAGCTAAATCATCAATAGTTAAATATATATAAATGACTTGTTGCTGATAGAACAGCCTTGAATAGGTATAGGTGGAATTATGCTTTCAATTGCTTGTAAACATGTACTTGATGAAGCTGTAATCACTTTTAGGTAGCATTTAGAAGTAATGCATGAAAGAATCTGCTAGCTAATCAAAGAATCATCAAAAGTTTCTTGCAATCAAATGGTTGGAAGCATTAAATGAACTAATCATGAAATGAATTAAAAGAACAAATACGTGAAGAGATTGCCGGACTCACCTGCGGGCTGCGGCTGCGGGGCTGCGTGCAGACTGCACAGAAGCGAGATGCCGGCGTGTGCTGCGGGCGACCGACTGCGTGCAGAGAAGAATGAAGAGAGGCAGGCTGTGTGCAGAGAAGGGAGATTAGGAGAAGAGAGACACCGGCGCTGTGTGTAGAGAAGAGAATAGAGATTAGGAGAAGAGTGACGCGCTCACCAGTCACCACCGGCCACTGGGATTGGTGCGGCTGTCGGCAGAGAAGGGAGACGAGTGACGAACTCGTGCTGCGGGCCTGCGGTTGTCGGCTGCGTGCAGAGAAGGGAGACGCCGAGTCGCCGAGTCGTCGAGTGATGCACTAGGGCATATATGGTGCGGCGATCGGCGTGAAAGGGCGAGCAGAGATGAAGCGGACTGTCGCCGAGTCGTCGTGTGCCCGTGTGTGTCGGACTGTCGGTGCCTCGGTGGTGTACTGGTGTGTCTTCGTGAAAGCAGCGGGCAGAATCACAGAATGGATGAAGCGAATGGATGAAGCGGCGCCGCGGCGGGTCACGGGTGAAAAAATTAGGGATTTAGGGCAAGGGCAGAATCACAGATGGCGGGCTGGCAATTATATTTGATATAATATATATATTAGATATAAAATTACAATATCACCCTTGGCCCCTTAATATGTATTATATATATAGGTAAAATAGTAATTAAAATGAGGCGGATAGGCGGTGCGGATACGGTGCGGATACACAGACAAATCCATATCCGCACCGTATCCGCGCGGATATGAAATTTACAGATCCATATTTGTATCCATATTTGTTTTTACTTGCGGATACGGATCGGATACAGTACGGATGCGATTTTTAGTTGGCGGATACGGATAAAATTGCCAGCCCTATCCCCGACTCCCCCACCCCCAATTCGACACCAGCAATCCCATTCGGCAATTGGCACTCGGGCCACGACAGTTGTCACTCGGGCCACTCGACACTCGGTAGTCGACACCCCCCAAATCGGCAGAGGGCAGTCGACTTATCCGCCCAAATCGCCGCCCTAAACTGTAATCTACTAATATCCCATTCGGCCATTCTCCCTCTCTTCTTCACACCGATCGGTCTCCTGAGCTCATCTTCTTCAATCTTCAGTCTATATCTGGCGTTGCAGCAAGATTCATTTGGTGGTCTCATCTCCTTCTCATCCGGCGGCACTGTAGCTGTGCAGCAAGGTTCGACATTCACTGCAGCAAGGTCTGGCACAATCCCATTCTAGGTGAATTTGATTTGTATTTTGTTGGTCTAGTAGCTATAAATTGCTATAAATATGGCTGCTTTGATTTTTTTAAAATACCTCTGCTGATGAATAAATCCATGAATCGGTTTTAGGAAATATCAAAGTTCAGACATGAGCTAGTGTATTTTTGTTCACTATTAGTGTGCTAATTTTGTTAGAAATATTGAATTATGTTGTTTATTCAGTGAAGTGAACTGTTAGTGTTCTAATTTTTGTTCACTGTTAATTGCAATAGCTAATTTTTGTTCACTGTTAGTGTTCTTAGTGTTCTAATTTTGCTAGTGTAATTTTGTTCATTGTTAAAGTGTTCTAACAGTGAACTATTTGTACTCCAAATCGGAATATTAACAAAGTCGCCAAAACAAAGATCAAAACTGTGGGAGCACTTTGAAGTCTATGTTGATAAAGAGAAATGTTACATAAGAGGCAAGTGCAAAAATTGCCAAAAAGAATATGATGCAGATTCATAGAAAAATGGAACAAGTGCACTCAATTATCATATGAAAACATGCAAGAAGATATCGGGGAACGAAGATAGAACACAAACACACTTGTCTTTACAACCACGGGGAGATGGTGAAAATACTGGTACGTTCTCTAATTGGAAGTTTGATCAAGCACATATTAGAAAAAGTCTTGCACGTATGATTATCGTTGATGAGCTGCCATTTAAATTTGTTGAATCTAAATGTTTTGTAGAATTTATGGACGATGCATGTCCTAGATTTAAAATTTCTTCAAGATGAACTATTTCACGTGATATTTTTCAATTATATATGGATATGAGGTTGTTGAAAAATTATTTGAAAAAGAATGATCAAAGAATTTCCAAAACAACTGACATATGGACATCCATTCAACAAATCAACTACATGTGCATCACATCTCATTTCATTGATAAGGATTAGAAGCTACATAATTTTTTTTAAAATTTTTGTCCAATCTCTAAACATAAGGGTGAGTCTATTGGCAGGGCCATTGAGACATGTTTACTAGAGTGGGGGATAGATAAAGTGTTCAGTGTTACAGTAGATAATGCCAATTCAAATTATGTTGCTATTGAACACTTGAAGAAGAAATTGAATAATTGGGGGACTACTATTGCAAATGACAAGTATTTACAACATGAGGTGCATTGCACACATCATAAATTTAATTGTGCAATATGATTTAAAGGACTTGGATCCAGCAATTAGGTGGGTTAGGGAGGCAATTAAATATATCAGAAGTTCTACAGCCAAGCTTAAGAAATTCAAGGAGTGTGCTGAATCAGCGCAAGTTGAATGCAAGAGTTCACTGTGCTTAGATGTGAATTCCACTTAGATGATGCTGAGTGTAGTTGAGAAGTATGAGAAAGCATTTGAAATATTTGAGTTAGTAGATTCATACTTCGTAGTTGAGGTAGAAGCAAGTTCAAGGGGTTTCATAGATTGAGATGTTGTGAGGAGAACGATCACAATGTTATGACTTTTCTATGATAGCACAGTACGTGTTTCTGGCTCATTATATATTACAGCTAACACATTTTGAACTGAAATTAGTGACCTATCCGGTGCAATCCTAGAGTGGACTCGAAGTAATGATTCAAATGAAAGTTGGTAATAGACTAAGAGGACATTACAAGTTAATTGCCAAGAAACAAAGAATCGAGAGTAAAAATATTCATACAAAATCCGAACTTGATTTGTATTTAGATGAGGCACTGCAGGAAGATAGGGACGACTTTGATATTCTAAAGTGGTGGAAGCTTAATTCTGAGAGATTTTCGATCCTCACACACATGACCAGAGATATCTTGGTTGTTCTTATATCCATAGTAGCTTTTGAATTCGCTTTCAGTGCTAGCGGGAGGGTTCTTGATCCATTTAGAAGTTCTTTGACTTCGAATGTGGTGGAATACTGGAATGTTTGATATGTGCACATTATTGGCTTCGGAAGTCCCACTGATTGAATGTTAAAGAAGATTTAACGGACGTTGAGAAGTTTGAAAATGGTATTTATCATTTTTGTTATCTATTAATGATATTTATTTTATATGTTTAGTTTTTACTTGCATAGTATTAATTGAATAATTTATTTTGACAAATCATATTTGTCAATTAGTGAATTTAGTTTAGCTGCCCCAAGTAGGATTATCGGTTGACGAGTCTTAACTCGGTGAGTATTCTTCTCATTGTTCTTTAATTTTTGATTGTTGTGAGTTTTATCTTCCTTTCGCTGTTTTGCAGGGTCCCTTGATCAACAAAGCTACTTTAGATCAAATGCTAGTACACACTAATACAGTGTTGATTGAATTTTGTAAACAGTGTTGGAGTGTTGATTCTGTTAATGAATTTAATTATTCAAACAGTGTTGATTACTTGGGCTGTAATGAATTTGGACTGTAACTAATGAGTATGTGGACATCAATATGTTAAATTTGAATTATGTTGTAATAAATTTGGACATCAATTTCAGCTTGGCTTCATATAGTTTTGTTGTAATGAATATGTTAAATCTAAATTTCTGTTTTTGAAGTGGACAATTTGAATGTATTAGACTATTAGTGTAACAGTACGTGTTGATTCTGTAACTTCTGTTGAACCTTAATTTTGAAACGATTGATGTTGTGAATTTGAAAATTTTAATGGTGTGTGATTCGATGATTGACGGTTGAATGGTTGTGAAATTTGAAATTTTGAATGGTTGATGGAATGATGGTTGAATAGTTGATTTGTTCCAAATTATAGGACCTCAAACCTTTGGTAATTTCGATTGATTAATCGAATTTAATCGATTTTTTTTATTAATTCGATCGGTTAATTAAAAATTTTGATTCAAAAAATTATTAATGAAATGTATGATAAATCAGTAATTTATCAAATCGAACGATGCTCACCAAATTAGTACAGAGAAGAGAAGATTCCTCTTTGCCCCTCTCCACTTCACTCTAAAATAGATGTGGGTGGATACGGGAAAGGAGATCCATGCCTGCCCTCCACCTTCTTAGTATGATAAATATCATGTCATTAACTATGCCTTGAAAGAAAAATGAAACTAATTTAAGTTGCAGGCTAAATAGTAAATAAAAATGAAATTAACTGGTTCCCAATCAATTTTGACCAAAATAGATCTTTACTGATTTTGAATATGATCTAATCCAACTCCAAACCAAATCAGTTTTGGAGTTAAGAAATAATTCCTCTTTGAATTTAGATTAGTAAATATAAAGATTAAACCTATTTCACAACTAGAAAATCAATGATTTGTGACCACTAATTTACGATGGTAGAATAACGGTCGCAAATGCGACGATTTTGCGATCGTCGTGAATCGGCGTCACCAACTGGCAATGGTATTGCGATCGATCAGCCATTGTGGTCTTTGATCCATTGCCTCCCACCGTTGTCAGCTGTAGTTAAACCCTCCCTTCCATCTGCGGCACCCCATAGGTAGGAGGCCGCTTAGCGGCCTCACCACCTAATCTGCAGCGAGCTGGAGGAGCATACCTCCATCCTCATTTTTTAAATATATATTATACATTGTATATTTTTATATAATATAAATATTATATATTGTTCCCGCCTGAAGTCGGAGCGATGAGATCCGGTATGGTATGTCTCCCGGTCAGGTGCAACTTTGGCGGCGAGGAGACTTACAAAAGATACTCCGACACTCAAGTCAGGATATGATTGAGGTTGAGGTAATAGAAATTAGACTCTAGATTATCTAAGGTGTGTCGTGTTTGTATATATTGTAGGATGATGAAGGAATGACGATAATGTCGCCCGATAATCTCGACAGGATGTTGCTCGAAATGGGTCGAGGCTGATCCCGGAGATGTTGGACTCATGATGACGAATCCTTCGTGATTAATGAGGACATGAGTGTCCTTGTGTGGTCGGATGGAACCCCTAGGTTAAGCCGTCTGGCTTGATTCGAGTCTGGTTCATGAGTGTGGGCGCTTCTAGGTCTAATTCGGTTGGGCCTAAGATGCTAGTCTAGTCCACAGCCCCCGAGCTTGGTCGGAGTATGGAGGACTTCGTGTCAAGCTCTAAGTAGCGATGATTCTTGACCTTAGTCCAATCTTTGGACATTTGAAGTATTCTGGGAGTATGTCAGCTTTTTGCTGAGTTATCATGAGTGTCGAGTTGTTATGAGGGTTGAGCTCTGACTTCAAGCGAGTCGTGGGAGGATGCATGCTCGACATGGCCTTTATTCGGTTGGGATGGCATATCTTTGTCGTATCGCTTTGTGCTCCTTCAGTTTTTGTTTCGGGTGTGATGACTACGTAGTGGTAGGGATTTTTTCTTGCGTGACGGCTCCTGATTGGCACATGTTTCTTCGTTCGAAGAGTAATCATGGCAGAGAAAGTGTTCGTTCGTGTCTTGAGGGTTTCTAGGGAATCGTTGCTTGTTAAGGCGGTCGACTGAGATTTGATCATGGTATGATCGCTGGTCGTTTGATGGAGAGGTTGTCATTCCTCGACCTATAAAGTGGCTCTTTCATCCATTGTGTCGAGCTCCTCTCGTGTTTCATGCATTCAGCATTTGTCTCCAAAGGTTCTTGCCGACGACATCTTCATTTGAGCATTTTGTTCTTGCTTTTGCTTTCTGTGCCGTCAAGATTGGCATTAAGTCAGTAGGCCTATGCCCATTCATTTTTTATTGTTAGGGTTGTTGCGACTTTTGTCGGACTGATGGTGAGATGGGGCGTTAGGATTGGGTCGGAGATAAGGCTGTCGGGGAGAACTACTAACCCTTACTCTTAGGTTTACCATAGGATACAACGACAAGGCTTGGTGATGACTACCTTGAGTAATATTCAAGATTTTTGGGATAATGCCAGAGTCTCTCGTCATGATGATGACGACTCTTATGATTGTATCCCTTGTTCTTCATCGGATAGAATTTTCCACCGGGGGGAGTTTGGGCCTGTTTTTATGTATCAGACTTTGTTTGAGGAGCTTGGGGTCCAATTACCTTTTACGGATTTTGAACATGAGGTGCTAAATCAAGCGAATGTTGCTTTCGCAGCTGCACCCAAACCGTTGGGCGTCCATTCACTATTTCAAGATTTTGATCAAGTGCCTCAAGCTTGAACCAAGCCTCTATGTATTCTTTTCTTTCTTTTAGGTGAGTGGGTTTTAGAAAGGCGTATTGGTATCTCTCAGTAGTGCTCCCAGGAAGAAACTTTTCAATTTGTTCAAGAGTTCTTTTAAGAACATCAAGGAGCATTTCCTCATCTATGCAACCTACTCTATCCTCTCCTGAGCCTTCCAACGTTTTTGGAGAAGGATGTGCTACTGTGGTTCTCCACCTTACCGTCGGGATCCATACACACTTTTCGGGAGCTCTCCCGAACCTTCACCAACCACTTCTCCTTGTCGTGGATTTACTCAAAGACTAAGGACTCTCTCCATTACATCAAACAAGGACATGAACCGCTGAGAGATTACTTGAAGAGATTCCATACCGTGGTCATGGAGATTCTCAACCTCGACCTGCACGTCGAGCTATATTATGTCAAATACGGCCTAAAGCCCGAACACTTTGCTGACCAAATCACCCTGGCTAAACTGAGGAGCATGACCGAGTTCCGAGAAAAGATCGTATGCTACATAGAAATGGAAGAACTCTGAGAGGCCAAGAAGGCTGACAGGCAGACCGTCAAAGATGATAGTGAGGACAAGAAATCCAAAAAGCTTGATAAAAAAGAGCGAAGACCGAGATAGCCGCGAGCAAGATCACGACAGAAGGAAAAGGTCGCCTTCCTGACCTAGCCCCGGATTTGGCGAGTACACCCCATTAAACGCCAGCAGAAAGACTATCCTTTGGGAATTCTACCACTTGGAGCTGCTCAAGCCTCCAATAGCACGGGGAGACTGAGACACCCGCCTAACGCTGACAAGAGCAAGAAGTGCGAATTACATCGTACATATGGGCACACCACCGAAGAGTGTGTATACTCAAAGACCAAATCGAGCGCCTAATCAGAGAAAGCCACCTCGGTCATTACATCAACTACAGACGAAGTCGCAACTGAGACCAACAATATTACGACTCTCGGCGCCGAAGTTCGAGCAGAAAGCCACCGCCATGGAGCGTGACATGCGACCACGATGACTGTAGAGCTGGTCAACCAAACACTGAAACCCGCGAGGTCATTGACCACATCGATGAAACTTCACTCCACCCTTACCATGGGGACCTCGTCGGCTTCTCAAGAGAATGAGTCAGTGTCCAAGGCTACATCTGGCTGACAACGATGTTCGGCTCTCCACCAAAGACCAAGTCGAAGGACGTGCAATACTTGGTCATCAAATGCCCCAACCCCTATCGTATGATCCTGGGACGACCATCACTGCACAGCTTAGGAGTCGTCGTCTCGACTCCCCACCTAGCAATCAAATTCCCCATCTCAAAGACGAAAGTGGGAGTGATCCACGCGGGCCAAAAGGAAGTCTGTCTATGCTATAATGAATGCCTAAAGTAGAGATATGATGAGCCAGAAGAGATGTCAGACACCTCATCCTAGCCAATACTCTCAGTTCTTCACACAGAACAACAACCCAGAATTTTCAAGTTGAACCCTAGAGGAGATATCCAAGAGCGGCCCCAGCACGTCGACGACCTGGAACATGTACAAGTCGAGGCCTCCCCCAAATAGGTGACTTACGTGAGAGTTCGCCTCCTCGCCGAGCTCAAAGCTCAACTCGGCACTCTTTTCAAAGACAACATCGACCTATTTGCATGGATGCCAACCAACATGCCAGGGATAGATCCCAGGGTCATCTGCCATAAGCTTGCCATCGATTCTTGGGTCAAGCCCATGGCACAGAAGAAAAAAAGGCTTGGGGTCGAGCACTAGCAAGCATCTCTCGAAGAGACTGAAAAGTTATTCAAGATGAATTTCATTAGAGAAATCAAATTTACCACATGTCTTGCAAACATCGTGATGGTCAAGAAGCACTCTGACAAATGGGGCATGTGTGTTGATTTTATTGACTTGAACAAGGCCTGCCTAAAAGACTCCTACCCGCTGCCGAGCATAGATAAGCTTGTCGACGTATCCTAGGGATACCAGTACCTGAGCTTCATAGATGCATACTCAGGAAATAATCAGATCTGAATGCACCCGGAAGATAAGGAGAAGACAACCTTCATTACCGAGCATGCTGAGCTTTTGCTACAAGGTGATGCCCTTCGGGCTCAAGAATACATGAGCTACATACCAACGCCTAATGAACAAGGTCTTTAAACAACAAATTGGTCGAAACATGAAGGTGTATATAGACGACATGGTCGCCAAAACACTGGCCATCAGAGAACACTGCAGTGATCTCACTGAGATCTTCTACCAACTCAGACGCTACAATATGATATTGAACCCAGAGAAGTGCACCTTCAGGGTTCACGGTGATAAGTTATTTGGTTTCATGCTTACGAACCGGGGCATCGAAGCTAATCTTGAGAGTGTTGGGCCATCCAAGAGATGTGCATCTTGCACAACATAAAGGAGGTGCACCAACTCACAGGGAGAATGGTCGTCTTGTTAAGATTCCTCTCCATGTCGGCCGATAGGGTCACACCCTTCTTCAAAATCCTAAGAAAGAGACATGACTTTTAGTGGGATGAGAAGTGTGAACAAGCATTCGAGGAGCTCAAGAATTTTCTCACTAGCCTGTCAATTTTGGACAAACCCCAACATGGAGAAACACTATTCCTTTACCTTGCGATTACAGATAGCGCCCTCAGTATGATCTACTTCGTTAGCAAGGTTCTCCAGGGACCTAAAACCATATACCATAGGCTAGAGAAGCTCGCCTTCGCCCTAGTCATCTCGACCAGAAGATTAAGACCATATTTCTAGAGTCGCCACATCATGGTACACACAAAATAGCCGATAAGGCAGGTCCTAGCCAAACCCGAGCTCACCGGATGAATGGTATCTTGGTCAGTGGAGCTCTCAAAGTTCATCATTGAATACCAGCCCTAAGGCCCCATCAAAGCCCAGGCATTGGCATACTTCGTCGTCGAATTCACATACCGGGAAGGCACCCCCAACCTAGTCAAAACTTGGACGTTGTTTATAGACGACGCCTTTAATGAAAAAGGAAGCAGAGTTGACACCATCTAGGAGAATGGCCAGGGAATCGACCTAGAGCAGTTCCTGCAGTTCCAATTCAAAGCCAACAACAACCAGGCATAGTACGAAGCCCTGATCGTCGGACTAAAGGTAGCCCTCGATGTAAAAGTCCGAAAAGTGATCGTGAAAAGTGACTCACAACTTGTCGTAGGACAAGTCAACGACAACTGCCAAACAAGTGACCCTTCCCTAGAAATATATCTGTCCCTAGCTAGTACATTCTTTAATGACTAATTTTGATGATTATGTGATCCAGCACATACCTCGAGAGCAAAAAATTCGAGCCGACCTGTTATCCAACATGGCCAGCACCAAGAAACCCCAAGACAACATATCGATCATACAATAAGTCCTCTGCCAGGCGAAGCATTCAACCGGCTGACACCTCGATCGAAGTCCAATCAATTGAGCAAACCACCGATTGGAGGACCCCATACATAATTTACCTCAGACAAGGAGAGGTACCAAAGCACACCTTCAATCCGAACAAATTCAAAAGTATGGCAGGTTACTATAATCTCATCGACGACTAATCCTATAAAAGAGGATACTCTCGGCCACTACTCAAATGCATCAGCCAACCACAAACAGACATAGTGATGGCAGAAGTGGATGAAGGCATCTGCGATAATCACATCGAGGGAAGATCCTTAGCAGCTAAGATCCTTCGGGCTAGATATTTTTGGCTGACTACGAAAATAGACTACATACTATATGTCAAAAGGCGTGACAAGTGCCAAAGATTCATTGAAGTCTCACACAAACATCCCGAGCCACTACATAGCTCGAAAGTCGGCTGTCCATTTCACAAGTGGGGCATCGACCTCCTTGGCCCTTCCCCTCCAGCACCAGAAAAAGTCAAATATTTGATAGTATCAATCGACTACTTCAGGAAATGGATAGAGGCTAAACCCCTAGCCTCTATTGCGACCGAGAAGGTCAAGAAATTCGTATGGAAAAAGATCGTCTGCAAGTATGGCACTGGGCCAAAGACCCGCCCGAGGTGCTTGGGGCTACAACACAACCACCCAGTCATCCACTCAGGAAACTCCCTACAAGCTCATCTATGGAACAGAGTCCACGATCCCCATCGAGATCCCAAAGCCCAACCTCCATAGAACAACCTTTGAGGAGCAAAGTAATTCAAAAATCCAACATGCCGAGCTCGACCTCGTCGAGGAAGAACGAGAGCTCACCAAAATCAGGGAAGAAGCTATGAAACTTAGAATAGCTCCAAAATACTACAAACATATCAGACCAAGAAACTTCAAAGAGGGAGATATGATATTAAGGAAGATCGAACTCCAAATAAAGCCAACCGGGGAAGGAAAGCTTGCACCGAACTGGGAAGGCCCCTACATAGTCATTAAAGACGTCAGAAAGGTGCTTACAAAATCGCCAAACTCTTCGGATGAGAACTCTCACGAACATGAAACACAGTCTCCATACGGGCCTACTTTAGCTAAGCATTATCCCTTAAACTACAAATGACTGGTGTACTCTTTTTCCTTCATTGTAGTTTTCTCCAATAGGATTTTTCCTCTGAATGGTTTTAACGAGACACCACCATGCGAAGGCCGAGCACATCACTTGGTGGGACTCAATGTATCACTACTTGATAGTTATTTAATAATACCGCTCTCCTTTTCTACACATCTCTCCGTGTCCAAATTATCTACAGCTATTCCCTAGCACTCAATGAAGGAACCTTCACGATCCTGTGATAGGCACACCGCCAGACAACGACAATAACTCGCACCTTGTGCGGTGCATCAATCCTTCTCAACCTCAAGCGTGGTCCCAAGGCAACTAATCGAGCTCTCATGCTCTCAACGACCCGAAATGCGCTCCTCGTGAGCTCAGTTCAATATTGAGTCTGGTCCTCTGCCCTAAATGTGGCCTTCAACTCCTATGAGTCTGGCTCACTCTAAATGAGCACGACCCCAGGCGCAGTCCTGCCTTTCGCTTCCCGCGAGCTCGGCTTGACCCCAGGCGTGGCCCTCTACCCTAAATGCGACCTCCAGCTCCTATAAGTCTGGCTCAATCTAAATGAGTATAACAACCCCGAGCATGGTCCTCAGGCCATTGGTGCTAGTAATTGAGCTCCCACGCTCTCAATGACCCGAAGCGCGCTCCTCACGAGCTCGATTTTCACCGAGTTTGGTCCTCGGCCTTAGCGCCACAAACTTGCGACCTCAGTGTTCTCGAAGATTTTGGCCCCACGACCTCAATGACCCAAAGAGCACCTCTCGCGAGCTCGATTTTCACTTAGTTTGGTCCTCGACCTCAATGCCACAAACTTGCACCCTCAGCACCCTCAGCACCCTCGAAGGTTTGGGCCCCGCGCCCTCAACAACCCGAAGCGCGCTCCCCGCAAGCTCGGTTTTCACCGAGTATGGTCCTTGGCCTCAACGCCTCTATCCCTAAATTTGAACATATTCGAAGGGAATCAACAACTACCAAATAGGTAACCATTGCCTTAACTCTGTTTTTGGCAGGAACCCATGTTCGACTTTGATATAATCAGTTAGCAACACAATGCCGGCATCGCTCAACATACAGGCCAAGAGAAGGCCAAACAACTCAGCAAAAGGCGAAAGTCACAAGAAAATTCACAAAGACAAAAAAAAATGAATTTATTCATAAAGCCTCATGAAGGGGAAACATACGTTCACAAACCCATGAAGGGGAGAGAAACAAGCTGTGAAAGTACAAAACAACTATTGGAGGAAAAACACTCTGACAATGCTACAACAAAGAACCGCCATCGGAAGAGGAAGATGCTCATGTGACACCTCTTCAGATGAAGTCACATCTGAGGCATCTCGAAAGCATGAGGCTGAGAACTTCAAGGGCCAACAAAGACTTGAATCACCATTGAACTGACCAAGGGCAGTGGTCGATAAAGGGAGGAGGGGAGCCACATTGATGGACCACAAGTAGATGTCGGTATCACTGCCGGAGAAGGACGAGCCCTGTCATTACAATCTCCTAGACCAGTTCCATCAGCTCAATTGTCGCTAATGGGAGAACCGGTCCGAGAATGTCTAGAACCACCATTGACAAAAAGAGGAGGCCCTCGGCGGCCAGCGCTTACAAAAGTAGGACAGCACAAGGCCCCTCTCAAGTTCGTGGTGAAGGAGGCACCCACTACGTAAGCCCTGCGGTGTGAACTCACCACATGTCGCCAGTCACGGGCACCAGACCATCCTCATAAGCCTAGCGGTGCGAACCCACGATGATGTTTGATCTACTCACCACCAGCCCAAGACTGATCCCCTGAGGAATAAAAACTTTCGGTACCTCCCACTCCATGCCGAAACTCATATATGTAGAAATAGGAAAATGCAGGGGACTTTTGTAGACCCAAAAAGGGCCACCCCCTAACGATCGTTCGCCACTTCCCCACTAACAGGGCCACCCTAGTCAACCAATAGTGGACACTCGAGTGCCTTGGAATTGATAATCGAATCTTTGATCATAATTAACTCCTGTTAGAATTAGAGATTGCGTAGGCGGCGGACACACGAAAAGGCATCCTTTCCTGCAACCATCACATTAACTCCAAAAATCGAAGAGTCACAGGGTGACATCACCAACGCACACCGAGCTCCTACACTATAGCACCACAACTAAGAAAAGAACTCGGTCGACGTCCATGTACCAGGTTGAGGTCAGAAGCCGATGTTAGAGCTCGGCACGAACTCCTCGGACTTCGACCAAGCTCGGAGGCTATGGACTGGACTAGCATTTTCGAGATTCCTCGAGCTGGCCAAGAAGCGCCCACACTCATGAACCAGACTCAAGTCAAGCCAGACAACACGTAGCCCGGGGGCACCACCCGGCCATACAAGGACACTTGTGTCCTCATTAATCACAAATAATTCATCAATTATGAATCCGATATTTTCGAGATTAGTCTCGACCCATTCTGAGCATATTTCGTTGAGATTCAATAAGACATTATCGCCAAATATCCCTTATCTTGCACTATATGCAGACATGACACACATCAGGTAAATAATTCAACTTATGATTCCAATTTCTATACACACACCTGAGATTCTTCTTACTTGAGTGACGAAGTGTCTTTGCAGGTCCCCCCTCTCCCGCTGGAGTCACACTGGACCAGGAGACGCGTAGGAACGCATACTATTCACCTCCCTCCTAGTATGTCATTTCCATTTACACCAAATTATTGTGAAGTATAAATATCATCTTCTTTGTAATGATGCATTGTTTGATCAATTGCAAGTTACTCGAGTATTCTCCAAGATTGACCTTAAATCTAGATACCATCAGTTGAATTAAGAAAACATATACTTATAAGAGAACTTTTAGATTGCGATATGGGCATTATGAGTTTTGGGTGATGCTATTCGGCTTAACCCATACACTTGCCGCTTTCATGGACTTGTGAACCAAGTTTTCCACCATTTTTTGGACAAATTTGTTATTGTATTCATTGATGACATATTGGTACATCCAAGAGCCAAGCAAAGCATGAATAACATCTTCAAGCAGCATAAGAGACACTTTGGTAAGAGAAACTCTTTGCGATATTTAGTAAATATGAATTCTGGCTTGGAAAAGAAATATTTATTGGTCATGTTATATTTGGAGCAAAAATTTTAGTACTCTCAAAAGATAGACGTAGTGATTAATTAGAAGCATCATCGACAATTTTAGAGATTAAGATCTTCATTAGGGTGGTGAATGCTATCGAAAGTTCATCAAGAATTTAGCAAAGATAACAACAACTTTGACTTGAATCACACGAAAAAATGTTAAATTTGCTTGACATGATAAATGATAGAAGAGCTTCAATGAACTAAAGTCTAAATTAATCAATGTTGTCTTAGTAGTTCCTTCTATAAGTGACGATTTTATTGTTTATAGTACTTGATGCCTTAATATAAGGGCTTGTTTGTGTATTAATGCACTATGATAAATTGTAGCTTATGCCTCTACACAATTGAAGTCTCATGAGAAAAAATATTCAACTCACAATTTAGAGGGGTAATATTTATCTCTAAGTTAAATTTACATGCACTACTTCTATGGCTAAAAATCTTAAGTACATTTTTATGAAGCCTAAAGATCAATATTCCTTAATAGAAGTAAGAAATCATTGAAATCTATAATGAAGTTAACTAATACCTTAAGGGCATGTTTACTTGTATAGACATAGAATACAACATAAATTTTAATTCATCATTTGTTTAATTCATTGATTGGGAATAAATAGCATTAAAAGAATACAAAATTATCATTGTATTTGATGTATCTCGAATTAAAAAATCACTATCATTTTTCATTCAACAAATGAATTATAAAAGTTATGAATATTGTACGAGCGATTGCGAACTATCTTACTAAGTGAGCTCGCTCACTTTCTCTTATTAGGAAAACTCTCCTGAGTAGAGTTGGCAAAACTGTATATATGCAGACAAACATATCACTTTAAAAATTTATAATATTATTATATTATACACATATTTATTGTATGAAAATAAATATTAAAAATCTTTTTTAAAAAATCTGCGGTCCAATATTAATTGACGATAAATGAACCCAAACACAACCGAAAGAATGGATAACTTATCTGGATTCAAATTTATATTTTTAAGTATAATATACTTTAGTTGCCCTCATGCATTTATTATTATGGATAAATTATACGGAATCCCCCTTGACTATAGTCGATGTGCGCAAAGACTACCTAAACTATCAAGTGTGCACAGAATCCCCCGCGACTATACTTTTTATTCAAATAATCCTCCTCCGTTATTCTGTCCGTTAGTAACTCAACGGTAAAACTTCCACGTGCGCAAAATCTCCCTCTCCAGTGCCATGTGGCAGTAATCTTCACCCTCCATCTCATCCGACGACCATCACTTCTTCTACCTATTAGGTAGTCATATTTACACATCCGACGACCATCACATCTCATCCAACGATCATCACTTCTTCAAATAATCCTCCTCCGTTATTCTATCCGTTAGTAACTCAACGGCAATAATCTTCACCTCTCCAGTGACATGCCCTAGACTCCACCGCTGTAGTCGGTGGCAGCGGCAGCAAGTCACCAGTCTAGGGGGCATGTTAGGGCGGCGGCGGCCAGTTGCTAGCCGCTAGTCTAGGGCACGCCGGCGGCGGCGACAGCCAGTCGCTAATCTAGGGCAAAGTGATAGGTAGAAGAAAAAGTGATGAGCGTCGGATAAGATGGAAGATGAAGATTACTGCCACGTGACACTGTAGAGGATTTTGCGCACGTAAAAATTTTACCGTTAAATTACTAATGGACAAACTAAAGAAGGAAGGTTATTTGAACAAAAAATATAATGATAAAAGATCTGTGCAAACTTGATAGTTTAAGTAATTTTTGCATACATAAGATTTTGTATAATTTATCCTATTATTATCTATCTCTATGAACATTCCTCGAGACAAATAGTACTAAGTCCATTGCAAGATCATTGCTTAATTTACCATGCCATATTATACCGACTCCGACACTTGAAAAAGTTAATATAAGCTCGGATTAAAAACCGAGTAGAAACACACAAAACGAGATTCATAGTTTCATACACAAAAAGATGGCAATTTATACATCTTTACAAAAGCAAAAGAACTCATGCGCTGATGCAGTGTATCATCTTAAAAAAAAAAAAGACATTTATTTTTGCCTCGGATCATTCCTCAGTATCAAACATTTACTCTTCATCCATGTCATCCTCATCTTCATCATGCAACACCTTCATCTTCTTCACGGCTTGTGCAGAGTCACTATTGAAAGAACCATTGGGGATCTCAATAAGGATATCTGACTTCTTCCCTGTAGCCGCATTGACAAGCCCTCCATTCTTCTCCACTCTATAAGACAGTTCCTTCTTGCCACGAACTGCATCAATATACACTGTGCTGTTCTCGTCAATCTCTCCCTGTATGAGCATCTTGGACAGGTGAGTCACAACTTTCTTCTCCAGCCATCTCCTTATTGGTCTTGCACCATACACCTGTTCAAATACATGTTATTTATCAGTCTCAAAACTAGCCACAAGAAAGATCAAATTAGATAGGAACGCTTAAGAAAGGTGCACTTACTGGATCATAGGATTCAGCTAAAACAACGTCCAGAGCAGCATCTGTCACAGCCAACGCAACACCCCTCTCAGCCAGGCGGCGAGCAACATCTTTCATTTGGAACCTGGCCACCTTCCTCAGTTGATCATGTGACAGTGGATCAAAGATCACTATCTCATCCAATCTGTTAAGCAGCTCAGGCCTAAAATGCTTCCTAACCTGCAGTTTCAAAGTTGTGTTTTGATCAGCCATTTGAAATCCAATGTTGTAATCAGGGCTATTCATTGAGAAATATTGTTAGGAAAAATAAGTACCTCCAGCAGAACTCTTTCACGAGCAATCTGCATCGAGGACTCGCCCACCATTCCAGCAAGAAGGTGTTCAGCACCAAGATTTGAAGTCATGATAATAACAGTGTTGGTGAAGTCCACAGTTCTCCCTTGACCATCAGTTAATCTACCATCGTCAAGAACTTGGAGGAGTGTGTTGAAGACAGCAACATGAGCCTTCTCCACTTCGTCGAAGAGAATGACACTATATGGCCTCCTTCTCACTGCTTCAGTTAGTTGTCCACCTTCATCGTGGCCGACATACCTGAAAATTTGGGGAGTGAGTAATCACATTTTCACGGAAGAACCAAAGAAGCTAGTAAATAACATTTGATGGCTTACTCACCCGGGTGGAGCACCAATTAGACGTGCAACAGAATGTTGCTCCATGTACTCAGACATGTCAATGCGAATTAGAAGATTCTCGTCATCGAACAACTGCTCGGCAAGAGCTTTGGCGAGCTCTGTTTTTCCGACACCAGTTGGACCCAGGAAAAGGAATGAACCAGTTGGCTGCTGAGGTCGGCCTAGACCAGCCCTGGATCGAAGCACTGCTTCTGCCACAGCATCAACTGCCTGATTTTGTCCAACCACTCTTTGGTGCAACCTCTCAGCAAGGCCCATTAATCTTTCCTTCTCATTTTGCCCAAGCCTTGTCACTGGAATTCCTGTCCAACGGCTCACCACCTAATCAAAGATAAAATTTTTAGCAAAGCGATTGATGTGGAACTTAAAATTAGAGGTTGATGATTTGCAGTCAGACATATACCTCAGCAATATGCTCGGGCCCAACAGTCTCTGTCAGCATCAAGTTCTCATTGGTGTCTCCTTCAAGCTTTGCAATAGCCGCATCTACCTCTAGCAATGCACCGTACTTGAGGTCTGCAACTCGAGCTAGATCCATCCTTCGCTCGGCCTCTTGAAGAGTAAACAGAAGCTCCTCTCGGCGCTGCTTCAACTTCCGAATCTCATCAATCCTCTCCTTTTCTTTCTTGTACTTCATCATTAACGGCTGCAACTTATCCCTCAAATCATCCAACTCTTTCTTAACCTGAAGGGAAGCACATTCAAGCAGTGTTAGATAACACTAAACTTGATAAAACTATCAGAAAGATTTGGGTCCAATGCAAGACACTTAATTACCTCAACTAGCCTAGCTTTACTAGCTTTGTCCTTTTCCTTCTCAAGTGCATGCAATTCAACTTCCAATTGGATTCTTTTTCTCTCCAGGTTATCAATCTCCTCTGGTTGACTGTCAAGTTGAACCCTTACATTGGCACAAGCCTCGTCAACCAAATCAATTGCTTTGTCGGGAAGGTGACGACCTTTTAAAACGAAGACAATCCGAATTTGAGAATTAATTAATATGTATGAACCAAAATTTTCGTGCTAATGGCATTCTATAACTTTGTCAACACTGACAAGATTCATGCATGATAAGTCATTTTTAAATTGTGTTGCGAATGCATTTCAGTAACTAAATTCATTAATAAATTCCCTAAAAGAATTCATGCATCAATATAATGTGTAATGAACAACTAGGCGAACAAAAAGCAGAACCTTGGAGACCTACCGGTGATATATCGGCTTGAAAGCTGAGCAGCGATAACGAGAGCCCGATCCTGAATTCTAACACCATGATGTCCTTCATACTTCTCCTTCAGCCCTCGGAGGATGCTAATAGTGTCTGCGACGCTAGGCTCTGCAACATATACCTGCTGGAACCTCCGCTCAAAGGCAGCGTCTTTCTCAACATACTTCCTGTATTCCTCCAATGTTGTAGCTCCAATACATCGTAGTTGCCCTCTCGCAAGCATTGGCTTAAACAGGTTGGCAGCGTCCATAGAACCCTCGGTGCGGCCCGCTCCAAGGACTAGGTGAATCTCGTCAATGAAGAGGATGACCTTACCATCGGCATCTTCCACCTCCTTGAGCACAGCCTTTAGACGCTCCTCGAACTCTCCGCGGTACTTAGCCCCCGCGACGAGGGCGCCCATGTCGAGCGCCACAAGGCGGACATCGAGTAGATTGCTGGGGACGTCGCCGCGCACAATCCGTTGCGCGAGGCCCTCCACAACAGCCGTCTTGCCAACACCGGGCTCGCCAATGAGGACGGGGTTATTCTTGGTGCGCCTGGAAAGAATGCGAACGACGCGGCGGATCTCCTCGTCACGGCCAATGACGGGGTCGAGCTTTCCGGCGACCTCGACTAGGTCCCGGCCATAGGTCTTGAGAGCCTGGAAGTTAGTGTCGCCTGATGCGCTCTCCACTTTCTTTCCTTCCTTGCCACGGAGCTTCTCAATCTCGGCCCGCACGCGGGCGGCGCTAACTCCGGCCTCCTTGAGGCATTCCGCGATCTGAGAGTCCTCGATCAGGCCAAGGATGAGTTGATCAACGGCGAGGTGGGAGTCTCCTCGGGACTTCTGCGAGGATTGGGCGCGGCGGATGACCTTGATGAGGGACGTGGAAGCGGGGACCTCATCGGGCGGGGGGGACTGCGACGGTATCTTCCTGAGCGCAGCCCCGACGACGCGCTCAAAGGACTGGGCAGCAGCATCGCCGGCGCCACCAGAAGCGTTGGCGAGAGCCTGGCGGAGGAGGCCATTGGCGTCGGAGGCGAGGGCGGAGGCGAGGTGGAGCGGGGTCAGCTGAGCGTGGCCGGAGTTGAGGGCGATCTCGTGGGCGGCGACTAGCGCCTCGTTCGTCTTGTGCGTGAACTTGTCTGGATTCATGGCGGGTTAATTGCTTTGCTTAGGCTTCTTCTCTGCGTATGTGACCGGCGAAGGAAAGCGAGCAGAATTATAAAGGGGGGAAACAGAGGTTTCGAGAAGGTTTGAGGGGATAGAGAGAGTTTTCTCGAAGGTGCTCGAGCGTCGAGAGTGTGCAAGTGACAACGTGTCCTCTGTTATTGATGTCATTCTGGACCGTCGGATGAACATCTAACGGCTTTCTATTCCATTGGGCCCATGTTGGAAGCGGGACAACCCAAGGTGGCAGTTAAGACTTCAGAATCAAGATAGAAGAATCGAGATCCCAAAACTCACTGAAAAAATTAACTACCCGTTAATATGGTTCCTTATATATTTTCGGACCCACTTTAGATCTAATAGAAGACCAGGTAAAGGTTGGGTAACGTCCGGATCTGAAACAAGTTAGCGTAGTACTGTCGGCTTAACGGGCCTCCTCTTACATGACGAGACGACGAATGCTTTTCGATTGGCCTGATGGGCTTTGTTTTAGAATATCCATCGTGGGCTCTTTCACAAGTTCATTCATAGCGATTGCCCCGTCTGAGGAAATTAATCGAACACCTTGAGCGCACGACCAGCCGAGCAACGTGGAGCTGCGATGGCTTCGTCCGCGAGGGCTTTCGGGGCAGTCATCTATAGAGTCTCACTCTCGCATGGCCTCTCATCCCTCCGGAGCCCGCTGACGCTTGAAAGTATGCTTTCCCTCCCGCTATCTCATCTTTTCCCTTACCATTAAGTGCTCGAGCGAAACCCAACCACTCGTCTGATTTTTATAGAGGTCGGCTTCCTGGGAGCAAAGCTACCTTCAGTGCCCTCGAATGCGGGGCATTATACCCAGAACGTGAGAAAGATATGGAGCTCTCGCCCTGTTTGCATGGGCAGGCGCTCTTGCAAGATCGCTGGAAGAAAGGTACGAACTTGTTTAGTCTCACGAGTTCTACTTCCTATCATTTGTTCTCTTATGTGCATATTGCAAACATCAATTCAGTTGTTTGGCTTCTTTCCTGCCTCCCACATTGTCTTTGTTAAGGATCTGCAAAAGGCCTTTGGTATATTTGTTGATTGGCTATCTGATGCTTTGGACTTCATTTGTTCAAACACATCCAAATGATGTAGTGATCAATATTGAGAGTAAATATTGCTAGTACAGGATGCAAAAATCTCATTGTTCTATTTGTCACCATATGGAATAATAACTATTTAATTTGTCTGCAGAACATCTACTGTCCTGAGCAACACTAATTATTTCTTACATAGGTGTTTCACCTGGTTGCAGGAATCACAGAATTTGAAGAAGATGAAACGGAATAGCAAAGTTGGAAAAGAAATTGCTGCTGCGTAAGTTCAGAAAGTACTTCGACTTGTAAAGCTCTTTTTCGGTATAGTGTCCATCATTAACTTTTGGAAAAGATAATGAACTTTGTGGGTGTTCATACGGTTATTTAAGCTTGCTTGTAATGATGACAACTATGATGGTTTATAACTTCACAGTGATACTTGGGTATGATTTTGAGGTTTTATTCCTGCACAGTTTTACATTCATCAGCTTTCTTCCTAGAAGTTCCTTACTTGCTTCTTATCTCCTGAATCATCAGTAATTCATGATTCTCTGTCTAACAAAAAACATACACTTTATGACTAACCTAGTGTTAGGTTTGGTGAGAATACCAGTCTCTTAGATCTCGTATGGTACCTACTAGGATTAACTTTTAGTTGGATTTTGACAAGAATATCAAGCTTTAGGTAAGGGAGGTTGTCACACCAACTTATCAAAGTCAAAGGAGGACTGAGTATGCTCTGAACACGAATGTATGCAGCTCAGCCCTCTTCTCCCATGTGGAGTCACAGGCAGCGCCTCGAAAAAAAGCACGGACAAGCCACGTGCAGGGAAACTTGCACATGTGGTTCTGGCCTGGGACCTAGTATTTTGTACTAATGTGTGTAGGTCCCTTTAATTCGAGTGAGATTGCCATGGCACAAAAGCAGATATGTTCCGGAGTTGGTTGATTGTTCCAGGTTTGATCCTCTGGTGATAGGTTCGTAGCGTCAGTGACGGATCCATCGTACTGTCACGGGCCAAATGTTTTGGTGTGGAAGAACCCGTGTGGCACCCTTGCATCGCATGCAAGGGATAAGCCTTATATAAAATTCGTCCCGAATGGGCCCGACTTAACATCGCAGGGCATATTTCGGACCACGTGCCAACCTCGTATTCTATGTCCGCGCCTTCAAATGACCATGTTGGCCAAATGGTATTGAAGGCGTAAAGTAAAATACAACATTTACAGGACTATAGACACAAGAAAATGCAAAAATGGATGTAGGGTGAGTTCCGCAATCGCCTTGGGCGAATTCGACATGTTGCATGCCCATGTGGGCCGCTCGTTCGTTATTCGCACAAGGCAACCGCTATCGTAAGCCAACACTCCCTACATTATACATGGGACCTCTAACCCCCCCAAGTGCCACCCCCAGGGTTCCGCAAAGCACGAGGAGCATGACAAAATTTGGGCCACCCGACATGGTGATTTTCTATAGCCACGGTCATGACGAATGAACACCAAGTGTTCCGCTTAGCTGTAACGCACGCACCAAATGTCGAATGACCTTGAAACGCATACCGCTCGTACCATGGGCCCTTGGGGATCGCACAACGGGATTTTACATGAACGAATACGAATAGAATGAAAATTTACATGGACACAAATCTATATTTACAAATATGTACGAGACATTTCGTCATGAGTCGTCGTCGCTCGGGCGCATCGAAAAAGTCCCTAACAGTACGCCCAGTGGGGGCAGGAAATAATTTTTTTCAAAAAAAACCCTGTGATGGGCCCCACGGCCCTCACCATTGCCCCCACTAATATGGGGTGTGCGGTGCCCTCTTTTCATGCTGTCGTTACAACTCATGTAACTTAATGAGCCCATATCTTTTCATGATTTCATCTCTCCTTCCCAATGTTCCCATTTAATGTGTCGTGCTCACCTCTCCATCTCAATTTACCGTGTTGTCTTCTCCTCTCCGTTGTTACTCTCTTCACTCTTCTTCTTCTTTCGTTTCTCTCACAAGCAACGTGCTCACCTCTCCATCGCTCGCCGACAGACGGCTTCACGAGCGCTGCAGCCTGCAGCTCCTTCACTCACGTCGCGCCTTCAGAGTTCAACCCTTCACAACTTCATGAATCACGACTCACGAGCGTTGTAGCCTGTAGCCTGCAGACTTCAGCGTTGTAGCCTCACGGGTGGTCTACTATGATTAACATTAAAATTTGGGTTCCACATGGTTTATGCCTATGGAGTTGCAGGGTTAATTCTCACTAGGTTGGATTGAGAAAATACTTTCTTTTCAACCCAATTAAACCTCTTTTTCTTCATGTGTCATGGATGAAAAGAATGTGTCTATCTTGTGGTTGAAATTCTCACATCATTTTGCAATTTATTGTAGGGAAAAGGTACAAAACTGCCCCTAACGTTTTCTCACGGGTACTAAAATGCCCCTAAGGTTTTTTTGAGAACAAAAATACCCCTTACGTTATGAAATTGGATACAAAAATATCCCTATAGGTAAAAATATCCCTATAGGTAAATAGCCTCACGGGTGGTCTACTATGATTAACATTAAAATTTGGGTTCCACATGGTTTATGCCTATGGAGTTGCAGGGTTAATTCTCACTAGGTTGGATTGAGAAAATACTTTCTTTTCAACCCAATTAAACCTCTTTTTCTTCATGTGTCATGGATGAAAAGAATGTGTTTATCTTGTGGTTGAAATTCTCACATCATTTTGCAATTTATTGTAGGGAAAAGGTACAAAACTGCCCCTAACGTTTTCTCAGGGGTACTAAAATGTCCCTGACGTTTTCTCATGGGTACTAAAATGCCCCTAACGTTTTCTCACGGGTACTAAAATACCCCTAACATTTATTTTGGGGCTAAAATACTCATGAGGTTATTGAAAATGGTACAAAAATGACACCAGACTAACTTTTGTTAGGTGTGACTTAACAGAGATGCCGACAAAGATGTTTTTACACTGGCGCATATGCAGAGAGCAACTTGCCATATAAGCGACTGTTACACCCATTGGACTGCCACATCAGCTGCCACATCAACCTTCCACACCAACCCAATCAGCAAATCCAGAAGACCAAGAGGCAAGATGTAAGCATAAGTATCAACACAAAAAAAGACAGCAACCAATTAGTGATCTTGATAGGGATTAAGTAGGAAATAATGCATTTTTATTAAGATTTTAGTTACTACTTTAGAATTTATGTAATTTTCATTAACATATCAGTGACTACTTTAGAAATAATGTCTTTTTATTAATATTTCAGTTACTACTTTGTAATCTCTATTTAAAGAGAAGAAAAGGAGGAATACATATCTCAATTTGTGAGACTCCAATCAACCTCTCTCTCTTTTCTCTTTCTCTTTCTCTCTTTCTCTCCCCCTCCCTCCTTTCATGTGTTAGGCATTCTGTCACCTAGACATACCAGCAAAAACCAAAGATTGGTGAGGACAACAGTCTCCACCGTCCGATAACTCGGGCCTATGCCAAGGCTCGTATTAGCGATACATAAGAAATCGAAATCGAAGCTGAAATCGAAAATTGGAAATTTAGAAAATAAAAATCGAAACTGAAACCATCAAATCGGTTAATCGAAAAATTTGGTTTGGTTTCAAACCGATTTTTTAATTAACCGAATTTTCGATTTTTTTGCTCACCCCTACGGTTGCGTGGCAAGTTGCTCTCTGCATGTGTACCACGTGTAAAGTCAACATCTCTATCAGTATCCACGACATCTCCGTTAAGTCTCAACTAACAAAAGTTAGCATGGTGTCATTTTTGTACCATTTTCAATAACCTTAATGGTATTTTAGCTCCAAAATAAACGTTAGGGGTATTTTAGTACCCGTGAGAAAACATTAGGGGCATTTTTGTACTCATGAGAAAACATTAGGGGCATTTTAGTACCCATGAGAAAACGTCAAGGGCATTTTAGTACTCGTGAGAAAACGTCTGGAGCATTTTAGTACTCGTGAGAAAACGTCTTGGCTTGCAGCGGCACATGTCCACATCATCAGTCCCAGTCATCAGCCACGTTAGCTCCGTTATCTTTCAATTACGCCGTTTACCTATAGGGGTATTTTTGTATCCAATTTCATAACGTAAGGGGTATTTTTGATCCCAAAAAATCTTAGGGGCATTTTTGTACCTTTTCCCTTTATTGTATTTGCATACTATTGACATGCAAGGCCGTAAAACTGAAGTTTCTTTATCCTTTAAGCAAATCAAGATCCTTCTTACTAAGTTAAGCTGATCGGGTTGTTGTTGCATTCATGGTTAAAAATCTCGGTTTCGGTACCGATTTCGGTACTTGGCCGAAACCGGTACCGTACCGTACCGTACTGTACCGACACTCGGTACGGTTCGGTACGGAAAACACCATACCGTTTTTTTTTCCTTCCAGAAATAGCTCCAAATCTTCAATAACAACATAATTGATAAAGAAATACTTAAAATCAATATTCAAATGTCAATTACATGAATACAATATTTAAAATGCGGACGAATGACGTCCGTCATACCCATACAGGCCATACATATCTTGGCCTTCGGGACATACACGACTAAGGTCAACACCGTAGGTCTCTAATGCCCATATTTGGAAATTTTCCCATGGCATAATGCATCGGTATCCATTATACCACATTGACATTAGCGTTTCTTTGTTGGGATTCCAAGAACTAGACCTTGTATCATCATTTGAGTAGGTACGGGATACAGAGTAGGTGGATTCAGAAACCTCTTGCAAACTACTCATCATATCGTGATGGTAATCTTGCAAAGCTGTCGGTCCACCTCCTCGACGCGGGCCTCTCTTCTTGTACACGTGAGTTGTTTGTCCGATTCTAGCACCATGGTCATCATCTTGGGTGGCGTGATCGAAGTATTGCTCATTTGTCCATAGATCATCAAGTGGCAGTGTTGATGGCACGACGATGTCTTCTCCACCAGCTCCATCATCATCATCATCTCCTCCGTCTTCTATGCTGCTACTGCTATGAATGGAGGGCTCGTCTTCTTCGTCCTCTTCTGCTTCTGCAATCGCATCCAAAGGATCAATTGGTCGTTTACTTTTGGCTTTGCCTTTTGCCTTTGAAGGTGTTGCCTTCTTTTTTCCCTTTGATTGGGAAGATGGAGAGTCTGATTTCGATCGGCGTCTTGCTTGCCGAATTCGTTGAGAGTCCAAGGGAGTAATGGCCATGTCTTCTGGTTGGCTCTCAGACCCAAGTGCATCAGATATAATTGGTGAAGGCCGGTCGCCTGGTTCATCAAGAAGAGGCTGGTCGCTCTCCATTGCACTCCACCAATCAATTATCGGGTCCGCATAACCTTGGACGAACTCGACATCAAATGGATCTACATGTTGAATATCTTCGTTTTCTAATGTTCGCATTTGAAGCCGCATGTTGTAATGAACGTATACTAGCTTCTCTAATCGGGCATATGAAAGCCAGTTGCGCAGCTTGGTATGAATCAAGGAGAAGGTCGACCAATTTCTCTCACATCCACTTGATGATGTGGTTTGCGAGAGGATACGTGTTGCAATCTTCCGAAGAGTTGGAGCTTCGGTTCCAAATTGCAACCACCATTCAACTGCAATAGATTTAAAATTGATATTAGTAACGACTAACGAGATTACCAATTTTATCATTAATAAATAAATTGAAAAAAAATTATATCTACCTGGATCCATAGAATCTCGGCACAATATTGCAAATGGATCTCCAAAAGTGCCACTTGAATGTCGGAAATATTTTGATTCATTTAGAGCTTGTGCCGCTTCATTGATTGATGTTGTCATTCGTTGTATGACCTTGCGAAACGGATATAACAAACTATCCGTCGTTCCAAGATCATATCGATACTGGTATGCGGGATTTAAATAATACGCTACAAAAAATTATAAATCTAATAAGTAATTTAGCATAATGAATTAAAATTAAATAAATTTCAGAAAATTAAATAAAAAATTACCCGCGATGTGTATGTCATGACCCATTTGATCCTTCCACCTCTGGGAGATAATGTCGATGAAGGATTTATACTTGGTTGGAGAAATCATAACCCTCTTGATTTCTTTTTGTGCTTGGTGGATGTAGTGGTAGATATGACCCATTTGAGGCGTCTTTTCCATATCCACCTATCGTAGAACCTTGTACAATGGTTCTACGGCGACGACTATCTCCGTAACGCTATCCCAGAAGCGCGTGTTGAGGATGTACTTCTCGGTTTGCTTTCCATCATTAGTTCTGGCATATCTTGATGTAGACCATTCCTCACTTGTAAACATTGATCGAAGGCCCGCCTTACGTTGTTGGAGCGACCTTAATGCGATGAAATTGGTTGCAAAACGAGTCGCTCCCGGTCGAAGAATTTCACCTAAAATATGGAATTATTATTAGTAACTATCACCTAAACTAATTAATAAATAAATACTATAAATTATTTAAAAAAAATACCTTATGTAAATTTTTTCATAAGGGCGTGTACCCATGTGTGGTTGTATATGAAGCGCGTAATTTGTTGCGCCTTCTTTACATTCGTCTTCACCATTGGTATATCACTGATATCTTTCATCATTAGGTTTATACAATGGGCGCACATGGAGTCCAACATATGTGAGAATAATCCAGTTCAATTATCTCACCTGTCCTTTTGAAATTGGCTCCGTTGTTGGTTATAATTTGAACAAAGTTCTGGGGGTCCATTCGCCTCGATCACCTCCTTCATCAGCTTCGAGATGTAGAGAGCGGTATGGACTTCATCGGACGCGTTCACCGACTTGTGATAGATAACCCTCCTGTTGCAATAAATGAGGAAGTTGATGATGCTCATTCGGGTTGGTCCGGTCCAACTATCGCACATCAAACTGCATCCGTAATCCCCCCATTGCCGCTTGACGTCGTCGATCCATTCATTTATTTCCTTGACCTCATGTTCAAGCAAAGGTCCTGAAATTTCATACGGAGTTGGAGGGGTAATACCTGGGCCTACCTTTTGGATGGTAGACACCATAGTTCGGTAGTACGGGTTGTTGGCTGCATTTGCGGGAATCCGGTTGAAGTGGAACCATTTGGAGATGGCTTTCCTCAACTCCCACTTCTTCGGCTTGCCGTACATATCGTCTATGCTTTGTTGCTTTGCTGATGAAGGAGGAAATGCCCTGGGATCAAGATCAGAAATATTAACATTAGTTTTCCTACCACTTGCTCCGAGGTTTGAGAAGAATCCACGAAGGCTTCCTCTGCTGCCTCCTCTGCTCTGAGTTTGAGGTGCTCTCATGCTAGAACTCCGGCCAATTTGAGGACCGGAGGGAATTGGACCGCTTCGGTCCATTGCTTCGGCAGCCGAAGTTGAGCCGACACTGCTTATGCCACCGCTGCCACTGCCGCTGCCATATTCGAATTGAGATCCGGGATAATACATCCGTTCTCGTTCGTAATGCTGATGCTTCAATGAAGCTCGGATGCCGGCTTCAAATTCCGCATCCTTGTCGTAATCGCCACCTCGAGCCTCATAATGGTCACCGCTGACATTTTGGGTAGCTCGTCGGTTGAACTCGGTTTGTTGAGCTGCATTCTTAAGACGTTCCTCCTTCTTGTTGTTGAGTTGCGTTTTGAACATCTTTCGGACTTCGGACGGTACTTTGGAGCAATTGAGGACGTCGGGATATCCTCCGGCCAAGTGTTGTTTCAATCGAGTGATGCCTCCACCACGTGAAATCATATCACAGTGGAGGCATTGCCAGTGATGAGCCTTCTCCAACCGACGACCGTGCTGCCATGCGGGGTCGGCTTGAGATTTCGGCGTCATTTCGACAGAATTTCAACGTAGAACTTAATAAAAAAAGATGTGTGAGAGAGATTGATGGATAGAGGAGTAAGTGAGAGTGAAAAGAGTGTTTTGGGGGCTTTATATAGCCCCCAAAACACTCCAAACGGCTAGAGAGCCGTTTGGGGTCACTGTTTATCATATCGGGTGGTATACCGCTCGGTATGATTAAATACCGCCCGGTTTGGGCGATATATATCAAATACCGCCCGATATCGGGCGGTACAACCCATTGGCAACGGCGCTCAGCGCCGTTGGCAACGCCAACGTTAACAAACCATCATACCGCCCTTATCGGGCGGTATATAGCGAAATACCGCCATATACCGCCCGGTATACCCTATATACCCAGTATTTTCAAATACCGGGTATATCGAATACCGCTAACCCCAAAAACCGGTTAATACTGGGCTTACCGTACCGTTTCGGCCGATTTTTTAAACCATGGTTGCATTATGAATAATCTTTTTGCTGATGTATTAATCTAAGGTTGGAGATATTTCTTTTAAACCCACTTTTTCTCTTCTCCTACATTGTGAAATCTTTTGGTGTTAACATGCTTGATTTTTGTGTTGTGTCATAAAGAATACAGAAAGGAGGTCCAAATCCTAATTCCAATATACTTTTAGCTGCTGCACTACAGAAAGCTAGAGATCTTGAAGTACCCAAGGAAATTGTGGAGCGCAACATAAAAAAAGCATCAGAAAAGGGTCAAGAGGCCTTTATCGAGAAGTTCTATGAGGTAATTAGTCCATTTATATCACATGTTCTTGAAAGTTAATTTGCAGTGTCCAATAGTCATGTTCTGAATCAGGTATATGGTTTCGGTGGGGTCGGTATGGTTGTTGAGGTACTAACAGATAAAGTTACAAGATCTGTGGCTTCTGTTAGAGGAGTAGCCAAGGACTGTGGAGCAAAACTAGCAGACCCAGGGTCTATCTTATTCAAGTTTAGGCGAGCACGCGTTGTGAACATAAAGGCTAATGCGGCCAACAAAGACCAACTACTCACTATTGCCTTGGATTCTGGTGCTGAAGATGTTATAGAACCAGCAGAGTACGAAGATGACTCAGAAGAAGATCGTTCTGATAGGTATTTTCAAGCAATTGATTTCATAAATCAAATTTCATCACTTGGCAATATTTTGTATGATGTTGTATGGTCATTTTTCTATTCTTCACTTGACACATCTAAATATGATAAAAACCGTGTCAAGTAAGCAGAACATTAGTGTATAAAAGAAATGAAATTCAATTTGAGAACTAGTTAAATGCAACTGTAGTATTCACTGAAGATAACCTTAATCCCTTTCTCAATAGAGTTCCTCCAAAATTAGCAACTAATAAATAAACACTTAAACTATTTATTCTAATGGAAGCCTACTATATGGCTTCTCACTGACCTAGAAGGATGTCTTGTCAAGTGATCCACTAATTGTAGCAGTTCTATGTATCAGAGGTTATCAAATAGTGTAACATGAGATATCGAAGATCATAGGGCTTATTATTGCTGGATGAAGGATGCAATTCACTGAGTCTGCCTGAGTAACTTCTGAAGTAGTATCATTTAATATGTATGCATGGCTGTCCACCTTGAATTTCATTTTGTTAGATATTTGTTGAGTGGAAGAGAAGGTTCTAATAACTTTGTTACTTGTCCAGCATTTGTTTTCCTCCACTGTCAGTAATAGAAATTGTGAGAAGTGACCGCTAATACGAAATGAAAAGTTATGCAAATCTTTTGGTGTGCAGTGCTTTCACATGCATGTTTCAAAAGCTATACTAAAAAATGGTGGTTTTGGTAAATCAAGCAACCTCTCGAAAAATAACCTGTTACATGTGATATCACTATTGAGCCCAGTTGTATCACAGATAACTATGTGATGTGGAAGCAGCATCCTGAAAATTCAAACTTGAATGGTGGTTATTGAACTGTGTCTTGATACACAATCAATTGTCAAAGGAAACTAAACAATTACAGTTTATGTACTTGTATGATGCTCTGAAACTTTGTTGATTCAAGGCATTTCATAATGATTTCCTTTAGCAGATATTATAAGATTGTTACTTCTTCGGAAAACTACTCCGTGATAATATCGAAGCTACAGGAAGGAGTAGCTTTTGAACCAGATAATGGCTTTGAGCTACTGCCACTTAATCCGATCGAGGTATGATTTCAAATAATCTATCTTGTGTTTAAAACATCTGCTAAAAAAGTCTCTGGTTACGTCATATTACATCATATAGCTGAACCTCACCTTTGCGTAAAATTTAAAAAGTGATTTCCATCTTTGTCCTCCTGGCAGTAGTTCATGAGAACCAATTTGACTTTTCTCTGGAAGCTCATTGTGTTGTGGTTTCCATGACAGGTAGATGATGAGGCCGTGGAGTTAAACAAGGATCTTATGTCCAAGTTACTTGAACTTGATGATGTTGATGCTGTTTATTCTGATCAAAAGTGACCAAATTGTCATTAGGCGCGGATTCTCTTGCAATTATCCATGCCATTTCTGAAATCTAATAACAAATGCAAACATGGAGAAATCTTCCTTTCATAAGTTTTGTTATCATGATAGAGAACTTAATATGCTTTAACTCATTTCATGTTCATGTATCAAGTTCTTATTAAAATTCAATTATACTGCCAGGTATAACGTATCGAGTGAACAGAGAAATCTCATGTCCAATCACTTGCACAGTGTTGATTTTTCTTCATCCTCTTAATAAAGGTTTCCTTCAGAAATCTTGTACACCAAATATTATTTATTTGAGGCCGTTCGTGGTTATTGTGTAGGTGAGAAGAGTCTTTCATTCTTCGAGCAACAAACAGAAATGCATGGTTGTCACTGTCTACATAACATTATTTATTTCATGATTAGTGAGGTCAGTTTTCATAACCTTGACCAAACTCATTATCATCTCATAATTTTTCCCTCCTAACTTGAAATCTGCGTTGATATGTGTATTCTTTCAGATGTTTCCTTGTCTTCTTGCATTTACTTTCTCAACCTACCTAATTAGTTTTCCAATGGATTGGTTGATAACTCATCAACAATATGATAATCCATTCCTTCATAAAATACTTCAATTTTGTCTCAAGTAGATGCATTGCTACATTGTCGGCATTCTCACATCTGTTTAAGATATAATTAGGGTTTTTATTGTACACACACACCACACGTCCTTGTGCTTTTCTCCTATGATGAAAAGAAAACATGTGGTATCTGGACCACTTAGAGCACATTTTATTGTACCCATCAGACCAACTAATTCTTGCTGGAAAAAGCCTCAGTCGAGAATATATTTCTGGCCAGAGGACACCATCCAAACTTTATCAAACATGGGTATTATACTGTTTGACAGCTCTAGTTGCAACACTTCACCCACATGCAATTGTGAAGTGGAACTTTTATTTATTAAGGTCAAGTAGTCTAGTTAAATTAAGGCTAAATTGTAGGTCAATTATGTGACATTGTTGGATATGACATTAGACTCTATGAGATTATTATTGAATAAGAACAGTTCATCTAAAACCTTTCAAGGCTTTTGACGGCATATGCTGTATACTTGCACACCAAATCATCTTAAATGCAAAGTATGTGCATTATCCACTGTGGCACAGCTGTTGCAAAGAGAAGATAGTCACGGGGTATATCTATATCTATATATATCCATCCATCCATGATCCATCCGCAGGTGTTAATGCGTGAGTGGGTAATTTAATCAAACAACTACCAGCCTAAGCCAGGGTGTCCCAGTCCCAGCTTCCTCTTCCTCCATCGTCCCCAACTTCTTTGTCTGCATGCCAAAACCCCAAAACTCCATGTGTTTCTTCCCCTCTGTGCTACTTAAATTTTACGCGCAGTAAGAACACAGAGACAATTGATTATGAACCTATTTGTCCGTGAACCGATTTTTATTTTTGGATTTTTATTGTTTTTATTCAGTGTTTTGTCTTTTTGTTAAAACAAATTGGATTTTATGTGCTCAGTTGCATGTCTAATCAGTAATTATGGTGTTGGTAATTTCTGTAGTGAATTATTATAATTATATATGTTAATTTATTTATTGGAATATTTAAAAATTTAAATCTAAAAATACTTGTAAAATGAAATTTTCCTATCAATTATAAATTTCATATATTTTACTCTAAAAATCACATAATAATTCAAAAAATGACACAAGAGTCCATAAGTTCAATCAGCAAAAACAAAAATCAAATATGAAATCAATTAAAAAATTAATTATTTGATTTCCTTTTAAAATTTTGGCTATTTGTAAATTTCAAAATAATTGGCGCCCCCGTGATATATATGGACAATATTTTCTCCTCCAATTGAATATATATTTTGTTCTTGCTTGAATTTCGGGTGATGCGGATTTGTGTGTTTCCTGTTCTGACGCTGCTCCGGTGCGGGACCAACAAAGATATTTTAACGCTAAGTAAAAAGAAATTTTAGATGATGAGTATGAAATTAGAATCGAGAGTATATGTGATGTGCATCGTGTCTGTTTATAGTGCATGTTAAGGGTGTCTCGAGTAATGATGTCTCCATAAATCTCCCGGGGATATGCCTGAAACGGGTCGAAGTTTATTCCGGAGATGTCGGGCTTATTATTGAAAAATCTCTGTTAATTAATTAAGAACGTGGATATCCTTGTATGATCGGATGGAGCTCCGGAGCTAGGTGATATTTAGCCTAACTTGAGTTTGATTCATGTGCGTGGGCGTTGTCGGCCTGACGTGACTGGACCCAAAGTTTCTTTCCATGATATCAGGACAATACTACTAGAAATGAAAGCACAAATCTATTAACATAAATAAATTACATTTGAAGCAAGTGAAGAATTGTTTACTGCTAATCTTCTATTGCTTTGCTGCTAATCTTTTACCACCAAATAATTCCCTTTTTGTCTTTGCGTCTCCTCAAACCAAATTAGTTCGACTGCCCATTCGGTCGCCATTTGGGTTAATCTTGGATCAAACTCCTCATTAATATATAATCACTATGATGACCACTTTGGACTTAATTGGAATTAATTACAGGCTATTGAAAAATGTAGGTTTGAATTAGTATATACGCATGCTCAGTGTTTAATTGGTTTGTTTTGTAGGCACATCTTCTTCCCAACTCTGACCGAATCAGAAGGAGATTTCTTGTACATATGCCTAACTTATCAGCTAAGCCACATTTATCTTTAACCACCGTCGTGAAGTCCTTAGATAAAATATTTATTTTATGTTGGACTCGAGTTCGCACCGTCGTTATCATATTGTGTTTATTTATTTTTTTTAATTTCTTTTTTAAATGATAAGAAAAAGTTAGGAAGAGATAAATTAAACACAATATGATAACGCAGTTAATTCAATGTGTGCCAAATGTGATGATGATGCATATGCTTGCATGGATAGAGATACAAAAATCTGTGCCATTGATTGAATTAGTCATTTATTATGCCCAATTGTGATAGTGATAAATCAAGGAGCAAATGATTTCTCTCCTTTTCTTGTATATATTTGCAGCTCCAAAAGTACAAAAATAATCACTATGGGTTCATCTCCATCGTGCTAGTACTGTTTGTAATTATCTATCTATATATCCCCGTTACAAAGATATACACAATTGTTACCAATTAGTGCACGTGTTTACTCGTTTTCTTACCCACTTGGAGGTGAAAGGATTCTTCAAACACCATATTTGATATACTATCCGACTAGAAATTGCAATTACTTTTCTATCCTTGTATTCAAATATGATACTAATGTTTTGTGTTAAATTAGTGTAATATTGTGTTTAAATTTAAGGTCTAAAAGTAAATTCCGTCTATGATCCTATGGGATAAATAAAATCACATATTCAATATGAAATTCTTAATCTCACTCCAAATCTTCTTGGGTAAAAATTGTTACCAAATATAAGATTTATAGAATTCATTGAAATTTCATTAAATAAGATTTTTGAATTCTTGTATACCAAATACGGCCTAATCCTCCGTGTCAAGTTGGCGCCAAATTGGGCGAACTTTTATTTTTAAGTTTATTTCAAAATCATGCTAGTATATAGAATATTGCGCGGTATTTTAACTTTTAAAACATGACGTGGATTATTACGTTATTACCTTAATAAGAATATAATAAACAATTGGTGGTAATACTAAGTTGATATAAATTTAAAATATAAGATTGACAATCGATAAAAATATATTATATGTGACTAATATTTACGATAAATATTGATTTTTTTAATTAAAAAAAAATTGTGAGCATATAGTAATATTTTTATTTTTTTGAAAAGTTATAATGTATACTTTATAGTAATTTTTATTGTAGTATTTTTTTTTCAAAAAATATAAAATAAATAAGATGTATTCTTTTATGCTAACATTTGATTACTTGTATTGCTTTAAGGAAATATATTTAAATAAATAAAATAATAATTACATATCGGACCCACGACAGCAGAAAGCGAAAGAAGAAGAAGAAGCTGCTTCAGCAAAACAACGAACAAAAAGCAAACGGAGCCACTCTCGCGGCGGTGATGGCGCGCCTCTTCAAGGGAGGAAGCCTCGGCGACACCAACGGCAGCTCCACCCTCTGCTTCTCCTCATTCTCCTCCTCCATGCCCACCGCCGCCGCAGCCGACCTCCCCTCCCCCTTCGGCCACCTCGGCGTCTCCCTCTCCGATGCGGATCTCCGCGAGACCGCTTACGAGATCTTCGTCGCCGCATCCCGCACCACCGGTGCCAAGCCCCTCACTTACATCCCCCAGTCCGAGCGGACGCCCACCTCCGCCGACCGCTCTTCCTCGTCCTCGTCCTCCTCCCTCTCCTTCTCCCCCTCGCCCTCCTCGCTGCAGAGGTCGCTCACCTCCACCGCCGCCAGCAAGATGAAGAAGGCCCTCGGGCTTAAGTCGTCGTCGTCCAAGAAGGGAAGCCCCGGCAAGGACAGCACCCCCTCTAAACCCCCAAAGAAGCCGGCCACCGTTGGGGAGCTGGTCCGGTTGCAGATGGGCGTCTCCGAGCAGGCTGATTCCCGGATCCGGAAGGGGTTGCTCCGGATTGCAGCAGGACAGGTGATCACCTACCCAGATTTGCCGCTTTTGCTTACTATCTTTGTTTCTGCTGGTCTTCTCGACTTGTTCGTGGCCACTATACCCTCTACCTATGTAGTACCAACTGATCTGACTTCTCATACGAACTGATAAATTATAAGTTATGGTTGATTTTCAATTGGATTTACGGAAAATGCCTATTAGAATTCTTAAGATGTGAATCTACTAGTATTAACTTGAAACTGGGTCATAGATTTTTCAGAAGGCCTCTTGAGTATGCTAATTTTTGCACCTCTTCTCAGCCTTCTGATAGTTAGTGTAGACCTCTCTTTTGCCAAGTTCAAAATGCCTGTACTTATTTTTTATCTGCTAAGTTCTGGCTCCAGAAGTTGGTTATTTCATTTCCTTATCTACTGAAATTCTTTGTTGATCTGGTCTGACTGCAAACTTGCACTTTCTTTTGTTTCTACAGCAGATAATATTTTCTGTTGCCAATTTGTTAATCTTTGGCCCCCTTCTACTTCCTTCCTATTTTCTTTTTCTGGTTGTTCATCATAAGTACTGTTTTTGGATGATGTCGGCAGAGGATAATATTTAGAGGCAACTTTTTACAGTTTTTCTATATTATAATTGCTGGTGGAATGTGATTATTTTTCTCTCATTGGTTTAACTGCAATGCTCCCCAGTCCTCTGTTTTTTGGTAATCAAACTAAAAAGCATCAATGAATTATTAACAGTCAAGCGATATCACATCAATTCTAGTTTTCATCTGCAGTGAAATAAATTCTGTATCTCTATCACATGCTAAAGTAACTAATGTTGTTATTTTGGGTTTTTTTGTCTTTTATGTAGTATAACAAATCCTTGAGTATATAGTTGGTGGCTCACTTGTGAAACCTAAAGGTAGCAATGCTTTCCTACTTGATGATTTTTGCCTCTTCCTTTCTTCAATGATTTTGTTGAAGTGAATGCACTTGTGTGGTTTCAGTTCTCTTTACTGGCTTTACATATGTGCTGTCAAAGATGTCAATCCATTTCCTTAGATAATCTGTATGGTTAATATTTATTAATTTACTTCCATGATAACAGCTTGGGAAACGTGTTGACTCGATGGTTCTTCCTCTAGAGTTCCTGCAGCAGTTCAAGGCTTCAGATTTTCCTAACCACCAAGAATATGAAGCCTGGCAGAGTAGAAACTTAAAGGTTCTTGAGGCCGGCCTACTGGTGCATCCTCGTTTCCCATTAGAAAGATCAGATGCTGCATCACAACGATTAAGACAAATTTTACGTGGAGCTTCTGAGAAGATGCTTGAAACTGGAAAAAATTCAGAGTCCATGCAAGTGTTGCGTAGTGCAGTGATGTCCCTTGCCTGTAGATCTCCTGACAGATCCACTTCAGATTTTTGCCATTGGGCTGATGGTCTTCCACTGAATCTCTATTTGTACCAAATGTTATTGGAATCTTGTTTTGATGTTAGCGAGGATGGCTCAATACTTGAGGAAATTGAGGAAGTTTTGGAATTGGTAAAGAAGACTTGGGTTATCCTTGGCATAAACCAGATGCTTCACAATCTCTGTTTTACTTGGGTTTTGTTTCACCGTTTTATTATGACTGGTCAAGTAGACATTGATCTGCTGCTTGAAGCTGATAATCATATGGCTGACGTTGCAAAGGATGCAAAAGCAACTAAAGATCCAGAATATTCAAAGATCTTGAGTTCAACTTTGAGCTCAATATTGAGTTGGGCAGAGAAAAGACTTCTTGCTTACCATGATACTTTTAATGCTAGCAATATTGAATTTATGCAAAGTATTGTTTCATTGGGAGTATCTGCTGCCAAGATACTAGTAGAAGACATTTCTAATGAATATCGTCGTAAGAGGAGAGAAGAAGTTGATGTAGCTCGTGCCAGAGTTGAAACTTATATTCGGTCGTCTCTTCGTACTGCTTTTGCTCAGGTAAGATCCAGATAGTTGACAAATTGACTTCATAATTGGTCTGCCTGGTCCTGCATACTGTATCTTTTGTACATGCCTACATGGACTTTCCATGATAAATTGAATCTAGATTTTACAATATGCTGATCATTTATGTTGGCATATGGTCATTTTTGCTAGAAGGTCGCCCATAAAATGCAATTTGACTGATCAGTTTACCCAAAGTTCCTAAATTATTTCATGTTTTTGCATCTCATGTACCATTGCCACATGTATGGATGATCTCATTTAGTTTTCGTTGGAAAATAGATAATAGACTCTCTAGTCTACTTGGAAAGATATGATTTTATATATCTTGTAGTGTTAGATTCCTACTTAAGTATTTACTGATCTGATAAATGTTTTGGTGCAGAAAATGGAACAAGCAGACTCCAGCAGGCGATCATCAAAGAACCAAAGTACCCCAACTCCTGTTTTGTCCATCCTGGCAAAGGACATTGGTGAACTGGCAAGCAAAGAAAAAGAGTTGTTCAGTCCAATATTAAAGAAATGGCATCCCCTTGCTGCAGGTGTTGCTGTTGCCACACTTCATTCTTGTTATGGGAATGAGCTAAAGCAGTTTATATCAGGTGTTGCGGAACTAACACCAGATTCAGTTCAAGTACTTAAAGCTGCCGACAAGTTAGAGAAGGATCTTGTGCACATTGCTGTTGAAGATTCGGTTGATAGTGAGGATGGAGGCAAGTCACTGATTCGGGAGATGCCCCCTTATGAAGCTGAATCTACAATTGCTAATCTTGTGAAAGTGTGGATCAAGACAAGAGTAGATAGACTGAAGGAGTGGGTTGATCGGAACTTGCAGCAAGAGGTTTGTTATCCTTAACTATACGCATAACTTTTCTGCATTTTACATACATGAAGAATGGTTGGTTTGCTTATACCCATTTTCATAACCTTGGTTTTTTTTTTTCTCTGTATTGTTCATGCCTTTAACCACTGACATTAGGTCAACTACTGCAGAGCTCAAAGCCAAGCTTGCCTCAGTCTGACAATAGTTCGTGGCTAACTGTGAACCTAACATTAAACTCTGATGAAACCAAGTGAAACTTTGCACTAGCTGAATTTAGGTAACGAGGAACGTCCTATCTAGTCATACTTTAAACTCATACAAATAGGGAGAACTAATTTCCATTAACTTGTCAATAGGCCAGAGAAATTTTCTTTTATTTTTTTATTTAAAGTGGAGTAGTGAGAGAGTGTGACGGGAAAAAAAAGAGGCAGGGAAGATTGACAAACTTGTTTGAGGTAATTGTAACCTATAAGGGTACTAATATGGTAATGAATGAACAGCTGGTGATTTTACTTCCTGGTAACAAGAGATGTGCCCTTAGAATTTTTTATGACACCTTTAAACATACTGCTGTTCTTATAAGCATACTGCTCTTATATTTGTTAGAGCTTTCAAGTGCAAGATTCCATTTTGCACTTTTGCAGGCTATGAGTAGGCCCTTTTGCAGTGAACTGGTTGTTTTTTCTCCTTTTCTTTGTGTGTATACCAGTGGATCTGAATTTATAAGCATGTACTTTTTAGTTATATCCACTTTTAGCTTCTTTTTTCTGAGACGTATTTTTGTTTCTCATATTGTATGATCATTATTGTTTGTGGAACATCCCTGTAGAATTGGAGTCCAGGGGCAAACAGGGAGAATTGTGCTCCTTCTGCAACTGAAGTTCTACGGATAATTAATGAGACTTTAGATGCATATTTTCAACTGCCCATACCAATGCATCCAGCCTTGCTTCCTGACTTGTTGATAGAACTTGATAAAAGTCTGCAACATTATGCGTTGAAGGTGAAGTCCGGATGTGGTAAGTTTCTCGTAAAACTGCAAGCTGGTTGCTTCAGTCGGTTGAGTATTAATTATTGTCTACTACTGTCTCTGTTTAGGAACTCGAAGTAGTTTCATGCCTGCATTGCCAGCATTAACTAGATGTGATGTTGGTTCAAAACTGTGGAAGAAAAAAGAGAAGCCACAGAATTTACCAAAACGAAGATCTCAGGTTGGATCAAGAGATAGTAATTCTTTTGGTCTTCCACAACTATGTGTGCGAATGAATACACTTCATTATATACGGACAGAATTAGAAAGCTTGGAAAAGAAGACAATAACTAGTTTACGGAATGTTGAATCAGCACAATCAGATATAGCAAATGGAGTGCATATTAGCTTTGATCTTACACTAGCTGCTTGTCAAGAAGGGATTCAGCAGTTGTGCGAGACAACAGCTTACAAGGCGATTTTCCAGGACTTGAGTCATGTTCTATGGGATGCCTTATACATTGGTGAGACTGCAGCTTCAAGAATTGATGTTTTCATAAAGGAACTTGACCCTACTCTGGAGACAATATCAAGTACTGTGCATGACAAGATAAGAAACCGGGTTGTGACTGCATTAATGAAAGCCTCTTGTGATGGGTTTTTACTAGTTCTTCTTGCTGGCGGGCCACATCGTGTGTTCTCTCGGCAAGACTCACAGATAATAGAGGAGGATTTTAGATCTCTAAAAGACATGTACCTGGCTGATGGGGATGGATTGCCCCAGGAAATAGTTGAGAAGGCTTCATCCCAGGTGAAAAACGTGCTGCCCTTATTTCATGCTGATACAGAGACTCTCGTTGAGCGGTTTAAACGCCTGATCACAGAGACATTTGGTGCTTCAGCGAAATCCAGGTACCCATTGCCTCCAACAACGGGGAATTGGAATCCTATGGAGGCCAATACGGTTCTGCGGGTATTGTGCCACAGAAACGATGATGCTGCCACCAAGTTTCTGAAGAAAACTTATAATCTTCCCAAAAAGCTGTAAGTTTAATGCAGTGTCTCTGGCAGATGAAAGTATGATTTTCGAAGGTATTTGTTGCTATCATTTCGAATCATCCGCTGAGAATTGAGATTGAGAGTGTTAGTATTTTCATTATGAACCTGATTGCTGCATGCATCACACGTTAGCGGTATTCTAAAGCCACTTATGGGATTAGACCTTCAATTATGCATGCCCTCGTCTGCCGGAATTGCAGGATGTGGTTTTGATCCATTTCCAGATCCGTGTCTACAACTTTAATTAAATGATCGGACAGGTGTAAGGTGGAGAGCATTTCTCTCGTTCTTCGAGTTAACCAGGATATCCAAGGGATACGATGTGTATACGACAATACATTTAGCAGTATTCTTTTGTAGTTTATGCTTGTACCTCATTGTTTTTTGTCTCTAATATGATAATATTATGAGGTTTGTCTTGTTTGCTTGAATGAATTAAAAGGAAAGCTGTTGTCAATAAGTTGCAGATGCAGGATCTATCAGTGCTCTACTTTCCCCGGTGGAATATAAAGTTTTAAGAAATGCTGCATAAGTGGGGTGGGCGAGGCATCGTGCTCATTTGCCGCTGGTTGTCGCTACGTATCTATCAATACCCACTTGATATGAATGCTTGTTGGAATAGTCTATGAGACGGCATCATGTCAATTGTCAATTCCAGAGCAGTAATAATTTCCTAAGCAATTGAAATATAAATGGTGAGTTCAAACCTTGTGTACTTCCGCCCTGATGACCACATCAGTTTTTCTCGAGAATTGTAAGACTAGGGGCGAAAAAAATGAGGACATAGCACGGCACAATAATTTGCAGGCTGGTCCGACCCGATTAGGGCCGAGAAAAATTCGATCTGATCCGAAAAAATTTAAAAAATCGATCCGAAAATTTATTTCGGGTCAGATTATTTGGGTATATCGGGCGGATTGGGTCTTATTTTTGAAAATTTTGTCTACTATTTCGGATCAGGTCAGGTTCAGGTGAAAACCCTATTTAACCCGACCTGAACGGATTTTAAATTAAATACATATTTATATTATAAATATTGATAAAAGAGGGTGTTGGCTGTGTTTAAAGGATGGAGATAAAGTTTAGGAGGTCTTGAGTTCAAGTCTTAATTGGGTTATAATTTTAATACAATTATTCACATTTTTTATCACCATATATTTTTTTTCTAAACTGAATTCGAGTTATTCGAGTTAATCGGGTCGGGTATATTTTTTTTAAAATTTTGGATTAATACCCGATCGGGTCGGGTATTGATCCAACCCGCCCGATGCTCAGCCCTAGACACGATAACATTGCGGATCGATGCGGACTAGCTCTTATTGTGCCGGACCAGCCCGTTTGGCCCACTAAGGAAATTAAATTTATTCTTGAGCTGGCACGATAACATTGCAGGCCGATTCTTATTGTGCCGAGCCGGCCCATTTGGCCCACTAAGGAAATTAAATTTGTTATTAAGCTATTTTTTTTTCATTCAGTTTAATCGTTCAACTAGAATATTAGAGTCTAGGAAATTAAATTATTCAACTCCTATGTCACCTACAAGGCTACAACTCAAGCAATAGAAAGTGGAAGCCAAGTGCATCATGCCTTGGTTGTTACTTTTGAAGAATGAGTTGCAATGCTTAGTTGTGGGCTCACGGGCCGTGCCAAACAGCCCGCAAAATATTATGGGTCATGCTGGTCCAAGAATTTTCGGCCCACGGAGTTAGCGGGCCGGCCCGACCCGGCACACTACCTTATCGTGCCGAGCTAGGCTGGCCCGCTAACTATAGGCAAGACGCACTTACCCTACTATATATGCTATCATTTATATTGGCTGTCGGATGGAATTGGACCACTGATTGCAAAATATGATAAGCCAATAGAACCAAGAAATGTTGCTATATTTGAATGTGACAAAAAACACATTACATTGATCCAAAGAACTAAGAGAACTACAGCGCTCAGAATTTAAATACGAAATGGACATAATTTAAGCCATGCAGGTATGAACTTTGACCATTTAACTCATCCTCTATGAATTAGAGGCCATATCAGACATCAGGAATTTTGAGTAACTCAGCAACTGCTATCAAAAAATATATTCAAATTGTGGTGTAACGTATCCCATTTGGGTATACAGTGACAAATTTGAGAGCAGTTTTAGACTCCAAACATGTCAGGTATCGTCCAATTCCGAATCAGACTATATTATGCAACATAAATGAGCACATGCTATTCTGCAAAGAGGCCAATGTGAAACACCAATTTTTACTTGTTCCAACAACTTAGAAACGGTACTAAATCCGAGCAATGATAATTGATCCATGAGTGTCGACCCTGCAAACTCCTGCAAGCATCTATCAGTCAGCACCACTAATGATTTAAGTCAACCATAAACATGAAGTGAAATTCCAAGTATAGAACCAAATAGATGGTTCATCTATGCTCAACATAATTCATGTACACCCAAGGAAAATTACAGAATTGTATATTCAGCAAACTTTCTGTTTAAAGCAACTACTGTTGAATTGTTGACATGGAGAAGTGGTAACTTTCGATTGATATTGTAAAAAGGCACATGAAATGAAATAACCATCCGAAAACTTGCACAATATGAACAACTACTAGATATATCCAGCGTTAAAGCTTATTGCATTGTTTGCTTGATATATATACACTGATGATGTGCCAAAAATGAAAATAAGTGACATGTAAACATCCACCTTTTCAGATTTAAAATGGAACATGTAAGCTCTTAAAGAACAATGATAAATGCAACAGGTTCTTATTTGCTATTGCAAATATCAGCAAAACCAAAACAGAGGTGTAACAGTCCAAGATGCCCGTTTGACAACACCCTTCAATCACCCAAAACGAGCATTTTAAACCACATGAAGCAGTTGTTTCTTTGGAGATCTAATTGAAAATAAAAGCACATGAAGCAGTTGTTTGTAACAATGGCATACCTAACAATAACTCTCCTGGTACATCACACAAGGCTTCTAGGAGCTGATTCACTCCCAGTCATCATCATTTCTTGAAATTGCAAAAGCTTGGTCTTCCTTATATCAAGGATACTTTTAGGCATAGGCTCAAGATGACCATATTCCTCCACTAGGTGAAAGAACTCCTGTTTGGCAATACTTTTCTTTTCAATTAATCGATCAACTGTCACATCCACTAACTCTTTATTGCGTCGCAATATCTGGAAATATAAATAAGATGTAATCATAACCTACATAAACAGAATTTACTAAAAACAGGTTCTTCAGAACCAAAAAAAACCTCTTTTGCTCGATCATAGCAACTGTTCAGTAGTTTCATTGCCTCTATATCAATATCCTGGTCAAATATACGTTGTCAGGCATACAAAACTGTGGGTAAATCTTCAAAAATAAAAAAATAGTAGAAATTACATTGATACGATCTGCAACCCAAAACTTGGATAATCCATGATATTTTTCTGAAAGACCACTGAGAACAAAGTACCGTGCAGCTGACCTGGCATTATCTGATGTTTCAGCCCAAATTGTACTCAGCTGTAATAATGTAACATATTCATATTAGTCCCATTGATTCCCAGAATCAAGAAGTAAATCTTTGACACAACCAAACTATGCTAAAGACATTGAAGATGTACACTAGTATTTCCTGGGCATAGCAAGTTTCATATTGGATTGGACAAGAAACCATATCATTAAAGAACAAACTAAAAGAGAATCCAACACCATTTTTAAATGTGAACTTTAGTGTTAGTAACATTAAGCACAAAAAATTGAAAATCCTCTTTGTTTCTTTATCACTTAACCTTGACAGGAAGATCATCTTATAATAAAATATTTTCAATGGATAACACTGTATCTCAATGACTCAATCCACTTCAATATGTTTAGTATCCTTATGGAAAATCGAATTGCTCGCAATATAGATTACAACCTATTATCACAATGCACCACAGTACTATTGGGATTGAATTTGAGTGTGAAACCCAACAACATGCTACTAGTTGTACCCCTCAAGGGGGAAAAAAAACCAAATACCAAATATCATGAGAGATAAGAGCAAACATCTCAATATCCATAGCTTGCTTCCAGTGTGTATGTGAAAGAGCCTCCTGGCATGTCTTGGGCACGATGACAAAAGAGAGACAAGGCAAACTAACGATAGCAAGAAGATAAATGATCAATACAAAGATGTGCGAAAAGTGAATGCTCAATACACTTACGCTTACCCTTGCGAAGAGCAATAGGCAAGTCGAGGTCGGATAGAGAAGGCTCTAGTGCAGTGGTATTATGCTATGGTGGAGGAACCTCAGTCGAGTCAGATGCTAGTGGCGAAATAAAAACCATAGGGTAAATCATTGGGGTCTCTGGTGCTAAACAGTAGTGGTGGGGTTGCGAGTAACGGGTGATGGGTGTTAGTGGTACATGTGGTAAGTCAGATCTAGTGGATGGTGAAAAATATGGAGACATTTCAAAAAATGTGACATGTGAGGAAACATAAGAATAATGACTTATGGGATCATAAAAATGATACCCCTTCTACGTGTGTGAATATCCAACAAAATAGAACGATGTGAAAGTTTGTCAAGCTTATTATGGAAGAAATGAACAAATCAAACTCGCTTAAACACCCAAGGATCCTTGGGTCTAATAGTGAGTGAGAATGGAGAGACGTTTCCAACAACAGGAGTGGGAATACAATTAGTGAGCATTGCATCCCTGATGGTGGCCAGGAACATACATTAGGAACATCAAAGTGCTCGATCTCAAGTATATGACAGTTCTTGCACTTCACAACCCTGTTCTGTTGATGTGTATGCACAAGTAGACTAATGAATATACTATGGGAGGCACAAAAAGTTTGGAAGGCAAATTACATGGATTCAAGAGCATTAGTAATGTGTAAAATTTTGATAGAGATAGAAAATAGAGCTATTATTTCTTGGTAAAAAGTTTTGAATATAAGAAATTCAGACCTAAATTTTAACAGAAAGAGCCAAGTGACTCTAGTGTGGTCATCAATAAGACAAAATAGCAAAAACGAAAAGATGTCAAAACATGAGTAAGACCCCAAATGTCAGAATGAAGTAAGTCAAAAGGAGCGAATGAGCGATGGAACGTGATGAAGTGCTGGATGAAAAAGAAGTACAATGATGTTTATCTAACTGTCATGCATCACATTGAATACAAAAGGTGGGAGATCTGAGGACAATATCCTTCATGTGAATGGGTGGAGGATAGTCTAACCAACAATGCTACTCGGTTAGAGATAGATGATGGGTGATGGTTGAAAGTATGAAAACGACCCTATAGGTAGTAAACCTCTCCACCTTCAACATTGCCACCATTGTCTTTCTTGTCTCAAGGTCTTGAAAAAGAGAATGAATAGGTTAAAAGGTAATTTAGCAATTATGTCATTTTGTGAGGCTGCTAATAAACAAAAGATAAGAAACTTAGAAACCTAAAGCACATGAAGAGAAATAAAAGATGATAGACCCTTTCCCCTAAACAGGGGATAAAGAGTCATTTGCCACATTGATAGGTGGAAGTAGAGTGACACATCATTGAGTGACATCTACATCAAGGGATGAAAACAATCCTCATTACTTGTCATATGTGATTAAGCACCAGAGTCTAAAATCCAAGACATATAGGATGTATGACAGCAAGAGAACCAAAGTTGATAATAACATGTGAGGCTAATGCAATTCTTTGACATTTATATAGACTATAGCAAACATCTTTGACATATTCAAACTTATTGTAGAAAGAACATTAAGGGCATCTACGCCCACCCTCTTGACCACAACCACGATCGCCATACGTTGTTTCCAATGATGTGGCAAAAGGAAGCGAGGACACAGTGTTAATTCTAAATAAGAAACCTTAGAAGTGTTACCAATATATGTGTGATCGAAACGAAGGCTGAAAAGAAAGAAAAAGAGGGCGAGTACATGGATGAAAACAGGACTACAAGGCTTATCTCTATTGTCTCTTAAAACTGAAGTTTGCTGCTGCGGCTGATATGAAAAAGGAAAGAGAAGGGGCTGCTGAAATCTAATGTTGATGGAATTATGAGAGTTCTGAAATCATGATTTCTAGCCTTTGTTCATGCTGAAACAAGGGCTGCAGGTGGCTAAAAATTGACGTTGAAGCAGGGAAGTAATCAATATTAATGTATGGGGGAAATTGATGTTGAATAGGCGGCTGCATAAATTACTGCTAGGCGAGAGAAAGAAAAGAAAAAGAGTACGCTGCTGCACTTCGTGGTAGGGCTGAGCAAAACCCGATCCGACCCGCAAAACCCAAAAAAACCGACCCGAAAATTTGATTCGGGTCGGGTTATTCGGGTATAACGGGTCGGGTCGGGTTTTATTTTTGAAAAATTCATATACATTTTCGGGTCAGGTCGGGTTCGGGTGAAAACCCTGTTTAATCCGACCCGGCCCGATTTTAAGTTAAATCCACTTCATAAAGTTTAGAACCCTCCCGCATGCTCGCCCCCCCCCCCCACTTCTCTCTACGACTTTGCCCTAACTCCGACTCCCTAACGCGATCGCCGCCTGCATCGAAGCTCGCATCCTCCTCTCCGGCGACATCGAAGCTCGCATTCGCGTCCGATGACATCAAAGCTCGCCTCCTCGCCACCTCTCCGCAGTCGCCACTCGCCACTCGCCTCCTCTCCGGCAACGCTGCCCGGCGATCCTCCCCTCACTCCTCGGTCCTCAGCCTCTGCCCGACACCTGTCCGGCCGACACCCCACAGTCTACAGGTAATATGATTTTTTATTTTTTTGATTATGTATTGAATTATTGTAATATGTATTGAATTAGGAATTTAGGATACTTGATTAAGTAAGTTTAACTGTTTGATTGATATACTTGAATTAGGAATGGATGATATATTCATATATTTCGGGTTAAATGGGTCGGGGCCCGATTTTTTTGGGTTATTCGGGTCGGGCCCCGATTAAAAAATCGGGTAGGGTCGGGTATAAAATTATTGACATTTTTCGGGTTAATACCCGATCGGGTCGGGTCGGGTATTGACCCAACCTGCCCGATGCTCAGCCCTACTACGTGGCAATGGGGAGAGGAAGGAGAGGAGAGAGGGGTGGCACTTGAGTTGCAAAAATCCTAGGAATCCCTGCTCTGTTACGAGGTTGAGGAAAAATTCCATAAGAATATCATTATTGAGAACCACACCCTCGAGGTGAGAAAAATATGGAGAAAAATAAGTCTAAATAAACTCGTAATAATTAGAAGGCTAAGTAAACTCCTAATAGATAGGAGAGGTACCAAATATGTAGGTGTGAAAATAAAAAAAATAAAAAAAGACATTCTAACATTAACCATAGATGTTCTACTTTTATGTGAATTTTGTACTAGGCGTGTTTATGTACTGCGAATAATTGTGCGCAAATGCAATGCTGACATATGCACACACATGTCATAAACAAGGCGACGACATAGAGCAGTACATGGCATGGAAGACATGAATCATACACAAGAATGACAAACAAGAGCTGACTACCATGGACAGACTTGAGAGTTAGGAAAGTTCCAAATATAAATATTTGTTTTCATGTAATGTTGCTGCAAGAGATATGTTAGCCTACAAAAGTCACATATGGTTTCATTACCATTTCAAAAAACTAAGAGCATCAATTACCCAAATAACATGGTGCATATTATTAAAAAAATCAAGAAACACAAGTCAAACACGAAGCAATGTAGCCAGGTTTAGATTGTGTATGCCTTACAATTTTTGAATAAAAGAATCACAATGCAAACCAAGCAAAGATTAGGGTTTTTCTTTTCCAACAAGCGAGTAATCTAAATATGATATTATCCTTACTTACCTGCTCCTCACCATACCAGATTTCATCAGCAGCTCGAGGTGCTATTTGAACAGTGATATGATCAAGCAGCGATTGTCCACTGTGAACACAAAGGAGAATCCAAAATTCAAATATTGTCTTCTATCATATAGCTTAATTCAAACTATATTAATGGTGCAAAAGCTGTGCAGCAAAAAAGTATATAGCTTAGTCCGTTCTAGAAATACGATGTGTTGAGAAACAAACAGATCAATTTACAAGTACCATATTCTACCTAAGCATTCCCTCTGTGAATTTCATATGATTCATTTTGAAACGCACATAACCCAATTCTCTGCCAGCTCGTGGTGCAATAGTTACCTGGATGGAGAAACAAGCTTCCAATTATCATAAACAAGTCCTTACAATGAATTTAAAATGAGAAATCATAATACCTCCTAAAAAATATTAACCAAATAAACGTGTAAGAATGGAAAAAAGTCTCAAATCCTTATTGTAAATAATAATAACATATCTGAAATTAGTATTGATATGACAACCAACAAGTGCCTACCAGCACAGTGAAGCATTTTGTAACTAAAAAGATATTGGATGGGCAGTGAGGAATTTTCCACCATGAAAAAGAACTAAGTAGCAGTATATGCAACTTGAAATGACTTTCATTTGATCAGGTCTAAAGAAAACGAGTTTCCTCATGAAAGAGACAGAAAACAAGATTAAATATGAAAACAAAAGAAGTAAATTAAAAAGAAAGCATTTGGAAACAAAGAAAAAAAATACACATTCAGTGAAAGATGTCAGATTCCTTTGGTCAAGGACAGACGTATGCCCTTCAAATTTCAAAGGCCATTTAGCAATGACAAGCCGTTTCTAGACCCATTAGTGGGCAATATATTGATGACTAACTAAGCACTTTATGCCATCCTAATGTAGTTGCAATGATAAATGATGCTACCAAAGCAAATAAACCAATAAACTTGGCAGCAAAAAGTTTACATTTGAGGCGAGCACTGAGTCTTTTGCTATAAACCAATCCAGAGAAGGATCAACTCAAGGCACTAGCAATTCCACCGACGAACAAGCTGGATAATGTTAAGTGTTAACAATATTTAGCTGCATTCCATGTGACTGGATGGACAATCCATCCTTACATTAGAGTTCATAATGGTCAACTTCAACCAACAATTGATACCAAAAAATTGACTTCAAACAAGTCAAATGAAAAATAAAGACCACTGAATGTTGAGAATGTTGACCACTGAATCTGGTGAACATATTCAGCACAAACATAATGAATGAGTTCATGCCCATGGCAATAAGATGAATATTGGATATGGATATGGAAAGCAAAGTATCTTCTAAGATACTTTCTTCTAAGCTAAACTCCAAAATTTGAAGCTTCAAAATGCTGCTATGCATGGTAAAATATAATATGAAAATGCATTCAGACAAAAATAAATATGAAATAAGCTGTTTGAGTCAATATTAACATATAAAGTAGCGTGTGAAGACAGTACAAACTCAATGTTCTTCAAATCAGGGAAGTTGACAGCAACAACAGCCATAGCTGCTTCATTAAGAGCCAGTTGTTTCCACATTTCTTGACTCCTATTCTTTTTATCAAGAATTCCTCTTTCTTCTATTTGTGCAGCTTGTAATAAGTCATCAGTTGTTATCTGGACATTGCAAATAATGTCAGGAAATAGGATAAGGTGTACTGATTTAGTAAAAAAAATCTGATCTAGTTCAGTTGTAAGAAATAGTTGAAATTTGAAAAGCAAGCAATCCTAAAAGATTATCCTATTTAATTAACCAACAATGTCACAAATCAATAGCTCCTATAGGTTAGCTAGCTCTCTTTATGATCCAGGAGGATCCATGCACCATGAGACCACTAGCATTCGAACACAAGTGAGCCCATGTTTAAGTTAGTATGTTATTTTATTTCCATAATTTTTAATTTCGATTTTTAATTTTTAATTTTAGTTTTCAAATTTGAGACCATGCTTTTCTTCTATTTTATCTCTTTGGAATTGTTAGTCTAGGACATCTTATTTTTCTCCTACTTTTTCTCTTAAATTGTTGTTACTTTTCCTTTTAAATTTGAGGGAGACTTTCTCTTATAATTACTTTGGCCTCTTCTATATAAAGGCCAAGAGAGATTGGGTTAAGATTAGATATACTTTTCTTCCTTCACTTCCTCTCAAAAAAAACCCTATGCTTTCCTCTTCTCTATGATTGAAGCCTAACCTTAAGTTGGGGCAACCGACTGCCCCCTTTTCCTGACAGCTGCAATAGCAGCAATTCTCAGCTGCCAGTCTGATTTCAGCCCAGCATCAGGTCAGCAGCTGTCCAGCCGCATGAGTTTTTCAGCCCAGGATCAGGCTCGCTGCTGTTCAGCCTGATCCAGCATTGAAGAGGTCTAAGTTTTGAGCCCTGCATCCAGTGTTATCATCTCGTGGATATCTCGTCGAGATATCGACGAGATATCGTTGTCTCGGCCAGAAATCCTATCTCGTCTGGACGAGATGAATATTCTCGAGATTTCTTCCATCTCGTCGAGATCTCGTCCATGGATGGACGAGATATGGACGATATGGACGAGATATCGACGAGATATGGAGAAAACCCTAACTTCGAAAAAAAAACCCAACTCCCTTTCCAGATTCGTAGATTTCTTTATTTTCTTCTTCTTTTCTTTTCTTTTCTTTCTTTTCTTCTTCTTTTCTTTCTTCTTTTCTTTCTTCTGGTCTACGAGTCTTCTTTTCTTTCTTCTTATTGTCTTCTTTTTCTTTTCTTCATTTTCTGTTGTGGTCTTCTTCTTCATTTTGTGCTTAGTAGTTTTTCTTCCTCCAAAGAGTGTTGACTGTTGACTGGTACAAGTAATACTTAAATATTCATTAGCTTTGCTTCTCAATTCATGCCGTTTAACTGGGTGAAACATTAGCTTGTTGCCTTGTTCAATTGATTTATGGAGACATTTTATATTGTTTTAAATTATTTCCATTTTTTAAAACATGTCTTATATTATAAGGTGTTTGCTGATTGCTCTGCTATGTCTCTCCTAAACTATTTTACTTAATTAGTTATTAGCCATTTGATTTCTATTGTTTCAAGCGAATGCCCCTGTTAAATGATTTATGTTTGCTATTTTATATATATATATATATATATATATATATATATATATATATATATATATATAATTTTATAATATTTATTATATTGTCGATATGTCGCGAAGTGGACGATATATCGGTCGCGAAATGATATAACGATATCAAGGTTCGCTACCGCGAAATTTTTTTGGTCGCGATAATAAGCTTGCCTGCATCAGTCTGAACTGATCCAGACCTCAAAACGAGCCATAACCTTCCTACTCTAGGGCACTGTTAGGAGTTTCCAAGTTTCCTTTTACCTGACCAATCTCCAAAAAAAAAGCCTCCTTGTGGAACTTCAGCACCCTGGAGGGCTACATGGATCACTTTAAGTGGATAAGGTTGACACCAACATCAGCATGAATCTCTCAAATATGCTGAGCAAAACTCTCAACGGACTTCGACGAGCAAGAAGAAATAGGTAATGAATTTGAGATGGTGTGAGGATATCAAGGGATTGCTTCCAGATGGCAAAGATGGTTGGTGCTTAGTTGATGTGGCTTTGGATTGTGTGAAAATTTAAGAGAGGCTTCACTAGCTTGACTGGTAGGAGTGAAATGATTTTTTCCTTGTGCTTGAAAATATAAGTATATCCTACCGTGGTTAATTAGGTCCAACCATAGAAAAGGATCGACCTAAAATCACATGTACAACATTCATAAGTAGAACATCACACCATATGTTGGCAGTATAGTCCCCCATCTCGATTGGAACAAGACACCTCTGGGTAACTCACAAGCACTTATCTATCCAAGTGACTTTATAGGGTGGGGATGGAGTTCTAGAGTGAGTCCTGTTCCTGTGAGTTACCCTTGAATCGATGTTCATGCAAATGCTCCCATCAATTACAATCTTACATATTTTATCTCCACACTTAATGAATGTGTGAAAAATAACAATGCATTTCCATGAGTCATCTAACAGGGGTGTCACAATGATGCAACGTACTAGGTTAAGTGTTGGGTCATTATGCTCCTCGAAATATTGATCATTAGTCTCTTCTTCAAGTTCACTTCCATTATATAAAACTGCAACATCATGTTATGTCTTCTGCCCCTAGGTCCTCTACCCATTCAGAATCTATTACTAACACATGCACCTCATTAATTATGACTGCTAGTTCCAATATTCCAACACCTACTATGACATTTTTAATATTCTCTATTAGAGGTTGATGTCTGAGGTCTAGGGACTTCTTGTCTTTTGTCATTTGGTACTGTAACGTGTAAATTTGGATCTACCTTTTGAGTTAGTGCTCCAGGACGAGATGATCGTTTTGATGAAGAGGCGAATCTTATTAGAAAATGGGTCTACAACCTGTGAAGTCATTCGTTTAAAGTTGCAGATTTAAGGTATTTTTCAATTTCTACAGCTTTGAAAATGCTTCCTAAATGGTGGTCAGTGGTCCACGTATGCGGGGTGACTTCTCTCGTAATATCGATCCTAAGCCAGTTAATGAACCTATTAATGAACCTTAGTCAAATTGACTAAGGTACTTGGTTTAGTTGAAGATGATTGTTTTAAATTGATCCATTCAGTAAAAAGTTGATTTTTAAAGAATGTGGGAACATATTTCTCTTCAAGTCTGATTTTAATTTCTTCCCAAATTATGATTTGTGGTCCTAGTTAGACGCAACTATTTTTGTACTTGTTACCAAAATCTTTTGGCAGGACCAACTAACTTCATTCAAGCTAATTGGGCTCCTTATTGGTCTCTCATGCTATGCCATCAAAATAATCTTCAATCTCTTGAGAACCACTCAAAGAAAACTATAGGGTTTAATTGGTCATCAAAACTAGGTGCATCTACTTTGACTCTCTTAGTGATGTAACCATAGTTGTCTCTAGGTCTAAGTTCTTGTGTGGTGGCATAATCCCTACCTAGACGTGTACAAGTCATTTATGGGAAGTGATGCAATGATTCATCTACGAATTTTCAGGATTATCCTGCGTGTCAAAGTATGATTCAGGATGCTTGTGGGTGGAGCGATGGGTGGCCTAGGTGTTTCGTTGAGGAAAGTTTTTTTCATAGGATTAGGTAATAGTCCATTATAAGCATGTATGAACATGCTAGTGGAAGCATCTACATGTTCTTGGACAGAGTTATTTTCATTGGTCTTTACAAACATTATGCATTGCCTACTCAAATTGTTAACAGATTCTTGCAATGTATTCATAGTGTCCATTCATTTGTTTGTACTAGTAACCTCATCTATAATGGTATGTTTGCTTTAGTGTATAGGAAAGGATATTAAACGAGGGAGTATTGGATAAGGATTTTTTAAATGCAAAATAAATCAGATATAATATTAATTTTATATTCTTCTAATCTTATTTTCTTTTCATCAATGCACTAAACAAACAATGGATATAAGTTCATCCCTTCTCCTACCCCTTTATCCTATGAAACAAACATGCTCTAAGGGTAGTAACTTGAGATTACAAATTTTTAAAACATTAGCTTCTATGTATGTCATCTCTCATATCTTCAACTATCACTGATGCAAGAAGAAAGATAGAAAAAAGGAAAATGGAGCACTCTTTTTGTAACTACGATGAATGGCTGATATTTGATGGAGGGTGGATTTGAGGGGATGGGCGATGATGCGATGGTGGAGAGGGGATATGGTGACTAGTTAATGAAGAAGAGAAAGAGAGGAAGAAGAAAAGCAAAGGAAGAGATAGGAGGAACAGATAGCTCTCATACCAATTGACCTAGAATCAAATTAAAAAAAGGAAGAGAGGAGAAAAAAATGTTGAGGAAACTTTATTATCAATTAATATTTTCTTAAACCCAGGGCTCAAGCTTGTCAAAAGTGCAAGGCGCACTCAATGTGCAAAGGTCCCATATCGCTTGAGGCGCAAGTGCGCAACGCACAAAAAAAACAAGTGCATGACTGAAGCAAGGTGCACCTTTTTAAAAACATTATCTATGCTATTATCAAACAATAAAAAATATGATATGCAATATATTAATTAGATTATATGCACCATTGCACCTATAACCAGTGTTTTAAAAAGGCGCTCGTGCGCCACTAGGCGAGGCTCTTTCACAGAGTCGCTCGCCTCTAGCCTCAAGCGCTCGAGGCGGTAAGGCGAGCACCTTTCTAAAGTTAAACAAAGATATAGTTAAATAAAAATATAAAGTTACAGAACCCTAGCGCGGGTGGTCTCCTCCTCTCCTCTGACCTCAAGAGCCGCGACTTAAGTGCGGAAGATGGGAAATAATAATGAAAATGCAGAAGATGACTTGGTTTTTGATGATGATAATCTAACTTGGGGTGATGTTGCAAAGGCCTCGGGAGTTGGTGAACCTAGAGTATACACAAGAAGTAATAAAGGGAAGTCGAAGTCAAGCTCATCGTCTGGTTCTTCTCGAATTGTTGATATTGACAAAGAAGAAGCTGCATCAGAGGATACCGAGGAAGAGGAGTATAAGTCTACTTATGGGGGGAGGACGAGATGATCTAGATGATGATATGGATGATATTGATGAGGATTAGTCTTTAGATATTTTCGTATGATGAACTTAGGCATTATGATGAACTAATTTAATTTGCATTTTGAAGTTTTTGCTTTATCTAATATATACATTGCATGACAATCTTAATTTGCTTTATCTTATTCATTATGATTTGATTTATTTAGATAAAATTTCAAGTATATAAAATTATAAATTATATTTATTTTATGGGCGCCTCACTTTGCTCACGCGAGCGCCTTTCGTGGCGCCTCCAAGCGTTTGAGGACCTTGGCGCCATAAGGGCGCCTTTGGCCCTTTGCCTTTTTAAAACACTGCCTATAACATCAATTCCAATGGAGAATCAAAACATTGCATATCATGAATCTAATTAAAGAGACGAACAATAAAATCTTTTAAAAGCTAAGGATTTTTCATAATCATCAAACTAGGCAATTCAAATCAACATATAAAGCACTAAAGATTTTAAGTTTTACCAAGTTTGTGACCCTCACCCTCCTAGTCCCTGCTCCATAGGGATCATCCACGTAGTCCCCTAAAACTATTATTAGATTCACCATCCCCATCTGACTTGTATCCTTCAACATCAATTTCTGTTCCATACAAATCTGCCTCACTCTTTTCAAAGTCACGCTCGGACGAGCCTGTTGAACTACCAACACTAGGGCTTGACTTTCCACAAGCTGATTGTTTCCTAGTGAATCTAGTGGGTTTTCTAGCCCCAACTGCTCTAGCTATAACACCCCATGTCAAGCCACTTGCACCTTGATTGAGACTAAAGACTGCATCATTTTCTGCATTTTCATCTTCGCCGGTCCTTGCAACCATTTTTTCTATCAACCACTCATTGCTATCATCAATATCCTTCAAAGTAATAGGATCCATGGCATCCTTGCAATTATAGCGGGCTTTTAGTGCTTGATTATACTTCACAAAAACCAATTTGAAAAAGGCGCAACAAGTGCGCGCCTTGGGCTTCAAAAAAATCAACTAAAACTAAGCCTTAAATAAAGGCATAAAATAAGCAACAAAATCAATCAATGGCCAATGATCATGACCCAACTACTAGGACTTTGACTGCATTAGGTTGCAACAAAAATGCAAGAGGGATCAATGATGAATCAAAGATCTACAAGAGTGACTTAAGATATCAAACATTTTATGATGAGCTTAAATGAGACTGGTCGAGATCAAACAATATTGTTTGTGATGAAGAACTATTGTGCTTAAGGGTGTGTTTGTTTGTACGGATATGAATTTTAGGTGAAATTGGGTAGGATAATAATCCTCGCGAATGAAAGACCCAAATAAAAATTGTTAGGACCTAATTGTAAATAGGACCTAGTTGTAAAGTGTCCAAGGACACATATGTAAACATTGTAAAGTTATTCTTATATATAAATCTGGAAAAAGAAGCAAGAGTTATGCTCTCTATTTTTCGGAACATGGTATCGGAGCCCTAATTTTTTCCAATGCTGCTGTCTCCTGTATCCGAGAAGCTTTCACATCTTCCTTCTCGGGCCAAGCACACATCTTTGGTGCATCTCCTCGGGCTCCGCACTTGCGTGTTGTCTTCTCCACCGAGAGCATCTACTCCCTTCGGGCCCGCCCGCATCAATTTGAGGAGATCACACTTATGTGATCTCCTGTCCGCCTCGTTCCACGAGGCCTTCCTCACGCGGGTTCCCATACAAGATCTCCTGTGATCTCTTCGCACCGCGTGCCTTCCTCACGCGGATTCCCAAACAAGAGCACACCTCGTGATCTTTTCGCCCGCCCACTCCTCTTCGCCTGCGTGGGTCACCACACGCGCACGTGCCCAGTCGCCTGCAAGTTCCCAGGTGCCTCGAGACGCTGCTCAAGGCGCCTCATTGGAAGCGGAGCCTGAGCCGCCTTCCAACGCGGTGCATGCAACAACTGAGCCCGAGCCACGCGGCGCCTCCTTGGAAGCTGAGCCGCCCCAAGCCGCACGCGCGCCCAGTTGTTGTTCGCTGTTTGTGGCCTTTTTCCTGATCGAGAAGTAGTGTTTGCAGTACATCCTTGTTGTTTGTTGTTTCTTCTGCGTCACAAGGCATACACAAATAAGGTTCAATATCAGTTCGTTCTCTTGCCCTCTTTTTTTTAATACCAGCACTATATACATCTCTACAAGTCATTATGTCTATAACACCATCAGGTTCATCGTCATTTGCAAATCTCTTTCTGGTCCGATGGTTATCACCACTGAAAAACTCAATGGGAGGAATTATAATTCCTAGGCAGCAGTAGTCAGAATTTGGTTTATTGGACAAGGGGAAGAAGAACATCTTACCACCATGGCCGCGTCTATCCCTAAGGATAAGCGGGTTGCATGGGTAAAACTTGATGCGTAGCTCTTAGCTTTACTTTGGCAGGAAATTGGTCCCTCTCTCATGAGTATTTTCAAATGTTATTTTACTTGTGCTGAAACTTGGGAACAAGCACGACATTTGTACACTAGCGATATATCTCGTGCTTATGATACTATTGGGAACCTATTTATTCATATAACACTACACATATTGGAAAGTTTAGGGCGTCGCCATAGATTTTAGAGACCTCCTTCCTTTATCTACTCCGGCTATGCAAGACCGGGTTGATCAATTGCTTGCCATCATGTTTCTTCATACAGTTCGGCCTAAGTTAGAGCTTGTTCGGACTCAAATTTTGGGTGGTTCTTCCACCTCCGGAGTTTCCCCTTGATCGTTCTGCATTGGTGGTAGAGCCCACCCCTACATGTCGAGGAGGTCGAGGTGGACAACATCGTGGTCGTGGTGGCGGACGAGGTGGTACTCGTAATGGTGGACGTGGACATCCTTAGGGCTCCTTTTGTGGAAAATTTGGACATAATAGAGATGTTTGTTACAGTCTACATGGCTACCCTCCAGGTCATCCTGCTCATACTACTCATGTCGCTCAGACAAGTTCATCTGCTCGATGGATTATTGGACACTCCACCTCCACCTCCGGCGGGCACGAGGCCAAATGTTAGTATTTCTGCTGAAGAGTACACTCGATTTCTTCAATTTCAGTCTGCTCAGCTTTCCACCTCTCAGCCAACACCAATCGGTGGTATATCTACTGCTTGTGTGATGCATACATCTGATTCTCGCCCTTGGATTTTGGACTCAGGAGCCTCTCCTCCTCCCTCTGCCCACCATTGCACCCGACCACTGTTACTCTTGCCGATGGCTCTCTTTCATCAGTAAAGGGTATTGGCACCATTCCGTTTAATTCCTCCTTACAGTTGTCTTCAATATTTTACATTCCTGAATTATCTTTAAACTTGTTATCTGTGAGTAAACTCACTAAATTGCTAAATTGCTCTATCACATTCATGGCTAATATTGTTTCTCTCCAGGATTCGAGGACGGGAAGGGTGATTAGCATGAAGCATGAATCTCGTGGTCGTGGCCTATACTAGCTTGATGTGACGCCGACTGCTTTGGTGTTTGAGTCCTCACCTCTCTTACTCCATAGCCAATTGGGGCATCCACATCTCCAAACACTTCAGAAGATGGTTTCATCTTTTCCTCATCTCAAGAGTCTTGAATGTCAGTTGAGGGGGAAAACACTCCAGGTCGTCATTTCCCAGTAGTGTCAATAAACGTGCTTCAGCACCCTTTGCATTAGTTCACTATGATATTTGGAGTCCTAGTCATGTCATATCAAAATTGGGATATAAATATTTTGTTACTTCCATTGATGATTATTCTCGAATGACATGACTTTTCTTATTGAGATACAAATATGTGAAATAGCTCGATCTCGGAAAGATATCTATGTTTCACAAAGAAAATATGTGTTAGATATGCTTGAGGAAGTAGGTTTGCTAGGGGCCGAACCGGTTGATACCCCGATCGATCCAAATGTCAAGCTGATACTAGGAAGGGGGAGCCCTTACCTAATCTTGGACGATGGGTAAACTCAATTATCTTATAGTTACTAGACCTGACATCTCTTTTATTGTTAGTGTGATCAACCGGTTCCTCGAGTCTCCTTGTGAGAATCATTGGATAGCAGCCTATTGCGCTATCTTAAGGCTGCCCCAGGCAAAGGCCTCCTATATCACAATCAAGGTCACATTGATGCTGACTGTGCAGGAGCACCCATTGATCGTTGATCCACCTCAAGATATTGTGTTTTCCAAGAAGGCAACTTGATCTCATGGAAAAGTAAGAAACAAAGGGTGAAACAAAGTGTGGTAGCGAGATCTAGCGTAGAGGCTGAGTACAGAGCTATGGCGTTAATCACTTGTGAGCTAATTTGGATATAACAATTAATGACAGAACTAGGTCTTAGTCACCTATGAAAGTATACTGATAACCAAGCTGCAATGCACATTGCTTCCAATCCAGTTTTTCATGAGAGGATAAAGCATATCGAATAAAAAGGGCAATCTAAAGAGGTCACAATGTCTTTTGTAAATTGAAATGATCAGTTGGCTGATGTTTTCACCAAGTCCTTAAAGAGTTCAAGAATCAAAAATATATGTAACAAGCTGGGGCTTTGCAATATATTCGCTCCAGCTTGAGGGGGAGTGTTAGGACCTAGTTGTAAAGTGTCCAAGGACACATGTGTAAACATTATAAAATTATTCTTATATATACATCTGGAAAGTGAAGCAAAGTTATGCTCTCTATTTTTCAGAACAAAAATAAATAAATAAACCATGCTTTTCCTTTTCCCTCATTTCTAATTCCACCCCCTCCCCTCATATTCTTTCATCCAGTACAGATGGGATATTAAAGTTTTCTTATCCAGTAGAAATTTAAACCAACGTCAAACAAACACTGGATTTAAATCTGGCTGAAATCCCATCCACCCTTATCTGCCCAAACAAATGCACCATGATGGTCAAGGACAAAAACATTCACACCTCAACCAGATAAGGACACAAAAGAAACATTTTATTCCCTTAATATTGTTCTAATCGCGTGCCTACTACTATAGCTATGGATATTTGATCCAGTACAGATTTTACCTCATCCATCAGAATTACCTGCTGCATTTATACTTCTTACTTTATATACTAAACAAACACCCCATGGAAGTACATGGCTATTTAACCGAAATACTGAACATCAATTCTGTACTTATAGATGTTAGAATCAGCAAGAAATTTGCCTGATTATCTTACCTCAGGCCTTCCATCACGCATCATATTTAGAGCAGCAATTTCAATTATGTTTGCTAGCTCCGCACCAACCATTCCATCAGTCATACTGGCAACAGCAACATAGTCCACATCATCAGCCATAGGCTTTTTTCGTGCATGAACCTGTAAACAATAAAAACTAAATTATTACTTTTGCTGAAAAGTGAATATATATAGAATGTTTAATTCATTTCTATTATTACAGTGGGGCATGATGAAAGTGTCAAATTGATCTAATAAAAAATGTCAAATTTGATTGGGTAATCACTTACCACCAAAGCATGATCTGTTAAGAAACCCAATGAATACCTTTTATATTAATAACAAAATCAATCAATATACAGTTCAAAATATGACTTCAACCATGATAACTAAAATAATCTTATCGGAGAACAGAAACCATTTGACTTCAAAAAAGAAAGACCATCTCACACTTAGTCAAGATCAAGAATGAAAACCTAAACAGCACTATTTTCCTTGATATCCTGAAGACGCACTGACTTGTGTTTTTACTAGAACCACTGGTGAAACTTTGAAGATAATGATATAGAACTTTCTAAAAATGTAGGCCAAAGAAAGAAGAGGTATGGAAGAAACATAAGCATTAATACTACGTGGAACTTGACGGCTACTAGGACTAGGACTCTAGGAGTGTCACAAGGTTAATTCTAGGCATGTCTAGAAGTAGATTGTAACTTCTACAAGGAGTTTGTGGCGGTTTGAAGAATGCAAAAAGTTATAGATACAAAAAATAAGCATGTTTAAAGATTGGCAAAATGGTAAAAATGGTGATAACTTTTGTTATTTATATATATAGTTTTTTCTCTTTTCATTTTTTTCTTTAATTTTTACCCTATTTGTTTCCTATTTTTTGGCTGATCCATTTTATCCAACAAGACTATCAGACCAACAAGTTTATTGTGGCCATCTACACCTATTGTTGTTCACTTTATTGAAAAATGAATCTGACGTTATTTCTGGAGGTGGCAATGGGCCGGGCCTGCCCATGGGCGGCATGGGCCCGGTCGGGCACGGGCCGCCTGTGCCCAAGGGGCGGGCTGGGCTCACCCCTTGGGCACGTGGGCCGTGCCGAGCACGGCCTGGTGCCACCTAGGCCTAGCCTCGTCTGCACCTAGGTTTAACCTAGTATTCTGTGTCGGGCATGAGCAGTAGGTACTTTACTTTGTGATATTATATATATACATATAAAGACCCTTAGTGTGGTGGTTAGTTCACCACAAATTAAGCTAAAGGTCGGCGGTTCGTGTCTCACCGCCGGCCTTAATATATCTATTTTTGATATTTCGGGCCGGCCCGAGCCCGACCCGAGCCCGAAGGGGCGGACTCAGGCCCGAGCTGGACCTCCCCGTTGAGTTGTCGGGTCGTGCTTGGGCCGGCCATTGCCACCTCTAGTTATTTCTTTAAAAATGACACAGCAGAATTAAACAAGCTTTTCTCTCCCTCTTCTCCTCCTTCCTAAATCTGCGGGTACACATGTTAAGTTTCCATATTTATGTATTTTTTTTCTTCTTAATCTTTATCATGGTGGACAAATCTTAACAATTCAAGGATCTTTCCTTAGCTCACATGAAATCTCACTTCTAAAATATTGGTATTAGTTTAAAACTAATGTTAAATCCTAAAAAGTCATCAATCTCAGTATAATGTGAGAATTGCAACTACTAAGTCAAAGCTTGTTGATTAAGTTATCATAGAACAAAAGAGTATAATTCTTAAGTTGTCTCATACTCTCATTATAACCATAATCCATGTATACTATATGGAATCTAAATTTACAATGATACATTTCATCTCTGTTTTTAATGTATGGTTTTTAAACTAGTAAAAACAATCCAATCTAATAATGATATTTCAAGCATGTATTAATTATTTATTAGCAGGAAAGCATAAAGGAAAACAAGCTGAATAGTAGATCAAACAATAAAAGGAACAAAATTTTATCTCTCATACTTTTACATTCATTCATTTTTTTTTCAAATTTACTTTATCAATAACTAATTAAAGCATTTCAAGCAGGTAATAATTATTTATAAAATCATTTTAGTTAAGAGTCAAAAAGAATAAATATTTCTTGATAATTTAATTATTTTGCATCACAAATCACAATAATTTTGAAAAAGAAAGACAGAAATTCAATTTGTGCTTTTCTACATCATGTGTCTATGAGATACAATATTAGGTGATACTATAGTGTATTTTCAAAATATATGTCCTTAATGCTTGTAATCCATACTCAGAAATAACTATTTTATTAAAATGAATAGTCAGTCTTCATTTTTACTTAGGGAAAATACCTAAATATAGCCTGTACTTTGGACTTTTTGTCAATTGTGGCCCGTAGTTTACTTTGTCTCAATTGTATACACGTACTAAGACATTTGTTTCAATTGTGGCCTGTCGTTTAATTTCCGTCGAACGCTCCGTTAAGATGATGATGTGGCATGCTGATATGTATAAAAAATTATTTTTTATTATATTATTAACCCAATCGCCTGGGTCCCATTTTTTTAATATTACATAGTGGTCCCACCTCTCTCTCTCTCTGACTGCCCCACCTCTCCCGCTGGACAATGCCTCCACGAGGTTGATGTTGCTACTGCCGCTCGGCTCGGACGTCGACGTCGAGGACTCCTCGGCGATGCAGCGACTGGGGCTCGGGCTAACGTCGCTGCCGACGATGCCGAAGGTGGCGGCGGCGGCCTGGATGTCCTTGGTGGCGGCGGTGGCGGGCCGGGGGAGCTTGGCGGCTAGCTCCGGGAAGTTGAGGTGCGTCGACTAGCCCTTGATGGTCATCGCCGCCACGTCGTGCGCGCGCGCCGCCATCTCGACGGTCGGGAACGTCCCCATCCAGATCCACGACTTCTTCTGCGACTCGCGGATCTCTGACACCCACTTGCCCCAGTTCCGCATTCGGACGCCGCGGTAGCTCGGGTGCTGCTTCCCGCCGTCCCCGTCGACATTGCCCTGCTGCTTCTTGCTGCCCCCCGCGCCGGCACCGGCTTTTCTCTTGGAGGCGACCTTAATGGTCCTGGCTTCGTGGAGCACTGCCACTTCTCTCGATGAATTCAAGGAAGAAGACGAGCAACATGAGGAGGAAGACAAGTTATTAGCTTCACATTGTTGCTGGTGCCTCATGGAGAGAGAGAGAGAGAGAGAGAGAGAGGTGGTCGGGTGCAGGTGGCTGTGGCGGGTTGGCGGGAGAGAAGAAGAAGAAGAAGAAGAAGAAGAAGAAGAAGAAGAAGAAGAAGGAGGAGGAGGTGGTGGACGAGATGACGGCAAATGAAGAAGATGGTGGGGCAGTCGAGGGAGAGAGAGAGAGAGAGAGAGAGAGGTGGGACCACTATGTAATATTAAAAAATTGGGACCCACTCTTTAACATGTGGCGATTGGGTTAATAATATAATAAAAAATAATTTTTTATACATGTCAGCATGCCACATCATCATCTTAACGGAGCGTCCGACGGAAATTAAACGGCAAGCCACAATTGAAACAAATGTCTTAGTATGTGTATACAATTGAGATAAAGTAAACTACGGGCCACAATTGAGAAAAAGTCCAAAGTATATGCTATATTTAGGTATTTTCCCTTTTACTTAATATGATAAAAATACTACAAGTGGAGAAATAAAATTTTATTTTTTATTTTGTCAGACATTTCTTTATGTTTAGCTTGGGATTTGAGTTAGTAGGTGAAGTATTACTCTTTTGGTCTTTCCCACCAAAATGATAATGTTATTATTGAAGTAAGAGACTTGTCTTTTCTCTTGCTTAATGAATTGTAACTCTCGAATTGAATGTATGTAGACCATATATTGTGCATGAAATTACACATTAAACGAAGAAGACTGTGGCCCATGAATGTTAACTAATATGATCATCTAAATTAGATCAAGTCTTGAATTGTTAAAAGATTATGCTCCAGACGATAGATTATTATCCACTGCAAAAGAAACTTCTCTAAAACTACCTATAGGTGGAAGAGATCATGTTATTGATGTGAGATGGGTCTGCAAGAAGGGGGGGGGGGGTTCTGTTATAATTCAGAAATTATTTGTGTATATATTTCCCAGAAACATGAAATCAAAGTAGGTGATAAAGTAGTCGGAAGACATGGGAATAAAGGTATAATTTCAAGAAAAATTCAGGCCATCCATCCACGATCGATGCTCTAGCAAAGTTTGTCCATCGACAGCTAAATGTTTCGAACTGGTTTAACAACAGATACCCCATATTCGGGGAAAGAATCCTCCGAAGGAATCCTAATGATGTTGATCCAAACTTGATAGATTAAAAAGGGTGACCAAGTGCACGAAGCAATCCCACTTTTGTGGGCTCTAAGGAGGGATGATGTATGCGGTCACAAGTGGGTAACTTTATTGTTACATCAAAGTCGCCCTCGGAGAACTTGATAGATTACAAGAATTATATTAGTCATTATCTATCATTTCTATTGCAATAGAAATAATGTATTGTTTTTATTTTTTGGCATTGTAATACTCAAATTATTTATTTTTTACAAGAAACATTTCATATTGATGTAATATAATATATATTATTAAAAAATATTGAAAAAATCTCGTGCAATGCACAAGTCTACTGAAGCATGAACTGCCATAAGAATCATAAGTGGTAAAAATAAAACTTAATTAGCATATAACATATTGAAGAAAAGTGAATCAATAGAAGCTACTATAAGGAAGAACTACTCATTCTGTAAGTCAAAAACTAGATGAGTTTTGGCTAAAAGTCTTTAATCAAATAGTAGATCAATTAATTAGTATTACCTTGAGAATCTCAACTCGACCAATTAGACTAGGCTTTGGTATATAAATTTTTCTATCAAATCGCCCTGGTCTCACAAGAGCTGGATCAAGGATATCAGGTCTATTGGTTGCAGCTATGGTGATTACATCGCCTCTTCCTTCAAACCCATCCAAGCATACAAGGAGCTTCAGTGATTTAAAGTAGACAAGGATGTCAAATGTACTACAACAACTGTAAGATAAACAAATACCATGAATAGATCATGCATTCTACCTGATTGAGAGTGGCATCACGTTCTTGTCCACCAGACCCCTTGATGAGACCACGTTCTCTTCCAACAGCATCTAGCTCATCAATAAATACAACAGAAGGAGCCTAGCATGTCAAAAAAGAAATTTTCAGAAATTATTTTAAATGGTCAAATGAGAGGTCAGGAAACATTGCACTCATATAAAACATAATGCAAAGTAGTTGGCATTTTTTGCATATAGACAGTATTATTACGCCGAAAGAGTACAGGGGAAACCATATTTGACTGCTTACTCTGCAGAGGTGCAAAGCAATTATGAAAGAAGATTCATGGCAACCTAAATGGTCTTACATTTTCCTTGGCTTCTTGGTACAGTGCACGCACACGAGATGCACCAACACCAACATATATTTCCACAAATTGTGAAGCTGAAATTGAAAAGAAGTTAACACCCGCCTCACCAGCAACAGCTTTTGCTAATAATGTTTTCCCCACTCCAGGAGGCCCGCACAAAAGGATCCCACCTACATAACAGAAGTATTTAGTAGATATAAAGAGACAGAAATTTCTGATAGCCTTGCATAGTCAATAAATTGCTAGCCCCACATTTATGGAGAAGGAAATCAATAGCATGTGTCTACCAATAATTTAGTAAAATTCTTTTAACAAAATAAATCCATTCGAGCATCAGCCATCAGCATAAGTAAAGAAGGCAATCCTAGTGCATAAGACTCAAGCTAATGTGGGGTCTAGGGAAATACCATTGTGCCTCTTATCCTTGTAAACAAAGATGAATCTGTAAAGTAGAATGATACAAATATGTACTACAGTTAATTCCTCAATTCTTGTTTTGACTATAGACTTTGTTTCATCTAGATATAGAGCTCAAATCAAAAAGGTAAAAAAGAAATATATAATATCAAAGCCACTTCAAGAATTGTAAAGGATAAACAAACATTAGAAATATGCAACTTGTCTCCTTTATTCTGACTTGATCGTGCCGAGTTTCATATTTGAACTAGGAGGTTAATGAAAATAACAGAAAGGATGTAAAAAAACAAGGTCACATCAAGAAATCATGTGGGATAAAAGAGCCTATCTATCCTAAATGATTAAATGCATACCAAGGATGAACAAGATGGAGTTGATGTTTTTGATCTAGCATAAAACATTTCACAAATTATCTTGAAAAGTTCAATGGAAATGTGTTTGAGATGCCTCAAACTGGAAGCTCAAAAGCTAGCATGGTAGAACTCTAATTAGCATGAAGGCGCTACCGTGGGAAAGGCAATATCACAAAATAGTCATAACAAACTAGTAAAGATATATAAACAAAGAATTTTTTTTAATAAAATAAAATAAGTGCCAAGAAGTAAATAGTAAATAACTCTTACCTGGTATCTTTACTCCTCTTCTCCTATACATTTCACCCAATGTGAAGAACTTCACAATCTCTTCAAGCTCCACCCTTATGTTCCCAAGACCAGCTACATCGCTAAACTTGACATCCACTCCCCTTTCCAAGTACTGTGGTACTTTGCTGTGTGCTCGTCTCACCCGAGCACCTGACTGCATAAACTGCATTGCCATCTTCATATAAGGATTTTGCTCACCTCTTTCCTCATTCTCATCCTCCCCTGGCCCCTCGAGTCCTGCCATTTCTCTCTCCATCTGTTTCATCCTCTTCCGCTCCTCTGCATCTGCCTTCTCAATCTTCAGTCTATCTTCATAATCCTTCTGCTGCTTCCTATAGTTAAGCACAACAGTTCTATAGAAGATGTAGAATATCACGAACCCAACTGCAGTGGCAACATTTTTGTCCCTTGCCAAACTAGCCCACATATCTGCCCTCCGCAAATAGTTTATCTTTGCCTGACGTAGCGAATTCTCATAATTGGCTCTTCTGATCTCCTGCCTCCTTCTCCTTTCATCTGCCTTCTTCTGTGCCCTTAGAGCCTTCTCCATCGCCACCCTGTTTGCCTTCGCTCTCGCCAACTCTGCTTTCCGCCTCTGCGCCAGCTCCTTCCGTGCATTCTCAAGCTCCAACGCGCGCTTCGACTTGGGCTTCGGCTTTGAAAATTGCAGAAAGAAATTGGGAAGTTTGCCCAACCATCCCAAGTAAGGGGAGGGGAACTCCGGCCTCTGGAGGGGAGGGGTGTAAGCATTGATGCAAAAAGAATCCAACTTTAACAGATCCCATGATTTCCAAAACCTAGCATCCCTTTCGGTTGTTGGAAGCACTGTCCGAAGAACCCTAGAATCGTCAAGAACGACAAGCACCGGGTCAGGCCGTCGCCTCAGGTTGACGGAAGGGAGCTTCACGATGTGCCGCAGTTTCCCTTCCTCCATAAGGCTCAGAATTTCCGTATAGGGGATCCGGTCTCCGACGGTGGGGAGGCCGTGGGACCAGGTCCTGAGCTCCTCGGGGGAGAGGACCTCAGCAGGGCGCTTCTGCTTGGGCTTCTTCTCGGCGACCTTGGCGTCAGCACGGGACGCAGGGAGCGAGGAGGCAATCACGGTAAGGGTTACGGAGGCCTGGAGCAACCTGGTGCATTTCTCCTTGCCTGCGTCCTCGTCGTGGATGCCTTCTCCAGGTGTTTCGGCGGCGTTGCGGGGGATGAAAGATTTGCGGGGAACAGGGGAGGAAGTAGCTTTCGGTAGGGATGGCTTGAGGGAGAAACGGGAGAAGAGGAGGGAGCTCGAAGCTGCGAGCTCCATTGTGGGAGGGAGAACAAGTGTAATTGGATCACCAGCTCCGAAAGCCCTCCATGGAACGAGGGAAGGGGTTTTTGCGTTGCGGGAGAGAACGGCGACGAATGTGGATAGCGAAGGGATTCGTCCTCCTCCCTATCACAAATTGGGCCGAGACCAATAAAAGCCCATAGATCACATGGTCTCGGCCCATAACTATACAAAGAAGAGACATTACCTTATCGTCTCCTCGACTCCTCGTCACTTCGCGGTTCTTCTCCCTCTGACCGCCACTGCCTCCCGAATCCGGAACCCTAATCCCCCTCCGCCGCCGCTAGATGTGACTGCGCATCAACGGCCCACTGACCCTTCTCTTCTTCTACCTTATTTCTTTTCCCTGCCTTACCGGACCTTGCCGGCCTGCCGCTTCTACAGCCCTGCTTCTTCTTCTTCATCGTTGCCCTCGTTTCTCTAGTTGAATCGTGTGCGGTAGTTGTCCTTGAGGTTCTACTTCTCTCTGGGTTTCAGATTCTTTCTCTACTTGCCTCGTGAAGTCGACATTTGCTTGGAGAACGTCGCCGACAGTTGCTGAGCTCTGTGTAGGCGTAGTTCGGGTAGGAGATGACGAGCACCGGTACGGTTCTCCATTTATCAAGTTTTATTTCGATACCAGATATATTTGAACATTTTAGTAAATGCCATGTTACATAATTCTACTCACCATGAAGTTACGCATTTTAGCAAATGCAATGGGTTAAGATTAATTGGTGTTCTCAAGATTGGAGACACTATCTGCTTCTTTGTTGTGAAAAAGGGATAAATTTCATTCAGTTACTAATTTGATTCTGTGAATGTCCTGTTTGCGAGTACCTTGACTTCTTTGCTTCTAGATTTAATTGGTGCAAAAGCAAGCTGTTTAGAATATTTTCTGATCAACAGTTGGGCCAGCTGGGTGTTAATTCTGACCTATGTTTAGGAGTGTTGTCTATCACAAAATTGGTTTTCTTATGCGTGAATGTAAGTTTTTGTAATTGGATACTTGGTGGAAGATCAAAAAGATAAGTGTTTGACTAACAGAATTTTTTTCTAGACCAGAGAAAAAAGAGAAAAATGTTTTCTCATTCTAATTTTATTGAAAAACTGAAAAAAGTGTAGTAGATTTCAAAAAAAAATTATGATTTAGTTTCTTTTATTAATTATTTGATCAATTGAAAAAGGTAGGACCTTAGTCATAATTTTTCAAAGAAATATAGGCTTAGAGGACTAAGTTCAAATTTATTTTGACTTAAGTCAAATTAGAGAGAGAGAGAGAGAGAGAGAGAGAGAGAGAGAGAGATTGTTATTGGCTATTGTGAACTGTGATAACACCCTATGAAAGTTATGTAATGTGTACTAATTTGATCCATCCCTCTATAACAAGAGTGGGATCCTACCTTGTGATGACAAGTCCGAGGATGAACTCTGACAACCTTGTCGCACGTGCATACCCCTTATTATAACAAGAGGGTTGTAGGATTTCCTCCTCGCTTTTAGACCCACTCTCTACTCCCTAGGTTTGCTGAACTGGGTTTGGTTTAAATTTTGAACCAAATGCAGCACAGACCAATCATAACTCAAGGAATCACCATGTAATCCTGATTCTTGACCAATTTGATTTAAGTCAAGACAAATTTAAACTAAGTCCTTTATGCTCATATTTTAAAATATAATTTTTTGACCAGGTCCTACTTGGTTTAATTGATAAAAATTATTAAATCAAAGCAATTAGATTCTAGAAATAAGAGGGTGGCTTTGGTGTAACGGTAAATTTTCCCACTTGTGGCCCGGAGGTCATGGGTTCGACCCACGAAAACAACCTCTCTGCAAGTAGGGGCAGGTCGCGTACATCAACCCTCCCTAGATCCCATAGAAATGGGATTGTTTTGTGTACCGGTTCACCCTTAATTAAATTATAAAAAATGTTGGAAATCTAAGACACAGCAAAAGAGTATGATTATACAAAACTTTGCATTATAAATTTTCAACTTTTAGTGAGGAAAAGATGCAGTAAGAGAAATGGTGACTTTTTATTTCTCTCCCTTTTTCCATCTTAATGAGAAAAAACTAACCTCCTCCTGGTAATCTACACATACTAGAACATCATTCGTGCTAATTACTATATTGGGTAAACTACATTTATCCTTTCCTGACTTTTATTCTGTATGCGGAATTATATCTCTGAATACAGATAGAATTGTTGTCTTCTACCATTGTTCCTTACATATTTTTGAACTTTATGTTTTTTGCTCCTTCTATTATGTGTGAGTTGAACTAATTCACCTACTGTTATCTTATTATTAGTTCGCTTAAAGATCTTATATAGAATATATATCTAAATCATCTTAAATAATTATCCTCCTTAGTTAGGTTACTTAGACATACAGATAGGTTACCTCCAATGCAATAGTTTCTTGAGACTATCCTTCTCAGATTACTCTTGCTTAAAGCTACCACAAGCTGACTTATTAATAATCTATGACTATGAATTCAATCAAATCTTTGTGTCATCCTTGATATATGATAGTTTGATATATTTCAATCAGTTAGTTAAAAGCTTTAAATGATATGGGACTGAAGTCGTAAGAATTTACTTGACTTGCAGGATATGCGCCACATCATGGCAAATGTCTTCCAGTTCCAGGGATATTCAGAGGAGCTATTCTGTCATCATATTCATGTAATGAAGAGCAAAAATGGTTCTATGGTACTAGAGGCCTATTGAAAAGTGTCTCTTCTCACAGTTCAAAGAGGATCTCTCTGACTTGCAATGCTGGTCCTAATAAATGGAATCCTGATTTCTCTAGACAACAGAAAGGGTCTTCTAGGGGCAGGAACAGGCAATACCAAGAGCCCGAGCAACCAGAGAGCGCTGAAGAACTCGATTTCGTGTCCTCTAAAAATGGATCATTGTTTTCTCTCTCAAGTAATTCTAAGCCTCTGGCTACTGCAACTCCAGGACAAAGAGAGAAAGAAATTGTTGAGCTTTTTAGGAAAGTTCAAGCACAACTACGAGAGCGAGCTGCAATCAAGGAAGACAAGAAAATTGAAACTTCACAACAAGGTCAAGGTGAGAGGGGAACTGTTGATTCACTTCTCAAATTATTAAGAAAACATTCTGTGAGTCAGAAGAAGAAGAGTAGTCCAGAAGATGAATTTAGTGTTGACCAACTAGAAAAGAGTGAAACTTTTGAGGATGAGCAAAATTTAAATATTTTTGGTCCTGATGATAGCAAGCCAGAGGAATCCCATGAGCCAGGTCCTCTTCCTGCCACTAGGCCCGCCTCTAATTTTAGACGAAAATCTCCTGTTCCCAGAATGAAATTCCAAGCCGTTTTTTCAGCAGAGGAGGATACTAAAACTGCACCATCAAAGTCTCGAGGGAGAAGGAAGAAGAATGCCAATAAAGAGTCTGAGGCTGCTCTACAGGTAGATTCTGTGGTTTTGGATGGTCAAGATGAATTAACATTAGATAATCCATTGGAGGCTTCTGGTTCCGATGAAACTGCTGAGGAACTTAAAGAATCATCTGCTGCAGACATATCTCCTGATTTGAGTTCCTTGAAGCTTTCGGAGTTGAGAGATCTTGCCAAGTCTCGAGGTGTAAAAGGTTATTCAAAGCTGAAGAAAAAGGAGCTGGTTGAACTACTAAGTGCTTGATGGTTCTGGTTCACTTTATCGGTGTGTAGTATGTAGTTAACGTTTGTAGCTCCATAGTTTATGTTTTTGTTTCTCAAACTGTGAAATGGTCTTTCTTTTTTGCTATTAATCTGTCCATTTTTGCGCCGCATTTGTAGTTTGTAGGACTGGACATGTTATTTCCTTTTTAACTTTTGCACGCAATTTTGATGCTTTTTGACTAAATGCTGATCGAGGCATTTTGCATGACCAGACAACTTTGGTGATTACAATAGCAAACTTTCATTGTAAAAACGAAAGCATATCAATCATTATATTTCACGGATAATGTATGATGTACAGATTTTACAATTAGCAAGAACAACTTATTATCTGTGAATTTTAAGAAACAATGGTACTGTTGATATCATAGTTTGATTTAGGTCTTATTTGATTCATACAATGATTGTGTACTAACACCTCCTATGAATTAAACTCTCATATAATCTTCTTAGAAAATGCTTCCTATATCTTTGCTAATGTGATCGATTGATAATAAGAAATTACAATTTCTCCAATTAACTTCTTATATTTTATTTGGTTCAATTATCATTTTTTCTTAAATAGATAGTTTTGTACTTTCGCTACATAAAAAACATAAGTAGTTTTACTTATGGCGATTGGATGAGCTACAAGTGAACTTTCTAATGAGTTTTATTTTTCTTTTCATTTTGCACACTTGCAGTGAACTAAATAAGAGATCAAGATATTATTTTTCAAGAAATTATACTTATTATATAATTTTGAAAATAGAAAATTTGGCACGAGAGAAACGTCTCGCGCTCACATATTGAGCTGGATATAGAAGCTAACTCTTCTCTTAATCCCGTACCTGTATTCTCTAGTTGTATTTTTCAAACTAAAAAATCGTGATAAATACAAGTTTCATTTTTTTCAAAAAAAATAATAGAATGAATTTTCAAGAAAGCATATATCTCTAAGTAAATTAAAAGAGCTATATAGTATGTATGTATGCATTTCATATTTGTATTATAATTATATCATTTTGTAAGTTTGATAATATATTGATTGCAAAATGTTCTAGTATATTTGGAGGTTCAATGAATCCATTTGAACATATGAAAAGTCAGGGTTTGGTTATTGATCAATGTATGAGGCAATCAACTACAAGCCCAAGGATTCAGACTTTCAACCTCTTGCAGGCTGAGCCAGATACAGATTCTACGTTTACATCTATATGTGTAAGTGTAAAACTTACCAACATATCTTGTTGTACAATAAGAATATTACATTTAAGTGCTCCACTTTAACCAAAACAATCATTGCTCTGCTGATTTCTGATTTGAAGCTTGAGTACACTGATTTGTCTTTCTAGGACTTGCATTACTGCATCTCATTGTCTGAAATCAAGTGAGTAAAGTCTGAACAATATCACTGGGAACTGAAAGCACAGGCAAGTAAATTATTTTTTTCTTTTCAATCTATTACTGTTAGTGAGACCAAAACCAACAAAATATATAATCTCTGTGGTGACTACTAAAAGCATTTGAGTGATGAGCAGAACAAAAGCTGGCATGAGTAAGAACTGTTCTGTGACAGGGACATATCAGATCAACAAAATGATTAACTAATAAATGGACCCATGCATGCAGCTGCAGCTGCACACATTCATGTTCTTGGTTCTTATCTGTTCCTATCCTCTCATTTCCTCCATTAGATGCTGTCTCCCTGCAAAGTCTTTGCTCTCATTATCAAGGCAGGAACTTCTCCTCTTCTTCTTATCCTGTCCATGCGTTGGTGCAGTGGTGCTGCATGCTGTGCTTTGGAATTCTCTCTCCACCAGAGCTGGAAAATGTGAATCCTATCTACTAGGCTGTGCAACTATTAATAGGATAAATTCTTAAGTAAAGATGCACTAAAATAGGCATAAAAAATTTAGTGAACTTGAAAAGAACAATTAAAAATATGTTTAAAAAAAAGAGAGAAAACTTTGCTTTGAGCCACAAGATTTCTTTACTTGTGAAGGTCTAATTAATTAGCTTAGTTGGTAAGCTATCTTGTGTGGCAAATTTTACTCATTTATATTTCTTTTGAGGTTGAAATGGCACTGAGTAAATTGAAATAATTAATTTTAACCAACGGTGGTTTAAGCAAGGTCTCTGGTTCAAGTCTTGCAAATTGAGAAAACTACCGTTAGGAAAACTTTACCTCCTTAGTGGGCCGACAAAAAAAAACTCGTATCAAATTATGGACTCACTAGTAGCTTAATGGTTACACATCTGATTATATTGTCAATAAGTCTGAGGTTCGATCCTTAGTTGTAGTGCTTTATGCATCTTTCCACGTCTTTTGTACGTCTTGTAAAATGTGTCTTGTGCATATAATTCATGTGTCTTTGTACGCCTTGTAATGACTATTGTTATAAAGCATGTGTAAGTTTTAAGCAAAAAAAAAATTGAAATAATTAATTTTCATGTTATTCTTGTATACAACAGAGAATAATTTTTGAATTATATATTCAAATCAACACATTGCAAATCATACATAACTAGTGACTATAAACACATTATAATAACTAGGATTATATCCTTAGCACCTTCACTATATATGCTCAAATGTCCTACTCATGGAAGTAAAGTCTTTGATAATTATTCCCATAATTTAATCATAATTCTTAAATCGACTAATATTCATCTTTTCATGTCATTTAAGCTATCATAACTAGTAGCTAAATATCAAAATTGTAGGTAAAGATAGAATTAGACAAATTAAACAAATATATATAGTCCAAGACAAGCCATAACTTTTATTCTCTCATGGCTTTATAGGAAGTAGGATTCACTTGTTACAAGATTTGGTGGAGCAGACAATTTTTCAATTGCAAAGTGTGAGAAAAGATCACAAAGAACAAGAATCATCTGATCCAACAAATGGAATATGGTAGAAGTGGAACCAGTACTTGACAAGGACCAATCAACACAATTACATCTTCTCTTGTCTTCTTCTTCTTCTTATCCTCTTCAATTAAAGATGCTGTCATTTGGAATTGAAGTCTCGCGAGAATATTATGAGGAGGGGAAAAGAAAGCATGATCAATCATTTCTCTTCTAGCGAAAAGGAATATGGCCAAACTTTTCAGCTCATGATATGGGCAATTGTTGATGCATAAATATGTGATTCAATTGGATCTTGTTAGGATAAGATCTTAAAAGGATGTGGGTTTATTTATCATGTGTAGTGTAAGTATTCAGCCGCCGCCTAATCGACGCATGCATCGGGTCGGGTCCGGTTTAATTAGTTTCACTTAAATAAATATTAGTTTCGATGTACTTTTCATGAAATAAATAAATATTAATTAAAATTTGTTTGGTAATTAAGTGGCCGAAAATAGCATTTCATTTTGTTTTGAATAAGTTCATAGAGAAGGATGTTGATTATCATCATTTTACTAATAAAAATATTAGTGCAAAAAAATAACTATTACTTTAATTAATTTAATATCAAAAAATGGTTCAATTAAACATTCATAGAATATGTGAACCAACTGCAGCACAAGTGGTACTAACCAGGGGCGGACGCATAACTTCAATCAAGAGGAAAATTTAAAATATAAAAAAATGAATATATATTATTTTAACCGTTTAACTTTAAATTTTTAATTAAAAATAACAACTTATAACTAGTAAAAAAAATTTATGGTATTGCACTCTTAAAAAAAATTCTTTCATAGGGGTGTAACCGAGCCCGGCCTAACTGAGTTTGCCTATGCTCGAGCTCGGCTCGTTTAAGAAATATTGAGCTTGAGCTTGACCTTGGCTCGAGTTATACTCGAGCAACCCGAGCTCGGCTAGTTAGGTCCGTTTATTTTTCTCGAGTTTGACCAAGCTTGTGAACGAGCTCAATTAAGCTTGGCTCAAGATTGAGCTGGTGGGCTTGAATTCTATCCAGCTCAATTGAGCTCGTGAATGAGCTCGATTAAGCTCGTCTCGACTCGGGTTTATGAGTTCTAAAAGCACAACCCGATCTAAAATATCAATATTTATATAATTGTATATAATATATGAATTGAAGCTCGATTATGCTCGTGAGTTGCTCGAGCCGAGTTGGTTAGCTTGAGCTCGGCTCACTCACATGTATAGCTCGACAATATCGAGTATAGTTCGAATTTTTATTGAGTCGATCCAGAATAGCTCACGAGCAGTTTAACTCACTTGCACCTCTATTCTTTCTTCTCAGTTATCCAAAGCACATTATATCGCAAAAATAAATATTATTAATCAAAACTATCAAAATATTTTTAATATTTAATTTTTTGAAAAAAAAAAATCACGAAGACCACTGCCCCTTGATCCTAGTGTGGGTCCATCCCTAGTACTCATGCGTAGGTTAATTTGGGGTTGAAACCCTAGTACAATAGCTTAATGCGTATTTTTGCGGTAATATATTTGTTTTGTGCATAAACATATATCCATAGGCGAACAAGAAACGACTCTAATTATAGATGATGGAGAGTTGAAGTGGTAAATAACTAAATACTAAACTTAAGAAGAGCCCCATAATATCTTCATGTCTAAGGTTTTAGATTTGAAAGGAATGCATATGTACATGTATGTGCATTAATTATTTATTAGGATATCATCACATGTTCGCTAGCTACAGCCTACAGGGAGGCAATCATGAAATGGACTCGAAAAAGGTAGCAATAGAACTCTCAAACACGGGCCCACAACTTCCTACCCTACCCTACCCTATCTTACCCACCCCATACTGAATTTGAAAAAAAGAAAAGAAAGAACGAAGATATAATTTTGAATAAATGCTGAATAAAAAATTGCATATATCAATATGTGAGAATTTATTTATTCAAAATGATTAATTTTAACATTTTACCGTCGAGAAAATAAATTATTTTATATATATATATAAAAAAGTGATAAATATAATTAATTTAAATAAGCATTGAAACAATTAATTCATAGATACATTATTGATTTAGGACTATTTATGTAATTAACCCCATAATTATTAATAATATATTAGGTTCTATACTCTGCCCTACGGCATGGGTTAGTATTAAAAGAATAACTAGCTAGTAAACAGCGTTCTAAGTCTAGACAAAAGGCTAAGCGAGTGATTTGCTCCAACAACCAAATCTATATTCTATAGTAGACTACTGCAGCCTACGGCCCTCACACTCACAGTGCATTCAATCCAACGCCCTGCTCTCCTCTTCTTCACATATATATATATACCGTTGTCACTTAGAGGAACTTCCGTACCTCTTTAAATATCTTTAAATGCAAAAAAAAAAACATTATTAATTTGTTAGTCATAAAAAAAATCATAAGATAATCACTGTATAATAAATTACTATTAGAGATGTTCATTTTATTCGCATTCGTCGAATAAAAATCGTATTCATACCGTATCTGATCCATAAAATGGATATGAATTTTTTTTTAAAATTATTCGTGTGGATGCGGATTCACACTGCATTATCCGCGTGTTAGGAAAATATGAAAAAAATCCTGCAGGATCGACAAAACTCAAACCCAATAAGAGAAACAGAAAATCAAATTTAAAATCAAAATACGAAAAATAAAAGTCATAGGGGTTACCGTGGTTCGAACTCGGTGGGGTGCCGATCCTACATCCATATAGAGAAAATGATATTTCTTTATTAATTCCAGAAAAGAACTACGATAAGAGTGACAACAAAACTTAATCCCCTTCAAAATACATCACACTATCTCAAATAAACTGAACCTGAAATCGTTATGGAGTAGAGGTACTGTCTCTACAATCTCTGCATTGAAACTGAACTCCTCTATCGTATATCGAAACTTAGGAAGGGACGCTCCTAGAAAAGGACAATAGCGCCACTCTTAATTTTCTAGATATCTAATTATCTCACAGTATTTCCTTTCTAATTTTATGTCTTATATTCATCAAGGAGACTGCCGATAAGAAAACACCACTTGAAATCGGAATTTGGGATGTCTTGAAACCTTGTATTCGGCCTCCTTTTATAGGTGAAAGGAGTCGACGTATTATGTTGAAGTTTGAGGCGAAAGGTTCAAATTTGAAGCAAATTGTGCTCCAAATTGCGTACGACACAAATGTGATGCGTGGAGCAATTCAACAGCGGCAGCACTCCATGTGCGGCGCACATCGCGCCACCAAATAAGGTGGGCTCAGCCCACTTGCCTGACCTAAAAGAGTAGACTCAGCCCGCCCGCAAGCCAAGTTCACATGGTTCAATTCAGCATGATTTGATAAAATTGGTTCAAGCATATCTTGATCAAATCAACTCTGATTTGGGTTTAGTCGGGCTTAACAATCTCCCCCTTTCAAGAAAATTGGGGCCGATGAAATCCTCAAAAGTTGTCATCCTTTCCCATAAGACTCGTACGGGTGCCTACGTCGAATCAGTGCTCAAGTGAGTCAAATCAGCTCCCTACTTGGACTTAGGAACCCACACAGTCCTCTGATTCTCCTCTTTCAATGTGTATCTTTAAGAAGGGCTTGCCTTGAAAGAAAAATTTATACATGTAGAACACCCGGTGTTTGACTCTGTTGTGTTTTGCCCCGGAATCTGAATTGCTTCAAGAAAGATGGATCCGTTCACCTTGTACGAATTATTCGACGTCCTTAGAGTCTTCAGTATCGTCATGGCTCCATTGTATACCTCAAGACTCCTCTTGTAGAGGATGTCGTGTAGCCCATAGTGTTAAGAATTTCAAAAGATTCTAGATTCCTTCCTAGCTTCGGAATATGACGAATATTTGCTAGGATCTTTGGCGAGCCATCATGCAGCTTTAATTTCACCATTCTAAATTCGACAACTTTGTAGGGAACGTTGTTGTCAACACTAACTACTCCATCATTGGTGCGCTGATAATCCACAAAGGCCGCCCATTGTAGAGTCATGTGATAGGAACACCCAAAATCCAGGAACCACTCATCAATATTACCGGTGGTTGACATATTCACTTGTAGACCTGGATTGCATTTTGCATGATCAGACATATCAGGATAAGAGGAAGATGAACTTTGACTTGAGGTGTGTTATCGCCAATGAGATCGTCGTCGCCCACAACGTGTCTTAGCAGTGCATGTGCTATACGCTACGACCAATACCTCTACTTTCTCAAAATCTGCATAAAAGGCCTCCATATTTGCGTCTTGACCTTTATCTTGTTGCTGTAACTTTTTCTTAAGATCACGACATTCTAACTTGATGTGACATCGTTTCATGCAGTAATAACAAGTGATGTTCGATTTGTTACTTACTCATGTTTCCTTAGAGTAGAGGGTTTCTCATTTTCTCTCACTAGAGGAGTTCAATGTAAGATGCATGTCCATTAGCTCCTTAGACACAAGAGCAGTGATCACATGTTCTAGAGTAATAATAGTCTTCAAAAAGTATAGTTTCACAAAAAAATTTAAACGGGAAAAGGGTCAAATTTGCCCATGAAGTATTGAAAATGGTGCAAATTTGCCCTCTTAACTATGTTTTTAATTAAAACCATCCTCGCCGTTACATAATTGGATCAATTTTACCCTTTTCTTAATGAAAGTTCAAGTCAGCAAACGAAAGCCAATGTGGCAAGTGAAGCTCGGCCACATAAGATGTCACGGTGAAAAATGATATGTAGCAATTATGTACTGACAAGGGTAATTTTAGGATAATTTTGGCTCAAAACATATTTAAGTGGCAAATTTGCACTTTTATCAATACTTTTGGGGTAAATTTGCCCAAAATTGCCTTGTCCGTACATGATTGCCACGTGTTATTTTCCACCATGGCATCTTATCTAGTTGAGCTTCACTTGCCATATTGGCTTTCGTTTGCTGACATGGACTCGCGTTAAGAAAAAGGGTAAAATTGATCCAATTATGTAATAGCGAGGATAATTTTGGTCAAAAACATAATTAAGAGGCAAATTTGCATATTTTTCAATACTTCGGGAGCAAATTTAGCCCTTTTCCCTTTTTAAAAGAAGAAGAAAGTGAATACAAAAGAAATAAAACATTATCTTACTCTTCGATTTTGACACTCATATTCTTTAAGTCAATGATGGTTGTTTGAAAGGTATTGATGTGCTATTTGATTGATGTGCCTTTTGTCATACAAATGAAATTGTGCTTCTGCTTCAAAGTCATCTTGCCGATCAGAATTGTATCTTGATACAAGATGTGAGCTTACCTTTAGCTATCCTCCGAGATGCAATCTCTCAAAGTAGTTCGTTCGACATGCTTAAGTATAAAATTACAATCGCCTTTTTCTCCTTGTATTATTTCTCCTCCTCAGTCCCCTATATATTATCCTTACCAAGGATGATGTCATGTATCCTCTCCATAGTTAGGATTGCTTTTATCTTCATTGACCAGAGTGCATAGTTGACAATGTGATCTAACTTCTCGATATCGAATTTGGTGCTCGCCATGATTGGGAAGTGGCTCTGATACCATCAAATAGGAAATTATGAGAGATTCCCTGTAGGATCGACAAACTCGAATATTGTGAGGGTTGAATCATTTTAAACTCGAATCCATTATGAAATTGGGCTTGATCAACACAAGCTAATTTTCTGGGTCAAAAGAAGCATTTCAGCCATCCGATTAAATCAAACGGAGCAGCAAAATCCTTGGAGATTTTTTCTCCATCAAATTAGGCATGAATTGGCTATCCCCCTATATTATAAATAGGGGCCTAATATGCAGTTTCAGAAATCATCCCAATAATTCTCAGAGCCTCTCATCTACTCCGTTTCTCAGGCAGGATTCTTTTCCAACGGCTCTCTTCCCCTTCACACCGTCTTAGGCAGAAGCAAGAAGATCAAGGACATCGCATCCATAGTTTTCAAGCAGAAGCAGGAATCTAGATTTCGGGGTGCAGAAAAATATTCGAGAACATGCAGTATTTTTCTTTATAGTTTATTAATCAATTGTATTCCGCTCTTGTATTGGCCATGTTTTCTCCTCCTTTTAATAAAATCAAGTGCCCTCTTCTCCCCGTGGAGTAGGTCCGGTACCCCACCGGGCTGAACCACGTAAATTTGGTATTCTTTGTATTATTTCTGGATTTACCCGTTTTGGTATTTTTCCTTTTGGCGTTTGGATTTTTGGATCCTTGCAGAAAGACTCAATTTCTTCCTAACAGACGTGGTATCAGAGCCAACAATCCACAATGTCAGGGGCAAAATATGAAATTCAGAAATTGGACCACAATGTCAACTATTCATTATGGGCTTTGAAGATGAAAGGAATTTTGGTTAAAGAGAACCTTCAAGACACTATTCGTGGGCGAGATGCAATGGAAGACACTGAAAGGCCAGGAAAGGACCGGGCCGATAAAAGTGCTAAAGCCACCTTGTACATGAGCATACGAGGCACTACGAGAAGTTGCATCAGAAAAGACCACCGCAGATGTATGGAAAAAGCTTGCTACAATCTACTAGGATAAAACTCTTACAAGTAAGATGATACTTAGACAGAAATTATATTTTTTACGCATGACTGATGGCACTTCTGTTAAAAATCATATTAGCACTTTTCGTTCTATTCTTGCTGATCTTGAGGATATGAAAGTTAAATTTGAGGAAGAAGAAAAGGCTTTTATGCTTCTAATTACTCTCCCTACTTCTTTTAAAAATTTTCGTGAAAGTTTATTGTATGGCAAGAATACTATTACTCTGGATGAAGTGACAACAATGCTAGTATCCAAGGAGGCTATCGACTCTCAACTTACCAAAGGATCCTCTAGAAGCCGTGGAGAAGCCCTGAACACTAGAGGACGAAACAGGTCACGGGACAAAAGCCGAGGTAAGTTCAGATCTAAATCCATGTCCAAAAATATGTAGTGCTATAATTGCAAAAAGATGGGACACATCAAATCAGAATGCCGTAAGCTGAAACGGAGATTTGAGGAACAAAATCAGAATGGAGAAGCATCCTATGCAGATGAGGATGAAAAAGTAGAGGTACTTACAATTTTTGTTTGTTATGCTAGATCTCAAGATGAGTGGATTTTAGATTCAGGTTGCTCTTATCATATGACATCACACTGAGAATGGTTTACCACATATGAACATGCTGATTGTAGGGGCGGAAAAAATAGGCACGGCACGATAACTGCGGGCCGGGCCAAAAAATTCGGCCCGATAACATTGCGGGCCGACGCGGGCCAGCTCTTATCGGGCCGGGCCGGCCCGTTTGGCCCGCTAAACATATATAAAAAAAATTAAGTCTAGATTAGGGCTTGTTTAGTGCTTTAAAATTGAATGTGAAGTTAATCTATGGAGTTTTTCATGTGAAATGTCATATTTGATGCTTATTTAGTCTCTTAAATATTTTAAATTATTTTTTTTACAATTTTTTTAGAAATTTTTTAGTTAATAAGAGGGCTCGCGGGCCGTGCCGGGCGGCCCGCAAAATATTGCGGGCCGGGCCGGGCCGGCACGCCACCTTATCGTGTCAGGCCGGCCCGTTTTGCCACCCCTAGCTGATTGTAAAGAAGTGCTAATGGGAAATGATTCATCATGCCAAGTAGCAGGTGTTGGCTCAGTAAAAATCAAAATGCATGATGGAATTACAAGGACTCTAACTCAGGTATGACATGTTCCAGGTCTTAAAAGAAATTTAATTTCTTTATCTTCTCTAGATGCACTTGGATACAAGTATTCAGGCCAAGACGGAGTTTTCAGAGTCATAAAGGGGTCCTTAACAGTAATGAAAGCACTAAAAGTAAACCAACTCTACATCCTACAAGGCACAACGGTAACAAGTGGTGCAGCTATGGTAACTTCTGAATACTCTGATGATATTGCTAAATTATGGCATATGAGATTAGAACATATTAATGAAAGGAGCATACTAATTCTTGAACAAAAGGGACTACTTGAAAAATAGAAATTTGCTAAGTTAGATTTATGTGAACATTGCATCTATGACAAACAGAAAAGAGTCTCATTCTCCACAGGACAACATTATGCAAAAGAATAATTGGACTACATCCACTCTGATTTATGGGGGCCATACCGGTTGAATCCCAAGGAGGAGCTCGATACATGCTCACATTCATTGATGATTACTCCAGGAAGGTATGAGCTTATTTTATTAAAAATAAATCTGATGTTTTCTCCAAATTTTAGTCTTGGAAGACAATGATTGAGAAGCAAACCGGTAGATATGTTCGGACCCTGCGAACCGACAATGGCCTAGAATTTTACAGTGGAGAATTTAAAGATTTTTGCTCGAGAGAAGGGATCATAAGACATCACACAGTTCCCTACACACCTCAGCAGAATGGAGTGGCAGAAAGGATGAACCGCACCATCATAGAAAGGGTAAGAAGTATGCTTTCTAATGCTAACCTTTCTAAAAGTTTTTGGGCAGAGGCTGCATCCACCGCTTGCTACCTGATAAATCGATCACCTTCTTCATCCATTGAATTCAAGACGCCTGAGGAAAAATGGACCGGGTCGCCAGCCTCTTATGACCACCTTAAAATTTTTGGGAGCACTGTCTATGTCAGAGTGAATGAAGGAAAATTAGAACCTAGATCAAAGAAATGTATCTTCTTAGGATATCCTAGTGGAGTGAAAGGCTATAAAGTGTGGTGTCTAAATAATTGTAAAGTCGAAATCCATAGAGATGTAATTTTTGATGAACAGATGAACAGGTACTCTTGAAATTGAAAAAGGAGAACCAAGAAGAGGTGGACTCACAGGAAACTATATGCCACCAGAAGAAACACCACCTCTGCTTGCTACCAAAGAATTCTGGTTCCCTACACCTACACCTAGACCACCTTCCATAGAAGCCAATGATACTGCTTCAGAACAGATCACTGAAGAACATGTTCAAGTCCAGGAGGAGTCACATCGGGTTCAGGAGGAGCCACACGGGGTTCAGGAGGAGCAACATAAAGTTGAGGAGGATAATCCTTATTCCATTGCCCTCAACCGACCTAGGCGAGCACCACGTCATAATCCTAGGTATGCAAATGTTGCTACATATGCTCTAGCAGTGGCTGAAGAAACTCCATGCACTGAAGAACCAACCTCCTATAAAGAAGCCCTAAATCGGACAGATTCAAGAAAGTGGCGTGAAACTATGGCGGAAGAATTCAAGTCTCTGCAGAAAAATAATACTTGAGAACTTGTGAAGCCTCCACCGCACAAGAAACTTGTTGGGTGCAAGTGGATCTACAAACTCAAAGAAGGCGGCATCTATAAAGCTCGGCTTGTGGCAAAGGGATACAATCAAAAGGAAGGAATTGACTACAAAGATATTTTTTCTCCTGTGGTTAAGCATACCTCTATTCCCCGTGTTCTTCTAGCATTAGTAGCCATGCAAGACTTGGAGTTAGAACAACTTGACATCAAGACAGCTTTCCTACACGGTGACTTAGAAGAACAGATCTACATGGCACAACCAGAAGGGTTTGAAGAAAAAAATAAAGTTGGTCATGTCTGCCTCCTAAAGAAGTCACTCTATGGCTTCAAGCAATCTCCCAAACAATGGTACAAGAGGTTTGATCAATTTATGCTTGGTATTAATTTCAGTAGATCATCTTTTGACAGTTGTGTTTATTTAAAGAAAACAACTAGTTCTATGATTTATCTGCTTCTTTATGTTGATGACTTGCTTATTGCGGCAAAAGATATTACTGAAATAGACAGGCTTAAGAAACACCTTAAAAGCGAATTTGACATGAAGGACCTTAGGGTTGTAAGAAAAATCCTTGGGATGGAGATAAAACGAGACCGCAAAGCAAGAAAGTTGTACCTAACTCAGGAGAGTTATGTAAAGCAGATGATTGGGCGCTTTGGCATACAAGAAGTAAAATCAATCAAGACACCTCTTGCCATGCACTTTAAATTATCAGAGTTACTGTACCCTAAAGATGAAAAAAAAAGAGTTAGCATGTCACAGGTACCCTATACAAGTGCAGTTGGCAGTCTTATGTACACCATGATCTGTACCCGCCCAGACATAGCACATGCAGTCAGTGTTGTCAGCCGGTACATGGCAAATCCGGGAAAAGCACATTGGGAGGCAGTCAAATGGATCCTGCGCTACTTACAAGGTACTTCTAAAACTAGTCTCGTTTTCGGTGGAACTAATGAATCGGTTGCAGGATACTTAGACTCGGACTATGCCGGTGACCTTGATAAGAGGAGATCAATCACCGCCTATATCTTCACTATAGGTGGAACTGCAGTAAGTTGAAAAGTCGGTCTACAACCCACTATCACCCTCTCTACCATTGAAGCGGAGTACATGACTATTACAGAAGCGATTAAAGAAGCAATATGGCTCGGGAACTTGATAAAAGAATTGACTTTTCAAAATAGGGACATAGTCGTGCATAGTGACAGTCAAAGTGCAATTCATCTGCCAAAAGATCAAATGTTCCATGAAAGGACAAAGCACATCGACGTTAGATTCCATTTTATTAGGGATATTATTTCAAAAGGAGAAATAAAGCTTCAGAAAATTAGCACAGCTCACAATCCTACAGATATGCTGACTAAAGTACTACCAACGGCTAAATTTGAACACTGCCTAGACTTGGTAAGATTGATTCATGGTGCAGGTTAGCCCTACAGGGCTCTTGGGAGAAGAGAAGAAGACTACATCGGGCTTAAAATTTATCAAAGGAGGAAATTGTGAGGGTTGAATCATTTTAAATCCGAATTCATTATGAAATTGGGCTTGATCAACACAAGCTAATTTTCTGGGTCAAAAGAAGCATTTCAGCCATCCGATTAAATCAGACGGAGCAGCAAAATCCTTGGAGATTTTTTCTCCACCAAATTAGGCATGAATAGGCTATCCCCCTGTATTATAAATAGGGGCCTAATATGCAGTTTCAGAAATCATCCCAATAATTCTCAGAGCCTCCCATCTACTCCGTTTCTCAGGCAGGATTCCTTTCCAGCGGCTCTCTTCCCCTTCACACCGTCTTAGGCAGAAGCAAGAAGATCAAGGACACCGCATCCACAGTTTTCAAGCAGAAGCAGGAATCTAGATTTCGGGGTGCAGAAAAATATCCGAGAACATGCAGTATTTTTCTTTACAGTTTATTAATCAATTGTATTCCGCTCTTGTATTGGCCGTGTTTTCTCCTTCTTTTAATAAAATCAAGTGCCCTCTTCTCCCCGTGGAGTAGGCCCGATACCCCGCCGGGCTGAACCTCGTAAATTTGGTATTCTTTGTATTATTTCTGGATTTACTCATTTTGGTATTTTTCCTTTTGGCGTTTGGATTTTTGGATCCTTGCAGGAAGACCCAATTTCTTCCTAACAAATATGATGAGACAAATAGAAAACCAATATGAGAAAAATAAGAGACACAAGAGGTTAATGTGGTTCGGACTCGGCGGTTGCTGATCCTATGTCTACGGGGAGAAGATGAGACTTCTTTATTAATTGCAAAAAAACTACAATAAGAGTGACAATAAAATTGAATGTCCTTCAAAATATAACACATTGTCTCAAATAAAATAAATCTGAAATCGTTATGAAGTAGAGACACTGTCTCTGCAATCTCTACCTTGAAACTCAACTCTTCTACCGTATGCCGAAATTTAGGAAGGGACACTCCTTGAAAGGGTGATAGTAGCACTCTTAATTTCCTAAATCTTTTATTCTCTCACAATATTTTTTCTCTAATTTTTTGTCTTGTATTCCTCAAGGAGATTGCCGATAAGAAAAAAACACCACTTGAAATCAAAATCTAGGATGCCTTGAAACCTTGTATTTGACCTCCTTTTATAGGTGAAAGGAGTTGACATATTCTGCCGAAGTTTGAGGCTAAATTAAATTTGAGGGAAATTATGCTTCGAATTACGTGTGATACAACGTCATGCATGGATTAACTCTTCTAATTTTGACAAGTCAACAAGTATTTGAATTGCATGCAATTCAAGGCGATAAAATCAAAAACTGAATTGCATGCATCAATTTAGCAGCGGTAGCATTGTACGCGAGCGCCAGCAGCGCTCCATGTGCAATGCACATGGCGCCAACAAATGAGGCGGGCTCGACCCACTTGATTGACTCAAAAGAGCAGGCTTAGCCCGCTTGTAATCCTAGTTCAGCATGATTTGATAAAATTGGTTCAAACATATCTTAATCAAATCAGCTCTGATATGGGTTCAGTCGGGCTTGTTGGATTTAGTTCAGACTTAATTTGAGTCAACATCTAACATATAATTATTATTTTATCCATATATAAATTTATATATTATAGATAGGTTTTATGATAAATTGCATATAAAATTCTTACAAATTATTAATTGTTATGAATTTTAATATTTTAAATTATTATTTTTTAAATTAAATATATCAATTTTATTATTTTTATTATTTTTTAAATTAAAAACGATGCAAATACAAATGTGTTACAAATACGATGCAGATGCGTATGTACGGATGCAGATAATATAATATTTGTATTGTAATTGATCTGTTGTCGTTGTTCCTAACTACTACTTACTTCAAATATACAAATAATGAATCTTAACATAGTTATTATAATCTTACCTAGTTAACAAAAATTAGGGTAGATAGATGACGAACCTTGAAAATGCACGAGAACCACCCTGTACATGCTATAGGAGGACTGGAGGAGGTAGCTTTTATCGCAAAAATTGTGATGATGATGGTGCTTGTGAGGTCCCCCAGCTATAAATATATATTATTGGGGTCGAGTGATAGCTAGTTGAGCTCATGCCCTGCAAACCAACATCAACTCGCCGTGCAGGCTTCGCCATTTTGAGCAAATTAGGATATCGAATGCTGCTTGATCGATAGGGTTTGCAGTTGCAGATTAATATATGATTGAAGATAGAATATTAATTTCCCTTTTTTTTTCTTTACCAGATGTTTATAAAGCACTGGCACCGATACATACACAGGACATCGATACAAAAATGGGACACGACACATACATGAACACATGGACACATCAACTTCAAAAATTTATAGGACACAGACATGACATATATATAAATATAAAAAAATTTAAAGATTTTAAAAAATTCACAATTCATAATTGTAACTACCTGAGAATCGGAGTAGTTCGATCTGGTTCCATGTCTCTCTAGGGCACATACAACTCCGGCGAGGAGGGGCGAGACCTGCAAAAGACACTCTGACGCTTAAGTTAGTGTGAATCCAAGGTGGAGGTAATAGAAAATAAAACTTAGGAAATCTGAGACGTGTCGTGTCTGCATTTATTGCAAGTGGAGGTGATGACATCGCTCGACAATCTCACAAGGATATTGCTCAGAATGGGTAGAAGCTGATTCCGAAGATGGCGGGCTTATAATGACGTATCCCTTATGATAAGGAATGACGTGGATGTCCTTATATGGCCGGGTGGAACCCTTGCGTGGAGCCCTCAGGCGGAGCCGTCTGGTTTGGCTCGGGTCAGGTTTAGGGATATAACCAGGTGAAGCCCCTGGGCAAAGTCGTCTGGTTTGGCTCGAGTTGGGTTGTGGGGCGCTGTTGGGTCTAATTCGATTGGACCCAATAGTTCTAGTCCAGTTCACAGCCTCCGAGCTTTATCAAAGACTGGAGGACTGCGTGCCGAGCTCTAAGTGATGTCGGCCTTCGACTTTGGTTGATCCCGTGTAGGGTGCACCGCTTCCTGCTATGTGACTCTTCGCTATCCGGGTCAAATTTTATATATGTGAGAGGGAAATGTGCTTTTTCAAATGTTCGTCAACTGTATGGTAGATGTAGTTTGATAGGAAAATAATTATAAGTAAAAATCTAGTGTGTGATTTTTGAGGCGTCCAATCGCCAATTGTGACAAGATTTGCCCATAGGAGGGACTATTTTCATTTTGGGTCTATAAATAATCCCCTTTGTGTTGTGGGTATTGTCAAGCATGGAGTGGGAGGAGGTTTCGAAGATCACTGTTCCTCCAGAGGTTACTTTCATTTTGTTGACAGATGGTTCGTCGCTCGTCGTGGGTTTGTGCATTGAGCTTAAAGATGAAGGTAGAAGATGGGGCTCTGGCCGTGGGTCTGTGCCATCGGGCATACGGTGAAGTCATCTCCAAGGTTCAGGAGTCGTGCTCTTTGGCTGGCTGGGACCTTGTGTTGAGTGAAATGGCACACTAGAGGGGGGGGGTGAATAGTATGTTTACTAATTGTTATTGCCTAAATTCGATTTTAATCGTTTCTTTTGTTACTTAGGCAAATTACAAGTTGAGTGACTAAATGCGGAAGCGATAAATGATAAAGTAACTAATACAAATAAGATATCAATGCAAACACAAGAATTTATAGTGGTTCGGCCCCAATGCCTACTCCACCACCTAAGCTCCCCGCTTAAGATTTCCAAACTTAGTTTACTAGATTAAATCGTTTCCCTTACAAATAGGACTTTGACCCGAAGAATCTCACTCTCAACCTAAGGCACTTCCACACCCGAAAATCTCCGCTTTCTTACCGAGAGCACTCTTCCACCTCAACCTAAGGGACAACTCAGCTAATCCTAGCTAACTAAGTTTACACCAATGGAATTAAGCCTCAAACACAAAGGCAACCACCCAATTTCAAGACCTAACAACCTAGGTCTTCACAAACTCAAATCCAAGGAAAAGAAGTTCAAATAATAATTAAAATTATAATGAAAAGAGCTTAAAGAATAAACCATCCAACTCGCCAAGACGTTGAGCTCGATTCGAGACCCGAGTTGAGGAAAGATGAGCACTTGAGAAGTTGTTGATCGGCGAAGCGAGCGCAAACCAATTAAGCTCTAGAAGGCACCAATCTCTCTTTAGAATGTTTATCTTAGTTGTTGAGAAAGAGTAAAGAAGTTATGTGAGGGATATTTATAACCCCTCAGTCGAACGGCTCCTCAAGGGGCATTTTTTCGCCCGTTGAACGCCGTTCGGTCGCTTGCCGGTCGATCGTCGGTCGATCGACCGATCAACCGCCCAGCGATCGCTAGTAATTCTTGCTTCTGCCGCTCTGTCCGGTCGACTGGAGGGTCAACCGCCAGAGTCGCGATTCTGCTTCTCTATTGTCTGATCGACCGAAGAAGCTACTGCCAGTTTTTGGCCTCGGTCGGTCGACCGATCGATCGATCGAAGTAGCCTTCTACCATTTTTTACCCATCTTCGATCGACCGACCGGTCGATCGAATTGGCTACTGCTAATTTTCAACACAATTTGGTCGACCGAACCTGGGCTGGAAATTTTTCTTTTGGTCTTCTCGTTTCGCACTTTATTTTTTGGTTTCGTTTCTTCAGCATGCTTCAACTCGAAGGACTTTCTATGTTTTCTTTTGATTTGTCCAAACCATTTGTGCACACATTCGTTTGTTTCAAGATCGATCATTTCGCGTTTTGACTTGTCATTAATTTATCGATCCTACAATTTTCATACTTCAAGAATTTTGTTAAATAGATTTGGTTTGTTATCATCAAAATAGTCATGAAGAGAATAGAGCATGAATGAAGAAACCTTCAGCCAACAATCTCCCCCTTTTTGATGATGACAAATCATTGTCGATAAAGAGCAAGAGAATATAGTATTCGTCAATTAGTATGAAGCATGAGTTTATAGACGGATATATGAAAGCATTGAAAGGAATGATGTATACATTTTGTATTTAGCGCTCCCCCTATCATTATGCATATTTCTAACTCTCCCCCTATCATCATGCCATACTATGATAACTCTCCCCCTTTTGTCATTCATCAATTTTTTTTTTCAAACATAACAACATGTCATTCAATCATCAAATACCACTTACATTTAGGGATGTCAACGGGGCGGGTTCGGGGCGGATAGTGCCACACCCGCACCCGCACCCGTTTACTAAACCCGTCTCCCGTACCCGCACCCGCACCCGCGATGGATATCCATCACCCGCACCCTCGCGGGTAATTGATACTCGCGGATATCCGCGGATACCCATTTAATATATGACAAGAATTTTTATTTTATTATAATAGTATACCACCAATGATTCTCATTTCACCATTATTAATAACTTGGTTGAGAAACATTAATCCATAAAATAAACTATGTAACAATTAAATTCTAAATCATAAAATTATCTTAAGAAATATCAATAATCATTTATGAAACATTAAATTTAAAACCAAAATTAAATTTAAAATCAAGGTACTTTCAATTAAAATTGAAAATTGATATCCTAAAAATATATTATATTTAGATTTATTTTTAAATTTTCCATTAAATATTAATATATAAAATTATAAATTTAATTTTTCATATATATTGGCGGGTAGCGGGTATCCGCGGGTGTGGATAGTATAGTATTCATACCCGTATCCGTTTATTAAATGGGTAAAAATTTATACCCGTACCCGTAACCGTGGGTATAATATGTTTACCATACCCAACCTGTGTCGTGTAAATATCCGCGGGTATCCGCGGGTACGAGTAATATTGCCATCCCTACTTACATTACTAATCATCAACAATAGTCAATCATGATAAGGAGTTGCCAAATACATATAAAGTCGATCATTAAATATAAGTCCATAAGATTTATAACATCAAAACACCAAATAATACTAATCATCCTCAGGTGGTGGTGGAGGTGGTAGATGCGATGTTGGCTTTAGGTTTTCAACCTTAGCCTTAATCTCGATTTTGATGGTTTTGATGATAACAAACTTGGAACTAATGATTTCATTAAGAATATCTGCAGGTTCCATATCAGTAGCATTCGATGTCCTCGATCAAAAAAATTGGAGAAATTGAAAAATCAAGAAATTGGAAGGACATTGATCGTCGCGCTCGGGTTCGTTGTGGAAAGTTTCTCGAAGATCGACGTATATGCCAAAGTCATATTGGACGGGCTCAAAGTTCACATGAGAGCTCTCCAAGATGATGCGCGTTGAAAGCTGGAACCCGAAAATGAAGTGCGAAAGAAATCAGCTAAAGAATAAACTCAGCCTAAGTACGGTCGATCGAATAGGGTAAGAAATGGGCAGTAGCCCTAGCGGTCGACCAGACTAAGGCTAGCTACAGGCGCAGCTTGTGTCGATCGACCGAAAATGAAATCGCAAGTTTCTTGCGTCGGGCGATTGACCGACCAAAGCCCAAAATGGGCAGTAGCTCGGGCAGTCGACCCGCCAGTCGACTGACCCGCTGATACCTGAAGACGCAGATCGCGTCGGTCGATCGATGGATCGATCGAAGGTCGGGATCGATAGTTTTTCGTTTGGCGATCGACCCGTTGGTCGACCACAGAGAAAAAAGAAGCGGTCGAAAGACCAGTTGACCCAGTCGGTCGACCGACCATTCGACCGACGACCTACAACGGATAGAAAACTATCCGTTGAGCTGTCGTTTCTTCAACGAGGTATAAATATACCCTCATATAATTCATTTAATACACTTCCTTCATTCTTACAGAGATTATTGAGCAATTAAGAGGAAGAATTAAGCCTTCCAAAGAGTAATTGAAGTGCGCTCTGCTATTTCCGCGAACACCTTTCTCAAGCATCAGCTGCTGCTTCAACTCGGGTTTTGATCAAGCTCATCCCTTGAAGAGTTGAAGGCGCCAAATGCTTGCAAAAGAGCTATTTCTATTGGTTTTATTCTTAGCTCTTTTGATTGTAATTTTACCTGTTATTTGAACTGTATTTATTTATGTGTGTGAAGACCATGTGTTTGGTCTTGAGTGCATAAGTGGTTACCTGGTGTTAGGTGTAAAGCCACTTTTATAAACTTAGTGTTTACTAGGATTAGTTTAGTTGTCCCTTAGGGTTGAGGTGGAAGAGGACTCTCGATAAGAAGGCGGTGACTTCCGGGTGTGGAAGTGTCTTAGGTCGAGAGTGCGTCTCTTCGGTGAAAAATCCTCGTGTGTAAGGAAAATGTAAATTAATCTAGTAAAACTAGTTTGGAAATTCTAAACGGGGTGCTTAGGTAGTGGAGTAGGCATTGGGGCCGAACCACTATAAAATCTCAGTGTTTGCATTGATTCTTAATTTTGTGCTTAATCGTTTTATCATCTATCTTGCTTCCGCATTCAATTGTAAATTGCCTAACTAATCTAAGAAAACAATTAAAAGTAAATTTAGGCTAATCGAATTAGTAAACACACTATTCACCCCCCTCTAGTGTCATCATTTGGCCAACAATTGGTATCAAAACAGGTTCATAGCTTGAGATTTCACCATCTCTTCTATACATTGTCTCGATCTAAAAATGGCTCTAGAGAGTGTAGCGTCTTCACCCTTTAGGTTTGATGCCTCTAACTTTGGTCTATGAAAATCTAGGGTGTACACATTTCTAAAGACTCAAGTTTAGGTATATTTGACATGGTAAAGACAAAATATATTGAACCTAAGGAAAATATGAATGCATGGACCCAAGAATAAATTAAATTGTTTGAATTAAATGGTAAAACAACACATCTTCTATATTGCACATTTTCAAATGAAATACTTGAAAAAGTCATGCATTGTACTTCCGCATTCGACATTTGGGCAACATTAAACATGCTATATGATTTTGCAAAAACCGAAGAGATTACTACTTATGATGAGGGGAGTGATGACAATAGTCATCCACCTAATACTAATATAGTTTTTGAAGCTCATAGTGCCTCTAGTCATAGGAGCACTAAAAGTCGGAAGAGAAAGATGATATGTCACCTATACAATGAGAAAGGGCACGTGAAGAAAAATTGCCCTAGTATGAAAAACAAGGCAAAGAGAAGGTCAAATGCTTCCACATCATCCAACTCAAGTGAAGCATCCTCTTTTCATGACTATGAAGCCGTCTCAAAAGAATGCCTCATGAATGATAACAATGAGGTACAATCTTCCGCTTCTAGTCATGTTAAAAATCTTGATAGTGATAGTGATGATAATAGCTCTAATTCTTTAGGAATGTCTTATGGTGAGCTATTAGAAGAATCTAAGAAGATGTATGTCATGCTCATGAAATCAAATAAGAAAAATAGAAAAATCAAGAAAGAAAACTTGAAGCTTGTCAATCATATGCATGAGTTGAAGAGTGAAAATTAAAAATTAAAAACTTGCATGATATATTTACTCTAGAAGTTAATGAGTTGAAACATAAAAATAAAAATTTAAAAAATGAAAATAGCATGCTAAAAACTCAATTGCATGCTATTCAAAGATCAATGAACGATTTGAAAAGTGAGGTTATCTTATTGAATAAGAAAGTAAATGAATTCAAAAATACTTCATCTACTAAGAACACTAGAATTAAAAATACATATGTAAAGAATGCCAATATTCATAATCATTCTCATGTTAGGCATTCCACATTTAAACCTCATGTTCAAAATAAGAATGTTTCATTTAAGAATGCTCATACTCATCCTAGTTCAAATGACAAGCATTCTAAAATTAAATCTCATGTCCATGCTAAAAATGAAAAGAAAAAATTTCATGGACATTGCTTTTGTTGTGGTACATATAGGCATGCCATCTTTGATTGTGCCTTTAAAATGAACCCAAATGTTGTGAAAATACTCTGGGTACCTAAGCCCACTAACCCCCAAGGACCCAAAGTCATTTGGGTACCAAAAGTCTCATCTATTTTTGTAGGGGGGGGAACCACACAAGGGTAAAGAAATTGAAGGATTGAAGTTGACATTGGATCTTAATGAGAACTCTCCAAGAGGTTGCAACTTCAAATCACCTTGATGCCTTAGGTAAAATTGGCATCAAAACTATTCCGGTATCATCTCCTATATCCCTTTACTTTATCTAAGTTGGAGTTATGATACATGCTTAAAATTGATTGATTTTCCCTGCTCTTAATATATTTTAAAAATGTTTTTGATTTTTGATTTTCCGATCTCTTCGGAGACCCAGGTGGCCTGTAATGGGCCTAAGCGACCTTGCGGTTCTAAATCGTAGGCCAATTGTGGCTTTCGGTTTTCAACCAATATGAAGGGTTGGAGATCATATTTTCATTTATTATTCTCGTGATCTCTTAAAATTCGTTTTGATATCAGTTGATTTTATTTTGAAACGAATTTGAAACCATTTAGCAAAGTGGTATTTGATAATGATACTTAATGTTTCTCTTTGCTTTTTGGTTGAGTTAACTTGCTAAGTAGCTATATTTTCTCTAAAAATATTAGTGTAGCTTACTTGCAAGTTATAAGTGTTTTAGAAAGGCTAATTAGGAAGAAAAAGATTAGTTTGACAAATTATTATGAATTAGGTATAACTTTGATAAATTCAAAATATTAGTGTTATACCTAAATGTGTAAGCTTAAACTTTGTCTCTATACTCATGATTAGAATTGTATGTTAAATCCTTAAAATTTCATGAGTAGCTAGATTCTTAGTACTTAGACAAATTTCATTGAATGAAACTTGCTCTAGGTTGATACTAGAGACCTTATCATTAAGTCCAAACTAGTTAAACATAGGTAGAAATCTTATTCCTCAAATGTTTCATATCTTAGGATCTCTTAGATTCATTTAGATATCATGACAACCTTTTAAAAATTAATCTCAACTATCTAACATAGGTTAAGGCTTTTAAATGGAACATTGCATTGAATCTTGCTAAGTTGACATATTATTTCATTATGATACTAATGAAGTCTACTTGCAAGTTAAGAATTGGCAAGCTATGCTATCTAGAAGAAAATGAAAAAAGATATAAAAAGTTGGGCAAATTTTCAAGAAAAATGTATGAATTTGATTTTGCAAAATTTTAGTATAATTATTGAATTATCCATGTTAAATGATGTCTCTATGCTCATGAATATTTTTGCATGATAAATCCTTGAATTTTCATGAGTAGGAAAAATCTTGATAACTTAGCTCATTTCATGATATCATGATATTTATGAAATCGAACTAGGTTAAAATTCTTCTTTAGAGACTTCATTTTAAGTTAAAAATTTGATAAACATGTTTAGATACACACATGACATGAATCTAGATATTTAAAATTTGAAAATTCATGTCTAGATGAACAAATACAATTGGTATCTCACTTTAGAGGACTTAAGATTGAGAAGTTTGACCCAAGTCAACAAATTGACTTGGTCACTTGATTTTAAGTCCAAACTTCATAAACATGTTTAGGAATAGGTATAACATATTTTCAAGCACTTAGAATGAAAAATTCATATGGATATGGATAAAATGACAATATAGGTTAATTCACGATTACCTCTTTTGAACCTAGTTGACTTAAAGGTCTCATGTATGATCTATATTTGAGAAACATGTTTAGATTTACTCATGTTAAGTATTCATAGGTTTAAATTTGAAAAATCATGAGTAAATATTAAGATTGAAACGTAGCAAGTTTCATAAAAACTAGTTTTGTTTTAAATGAAACAATGCTAGGTTGATATCTTGACTTAAGGACAAAATTTTTATTCTAAACTTGACATATACTCTTTACATGACCATCATGTGGTGTCATGAAAGTTTGAATAAAAATTGAACAAGTTTTAAAAATAACTAAAAGTTTATGAAATTGCCATTTGTTCAACAATTGGTATCACCAATTTCAGTTATTTCTAGAAAAATATAGAAAAGTAATTTTGAGATGATTCTTGAAGCTACACATTCACTAAAAATTCTAGTTTCATCAGTAAAAATTTCAAAAAGTTTCATCAATAATCTAATTTATAATGGAATTTTGAAGTTGGATTTCGAAAACACAAAGTATCATCATTCTTGAAACGCTAATTTTTTCGATACTTTGATTTTTCTTCAAAAATTTCAACAAAAACTTATGTACACCATTTGGATTCTATTTCTAATATCATTCACATAATTTCATGAGTAAAATCATTTCTAAAAATGATTTTGATATTTCAGATGATGGCTAGGATTCATTTGTTGATTAAAATCAATATAGGATGAAAAATGATCTTTGAAAATTCTTTTGAGTTTAAACTTTATTCATGTATTTCATATGACCATTCAATACTTGGTATCAAAAATCTTCATCCAAAAATTAGTACCAAAGTTTTTCATTAAAGATATGATTTTGTTTAGATCTAAAAGTTTGATTCCTTGAAAACTTTAAGTATAGGTTGACCTAAGTCAACAAAGAAACTTAAAAAATTCATCTAAAGCCCAAACTTAATTCATAGACTTGCATTATCTCATGTTTAATGTCCAAATGCCTAAGTTTGAGAAAACATGAGTAGATAGCAAAACTTGAGACTTAGCATTTTCATAGTTTTCATGCTTATTTCAAATGAAAACATGCTAAGTTCATGTTTAGATCAAATGACATTTGTTTTACTTCAAACTTGATATACATGGTTTAAATGTCTATATCTTTGTATTTTGAAAGTTTGAATGAAATCTAAAAATGTCATGAAAAAGAAACAATATTCATTGTGAGAACATACATGATTTAATTTTGAATTCAATTATTTAGTTTTTGAACATATCATGTATGATTTTGTTTCTATTAAACATTTGTTTTCCATCCCTTGGTTGAGATTTTCATGTATCATGAAAAATCTTTAGAGTCTCAACTTCATGAAAAAATACTTGTCTTTCATCCCTTTGAATAGATAGACCCTTCTTGCCCTTTTTGATTGATGTCAAAAGGGGGAGAAATGTGTAGTCAAAAGGGGGAGAAATATATAGTTAAAAGGAGGAGAAATGTATAGGTAAAGGGGAGGAAAATATAAGAAATTCATGCATATAGATAGGGGGAGAAATCCCCTAGTTGATATCCTCTATGCTTTAAATGAATATATTTTCTTATGGATGTTTGTCATCATCAAAAAGGGGGAGATTATTGGCTTTAGGTTTTCAACCTTAGCCTTAATCTCGGTTTTGATGGTTTTGATGATAACAAACTTGGAACTAATGATTTCATTGAGAATATCTGCAGGTTCCATATCAGTAGCGTTCTATGTCCTCGATCGGAAAAATTGAAAAAATCAAGAAATCGGAAGGACATTGATCGTCGCGCTCGGGTTCGTCTTGGAAAGTTTATCGAAGATCGACATATGCACCAAAGTCACATTGGACGAGCTCAAAGTTCTCATGAGAGCTCTCCAAGATGATGCGCGTTGAAAGCCAGACCGAAAACGAAGCGTGGAAGAAATCGACTGAAAAATAAACTCAGCCTAAGTTCGATCGATCGGTCGATCGACCGAATAGGGTAAGAAATGGGCAGTAGCCCCAGCGTTCGACCGACCGGTCAATCGAACTGAGGCTAGCTGCAAACGCAACTTGCGTCGGTCGATCGAAAATGAAATCACAAGTTTCTTGCGTCGGGCGATCGACCGACCAAAGCCCAAAATAGGCAGTAGCTTGGGCGGTCGACCCGTCGGTCGACCGACCTGCTGATACCCAAAGATGCAGATCACGTCGGTCGACCGATGGGTCGACTGAAGATCGGGATCGATAGTTTTCCGTTTGGCGGTCAACCCGTCGGTCGACCGACCACAGAAAAAAGAGAAGCGGTCGAAAGACCGGTCGACCAGTCGGTCGACCGACCATTCGACCAGCGACCTGCAATGGATAGAAAACTATTTGTTGAGCTATCGTTTCTTCAGCAGGGTATAAATATACCCTCATATGATTCATTTAATACACTTCCTTCATTCTTATAGAGATTATTGAGCGATTAAGAGGAAGAATTAAGCCTTCCAAAGAGTAATTGAAGTGCGCTCTGCTATTTCCGCGAACACCTTTCTCAAGCGCCAGCTGCTGCTTCAACTCGGGTTTTGATCAAGATCATCCCTTAAAGAGTTGAAGGCACCAAAGGCTTGCAAAAGAGCTATTTCTATTGGTTTTATTCTTAGCTCTTTTGATTGTAATTTTACATGTTATTTGAACTGTATTTATTTGTGCGTGTGAAGACCAGGTGTTTGGTCTTGAGTGTATAAGTGGTTACCTGGTGTTAGGTGTAAAGCCACTTTTGTAAACTTAGTGTTTACTAGGATTAGTTTAGTTGTCCCTTAGGGTTGAGGTGAAAGAGGACTCTCGATAAGAAGGCGGTGACTTCCGGGTGTGGAAGTGCCTTAGGTCGAGAGTGTGTCTCTTCGGTGAAAAGTTCTCGTGTGTAAGGGAAACGTAAATTAATCTAGTAAAACTAGATTAAAAATCCTAAGCTGGGTGCTTAGGTAGTGGTGTAGGCATTGGGGCCGAACCACTATAAAATCTCAATGTTTGCATTGATTCTTAATTTCGTGCTTAATTGCTTTATCATTTATCTTGCTTCCGCATTCAATTGTAAATTGCCTAACTAATCTAATAAAATAATTAAAAGTGAATTTAGGCTAATCGAATTAGTAAACATACTATTCACCCCCCTCCACTATCGCCATTTCGCCAACATGCGACTGATAGTATTGCCACATGTCATCCACCCGGCCATATATCTCATCAAATCGGCGACTGTACTCATTCACTTGCTGACCGTATTGGTCAACACGTTGACCATACTCATCTATGCGCCGGCCATTCTCACCGATCATTATACCATACTCATCAATCTGACAGTCGTACACATCTAGGCGCTCTTTTGTTCCTTTGTTCCATTTCACCTGGTCGATGTGAAACTGAGCAAAGTGATGCTCCAGATCACCTAGACGCGCAATGGGAGTGTCGGATGATGAACTTCCACCAGCTTCGCCCACCTCCATGGCCATGTCATGATCAGTGAGTTCCTCAGAAGCCCCCCGCATTCTCTTACCATGCTGATTTTCAAGGATTTTCATGTGATTAAGAGAGGATGAATCTATGGCTTTGGGTCGAGGCTCTATTTTAAATCTAGATTTGTTGACCCAGCAGCATATATAAAGTGAGAAATCACTTAGGCATAAGGTAGAGTTTGCTTCCTTGAGGCATGAACATCTGCTATATACCGAAGCATGAGATCAGGGACGTCTATGGGTATACGAGACATGGCAAAGAAGAGTACCCTAGAACTCATAGTGGTTACTTCACCATAGTGACCTACTCTAGGAAAAATATTATATGCAATGATGAGATGCATAATCCTAGCAGAGGTTGAAAGTTTGATGCTTTGGGTAGGGATCATTCCCTGATAATCCTCAGGACAGATAGCTGAAATAACTTCATGAGTAGGAAAATCCTCATGAAATATGTGTGTGGACATCTTATATATTAGCCTTCCTAGCAGAGGAAACCCAAAAGCATCTCTAATGCGTGATCCTGTAATTACTATAGATTTTCCCATAATTTCATATCGAAGAACTAGTCCGTCTCCCAATCTAGCCTTATCTACTACTAGGTTGGAGAAAAAGGCTTTTACCAGGATGGGACACACTGGTACTTGCTTTCCTAAGAACTTGACCCAATTCATGCTTGCAAGTTTACTTCTAATGTCAAACTGTTCTAGGTCACCTGAGTTTACTGGACGAGTTAGAATGGCCCTATCTTCAAACCTAAGAGCTTGTGTCTTGCCTATAGATGTCAAAAGGTTATCAGGCAAACTTGGGAGCTTTGTCTTGGGTGTCATTCTACAAGACAATTAGGATGATGTGTACATGATTAGCTTTGATGAGCGATGCATACTTTTAAAGCAATGAGAGGAAGTACTTTTAAGATCGACATAGATTCATGCAATACCTTTTTTAAAAATGGATTTTAACATTAAATCTCCATATGTGAGTCCAAAGAAAAAAAATAAAAATAAAAATAAAAATAAAAATAAAAAATAGAAATAAAAGATAGGATCCAAAAAAAATATTAAATGAGCCACAAATAAAAGAGCACACATACATTTGAATCATTAAAAAAAACTTTTGTTTTGACTAGATGAGGATGAGAAAAAATTTCTAATTGACCAAAAAAAATCTTTTAAGAAGACAAAATAAATGTTGAGGATAACTCATGAGAGAAAGCAAGAAAAACTTATTTTTGAGTCATTTAAAGAAAAAAAACGAAATAAATGTTGAATCATTTAAAGAAAATATGAGATATTTGATTATTCTTCCCTAAAAACTTGTTTTTGAGGTAAACAAGCCAAGGAAAATCATCATCCAAGAAAAAGAAATATGAATCATAATTTTTATGGATGAATCAAGACATTGAGAGAAGAAGAGATGAGGAATCCACTCAACATTGAGTATAAACTTACGAATGGAAGCTAAAGATCAAGTATTTTACCTTGGAGAGGAAGTAGAAAGACTAGAAGCAAGGGAAGAAGGGTTTAGCAGCCGGTTGAATGGGCAAGGTAGCCCTAATTCCAGGCTTAAGAATTTGAGTTGAAGGGTCTGGATTAAATCTGGCAAAAAAATAAACGAACCGGATGGTTTTCCATCCGCCGGTCGATCGAGCGGTCGCACGTCGATCGACCGCTCGATCTGTCATGAGTTTTTAACTCTTAAAGAAAAATTATTTTCAAATTTTATGAAATTTTTTCCCACATGAACTAGACTTCATGAGGATTCCAAAAAATTAAGAATCACTCAAAAATGATATCTCTATAATTATTTAGAAAATCTGAAAGTTCTCAGTGGCATTTTTGTAAATACGAGTCATTAGTCCAACGATTTCAGATTTTGTTCAAACTTTCTAGATACCAACATATGATCATTTAAAGCATGTATGCTAAGTTTGAGACAAAGATAATGTCATTTGGTCAAAAAAATTATCTTAGCATCATTTCGTTCAAAAGACAAGCATATTACTATGAAGTTGCTAATTATCAATCCTTAACTTATACTCATGGTTTTTCAAGTATAGACACATGAGCTCTTAATATGAGTAAATCTAAATATGTTTTCCAACTACTAGCTCAAAATGACAGTCTCTAATGTGAATTTTAACCTGGAGCAAATTTCAATCGATCAAAATATCATGAAATTTCTTAAGATATCAAAGTTTTACCTACTCATGTAATTTCATAGATTTGGCATTCAAAAAATAATCATGAGTATAGAGACATCATGAGAGCATGAACATTCAATATTCTACAAAGATTCTGCCAAATTTAAACTCATACCTCATTCTTGAAGTCTTGCCAGTAGACTTCATTAGTAGATAATGAAATTAAGACTACTAGCAAGCTAACCAAATCAAATAGCAAAGAGATATTCAAATGTCATTTTCAAAATACATCTTTGCTAGATAGTTTGAAATTCGTTTTAAATGAAATCAAGTGATACCAAAGCGAATTTTAAGAGATCACAAGTGAAATATAAATGAAAAATTGATCTCCGACCCTTTCTATTGGTTGAAAGCTGAAAGACCACAATTAGCCTACGATTTAGAACCACAATATCGCTTAGGCCCATTACAGGCCACATAGGTCTCCGAAGAGACCAGATATCAAAAATAAAAAATCATTACATAAAACAAATCGAGAGTGGTAAGAATTAACTCAAATCAATCGAGTATCATAAAACTCCAACTTAAATGAATTCAAGTAAAATAAAGGAGATGATACCAAATTAACTAGATGCCGATTCTTTATACGGAAGGCATCCAAAAGATGTGAAGTTGCAACTTGGATTTGGTGAAGCTCTAAGTCCTCATGCAACTCCCATCAACTATCATCAACTCATCCTTGTGTGGTTGCTCCCCCTATAAGAGAAGATAAGATCTTTGGTACCCAAATGACTTTGGGTCCTTGGGCGTTAAAGGGCTTAGCTACCCAAAGTGTCTTAACACCACTTGGGTTCATCTTAAATGCACAATCATATATAGCATGCCCATAAACACCACAACAAAAACAATGACCATGAAATTCTTTCTTTTTGTCATTTTTGTGAACATGAGGTCTAAAGTTAGAATGCTTAGCATTTTGAACATGATGGACATTGGAATTCTTTACATAAACATTTTTCATTTTTGTGTTCTTAGGAAATGAAATATTTCTCAATTCGTTTACTTTCTTATTTAAGGACACAACCTCATTTTTCAATGAGTCAAGATATTGATATAAGGCTTTACATTGAGATTTCAAATTATTGTTTTGACTTATAATTTTTGAATTCTCAAGTTTCAAACTTTCATTCTCAAGCTTTAAGTCCTTAAGCTCAAGTTTCAACCTATCATGGGAAAAATCAAAAGAACTAAATTTCATTCTCTCATTTTCTAGTTTTCATTCATCCACATGAAAGTTAAGCCTTATATTATCTTTCTTCAATCTTTTAATTTCATTATCCTTTTTAACAAGCAAGGTATACATTTTCTTGTATTCATCTACTAACTCATTATATGATATGTCAAGAGAACTAGTAGAGCTAGCATTATTATTATCATTAGCATGACTAGAAGAAGAAGAGTGTACCTCATCATTAGCATTCATGAGGCAAACTTTTGAAGTGGCTTCATGGTCGTGAAAAAAGGATGCTTCACTTGAGTAAGATATGGAGATGGAAGCACTTGACCTCTTCCTTGCTTTGTTCACCATGGTAGGATAATTTTTCTTCATATGCTCCTTTTCCTTGCAAGCATGACAAATCATCTTTCGTTTTCGGCTCTTAGATTTGCTCCTTTGACTAGAAGCACTATGGGCATCAAAACCAAGATTAGTAGTAGGTGAGTGACCATTGTCATCACCACCTTTATCAAAAGTGTCAATCTCTTCGGTTTTGACATAATCATATAAAACATTTAAAGTAGCCCATAAATCGTAAGCCGTAGAACAATGCATGACTTTTTCAAGGATGCTATTTGGTATGGCACAAAATATGCAATTTATGGCTTCTCCATTAAATTAAAATATTTTTTTGTCAGGTTCACTCCAATCATGCATGTCAACCTTAGGATAAGTGTATTCAAATTTCAACATGTTATAAACACCAAAACCTCTAGTCTTTATATTGGTGTACATTCTAGACTTACAAAGACCAAAGTTTGATTCATCGAACCTAGGAGGTGAAGACGCTAACGACTCTAGAGCCATTTTAGGATTGAGAAAAATTGTAGAATGGATGGTGAAATCTCAATCTACGACTCGCTCTGATACCAATTATTGGGTGAAATGACACACTAGCAGGGGGTGAATAGTGTGTTTACTAATTGTTATTGCCTAAATCCGATTTTAATCATTTCTTTTGTTACTTAGGCAAATTACAAGTTGAGTGACTAAATGCGGAAGCGATAAATGATAAAGTAATTAATACGAACAAGATATCAATGCAAACACAAGAATTTATAGTGGTTCGGCCCCAATGCCTACTCCACCACCTAAGCTTTCCACTTAAGATTTCCAAACTTAGTTTACTAGATTAAATCGTTTCCCTTACAAAGAGGACTTTGACCCGAAGAGTCTCACTCTCAACCTAAGGCACTTCCACGCCCGGAAGTCTCCTCCTTCTTACCAAGAGCACTCTTCTACCTCAACCTAAGGGACAACTCAGCTAATTCTAACAAACTAAGTTTACACCGGTGGAATTAAGTCTCAAACACAAATGCAACCACCCAATTTCAAGACCTAACAACCTAGGCCTTCACAAGCTCAAATCCAAGAAAAATAAGTTCAAATAACAATTAAAATTACAATGAAAAGAGCTTAAAGAATAAACCAAAACCAAATGCTCTTTTCCAAGCCTTCAAAGCCTCCAACTCGCCAAGATGTTGAGCTCGATTCGAGACCCGAGTTGAGGAAAGATGAGCGCTTGAGAAGTTGTTGATCGGCGAAGCGAGCGCAAGCCAATTAAGCTATAGAAGACACCAATCTCTCTTTAGAATGCTTATCTTAGTTGTTGAGAGAGAGTAAAGAAGTTAGGTGAGGGATATTTATAACCCCTCAGTCGAACGACTCCTCAAGGGGCATTTTTTCGCCCGTTGAACGTCGTTCGATCGCTTGCCGGTCGATCATCGGTCGATCGACCGATTGACCGCCCAGTGACCGCTGTCAATTCTTGCTTCTGTCGCTCTATCTGGTCGACCGAAGGGTCGACCGCCAGAGTCACGATTCTGCTTCTCTATTGTCCGATCGACGCTCGGTCGACCGAAGAAGCTACTGCCAATTTTTGGCCTCGGTCGGTCGACCGAAGTAGCCTTCTGCCATTTTTTACCCATCTTCGGTCGATCGAATTGGCTACTGCCAATTTTCAACACAATTCGGTGGACCGACCGATCGATCGAACCTAGGCTAGAAATTTTTCTTTTGGTCTTCTCGTTTCGCGCTTTGTTTTTCGGTTCCGTTTCTTCTGCGTGCTTCAACTTGAAGGACTTTCTATGTTTTCTTTTGATTTGTCCAAGCCATTTGTGCACGCATTGGTTTATTTCAAGATCGATCATTTCGCTCTTTGACTTGTCATTTATCGATCCTGCAATTTTCATACTTCAAGAATTTTGTTAAATAGATTTGGTTTGTTATCATCAAAATAGTCATGAAGAGAATAGAGCATGAAGGAAGAAACCTTCAGCCAACACCTTGTTCATGGTCCTAGTTTTGCATAGTCGAGACTTTTCGAGGTAGCTATTTTGCCGGCAAGCCACTTGTATTTTGTTGATAAGCTACCCTTTATGGGGTATGTAAATATCCCTTTGTAGGTCTTTATAAAACAAAAGGATGTTTTTTCGTGTTTATCATTGTTGTGTTCTTGCCGAGTTTGATTGGCTTCTCAATTTGTTGAGGCTCTTTTAGCTGCATATCTTGGTTTTAGAATATTAATATTTGGGATTACCTGTCTGGTAATTGTGAGTAAGGCGTTGAGGCCATTGAGTTTGATTGGCGAAAGCACCGAGCTCTTATTGTAATGGCTCAGAGGCCAAAAGTAGCGGCGTTATGGGCTAGTGGCCGATGGTCAAATTCGGTCAAAACTGACCTCGCGAGAAGCGTGATGCAGGACCACGTGCGAGGTGTCGAGTAAGGACGCTGAGGCCGCAAGTAATGGCTCTGGGTGCCGAGAACCGCACTCAGAGGTTCAAGCCGAGCTCGCTGAGGAGCATAAGGCGGGACCACGCTGGAGGGGCTGAGTAAGGGCTCTGAGGTCAGAGGTAATGGCATGATCGCCGACGAGCCAAGCTAGTGAAAATCGAGTCCTGGTCGTGTAAGGGCATTGAGGTCGAAGCAGCGACTCTAGGGGCCGAGGACTACACTCGGGGGTTCAAGCCGAGCTCGCCGAGGAGTGTAAGGAAGGACCGCACGCGTGGAGTCGAGTAACAACTCTGAGGCCGGAAGTAGTGGCATGATAGACAACGAGTCAGGCTAGTAAAAACCAAGTCATAGTCCTGTAAGGGCACTAAGGTCAGAAGTAACAGCTCTAGGGCCGAGGACTGCACTCGGGGGGTTCAAGCCGAGCTCGCTGAGGAGCATAAGGCAGGATCGCGCGCGAGGAGTAGAGTAAGGGCTATGAGGTCGGAAGTAGTGGCGTGATAGCCAATGAGCTAAGCTGGTGAAGACACTGAGGCCAAAAGTAGCGGCTCTGGGGATCGAGGACTGCACTCGGGGATTCAAGCCAAGTTCTCTGAGGAGCGTAAGGCAAGACCGCACACGAGAAGTTGAGTAAGGACTCTGAGGCTGGAAGTAGTAGCGTGATAGCCAACGAGCCGAGCTGATGAAAATCGAGTCCTGATCGTGTAAGAGTATTGAGGTCAGAAGTAGCGGCTCTTAGGGTCGAGGATTGCACTCGAGGGTTTAAATTGAGCTCGTCGAGGAGCATAAGGTAGGACTGTGCACGAGGGGTCGAGTAAGGGCTCTTAGGCCGAAAGTAGTGGCGTGATAGCCAATGAGCCATCTTGTGAAAATTGAGTCCTTGTTGTGTAAGGGCACTAAGGCCAAAAGTAGCAACTCTGGGGGCTGAGGACTACACTCGGGGGTTCAAGCAGAGCTCGCCGAGGAGTGTAAGCGCGCGAGGAGTCGAGTAAGTTCTGAATAATGGAGTATTCATCAAAACGGCGAGATGATAGTAGAATTCCTGAGCACATACATAAAAAGATGCGAGAAATGCAATTTTATTGAAATGATAAAAGGAAATTATGCGTACAAGAAAGTGCTCTGTATGAGCTTTATTTGTGCATGTTGAGGTGATTTTGAGCACAACTTGAGTCATCTTTCAAGCATCGGGCCGGGGTCATTTCCGCATGTCTTGACCTGGGACTTGCTCGAAAATTCTTGTCGATTGTTCGCCTACGACTGTGCAGGGTACTTGTGGGTCGTTAGGCTTTTTCTGGTCTTCTTACGCCGTCATGAATGATGGTCTCCTTCCTGGTATTGGAAGGAGTATACCTTTCATATCGGGTGTTCAGACGAGGTGGTGACCTTGGTCCTCGACCATTATTTTGCTTGTGGCGGTTGCGATCTTCACTTTTTCTGTCCACCCTTTTGGATTTTCTATCTTCGACTGCGGCTTTAAGGTTCTGCCTGTCAGCCTTTTTGGCTTCTCGGAGTTCTCACATCTCTATGAAACTGGTGGCATTCTCCTGGAACTCGGCCATATGCTTCGTTAGGGCGATCTGGTTGGCAAAGTGTGTGGACTTCAGCCTGAATTTGATGAAGAAGAATTCGACTCGAGGGCTGAGGTTGGAGATTTTGACCGCTATAACCTGGAACCTGCATATGTATTTTCTTAAGGGCTCATGTTGCCCTTGCCTAATATAGTGGAGGACGTTCTTCGTTTTGTAGTAGACCCACGATGTGGTGAATCGATTGAGGAAGACGCAGGAGAGATCCTCGAAGGAATGAATGGACCTCAACGAGAGGGAAGCAAACCACAACAAAGCGGGTTTTTCCAGGAAAATTGGAAAAGCCCTGTAGAGAGCGAGGTCAAATGCTCCGCAGACACGATAGTCCCATAGAGTGTTCATACTTCCTAGGTAGATGCGCTTGATGAGGTATAATTAAGCACAACCATGCATTGTTGTTTCTTATCTAACAATTGGACCGGTTGAATCCACTTAGATTCTAAGTAAAATTAAAAGAGTAAATTGCAATGACCTCTCATGAGATTCAGTGAAATTACACTGACCTCCCATCTATTTATAATTTTGTCTTGTGATCATTTTGAGTTTTATAAAAGATTACACAGACTTACCTTGCTAACAAAAATTGTTAGTGGAGTACTTGTCATGTGCACTGCACATGCTTGCCAATGGAATTTTTGAAATATGTGAGACTTTTACTTATTTTAAATGATAAAAATACCCTTATGTCATTTAACTTTCATTCCCTCATATTTCACCCCATGAATACTTAACATTTTAATTTTCACATTCAACTAACACTAATTTCGTGAAGAATATTAAATAAATAAATAAAATTTCTCAAATATTTATTTTAAAATATTTATCCAATTATTTTATGCATGCATTTTAATGATTTTTCAACGAGAGACATAAGGGAGAAATCACATTACTAATGGATTTTATTTAACATTGTTAGCTGCGGGAGAGATGAGTATCACCTGAATAAATAAAGAAGAGGTCAGTATAATTTCACTGAACTTTAGAGGAGATCAATATAATTTATGTTGAGTAGAACGTAAAAAAGATCAACTAATAAATTATGCAATGTTTTTGAACCAATAAATTAGCAATGGGATTAGTTTTGTAAATATTGATTAAATTAATTTTATTATAATTCAATTAAATCAAATTAAAATAAAAAGAAAAACAAGATTATTTGATTTGATTGGTAGTAAGATAATTTTAATATAATTTGTCAGTAAAATAACTAGCTAATGGAAAATGAAAAATAATACATTAACACAAATATTCAATTTTCTTGGTCTTGTTTGAGGCGGTAGACTCAAGTGGATCAAGCAAAACCAAGTTGGATGGCAGGATGATTTGGCCATGCCTGGTCACAAATTAATTGGATCAGATTTGATAAAATTGCTGTGTTGATCTTCCCAGATAAAATGACTTGTTTCCTCTTATGCCCCTATTAATTTTCTTAAGAAACTATTGGCAAGAAACATTATTAAGTGCTAAATTTAGTCATGGGTATTTATGATTTGTTTGTTTCATGATAAGATTTCAGTCACGTAGAAACTTAGATGAAATTAATAAAAATAAAAATCTCATGGTATAAGTTTATATCTCATCTCACATTTAGATCTTAGATAAGATAATCAGATCAGGTCATATTTGTCGATTCTACTTATATTTTGACTTAGGAAAGATTAATTCACTGCAACAAAATTATTATATATCGATACCAAAATTTTGACGCTTGTTATAAGCATCCAAATGTAAAACTATTTAAAAAATTTAATATAATAAAATTTGAAGTCTATTGAAGGCGTCGAAAAAATTTCGACGCCTGACAACATGCGTTAAAAAAATTTCGATGTCTGACAACAGGCGTCGAAATATTTCTGTCACATCCCAAAAATCTAGGCGTGACAGGCCAGAGTACTACATGTACCCTGAAGCCTAACCCAACATAATAACTAATAAATACGAAGCCTTGGACAATATAAGAGATCAGTTTCTCACAATAAACATAAAATGATCAAAATTTCCAAAGCCAATCCATAAGTAATATGATAACTACGTATGTTCAAAACTCATTTAAAATGAATCAACTAATCATGAACAAGTATTTAACATCTAATGCGGAAACATAGTGTTAAATGTTCATTTACAAATAAAAAGAATAAATATGATCCTATGGACTCAACATAACCCCCGACCACGACGTGTCACGAGATCCGTCATCCCTGACGCCACCAGCTGCGCTACGACACTCCAGTACCTGTCTGATTACACTCAGGTGCTGCAAAATAGTGAAATAAATAGTTAGTCCAACTAAGACTTAGTGAGTGACATAATCTCCTGCAACCATGCTCAAAAACCCAAACCAACAGATATACATATGAATGTTATAAACCCAATGTTTCATAAGCAGAATGAGGTGTGCCAAGGAATATAGATATACTCAGTGTAACCATGCATCCATTTAAGCAACAACTAGTGAGAGCGTTAAATAATACTAACATGAGATAAACAACAATGAAGTCAGTCGACTATTCATGCAAACCACCTGAGTCGGTCGTCAGCGTGGTAGTACTGACGAGCTTCTCGGTCCAAAGACCCGTCGGTCTATGAGTCGGGCACTGATCACCTTTGTCTCAGCATTTTTCCCGCTCTGTGTCACCCGGGTCGATCGTTAGTGTGGCGGCTGACGAGCTTCCCGGTCCAAAGACCCGTCGGTTCGATCATCTAGAGACCCGTCGGTTTATGAGTCGGGCACTGATCACCTTTGTCTCAAAATTTTTCCCGCTCTGTGCCACCCGGGTCGGTCGTCAGTGTGGCGGCTGACGAGCTTCCCGGTCCACATCCACATACACATTCAAACATTTACAACCAAGCTATAATATATGTGTGTACTATAAAACGAGACGAATATGCACATTTGCATGTCGGTACAAGTATATCATCCACACAACTGGTTCATCGAATACATAACGAACAGTGTCTGCATTTAATGGGTACTTCTAATGGTCTAAACATTAGTACACATCACGGGTTATGCATTGGGGCAGCTGCTTCCATATGATGTATCAATGTGGAGCATGGGAAAAAGAAACAACCTGGCTATAGGTGACCTAATGTATAACTAGTTCCTATCATGTGATACAACATCATTAATCCTACTAATCAGAACCTCCAAGCTTGGATCTATCCAAACTTCTCTACGCCGATGATTTAAAGAGAATTTATAGCATTACAAGAAAACATCTAACGTAATAGCAATACTATATAACACATTGAATCTCAACAAGTATTTAACGCATCAAGCAACAGGAATAAATCTGTACACTGGTATCAGCTACACTAAATGCAAACCATACAGATCATGCTTTCATCAAAAATGTATCTGTACATTAGTATCAGCTATGCTAAAGCAAACCGCACAGATCATGCTTTCATCCATATAGGAAACAAGATTCTAATTAGATCTTACCGACGGAATGCAGACCTACGATTTCGGTCCACCCAACTCGACACAAGTAATTGCTCTGTTAATATTCAAATTGAATAGGATACCGAGTACAACATAAGGAATGCAGAATTCGTGGAACGAACACTTCCAACATCCACAGATTACATATCTAATTTCTCATCCACCGAATACAGATCGAGATTTACGATCCACCAACACATACAACAACACATTACATGCCCTCTGCTAGCAACCATTCGAACCGCAGATTTATCATAAATCACATGGTAATTTCATCATCAACCGGATGCAAATCAAACCAATTCATACGAACAATACATTGTACAAGGAAGCACAGCAACATACGGCGAAAAATATGAACAAGATGACTCGCGAAAAGGGGGCGGTGACTTGGATTCATGAGCAAACAAGGAGGAGGATTAGGCACTCACCGATTTAGGGGAAGTGAAAGGGGAGGACGATCGAGATCGACTCCTCCGACCACCGTCGCCGACGAACTCGCCGCGGCCGGATCCGCTCTCCCCTCCTCGCCGCTTGCTCTTATAACTTGGGGTTTAATTAACCCCAAGTTACCTTTTTACCCCTCCCCTTAATTTCTTTATAAAACCCAAATGAATCTAATTTGAGTCTGATTTGAACCCCAATCGAACCACCGAGTTCGCCCCGAAGTCTACTCTCATTACGTCATGTCAATTTACAGAAATATAAATTATATATATTTAAATTAGCGACATACCGAATTTCGCCCTCGAGATTCCGCTAATTTGCATCATTTAAGTCCTCGCTTCCCTGATATGAAACCAAATAAATATAGATGAAATTTTGGTCATAACAATTTCGGTGCCAGCACGGGCTAGCCCCGCCAACCCGTTAACCCGCGCTAGTTGGCGCGGGTAAGCGAGCGCGTGCGAGCGCTCGCACCAGGCAGGAGGCCTCCTGTAGTTTTTTTTTAAAAAAAAATATATATTTTTTTAATATTTTTTTTTTATTTATACTTCTTCCTTCATTTTTTTTCCCTTCTTTTTTCTTCTTTCTTCTATCCTCTTCTTTCTCCTATTCTCTCTTCAAATCGGATGAGATTTTATTTTATTTCTTTAATTTTTATTCTTAATTATTTTTTCACTAATATTTTCTTCTTCTTTTTTTATATGTTATCAAATTCATTCAAGGTATTAAATTTTGTACAAGACTAGTAATTCACTAATGCTTCCCCCTCCTTGTGTGTTTATATATATATATATATATATATATATATATATACTTTAATTAAAATTAAATTTGATCATATTCAAATTCGATGTTTGACACCAATAATGAATAAATTTTTTTCAATGATATTTGTTCTTTTGAATATATAGAACCATGCAAACATACACTTAGATGTTGTTTGGTTGACATAATTTTCTCATACAGAAAATTATATTTTTTATCTTGTTTAATTGATACTTTTTATATTTAAAGTGCATTTTTCTTAAGAAATGTAACTATATATGTAATAAAGATTTTATCCTAAAAGCGTATAGTCAAATATATCTAAAAAATTGTTCGTAGATGGATAAAAGATTAATAACAGATTATTGTATTTGTTCGAGAAAAAAATAGTTTTTAAACAAATGTTTGCTCGGAAAAAAGGAATTGTCAATAAAAGATATTTTTCATTAAAGTAAAAAAACTAAAATAAGTTGGATTAGTGGACGCCATTTTCCAAAACAAGAGACTTTGTTCATAAACATAGATATAGTATTTTTAAAATTCAAAATATGTAAAGAATTTAAATTATTTAACAGATAAAAATATGTTTATTATTTTATATTATATTCTAAGTTAACTATTTATCAATATTTTATTATAATATAATATAATATAATACAGTACTATATTAAATAATATTAAAAAATTTAAGATACTTGAATCATTAGTCCTACCATTTTTAAGTTGAAAGCAATCAGTTAAATCACACACATATATACAATGAAGAGCATATGGATTAACCTGTGAATCAAAAGTACATTGGAGAGCCAACGGGCAAATTACACGAAGCCTCACTCGACTATAATCAATGTGCACAAAGACTATCTAAACTATCAAGTGTGCACAGAACCCCCGGGACTACATTTTTTGTTCCAATAACTCTCCTCCATTAGCTCGTCCGTTAGTAATTTAACGATAAAACTTCCACGTGCGCAAAACCCCCCTTCCCAGTGTCACATGGTAGCAATCTTCACCTTCTATCTCATCCGATGATCATCACTTCTTCTTCTACCTATCTCTCATCTACCTACACTCCTCCCCTTGCCCTAGACTCCACCTCCGCCGTCGTTGCCTCCTCCTTCTCCTTCTCCTTCTCCTCCAGGAGAGGAGATCTGGAGGAGGTGGTGGAGGCGGTGACGGTGGTGGAGGCAGAGTCTAGGGCAAAGGGATGAGTGTAGGTAGGTGAGGGATGGATAAAAGAAGAAGTGATGATCGTCGGATGAGATGGAGGGTGAAGATTGCTGCCACGTGGCACTGGAGAGGAGGATTTTATGCACGTGGGAGTTTTACCGTTAAGTTACTAACGGAGGGAGATTATTGGAACAAAAAGTGTAGTCGCGAGAATTATGTACACACTTGGTAGTTTAGATAGTATTTGCGCATATTGACTATAGTTGAGAGCGACTCCGTGTAATTTACTCGAAAAAAATCACACACACCATCAACTTGTTACAATTAAGAGTTTTAAGGACCACTGCCAATGGCCCAAATCATTAATAAACTTCCCACTTTTATAGGTATATATAAGCAAACAGCTAAAATTCCACACTAATACTACGAAGAACTGATAGGTGGATCGTGATCTGTGTACCTAAATACTTTAACAAAGCCGCACCTAGAAAATATTCTTCCTAGAATCAAAAAAATACATGCCCAACTTTGGGACAAGAGAATGAAAGATTTTGAGGACCACGGATCCAATGACTCGAATCATTAGCCCTCACATTCACACAAGGTGTGAGCAACCAGCTAAGTTGTACACTAAATAAGAAGATAAAGCCACCCACCATCAGGTAAACTATTCAAAGTATCGGATACTGTAATTAGCCATGGCTGCACTGCATAGATGTGTAGCTCTGCTTTTGTTCTTCTCTGCATTTTTTCTTCAAGAGGGAGCAGAGGTGGACTGGAGGGAGTAATACAAACACAATTATAAGAGAACTCACGTCTCTATCATTTACTTGCTTGGGAAAGCGTGCTGCTGTAGAGATAGGAGGAGAGCACGCCTCGATCCCATATTCCCCTTGTCCAAATTCTCGCGTAAGGGGGCCTCTAAATTCCCTTTCTCGGCCCCTTTTCCAGCCATGGAATCTCTGCCGCTGCTCCCTTTTTAAGCACCGCTTCCTTTCTCGCAAGAAAGAGAAAAAAGAAGTTAGAAAGAGAGGCGGAGTGCAAAGAGAACGAAATAAAAATAACATTTTTTTTTAATGCTCATTGGTGTTTTATAGCTTGTTCTCTCTGATTCTCCCTCCAAGATTTGATTTTGGGGGGTTTTGCGTGGTGTTCCAAGGAAAGGTGGCACCCTTTCGTCTGTGCTGGCTCAGAGCTTTCATCCGCCTCGCTCAATCTGTTGCAGAACTTGAGTGCAGGTAGCTTCTCTTTCTTTCTGTTGAAGTATTTTGATAAGGGTGTTCTTTTTCCTCTGCATTGTTCTAATGTTAAAAAATACGTTTGCGGTTCCATAAAATGCTTCTCAGTTGTTGTGTGGAATTTTTCTCGTTAAAAAACTGAGTTTTGACGCTTTCTGCCAGCTTGAGCGTTGCAGTTGAGAGGTGGCTGTTTGTTTAATCCTCCGCCTTTAAAGTGGCTGTTGAAAACATCAGCGTTTCCGTCAATCTCTTTCCTTTTCTACCATCTTAAGAAGAAAAAGTCATGGAAGACTTGACGAGCAGAGAAGATGCATGTCCTCAGCTGCTCGATTTGATCCCAAATGAGAGATACTGGCTCATGGTGCAAGATGCAGGAGGAGGGAGAGGAAGTAGAGGAATTGGTCGTTTAGATGCCTCAGAAGAGAAGAAGTTGGAGCTGAGGCTTGGACTCCCTGGAGAAGTAGAAGAAGAACGAAAGCCCTCTGTTCTCTCTCTTGGTTTCTTCTCCAAGACTCCAAAGACTACCTCAATTAACCCTTGCCATGGAGCCAAGAGAGGAGTCTTTGAAGAAGTTGAATCCAACAGCGAAGGTATTCTAACTATTAACCCTCAATTTTTCTTTCACCATGAGGTTTTTGTTTCATCGTTATCATACTCGTCTCTTCTCTTTGTTAGGATCTCAGCAGCAGCAGGAGGAAGGAGGGTTCTTCCAGTTGCAGAGCAGAGCTGTGTCCGAGAAGAAATGGTCACTCAAAACCTATCAGCAGCAAAGCCTTGAGAGGGAGGAAGCACATGTTGCTCCTGGGAATCCAACTGGACCCAGCACCAACTCCCAGACAAGGTAGCCATGATTGGTCCTAATGCCATCACTCATGCAGGCTTCAATTTGTTTTTTTGTGTGTCATGGATTTGTCTGCTAGTTTCTACACATTATTTGATGTCTGCTCTCTCAAGATACAGCCTCCTATGTCTTAGTTACTGTCTCTTCCCATTTTAAATGTGCCTTTTATTTTCATTTAATGTTCACAGAACTTCAATAAATGCTCAGCTGGCTGGTTTGTCTTTATTGTCTGGTTGCAATAATTTCTGAGTTCCATTTTTCTTTTACTACAAGCTGTGTCCCTATCCTTATTTTGTCCTTGTCCATTAGATATGCCTTATGTTATAAGGATTTTTTACTTCTCTTCTCAACCTCTTTTTACTACTACGGTTTAACCTTTTATTTAAAGTATTTTCTCATGTAAATTGTAATATTTACTTTCACCTGTCTATGTTTTTTTTTTCCTTCTGATTTTGAGACCATAAGATATATTTCAGTTATCAACAAGATCATAAAATGTTGCACAACATATATTGATTTGAATATTTATTGCCTTCACTGTGCCTCTAGATCTGAAGAAATGGTAATATTTTTAGTTACTAATGTTATAATTTGTTTGGTGTTTTCTCCTATTTACTCTGCCTAATTTCGACAACGCCTTGATACTTCTGCTCCTAAAAACTATGTAGAACCACCTCTCTTCCTGTTGTTGGTTGGCCTCCTATCCGATCCTTCAGAAAGAACCTAGCAAGTAGCTCGGTGAAGCAATCAGTTGAACATGAGAACGGAAATATAGAAGCAAAAGCGAAGGCCGAGAACAACAACAAGGGTTGGCTTGTTAAGATCAACATGGATGGTATCCCCATTGGAAGAAAAGTAGACCTGAAAGCGTGTGACAGCTATGAGAAGCTCTCTTTGGCAGTGCAAGATCTATTTCTAGGCCTTCTTGAAGGTAAACCATGTGAATTTAGATATAATGTTAGCATTGTTATGATCATTTCTTGCTTTACATAGTACAATTGACTAGTTTCTCATTAACTCTGCATACTCCTCTTGAGTCTTGGAACTCTTTGTGTTGCAATTTTTTTTGAATTTTATTCAAACTAAATTTCCTTTCTATTCATCTCTAAATTCTCACAGGTAGTTCATTTCTCAAAGTCATGTAAACATAACTTCTCTAACTTGGTCGATCTACTTAACTCGCCTGCTTTTACTAATGTGCAGCTCAAAAGGACACCTGTGCAAGTGCTCCTAGGAAGGATGAAGAAGCAAAACAAGCATTCACAGGTTTATTAGATGGCTCTGGTGAATACACATTGGTTTATGAAGACAATGAAGGTGACAGAATGCTCGTCGGTGATGTTCCTTGGGAGTAAGCCTTTTTTTTTCAAACTTATTTAATTATGTGATTTTAGTCCTTCACTAAAGTGTCAAAAGGAACTTGGCATGATATGTTGGTTTGACTATTTCTTGCTTCTTGAAAACGCCATCTTGTAAATATGACCAGCAAACTTAAATATGATTCTTCAACTGGTAGCTTTTGCCGCTTGCATGTGTTAATCAACTCACACATGGATATGCCATTAAAATATTACTTTGGACAACGAACACATTAGCTTCCAGAATTCAACGTGGTAGGAATTTACTAGTGAACACTTTATATTGCTTTTTAAATGTCAGCACACTGGACTTGATAGTTTGAGATAAACAGCTGAACAACTGGTGGTTTTTACTAGTGAAAGTAGTATTTCTTTTCTTGACAGGAACATGCTTTTCCCACAAAGAAGAGTCATGTTGTCGAGATTGAGAATGATCAGTTGTTTTGCAAAAACGACGTAATTGTTTGTTTTTTTTTCAATTTTATTTTTTGTTGTGGGGGTTGCCATGGAAGATGACTAACAAGTATGAATTCTCAAGTCACAACATAGTGAAAAGAACTGTCACCTAACACACCTAGATATTCCTTTTTTATAGTGCTTCTATAATTCCTAAAAAGATCTTCCAGTCAAAAGCTCTAAATTCAACTGGTGCAAATTTAGCAAGGGGAAGACAAGTAAAATTCCAGGATTTTTCAATTAGATGGTAGGTGACCTGAATCCCTAACTCAAACAACTAGGTTTCTAGGTCTAAAGTCAAATTATAAATCCTGTTTCATCTTCAATACTGAACTATGATGTAACAATAATTGAGTTTAGACTATCTCCCCTAACAGGAGATTACACAAGACTAAACTATGATATTTCCATGTATTCTGCAACAAAAGGTCTAATGTATTACTCTTGTAGCCTCATCTCAAGTGTATTTCCCATATGCCAGTACATCTGTTATTCCTTAGTTATATAGTTTATTCATTTGGTAATGGCTAACAGAGCATCGTAATCAATCATGCAAATTTTACTGAATCCGAGGCATCAGAATCAATTAAATTGATAGTTATAGAGAGATCTTACCTTTTGAACACTTGGCAGAATGTTTCTTTCAACGGTCAAAAGGTTGAGGGTGCTGAAAAGTTCTGATCTTTCTGCATTGCGCGTAAGTCCTCTTCATCTTAATCCCAGCATTAGTAGTCCCTGTAAACTTTTGTGAATTCTGAAAAGTCATGCATCCTACAATTTCATGAATTACTCATACAAAAAGCATGTCAATAAGAGGTTTGTATTAGTTAGTCAGAAAAGCGCAAATTTTGATCTTGCAATTTCATATCTTTGCGCTGTTTTCTAATTGCAGTTGGGAGCAGTCTGCAGGAAAAGAGCAGCAACAGATTGTTGAATTCAATGAGAAAGCCTTGTCCATCTTTCCTCTTTCATGGATGTGGTTGGCTAGTGAAAGTAAACTAGTTCTAACTGTTTCAGGGCTTGTTGAAATCATATTATATATATAATATATATTAATGGCAATTGAATGATCAATCCTCTATGTGCATGCTTCAATTGCAAATGCTATTTTGGGAATGATTACTAATGTATGTTTGGTGATGGTATAGATTCATCAACTCTTCGAATTCTCTTCCTCTTAATAGAAGTACTCGAAAACTACAGATGTAGGATGATTACCTAGCTGCTTTTTGTTAAATGCAACGCTAAGTAGGAACCCATAAACTTTCATCTGCCTAAAATAGAGTTGCTGTCTGAAAATTGCTTGTTCATGGTGAAACTGCATTAAAAACTTGCAACCCGAATGCTCATGGACAAGTCATCGAGAAAGTTGACCAGTGTCACTCTGGGATGTATCATCAGCTGCTTGATCTTGTTGTTTGGCTGAATGTCACTTTGGAAATGTTCAATTCTGTAGCCCTTTCTTGACAAAATGACACCAATATCCTGATGGCTGCTACTTTCTACACCCACTTGTGCTGCTGTTTCAGCCATGCTGGTCCATCTACTCATTGTCCAGATGCCAAACCAGGATGAAAGCTGGAAGTAAATTTCTACCAAATCTAGGGAGTCACTTTCAAACTAACACATGCCGTTTGCAGGATCAGACCTGGAAAACATTACATGTCACCATAGCAAGTGCTAGATATGAACACCTCTCACAGTTAAATTTGGATGAGGATCAAAATTCCTGTAGTATAATTATATAGAGGAACATTACAGCTCTTGAAGTCATACCATGACTAGAGCAACAAGATGGAGAAAAAAAAGAGTACTAAATAAAATACATTAATTGTGTCAGTGCAGACGTTTGAAATAGTTTTTGCTAACTTCGATCGTGTTGGTTATGGAAGCGTTGCCATCGCGAAAAATATGGAAGCTGTGACAGTTCAGTTCCATAGACTCCAACACCAAATCATGGCCAAACATCCATGCCTACTGTTCCAGCACGTAGTCCTCTGGCTCGGCAAAAGGCCTGAATGCCCCTCATTTGCCCACCGCGATAGTCTTCCAGCACTCCTGAAATAAGTGCCGTCAAGTTTCATCCATTTGCTTGCAGAAGCAACAGTGCACATCATCCAGTTGGGAACCAGTCATCCGTAAATACTATCAGTTCTTTCTCCTTACAACCGCCATCCAATTATCCAAGCAAAGCACATCAAAATCCTTCGTAGGCACAAGAAAGAAGAATCTAGTAAGTGGGAACGCTCACTTTAGTGCTTACTGTATTTGGTGACTAATTGGGATAGAAGGAAAGGTCTCTTTCAAAGGCCACATCTGCTTTCAGGACAGCCCAAGGGATGGAGAGTTTAGTTGGTACACGAAAGGAATATGGCAGCGCACATGTAATGAAACAATTTTTAAACAAATTCCCTGAAAAAAAGAATTCCGAAAAGCAGAATGCTTTGATAATATTTTCAAACTACTCTTCACACTTTAAGGGAGCATTTATTAATCATACGGCAATCTATTTGCATTATTAATAAGCATTTTTAGTAAAGTAATTTTTAAATTTCCAAAGCGTATACATTATCATATTTAGTTCGGGCACTTTATCGATAATCCCGATTATCCCGATAATCTACGTTACCACTTTGATGGTAATATGGATTATAGCTCCCGTGAGTAGGGATGATAATATTACCCATATCCGTGGATACCCGCAGATATTTACCCGACACAGGTCGAGAATGGAGAACATATTATACCCACGGGTATGAGTATGGATATAAATTTTTACCCATTTAATAAACGGGTACGAGTACGAAAATTATACTATCCACATCCGCAGATATCCTCTATTTGTCAATATATATGAAAAATTAAATTTATAATTTTATATATTAACATCTAATGAAAAATTTAAAAATAAATTTAAATCATTTATTCATTAGATTTCATTTATCTAAATATAATATATTTTTATATACTGTATCAATTCCCAATTTTAGTTAAATTAAAGTACTTTAGTTTTAAATTTAATTTTGATTTTAAATTTAATATTGCATAAATGATTATTGTTATTTCTTAAAATAATTTTATAATTTAGAATTTAATTGTTACGTAGTTTATTTTGTGAATTAATATTTCTCAATCAAGTTATTACTGATGGTGAAATGAGAATCGTTGATGGTATACTATTATAATAAAATGAAATTTTTTATCGTATATTAAATAAGTATCCGCGAATATTCGTGGGTATCAATTACCCGCGAGAGGATGGGTGACAAATATCCGTTGCGGGTGCAGGTACGAGAGACGAGTTTAGTAAACGGGTGTAGGTACGGGTGTGGCACTATCCGCCTCAAACCCGCCCCGTTGACATCCCTACCCATGAGAGGTGAGATGAGTATGTGGATTACCACCCAATGGTAATTCTAAATTTTAACATTGTCCTTCTCTTCCATACATTTTTCTCCGTACAAGGCACCTCCAAATTTTGACAAATTTTTTTTGATATTTTTTTGTAAAATCGAAAAATACAAAATTAGATTGTCATCTATGTTGACCAAACATGTCAAACGATGTAATGTTATATTCTCAATAAATTGAATGTGATAATTTATCTTGTGGTAATGTGAATTACCATTATAATATTACCCAGCAATGTACCAAACACAACCTAAAAATTTTCGATTTAAAATCTTTATGAACTCATTTTTATTCAAATTTAAAATATTTAAAAGGTATTTCATATATGATGTTATTGTAAATTAAAATTTATTAAATATCAATTACTACTAATTTCATATATTTAAAGACTTTTACTTAAAAACTCTTTAAACGTTAAATTATTAGCTATTTTTTTCAAAAGATAAGTATTTGAAATATTAAGATCTTAAATCACGAACGATAATTATTTGAATGATCTTGAAGAAATGATCAAATATATTATATTTATTATGAAAAATTATTTTATTCTTTCTTAGTGGTCAATCTCCTTGATTAATATAATATTATCCACCTAGATCATAATAATATGAGTTTGAAACTAGTTATAATTAAATGTAAGGTAGACTAGCTTCTTTTATTAATTGATATATTAAAAATACATTATTACAATCGTAATTACAAAGAAAAAGGATCCAAACGTTAAATATTTGTAGATTTTAATTGTGGTATAAAATTGGTTTATCAACTTTCACAATAATTGAAAATCTAACAAGTTAGTCATAGTTGTTCAGAACATATTGAAAGGCCTAAGGCTCATGCTTTGAATTCGCCGATTTTTACTGTTCCCACGACTTTTGCTTAAGTTTCTCCTTCTTCTTCGAATGTCTCGGCTTCTCCTCCTGTGAACTCCCCTCCGGATTCTGCCTGTGACCCGTGGATCCTAGTGGGCGGTCGACACCAATCGGCCCGACGCGATCCTGGGCGCTCGCGCTCATGGTCGGCGTCGCGTTGTGGCCGTTCGTCGACACGTGGCCCCTTGGGATTTGGTACAGATCGTGCCTCTCACATGCCCCATGCAGAGGATCCTGATCCTGAGGATAGCGAGATCATTCCGAAGGTTTCGACTGTCGACACGTGGGCGCTCCATGATGGCTCTGCGGCGCCCCACTGCACGAGGACCTTTCTTTTGTCTTTCCTCCACCGAATCTTCCACCCACCGTCCTGAAGTTTTTCCTTCCCGACCTCCCCCCCCCCCACCCAGAGCTCCCAAACCACCTCGACCCCCAACACATTCCTCTGCCCCTTCGGGTCCTTCTCGCCCAAAAAAACCCCGTGGTTCTGATGAAGCCCTCCCTGGTAATCTCTCTGCGACGCATGAGGCTGCCGAAGTCGAAGCTGTGGCCATTATCCTGAATCCCCCTCCTCCGACGTCCCATGAACTGTATTTGTTGGAATGCCTGTGGCGCTTGGCGCCGGCAGGTAAGAGACCAAGTATCTTTTTATATTCGAAATTATTTTGTTAACTTGATAGCTTTACAAGAGACTCACTGTGATGCTGTTGTTGCCTCTAAGTTCATCTCCTCCCTTGGTCGCTCTTGGCAAGGTGTGGCTCAACCCTTGGTTGGTGCTTCGGGAGGCCTCCTCTTGGCCTGGAACTCTACTTATCTCTCGGTTCATGTTTTAGAGGCTATGCCTCAATGCATTTCGGCGGTTGTGGGCATTGAAAACATGCCTCCTTTTCTTTTCTCTACTATTTATGCAAATACGAACCCGATAACCCGTGCGGCTTTTCTAAATGCTTTTTCTATCTTTGATTTATCGAGTTTTTCATGGTTTTTATGCGGTGATTTTAATTGTATTCTCAATTATCGTGAAAAGAAAGGGGGCTACCCTTTCGGCTTTCTAAACCGATACGTGATTTTCATGACTCTGTTCATCACAACGGTCTTGTAGATATGGGCTTTCAAGGAATTCCTTTTACTTGGATGAATAATCGCTCTGGGCTTTCCCGTATCTTGATTCGGCTTGATCATGCTTTTTGTAACCCTGTGTGGTTATATTTTTTCGACTATATGACCATCAAACATATGCCCTGCGAAGTTTCATATCACTGCCCGCTTTTGATAAATTTGGCTAAGTCTTCTCGCAAAAATAAACTGTTTAAATTTCAAAAATTTTGGGTGGAATACCCGGACTCTACTGAGATTGTTAATAATGCTTGGCTTGATATCCCACCCAACTTAGCCCCGTATTCTGAATTTTCAACGGGTTCACGATTTACTCGCTTTGCTCTTTCGGAATGGAATCGTAACACTCTTGGTTTTCTTGAAAACTCTCTTTTGACTGTTACATTTGAGATTGAAACTCTTGAGGCTATTGATGCTTACTCGACTATTGGTAATTATAATGAACTTAAACTTCGATCTCTATATAACAAAGCAAATGCACTGCGAAAACAAATTTCTTTAAAATAGTGGTCAAAATCTAAAATTAAATGGATTAATGATGGCGATTATAATACGGCTTATTTGCTTCGAGTTGTTAGTACGCGTCGATGCCTAAACAAAGTGAATTCTATTACTCCTGCCGATGGTTCTGTTGTTGTTGATAATAACCAAATTTTGCATGCTTTTCTGATACTTATTCTACTCTTTGGTCAAATCTAAATTACCAGTTTGTTGATATATATAATGCTTTTAGATTTCCTCGCCTTAATGGTTGTGATAGAGGTAGTTTAATTGCACATTTTTCACTTTCTGAAGTCTGGAATGTTGTTAAGTGGCTGCCAAATGGCAAAAGCCCGAGCCTGGATGGCTTCACGAGTGAATTCTATAAGCACTATTGGCTCATTTTATCTAATTCTTTCATGAAATGCTTAACTATTTTCCATAATACTGCTCATTTACCTTTTGACTGGAACAGAACAATTCTGTCGTTTATCCCCAAATTGCCAATTTTCCATAATACTGCTTAACTCATCTATTGTTAAGGATTTTCGGCCAATTGCCATGTGCAATTTAAACTACAGAATCCTTGCTAAAACCTTGGCCAATAGACTTAGTAGTCTGCTACCTAAACTGGTCTCCCTTGATCAGTCGGCTTTTATCAAAGGCCGCAGCATTCACGATAACATCCTTGTCGCCCAGGAGTTGGCTCATTCCATGTATGGTTCGGAAGAGAAGAATCCCTATATTTTGGTCAAGATTAACCTCGAAAAAGCCTTTGATAAACTCTCATGACATGCTATTTTAAAGGTCTTACATGCTTTTAATTTTTCTGATAAATTCATAGATTGGATTACAGCACGTTTATCTACTGTTAATTTCTCCTGTCTCATTAATACTCAACTTTCTGATTCCTTCCTCTCCAATAGGGGCATAAGACAGAGGAATCATCTTTCCCCCTTCTTATATGTTTTGACAGCTCAAGCTTTAACCCATCTTTTAAACACTACAGTTTCCAACAAACAAATCACCCACTTTAAACTTAAAAACTCGCTTGAAATCAACCATCTCATGTTCGCTGACGACATACTTCTAGCCTTTAGAGCTAATAAGAAGAGTCTCAGCACTATCAAGAAAGTCTTCAACACCTATGAACTCTTTACTGGCCAGTCGGTCAACTATGCTAAGTTCGAAATTTATTTTCCTAGATTCGCCCCTACGGAAACCATTAGATGCATCTGTTCTGATCTAAACATGAAACATGACTCCTACCCATTCAAATACCTTGGGGCTTATATTTCGCCTAGGAGGCCCCCCTAGAGGCCCAACATGATTTGCTTGACGAGGTTAAGGCCAAACTAGGGTCCTGGCAATCCCAGGTTGGCAGGGTGGTTCTAATCAAATATGTGTTTGACTCAATTCCGATTCATTCAATGGATGTTTTTTGATTTTCCTCTATTTTTTGGATAAATTTGAAAAAAATCACTAGAAATTTCCTTTAGTCAAACTCTTCTGACCATAATGGTCTCCACTTAGTGAACAGGGACATTGTCACTAGCCAAAAATATTTGGGAGGTCTGGGCCTTTAAGACCTTGCCGCTAAAAGTATGGCCCTTCAAGCTAAAATGGTGCTCTCATACTTGAACAACACCCCTACTCCTTGGGTTAAAATAATTCAAATCAAATATAAGGATCCCCGCTCTAACCTTTTGCCCCCCATTAAGAATTCCTCATGGAGTTGGAAATTTTTCTGCAATGCTTTTACTATGCTTTTTCCTGCTGGTAAAAAAATTGTTAAATCTGAATGCAACACTTCTGTCTTATTTGATTCCTGGTTGTTAGATATACCTCTTTATTTAAATCAACTTTTCTAAACACATACATTTTTTCAAATGATTCTAACCTAAGCAACTTTATATGCAACAAAAATTGGAAGCCAACTGAGGTAAGTAATGGCTTCGGTTCGGTTCTGGGGAATCCATTTTAAAGATCGAGTTGCCTTTGAACCCTGATAATGATTTGTATGTTTGGAGTTTAGACTTAGGGGGTAGAGTTACTACCAAATCGTCTTACTATTTTCTAAGAAATCATGAACCAACCTCCACCTCAAATCCTTTATCCTTCTCTTGGAAGCTTCTTTGGAAAATTAGTTCTCCTCCAAAAGTCAAACTATTTGCGTGGAAATTGTTACATCATCGCCTTCCAAATAACTCCAGGCTTTTTGGCCTCAGCATCCTCAGTTTTTGACTCCTACTCCCTTTGTTCAAACCATCCCGAAACAACCCAACATCTCTTCTTTGAATGCCCCTACGCCTCAAATTTTTGGAACCTTATTTCTGCTAAATGTGGAATTCCCCTCCTTAACTGATCTACTTGGGGTTTCGGTGTTTGGCTAACTTGTTCCTCCCCTCATTCAAGGGTCGAGATGTTCAAGTTAGCCATCATCGCAAACTCCTGTTGGTTCATCTGGTACGCTAGAAACAGTTGGCTGCATAAGGTCCAACAACCTACCCTCTCTAGTCTTGCTACCATGACTTTGGCCTTTACCAATGATTATTTTAAATATACTCTACTTGAGGGGAATGCAAATTGCAATACCAATCTTATAAAATGGATTCCACCAGACCTGGGTTTTCTCAAAATTAATTATGACGCATCGTTGGATGATAATGTAGGTGGTGCGGGCTTTGTGATCCAAAACAACTTTGGAGCTTGCCTATCTGAATCTGGAGCGTCGGCTTCTGCCTCCAGCATTCTACATTTAGAAGCCACTGCTGTCAAGAATGCTCTAATGTTCGCATCCGATCAAGCTTTACCTAACTTCGTTGTAGAATCTGATTCAAAAATTTTGACAGATGTTATCAACAATACGACGCTTGTGCTGTGGTCCATCTCCTCCACTATTGACGACATCCTCTATCTTAAAAACTTTTGTAATGTCGTTAATTTCATTTTTAGCTTTAGAGAAAAAAATAAAATTATCCACTGGGTAGCAAACCATGCCAGAGTCTCCTGAGACTCCTTTGTTTGGCACTTGACTCGGCCTCCGAACTTGGAGTTCATCTTGTATTTTAACCTTTTTGCCTCAGGCTCTTGCCTCAGGCTCTTGTATTTTCTTTCGGTAAAAAAATAGTCTAAAACGAGCTGTGTATAACTTTTGGATAATTTACAAAAGCACATTAGAAATATTTTACTTATATTATGAATTAGGACATAATTTTAATTAAATTAAAATTTTGACTCTTCAAACTTTAAATCAAATGTCTATAAAATATAAAACTAGTTATAAATAATTCTCATAATCTTAATATAAGATAATGCATTAAATAGATAAAAATATCTCTTTAATATTTTTAATTTAAATAACGATTGAGCTCTTAAAGACTTTGCATCAAAAGTTTTTAAGGACAGGTTGAGAATGTTATTAGAGCAATTTTAATTTTAGAAAATTTTAATATGATATTATGCTTTTGAAAAAAAAAATCAAACATAATTTTGATTTTGAAATTTTTTCTTTTTTAGACTTTAATAAGACATTTAACCTTCATATTTTTCTCATGTTACTAGCACCTTCCAAGTTCCAACCCAATCCACTTCTTCCTCAACATGACCCTCCCTACACCTTCCACCAACCACTGCGCTATTCCTCACTGTGTGCTTAGCATTATGTAAAGAGATCATTCTTCTTGTTGTGTTCCAATTAATTTAAGAAGTCGAAGTACAAGATTATAAAAACATTACTTCCTTCAATGAATGGTGCTACCAAGACTATAGAGTGTCATGTTACTTCCTTTACACAGTTTTTTTAGTTCACACTTGTAATTAAAAAAAGAGGTACAAGCGGTCAACAATAATTGCCTTCTAAACTAGGACTAAAGTACCGAGTTTAAAGAAGGTAATGAACCAAATCCACACGTCTTCGTTAAAAAGAAATGCGAGTATGATCCATGTTGACCTCACACTAAAGAATATAGCTGGGACAGAACTTTGTTACATGTTTACTGTATCTTTACTTTAAAATCAAGAGCTTCGTTTTGGAGTCTTCTAAGTTAGGATTGAACCAATTCCTTTCACAATGATGGAAGATCTATTCCCCCTTATGATTACTGTTAAACCACCATTAATATTCAAATAGTGCTATATCCTACTAGCTTAAGGTTTTAGAATTTGAGTGGCCACCCTTAACAAGACATTAGAGTTAAGGTCATGAATTTGAATCCTTGCTCTGCACCATTTATGTTCACTTGTTCATTAGCTTTACACTGGCGTATGACTTTTCGATTTTGACTTGCAAATGTTTCAATTGATTTGATTGGCCAGGCCAAATCCTAAATCAAACTTGCCGTGAAGAAAGGTGCTAAACTATAATTATATAAGTGAGGCTCTTTCATAACTTTGAGATTTTAAGTAACCCAATCAAACATTAACAATTGCCATCAAAAGTTTTCCACTCACATTGATTATGTATCCCCTTTCTCACAAGGGAGAATTTCTCAATCTATGACCCGTATTTGGAAGCATTTATCTGGCAGGAACCTCACATAGATAACAATGGCATCCTGTCGGGATGTTTAGGGGTAAAGAACCTAACATAGGAGCAGATATAAACTGATCAGATAAGCTACTGTCATGACTCATCAGAGATTAACATATAGATCCTTGTGGCTGTCAGCAATAGCTACTTTGAATTCAATCAATACTTGTATAGTCAAAGACCAGATATTCTTAGGTCAACTTTCTCTGCTTTACATTGAACATCCCTCACTTCTTATCCTCTCCCCTCTCCTCGAGAGCTATCAATGTGAATCTAACTATTTCAAGTCAAATCAATTGGGACTAAGCAGGGACCTTAAGTTATCAAATTCTTGCAGCCAAAGGGTTGTCGACTGAATGAAAGCTAAAGTGCTGAAAATAACTCTTGGATGAATTAGTGGAATATACTGTGAGAACGATCAGCAAAGAGACCATCTTCCAAGGAAAATGTAAATCACCACATTGAGGAACACGATTTCCGCATCAAATTTATGTTAACTGAGGTTGTGGAGGACATACCTGTTCTTGAGTAGTATTGCATCTCCCAAACTGCAGAGAATGAACAAAAAGGAAAGACTTGATGTTGGGAGGGTTCTGTAAGTAGCAGCGAATCAAATCGTTCGAGTCAGCTGCAGGGCAAAGGAAGCAGAGAATTGAAATTATCGAACTGAAATAAGCCCAAGTATAAATGAAATTTTTATGCACGCAATGGATCATGAAAGAAAAAAATTTATACGATCCCAAAATCGATGCGCCGTCTATGGCAGAAATAGCTTACCAGAAACCAGTTTGTGCTAGTGACAAGTCGATGCCCGCGAAGTGTTCGTCGAAATATCCCATCCATCGACCAATGCAGCCGCTCCAACGTAGAACATAAGGTTGGAACAGATGGGCCGGCCCGATTTAGACCCAATGGATATGTTAACAGTTCCACTCATGGACTGTTTCAATTTATTGGGCCAGCGAGATTTCCAATTATTATTATTATTATTATTATTATTATTATTATTATTATTATTATATAAAATTCAATATTAATATCTAAAGTTAAAAGAAGTTAATTCCTAATTTTATTCACATTTCTTATTTCTTTCTCCTCTCTCTCCGTGTCGTCTGAGTTACTTCATCCATGCATTCACACCGTCCACTCTATTGCCCTCGAGGCTCGGCCCTACACACACATGACCACAATCTTGCCCACACGTAGTTGCAATTCTACGCATAATTTTTGGTGCCCCGACTATGCATGCAATCTTCATTGTCTAAAATGCAATCCGTCAATCTCACAACGAATAAGTTTTTTTAAAAAATCAATGTTAATGACAATGAGATTATTACATAATATTATACATTAATATAAAAAAATTCGTTCAGAAAAATTATAATTTTTTAAATTTAAGACTTTAAGTTATGTTTTATATTTATAAATTATATATGAATAATATTTATTTATTTATTTTTATATATAATATAATAAACTATTTTTTGAAAATATATTTAATTAATTTGTTAATTGTAATATTGTTGATATGTCTATTTGAGTCTTTCTAATTTTGATTGCTCGCTTCGCCACCGGTGGGAAAGAATCGAAGGAGGACAAAAGTTACAACTTTTTTACTTATACGTGACAGATATATGTTTTACCTTAAAATTTAATTCCCTTAAAATTTCTAATAGGTTTATATGTATCATTTCCAAGGTAGACTTGGTTTTCTTCCCATTTCCAAAGCCTTTGTAGGGAATCATTTTCATTCTAAATTTATAAGACATTTTTTTAATTATAAAATCTTTTATTTTATTTCTATATCAACAAAAAGTATTGGAAAAATAAGTGAAAAAAATTATATTTTGCATGTAAGTCCTCTATGTTTATAAATATTATATTTATTCTTTTCTCAATAAAAAAATACATATATCTAAATATAAATTAAAATATAAATTTATGTAGCTCGCATGAAGAAGTGCCTCAGATTTTCTTCTCTACTCATGTTGGTGAATATATAGCCCCTTGATTAATCTATACCTGGAACTTATAAATTAATTATATAATATATATGTGATTAATGTGTATGATAGAACAGTCAATCATGCGGCTTTAAATTTTCCACTTTCCACGTTAAAACACGAATTTTCTTTCTTTTTTCTCTCAGCCGCCACTGACTGAGTTGCAAATTTGGACTCTTCGATACTAAAAAAAGATGCATGTCCTACACTCCTACACCAAGAAATAATTACTAAAAAACGTGCACGTGATTTCCTATCTGATGATCACAAGATTATTATTATTTTAATAAAAATAATATATACTAGAGTTTGAATTTTAAATATCTAAAAAACATCCCAGATATTATTAACGATTGCTGCTCGCAGTTGAATTATGACATGATTATTAACTAATTAACAAATTTACTTTTTAATTAATTAATTAATTAATAAGCAATTTGATATCATTTTTATTTTCTAGTTTAGTAGTAATTCATAGATCTTTTCCTAACCATGTTTTTCTTTAAACTTATCTTTCTCTAGCAATATTCTATTTACATCTTGTTCTTGCCTGAAGGCAAGATAATGTGATCATGCGCGTCTCTTGATTTGGTGCGACTCTGACAAGGAAACCTGCAAAAGCACTATGACGCTCAAGAAAGAAAAAATCTTGAGTGTGAGAATGGAATTAGGATCGAAGTTGAATCCTTTATATGATGTGCATTGTGTTTGTATATAGTATAGGATAAGGAATATCTGACGATAATGCCTCCATGAATTTCGTGGGGATATGTTCAGAATGGATCAAGTTAATCTCGAAAAGATCGAGTTCATAATTGACGAATCCTTGGTAATTAACGAGAACACGAGTCGAATGGAGCATTGGAGTTAAGTAGTGTTTGGCTTGACTTAAGTATGATTCATGAGTGTGAATGCTTTTGGACCTAATCTGATCGAGCCCAGAGTGTTAATCTAGTCCACATCTTAACTGAAATAATTCAAATGGTCATCCTCATCCAATTCAATGCAATTATGGTTCATTTATTTCATATAATATATTTTTTAATAACCTAAAACATAACAATATATATTTTACTAATCTAAGACATAACAATATATAATTATGTTTTAGGTTATTAATTTTTTATTTTTTTTCCATCTAGTTTCTTAAAATATTTTATTTTTCTGTTTGGTATCTTTTTAGTCCATGTCAGCATTTCATATTGACACTTAACATCAAAAGTTAACAAAAAATTAACGAATGGACCAAACGAAAATAAAAATAATTTTTGAGAGTAAACGAAAATTTTTAAAAAATAAGAAATCATACGAAAAAAATATGATATTTCGAGTGATCAAAAGTATAATTAAGCCAATAAAATATAATCATGAATAAAAAATATTTATAATTTTTTAATTTTTTAAAAGTCAAACATCAAACAAACAAAAAAATTAATATTCATCCATGAAAAGGATACTCATCTGCATTAAGTTTTTCTATTTCCCATAAATTTATCAAATCCTGCATTTTAATAGCAAGTCAATGCCACCACGAGGCCTCGACAACTTCTGGGAAGGTGCCCTGTTCCATAAAATTAAATGCTTAGTTAATACGGTCCAACTTTGACTACATTTCCATGTCACGAGAATCGTATTCCCTTCTAATTCCTAACGCAAAGAAAGTAACATCAAAAGTCAAAACCATGGGAAACGAAGTCTAAGGTTTCCGTTGACCTAGTCAAAGTCAAACAAGGAGCATGCATCGTAGTGGCCACGTAAGTCTCACAATCCTCATCCTCGTAATTCACGCATATATATGATATACGTGGATATAATATTTTTTCACCCAGCATCGGGTCTTCAAGACTTCAACTAAAATACATTAATAAATAATTTACATTGATAAATAATGCTCGGTAAAAATTGACTCGCTCCTTCTGCGCCAACCGGCTTAATTTGGATTCACACACAGCCGGTTCAAAAAACAGCTAACCCAACCGCCCACGTTTCAATTTCTCAATGATCAACCGTCAACAGCTTTGGCCAAAAGCCTGCAAAACCGGGTCACTCTCGGTCAATTCCATTGACTCGAACCCACATCACACAATTTTCTCTCTCCCCCAGTTCTCATACAAGTTTTATTCGAAATATGCCACCAGTTCTCTGCAGCATCAACTAATGGCCGCCAAGAACCCAGCAATGACTTGTCTCTTCTTCCTCATCTATCTCTTCATCTGCTTCATCTCCGAGGTTGCATGTCAGACAAGTCCAAAAGACGAAGAAAAGCAAATCCTCCTCCGGATCAAGCGGGAATGGGGTGGCGAACCGGCTTTGGATTCCTGGAACGACACCGCCGCCTACTGCAACTGGCCCGGCGTCGGATGCGCCGCCGACGGCTCCGTCGTCAACATCACGCTCTCCGGGACCACCAGCGAAAAGATATCCCGGCCCATTCCCACCTCCGTTTGTCACCTCAAGAACCTCTCCGTCCTCGACCTCAGCTTCAACAACATCCCCGGCAACTTCCCCGCCGCCCTCTACGCCTGCTCCGGCCTCCGCCACCTCAACCTCCCGCAGAACCGGTTCGTCGGCGCGATTCCGGACGACGTCCACCGCCTTTCGCCGCTGCTCACGCAACTCGACCTCTCAGCCAACAACTTCTCTGGCGACATCCCTTCGGCCATTGGGCGGCTGCCTGCGATCCGAGAACTGTTGCTTAACAACAATCTCTTCAACGGGAGCTTCCCACCCGAGATCGGCAACCTGTCGCAGCTTCAGTTGCTTACGCTCGCCTTCAATTCCTTCGCTCCGATGAGAATCCCGTCGGAGTTCGGCAACTTGACGAGATTAAAAGTCCTGGTGATGACCAACGCTAATCTGCAAGGGCAGATACCGTCTTCATTCGCTAAGCTGCTGGAGTTGGAGGGGCTTGACTTGACCGGCAACTCGCTAACTGGAGCGATCCCTCCAGGAATCTGGGGGCTCCCAAATTTGCGACAACTCTATCTTTATGATAACAATTTATCCGGTTCCATCGTCATCAATGGAACAATTGGAGCTGTAGGCCTCGTCAAGATAGATTTATCCAGTAACAGGCTTAGTGGATCGATCCCCGAAGAGTTCGGCCATCTACAGAACCTCTCGATCCTCTTCATGCACTTCAACCAGTTATCTGGCGAGATACCAACCAGCATAAGTCGGCTGCCGGCCCTGACCGATCTCCGGTTATACAACAACAGGTTGACTGGCGTCATACCGCCAGAGCTCGGGAAGCATTCGCCACTGGGGAACCTCGAGATCGACGACAACATGCTCTCCGGCGAGCTTCCTGACGGTCTCTGCGACGGCGGTGCCTTGACCTCCATTGTGGTATCCAACAACAAACTCACCGGAAAGATACCGTCGTCCCTCGGGAGGTGTTCTTTGCTCGACAACTTCCAGATCCACCTCAATCAATTCTCCGGTGAGGTGCCCGACGGGATTTGGACGGCCGAATACATGACCACTTTGCTGATGAACGACAACGGCTTCTCTGGCACGCTGCCGGGCAGGTTCCCTGTTAACCTGAGCCAGGTTAAAGTCCAAAACAACCGATTCACCGGAAAAATTCCGTCATCGGCTGGCAAGTTGCTCGTGTTCGTGGCCAGCAACAACTCCTTCTCCGAGCTCCCATCGAGCCTAACTGGGCTTAAAAATCTTCAAATTTTCGATCTAGGTGGCAATTTGATCGCCGGAAGAATACCGCAGGATATATCAGTGCTGAAGTCGCTCACCGAGCTAAACCTGAGCCACAACCAGCTCACCGGAACGATTCCGCCTGGGATCGGGTCGCTGCCAGTGCTGACCTCTCTCGACCTCTCGACGAACCAGCTCTCTGGCTCGATCCCGCCGGACATGGGAAAATTGAAGCTCAACTATCTGAACCTCTCCACCAACCAGCTCTCCGGCGAGATCCCAATGGTGCTGCAGAGCCTCGCTTACGACCAAAGCTTCCTCTCGAACCCCGGCCTCTGTGCTTCCAATTCCAAGCTCCACGTCGCCCCCTGTCGAAGCGGGTCCGGTTCGAGCGGCTCGAGTGGAATCTCGAGTGGCGTCCGCATCCTCTTCCTCCTCCTCGGCGCGCTCGTATTGTTGACGGCCTTGGGGTTCTCCGCCTTCCTTTACGTGGATTACAAGAAGAGAAGAGACGGCAGAGATCTCGACACGTGGAAGTTGACGTCATTTCAGTCCTTGGATTTCACAGAATCCAACATCCTCCGCGGCATCAGGGAGGATAATCTAATCGGCAGCGGTGGCGCCGGGAACGTATACAAGATCACCGTCGGAAACCGCGCCGACGAAATCGTGGCCGTCAAAAAGATTTCCAACAGCAGGAAGCTGGACGTCAGGTTAGAGAAGCAATTCCTGTCGGAGGTGGAAATCTTGGGCTCCATCAGGCACACCAACATAGTAAAACTACTCTGCTGCATCTCCAGCGCCGATTCAAAGCTCCTGGTGTACGAGTACATGAAGAACGGCAGCTTGGATAAGTGGCTGCATCCAAAGCGGACGTCGGACGATGACATGGTAATCGATTTGACTCAGCCAAATCTCGATTGGCCGACCCGACTGGAGATAGCCATCGGATCGGCCCAGGGGCTGTGCTACATGCACCACGATTGCTCACCGCCGATCATCCACCGCGATGTCAAGTCCAGCAACATCTTGTTGGATTCGCGGTTCAACGCTCGGATCGCCGATTTCGGGCTAGCTCGGATGTTGGTCAAGTCCGGCGAGCTTGGCGCGGTATCGATCGTAGCTGGGTCCTTCGGCTACATGGCTCCAGGTAGAACAACCTGGTCTCTTCTTTATTGTGATTGCTGAAATCAATCAATGGGTTTTCTTTTACTTTGTGAACAGAGTGTGGGTATTCGAGTAGATTGAACGAGAAGGTGGATGTGTACAGCTTTGGGGTCGTTCTGCTAGAGCTGACGACGGGGAGAGAAGCGAGCAATGGCGGCGGTGGCGAGCAGGGGAACTTGGCGGAATGGGCTTGGAGGCAGCTTCAAGAAGGGGCAAAATTGAGTGATGCGATAGATCCGGGCTTGAGAGGCTCGCCCTACGTTGAGGACGTCAGGATGGTGTTCAAGTTGGGGATGATGTGCACGGAGAGTCTGCCGTCGAGAAGACCGTCGATGAAGGAGGTGCTGCATATTTTGCTGAAGTGCCATCGGCCTCTTGGAGTTGACCGCAACCCCCGTGCGGAAAGTGATGACATGCCTCTTTTACTGAGGACGGGTGGTAGTCGACGGCAAAAGCCGACCGACGGTGACGAAGACATTGATAGCAGAGTATAGCAGTTTTGAAATTTGTTTATGTTTAAATCCCAATGCAATCCATAATTGAAATCTACAGTTTTCCCCGCTTTCTTTTTGGGCGAGCAGGCAAAATCTCCTCGTTTTCCATGAGCAAGAAAGTCTCCTTTTTCATTTATATATGAACGTTAATTATCTTTCACATCGATCAATCATTTGAAGCAGGCAGCTAGACAACAAATTTAATCCCCAAACCCAACATCTTCATTATCAGGAAACAGAATATATAGCAAAACCATATTAACTAGGCAGGAGGAAATAACTGAAACGAAGACTGTCACGTATAAAAAATCTGTTGCAGAAACAATCTGCTTTAGGATAATTGGAGATCATGTCAATCTCAATCACCACTCTTTATTAGTTAACATTGATGAGACAAAAATGAAAGGCCGTGGAAGCCCAGTTGCCGGAGACAGAATAGTGGCAGCAACGGAGCAGCATCCTTAATTTGCAAGTTTATGTTGTTCTTCCTCTGCGAGGTGGCATGGTGACCTCCGTGATACCTCTTATTATGTCGTGTGCTTTACCGCACAGTTAACTTAAGAATTCCTTCATACAAAGATCGATATCAAGGCTTCAGGTAAAGGCTCGACTCAATTAGCCTCGCGATACTGAGAATGAGAGGCTGCAAGGAGAGCTGCTCCGATGCCTGAACCATCATTTGCCATCTTGACGACAATAGAAGCCGAGGACTCTTCTCCTAGAATCTCCTTGAGGGTGCACTGCAGCGTCTCGCTAAATGTAGTGTAGTGTTCATAGGTGCCACCATCCATGGCGATGACTGTCCTCGATATTTCATTGCCATTCTTCCCTATGCCATCGCGCCCGATCTTCTTCAGAATGCCAACTATGCCAGCAGCACCCAAGCGAGCCCCACGCTTTGCAATGATGTCACATATCTGGATTATCACTTTTCTTGTCCTGAGACAGGTGTTAGGAATCTGGAATTCAAAGAGAAACACTCAATTTCAGGTTATACTTATAGTAGCAAATGAGAGAGAGAGAGAGAGAGAGAGAGAGAGAGAGAGCAGACCCCTAAAATTTCATTCAGTTTAGACCCAACCACTTTCAGATCAGGTGATTTGTCATGATGCATGGCTGACATAACTGGTGTCCTGCAAATTGCACAATAAGAATTTGTCAGAAATAAACCCAGCTTGTGCAGTCTTAGTCTAGAAGAACAATCCAATAATCAATGATCAATCGTAGTGGAAAGGTAGAGAGACCACTAATTCAATTACAGTCCAACAGCATACAAGCATAGATGAAAAAGAAAATAGCGCAACTCAAACTCAGGGTATGCTTTTAACTCATCCAGTGAAGACATGAAGACTCATTTGCTATTTAACACACCATTATGAAGAGGAAAAAAATGATAGATCAACATGGTTAGTTGGAAGACCAGTTTTACAAGTGACATTACAATCCATCACCTAAAGCCAATGTTATGAATTGGTGCAATGATAAATGAACAAGAAAAACTTTCTAGCTCTAGAGTATCCCTTTATCCTAGAGAAGAAAAATGAAAAACAAAAACATAATACTCATTTTTCTTAAATACAAATTCTCCCATTTCATATTTTACTCTCAGTGTATGAATCATGGCTTCAAATTTCTACTTCCACTGGTAATTAGATCAAGGATATCATTGTGTCATCTGCTAATATAACAGTGATGTAGTGAGATCTCTCACTATCGTGGACTAGAATAGAACCAAGCAAACTACTAGAGGAATAAAAGAATTTGAGAACCTTTAGTCACTCAGGCATTATTTGAGTCCACAATATATGTGGGGCAAAAAAAACAATTTTCTTCTAGCAACAAAGTGTTAATTATTTCTGATTAATCAACCAACTGTGATAATCTTTACAGTTACCACCTAATCGAGGAATCTCTGAATGAAAGATACAGTTTTCCTGGTAGCTAGCACGAGATGATACCTTAGTATGAATGGAACTTCAAGTTTTGGAGGTACAGTATCCCCAAACAGGGCAGTTTCCTTAGCCAATCTCAGGAGGACTCTTCGTAAAATTTCTCCCAAGTACATTCCAGAGATCAACTTCTCATATATCTGTTATGAATCAAGTAGAATTTCTAGAATACATATCACTCCTACAAATTCCATAATAATATTTACTAATAATAATATTCGGCAGCAGGTAGATCACCTGTTCACCAGGATTCAGGCTTGCCGAATCTAATGCTCGATCATAGTCTGTTAAAGGAAGATGAGATGACCCAAAATTTCCCCACTCCATGTTGATAACCTAACCACACAATGTAAACGATAACAAGATTTAACTGATGTCAACAAATCTTTCTAATGGCCATAAAGTATAGATTACGTAATTTACCACAGTTTTATTTACCATACTTACAGTCAAAAGAAAATTGTTTCTATAAATCAGCCAAAGAAGGTAGCTTACCATCTCTCCTGATTTGGGTAAGAGTCCATTCCATTTTGGGATTGCATTAGCATGCTCTACATAGGCTGCATTTGTACCAGTGCCCAATATCACAGCTGCAACTACATCATTATTATGATATCTTCCCCCAGCTAATGTCCCAATTGTATCATTAATCTGCATAAAAGAATCATTTGTGCTAGACTGACTTCATTTAGTCCAGATAAGGAACTTCATGACAAAAAATAGTTAACTAGATAGCCTGTTGCTACATATTGGCATCTAAGTCACGAAGTACATCTTGAGCTAGAAGGTGAGATATGCAAAGTATATATACCAAAGCTGAAACTCGCATATCAAGACCTTGTCTTTCCATGGCCCTAGTCAATTCAGCCACTACATCTTCCCCAACCTGCCTTCAACAAAAATAGCAGCAACATAAGATACCAAACCTACTTCCACGTAATATGCAATATGAATTCAAACACATTTTTCAATGAACCATCAGAAGAAATCATGTCTAAATCATTTCAAGAGACATGGAAATCAACAGCAGTTCAGAAAATAACAGGAAAAAAAAAACCATATTTGAGACAACTTAGCTAATAAAATTGATATTAAACAAAAGGAGAGATGTCATTCCCACATGTAGAGGACTTTTTCTGGAGAAAATATATGTATGTAGAGAACTTTAAGTTACCACTTCATATAAACACCCAAGTAGCCATTTCAAGAAGTTATGCATAATACTTCAATACAAAGATTTTAAATAAAAATCCCTAAAGAAATTTGACATGGTAAGACTTGAAAAGGACTAAGTTGGGATGTAGAGACATGAAAACAAAGTTTGTCTTCAAAATCTATTGACACTCAAGGCAAGCTTGTCGAAGTGCCTGTATTAATACCTGCTGATTACTTATTTTAAAAAATAAGATTACACATTAATTACAGAAAAGGATCTCTGGGTGTGAAAGCATTAAAAGTAACTATGACAAAAATAACATTTGTTCTTGCTGGGGCATATAGCTTAAAACAAGCTTAACAAAGAAAAAGACATTCATGTATTCAGAAAAGATGTCTTCTTAAATTAAGGAAGATTTAAACATATGTAGGGAGCAAAATGGGAAAAATTTGTCTGATAAAGCATTTGGCCAGATTAATTTTTCCATTATAACATATGTAATTAATAACTGTAGTATTGTTGTTCTGTATTTGCTAATCACATATGTTTTATTTTGACGAAAAAAGAACATATGTGATTAACCACCATGACAACAAGTATTTTTGCCTATTACCACTTCTCTGCAGAAAGCTAATCAATAAAAGTACCACTAAGGCTAAGTAAAATATAACTTCTCAAGAAAAACAAGAGGCTACTGAAAAATTACCGTGGCATCAATGCTAAAACCTTTTGTCCATTTAACAAGGGTTCCTGATGACACTGAAGTTTGCCTCACAGGAAACGAAAAGGTAAAACCAAGTTCCCTTCGCCTACCAACAGGAAGGCGAAATTCTTCACCTTCTGAAGCAACAAACTTTGCCAATGCTGAAGCGATGAAATCAAACAACTCCTGTAAACATCGGATTACATGCACTTAGATGCTCCGCATGTGTAACAAGGATAAAGGACAAACAATCAAGAATTTCTCTTACATCAGACCCTCCAACCATCAGATGTGGTGGAATGGAAACCTCCTCAAATTCCTGCTTAACAACACGTCCCTCCTTTCCTCCCAGCTGTACTCGTAGGACACGGAAGTTGGTTCCTCCAAGGTCTAAAGCATAATAGAGGCCCGTCTCATCCCTGTGAAAGTAGTACTAAATGAATGTAAGATGTTAACCTAGAGTCTAGAGTACAGATTCATGATCAAAGTTGTATATCCAATAATATGTATCAACAATTTCAATTCCAACCACCAGTTCAACGCTGAGTTTGTTATTTTGTAGGATGGCACATGCAAGTACATAAACCACTGAGTCTTACATGCCAAAAGCCACTTTGATACTTGATGACCAGCCCATGAAAAATAACATAACAAAAACTTCTTTATTTTCAATGAAATACATGCATCTATACCCAGTTCCCTTGCTAGTGGTTGGTGGTAGGTTGGATTAATGTATAATGATAATTGGATCTTTCCATAAGTAAGTTGAGCCTATGCTTTTTGAGCAGCAGAATTTACTTGTTTGTTTTGTGAAAATGATGAAATCGAAGTCCCAAAACGAGGGAATTACTGCAGTGTTTGTTTTCAGAGATTTTGAGAACAGATAAAAACAAAGCGTGGCATTTTCAAAATCAATTGAGAATGTGGTGGCTTTTCCATAATTCCCAAAACGAGGGAATTGCTACAGTGTGTATCTGATGAAAACAACTAAAATAGAAAACAATTCTCATTTCTCACTAACCAAACAGCCAAAAAGATTTGATCTGTTTATATCATTGTGCCTATCCATTCAATTTACAATTTGTATATGTGAACTGAAGTAAGTTGGAACTTTTCATGGACAGGAAAAAAGGCATAGGAGAGCAACCACTAGGCCATTGTGGTGATAACATTAATAGATAGGTTCAGTAAAGAGGTAAGGTTGCTTCCATCAATGTTTAGCAATATCAGTTCAAATAGTAGAAGTAGGCACTCTACATTCACGGGAATAAGCATCCTTTATTCTGGATGTTGTGAGAATCTCATCCACTTGGAGGCAGGGAGCATAAACAAAGAAAATTGCACTTCATGGCTTCATGCAAACAAGATTCAATATTGAAACATATGCAACATCAATTGTATCCCATGACTACAGTTCACCTTGAAGTTTGATTCAACTGAATCTATTATATTAAACTCTTGTATGAGAAAGTTGACATACAAAACCCAAGATAATAACCCATTCATCTTGGCACTAAACTTAGGCTTATGGAGCAGGACCCTTAATAGGTTGCTGACATTACCCATCCGCCGGGAAAGTTCAAAAACAAATAAAGAACCCTAGCATAACTTTGTACACTGAGATAGAGCACAAGAGCAAGAAGTTCATTGGAGATCTCGCTATTAACCTCTTGGCCTTAAAAATCAATCTTTCTCGAAGAAGATACAAACAGAAACAATAACAAAAATCTAATGACTCAGAGCTTAAAATTCAATAGTCATAAATTACATCACCAGTCACGTTCATGTATGACCACCAACCAAGAATTCAACATCATCACGAGAGTACAACGTACGGTGGAGAAAAATGAATGATTAAGATAAAAAACACTTTATAGAGCAGAAACAACGGGAAAATTAAGAATACCATTGAGGTTGTTAATTCATGGGCCATGCTACCCTCGGAAAATAATAAAAAAATAATCATACACCAAGCTAACTCTTCAGTTAGAAACAAAAAAGAGCACGCAAAATTCCTATTAGCTAGCTATACAAGGAAACCACATAAACAAGGTCACTAATCACTGAAGAAGAGTTGCCGATAAAAGATTTTGCAATCCGAAAGAAACATTTCAACAAAATCATAAATTCAAATTAAAAAAAAAAAGAAATTTTCAAAAATAGAATAAAATAAGATAGCATCTCGTATCAAACATAGTTTTTGAGGGAACCCGTACCGAGTTAAACAGCGAACCCAGCTTGCGGGCACAAAACAAGTATAGTTCAGTTCATGCCAATATTCCAAAAATGAATCGGAAAGACCGTCCATACGCCCATACCCACAACAGATACACATTAACAACAAAGAGACTTTCTTTTTTTGTTTTCCCGAAAGGGAAATATGTTCCATACCCGGTGGGGAGGTTGTCCACATAGCTGATCAGCATCTTAAGTTTGCTCCCGCCGTCGGATGCAAGGCCCGCATGCATCTCCACCGCCATCGCGTCCGCCACATGACGTAGCTTCGCGATGGGCGTAGCGCACTGGTCCTCCAGCTCTTTAATCACCGCGGCAACCCTCGCCCAGCGGCCGGAACTCCGCATCCGGTGCCGCACGACGAGGGCCGCCACCGCGCACGCCGTAGCCGCGCATACTACCGCCGTTGTCACCTCCGCCTTGCCCATTTCCAGCAAGCTAGCTAATTTGGCCCGGAGACGATCCGACGAGCACCCACCCGGATGGATCCGAGAAGAAAAGGGTCAGAGCTCCGACCTCCAAAATCCTTCCTTCCAATGTCAAAACGATCCAAGTCACGACCAGAAGTCAGGATTTTGGAGAGATCGGAAGCTCCTTCCCCCGGATTGGGGTCGAGGAGGGGGAAATGAGAGATCTTGGCGTCCGACGCGAGAGTTCTCCAAGATTTTGGGGAAATCAAAGGTTCGTACGTAGAAGAAGAGAAAGCAGCGAGTACGCAAACTTTCTTCGAAGGAGCGCGATTATGCGGTTAATTTGCACATCCTCAAATAAAGCTCTCGCGACTCGCGGTGTGGATAACTGGATATACCTTTCATCCGTTAATTATTCTATTTTACCATAATGCCCTTGAAACAAATATATAAAAAGTAGAGTTGATAAGAAAAGAGAATAATGTAGGCAAGGGAATAAATTGTAGGCATTTATGTCAATTGGCTTTTGGTGCAAATTCCTACTTCATGGCAGATGATACCAAACCGATAGGATTTGTTGCCACGTGCTGAAGTCATCGGGTTATCGGTTCTAGGCACGTGATTCGGCGAGCCTGCTTTGTGACACGTGCTGTGAAGCCGATCATCGGTAGCTTTTTTTTAATCTATTAATAATTTCAGTGCATAAAACAAAATTTAAGAAAATTAAAATTAAGTAGTGCATACGTGAATGAATTATTACGTGATATATTATATACCACTCGATATATTAATTAAATTTTAACTCATACGATGTTGATAGTTTATAATTAAGTGCATACGTGAATAAATTACAACATTGAAATTCTTTTAGGAACAATATATGACTAAAGTTAGAAAAAAAATGCTATTAATTAAAAAGAATGTGAGCTAATAAAATGCTACTGCATATAAGATGAGTTATAAGCATAAATAGTTGACAATTTAGATAATATACAAAAGAATTAACAACTCAATTTTAAAAACATAGAGATATGATATTTGAATATTAATAAATACAAAATAAATTAAGATGACCATACATTGCTCCAACGAAGCAAGAACACAAAGGATTCTGAACACTTAATTTAATTCACGCAAATAGAAATACTCAACAACAAAAAAAAAAGATCAGAAATTGGTCAGATTAATCTTTCTTACCAAAGACAATTTTGAAAGTTATTTTTTAATGCATTTATATATCAGCAATTTCCCAAATATGAATATTGGGAAGCGAAAATTTTTAAATCCGAATTTTGAGTTTCAAAATTTTTATATCTGGAACATAAAGTTCCGAATTCCTATTTTACCTCGGCCAAAATAATAAAATATCTAATCACTTACAAATTTTAGTCAAAAATTTTAAAGGATATATAATTTTTTTTATAAAAAAATTAGTCCATAAAATATTTTTTATTATAAAAATAAAATGTTGGAGTCTAATTTTTTTCTCAAACTCTCTAATACATTAGAGACTTTGGTACAAAGTCAATAAAATTAAATTTAAATTAAAAATTATGAAATATTTTAGTGAAAATATTTTTTTTAATCACAACACTTTTTTTGCATTATAAAAAAATTTCATTGACTAAAATTATTTTTTTAATTATAAAATTATTATAAATTTTTGGCAAAAGTCTCTAAATTAAAAATAAAAATAAAAATAAAAATATTTTTTTTTATAGAATATATATATATATAAAACAAATAATTTTTTTATAATTATAAAACTATTATAAATAAAAATTCTAACTCATTAATTAGAGACTTTTATGCAACACCTATAATAGTTTCATAACTTTAAATTTTTATTTTAATTTATGAAATAATTTTTTTAATGATACAAAGAATGTACTATAATCCAATAAAAAATATTTTACATCAAAATATTTTATAATTTATAATTTAAATTTAATTTTATAGACTTTGTGCAAAAGTGTCTGATGTAATATTAGAGAGTTTGAAAATATATTTTCTAGGTACTAACATTTTATTTTTATCATAAAAATTTATAAATTATATATATATATATATATAAAATTTTTGGCCAAAGTCTTTAACTGATTAGAGATTTTGGCGAGGGTAAAATGGAAATATGTAACTTCACGTTCGAAATTTGAAAATTTTGGTCCCTAAAAAGCGGATTTGGAAATTTTCTTTTCTCAAAATTCGATTTTAAAAAATTACTATTTATATATCAAATAAAAAAGTTCAGTCATAAAGTTACCCGTTGCATTACGATTAATTGCTGATATTAATTAATGATAATGTAGAAGTAGGAGGTATCTGATTAATTAATAATGATATTGATTTATAAGTTTCTAATTATATAAAATTACTTATATATCAAAAGAATGAGATAATTAAACATTATTTTTAATTTTAACAAAAGAGGTAAAAATTTAGTCATCACTAATTCTATCGCTGCCTAGTACCTACTAATCTCAAGATCTCTATCAATATTCAATGCCCACCTGCTTTGCATACACTTGCACGTTTTATTTTGTGCCATGAGTCATCTCTTACTTCTACCTATATATTTAATTTACGCTTTATTTTAGTAATATATATATATGAGTATTTCATTAATTTTGATATTTATATTATTTTTTTAGCAATTCCCCTAAACCAAAATATGAAAGATTAAAATTCCTTAAATCAGAACATAATAGTTAAAAATTTTAAAATTAAAATTAAAATTAAAAAATACCAAAAATACTCTTTATTAAAATTATTTAAAGTGATCATTTTGATTATAAAAATATATTCTAAAATCTAAAAAAATATCATAATAATTCTAAATTAGTGAATGAAAATTTTAATAATTTTTTAAAAAATTTAAAATATATTTTCATAATTAAATGACCACTTTTAAGAGTTTCAAGTGACTATTTTAATCATGAAAATACATTCTAAAATCCCAAAAAAATTATTAAAAAAATTATTCACTAATTTAAAATTATTGTGATTTTTAAAAAAAATTTAGGATGCATTTTAATAATTAATATGATTACTTTAAATAGTTTTAGTATAAGGGCATTTTGGTTTTTTTTTTTTAATTTTGATTTTGATTTTGAAAATTTCAAATACTATATTGTGGTTTAGGGAATTTTGATTTTTCATATTGTGATTTAGAGGAATTGATGTTATTTTTTTATATAAAGTATAAATTATAAATTTAAAAAATTAAAAATGGAGAAAATTGTGTATAAAATTTTTGTGTAGGTGATAGTAGGAAATTCACAATAAGCCAAATACAAGTTGGTCTACAACGTTGTTTATGACTTTGTCGACCGTGGTCATGCACGAGCGTGTTAGCTAGAGCCATTTGGAGCATCGACCCCTCCCGTTGCAAGTGAGCGACCATCCACATCCTGGACGTAGGACCAAAGTCGGATCATGGCCTTGGAGTCCGAGCTTACACAATAAAGAAGACATGCGATGGATACGCAGAGATATATAATGGAGACCATGCAGACGTTCCTAACTCAGATTGCACCTCACTTTGGCATTCCTATACCTCAGATGTCCGAGCCATCCTCCTCGTCCCAGTTGACACTCCCCACACAGTCGACTCTCCAGACCCAGTCGCTGTTGACTCCGTCGTCTCTTGTGTTGTACGAATAATGTGTTATCTAAATCTATTTGCCTAATTCCAGTTTTAACCATTTCTTATATTGTTTACGCAAATTGCAATTTTATAATTAAATACGAAAGTAAGATAAACCAATTAAGCACAAACAAAAGATTACAATGTTAACACACAAATTTATAGCGGTTCGGCCCCAATGCCTACTCCATTACCTAAGCACCCCGCTTAGGATTTCCAAACTAAGTTTACTAGATTATATCTTGTTTCCCTTACAATGAAGACTTTACACCAGAAAGTCCCCACGCTCCAATCAAATGCACTTCTACACCCGAAAGTATCCGACATTCCTACCGAGAGCACTCTCCCACCTCAACCTAAGGGACAACTAGAACTAATCCTAGTAAACTACGTTTACAACGGTGGAATTAAGCCTTAAACACAAAGTCAACCACCCAATTTTAAGACCTAACAATCATAGGTCTTCACAAGCACAAATTCAAAGAAAACAGTGTTCAAATAATAATTAAAATTACAATAAAAAGAGATTAAAGAGTAAATCAAGATTAAATACTATTTTCCAAGCCTTCAAGTCTTCAACTTGCCAATAAATGAGCTTGAGTCGTAGCAGAGTTGAGGAGCAGTTGACGCTTGAAGAAGAACGTTGACAGAAGAGCAGAGCGCGCTGCAATCGATCTTTTTGAAGGCTTAAATCACTTCTTAAAATGCTCAATAATATCTCTAAGAAATTTTAAAGAAGTTAGGTAAGGGATATTTATAACCCCTCAGCTGAACGGACGGTTCAACGAGTAGAAAACTAGTCGTTACCGCCGTTCGGTCGCTTGTCTGTCAATCGTCGCACGATCGCTGCGCCTTTTGTGTATTTTTTTGCACTGTTCGGTTGACCGAATGAGTCGCAACTTCCTCAATCCCAGATCCGATCAACCGAATCGGTCGATCGATGCAGTGAAGCTAGAGGTGCAACCTTCGATTTGCAATCCGGTCGACTGGTCGATCGATCGACGCACCTTTTGCCAAATTTTGGCCTCTGTCGGTCGACCGAAGTAGCCTTAGTCGATTTCTACGCCATCTTCGGTCGACCGATTGGCTACTGCCATTATTCAACACCACTTGGTCGACCGAACTTGGGCTGAAAATTTTTTTTTGGTCTTCTCATTTCGCGCTTTGTTTTCGGGTTCCGGCTTTCAACGTGCGTCAACTTGGAGAGCTATCCATGTGTTCTTTAAACTTGTCCAAGACGACTTTGGTGCACACATCGATCTATGAGAAATTTTCCTCGACGAACCTGAGCACGACGATCAATGTCCTTCTGATTTTTCGATTTCTTCCGATATTTTCAATCGAGGACATCGAGCGCTAACCGATATGGAACCTGAAAGCATTTCTCACTTAAATCATTAGTTCCATGTTTGTTATCATCAAAACAGAGATTAAGACCAAGGTTGAAAATCTTAAGCCAATAATCTCCCCCTTTTTGATGATGACAAATATCCTTAAGAAAATATATATATTAAAGCGCAAAGAAAATCCATTAAGGGATTTCTCCCCCTATCAACATGCATATCTATGGAAATAAACTCCCCCTATCTATATGCATGGTTTTCCTATATTTTCTTTCCTTTTACCTATAATTTTCTCCTCCTTTTGACATCAATAAAAAAGGGCAAGAAAGGTCAATCTAGTTAAAGTTGAGACTCTAAAAATAATTTTCATGAAACATGAAAATCTCAACTGAAGGAAAAAAATATTTGATATGAAACTAATTCATACATGATAGAAAAGAGTGGTAGATAGAATTCAAAACTAAATCATATATGCACTTAAGTATGAATATTTTCGTGAATATTGATTCATTTCCATGACATTTTTAGATTTCATTCAAACTTTCAAAATACCAATATATAGTCATTTAAAACATGTATATCAAGTTTGAAGTGAAACTAATGTCATTTGATCAAAATTTTAACTTAGCACGATTTCATTTGAAATAAGCATGAAAATATAAAAATGGCTAAGTATCAAATTTTGCTATCTACTCATGTTTTCTCAAACTTAGGCATCTAGACATCAAACATGAGTGAATCTAAGTATATGAGTCAAGTTTGGGCTTAAAATAAAATTTCTAAGTTCAAATTTCATCATATATTATTTTCAATGAAAAAGTGAGTATTTCTAGCTATCATTCAAATTATCAAAATCATTCATATGAATAATTTTACTCAAGCAATGGTGTGAATGATATTAGACATTGAATCAAAATAATATACATGAGTTTTCATTTGAAGTTTTTGATGAGAAATCAAAGTATCGGAAAAGTGAGTATTTCAAGTAAGTGATACTTTGAGTTTTCAAAATTCAACTTCAAAATTCCATTATAAATTAGATTTTTGATGATTTTTTTTGAATTTTTTACATAACATACTAGATTTTTTAATGAAAGTGCAGCTTCAAGAATCATCTCAAAATCAGTTTGCTATATTTTTCTAAAATTCATTGAGTAAACTGTTTTAAGATTGAAATTTCTATGACATTTTCACAATTTTCAGTAATTTTTCAAAATATGTTCAATTTTCATTCAAACTTTTATGACACTATAAAATGATCATGTAAAGAGTGTATGTCAAGTTTGAAATAAAAATTATGTACTTAAGTCAATATATCAACCTAGCATGGTTTTATTCAAAATTAAGCTAGTTATCATGAAACTTGCTAAGTTTCAATCTTATCATCTACTCAAGATTTTTCAAACTTAAACCTATGGACACCTAACATGAGTAAATCTAAACATGTTTCTCAAATATGGATTGAAAATGAGACATCTAAGTCAATTTGTTGACTTGGGTCAACTTGGTTCAAAAGAGGTAAACATGAATTGACATCTATGTCATTTTATCCATATCCATATGAAATTTTCACTCTAAGTGCTTGGAAACATGTCATACCTATTCCTAAATATGTTTATGAAGTTTGGACTTAAAATGAAGTTCCCAAATCGATTAGTTGACTTGGGTCAAACTTTTCCAAATTTTAATCATCTAAAGTGAACTAGTTATCATTTTGCTCAATCTCTCATGAATTTTCAATTTTAAGCACATGACAACTAATCATTAACACACCTAAATATGTTCATCCAATTCTCAATTTAAAATGAAGTCTCTAAAGAAAATTTTTAACCTAGTTCGATTTCATAAATATCATGATATCATGAAATGAGCTAAGTTATCAAGATTTTTTCTACTCATGAAAATTCAAATATTTATCATGCATAATCAATCATGAGTATAGAGAAATCATTTAAGCATAAGTATACAAATATTATGCTAAGATTTTTGCAAAATCAAACTCATACCTTATTCTTAGAAATTTTGTCAAACTTGTCTTTTTACTTTTCAATTTTCTTCATGATAGCATAGCCTTCCATTAACATTTTCAACTTGCAAGTAGACTTCATTAGTAGATTTAATGAAACTAAAGCTACTAGCAAGCAACCCAAACCAAATAGCAAAGAGAAAAATCAAGTATCATTTTTAAAATCCACTTTGCTAAATAGTTTGAAATCTGTTTCAAAATATGTTATCATGAATCTAAAATGAATTTTAAGAGATCACAAATGTAATATTAATGAAAAATATGATTTCCAACCCTTCCTATTGGTTGAAAACCGAAATGTCACAATGAGCCTACCACTACTAGAAATTGAGTCTTCAGCAACGGCTATCAGCAACGGCCGCTCAAGCCGTTGCTATTTGCAACGACATTCTTACGGTCGCTCAAGCCGTTGCAGATATGTTGTATCTGCAACGGATTTCTAACGGACATGCGAGCCATTGCTGATGATTTTAATTATCAACAACGGCTTTCTAACGGACAAGTGAGCCGTTGCTGATGATAACTTATTAGCAACGGCTTTCTAATAGGCGAGTGAGCCATTGCTAATAAGTTTATATAGGTTGCAGATTGCGCCCGCCCCTTCTTCCTCCCGCTGCTGCCACCTCCTCCTCCTCCCGCCTCTCACCGCCGCTACGACACCGACGCCGCCGAGCTGCCGCTGCCGTCCGTCCTCGACCGCCGATTTTAGGTATTCATCGCCGCCCGGCCATCTCTTCCCGTTGCTGCCGGCGGGAAATCTGATTGAAACCCTATTTTTAGGATTTCGACCGGCGGCGGACGGCCGATGGCCGCCGCCGGATCTTGTACAGTGTCCGAACACTGTACGCCGGCGCCGAAAATTATAGATTAATTTTTATTTATTTATTTGTTAATTAATTATTTAATTAATTATTTTGATTAATTGTTTAATTTGTTAGATTAATTTTTACTGTTTAGATTAATTTTTAGAGTTTATATTAATTTTTAGTTTAATTTAGTTAGAATAATATTTAATAATGGTAGGTTAATGATTTAAATTAATGAAAATGATGTAGATTAATATTAATTAATTAGTTAAAATATTGTTAATTAGTCCAAAGTTGTCCTTAGTGGACTTGCGTCGGAATTGTCCACTTCGGCATTGTGCCGAAATCGTCCACTTCGGACGCGCACCGGAATCATCCACTTCGGACGCGCGCCGAAATAGTTCATTTTGGACTCCTGCCGGAATCATTTAATTTGCACTCGTATCGGAATTGTCCAATATGGACTCGAACTGACTCGAAACATTTAGAAAATAATCATCTATCCGACGAGTTGATATGTTTCACGTATGCATCGACGAGTCGGATATGATTTAGAAAAACCTTAGATCCGTTCGGGGGATTGTATGTTCGTGTAAAAGAAGTAGATGATCTTTTATACGACGTACAATTCTTGAATTGTCCCTGATTGGATAATTTGGGAATATAGTTATTTGTACTGCAATTATGTTTTTCTTTTAACTGTTAACTAATTATTCTAAATTTCGACAGCATCTCTCTTGTTCTCCGATATGCGCCCAGATGATATGCGTATTCGAAGAACTGTAGGGAGATGCTGCCGTAATTTAGAATGAAGTTAGCGGTTAAAATAAGTACTTAGTGCAATATAAATAACATAAATCTTGAATGGAATAGGACAATCTCACCTAAAGATATTAACCAAAGAAATTGTCATTGATTGACAGAATCATGTCGGCTGATCAAAGTTGGATGTACCGACGTCTTGATCGTGGAGCTTTAACGAATGAGTTTCGATTAGGCGTAACGTACTTCTTAAATTTCGCCCATTCGAATCGGAATTTCGTTAGCATCAGTGATCAAATCCGATGTCTGTGCCGCATTTGTTTGAATGGACGATTTTTGGATCGGGAGACTGTCACTCTGCATCTATATAGCAAAGGATTTGCACCAAGATATTTTCTATGGACTTGTCACGGGGAGTCACGTGAAGTCGGGACGTCGAGTAATCCTGTCGTTCAGACATATGGTGAATCTTCCTCTGCTGGTGCTTCTTCATCTAGTCAATCTAATCCCTATAGAACTATGATACTTGATAGTCTTGGGGGTCGATTCCACCTGAATGATAATGTTGATCGGCCAGTTCTTCAGACATCAGTCCCACCAGATACTACAGTGGTTGATATCACAGAAGTACAAACTGCGGTAGAGATTGAATTATCGAATAAAGAAGCTGCAGAATTTTCTTCATGTTGAAAGCTGCCGATGAACCTTTGTATGAGAATTGTCCTAAATACACTAGGTTTTCAGCAATGACACAACTCCTAAACATCAATGCCAATTGTAATATTAGTGGGGTTGCGTATGATCGGATTGCAGGATTGATTAATGGAATGCTACCTACTGATAATAAGTTTGAGCCAACTTTTTATAAGACTAAAAAGCTAATGAGAAAATTGGGGCTTGGGTACGAAAAAATACACGTGTGCCAAAATAACTGCATTTTATATTATAAGAAAATATGCAGTTGGATAAATGCCCTGTATGTCAACATCCTCGTTACAAGGAGAAGAAATCGGTCTGACAGAAAAATATCCCGTTTAAGGTGCTTCGGTATTTTCCACTAACACCGAGGCTTCAAAGATTATTCATGTCAGAAAAGACAACCCCCTACATGAGTTGGCATGCAAGAAGTCGTGATGATACAATAATGACTCATCCATCCGACAGTGAAGCATGGAAACATTTGGATACATATTATCCTTCATTTGCTAGGGATACTAAAAATATAAGATTGGGATTGTGCACAGATGGTTTTAATCCATTTGGACATTCTGCAACTCCTTATTCAGTTTGACCAGTGCTGCTGACAGTTTATAATTTGCCACCGTCAATGTGTATGAAAGATGAATTTATTTATCTTTCGATGATTATTTCGGGTCCTAAGGGTCCGCAAAAAGAAATTGACATATTTCTCAGACCCTTGATAGATGAATTGAAAATATTGTGGACTGAGGGAGCTGTCACTTAAGATTGTCATCGGAAGAAAAACTTCAATTTAAAGGCCGCGGTGTTGTGGACAATCAATGATTTCCCGGCGTATGACATGTTGTTTGGTTGGAGCACTCACGTACGACTCTCTTGTCTGTATTGTATGGAACACTCTAAAACAATCAGTCTTCAGAACAGACGAAAAATCTCATTCTTTGATTATCATCGTCGATTCCTACCGGCTAATCATCAGTATCGAAGGAATCGTAATAAATTTACTAAGGGCAGAGTCGACAGAGATGGGCCACCACCGATGTTGTCTAGAGATGGGCCACCACCGATGTTGTTTGGTGAACATATGTTAGCACGTGTTTCAGCACTTCCAGATATAGTATTTGGTCATAATGAAAGAGTGTCAGGTTTTGGCCAAACACATAACTGGGTGAAAAAAAGTATCTTTTGGGAATTGCCCTATTGGAGTTCATTATTGATTCGACATAATTTAGATGTCATGCACATTGAAAAAAATGTGTTTGATAATATTTTCAATACTTTGATGGATATTTTCGAAAAAACTAAAGATAATGTCAAAGCCCGACATGATATGAAAAATACTTTGTAAAAGACCAGAGTTGGCGTTACAAGAGGTCAACGGACTATATCTGAAACCGAAGGCCCCATATGTGTTAAATAAACAACAGATCAAAGATGTTTGTCAATGGGTAAAAGAACTCAGATTACCCGATGGATATGCTTCAAACTTATCTCGATGTGTGAACGTCGATGATTGCAAAATATTGGGGATAAAGAGCCATGATTGTCATGTATTCATGCAGAGATTACTTCCGATCGCATTTCGAGATCTTCTACCTGATAATATTTGGGATCCGTTGACTGAATTAAGTATGTTTTTTAGAAACATTTGTGCAAATGTCATTCGAGTCGAAGATATGTCAACACTTGAAAATAATATTATTGAAATCATATGCAAGCTGAAGCAGTTTTTCCCTCCTGCATTTTTTGACTCGATGGAGCGTCTACCGATACACTTGGCATACGAGGCACGAGTTGGTGGCCCCGTTCAATATCGGTGGATGTACTTATTTGAAAGATACATGAATCGTTTGAAGAAAAACGTAAAGAACACCGCAGCTGTTGAAGGATCCATATCTGAATCATATATCATCCAAGAAATTTCAACATTCTGCTCATTTTACTTTGAATCGACAGTACAAACAAGATTTGATCGTCTTCCACATAACGACGACGGGGGTGTTCGATATTCAGATGGACGTTTAAATATATTTTGTCACTCTGGTCGTGCTTTTGGTTCTCGTCCATCTCGACACTTAAGCAAGGAAGAGTATCATTTGACACACTTGTATGTATTACTCAATTGTCCAGAGATTGAACAATTCATTGAAATATTTGACATTGAGATGGTGCAAAAATACTCTATTCACAACGATGAAGAATTGGAGAGATTACGGAATCGTGATTTCCCTACTTGGATTCAGACTTACACCAAAGTTCACAGAGCTGAAATAGATAAAAGAATATTTGAGTTTGTTAGTGGACCGTTGCGACTTGTGTCGTGCTATAGCGGATATTTTGTTAATGGGTATAAATTTCACACGGTTGAATATGCATTTACAAAGAAGATGATGAATGCTGGGGTCTGTGTGAAAGGGACAACCTATATTGAATGTGATATGGATTTTTATGGACTGGTGGAAGAAGTGATAAAGTTGCACTACTTCAGCTTGAAATCAGTTATTCTATTTAGATGTCATTGGTTCGATACAACAGAAAGGGGCATGAAAGTTCATCCAAAATACAAACTTGTTGAGGTTAATTACAAATCTAAATTGGTAGCAAATGAGCCTTTTATATTGGCATCACAAGCCGAACAAGTATATTACGTGAAGTATCCGGCTCGAAATAAAGATATAGTAGATTGGCGTGTAGTCTGTAAGACAAAATGTAGAGGAAAAGTTGATCTGATAGTAGGAGAAAATGAGCTGATACCTGATATGACGGATGGTTTCTATCAAGAAGATGATCCTCCTGTTGTAGATCGTATTATTCTAATACTCGAGGATGCAGACACAACGTCAATTCAATTAGAAGTTGAATATGCTGATGATGACGATCATGAAATTGAGAAAGCTGGAGATGAAGAAGATGAAGAAGAGGAAGAAGAGGAAGAATTCAAAGACTATTATTCAGATGGTGAGGAATAATTGTAAAGTATATATTTATTAAATATATCTCTACTATTTATACAATAATCTAATTATATGTCTATTCGACAGATATGTCTGGTCGTGGTTATCATCGCAGGAGAGCTTCGGAGTCTCCGATCGATGAGATTCCTACACTTACTCATGCTGTTGATCCTCTTGTTGCTGATCCTCATGCCGATGATACTGCCGAGGCTAGTGCATCCAGACGCGGGCCGACCAGGTGGCAGCCTCCACCAGCCACAGAGTCACGTAGATTTATTAGCGTGATTGGGGAGCGGTAATATATCATGAATTATGAATCATTACAAATTCATTATATCATAATATAATATTAAAATTTATTTTTGTTATGCAGGTTCGAGCAAGAAGAAGTGCCGAGGAGCATTTCTTCTACTATTCGACGATACATGCACGGGGCATGGCCTACGTGGTCTCACGTGCCTAGCGAGCACGTCGACATGTTATGGCGCGAGTTTGAGACACGTGTTATTATTATTTTTACATGCATGATGATATATTAATATTGGTACTGATATTATTATTTTGCAGGCTCGCTATACATGGGCCGAGGACCAGAGGCCCTTCATTTACGCTGCCTGGGAGGCTATTTCCCGGGCAAGGTACAACGGGCAGCTGGGGCAGGCTCGGTCCTAGGTGATGGCTCGAGCTGGGACCACTAACATCGCGGAGACTCGGGGATACGGCCCCGGTTGGAGTACTCCGGATATATGGGACCAGCTCGTGGGAATATGGTCGACGGTCGATGGCAGGAGGTTTCTAGGAATGCGGCTAGAAATCGCATGTCAGGGGGAGCAGCGCGTCACACCGGCGGCTCTATTGCATTTGCAGTGCACGCGAACCATATGATAAGTATACATTTTAATTATATATTTTATTTGTTACTATGTGTACTAATTAATGTATTTGTTTTGTAAATGTAGACGACGGTGTCGGATGACGGGACTGTCCAGCGACCCTCCCCGATGGCGGTGTTTGAGCGGACTCACCGTCGAGCACATGGGACGGGGGAGTACATCGACAACCGCGCTGCATACATTATGGTAACTATATATTTGTTTAAATTATTCATTATATATTTATAATTTAAGTTTTATGATAAATATTAAACAAAAAATCAAACTCGAGTAGGAGACCTACAGCCAGACGGTGGTGCAGCGCGGGGGCATCCCCGAGGACTTTGACGCAACAACGTGGGTTGAGGCCGCAGGTGGCTGGAACCATGGCCGCGGATATGGCTTTGCAGATAGTGGTCATGCGCGAGCCATACTAGGGCCACTTGGGGCACCGACCCCTCCGGTCGCTGGTGAGCGGCCGTCCACCTCTAGATCCAGTTATGATCATAGTAGCAGAATAAGGACTCCAGAGGAGACGATCGCACGTCAGACTGAGATGATGGAGCGCTAGAGTCAGATGATGGCGGATATGCATGCTATGCTACGCAACATGTCTGGTCATCCCGAAGCAGGTATCTCTTCGGCATCATCTCATCCATCGTCCTCGAGTCAATCCACGTCGGTGTACACTCAAGCACTCCAGACCCCGCCAAATGATCCTGGCCATCCTCCATCGTCATCGTGAGATTTTTTTTATATTGACTTTGTTACTGAGATATTATACTTGTTTAATTTATTTTGTTTGGATATTGATACTTCAATTTTGCATTTGAATAGTTTTTATACTATTGTGGATAATTATAAATATAAATATAATTGTTTTGATATATATCTTGGTGTATTTGTGATGTGTGAATGAATGTGTGTATGAGTGTATGGGTGTGTGAGTTATGTATCAGATAATGTATCATTGTATCAATGGAAATTTGAAATTTTAATTTTTTTCGTTATCAGGTTCACATCATCAGCAACGGTTTTCCCACGGCCGTCCGTGGGAAAGCCGTTGCTAAAATTTTATCGAAAGCCGTTGCTGATGACCTACAGCAACGGCTTAACAACGGGCTTTTTCTAATGGCGTTGCTATGGGCTCACCAGCCGTTGCTATTAATGTTATCAACAACGGCTCCGCGTGTGTGTCAAAACCGTTGCTGATAATATTTTTAGCAACGGCCCGAGCGACCGTTGCTGATCCGTTGCTAAGTTATCAGCAACACGATTTTCTGCCACGGCTCCATTGCAACGGCACCAGCCGTTGCACGCCGTTGCTGATGATTTTCAACAACGACTCAGCAACGGCATCAGCCGTTGCTGATGCCCATTTTTCTAGTAGTGTACGATTTAGAATCGCAAGGTCGCTTAGACCCATTACAGGCCACATAGGTCTCCGAAGAGACCGAAAATTAAAAATCAAAAATCATTTGACAAGATCGTATTAAGAGCGGATAGGATTAGCTCAAATCAATCGAGTATCATAAAATTCCAACTTAAATGAATTCATATAAAGTAAAGGAGATGATACCAAGTTTATTTCGATGCCAATATCCATATTTATGGCATCATGATGGTTAGAAGTTGCAACCAAATGGAGATTTTTCATTTGAATCCAAGTTCAACTTCAATATTTCATTTCCCATTCATATTTGTGTGGTAGCTCCCCCTACAAAAGAACAAGATACGTTTGGTACCCAAATAGCTTTGGGTCCTTGGGGGTGAGTTGGCCTAGGAATCCAAAGTGTCCTAGCAACATTTGGATTTTTTTTAAAAGCACACTCATGGATAGCATGGCCATAAACACCACAACAAAAGCAATGACCATGAAATTTTTTATTTTCATTTTCCTTAACATGAGGTTTAAATGTGGAATGCCTAACATTAACTCTTGAAACGTAAGGTTTATGATTAGTATGAGCATTCTTGAAAGAAACACTTTTCTTTTCAAATTTCCTAGAAGAATAAGCATCTTTAATTGTATTTACTCTTTTATTTAAAACTACAACCTCATTTTTTAAGGTATCAATGGATTTATGCAAAGCACACACTTGAGATTTCAATATGCAATTCTCATTTTTCAAATTCTCATTCTCAAGTTTGAAATTACTTTTTAAATCATTACTTCTAAGCTTTATTTTTTATTTCAAATCCTCATTTTCCCTTTTTAAATCAATATTATCATTTTTTAGTTCTTCAATTTCAAGCTGAGAATTGTCATGGCAAGAATTAACAACACTAGTATTCAATGTATCTTTCTCTAATTCATGCACTTGTGAATCAAGCCTTAAATTTTCCTTTTTTAGTTTTCTATTTTCTTTGATCAAATTCATAAGCAATGCATACATCTTTTTAGATTCTTCTAATAGTTCTTCATAAGACATGTCAAGGGATTTAGAGCTACTAGAATCACTATTTTGATCATGACTAGAAGACGATAAATATACCTCATTCTGAAGACCCATGAGGCAAAAGTTCGATGTAGCTTAATCGTCATGTCTAGAAGAGGCTTCACTTGATTGAGATGTGGATGGAGAAGCACACTTCTTCTTTTTGGATTTCTTCTTCAAGAGAGGACAATTCATATTCTTGTGTCCCGTCTCTTGGCAAAGGAAGCACCTAAGTTTTCGTTTTCGATTCTTGCTTGTGCTTATTTGGCTAGAAGTGCTTTGGGCATCAAAACCAAGATTAGTACTAGGGGGATGACCATTGTCATCACCACCCTTAACAAAAGTATTAAGCTCTTCGGTTTTAGCATAATCACATAACATATTTAATGTTGCCCAAATATCAAAAGCCGAAGTACAATGCATGACTTTTTCAAGGATGCTATTAGGTAAGGTACAAAAAATGCTATACTTAGCATCTCCATTAAATTGAAACATTTTCTTATCATGTTCACTCCAACCATGCATGCCAACCTTAGGTTCAATGTATTCTAGTTAATCATGTTATAAACATCAAGACCTCTAGTCTTTAAGTAAGTGTACATCCTAGACTTTCAAAGACCAAAGTTTGATTTATCAAACCTAGGAAGTGAAGAAGCTACCGACTCTAGTGCCATTTTAGGATCGAGATAAATTATAGAAAGGATGATAAAATCACAATCTACGACCCTCTCTGATACTAATTATTGTATGAAATGGCACACTAGAGGGGGGGGAGGGTAAATAGTATATTATCTAAATCTATTTGCCTAATTCCGGTTTTAACCCTTTCTTATATTGTTTAGGCAAATTATAATTTTATGATTAAATGCGGAAGCAAGATAAACCAATTAAGGATAAACAAAAGATTACAATGCTAACACACAAATTTATAGTGGTTTGGCCCCAATGCCTACTCCACTACAGAAGCACCCCGCTTAGGATTTCCAAACTAAGTTTACTAGATTAAATATTGTTTCCCTTACAATGAGGACTTTACACCGGAAAGTCTACACTCTCGAATCGAAGGCACTTCCACACCCGGAAATATCCCGCCTTCCTACCGAGAGCACTCTCCCACCTCAACCTAAGGGACAACTAGAACTAATCCTAGTAAACTACGTTTACAACGGTGGAATTAAGCCTCAAACACAAAGGCAACCACCCAATTTTAAGACATAACAATCCTAAGTCTTCACAAGCACAAATCCAAAGAAAATAGTGTTCAAATAACAATTAAAATTACAATGAAAAGAGCTTAAAGAGTAAATCAAGATTAAATGCTCTTTTCCAAGCCTTCAAGCCTTCAAATTGCCAGTAAATAAGCTTGAGTCGTAGCAGAGTTGAGGAGCAGTTGGCGCTTGAAGAAGAACGTTGATGGAAGAGCAGAGCGCGCTGCAATCGATATTTTTGAAGGCTTAAATCACTTCTTAAAATGCTCAATAATATCTCTAAGAAACTTTAAAGAAGTTAGGTGAGGGGTATTTATAACCCCTCAGTTGAACGGGTGGTTCAACGGGTAGAAAACTAGCTGTTACCGCCGTTCGATCGCTTGTCGGTCGATCATTGGTCGACTGATCGATCGACCGCTCGCGACCGCTGCGCCTTTTGTGTATTTTTTGCGCTGTTTGGTCGACCGATGGGTCGACCGAATGAGTCACAGCTTCCTCAATCCTAGATCCGATTGACCGAATCGGTCGACCGGTGCAGTGAAGCCAGAGGCGCAACCTTCGATTTGCAATCCGGTCGACCGATCGATCGACCGACGCACCTTCTGCCAAATTTTGGCCTCTGTCGGTTGATCGACTAGTCGACTGAAGTAGCCTTAGCCGATTTCTACACCATCTTCGATCGACTGATTGGCTACTGCCATTATTCAATACTATTCGGTCGACCGAGCGATCGACCGAACTTGAGCTAAATTTTTTTTTGGTCTTCTCGTTTCGTGCTTTGTTTTCAGGCTCCGGCTTTCAACGTGCGTCAACTTGGAGAGCTTCCATGTGTTCTTTAGACTTGTCCAAGATGACTTTGGTGCACACGTCGATCTTCGAGAAATTTTCCTCGACGAACCCGAGCATGACGATCAATGTCCTTTTGATTTTCTGATTTCTTCCGATATTTTCAATTGAGGACATCGAGCGCTAACCGATATGGAACCTGACAGCATTTCTCAATTAAATCATTAGTTCAATATTTGTTATCATCAAAACCGAGATTAAGACCAAGGTTGAAAACCTTAAGCCAACATCTTGTTCTATCGCCTCCATCGTGTACAGCCGTGAGATTTTATTTTATTTTATTTTGATTATATTTTAATACTTGATACTTGACAGCCTCCATTAATTTGATGCTTAAATACTTGATATTTGTATATATATATACTTTAGTTTTGATATTTGATACTTGTTTGCTACTGTTTGAGGCTTAGATTGATGACTCTTAAGTATAAATTGCGGTTGCTTGTATTGTATGTGTAAGATGTGTTTGTGGTTGTAAATTGATTATTTGTGTATACCGTGTCGTGTGAGTATTGATGTATACATGAATTTTTAAAATTTTAATTTTTCAATTATATGATATAACGTCAATGACGACTTACTGATAGATGATCGTCACTAAGTCGTCATCAAAAATTCCTATATAATGTCAATGATGGTATACAAGAGTTTTTAAAATTTTAATTTTTTTTAGTGACAGGATATATCGACTTACCAACGGATGATCGTCACTAGGCTATCGCCGAAAGCATATCGTAACTGGTTGATGGCCTGGGCATCAGCATATATTACGGTTGCTAATAATATCAACGACGGCTTCGGACCGTTGCTCATAATTAATTGTCAGCGACAACCGTGTGGGACCATCACTGATGGATTTAAAGCAGCGATAGCTCTAGCGACTGCCGTTGATAATTATTTGAGATGGCCACCCCGTGCCGTCACAAATTATCTGAGATGCGCACGTAAGCGATGGCTCATGCCGTTCGTGATAATCATCACCGACAGTTCATCAACAATATCAGCCATCGATGATAATGACTATTCTAGTAGTGAACATATGTTGCACAAGCCGTGTCACATTCACACAATTTCATATCATGTTTTGCATGACGTCAAGGTTGTAATAATTAGCCGATATCATGCGTGTTGCAATGCAAAATTCAAAAACAACAAGTAGCATCAATGTGGATTGGTTCCATTCGTGCAGTACCGAAGGTCAAGTGAAGAAAAATGAGATAAAATATCATATACGCCATACTATATAGGGTTAATTAATGTATCTAGCCCAAACTATGACCCTTTTCATAAATCTAGCCCGATCTTTAATTTGTATCAATTACATCCTAAATTATAAAATATATATCAATTATAGTCCGACGTCAGATGTCCGTCAATGCAATCGTTAGATGCTGACATGGCATGACTCAGCAAATTAAAAAATATTTTTTTATTATCACTTGTGCTACGTCAGCATGTAATAGAAAAATTATAATATTATATAAATAGAAAAAATTAATGTATTTATCTCAAACTTTGGCCCTTGTAATAAATCTATCCTAACATTTAATGTTTCTTCCTAATCTATCACAAACTTTGGGATTGACAACAATTGTATCATTTGAAAATTGAACTTGAAATTTAGATTACATTACAATTGTATATAAACAATCCAAAGTTTGAATTACATATCTCCCTATTTTTTATTAAATTCGACTATTACATTAAAAAAAATTAAAATTTGGAACAAAACTCATATTATTTTTTTTAGTTTTTATTTTTTAGTCAATTCGACTATTGCATTTTATAAAAAATTCAAAGTTTTCAATTAAATCAAGATATTTTTGCTTATATTATTATTTATTAAATATTTAATATTATGATTATATTTTATTCAGTGTTTAACAAAATTTGGCATTTTAAATTTGATTTTTTAGTTTTGTGTTGATTTTTTTATTCAATTTGAATATAACATCTTAGAAAATAAAAATAAAAATAAAAATTTAAACCAAATCAATATATTTTACTGATAATATTATTATATATCATACATTTAATATTATTTATAATATATTTAATTTGGTTTAGTATTTATTTTTCTTCGTAAAATATCTTTATTTTACTATATATATTTTTTAAAATACAAAATTTGAAATGAAATTTTTATATAAGGACTATAAATTAATTTTGGTGAAATTAGACATGAGATTCTTTGAGATGTTAAAAGATTTTTCGTGTAATTTTTTTAAAGAAAAAAGAATTTGATGAAATTTGATACAGAATTATCGAATAAAGTGAGAGTTTTGATTTGTTTTAAAAAATCATTTGTCTTCAAGATTTATAATTTTTATCAATCCCAAAGTTTGGATAGATTAGGGAGAAAGATTAAATGCCATGCTAGAATTGATATCAATTTAATAGTTCTGGATGTAATTGATAAAAATTAAAGATCAAACTAGATTTGTGAAAATGATCATAGTTTGAGCTACATACATCAATTAACCCTATTTTTTATTACATGCTGACGTGGAACAAGTGAATTTTTTTTTTTTAATTTGTTGAGTCAGATGCCACGTCAGCACCTAACGATTGCATTGACGGGCATCTGACGTCAGACTAGAATTGATATTAATCTGATAGTTCGAGATGTAATTGATACAAATTAAAAATCAGACTAGATTTATGAAAAAGGATCATAATTTGAACTAGATACATCAATTAATCCTACTATATATCGACGACATTATATGATAATAGAATGCAAACTCTTTTTTTGTTATATTTTAATATCATTTATATTCAATAAGTTTGTTGACATATGATATTTTATAAAAATTGGGAAGATTTATTGCCTATTTTGACCCCTACATAGATCAACCTATGAGTAGGGATGACAATTCAAATCGGTTAACCAGTTAACCGAACTACAAAATCCAATTTTGGATAGTGGATTTGTGGTTCGCTTTCGGTTTCGGATAGTAAAAACCAAAAATCGTTTAAAATCGATTTGGTTTCGATTATCGGATCGCGGTTATTCGATAACCGAAACCGATTATATATTCGGTTTTGATTGCCGGTTTTTTACGGTTAACCGATATCCGAAACCAATTTTATTATTAATATTTAAATCGGTTATCCATTTACTACCAATTTTTTACGGTTAATCGGTTATCTGTTTTGTATTAATATTTGAATCGGTTATCCGTTTACTACTGGTTAATCGATTAGTAAACGGATAACTGATTCTATTCGAACCAAAAAATTTGGTTTCAGTTATCCGCGGATAATCGAAACCAAGCCGACTTTGGTTTCAGATATAGGCTTCTGAAACCGACCGGTTTCAGTTTCGGTTTCAGTTGACGGGTTTGAAAATCGGTTTCGGTTTCAGTTACGGTTAATGCTCAAAAGTGCGATTAATCGAACCGTTGACATTCCTAGCCATGAGTACGTAACAACAATAATATTTATGCTAGACTTACGTGAAATTTTAAGTTTTATTAGGGATAAACATGTAATTTCATATTTTAAGAGAGTAGATATGATGAATATATGTACTGGAATTTGGACCTAATTAGCTTTTAGGTTTCTTTCGGTGGGAGGTCGAGCCATGATTTGACACACCTCCCAAATCAAGTTAGTGCACAAAGGCCACCACAAAAGTTTGCATCAAAGAATTTAGGCAGCCATTTTGGCTTTCATAATATATATAAAGATTCGATGCATCAAAAGTAGATAATATAATTTTGACAATAGATATGCAATGAGTAAGTTCTTTATTTGATTTGGTAACATGCATCATATATAATATAGTAATATTATTTTTGCTATATGGTATTATTGTAGTAGGCTTTCGTGGTGTCCTAACGAATTAGAGGAAGATGTGGCGTGCACGGAATTTAAAGCCCTAAAGGCTAAAGTGTCTCGATTCTCACGCCCCTTCATGTTTATCTACTGACTACTGTAGATATTTAAGTAAATTATATATTAATGTAAAATAAAATTAAATTAGAGAACGTTAGAGTCTAAATTTTTTTTCTATTAATGAGATCAAAAATTAAAAATATATATAATTTTTTTAAAAAAATAATTTTAATTTATAATTTTTTTATGATAAAAATAAATTGCTAGAGTCTAATTTTTTTGTTTTGAACTCATTAATGCATTACAGATTTGGTATAAAATTAATAAAACTAAATTTAAATTAATAATTATAAAATATTTTGATAAAATATATTTTTTTGAACAACAACATTTTTTTTGTATTACAAAAAAATTTATTTATTAAATTTATTTATTAAAATTATATAACTATTATAGGCTTTGGACAAAAATCTAATGCAATAGAATTTTTTACTCAAAATCTATAAAATTTAATTAAGATTAAAACTAATGAAATAGTTTGGTCCAAAATATTTTCTATAGACTCTATCACATATTTTATATCATATATAGTGAATTAAATAATATTTTTTATAATTATGAAATTCTCTAACTTATTAAAGTCTTTTATCCAAAGTCTATAAAATTAATTTTAAATTAAAAATAATAAAATATTTTTTATCCAAAATATTTCTATAGACTCTAGCATATCTTTTATATCACACACATATTTTTATGAATTAAAATTTATTTGTATAATTATAAAATTATTATAAATAAAAATCCTAACTCATAAAAGACTCATTGCAAAAGATCTATAATAGCTTTGTAACTTTAAAAAATTTATTTTAATTTATGAAATAATTTTTTAATAATATAAAAGAAGTATTATGATTTAAAAAATATTTTACATCAAAATATTTTATAATTTATAATTTTAATTTAATTTTATAGACTTTGAGCAAAAATTCCTAATGCATTAGAGAGTTTAAAAATATATTTTTTAGATTCTAACATTTTATTTTTATTATAAAAAATATTTTATAAATTATATATATATATATGAAATTTTTGACCAAAGTTTTTAGCTGGGGTTAAAATGAAAATTCTAAACTTTATGTTTCAGATTTACGAATTTTGGCCCAAAATTCGAATTTAAGATTTTTTTTCTCAAAATTCGAATTTGAAATATTACAATTTTTTTTAATATCCCTCGGTGTACTTTTTCATACCTAATGAGATAAGAGATTCCTAAAAGCCACTTTGCTAAATTTTATTAGTATATAAAGATTTCACATATATCATTCTAAATTAAAGTTGACAATTTTATATATCCTTTACATTTAACTTTTATACATATATAATTACATTTTTTAAAAAAGTTACGTATATATGAGTATTCATTTTATCCTAATTTTGATATTTATATTATGTTTTTTTATTAAAGTATATATTAACATTAAAAAACTAAAATGGTGGAAATTGTCTATAAATTTTTTATGTTGTGTTATTTTAGGAAAAAAAGTAATTTATTTCTAAGATATATTTGAATCTCCAAAGACAAAACTAATATATATTCAAATATATCTAACATAATAATTAACATTGTTATTATGTTAATTAAGAAATATATATTAATATTTCTCAATTGCTTTTAATGATGAATATAGTAAATTAAATGATATTTGTAGATTAATATATACTAACAAGACAAAGAAAAATTAAGGAAAATTATTCATATCTAAAATAAGATAGAAAAAAATATAAGGCAGTGATCATTTAATATAATAATGCAAATAAGAGTATTTTGAATATATTTTTTTTTTGACAAAAGATACATAATTCTTTCATTGAAAGAGGTTGAGTTAGGACACAATGGGTGGATTCCATACATGATGGAAATTTAATAACAAGAATTTAACGTATGCCTAGAATTATACATGTCAAATCATTAAGAAACATTAGATGCGAAAGCGTACCTGAATCCATTTTCTAATTCGAGAGATGGGGGCGGCATTCCAAGTCTATGCACCGACCACAAGACGTCTCTAAATAATGAAGTTTCAGATACTGAAATCAAGTACATGATCCGAGAATCATAATCCCTCTATTTATAACAAAAACATGAGGTAATGATAATTTTGATTTTGCCCATCATAAAATCAGAAATTACCCCTAATGGTATCTATACAATTAAATCTCATATATTATTGAGATGTCACATGCCCACAGATAAATTACAATTAGATCACTTAAGATCTGGGCCGTTAATATTCATAATGACGGATGCACATCTATTGATATGCGTTGGCCCACATTAGATTATTAGAAATTAATCCAACAATCTTCCACTTGGGCCAACACACATATCACCGTATAGTTATGCATGCTAACTTTATGAGCTCATCATCACTATTATTATCAATCATCTCCAACAATCTGGTCCGTCAATCATAGTAACAACGAACCATAGAGACTTTCGTCATATTTATCGTGACTAAATCCATCAATGATCACAATGTTAATATTCTCGACGATATAGATCATATATGGGTGCACGCACAACATGGAAATTACATGCAATGTGATCATAATATGCCTATATTGGCGAAATGACGATACTAGAGGGGGGGGGGAGGGGTGAATAGTATGCTTACTAAATCAATTGGTCTAAATTCAATTTTAATCGTTTACTTAGATTGTTTAGGCAATTTGCGATTGAATGATTATATGCAAAAACAATAAATGATAAAGCAATTAAACAAATAAAGAATCAATGCAAACATGGTAATTTATAGTGGTTCGGCCCCAATGCCTACTCCACTACCTAAGCACCCGGCTTACGATTTTCAAACTAGGTTTACTAGATTAATTCGGTTTCCCTTACACATAGGACTTTGACTCGAAGAGTCGCACTCTCGACCTAAGGTACTTCCACACCTGGAAGTCTCCGCCTTCTTATCGAGAGCGCTCTTCCATCTCAACCCTAAGGGACAACTCAAGCTAATCCTAGCTAGTAAAACTACGTTTAATTTATACGGGTGGATTTAAACCTCAAACACCAAGGCTACCACCCAATTTTAAGACCTAACAATCCTAGGTCTTCACACGCACAAATCCAAATTAAACAAGTTCAAATAACAGTTAAAAGTTACAATGAAAAGAGCTAAAGGATAAAACAAGATTAACTACTCTTTTCAGGCCTTCAATCCTTCAACTTGCTAGAAGATGAATCTTGTGTTGCAGCAGAGTTGAGGGAAGCAGTTGGCGCTTGAAGAAGAACTCGACGGAAGAGCAGAGCGCGCTGCAATCGATCATTGGAAGACTCAAATCACTTTTAAAATACTCAATTAAATCTGTGAGAGTGAAGGAAGTTATTTAGAGGGGTTAGATGAAGTATATTTATACCCTCACCAAGAAACGACAGCTCAACAGGCTAAAATCTAGTCGTTATAGTCGCTCGGTCGATTGGTCGGTCGACCAATCGATCGACCAATCGATCGACTACCAATGCGACCACTGCCCTCTTCTCTCTGTGAGGTTGACCGACGGGTTGACTGCTAGACGCAAAACTGCGTTCCCGCAATCCGATCGACCCAGCGGTCAACCGACGCAAGGGAAGCAGAGACGTGCGATCGTACGATCCTCAATTCGGTCGATCGCTCGAGGTACTGCCTATATTTGGCATCTGTCGATCGACCGCCCGGTCGATTGAAGTAGCCACTGCCCATTTTTGGCAATGTTCGGTCGACCGGTCGATCGACCGAATTGGCTACTGCCAATTTCCTTACACTCTTCGATCGACCGACCAGTCGACCGAACATAGGCTAATATTGATTTTTCAGCCCTTTTTCTTGCGTGCTTCATTTCCGGGTTCGTCTTTCAACGAGCATCAACTTGGAGAGCTTTTCATTTGATCTTTGGACTCGTCCAATGCGACTTTGGTGCACTCGTCGAGCTTCGAGAAATTTCCGCGACGAACCCGAGCGCGACTATCAATGTCCTTTTGATTTTCTGATTTCTTCTGATATTTTCGATCGAGGACATCGAATGCTAATTGGTATGGAACCTGAAAGATTTCTTAGTGAAATATTACACTACTAGAAACTTGGTCTTCAGCAACGGCTATCAGCAACGGCCGCTCAAGCCGTTGCTATTTGCAACGGCATTCTTACGGCCGCTCGAGCCATTGCAAATATGTTGTATCTGCAACGGCTTTCTAACGGACATGCGAGCCGTTGCTGATAATGTTAATTATCAGCAACGGCTTTCTAACGGACAAGTGAGCCGTTGCAGATGATAACTTATTAGCAACGGCTTGCTAACGGACAAGTGAGCCGTTGCTGATGATAACTTATCAGCAACGGCTTTTTAACGGGCGAGTGAGCCGTTCCTGATAAGTTTATATAGGTCGCAGATCGCGCCCGCCCCCCTTCTTCCTCCCGCTGCTGCCGCCGCCGCTCCTCTCCTCGCCTCTCGCCGCCGCTGCCACTGCTGCCGACGCCGACGACTCCTCCCGCTGCTGCCGACACTGTCAGGTATGTGCCCTCCGGCTGCCGTCTCTTCCCGTTGCGGCCGGTAGAAAATCCGACCAAAACCCTAAAAATAGGGTTTCGGCCGGCGGCGGTCGGCCGATGGCCGCCGTCGGACCTTGTACATTGGCCGGACAGTGTGTTCGGCTAGTGTACGCCGGCGCCGGAGTCCACCTGACTCCGGCGCCGAAATTTGTAGTTTAATAATATTTTATTATTGTTTTTTAATTATTTTTTAATTGTTAATTAATTGTTAATTAATTATTTAGATTAGTTATTTAGTTTGTTAGAATAATTTTTAGGGTTTAGATTAATTTCGGAATTATCCACTTCGGACGCACGTTGGAATCGCCCAATTCGGACTCGCACCGGAATCGTCCACTTCGGACGCGCGCCGGAATCGTCCAATTCGGACGCGCGCCGGAATCGTCCACTTCGGACGCGCGCCAGAATCGTCCACTTCGGACGCGCGTCGGAATCGTCCACTTCGAACGCGCGCCGGAATCGTCCACTTCGGACGCACGCCGGTATCGTCCACTTCGGACGCGCGCCGGAATCGTCCACTTCGGACGCGCGCCGGTATCATGCATTTTTTGACTCGATGGAGCATCTACCGATACACTTGGCATACGAGGCACGAGTTGGTGGCCCCGTTCAATATCGTTGGATGTACTTATTTGAAAGATACATGAATCGTCTGAAGAAAAAAGTAAAGAACACCGCAGCTGTTGAAGGATCAATATCTGAATCATATATCATCCAAGAAATTTCAACATTCTGCTCATTTTACTTTGAATCGACGGTACAGACAAGATTTGATCGTCTTTCACGTAACGACGACGGAGGTGTTCGACATTCAGATGGACGTTTAAATATATTTTGTCACTCTGGTCGTGCTTTTGGTTCTCGTCCATCTCGACACTTAAGCGATGAAGAGTATCATTTGGTACACTTGTATGTATTACTCAATTGTCCAGAGATTGAACAATTCATTGAAATATTTGACATTGAGATGGTGCAAAAATACTCTATTCACAACGATCAAGAATTGGAGAGATTACGGAATCGTGATTTCCCTACTTGGATTCAGACTTACAGCAAAGATCACAGAGCTGAAATAGATGAAAGAATATTTGAGTTTGTTAGTGGACTGTCGCGACTTGTGTCGTGCTATAGCGGATATTTTGTTAACGGGTATAAATTTCACACGGTTGAATATTCATTTACAAAGAAGACGATGAATGCTGGGGTCTGCGTGAAAGGGACAACCTATGTTGAATGTGATATGGATTTTTATGGACTGGTGGAAGAAGTGATAGAGTTGCACTACTTCGGCTTGAAATCAGTGATCCTATTTAGATGTCATTGGTTCGATACAACAGAAAGGGGTATGAAAGTTCATCCAAAATACAAACTTGTTGAGGTTAATTATAAATCGAAATTGGCAGCAAATGAGCCTTTTATATTGGCATCACAAGCTGAACAAGTATATTACGCGAAGTATCCAGCTCGAAATAAAGATAGAGCAGATTGGCGTGTAGTCTGTAAGACAAAAGGTAGAGGAAAAATTGATCCGATAGTAGGAGAAAATGATCCTCCTGGTTTCTATCAAGAAGATGATTTTCCTGCTGTGGATCGTATTATTCCAATACTCGAGGATGCACACACAACGTCAATTCAATTATAAGTTGAATATGCTGATGATGACGATCATGAAATTGAGGAAGCTGGAGATGAAGAAGATGAAGAAGAGGAAGAGGAGGAAGAAGAAGAAGAATTCGAAGACTATTATTCAGATGATGAGGAATAATTGTAAAGTATATATATTTTATTAAATATATCTCTACTATTTATACAATAATCTGATTATATGTCTGTTCGACAGATATGTCTGGTCGTGGTTATCGACGCAGGAGAGCTTCGGAGTCTCCGATCGGTGAGACTCCAGCACTTACTCATGCTGCTGATCCTCCTGTTGCTGATCCTCATGAGGATGATACTGCCGAGGCTAGTGCATCCAGACGCAGGCGGCCACGCGGGCCGAACAGGTGGCAGCCTCCACCAGCCACACTACTAGAAAAATGGTCATCTACAACGGCTGATGCCGTTGCTGAGCCGTTGCTGAAGAGCATCAGCAACGGCTGAGCCGTTGCAATAGAGCCGTGATAGAAAGTCGCGTTGCTGATGACTTAGCAACGGATCTGCAATGGCCGCTCGGGCCGTCGCTCAAAACATTATCAGCAACGGCTGCTCGGGCCATCGCTAAAACTATTATCAGCAATGGTTTTGCCACAGACCCGGAGCCGTTGCTGATAACATTAATAACAACGGCCGCTGAGTCCGTAGCAACGCCGTTAGTAAAACGCCGTCGCTAAGCCGTTGCTGTAGGTCATCAGCAACGACTTTCGATACACTTTTAGCAACGGCTTTCCCACGGACGCCCGTGGGAAAGCCGTTGCTGATGACGAATACCTGCAACCAGAAAATTTGAAAATTTCAAATTTCTATTGATACATTGATACATTTATCTGATACATAACTCACACACCCATACCCTCATACACACATTCATTCACACATCACAAACACCTCATACACATTCATTCACACATCACAAACACACCAACATATATACATCAAAACAATTATATTTATATTGATAATTATCCACGATAGTATAAAAACAATTCAAATGCAAAATTGAAGTATCAATATCCAAACAAAATAAGTTAAACAAGTTCAATATCCAAACAAAAAATCTCACGATCACGATGGAGGATGGTCTGGATTATATGGCGGGGTCTGGAGCGCTTGAGTGTACACCGGCGTGGACTGACTCGAGGACGATGGATTAGATGATGCCGAAGAGATGACTGGTTCGGGATGACCTGACAAGTTGCGTAGCATAGCTTCTATATTCGCCATCGTCTGACTCTGACGCTCCATTATCTCAGTCTGACGCGCGACCATCTACTCTAGTGTCCTTATCCTATTACTATGATCATAACTGGATCTAGAGGTGGACGGCCGCTCACCAGCGACCGAAGGGGTCGGTGCCCCAAGTGGCCCTAGTACGGCTCGCGCATGACCACTATCTGCGAAGCCATATACGCGGCCATGGTCCCAGCCACCTGCGGCCTCGACCCACGATGCTGCGTCAAAGTCCTCGGGGGTACCCCCGCGCTGCACCACCGTCTGGCTGTAGGTCTCCTACTCGAGTTTGATTTTTTGTTTAATATTTATCATAAAACTTAAATTATAAATATATAATGAATAATTTAAATAAATATATAATTACCAATGTATGCAGCGCGATTGTCGATGTACTCCCCCGTCCCATGTGCTCGACGGTGAGTCCGCTCGAACACCGCCATCGGGGAGGGTCGCTGGACAGTCCCGTCATCCGACACCGTCGTCTACATTTACAAAACAAATACATTAATTAGTACACATAATAACAAATAAAATATATAATTAAAAGATATACTTACCATACGGTTTGCGTGCACTGCAAATGCAACAGAGCCGCCGGTGTGACGCGCTGCTCCTCCCGACATGTGATTTCTAGCCGCATTCCGAGAAACCTCCTGCCATCGATCCATCGACCATATCCCCACGAGCTGGTCCCATATATCCGGAGTAATCCAACCGGGGCCGTATCCCCGAGTCTCCGCGATGTTAGTGGTCCCAGCTCGGGCCATCGCTTGGGACCGAGCCTGCCCCAACTGCCCGTTGTACCTTGCCCGGGAAATAGCCTCCCAGGCAGCGTAAATGAAGGGCCTCTGGTCCTCGGCCCATGTATAGCGAGCCTGCAAAATAATAATATCAGTACCAATATTAATATATCATCATGCATGTAAAAAATAATAATAATACGTGCCTCAAACTCGCGCCATAACATGTCGACGTGCTCGCTAGGCACGTGAGACCACGTAGGCCATGCCCCGTGCATGTATCGTCGAATAGTAGAAGAAATGCTCCTCGGCACTTCTTCTTGCTCGAACCTGCACAACAAAAATAAATTTTAATATTATATTATGATATAATGAATTTGTAATGATTCATAATTCATGATATATTACCGCTCCCCAATCACGCTAATCAATCTATGTGACTCTGTGGCTGGTGGAGGCTGCCACCTGTTTGGCCCGCGTGGCCGCCTACGTCTGGATGTACTAGCCTCGGCAGTATCATCCTCATGAGGATCAACAACAGGAGGATCAGCAGCATGAGTAAGTGCTGGAGTCTCACCGATCGGAGACTCCGAAACTCTCCTGCGTCGATAACCACGACCAGACATATCTGTCGAATAGACATATAATCAGATTATTATATAAATAGTAGAGATATATTTAATAAAATATATACTTTACAATTATTCTTCATCATCTGAATAATAGTCTTCGAATTCTTCTTCTTCTTCCTCTTCTTCCTCTTCTTCCTCTTCTTCATCTTCTTCATCTCCAGCTTCCTCAATTTCATGATCGTCATCATCAGCATATTCAACTTCTAATTGAATTGACGTTGTGTCTGCATCCTCGAGTATTGGAATAATACGATCCACAGCAGGAAGATCATCTTCTTGATAGAAACCAGGAGGATCATTTTCTCCTACTATCGGATCAATTTTTCCTCTACCTTTTGTCTTACAGACTACACGCCAATCTGCTCTATCTTTATTTCGAGCCGGATACTTTGCGTAATATACTTGTTCGGCTTGTGATGCCAATATAAAAGGCTCATTTGCTGCCAATTTCGATTTGTAATTAACCTCAACAAGTTTGTATTTTGGATGAACTTTCATGCCCCTTTCTGTTGTATCGAACCAATGACATCTAAATAGGATCACTGATTTCAAGCCGAAGTAGTGCAACTCTATCACTTCTTCCACCAGTCCATAAAAATCCATATCACATTCAACATAGGTTGTCCCTTTCACGCAGACCCCAGCATTCATCATCTTCTTTGCAAATGAATATTCAACCGTGTGAAATTTATACCCGTTAACAAAATATCCGTTATAGCACGACACAAGTCGCGACGGTCCACTAACAAACTCAAATATTTTTTCATCTATTTCAGCTCTGTGATCTTTGCTGTAAGTCTGAATCCAAGTAGGGAAATCACGATTCCGTAATCTCTCCAATTCTTGATCGTTGTGAATAGAGTATTTTTGCACCATCTCAATGTCAAATATTTCAATGAATTGTTCAATCTCTGGACAATTGAGTAATACATACAAGTGTACCAAATGATACTCTTCATCACTTAAGTGTCGAGATGGACGAGAACCAAAAGCACGACCAGAGTGATAAAATATATTTAAACGTCCATCTGAATGTCGAACACCCCCGTCGTCATTACGTGGAAGACGATCAAATCTTGTCTGTACTGTCGATTCAAAGTAAAATGAGCAGAATGTTGAAATTTCTTGAATGATATACGATTCAGATATTGATCCTTCAACAGCTGCGGTGTTCTTTACTTTTTTCTTCAGACGATTCATGTATCTTTCAAATAAGTACATCCAACGATATTGAACGGGGCCACCAACTCGTGCCTCGTATGCCAAGTGTATCGGTAGATGCTCCATCGAGTCAAAAAATGCAGGAGGGAAAAACTGCTCCAGCTTGCATATGATTTCAACAATATTATTTTCAAGTGTTGACATATCTTCGACTCGAAGGACATTTGCACAGATGCTTCTAAAAAGCATACTTAATTCAGTCAACGGACCCCAAATATTATCAGGTAGAAGATCTCGAAATGCGATCGGAAGTAATCTCTGCATGAATACATGACAATCATGGCTCTTCATCCCTGATATTTTGCAATCATCGACGTTCACACATCGAGATAAGTTTGAAGCATATCCATCGGGTAATCTGAGTTCTTTTACCCATTGACAAACATCTTTGATCTGTTGTTTATTTAACACATATAGGGCCTTCGGTTTCAGATATCGTCCATTGACCTCTTGTAACTCCAACTCTGGTCTTTTACAAAGTATTTTCAGATCATGTCGGGCTTTGACATTATCTTTAGTTTTTCCAGAAATATCCATCACAGTGTTGAAAATATTATCAAACACATTTTTTTCAATGTGCATGATATCTAAATTATGTCGAATCAATAATGAACTCCAATAGGGCAATTCCCAAAAGATACTTTTTTTCACCCAGTTGTGTGTTTGGCCAAAACCTGACACTCTTTCATTGCGACCAAATACTATATCTGGAAGTGCTGAAACACGTGCTAACATTTGTTCACCAGACAACATCGGTGGTGGCTCATCTCTTTCGACTCTACCCTTAGTAAATTTATTACGATTCCTTCGATACTGGTGATTAACTGGTAGGAATCGACGATGACAATCAAAGAATGAGATTTTTCGTCCGTTCTGAAGACTGATTGATTTAGAGTGTTCCATACAATACGGGCAAGAGAGTCGGCCGTGAGTGCTCCAACCCGACAACATGCCGTACGCGGGGAAATCATTGATTGTCCATAAGACCGTGGCCTTTAAATTGAAGTTTTGCTTCCGATAACAATCATAAGTGACAGCTCCCTCAGTCCACAATATTTTCAATTCATCTATCAAGGGTCTGAGAAATATGTCAATTTCTTTTCGCGGACCCTTAGGACCCGGAATAATCATCGAAAGATAAATAAATTCATCTTTCATGCACATTGACGGTGGCAAATTATAAACTGTCAGCAGCACTGGCCAAACTGAATAAGGAGTTGCAGAATGTCCAAACAGATTAAAACCATCTGTGCACAATCCCAATCTGATATTTCTAGTATCCATAGCAAATGAAGGATAACATGTATCCAAATGTTTCCATGCTTCACTGTCAGATGGATGAGTCATTACTGTATCATCACGACTTCTTGCATGCCAACTCATGTAGGGGGCTGTCTTTTCCGACATGAATAATCTTTGAAGCCTCGGTGTTAGTGGAAAATACCGAAGCACCTTAAACGGGATATTTTTCTGTCGGACCGATTTCTTCTCCTTGTAACGAGGGTGTTGACATACAGAGCATTTATCCAACTGCATATTTTCTTTATAATATAAAATGCAGTTATTTTGACACGCGTGTATTTTTTCGTACCCAAGCCCCAATTTTCTCATCAGCTTTTTAGTTTTATAAAAAGTAGGCTCAAACTTGTTATCAGTAGGCAGCATTCCATTAATCAATCCAGCAATCCGATCATACGCAACTCCGCTGATATTACAATCGGCCTTGATGTTTAAGAGCTGTGTCATTGCTGAAAACCTAGTGTATTTAGGACAATTCTCATACAAAGGTTCATCGGCAGCTTTCAACATCTCGTAAAATTCTGCAGCTTCTTTATTCGGTAATTCAATCTCTACCGCAGCCCCTACTTCTGTGATATCAACCGCTGTAGTATCTGGTGGGACTGATGTCTGAAGATCTGGCCGATCAACATTATCATTCAGGCGGAATTGACCCCCAAGACTATCAAGTATCATAGTTCTATAGGGATTACATTGACCGGATGAAGAAGCATCAGCAGAGGAAGATTCACCATATGTCTGAACGACAGGATTGCTCGACGTCCCGACTTCGCGTGACTCCCCGTGACAAGTCCATAGAAAATATCTTGGTGCAAATCCTTTGCTATATAGATGCAGAGTGACAGTCTCCCGATCCAAAAATCGTCCATTTGAATAAATGCGGCACAGACATCGGATTTGATCACCCATGCTAACAAAATTCCGATTCGAATAGGCGAAATTTAGGAAGTACGTTACGCCTAATCAAAACTCATTCGTTAAAGCTCCACGATCAAGACGTCGGTACATCCAACTTCGATCAGCCGACATGATTCTGTCAATCAATGACAATTTCTTTGGTTAATGTCTTTAGGTGAGATTGTCCAATTCCATTCGGGATTTATGTTATTTGTACTGCACTTACGTTTTTATTTTAACTGTTAACTAATTATTCTAAATTTCGACAGCATCTCCCTATAGTTCTCCGAATACGCATATCATCTGGGCGCGTATCGGAGAACAAGAGAGATGTTGCCGAATTTTAGAATAATTAGTTAACAGTTAAAATAAAAACGTAAGTGCAGTACAAATAACTATATTCCCAAATTGTCCAATCAGGGACAATTCAAGAATTGTACGTCGTATAAAAGATCATCTACTTCTTTTACACGAACATACAATTCCCGAACGGATCTAAGGTTTTGCTAAATCATATCCGATTCGTCGATGCGTACGTGAAACATATCAACTTATCGGATGGATGATTATTTTCTAAATGTTTCGAGACAGTTCGAGTCCATATTGGACGATTTCGGTGCGCGTCCGAAGTGGACGATTCCGGCGCGAGTCCGAAGTGGACGATTCCGGCGCGAGTCCGAATTGGACGATTCCGGCGCGCGTTCGAAGTGGACGATTCCGGCGCGCGTCCGAAATTAATCTAAACACTAATAATTAATCTAACAAATTAAACAATTAATTAACAATTATAAAATAATTAATTAACAATTTCAAAACAATAAAAACAATAAACAATAATTAACAATAAAAAATTCCGGCGCCGGAGTCCACCCTCCGGCGCCGGCGTACAGTGGCCGGACACACTGTCCGGCCACTGTAGAAGGTCCGACGGCGGCCATAGGCCGACCGCCACTGGCCGAAACCCTAGAAATAGGGTTTCGGCCGAATTTTAACCAATACTCTGGCCGATCAACATACCGGCAGCAGCGGCAGCGGCGGTGAGAGGCGTCGGCAGCAGCGGCAGCAGCGGCGAGAAGCGTCGGCAGGAGCGGCTGCGGCAGCAGCGGGAGGAAGAAGGGTCGGGCGCGACTGGTGCCCTATATAAACTTATCAGCAACGGCTCACTCGCCCGTTAGAAAGCCGTTGCTGATAAGTTATCATCAGCAACGGCTCACTTATCCGTTAGCAAGCCGTTGCTGAAGATTAAAAAATCAGCAACGGCTCGCCTTTCCGTCGGAAAGCCGTTGCTGATAATTAAAATAATCCACAACGGCTCGGTTTTCCGTTAGAACGCCGTTGCAGATACAGATATCTGCAACGGCTCGGGCGGTCGTAAGAACGCCGTTGCAAATAGCAACGGCTTGAGCGGCCGTTGCTGATAGCCGTTGCTGAAGATCATGTTTCTAGTAGTGCCACAGAGTCACGTAGATTGATTAGCGTGATTGGGGAGCGGTAATATATCATGAATTATGAATCATTACAAATTTATTATATCATAATATAATATTAAAATTTATTTTTGTTGTGCAGGTTCGAGCAAGAAGAAGTGCCGAGGAGCATTTCTTCTACTATTCGACGATACATGCACGGGGCATGGCCTACGTGGTCTCACGTGCCTAGCGAGCACGTCGACATGTTATGGCGCGAGTTTGAGGCACGTATTTTTTTTTTTTACATGCATGATGATATATTAATATTGGTACTGATATTATTATTTTGCAGGCTCGCTATACATGGGCCGAGGACCAGAGGCCCTTCATTTACGCTGCCTGGGAGGCTATTTCCCGGGCAAGGTACAACGGGCAGCTGGGGCAGTCTCGGTCCCAAGCGATGGCCCGAGCTGGGACCACTAACATCGCGGAGACTCGGGGATACGGCCTCGGTTGTATTACTCCGGATATATGGGACCAGCTCGTGGGGATATGGTCGACGGATCGATGGCAGGAGGTTTCTCGGAATGCGGCTAGAAATCGCATGTTGGGGGGAGCAGCGCATCACACCGGCGGCTCTGTTGCATTTGCAGTGCACGCGAACCGTATGGTAAGTATATCTTTTAATTATATATTTTATTTGTTACTATGTGTACTAATTAATGTATTTGTTTTGTAAATGTAGACGACGGTGTCGGATGACGGGAGTGTCCAGCGACCCTCCCCGATGGCGGTGTTTGAGCGGACTCACCGTCGAGCACATGGGACGGGGTAGTACATCGACAACCGCGCTGCATACATTATGGTAATTATATATTTGTTTAAATTATTCATTATATATTTATAATTTAAGTTTTATGATAAATATTAAACAAAAAATCAAACTCGAGTAGGAGACCTACAGCCAGATGGTGGTGTAGCGCGGGGGTACCCCCGAGGACTTTGACGCAGCATCGTGGGTCGAGGCCGCAGGTGGCTGGGACCATGGCCGCGTATATGGCTTCGCAGATAGTGGTCATGCGCGAGCCGTACTAGGGCCACTTGGGGCACCGACCCCTCCGGTCGCTGGTGAGCGGCCGTCCACCTCTAGATCCAGTTATGATCATAGTAGCAAAATAAAGACTCTAGAGGAGACAGTCGCGCGTCAGACTGAGATGATGGAGCGCCAGAGTCAGATGATGGCGGATATACAATCTATGCTACGCAACATGTCAGGTCATCCCGAAGCAGGCATCTCTTCGGCATCATCTAATCCATCGTCCTCGAGTCAGTCCACGCCGGTGTACACTCAAGCACTCCAGACCCCGCCATATGATCCAGACCATCCTCCATCGTGATCGTGAGATTTTTTGTTTGGATATTGAACTTGTTACTGAGATATTGAACTTGTTTAACTTATTTTGTTTGGATATTGATACTTCAATTTTGCATTTGAATTGTTTTTATACTATCGTGGATAATTATCAATATAAATATAATTGTTTTGATGTATATCTTGGTGTGTTTGTGATGTGTGAATGAATGTGTGTATGAGGGTATGGGTGTGTGAGTTATGTATCAGATAATGTATCAATGTATCAATGGAAATTTGAAATTTTCAATTTTTCTGTTCCCAGGTATACGTCATCAGCAACGGCTTTCCCACGGCCGTCCGTGGGAAAGCCGTTGCTAAAAGTGTATCGAAAGCCGTTGCTGATGACCTACAGCAACGGCTTAGCGACGGGGTTTTACTAACGGCGTTGCTACGGACTCAGCGGCCGTTGCTATTAATTTTATCAGCAACGGCTCCGGGTCTGTGGCAAAACCGTTGCTGATAATATTTTTAGCGACGACCCGAGCGGCCGTTGCTGATAATGTTTTGAGCGACGGCCCGAGCGGCCGTTGCTGATCCGTTGCTAAGTTATCAGCAACGCGACTTTCTGTCACGGCTCTATTGCAACGGCGCGGCCGTTGCTGATTCTCTTCAGCAACGGCTCAGCAACGGCATCAGCCGTTGCTGATGACCATTTTTCTAGTAGTGTTAGTTCCATGTTTGTTATCATCAAAATCGAGATTAAGACCAAGGTTGAAAACCTAAAGCCAACAATCTCTCCCTTTTTGATGATGACAAAAATTCTTAAGAAAATATATACATTGAAGCATAGAGGATATCAACTAAGGTATTTCTCCCCCTATCAACATGCATATCTATGAAAATAAACTCCCCCTATCTATATGCATGGATTTCCTATATTTTCCTCCCCTTTACCTATAATTTTCTTCCCATTTACTTATAATTTTTTCCCCATTTTTACCTATACTTTTCTCCATAGCTTTCTCCCCTTTCTGACATCAATCAAAAAGGGCAAGAAAAGTCAATTTAGTCAAAGGGATGAAAAACAAATATTTTTCATGAAGTTGAGACTCTAAAGATGTTTTTCATGAAATATGAAAATTTCAACCAAAGGGATGAAAAACAAAAATTTAATATGAAACTTAAATCATACATGATATGTTGAAAACTAAATATTTGAATTCAAAATTAAATCATGTATGTTCTTAATATGTGATTGTGATTGTGATTTCTATGCATTGCTTGATTGTGATTGTGATTTCTACGCACTTGGATTGATTGTGATTGTGATTTCTACGCACTGCTTGAGGAAGTACTTGAGCTTCAATATGTTGGGTGCAAAAAAATAGTGATATTCAAATATCACTGATTTGACACATCATCTCGAGGGAGTCAAATTCATCCAAAGTATAAGCTTGTTGACGTTAATTTCAAATCAAAGTTAGCGTCGAACGAGCCTTTTATTTTGGCATCACAAACGCAACAAGTCTATTACACAAAATATTCAGGCAGACGAAGAGATAGATCGGAATGGCGAGCAGTGTGTAAGACTAAGGCACGATTGAGGATTGATTCAATGACAGAGGATAATGATACTACAAGATTTGTATTAGGTGATTTTTATCAAAAGGATGATCATCCAGTAGTTGAAATTGTGGGTCAAACACTTGAAGATGAAAATTTAGTCGTTGCACAAGGTCTGACTGAAGAAAGTGTTGATGTTGAATCAGATGATGCAGAAGTTGAGAATAGTTGTGAAGATGAAGAGACAAGTGAAGAAGAAAACGACTCAATCAATTATTAGTCAGATGATATCGATGATTAATGTGTAATATATATATATATATATATATATATATATATATATATTTCATCTTTTTTCTATTAATTTATATTATATTATTGGTTGACATCACTAATCAACATTTATATCTGTAGATGTCGCGTGCTCATTTTAGGGTTCATCGCACAGGTTTATATCGGTCGCCGCCGCCGCTTGCGACAGCACCACCACCATCACCAGCTGTGACAGATGTTGTACCACCACCACCTGCACCTATACCACCACCACCTGTACCACCCGTGGTAGATGCTATACCACCACCAGCTCGAGGTCGTCGTAGGCCTCGTGGGCCTAATCGAGGGGGGGGGGGGTGATGCACCTTCATCGTCCGACCAACGTCGGCGGATATCACTGAATGATTTAAAGTAAGTAAACTAATTTATTTATTATAATTATTAATAATTAATTATTACTTATAATGTTATTATACTTGAGTTGTAGATTTGAGCAGGATGATGTCGCCCGCACCATGACGGTTATGCTTAAGAGTTTCTTTCATGAGCCGTGGACTTCATGGACCAATGTGTCGAACCATTATCATAATTTATTATGGAATGAGTTCGAGGTATGTAGTTCAAGTTACTTTGATTTAATGAATGTTGATTCAAATGGTGTGTTTGAATCTTTCATCTGCATGCTTAATACTATCTAACCTTAGATATTTTTAGTAACATTAGTCTTACCAAACTTCTTAGAATGGATTCATATTTTTAGATATTTTTAGATATTTACCCTATGCAAGGTTCATGAATGGATTCATTAGTCATTACTATCATATAGAGGATTAGGATTCAAATTTTCAATAGTAAAAGTGGTAGAAGGTTCATGAATGGATTCATATTGCATTGATATGAATTTGTAGATGAATTGAATTGAATTGAATTTCCAAAATCAATTCTCATCTTGTTTCCCAGCAAATGTAGTTGGTGAAAATCTTTGCTGATCCATTCAGATAGGCGACCTATTACTTTATTCTGAAGCATGCATCTTTTTATGTGGGGATATGTTGGCATTGCTTTTCTATGATGACAAAATAGTAGAACTTGCCATCAGTACTATACCAGTGAAGCATATATTCCCAGCAACAATAGTTATATGTATACTACAATTAGTATCCAATTAAGATAGTATTATTTTCCATTATTTTTCTTCTTTGTCTGATGAGTTTTCCATGTCCTGGATAAGATTCGAGCATTTTCCGAGGACTCAATTTTCTGAATACATATATAGCTTCAAAAATTATGGGTAAAAATGCTTTGGCATTATGCTCTGAGCAGGTTCATGAATTCAGTATGATTCCTAAATGACTTGCACTGCCATTTCTAACTAATTAGTTCTAATTATACACCTTTTGGATTGAGTTAATCTATAGTTTGAGAAACTTATGGGGAAATGATTCCATGAAGAAAGGAAACATCATATGCTATGGTTGTGGGCGGGAAAAGTCTTTGTTGCACTTTGCTAATTGCCTTGCACATTACTACATGCTGCATATGATTTTATTTCAGTGATTGCATGCTGCACCTTGCACATTACCAGCAAAAGGTGCAAACCACACATGACCTCTCTTGGTCCCTGTTTAAGAGATTGTCCACCACATGCCCCTCACAAGCCATCTTTATCTCCAACTTGGGACCAAAAATCAACACCTTAATTACCCAGAATATCTATAGCTTAGGATTAGTATATAAATACAAGTCATTATTGTTTGAAGTTACTCATTTAGAGGCTTCTTTGGGATTTGAGAATAAAATTCAATCAAACATTTTAATTTTGCTAATTTAAAGTTCAAACAATAGCCAGAATAGAGCACTATTTGCATCAGCTTGATTTCTATAATATGCCTGGTACAAGAATCTTAGATATACTCTTTCTTGACCTTAAATAGTTAAATGATATTGTAATATATTTCTAGTCATATTTCCAATCATATGGTTACTGTCAACAAACCATACTGCTGCATGTGTTACTAGTGAGTTCCAACTAATTAAATGCATTAACTTTTTGTTGTAATTGATTTTTTTTTTTCCTATCTCAACTCTAATATTCCTGGCTTCATCGGTTACCGTTTCAACTCTAATATGCTATGCCTAAGCTACACCATACTGCTGCATGTGTTACTAGTGAGTTCCAACTAATTAAATGCATTAACTTTTTGTTGTAATTGATTTTTTTTTCCTATCTCAACTCTAATATTCCTGGCTTCATCGGTTACCGCTTCAACTCTAATATGCTATGCCTAAGCTACACCATACTGCTGCATGTGTTACTAGTGAGTTCTAACTAATTAAATGCATTAACTTTTTGTTGTAATTGATTTTTTTTTTCCTATCTCAACTCTAATATTCCTGGCTTCATCGGTTACCGCTTCAACTCTAATATGCTATGCCTAAGCTACTTCATCTATTACTACTTAAGGATTAATGTCTATCATACTGATATCACTTATATCAGTATGATACATATATCAGTATCAAACTGATATCAGTATGATACATATTAGTATTGATATGTATCATACTGATATAAGTGATAGCTTATGGTATTGATACTCCATAATAGCAATTGTATTCCTTGCTTGATATAATATTGAATGAGATCTCATACCTCTTTTACCTTAGTTGCTCCTATAATTCATGCATACTGCTTTTGAATCTTTTTCTCCATTAGATAATTTCACTTCATCAGGATCCTTATAACCTACATAAGTAGCTGCCAATAACCCATGAGAATAGTCTTTTCAACATTCAGCATGCTGAGTGTTCAGCAATTCTCAGCTTCTGATCAGCTTCTGATCAGCTTCTGATCAACTTCTGATCAGTTTCTGATCAGCTTCTTTACATTCATTATTGATGTCATTTAGATACTGTACCTGCTGATTAGCTTGCAGTTTGATCCCTTAATTAATGATAATATCTTAATACCTTTAGCAGAAAACATGCAGTTTGGTCTTAAGTAGTTTCATCTTAAGTAATTTTTTTGTTAAGATATTACATGCTATTTTATACAGGGGATCTTGCTTTTCTAGTTTTATCATGAACTGAATTCAGCATGCTAAACACTCAAGCCATTGGTTTTCCTAGCTCATGGATTCACTTTTGTTCATATCTCTGATCAGGAAATTTGATTATGGATTTATTATCCTATTCACTTGTATCCTTTATTATGGATAAGTCAAAATCATTAAATTTGATGATTAACATATGTGTGCAAGAAGCTAAATTATGATGCTAAAATATATGCTTGAATGAGAATACTAGTCATGCTTTCTGGTTCATCTTTAGATAATTTTTATATTGAAATATTACTGAATGCATAATTGCAATAGAGCTTATTTTTTTCTTGTTCTTGTGTTGTATATGTTGGTGATGTGCTTGATAAAATAATTAACATTTTGTGTATGCTTATCTGATATGCTATGTTGGTGATGCTCATCTGAATACATTATTTGACATTTTGTGTAGAGACCTTGCAGAGAAAGAAAAAGTGATAAATATTTTTATATTTAATTGAATCCTTATTGGTGCAAGTCAATTTGAATCATGTGTTTATTAAAATGATTGTATTAATATTTTCTTTTTGTAGGCCCGATACACCTAGGATCCTGCCATTCAGGTTCAGGTGGAGGATGCTTGGGAAGCTTACAATAAGAAGCTTTTCAAGGATATCCTCCACCGTGCGCGGGATGAGGTGCGGGCAAATGTAGGCGGTAATCGGGATACACCTATAGATGCGCTGAAGGGAAATGAGTCCAACTAGATAACGAGCCACGTATGGGATCGATTATGCGACATCTGAGCGTCCGAGGAGTGGCAGGGCACCTCTCGAATGGCGCACCGGAACCGGATGATGCTAGTTGAGGGATCCGTGGCCCGACATACCGGTGGGTCCATCCTATTTACTAGTCACGAGCGTCGCATGGTAAGTAATTTAATAATAGTTTTTATTTTTTATTATAAAAAAACTAATTATATTTATTTTATTGCAAGGGACGCGAGACGAGCAGGGGGGACGCTCATTCCGGCTGACCCTTTGAGGGTCTTCGAGGAGACACATAGATATAGACATGGTCCTCGCCGGGGTGAGTTCATTAGCGGGAGGCCGGAGACGATCCTGGTAAGTTAATATTTAATAAAGTTTATATATTTTTTAAAATATATTAGTTCAATTATGTAAAATTAATTTAATTAATCAATCTTTAAAGGCCACGTATACTGAGTTGGTGACCCAGCGGGGAGGTGATCCTGCGCAGCATCAATTTGATGTTGACGCATGGATGCAGGTGACAGGAGTCAACCACGGTTGTGTATATGGCATTGGCACAACGGCCCACACACGGACGTTGTTGCAGCCACATGGTGCGGGGTCGTCTGCCTTCACCTCTTCCACCGCTGGTCCATCAACTTCACATGCGGGCCAGGATTGATTTGCAGCCTTAGAGGCTTCGCATGCAGAATTACAGACTTCTCATGCAGCCTTAGAAGCTTCTCATGCACGCCTCATCAGTGAGGTGGCCGCTATGAGGGAGTACATGGCACATATTGCTTCTTCCATGCCTGGTGCTCCAGCCCCTCCGCCTCCCTCATCATTCGGCGCGACACCAGCTGATGTCGTCCCGACGCAGCCCCTCTCCTCGCCGCATCCGTCGCCGCCACATGATGCGCTTCATGATTGATGTACATTATTTTCTATTTTGATGTAAACATGTTTTGATACGATGTAAATATTACATTTTGATATAAATATGTATAAACATTATAATTTGATGTACGTCTTGAATATTCCCTCGTTGTGGTAGCATTTTGATATAATTTGATATATTGTATATATTTTCATTGTGGCATTGCATTTTGATATAATTTGATGTTCAATGTAAACATGCATTTTTTTTAAAAAATTATTATTTTAAATTATTATTTTTTAAAATACAAATTTGTGGCGGCTCTTCGATCGCAAACCCGCCGCAAAAGGTATATCGAACTAGTCACCAAAGCGGTCGCAGTTACAATTGCGACCATTGTGCTAGAGGTGGCAATGGCCGGGCCAGCTCGTGGGCGGCATGGGCCCGACCTGGCACGGCTGTGCCCAGGAGACGGGCCGGGCTCGCCTCCTGGGCAGTTGGACCGTGCTCGGCACGGACCGCAGTCGGACCGTGCTCTGGGCAAGCACAGGGTAGGCCTGGCGCACGCCAGGCCTGGTTTGGTACGCACCAGGCCTAGGTCGGCCCCTAGGTCAGCGTGGCCAGACCAGGATCTGGTCGTGTCGACCTAGGCCGAGCCAGCCGATAATGTTTAAAAAATATATATATTAAATTTTTCCTATAAATACCTATCTTCTTCTTCATTTCTTCTATCTTCATCTTCAACTCTTTCTCTCAACTCTCAACTCTCAACTCTCAACTCTCAACTCTCAATTCTCATTGACTCATTCTCAACTCTCAATTATCTAGTTGGATTCAAAATACTTTATAACCAAAATATAAAAAAATTACTCGAAATACAATGAAAAGTGATGCTTTAAAATTATTTTTTATATATAGAGAAAATATAATGACTAGTTTTCAAAATAATAAATCAAAAATTTCTTTAACATCTGATGTTTGGTCTAGTCAACGTACTACTAATTCTTAAATTTGTGTTACTGCGCATTGGATTGATGAAAATTTTATTTTGCAAAAAAGAATAATTTGTTTTAAAGGTTTTGAATATCCACACACTTCTGTTGCCATTTTTTCTGCTATTAGATTTATAACATCTTTCTATAATATAAATGATAAAAAAATTTTGATTAGTTTTGATAATGCTAGTAATAATGATGCTGCTATTCCTCATCTTATACAGTTATTTAAGCCAATATTAGATGGTGAATTATTTCATGTTCGTTGTGTTTGTCATGTTCTTAATTTATGTGTACAAGATGATTTAAAACTAGTAAATATACATGTAGAAAAAATAAGAAATGTTATTAGATATATGCGTTCTTCAAAAGCAAGAACACAAGAATTTAAAAAATTATGTCAATCTTTTAATAAACCATTTAAAAAATTTAATGGTGATGTTATTACTAGATGAAATTCAACATATCATATGCTTATGTCTACTACAAGATATCAAGAGATCCTTACAGTGTTTTACAATGACAATATGTCTGGTGATCCAATTAATGATAATGATTGGTTAGTTGTTGGGCATATTACTCAAATTCTAGAGCTTTTTAATAAAGCTATCGAACAATTTTCCGATGTTTATTATCCTACATGTAATTTAACTCTTTCACATATAGTTCGTATTAGTGAAGTATTTTCTTCATATATACATCACCCTTTATTTGCACAAATTATTTCTTTAATGGAATCTAAATTTAAAAAATATTGGTCAGATATAACTACTTTATTTTGTTTAGCAATATGTTTAGATCCTAGAATGAAAATTGATGATTTAAATATGTTGTTAGATGATTATTATAAGAATATGGAATTAGATAATGTTGAAGAAAAAAAATTAAAATTTCGAATTTATTGAATTCTATTTTTGTATTTTACGCTTTAAAATTTGGTGATACAATTACAAATAAGACAACATCTTCTTTTTCTAGATTAAGAGATGATAGTGGAAATAATATTAATTATCAACAAGATAAGGAAGGACATGACACTTCATCATCGGGAGAGGAGGAAGCTCAAATAAGCGAAGCTGGTGCTGCTGGTCCAAGTACAAGTTAAATCACCGGGACTACGGGTGATTAAAAATATAAAAAGAACTACGTAGACCTGATCCTTCCATAGTTAATCATTGGGGAGTACAAGTTTAGCTATAGAAGGTACGTAGGCAACCTTTTAAGGTGCGGTCTATTATAATATTAAAAAAATTATTTTATCATTGGATGAGTATTTTTGTATTAAAGATAAATAAAAATTTAATTATAATTTGATTTTTAATTTTTTTTTATTAATTTGTACTGCATTACAATGTTACATATAAAAAATGTATTAAAAATATATATAATAAAGCTTAGTACAATGGTTAAGCTATCTCAAATAAAATTAGAGGTCTAAGTTCAAAATTCACACATAATCATTAATTTTTAAAATTAAATTTTAAATCTTTAAAAATTTAAATATTTAAATTTAAAAATTTAAATTAAAAATTTAATTTTCGGGTCAGCCTGAGTTTGGCCGAGCACGGCCCGGCCTGGGCTTGCCCCCTGCACCGTCGGGTCGTGCGAAGCATGGCCCGAAATGTGCCCAGCCTGGGCCTGGGCCGGCCCAGGCACGACCCATTGCCACCTCTACGTTGTGCGACGACAAACGTGGTCGCAGCACCGTCGCAGATATAATATTTTGCGATGGGTATAGCGGTCGCCATGCCGTCACCGATATAGTATGTGCGATGGTCAAATAAGGTCGCAGATATTACGTGACCACAGTTTGTGACCGTCGTATATTGTCGCACAACGGTTGCATAATGTTCTCATTGCGACCGTTGCTTCTGCCGTCGTAGGTTTTTTGCGATGATGTCTTTTGCTACTGATCTTTGCGACCGCGTCTGGCCGTCGCAGAAGGTCTTTAGCGATCATTTTGCGACGGTATAGTTCGTCGCAGATATCCCATTTTTTAGTAGTGAGAGAAGGCTGGTTGTATCCGCCGATGACGCCTAGATGTGACGCGAGCAGTCGCGTTTGCTTTCGGGTTGTTGTCGAGACGACGAGAGTGCGAGAAAACCGAAGTCGTGACCATCCCTGTGATCGGAACAACCCTTGCCGACAAAAGCGAATCAACAACGATGCATGCATGAAGAAGAAGATACGAGGAGGAAGAAGACAGCTGCCACAGCCATTTTTTTTTTTAAATTTTTGAACAATGTAATCAACAGATTCTAATGTAATCATGATTCATGAAGAACAGTGAATGCTAATCTTAATGTAGAAAAATCTACAATTCTTGAAAAATAGGGGAAATCATGAATCTCGACAACTATCAACAGTAGATATAAATCCAAAGCGTAAGAAAATTTTTCTCAATGATTCAAGCATGTAGATGGCTCTGATACCAATTGATGGTAATTTAATAACAGGAATTAAACCTATGCCTAGAATCATACATGTCAAACCATTGAGAAACATTAGATGCGGAAGCGTACCTGAATCCATTGCTTAATTTGAGAGATGGGGGCGGCCTTCCAAGTCTATGCACCGACCACAAGACGTCTCTAAATAATGGGGTTTCAGAGACTGGAATCAAGTACATGACCCAGAGACCATAATCCCTCTATATATAACAAAAACCTGAGGTAATGATAATTCCGATTTTTCCCATTATAAAATGAGAAATTACCCCTAATGGTATCTGTACAATTAAATCCCATATATTATTGAGATGTCACGGACCCACAGATAAATTATAATTCGATCACTTAAGATCTGGGCCGTTAATATTCATAGTGTTGGATGCACGCCTATTGATTTGCGTTAGCCCATATTAGATTATTAGAAATTAATCCAACAATACAATCCAACATTACTTTCAAGGAGGAAAGATTCTTACATGCAAATCTTTGGTGCAATTCCACATATCAAAAGCTATTCTTACTATGCCTTCCGCTGAAGCTGGTGTTGCTTGGAAAACACAAGAGTTGCGACCCTTCCAGATACTTTATAGTAACCAACAGTAGAGCTCCAGGGCTTTAGGAAATGGTTGATGAGCACCCTGAATGGAGAGCCACTGTTGATGCATTGATAGAAAGGAGTGTCTTCGAGCCAAGGAAAACAGAGAGTTTGGCCACACCTGATGAGAAAGTTGACAATGTATGAAAAGATGAGAGGAAGTTTCTTGTTGTTGATTGTAGTGTGGATAAAGATCATTATCGAGTTGAATCCGACGAAGAGTGAGAGTTGATGAAATGTTGTAGCTTAGGAAGGGCTATGAGCTTCCAAATTTTATGCCATGGGAAAGCATGTGGGGGCAGCATTAGTAGGCTTTTTTTTCGGAGTAATACCTTGGCAAGTTTATAGCATAAGGAAACATTGTACTTCCCATTAGAGTTTTAGAACCATGTAGGTTTGTCGCGGCCTGCATGTATCTCCAGTTCAAGTATCGATGAAGCAATGGAGGGATGGAAGTTGTTCCGAACAATAGGCACGTTCCACACACGGAGGTTCATGTCTAACAATTCAGAGATGAGCATCAGGGCAGTCGAATTATGTAGAGGACCGCAGACACTAAAGTAAGGAGGAATAGGCAGCTAAGGGGTCGCAATGACTAGCTTAATGGTATTAGAGTCCACCCTCCAATGCATACCAGCTTGAAGGAGCTATCGACCTTTGATGATACTCTTCCAGTCCCATGAGGCATTTCCATAAAGAGGAGCTTCGAGGAAGGTGGGGATTGGGTAATATTTCCCTCTAAGAATTGAACAAAGGAGAGAATCAAGTATAGTTATCAAACACCACCCTTGTTTAGCTAAAAGAGCCAGATTCATGTTATTGCACCCTTTGAAGCCCATGCCTGACAACATATCTTTAGATAAGAGTTTTCTAGCGGTTTATTTTGCCACCAGATCTCTTTACAAAGCTTGTTGATTTCATTGCAGAGACCATCCGGCAAGAGAAAGCATCTCACAGCATAGTTTGGAATGGCAGCTAACACTGATTTAATAAGAAGTGACTTGCCGACTTTGGAGAGCAACTTTGATTTCCAACTATGGATCTTGTTCTTGATTCCGGAGAGAATGTACTCAAACGTTCCTCTCTTGGTTTTTGAGATGATTGAAGGCATGTCGAGATAGTGGTCCTAGGCACCAACATGATGAATGTTGAGCAGTTGGCTTAATTGGTGTCTCCATCGGTGAGGCGTATTTTGAGAGAAGAAGAGTTGCCGAGTAGGACTTGTATGAGCGGCCTGCTCATACAAAGTGTATGAGCGGGCCGCTCATCGTCCGCCACGCCAGCTTAGCACGCATCCCGAACTCATTTTTGAGTTCGGGATGCGTGCCCAGCACACCAGCACAATTCGGGCATGCATCCCGAACTCAAAAATGAGTTCGGGATGCTGGCGTGGCGGACGATGAACGGCCCGCTCATACACATTTGTATGAGCAGGCCGCTCATACTAGTTTTTTTGCCGACTTGTCAAGATTGACTTGTTGGCCACTTAAGGAGGCAAACTAGTGGAGAGTTGCATTAATCAGGTTAGCATTCTTCTGGTCTACCTTGCTGAATATGATGATATCATCAAAAAAGAAGATGGAGGAAACATGAGGGCTGTGTCAGCTGAGTTTGACACCTTCCAATTTATTTATTTCATGCTGACAGTGGAGGAGATGATTTAACCCTTCCATGCATAGTACAAATAAGAACGGAGACAAAGGGTCTCCTTGGCGTAGACCTAATCAGTTAGGTTTGAAGTAATCGAAATTACAACCACCAATCTTAATAGAATAGGAACTTGCAGAAACACATTGTATAATGATATCAATGAACTCCACATCAAATCCCAGCGCCTTCATAGTGGCCAGAAGGAAACACCACTCAATTCGGTCATAAACTTTACTCATGTCCAACTTAATCGCCATTTCTTGGGACGAGTTCTTGGGTTTAGTTTTCAAATGATGCATAGTCTCATAAACCATGAGAATATTATATGAGATGAGTCGTCCCTTGATAAACGCACTTTGGTTAGGAGAGATGATAGTGTCGATGATGCCTTGGAGCCGATGCATGATAATTTTGGAGAAAACTTTGTAGATGCAATTGCAAAAGATGATTGGACGAATTTGAGACATGGCTTGAATGTTATTACATTTCAAAATCAGTGCAATAGCCGTGTGATTAAAACTTTTCAGAATGCTTTGGCTCTTAAAGAAGGAGGAGCTGGCTTCAACAATCTCATGTCCAATAATTCCCCAATAATGTTGCATAAATCCGCCAGTGAAACCATTCGACCTGGATTACTATCTTTACATATAGAGAAGGCAACGTTCTTTACCTCCTCCAGGGTGACTGGTCTCAATAACTAGTTGTTCATCCGCCTATTGACCTTGACTGGCATGTTTTGTACGGCTTTGGAGATATGCCCTTGGCTGGAGGATTGGAAAAGAGCTTCGAAGTAAGATATAGCAGTATCAGCTACAACTTTCTTACCGAAGACCCACTCACCACTCATGTCTTTTATCCAATGTATGACATTTCTGTTTCGCCTTTCAAGCGCACTAGAATGGAAATAGGAAGTATTCCGATCTCCTTCTCTAAGCCATATGACACGATATTTTTATTTCCAATACATTTCCTCTTCCTAAAGCGCTTTTATCAATTCGGATTCAAGAAAATTGATTTCTTCAAAGCATAGAGAGGGTCTTGAGGATCAGAGAGAAGAGATATGGGAGGTGAGTAGCTCTATTCGGGATGCACAATTTTGGTTTTGTGTTTTCTTCTAGTTTATGATTGCTTTTCTCACCTCCTTTGGCTTGGAGGATCAGTGAACTATTTGGATCCGTCAATATGAATGTGCCAAGCAGAATTGATGATTTCACCCATTTGGGGGTTGTCAATCCATCTCTTGTCAAATTTAAAGGATGCTTTGAAGTACTTTACTGCAATCATTTTTTGGCTAACTGTTCTACTATTGTGACTTTTGTGTTTTAGTCACGCAACAATCGTCGTTACTAACTTGTGGGTATTGATGATGGGGCAACTGATCAATAGCCACAAATATTAGTATTCGTGAAAATAATATATAGCACTTGCCACGAATGATAATGTTATGATTTGTCATATATGAATGTGGATAATACCACATTTCGTGGTAATTACCACATGTATAATTCTACATTAAAAAGTTTTACCCACAAAAATATCATGAATAGTACATTGTACAACAAATACTACTTACAACACGATCCTGAATTTTATTGATATATTTTCATGGATAATAATGTGTCGTGGCTATTTATAACTTAAATTAACAATATTTTAAGAGTAGCAACGAACATGTTCGTTACTGCTGTATATTAGTTTTGTGAATAATAGTATTGATCGTGGGAAATGTTAAGCTTATATCTACAATAATATTGTCGCAATTGATGATATAGTATCAATGAACATTTCGTGGTAATTAAGAATTTTATTCTAAATAATAATAGAACATTTGTCACGATAATTTTGTCTATAATACTTGTATGTTTTTCCGACAAACTAAATCATGGTAAATGATAGAATCATTAACAATCACAATTCATGGTTAATGGTGGATATTCTACCATCGCAACCATAATAAAACTAACATATAATACTACTTTATATGTCATTTCTTAGAAACTTAAATAAAAATGTAGTCTCATAAGTAACAATTATAGATTCCTTGTCAAGAAGAAAACATCAAAAGAACTTGATTGACAAAATATTCCGAACATCATAAGAGTTGCTAAAAGTTCTAGGAAATAGTTCATATGCCTAAAATAAGTTTCTCACACCAACAAAAGATCTTAACATGATCTTCCGTCATTAACTCATATGTATCTCACCAATACATATGATGTATTGGTGGAAAGAAAATAAAGTATTCAAGTAATTCTAACATGATATTTACATGATGTAAACTAATATAATCAAGATGCTAAATAAGTTTCACATGACAATAATAATGAAACCTAAAAAAAACCTGTTAGGAAAATATATTTCAGCAGATGGCAGGTACTAAGCTTACAATGCAAACAAACATCTGGTTTCACATCCATCATTAGTAGCATAGAAAAGAGGGAATGAAGTCAGACCTTTACTTGCTTGACATGTGGAACAAGAACAATAAATTCACCAACATCCATATCCCCAATTGATCTTGATAAACATAAATCACCTGGCCAACATCTGAGAGGGCCTATCTCAAGAAGCAAAGGCAGACAAAGCAAGGCATAGTTAGAAGATAAAAGATTACAAACTCTACAATGAGGAGAGCCAAGGAGTTCTAATTTAGGCTTTTGCCTACTTTAGGCTTTTTGAGAGACAAGATGGCAAGTGCCAAGGAGTGCTATATAGCAAGGGGGCTCCTCACCACACACAGTAGTGGTGGTCTGGTAGGCTAAGAATATATATTCCATGATATATTCAATGGGGTAAAATATTTGCCTTGCTTGATTATTCTAAGGCAAACAAATAGAAAATAACAATAAATAATTGATATAGGCAAACCAAATGAAAGACAAAGGAATAAAAAATAACAAGAAATAAATTACTAGATAACATAATTTCTTCCTTGATTATTTTAATTATTCGAACCTAAAATATCTAACTACTATAAAATTGTAGTTGTACCTAAACTATCTAATGCAAGATATGGCAATACCTAAAGAAAAATCCATTACAGTAAGCAACCAAAAGGATAGTAAGATCATCAAAGTCAAAAGGGCAATTTTTTGTCATGTGCATAAAAAAAAGGCATACATATTTTAACATTTCATGATCAGTATCAACTATCAAGACTTTTGACATTCACCAAAACCATTACGTAAAAGCCATTAAATCAATTCCCAAATCTTGCTTTTGAGACAATGACGTAAAAGCAAACAAGAATCGTGAAATCGCAATTGACAAATGGAGAAAAAACTCATGGGCAATGCTCGAGACAATCCGATGATGCAGCGGAACATCTTCATGGCTCCGAATCGAGAGATCCCGAGTGCTCCTCAGATGCCCCCAATCCCCAAGTCTAGGGTTCCGAGCTCTGGAACTCGCTCGCCCAATTGAAGCCACTCGGCACAAAGAAGAACAGATCCCCTATAGGATCGTGAGAGAGAGAGAAGGAATACTATGCTTTAATTTTAACTCCCATTTAACATAGTGTTCAGGTAGAACGCTATCGTTAAATGCTATAAAAACCTCTAAATATTGTAGTGTAATAGCCATGAGATATTCATGGCTAGTGAGTACATCAGTAGCCACATACACTGGTATCACCATAAGAATATATAATGGCTCCAAATAAATATCCCTTGGCGGTAAATATATAGCCACGAATAAATAGTTGTGGCAAATAATATCTTTCTTCTCGAATTACTAACCATGAGCCATTCGTGGTAATTGACTAACAAATGGTTGTGAATTATTAACCACGAGTAACGCGTGGGTATTAAATACACATTTGCCACAATATTTTGCTTCGTTACAAAATATATAAATGACGCCAAAAAAAGTATGCCTTGGCGGTAAATGTATATCCACGAGAGGTTATTGGTGGTAACTAATATACGCTTCATGGCTAATGTCATGCTTTGTTACCGCGATGCTAAATATTCGTGGGAAAAGAATGATCAATTGCCACGAACATGTAGAATGTGAGTACAAAGTAATTTATTGCCACAAAAATATGATCCGTGGATAAAGGTTCGTGGCTATAAGACGGATCTGTTGTAGCTCACAGGAGGGTGAGTGTAAAAGAAGAGGCCGATGATCACTGCCCATGTAATCTAGGTGTGAAACACCCAAGTTTGGTCATGCATGTACCCACTCTATATTACCCAGGAATCTATCTTTTTTCGATGTAGAAAGGCTCCTCCCCTCTATCTTTTCTCGATGTAGAAAGGCTCTTCCTAACAGGGATATTGCTCGGAATGGATCGAGGCTAATCCCGGAGATGTCGGGCTTGTAATGGCGTATCCCTCGTAATTAAGGAGAATGTAGATGTCCTTGTATGGCTGGGTGGAGCCCATGGCAGAGTCGTTTGATCTGGCTCGGGTCGGGTTCAGTAGTGTGGGATGCTGTTGGGCCTAATCTGGTCGGGCCTAATAGTACTAGTCCAGTCCATAGTCCCCGAGCTCGATTGAAGTCTGGAGGACTTCGTGCCGAGCTCGAAGTGGTTTTGGCCTTTGACCTCGGCTGGATGGGGAGACGTTGGCTGGGTCATTGTCACATTCTGGGTATGGTACCTTTTGTGCAACTCTTCGTTATTCAGGTTGGAGGTCATGGTTATGCAGAAGAAAGCGCTCTTCCATGTGCTTGCCAGATGTATGGTAGATATAGCTTGATAAGAGAGTAATTATGAGTAAAGATTCAGTAAGCAGTTCCTAAGGCGCTGAGAGCTACCTGCAAGTTGACGGAACATGGCTCCGTACGTATGTGACGAAGTGGGTCCGTCCGTTAAAGTGGCGATTCTCGTTTCGGACCTATAAATAGCCTCCTTCATGTTGTATGTATTAGAGACCATGGAGTGGGAAGTGTCAAAGGTTACCGTCTCTCCGAGGGTCATTTTTGAGTTGGTAGCGAGTGGTTTGCAGGTTGCCGTGGATTCGTACCACCGAGCTTAAGAGAAGGGTAAGAGGCGAGAGGCCAGTTGTGAGTTTGTACCACCGGGCTTACGCTGGAGGTGCTTCCTTCATCACACACTTGAAGGAGGCGCTATGCAATTTTGCAAGTAGCCATAACGGCTGGTTTGAACCTTATCCGCCGCTCGTGTCTGCTTGTTGGCTGGATTGGGGCAGGTTTATTCTTCCTACCAGCATCCTCCTGTGATTGGGGTGGTGGTGTTCTGCTAGCAGGTCTGTATGTGGCATTAAATCCAGGTAGCAGGACTGGATATGTATGTAACTTATTTTCCTTGTTATTCTCTTAGAGAGCTAAATGATGGGATATTTTTCCTCCAATGATTATGTATGTAACTTGTTTGTAAGATTGCCTTTTGCAGGCTCAGAAATGTAAATATTCCTTTTGTGGGGTTTTATGAATAAAAAGATGATTTTCTATATTTATACATGTTGTGCTTTTGCCAAGCTTGGTCGGCTTTTCGATCATCTTGGATGTATTTATAATTTGATTGCATGTCCAAGCTAAAGAAATACAAAAATTTGAGGCTAAAATTACCTACTTGGCAGTTTTGAGTATGGCGCTAGGGCCAACGAGTCAGACTGGTGGGAAACCGAGCTTTAATCATTGTAAGGGCTCTGAGGCCACAAGTAGTGGTGGTGCAGCCGAGGACCAGACTCAGTGAAAAACCGAGCTAGCGAGAAGCGCGCTTGGGGTCATGTTGCTCGTTTAGAGCGGTGCTCATTTAGAGTATGTCGGGCTGTGCTAGAGGCCGCATTTAGGGTCGAGGACCAAACTCGGTGAAAATAAAGGAGCTTGGGGGCGTGTTACTTGTTCAGAGCGATGCTCATTTAGAGCGTGCCGGGCTAACCCGGGGATTGCATTTAGGGCCAAGGATAGACTCGGTGAAAATCGAGCTCGTGAGAAGCACGCTTGGGGTTGTGTTGCTCGTTTAGAGAGATGCTCATTTAGAGCATGTCGGGCTGAGCCGGAGGCTACACTTAGGGCCAAGGACCAGACTCGGTGAAAACCAAGCTTGCTAAAAGCATGCTTGGGGTTGTGTTGCTCATTTAGAGCATGTCGGGCTGAGCCGGAGGCCGCATTTAGGGCCGAGGACCAAACTTGGTGTAAACCAAGCTCGCGAGAAGCGTACTTGGGATCATGTTGCTCATTCAGAGGGTGTCGGACTGAGCCATAGGCAGTATTTAGGGCTGAGGACTAGATTCGATGGAAATCGAGCTCGCGAGAAGCACGCTTGGGGTCGTTGGGGGCATGGTAGCCCGAAATAGGCACTGAGGCCGGTGAGCCAGAATGGTGAGAACCGAGCTCTAGGTGTTATTGGAATTCAAGTGTGGTGTTGCAGTCGACGAGTTAGGCTGGTGAAAACTGAGTCCTGATCGCAGTGAGGGGATCTGATGCCAAGGATAGTGGCGCTGGAGGCGAGGAGGAATGGTGTGTCACGTAGGCCAAGAGCTGTTGTGAGACCGTATGGGTTCCTTCTGGGCATTATGCCTTGGTTGCAAGTAATTCCAAACACAAGGGAAATGTGTAGAAAAGAAAGAGTAATTTCATTATTAAATGCCATAGTAATACATCGCATCCCACCGAGGGCTAGGCTCGGCTACACATGGTGGAGCCTCATTAAAACTTTTTATGGGAAAAACCCATAGGGAGGAAAACGCCATGCAGGAAAAAGAGTACACCAAATAGTTATATTTTAAGGGGAAAAAAATCTTAGCTGTAGTAGGCCTGCAGAAAGGCCGCGTTCCACTATCGTGAGAGTTCTCGTACAGAGAGTTCAACGATTCTATAGGCGTCTTTTTCGAGTACTTTTGTGATTTGGAAGTGGTCTTCCCAGTGTTGGCCCAAGGGTTCCCCTTTGGCTTTGATCTCTATTATGATGATAACAACATGTATTTAATATATGTGTGAAGTTTTGAGTTCAGGTTGAGGTTGCGATAAGCACGCGAACTTCGCTCAGAGAATTGCAAAAATCATCAAAAAAGGCTCGAATATAGATTAAGTAGATTCTATGTAATATATCCCTAGGATCTCATCCCAAGCCAATTTGTAAAGTTATCCAAGTCAAAACTTGGTAACAAAACCCATGAAAAAGCGTGTAACAAAACAAATGTAAAAAATCAGCCTCAGCCCAGGTTCGATCGACCGATCAATTGACCGAACAAGGCAGAAAAATGACAGTAGCCACTACGGTCGATCGGTTGGTCGATCGAACAAGGCCAAAAATTGACAGTGGCTACTTTGGTCGACCGAACAAGGCCAAAATCTGGCAGTGGCTAATTTGGTCGACCGGTCGGTCGATAGGACAACAGAGGATTTAATCATGATCAATTCGGTAGACCATTCAGTCGATCGAACATGGTTGTACAATGGTAGAACGCCAGCGATCGCTTGGCGGCCGATCGGTCAGTCAACCAATAATCGACTGGCAAGCGACCGACAAGCGACTGGTCGGCGTCCAACTGGCAGAAAAATGCTCGTTGGAGCACTTTTCCATTTGAGGGGTTATAAATACCCCTCACCAACTTTCATTAATTCTTCTTAACCATTGATTAAAGCTTTCAAAGAGAGATTTGTGCCTTCCAAGCTTGATTCGCTCGCGCTTGCTTCTTCGATCGACGATTTCTCTCAAGCGCTCATCTTCCCTCGACTCCGGCTTCGATTTGACCTCAACATCTTTTGGAGTTGGAGGCATTGAAGGCTTGAAAAAGAGCTCTTACTTGTGCTTTAATCTTTAGTTCTTTTCATTGTAATTTTACTTGTTGCTTGAACTTATTTTTCATTGATTAGCTTGCTAGGTGTGCTAGTGTAAACACTTAGGGTTTACTTTGTAGAATTGTGTTTTTTCTATTTGAATAGTTTTAAGGAGTTCTCAAATGGTTGAGAACCGAGTCCTCGGTTGTATTCAAAAAGAAACACAAAGTCTATAAAGGATTTGGTTAGAAATCCTTGGTATGGAGCCAAGGTAGTGGAGTAGGCGGTTGGCCGAACCACTATAATTTCTTGAGTTTGCAATGCCTTGTGTAATTGCTTATAATTGTGTTTCACAATCGCTAACGAACATCGTGCAGTTGCACTTACTTTCGGTTGAAGTTGGAATTGACTTAAAAGAAATTGAAGTAGAAGTAAAAATTCACCCAATACTATTCAACCCCCCATTCTAGTGTGGGTATTCACTCAATAATTGGTATTAGAGCAAGGTTGTAGGATTAGGTTTAATCATCTACCCTACAATTTAGAATGACTAGTGAAATCCAACTAGGTCAAGGGTCATCTACTCATACTCCACCTTTGTTCGATGGAAACAACTATGCCTACTGTAAGATACGCATGAATGGCTTCCTACAATCACTAGGCATGGATGTATGGAGAATGATTCAAGTAGAGTATAAGAAACCAATTAAGGATATGGATGAGTGGGATCAAGAAGAAATTAAACTCTTTAATGCAAATGCAAAGACCGTCAATGCACTATATTGTGGCCTATCAATTAATGAGTTTAATAGAATTTCTATGTGTAAGTCTGCATATGAACTTTGGAAAGTCTTAAAGACTACACATTAAGGGACTTCACAAGTTAAAGAATCTAAGATAAACCTACTCATGCATGATTATGAAATGTTCAAGATGTTATCACATGAATCTATTGATGCCATGTATGCTCATTCTCAAAATATTACAAATGGATTAGCTAACCTTGGTAGAGATATAAGGGAAGAGGAGAAGGTAAGGAAGCTCCTTCGTTCCCTTCCAAAAGCTTGGGAGCCCAAGGTCATCGCAATCATGAAAACAAAGGATACGAGCACCTTGAAGATCACCGAGCTCATTGGGTCTCTCATGACACATGAGACCCATATGAAGCAATACAAGAAGGAAGATGCTCCCAAAGGCAAGACCATCGTCTTAAAAGCATCACACCGGCGTGAAGAACCCTTATCATCCGAGGAAGAGACAGATGAGTTTGAGGAGATGACGATGTTGGCAAGAAGATTCATGAGTTTCATAAGAGGAGGCATGAGGACGGGAAGAGGAGGCTACACATGCTTCAATTGTAATAAAATCGGGCATCTAAGGAAGGATTGCCCACTTCTCAAGATGACTTCCACCTCCAACCCTCACAAGAAAGACAAATACAAGAAGAAGAAGAAGGCAATGATGGCTTCTTGGGATGAAAGCGAGTTTTTGTCAAGTGAAGAAGACTGCAAGAGTGAAAAGGCAAATCTTTGCATCATGGCAAATGACAACGATGTAAGATTTACATTTGGCGAGCTTTCATTTACGCAAGAAGAACTAGAAAATGAATTTGATCAAATGCATGATGAATTTAATGCTATTAGAAAAAAGTTTAAAGAGCTTAAAAAAGACAACAAATCTTTAGAGCTTGAAAATGATAACTTACTACTTTCATGCAATGCATTAAGGAAAGAAGTAGATACCATTAAGGAAGAGAAGCATGCCTTAAATGATGCTAAGAAAAACTTAGAAAATGAAAACGAAAAGTTGGAAAATGAAAACAAGTTCTTAAGTGATAAAGTAGCTAAACTTAAAAAAAGAACTTTGCATGCTAAATGAAAAAATGACAACCCTACAAAATGCCATGCCTAAGGTTGTACATGCTAGAAAGTCATCAAACAATCATGCTCATGCACACTTCCATGCTCACACACATAGCCCAAGAAAGTTTAATGGAAGTTGCTTTTCATGTGGTATTTTTGGCCATATGGCTAGAGATTGTGCACTAAGAAGGAACCCTCATGCTAGATTCACTTGGATTCCTAAGATGACTAACACTCATGGACCCAAGAAGATTTGGCTACCTAAAATTATCTCTTATCCTTTTGTAGATGGAGAAGCATCCTCAAGCAAGTAGAAGCACATGAATATTGGATAGTGGTTGCTCAAAACACATGACAGGTGATATCAATCTTTTCGCAACCCTATCAAGCAAGGATGGTGGACATGTGACATTTGGAGACAATGCCAAAGGTAAGATTATTGGCATTGGTGATATAGGTATACTCCCCTACCTATGCATTAAAAATGTCTTACTAGTTGATGGGTTAAAGCATAATTTGATTAGCATATCTCAATTATGTGACAATGGATATGTAGTCATTTTTGAAGCATCTAAATGCATCATTAGAAGTGCACCATCTAATGATATTGTGTTCATTGGAAATAGGCAAGAAAATATTTACACATTAGTTCTAAATGTTTTGCCTAATCCCCATGTTAGATGCTTGGTTGCCATGGAAAATGATTCTTAGTTGTGGCATAGAAGGCTAGGACATGCTAGCATGAGTCTTATCCAAAAAATATCTAAAAATGACTTAGTAAAAGGAATACCTAAGATAAAATTTGAAAAAGATAAACTTTGTGATGCATGTCAACATGGTAAACAAGTTAAATCTTCATTTCATAGCATTAATCAAGTGAGTACACCTAGAACACTTGAACTTGTGCACATGGATCTCTTTGGTCCTTTTGATGTAGCTAGTCTAGGTGGAAAATTATATTGCTATGTTTTAGTTGATGATTTCTCGAGATTTACATGGGTTTTCTTCTTAGCTAAGAAAAATAAAACTTTTGATTTTTTTTATAAAAAATTTGCTAGGAAAGTTACAAATGAGAAGGGAACTTCAATTTTGAAAATTAGAAGAGATAATGGAGGAGAATTTAAAAATGAAAAGTTTTTCAAATTTTGTAATGAATTGGGTATTGAGCATACATTTTCTTCCCCTAGAACCCCTCAACAAAATGGGGTGGTTGAGAGGAAGAATAGAACCTTACAAGAGATGGCTAGGACCATGCTTTGTGAAAATAATTTGCCCAAGTACTTTTGGACCGAAGCCATAAATACTTCTTGTTATGTGCTTAATCGTGTTTTATTAAGACCTAAAATCAAGAAAACACATTTTGAGCTTTGGAATGATAAAATCCCAAGTGTGGGATATTTTCGTGTTTTTGGATGTAAATGTTTTATCTTAAACACTAAGGAGCATCTAGGAAAATTTGATTCTAAATCCGATGAAGGTATTTTTCTAGGTTACTCCAATAGTTCTAAGGCATATAGAGTATATAATCGTAGAACTGTGATTATTGAAGAATATATGCATGTTACATTTGATGAAACTAATGATTCTTCAAGAAATGTTAAGATTGTGAATGTAGGTGAGGAACTTGAGGAACTCACATTTCATGACAAAGAGGAACTTGAGGAAATGTTAAGATTGTGAATGTAGGAATGAAAACATTGAGGAAACTCAACATGAAGAGCCCTCATCCTCAACTCTACCTCAAGATGAAGAAGAAGAAGAGGAAGCTCTACCACCTCTCCCCAAAGGGTACCGGTTGATTAGAGATCATCCAATGGATCAAGCCATTGGAGAGCCATCAATGGGGGTGGTAACGCGCTCTAAACTTAAGAACATTTGTCAATATGTAACATTCATATATCAAGTAGAGCCAAAAAATATTAAGGAAGCAATAGAAGATGAATTTTGGATAATAGCTATGCAAGAAGAACTTAATCAATTTGTTAGGAATGAAGTATGAGACTTAGTACCTAGACCTAGCGGACAAACCGTGATTGGGACTAAATGGGTATTTAGAAACAAGCTAGATGAAGGAGGTTTTGTCATTAGAAACAAAGCTAGGTTAGTGGCCCAAGGGTACAATCAAGAAGAAGGAATAGACTATAATGAAACTTATGCTCCCGTAGCTAGATTAGAGGCAATTCGCATGCTTTTAGCTTATGCTAGTTTTAAAGGCTTTAAACTTTTTCAAATGGATGTTAAAAGTGCATTTTTAAATGTGTTTTATCGATGAAGAAGTTTATGTTGAACAACCCCCTTGGATTTGAAAGTTTTGAGTTTCCAAATCATGTTTTTAAACTTAAAAAGACGTTATATGGCTTAAAACGATCCCCTAGGGCTTGGTATGAAAGGCTTTCCACATTTTTGATTGATCAAGGCTTTAGCATTGGAAATGCTGATGTTTCTCTTTTTATAATAAATAATGAAAATGATATTTTACTCGTGCAAATTTATGTTGATGATATAATATTTGGTGCTACTAATGAATTGCTTTGTGAGTGATTTGCAAAGTGCATGCAAGAAGAGTTTGAGATGAGCATGATGGGAGAACTTTCCTTCATGCTTGGTCTCCAAATCAAGCAAACCACCAAAGAAATCTTCATAAATCAAGCTAAATACACAAAGAAGCTCATCAAAAGGTTTGGAATGAATGAAGCCAATATAGCTTCTACACCAATGAGCACATCCATCAAGCTTAACAAAGATGAAGATGGTGTCAAAGTAGACAAAAATGATATCAAGGTATGATTGGTAGTCTTCTCTTTTTAACTACAAGTAGACCTGATATCATGTTTAGTGTTTGTGCACGTGCTAGATTTTAATCTTGTCCTAGAATGTCTCAGTTAAGTGCGGTCAAATGCATATTGAGATATTTAAAGGGCACGATTGACTTAGGATTATGGTATCCATGTAATGCATCTTTCGATTTAATTAGTTTTTCGGATGCCGATTTTGCCGGGTGTAAAGTAGATAAAAAAAATACTAGTGAATGTTGTCAATTCCTAGGGATGAGTCTTGTTTCTTAGTTTTCAAAGAAACAAAACTTGGTTGCACTTTCAACTACCGAAGTGAAATACATCGTTGTGGCTAGTTATTTTGCACAAGTCCTTTGGATGAAACAAATCCTTTTAGATTATGGACTTAAGCATTCATGTATACCTATACATTGTGATAACACTAGTGCAATCAATTTAACAAAAAATCCTATTTTACACTCTAGGACCAAGCATATTGATCTAAGACATCATTTTCTTAGGGATAATGTAGCTAAGGGAAATATATTCGTGGAATTCGTATCCACCGACAAACAACTTGCATATATATTTACAAAATCCTTAAGTGAAGAAAGCTTTACAAACTTAAGAATGCAATTACGAATTTGTGCTTTTCCTAGTGGTTAAAAATATTCAAAATATACATGATTTTGAAAAAATTGCATTTCATATGGTATCATCACACTTATGTATTGCCTTGTAATAGGGCTTTGCGACTTATCGATGTTTGCCTTCCATAGGCTTACATTGATAGGGAGGACTATAGTGATAGATGATACTCGTTATCTGGTTTTCTTGGTTTTAATGATGGAACTCACTAATAGTACCTTGGTTCTTTCCCTTTTTGATTGATGTCAAAAGGGGGAGAAAATGTAAGGTCACACTTGTTTTATGATGCATATAGATAGGGGGAGTTACAAGCATAATATGCATATTGATAGGGGGAGCATATGTTAAGTTGCGAACTTCACACATGTTTGTCATCATCAAAAATGGGGAGATTGTTGGCCCAAGGGTTCCCCTTTGGCTTCGATCTCTATTTTGGTTATAACAAACATGTATTTAATATATGTGTGAAGTTTTGAGTTCAGGTTAAGGTTGCGATAAGCACGCGAACTTCGCTCGTAGAATCGCAAAAATCATCAAAAAAAGGCTCGGATGTAGATTAAGTAGATTCTATATAATATATCCCTAGGATCTCACCCAAGCCTATTTGTAAAGTTATCCAAGTTAAAACTTGATAACAAAACCCATGAAAAAGCGTATAACAAAATAAATATAAAAAATCAGCCTCAGCCCAGGTTCGGTCGACCGGTCGGTTGATGAACAAGGCAAAAAAATGGCAGTAGCCACTTCGGTCGATCAAACGAGGCCAAAAACTGGCAGTGACTACTTCGGTCAATCGGCCGTGAAGAAAGGCAGAAGGCCAGCGGTCGCTGGGCGATCGATCAGTCGGTCGAGCGATGATCGATCGGCAAGCAACCGGTCGGCGTCCAACAGGCAGAAAAATGTCCGTTGGAGCGCTGTTCCATTTGAGGGGTTATAAATACCCCTCACCAACCTTCATTAATTCTTCTTAACCATTGATTAAATCTTTCAAAGAGAGATTTGTGCATTCCAAGCTTGATTCGCTCGCGCTTGCTTCTTCGATTGACGATTTCTCTCAAGCGCTCATCTTCCCTCGACTCCGGCTTCGATTCGACCTCAACATCTTGTGGAGTTGGAGGCATTGAAAGCTTGATAAAGCGCTCTTACTTGTGGTTTAATCTTTAGCTCTTTTCATTATAATTTTACTTGTTGCTTGAACTTGTTTTTCATTGATTAGCTTGCTAGGAGTGCTAGTGTAAACACTTAGGGTTTACTTCGTAGAATTATGTTTTGAATAGGTGAATAGTTTTGAGGAGTTCTCAAAGGGTTGAGAACCGAGTCCTCGATCGGTTGTATTCAAAGGGAAACACAAAGTCTATAAAGGATTTGGTTTGAAATCCTTGGTGTGGCCAAGGTAGTGGAGTAGGCGGTTGACCGAACCACTATAATTTCTTAAGTTTGCATTGCCTTGTGTAATTGCTTATAATTGTGTTTCACAATCGCTAACGAACATCGTGGAGTTGCACTTACTTTCAGTTGAAGTTGGAATTGACTTAAATGAAATTGAAGTAGAAGTAAAAAGTCACCCAACACTATTCAACCCCCCATTCTAGTGTGGGTATTCACTCAATAATTGGTATCAGAGCAAGGTTGTATGATCTCGATAGGGAGCATAACCTCTGCTCCATAAACAAGCTGGTAAGGATTTTCCAAGGTGGAAGATTCGGTAGCTGTGTTATAACTCCATAGCACCTCGGGTAGTTCTTCGACCCAGTGCCCCTTGACCCGGTCAACCTTCTTTCTTTAGTCCTACTAGAATGATCTTGTTGGCTGCTTTGGCCAGGCCATTTGTCTGTGGGTGTTCTATAGATGAGAAGAGTTGTCGGATGTCGAGGTCCGAGCAGAACTCCCGAAATCATCGACCCGTGAATTGCGTTCCATTGTCACAGACGAGCTTGCATGGTATTTCGTACCTGCAAATGATATTTTTCCAAACAAATTTTTGATCATTTTCAGTCACAATTGAGGATAGGGTTTCGGCCTCTATCCATTTGGTGACAAGTGCCAAAGATTCTCCGAAGTCGCGCAACTACATCTATCCTTTTTGACGTAAAGACTGCAATATACTTTCATGGTTGGCAAGAAGTAGCCGACCCGGAGGATTTTGGCAACCATGCATCTTCCTCCAATGTGGCTGCCACAAATGCCATCGTGGACTTCTGCCATTATGGTGTTTGTTCGGGGTTGGGCGACGCACTTGAGGAGCGATCGTGAGTACCCTTTTTTGTAGAAATTTTGGCCAATAATAGGGGCTGCCATGGCCAAATTTGGTGCAGCCATGCGATTGAAATTTTTGGATTTTGGTGTGGTATTGTGCTCTCTAATTTTTTGTTGGTTGTGGGCCGCGAGTGGCTGATTGTACCCCCGGTGTTGTAGGCTAGATTTTACTCTCTTAGGGGCTGCCACCCGGCCTTGGTTGGGTGTGATTTGGACAGCCCGCCAGGTGCTCGGTGAAATGCTCCAACGAGACGGGCATGCTGAAATTTCATGTTAATTGACGAATTTGGTGAATTCTTTGAATCTGATCGTTAATGTTCCATAGTGTGATGCAGTGTGGTGTGTGGCCGATTGACTTGTGCCTGAGGAAGGGGTGGGTTGGGGTGTACTTAAATGTGCCCGAGGTGTTCGATAAAAATGTCACATCCATACAAGTTTAAGTTAAATGTGATTATGCATGCTTGATATACATCTTGATGGTATAGCTTGTGATGAGATTGATGCCATTGGGCCGAGAAGCGCATTAGGGGACTATGCTAATGCCTGATTCGAATTTATGGCTTTTGGGTTGGGAAGCACGTCAGAGAGCCACACTAACGACCGACCTGGAGTGGCAATGGTTGGAGGGATATTCCCAACCAAAATTGGGGGACGAGGCTAGAGGACCATCCTAGCTCGTGAGACCTCGGGACTGGGAAGCTCTCTAGAGGGCCATCCTAGTGACCAACCGATAAATGCTTGATGTGTTATGGTTGTCTATGATCACTGGCTTGGCGTACGTGACCGATTTTTTCACTTGAGTTGTTTATAATAGATGCTTACTTGTACGAATTTTATGATATATTTTGTTGCTTATCGGGTGCTCGGTACGAGTCCCTTGTTGTGTTTTGAGAACTCATGCCCTTTATTTTGTGTGTTTGCTAGTTCTGAGTGGAGGTACACAGGTACTTGGGAGTTTGATGAAAGGTTCTTAAGGCACACTGTAAGGGGGTGAATAGTGTGAATCTAGATTTTATTCCTGTTATTGCTTGAGGATCGGAGTACTCTGGTCCGGTTCGGTGTCTCTCCTTGTTTGGTTCAACGCCTGCGAGGGGGGGGAGGGCTGCAAAAGACACTCCGACTCTTAAGTTAGGGGGACTCCAAGATGGAGATAATGAAATTGGAACTTAGGGTTAACTGAGGCGTGCCATTTTACCGGGGGTGATGACGTCGCTCCTAAATCTCGTGGGGATATTGCCGAGGATATCCTTGTATGGCCAGGTGGGGTCCCCAGAGATGGTGAGCCTGTAATGGCGTATTTCTCCTGATAAGGTAGGATGTAGATATCCTTATATGGCCAGGTGGGGTCCCCGGATAGAGCCACTTGGTCTGGCTCGGATCTGGTTCAGGGGCGTGGTTAGGTGAAGCCCCCTGGGTGGAGCCACTTGGTTCAGCCTGAGGCGAGTAGTGGGATGCTGTTGTGTCTAATTCGATCGGGCCCAATAGTCCTACACCAGTCCACAACCCTCGAGCTCGGTTGGAGTCTGTAAGACTACGTGTCGAGCTCTAAGTGAGGTCGGCCTTTGTGACCTTGGTGGATCACGGGATGAGTGCATGGTTTCTCATGTACCGCTTCAGTATTCGGACTGGATGTGATGTTTGCGTGAGCTCTTCCGGATGTCCGCCACCTGTGTGGTAGATATATCTCAACAAAAAATTAATCATGAGTAAAGATTCGGTAATCGGTTCCCAAAGCATTGAGTGTTAATTGTAGGTTGATGGAAAGGAGGGCTCGTGGATCCGTTAGTTACGGTGACGGTTCTTATTCCGGGCCTATAAATAGCCCCTTGCTTGTTGTGCATTTTGGAAGTCATGGATCGGGATATTTCAAAGATTATCATCTCTCCAAGGGTTGCTCTTGTTTGCTTGGCGAAGGGTTCGTCATTTTCCATGGGTTTGTACCATCGGGATTAATGATGGAAGTGAGAGAAGGAGTTCCAAGTGTGGATCTGTACCATCGGGCTTACGGCGAAGCCGTTCCCATGGTTTTAGGCATTTGGGGAGGTGTCGTGCTGGCTAGAACCTTATTAGTGGTTTTGAGTTTGTCGTGTTGATGCTTTGAATTTATTTTATGCTCATCCTTCCAACTCCTGGTTTGCAAGAGGTTCTACGACCAAGTCTGCGTATGGCATTAAATCATGGTAGCAGAACACTGAGCCGAATTCTTGTTCGTATAGTTTGGTCGGCGATGATGTTTTTCGAATACTTTTCGACTAGTTGTTTTGCTGGCAATTTGCTTGTTTTTTCGTTGATGAGTAGCCCTTTATGAGTTTGTAAGTGTAGTTATTCTCTTTGCGGGACTTTAAGAATGGAAAAGATATCTTCCTTATCCATCTCTGTTGTGTTTCTTGCTGAGTTTCGATCGGATCTTTGCTGAAGTTTTGTTCCCTGCATGTTTTGATTAGAATAGTATCTAAACTTGGATTTTTACCTGTTTGGTACTCGTGAGTAAGGCACGAGGGCCACTCATAACGGCCCGACAACCATTAAGGAAAATCCGTGAAAACCGAGCCTTGATCTCATAGGGGCACTAAGGCCAAAAGTGATGACTTTGGAGGCCAAGGTTTGTGCTCGGGAGCCCTGTGCGAATAGTTATGTAAGGGTTTTGAGGCCAAAAATGGCGGCTCTAGGGGCCGATGACCAGACTCCGTGAAAACCAAGTTCGTGAGAAGCGCAATTGGGGTCGTGTTGCTTGTTTAGAGCTTGCCGGGCTGAATCGAAGGCCGCGTTTAGTGCCGATGACCAGACTCGGTGAAAATCGAGCTCGCGAGAAGTGCGCTTAGGATCATGTTGCTCGTTTAGAGCATGTCAGGCTGAGCCAGAGGCCGCATTTAGGGTCGATGACCAGACTCGATGAAAATCGAGCTCGCGAGAAGCGCGCTTGGGGTCGTGTTGCTTGTTTAGAGCGTGTTAGGCTGAGCTAGAGGCCACATTTAGGGCCAATGACCAAACTCGGTGAAAATTGAGCTCGCAAGAAGCGTGCTTGGGGTCGTGTTGCTTGCTTAGAGCGTGCCGGGATGAGCCGGAGGTCGCCTTGAAGGCTGAGGACTAGACTCGGTGAAAACCGAGTTCGCGAGAAGAACGCTTGGGGTCGTGTTGCTCATTTACAACATGTCAGGCTGAGTCAGAGACCGCATTTAGGGTCGAGGACCAGACTCGGTGAAAACTGAGCTCGCGAGAAGCACACTTGGGGTCACTGAGGGTGTAGGAGCCTGAGATAGACACTGAGGTTGGCAAGCCAGACTGATGAAGACCGAGTTTTGGTCGCTGAATGAGGTGTTGATTTCTAGCTTCAGACTGGGGGGAGCCAAGTCTTAATTGCTTAGTCACTTGGTGACACCGAGAGTACGAGGGATTGGGCAAGGAGGAACGATGCATCATGTGGGTCAAGGACCGCTTGTGAGACCGTGTAAATTTCTCCTGCAAAGTATGCAAATGGCTGTAAGAAATGTTAGACATAAAAGTCATGCGTAAAGAATGATTTCATTGTGAAATGACATAAAGATACATCTCATCCCACCGAGAATTGAGCTCGGCTTACACATGGAGGAACCTCATTAAAACCTTTTATCAGGAAAACCCATTGGGAAAAACCGCCAAGGAGGGAAAAGTGTACTCCAGCCTTGTGTTAATTTAAGGATGGAACCTTAGCTGTAGTAGGCCCGTAGGGAGGTTGCATTCCAAGACCGCAAGAGTTCTCGTTCGGAGCGCTCGACAATTCTATAGGCACCCTTTCCGAGAACCTTTCTGATCTAATTGGGGCCTTCCCAGTTTTGAGCAAGCTTGCCTTCTCCAGCTGGTTTTTTTGTGGTTCAATCTTTCGGAGAACAAGGTCTCCTTCTGCAAAGTTTCTGAGCCTGACACATTTGTCGTACTTTTGGGCAATATTAAGTTTCATTGTCTCTTCCCTGATTTTGGCGAGGTCTCGTTCTTCTTCGATAAGATCGAGCTCGGCGACTCGGGCTTTTGTGTTGCCCTGCTCTTCGAAGGTAATCCTGCAGAGGCTAGGCTCTACGTTCTCAACAAGGATCATGACCTCTTCTCTGAAGACAAGCCGGTAAGGGGTCTCCGAGGTGGAAGATTGGGTGGTTGTGTTGTAACTACAGAGTACGTGTTGTAACTCCAGAGTACCTCAGGTAGCTCGTCGATCCAATATGTCTTGACCCGGTCAAGTTTCTTCTTTAACCCTGTTAGAATAACTTTGTTGGCTGCTTCAGCCAAGCCATTTATTTGCGGGTGCTCAACAGATGAAAAGAGTTGTCTGATGCCGAGGTCCGAGCAAAACTCTCAAAATTGACGATCCGTGAACTGTGTTCCGTTCTCGCCAACGAGCTCGTGTGGTATTCCAAATCTACAGATGATACTTTTCCAAACAAACTTTTGAACTTTATCAGTTATAATTGTAGACAGGGGTTTAGCTTCTATCTACTTTGTGAAGTAGTCGATTGCTACGACCAAGTATTTAAACTGCCTCGGTGCTTGGGGAAATGGGCCAAGGAGGTCTATGCCCCATTTGTGGAATGGCCAACTGACATCCGAGCTGTGCAACAGTTCATGGTGCAATTGAGAAACCTCCAAGAACCTTTTGCATTTGTCACATTTTTTGATGTAAAGGCTACAATGTACCTTCATGCTTGGTCAAAAGTAGTCGGCCTGGAGGATTTTGGCTGCCAGGGAGCTTCTTCGATGTGGTTGCCACATATGTCATCTTGAACTTCCACTATTATGGTGGCTATTCGGGGTTGAGCGACACACTTGAGGAGCGATCGAGAATACCCCATCTTGTAAAGTTGGTTATCAAAAAGCGTGAAGTAACTTGCCATCCTTTTAAATCTACCTGGATTGAAGACATGCTCCGGAATCTTGCCTCGTTTGAGGTAATTGATGTAGGGAGGTCTCCAATCTTTGCCTTGTTCGATTGTTTGGACCTTGGCAAAGGTGTCAGCCAGTTGGATGCTCGGATGTCCGAGGAGTTGCTGAATGACCAATCTATTATTTAGAGGCTTTTTGGTGCTAGCAAGTTTGGATAGTAGGTCGGCTCGGGTGTTTTCTTCCCGAGGTATATGCTGAATCACACAACTATCGAAGTTAGTGATCAAAGAAATTACTAGTGCAAGATACCTTTCTAGGGAGGAGTCCTTGGCCTAGTAGGTGCTGATGACTTGTCCTACGACAAGTTGAGAGTCGCTTTTTACGATGATGTTCCGAGCTTTTACTTCCTGAGCGAGTTTTAGCCTGGCGATTAGAGCTTTATATTCCTCCTGATTGTTGCCGGCTTTAAATTAGAATTGAAGGGACTATTCCAGGTCCTTGGCCATTTTCCAGATTGATGCTTGCTCCACTTCCTTTTTCATTGGAGGCGCCATCAACAAATAGTATCTAGGTTTCCTACAATTTAGGAGTATCTTCTTGGTTGGTGAATTCAACAACGAAGTTGGCCAGAGCCTGAGCCTTTATGGGACCCCTAGGTTGGTATTCGATGTTGAGTTCTAAAAGTTCCACCGACCAGGATATCATTCGCCCTGTGAGTTCGGGTTTACCAAGTACCTACTTGATTGGCTGTTTGGTGTGCACCTGAATGTGGTGGCTCTGGAAATATAACCTTAGTCTTTGAGCCGAGATGACCAGGGCGAAAGCGAACTTTTTGAGCCTCTAGTACCTGATTTCTGGTCCTTGGAGGACTTTGCTGACAAAGTAGATTGGTTTTTGATCTTTTTCTTGGTATTGGATCAAGACCGAGCTGAGGGCGTTCTACGTGACTGTGAGGTAAAGAAAAATGGTTTATCCGTGCCGTGATTTATTCAAAACTGGTGGGCTAGTGAGAAAATGTTTCAATTCTTCGAAGACCTGTTCGCATTTTTCATCCCAGTGGAAATTTTGCTTCTTTCGTAAAATCTTAAAGAAGGGAGCGGCTCTGTCAGCCGACCTAGAGAGGAGTCTAGAGAGCGCCGCCATCCTCCTAGTGAGCAGTTGCACCTCCTTGACGTTACATGGGCTCCGCATCTCTTGAATAGCCCGACATTTCTCCGAATTGGCTTCTATCCTTCGATGTGTCAGCATGAAGCCGAGGAATTTGCCACCCTGCACTCCGATGGCGCACTTTTTTGGATTTAATCTCGTGTTGTAGTGTCTAAGCTGGCTAAAAATCTCGATGAGGTCACTACAATGATTGCCGGTGGCTGGTGTTTTAGCTATCATGTCATTGGCATACACCTCCATGTTACGATCGATTTATTTTTTGAAGACTTTGTTCATTAATCACTGGTATGTGTCTCCTTCATTTTTAAGTCTAAAGGGCATTACCCTGTAGCAGAAGTTTGCATGCTCGACGATTAAAGTCGTTTTTTCCTTCGTCGTCACTATGCATTCAGATCTGATTATAGCATGAATAGGTGTTTGTTAGGATAGTCTATATGGAAGCTTTCTATTAAAGGGCAGTTACACAGGAAGTTACAATTGCTATTGCAACTGTCTTCAAAATAGAGTAAGTAACAAATAAAATAACCACATGGAAACGGGCAAACACAAGGAATTATTTACGCACTTCAGTGATAAACTTGTCACCTAATTTCCGAGGCCCTCACCAGACAGAGGTCCAATTCACAATCAACAAAGTACAACATTAGTTTCAGGATTTCACACTCTGATTTCACACTCCGGTGTCCAATTCATAATCAAAAAGTTGATTTCTCAGGTTCGGTAGTAGGGGCGGTCGACCGAACCGAGCCCGGAATGCACAGAGTGCTTCAGTCGCTCGGGCGATCGCTTGGTCAGTCGACCGGCATTCGACCAGACCAGCAACCGGCGGTATAACGGCTTGAAATATAGCTGTTTATACTTGTTGTGCCCGACCACCACTTGGTGGTCTGCCTATTTAAAGGTCTTCTAGCCTTCCTATGACCCTCTAATGCTTTATGAGATATCCTTTGACACCTACAAGCTTTGATTGAGCCATATTTGTTGAAACCCTAGCTTTCTACCTTGTTTTTTCTATAGTTTGCCATTAAGCTTGATTTGATTCATCATCAAGGCATCAAGATGAGCTAGGATTTATTGTGTTGGAACTAAGTATTTGTGTTATTGTATTTTTGCTCCATTACTTGTATATTTTCTTTTTTAGGTCATTGTATTTGAGCTTGTAAAGACCTAGGTTATTAGGTCTTAAAATTGGGTGGTTGCCTTTGTGTTTGAGGCTTAATTCCACCGGTGTAAACATAGTTTACTAGGATTAGTTGAGTTGTCCCTTAGGTTGAGGTGGGAGAGTGCTCTCGGTAGGAAGGCATGATACTTTCGGGTGTGGAAGTTCCTTCGGTTTGAGAGAGAAGACTTTCCGATTGTAAAGTCCTCTTTGTAAGGGAAACGAGATAATCTAGTAAAGCTAGTTTGGAAATCCTAAGCGGGGTGCTTAGGTAGTGGAGTAGGCATTGGGGCCGAACCACTATAAATAACTGTGTTTGCATTGCTTCTACTTGCGTTTGCTTAATTAGCATATTTACTTTATTTTCGCTTGCTACTCAACTTGTAATTTGCCTAAGTAACCAAAGAAACGATTAAAATCAGATTTAGGCAAAAAGATTAGTAAACACACTATTCACCCCCCTCTAGTGTGGCCATTTCACCAACAGAGAAGTGCTCAAGAACCTTCTTCTCTATAGAAATAATCTGCTGCTGAAGCTTGGACATAGTCTCTTTTGCATTGAAGAGCTCCTCAAGGATACCCTGCTCACCAGCAGTTGAAACTGCAAATGGTTTCTTGATAGAGCCGGATCGAGGCTGAGACTTCACAAGAGTATCTACCTTCTTTAAGAGCTTGTGATGAATCTTAAAGCGGGATCCAATAGGTTCAAGAATTTATTCAGTTGAGCATTTAAACCCTTGTTTTTCAAGAATTTCAAAAATCAAGTTGGGAAAAATAAAAAATGCTTTGAATTTGGAAGTCAATCGAGATCTAAGAGCAGTGATTTGTTCAAATATCAAACTCCCCATATCAAATGAAATCCCATTTGTTATCTTGAATAACAGAATCACCATTTCTTTGCTTTGGAATGTAATGTGAGAGGTAGGGATCCAATGGTACTTGGCAATTAAGTACAACACTGAATAGAAGTGTTGGCTTAAGGTTTTCAACCATGGTCTTAATCTCGGTTTTGATGATAACAAATATGAAACTAATATTTTATTGAGAAATATTTTCAGGTTCCAAGTCGGTTAGCGCACGACGTCCGTGGTTGGAAAAATTGGAGAAATCGGCAAGGATGCTCGTCGACGCTCGGGATTCTTCGAGAAGTTAAAGTTAAAGTCTAGGATGTCTAGCTTGTATTGTAAATCCTCATGATGATACATAAGAACCCAAAAACCAAATCCAAACACCAAAACATAAAAAACTGATAAATTAAAAAATGACATTGGAATTCACTAAGCCTAGGGAGCTCCTTGGAGGGCTATATGACCTAGACATTTTCTTAGCACCAAAAGTGTTGGTAGTTGTTCCTCGGATAAAAACTAGATAATGAGGTATTTTAAAGGATTTTTTGGAAGCCTTTAGCCTACCCATACTTGACCTGAAAGATTATAAAATTTCCATTTTTTAGAAATTTGTACTAGACCCCAAAAGTTAGATTTTGATTCTTAAGGATTTTATTTTTTGTAAGATATTTTTATTGAATCCAAATGAGGGGTAATCCTTATATAATATTTATGTTTTAAAGTTATTTAACTTTAGTTAGTAAATGTTATATAAGTAGGCTTAGCGAAGACCGAACCTAGAAACGAACAAACGAGCAGAAAAATCAGCCAAAACCAAGCAGTCTGCCCAGTTTTGATCAATTGAATGTTGCCAAAAATTGGCAGTAGGCATGCGGTCGCTCGATCGGTCGACCAACGATCGAACGGACCTGCGATCGAACGACGAAAATGGCTAGTTTCCTAGCTGTTGAGTTGGCTATTTCACGCCAACTCTCCATGGCTTATAAATAGAAGCCTTAGCAAGCCTTCCACCCCTTATCCAACATACCTTGAGCCATATTTTGATGATTATTGAGCTTGATTGAGCCACCATTCTTAAAAACCCTAGCTTTGATCTCTCAACTCCTTGAGTAAGCGTGGACTTCATTGATTCACCATCAAAGACATCAAGAGGAAGCTAGAAAACTTTGTTTGGAGCTAAGTATTTGTTGTATCATTTATTTGCACTATTATTTGTGTATTTTATTGCTTATTTGATTGTATTAAAGCTTGTATAAACCTAGGTTGCTAGGTTTGATTGAGTTGGTCGTTGCCTTGGTGTTAAGGCTTAAATCCACAATTGTAAAATTAGTTTACTAGGATTAGTTGAGTTGTCCCTTAGGTTGAGGTGGGAGAGTGCTCTCGGTAGAAAGGCGGGATACTTTCGAGTATGGAAGTGCCTTCGATTTGAGAGCGCAGACTTTCCGGTGTAAAGTCCTCTTTGTAAGGGAAACAATTAATCTAGTAAAGTTTAGTTTGGAAATCCTAAGCGGGGTGCTTAGGTAGTGGAGTAGGCATTGGAGCCGAACCACTATAAATCATTGTGTTTGCATTACTTCTACTTGTGTTTACGTCATTATCATATTTACTTTGCTTCCGCTTGCTACTCAATTTATAATTTGCCTAAGTAACCAAAGAAACGATTAAAATCGGATTTAGGCAAAAAAATTACTAAATATACTATTCATCCCCCTTGTAGTGTGGCCATTTCACTAACAAGATGGTATTCAAAGAAGATGACTTAATGTTGTGGTCTCCTGCCCAATAAGATATGTCACCATTGGATACCTCTGTTCTATCTATTTTCAGAAAACTGACCTGCACTAGATTTATCAAACTGATCAGCAGAAGAAAGTTAAGGGGAAAAACTAAGATAATCATTTATCACCTCTGGACTGAATTTATACTACTTTCCTTTAACAAAGACTCGTTGAAAGTGGTTACTTTCAGGATCAGATAAGTCCTCAGAAAGGTTGCAATAAAACTCAAGGGCAAGAAGTTTGTAGAAAGGAGTAACATTCATAAATGAGCATGATAAATTTCTTTTCTCTAGAGTATCCAAAAGGTTTGCATCTCAATAAAACTGAGTAAATATCCAGAGGTCTTTGTGAAATGATACCTCTCAGTTGTAGGGCTTTCCAGAGAGGGTAGTGGTCATCAGAAAGCAGTCCTAGATGAAGTTTGCTAGTGATAGTCTTCTTGTTAGCCTTCCTAGTAGTTTTTGAAGACTTCTTCTTTGAGAGAGAAGTCTTGATCTTTTCTGGCCAAGGAGACATCTCTTTCTCCTTGGAATATGCAAAATTGTGTTTGATTCTTTTTGCTTTCTCATGGAAGTCCTTTTCATGACAGTCTTGCTTGGTGATTTCTTCTTCAATTTTGTAGAAATCTCGGATGGTTTTAGCTCAGATTCTTCATCTACTGGAACTGATTGAGTAGGATGATCATCCTCAGTTACTGGAATTGGAACTATATCAACTTCTAGAAGAGGTACTATAGATGTAACTTGTTCTGGAGTGGGCTCAGCCGTTATAACTGGTTCAGGTTCAGGCTCAACAGTTATAACTGGTATGTTAACTGTTGAAGGACTTGGAGCAAAGACTTCTGTGACTATCTCTTGAGCAAGAACAAGATCTGTTTCTTGATTCTTAAGAGCAGATTCTGTAGAAGCAGTAGAGGGACAAGTCTTTACTGGAATTCAGTCAAGACCATCATCAGATACAAGAGAAATTTTAATATGAACATGACTAGTATCCACTGGAGTCAAAATAGGAATGTTGATATCATAATTAAGTGGTAGTTTCAACAGGATCTTCATTAACATTAGTACCAAAAGAAGGAATGACATCTACACAAGTCTCCCCCTCAACCAATAAATTCTCCCCCTCAGGAACAGAAACCCTAAGTTGTGGATTAGGGAGAGTAGATGCCTTACCACGACTACTCCTGCGAGGAGGAATGTCAGTCGGACGACGTCAATATTTCTTCCTCAACTTGTGACCTTGAGAAGGAGGAGGAATGGAAGCTTCTTCAGGTGGTTGTGAATGAGGAGGTGATTCGACCCTTTCATCATGATTCAATGATGACATATTTTTCGCCAATTTAGCATAAATCTTCCAAACAATACCCTTCTTCATCTTACCACTTGTGGCCTTCGATTGCTCCATTTGTAGGATGGTGGAGGCCGTTGAAAAGACAAGGAGAGGAGAAGAATGTGCTTCGGTTACAACTTCAAGGTTTGAAGAAGACCTTAATGTCGAGAATGATCAATTTGGGCTTTACTCCGAAATTTCAATAAAAAGGGGCCACACGTGCGGGACTCCAAAGAGGTAAGTCATAATTGAAATTAATTGCTCCTGCCCTTGATTGAGTGAAATCTTCAATTGCCTTCAATGAAACAAGGTAAGTGGAGAAATAAAGGTGAGAAATAATAATTGAAAACCTTTTAAATTTTCACCTTTTTTTTATGTAAACAGAAATGTGTCATATAATATATAGTCCCAAAGCAGAATGCACCTGCTCAAATCTCCCTCCATCCAAGGTTTTTATGAAAATGTCAGTAACTTATCATTCTATAGTAATGTATTCCAGCTGCAACTCATTTCTTGCCTTCTTCATCTTTGCTCATTTTTTCATGAGTTGAGATAGGAGTTCTAACTGGCTTAGAATTATCCATTTCAAACTTATGAATCAGATTTCTGGCATACTTACTTTGAGAGATGAATAACCCTTCTTTAGATTGATTCACCTGGAGACTAAGGAAGTTATTCATTTCTCCAACCATGCTCATCTCGAACTCACATTTCATATCTTCCACAAACTATTTTACATAAGAATCTAAAGTTGAGCCAAAAACAATATCAACAACATAAATTTGAGCAATTACCAGTTGAGACTCCTTTCTTTTGGTGAACATGGTCTAGTCTGCGCTTCCTCTTTTGTAACCTTTTATGAGTACGAACTGGGTGAGTCTTTCATATCATGCTATAGGTGAGTATTTAAGCCCATAAAGAGCTTTCTTCAATCTGTATACGTGGTCAGGATGAGCAGGATCTTCAAAACCTTTGGGTTGTTCAACATAGACTTCTTCATTAAGAAACCCATTTAGGAAGACAGTTTTAATGTCCATCTGGAATAGTTTGAACTTCATACAGTAGGGTATGGCAAGAAGCAATTTGATGGATTCCAGTCTTGTAACTGGTGCAAAGGTTTCATCGTAGTCCAGTCCTTCAATTTGAGTAAAGCCCTCGAGTCACAATTCTAGTTTTATTTCTTGTTGTGTTCCCTACTTCATCAGTCTTATTTTTAAAAATCCATTTGGTTCCAACAACATTAACTCGTTCTCATCTTGAAACAAGTTCCTATACATCATTTCTATTGAACTGCCGCAACTCCTCTTGCATAGAAGAAATCTAGAATTCATCTTTCAAGGCTTCATTCACATTTGTAGGTTCAACTTTGGAAGTGTAGAAGGAATACCTAATCATGTCTTGGTGATTTTTTGTTGATTGATTTCTTGTCTTGACTCCATTATTTACATCTCTAATCACATTTTGCAGGGAATGATTATTGAGAGTTTTTGTAGGCTTTTCAGTTACGGTGTCACCACTTTCATCATCCTGTTCAGTATCATTCTTAGTGTCAGTTGAATCAGTAGTTTTAATTGACTGATTAGTGATATCAGTAGTATTCTGGCCAGTTTTGTCAATAGTTGTAACTCCCTTCTCATCAACAGTCAGAGTCTGACTGATTTGAGAGTCATCTACCTTCACATTTACGGACTCCATCAATGTTTGTGTTCGTTTGTTGTAGACCCGATAGGCCTTGCTATTAGTAGAATAGCTCAGGAATATGACTTCATCACTCTTGCTTTGCGGCTTGCCAAGGTACTCTCTATCATTAAGTACATAACACTTATTACCAAAGATATGAAAATATATAAGGTTAGACTTTCTTCCCTTCCATAATTAATAAAGTGTTTTAGCAGATCTTGGTTTGAGATAAACACGATTGATGATATAGCAAGCTGTATTATGGCTTCAGCACAGAATCTCTCATAAATGGGCTTGGAATTGAGCATTACTCGAGTCATCTCCTGGATTGTGCGGTTCTTTCTCTTTCGTGATCACTCCTTATTCTGATCACCTTCATAATAGGAAGTTCTTGTTCGTTCTAAAGCCTCTAGTATAGAGTTTTGAAATTGTTAAAAGCGCTTGACTTTTCTCTTAAAAATTATGTCAAGGTAAAACGAGAAAAATCATTTAGACAAACAAGAACATATTTTTTTACCTCAAATACTTTCAATTTGCATAGGACCAACCAGGTCCAAATGAAGAAGCTTTAAAGTTGTTGATGTAGCTACTAGTTGTAACTGGTGATGGAATTGCCTTGTTTGGTTTCCTTCTTGATATGGGCTGCAAACAACTTCGGATTCTCTAATCAATTTAGAAATTCCTCTAACTGCTCGTCATTTACAAGATTCTTGAGGTCTATGTAATTAACATGACCAAGCTGTCGATGCCACAGGTAGATGTCAGATAAAATAACAAAAAAACAAGCAGGTGAATATGTTATTTTGTACCAGTTGACCTTTTATATGTTTCCTTCAAGGATGCAGTCACCATCCTCATCAAAAACTTTGCAGCTACTCCTGGTAAACTGAACAGTCAAATTTTGATCACAAAACTGACTTATACTTATAAGATTAGCCTTGAGACCTTCAACAAGCAGGACATTTTCCAGATTCAGAATTCCTGGGACATTAAGAGTTCCAACTCCTACAATATTCCCATGTCCTCCATCTCCAAAGGTAACAGTTGCTCCTCCATATTTTTTAATATCCTTCAGATTTTCTGGACTTCCTGTTATGTGCTGAGAACAACCACTATCGAAATACCAAGAACCAAGAAAAGAAACAATTTTTAACATAAATACAACATGACAGTTTAGATCAACCTTCCTTACCCAAATTTGCTTAACTTTCTACCTTGAGGATTTCATATGATCATTTCTTATCAGTTTGTTTGAGAGTTTGAAGCAGTTTGCTATAATGTGCCCTTTGCGTTTGCAATAATAGAAGATGGGCACCCTCTGACTTCTTCTTGTGATAGGTTGTTGACGACTCGAAAAACCCCTTTGGATGTACCTCAGTTGAATAGGCAGTTGAGACTGAGGTTTTAACTTTTTCAAGTTCTTCAATCAGCTTGGATTTTTTATCTTCCTTTTACAATAATCTGAGTTTGAAGATGTTGAATTTTCTGCTCAGAATTTCTCTTTTCTTCAATCAACAACTTCATTTGATTACTGAAGGATTTGTTCAGCTTTACTACTTCAACCCATTAATCAAACATCTCCTAGTAGGCTTCCTTAAGACTGTCAGCACATTGAACTCTGCAATGATCATCTTCTGCATCTGAGCTCTCTAAAGTTCTAACTGAGTCACCAATACTTGTTGTGAATGTTATAAAGTTGTCTGATTGTTTCTCAGATTTTTCAGAGTCATCCTTGCTCATCATCATCACTCCAGGTGATAGTGAAAGACTTCTTAAGCTTCTTTTGAAGATTAGGACATTCAAATCTGACATGACTATAGCCTTCACATTCAAAACATTTAACACCTTTGATTTTCTGTCTTCAATCATTTTTTAGTGCGGTAGACTAATTTCTTCTATTTTCTCTTGTAGAAAATTTTGACTTTAAAATGTTTGAACCAGTCGGTTGAAACAATAATTGGAACTGCGATTGCAACTGTGAGTTCTGATTTTGCTTATTCTTGGCTCTTAGAAATTTTTTGAAATTCTTCCTCATAAGAGCAAAAACATCATTCATCTAATCTTCATAACAGTCTTCGGACTTAACCTCATCCTCGGTGGCACTAAAGGCAAGATTTTTCTTCTTCTCCTTGTGAGAGTATTTTTCTGAGAGTTCTAACTCATATGTTTCAAGTTTTCCCATTAATGTGTCAAGAGTCATAATTAATGGATCATGAACTTCACTGATAGCTACAACTTTTTTACCAAATCTTGATGGCATAGATCTAAGAACTTTTCTCACCATTTTTTCTTCTGAAAATGATTCTCCGAGGTTGGTTGCATTGTTCATAAGATCTTTGACCCGCCCATGAAAGTCTTGAATGCTTTCATCATCTCCCATCTTCAGATTCTCAAATCTGGTGTTGAAGATTTCAACTTTGAATTTTCGAAGCGTCAGGAATCTTTCATGATTGGTTTTTAAATTTTTCCAGGCTTGCTTTGCTAGAGTACAAGCCGAGATTAGTTTGAACTGAGAAGGATCAACTCCACTGAAGATAACATTGAGGGCTTTATTGTCATAATTTGTTGTAATAATTTTTGCTTTAGTATACTGACTTTTAGGCTTGCGTTCAGTCCCATCTATCATAGGTGGAGTGTAGCCAATTTCAATAGTGTCCCAGCAACGATTGTAACACCCCCTAACCCAGTTAACCATATAACCGAGTTAGGAGATGCTACAACCTGTGCTAAAAGCACCTAAAACCTATCTCGATAAATTTCCTTTCACGGATTATCCTAACTTAGCTTGCACATTCTATTTAATTTAACAAGAACAAAACTGCAAGAGTTTCCCCTAAAACCTTTATCATATCCTATTAACACAAAACAGGTTTACACATCTAATCCACTCTAGGAACTAAGATGTATATTATTAATTCACATAATTATTTCACACCTAATAATACACACATCATTAAACAGTTCTCCATACACAAAAATAAATCTTAAGCATAAACTTACAAATACAAGTCATCATTTAACATCACTTTCTAGCTAAGGTGTACATGCCAAAATGCTCAAGAGTCAAAACTACGACATAATCAAAAAGGTCTTGAAGCATGGAAGCTTAGTGATGCTTATACAAGTTTTAACTTTTCCAAATATCACATTTGTCATTATAATATATAAAAAAATATGTAAATATAATGACAAATAAATTAAAAAGGTTGAAACAAACATTTTGTAACAATACACCAACTCATGGCAAACATGCATGTAATCTCCAATAAACTAATTACGTATCATAATACATTTTCATTAATTTACTTATTCAAATCTCTATTTTCTTTATCAGTCTATGATGCAAATGCAAATTCATTTCAAATGTATTTTTTTAATTGCCCAAAGTAAGATTTGGTAGAATCAATAAGTCGGATAACGGGACGATGACACAGTGCCTAAACGGTGGCATAAAATGGCCCAGATCAAGTGAACAAGAATCGAACACTCGGTACCTCTAATGGTCCTGATCAAATGAACAGTTCAGTACTACTAGAATTCCCCCTTGTCATTCCAATATATCCTCTACCTCTAATTCCTATCCGGTTTACTAGGGGCAATCCTTACTTACATACAATTAATTTCAATGTCATTCATCATGATCACTCCATCACTTGCATTATACATAATGCATAATAACATCCACGTACATATAATTCCATTTTCCATGCATTATGTCAACAACACACACAAGAACATAGTGATAAGCATTATAAATTTCACACAAAAATAGATTTGATGTGTCTATTTGCTATTGCATTCAGACTTAATAAATGCATGAATTAAGCATTACCTTCTTCATGGGACTTCTAGATCTATGTCTTAGGATTAAAAAAAACTTTGAATCACTTAATTTGGATTTATGCATCAAAGTTATCACTATTTGATTTCAGTTGTCCAAAACTCAAATTTTAGTTCTCAATTTGTATGGCAGAGTTACTGGACTAACTTGGAGTCCAATTTCAGTTTGGATGCAACTAGAATTTATCAGTTTGATCTTCATGGGAGTTGTGCCTCTAGATCTTAACTTTCCATAGGTGCAAGAATCACTCAATTTGAAGCTTTCTAGACTGAGTTATAACCACTTAATTCCGGACTGATCCATAATAGGGTTGACAGTTTCCAAAATTCATACTCTGACTTCTATCTAATTTTAAAGCTACTTACACTCAAGTTTTGGGCAAACTTTGTTCATGAAAATTCTAGGTTTATCTCTTATCTTTCATTTGGCAGAAGATTCAAATTAATTGGAGTCATAGAATGTAAGTTGCAGCCCTAAATGTATCTATTGTGTAAGCTGTCTACACTAGGTTCATAATCTCTATGTTTCGATTTCCACAACATTACATACAAGGAATTGATTTTTCATACATTTACACATACCAAACATCATTGTTTCACACATAAGTTAAGTATATCCATTCAATTTTACCAAACCTCTTGATGCCAAAATAACTTAGGGGAAATTTAGAATTTAGAATTTGTATGAGCACAAATTAGGGGAAATTTAGAATTTGTATGAGCACAAACCTCTTGATGCCAAAATAACTTACCAATCTTTCAAAATACACTTTAAACTACTTATTTCTCTTTCCTCTTACTCTTTCTCCATTCCTCCTTCTCTTTACCTTCAAGAACCAACACATACTCTCAATAAAAACTCAAACTAATGCATGGATGATGCTTTTCTAATATAAATTTCGTGGAGATTTGGTAGGATGTAAGAAAAGGAATTGAAATGGAGGACGAGATGAGGATGATACGGTAGTCGGAGGAGAAAGAAGAAGATAAAGAAGGTGATGGATTTCCCTAGAAGCATCCTTATCCTTATCTCTTTTGGATGGCTAGGATTAGATCTCAAGATCCAACGGTTATGGTTATTCCCACCAAAAGAAGACACTCATTTCCATCTCAGTTTTAATCCTCGAGTTTCGAATAGTAGTATTCGAAAATTGAAGTTTCCAGGGCAGCACACAGGATGTTCCGGGGTGTTCCGGGCTATTCCAAAATGTCACAACATTCCATCCGGGTATTCTGGAATGTCACAACATCCCATTCGAGGTATTCCGGGATGTTTCGGAATGTCACAATATTCCATCCGGGATGTTGTTTATGACTAGGAAACTCTTGGTAATAGGTTAGGTAAGTAATAGATTAGGTTACTATTCGCAAATTGACATTTTCAGGGCGTTACAACGATCATCCAAAGACTTGATGAAAACTTTAATCCTAGTCTTCCAATAAGCATAGTTTGTTCCAATATGCAAAAGAGGGGCATTGACAGAGTTTCCCATAAGCATTCCTTCCATCTTGACCACGAAGGGAAGAGACTCTTCAAGAATGTATGTTGGTAAAGGTTAGCACAACCGCTATAATACCAATTGTCAAGATAGTCTCTATGGAAGCTTTTTGTTAAAGGACAGTTACACAGGAAGTTTAAATAGCTATTATAATTGTCTTCAAAACAGAGTTAGTAACAAATAAAATAACCACAAGAAAACACACAAACACAAGGAATTATTTACGGAGTTCAGTGACAAACTTGTCACCTAATCTCTAGGGCCCTCACCAAACAAATGTCCAATTCACTATCAACAATGTACAACATTAGTTCTAGGATTTCACACTCCGAAATCCAACTATCAGTACTAAAGTGAACTGAAAATAACAAATAAACTATTTGCTATTACAAGTACTAACCAACTTGCCTATCTATGACAACTCAATCATATAGTTCTATCGTCCACACAGGCTATGCGTTGTAGTGAGTTAACAACCTAACTCCATCTTGACTTGAAGATAATTGTAGTTTTGTTGCAGTCTACATACTCAGCAGTCTCAACTCCTCATATAACTGACAACTCTGTTTTCGCACATAAGAGACTTAACTTTTCATCTCTTCTCTATCCTTGTATATAGATCAAACCAATCAATTCGCATAAAGGCCATTTAACCAAAGATCTTAATTGCATCAGCTTCAATACTCAAAGTTCATCCATAATATAACGTAATGATTCGGCCATAAAAGCTCCAAAAAAACCACCGAGCTCATCAATGAAAAAATCACCTTGCTCATTAATGAATAATCACACCACAACATCAATGATCATGAATTTAAAGAGATGAATATTAAGATAATAATAACTACTCAAGAAGCATCAATAATCTCAGCAATAATTTTTGAAATAAAAAAGGCATCATCGCAACAGCATTAATTTTATCATAAACTCCACATCCTCTAGAGCAGTTATAACTGTCATACAACTGGGAACTTCATTGTTATTCCTTTTGCCAAATATAGCCAACACAACATAAGCCAAACACTAACAACGTCCATGAAACTCAGGTATTGGTATCCCGAGGAGCCGTCGACGAGTTTATCAATACTCGGCAAAGGGTAGGAGTCCTTTGGGTAGGCCTGGTTGAGGTCAGTGAAGTCGACGCACATTCACCACTTTCTCGAGTGCTTTTTGATGATCATAACGTTCGCGAGCCATGTTGTGAATCAAATTTCTATGATGAATTTTGATGGCGAGGTGGGGGTTCGACACGATGGCTCCCAGGTTGGTCAAGGAGGGTCGACCCAAGATCATGTGGTAGGGACTCGCGCATTGGACAACAAGGAACTATACGTCTATCGTCTTTGTTCGTGGGGTGGAGCCGAATGTTGTTGCTATCCATAAATAGCCCATGATGTTTATGTGGTCTCCTGAGAAGCTGACAAGCTCTCCCTAGTATGGGTGTAGCAAAGATTCGCTGATGCCCATTTTTTTGAGTGTAGGGTAGAAGAGGACACCGACGAAACTCCCCTGGTTTACCAAAACTTTCATGACAAGGAAACCAGCAGCAATTACAAAAATAACGATAAGATCATGTAAATTTCTGTCAATTCCTTGAAAGTCAATACCATAGAAGGATATTATCGAGGTGGGTGCATGTGGCCTTTGTGGCTGAGCTGCTTCGTTGACGTTCACGATGTTTCAGGATGGTTACCTTTGAGGGCTGCCTTCTCCGGTGAATCCTCCCGTTATGTAGTCGATGACTCCATGGATATCGGGGTGGGGTTATTGACCTTCAGAGTCATCGTGGTTGTCTGCATGACCAGATGGTGGTGTGTTGTTGGGACTTCGGCGTTGTCAGCGGTCCCATCAGCTTTGGCTACAACTTCGATTATTTCGGACGTAGTGGTCGAGACGACCTTTGATTAAGTGTTCAATCTGGTCACGAAGGACCATAATAGAAGCTCAAAGCTAGGATTTTGCACAAAGATTAGCTTAATGAAGCTTAGGGATGATCAATAGATGGATCAAGAAGGTTAAGAGTGATCAATAATGGTAAAGGAAGGCAGGAGACATCGTTTTATAGGAGGCCAAGAGACCAACTTCAGGTCAAGGCACCCAACTCGAAAAAGAGTTGTTGGCTTTTCTGCGGTTGCAGATTGGTCGTAAATGATTGATCGCAGATTGGTAGCAGATTTGTCGTAGAAGACAGTTTTGTGCAGATGTTGGTTTTCAAGTTTTCGAGATTTGAGTTTCATTTTTTGGTTCTTATGCGTCAAATAGAGGATTATACATATATACTAGACACCCTAAACTCTATATTCCCCACGAATTTCGAGCGTCGACGAGTGTCCTAGCCGACTTCTCCGATTTCTCTTATTTTTCTGATCGAGGACGTTGCACGAAAATCGATATTGAACCTGAAGATATTTCTTGCTCAAACATTAGTTCTATATTTGTTATCATCAGAGCCGAGATTAAGACCAATGTTGAAAATGTTAGGCCAACATGTGCGGCCGGAGGTGCAAGCTTGACAAGCTGTTCCCGTGTCATAGTCGTAGGAGAGTCATGAGTCATGTAGTGATAGTGACATATTTCAGATGAACTCCATAGGAGTTGTTACTGTCGCGCCCCGGCCCGGGCCCACCCCCGACGGTCCCCGATGGCCCCATCCCGACACGCAGCGACGACGACTCGAACACCACGCAGTGAAAGGAAAAGCCACGAATCATAATATAAAATAAAAGACAACGTTAAAATCAATAATTACAATCCATAAGTTTGACGGTACATACGATAAGAAATAGTCCGTTCAAATACAAGATTTAACAAAACATCAAATAGTTCTACATATTACATCTCCAAAATAACAATATCAAGGTTTAGTGTTATAAGATGACAAAACGAAATAAAATCCAAAAGCAGTCACCATAAGAGCTCCACATCTACAATTGTCTACTAGCTGTCTAAAAACTATTTACACCTCGATCAATAAATCGACCACTCACCCCTGCAAGTCTGAAGCAAAAACAACTGATGTCAACAGGTGTTGAGTAGGAGAATCATAATATGATCAACAAACATCAAGTGTCAACTCAACAATGAATAACAACATGGTCTAAGATGCAGTCTAAGACAATGAATGTAACAAATACTCCACACATACTCCTAAACGACATCAACTGAATCATCGAGCGTGTGGACCGTTGGGTAAAAACCCCGCACTCTACCACCTATATAGTGACATCAATTGTCCGCTCCAATGGTGATACGACTACCCCCACCAAATAGGTAGTCCGTCGGATATCGCGTCCGACATCCTCGCACCAGAAGGTGCCCAACGTGCGACTAGTCAATATCATATGTATCCTCTCCCATGCCTAGGGGGTACCACACCGAAATGGTCTTGGACCGAAGTCCTCTCCAAGGCTGTAGCCTCCAGATCGACAGCAACCATGCAACTCGACTCTAAGAGTGCAACAAGGTATTTCACCATGATCAACAATATAACAATAACTTCAAATGATAACAACATGATAATAACATAACATCATCATGATCAACAATATAACAACTCCAAGTGATAATGACATGATCAACAGGGTAATAACATGTTCAACAAGTAAATAATATCACATGTAACAACATGATATGCGTACGATGACTAATCAAATGCACCATAAGATTAGCATAACCTACTATGATCAAGAATAAACACCAATAAACAACAACAAAATGTAACATATTCAATTTCTCTACATGGCATGTCTAACAATAATGTGCAACAGGAGTTCAATAAATTTTTAAGAAGCAAAACAAATAACGAAAGCAAGGGTATTTTCATAATTTATCTCAAATGACCAATCAACATCAAACGAGGGACAACAGATTGCAGGCTCAACCCACCCTCAGCACACTCTCCAAACCACAATTACTTCACACTAACTAATCAACTAAACTCTTAAACTAATAATTTAATATTATTTAAACCCCTAAGCAATCAACCTACTATAAGGGCATCCTAATAATATTTTCTTCGAAAACCAACCCCACCATTGCGTTCGGAACGCAAAAATATTCAAGTTTGCTATTCACCTCAACTTCAATCGACAACTTGGGGTCCACCAAATAATTAAATTTCAAATTTTAAGTTCAAAAGACAATTCATAAATAATACTGCAATTCATAATAAACAGGCTATTTTTAACAATACACCTCTCTTACTTATTAATTAATTTCTAAAAAAAACACCTCTCCCTCGTCTCCCTCTCCCCTCGCCTTTGAGCCCGACCCTGCCGCCTCCTGTGTCCGCCCCGAACCCATGTCGGGTGGCTCCCCAACCCGCCGGCGGCGCCCACCATGCTGACACATCCGTCCTCTCCCCAACCTTCGCGGCTGGTCCGACTCACCGTCGGCCGGATGGTGGCCGGAAGGGCCACCACCTAGCGCGGCCAGTGCTACAGCCGGCCTGCGCACGACACGACCGCCCACGGCATGGTCGCTCGCGGTGTGGCCGATCACGACATGACCGCCCTCCGGCGTGGCCATCTACGGCATGGCAGCGTGCGAATTTCGCACGCGGCCATCACTCGAGCTCGGCTCCGCAGCCAATCCTCGCCTTCGTCATCGAATTCATCAGAGATAATTAAGGAGTGAAAGGAGTAGATGAGATCTCCTACCTCGATTCCGCGATTCCACCGGCGACACATGCGCCGACTCTTCCTCTGCGTGCAGGGACCCTCTCCTCCTCCTCTTCTCAACCTCCCATTACCAGCTCTCCCTCTCTTAAACCCCGTCACCTCACCATCACCTGCAACCCCCTCTCCTCCAACCATCTCTCTTCTCATTCCTCATTTATTTATTTGGTGTTGACTTTTAATATTTATTTTTAAATACGGACATAACAGTTAGTTTTCATAGTGTTGTCTTGGTCTTCATATATACAGTTGGCATCTTTAGTTAAATAAAAGGCATACATTCATCGGTGTAACGCATGGTGTTTGGTCAGGCTTCGGGTATGGTGTTGTATTCTCGGTCGGTCATACAATCCAGAGTTTGAGGATGCGACATTTAGTATAGTAAAATAATTTTTTGGGATAACTACACCAACATTAACCTTATCAATTAACTCAAAATCAAGCTGGTAGGGAATGTTTTTTGCTTCACTAGTAGCAGAGAAGGAAAAACGAGGTTCTGGCTGCAATGTGAGCCTCACCATCTCGTGTATCTGGCAATTCAATTGTAATATACACAGTCAGATTTTTTAGCCCATTTTGTAGTCGGGTGTCTGCTGTGGACAAAAGGAAAAACTCATCAGTTAGATGCAGAAGAAATGTCAGTACAGAATAAATGTTTCTTATCACCAAAAGCTAGTCTTGGAAAGAAAGAACAAAACAATGAGATCAATAAAATTCTGGAAAAGAGAATAAGCCTAATAATGTTAACTAATATTTCTGTATTCCCAACAAAAATAAATAAATCAATGCGATGTAAGAAAAACAAATATTTATTTAATTTTTTAATTTTATGTAGTCTCTTAAACTGGCCAATAGACATGAGAGATGAGGTTTTGGCAACATGTTTCATTGTTTCTTGTTCCTGTTTTAAACATCAAGGTTTTGCGTCACTGTACATGATTGGGTTTACAATTCTCCAAGTGGAGAATCCCAAGTAAAAGATTGCAGAAACCCACGACTTTTTTCCTCTTTTGCATGCTCTTTAATTTTTTAGTGGGCTATTTAGGGGGTGCCATTCCCTTAGCTTATGATTGCCATTTCTCTAGCCCTGTTTCCTAACTCCTTCACTTGCAACAGCACCTCAATTTGTCTTTTTATTTTGCCTAATAATGGTGACTTTGAGGATGCCCATTCCTTCTTACCTCCTATACTAAATTAAATGTTTTTTTCAACAATAAAAAATAGCAGGACTGGGTCAATAAAATCTACAGCTCATACCTAGATAGGCTACATGAACAATCAATTGCATGTTGTCATCACTGCCCATCATTTCACCATTTAAATTTTATATGCTTTATACAATAATATCTACCTCAGTCAGTGGCACATTAACCGGAACAACATTAATGATAAGTTCCTTTTCAGATTGTAATCATCATCAACTTTAACTAGTTCATACTCTACTAAATTTGAAATTTTGGATAATATCTTATAATTTCTTCCTGAAACAGAAAAACAAGTTGAATCATCGATCTAGATCAGAAATGTGTAACACATGCATGCATGGGACCAAATAAAAACCCACCGTATAAAACTGATCACATCACATACACGCCCCTTAATTTAAGCTGCATTGTCTGCCGTGTTTCTTCTTCTCCATCGAGAAGAACTGTGAATTTGGCTATAAATATACTTTACAGCAGTGAAAGAAGACTCGGAGTTGACTTTAAAGGAGAAATAAGCACGAGTATTGGTATTAAAGAACACAGGATGAGAATAATAAGCCATGTTAGTCGTAGCACAACGTGCATATGTCAAGTTGTCAACATTCTTTCCATGTGCTGACAACGTGGTATTAGTTTAATCAGCAAAAGCTTTCGTCTTCGGCCACAAATTCTACTCCATGTCTTGGATTTTTCACCTCTTCTGCTCGGTACCGTCACCGCCATCATCATCCTCTCTGCATCCCGAGTCCAAACCGACCCTTTTGTGGTAAATACAAAGTGTTCCCTTGAAAGACAAATCCACCTCCCCCCGTTGCCATTAGCCCGCCACTCCTCTGCACGTCGTCATCATCACATTGCTGCCGCCGCAGCAAGGTGGAGAGAGAGAGAGAGAGAGAGGAAAAAAAAAGATTTTCTCTCACATGGTTGTAGATAGCTAGGCATGAGAGTCTACTCCCCCTCTCTGCGGTCAAGCTTTGCGCTCTCGCAGAGAGCCCAAAAGTTAGAAGGCGAGGAAGGAGAGGAAGTAATGAGGTCTCGAGTAATTCCCTGAGCGAAGACTTTGTCGTCTAAGAGCAGAGCAGATAGCAGTCGCAGTGTGGTAGGGCGAGCTCGGCTCAGAGCTCTGCGACTGCGAGCGGCTCACGAGATTGGTTGCGGATATAAATCTTCCCAAAGGAAAGAGGGAAGGTAGAAGAGAGGAGAGAAGAAGTCGTACTGAAGAGTTTACTCCCATGGAGATTCGACATTAATTCTGTAAGCATTGAGCTCGATTTAATTACTAGCTGTCGCCTTATTTCTGTCACATTGTTAACGCGAGAAAGATCCGAAATTTTTCGTTCTTTGAGGTGAGTGTGGGTGCTTCTTCCTGCTCTCGTGTTTGAGTGCGGAAGAAAACAGAGCGTCGTGTTTTCTAGCTGGGCCTAGTCAAAGATGAACCCTACCTTGAGAAAGAAACAACCTATAGATGGCAGAGAGCGGAGAGAGGAGGGAGAAAGTAGATAAATAATACCTTAACAAGAGCCTCTTCTCTTCCCACCTTCATTGTCTTTTATGCTGCTAAATCCGAGTGCGTGGAGAATATTGGGAGACACGAGAAGTGCATCTTTCACTGTTCTAAGTGGAACAATCACATTTATTTGTTTCCCTGCCTTTTTCTGATTTCATTTATTTTGGTTCTGAAATTTAATCCAACTCCTTTTTCCCTCCCTTGATTTGAAGTCCGCAAATGCTCTCCTTCTGACCTTTAAACAGATTACTCTGCTTCTTTCTTTGATTCACTTCTTCTCTGTAGTGTGTCTGTCGAGCAATGGGGAAGGCTACAAGGTGGCTGAGGAGCATTCTGGGGGGCGGGAAGAAGGACGCCAAGGTTCAAAATGATAGTGAGAATGGCCGTGAAGCGAAGGAGAAGGAGAAGAAGAGGTGGAGCTTTGCCAGGCCGCGGCAACCGCCGGCGGAGAGCATGGGCAGCCACAGCCCTGCGTCTCCACTCGAGATGGCGTGGTTGAGGTCGTTCTACGGCGATGGGGAGGAGGGCAGCAATCACGCAGTAGCTGTTGCCGTGGCCACCGCGGCTGCCGCTAACGCGGCACTGACGGCGGCACAGGCGGCTATGGTGCGCCTGAAGAGCTTTCACGGAGAAAGAACGACGTCGTGTGGAAGCTACGAGCGGTGGGCCGCCGCTGTCAAGATTCAGACGGCGTTCCGCTGCCACTTGGTGAGGCTAAATGTATTGAGTTTTACGACAAGGTTGAGTTTGTTTTACGTGTGATTACTTCGTCATCTCTCTCGACTTGGTTTGAACAGGCGAAGAAAGCTCTTCGAGCTCTCAAAGCTTTGGTCAAGCTGCAGGCTCTCGTTAGAGGCTTCCTTGTGAGAAAGCAAGCGTCCATTGCTCATCGCCGATTACAAGCTCTTATAAGAGCTCAATCTGCCGCAAGGTCTCGACAACACGGAGAATTCAGCCGCCGGAGATCGTTTGTAAGACTGGAATTGTCAAAATTTCTATTTTATATTCACTCTCACTCTCTCTCACAATATTTGATTTCTGGATTGTCTTCTTCGTTTGCTGCTCTTCCTCCTCTGTTTCCAGGAAAGGTTGAATTCCAGGGTGGTCAGATGCAAGGACGTGGCATCAGAAAAAAACTACGAATTTGATGAGAGTCCGAAGAATTTAGAATCGGAAGGCTTCAAGTCCAAATCGAAATCGTTTCGGAAAACGAGTTCTTCCAACTTGAATGCACTCGAAGAACTCGTGTCATCACCAGTGCTTTACAAGGTCCCTCCTCGTCTCTCCATTCCCAGCTGTCGGAATTCAGACGACCGCCAGAATTCCCCCTGCCTCAAGACGGCGCAAAGCACTCCTCGCCTCCGACCGGGCACTCCGGCGAGGAGCTTCGCTATGAGCCCCTCAAGCTGTCCAAATTACATGGCGAGCACCACTTCGTTCGTGGCAAAGGCGAGGGCGGAGAGCGCACCGAAGCAGCGGCCGGAAAAGGCCTGCACGCCGAGGAAGAAGGTGTCGGGAAAAGAGGAGATGGGTGGTGGGAGGTCGCCATTACGTGCACGGGCAGTGGGAAAGCTTGACAGGTCTCCCATGGCGGGGAGGGAATCTGCCATGTATAACTTCTTTAATGAGAATTGGTGAGGAAGCCTGGAAATGTGAGAACAGTAATGAAGAGAAATGGAGAATCTCTGCTTTGTATTTACTCTTCGTCACTTGTTGCATGTTGAAAAGAGTGGATTCTCTTAATTTGTCATATTTCGATAGGTTGAGACCTGATGAACGATGAGTGAAATGAGATCAAAGGTTGTGGTAGGAATGCGCAACTCCTAAGTCAACGTAAAATCATATCAAAAGTGTTTTTGATCCGCTTCTAGAATTCTAATTTCTTTTTTCTTTTTGGGTATATCGAGGTTGATATGTTCTTCTTCATGTTGCCTGATTAAGTTATAGAATTTTATAAATAGGAGTTGTCATCAATTGTGAGGAGTTCAAGCTGAGTGCCACCATTGACGGTAGACTAGAAATTTAGTCAGCATCTTTAAATATATTTTAAAAATAAAAATATCATTTAACCAAATTTTTTAGGAAAATTCAGAGATTTGAATTTTGAGAATCAAAATTTTTAAAATTGGATTGATGAGATATTCATTTTAGTCAAATCTTTAATTGATTAAAGACTTTCAACAAATATATATATAATTAAAAAATAGTTTAAATTTATAAAATATTTTTATGATAAAAATGAGATATTAGGGTATAAAATATATCTATAATGCATTAAAATTTTTTGCACAAATTCTATAAATTAAAACTTAAATTATAGATTATAAAATATTTTGATGTAAAAAATTACGAAATTATTATAAAATTTGCACAAAAATCTCTAATGAGTTAAACTTTTGTTTATAATAATTTGAGCAATTACTCAAAATCATAACTTGGATATGGGATTTTCTCTGATCCATAATATAGATTTCAATTTTTTTGAATCCATAACTAAATGACCAATGTTTCGAATTTGCCCTCCATTTCAAAATATGGTTCTCTATTTACTAATTAAAGACTTTTCTAAAAGTCTTAAAATAGCTCAAAATAATTTTTTTTATTCATAATATTTTTTCAGCAATTCATATTAATATTATAACAGATAAAAATTTATTTTAATGACTAATAAAATTATTATTATATATTTGAAATATTTAAAATATTTTATTGTTAAAAAATTAATTCACGTTGCATTTTACTTAACAAGTGTATAATTTAAGTATTTGAAGATTTTTAAAAAATATTTTAAATATTCCAAAAATATAATAATAATAATACTAGTAGCCACTAAAATAAATTTTTATCTACTATAATATTAATATAAATTATTGAAAAAATATATTATGAATAATAATAAAAATATCTTATTTTGAGTCAGTTAAAGATTTTTTAAAAAGTCTTTAATTAGTAAAATGATGATAATGTTTTGAAATAGAGGGAAAATTCAAAACTTTAGTCATTTAGTTATGGATCCGAGAAAATTGAGATATATATTATGGATCTGGAAAAATCTCATATCCAAGTTATGATTTTGGATAATTGCTCTAATAATTTTATAATTATAAAAAATAAAATTTATTTCACCAAAAATATATATGTGATATAAAAGATGTGCTAGAGTCTATCAAAATATTTTGAATAAAAAATATTTCATTATTTTTAATTAAAAATGAGTTTTATAAGTTTTAGACAAAAGTCTCTAATAAATTAGACTTTTACTTATAATAATTTTATAGTTATAATTTTTTTTATTTAATTCATAAAAAATAATATGTGATATAAAAAATGTGATAGAGTCTGTAAAAAATATTTCACTATTTTTATTTTAAATTTAATTTTATTCTAAAATTATTATTATACTTTTGGAACATTTAAAATATTACACTTGTTATACAACTCAAGAGTATTACGAAAAAGATTCATGCATTGCCAAGGAACTTGGGTCTTGTTATTGATAAGATCCACCAATACTTTACAGTCGGTCTCCAAGATGAGATGATTCAAGTTATTTGAAACTGCAAATAATAAATCTTTAGAAGTTTAGATAGGAAAGCTGAATGAGAAAGGAAATGGAAGTTTTCAGCATAAGTACAAGTTCCATGATGATCTCTAACAATAAAGGCAGCTCCTTCTTTATTCTCATAAGAACTATCATAGTTTATCTTTACCCAATTTTCAGGAGGCCTAAGCCAATGAACTACTTGATTTTGAATATTCAAAGTCCCCTCAGATACCATTTTCTTGTTGTATTGATTTGAGAAGGACATGATGTGGATCACAAAGTTGAAGCAAGTGAGCATCTGTTCACCATGCATTAAATCATTTCTAAAAAACCAAATAAATTAGATATTATTAGCAATAATGACTCTGGATTCCTTAGTCAATGTATGACCAAGACTCGATAGAAGCCAACTACCAATCCTATTGGTCAAATTTATATTGAACTTTTGACCTAAAATCAACCAGATTCCGAAAGCTAAAGAGCAATAAAAAAAGAGATGTTGCAAAGATTCATCTTCTAAGCCACAACAAACACAACTCTTTTAGAATTTGAAAGTCCATGTCTAAAAAGTCTGATTTTAGTTAAAAGTCTTTTATGAAAAAACTTTCATAAAAATAACTTTACATTGGGGAAGTGGTCAACTTTCAAATTTTTGCCCAATATAAAAAACTACCAACGGGATGTTCATCCATATTTTTTAAGAAAAGGTAAGCAGATGAAGAAGAGGCCTCATCCTTCAAATCAGGCTTCCAAACAAAGTAATCATCATAGGGGTGGTTAGGCAACTCAATTCTTTCAATAGCTTCCCACAGGCCATTGCTACAAAGAGTTAGTCCAAAGAAAGAATGCCAAGAATGATTAAATATTAAATCATGCATGCACCATATGAAGTTGAGAAGTTAGATTAACATTTATCATAGTGGGCTTAAGAGCAATAGAAGTATCAAATACCCAAGGATCATAAAGAATGGATGTTTTTCCTCCATTACCAATCTTGCTAGTAAAACTAGGTTTAAGTTTAGAAAAAGCATCTAGAAAAAGTTTCCAACACCAAGAAGATTTCTTAGGCAAGTCATAATTCACTTTAGAAAAAGCTTCTACAAAAAAGATGGAGTATCCTTAGGAAAATAAATTTCTGATTTAGCTAGATTAACTTTTTGACCAGTGAGATTATTGTATTTATTAAAGATTTCATTGATTGTATTAATGCCTTTGTTAGTAGCTTTAAAAATTAAAATGATGTCATCAGCAAACATTAAATGACTAATAACATGATTCTTAATTTTAAAAGGAATAATATTTTTTTGATCAACTGCATCATTTAAAAGTAAGGAAAGAGTTTGAGCAACTAAAACATAGAAAAAAAAGGATATAGGATCCCCTTATCTAATGCCTCTTAGGGGTGAGCAAACTTCCCCGATTCACCGAAACCGACCGAACCGAAACTGATTTAATCGAACCGAATTAACCGAATTAATTTCGGTTCGGTTTTCGGTTAAAGAAATTTTTGGGTTCGGTTTTCGGTTCGGTTCGGTTCGGTTAATTTACCGAATTAACCGAATATATATGTATATATATATGTATATGTATATATATATGTATATGTATATATATATATATATAATAACATATATTAGATGTTGGTATTTGTCTTGGTGGTTAAGTGTTAGATATTGGCTTTTTGCCGTCCGGGTTCGAATCCATGAAGTGTAATAATATTTATTTAACTATCGGTATATATATATAATAGGTGTAAGTTATATATAAATTGATAGTAATGTTTGTTGAGATGGTTAGAAGGGTAAAAATTAAATCTAATTTCTTAGTGGGCTGAGTTCAAGTCCATTCTTTGAATTTATTTATTTATTTATTTTTTTCGATTAACCGAACCAAATTAACCGAACCGAACCGAAAATTCGGTTAACCGAACCGAATTAACCGAATTTTTTCGGTTCGGTAAACGGTTAAATTTTTTTCTTTGGTTCGGTTCGGTTAACCGAATTTTTGGTTCAGTTTTTAATCGAACCGAACCGATGCTCACCCCTAATGCCTCTATGAGAGTTAAAAAATATCAAAATTTAAAGCATTTATAAGACAAGTAAAAGATGCAGTAGAAATGCAAGAATGTATCCACCAAATAAATTTAGAAGGGAAATTACAAAGTGTAAGAACATGGAAAATAGCCTCCTATCTATAGTGGGCTGAGTTCGAGTCCATTCTTTGAATTTATTTATATATATTTTTTTTCGGTTAACCGAACCAAATTAACCGAACCGAACCAAAAATTCGGTTAACCGAACCGAATTAACCGAATTTTTTCGGTTCGGTAAACGGTTAAATTTTTTTCTTTGGTTCGGTTCGGTTAACCGAATTTTCGGTTCGGTTTTTAACCGAACCGAACCGATGCTCACCCCTAATGCCTCTATGAGAGTTAAAAAATATCAAAATTTAAAGCATTTATAAGACAAGTAAAAGATGCAGTAGAAATGCAAGAATGTATCCACCAAATAAATTTAGAAAGGAAATTACAAAGTGTAAGAACATGGAAAATAGCCTCCTATCTATAAGGTCATGTACTTTTTCCAGGTCAATCTTTACAAGAATGAATGGATGTTTGCTTTTGGAACTATAAAAAAGATTAGCTAACTCTTGAACTATTAAGATATTCTCATGGATACTTTTATCTTTAATGAAACCAGATTGTTCAGGAGAAATCAGTTTAGGAAGCAACATTTTCATTCTATTAGCAATGAGCTTAGAAAGAATCCTATAATTTAGGTTGCATAAGGCAATAGGCTTGAACTCTTTAACAGAATTAGGAGACTGACATTGAGGAATAAAAAATAAAATAGTTTGATTTCAGTCTTTAGGCATAATAGCATCATTAAAAAATAGATTATTGATGTCCAAATATATTTTAGAGATGATGTTCTAATAATATTTGTAGAATTCAGCATTAAAACCATCGAAAACAAGACTCTTACCATTTCCTAAAAATTTGACAGTGTACCAAGCCTCTTGAGGGGAAAAAGAAATTATAAGTTGGTTACCCTCTTCAGCACTAATGGAGTTAAAAAGAGGTCAACTCAAATTATGAATAAGATAGATAGAGTTAGCATGCCAGAGAGATTGGTAATGATCCACAAAGACTTGAAGGATAAGCTTGCTATCAGTAATGGTAATCTGATTATTGTTTAAAATGAAATTAATATAATTGTTATGTCTTCTTAAAGTAACAATTCTGTGATAGAAAGCAGAATTCATATCAGCCTTATTTATCCATCTAGTTTTAGCCTTAGACCATCATTTTAAGTTGGTTTGCCTCTAAAGGGTGTTAGACTTATTGTAAAGAAATCTTAAGGAGAATATTGTCAGGTGCATTAGGATGACCTTCAAAAGACTCAAGAAAAGCAATATCCATTTTTGTGGTTTCAAGTAGGTTTTCCAAGTTACCTACATTATTTTTATTCTGAAAAGAAAGTATACCTCTGGTATTTTTAAATTTAGAGGAAAAAATAGAATTATCATTATAGGAGTTAATAGCATTCCAAGCATTATAAATAACATCCTTGCAATCATCATATTTCAACCAAAAATTTTGAAATTTGAAGAGTCTATTTTTATGTTGTTTAGTATCAGGTAAAGCAACAAGAATAGGTCTATGATCAGAAGTGATTCTAACAAGATGTTTAACTGAAGTATTTCCAAAGTAATGTAACCAAGCTGCATTTGCAAGAGCTTTGTTTAATCTAACTAGAATTTTAGCAAGATCAGATCCTATTGTTTGACCAAGTAAATCTACTACCTTCAAATCCTAAATCTATTAGACCATAATGATGAATAAAAGCTTGGAATTCAGAAATAGGCTTATAAACATGAAATAGAATACAACCACATTTATCATTTTTATCCAAAATACAATTAAAATCTCCAATGATCAACCAAGGATAAGTGTCAAGAGAGATATTTATAAAAGAAGACCACAAATTGGCATGCACAATAGCATCATCTCCAATGCTTTACAAGGTTCCTCCTTGTCTTTCCATTCCCAGCTATCAGAATTCTGACGACCTCCGGAGTTCCCCCTACCTCAATGATGGGAATAAAGTTATTTTTCTTAAGTGCAAAAAATAACAATAAGCAATAAAATAATAGATCATAAGAACACCAAAATTTTTATGTGAAAAACTCTTCGATGTGAAAAGAAAAACCATGGGACCCAGTCCAGATCAAATCCTCCAATAATAAAATTATTGGGTACAACCGTTCATCCCTAGCACAACTAGAGGTAATAAAATCTCATCTCAAACAACAAAATTTCATCTTAACGAAAACAATAATGAATTGGAGATTGAAAAGATCTAACCAAAAGAGGTTGAAGAAAACCACAGAAATGATGGTCTTTCAAAGATCAACACTGTTCAGATTGTAGAGCTCGTCGAGGAGAACAACATATCCAAAAATCACCAAAATTAGGAAAGGAATGATCATCCTATTTGGCAAATAAAAAAACTTGGTGAAGAGGTGTACGACAGTAGCGGCATCTCTGTTTGAGATGGAGAAAAGGATGCTCACGCTCGTAAACCGCTCCTCCCATACCATTTTATTTTATTTTATTCTTTAAGACATGTGGGTCCCACATCACATAAGTGGGACACCACAACAAATCTCCCCATCACACTTAAGTAGGTGGGACTGTCATACCAGACACCTCTCTACAAACAATAAGCTTCTCCATGGGTAGAACCTTAGTCATCATGTCAGAGCCATTGTCATTTGTATGAATCTTCTCCAACTGAAATTGTTTCATCTCTAGTGCATCTCGAATCCAGTGATATCTCACATCAATATGTTTTGATCGTGAGTGAAAAGTCGAGTTCTTACTGAGATGAATGACACTCTGACTGTCGTAATACAACACATATTTTTGTTGCTTAAAACCCAACTATTGTAGAAATTTCTTTATCCACAATAGCTCTTTGTTTGCTTCAGTAACTGCAATATACTCAGCCTCAGTGGTGGATAAGGCAATGTATTTCAGGAACTTTGATTGCCAAGAGACTACTCCCCGTGCAAAAGTGATTAGATATCTAGAATGGATTTCCTAGAGTCAATGCCATCAGCCATATCTGCATCTGTGTATCCATCCAACACAGGTTTTCCATCACCAAAACATAGACAAATTCTAGAGGTGCCTCTCAGATACCTAAGTATATATTTCACTGCTAGCAATATCTGGTCTTGTACATACCATAGCATACATCAAGCTACCAACTGCGGATGCATAAGGCACTTTCTTCATATTTTCTTTATCATTCTCACTTGAAGGACATTGTGTAGATCTTAACTTGAAATGACCTGCAAGTGGAGAGCACACTGGTTTTGTCTTACTCATGTTAAACTTACCAATGACCTCCTCGATGTATTTCTCTTGAGATAGCCATAATTTTCCACTCTTCCTATCCCGAGTGATCTTCATTCCAAGAATCTACTTAGCTGGTCCCAAGTCTTTCATTGCAAAGGACTTGCCAAGTTCTTTCTTTAAAAAATTAATTTTGCTAGCATCTTGACCAACAAGCAACATATCATCTACATAAAGTAATAAGATGATAAAATCAGCATCAGAGAATTTCTGCACAAACATACAATGATCAGCAGTAGTTTTTTCATACCCATGATTTGTCATGAAAGACTCAAATTTCTTATACCACTGCCTTGGTGCCTGCTTAAGTCCGTATAAGCTCTTCTTTAACCTGCATACCAGATTCTCCTTGCCTTTAGCTTTGAACCCATCTGGTTGCTCCAAGTAAATTTCCTCATCTAAGTCACCATGGAGAAAAGTAGTCTTCAAATCAAGTTATTCTACCTCCAAATTCAAGCTAGCTGCTAAACCCAAAACAGTTCTGATAGAAGACATCTTGACCACCGGTGAGAAAATCTCTTCAGAGTCAATTCCCTTTTTCTGTCCAAAACCCTTTACAACCAACCTTGCCTTGTACCTTGGCTGTGAATTGTTGTTCTCGGTCTTCAATTTGAAAACCCACTTGTTTTTCAATGCTTTCTTTCCTGTAGACAGCTTCACCAACTCATAAGTGTGGTTCTCATTCAAGGACTTCATCTCATCTTGCATAGCATTTAACCACTCATTTTTTTGATCACTTGATACAGCCGCCTCATAGCTTTTAGGTTCTCCCCCATCAGTGAGCATTACATATTCATTGAGAGAATATTTTTGAGAAGGAACTCTGTTTCTAGTAGATCTTCTCAACTGAACTTCAACTGGTTGTGTAGGACATGACTGAGATTGTTTAGCATGATCAGTCACTGCCTCATCAGTTGCATTGGCATCATCAGGAACGAGCACATCATCATTATCAGCATCTTGTTCATTTCTGTCACTTTGCTCAAAACTAGAAGACTCTGAAGTAAAATCTGGCACATTCTTCTTAACAGGTTTTAGCTTCTCAATGTCTTCAATGGTTTGATCATCAAAGAACACAACATCCCTACTTCTGATGACTTTCTTGTCTATAGAATCTCACAATCTGAACCCAAATTCTTCATGTGCATATCCTAAGAAGATGCACAGTTTAGTCTTAGCATCAAGCTTGGACCTTTCATCTCTTGGAACGTGAACAAATGTCCTACAGCCAAACATATTCAAATTATCATATTTGACATCTTTCCCCATCTGCACTCTTTCTGGAATATCTTCATCAAGACGAACTGAAGGAGAAAGGTTGATTAAGTCAACTACAGTTCTCATTGCTTCACCCCAAAAGGATTTAGGAAGTTTCGCATGAGAGAGCAGACACTGAATCCTCTCGACAATGGTTCTGTTCATCCTCTCAGCAACTTCATTCTGTTGAGGTGTTTTTGGAATTGTCTTCTCCAACTGTATGTCATGCTCCTTGCAATACTTCTCAAATGGACCCCTGTATTCACCTCCATTATCTACATGAACACACTTCAATTGTCTACCTTTTTCTATTTCAATGCTAGCATGGAAGTACTTGAACACATCCAACACATGATCTTTGGATTTCAAAGCAAATGCTCATACTTTTCTAGAGTGATCATCAATAAAGGTCAAAAAATATAAAGCGCCACCAAGAGTTCTATTGTTGGCTTTAGGTTTTCAATCTTGGTCTTAATCTCTTAATCTCGGTTTTGATGATAACAAACATAGAACTAATATTTCGTCGAGAAATCCTTCAGATTTCATATCAATTAGCGTTCGGTGTCCTCGATCAGATAAATCGGAAGAAATTAGAAAATTGGAAGGACATTGATCGTCGCGCTCGGGTTCGTCGCGGAAATTTTTCGAAGATCGACATGTGCACCAAAGACGCATTGGACGAGCTCAAAGATCACATGGAAAGCTCTCCAGTTGATAATCGCTGAAAGTCGGAACCCGGAAATGAAGCGCAAAAAAATAAGGCTGAAGAAATCAAACTCAGCCTAGGTTCGGTCAACCGCCCGGTCGACCGAATAGGGTAAAGAAATTAGTAGTAGCCAATTCGATCGACCGGTTGGTCGACCGACAGAGGCCAGGAATGGGCAATAGCCCTAGCGGTCGACTGATCGATCGACCAAATGGAGGATCGCGCGACCGCGCGTCGCTGGCTTCCCTGTGTTGGTCGACCGGATTGAGGGAACGCCAGTTTGTGTTTGGCGGTCAACCACACAGAGAGAAGATGCATCGGTCACTGTGAGCGGTCGATCGGTCGGTCGACCGAGCGACTACAACGGATAGTTTTCTATCAGTTGAGCCGCCGTTTCTTCGTGTGGGTATAAATATACCTCACTTATCTCATTTAACCCCTCTCTCTGATTTTTTACAGATTTTATTAAGTAATAGTAAGAGAGATTTGAGCCTTCAAAGGATCGATTGTAGCACTCTGCTCTTCCACGAACTTTTTCTCAAGCGGCCAATTTTCTTCCTCAACTTGGGATCTAATACGAGTTCTACCTCTTGATGAGTTGAAGGCGCCAAAGGCTTGCAAAGTAGCATTGATCCTTGGTTAAATCTTTTAGCTCTTTTGATTATATTTTAATTGTTATTTGAACGTATTTTTCTTGGATTTGTGACTGTGAAGACCTAGGATTGTTAGGTCTTGAAATTGGGTGATAGCCTTAGTGTTTGAGGTTTAAATCTATTGGTGTAATTAAACGTAGTTTGCTAGGATTAAGTTGAGTTGTCCTTAGGTTGAGGTGGGAAAGTGCTCTCAGTAGGAAGGCAGGATACTTCCGGGTGTGGAAGTGCCTCCGGTTGGAAAGCGAAGACTTTTTAGTGCAAAGTCCTCGTTGTAAGGAATCTCATTAATCTAGTTAAACTAGTTTGGAAATCCTAAGCGGGGTGCTTAGGTAGTGGAGTAGGCATTGGGGCCGAACCACTATAAATCATGTGTTTGCATTTATTACTTTACTATTTATCGCTTCCACATCTAAGCATTCAATCGTAAATTGCCTAAACGATCTAAGAAAATGATTAAAATTGAATTTAGGCTAATTGAATTAGTAAACATACTATTCACCCCCCTCTAGTGTTGCCATTTCGTCTTCAATTGGTATCAGAACGGGTCATGGATTGAGATTTCACCATCCCGTCTACATCTTGCCTCGATCCGAAAAATGGCACTAGAGAGTATAGCATTTGCACTACCTAGGTTTGATAAAGAAAACTTTGGTGTTTGGAAGAGTAGGATGTATACCTTTCTTAAAACACAAAGTTTAGATCTATTGTGCATGCTAAAGAATGAGTATGTTGAGCCCACCATTGATATAATTGATTGGACTCAAGAACAAATTAGATTATTTGAATTAAATGCTAAAACAACGCATCTCCTATATTGCTCATTTTCAAATGAAATACTTGAAAAAGTTATGCATTGTTCTTCCGCTTTTGATATTTGGGCAACATTAAATATGTTATACGATTATGCTAAAACCGAAGAGCTTAATACTTTTGTTGTGGGTGGTGATGACAATGGTCATCCCCCTAGTACTAATCTCGATTTTGATTCCCAAAGCACTTCTAGCCAAAGAAGCACAAGCAAGAATCGGAAATGAAAACTTAGGTGCTTTCTTTGCCAAGAGAAGGGACATAAGAAGAAGAATTGTCCACTTTTGAAGAAGAAATCCAAAAAGAAGAATTGTGCTTCATCATCCACATCCAAATCAAGTGAAGCCTCTTCTAGACATGACGATGAAGCTACATCGAACTTTTACCTCATGGGTCTTCGGAATGAGGTATATTTACCGTCTTCTAGTCATGATCAAAATAGTAATTCTAGTAGCTCTAAATCCCTTGATATATTATATGAAGAACAACTAGAAGAAAGCAAAAAAATGTATGCCATCCTTGTAAAAAAGAACAAGGAAAATAGAAAACTAAAGAAAGAAAACTTAAGGCTTAGTTCTCATGTGCATAAACTAGAGAATGAAAAATTGAATACAAGAACAATTGTATCTTGCCATGATGATTTTAAGTTTGAAATTAAGAATTTAAAAAGTGAGGTAAAAGACTTGAAAAATGAAAATGAATGTTTGAAATCAAAAATGAAACTTAGGAGTAATGATTTGAAAAATGATTTCAAACTTGAAAATGAAAAATTAAAAGTTAAAAATACCATGTTGAAATCTCAAGTGCATGCATTGCACAAATCCATGAATGATGTGAAAAATGAGATGTTGACTTTGAGTAGGAAAGTAAATACTCCCTCTTGTAATTCTAAGAATCAAAATGTCTCTTTTAGGAAACCTTTAAAGAAAAATATTTCTTTTAAGAATGCTCATACTCATCATGTTTCACATGATAAGCATTCTAAAAATAAATCTCATGTCCATGTTACAAATGAAAAGAAAAAGTTTCATGGACATTGTTTTTGTTGTGGTATATATGGTCATGCTATTTATGATTGTGCATTCAAAAAAAATCCAAGTGTTGCTAAGATACTTTAGATTCCTAGGCCATCTAACCCTCAAGGACCCAAAGTCATTTGGGTACTAAAGATCTCATCTTCTATTGTAGGGAGAGCTACCACACAAGGGTGAAAGATTGATGACGTGTTGAAGTTGACCAAAGAGTTGAATGAAGAATCCTTTTATGGTTGCAACTTCAAGCTTTCACCTAGATGCCTTAGGTAAAATTGGCATCAAATATTTTTGTATCATCTCCTTACTTTGGCTTGTTTTATTTAAGTTGGAGTTATGATACATGTTTAATTTGAGTTGTTTTCCCTGCTCTTGTTAAAGAATTCTTTGGAAATGATTTTTTGATTTTGATTTCCCGGTGTCTTCGGAGACCTATGTGGCCTGTAATGGGCCTAAGCGAATTTGCGGTTCTAAATCGTAGGCTCATTGTGGTCTTTCGGTTTTCAACCAATAGGAAGGGTTGGAGATCATATTTTCATATTTATTATTTTTGTGATCTCTCAAAATTCATTTTGGTATAACTCGACTTTATCTAAAATGGATTTCAAATCATTTAGCAAAATGAACTATTTGATAATGATACTTGATGCTTCTCTTTGCTTTTTGGTTGAGTTAGCTTGCTAAGTAGCTATATTTTCTCTAAAAATATTAGTGTAGCTTACTTACAAGTTATAAGTATTTTAGGAAGGCTAATAACTATGAAGAAAAAGATTAGTTTGACAAATTATTATGAAAAATGTATAACTTTGATAAATTCAAAATCTTTGTGTTATACCTAAATATTTAAGCTTAAATTATGTCTCTATACTCATGATTAGAATTGCATGTTAAACACTTGAATTTTCATGAGTATGTAGAATTTTAGCACTTAGTCAAATTTCATTGAATGAAACTTGCTCTAGGTTGATATTCATTAGTAGAGACCTTGTAAGTCCAAACTAGTTTAACATGATTAGGGACCTTATTCCTCAAATATTTCACATCTTAAGATCCCTTAGATTCATTTTGATATTATGATATCCCCATTGAAATGAATCTTTTCTATCTAGCATAGGTTAAATTTTTTTAATGAAACTTTGTATTGAACATTTGCTATTTAGTATGTTAGCTTGTTAGTAGGCATATTATTTCATTATGCTACTAATGAAGTCTACTTGCAAGTTGTGAATGTTAATGAAAGGCTATGCTATCTAAAAGAAAATGAAAAATGAAATGAAAAGTTGGGCAAAATCTCTAAGACTAAGGTATGGATTTAATTTTGCAAAAATTATTTGAATACCTATGCTTAAATGATTTCTCTATGCTCATGATTGATTATGCATGATAAATATTTAAATTTTCATGAGTAAGAAATTTTTTGATAACTTGGCTCATTTCATTATATCATGATATTTATGAAATCAGACTAGGTTGAAATTTTTTTTAGAGACTTCATTTTAAGTTAAAAATTAAACAAACATATTTAAATAAGTATATCACATGAACAATATGATAACTAGATCACATTAGAGGACTTAAGCTTGAGAAGTTTGACCCAAGTCAACAAATTGACTTGGACACTTGATTTTAAGTCCAAACTTCATAAACATATTTAGGAATAAGTATGACATGTTTCCAAGCACTTAGAGTGAAAAATTCATATGTATATGGATAAAATGACAATAGAGGTCAATTCATGTTTACCTCTTTTGAACAAAGTTGACCCAAGTCAAAAATTGACTTAGAGGTTTTATTTCCAATCTATATTTGAGGAACATGTCTAGATTTACGCATGTTAGGTATCCATAGGTCTAAGTTTGAAAAACCATGAGTAAATGATAAGATTGACACTTAGCAAGTTTCATGATAACTAGTTTAGTTTTGAATGGAACCATGCTAAGTTGATATCTTGACTTAAGGATAAAATTTTCATTTCAAACTTGATACACACTATTTATATGACCATTATGTGGTGTCATAAAAGTTTGAATGAAAACTGAGCACTCTTTGAAAATAATTGAGATTTACGGAATTGCCAATTCAACCAACAATTGGTATCATTTTCAGTTATTTCTAGAGAAATATAGAAAAATCATGTATAAATTAAGTTTTATATTAAATATTTTGTTTTCCATCCCTTTGGTTGAGATTTTCATGTTTCATGAAAAATAAACTTTAGAGTCTCAACTTCAAAAAAATATTTATTCTTCATCCCTTTGACTAGATTGACCTTTCTTGCCATTTTTGATTGATGTCAAAAGGGGGAGAAATGTATAAGAAAAAGGGGGTAGAAAAGTATAAGAAAATTGGGGAGAAAATTATAGTTAAAGGGGAGGAAAATATAGGAAATCCATACATATAGATAGGGGGAGTTTATTTCATAGATATGCATGTTGATAGGGGGATAAATTTCTTAGTTGATATCCTATATGCTTTAATGAATATATTTTCTTAAGGATGTTTGTCATCATCAAAAAGGAGGAGATTGTTGGTTTTAGGTTTTCAACCTTGGTCTTAATCTCTTAATCTCGGTTTTGATGATAACAAACATGGAACTAATATTTCGTCGAGAAATCTTTCAGGTTCCATATCAATTAGCGTTCGATGTCCTCGATCGGATAAATCCAAAAATCAGAAGGACATTGATCGTCGCGCTCGGGTTCATCGCGGAAATTTCTCGAAGATCGACGCGTGCACCAAAGACGCATTGGATGAGCTCAAAGATCACATGGAAAGCTCTCCAAGTTGATGATCGTTGAAAGCCGAAACTCGAAAATGATGCGCGGAAGAAAAAGGATGAAGAAATCAAACTCAGCCTAGGTTCGGTCGACCGAATAGGGTAAGGAAATTGGCAGTAGCCAATTTGGTAGACTGGTCGGTCGACCAAACACTACCAAAAACTAGCAGTGGCAACTTCAGTCGACCGGTCGGTCGACCGACAGAGGCCAGAAATGGGCAGTAGCCCTAGCGATGGACCGATCGGTCGACCAAATGGAGGATCGCGCGATCGCGTGTCGCTGGCTTCCCTGCGTCGGTCGACCGATGGGTCCACCGAATTGAGGGAACGCCAGTTTGAGTCTGGCGATCGACCCATCGGTCGACTGCACAAAGAGAAGATGCAGTGATCGCTGTGAGCGGTCGATCGGTCGATCGTCCGACCAATCGACCGAGCGACTACAACAGATAGTTTTCTATCCATTGAGCTGTTGTTTCTTCGTGTGGGTATAAATATACCTCACCTATCTCATTTAACCCCTCTCTCTGATTATTTACAGATTTTATTGAATAATATTAAGAGAGATTTGAGCCTTCAAAGGATCGATTGCGGCGCTCTGCTCTTCTGCGAACTTTTTCTCAAGCGACTAGTTTTCTTCCTCAACTCGGGATCTAATACGAGTTCTACCTCTTGACGAGTTGAAGGCGCCAAAGGCTTGCAAAGGAGCATTAATCCTTGGTTTAATCTTTTAGTTCTTTTGATTGTATTTTAATTGTTATTTGAACGTATTTTTCTTGGATTTGTGACTGTGAAGACCTAGGATTGTTAGGTCTTGAAATTGGGTGGTAGCCTTGGTGTTTGAGGTTTAAATCCATCGGTGTAATTAAATGTAGTTTGCTAGGATTAAGTTGAGTTATCCTTAGGTTGAGGTGGGAAAATGCTCTCGGTAGGAAGGCGGGATACTTCCGGGTGTGGAAGTGTCTTCGGTTGGAGAGCAAAGACTTTCCGATGCAAAGTCTTCGGTGTAAGGAATCTCATTAATCTAGTTAAACTAATTTGGAAATCTTAAGCGAGGTGCTTAGGTAGTGGAGTAGGCATTGGGGCCGAACCACTATAAATCTTGTGTTTGCATTGATTTAGTGTTTGTATTTATTGTTTTACTATTTATAGCTTCCGCATCTAAGCATTCAATCGTAAATTGCCTAAACGATCTAAGAAAACGATTAAAGTCGAATTTAGGCTAATTGAGTTAGTAAACACACTATTCACCCCCCTCTAGTATTGTCATTTTGTCTTCATCTATCACTCATGAAACAAACATTAGTATGAACTAAATCAAGAACATTTGATCTTCTAAAGAGTAAGATATCTGAAATGCAACTTTATATTGTTTACCAACCAAACAATGAGTGCAAGATTTCAAATTCATACATGTCAAGGGTAAGAATTTCTTCATAGTGAGAACGGCAAGTCATTTCTCACTTAGGTGACCAAGTTGCCTATGTCAAAGCTCTGATGAAGAATCTCCTACTATATTCACCCCTTCTTTGCATATCTTGGCTTGCAAGAAATAGAGAGTATCTTGTTTCTTTCCTTTTGCTAATACAAGATTGCCCTTAGTAATTTTGCACGTCTTAGAACCAAAGGAGCTGATCCAACCCTCATCATCAAAAATGCCAGGAGAGATCAGATTGAGCCACATCTCAGGAACATGCCTCATATCATTAAGCCACAACTTGCACCCGATATCAGTATCCAAGCACACCTTTCCCATGCCAACAACATTGGCTGAAGCTTTATTTCCCATTATGACATGACCAAAATCACCACTGGTATAAGATGTGAAAAAGTCACGATAGGTAGAAACATGATATGAAGCACCAGAATTAACAACCCAAGAAGAATCATTGCTACCAAGGTGTAAACAACCGTCCTTGGTAGAAATAACAACATCACCATCTAACGCGATTGAAGTTGTATCTTTGTCTTCTTTTCTCTCTTTTGCATGCTCCCTTTTTAATTGCCTGCAAAATCTTTTCACATGCCCTAGCTTTCCACAATGATAGCAAATTAACCTCTTTCTTGACTTGGATCTCCCCCTTGACTTATCCCGATTGTCTAATTGTCTATCTGAATTTTGGAAGTATCTGGTTTTACTCCTTTCACGCTTTTTAGTAACAAGTCCATCTGACTGAGTATAATACCCTTGGTCTTTTCTCCTGGTTTCTTCATTTGACAAACTTTCACAAACTGCATCCATAGATAACTTACCCTCAGGAGCTGAATTACTCAAGGCAACTACCAAAGTTTCTCAATTGTAGTAAAGTACCGAGAAGCAAACAAGCTTGCAATTCATCAAATAACAACACTTTCAAGTTAGTCAGACAATTAACAATATTTTTGAAATCACTCAGGTGTTCAGCCATAGTATTCACATCCTTAAATCTCATGTGAACAAGTTTTCTAACAAGAAAAGTCTTGTTTTGTGGGAATTTTCATTCATATAAATTTACCAATTTCTTCCAATAAGGATTCAATATTTTTCTCTTGAGCCACATGATGATAAACATTGTTACCTATCCACTGTCTAATTGTATCCATAGTTTTTCTGTTCATTCTTTTTCATTCCTTATCAGATTTATTTTTTGGTTTCACCCTCAATGAGATCATACAGATCTTTGCAATTTAAAAGATCTTTCATCCTTGGCTTCCAAATAGAATAATTTGAGAAAGTCAATTTAAACATATTGTTTGAGTCATCCATCTTAATTTGCACATATAAACAACAGCTAACGTAGCTCTGATACCAGTTGATGGGAATAAAGTTGTTTTCTTTAAGTGCAAAGATTAACAATAAGCAGTAAAATAATAGATTACAAGAACACCAAAATTTTTACGTGGAAAATTCTTCAATGTGAAGAGAAAAATCACGAAACCTAGTTCAGATCAAATCTTTCACTAATAAAATTAATGGGTACAACTGTTCATCCCTAGCACAACTAGAGATAATAAAATCTCATCTCAAACAACATAATTTCATCTCAATAAAAATAATAATGAATTGCATATTGAAAAAATCTAATCAAAATAGGATGAAGAAAATCACAGAAATAATGGTCTTTCAAAGATCAACACTGTTCAGATCGTAGAGCTCGTCGAGAAGAATAACATATCCAAAAATCATCCAAATCTCGAAAGGAATGATCATTCGATTTGGCAAAATAAAAAATTTGATGAAGAGGCATACGACAGCAGCGGCGTCTCTATTTGAGATGGAGAAAAGGATGCTCACGCTCGTGAGCCGCTCCTTTTTTTTTTTTTTTTTTTTTTTTGTCTCACTACACTCCAGACAGCGCAAAGCACGCCTCACCTTCGAACCTGGCACTCCGGCGAGGAGCTTCGCTATGAGCCCCTCAAGCTGTCCAAATTACATGGCGAGCACCACTTCGTTCGTGGCAAAGGCGAGGGCGAAGAGGGCTCCGAAGCAGAGGCCGAAAAAGGCCTGCATGCCGAGGAAGAAGGTATCGGGAAAAGAGGAGATAGGTGGTGGGAGGTCGCCATTACATGCACGGGCGATGGGAAAGCTTGACAGGTCTCCCATGGCGGGGAGAGAATCTTCAATGTATAACTTCTTTTATGAGAATTGGTGATGAAGCAGAGTGGCTTGGAAATGTGGGAACAGTAATGAAAAGAAATGGAGAATCTCTGCTTTGTATTTACCCTTCATCACGAGTGGATTCTCTTAAGTTGTCATATTTCGATGGGTTGAGACCTGATGAACGACGAGATCAAAGGTTGTAGTAGGAAATTAGGAATGCGCAACTCCTAAGTCAACGTAAAATCATATCAAAAGTGTTTTTGATCCGCTTCTAGAATTCTAATTTCTTTTTTGGTATTTCAAGATTGATATGTTCTTCGTGTTACCTGATTAAGTTATAGAATTTTATAAGAAGAATTTATTAGAATTAGGGCTAGGGTATTACCACGTACTCGAATCCCAATTTTTTTAAAAAAATCAAATTTATTCAACCTTTTATTTTACAAACCATAGGGAGTTGTCATCAATTTTGTGTGTGGGTCCGAACCTGAGTGCCACCATTGATGTGGATAAAAAATTTAGTCAATATTTTTAAATATATTTAAAAAATATAAAATATTATTTTACAAAATATTTTAAATAATTATGTCTTAATTTTCCACCTCTTTGCATCAATTATTCAGGCCTACAATCGTTGTCACACACTAATGATCAACTACATCGTTTTAAATTACATCATTCCTTATATCCCAATTGCATTATTCGTGAAATTTTAGAATTTAGTGCCACGAGACCCTTATTTCTTTGAAACAAAAAATTGGAATAGATTTGGAAAAGCTTTTTAAAAGTCGGAATATATAACCTAGTTAATATTAGCCGAGTCTAGAGGTTCGACGCATTCGGATTCGTCGCAAAAATTTCTAGAAGTTCGACGTGTGCATCAAAGACGTCTTGGACGAGTCTAGAGAACATATGGAAAGCTCTCTAAGTTGACGCACACTGACGTTTGGAACCCGAAAACGAAGCGCGCAAGAAAAATACACAAGAATTCAGCTATGCCATGATTTGGTCGATCGACTAGTCGACTGACAGAAAGTGAAAACGGGCAGAAGGTATTTCGGTCGACCGAACGATGCCTAGAATGGGCAGAATTCCTTTGGACGATCGGCGATCGCTCGATCGGTCGACCAACGACCGATCGACAAGCGACCAGGCATCGACAACGGGTAGAAATATGCCCGTTGATGAGTCTTGAGAGTTGGGGAGTTATAAATACTCATCTCAAACTCATTTCTAGCCGACGATTGATGCTTCCAAGCCTTAAAGTGTGATCCTAAGCATCTATACAAGCTTTCATTGAGTCATCCTTGCAAGAATCCTAGTTTTGATCTTCACTCCTTGATTTAGCCTTCAAGCTTCACCGATTCATCATCTTGAGGCATCAAGAGGACTAGGGAGTTTTTTTTGGAGCTAAGTATTTATTGTATTATTTATTTGCTCCATTGTTTGTGTATTTTGTGGTTTATTTTCATTGTATATCATCTGTATAAACCTAGGTTGCTAGGTTTGATTAAGTTGGCGGTTTACTTGGTGTTAAGGCTTAAATCCATCATTGTAAACTTAGTTTACTATGATTAGTTGAGTTGTCCATTAGGTTGAGGTGGGAGAGTGCTCTCGGTAAGAAGGCGGAATACTTCAGGGTGTAGAAGTGCCTTCAGTTTGAGAGCGAAGATTTTCTGGTGTAAAGTCCTCTTTGTAAGAGAAACGATATTGGTGGATTTAATGGTGGGATACAATGGTGGATTTAAGCCTTAACACCAAGGAAACCACCAACTCAATCAAACCTAACAACCTAGGTTTACACACACTCAAATTCAATGAAATAAATAACAAAATACAACCAATAAATGGAGCAATAAATAAAATAATAAATTATTTAGCTCCACAACAAGATTCCTATCTTCCTCTTGATGCCTTTGATGATGAAGCAATGAAGTAAAGGTTCAATCAATGAGATGAAATGTTCAAGCTAGGGTTTTCACAAGATTTGCTCAATGAGAGCTTAGGATTGATCAAAAGATGGCTCAAGAAGGTTATGAGTGATCAACATCATGGAGGAAGGCTCTCATGACTTCCTATTTATAACCCATGAAGAGAAGAGAGAGCTTCCCTCTTCTCAACGGGCGAATTTTTGCCCATTACCGACCGCCAATCACTTGTCGGTCGATCGCCGGTCGACCGACCGAGCGACTGCTGAGCGACCGTAGGCTTTCTGTCACTTCCTGGCAACCTCCGATCGACCGAATTGGCTACTGCTAATTTTTTACCTAGGCTGAGTTTGAATTTTTTAGCCTTCTTCTTGCGCGTTTTATTTTCGGGTTCCGGCCTTCAATGTGCGTCAACTTGGAGAGCTTTCAATGTGTTCTTTACACTCATCCAAGACATCTTTGGTGCACACATCGAACTTCGAGAAATTTCCGCAACAAACCCGAACGCATCGAACAATGTCCTTCCGATTTTTTTGATATTTCCAATCAAGGACATCGAGCGCTAACTGACTTGGAACCTGAAAGTATTTCTCAATGAAACATTAGTTTCATGTTTGTTATTATCAAAACCGAGATTAAGACTAAGGTTAAAAACCTTATGCCAACAGGTGTGGCCGCCGGACTACCACCCAGCTCAGTGCCCTCTTTGGGGTATGCACTCCCCTCACCGACACTAGCTCTTCCGAATCGTCTCTTTGGGGCATACGTCCCCCTCACCGGTCGGATCTCCAGACTGCCTCTTTGGGGTATGATCTCCCCTCACCAGTCGGACTTCAGGAATAAGGTCAACACTGTCTCTTTGGGGCATACCCTCCCCTCAACAGCGAGGCTACCGAGAAATGCAACAGGCACATCACACACGCAGATATATATAAACGTAAGATGCGCTAAACAATAATAACAAGATGAGTTAAGGACACACCTCAACCTCCACATCCTCATGCCCTATATCACAACCACGCATATGTATATATATCATAATGAAATGCACAAATCATAATAAATAGATACAACACATCCAATATCGTAGGAAAAGAAAATGGAAAGCATATATAATCCTAAAACAGGGTAACACCACTTAGCAATTCTAAGCAGTTTAAACCCGCCTTTTTGACCCTAGTCGTGTACCCTAGGGCCGACCTACCTCCCTTACCCGAGTGCCCTAAGGGCAAGGAGGGTTCGGCCCCCTTAGGTTTCCTTAGGGTCGGCTCATCCAAATGTCAATCTAGGGTTCTAATATCTCTAGGTGTCACTGTGGTCCTTAATTTCCTAATTGTAGGTCTCTATAATTTTTATAATTATTAGAAATAATTCAAAATGTCCTAAAGTGTAACTCCTAATGTGAAAATACGTCTAGGACCCTAAAATTCACCTCTAATATGGTCGGCTACCCTAGGGTTCCTAAAGAACCCTAAAAGGAGGGAGGCATACCCTAAATCATTCAAATTTCCTTCTTTAATCAAGATACCAATCAAGCAACAAGAATCCTATGACCATCCAGAAATTAACCCAAAGAATTCCTCAAGAATTCAAGGAAGAAGAGGGGTGGCACAACAAGGGTAGGGGCGGCCAAATCGCCCAAAAGTTGATCCGATGAAATCACAACGACGATTAAAAAACCCTCAATTCGAATATCCAATCCGATACGATAAAAATGAACAAAAAATCATTAAAATCCCCATGACATAGGGGTGGCGGCATGGATGAAGAAAAGGGGAAAAAGAACACTAGATCCACTCACCTCTTTGGAGAAGACGCTAAGGATCTTCCTTCAATCGGTGCCGAGGAACTCGCAAAATTCCGGCTCCGGCGGCTCCTCCTCCCTCCTTGGTGTCGCCTCTCCCTCTCTCTAAAGACTATTGAGTGAATACCCACACTAGAAAGAGGGGAGGGTTTAAATAGTGTTGGGTGAATTTTAACTTCTATTCAATTTTTTTCGAGTTTAATTTCTAATGCAACCAAATTGATCACTCAACTAAATTACGATGCTTGACAAGTAATAATTAGACAATAATTAGACAAGTAATTATAGTGGTTCTGCCAACCGCCTACTCCACTACCTTGGCTCCACACCAAGGATTTATAACCAAATCCTTTATAGACTTTGTGTTTTCCTTTGAATACAATCGATGACTCACTTCTCAACCCTATTCACCTAGGCAAAACACACTTCTATGAAGGAAACCATAAGTGTTTACACTAGCACACCTAGCAAGCTAATAATGACGATTACAATTTAAAAATGATGAAGAATGACAAGAAGGAGCTAAAAAATGAAACCACAAGTGTGAGCTCCTTCCAAAGCCTTCCAAGTCTCCAACTCTTCAAGATGGTGAGCTCAAATCGTTGCTGGAGTTAAGATGAGAAGATCGCTTGAGAAGGATGAAGCTATCGGTGAAGCAAGCGAGCACAAATCAATCTTTCAAGGCTTAAATCTCTCTTTGGAGTGCACTAATGATCATTAAGAGTGTCTAAGAGAGGTTGGTGAGGGGTATTTATAACCCCTCACTCGGCACATCACTTCAACTGGTGTTTTTCTGCCCGTTGGACACTGCCCAATCGCTTGTCGGTCGATCGTTAATAGATTGCTCAATTGCTTGTCGGTTGATCTTCAGTAGACCGATAGATCAACCGCCCAGTGACCGTTGGGCTACTGCCCTTTCTCGACCACATTCGGTCGACCGAATTAGCTACTACTAGTTTTCACCTTTGTCCGATTGATCGATCGGTCAATCGAATTGGCTACTGCCAGTTTTTGGCTTTGTTCAGTCGACTGACTGATCGACCGAAGTGGCTACTACCAATATTTTCCCTCATTCGGTCGACTGATCGGTCAACCGAACCTTAGCTAAGGCTATTTTTTACATTTATTTTGTTTTGCGCTTTGTTCCCGGTTTCGTTACCAAGTTTTGACTTGGATAACATTACAAATAGGCTTGGGATATGTTCCTAGGGATATATTATATAAAATATATTTGGTGATCTTTGAATTCTACTCAATTTACATCGAAGTCTTTTTGTCGATTTTTGTATTTTTTCGAACAAAGTTCGCGTGCGTATCGTAACCCCAACCTGAACTCAAAACTTGACAAATATATTAGATACATATTTGTTATCATCAAATAGAGATAACATGGATACCATAATCCTAAGTTAATCGTGCCATTCAAATATCTCAATATGCATTTGACCGCACTTTAGTGAGATATTTTAGGACAAGATTGAAACCTAGCACATGCACAAACACTAAACATGATATCGGATCTACTTGCAATTAAATAAAGAAGGCTACCGATCATACATCGACATCATTTTTCATCTACCTTTACACCATCTTCATCTTTATCAAACTTAATGGATGTGCTCATTGGTGTAGAAGCTATCTTGGCTTCATTCATCCCAAATCTTTTGATGAGCTCCTTTGTGTACTTGGCTTGATTTATGGAGATCCTTTTATTGGTTTGCTTAATTTGGAGACAAAGCATGAAGGAAAGTTCTCCCATCATGCTCATCTCAAACTCCTCTTGCATGCATTTTGCGAATCACTCACAAAGCAATTCATTAGTAGCACCAAATATTATATCATCAACATAAATTTGCACAAGTAAAATATCATTTTCATTATTTTTTATAAAAAGAGAAACATCGGCTTTTCCAATGCTAAAGCCTTGATCATTCAAAAATGTGGAAAGCCTTTCATACCAAGCCCTAGGGGCTTGTTTTAAACCATATAAAGCCTTTTTAAGTTTAAAAACATGATTTGGAAACTCAAAACTTTCAAATCCGATGAGTTGTTCAACATAAACTTCTTCATCGATAAAACCATTTAAAAGGGCACTTTTAACATCTATTTGAAAAAGTTTAAAACCTTTAAAACTAGCATAAGCCAAAAACATGTGAATTGCCTCTAATCTAGCTACGGGAGCATAAGTTTCATTATAGTCTATTCTTTCTTCTTGTTTATACCCTTGGGCCACTAACCTAGCTTTATTTCTAATGACTAAACCTCCTTCATCTAGCTTGTTTCTAAATACCCATTTAATCCCAATTACGGTTTGTCCACTAGGTCTAGGTACTAAGTGCCAAACTTCATTCCTAACAAATTGATTAAGTTCCTCTTGTATAGCCATTACCCAAAATTCATATTCTATTGCTTCCTTAATGTTTTTTGGCTCTACTTGAGATATGAATGCTACATATTAACAAATATTCTTAAGTTTAGAGCGCGTTACTACTCCCATTGATGGTTCTCCAATGACTTGATCCAATGGATGATCTCTTATAAACCGATACCCTTTGGGGGAGATGTGGTAGAGCTTCCTCTTTTTCTTCTTCTTCATCTTGAGGTAGAGTTCATGAGGAAGGTTTTTCATGGTGAGTTTTCTCATTGTTTTCATCTTCAACTTCTTTGTCATGAAATGTTAGTTCCTCAAGTTCCTCACATACATTCACAATCTTAATATTTCTAGAAAATCATTAGTTTCATCAAGAGTAACATGCATAGATTCTTCAACAATCATAGTTCTACGATTATAAACTCTATAGGTCTTAGAACTATTAGGATAACTTAGGAAAATGCCTTCATCGGATTTAGAATCAAATTTTCCTAGATGCTCATTAGTGTTTAAAATAAAGCATTTACATCCAAAAACACGAAAATATCCCACACTTGGGATTTGATCATTCCAGAGTTCAAAATGTGTTTTCTTGATTTTAGGTCTTAATAAAACACGATTAAGTACAGAACAAGAGGTATTTATGGCTTCGGCCCAAAAATACTTGGGCAAATTATTTTCACAAAGCATGGTCCTAACCATCTCTTGTAAGGTTCTATTCTTCCTCTCAACCACCTTATTTTGTTGAGGGGTTCTAGGGGAAGAAAAGGTATGCTCAATACACAATTCATCACAAAATTCGAAAAACTTTTCATTTTTAAATTCTCCTCCATTATTACTTCTAATTTTCAAAATTAAAATTACTTTCTCATTTGTAACTCTCCTAGCAAATTTTTTAAAGAAATCAAAAGTTTCATTTTTCTTAGCTAAGAAGAAAACTCATGTAAATCTTAAGAAATCATCAATCAAAACATGGCAATATAATTTTCCACATAGACCAGCCACATCAGAAGGACCAAAAAGATCCATGTGCACAAGTTCAAGTGTTCTAGATGTACTCACTTGATTAATGCTATGAAATGAAGACTTAACTTATTTTTCATGTTGACATGCATCAGAAAGTTTGTCTTTTTCAAATTTTATCTTAGGTATTCCTTTAACTAAGTTCTTTTTAGATATTTCTTAGAATGTCCTAGCCTTCTATACCACAACCAAGAATCATTTTCCATGGCAACCAAGCATCTAACATGAGGATTAGGCAAAATATTTAAAACTAGTGTGTAAATATTTTCTTGCCTATTTCCAATAAACACAATATCATTAGATAGTGCACTTCTAATGATGCATTTAGATGCTTCGAAAATGACTACATATCCATTATCACACAATTGAGATATGCTAATCAAGTTATGCTTTAACCCATCAACTAGTAAAACATTTTTAATGCATGGGTAGGGGAGTATACATATATCACCAATGCCAATAATCTTACCTTTGGCATTATCTCCAAATGTTACATGTCCACCATCCTAGCTTGATAGGGTTGCGAAGAGATTGATATCACCCGTCATGTGTTTTGAGCAACCACTACCCAAGATTCATGTGCTTCTACTTGCTTGAGGATGCTTCTCCATCTACAAAAGGAGAAGAGATAATTTTAGGTACCCAAATCTTCTTGGGTCCATGAGTGTTAGTCATCTTAGGAACCCAAGTGAATCTAACATGAGGGTTCCTCCTTAGTGCACAATCTCTAGCCATATGGCCAAAGATACCACATGAAAAGCAACTTCCATTAAACTTTCTTGGGCTATGTGTGTGAGCATGGAAGTGTGCATGAGCATGATTGTTTGATGACTTTCTAGCATGTACAACCTTCGACATGACATTTTGTATGGTGGTCATTTTTTCATTTAGCATACAAAGTTTTTTTTAAAAGTTTAGCATGCTATCATTCAAATGCTCTACTTGATCACTTAAGAACTTGGTTTCATTATCCAATTTTTTATTTTCATTCTCTAAGTTTTTCATAGCATCATCTAAGGCATGCTCTTCTTCCTTAAGGGTATCTACTTCTTTCCTTAATGCATTGCATGAGAGTAGCAAGTTATCATTTTCAAGCTCTAAAGATTTGTTATCCTTTTTAAGCACTTTAAACTTTTTCCTAATAGCATTAAATTCATCGTGCATTTGATCAAATTCATTTTCTAGTTCTTCTTGCGTAAATGAAAGCTCGCCAAATGTAAATCTTACCTCGTTGTCATTTGCCATGAGGCAAAAATTTGCCTTTTCACTTTTGGAGTCTTCTTCACTTGACGAAGACTCGCTTTCATCCTAAGAAGCCATCATCGCCTTCTTCTTCTTCTTATATTTGTCTTTCTTGTGAGGGTTGGAGGTAGAAGCCATCTTGAAAAGTGGGCAATCCTTCCTTAGATGCCCGATTTTGTTGCAATTGAAGCATGTGTAGCCTCTTCTTCCCTTTCTCATGCCTCCTCTCATGAAACTCATGAATCTCCTTGCTAACATTTCCATTTCTTCAAAATCATCTGTCTCTTCCTCGGATGATGAGGGTTCTTCACCCCGGTGTGATGGTTTTAAGGCAATGGACTTGCCTTTGGGGGCATCTTCCTCCTTGTATTCCTGCATATGGGTCTCATGTGTCATGAGTGACCCAATGAGCTTGGTGATATTTAAGGTGCTCATATCCTTTACTTTCATGATTGCGATGACCTTGGGCTCCCAAGTTTTTGGAAGAGAACGGAGGAGCTTCCTTACCTTCTCCTCTTCCCTTATGTCTCTACCAAGGTTAGCTAATCCATTTGTAATATTTTGAAAGTGAGCATAAATGGCATCAATAGATTCATGCGATAACATTTTGAACATTTCATAATCATGAATGAGTAGGTTTATCTTGGATTTCTTAACTTGTGAAGTGCCTTCATGTGTAGTCTCTATGACTTTCCAAAGTTCATATACCGACTTACAAATGAAAATCTCATTAAACTCATTTATTGATAGGCCACAATATAGTGCATTGACGGCCTTTGCATTTGCATTAAAGAGTCTAATCTCTTCTTCATCCCACTCATCCATATCCTTAGTTGGTTGCTTATACTTTACTTGGATCATTCTTCATACATCCATGCCTAGTGATTGAAGGAAGTCATTCATGCGTATCTTCCAATAGGCATAGTTGTTTCCATCAAACAATGGTAAGTATGAGTAGAGGACCCTTGAGCTAGTTGGATTTCACTAGACATTCTAGATTGTAGGGTAGATGGTTAAATTTAATCCTACGGCCTTGCTTTGATACCAATTGTAGAGTGAATACCCACACTAGAAGGGGGGTAGAATAGTGTTGGGTGAATTTTAACTTCTATTCAATTTCTTTCGAGTTTAATTTATAATGCAACCAAATTGATCACTCAACTAAATTACGATGCTTGACAAGTTATAATTAGACAATAAGCACAATCAAACAAGCACTACAAAGACAAATAATTATAGTTGTTCGGCTAATCGCCTACTTCACTACCTTGGCTCAACACCAAGGATTTATAACCAATCCTTTATAGACTTTGTGTTTCCCTTTGAATACAACCGAGGAATCGCTTCTCAACCCTTTGAGAATTCCTCAAACATATTCACCCAGACAAAACACAATTCTATGAAGGAAACCCTAACTGTTTACACTAGCACACCTAGCAAGCTAATAATGACGATTACAATTTAAAAACGATGAAGAATGACAAGAAGGAGCTAAAAAATAAAACCAAAAGTGAGAGCACCTTCCAAAGCCTTCCAAGTCTCCAACTCTTCAAGATGGTGAGCTCGGATTGTTGCCGGAGTTGAGACGAGAAGATCGCTTGAGAAGGATGAAGCTATCGGTGAAGCAAGCAAGCACAAATCAATCTTTGAAGGCTTAAATCTCTCTTTGAAGTGCACTAAATTGGCTTAAGGTTTTCAACCTTGGTCTGAATTTCGGTTTTGATGATAACAAATATGGAACAAATGTTTCATTGAGAAATCTTTCAGGTTCCAAGTCGGTCAGCGCTCGACATTCCCGATCGAAAAAATCTAAGAAATCGGAGAAATCGATAAGGACGCTCGTTGAACCTCGGGATTCTTCGAAAAGTTAGAGTTTAGGTTTAGGGTGTCTAGAATATAATGTATTCCTCTTTATGATGGAAAGAACCCAAAAACCAAACCTGAACCCCAAAACATGAAAACTCGGAAACCGCCCGGAAATTCACTAAGCCTCTCCATGGAGGGCTATACCTAGACATTTTCTTGACACAAAAAATGGCCGTAATTGTTCCTTGGGTAAAAACTAGATAATGAAATATTTTTGAGGAATTTTTGGAAGCCTTTAGCCTACCCATACTTGACCCGGGAGATTAGAAAATTTTTGTTTTCCGAAAATTTGTACTAGACCCCAAAAACTAGATTTTGATTCTTAAGGATTTTGATTTTTTAGATATTTTTATTGAATCTAAATGGGGGGTAATCCTTATATAATGTTTATGTTTTAAAGTTATTAACTTAAAGTTAAGAAATGTTATATAAGTAGACTTAGCGAAGACGGAACCAGAAAATAAACAAACAAGCAAAATCCGAGCCAAACCAAGCAGTCTGCCTAGTTTCGGTCGACCGATCGATCGATCGAATGCTACCAAAAACTGGCAGTAAGCAAGTCGATCAACCGAATGATCAATCGAAGTTTGCTAGAAAACAACAGTATGCCTTCGGTCGCTCAGTCGGTCGACCGACGATCGAAAAGACCTACGATCGGATGACGGAAACGGCTAGTTTTTCTCCCGTTGAGTTGCCTATTTCATGCCATCTCCTCAAGGCTTAAAAATAGAAGCCTTAGCAAGCCTTCCACCCCTTATCCAAGCTTCCATTGAGCCATATTTGATCATCTCTAAAGAATTTCTTGAGCCATCTCTTTGTAATCCTTAGTTTCCATGATAAAACCTTGATCTAGCCTTTGAACCTTCAAGATTCATCTTCTCAAGGCATCAAGAGGACTATGGAGTTTCTTTTGGAGATAAGTATAGTTTGATTTATTTATTGCTCTAATTGTTTTTGTATTTTCCTAGTTGTTTTCATTGTATACTATTTGTGTAAACCTAGGTTGCTAGGTTTGATTGAGTTGGTGGTTGCCTTGGTGTTAAGGCTTAAACCCACCATAGTAAACGTAGTTTACTAGGATTAGTTGAGTTGTCCTTAGATTGAGGTGGGAGAGTGCTCTCGGTAGGAAGGCGGGATACTTCCAGGTGTGGAAGTGCCATCGGTTTGAGAGCGAAGACTTTCCGGTGTAAAGTCCTCATTATAAGGAAACTAATTAATCTAGTTAAACTAGTTTGGAAATCCTAAGTGAGGTACTTAGGTAGTGGAGTAGGCATTAGGGCCGAACTATTATAAATCATTGTGTTAGCATTGGTATCTTTATGCGTGCTAAATTGCTTTATTATTGCTTCCGCATTTAGTTAATAAATTATAACTTGCCTAACTAATCAAGTAAACAATTAAAATCGGAATTAGACGAAAGATTTAGATAACACACTATTCATCCCGCCCCCCTCTAGTGTGGCCATTTCACCAACAATTGGTATCAGAGCGGGTCGTAGTTTGAGATTTCACCATATCGTCTACATCTAGTCTCGATCCGAAAATGACACTAGAGTTGGTAGCGTTTACACCTCCTAGGTTCGATGAGTCTAACTTTGCTCTATGGAAGAGTATAATGTACAATTTTCTAAAGACTCAAGGTTTAGGTGTTTTTAATATGGTAAAGTCAAAATACATAGAACCTAAGGAAAATATGGGTGCATGGACCCAAGAACAAATTAATAGGTTTGAATTAAATGCTAAGGCAACAAATTGCATATATTGTTCTTTGAAAAATAACATCTTTGAAAAAGTCATGCATTGTACTTCGGCTTTTGATATTTGGGCAACTTTAAACATGCTATATGATTATGCCAAGACCGAAGAGATTGGCAATTCTAATGAATGTAGTGATGACAATGGTCATTCACCTACCACTAATCTTGATTTTGATGTCCATAGCTCTTCTAGTCAAAGGAGTAGCTTCAAGAGCCGAAAAATGAAGGTAGTGTGTCATGCATGCAAGGAAAAGGGGCATGTGAAGAAAAATTGTCATTCCATAAAAACAAGGCAAAAAAGAGGTCAAACGCTTCAACATCATCATCTTATTCGAATGAAGCATCCTCTTACCATGGCTATGAAGCTAATTCAAAAGATTATCTCATGAATACTAATGATGAGGTACACTTTTCTTCTTCTAGTCATGATAACAAAAAGGGTAGTATTAATTCATCTAGTTCTTGTGACATGCTTTATGATAAATTAATGGATGAATATAAAATCATGTATGCCTTGATGGTTAAAAAGGATAAAGAAAACAAAAAATTAAAGAAGGAAAACTTGACTCTTAGCTCTCATTTACATGATGCTAAAGTAGAAAATGAGAAGCTAAAAATTAGTGTATCTAATCCATGTCATGATGTTTTAAGTATTGACACTAAGGATTTGAAAAACAAAAATAACATGTTAAAGAATGAAAATAACATGTTGAAAACCCAATTGCATGCTTTGCATAAATCTATGAATGATTTGAAAAATGAGATGTTGATTTTGAGTAGAATAGTTAATACTTCTTCTCTTAATTCTAAAAATCAAAATGTCTCATTTAGGAAACCTTAAAAGAATTAAAAATGTTTCCTTTAAGAATGCTCATGCTCATCATGTTTTTCATGCTAAGCATTCTAACATTATACCTCATGTCCATAAGAAAAATGAAAAGAAGAGATTTAATGGACATTATTTTTGTTGTGGTGTTTACGGGCATGCCATTTATGATTGTGCTTTTAAGATGAATCTAAGTGTGGCAAAGACACTTTGGGTTCCTAAGCCTTTTAACCCCCAAGGATCCAAAGTCATTTAGGTATCAAAAGTCTCATCTTCTTTTGTAGGGGGATGTACCACACAAGGGTAAAGAAAAATGAAATATTAAAGTTGACCTTGGATCCAAATGAGAAATTTCTAAGAGGTTGCAACTTCAAATCATCATGATGCCTAAGGTATGAAAATTGGCATCTAGGTATACTTTGTATCATCTTCTTACTTTGGTTTGTTTTATTTAAGTTGGAGTTGTGATATATGTTTAATTTGAGTTATTTTCCCCGCTCTTGCTAAAGAGTTTTTTGGAAAATATTTTTGATTTTTGATTTCTGGTCTCTTCGAAGACCTATGTAGCCTATAACGGGCTCATGCGACCTTGCGGTTCTAAATCGTAGGCACATTGTGACCTTTCGGTTTTCAACCAATAGGAATGGTTGGAGATCATGTTTTCATATTTATTATTTTTGTGATCTCTTAAAATTCATTTTTGTATCACTTGATTTCATTTAAAATAAATTTCAAACTATCTAGCAAAGATGAATTTTGAAAATGATAATTGAATCTTTCTTTGCTATTTGGTTTGGTTAGCTTGCTAGTAGCCTTAATTACATTATCTACTAATGAAGTCTACTTGCAAGTTGAAAATGTTAATGGAAGGCTATGCTCACTAAAAGAAAATGGAAAAAGAAATCAAAAGTTTGAGAAAATTTTCAGGAATGAGGTATGAGTTCGTTTTTGCAAAAATCTTAATATAATACTTGAATATTCATGTTTTAATGATGTCTCTATATACTCACGATTCATTTTGCATGATAACTGTTTGAATTTTTATGAGTAGGAAAAATCATGATAACTAGGTAATTTCATGATATTGATACTGAAAGAAATTGAACTAGGTTAAAATTCCTTATTAGAGACCTCATTTTGAGTAAACACCCAATAAACATGTTTAGATACACACATGATATGATTCTAGATGTTTAAACTTGAAAATTCATGTGTAGATGAACAAGGAGATAACTAGATCACTTTAGGGGACTTAAACTTAGAAAAATTTGACCCAAGTCAACAAATCGACTTGGACACTTCATTTTAATTTTAAACTTCATAAACATGTTTAGGAATATGTATGACATGTTTCTATGCACTTAGAATAAAAAATTCATATGGATATGGATAAAATGACATAGAGACCATTTCATGATAATCTCTTGTGAACCAAGTTGATCCAAGTCAACAAATTAACTTAGAGGTCTTATTTTTCATCCATATTTGAGGAACATATTTAGATTTACTCATGTTAGGTGTCCATAAGTTTAAATTTGAAAAACCATGAGTAAATGATAAGATTGGCACTTAGTAAGTTTCATGATAATTAGTTTAGTTTTGAATGAAACCATGCTAGATTGATATCTTAACTTAAGGACATAATTTTCATTCCAAACTTGTCATTCACTCTTTACATGACTATTATGTGGTGTCATAAAAGTTTGAATAAAAAATAAGCACTTTTTTGAAAATAACTAAAAATTACGGAAATATCATTAAAAATTTAATATTTTCAATTATTTCTAGAAAAATTATTTTTAACTGATTCTTAAAACTGCACCTGCACTGAAAAATCTAGTTTCTTCAGTAAAAATTTTGAAAAGTTTCATCAAGAATCCAATTTATAGAGGAATTTTGAAGTTGGATTTTCAAAATGCAAAGTATCATCCTCTTGAAATATCAATATTTCCGATACTTTGACTTTTCGTCGAAAACTTTAAATGAAACTTTGTGCATACTATTTTGATTCCATTTTTAATATCATTCTCATTATTATTTGAGTGAAATCATTTCTAAAAATGATTTTAATATCTTGAGCGATATCCTAAAAATGAGTTTTTGGTTTAAATCAAGATAGGATGAAAAATGAACTTAGAAATTTCCTTTTAAGCCCAAACTTGATCAATATACTTAGATTCACTCATGTTAGATATCTAGGTACCTAAATTTGTGAATACATGAGTAGATAACAAAATTTGATACTTAGTTATTTTCATATTTTCATGCCCACTTTGAATGAAATCGTGCTAAGTTCATATCTTGATCAAACGACATTATTTTCACTTCAAACTTAATATACTTGCTTTACTTGATCATAATTTGGTATTTTTAAAGTTTGAATGAAATATAGAAATGTCATGAAAGACTCACTTATTTACGAAAATGCCACTAAAGTATCACTCTTCTCAACTTACTCATTTTTTTAGATACGTTGGATTTTCGTTGAAATTTTCAAATGAGACTTGAAGTGTGATATTTTAAATTCACTCATGGTATTGTTCTACTCATTTGATGAGAAAAATCATTTCAAAAGTAATTTTTGACTATTTGACCGATACTTGAAAATATCAATACTTAAGTTACTAGATGATTCTTGGTTTTGGATTTCATTTATCATTTCACGATATCATGTATGACTTAGTCTCTTATTTGTTGCTTGGCTTTCATTCCTTGAGTTGAGACTTTCACGGTTTTGAAAAATCTTTTAGAGTTTCAACTTTGACTTCTGATTGACTTTTCTTGACCTTTTTGAGTGATGTCAAAAGGGGAGAAAAATATAGGTAAAAATGGAAGAAAATATAGGAAAATCATGCATATAGATATGGGGAGTTTATTTTCATAGATATGCATGTTGATAGGGGGGAAATCGCATGTTTGATATCCTTTCCACTCTAATGAATATATTTTCTTAAGGATGTTTGTCATCATCAAAAAGGAGGATATTGTTGGCTTAAAGTTTTCAACCTTGGTTTTAATCTCGGTTTTAATGATAACAAATATGGAACTAATGTTTCATTGAGAAATCTTTAAGGTTCCAAGTCGATTAGCGCTCGACGTCCCCGATCGAAAAAATCGGAAAAATCGAAGAAATTAGAGAAATCGGCAAGGATGCTCGTCGACGCTCGGGATTCTTCAAAAAGTTAGAGTTAGAGTTTAGGGTGTCTAGAATGTAATGTAATCCTCTTTATTATGCAAAGAACCCAAAAACCAAACCTGAACCTCAAAGCATGAAAACTCAAAAACTGCCCTGAAATTCACTAAGCCTAGGGAGCTCCTTGGAGGGCTATATGACCTAGACATTTTCTTGACACAAAAAATGGCCGTAATTGTTCCTTGGGTAAAAACTAGATAACGAGGTATTTTTGAGGAATTTTTGAAAGCCTTTAGCCTACCATACTTGACCAAGGAGATTAGAAAATTTCCGTTTTTCAGAAATCTGTACTAGACCCCAAAAACTAGATTTTGATTCTTAAAGATTTTGATTTTTTAGATATTTTTATTGAATCCAAATGGAGAGTAATCCTTATATAGCATTTATGTTTTAAAGTTATTAACTTAAAGTTAAGAAATGTTATATAAGTAGACTTAGCGAAGACAGAACCAAAAAACACACAAACAAGCAAAATCCGAGCCAAACCAAGCAGTATGCCCAGTTTCGGTCGACCGATTGGTCGATCGAATGATACCAAAAACTGGCAGTAAGAAAGTCGGTCGACCGAAGTTTGCCAGAAAACAACAATATGCCTTCGGTTGCTAAGTTGGTCGACCGACGATCGACCGGACCTGCGATCGGGCGACGAAAATGGCTTGTTTTCCGCCCGTTGAGTTGCCTGTTTCATGCCATCTCCTCAAGGCTTAAAAATAGAAGCCTTAGCAAGCCTTCCACCCCTTATCCAAGCTTCCATGAGCCATATTTGATCATCTCTAAAGGATTTCTGGAGCCATCTCTTTGCAACCCCTAGTTTCTATGATAAAACCTTGATCTAGCCTTTGAACCTTTAAGATTCATCTTCTCAAGGCATCAAGAGGATTAGGGAGTTTCTTTTGGAGCTAAGTATAGTTTGATTTATTTATTGCTCCAATTGTTATTGTATTTTCTTGGTTATTTTCATTGTATACCATTTGTGTAAACCTAGGTTGCTAGGTTTGATTGAGTTGGTGGTTGCCTTGGTGTTAAGGTTTAAACCCACCATTGTAAACATAGTTTACTAGGATTAGTTGAGTTGTCCTTAGGTTAAGGTGGGAGAGTGCTCTCGGTACGAAGGCGGGATACTTCCGGGTGTGGAAGTACCTTCGGTTTGAGAGCGAAGACTTTTCGGTGTAGAGTCCTCATTGTAAGGAAACTAATTAATCTAGTTAAACTAGTTTGAAAATCCTAAGCGGGGGTGCTTAGGTAGTGGAGTAGGCATTGGGGCCGAACCACTATAAATCATTGTGTTAGTATTGATATCTTTGTGTGTGATAAATTGCTTTATTATTGCTTCCGCATTTAGTTGATAAATTGTAACTTGCCTAAGTAATCAAGTAAACACACTATTCACCCCCCTTCTAGTGTGGCCATTTCACCAACACACTAATGATCATTAAGTGTGTCTAAGAGAGGTTGCTAAGGGGTATTTATAACCCCTCACTCGCCGCATCACTCCAGCGGGCGTTTTTCTGCCCGTTGGACGTCGCCCGATCACTTATCGGTTGATCGTCAGTCGACCGATCGATCGATCGCCCAGCGATCGCTGGTCTACTGCCCTTTCTTGGCCACATTCGGTCGACCGACTGCTTAAGCATGGATACATGGAAAAACAAGATGTACCCGGTCCATGCTAGGCGGTAGAGCCAACTCATAAGCAATCTCTCCTCTGCGCCGCAAGATAGGGAAGGGCCCGATGAATCTAGGTCTCAACTTTCCCTTCCTCCCAAAGCGCACAACCCCCTTCAAAGGAAAACCGAATCCCATTTCTAAAACTCCACATCGCGGACTTTACCATCGACATACATCTTTTGACGACTCTGAGCTGCTAGAAGTCGTTCCTTGATCAATTTTAGTTTCTCAACGGCGTCATGAACCAAGTCTAGCCCCAGCATCTGGGACTCACCGGCCTCAAACCAACCTACTAGCGACCTACACTTGCGCCCGTACAAAGCCTCAAATGGGGCCATGCCAATACTGCTATGGTGGCTGTTATTATAGGCAAACTCTACCAAAGGTAAATGCCTCTCCCAACTACTCTCCAGGTCCATTGCGCATGTCCTCAAGTGTCTAAATGGTCCTCTTATTGTTCGTCCGTCTGAGGATGAAAAGCGGTACTAAACTGCACCGTCCGTCTGCCGATTTGGTCAAGCGATCCACCACTACCCTGATAGAGTCATTTCCTTTCTCTAACCTCGATAACCCGGTAACAAAGTCCGTGGTAATTTTCTCCCATTTCTATTCTAGCACCTCAAGATTTTGCAACAATCCTGCAGGTCTCAAGTGTTCGGCCTTACCTGCTGGCAGACCAAACATTTAGATACAAACTTTACCACCTCTTGTTTCATCCCTTTTCACCAGTAATGCTGCCTCAGATCTCGGTACATCTTTGTGGCCCTCGGATGCATAGTGTAAGTGGAATAGTGGGCCACCTCTAGTACCCGTCTACAGACCTCTGCCATGTCTGGTACCACAATCATGTCTCTATATCTGAGAATCCCCTCGGAGTCCACCCTAAAACCCTCTACATCACCTCTCACAGCTAGATCCTTCGTCAGGTAAGGGAAAGCATCTTCACCCTGAACCATTCGTAGCATATCAACCAAAGTGGACTGTACACGCATGTTTGCCACCAATTCACCCAAATCAGCCACAGATAACCAGTCCCTTGGACCCAGGCTCACCGCCGGCTCTTTGGCCAGGGATCTCCTACTCACGACCAAGTGGGCTAAGCTACCCTTCGACTTTCTGCTCAAAGCATCTGCTACTACATTTGCCTTCCCCGAGTGATACCGAATAGTGCAGTCATAATCTTTCAACAGCTCAAGTCATCACCGTTCTCTCAAGTTCATATCCTTCTGTGAAAACAAATATTAGAGGCTCTTGTGATCTATGAATATGTCACCTGCCTCCCCCATATAAGTAGTGATGCCACAGCTTCAAGGCAAAGACTATGGCCGCCAACTCCAAATCATGAGTCAGATAGTTCTTCTCATGGGTTTTCAAATGCCAAGATGCTTACGCGATCACCCTGCCATGCTACATCAGAACGCACCCCAATCCGACCCAAAAGCATCACAATAAACTCTAAATCCTCCCGACCCTGACGGTAGTGCCAATACGGCGGTCCTTGAGCTTCTAAAACCTCTCCTCCCATTTGTCATCCCAAATAAACTTTATTTTCTTCTGAGTTAGGCGCGTGAGCGGGGCGGCAATCTTGGCAAAAAATTTCACTAGCTTTCTGTAATAATCGGCCAACCCCAAGAAGCTGCATATCTTAGTCATGCTGGTTGGCCTCTCCTAGTTCTGAACTACCTCAATCCTTGCAGGATCAACTTTTACACCATCCCGGGATACAATATGCCCCAGAAATCCCACACTAGTCAATCAGAACTCACACTTTGAAAAATTTACAAAGAGCTGGTGTTGCCTAAGGGTCTCTAGAATTATCGCCAAATGCTCCCTATGCTCCGCCTCGCTCCTGGAACATACTAGAATTTCATCAATGAATACTATGATGAATCTGTCCAGAAAGTCCTTGAACACCCGGTTCATCAGCTCCATGAAGGCTGTCGAGGCATTAGTAAGCCCAAAGGACATGACCAGAAACTCATAATGTCCATACCACGTCCTGAAAATAGTCGTTTGAATATCTTGATATCTGATCCTAAACTGGTGATACCCGGATCTCATATCAATCTTTGAGAACCACTAAGCCCCCTGCAACTGATCGAATAAGTCATCAATCCTGGGAAGCGAGTATCAGTTCTTGATTGTCACCTTATTGAGCTGCCAGTAATCAATGCACATTCGCATGGATCCATCTTTCTTTTTCATGAACAACACCTACGCCCCCTAGGGTGAGACACTTCGGCGAATGAACCTGGCCAATGTCTAACGCCTCTGCAACTGTACCTCAAGCTCCCTCAGCTCAGCGGGTGCCATTCGGTATGGGGGAACTTCTATAGAGAACAATTACATAGGAAGCTGCAACTGCTCTAACACCCGGCAGTCTCAACTCTTCTATATATGGCAACATTGTTTCCGCGCAATGGAGTTGATAAAAGTGGATCTATAGAAGTATATCAATATGCGCATATCTGTATTGGGGTGGATAGGAGTGGATCCATCAGAGATGGTCAATCTTTTTAAATATTCTCTCACTCCCTTTATAAGTAGAGTAGGCAACCCAAAAGACATAGCCATTATTCCACAAGAGAAACTCCTAAATCCATAACTCCATCATCATATATGACGATTCACTCCACCAATGAATGACCAATGCATTGCTACTTAAGGAAACTCTTAACTCCATAACTCCATTAATCATCATAAATGACCATTCACTCTACCAATGAATGACCAAAGCCGCAATGCTCCATGATGACCATAGCTCCTCCAAAGCGAACAACCAAGGCTATAAAGTAGTATATTTATCCTACATCAAAACTCCATTAAGCATCATAAAAGTCCAAGTCCAAATGTCTCCATAAATTATCAAGTCCAAGTGTCACCATAAATGATCAATCAAGATTAGCTCCACCATAAATACATATATATAATATATATCATCAGGATATTATATATATTATCAATAATCTCAGCAGCAATCAAGCAATATCACAGAAGGATAAACATCGCAATAGTATAAACTTCACTACAGCCATAGCAGTTGAGATTGGCCAACGTGGAGTTAAAATTATCTGTCTTGCATATTGATATCTTTTATTTCCTCATAAATAGAGAAGACCAACCAACTTCCATAAATGTCATTTAACAAAGGATCTTAACTTCAGAAGTTTCAAACTCAAAAGATAGCCATAACACATCATAATGCTTCGACCATAAAAGTTTCATGAAAACTGTTGCCATAAAAGCTTCAAGAAAAACTACCACCATAAAGCTTTAAGAAAAACCGCCAGCCCATTAATGGAGATCATTTCATTTCTTCCATAATTAACTTCGGTCATAAAGGCTTCAAGATAACTGCCCAATGTGAATAAATCCTGACTTAAACACTGATCATTAACAACATCCAGTATTATTTATATTAGAGATATAAAAAGAGAATCATTACTAATACTGGAAATCAAATGTCATCATTTGCGCAATATCCTCATCCAGAAAACCATAGACTGTAGGGGCAGTTAAAACTGTCCTCACACAGTTATAATTATCTTCAACATAAGCAGAATTCCTCATAGTTGTGACTGTATATTTAACAGAGAATAGCTTGGAATACGTTTGCTTAAGCAACCACAGAGCAAGTAACAGTTAGACAACATAATGTAACCTATAAATATAAACTGAGAATTTCAACATAAACTCCACAACAATTGTAACTAACATACAATCTGAGAACTGTCTAAACATCCTTTTGCCTAATATAGTAACAACAACCGTCATACAACTGATTCAATATAAACCCCATAGTACTTGCAACTCATATACAATTGAGAACTAGCCGATAATCCTTTTACCAAATATAACCAACACATCATAAGCCAAACACCAATAATCTCCCACTTTGGCTTATTTGGCAAAAACACAATCTGTCAAGAGAATATCCAGAGTATATCACAATCACATCATTCAAGCAACTCATCAAACAAGATGAGTTGTGACTGAGTTAATAGACATCACACTCAGTATCATAAGCTTCAACATAAACTACTCAGCATCCAGAGCAATTGTGACTGTCTTTACAATTGAGAACAATCTGAGAAGTATTTTGTCAAATATAGCCAACACACATAAGCCAAACAGTAACAATATATAACGCTAAAACATGGTAACACCACTTAGCAATCCTACGTAGTTTAAACCCACCTTGGTGACCATAGCTGTGTACCCTAGGGTCGCCCTACCTCCCTCACTCGAGTGCCCTAAGGGCAAGGAGGGTTTAGCCCCCTTAGGTTTCCTTAGGGTCGGCCCATCCGAATATCAATATAGGGTTCTAATGTCTCTATGTGTCCATAGGATCTTTAATTTCCTAATTGAATGTCTCTACAATTTTTATAATTATTAAAAATAATTCAACATACCCTAAACTATAACCCCTAGGTGTGAAAATACATTTAGGATCCTAAAATCCACCTCTAATATGGTTGGCCACCCTAGGGTTCTTAAAGAACCCTAAAAGGAGGGGGGGAGCATACCTTAAATCATCCAAATTTACTTCTTTAATCAAGATACCAATCAAGCAACAAGAATCCACAACAACCATCAAGAAACCCAAAAATTCCTCAAGAATTCAAGGAAGAAGAGGGGCGGCACAGCAAGAGTAGGGGCGGCTAAATCTCCCAAAAATCGATCCGATGAAATCACAATGATGATGAGAAAACCCTCAATTCAAATATCCAATCCGATACGACAGAAACAAACCAAAAATTGTTGAAAACCCCATGACATAGGGGAGGCAGCATGGATGAAGAAAAGGAGAAAAAGAAGGCTAGATCCACTCACCTCATTGGAGAAGACGGAAAGGAAGAAGACGCTAAGGATCTTCCTTCAATTAACGCCGATGAACTCACGAAATTCCAGCTCCAGCGGCTCCTCCTCCCTCCTTGGTGTCACCTCTCCCCCTCTCTAAAGACCTCGGGGCGGTGTGGAGCTAAACCCCTGGCCGCATGCCCCGGATCTCTTTTTATGGGGCTTGGTTGGGCCCCAAATGATTGTTTTACCCCTCCTTAAATTATTCAACTTAAAAAGCTCATATCTAGCACGTTCTAACTCCTATTCGAGTTTCGATTAAACCGTTAGACTCGTCTCGAGACCCTCTATCATCCTAGCATGCTAAATCACAAAAATATGGAAAATAATTTTTTTCTACATTTAATGCTTACTCAGATTTAATCCTGAAACTCTACACCAATCCGCACTGACTCAAGCCCACGGTCCCCTGCTTAAGGATAAAATATCATTATTAGAATTTTGGGCATTACATATGATTATTGAAGAATTCATGCATGTTACTTTTGATGAAACTACTTATTCTTCAAGAAATGTTAAGATTGTGAATGTAGGTGAGGAACTTGAGGAGTTGACTTTTCATGATAAGGAGGTTGAAGATGAACTCAATGAGGAACCACATAATGAAGATCTTTTATCCTCATCCTTACCTTAAGTTGGAGAAGAAGAGGAAGCTCTACCACCTCTCCCCTAAAGGATATTGATTGATAAGAGACCATCTAATTGAACAAGTCATTGGAGAGCCATCAACGGGAGTGGTAACTCGTTCTAAACTTAGAAATATTTGTCAATATGTAGCTTTTATTTCTCAAGTAGAGCCTAAAAATATTAAGGAAGTCATAGAAGATGAATTTTGGGTTATTGTCAAGCAAGAGGATCTAAATCAATTTGTAAGGAATGATGTTTGGGATTTAGTACCTACACCTAGTGAACAAACCGTAATTGGGACTAAATGAGTTTATAGAAATAAATTAGAAAAAGATGGTTTAGTCATTAGAAACAAAGATAGGTTAGTGGCCCAATGGTATAATCAAGAAGAAGGAATATATTATAATGAAACTTATGCTCCCGTAGCTAGATTAAAAGCAATTCACATGCTTTTAGCTTATGCAAGTTTTAAATGTTTTAAACTTTTTCAAATGGATGTTAAAAGTGCATTTTTGAATGGTTTTATAACCGAAGAAGTTTATGTAGAACAACCTCCCGGTTTTAAAAATTTTGAATTTCCAAATCATGTCTTCAAACTTAAAAAAGTTTTATATGGTTTAAAACAAGCCCCTAAGGCTTGGTATGAAAGGCTCTCCAACTTTTTGATTTAACAAGATTTTAGCGTTGGAAAAGCCGATGTGTCTCTTTTTATTAAAAATGATATTTTACTTGTGCAAATCAATGTGGATGATATTATTTTTGGTGTTACTAATGAATTACTTTGTGAGTGGTTTGCCAAATGCATGCAAAAGAAGTTTGAGATGAGTATGATGGGAGAACTCTCCTTCATGCTTGGACTCCAAATCAAGCAAACCAACAAAGACATCTTCATCAATCGAGCCAAGTACACAAAGAAGCTTATTAAAAGATTTGGGATGAGGATAAAGGATAAAGACGGTGTAAAGGTATATGAAAAGCGATATCGAGGTATGATCGGTAGTCTCCTTCATTTAACCGCAAGTAGGCTAGATATTATGTTTAGTGTGTGTGTGTGCATGTGATATAATTCAAACATGCCCAAAGATGTCTCATTTAAGTATGGTCAAATGCAAATTGAGATATTTGAAAGGTACGATTTAATTAGGATTATGATATCCATGTGATGCATCTTTTGAGTAAATTGGTCTTTCAGATGCTGATTTTGTCGAATGTAAAGTAGATAGAAAAAGCACTAGCGGGTGTTGTCAATGAATGGTATCAAAGCTAAAAAGATAAACCAAGATTAAAAGCTTTTTTCCAAGCCTTGGAACCTCCAACTCGCCGAGTCGTAGAGCTCGATTCAATTCCCAAGTTGAGGCAGTAGTTGGTGCTTGAGAAAATATTCGCGGAAAGAGTAGAGCGCGCTTAATCAATCTCTAGAAGGCTCAAATCTTCCTTTTAATTGCTCAATAAAATCTGAAATCATCAAGGAAGAAGATTGAAAGGAGTTAGATGGGGTATATTAATACCCACACGAAGAAACGACAGCTCAACGGATAGAAAACTATCTATTGCAGACGCTCGGTCGATTGGTCGGTCGACCGACCGATCAACCGCTGCATCTTCTCTCTGTGTGGTCAACCAACGGGTTGACCACCAGACGCAAACTGGCATTCCCTCAATCTGATCGACCCATCGATCGACCGACGCAGGGGAAGTAGAGATGCGCTATCGCGTGATCCTCCATTCGGTCGACTGCTAGGGCTACTGCCCATTTCTGACCTCTGTCGGTCGACCGACCAGTCGCCCGAAGTAGCCACTGCCAGTTTTTGGCAATGTTCGGTCGATCAAATTGGCTACTGCTAATTTCCTTACCCTATTCGGTCGACCGCCCGATCGATCGAACCTAGGCTGAGTTTGATTTCTTCAGCCTTTTTCTTCCACACTTCGTTTCCGGGTTCTAGCTTTCAACGAGCATCAACTTGGAGTGCTCTCCATGTGATCTTTGGTCTCATCCAAGACGACTTTGGTGCACATGTTGATCTTCAAGAAATTTCACGACAAACCCGAGCGCGACGATCAATGTCCTTCCGATTTTCTAATTTCTTCTGATTTTTCCAATCAAGGACAATGGACGCTAATCGATAAGGAACTTGAAAAATTTCTCGACGAAATATTAGTTCCATGTTTGTTATCATCAAAATCGAGATTAAGAGATTAAGACCAAGGTTGAAAACCTAAAGCCAACAATCTCTCCATTTTTGATGATGACAAATATCCTTAAGAAAATATACTCATTAAAGCATATAGGATATCAACTAAAGGATTTCTCCCCCTATCAACATGCATATCTATGAAAATAAACTCCTCCTATCTATATGCATGGACTTCCTATATTTTCCTCCCCTTTACCTATAATTTTCTCCCCAATTTTCCTATACTTTTCTCCCCCTTTTTCTTATACATTTCTCCCCCTTTTGACATCAATAAAAAAGGACAAGAAATATCAATCTAGTCAAAGGGATGAAGAACAAATATTTTTTCATGAAGTTGAGACTCTAAAGGATATTTTTCATGAAACATGAAAATCTCAACCAAAGGGATGGAAAACAAATATTTGATATGAAACTTAAATCATACATGATATGTTTAAAAACTAAATATTTGAATTCAAAATTAAATCATGTATGTTCTCATATCTTTTTCATGACATTTTTAGATTTCATTCAAACTTTCAAAATAACAAGATATGGTCATTTAAATCATGTATATCAAGTTTGAAGTGAAACTAATGTCATTTAATCAAACTTTTAACTTAGCATGGTTTCATTTGAATTAAGCATGAAAACATGAAAATGCTAAGTTTCAAATTTTGATATCTACTCATGTTTTTCTCATATTTAGGCATCTAGACATCAAACATGAGAGAATGTAAGTCTATAAATCAAGTTTGGGCTTAAGATCAAATTTCTAAGTCACTTTGTTGACTTAGGTCAAGATATATACTTCTAGTTTTCACAAATCAAATTTTTAAATTCAAACAAAATCATATATTTGATGAAATTTTTTTTGAAACCAATTGTTGGACCAAAAAAAAATTTGATGTCGATTGTTGAACGAAAATTTTTGATACCAAATGATAAATGGTCATTTGAAATGCATGTATCAATTTTGAGCTCAAAATGAATTTTCAAAGTTCATTTTTCATCCTATATTGATTTTAATAAACAAATGGATATTTCTAGCTATCATCCAAGATATCAAAATCATTTCTAGGAATGATTTTACTCAAGAAATTGTGTGAATGATATTAGAATGGAATCCAAATGGTATACATGAGTTTTCATTTGAAGTTTTTGAGGAAAGATCAAAGTATCGGAAAGATTGATATTTCAAATAAGTGATACTTTGTGTTTTCGAAATCCAACTTCAAAATTCCATTTTAAATCAGATTTTTTATGAAACTTTTTGAAATTTTTGCACAACATATTAGTTTTTTTTAAATACCAAATTTATGCGAAATTTTTATTGATAAAACTAGATTTTTCAGTGAATGTGCAATTTCAAGAATCATCTAAAAATAATTTTTTATATTTCTCTATAAATAACTAAAAATGTTACCAATTGTTGGGTGACATGACATTTTATTAATTTTCAGTTATTCTTAAAGCATGTTCAATTTTCATTCAAACTTTTATGAGACCATAAAGTGATCATAAAAAGAGTGTATGTCAAGTTTGAAATAAAAATTATATCCTTAAAGTTAAGATATCAACCTAGCATGGTTTCATTCAAAACTAACTAGTTTTTATGGAACTTGCTAAGTTTCAATCTTATCATTTACTCATGATTTTTCAAACTTAAACCTATGGATACCTAACATGAGTAAATCTAAACATGTTCACCAAATATGGATTGAAAATGAGATATTTAAGTCAATTTGGTTCAAAAGAGGTAAGCATGAATTGACATCTATGTCATTTTATTCATATCCATATGAATTTCTTATTCTAAGTGCATGGAAACATGTCATCCTTATTCCTAAACATGTTTATGAAGTTTGGACTTAAAATGAAGTGTCCAAGTCGATTTGTTGACTTGGGTCAAATCTTTCCAAGATAAGTCCCCTAAAGTGATATAACAATTGTATTTGTTCATCTAGACATGAATTTTCAAGTTTTAAATATCTAGACTCATGTGATATGTGTATCTAAACATGTCCATTTGGTGTTTACTCAAAATGAGGTCTCTAATAAAAATTTTTAACCTAGAGCAAGTTTCATTCAATCAAAATATCATGAAATTGCCTAAGTTATCCAAATTTTTCCTACTCATGAAAATTCAAACATTTATCATGCAAAATCAATCATGAGTATATAGAGACATCATTAAAGCATGAATATTCAAGTATTATATTAAGATTTTTGTAAAATCAAATTCATACCTTAGTATTTAGAAATTTGCCAAACTTGAATATTTAGTCAAACTAATTTAGTCAAACTAATCTTTTTTATTTTAATTAGTCTTCTATTAACCTTAGATTTAACTTGCATAAGGAAATCATTGGTAACATAATTATTTCAAGCAAGTTAATCATTCTAGATAGCAAAGTAAGCATCAAAGATTTCATTCAAAATTCAACTTTGCTAAATAGTTTGAAATTCATTTTAAATGTAATCAAGTCATACCAAAATAAATTTTAAGAGATCACAAAGATAATAAATATGAAAACATGATCTCCAACCCTTCCTATTGGTTGAAAACCGAAAGGCCATAATAAGCCTACGATTTAGAATCGTAAGTTCGCATGAGCCAATTACAGGCTACATAGGTCTCCGTGGAGACCGGGAAATCAAAAAAATCAAAAATCATTTGAAATATATTAAGAGCGGGGAAAATCAATCAATTTTAAGCATGTATCGTGAACTCCAACTATTAATGGATCAATTAAAGTTAAGAGATGATACCAAAACTTTTTGATGCCAACTTTCATTTCCATAGGCATCTAGGTGGGAATCTTGAAGTTGCAACCATGTAAGGATCTTTCCTTTAATTTCTTGGTCAACTTCAACTCTTCAATTTCCATTGCCCTTGTGTGGTGGCTCCCCCTACAAAAGAGCATGAAACTTTTGGTACCCAAATGACTTTGGATCCTTGGGGTTAGATGGCCTAGGAATCCAAAGTGTCCTAGCAACACTTGGATTTCTTTTAAAAGCACACTCATGGATAGCATGACCATAAACATTACAACAAAAGTAATGTCCATGAAACTTTTTCTTTTCATTTTTAACATGGACATGGGATTTAATGTTAGGCATTCCACATTTAAAGTGTGATACCAATTGAATGGTATCGGAGTTAAAAAGATAAACCAAGATTAAAAGCTCTTTTCCAAGCCTTGGAACCTCTAACTCGCCGAGTCGTACAGCTCGATTCAATTACCAAGTTGAGGCAACAGCTGGTGCTTGAGAAAATGTTCGCGGAAAGAGTAGAGCGCGCTTAATCAATCTCTAGAATGCTCAAATCTTCCTTTTAATTACTCAATAAAATCTGAAATCATCAAGGAAGAAGATTAAAAGGAGTTAGATGGGGTATATTTATACCCACATGAAGAAATGATAGCTCAACGGATATAAAACTATTCGTTGTAGACGCTTGATCGATTGGTCGATCGATCGATCGATCGATCGCTCACAACGACCGCTGCATCTTCTCTCTGTGCGGTCGATCGACGGGTCGTCCACTAGACGCAAAATGGCATTCCCTCAATCTGATCGACCCATCGGTCGACCGACGCAGGGGAAACAGAGATGTGTGATCGCGTGATCCTCCATTCGATCGATCGATCGGTCAACCACTAGGGCTACTACCCATTCTGGCCACTATTAGTCGACCGACCGGTCGACCGAAGTAGCCACTGTTAGTTTTTGGCAGTGTTTCGTCGACCGACCGGTCGACCAAATTGGCTACTGCCAATTTCCTTACCCTATTCGGTCGATCGAACCTAGGCCGAGTTTGATTTCTTCAGCCTTTTTCTTCCGTGCTTCATTTCCGGGTTCTGGCTTTCAACGAGCATCAACTTGGAGAGCTCTCCATGTGATCTTTGGTCTTGTCCAAGACGACTTTGGTGCGCACGTTGATCTTCGAGAAATTTTGCGATGAACCCGAGCGCGACGATCAATGTCCTTCTGATTTTTTGATTTCTTTCAATTTTTTTGATCGAGGACATCAAACGCTAATCGATATGGAACCTGAAAGATTTCTCGACGAAATATTAGTTCCTTATTTGTTATCATCAAAACCGAGATTAAGAGATTAAGACCAAGGTTGAAATCCTAAAGCCAACAGTCAATTCCTAGGGATGAGTCTTGTTTCTTGATTTTCCAAGAAATAAAACTCGGTTGGACTTTCAACTACCGAAGTGAAATATATCGTCGTGACTAGTTGTTGTGCACAAGTTCTTTGGATGAAGCAAACCCTTTTGGACTATGGACTTAGCTATTCATGCATACCTATACATTGTGATAACACTAGTGCAATTAACTTAACCAAAAATCTAGTATTACACTTTAGGACAAAACATATTGACCTAAGACACCATTTTCTTAGAGACAATGTAGCAAAGGGTAATATTTTCGTAGAATTTGCGAACATATTTACAAAACCCTTAAATGAAGAAAGTTTTACCAACTTAAGGATGCAATTAGAGATTTGCAATCTTCCATATGCTTAAGTTTTCAAAAATTTGCATGCCTTTTGAAAATTTGGTTTTTGGTGTAGTATCATCACACTCATGTAATACCTTGTAGTGGGGCTTTGCGACTTATCGATGTTTGCCTTCCATAGGCTCATATTGATAGGGAGGACTATAGTGGTAGATGATACATGGTTTTGCAGATTTCTTAGTTTTCATGATAAAACTCACAAATGAATACTTAGAATTGATGAAATTTTATGCTTTGTTTGTCATCATCAAAAAAGGAGAGATTGTTAACCCAATGGTTGCCCCTATGCCTCGATCTCTATTTTGATGATAACAAACATGAAACTAATGAATATGTGGAGTTTTGAGTTTAGGTTGATGGTGTGATACGCGTGCGAACTTCGTTCGGAAAAATGCCAAGAAACGTCAAAAATGGCTCCGACGATGATCGCATAGAATCCTAGGATTAGAAATAGAACTTATGTAATATGAATCTATGAATACATCCTAAACCTAATTTTTAATATGTTCCAAGTCATAACTCGAAAACGAAACTCGAAAATGAACATCGCGAGAAGAAATCAACCAAAATCGCAGGTTTCCAGGGTTCGATCGATGGGTGGTCGACGGTCGATCGATCAACCCATCAGTCGGTCATCGACCGGAGGAATCCGAAAATGCATAGAGGACTCTGGTCAATGGCCGGCCGATTAGTCGATCGATCGGGCAACGTCCAATGGGCAGAAAAACACCTATTCCCTTTCCGAGTGATGGGTTATAAATACCCATCATAATCACTCACCTAACCTCTCTTACCATTGACTAAGCCTTCAAGAGAGATTTTTATGCCCTCCTAAGTTGATTTCCACGCCTGAGCTTCGACGATTGATCTTCTACTCGGAGTGCTCTTCACATCTTGACTCCGGCTTCAAATCGCATCCTGCGAGTTGAGAAGTTGGAGGCTTTGAAGGCTAATAAAGGAGCACACTAGCTTGGTTCATCCCCTTGCTCCTTTAGTTCTTGTTTTTATTGTTGTTAAAGTATTTTTCATTAATAGCTTGTAAGGTGTGCTAGGTAAACATCTTAGGGTTTCTTTATAGAATTGTATTTTGCCTAAGTGAATAGGTGTTGAGGCTTTCTCAAAGAGTTGAGAAGTGAGTCCTCATTGTATTCAAAGGAAAACACTTAGTCTATAAAGAGGTTTGGTTAGAAATCCTTGGTGTATAGCTAAGGTAGTGGAGTAGGCGGTTGGCCGAACTACTATAACTAATTATGTTTGCTTTAATTTGATATCTTTACTTGTCAAAGCATCATAATTGGACGAATATCAATTCGGTTGTGAACGGGTTTGAATCGGAAAAGAATTAAGTTGAACCTAGTTTTAGCCACACACTATTCAACCCCCCCTTCTAATGTGGATATTTAAACAAGTTATTATCCGCAATTGGTATCGACGGAAACAACCAAATGTTTCCCGCTGCTTGGGCAGTTGTCGAGGGAGAAAATTATGATGCATGGAGATGGTTCTTAGGGCTATTTTTGACGACCTTGAAATTTCACAAGGATATGGGTGGACTTTTATCAGTGACCAATAGAAAGTAAGTAATTTACTTTAATTGGGCTATTTTTTGTATTTTTATTTTAGGACTAGAGCAAGCACGATTAGAACGCATGCCATTCGCGGAGCAAAGAAATTTGTGATATATATATATATATATATATGCAAATTGAAAGAAAAAATATAATGGTCACTACTTCAAGTCCTTATTTTGGAAGGAAGTTAGGGAGGAATCAGATCTGAACCGAGTGTTGACTGAGTTGGTAGCTACTTCACAACAGGCTCATGATTCTTTGATTACAACTGGACTCAAAAAATTTTGTCAGACCTATGTAAGTACAGGATGCAATTCCGATAATGTGACCAATAATATCTTTGAGACATCCAATGCTTATATTCTAAAGACAAGGTCAAAACCAATAGTAGATATGCTTGAGAAGATAAGGAGAATGGTGATGCAAAGAATGTATGTGAAGAGAGAGATGATTTCAAAGTGGTCTGGTGATATATGTCCTAATATAAGAAAGAAACTGGAGAAAAATAAAGAGGAAAGTAGGTTTTGCATTGTTACACCAAGTGATAATTTCAAATTTGAGGTTCAGTATATGGACAAGATCCATGTTGTAAACCTTGACAATCATACTTGCATATGTAGGAGGTGGGATCTCAGTGGGATACCTTGTAACCATGCAGTTTCTTTTTGGAACCATTGTCTGGATAAAAGATGACCTAGAGAAATATGTACATGATTACTTCAAGAGAGATTCTTATCTCAAGACTTATGAAATTTTTTTGAAACCATTATCTAGAAAGGATACTTGGCCAGTTGTGGAGGGGCCCATGTTTTTCCACCACATATTAAGAAAATGCTAGGGAGACCAAAGAAAGTAAGAAGAAGATAATTACATGAGGATGATAGTCAGACATCAAGATACTCTAGATATGGTTCAATCATCAAGTGTCAAATATGTTTCCTTGAAGGCCATAACAGAAGAAGTTGTCCATTGAGATCACAAGGAACTTCTACACATGTAGAGGAGGTAAGTTGTCATTTGTGTTCAATTAATCAAACTTGAACTTCGACACATTTAGCTAAGTTTCCATTTACATGTGTTGTAGGGTCAAACAAGCCAGCCCAGTAGAGGCAGAGGAAGAAGAGGGAGGGGAAGAGGAGGTAGAGGAAGAGGTGAAGGTGAAGGTAGAGGTAGAGGTGAAGAATGACAAGCCAGCCCAGTAGTTGCAGAGGTAGAGGTAGAGCCTCAACCTCTGGTGGTAGAGCCTTAACAGTAAGTATACTATACTCATAGTAGTATTAATATATTAGTAGGCATTTATATCTCAATGTCTAAACTATACTAATACTCATTTATATATGTAGGCAATACATAGAGAAAAAGCTATGACTTTACAAAAATTTGGTGTGTTTATTGGAGAGGAGACAGGAAACACTTACTACAAGGTAAGTTTTCATTTTATATTGCTTCATTGCTAATAAGTTTTACATTATGAATTTGTTCAGATGTCCGACATTGGATTGTTGATTTGTTCATCAAGAGAAGAATGGAGTGGATCAATCATCCGCGAACGCGATAAAAAGAGTTCATGCTTTACAAGAAGACTTGAATGTAACACAAGCATCTCAGACTTCTCTTAATGTTGGACAAAATATAACACAGCCAAGAGATGATTGATGATGGATGCTGTGGATACTATACTGTGATGGATATTGTGACACTATTTTGACTTTGTCTACTGTACTGTGATGGATATTGTGGATAGTATACTGGGGATACTATACTGTGATACTGTGATGTATACTATGGATAGTGGTTAGTAAATATTTTGGATCAACCTTATTGTTGAATGGCCTATTTTGGTTTGATATGATATGTGGTTAGTAAATATACTATACTGTAATGGATACCATGTTTAATGCAAACATTGTTGTGTTTAATATGTGGTTTGACAGTATTATTGAATGGATACTATATGTTGTGTTTGATATGTGGTTTGATAGTATGGTTAATGATAGTATTGTTGTGTTTGATATGTGGCTTGATAGTATATGATGGTTAATGTCAGCTATGGTTAATTATTGTGGTTAACTCAGCTTGATTTATGAATAGCTTCAAACAAAGTCAATCGACAAGGGTCTAATATACATCCTAAATTTTTATTCAGTCTCATATATATCCTGAATATTTATTAAGTCTCATATATATCCTGAATTTTTATTGAGTCTCATATATATCCTAATTTTGGTTGACATAAATAAACAAACTCACAATAACCAATCACTAATAACCAAGTGAATAAATTTAGTGTTTTACAATAAGCAATCTCACAATCAATTTAGTTTTTACAATAATCTTCATTTGACATCAACTAGTACCATAACATGTAGACTTCAAGACTAATAATCCAAATACATCTTCATTTGACATCAAAATACTTGAACCATCAACATACATCTTCATTTGACATGAATACTTCAATTCGAACCATCCAATTCATGTCCATGACATGAAGAATTGAACCATCCAAGCACAAATGATCATATAAAGATACATCTTCATTCTCCTACTTGACATTTCCAATTCTTCATATTGCTTCTCCAATTTATTCTTGTCATTTTCTAATTTATTCACTTGATCTTTGAGGATTGTTGTCTTCTCCACCAACATAATATTCTTCTCTTGCTGTAAGTTGATTTTCTCTATAAGAAATTCATCTTGGTTTCATTTAAGTTCCCCTCGCTCAGAATATTCATCACACTAAAAAAAACCATAATCATCTTTTTTCTACAAGAAACATGTGTTTTAATACATTGGAACCAAAATTTAATACCTTTAAATTTTCAATACAACACTTTCCAGTGGACACATCTCTAAAATCGTCTCCCAGGATTTTTTTGGTTTTTGAAGTTAAGATCCGAGCTTTGATTGAGTGATGACACATAGGTCTATTAAAAATCGAGAAAACTGATGCTTCCTCTATCTCATTGCTTGTTGATGTCATTACTTCATCTATGCAGTAATGAGCTAAATGATAATATAGTAGATCATACAATGATAATATAACCACAGTAGATCATATAACCACAATGATAATACAATGAGCTAAATGAGCTCATTACAGTGATAATACACAGTAGGTCACCAAAGTTCAATTAATCACCAAATACAGTAGAGTGAGCTAAAGGAAAGGATCTTACTAGAGCATCAAACCAAGCCGCCGGTGATAGAAGACCAACTCACCAAACCAAGCCGACGATGACTTAGGGATTTGAGGAGATGCTTCATCGATGAATAAGAGCTCGGCGGAGCTGGTTCGTCGAGGATTTAGAGCTTGGGGGAGCTGCTTGTCGAGGATATGCTAAGTGGGAAGCTTCTTAGTCGGGAATTTAGGGTTCCTCGGCTCGTTGGGGCTTTAGGGCAAGCACGGCTCGTTGGGGATTTAGGGCAGCAGTCGGGTCCGGGTGGGGTAAGTGTAGATCGGGCCATGTGGCTAAAATACAAGGTTTGTAAAAATAATAATTTTTTATTCCACGTGTGTAGCAAAGGTGGACATCAAATAAGGTTTGAAACAGAAAATATTTTTTTAATCAGGTTTTTAAAAAATAATTTTTTAATCCACGTACGCAAGCCACATCACACGGTTAACGGGGTAGGCGACGAAATTTTAACGGATGGATATAATTGATACAAATCTAATCGTTCAAGATACAATTTGGTGAAATAAAAGTTTTGGATACATTTGAGACAAAGTCCAAAGTTCGGGATATATTTAGGTAATTACCCAATATTTAATAATTAACCCATTTAAATTTAAGTTTTCGTGTCTAAAATATTTACATCTAAATGGAAGACAATTTATACAATGTGATGATCTATAGAAAATTTTATGAAGTATGGTATGAATGAAGTCTTATATGAATGATTGACCCGTGTCTTTGAAAATCTTAAACCATGATAAATCAAATTTTGTATTCACTGTTAGGGGATAAAGGTTCACTCTTTCACAATATAGGTTCAGAGTCACCACTTTAGGTTCACTCTTAATAACAAAAGATAACTCTACATAACCAAAGGTTTGTTGTTCAAATGTCCACACTAGAAGGAGGGTTGAATAGTGTGTAAGTTAATTCTAAGTTCAATTCTACTCTTTTCAATTTTAATCAATTTAACAACCTAACTTGAATTCTCTTGAGATGAATGCTTTGACAAGTAACTAAGCACAATCAATTAGGAAGTAGGCAAGTATAGAGCAATGCAAACACACACAACGTATAGTAGTTCGGCCAACCCGCCTACTCCACTACCTTGGCTCCTCATCAAGGATTTCTAAACTTAACATTTTATAGAAGTAATATTTTCCTAAGAATACAATTAGGGCTTAATTCTCAACCTTTTGAGAAAGCCTCAACACCTATTCTCTAGCAAAACAAAACCCTATAACAACACTAAGGTGTTTCACAAGCACACCTTACAAGCTACTTTAAGAATTTAAAATAAACAACTACGAAAAACGAGTTCAAAGGAGCTTTAAATGAGAATCAAACTTGGAGAGCTCCTTTCACAGCCTTCAATCTTTCCAACGCCTCAAGATGAAAGGAAGAATCGCCTTGTGAGGGTTGAAACGTGAAGACCACTTCTAGAGAGATTGAGAGTTGAGAACTAGGGCTTGCAAATCACTCTTGAAGGCTTGACCACTTAGAAATTGACTCAATGGAATAGTGAACCAAGTAGGTGGAGGATTTAAGGCTTGTATTAAGAAGCCTTGGGGTGAGAGAGCTGCAACAGTCCGTTGCAACGGATAAAAATCTATCCATTGCGCCGGCCGACCGATCTTTCGGTTGATTGGTCGGTTGATCGAACAAGCGATCGGTCATCAACCAAAAGATTTATCTGGATTTTTGCTCGGACGCGGTCGATCGTTGGTCGCGGGTCGGTCAACTGACCCATCAATTGGACATCCGACTGAAACACAATTATCAACATGTTTTTTGTTGATTTTTACGGTTGGTTTTTGTTTTCAGGTCTAGTCTTGGATTTTGACTTGGGACATAGTATAAATGTGTTTGGTTGATATCCTAGAGGCGTATTACAATCATATCTAATCCTAAACCTAGGATAAGACTCGATAGCCTCCAGAGTGTTTTAACTTGATTTTTTGCAATTTTTCGGACGAACTTCGTAGGCGTATCATTTTATCAACCCGAACTCAAAACTCAACAAATGAGTTAGATTTGTGTTTGTTATCATCAAAACAGAGAGTGAAACCTAGGTTGAACCATTGGGCCAACAATCTGCCCCTTTTTGATGATGACAAACATATCATGAAAAATAAGCAATTCAATGTAGATGATAACTTCTCATTTGTAAGTTTATGATAAAGGTTAACTTAGCTCCCCTATCAACATGCATATCTAAGAAATAGCTCCCTCTATCTATATGCATCATAAAACAAATATGACAAAGTCTTTTCTCCCCCTATTGACATCAATCAAAAAGGGCAAGAATGTAAGGTTCTATTAATGAGTTCCATCATGATAACCAAGAAATACATAAAACTCGGTTTTCACCAATCTGGCTTGTTGGCCTTAGTGCTTATCTCGAACTCCCATGCCCTCAACGACCAGGACTTGGTTTTCACCAGCTTAGCTCGTCAGCCTTAGTGTCGCTACTTCTGGCCTCAGAGCCCTTATAACGACCAGGACTCGGTTTTCACCAATTTGGCTCAACGGCATCAACGTCGCTACTTCCGATCTCAGAGCCCTTACAAAGAACAAGACTTAGTTTTTGGTAGCTTGACTCGTCGGCCTCAGCGCTTCTACTTCCAGCCTCAGAGCCCTTACTATGCCCAGGACTCGGTTTTTACCAGCCTAGCTCGTCGACCTCAGAACCCTTGAAGACTCAAGCTCCTATGCTCTCAATGACCCAAAGCGCACTCCTCGCGAACTCGGATCTCACCGTGTTTGGTCATCGGCCTCGGCACCACAACTATCGGCCTCAGCACCCCGCTCCTAAGATTCAAACATCTTCGATGGGAACCCACGACTACCAAACTGGTAACCATAGTCTTAAACTTCATTTTTTGACCCAAACATGCAAACAAGCTTTGAACAAATCCCATGAGCGACGACATCGCTCACTGCGCTAACCGAAAGATTGCCGGTCAAATTCAACAAACACAGCAAGAACGAAAGGGGAAAAGTATCCTCTTTAGACACAAAGCCTTACAAAGAGGATATTTACATTTACAAACCCGCAAAGGACGATTTAAAAGTAGAAAAACATTCCAACAAGAGAGCCATAGCCCCGATAGAGACCTAACGATGAGCCAAGTTACATAAACAAAAGTTTCCAATCGGCAGATATGCTATTAGGATTTACTACAAAATGCCACATACAGATCTACTAGCAAAACATCCCACAGATCGCAGGAGGATGGTGGAAGGAGAGAGCCGACAACAAGGCGGAAGAAGGAGGTTCGATCGGCGAGTAGACGCGAAATCGCGGACGAGGCTCTGGCCAGCCATGAAGGCTACCCGCAAATCTGCATAGCACCTCCCTCAAGCACGTGATGAAGGAAGCACCCTCGGTGTAAGCCCGATAGTACGAACTCACGGCTGACCTCTCGCCTCATGCTCTCCCCTCAAGCCCAGCCGTGCAAACCCACAACAAACTGTGATTCATATTATCCCGTTTGGCATATTTGGTCAACATAGATGATAATTTAATTTTGACTTTCAAAAATTACTAAAAAATCTTGTCAAAATTTGATGGTGCATTGCATGGAGAAGAATGTATAGAAGAGAAGGACAATGCTGAAATCTGAATTAGTGATAATCTATATACTCACACCTCAATTTAGATTATTGATAAAGTATTCGAATCAAATATGATAATATGTAATATAAATAGATTGTCGCATATCAAATACCCAACTTTTACTCTCTCTCCCTAATATATTTCATCTTTTCATTTATATCAAATGGAGTCTTTAATTTTTATTTCGTTTCAAATTTATCCCACTATTAACTACCCGTTAATTATTCCGTTTGAATGCTGACGTGGACAATCAACATGCTGATGTGGATATGCTGACTAGGATTAGCAATCCACGTTAGTATCCAACTTAATAACAAGATAACAACAGTCAACATGCTGACGTGGACATCCAACTTAATTACAAAATATATCTTCACTTTTCATATTTTCCCCTAATCTATCACAACTTTTTAATTTTTCCAATTATATACCTCAACTTTCGATTTGTTTCAAATTTATCCCACCGTGATTCCAACGTCAAAATTATCGTCTGAATGCTGACTTGGCGCTGCTGACGTGGGTCAACAGCCCACTCAACATTCTTATCAAGTTTTAATCACTAATATTAAGCAAAATTTTATTTTTACTTAACCCTATATATAAGCTTTATTTGTAATTAATCATAGATGTAAGCATCGTCTAGTCAGCGAAGCTATAAGTTTTTTATTTTAGGCGAGTTAAAAAATTAAAACCAGCTTTGCTGACTGGACAATACTAACATCTAGGGTTAATTACAAATAAAGTTTTGCTTAATATTTATAATTAAAAACTTGATAAGAATGCTGACTGGACTGCTGCCCCACGTCAGCAGTGTCAGGTCAACATTCAGACGATAATTTTGACGTTGGGATCACGATGCGATAAATTTGAAATAAATCGAAAGCTGAGGTATATAATTGAGAAAATTGAAAAATGAGGATAGATTAGGAGGAAATAGGAAAAGTGGACATATATTTTGTAATTAACTCACTTATTAACAAGATAATAACAATGAGCATGCTGACGTGAACATGCTGACTGGGAATATTAATCCCAGTCAATATATCTACGTCAACATTCAAATGAGATAATTAATGGATAGTTTTTTTTTCAAAAAAAAAAAGAAAAAAAGTTAGAGATATATTAAAAGTTTGAGACTCCATTTGATACACATAAAAAAATGGAATATATTAGAGATATATTAAAAGTTGAGATATATTAACTCTGAAAAAATTGGGTAAAAATAACCCGGTGACAGTCCGATCATTTATAACAGTCTTGTACGTCCTTGTTTGGATGAGGTGTAGCAGAGTCTAGTAATGTATGGTATGATATAGTATTGTATGGTATGGTACTGTAATTATTGTTATCATATTTGGGAAGATAGTATGGTATGATATGGTTAAATAGTATATTTTATTTGGTTTGATGGTATGATATAGTTCCTCAAATAATAAAATGATCAAAATGCCCTCAAATATAAAAATTCATGTAACATTATATTAAATTCATTTTTTTTCAAAACATTAGATTTAATTAAATACATAAATTTTTTTACAAAATAAAGAAATCAGAAAAAATAGAAGCATAATAAGAACCGACGAATAAAAAAAGAAATGAAAGCATAATAAGAATTGACGGATAAAAGAAATATATGAAAAAGTTGATGAGTATTTTAGGTATTAAAATTTGATAATCATGGAAAACCACCAATTCGGTGGTTTCAAAAATCTTACAAAATTCATGATTTTAAAATCATGAGATTATCATACCATACCATACTATATCATGATTTTAAAAGTTTTTTCAAACATAAAATCATACCCTGTCATACCGCGATAAACTATACTCTACCCTTACACTATATTTGAATTGAGGATTTTGAAGAGATTTGAAAAATTAATGAATTAAAAATAATTAAATTATAAAATATTCTTAGAACAAAAATATATATTATTATAAACGAGAACATAGTGGTCTACAAAATCCCTCCAAATCCTTTATAAAATTTAACCCAACAAGATTTTTAAAACTCTTTCAAAAACTTCCAAATTTTTTTCTTTCAAAATTCTTAAGGTGCTGTTTGGTTAGCGAAAATTATTTTCTGATTTGGTTTCAGTCAAACTGAAAACTTGGTTTCAAAAACTTGGTTTTGATTTCTAGTTTTTAGTTTTCTGAAAACGCGTTTGGTTAATAAAAACAACATCAGTTTTAGTTAGTTGAAATCAATAAATATTTATTTGATTATAAAAAATAATATTAATTTTTCTTGAACATTTTTAGTAGTAATTAAATGTTTAGTTAGTTTACAAAATTAAATATTTGTTAATATGGTTACAAAATATTTAAATAATTTAATTAATTAAGTTATTGGTAATTTAAGATTTTTTTGTTCAATTAGATATAAAAATTAATTAATAGTTATTATAAAATTTCAAAAAAAAAAAAGTTCAATGATCTAAAATTAGGTTTGATTAAATTATAAATAGACCAATTTTAAGAAAATTGAATTATTTAAAATTTGGGTTTGAGTCAATTAGATATAAATTGATTTAATTATTTTATAAATTTAAGATAAAAGTTTGAGTTAAAAATGATGATTTTTATTTTTATTTTTAAAAATTCGATATAGTTTGATTTATTTTTAAATTAATTAATTTTATAAAAAAATATTTATAATTACAAAGTTGTCACAATATTTTGATAATGAAACCGACAGTCTCGAAACCACAGAAAATAACATTATGTTGTTTTCATTTTTATTAAGAAAATTGGTTTCGTTTTTATTCTGGTTTCGATTCAGTTTCACGAAAACACTAAACCAAATACATTTTCGTAAGCAATTTTGATTTCAGTGAAATCGAAATCATGAAAACAGACTTGATTTCGCTAACCAAACAGGTCCTAAAACTCTTTCAAATTCATAGACCTCCAAACGGCCTCGAAGTTAAACATAGTGTTAAACAAACAGCCGTAAAAGAATAATCTCGTTTCTTGTTCGTAGTCAGCGATGAAGGAATCCGGTGAGTCCAAGAAGACCAGACGGCTTGATCCTTCCGCCACCGCTACTGGCGGCGCTTCCTCCGCCCATCTCCTCTTCGTGGGCCTCATCCTTCCATTTATCCTCATCCTCCTGAGCTTTACCGCCTCCCCTCCCTCCAAAGCCACCTACCACTCCCTCTTCCTCACCCTCGCCAACAACGCCACCGCCGCCCGTCACCTCCACGCTCTCACGCGGCGCCCCCACGTCGCCGGAACCCCGGCCAATGCCGATGTTGCTGCCTACGTCCGCAATGCCCTCTCGGCCGCCTCTTTCTCGGTCCACACCGCCTCCTATGACGTCCTACTTTCCTACCCCGTCCGCCGCTCCCTCGTCCTTTCCCCCTCCCCTCGTCCTTCCTCCTCTCCGTCTATTGCGTTCGATCTTGTCCAGGAGATCTACCCGGGGGATCCCTACGCCGCGGCCGCGGCCGAGGCCGTCCCCTCCTTCCTCGCCTACGCTCGCTCCGGCTCCGCCGCCGGCCCTGTCGTGTACGCCAACTACGGCCGCGTGGAGGACTTCGCTACCCTCAAGGCATTAGGGGTGAATGTTACCGGTGCGGTGGTTTTGGCAAGATACGGTAAGATATTCCGCGGGGACATCATTAAGAACGCCGAGGACGCCGGGGCGGCTGCTGCAGTGGTTTACACTGACGCTAAGGACTACTGCGAAGACAAGCGCTGGTTCCCGGAGGGACCAGGTATGCCGCCGAGCGGTGTCCAGGTGGGAACCACGTACAGGGGGCTTGGAGATCCGACGACTCCGGGATGGCCGAGCACTGCCGGGTGTGAGCGGCTGAGGGCAGCGGAGTTGGCAGCAAGTGGTCTGATGCCGGGGATCCCGTCACTGCCAGTCTCGGCAAGGGACGGGGAGGCGATACATAAGACCGTCGGGGGTGAGGTGGCGCCTGATGACTGGCAGGGAGGTGAAAGGGGCCCGATTTACCGGCTAGGTCCCGGACCCGGGTTCCTCAACCTGACTTACATTGTACTGTTCACTGCTCACTTGCTTACAGCGCTCGATTGGAGCACCGTTTGATTCCTTTTAAAGTTTTTTTTTTCTTTTTCACTTGGTCTTTGCAGGGAAATGAAACAATAGCAACGATTGAAAATGTGATTGCTGTGATTGAAGGCAAGGAGGAGCCTGACCGGTTTGTCTTCTCACTTCAAGTGTATTGATATTTGTTTTGGGCAAACTGCAATAACGTTTACTATTCATGTTTTCTTAGAGTTCATATACTAAACTTTTCTTTTTAGTGGAACACATGAATACTTGTTCATGAAAATTATCTTCCAATCAATCCCCTGGGCTATCTCCATCTAGCAATTTAAAGACCTGCAGTTTTTTTGGCTATTTAATCTAGTTCTGCCTAGCTTGATCCTTAGAGTTGAAACTTCTTTTGAGTTGTAACCAATAGAAAGGATCTTTTTCATTTGTGTTTGTCAGAAAGGTTTCTAACTTTCTATTGCTGAATGTATCTTTAGCTTCTTGTTATCTTAATGTTATTAACAAGTACATCTTTAGGGCTGAGAGACATTTTTCCATTGTCGTGAATTTTAAGCATGTAGTAATTATTTGAAGAATTTATATATTTTAACTGGTTTAAACAATCATATAAATGCTGTACATTTTCCTCACTCTTCTTTTTTATTTTTATTCTTTTTCCCATGCCTATGTTTGACCCTTGCAATAAGGTTGTGGTATTGGCCAACAAAAGTCTATTCAAGGTTATGATTCATGGTTATGTACCTGAACCAACTGATGGTTACAGTTATGTCATTCTTGGTAATCATCGGGATGCATGGACATTTGGAGCCGTTGACCCAAACAGTGGAACTGCAGCTTTACTTGAGGTACTTAGGTAGCTGCATTGCCTAATTACTTTTATTAAGCTATTCTCTATGGAATGGTTGTCCACCTGTCTAGTTTATGATGGCTGATAGAGTCGGGCAAAATTACATTCCACTAGCATATAAGACAGCCACAGAGGAGGGTGGCTTGGCGTAATGGTAAAGTTACCCACTTGTGACCCGGAGGTCATGGATTCGAGCCACGGAAACAACCTTTCTGCAGAAAACAGGGGGAATACTACGTACATCAATCCTCCCAAGAGCCCACAAAAGTGGGATTGCTTCGTGCACTAGTCACCTTTTCTTTATCATTTTAGTGAGTCTACAGTAGCCATGAGATTGTTATTGTTATACTTAGATTAAAGTTATCTTCCACCAGCATACTGACAGATAAATGTTACGATTGTGATTTTTATATACTTAAATTATGAGTTTATGGGAAGAAAATTCTTCTAGAGGGGACTGTACAGTTAGGGCATATTTACTTATGTTTTTGTTTTTTTTTCAGATTTGCAAAAAAAATTCCAAGTAAAAAAGAAACATTGGTTGTCACTACATGAGAAAATTACAAAACATGGTTTTCCAAAATCTCCATACTTTTATAGGTAGCTGAACGGTTGGTGAAGCTACAAAAGAGGGGATGGCGACCTCGTCGGACCATTGTCGTTTGCAATTGGGATGCAGAAGAGTATGGCTTGGTTTGTTCCTCTCTTTCTCTGGTGGCAAATTCAAATTTCATTTTCCTGAATATTTTGTATTATTGCAGATAGGATCAACAGAATGGGTTGAAGAGAACAGGGAAATTTTAGCTTCAAGGGCTATTGCTTATCTAAATGCTGACTGTCCAGTCAGAGGTCCAGGATTCCATGCCTCTGCAACACCACAACTTGATGCACTGCTTAAGGAAGCAACTAAAAGGGTCTGTAATTCATTGCCACTTGCTAAAATCTATTGCAAACAAAATTAACTAAATTATAACAATGGTAATCCATGAAACAAAGCTGAAAGTATATTTACTAGGGTGGCGTTTGGCATGGGGACAAACTAGTAGAAAACAGAACATAACATGACAACATGACACTTGTGTTCTTTGCATTCTGTTTGATAGAAACATAATTGGGCAAAACTTCGTGTATTGTTTTGTGTTTAACACCTTTTAAATAGTGTAGAAAACAAACCGCTATTATGTGCATTCCCATGTTCTATGCAGAATTTGGTTGGTAAAGTTAAATAGGATCGAATACTTGTCAATGGGCCAGGCCAACTCGAACCCGGCCCGGTGCGGTTTGTGTCGTGGTTGGCCCGGCTTGACCACTTCAGGGAACCGGGTTGGGCGGCTTCTTTTGGGCACATGGGCTGTGCTCGGCCCGGTCGGAAGTTGGGCCGTGGTTGGCCCGACTTGTGTGCAAACACGATCTAATATAATTTTAATAAATTAGTTAATAATTTAAATTAATAAAATACTCAAATTAATATTTAGTTCATTACTTTTTTTTAATTTTTTCCTTATTATTTATTTAATGATATTTTAGATTTTCAAATATATTTTAATTATTTATATAATTTTTAATTATTTTTGGGCTGGCCCAAGCCTGACCAAACCTGGCCCAAGCCCAATCGTCTAAGCCAAGGGTCGGGCTGGGTCGACCGTAAAAAGCTTCGAGCTATGCTGGGCCCGACCTGGGCTTCACCCATTGCACATTTACTTTTTATATGTTTATATGTTTAATTTAATTTTGTACCACATTATTTGTAGTAATTATCATATAAAAGTTTTAAACATCAATCTCACTTGGTAGGAGGAAGAAATAAATCAAGTTTTAGATGTTGTAAAGGAAAATGAAATTCATATAATTTTTTATGGTGAAAAGCTAAAATATAAGTATATATTATTTGAAAATTTAAGTTAAAAAATGAAATGTTTAAGTTTTTTAAATATGTTTTTTTATTAGTAAGCACTAATCATATAAATTTCGAAAATTAAAGGACTTATATAAAAGATACCTAATTATATATATATAATTGGTCTATATTATTTATAAAAGTATCTAATTTCCGTGTTAGTGAAGAGCTTAAGTATAAAGTCTATAAAATTGAAGGATTTAAATGAAAACAATCAGAATATCTCACATATTTATAATATATTCTACTTTTAATATTTGTGTATTTTTTTATTGATTACATACTAAAGTTTAAATTATTTTTGTAATGAAACTTAAAATATATAAGTTTGGGGTATTTTCATCACCGAGAAATTAGAAATATGTTTGTTCTGTTTTCTTCTAGTTGGTTCCACCTATTTTATGGAACCAACTCTGTGTGACATTTTAAGCAATTTGTTCCATTCTCTTCTCTTTTTTAATGTAATGTCACATTTCATCCTAGTATGTCCCAGGTGCCAAACGCCGTCTAGATGTAGGATGCAACTAAATGGGTCCTGGATTCCATCTATCTGCAACAGTCCAACTTAATGAACTGCTTAAGGAAGCAACTAAAATGGTCTGTGTCCTGTCATTGCTTCTCATAAAAAAATCTACTGTAAACAAGAATAACTAAACTGTAATAATTATATAGTTTATGAAAGAAAGGTGGGCATGTCGATTACTAATATAGGAAAAGTTGCGGGAATCGTTACCACATTGGCATTCCTTAACTAGCACTTATAGAAAATATGTTAAAAGCTGTAGGACTTGAAAGCAATGGAGTGTAGAAAATGAAAGAAACATGCTTTCATATTAATCATCATTTATCATCATTTCATGTGGATTGAGATTGCTGATTCTGTTCACTTGTTAATCTTTTGAGAAGGTTCAAGACCCAGACAATTTCTCTCAGACGGTATATGATTCATGGATCTCCTCCAATGATTCTCCACTGGCAAGTTGCTCTGTTTTTTTTGGAAATTTAAACATTATAAATTTATAATTAAAATGATTAAATGAAAATTGATAATTTGCTATTATTCCCAACTACTTGATTGGTGCCTATATAATTATGGATTTGGTGTATGATGGTTCTTGCCTGTCAAGTAAAAAGTTAATCTTGAAATTATTGACTGAATGTAAAATTGCTGAACTTTCACGAAGATTGGGAGATTAGGTGGTGGAGGAACAGACTTTGCTGCTTTCATCCAACATGCTGGAGTTCCTTCAGCAGACATGTGTTTTGGAGAAGGTATCTTTCTCCTACCGTCAAATCCTACAATACTTTTGTCTTTGTATTTGGATTACTTTTTATCAATAGTTCTGGAAGAGATTTACCAGTGTTCTAATGGATAAATGCCTACTTAAATATCCATTGCTCATTTCCATTTCCCTTGTTTCAAATTTTCCAGGTTTATTGTTTTTGTTCATTTTTTTCTTTGTGCATTAAGTTATTTCACTTTTGTGTGCTGTGGATGGGAAAAAGGGGGAAAGGAACCTACTATCTGAATCCTCATATGTAGTTTGTATGATTATTCAGCAAAATAATAGGTGTTCCGAGAGGATTTAACATCTTATATAATACTTGTTTGTTATGGATAGGCTTCAAACTCCACCACTTGACCCCACATCAAGCACATCTCCATGGAGATCAAGATGGGGCCAGCAGTATGAGAGGAGAAAACAAAGTACATTATGATGGAAGACGTGGAGATAGTGGTTGCTTAGTGGGTCCAACATTTATTCTTAGATAGCTTAGTGGGTCTAGCATTTATCCTTAGATTTGCTTAATTCAATATTTTGATTGGTCTTTGTTTAGGCAGGTAATATTTGAGTTTATCTTTTTTTTCCACTTCCTGAAGAGTGCATGTAGTGGTCAAAATGCTTGTAAAGGTTGACTACACTATATATACAACCTTATCATGTAATGAAAAGGGGGACAAAAACTTTTACAGCAGAATCTCTCATCTCTCACCCTTTTCTCTCTTAAATCTCTCTCTCTCTCTCTCTCTCTCTCCCACTTCATTCTCTCCTTCCCTCTTCCTCCTCTGTTTTCCTGGAACAAGTGCGGCCAGCCAACATAGGGAAGAAGAAGCACTCTGGAAACTCTGTTCCAGAGTCTGAAACTTCTTCAACTCAGCAGTCTCAAAGGCCGTGGACTCGATCCTTGGCGAGGCAAGCAACATTGTTCCACGGGGTCCCTGATGATCTCTTCTACTTTGTAGCCATTACAAATGTGTTCTGAAGGCTAGTCCATACTTTTGTCTTTCTTATGTCAATCTGATATCTTTGTACTTTTTTCTGGTCATTTATCAATACGATCTCTTTGGACCTTTTGTTTTTGTTTTCTTCTGTTTTTTCTTTCTTTGTTCAAAAATCTGAGGAATATGTGGATCCTTTTTGCAGGATATCCAGTTTATCATTCCTTGTATGATGATTTTGTATGGATGCAGAAATTTGGAGATCCTTTATTCCATAAACATGTAGCAGGTACCTAATGCAATTTAGACTGGCATATTTGTTTCTTAAGATGAGGATATATGTGGCAGATGATAGTATGATACACTAGGATTTCGTATCAACAGCATCATCTTCATGTATAAATTTGTCTTTTTGGCTCAGCAATCAAAAAGATTATGGGCTAAACAAATTTGTTTTTCCTTTTAAGTTTGTTTAATATTCTGAAATTTTCAAATTGTCATTCTCAAGGTTCAAATTTCCTGATTTTCTTATCATTAGTCTCAGCATGCTAGCCAGGTAACTGATGAGTTGATGGTTAATCTCTTATCCTGTATCTGGACAAAAATTTTAAGCTATTTGGTTTCTATTCATTGCCAGTTACATATTTTTTGTTAGGTGTTCCTATGTTTCAATTGTTTAGCAAGATTTCATTATGAAGATTTAGCTGAAAGTTTCTTTTTTTATGGGCCTAGAAAAACTGTCAAGGTTGCTGGTTGGGCTAGTTCAAATTGTATGATTACTTGATTAGGGATAAGATAGTTGTTAGGCTAGCATTTGGAAATTCGCGCTTGTTCTAGCTTCGTCTACAGCTTTCTTTGGATTTTTCTTTTGATTTGCTTGTTAACTTGCAAATTAACTAAGGATGCAGATATTCACTCATTTTTTTGACCTCATGGGATAATTTTCATATGTTTGGAGTCCTATTCGTGAAGTGGTATCCTCGTGAATCCTAGTAGCCTACATGATAGGTTGCACATATAGTTTACAAGAGCATTTGACATGCTTCCTGACTTTGTTTTTTTTTTTCATTTTTGCTTTTAATATATTTTATTTCATATTTCACTATTTCGTAATCACCATTTGATCGAAAACATCGTTGTAGGATAACTTCTGATAATTGATTGTCCAATCTTCAATTTATGCAGCTGCCACTAGAGTTGGATGGATGTGCTACAACTTTTTAATTGATAGCTATTGTAGGATAATTTAATTGATTCTTTAAAACTGTTACGCCCCGCCTAAGTTTATCCCTAGATAAGAGACCTCACCTAGGAGGAGCGCAACCTACAACTTAACAATGAGAAACACCAGAAAATCTCAATAAGAACAACTGAAATCATTATTTCAACAAAGAATTCTCTACACAAATGTTCAACATCAATCTAAAAATGACTAAGAAAACATCTAAGCAGCGGATGACGCCTCCTCCTCCAAGACTCTAGCTACCCAACTTCAACTACCGACATACCTACAAATCTGAGGCAGCAACAAACAACATTAACGGAAAGCTGAGTAGGAGAATCAATATGCCAACAATAAGGACAACAATCATGATGCGATGATATTGCAAATACAACAATACACGACTCTGTAATAAAATGCAACATGTCAACAATAACAAGACACATGTTCACCTATCAACTATTGCAACTCATACCAATCAAGAGCGTAGTGGACAATTGAGTTTCTCCCGCACTCTCGCACCTCGAGAGTGGCACCTCAGGCCCGCTCAAGCAGGAGGTGCGACCATCCAAGGATAGTCTGCCGATGTCTAACGGTGCGATGCCGCACACGAGCCCGTCGACGTCTAACAGCGCGACGTCGTACGCGCAACTCGAGTGAAAGTTTCGTGATCACCGGTGTCACCGCCCATACAGCTCGGGCAATCAATCAACAGTGTCCAGGCTTGCGCCCACAACGGTTATAATGCAGTATGTTATCAACAACTGACCTACGATACTAGCAACATTGACTGATACAACAATAAGCAGCATGATAGCTAGATCTCATCACATGACACATCACAACTGATCTACAATGCTAACAACAATAGATGCTACAACAACTATCAACTGAAGATGCAACTAGAATAATTCATGTTAGCAAATACAATTTATGACAACACTAATAGTGTGCACTATGCCTAGCATAATATCATGCTCAATAATCATCAATGAATAACAGCTAATCAGATTCATGCAATTATCAACATGACATGTTCAACAACATAATGCAACAGAAGATCAATGGATTTTAGAAGCAAATCAAGCAAATAGAAACAAGGGGTAAAATCGTCAATTTACCCATTCAACATTCATCGGCTACAACAGGAGTCAACTCGCACCCAATACAACTATATACTCTAAATCACCACCTAAGATAGAATACCACTATTTAATTATTTATCAACTGAATTAATAACTCTCTTCTACCAAATAACACCGAAACATAGAAAAGACCTACCAGACGACCTTTGATCAGAAATCCGACACCACAATCGCGTTCAGAACGCAAAAATCTACAACTTTGATATTCATCTCGACTCGATCCGACAATCCTACGATCAACTCCAAAATATCCCAATATTCCACAAATTAATCTCATTTCATGCGATACAGCTCTCTTCTTAATTAACCTATTTATTAAATAAAATAAAACCTCTCCCTCCATCTCACTCGTCTCCTGCTCACTACGCCGCCCTCCCCTACTCTGCTCGAACCCACGCCGGTCGGCCCTCCCGGTCGCCGGCGACCACCTGCCGGCTCCTACCGGCCTCCCCCGCGGCCTCCGGCGCCGGCGAAACCCCAGATCATGGCTGCGAGGCCACGACGGCCTCCCCTGCAACAACAGCGGCTGCTGCCATGGCTGGGTCCGACGTCGCGGACAACAGCACGGCTGCCGCGACCGCCGCACCCCCTCCGGCCCACCTCCGTCTCCTCCCTCATTCCCTTACCTGACATCCCGCCGATTCTATCCATCCGACATCCTCCAACCCCTCTGCTACCGCCGATGAACGAAGGAAAGGAACGACAAAAAACAACAGAGATGTAAACAATGAAGAAGAAGAGAAGAAGACTCCTACCACAACGGTCCACCAAACTCCGGTTCTCCGCCGGAGTCTTCACCGACCCTCTGATCCCTCGACTCCAACTTAGCCGCCGCCAATAAAAACGAGTATTAGGGAAGATTAGGGCTAATTAAATAAGATTATGCACTTTTGCAGAAAGGCCCCTCCAAGAAAGATATTTACAACAAGGTTCCCAATTTTTCAGGTCATAACAAAAACTGATTAGACAGATAATAGTAGCTTTAGCTTAAACATTAGTTGGACAATAGTCAAACTTACTAGTGATCAAAGATTACTTTACTATACATGTAGGCTTTGGTGTTGTTTGGTTCACACACAAAGTAAATTTCTGTAAGAAGTTGCTCTTCTATTAATTGAATACTATGAACTTTTAAGGAAATGCTACAAATATGTTTGGTTGGCATAAATGAATTGCAATTCCCAAGAATTAACTTCATTTTTTGTTTTGGTTTAACTATTTATTTTCTATTTTAATTTTATTGATTCTTAACCAATTTTACTTTTGTAGCATGGAAGAATGAAGTGTTTGCAAAATGAAATGCTAGATATAAATAAAGCACATAAGAAAGAAATACAAACACCAAGTATTTGTAGTGGTTCGTCTCATCCCGAGCCTACCTTCACTACATAAGCTCCTCGCTTAAGATTTCAAACCAATCCACTAAAAAATCAACTACACACTTGGATTTATCATTTATGCTTAATCGCCAAGGCTACCAAGCAAAAACAAGGCCAAACTCGGTCTTACAACGCTTACAAAAATCGATAAAAGAAAACCGAAAACAAACAATTAATCACAAGAAGAGAGGAAGGAAATCTTATCAAATGTAGCTTGACTTCTCTTTTTTTTTGAAAGATAGCAACTGTATACCCATTCATGAGCGTTGAAAGGTTACAGAACTAGACAAGGAAGATAAAAAATAAAATTAAAGTGCAAAAATCAGACAAAACTAAAGAACAGAGAAAGCTCAACAGAACCACAAGAAAAACTCAGTTTAAGGGGAGCAATACATAAAGAAATTGGCCACGGACACCGAAACTTCATGGAAACCAGAAGTGACCTGCCGAAACGCTCTAGAGTTCCGCTCGAACCAAACGAACCAACACCAAACTAGAGTCAACCTCATCATAGCTTTCCACTGAGCCGAGGAACCATGCATAGACTGCAAGGAGCAGATGGAAATAGAATGGAATCCCAAAGTGGAAAGGAAGCATCTCCAACCTCGAAGCGTGAACTGACAAGCCAAAAATAGATGTGAATGCGACTCCTTTCCACCAAGACATAATAGACAAGAATCGTCCGCGGTAACTCCCCAATGCACCGGCCGATCACGAGTTAGTAGCCACCGTCGGAACGAAAGCCATCCAAAAATCGAGATCTTAGGTGGCAACTTACTCTTCCACAACACCAAAGAAACTGGACATGAGATACCCCGGAACATAAGCAGCCGATACAAGCTCTTGGTGGAGAAGCGACCATCTGAAGACCATTTCCAAACCAAATCATCATCACCAGACGAGGTTCTGACCGACATCAAATCAGCCTCCAAAGAAACCAAATTGTCGACCTCAACCAAGGAAGAGAAGGGTGTATTCCAACCCACAAAATTGCCCTATGAGTCCGACATCCGGGCATCATAAATACAGCAGAGGTTGCCAAGCAAGGAGAAATTGAGATGGATGTAAATGAGCCAAACTTTGACCACCCAGCCAACAATTAGTCCAAAGATGGACATTTTGTCCATCTCCCACCGAGAATAAAATACAAGTTGAAACCATCAAGTCTAAGGACCGAAGAAGATCAAGCCACAACTCACAAGGGAGAAGCACGGCGAGAGAAGCCTGAGCTAGACCACAACCGATAATCTCCATACAAGCTCCTCATTAGCCGAACCCAAAAAAGATCACTCCCCTTAATCAACTTCCAAAGCAAACCACAACGGCGAGTGAGGGAGAGCGGACGCAACTCAAGCAAACCGAGCCCCCCATCCTCAGGACAACTAATAGCATCCCACCCAACAAGACACTTCCCAGATAGAGAAGACAAATCAGAACCAATCCAAAAGAATTTCCGCCGACGCCTATCAATCAACTTGTAGACCCAACCGGGGGCTTGGAACAAGGAAAGCAGATAAGCAACCGAGCTTGTGATAGTGCTGTTGATCAGGGTTAGCCTCCCTGCACGAGAGAGTAACCTTCCCTGCCAAATGGAAAGCCTAGCATCAATTTTATCAATGGGTTGTAGCCAATCCACCTTCACCAAACGGCCCACCTTAAGATGAAGCCCCAAGTAGGACAAAGGAAAAGAGGAGGCCCGACAACCAATCAAGCCGGCCACTTGTTCCGCAACAACAAGCTCACCCCGAAGACTAGCGACCTCAGTTTTGTTGATATTAATCTTTAGCCCGACGCAAGCTCGAAGCACTTCATGAGACAAAGTAAATTCCTCAAGCAAGCCTCTTTGTTCATGGAGAAGAGAATAAGATTATCAGCAAATAAGGAATGTGTGACCCCTCCCATAACTCTGTTAGACAATACTCCTTCAGTGAAGTTATTCCGAGCTGCTAAGGAAAGAAGGCGAGATAAGCAGTCTAAAGCGAGACTGAAAATAAGGAATGTACCTTGACTTTTCTTGTCATCTAGCATCGCTTGAGGAAGCTTTCAAGGGTGATGCACTTGAGATTCAAGGTTTGTAAAAGGCTATGATTCAAAGATTGCTAAATGAGGCTTCTAAGAACTAGGGTTTACTCTTTTTGATTTCACGGAGAAATGCAAGGGATCACTCAATGTGGTTTGGACACCAAGAAGTATTTTAGGAAGGCTTGGGAAACAATATATATTGTTTTATATGCTAAGGCTTGAGTTAACAACTGCTTCAACGGTTAAAAAAACTAACCGTTACAGCACCGATCAAAGGTCGACCAAATATCGGTTAATCGAGGATCGACCGAGCTATAGCTGAAGCTTACAGACCATGTCGGTCAAAGATCAATCGATCTTCAGTCGACCAAAGATGCGTCGGGGATCAGCCAAAACTCAGGTTTAGGGTTGATTTTGAATTTCTTGGGTATCGGGTTTTGGTTTCGTCGATCTTAAGTGCAAACACCCTGAAGACCTACCCAGACAACATACATAAATCTAGAAAACAAGAGTACATAGAAAATTAAAATATTCTTGCATTTTTTGTCGAGTAACGCCAAGCTTTTGAATTTTTTGTTTCATATTACTTTTTTATCGCATTGGCTTTTCTGTTCATCAAATCTAACCTGAAATCTTTCACTTGTATAGTGCCTTGTTTGTTATCATCAAAACCCTAATGGATAGTGATTTACTGACTTGTTTGGTTGGCATAAATGAATCACAACTCCCAACAATAAATTTCGAGTATTTTGTTTAGTTCAACTATGTACTTCCTAAGAAGTACACTTCAAATGATTAAAATAAAATGCCTTACATTTATAATTATGATAATATTATGTTAATACAGTATCATATTATAATTATAATATGATAATATAAATAATATATTATTAATGATATAATAAAATAATATTAATTATATAATATTTTTATTATAATATTAAAATGAAAATATTTTAGTTATATATTAGATCATTCAAAAATTTACTTGCAAACATAGGAAATAATGAAAAAAAAATTGAGTTTTTTTTGTAGTTTTATATGTTATAAACAAAGGAAGTAGAACTTGGGGGGCTAGTTAAGCTCCTTATGTTTTGCGGATGTACGACTTTTCCCATTTTGGTTACTTCGTGTCAACCAAACCCTTGCAGACAAGGGTTGAAGTTTTTACTTCATGGGAAGTTCTACTTCCCATGTAACTTCCTATCAACCAACCAAATGACCCCTTTAATTTTTGACTATTACATAATCTTAAATGATTAAAATCATTCAAAAGGTTAAAGCAGGATGTTTACAATGGAAGATGTATTCTTACTAGTGATGAAACATTAAACTTTATTAGGGATTTGAACTTTAAGCTGTTCATAGTGTTAAGGTAGCTGTTTTTATTCTTTGGATTTTTTTGTGTTGGTTTAAAATATATGGGATCGGAAGTACCATACTTGTTTATAGATTAACAGCCCTATACTTTTAGCAACTTCTTGTATGTATTTGTAATTGTTTTAAGTTGATATGGCATCAATGTTTCTTCTTTACCCTAGTGGCAAGCATATGGGGTCTTGTTGCTTTGAGGCTTGCAGATGATGAGTTTTTGCCCTTTGATTACATCTCCTATGCTTCTGAACTCCAGGTATCACTTACTCTTTTATGAAACTAAATGCTAGATATATCCTAGTATTCTATGATTCTATCCGGGTATACATAAATGGGTAGATGTGAAGGAGCTAAGCTTATCAGAAAACTTGATAAGATTGCTGGTTCTTTGGTTGGATTCAATTAAGCTGGTTTTACTGTCACAGCACATATATATTTTTACCCATCCTGAATGTTGAAAAGTACAATTCATGCATAGTGAGTAACTTTAAAATCTTATGTGTTCTTTGCTTGACAGCAAAACACAAAGATCTTGGAAGATGGGATGTCGGGGATGCCTGTAAATTTTGATCCATTGAATAAATCAATTGAGGAACTCAAAAAGGCAGCTATCCACATAGATAACCAGAGAAAAGTATCTCCAAGATCTATATTTATTGGCAAATTATCAAAATAATAGTTTTCTTAACACTGAATTTTCTTATTTTTAGGCAACAGAAATGGAAGCTGGACTGTTAGGCTGGACAAAAGACCTGCGAAAAGTTAGAGAACTTAATGACATGCTGATGATGGCTGAACGGGCATTTACTGATCGAGAGGGGCTCCCTCAAAGACAATGGTACAAGCATTTGGTATGTATGCTTTTAGCAGCAGCATCATCATCAAACTTATGCTCATAAATTCTTTCATTTTCTTTTCCAACTTATATAATTCCTACATGGACTATTGAACAGATATACGGACCTTCACTGCATGATGATTATGGATCAAAATCATTTCCGGGTCTCGATGATGCGATTGAGAAGGCTAAGAGTTTGAACACTTCAGACTCTTGGTATTTTGTCCAGCATGAAGTGTGGAGGGTTGCCAGGGTTGTCAAGCAGGCATCCCTGGTTCTTAAAGGAAAATTGACATGAATGTCAATGTAGTAAAATGCCTTTTTTGTGGCATCTGGGCACTCCGTACATACACCTAAGCTATTTGATTTTAACCTATTGCAATAAATTAACGCCATTTGTTGGTCAATATAACCTTATATATATATATATATAATCTTAACTCTTAATTAGTGCGTTTACTGGTGTGTAGCAATTGATGGCTTCTCAATAATGACAACGCCTATATCCTGATAATGAAAGAGGAAGTCAGCTCGTGAATTAGAGGTATTTGAGTAAGATTATTTTAAAAATAGTTCTCTTCCACTTCCAGTATATATGCATGTATCATTATGCAAGTATTGGATCTGGCCTTAAAGCTGGTACTGAATATTCTGGTTCTTGCTTTGGCATTGATTCAATTTGGTGATCGCAAGCACGGCTCGGAATGCAATTTGAGTACGAGGGAAATATTTTTGTTGTTATGTCAAACTTCATACTTTACTGAAGAGGAAGCAGATTCATGCTAATGTGAAATTTAGCATATCAAATGCATGTAATCTTATTATTGCTATATGCTCGCGCAGGTGGAAGAACTATTCATTCTCATGACTAACTTCAGATTAAAAGCACCGACCAGTTGGCCTATTTTTTCCATTTTTTTTCAGAGAACTAGGAAATAATTAATGAAATTTGAAATTGTTATCCGGCAAAAAATAATTAATGAGAGTTGAGAAGCACTTTCTTGGAGTAGGCATGTCCACATTGACAATGTCATGGCCAATTTGTCTCGTCGAAATGACCGACTTCGGCTTTGGGTCATACGCTAGAGCCTGGAAAAACTACAGAAGAATCATTGTGATTTACATGCATAATCCAAAAAGAAAAATAAATGGTCGTTTACCCCAATGAGAAAAAGTTTCTTGATCCATCAGAAAGAATCATGCAATGTTATTATACCCACTCGATCATCTCACTCATCATTTCTCGGTGAAGAAGGGAAATGTGTTGAAGTAATTGGCCAGCAAAAGCAGTTCAAGCGAGAAGAACAGAAGAAGAAATAAAAGAAGGCGACAAGTGTATATAGCAGAGCAAGTATTAGAGTAGTTAACAGTTGAATAAGTAAAATGACTTACCTGTACAACGCGTGAGTTGTGCGCAGCTCTTATAGCTGAAGGGTAAAATTGTATTTTTAATTTCTTACTGTTTTCAAATAACGCGGCCTGAAGTATAAAGGCGCGAGATGTAATTCCCTTGTTTTTAGATGCTTTTTCGCAATGCAATAAGATTGTTGTTCTTCTTTTCCATCTGAGTCGAGCGCCTGCTCTTTTTGTGCCCTAGAAGCATATGAATGTCTTCATGGTATCAAAGCAGGGTGATGATTGTTGATTGATCACACCGATCCAACTGCGCCAAAAGAGATTCCGCAAACCGATTGAAAAGGGATGGCTCGAAATCGGAGATCAAATTCGTCAAGATCCGCATCGAGCGAATCGCAAGTCAATCCAGAAAGGGGAACAACGCAAGAAGAACCAGGCGTCGATCATGATCCATTTATTCTGATGAACAGCGATCACCCAGGTATGATGCTTGTTTCAATTAAGTTATCTGGGAGTGAAAATTACCTACCATGGAAACGATCCATGTTGATTTCATTATCGGCAAAGAACAAGGCCGGATTTGTAAATGGCTCGGTTCAAATACCGGAAGAAACATCCCTGAGCTACATAAATTGGAGACAATGCGATGATATGGTGAAGTCTTGGCTTCTTCAGTCAGTTTCACCCGAATTGAATCCAAGCATAATGTATGCTGAGACTGCAATGCAAATGTGGGTTGATCTTGAAGCAAGATTTGGTGGAAGCAATGAACCACGAATTTTTGACATCAAACTTCAAATCAGTTCAACCAGACAAGGGGCATTGTCGATTTCAGCATACTATACAAAGCTCAAAGGACACTAGGATGAATTAGATGCATTGGAAATTGATTCATACTGCAAGTGTTCAGCTGGGAAAGAATACAAAATTAAAGATAGGCTCACACAATTTCTTATGGGATTAAATGATTCTTACGTTGGAATCCGAGGTCAAATACTGATGATGAAGCCTCTGCCTAATATAAATCAAATATATGGCATGTTAGCACAAGAAGAAATGCAAAGGAAGGTAAATTCAGGTTCCAACCTTGCTGTGGAAAGTGTTGCCCTGAACAGCACAGTTCAAGGGCAGGGAAATTATAAATACGGCAAGAACAAGGACCAACATTACAATAAAAGGTTCTGTGATATTTGCCAAAGGGCAGGGCATTCGAAAGAATACTGTTACAAGGTGGTAGGATATCCACCAGGGCACAAATTATACAAAGGAAAGCAAAAGTACAATGACAAGTCAGTAAATGCAATGCAAGCAAGAATTAATGATAGAATTGATGAGCATAATTCCGGAAAGGAAGGAAGCAGTTCAACTGAAATGTCTAAGGGTGGACTAAATGAAGAGCAGTTCAATGCATTGTTCAACATGTTACGAAACAAGCTAGCTGAATCCAAATTTACTGAGAACCATGTAGCAAGTATGGCAGGTAATCATTTTAACTCAACTGCATGCATTTTATCTAAAAATTGGATATTAGATAGTGGTGCTATAGATCATATAGCCTCAAATCACATAACCTTAGACAGGATTACAATACCTATAGTCGACAACAAAATCTCCTTGCCAAATGGCTCAACCACCCATGTATCCCATATTGGAACAACATATGTGAACAAACACATCCAATTACCAAACACATTATCAGCCCCAAACTTTAAATTCAATCTCATGTCAGTAAGTAAGTTGACAAGAGAAATGAATTGTTCCATTACTTTTAATCCCACCAATTTTGTCATACAGGACCTAGACTCGAAGAAATTTTTGGGAAATGGTAAAGAAGTGAATGGTTTGTACTTGATATCAGGAGCTCAACCAACCGAGAGACACAACAAAGAGGTCCAAGCTTTAGCAATTTCATTAGATAATGTTTCCATTTGGCACTTGAGATTAGGTCACATGTCAAACTCTAGAATGAGATTACTTTCAAATGTAATACCAAAGTTGAAGCATTGTTCAAATTTTTTTTGCAATGTTTGTCCATTAGCCAAACAATGTAGGCTACCATTTCCATTGAGTTTGAATAAAGCAAAAAGTCCTTTTGATGTTCTACATTGTGATGTATGGGGCCGCATAGAGTTCCAACATATAACAACTTTTCTTACTTCTTAACTTTAGTGGATGACAATACAAGGAATTGTTGGACATACCTTTTCACCACAAAAAGCCAAGTATCAAATATTCTTATTAGCTTCATTAAACTTGTAAGAACCCAATTCGATACCTCAGTCAAAATTATCCATACTGATAATGGTAGTGAATTCAACAATCACACCATTCAAAATTTCCTAAAAGACCAAGGAATTGTTCATCAGCTTAGTTGTGTAGAAACTCCACAACAAAATGCTAGAGTAGAACGCAAACATAGACATTTGCTTGAGGTGGCAAGAGGTTTGAAATACCAATCCAAAATTCCATTGAAATATTGGGGAGAATGCATACTAACAGCAACCTATCTCATTAATAGGTTGCCAAGTCCTATTCTCAACAATAAGAGCCCATATGAAATGTTGTATCATGAGTCACCTAGTTTGAAGCACCTCAAAGCATTTGGTTGCCTATGTTATGCAAACACCAACAAGCAAGCGAGAACAAAATTTGATCCCAGGTCTAGAGAATGCATCTTTCTTGGGTATCCATATGGAAAGAAAGCCTATAAAGTACTTGACTTAAAGACTAACTCTATATTGATATCCAGGGATGTAACTTTTGTAGAACACATCTTTCCTTTCAATTCCGAAGCCCCACAAAATACCATTTTTCCAATTCCAATTCCTGCAGGGGACATAACTGAAAACTCCACCTCAAATCATACCACTGAAATTTCTCATCCCAAATCAAATCCAATATCAACCAATGATTCACCTGTATTGCCAATCACTAATGTAAATGAGGAAAGTGAAAATGTTAGAACAGTTGAAGGCAATGAAGAGAATGAGGTTGACGATGACACAACAAGTGAAAGTAGTATTTCTAGGCCAATTCAAGTTCCTGTCAGGAGAAGCAGTAGGACCATTAGGAAACCTATAAAGCTCCTGGATTATCAATGCAACAGTTCACTGAAAAAACCAGAACCCAAGCAAGTTGCAAAAACCTCACCCTATCCTATTGAAAAATACATCAACCCAGCTATACTGCCAGCCAAACATCAAGCTTTTCTCAGTCTAATTGACACACAAACTGATCCCACATCCTATGAAGCTGCTTCTAAAAATTCTATTTGGATAAAATCAATGCAGCAAGAGTTAGATGCTTTAATTGCTAATAAGACATGGAAATTATGTGAGTTACCACAGGGAAAGAAAACAATTGGATGCAAATGGGTGTATCGAACCAAGTTCAATCCAGAAGGAAAGGTTGAAAAATATAAATCCAGATTGGTAGCTAAGGGTTTCACTCAAATTGAGGGTATTGATTACCATGAAACCTTTGCGCCAGTTTCAAGAATGGCAACAGCGAGAGCATTGTTAGCTGTGGCAGCTTCTAAGAACTGGATATTGCATCAGTTGGATATCAACAATGCATACTTGCATGGTACTTTAGAAGAGGAGGTTTACACGGATAAACCACCGGGCTTTTGAAACCCAAATGATGGAAAAGTTTGCAAACTTTTGAAGTCCATATATGGCCTCAAACAAGCTGGAAGACAGTAGTATCATAAACTAACTTCAAGCTTCAATCAGTTGGGATACAACCAGAGCACATCTGACCCTTGCATGTTCATTAAGAAGGGGCAAAAGGATGAGATAACCATCATTCTAATATATGTTGATGATATTATCTTGACTGGAACAGATGAGAATGAAGTTTCACAATTGAAAAGGAGGTTGAATGAACTGTTCAGCATCAAAGACATTGGAAAACTAACATATTTTCTGGGCTTAGAAATCTTCAAAAATGAAAAAGGAATTCATGTGTGCCAAAGGAAGTATATATTGGATATGTTAGCTGAATACAAGTTGAGAGATTGCAAACCTAGAGAAACTCCAATGCAAACAAAGATAAAGTTGAGCAATGAGGAAGATGAAGAAGACAAGTATCTGACTGATAGTAGTGTATACCAAAAATTAATTGGCAAGTTATTGTACATAACAATAACTAAATCAGACATTGCATTCAGTGTGCACTTGCTGAGCCAATTCAACCAGAAACCAAAGCAATCACATTGGCAAGCTGCTGTTGGTATTCTGAAATATCTAAAGGGAAAACCAGGGCTTGGTCTGATGTACAAGGCAGAGCCAATCTCCTCATTAGTAGGATATTGTGACGCAGATTGGGGTGACTGCAGCCTAACCAGAAGGTCTATATCAGGATACTTGGTGAAGATTGGAGATTCTTTGATAGATTGGAAATTTAAAAAACAGCAAACAGTGAGTAAATCTAGCACTGAGAGTGAATTAAGGGCACTCTCGAGTGCCACTGCTGAAATGATCTGGGTGAGTAAACTATTAACTGATCTGGGTATAAATTTTGAGAGTCCAATACCAATCTATTGTGACAATCAAAGTGCCCTTCATATCTCTGCAAATCCAGTGTTTCACGAGAGAACCAAACACTTGGATATAGACTGTTATTATGTCCGGGAGAAGCTTCAGCAAAAAATTGTCAAACCTGTTTATATATCAGGGAAAACTCAACCAGCAGATGTGTTGACCAAGGCATTACCAGGCCAATTACATCAGTTTATGTGCTCCAAGTTGGGATTGGAAAATCTCTTCTCCATTACCAACTTGAGGGGAGGGTGTTGAAGTAATTGGCCAGCAGAAGCAGTTCAAGCGAGAAGAACAGAAGAAGAAATAAAAGAAGGCGACAAGTGTATATAGCAGAGCAAGTATTAGAGTAGTTAACAGTTGAATAAGTAAAATGACTTACCTGTACAACGCGTGAGTTGTGCGCAGCTCTTATAGCTGAAGGGTAAAATTGTATTTTTAATTCCTTACTGTTTTCAAATAACGCGGCCTGAAGTATAAAGGCGCGAGATGTAATTCCCTTGTTTTTAGATGCTTTTTCGCAATGCAATAAGATTGTTGTTCTTCTTTTCCATCTGAGTCGAGCGCCTGCTCTTTTTGTGCCCTAGAAGCATATGAATGTCTTCAAAATGCCCATAAGGATGAGGTGCTTCAGCTCCAGCTCCAGCTCCAGCTCCAGCCTGAAGTTACGGGGTTCAATAATTCTTCTGATATCAACAGAAATTGCTACAACTTCAACTCCATAAATCCAGGGACTAAGTACCTCATCACAGCTACATTTTTATATGGAAACTATGAAAACAAGTGTTACACCCCACCTAGATTTATCCCTAGATAAGGGATCTCACCTAGAAGAAGTGCAACTAGCAATAGAACAACAACATCATAAGTGGACTGAATTTAAATTACAATCAGATTCCAATCAAATGTCCAACAAGATAACAAATGATAAAATTTCAACGGTCCATTTATGAACAATGGATTCCAAAGTCTAGCCAGAGAGTCTAAACAGTCCAAAAGTGAATAGAGTGATCAGTTCAACTAATAAAGTATGCAACTAAGATAAAGTGCGGAAGACGTCTCCTCCTCCAAACTTTAGTTACCCCAAAAGGAAATGCCGTCATACCTGAGGATCTGGGGTAAAAATAACAAACATCAGCAGAAGGCTGAATAGGATTGCAACAAGATGCTATGATGTCATGTATATGAAAGATATGATTCAACAGTTTATTTGATACTCCTACACCAACAACTATGTCAACTATTCTCTACATGAATATATATATGGTCATAGACCCAATCAAGAGCGTAGTGGACATTGGGTTTTCCCTGCACTCTCGCACCCCGAGAGTGACACCTCAAGCCCGCTCCAGCTAGAGATGCGACTATCCAAAAATGGTAGTCCGCTGACGTCTAACACCTCGACGCCGCACACGCACCCCGTGTAGTAAATAGGTGATTACCGGTGTCACTTGCCCTACACCTTGGGCAATATATCAACAGTGTCCAGGGCTATCGCCCAACAGTAGATCAACTATGCATCATGTCAACAATTACTCTACTACAACTCAACTGATATAATGCTAGTAGTCATGTCATCATGTATGAATTAAATATATAAACAACAGCATAAGACATGCAACATCTATACTAGCATTCTCAACTAATATGCATATAAAAATATCATGCTGACAACATGTATCAACAAAATATGCATAAAGAGCTCCAACGGCAGTAGATATCAATTTTCAACGGAATAGAACAACAAGATATATTTTGACATAAGGTAACAACCGATCTAGGATGAGATTCACCTTGACAACAACTACTACAACAGAAGAACTCGGTAGAAACCACAAAAACGAATAAAATAATATTTTTCGACTCGGCACGCAAAATGAGACAAAAACACCCACTGTTTTCGACATCTGAAAGTCAAACAACAAAACTGACCCCACCAATGAATTCGGGGCATCGAGTAGATATAAATTCATATATAATATGATTATTTTTGACCAATTATAAGACCTCATAATAATTTTTTAAAATAATAGAAAAATAGCTTATTCATTAAATCGTTGCTACAATTTCATGTGACAGTATTACAACTTTACACCACTATAAAATCACCACATATCAACTTATAACAGTGCTATACTCTTGTAATAAAAACCCAATTGTTATAAGATATATCACACTGCTATTTAAATATAACATTCGTTATATATAAAAGTAACACTGCTACCACTTAATGAATAAAACAATGATATAATTCAACTATTCATCTTCTCCTATTTCCGAGGGCTCGAGCGACACCTTCAACAACCGCCGCCTCTACCCGATGCCGACGCTACTGCGTTCCACCAGACAGGATGCTCGCCGGGATTCTCGGCGTCCGACGGCGACTCGCCGCCACCTCCATCCCATCGCTGCTGCCGCCGCCCGAACTGCGCGAGTGGTGAGATGAGAGCTGTGGCATTGCCGACCGGCGGTGGTGACCCGCCGATCGACGCCGCCGACTATCGCCGCCTCTATGAACAGGCGACAACGAGAAAGAGGGGTCGGCGATCCCAGATCCGGCGCAAGGTCGTGCCCCCCTCTTCCCCACCCCTGCGCGATGTCGCGCACGAGAACTCGCGTTGTCGCGCCTCGCACGATGTCGCGCACGACGACTCACACCCGGCAGCGATCTCGCCCCCGACGCTCCTGACAGCGTCGATCGGAGCCCCTCCCTACTGCCATCTTGCCGACGATCAAGACTACCGTCGCAAGATCCGACGACGAGGAAACACGAACAAAAAAGATATAGGACATACTCGCTTAAAATCTCGGAAACATCGCGAAATCACAGTCGACGACAAAAATACTAGAATCTCATCAGTGACCCTACGCATAGGAAAAAGATAGGACGGGAATTCTACCGGATAACTCCTCCGAATTAGCACTTTTACAAAAAGGCTCCTCTAAAACAAATATTTACAATGAGATCCTCCATTTTCAAGTTATAACAACAAGAATAGGATAATGCAGTTTGACCTTTACCTGAATGTCAACCTGTGGAAGACCATAAATGTTGACCGATCCATCAAAATACCATCGCACCGAAGTAGTCACTGTAGCAACAGCACATAGGATATCAGTTTGCCTGGTGAACACAGGTCAGGGAACTCCGTTCATATCTGGGTTGGACATGAGACCCATCAAATCTTCTCTATATTCCACGCTTAATGCTTTAGGAACTCTTGTTCTTTTGACAAGGCACAACTTGGGAGGAAACGATGTAAGGTGAATATCGACTAATAGATTTGGGGATTTTGACAGTAATCTTATTCAGATTATTACCCGTTTGATCTTTCTCATTAATAGGTTTCCTGCTGATCCTTATGACCGTTATTGGTTGGACGATAGTGAGGACATACCTTCTTTCGAGCAGATGAACACCAAGTCCAGCATCCTATATCTTGCAGATGATCAGTTCCAGGTTCCTTCTCCTGTTATGCAGAGTGCAATTTACAACTCCTCCAGGCTGGAGATCATATTGAAACCTGTCGACTTTGGAGATCTCAATAAGTATTTTGCAGTCATGCACTTCTGTGAGGTGCAATCACTCCCACAGGATGCTTCAAGGCAGTTCTTTGTTTTCCTCAACGATGCCTTGTTGAATGAGGCTAAATCTTTCACTCCAGAATTCCTCTATTCTCAGAGTGTATACAACAAAGATCCAATTGCGGGGTTTAGTGATCGCTATATTAATATCTCTCTTGTTCAAACAAGTAATTCCACTCTTCCACCAATCCTTAATGCAATTGAGGTCTTCTCAGCCATGAAAAACACAAACAAAGCAACTGATATTAGAGATGGTAATAATGATAACATAACTCATTCCAATTGTTTTCTTCTTTATTGTCATCATTTCTTCTGCTCATATCTTTGTACTTTGTTTTGCCATGTTGGCATCAGTTGATGCAATGATGGGAATCAAGGAGTTTTATCTGATGAAGAAAAATTGGAACGGCGATCCTTGTACTCCAAAAATTTATATGTGGGATGGATTGAATTGTAGTTCTAATGCATCTGGTACTCCAAGAATCACTACATTGTAAGTTCCAACACTTGAAAATTGCATGGAGAAACTATGTAATACTAAGAAATATCAATAGGAAAAGCTTTCCTATATATAACTGTCATCTTGAACTTTTGTAGGAATCTATCAAACAGTGGACTGGCTGGTGAAATAAGCACTTTTTTCGCCAACATCAGTGCAATCCAGTACTTGTAAGTACCTCTGACTGCTAGTTAATTATGAAACAATCTAATTCTTAGACTATTCCTTAAACTGCTTGCTAAACCTGGGCAAGATGATTGAAGCACAGAGTAGATTCAGTCTTCAGCATTCCTTCAATTTTTTATATTGGTATTTCATGTATTTAAAACATAATTACTTGGTCCTTATAGATGAAGAAAGACAGTAATGTCTCTCGTTATTTTCTTGACGATAGAATTTATAAGATAATTTTGCAGGGATTTATCTCACAACAATTTAACAGGACCAATACCTGCTGCTCTAGGTTCCATAGCATCACTCAAGCTACTGTAAGTTTAAGTACCTCTACTAACAATAGTTGTGTTTTTATATGTACATTAATAGTACAAGATCATTTGACTGCTTGCAGAGATTTGAGAAACAACCAACTCAATGGATCCGTTCCACCAGCCCTTCTTGAAAGATCACAAAATGGGTTACTTACTTTAAGGTTTATTATAATATTGACTACTTTATGACTCAATGCAAAAATGCTGTATTCACTTACCATACAAACAAATTTAGGATGCATGAAATTCCGAATGTACATCAGTTTCTTTCTTTCTTTGCTTTTTAACATTGAGGATGAGAAGCTACAAATCAACATTTTTTTCTCATCCTTTGCCTACTCTTGAGCTAATTCTGCTGCACTTCTCCGTAGCTGCTTTTCTCGTTCGCGAACAGTCGATTACTCAAAGCCTTGGTAAATAATTGTATCTCGTCATTATTATAATTCTATTTGATGTGACCTTCCCTTTAATTTGTAGTTCTTAGTAAGATATGAACTATTTCAATTTTTGCATCAATTTTGTCCAATTGCGTTGTCTCGTTCTAGTTTAAGGAAACAGAGTATTGTTATCGTTGGATATTTTTGTATGATTCATAAGACTATCCATGAGATCTTAACAATCTATTTGTTCAGCTTTCCTTGCAAAAAGTTCAAATTTCAACGCCATTTAACTGAAGCCAAGAAGCAACTTCTCAGGATTTTTAGAAAATTCTGAATGAGAACACTTTTATAGTCAACACAAAATTGCAAAAATTGTAGCTTAGATTAGAAATTGATGGTGTGTTTGAAAAAGAATAGAAGTCAATGGTGATTGGTGAAGTTTACTTGCTATGGCTTGTGCAGGTTTCGTCTTCATCGACTGTGGCATTCCTGCAAATTCCACCTATGCGGATCCAAATTCTGGCATAACCTACATCTCTGACGAGCAATTCACTGACACCGGCATAAACTACAATGTCTTGTACGGATATGTGAATAATCTTGCTCGCCGATACTCCACCGTGAGAAGCTTCCCTGATGGCAACCGAAACTGCTACAAACTTCAACTCCATAAATCCAGGAACTAAATACCTTATAGCAATATTCTTATATGGAAACTATGACAACAAGAATAGTACACTGCAGTTTGACCTTTACCTGAATGTCAACCTGTGGAGAACTATTAATGTGACCGATCCATCAAAATACCATCTCACTGAAGTAGTCACCGTTGCAACAGCACATAGGATATCAGTTTGCCTGGTGAACACAGGTCAGGGAACTCCATTCATATCTGGGTTGGACTTGAGACCGATCAACTCTTCTCTATATTCCTCGGTTAATGCTTTAGGAACTGATCTTGTTCTTTTGACAAGGCACAACTTGGGAGGAAACGATATAAGGTAATATCTACTAATAGATTTAGGGGTTTTGATAATAATCTTATTCAGATTACCCATTTGATCTTTCTCATTAATAGGTTTCCAGTTGATCCTTATGACCGTTATTGGTTGGAGGATGGTGAGGACATACCTTCCTTAAAGAAGATGAACACCAACTCCAGCATCCAATATCTTGCAGATGATCTGTTCCAGGTTCCTTCTCCTGTTATGCAGAGTGCAATTTACAACTCCTCCAGGCTGGAGATCATAATGAAACATGTCGACTTTGGAGATCTCAATGAATATTTTGCAGTCATGCACTTCTGTGAGCTGCAATCACTCCCACAGGATGCTTCAAGGCAGTTATTTGTTTTCCTCAATGATGCCTTGTTGAATGAGGCTAAATCTTTCACTCCAGAATTCCTCTATTCTCAGAGTGTATACAACAAAGATCCAATTGCGGGGTTTAGTGTTCGCTATATTAATATCTCTCTTGTTCAATCATGTAATTCCACTCTTCCACCAATCCTTAATGCAATTGATGTCTTCTCAGATAACTCATTCCAATTGTTTTCTTCTTTATTGTCATCATTTCTTCTCTTCATATCTGTGTACTTTGTTTTGCCATGTTGGCATCAGTTGATGCAATGATGGGAATCAAGGAGTTTTATCAGGTGAAGAAAATTGGAACGGCGATCCTTGTGCTCCAAAAGTTGGAGAAGATAACCAAGAACTTTGAAAAAATCATCGGACGAGGAGGATTTGGACCAGTCTATCATGGTTACTTGGAAAATGAAACTCAGGTTGCCATTAAAGTACTATCTGAAACATCATCACAAGGGACTAAAGAGTTTCTGGTAGAGGTAAATAGTTTCTTTTGCTATCCAAGTTAGGTAGGCCTAACATCAAGATATATGTATATGTAAGATTGTGGTGCTTCACATATTACTGATGAATTTGCATATTAGCATTTATAGCATTTAAGTAGCTCCATCCTTGAACAATTATAGTCATAGTATCCTTTTCATGTCATTATTTTTCTTAGTTGAGCTTATGATCCTTGTATGTTGGACCTGTGAAAACAGTCCAATTGGTAATGCTATTCAGTTAGGAAATCATGTCTTGACTCTTGATGCATGTATTAATGTCTCAGTGGACTGTTATTCAGTTATTTATTTTTAAGTTTTTTAATGTAGGTACAGTTCTTGACAAGGATTCATCACAAAAACCTTTTTGCTCTGGTTGGATACTGCAAGGATAAGAAATTTCATGCTCTTGTTTATGAGTACATGTCTCAAGGAAGTGTTCATGACCACTTAATAGGTGAATTCCGAAGTTGCAATTACACTTTACAAATTCATATATGCTTCTAAACACTTAACTGCAAGTGCTACTTGGAACATTTGTGTTTGCATGTAGGTATAATTGAATGCATTTCTAATTCCGGGTAACTAAATACCCCTCCATTAATTTGTATCAAGCAATTTGATTAGACATTAATACATCCTATTCTCGAAATTATTAAATTCCTTTTATTCTCTCCCTAACTGTACTACCATGGTACAGGTAAACCTGGCACCACGTTACTTAGTTGGCATAATCGGCTCCGGATTGCCCTTGAAGTTGCGAAAGGTTGATTTAGGAGCACTATGTTTTATTTCTTCCATTCTATATATATTCTTATACTCCCTCTTGTCCCTTTGTTTTTTGCTTGTTATGTTATGTAGGGCTAGAGTATATGCATTATGGATGCAGGCCTACATTAATTCATAGAGATATCAAGAGCAAGAACATCTTACTGAATGACAAATTTGAAGCTAAGATATCAGATTTGGGGATTTCAGAGCTTTACAAAGTGACGTGCAAACTCATGCTTCTACAAGGGTGGTTGGTACACCCTAGGATACCTTGATCCTGAGTAAGTTTCTTTGCTAAGCCTTGCCTTTGTAAACTAAACAGAAGTGTGGGATTTGCTTCTTCATCTTTGATGTACTAATTTACTACAATTATTTGGAAATGGCTACATCAATCTTTTTAAATTATCGGTATTTGCGTAAAGCAGTGCCTTTAGCTTAGATAATAGAGTTTGCGCTTATTACATTATCTGATTTAAATGTTTGAATCATGGATGTTGTATATTATTTGTTCAGGTATCACGGACGTTGCCAGCTTACTAAAAAAAGTGATGTATATAGCTTCGGGGTGGTTCTTTTAGAACTGAAAACAGGTCAGCGTCCAATACTACAATCACCGGAGAGGTACCACATTGTTGAGTGGGTAAAGACAAGACTTTCACAAGGCAACATCGATCAAGTTTTGGATGGTCAGCTTCAAGGAGTTTATGATGCCAATTCTGCTTGGAAATGCATTGACATAGCAATCAAGTGCACTGCACAAGCTTCAGCAGAGAGGCCAACCATTGCTAATGTAGTGGTTGAATTGACTGAGATCTTGCAACTAGAGATGGCCGAGAACCAGAACCAAAACGTTGAAGTTAATCATATGAATGAGAATAACTCATTTGAAGCAGGTCAGAATTCAAACACATGGGCAATGAGTGATCCTTCAGCACGATGAGATCAGGTGCTTGGTGTATGTTAAATCCTGTGACTCATATCTTCATCAGCTCGCATGTGGTTCTGGAAGTGGAGTCTGCTTATTCTGTTGTATGTTCTGTTCTTTTCAGTTTAGTTCAAACGCTTTCTGCTAAGTCAAGAAGTGTCTTGACTCTTGTATAAAAGGTGTAACTTTGTAATCTTTGTTGACAGAAGAATTACTACTTTTGATTCTTTACATAAGCTTGTCTTCTTGATTTCTTCTTTCTCTTATTTCTATATTGTGCTCTGGGCCTACAATTGGTATGAGAGCCAATCTTCTTCCTGATGGCTGCAGCGGTGAATCAAGTAAATCATTCAGTTCTGAGGTTCGATGGGATAGAGTTCGAAGACTGGAGCATCATGATGTGGACGTTCTTCATATCTCAAGATTTGTGGGAACTGGTGAGTAATGGTTTCTCGGAGGAAAACTTGATCGCTGGTGCTTTGCGAGAAACAAGAAAGAGAGATGCGAAGGCTCTCAGTCATATTCAGCAAGCCGTCGATTCTAAAGTGTTCAAGAGAATCTCATCAGCCGAAACATCTCATGATGCATGGCTGATTCTAAAGAATACTTTCCAAGGCACTACAAAGGTGAAAAAGGTGAAGCGTCAGACTGAGTGTCGTCAATTCGAGAGCCTTTTCATGTGTGAGGATGAAGACATCAATGCACACTATGCTCAGGTAATAGAAAAGGCTAATCAGATGCGCAGATACGGAGAGGAGGTTACTGAACTTCGCATAGTAGAGAAAATTCTCAAGAGTATGCCAGAGAAATCCGATCATGTCGTTGTTGCCATTGAGGAAGGAAACAACATTGAAGAGATGACCTCGGATGAATTGTTGGGTTCTCTCCTATCCCATTTTGAGAGAATGAAACAACATGAAGAGAAGAGGCTTGAACGTACAAGCTCTCAAGACCAGTCATAGGGATGACAAGAGAAAGCAAAAGCAGTATTACTCCAAGACTGATTCAAGTTCCAGAGGAAAAGCTCCTGTGGAAGACTCTTCTGATGATGATGATCAGAATGAACAGAAGGATCAAAAAGGTTAGTCTCATGATTCTACTAACTATAAACCTAGATATCGTAGGAAAATTAAGTGTTTTTATTGCAAAAAATATGGCCACAATGAGAAATTTTGCCGTCTAAAAGCAAAGCATGTTAATCAAGCGAACCTAGCTAAAGAAAAGAAGGAAGATGAGGTCATTTTAATGGCAAGCGTTCATGAAAATAAGACCCTAAACTGGTATATTGATAGTGGTTGTAGTAACCACATGACTACTAAAGAAGTCTGGTTCATAAGGCTTGACGGATCGTATACTGCCAATGTGAAATTCGGTGACGGCAACATTCAGAAAGCTTTGGGGCGAGGAGACATATGTGTTGATGAACATGAAAAGAAGACTATCAAAAATGTTCTTTTTTTTCGGATTTGGATTCGAGTCTTCTGAGTGTTGGTTAAATGATGAAGCTACTACATGTGTTGTCTATACTGATAACACAAGAAACTCTGAATTAATCATAGTTAGAGTTGCTGAAAACAACCTTTTTTCTTTTAATCCTCACGAGGTGAAGTGCGCCGTTAAAGCTGAGATGTGTAATGTTAATAGACTTTGGCACTGCATATATGGTCATGTTAATTTTGACTATATAAAGAAACTAAAAGATCTTTCTATGGTGATTGGTTTAGACCAGGTTGAAGGAAATCAGGGTTACACTTGTGAAAGTTGTGTTCTTGGGAAGATGAGCATAACTGCCTTCCCAAAGAAAGCTGATTTTCGAGCCAAAGAACCTTTGGAGCGGATACATTCGGATCTCTGTGGGCCTTTTCAAGAATCTTCTTACAGTGGTAATCGCTACTTTATCTTATTCATTGACGACTTTAGTAGATATGCATGGATATCGTTCATTAAGTCCAAAAATGAAGCTTTTGATAAATTCAAAGAGTTCAAATTCAGATGTGAAAAAGAGTTGGGCAAAGAAATCAAGTGTTTATGAACTGATAGGGGAGGAGAGTTTACTTCAAATTCATTTGAAGATTTCTACAATACTAATGAAATTAAATGGCAATTAACTACTGCCTACACACCACAGCAAAATGGTGTGGCAGAGAGAAGAAATAGGTGTATTGTAGAAATGATAAAGTGCATGGTAAAGGATAAACATTTGCCAAAATTCTTGTGGGTAGAAGCTGCTCAAACCACTGTCTATTTGTTGAATAGATGTTATTTACTGTTGTTGGAGATCAAACACCTTATGAACCTGTGTACAGACGCAAACCTAAGGTTGCTCATCTTAAGGTTTTCGGCAGCATAGCTTACACTTTGGTTCCTAGTCAATTGAGAAAGAAATTAGATGACAACTCAGAGTGCTGCATTCTTGTTGGATATAGCCAGGAATCTAAAGCTTATCGCTTGTTTAATCCTACTACAATGAAGCTTGTTGTTAGTATAGATGTGAAGATTTTTGAAGACAGGTCATGGGACTGGGAAACAAAGACAAGTACCGCTGATAAAGTTCAGATGTCTGTACCAAATGAAGAAGAAGCAACACTCTCTGCTAATGAAAGTACTAACAATGATATTGTAACTGATGAAGCTTTGTTTGAAAATAGTATTGAAAATGCTAATATTGAAGACGAAGAAGATCCAAGTATTGCAAGTTCTGATGAAGAAACTCCACCTCGAAGAATGAGAAGTTTGCAGGAAATTTATGCACAAACTCAGGTCTGCAATACTGCTCAAATTAATGAACATTTAAACTTTCAGGAGGCAGTCAATAATCCTAAATGGAGATTGGCCTCGAAAGAAGAGTTAAACTCTATTGAGAAGCATGATACTTGGAAGTTGGTTGATCTTCCAAGTGATAAAATTGTTGTGGGTTTGAAATGGATTTATAAAATTAAGTACAATGCCGAAGGTGATATCACTAAATACAAGGCTTGTCTTGTGGCTAGGGGTTTTATGCAGCAGGAAGGAATTGACTACTTGGAGACTTTTGCTCCAGTAGCTAGAATTGACACAATTAGAACAGTGATGGCTTATGCTACTTACAAACAGTGGTCAATGTCTAAGTTAGATGTAAAATGTGCTTTCCTTAATGGGAAATTAAGTGAAAGAGGTCTATGTTCAGCAGCCTGACGGTTTCGTGAAGGAGGAAGGGAAGGTATATCTGCTCAAGAAGGCCTTGTATGGCCTAAAACAGGCTCCGAGAGCTTGGTACTCCAAGATTGATAGTTATTTTATTTCATGTGGATTAAAACACAACATTCATGATCATACTCTATATGTTAAGCATGATGATAAGTACAACTTGATAATATGCCTTTATGTTGATGACTTAATCCTAGCAGAAGACAATCAAAGGGTGATAGCTGACTTCAAAGAAAAGTTATTTAAGAACTTTGAGATGACTGATTTAGGAAGTTTGAGATACTTCCTCGGTTTGGAAATTTCTCAGCATGAAAATTGGGTGAGTTTATCTCAGCTCAAATAGGCTAAAGATCTCCTTCATAGGTTCGGAATGGATGAGTGTAAAGCAGTTCTTACACCAATGAATGTTGGAGTCAAAGTGGGTTTGAATGAAGGAGAAATAATTGGTGCTGGTTATTAAAGGAAGATTGTTGGATGCCTCATGTACTTAACTCATACAAGACCCGACATTGTTTTCTCTGCAAATTTGCTTTCCAGATTTATGCATACGCCTAGAACTCAGCATTTGACGACTGCCAAAAGGGTTCTAAGGTATATAAAAGGCACTTTAGACTATGGTTTGATATATCATAGAAATATATCATTTGATCTCTTCCGGTATTCTGATTCCAACTAGGCTGGGTCCGTGGATGATCGAAGGAGCACATCTGGCTTTGTGTTCAACTGTGGAACTGGTTCTATCAGTTGGGGTTCTAAAAAACAAGCATCAATAGCCTCCTCTACTGCAGAGGCTGAGTATGTTGCCCTGACTACAGTCGTGTGCCAAGCCATATGGCTGAGAAGAATTATGGAAGATCTTAATCTAAAGTGTGAAGGACCTACAGAGATACTTTGTGACAATCAATCTGCTTTGGCAATGACAGGAAATGTTGTTTTTCATTCGAAGTCTAGACATATTGATACTAGACTTCATTTCATATGAGAGCTGGTTGCAGAAAAGAAGGTTGAGTTAAATTTTTGTAGAAGTAAAAATTGCTGATATTTTTACGAAGCCTTTGAGCATTGATACTTTTCAAAATTTCAGATTCAAATTAGGTGTTATGAAAATATGAGTCAAGAGGGGAGTGTTAAATCCTGTGACTCATATCTTCATCAGCTCGCATGTGGTTCTGGAAGTGGAGTATGCTTATTCTGTTGTATTTTCTGTTCTTTTCAGTTTAGTTCAAATGCTTTCTGCTAAGTCAAGAAGTGTCTTGACTCTTGTACAAAAGGTGTAACTTTGTAATCTTTGTTGATAGAAGAATTACTACTTCTGATTCTTTACACAAGCTTGTCTTCTTGATTTCTTCTTTCTCTTGTTTATATATTGTGTTCTGGGCCTACAATTGGTATGAGAACTAATCTTCTTCCGGATGGCTGCAGCGGTGAATCAAGTAAATCCTTCAGTTCTGAGGTTTGATGGGATAGAGTTCGAAGACTGGAGCATCATGATGCAGACGTTCATCATATCTCAAGATTTGTGGGAACTGGTGAGTAATGGTTTCTCGGAGGACCTCCGCACTGGGTGACCATCCTCGTGTGTGTCTCCTACACTAGTTTTTTTTTTAATTTCATAATTGTTTAAACTACATATATAAATTATCAATAGAAATTGCGCAAACTAATTAAGTATAGTTACCACAATGATCGCGGCCCTCCTGTCGGCATACTCTTCCGCCCTATGTCACGAACAGTGAGTGCACTCGAATACCTCCATCGGCGAGGGGCGGTGGACGACGCCATCATCCTTGACTTGCGTTTAAAATTAGAAAACAAATACATTAGTACAATCTCAATATATACTTTAATTAAAATTAAAGTAATACTTACCATACGACGCTCGTGCACCACAAAAGAGACGGAGCCACCTGTATGGCACGCCCCCAAGCCCTCCATCCTGGACATATAGTTTCTAGACGTAGTCCGGGAGACTTCCTGCCACTCCTCTTATGCTATCACTCAACGAGCTTGTTCCACACATGTTTAGGAATCCACTCAGGGTTGTGTCCCCGACCCTTCGCAATATGTGTGGCCCCAAGCCATCTCATCACAGTGCTCCGGACCTGGTTTAGTTTCTCGTTGTAGCGAGTACGAGTACCCGCCTCCCACGCGCTCTCTACAAAGGGTGTCTAATCCTCAGCCCATGTATATCGAGCATGCAAAATAAAACAATAATGTTAGTACAAATATTTATAATTATAATTGATTTAAAAATATTTTATACATACCTCAAACTCTTGTCAGAGCATGTCAACGTGCTCACGAGGCACGTGCGGGGCACATGAGACCACATAGGCCACGCCCCCATGCATAAAACGTCAAATCGTCCCAGCTATAGTGCAGGAGACGTTGTCATACTCGAACCTACATAAAATAAATTATAATTATATAAATATAATATATTGAATTATATATAAATAATAATTAATAAAATAATATATTACATACCTCTTGTCACACACACTAATAAGTTTGTGCGGCTACCCCTCGCTTGGCGAAGGGAGAATTCTGTTAGGCTCCCGTGACCTACGTCGCGATGTCGATGGCATCGATGTCGATGGACCAAGAACGACAACTGGAGTGACAACCAAAGGTGAGAGGATGGTGGCTGGAGGGATAGTGGGTGGAGGTGAAGGTATGGTGGCTAGAGGCAGGGGTATGGTTGGTGGAGGCGAACGGACGGTGGCTAGAGGCGGGGGATGGTGGGTGGAGGTGAAGGGATAGTGGCGGTCGGCGAAGGGACGGTGACTAGAGGCGGGGCGACTAGGGTGACATCAGTAGAGGAGGTGGTGGCTGGGCTATGGGTGGTAATCGTCCAGGGGTCCTGCGAACGTACGCTCCTCGACCCTTAGCTGCTGAATAAACATATAATTAGATTATATGTATAGTAGTGTTAGAATTAAAAATAAATAGATAATTGAAGATATACTATTTATTTACAATTATTCCTCATTGACATTATCGTCATCCGAGTAATACTCTTCTTGTTCTTCTTTGTCTTCTTCTTATCCTTCTTCTTCATCATTTTGTTCTTCCTCAACTTCGTTATCATCGTCATTGTTGGCCTAAGATTTTCAACCTTGGTCTTAATCTTGGTTTTGATGATAACAAATATGGAATTATTATATTCATGAAGAAATATTTTTAGGTTTCATATCAGTTTGCGTGCGTCGTCCCTGGTCGGAAAAATCAATGAAATCGAAGAAATCGACAAGGACGGTTGTCTATGCTTGGATTTCGTTGGGAAGATAGAGTTTAGGTTTAGGGTTGTTGGCTTTAGGTTTTCAACCTTAGCCTTAATCTCGGTTTTGATGGTTTTGATGATAACAAACATGGGACTAATGATTTCATTGAGAATATATTTCAGGTTCCATATCAGTAGCGTTCAATGTCATCGATCGGAAAAATCGAAGAAATAAAAAATCGGAAGGACATTGATCATCGCGCTCGAGTTCGTCGCGAAAGTATCTCGAAGATCGACGAGTGCACCAAAGTCGCATTGGACGGGCTCAAAGATCACATAAAAGCTCTCCATGTTGATGCTCGTTAAAAGTCGAAACCCGGAAACAAAGCGCGGAAGAAAATCGACTGAAAAAGAAATCTCAACCTATATTCGGTCGATCGGGTGGTCGACCGAATAGGGTAAGGTATCTGGCAGTAGCCTTATCGGTCGACCGACAGAGGCCTGAAATAGGCAGTAAGCCTGGCGGTCAACCAGTCGGTCGACCGACCTGCGTTTGCTAAAGACGCGAGATCGCGATGGTCGACCGACGGGTTGACCGGATGTCGGATCGTGAAATATGCGTCTGGGTGGTCGACCCGTCGGTCGACCGACCATAGAGAAAAGAGAAGCGGTTGAAAGACCGGTCGACCAGTCGGTTGACTGACCATTCGACCGGCGGTCTGCAACGAATAGTTTTCTATCCGTTGAGCAGCCGTTTCTTCACGATGGTATAAATACACCTTCATATACTTCATTTAACTTTCTTCCTTCATTCTTACAGAGTTTATTGAGCCATTAAGAGGAAGAATTAAGCCTTCCAAAAGATTAGTGATTGCGCTTTGTTCTTCCGCCAAATTCTTCAAGCGCAAGCTCTGCTGCCTCAACTCGAAAATTGACTCGAGCTCCACCACTCGGTGAGTTGGAGGTTCCAAAGGCTTGGAAAAGAGTAGATAATATTGTTTTACTTCAAGCTATTTTCCCTTGTAATTTTAACTGTTCTTTAAACTATTTTTGATTTAAGCGTGTAAGAAGACCTAGGTTGTTAGGTCTTGAATTGGGTGAAGTGGTATCCTTGGTGTAGAAGGAGTAAAACCACTTGTGTAAACTTAGTGTTTACTAGGATTAGTTTAATTATCCCTTAGGGTTGAGGTGGAAGAGGACTCTCGATAAGAAGACGGTGACTTCCGGGTGTAGAAGTGCCTTAGGTCGAGAGTGTGTCTCTTCGGTGAAAAGTCCTATGTGTAAGGGAAACATAAATAAATCTAGTAAAACTAGTTTGGAAATCTTAAGCGAGGTGCTTAGGTAATGGAGTAGGCATTGGGGCCGAACCACTATAAATTATTGTGTTTGCATTGATTGATTGATTGCTTCGATTGCTTAATCATTTATCATTTCCGCATCCAATCGTTAAATTGCAAATTGTCTAACTAATCTAAGAAAATGATTAAAATTAGGATTTAGGCTAATTGAATTAATAAACACACTATTCACCCCCCCTATAGTGTCGCCATTTCGCCTTCAAGGGTGTCTAGCATGTGTTGTAAATTCTCTATTTGATGTATAAGAATCCAAAAGCCAAAACCCGAATCCCAAAACAAGAAAACCAGAAAAATCAAAAAACGGCCTTAAAATTCACTAAGCCTAGGAAGCTCCTTGGAGGGTTATATGACCTAGACATTTTCTTGGCACCAAAATTTTTGGTAATTGTTCCTTAGGTAAAAACTAGTTAATGACATATTTTCAAAGAATTTTTGGAAGCCTCTAACCTATTCATATTTGACCTGGGAGATTATAAAATTTTCGATTTTCCAAAATTTTTACTAAACCTCAAAAGTTAGATTTTGATTCTTAGGGCCCATTTGGTTTGCTAAAAAATGGAGGACTAGACAGGACACCGGCTCGTATCCCCCGTTTGGTTTGCAAAAAAAGCTTTGGGACAGGATTTTTTCCTTGTTCAGGATAGGATTTCAGCCCGTTTTGGTGTACCGAGAAATTTCTTGGTACACCAAAATCTGGCGAAGGACAGGTGCTGCAATTGACGAAATTACCCCTGAGTTCAACATCCCCCGCTTCGTCGGCTTCGTCTTCAACAGCTATAGCTACTTGTCTCTGTTAGCCATTGAGAACCTCTTCCGACACAAGAGCCACGAGCCTCGTCCCTTCCTTAACGGAGCCCTTTGCGCTCCTCGGCTTGTCGACGAGTTGGACGTCAGATACACCGAGAGCTTAGCGAAGGCAATAGGGAAGAAGGTGTGGATGATCAGACTGGTCGCACTCAGCAACCAGGGGGCCGGACTTGGCGTCGCGGGGAAATACGACTGCCGTCGACGAGGAAGATTGCTTGCGCTGACTCAACTCACAGCAATCGAGGTTGGTGATCTATGTGAGCTCGACGTGCAAAAGTTGACGGAGTGGTTTAAGGTGGAGGAGGACAAGGTGGTTCTGGGGAGGGAAGAGGTGTCAGAGGAAGTGGAGAGATTGATGGGTGGAGGAGAGGAAGGGGAGGCGACGAGGGCACGCTTGATGTGAAACCCTTTTTTGTTATTTTCTCCATCTTTCAAACTTTCACCATTCTTCTTACCGAAACTCTTTTATTCTGCATTACTTAAGTTTTTCTTTAAAATTTATTTACATTGCAGTAATGAAGTCAATCACTGGAAAACTGATTTTTATTAAGATTTATAGTTTAATTTATATTTAGTTATCTGATTTGGTGTTTTATAATTAGATATGGTGTTTTACAATTAGGATTAGTGGCTTAATATTTAATTTTAAATTGCCACAGTGTTTAATTTTTCAATTAGTCAATATGTATGTGTGATGCCCCTGCCAAGTATGTCCTCTTCCAGCTGATTCTTAGCCTCTTATGATTTGTGATGCCCCTACCAATTCCAGTATTAATAATGAATATACTTAACTAGAATGTGAGGGGGGCATGGAGACGCCCCGTAAGAGATTTCATTTTCGATGCAATTAAAAATTCTAATGTTAAATTGATTGCTCTTTAGGAAACTCATCTATTTGTTAACCGGTCTAAAAATCTTATTAAATCATTTGGTCGTGATTGGAATGGTTTTGTACAGTCTAGTGCTATTGCTTCTGGTGGCATTCTTATGGACTGGAATTCAAATTATGTTAAATCTTAGTTTATTTCTAGTTCTTCTCAGGCAATTCATGCTGTGGTCCAAATTGATAAATATGATTCTTTTTTATTCTCCAATATTTATGCTAGCACTAATCCATGCTTACGGGCTAATCTGTGGGATTCTTTCTTTATTTTTTTTTTAGATTCTTATCCCTGGTTGATTATTACGGATTTTAATTGCATATTCGATAAATCTAATAAATGTGGGTGTTCTCCCTTGACTGTTACTAAACCTATTTTGGAATTTCAGTCCTTTATTCATCATAATGGTCCAATGGACTTAGGTTTTGAAGGAAATAGATTCACTTGGTCCAATAATAGGTCAGGGCTTGCTAAAATTTTGGTTAGGCTTGATAGAGCATTTGCTAATGCAGTATGACTTCACTATTTTGGTAACACTACTGTCAAACAATTGGTTAGAATAACTTCTGACCACAGGCCTTTGCTTGTTATGTCACCTAAAAATAAACAACATAAAAATAGGTTATTCAAATTCCAAAATTTTTGGTTAAAATATGATGAATATAGAGATGTTATAAATAATGCATGTAATACTCCTTTCTAATGTATTTTGAATTCCTTATTTTCTTTGAAATTGAAAAATACTAGAGGTACTCTTTCTCATTGGAACCATAATGGCTTGGGCACTATTGAAAATCTATTGGCTGACACTAATTATGACATTGAGTTTCTTGAATCTTTTGAAGGTTCACCTAATGCTCCTCTTAATATAGATGCTCTTTTGAGAATTTTATATAATAAATCTATAGTTCTTCAAAGACAAATCTCCATTAAATGGTGGTCCAAATCAAAAACTAATTGGATAAATGAGGGAGATCAAAATTATGCTTTCTATCATAGGGTGGTTACCTTAAGAAGAAGAGTTAATTTTATATCCTCCATAACTGACATCAATAATAATGTTATTACTGATGAAAAATTGATTCTTCAACCTTTTGTAAATTTTGTAGATCACTATAAATCTCTTTGGCATGTTTTACTAGATCCAAATTTTGATATGTTGAATTGGCCTGTCTTTAATTCTATTAGCTCTATTGATGGAAACAATCCTATTGCTCCTTTTTTCTTCTAATGAAGTTTAGAATACTATTAAGTTTTTAAGGAATGGTAAGAGCCTTGGTTTTGATGGGTTTACCGTAGAATTTTACCAAAATTATTGGCAACTTATTTCTAACTCTTTTTTAGATAGTGTTAATAGTTTTTTCAATTATGCTATTCTTCCTAAAGATTGGAACCAGACAATGTTAAGTTTTATTCCTAAATGCCATTCTCCTAGATCTATTACGAATTTTAGGCCCATAGCATTGTGTAACTCGAATTATAGAATTCTATCTAAAGTTATTCCTAACAGATTAAAAGTGCTTTTACGTACTCTTGTTTCCCCTGAACAATCTAATTTTATCAAAGGAATAATTATTCATGACAATATTTTAATTGTCCAGGAGATAGCTCACTCTTTTCATAATTCTAAAAGTAAGCATCCTTATATCGTAGTTAAGATTGATTTGGAAAAAACTTATGATCTCATTAGTTGGGATGCCATTATTAAAGTGCTTACATCCATTGGATTAAGACTTGCATTTCGACTCCTACCTTTACTTGTTTGGTTAATGGTCATCATTCTGATTTTTTCAATGCTGGTAGGGGAATTAGACAAGGGGATCCAATTTTCTCTTTTTTATATGTTTTGGTTGCAAATACTTTGACTTTGCTTATTATTGAAGCTGTTAATAGTAATTTGATTTGCCCCTTTAAAATTAATAATGTTGTGATTAGGCATTTGATGTTTGCTGATGACATCATTTTGATGTTTAAAGCCAATGATAAGGGTATTACTTCCAATATGAATGCTTTCAATAAATATTATATGCTTACTGGTCAAAAAGTTAACTTAACTAAGTTTGAGATATTCTTTCCTAAAGCCACTAAGTTTGAGATATTCTTTCCTAAAGCCATTTCTCTTAATTCTAGAAATCATATTTGTCAGAAACTTGGTATGAAGTCTGGAATTTTTTCTTTTAAATATCTTCGAACAATGATTTCTCCTAGAAGACCTCCTTCTAGTGCCCATGATTTTATTATTGCTCAGTTTGAGTCTAAGTTAAGTAAATGGAAATCTTCTTTACTTTCTCAAGCTGGAAAATTGGTTCTAATTAAATCAGTGCTTAGCTCTATTCCTACTCTTACTGTTTCTATCACTTGGCATAACAGTAAACTTATTGAGAAACTTGAACAAATCATTAGGAATTTTTTATGGGATAGCAAAACTGATAAGCATAGTATTCATTTAGTTAACTGGGACATTGTTACCCTTCCCAAAATTGATGGTGGTCTTGGCATTCAGAATATTAGAACTAAAAGTCTTGCCTTGCAGTCTAGAAGAATTCAAAGTTATTTAAATAACAGTAACCCTATTTGGGTAAATATGGTTAAGAATAGATACCCTCCTCTTTCTTTTATTAACTAGTCTCCTCCTAATAAATCCACTTGGTGTTGGAAGCTTTTTGGAAATGCCTTTTTCAACCTCAAGTCTGGTATCATTAGCATTATTGGTAATGGAGAAAATACTTCTATTCTTAATGTTCCTTGGGTTTTTGATTTACCCTTGGCTTTAAAACCTACATTCATAAATTCCAATTTAATTGATAATTTAAATAATGTGCATGATTTTAGGTATAATTATTCTTGGTCTACTTTCTTTGGACTAACTTTTTGCAGCTTGGACCTTTGGAAGGCTATTGAACAGATAGAGTTGCCTAAAACCACCTGTGATGATTACTTTGTTTGGAAACCTGACTTGAAAGGTGAGGCTTCTTCTTCTTCAGCTTACCTTTTTTTGAAAAATTTAGATGAACATCATGTTGGAAATTCTCACATTGGGCTAAAATTTGGAAGCTGACTTCATAACAGGTTTTTAACAGGCTGTGGAATTTTTTTCATAACAGGCTTTTAACTAAACTTCAACTTTTTCGGTTGGGTATTTCAAATTCTAAAGCTTGTGTTTTATGTGATTTAGAAAATGAATCTATCCAGCATTTATTCTTTGAATGTTCTTTTGTTTTTGATATTTGGTCTGCCCTTGGTCATAAAAATCCATATTAAAACTGGATGGTGTTTTGGTAGCTGGCTTTTGTCGGATCCTAGTTTAGTTTTAAATCAGGAAACTAGAGCCATTGTTGCTAATACTATCTGGTCCATCTGGTTTTTTAGAAATGATTTGCTTCATGGAGAAAAGAAACCCACCATGTTCAACTTTGTGATGCATATCCTAGCTTATTCTAATCAATACATCAAGCAAAGTGTTTCTTAGGGGAACATGAGTATTATTCAAATCACTGAACTTTGACATCCTCCTCCTCAAAGTTGGATCAAAATAAATTGTGATGACTCCTTTTTAAACAGTGAAGAAAGAGCTGCCTTTATATATAATTAGAGAACATTTGGGTAAGTGCTTATATGCAGAAATTTTTTATTTTAATTCATGCTCTCCTTTTTACTCAGAATTATTTGCTACTTATAAGGCTATATCTCATACAGCTTCAAACCAGTTGGATAACATTATTCTGGAGCCTGATTGTAAAGCCTTGGTTGACCTCATCAATGCTAAACAACAAGCTCCTTGGCAGTGTATAAATCTTTTTCACAATATAATAAGATTGTACAATAACTGTACAAATATATCTTATAATTTTGTTCCTAGGTTTGCAAACAAAGCTGCCAACTGGGCAGCAAATGTAGCTCGGCTGAACATGAATTCCACTATTTGGAATTTTGTCAGGCCTCCCGAGCTCATCTCAATTTTGTATTTAGATTATGTTTCTGCTGGCCTTGTAGCCTAATATATTTGTTTTTTTGGTAAAAATAAAAGTTTGGTAATACTTAATTATTGTACTGTGTTATTTGATAATATGTATTACGACTTTTTTATGTATTAAATTTTTTTAAGACTACTTTATGTATGAAGAATTTTATGTATAAAATTGAATTTGAACATTAAAAATATGCAAGGGTATTTTGGTCATGTACGGGACTGTATTTTAGAAAATCAAACGCAGGACAAGACTGAATATCGTGTCATGTTCTTGACGAAACAAACTTGGTATAGTTGCTGTCCTAGGACACCTAGTGTTTTGTTCTTGTCCTTGTCTGGTGTCCTGTGACGGGCAGTTTGCGAACCAAATTAGTCCTTAAAATTTTTAATTTTCTAGATATTTTTCTTGAATCCAAATAGGGGGTAATCCTTATATAACATTTAACGCTATTTTTTGGGTTTCGGCCGATGGGCGATCGACGGCCAATCGACCGGCCATCAGACGACAACCGACCAGTAGAGCTCGAAAACGGCTAGTGAGCTCCGGTTGATGGTCCATTTTGTCATTTTGTATTGTATTGTATTGTGTCATTCGAAAACGGCTAGTGTGCTTGGTAATCCTTAATTATTGTATTGTGTTATTTGATAATATGTATTAAGACTTTTTTATGTATTAAAATTTTTTAAGACTACTTTATGTATGAAGAATTTTATGCATAAAATTGAATTTGAAGATTAAAAATATGCAAGGGTATTTTGGTCATTTTGTCATGTACAAGACTGTATTATAGCAAAACAAACGCAGGACGGGAGTGGATATCGTGTCATGTTCTTGACGAAGTAAACATGGTATAGTTGTTGTCCTAGGACATCTAGTGTTTTGTCCTTGTCCTTGTTTGGTGTCCTGTGACGGGCAGTTTGCGAACCAAACTAGTCCTTAAAGATTTTTATTTTTTAGATATTTTTATTGAATCCAAATGGTGGATTATCCTTATATAACATTTAAGACTATTTTTTCGGTTCTAGCCATCAGTCGGCCACCGACCGACAGAGCTAAAAAATAGACAGTGAGCTTTGGTTGATGGTCGGTCGCTCAATGGATCGACCGATCATCGATCGGGCGGAGCCAACGGGAAAAAATAAGCCTGTTAGGATGGTGTAATGCCCAAAATTTTAATAATAATATTTAAATTTTAAACAGGGGACCGTAGGCTCGAGTTAGTGTGGATTGGCGGAAAGCTTCGGGATTGAATCCGGGTAAGCAGTTAATGCAGGAAAAATTTAGAAAAACTTTTATTTGTCATATTTTTGTGATTTAGCATGCTAGGATGATAGAGGGTCTCATGGCGAATTTAGCAGTTCAATCGGAACTCGAATAAGAGTTAGAACGGGTTAGATATGTGTTATTTAAGTCGGATAACTTAAGTATGGTATTTTGGTCATTTATACCCAGCCAGGGTCCATAACTTAGAGCCTGGGGCGTGCAGCTAGGGGTTTTAGCTGCACACCACTCGAGGCAAAGAAGAGAGGAGAGAGGGCGCCACCGGAGCCGAAATTCCCCAAGTTCATCGGCGTCGATTGAAGGAAGATCTTATGCCTCTTCTTCACTTTCATCTTCTCCAAAGAGGTGAGTGGATTTAGCCCTTTTCCGCAATTCTTTCATTCATACCGGCGCCCCTATGTCACGGGGTTTTCATCGTTTTTTGATGCATTTGTCTCGTATCGAATCAAAAATCTCGGATCGGTTGTTTCATGGTTGAATTGTGTCGTTTCGCCGCCATTTGTATCGTCTTCTTCGTGCTTGGATCCTTGTTGTTGTTTAATATGTGATTTGATACAATTCATGTTTTCTATAATTTTTTTGTGAGATTCGTTGTCGCTGGATCGTCAGAGTGCTAGCAGGCGGACTGCTTGCAGTCCTGGCCGAGGGCAAGGTGATGGCCTGGAGGGGCTCCAATCGACGCTACCCAATGTGGCAGCGTCGGGGCGAGGTCATCCCTGGTCCTGCGGCATGGCAGCAGCCCACCGCTACCAGGCGCAGTCGCCGCCAGACTAGGCACTATCGCCGCCGCTATGTAGGCTGGCGATTGTGCCGCCGGACGCAGCACACGGTAGGAAGTTGAGTCTTGTCATCGAGTGCCGCTTTAGCTGCATCGAGTTGCTGCCCCGGCCCTTGGGGCAGTCGCGTACAGTTATTTGGAGCCACCGCCGTGCGTCAGGCGACGGCGAGTCGCCATCAGATGGCGAGACTCTCAGCGGGGACCTCGTCCGGTTGAATCCAATAGGCGACGACATTGGGATGAAGTTGGTGGCTGGTAGAGGAGCTTGGGAACCCTAGTTTGGATGGAAGAGATGAAGGGTTGAGATTCATCATGTTTAGATGAAGGGTTGAGATTGCATCATTGTTTAATTCTTTGAGTTGTAGCACTGTTATATTCATTTTGTAATAGTGACTTATTAAATAGAATTAGGGTATTTCTATTATTTGTTCTAAATATTATTTTGAGGCTTAAAAGTTATAAAAACTATTCATATTTTATAAGAATCTTCGCCTAATAGAAATTCTGGATTTATTGGTGAGGGTTGTTTCGCCGTTAGACTTTTGAATTTTGAAAGCAGTAGACAGTCGACGCATCGTTTTGTTTGCCGAGTTGAAAAATCATATTTTATATGTTTTTATGGTTGCAATCTACGATGATTCATGGTTATAATAGTTGATAAGATGAATCTCATCCTAGATCAGTTGTTTCCTATGTCGAAATATTATCATGTTGTTCCATTCTATTAATTTTATAGTTGAAGTTCCTTTTGCATTGTTTTCATGATATACATGCTTCTTTTTCTTACGATGTTCGATGTGCTATATATATTCTTATTTCATGGTTGCTTGTTTATATATATATATATATATATATTATACTATCTATGTGTGGTTGTGACGTATGGCAGGAGGAGGTGGAGGCCGGTTGAGGTATGTCCTTATATCCTTTTATTTACCTGTTGATAGCACATCTTTATATATGTTATATGCATGCGTGTGTGATGTGCTTGTTGCATTTCCCAAAAGCCTTGTTGGTGAGAGGAGGGTATACCCCAAAGGGACAACAATGGCTTTATTCAGGAAGTTCGGCTATTGAGGGGAGATCATACCCCAAAGAGATAGTCCGGAGACCCGACCGGTGAGGGGAAGAGCATGCCCCAAAGAGACGACACTAAGCTGGGTGGTGGTTGGACAACCACACCGTCTACTTACCCTATGTGGCTATGTGGGACCGACGGATCCGATGAGCATGCATATGATTAAGGTGTTGCATTCATCCTACTTTTATTGTTGTGGATATGTATATACTTGTTGATGGATGTTGTTATCATGCGTAGAGTAGTCGATGATTTACCGATGTTTATTACGTCCTTATTGTGGATATTATATACTTGTTGATGGTTGTTGTTATCATGCATAGAGTAGTGGTTAGATTATTGCTGATTATTCATGTCATTGTTGCTTATATTGTATAACTGCTATTTTTTGTTTATGCATGATGATTGATTTGGTGAATTGAGGACTGATCTGCTCATTAAGTTCTAGTTGGACTTACCCCTCATTTTTTGATGTTTTTCAGCACCTGAGCCAGATTAGAGAGGTACCGAGGTGTAGTAGCGCGGCTGGTGGCGACAGGGCAGCGGATCTCATCCATAATCATCCTTTCATGCATCAGCATCACATCATATGTGAAAAAGAAAGGAAAAAACAGAATCTGAAATCGCGCAAATCCGATCACGTTTCCACCCAAAACGGTCCAAACAACACATGCTGAATTTTTTCGGTTCTCAAGGCTGTTCAACCATGAAACCACGGGATTTTTGAGTTTAAATTCTATCCAAAAACAATATTGATAGTAGGCTTCCACCTCGATTTATCATATGAACCATGGAGCTAAGAAAATGACTCAAAAACCCTTGAAAACCAAAATCGGGCAACATGACGTTTAAGGAGCGAACGGTTCGTAAACGTGACCAAAGTGAGAAATAAAAATTCCAAAATTTTGCTAAAGGTGGCTATGATACCAGTGTTGGGATGGGAATAAGAGCACAATGGAAATAATAATTTAAAAAATTCAAAACATCACAAAACAACGATCTACTTTAGCAAAAATTAAGAAATTCAATCTACGAGTAGAAGAGGGAAGGTATTCCTTATACCGCGGTTGGATAGGGTGCTCCTATTCCCGTATCTAGACGCACACACGCACATCCTCCAATGATAGTCCATACCAGGCGCCTCACAACAAAGGGACAATGAACAATCAGACTCATCGTGGCTCAATGGAGATGTTTTCTCAAGCACCGAAACCTCAAGAGCTAGGCCAGCCCTTCCACCAAGAATTGGGCTCCAAAACGAGAGGAAGAGAGGAGGAGAAAACAACGGAACGAGGAGGTAGATCAAAGTACTTCGCTATCCTTTTTCGGAATCCTTCAAGTTGATGAAGTAGGCGGCACACCCAAGAAGAATACACCTCTAATTTGGCTTTGTAAAAGACCGGGAAGGAGGAAGTAGATGGTCGGCCACCAATGGAGAGGAGGAGTTCTTTGGAGCCTTTCTCTTCAAGAAGCCTCTAAAGAATCAAGTCCTCGATCTTCTCCAAGAAGATGAAGAACTAAATTAACCAACCCCTCATATGGGGTGTTCGGCTACAAAGGTAGACCTGCCCCCCTAAAAACTCTCTCACCGGAATTCAAAATTCTGGAGTTTGCCTCAAAAAATAATTTATATTTTAATGGCTTCATAATTAATTCAAAATTAATTAAATCCAATAAAATATAAACTTTAATTTATCTCCATAAATTAAGAGTCTATAAACAAGAATGATAATTATCTAAATAAACTAATTCCCTAAACAATAGGAAAGAGGTTTATCTAAATAATTCAATTTCTTATTAATTAATAGAATTAATAAAATTTATGGCCGACCAATCATCGAAAGGTTGCACATGATATTACTACAGGCGGAATCGCCAACATGCATTGAGGTCGCCGGAGGAAAGAACTGCTGACCAACTTTGGTCAGGAATTGACTCCAGCATGCCGAGTGCGTCCGACAAGAGGCAAAGAGGTGGTCACAAGCTTTGTCATCCACCATGTAGAACACACATCGGGTATCGTCCACAGTCAGCCCCAAGTAACGTAGCCTCACCTTAGTTAAAATCCTGTTACGTAGGATGAGCCCGAAAAGCATTTTGATTTTTAAAGGTAGCTTCCCCTTCCATATCGAAGATAAGCGCGATTGCAGGATACCACTGTTCTTCAGCCGCATGTAAAGAGACGCGGTCGAGAAGCACCCGCTAGCCTCCCATTTCCAGGAGATAATGTCCAAATCATGCGATAGAAGCGTGTTTCTAATGACGTAGACGAGCACGTCGACTCTACTCTTGTCCACCAGACATCGCCAAGAAAACCTCCATGTATCAATTTCGGTGTCCAATAGAGAGGCAACACTAGCATTACATTGTCTGCTAGCAGTAAACAATTCAGGGAACGAGGAGGCCAAGGAGCAGCAATCAGACCAATTGTTGAGCTAGAATTTCATACTAGCGCCATTTCCTAAGGAAGATTCCATACTCATGTGAAAAGGAATTTTGGCCGCCAAAATACCCTTCCAGATCGGAGACCAAGCGGCAGTGTTGTTCTTTCCCAACCAACTCAAATGACTAAAATATTTGCTCTTAACTATGTCCACCCAAATTAACTTCGTCCCAACGGCGATAGACCACCACCAACGAGCCAAGCGGGCCAGATTATGCATGTCGAGGTCCAAGACACCCATACCAACGAGCTGTTTGGGTCGAGTAATATCATTCCAACACAACAAGGAGCCGAAACCTGAAGACTCCAAACCCGGTATGACCGGCCAGGATACGCCACGTACCCCGAAGCCTAACCCAACTCAAACACAACAATAATAACTTGAACAGTGGAATTTTTTATTTTTTTTTGAAAAGAATAAACATGACTTCACGAACCAAACCAAACCAAAACTCAAACAAACACACTGAACAAGTTTATTAAAAAGGAGTTCAAATAAATAAATAAGACTCCCCAAATAAAAATAAAATGCAAAAACCCCGACCTGAATCAACATGACTCAACAACTCAAAGAGACACTAAAATGACTCAGGTATCCTCCTCGATCACGACATGTCACGAGACCCGCTGCCCTGCCACCACCAACCGCGCTACTACATCTCGGTTCCTCTATGATCTAACTCAGGTGCTGCAAAACAATTGTAATGAGGGGTAAGTCCAATAGGACTTAGTGAGTAGATCAGTCATCAATTCACCAAATCAATCATCATGCATAAAAATGCAAATAGCCGATATAAATAACGTAACAACAACGTTAGAAGAAATCAGCAATAATATATCCATAGCTCTATGCATGCAATCAACATCAGTAACACATCCGCTACCCTACTCATATCCACAACAATAAGTATAAGCATCCATCAATAAATATAAACATAGCCAAGGATGAATGCAACACCTCAATCATATGCATGCAATGCAACACCCCAATCATATGCATGCACTCCGGACCCGTCGGTCCCACATAGCCACATAGGGTAGGTAGACGGGTGGTCGCCGAACTATCACCCAGCTCAGTGTCGTCACTTTGGGGCATGCCCTCCCCTCACTGGCACTAGCTCTTCCGAGCTAGCCTGTTGGGGCATACGTTCCTCTCACCTGCTCAGGTCTCCGGACTGTCTTTTTGGGGTATGATCTCCCCTCACCAGTCGGACTTTCGGAATAAGACCAACGCTGTCTCTTTGGGGCATACCCTCCCCTCACCAGCGAGGCCTCCGGGAAATATAACAAGCACATCACAACACCACACACGCAAGTATATTATTATAAACAAGACGTGCTATCAATAAGTAATAAAGGGTATGTCAACTGCATACCTCATCCTCCACCTCCTCCTGCTATACATCACAATCACATACATACATACATACATACATACATACATATATATATATATATATATATATATATATATATATATATATATATAGAGAGAGAGAGAGAGAGAGAGAGAGAGAGAGAGAGAGAGAGAGAGAGAGAAATAATGCTCATAAATCATGAAGGCTCAGCACAAATAAACAACTATAAAATAGAATTATAGCACTGTAAGAAAGGATGCACGTGTATCATGAAAGCAGTGCAAAAAGAAAATCCAACTGTAAATCAATAGACTGGAACATTATAAAATAACTCGTCATGGAAATCATTGATCTAGGATAAAGTTCACCTCATTAACTACTATATCCATGAATAATCTCAGATCAAATCATAAAAATATATAAAATATGATTTTTCAACTTGGCACGCAAAATGAGGCGACATCCGCCTACTGTTTTCAAAATCCGAAGGTTTGATGGCAAAATAGACCTCACCAATGAATCCAGAACGTCGATTAGGTGAAAATTCATGCATAACATGAATAATTTTGCTAACTTTAAGGCCTCAAAATAATTATTTAGAATAATGAAAGAAATGCCTTAATTTATTTAATAAATTACTGCTATAAATAAATATAACGGTGTTTCAATCAATAAACCAGTAATAAAATCTCAGCCCTTCATCTAAACAGGATCTCATCACAGCCTTCCATCTAATATGATGCAATCACAACCCTCTATTCAACATGATGCAATCTCAACCTTACATCTAACCGGATGCAATCACCACCCTCCATCTACATGATGAAATCATAACCTTACATCTAATCAGATGCAATCACAGCCCTCCATCTAACCAGATGCAATCACAACTCTCCATCTATATGATGCAATCACAGTCTTTCATCTAACTAGATGCAATCACAACCCTCCCTTTAACCAGATGCAATCACAGCCCTTCATCTAACCTAATGCAATCTCAGCCTTCCATCTAATCAGATAAAATCTCGACCCTAACATGATGCATCCACAGCCTTACATCTATCCTGATGCAATCTCAACCATCTATCTACATGATTCAATCTAAACCTTACATCTACACAAGATCAAATCCCAGCCCTTCATCTCAACCAACTCAATCCAACCCTTCATCTTACCCAAATCAATCTCAACCCTCCATTTAACTCACCCCCCTTAGGTCATCTTCTCCACCTCTCCTCACCCACCTACTGTTGCTGCCGAGCCGCTAGAGGCACTAGCACTGACGTATTTCGCACCGCGACGGTGGCGACTGCCCATGTGTGGCAGCGACGCCACGCCTAGCGTCGCTGCACACCAGGTGCCGCCGGCTGACTGCAAAAGTAGGGGAAAAACCAAGAAAGGAAAAAAATAGAATACTTTATTCCAAAAGAGGGGTAAACCACATGATTCGATTAAGAAATGACCAATCCAACTTCCGATCCGATACAGGAAAGCGCATAAAAAATCGACGAAGAATCCTGAAACATAAGAACAGTGACATGAATCAAGAATTGGAGAAAAGAAGACCTAAATCCACTCACTGGATGGAGAGAAAATGGAAGAAGAAGATGCACAGGATCTTCCCCCGATCGACACCAACGAACTCGCGAAAATCCGGCTCCGACGGCTCCTCCTCCTCGACGATGCCCTCTCTCTCCTCTCTCTTTATTCTCGGATGGTGTGCGGCACAAAACCTCTAGCTACACACCCCAGGGTCTAATTTATAGACACCCCAGGTTCTAATTTATAGACACCGGTTGGGTCCAAATGATCAAAATACTCCTACTGAAGCTATCTGACTTAAATACCCATAACTCACCCGTTCTAACTCCGATTCGAGATCTGATTGCACCGCTTAATTCACCTCGAGACCCTCTATCATCCTAGCATGCTTTATCCCTACCGTCAGACTGTTTGGTCCCGATGCTTTATCCCTGCCAAGATCTTTAATGTTAGAGAGAATTTCTGATTCCGAGCAAGTCTCAACCAAGCTCGAAAGGTCCAGATCCGTAGGAGGGTAGATGCGGCACCAATCCGGAGAGAGACGGCACTGATTCGTGGTCCCCAATGAGTTTTTGAAGAAGGAAGAAAGTGCATTTGCTATATCTCTTTCATTATCTAGAATCCTACCCTCCAAAGACAAGGAGGAGATCCAATTTTTTTCTCGTTCTTCCGGAGGCAACGGTGTGAAAGAACTTTGTATTCCTATCCCCATCACTTACCAATGGGCCTTAGCTCTTTGCTGCCAGTAAATGTTTTCCACGTCATAGCATTCATCCAAATGAGCACGCAATTGATTAATAGAAGAAGAGGGGATGTCCGTACTTACCTGGACATCTTCTGCCAAACCAATACGATTTTCAAGAAGCTTCTCCACTTCATGGATATGAGCACTTCGTGCCCGGTGAATGCCCTCGTTCCATAAGCGAAGTGACGACCTTAGTCTTCTGCACTTCATGATCCAAGTTAAAGAATAGACTAGGTATCGTGAATAATCTCCATGAAAGAGGGGTTCCTCAACCAGAAGTGTTCAATCCTAAATTTGTGTCTCAAGCAATGGGAACCCGTAAAGAAGATTAAAGGAGCATGGTCCGAAAGACGCGGGTTACCAACCTTCACTCTACATGTCGGGACAGAGTCAAGAACATTTGTACTGACGAGGATACGATCTAGTTGAGCAGAAGTCGGGACAGCGTGATTGTTACACCAAGTGTAGCGTCTTCTAGAAAGTGGCAAGTCAATGAAGCTAGAGTCTGCAATAATGCTAGAGAATCGCGTCGAATCCATCACGTTGCCATGATAGTTGTGTCATTCCTCGGTCGAACGAGTGACGTTAAAGTCACCACCAACAATAGTTTCAATTGATTGGTCCCCCTGAATGCACTCAAGTTCAATCCAGAAAGACTCTCGTTCGGATCTTTGAGGTGGGCCGTAAATGTTGAAAACCCAAATTCTTCGACCCGAGCATCGACAAGTAAGAATACAACATAGAAAGTGTAGACCTCGCAAGGACAACTCCCCCTTCCAAAGATCACAATCCCACGCAATCAATTGTCCACCGGACATGCCCGTAGCATTGCGAAAAGAAAAAATCGAAATTGGAGCGTCCCACAATACGCCGCATCCATCAGTTGTTAAACATATCGATCTTCGATTCGTTCAAACAAAAGATAGAGCACCGAATAGAGTTAATAAGGTTCTTCACCATAATGTGCTTACTGGTCGACGAATGCATCGCCCGCACATTCCAAAAAACTAGACTAGTCATAATAAAAGGAAACAACCACCCAAAGGCCAACCATAAATGCGGCGATAGTCCGCAACAAAAGGCCAAACATCAACAGCAGTCTACCCGACTGAGGCCTCCTTCGCCTTGATGAAATCACAAGCAACCTCATCAACGTCCTTGAAGCCCAGGCAGTTCAAGCGAGCTGACAGTTCGACATTGCTCATATTGGAGATGTTCTTACCAACGTCAGAGTAGGTAGCAACACTCGTGTTCTTATGGAGGTTATCGTCGGGGAGGAGTAGTTAACGACGAAAGTAGGGGGGCAGAGGAGGAGTTCTTTCCTCTTCATGGCACGTTCCAAAGTGGAGAAGGTCCCCTCGGTCCTCCCTTTGAGATGAGGTGTAAGACCCGAAAAAAACTCATAATATAAAAATCTATTTTTTTGCAGCGCGCCGGACCAGGCGTTAGTCGATCGAGTCGAGCCTCAGAATCGCCTCGAGTAGAAGGTATGACTCGACTATTGATGTATGAAGTTAAATCCTTTTATGCATTTATACCTTAATCGAGTTTAGATCAACTCGTGTTTGGATAGAGTCGGAATCCAAGTCAAACTCGGACTGAGTCGAGTCAGTATTAAGTTGTAAGGGAAATTAAGGCATGTTAGATGAGGGGCCGCACAAGGCAGCGCATAGGGAGAGGGGGAGAAGGAGCAAGGAGGAGAGATCTTGCACTACTAGAAACTTGGTCTTCAGCAACAGCTATTTGCAACGGCATTCTTACGGTCGCTTGAGCCGTTGCAGATCTGTTGTATCTGCAACGGCTTTCTAACGGACATGCGAGCCGTTGCTGATGATGTTAATTATCAACAACGGCTTTCTAACGGACGAGTGAGCCGTTGCAGATGATAACTTATTAGCAACGGCTTGCTAACGGACAAGTGAGCCGTTGCTGATGATAACTTATCAGCAACGGCTTTCTAACGGGCGAATGAGCCATTGCTGATAAGTTTATATAGGTCGCAGATCGCGCCCGCCCCCCTTCTTCCTCCCGCTGCTGCTGCCGCCGCTCCTCTCCTGCCTCTCGCCGCCGCTGCCGACGCCGACGATGACCCTGACGACGCCTCCCGCTGCTGCCGACACTGTCAGGTATGTGCCCTCCGGCCGGCCGTCTCTTCCTGTTGCGGCCGGTAGAAAATTCAACCGAAACCCTAAAAATAGGGTTTCGGCCAGCGGCGGTCGGCCGATGGCCGCCGCCGGACCTTGTACATTGGCCGGACAGTGTGTCCGGCCACTGTACGCCGGCGCCGGAGTCCACCTGACTCCGGCGCCAGAATTTGTAGTTTAATAATATTTTTTTATTGTTTTTTTATTGTTAATTAATTATTTAGATTAATTATTTAGATTAATTGTTTAATTTGTTAGAATAATTTTTAGGGTTTAGATTAATTTCGGAATTATCCAATTCGGACGCGTGCCGAAATCGTCCACTTCGGACGCGCGCTGGAATCGTCCAATATGGACTCGAACTGTCTCGAAACATTTAGAAAATAATCATCCATCCGACGAGTTCATATGTTTGACGTACGCATCGACGAGTCGGATATGATTTAGCAAAACCTTAGATCCGTTCGGGGATTGTATGTTCGTGTAAAAGAAGTAGATGATCTTTTATACGACGTACAATTCTTGAATTGTCCCTGATTGGACAATTTGGGAATATAGTTATTTGTACTGCACTTATGTTTTTATTTTAACTGTTAACTAATTATTCTAAATTTCGGCAACATCTCTCTTGTTCTCCGATACGCGCCCAGATGATATGCGTATTCGGAGAACTGTAGGGAGATGCTGCCGAAATTTAGAATAATTAGTTAACAGTTAAAATAAAAATGTAAGTGCAGTACGAATAACATAAATCCCGAATGGAATAGGACAATCTCACCTAAAGACATTAACCAAAGAAATTGTCATTGATTGACAGAATCATGTCGGCTGATCGAAGTTGGATGTACCGACATCTTGATCGTGGAGCTTTAACGAATGAGTTTCGATTAGGCATAACGTACTTCCTAAATTTCGCCTATTCGAATCGGAATTTCGTTAGCATGGGTGATCAAATCCGATGTTTGTGCCGCATTTATTCGAATGGACGATTTTTGGATCGGGAGACTATCACTCTGCATCTATATACCAAAGGATTTGCACCAAGATATTTTCTATGGACTTGTCACGGGGAGTCACGCGAAGTCGGGACGTCGAGCAATCCTGTCGTTCAGACATACGGTGAATCTTCCTCTGCTGGTGCTTCTTCATCCGGTCAATGTAATCCCTATAGAACTATGATACTTGATAGTCTTGGGGGTCAATTCCACCTGAATGATAATGTTGATCGGCCAGTTCTTCAGACATCAGTCCCACCAGATACTACAGCGGTTGATATCACAGAAGTACAAACTGCGGTAGAGATTGAATTACCGAATAAAGAAGCTGCAAAATTTTACGAGATGTTGAAAGCTGCCGATGAACCTTTGTATAAGAATTGTCCTAAATATACTAGATTTTCAGCAGTGACACAACTCTTAAACATCAAGGACGATTGTAATATCAGCGGAGTTGCGTATGATCAGATTGCTGGATTGATTAATGGAATGCTGCCTACTGATAACAAGTTTGAGCCAACTTTTTATAAGACTAAAAAGCTAATGAGAAAATTGGGGCTTGGGTACGAAAAAATACACGCGTGCCAAAATAACTGCATTTTATATTATAAAGAAAATGTGCAGTTGGATAAATACCCTGTATGTCAACACCCTCGTTACAAGGAGAAGAAATCGGTCCGACAGAAAAATATCCCGTTTAAGGTGCTTCGGTATTTTCCACTAACACTGAGGCTTCAAAGATTATTCATGTCGGAAAAGACAACCCCCTACATGAGTTGGCATGCAAGAAGTCGTGATGATACAGTAATGACTCATCCATCTGACAGTGAAGCATGGAAACATTTGGATACATGTTATCCTTCATTTGCTAGGGATACTAGAAATATCAGATTGAGATTGTGCACAGATGGTTTTAATCCGTTTGGACATTCTGCAACTCCTTATTCAGTTTGGCCAGTGCTGCTGACAGTTTATAATTTGCCACCGTCAATGTGCATGAAAGATGAATTTATTTATCTTTCGATGATTATTCCGGGTCCTAAGGGTCCGCGAAAAGAAATTGACATATTTCTCAGACCCTTGATAGATGAATTGAAAACATTGTGGACTGAGGGAGCTGTCACTTATGATTGTCATCGGAAGCAAAACTTCAATTTAAAGGCCGGGGTCTTGTGGACAATCAATGATTTCCCCGCGTACGGCATGTTGTCGGGTTGGAGCACTCACGACCGACTCTCTTGTCCGCATTGTATGGAACACTCTAATTCAATCAGTCTTCAGAACGGATGAAAAATCTCATTCTTTGATTGTCATCGTCGATTCCTACCGGTTAATCATCAGTATCGAAGGAATCGTAATAAATTTACTATGGGCAGAGTCGAAAGAGATGGGCCACCACCGATGTTGTCTGGTGAACAAATGTTAGCACATGTTTCAACACTTTCAGATATAGTATTTGGTCGCAATGAAAGAGTGTCAGGTTTTGGCCAAACACACAACTGGGTGAAAAAAAGTATCTTTTGGGAATTGCCCTATTGGAGTTCATTATTGATTCGACATAATTTAGATGTCATGCACATTGAAAAAAATGTGTTTGATAATATTTTCAACACTTTGATGGATATTTCTGGAAAAACTAAAGATAATGTCAAAGCCCGACATGATCTGAAAATACTTTGTAAAAGACCAGAGTTGGAGTTACAAGAGGTCAACGGACGATATCTGAAACCGAAGGCCCTATATGTGTTAAATAAACAACAGATCAAAGATGTTTGTCAATGGGTAAAAGAACTCAGATTACCCGATGGATATGCTTCAAACTTATCTCGATGTGTGAACGTCGATGATTGCAAAATATCAGGGATGAAGAGCCATGATTGTCATGTATTCATGCAGAGATTACTTCCGATCGCATTTCGAGATCTTCTACCTGATAATATTTGGGGTCTGTTGACTGAATTAAGTATATTTTTTAGAAACATCTGTGCAAATGTCCTTCGAGTCGAAGATATGTCAACACTTGAAAATAATATTATTGAAATCATATGCAAGCTGGAGCAGTTTTTCCCTCCTGCATTTTTTGACTCGATGGAGCATCTACCGATACACTTGGCATACGAGGCACGAGTTGGTGGCCTCGTTCAATATCGGTGGATGTACTTATTTGAAAGATACATGAATCGTCTGAAGATAAAAGTAAAGAACACCGCAGCTGTTGAAGGATCAATATCTGAATCGTATATCATCCAAGAAATTTCAACATTCTGCTCATTTTACTTTGAATCGACAGTACAGACAAGATTTGATCGTCTTCCACGTAACGACGACGGGGGTGTTCGACATTCAGATGGACGTTTAAATATATTTTGTCACTCTAGTCGTGCTTTTGGTTCTCGTCCATCTCAACACTTAAGCGATGAAGAGTATCATTTGGCACACTTGTATGTATTACTCAATTGTCCAGAGATTGAACAATTCATTGAAATATTTGACATTGAGATGGTGCAAAAATACTCTATTCACAACGATCAAGAATTGGAGAGATTACGGAATCGTGATTTCCCTACTTGGATTCAGACTTACAGCAAAGATCACAGAGCTGAAATAGATGAAAGAATATTTGAGTTTGTTAGTGGACCGTCGCGACTTGTGTCATTCTATAGCGGATATTTTGTTAACGGGTATAAATTTCACACGATTGAATATTCATTTACAAAGAAGACGATGAATGCTGGGGTCTGCGTGAAAGGGACAACCTATGTTGAATGTGATATGGATTTTTATGGACTGGTGGAAGAAGTGATAGAGTTGCACTACTTCGGCTTGAAATCAGTGATCCTATTTAGATGTCATTGGTTCGATACAACAGAAAGGGGCATGAAAGTTCATCCAAAATACAAACTTGTTGAGGTTAATTACAAATCGAAATTGGCAGCAAATGAGCCTTTTATATTGGCATCACAAGCTGAACAAGTATATTACGCGAAGTATCCGACTTGAAATAAAGATAGAGCAGATTGGCGTGTAGTCTGTAAGACAAAAGGTAGAGGAAAAATTGATCCGATAGTAGGAGAAAATGAGCTGATACCTGATATGACACATGGTTTCTATCAAGAAGATGATCCTCCTATTGTGGATCGTATTATTCCAATACTCGAGGATGCAGACACAACGTCAATTCAATTAGAAGTTGAATATGCTGATGATGACGATCATGAAATTGAGGAAGCTGGAGATGAAGAAGATGAAGAAGAGGAAGAAGAGGAAGAAGAAGAAGAATTCGAAGACTATTATTCAGATGATGAGGAATAATTGTAAAGTATATATTTTATTAAATATATCTCTACTATTTATACAATAATCTGATTATATGTCTGTTCGACAGATATGTCTGGTCGTGGTTATCGACGCTGGAGAGCTTCGGAGTCTCCGATCGGTGAGACTCCAGCACTTGCTCATGCTGCTGATCCTCCTGTTGCTGATCCTCATGAGGATGATACTGCCGAGGCTAGTACATCCAGACGCAGGCGGCCACGCGGGCCGAACAGGTGGCAGCCTCCACCAGCCACAGAGTCACGTAGATTGATTAGCGTGATTAGGGAGCGGTAATATATCATGAATTATGAATCATTACAAATTCATTATATCATAATATAATATTAAAATTTATTTTTGTTGTGCAGGTTCGAGCAAGAAGAATTGCCGAGGAGCATTTCTTCTACTATTCGACGATACATGCACGGGGCATGGCCTACGTGGTCTCACTTGCCTAGCGAGCACGTCGACATGTTATGGCGCGAGTTTGAGACACGTGTTATTATTATTTTTACATGCATGATGATATATTAATATTGGTACTGATATTATTATTTTGCAGGCTCGCTATACATGGGCCGAGGACCAGAGGCCCTTCATTTACGCTGCCTGGGAGGCTATTTCCCGGGCAAGGTACAACGGGCAGCTGGGGCAGGCTCGGTCCCAGGTGATGGCTCGAGCTGGGACCACTAACATCGCGGAGACTCGGGGATACGGCCCCGGTTGGATTACTCCGGATATATGGGACCAGCTCGTGGGAATATGGTCGACGGATCGATGGCAGGAGGTTTCTCGGAATGCGGCTAGAAATTGCATGTCAGGGGAGCAGCGCGTCACACCGGCGGCTCTGTTGCATTTACAGTGCACGCGAACCGTATGGTAAGTATATCTTTTAATTATATATTTTATTTGTTACTATGTGTACTAATTAATGTATTTGTTTTGTAAATGTAGACGACGGTGTCAGATGACGGGACTGTCCAGCGACCCTCCCCGATGGCGGTGTTTGAGCGGACTCACCGCCGAGCACATGGGACGGGGGAGTACATCGACAACCGCGCTGCATACATTATGGTAATTATATATTTGTTTAAATTATTCATTATATATTTATAATTTAAGTTTTATGATAAATATTAAACAAAAAATCAAACTCGAGTAGGAGACCTACAGCCAGACGGTGGTGCAGCGCGGGGGTACCCCCGAGGACTTTGACGCAGCATCGTGGGTCGAGGCCGCAGGTGGCTGGGACCATGGCCGCGTATATGGCTTCGCAGATAGTGGTCATGCGCGAGCCGTACTAGGGCCACTTGGGGCACCGACCCCTCCGGTCGCTGGTGAGTGGCCGTCCACCTCTAGATCCAGTTATGATCATAGTAGCAGAATAAGGACTCTGGAGGACACGATCGCGCGTCAGACTGAGATAATGGAGCGCCAGAGTCAGATGATGGCGGATATACAAGCTATGCTACGCAACATGTCAGGTCATCCCGAAGCAGGCATCTCTTCGACATCATCTAATCCATCATCCTCGAGTCAGTCCACGCCGGTGTACACTCAAGCACTCCAGACCCCGCCATATGATCCAGACCATCCTCCATCGTCATCGTGAGATTTTGTTTATATTGAATTTGTTACTGAGATATTGAACTTGTTTAATTTATATTGACTATGTTACTGAGATGTTGATACTTCAATTTTGCATTTGAATTGTTTTTATACTATCGTGGATGATTATCAATATAAATATAATTGTTTTGATGTATATCTTGGTGTGTTTGTGATGTGTGAATGAATGTGTGTATGAGTGTATGGGTGTGTGAGTTATGTATCAGATAATGTATCAATGTATCAATGGAAATTTGGAATTTTAAATTTTTTCGTTACCAGGTTCACACATCAGCAACGGCTTTCCCACGGCCGTCCGTGGGAAAGCCGTTGCTAAAAGTGTATCAAAAGCTGTTGCTGATGACCTACAGCAACGGCTTAGCGATGGGCTTTTACTAACGGCGTTGCTACGGACTCAGCGGCCGTTGCTATTAATGTTATCAGCAACGGCTCCGAGTCCGTGGCAAAACCGTTGGTGATAATATTTTTAGCAACGGCCCGAGCGGCCGTTGCTGAGCCGTTGCTAAGTTATCAGCAACACGACTTTTTGTCACGACTCTATTGCAACGGCTCGGCCGTTGCAGATGCTCTTCAGCAACGGCTCAGCAACGACATCAGCCGTTGCTGATGCCCATTTTTCTAGTAGTGTTGGTCGATTCGGGATTTGCGTCGTCGCCAGAAGATTTGAGGTCGTCAACATCCAATCCTTCATCTTCCTAAAGAAAGGGTGAGCGGTTAACATGTTTTTGAAGGGAGGCGGGTGGCCGACCCTATGGATCTTGAAATCGGGTTTCTTCGCGAGTTGTTTTGTCGATCGACATGTTCTTTCGTATTGGAACTTAATCGATTTGTGTACCTACGAATTCGTACTTTCAAATCTTGATTTTCTTGCTTCTATATGGGCTGGTCGAGTCAAGGAAAAAGGGGAAAGGTCATGCCGAAAATTTCCCCAAATTCCTCGCTCGTCTTGCAACTTGTAGATCGCTTTATGTTCGTTATATGTTGGATCTTTGTATTGATACTTGTGTTGTTGTCGCAACATGTTCACCTCCCTTAGAGGGCTCGGCCGAGCAGGATGTTACCTTGCTTGAGTCGGCCAAGCAATAGAGAGGGGTGGAAAGCTCGGGGCTGTCGGATCTATACGCTGGATTTCATGTTATGTCGTGTTGAATTCCTACTTACATGCTTAGTGTTAGGTTCAAATTATATTATATGACTGTTGTCCATCTTGAGAATTGATAACAACTGTAGATCTATATTCTAACGATTATGGAAATGTTATTGCTAATGCATATATGGACATGATGATTATGGTACATGTATTAAAGGAAAGGTTTCATTGAATTTCAGATATCATGTTTAATTGTTGCTATGTTTATTACATGTTCCTTATTGGTTTAATCCATGAAATGTTTCATTAATTGTTTAAATTCTTTATTTTTGAATCATGTGGCTATACATAGTATGTGACGTGAAGTAATTCATCTATAGCTTATATGCTGTCCCGTTTTGTTATTGGGTACATTTTCAAGTTTATGACATGTATTTCACATTAGCAAGGATAGTATATGACGCTAGATTATTAACATGAAAAATCTGAGGTGTGTGCTATTTATGGAAATGAAAGGTAGACTAGTTAGGTTTTACACCTAAGAAATTATTAGCGAGCAATAGTGCACACATGTTTTGACCCGGAAATAAAGGGCTGAACACGGGCGGATACTCGGGATTTTAAACAAGGAAGCTCTAGGACACTTGCTTGCGTGATGTGTTTGTGATGGTCTACCGAGATGCCTGAGTAGTCGGAATGACGAATGCATGACTTGGCCAGTGATTGGGTCTTGAGATATCACCAGCGGGCCTGCTAGGTGTCAGACCCCAGTTGGGTGGGACTAGCTATCCCTACCCCAGACGGTGTCCGGAGACTAGTAGACCATCCTAGTCGATGCCCCGGGATTTCTTGACTTCATCTTGATATGGTGTGGCCCGAGCGGCCAGTGTGATTCTACCTTGTATGGTAGGGCCGGGTATATCCGGGATTTCTAGATCATAAGTCGGCCTTAAGGGTCGGATGCCAAGTGACTTAATTAGGTTGTTATGGAAGGTTTCTCTCATATATGATCTATACAGAACGACTCACGGAGTTGGTAGTCCTATCAAAAGTAACTTACCTCCCTGACTATATGCTATGCTGTCTTATATGTTTATGCATGCCTATTTGAGGATTATGTGGAGGTTTGGAAGAACCGCTCACTGAGTCCCAAGTGGACTCACGGTTTGTTTCTTTTTATTTTGCAGAGCATGATCAATGAGTTGAGGATTGTCGTCATGGCGGAGCTGGAGGGCAGGCGGTGGTGCCAATCTCGTAGCGGCGTCTTTTAGTCATAGTCTAGTTGTTGTGTTGTCGTTTTCCTACATTGACAGTTGTGGTTTTTAAAGCTTGTAATAAACTTTGAACTTGAGATGTTCCAGTTTGTGACGATGTTAGCTTTTCTTCTTTGGTTTTGAAAAATATATTTGTGAACTTTGAGAATTTAAATAAAATTTGCATTGTGGTTTCATTTATTCGATGTGTTCTGGTTTTCTCGACGTTCAGTGTCGGTAGCAGGCTACAGGGTAGTATGTAGACCCTGGCCGGTCACACGGCCCTCAGTTGGGGTGTGACAAAGTTAGTATCAGAGCACTAGGTTAGGTCTTGACTATGACTATGAGTTGGGTACCATATGAGACATATGCTAGCGTGTCGACATACGATATAGTTATGCTACGAGATCGGGCAACCACGATTGCACTCAGCGCACCATGCGGTTAGTACATTTTAAAAGCTTCAGTTAAAAATTTATTATGTGATAGTAAATTTTTCCTTTTCTGTGAAAGTGCAATGGAGGCTCCTAATGCTGCACTGAGCGACAACGATAGTAACTCGATAGAACGTCGAGGCCGGGGGTGAGGCCAAGGTCGAGGCTGAGGCCGGGCCCAGGGCAGAGATAGGGAGCATTCTGAGGGTTAGGGGCAAGAGTCAGCAGTTGCTCAATTGCAGGCTTAGGTAACTCAGCTAACTGATGCGCTCCTTAGGGAGCAAGAACTGGGGTAACATATGCAGCAGCAGCAGCAGCCGCAGCAGCCATCGCCACAACCAGTGCCCGTAGTTCCGGTGATACCAAAGGTGGTCGAGACTATAGCACCCGTGGTCAGGACTCCAGGAGCCCCAACCTATCTGAACTTCGTCACGCTGAAGCCACCAGAGTTCACCGGAACAGATCAGCAGGTGGAAGTGACCGAGTTTTTGGGGGATTGCTATGGATTATGTATGGAGCTGGGGTGCTCATCTGAGGCAGCGGTTCGTATGGTCGGAGTTTAGATCTGAGGACCGACAAAGGTCTGGCTGCACACTTAGAGGGCTCGCAGGGCAGCAGGCGCACCGCCTCCCACGTGAGAGGAATTCGGGGTGGCTGTGGAGGAGCAGTACTTGCCAATGAGTGTTTGCAACAAGCGAGCCCGAGACTTCGAGATGTTGCGTCAGTCTGGAGGCATGTCAATATCTGAATATGAGATGGAGTTCAACCGTCTTTCCAAGTATCATCCGACCCTAGTGGCATCGGAGATCACCAAGGTCAAGAGGTTCACGATAGGTCTGAGGCCACAGATCGGTAGACTCATCCACTACACTGAGGATTCCACTCTGGCTCGGTTAGTGGATGAAGCCCTTCGGAAAGAAGCCTTGGTGCCGTTTGAAAGGAATGACAGGCTAACCAAGAAGAAATTTTGGCCGCAAGGATCTGGCAGTAGGCCTTGGCATTCTGAGGGGGCAGTGACCGCTGCAGACCATCAGCAGAGCCGAGGACAGATTGGCAATCGGAGCCGTGGGGGCCCATGGTATGGATTATTGAGGCTGGCAGTGTTAGGGGGTGGTTCTCAGAGATCAAAAGCACCGCAGTGTGGCAGCTGCAGTCGGAGGCACTGGGTGTCCTGCCTTGATCGCACGAACGCTTGCTATAGGTGCGGTCGAGTCGGGCACTACAAGAAGGACTGTCCTGAGGGAATTGGTCAGAAGCCTAAGCAGTCTAAGGGAAAGGCACCTATGTCAGTGGGGTCAGTGGCTCAGAGAGGGCAGACGCAAAACAAAGGGCCGCAGACTAGTCATTCAGAGAGGTTGCCTGCTAGGGTATATGCTATGAATCGTGATGGGGCAGAGGCATCCAAGGCAGTGGTAGTAGGTACTATTTTAGTATGTTCGTCTGCTGTATATGTTTTGTTTGATCCGGGTGCCACACACTCGTTTGTATCTTTGAAATTTGCTGCTGAGTTGCCAATGGCACCTTCCTTGCTTGATGGGCCATTGGTCGTATCATCGCCTACGGGCGATGCAATCCTAGCCACTTCAATTTTCCAAGGCTGCGAAGTGCTCATCTGCGGCCATGTACTCGATGTCATTCTTGGCATGGATTGGTTGGCAGAGCACTTTGTATTGCTAGATTGTAGGGCTAAGACAGTTATGTTCAGCAAGCCTGGGCTACCGTAGTTCACCTTCCAAGGAGAGGGGGGAAGCAAGCCGATTGGGGTCATCTCAGCCCTAAAGGCTCGTAAGCTGCTTCAGGGTGGCTGCCAATCCTTCCTGGCCTTTGTATCTGTGGCCGAGGAGGAAAGGGGTGAGACAAGAAATGTCAGTGGAACCCTGGTGGTTTGTGAATTCTCCGATGTATTTCCCGAGGAATTGCCGGGATTGCCGCCCAAAAGGGAAGTTGATTTTTGCATTGATTTGCAGCCCGGGGTGAAGCCGATTTCCATCCCACCTTATAGGATGGCACCGGCCGAACTTAGGGAGTTAAAGGTGCAATTGCAAGAAATGCTAGACCTGGGTTTCATCCAGTTGAGCGTGTCACCCTGGGGTGCCCCGGTACTCTTCGTGAAGAAGAAGGATGGGTCGACGCGCATGTGCATCGACTATAGGCAGCTAAACAAAGTGACAGTAAAAATTCATTACCCACTGCCGATGATAGACGATTTGTTTGACCAGCTGCAGGGGGCACAATGGTTTTTGAATGTAGACTTAAGGTCCGGATACCATCAGCTGAGAATCCGGGACTGCGATGTGCCTAAGACGGCCTTTAGGACTCGCTATGGTCACTACGAGTTCCTAGTGATGTCCTTTGGTCTAACCAATGCACCTGCTGCCTTCATGGACCTAATGAACAGGGTATTTAAGGAGTACCTGGACAGCTTTGTGATTGTCTTCATTGACGACATCCTGGTCTACTCCAAGAGTGAGGAGGAGCACTCCAAGCACCTTAGGATGGTCCTAGAAACCCTCAGAGAGCACTGATTGTTTGCTAAATTTTCCAAGTGTGAATTCTAGTTGGAAAGTGTAGGGTTCCTGGGCCATGTAGTGTCCAAGGAAGGGATACAGGTAGATCCTACACAGGTGGAGGTGGTGCAGAATTGGAGGCGGCCGACTAGCGTGACTAAGGTCCGTAGTTTTCTTGGGTTGGCCGGGTACTATCGGAAGTTCGTGGATAACTTCTCCAAAATTGCATCCCCTTTGACTCGGTTGACCCAGTGTGAGATGAGCTTTCAGAAGCTCAAGGAATGTTTGACATCTGCACTCGTGCTGGCTGTACCTTCCGATTCGGGAGGGTTTGTAGTCTATTGTGATGCCTCTCGGGTTGGCCTAGGCTGCGTTCTGATGCAGTTTGGCAGAGTCATAGCCTATGCATCCCGCCAGCTAAAAGTTTATGAAAAGAACTATCCGACACACGACCTAGAGCTAGCAACAGTGGTTTTTGCACTGAAACTCTGGCGGCACTATCTGTATGGGGAGACTTGCGAGATCTATACGGATCACAAGAGCCTCCAGTAATTGCTTACCCAAAAGGAGCTGAACCTCAGGCAGAGGAGGTGGCTGGAGCTCCTAAAGGATTATGACTGCACCATTATGTATCATCCGGGGAAAGCAAATGTGGTGGCAGATGCGCTAAGCAAAAAATCCATGGGCAGTTTGGCTCATTTGGAAATCAAGCGGAGGCCTCTAGCTCGAGAGTTGGCGCTGTGCCTAGATGGGGGTACAACCTTATGAGTGTCAGCTTCAGGTGCCTTGGTGGCACACCTGCGGGTACAATCCACATCGGTGGACATATTGCGTGTCGCGCGGGGGGAGGATGTCTTTTATGCGTTGACCAAGGATCTAGTGCAAAGAGGCGATGCAGAGAACAGATTCCAGTTGGACTCAGAGGATGTACTGAGGTTCAAAGACCGAATCGTGGTGCCAGATATGGCAGAGGTGCACAGGCAAGTCCTGGAGCTGGGTCATCGTTCCACTTATACGTTGCATCCGGGGGCCACCAAGATGTACCGAGATTTAAGGCAGCATTACTGGTGGAAGGGTATGAAAAGAGAGGTAGCAGAGTTTGTATCCAAATGTATGGTCTGCCAGCAGGTGAAGGCCGAACACCTGAAGCCTGCGGGACTACTGCAGAACCTCGAGGTGCTCGAGTGGAAGTGAGAGAAAATCACCATGGACCTAGTGACCGGGTTGCCTAAGTCAAAGGGAGGCTTTGACTCCATTTGGGTAGTAGTGGACCGGTTAACCAAGACTGCGCACTTCATTCTAGTGAAGACTACCTTTTCTGCGGAACAGTACGTCAGACTATTCCTGGATAGGATTGTGGCATACCATGGTACCCCCGTGATGATTATATCTAATCGCGGTACCCAGTTCACAGCCCAATTTTGGCAGTCCTTCTAGGAAGCCTTGGGTACGCAGGTGCGTTTCAGCACAGCTTTCCACCCGCAGATTGACTGACAGTCAGAGAGGACCATTCAAACCTTGGAGGACATACTGAGGGCATGCGTCCTGGATATGGCCGACGGCTGGGAAAGACACCTACCATTAATAGAGTTCGCCTACAACAATAGCTATCAAAGTAGCATTGGCATGGCTCCCTTCGAGGCTTTGTATGGACAGCGGTGTAGGTCTTCGGTGGGCTGGTTTGAGGCCCGGGAATCACTCATGGTGGGTCTTGATCTGGTGGAGGAGACGGTAGAGAAGGTGAAAACCATAAAGGAAAGATTGCTGGCGGCCCAGAGTCGTCAAAAAATGTATGCCGATAAGAAGGCCATAGAATTGGAATTCACCGAGGGCGATTTAGTGTTCCTGAAGGTCTCCCCTATGAAAGGGGTGGTTCGGTTTGGGAAGAAGGGAAAGTTGAGCCCTAGGTTCATTGGGCCTTTCCCTAATCTCAAGTGAAGGGGCGGAGTGGCTTATGAGCTGGCTTTGCCTCCTAGCCTGAGCAAAGTGCACCCGATTTTCCAAGTATCCATGCTTCAGAGATATGTAAAAGATTATTCCCATGTGATCGAACCTTCTTCAATTGAGGTAGATTCGGCTGTCTCATTCAAGGAAAGGCCGGTAGAGATCCTTGACCGCCAAGTTAGGAAGCTAAGATCCAAAGAGATTCCCCTGGTGAAAGTTAGATGGGAGCACCATTACGGGCAAGAGGCCACTTGGGAGGTAGAGCAAGATATGAAAGAGCGCTACCCTTCCTTATTTGAAGAGCCGGTAAGTCCTTATCATTCAATTAAATTTGAGGACGAATTTTCCTTAAGGGGCGAAGGTTGTAAGGCCCGAAAAAATTTCCTAATATAAAAATCTATTTTGGTGCAGCGCGCCGGACTTGGGGTTAGTCGAGTCGGGCCTCAGAATCGCCTCGAGTAGAAGGTATGACTCGACTATTGATGTATGAAGTTAAATTGGTTAGATGACTCTTTCCTTTTATGCATTTATACCTTAATCGAGTTTAGATCGACTAGTGTTCGGATAGAGTCGGAACCCAAGTCAAACTTGGACTAAGTCGAGTCAGTATTAAGTTGTAAGGGCAATTAAGGCAAGTTAGATGAGGGAATAAAATCCCTCATCATGCTGTCGTGCGACTCATCTAGGAGCCGCACAAGGCAGCGCAAAGGGAGAGGGGGAGAAGGAGCAAGGAGGAGAGATCTTGGTCGATTCTGGATTCGCGTCGTCGTCGGAAGATTCGAGGTCGTCAACGTCCGATCCTTCATCTTCCTCAAGCAAAGGTGAGTGGTTAACATGTTTCTGAAGGGAGGCGGGTGGCCGACCCTATGGATCTTGAAGTCGGGTTTCTCCGCAAGTTGTTTTGCCGATCGACGTGTTCTTTCGTATTGGAACTTAATCGATTTGTGTACCTACGAATACGTACTTTCAAATCGTGATTTTCTTGCTTCTATATGGGCTGGTCGAGTCGAGGAAAAAGGGGAAATGTCATGCCGAAATTTTCCCTAATTTCCTCACTCGTCTTGCAACTTGTAGATCGCTTTATGTTCGTTATATGTTGGATCTTTGTATTGATACTTGTGATGTTGTCGCAACATGTTCACCTCCCTTAGAGGGCTCGGCCGAGTAGGATATTACCTTGCTTGAGTCAGCCGAGCAATGGAGAGGGGTGGAAAACTCGGGGCTGTCGGATTTATACGTTGGATTTCATGTTACGTCGTTTTGAATTCCTACTTACATGCTTAGTGTTAGGTTCAAATTATATTATATGATTGTTGTCCATCTTGAGAATTGATAGCAACTGTAGATCTATATTCTAACGATTATAGAAATGTTCTTGCTAGTGCATATATGGACATGATGGTTATGGTACAAGTATCAAATGAAAGGTTTCATTGAATTTCAGATATCATGTTTAATTGTTGCTATGTTTATTACATGTTCCTTATTGGTTTAATCCATGAAATGTTTCATTAATTGTTTAAGTTCTTTATTTTTGAATCATGTGGCTATACATAGTATGTGACGTGAAGTAATTCATCTATAGCTTATATGATGTCCCGTTTTGTTATTGGGTATATTTTCAAGTTTATGACATGTATTTCACATTAGCAAGGATAGTATATGACGCTAGGTTATTAACATGAAAAATATGAGGTGTGTGCTATTATGAAAACTCAAAGGTAGACTAGTTAGGTTTTACACCTAAGAAATAATTAGCGAGCAATAGTGCACGCATGTTTTGACCCAGAAATAAAGGGCCGAACACGGGAGGACGCTCAGGATTTTAAACAAGGAAGCTCTAGGACACTTGCTTGTGTGATGTATTTGCGATGGCCAGTGATTGGGTCTTGATATATCACCAGCGGACCCGCTAGGTGTCAGACCTCAGTTGGGTGGGACTCGCTATCCCTACCCCAGATAGTGTCCGGAGACTAGTAGAACATCATAGTCGATGGCCCGGGATTTCTTGACTTCATCTTGATATGGTGTTGCCCGAGCGGCCAGTGTGATTCTACCTTGTATGGTAGGTCCGGGTATAGCCGGGATTTCTAGATCATAAGTTGGCCTGAAGGGCCGAATGCCAAGTGGCTTAATTAGGCCGTTATGGAAGGTTTCTCTCATATATGGTCTATACAGAACGATTCACGGAGTCGGTAGTCCTATTAAAAGTAACTTACCTCAGTGACTATATGCTATGTTGTCTTATATGTTTATGCATGCCTATTTGAAGATTATGTGGAGGTTCGGAAGAACCGCTCACTGAGTCCCAAGTGGACTCATGGTTTGTTTCTTTTTGCTTTGTAGAGCATGATCAGTGAGTTGAGGCTTGTCGTCATGGTGCAGCTGGAGGGCAGGCGATGGTGCCAATCTCGTAGCGGTATCCTTTAGTCATAGTCTGGTTGTTGTGTTGTCGTTTTCCTACACTGACAGTTGTGGTTTTTAAAGCTTGTAATAAACTTTGAACTTGAGATGTTCAAGTTTGTGACGATGTTAGCTTTTCTTCTTTGGTTTTGAAAAATATATTTGTGAACTTTGAGAATTTAAATAAAATTTGCATTGTGGTTTCGTTTATTCGATGTGTTCTAGTTTTCTCGACGGTTAGTGTAGGTAGCAGGCAACAGGGTAGTATGTAGACCCTGGCCGGTTACACGACCCTCAGTTGGGGTGTGAGACGAGGGCTCCGGCGGAGCACAGAGGAAATGGTGGAGCTTTGTTGCCGGAGCTACGAGTGATCGCTCAAGCCGTCATCATTCGAAGCTCGCATCGCCACTAGAGGGGAAGCAGGGACCGTTAGAGGAACAATGTCAAAATAGGGCATGGAGGCGTCGTCCGTTAGTTCCACCAGGCACGGGCAACAATTGTGAAGCACAGGGATGCAGTGGGGTTGGCCAAGGAAGCAAGGGAGTAGAGGAGTTATGGGATATCGGGTACCTGCGGGGTCTGACAGCATAACACTGAGCCCAGCAAAAGCTTGACCAGCTAGGTAGCCCAGAGCGGGTCAGATCAGAACCGCTGGAGCTCCGAAAGCCAGTTGAGCTAACTCCCTAGGAAGAGGTGCCACATTTGAGTGGCCAGCAATAGGAAGGCCAAGCGGCGGCAGCCCACCCAGTGCAGGTGGGAAGTGGGCCGCTGCCAGGCCCAGTGACAGAGGTCACTGCGGACAAGCCAAGTAATTTTGAGGAATTCCCATCGAGAGCACAAAGCCTCCAAACCCGAGACCCACTCCCCAGCAAAAAGCCAAGTTCGCCGTAGGAATGAGACGTAGATAGGCATGCAACGGCTGCACCAAGGACTGGTCATGCATGTTACGCCCCGCCTAGGTTCATCCCTAAATAAGGAACACCGCCTAGAAGAAGCACAACCAACTATCAACTAACACACCAAAATTTTCGTGAACAGCTTGCAACATGAATCTCAACTACTTGCATTAGAATAATATCTATTACAATAATAAAATGTTGATCACAAAACTTTGTACATCTCTATGGAAATCAATGTCAAAGTCTACCTCTTCTACTCTATCTAACTAGACTTCTCAGCTACCACTTGGACCTACAGATCTGAAGCAAAAACAACAAAAATTAGCGAAAAGTTGAGTAGGATATCGCAATATGTCAAGAGGTAAAGATGACCATCCCTGATGCCATGATGACATGGTATTCAACTATGTGCATACCACTACCAACATTATATGCTCGTACCAACCAATGTGATGTCATCCTTAGATAAACACTTATGCATCTAACAATCACTATATACTTGTATAATCATGTATGCATCTCATAACTATCATCATATACTCATGTCAACTAGTACAACATTAAATCATGCATATCCTACCGATAATGCGTACATGCATAATAATCACCCAATCAAGAGTGTAGTGGACAATTGGGTTTCCCCCGCACTCTCGCACCTCGAGAGTGGCACCTCAAGCCCGCTCCAGCTGGAGATGCGACCATCCAAGGATAGTCTGTCGATGTCTAACAGCACGACGCCGCACACGAGCCTGTCGACGTCTAACAGCGCGACGCCGTGCAAACAACTCGGGTGAAAATTTTGTGATCACCGGTGTCACAACTCATACATCTCGGGCAATAAATCAACAGTGTCTGAGCTTGTACCCACAACGGTTATAATGCAGTATGTCAACAACAACTGGCCTACGATACTAGCAAAAGTAACTGATACAACAATAAGCAACATGATAACTAGATCTCACCACATGACAATCACCACCGATCTACGATGCTAACGACAATAAATGCTACAATAACTATCAACTGAAGATGCAATCAAAATAATTTATGTTAACAAATACAACTTATGACAACGCTAATAATGTGCACCATGCCTAGCATAATATCATGCTCAATAATCATCAATGCATAACAGCTAATCAGACTCATGCAATTATCAACATGGCATGTTCAACAACATAATGCAACAGGAGATCAACGGATTTCAAAAGCAAATCAAGCAAATAGAGGCAAGAGGTAAAATAGTCAATTTACCCATTCAATATTCATCGGCTACAACAGGAGTCAACTCGCACCCACCATAACTATCTATACTCTAAATCAGCACCTAACATAGAATACCATTATCCTACATTATTTAATTATTTATTAACTGAATTAATAACTTGCATCTACCAAATAACATCAAAACATAGAAAATACCTACCAGATGACCTCCAATCAAAAATTGACACCGCCATCGCGTTCAGAATGCGAAAGCCTACAACTTTGGTATTCACCTCGACTCGATCCGATGATTCTATTATCAAATCCAAAAATACCCTAATATTCCACAAATTAACCTCCATCTGAATGTCGAACTCCCCCGTCGTCATTACGTGGAAGACGATCAAATCTTGTCTGAACTATCGATTCAAAGTAAAATGAGCAGAATGTTGAAATTTCTTAAATGATATACAATTCAGATATTGATCCTTCAACAACTGCGGTGTTCTTTACTTTTTTCTTCAGACGATTCATGTATATTTCAAATAAGTACATCCACCGGTATTGAACGGGACCACCAACTCGTGCCTCGTATGCCAAGTGTATCGGTAGATGCTCCATCGAGTCAAAAAAGGTAGGAGGGAAAAACTGCTCCAGCTTGCATATAATTTCAACAATATTACTTTCAAGTGTTGACATATCTTCGACTCGAAGGACATTTGGACAAATGTTTCTAAAAAATATACTTAATTCAGTCAACGGACCCCAAATATTATCAGGTAGAAGATCTCGGAATGCGATCGGAAGCAATCTTTGCATGAATACATGACAATCATGGCTCTTCATCCCTGATATTTTGCAATCATCGACGTTCACACATCGAGATAAGTTTGAGGCATATCCATCGGATAATCTGAGTTCTTTTATCCATTGACAAACATCTTTAATCTGTTGTTTATTTAACACATACGGGGCCTTCGGCTTCAGATATCGTCCGTTGACATCTTGTAACTCCAACTCCGGCCTCTTACAAAGTATTTTCAGATCATGTCGGGCATTGACATTATCTTTAGTTTTTCTGAAAACATCCATCAAAGTGTTGAAAATATTATCAAACTTGTTTTTTTCAATGTGCATGACATCCTAATTATGTCGAATCAGTAATGAACTCCAATAGGGCAATTCCCAAAAGATACTTTTTTCACCCAGTTATGTGTTTGACCAAAGCCTGATATTCTTTCATTCCGACCAAATACTATCTTTGGAAGTGCTGAAACAAGTGCTAACATTTGTTCACCAGACAACATCGATGGTGGCTTATCTTTTTCGACTCTGCCCTTAGTAAATTTATTACGATTTCTTCGATACTCATGGTTAGCCAGTAGGAATCGACGATGATAATCAAAGAATGAGATTTTCCGTTCGTTCTGCAGACTAATTGATTTAGAGTGTTCCATACAATACGGACAAGAGAGTCGGCCATGAGTGCTCCAACCAGACAACATGTCGTACGCCGGGAAATCATTGATTGTCCACAAGACCATGGCCTTTAAATTAAAGTTTTGCTTCCGATGACAATCATAAGTGACAGCTCCCTCGGTCCACAATGTTTTCAATTCATCTATCAAGGGTCTGAGAAATACGTCAATTTCTTTTCGTGGACCCTTAGGACCCGGAATAATCATCGAAAGATAAATAAATTCATCTTTCATACACTTGACGGTGGAAAATTATAAACTGTCAGCAGCACTGGTCAAACTGAATAAGGAGTTGCAAAATGTCCAAACGGATTAAAACCATCTGTGCATAATCCCAATCTGATATTTCTAGTATCCCTAGCAAATGAAGGATAACATGTATCCAAATGTTTCCATGCTTCACTGTCGGACGGATGAGTCATTACTGTATCATCACGACTTCTTGCATGCCAACTCATGTAGGGGGCCGTCTTCTCCGACATGAATAATCTTTGAAGCCCCGGTGTTAGTGGAAAATACCGAAGCACCTTAAACGAAATATTTTTCTGTCGAACCGATTTCTTCTCCTTGTAACGAGGATGTTGACATACAAGGCATTTATCTAACTGCACATTTTCTTTATAATATAAAATGCAGTTATTTTAGCACGCGTGTATTTTTTCGTACCCAAGCCCTAATTTTCTCATCAACTTTTTAGTCTTATAAAAAGTTGGCTCAAACTTGTTATCAGTAGGCAGCATTCCATTAATCAATCCTGCAATCTGATCATACGCAACCCCGCAGATATTACAATCGGCCTTGATGTTTAGGAGCTGCGTCATTGCCGAAAACCTAGTGTATTTAGGACAATTCTCATACAAAGGTTCATCGGTAGCTTTCAACATCTCGTAAAATTCTGAAGCTTCTTTATTCGACAATTCAATCTCTACCGTAGTTTGTACTTCTGTGATATTATCAACACCTGTAGTATCTAGTGGCACTAATGTCTCAGTAACTGGCGGATCGATATTATCATTCAGGTGGAATTGACCCCCAAGACTATCAAGTATCATAGTTCTATAGGGATTAGATGGACTTTATGAAGAAACAACAGCAGAGAAAGATTCACCATGTGTCTGAACAACAGGATTGCTCGACGTCCCGACTTCACGTGACTCCCCGTGACAAGTCCATAAAAAATATCTTGGTGCAAATTCTTTGATATATAGATGCAGAGTGATAGTTTCCCGATCCAAAAATTGTCCATTCAAGCAAATGCGGCAAGGACATCGGATTTTATCACCGACGCTAATGAATTTCCGATTCGAATAGGCGAAATTTAGGAAGTAAAGTTACGCCTAATCGAAACTCATTCGTTAAAGCTCCACGATCAAGACATCGGTACATCCAACTTCGATCAGCCGACATGATTCTGTCAATCAATGATAATTTCTTCGGTTAATGGATTTAGGTGAGATGATCCTATTCCATTCGGGATTTATGTTATTCATATTGCACTAAGTATTTCTTTTAATCGCTAACTTCATTCTAAATTTCGGCAGCATCTCCCTACAGTTCTCCGAATACGCATATCATCTGGGCACGTATCGGAGAACAAGAGAGATGCTGCCGAAATTTAGAATAAGTTAATGGTTAAAAGAAAATGTAAGTGCAATACAAATAACTATATTCCTATATTATCCAATCAGGGATAATTCAAGGATTGTACGTCATATAAAAGATCATCTACTTCTTTTACACGAACATACAACCCCCGAACGGATCTAAGGTTTTGCTAAATCATATCCAACTCGTCGATGCATACGTGAAACGTAAACTCGTCGGATGGATGATTATTTTCTAAATGGTTCGAGTCAGTTCGAGTCCATAGTGGACAATTCCGACATGAGTCCAAATTGGATGATTCTGGTGGGACTCCAAAATGGACGATTTCGACGCGAGTCCGAAGTGGACGATTCCGGCGCGAGTCCGAAGTGGACGATTCCGGCGTCAGTTCGAAGTGGACGATTTCGGCGCAAGTCCACTGAGGACTACTCCAGACTAATTAATATTTTAACTAATTAATATTTTAACTAATTAATTAATATTAATCTATAACATTTTAACTAATTTAAATAATTAACCTACCATTATTAATCTAAAATATAATATTAATCTAACTAAATTAATCTAAAAATTAATCTAAAAATTAATCTAAATCATAACAATTAATCTAAACCCTAAAAATTAATCTAAACCCTAAAAATTAATCTAAATCATAACAATTAATCTAAACCCTAAAAATTAATCTAACAAATTAAATAATTAATTAAATAATTAATCTAAAAAATTAATTAAAAATTAAAAATTAAATTAAAAAATCAATATTATTGCATTTTCGGCGCCGGAGTCTGGACACTGTATAACCTTCCGGTCGCGGCCACCGGTCGAAACCCTATTTTAAGGGTTTCGACCGAATCTACCTAGAACGAATGGGGAGGTGGTTGGAGGCGGCGAGGAATACCTGGAATAGACCCGGAGGCGGCGGTCAGAATCGGTGGTCGAGGACGGGGCGGCGGCATCGTCAGCGGTAGCAGGATTCAGCGGCATCGAAAGATCTCACAGGCGGCATCACAGGCGGCGGCAAAGGAAGAAGAAGGAGGAAGGGGCGGGCGCGGGCGGGTGCCCTATATAAACTTATCAACAACGACTCACTTAGCCATTAGAAAGCCGTTGCTGATAAGTTAATCACCAGCAAAGGCTCACGTGTGCGTTAGAAAGCCGTTGCTAAGGTAATTAATATTTGCAACGGCTCACGTGTCCGTTAGAACGCCGTTGCAGATACAACACATCTGCAACGGCTTGAGCGGCCGTTGCTGATAGCCGTTGTTGAAGAACCAATTTCTAGTAGTGTCATTTCATGCGATACAGCTCTCTTCTTAATTCACCTATTTATTAAATCAAATAAAAAACATCTCCCCCACTCGTCTCCTGCCCTCCCGACCGTCGGCGACCACCCACCGACCCTCCTCCGACCTCCCCCGCGGATTTCGGCACCGGCGATGCATCGTCCCTTCGCCGAAAAGGCCCGAACAGCAGGCATGGCTGCTGCCCTACTGCTGGCAACAGCGTGCTGCTGCGGCATGGCCATCACCGAGATCGTACGATCCGGCGCCACAGGCAGCGACACGACCGCCGCCACCTTCCGGTCGGCTCCGCCACCCCGATCCGACTATTCTATCTCCTCCAACTACCCCGCTGCCACCGATGAACGTAGAATCGGGAAATCGACAATGACAAGGAAAAACAACAATAAGAGAAAAGACTCCTACCACAATGGTCCACCAAACTTTGGTTCTCCGCCAGAGTCTTAATCCAAGGTTCCAGACATTTTTTAAATGAGAAAGAGACCCACCAGGGCAAAAATACTATAGATGCGAGATATGGGAGGGAGGCCAATGCTTTCTTTTTTTTCATTTTTATCTGTAAATTGAATTGTTAATTAACCTGCTTCATTCGTCGACTCTATCTGATCTGATATTTCTCTGAAGCACGAGTTGTATAACAAAATATTGACCTCTGCATCTATTCCTTTCCTATTTTTGTGTAAAAATTGGATTTTTTTGATTTAGAAGGACTATAGAAATAGAATAAGAGTCCTTTTCAGATGAAAATGACAAAAAAAGAAATAAATATTATTCCAGATATCTCAATTGGGCAAATTGAACCATTTCCATTTCACCGTCCCTTTGATCCCTTGACTCCAACTCAGCCGCCACCAATAAGAACGAGGATTACGAAAGATTAGGGTTTGGATTAGGTTAAATAAGTGATTAGCCCTTTTGCTAAAAAGCTCATCAAAAAATATATTTACAATGAGGCCCCCCCTTTTTTTTCAGGTTATAACAATGCATCCACGTCAGATTGGACGTCGGCCAGAGGTTGACAGATCCCGCTCGACGCATGGTTGAAATTTGAAAACCTTCAGAGAAATCCAAAGTAGAGATTGGACCAGTCCCAGCCGACGAAGGCCCACCAGACAGAGAGCACAACATTGGAACCCCAAAAGTCGGAGCAGTGGACGAAGCCGGCCGAAGAGAAGCCTCCGCGAAGGTCGATTGATATACTAGATTGATATATTAATTCAACAAAAAATGACATCCAACTTGAGATATTTTTTCTCCTTTTTTTCTTCTATCTGTTCGAAGCGCAAGTCAGAGTTATCCTTGTCGATTCCTTTGACACCGTGTAAGCAGGGAGAATTCATGAGGCCCCACAATTGTTGTCGGAACATTCAAAAATCAAATGTGAAACAGATGAAGTGTGATCATTAATGTGACATCGCTTTGACAAAGAAAGGTAAAAAATATATTTGAAATAAGTATATTATTTAATTCATTTGAATTTAAAAAAAATATGTAGTTTAATAATATTATAAAGAGAGGGAGTAACCTCACCCTTTACGCATAGGATGTATTACAAGACGTACACAAATATGAAAAAAGATGCATTAAATATTACAATAAAAAAATCAAATGTCACACCCCAACTGAGGGTAGTGTGATCGACCAGGGCCTACATCCTACCCTGTAGCCAACTGTCTACACTGACATACAAAAATTAGAACATGTCGACAAAAGAAATCTCAACACAAACTTTGTTAAAAATTTTCAAAGTTTACAATTTTATGTTTTCAAACCAAAGAAGAAAACCAACATCAGAACAACTGAACATCTCAAGAATCAAAGTTTTACAAACTTTTTCCAAAATATAACTATCAGTGCAGAAAAGTAAACAACTACTAGAAACACTGGACTATGACTCATGGACGCCGCTACGAGATATAGCACCACCTCCCGCCCACCAGCTGCACCATGTCGACAGGTCACAATCACTGCTCATGCTCTGCAAAAATAAGGAAATAAACTGTGAGTCCACTTGGGACTCAGTGAGCGATTCTAGCTAACCTCCACATAACCTCAGTTATTCATGCATGACATATAAGGCAACATAATGTATATCCAGGGAGGTAAGCTACTTTTAATGTGACTACTAACCCCATGGGTCATTATGTATAAATCGAATATATGAAAATTTGCCATCCTGGCCTATCAAGCCTCCGGCATCCGGCCCTTGGGCCTACTTATGGTAATAAAAATCTCGGCTACAATCGGCCCTACCATACACGGTAGAATCATACTAGCCATCGGCCACATCATATTAAGACGTAAACAAATAATCCTGGGCCATCGACTAGGATGATCCACTAGTCTCTGGACACCGTCTGGGGTAACGATAGCTAGTCCCACCCAACTAGGGTCTGGCACCTAGCGGGCCCGCTGGCGCACCTCAAGACCCAAACACTAGCCGAGCTAAGCATTGGTCATTTTCGATCTCCACGCTTCTCGGCGGACCATCTCAAGCACATCACACAATCAATGTCCTAGGGTTTCCTTATATACCTTTCGGGCCATTGCCCATATCTGGCCCTATTCCGGGCTACAGGGTCAACAAATTAATGTCGTCCTTTCAAAATGTGTACGCCTAAGAGTTCTAGGTTTCCAAAATGTTTACTAGAAGTCCTAGAAATTATATCATCTCCTAGCTAAGTTTCCATATATGCGGAACATCACGCAACGTCCTACATGTTATCTAATATTATACACTACCTTGGGTGAGGAATTCCATGTACCGACCTTGGAATTCCGCCCATGAACATTTTAGGACAACATGTGTAATCTAAAGAAAAGTAAGCATACTTTACAACATCTACTATATATAGCCACAATATTCATACATAACAACTATACACTACCTTTAGAATTAAGCTCAATAAGAAACAATTTATCTAGCATGGCAAGGTAGCAATGAATTCAATAATGCATGAGATACTAAGCATGGTAAACTAATACATCATTTCAAAATTTAAAGATTGAATGAAATGAGGATGGTCATTAAGCTAGCATTCCTACAATCTCATAAATCAATAAATTTACTTACTATGGTTAGTGTTCTTCCTAAGTATCATCATGCCTCTATAGTTTTAACATTCTAACCATGGAAGTTTCCATCTAAAACTCACCCTTTCCCTCCCCCTAGATTTGGCTGAGCCTTGAGCAAGGTGAACCTTGCTCGGCCATGCCTCTTAGGGTAGAAAAGGGAAAGAAGAATTTAGCTACGACCCTAACTCTTCGTCTCTGATATATCTTAAATTCATGTGGACTGATTTACCCCTTCCCCTGCCCTTGGCCGAACCCTTCTCATGAGGTTTAGGGTTCATTCGACCACACCAAGGGGTTCTAGGGAAGACAAATTGTTTAACGTGTGAAATTGACGACGGAGAATGCTCTAATGATAGATTTATGATAATCTAAGGGCTCTACTTCCGTCAAGGGGATTGAGAAAAATTTTGGCATGACCTATCCCCTTTCCCCATGATTCGGCAGCCCTAGATTAGAGAAAGCGACGAGAAAACAAAATGATCTGGCAAGTATTGATACAAGAATCATGTATATACAACTACGAAAACTCGACTCGTCGGAAAATCGTGAGAATTAAAACACGATCCTATCACCACTAAGGGTTCGGCTACCCGCCTCCCCCATTTCTTCATATCCAACCACTCACATTGATTGAGGAGGATGAAAGATTGGATGACGACAACTTTGAATTTTTTCGGCAACAACGCGAAATCCCGGATCGACCAAAATCACCCTCCTCCTTGCTTCTTCTCCCCTCTCTCCTAGGGGCTGCCTTGTGCGACTCAAAGATGAGTCGCACGACACATGGATGAGGGGTTTTAATCCCTCATCAAACCTTCCTTAATGGCCCTAGACTCTTAATCATGACTCGACTAAATCTGAGCTCGACTTGGGTTCCGACTCTTCCCGCAACACGAGTCGACTTAAACTCGATTAAAGTATAAATGCATAAAAGGAAAGAGTCATTTGCCTAATTTAATTGCATACATCATTAGTCGAGTCATACATTTTCACTTGAGACGATCCTGAGGCTTAACTCGACTATCCCCGGGTCCGGCGCACTACACCAAAATAGATTTTTATATTAGAAATTTTTTTCCGAGTCTTATATCAAATTCAAGACCTACCGACAATATACCTGGATGTTACTATCATTTGAGCATAGGTAGGTTCACATGACCTCACCTTTTACTAAAAAGTAACTTTTATGGAAACTAGAGGATTACTCGAGGAATTTTTTTGAAGAAAATAGAATAGAATTATAACCTGGTGCAGTATAATTTTTCGCTGGGCAACGCAATCTGCCCTGGAAAAGTTGACAATGTTCGTCAATAACTCCCAGTCAAAATGGCAAGAGGAAAATTATGGTCTTAATTAATTTGACGAGAGACGATCGAGTCAAGTCTCCGAATCACTCAGAAACCCCAAAAACCAAACTTGTGCATGTGGTATTATTTCTATTCGTCTCAAGTCTCGACCACAACCAGCCATTCTCCCCAAACTGAAAGAGGAGGACGAAGAAGTTAATGGCCATGAGAAGAAGCAGCTTCAGCCCCGCCCTTCAGTTTTGGGGTCTAATTCTGCTGCACTTCTCCCTGGATGCTTTTCTCGTTCGCGGACAGTCGATTACTCAAAGCCTTGGTAAATAATTGTATCTCGTCATTATTATTTAATTTTCTTTTTGATGTGACCTTCCCTTAAGTTTTTAGTTCTTAGTAAGACATGAACTATATAATTTTTGCATCAATTTTGTCCAATTGCGTGGTCTCGTTCTAGTTTAAGGAAACAGAGTATTGTTATTGTTGAATATTTTTGTATGATTCATAAGATTATCGATGAGATTTTAACAATCTATTTGTTCAGCTTAATTTCCTAGCAAAAACTTCAAATTTCAACGCCATTTAACTGAAGCCAAGAAGCAACTTCTCAGGAATTTTAGAAAAAGGAATATCTCTTGAATTTGAGCCATAAGGAACTCAAAAACTGAATCAAAACACTTTTATAGTCAACACAAAATTGCAAAAATTGTAGCTTAGATTAGAAGTGGATGGTTTGTTTGGAAAAGAATAAAAGTCGATGGTAAAAATTACTTGCTATGGCTTGTGCAGGTTTCGTCTTCATCGACTGTGGCATTCCTGCAAATTCCACCTATGCGGATCCAAATTCTGGCATAACCTACGTCTCTGACGAGCAATTCACTGACTCCGGCATAAACAACAATGTCTGGTATGGATATGTGAATAATCTTGCTCGCCGATACTACACCGTGAGAAGCTTCCCTGATGGCAACCGAAACTGCTACAACTTCAACTCCATAATTCCAGGGACTAAATACCTTATCAGAGCAATATTCTTATACGGAAACTATGACAACAAGAATAGTACACTGCAGTTTGACCTTTACCTGAATGTCAACCTCTGGAAAACTATTAATGTGACCGATCCATCAAAATACCATCTCACTGAAGTAGTCACCGTAGCAACAGCACATAGGATATCAGTTTGCCTGGTGAACACAGGTCAGGGAACTCCGTTCATATCTGGGTTGGACTTGAGACCGATCAACTCTTCTCTATATTCCTCGGTTAACGCTTTAGGAACTGATCTTGTTCTTTTGACAAGGCACAACTTGGGAGGAAACGATATAAGGTGAATATCTACTAATAGATTTAGGGATTTTGATAATAATCTTATTCAGATTACCCATTTCATCTTTCTCATTAATAGGTTTCCAGTTGATCCTTATGACCGTTATTGGTTGGACGATGGTGAGGACATACCTTCTTCTTTCAAGAAGATGAACACCAACTCCAGCATCCAATATCTTGCAGATGATCCATTCCAGGTTCCTTCTCCTGTTATGCAGAGTGCAATTTACAACTCCTCAAGGCTGGAGATCATATTGAAACCTGTCGACTTTGGAGATCTTAACGAGTATTTTGCACTCATGCACTTCTGTGAGCTGCAATCACTCCCACAGGATGCTTCAAGGCAGTTCTTTGTTTTCCTCAATGACGCCTTGTTGAATGATGGTAAATCTTTCGGGCCAGAATTCCTCTATCCTCGGAGTATATTCAACAAAGATCCAATTACAGGGTTTAGTGATCGCTATATCAATATCTCTCTTGGTCAAACAAGTAATTCAACTCTTCCACCAATCCTTAATGCAATTGAGGTCTTCTCAGCGATGAGAAACACAAACAATGCAACTGATGCAAGAGATGGTAATAATGATAACATATGTCCTTCCAATTGATTTCTTCCTTTTTGTCTTCATTTCTTCAGTTCATATTTATGTACTTCTTTTCACCACCTTGGCAATACCAGTTGATGCAATGATGGGAATCAAGGAGTTTTATCAGGTGAAGAAAAATTGGAACGGCGATCCTTGTGCTCCAAAAATTTATATGTGGGATGGATTGAATTGTAGTTCTAATGCATCTGGTACTCCAAGAATCACTACATTGTAAGTTCCAACACTTGAAAATTGCATGGAGAAACTATGAAACTACTAATAAATATCAATAGGGAAAGCTTTCCTATATATAACTGTCATCTTGAACTTTTGTAGGAATTTATCAAACAGTGGACTGGCTGGTGAAATAAGCACTTTTTTCGCCAACCTCAGTGCAATCCAGTACTTGTAAGTACCTCTGACTGCAAGCTAATAAAACAATCTAATTCTTAGACTATTCCTTAAACTGCTAGCTAAACCTGGGGCAAGATGATTGAAGCACATAGAGTAGATTCAGTCTTTCAAGCTTCCTTCAACATTTTATATTGGTATTTCATGTATTTAAATCATAATTACCTGGTCCTTATAGATGAAGAAAAACAGTAATATCCTGCTTCATCATCTTGACAAAATAATTTATAAGATAATTTTCCAGGGATTTGTCTCACAACGATTTAACAGGACCAATACCTGCTGCTATAGCCTATTTACCATCACTCAAGTTCCTGTAAGTTTAAGTATAATTATTAACATTGCTTGTGTTTTCATATGCATGACAATAGTCACTTGCTACTTGCAGAAACTTGACAAACAACCAACTCAATGGATCAATTCCTTCTGCCCTTCTTACAAAATCACAAAGTGGGGCACTGACATTAAGGTTTCTTCTAATCTTGAGAACACAATCTGTCCCTTATGATATAGCTGCTTTTTTTTCTTAATCTTTGTCTAACTTTTAAGTTAATTATTATATCCTTGTGATACTAGATTTGAAGGCAACCCAAATATTTGTTTCAACGTCAGTTCATGTGAGACAAAGCTTAGAGAGAGAAGAAAGAATAGGGCTCCAGTACTTACAATTGTTGTTTCTTGCATAGTTCCGCCTATTGTTATATTCTCCCTGCTGACAGTCACTATTTGCATACTGATAAAAAGACAAGGTGAGTCTTCTTTCTTTGCAAACATAACTCATGTATCATTTCCTGCTTAATTTTGACTTAAATCTATTTGGAGAAAAAAAGAAAGCCGAGAATTCTGCATTAACAATATCATCTGTATTACTCGCAAGCCTCAAGAACAGTTATTACTGAGAGACTGCAGAGTGAAGGAACTTTGGAAGTTGAGAATCGAAAATATACATACATGGACCTGGAGAGGATAACTAACAACTTTAAGAAAATACTTGGTGAAGGGGGATTTGGAACTGTTTATTATGGCCACTTAGAAGATGGCACTGAAGTTGCTGTGAAGATGCTCTTTCAAGCATCATCACAAGGGAATAAAGAGTTCCTTGCTGAGGTAACTTCTCCTACTACAACTGAGATTTTAGATGGGCATGGACAACTGAATTTTTATAGGTCACATTCATGGTTTTTCAGAAACATTTTGATTCATTGAAGATCGGTTTTCCTCTTCTTTATGGTCTCTAATTCATGATTTCTTTGATTTCAGGTTCAACACTTAACACGGGTGCATCACAAGAACCTAGTTTCTATGATTGGCTATTGCAAGGATGGAGATCATCGAGCACTTGTCTTTGAGTTCATGTCTCAAGGAACACTCAAAGAGCATCTTAAAGGTTCTAACTCTATACATTTTGCTAAGATCACTTTTAGTAAATTGCCTTGGCAATTTTTAGTAAAGGTTCAAAGGAGTCATAGATGTTATAGTTAGAGATCGTGAATTGATTATAATTGATAGAAGGAATTAGGGTAGAGGAAGGACTACGAAAACTTTGCTTGACATGATAAAAACTTATTCAAATGCCCTTGGTATAACTAAAGATTAGCCTTGCATAGAGCTTAATGAAAACTCCATGTAGCAAACTGTAAATAGTTGGAACTTTACAGCTTGTTGTTCTCTCGACCAGTAGGCTTTCAAGGGATTGTACACTTTGTAAGTAGGACATTAGCTTTGCCCTTTCTCTTTCTCAACAGGTGTCTCATGGAGAGAATCCATCTATTTGAAAAATAAATGGATTGGGCTCCTTACTTCTAGCCATTATGAGACTATTCACCCTTTTCATTTGTAATCTAAGATTCCTCTAACCACTGTTCATTAAATCAAGTTCTTATATATGACCTTCATGTAGTCTTTATCATGAACTTGTGACAGGTATTTGCAGTGATACACCTTTGACTTGGAGACAGCGTCTCCAAATTGCTCTTCAAGCTGCACAAGGTTTGGCAATAATAACATATCTATCAGTGAGACTTTTGTTAGGCTGATTTCACCATACACTAATAGGTTGGAATGAGATGCAGGGCTCGAGTATTTGCACACTGGATGCAAACCTCCACTGGTTCATAGAGATGTGAAGAGTACAAACATCCTCTTGAATGAAAGATTGGAGGCGAAGATATCTGATTTCGGGCTGACAAAGGCTTTCCAAAATGATAGTCACAGTCATGTTACCACAAAGGTTTGCGGCACCCCAGGATATGTTGATCCAGAGTATGCCATCTCTTATTCTCCTCTACTCTTCTTGTACTTGTATGAGTTAGTTGAAAACTTAAGATTCAAAACTCAACCAAGAAAAGAACTGGAGCACAGGATTAGAAAATAATCTCCTAGCACTGCTTTTTCCATATTTAATTTCAGTGATTTGCCAAAAAGCAACCTAACTTTAGAGTGGCCCTACTTATTACTAGCAGCTTGAGCTGCTTTTTTACTCAAAATGCCCTCATATATGTTGCTTCTTTTATCTATATGCTTGAGGTCAAAGGGATCTATCTTCTTGTAGTTTAATTATTGATACATTGCTATGGAGAGTAATCTATCATGTATACCATTACATGAAGCCATATCCAGGCTATCTTGATATTGGTAAAAACTGAATAATGGTTGTGGTTTTGCAAAAAATAAAACCCTCCTATACTATGCGGTCAATCGCCCATTTAATTTCTCTGGAGCTAATATGGAGAACATTCATCTTGTGTTTTTTAGGTATTACATCAAGAACCAACTCAGTCAAAAGAGCGATGTGTATAGCTTTGGGGTAGTTCTCCTGGAACTCCTTACAGGCCATCCTCCTGTAATAGATGATGCAGAAGGCAGTCATATCATGGAATGGGTTCGTCAAAGGCTTGCCAAAGGAAACATTGAGGATATTGTTGATGAAAGACTGCAACTGGAGTATGATATGAACTCTTCTTGGAAAGTTGCCAATTTGGCACTCTTATGTACTGCACAGTCCTCTCATGAAAGGCCAACAATGGCCGAAGTGGTTACTCAGCTGAAGGAGTGCTTGGCATTGTACAATGCAGGTAATGGAACTCAATTCCAATTCACTCACAACAGTGAAATTTTCAATGCAAAGTATAGTGATAAAAACCAGATTAATGCACACGAATTCCAAGAAGCTCTATATGATTCGGGCACCGATGGCCCTTCATTGAGATGACATTTAAGTCATGTCTAACATCTTTGTGTTGTGTATTCATCACCACAGTTTGGTTTCAATTTTGCATAATAAGGTCTACAAAATGGGCCTCTACAAAAACTTGTACATTTTTGGATTTCCATCTTGAGTGTATACAATGGAGTTTCGATTCTGCATCATAAGGTCTACAAAATAGCCCTCTACAAAAACTTGTACATTTTTGGATTTCCATGTTAGGTGTATACAATGAATCTTGGGGAGTTTCTATACGGCATAATTAATAGCAAAATCTTAGGTTGCGCTTGATACATTATTTAGTAATATTATAATGGTAATTCATATTATCACAAAATAAATTGTCACCTTCAATTTACCTGTAATATAACATTATTTCGTTTGACATATTTGGTCAAATGATAATCTAATTTTGTAATTTTTGAATTCACAAAAAATTATCAAAAAATTCATGTCAAAATTTGGTGGTGTCTTGCATGGAGAAAAATGTATGAAAGAGAAGAATAATATTGAAATTTAGAATTACTATGGATTACCAAAACAATCTGAATTATCGATACATTACCAGGGCAATCTGAATTACCGATACAGTGCTCCAACCAAATATGATAACGTGTGTGTCCTAAAAATTTAAAAGTCACATTACCGGTAATACAAATAAATAGCCGCATACCAAATGCTATTTCAACGACAGTGTAGACTGATATAATAGTGTTTATAAACTAAAATAAATAAATACATTTGCAAAAATCTATAGTGTGTAAAAAGAAGATACAGAAGTTTTTCTTTTCTTCACAATATTTAGTTTAAAGGATCTTAATTCATTATGAAAAAAAGCATATTATTAAGAGTAGCATAAAAACAATTTGTATTGCATAAGCCTTACAAATTTATTAATACATTTCCATTCAGAAAGACATACAAGAAATTCACTGCCACAATTCTTCAGGAGGCTGCCCAATTCCTGAACTTGCATATTCCACGACGCTTTTGCTGAAATGATTCCCGTATGGATTGCACCATAGAAGTCACAGCAGGAAAATGGGATATCTCTATAACTTTTTCCTGTCAGTTTAAACAAAATTTATCATTAAAAGCTATAGACAGAAGCTGAAGATTAATTTCTGCAGTCTCATACTACTTCAGCGAGCCTGTCATCCAAACTCCTTGAGTTTACTTCATTGGGCATGAATATTTTCTGGTAAGCTTTCCTCATACCTCGAATCTGGTATGATTGGAACAAAAACATCACCAATTAACACTCGATGAGCTAGTGCAAATAAAGAAAGCAGAGGTACACTAGAAATTTTTAATTAAGGAAAATACGCTAAGCAAAGTGAACTATTTTTGCTTCAGAAAATAATAGTGATGACCTCTAATTTTGAAAAGTTGCAAATATTTGATAGTACTACCTCAATATCTGAGAATCCATGCCGCCGAAGGCCCTCTAGATTCAAACCACGAAGCTCTGCTCTATCACCAGAAACCATCATGAATTTTGGTACGTCCTGTGTAATCTGCATCAGTAGAATTGGTGCATGAACCAATTAATGCTAATGTGAACATTCAAGATGTACTATGTGTAGTTTAATGATCAGGGAAACTGGCATTCAGACAATAGGGTTGATACATGTGTGCAAGTGCAACAACACACTACTTGAAGAGCTTGTAAAGTTTGCTAACATTTATATCTTGGAAGATGCTAATCCCTTTCGATGGTCAAATGTACTCTCCTATTTTGCAAAAAATCTTGCAAGGCAAATCTGATGCCAGCTCAAAATTAGGAATATTCTAATTTATATTTTCAATAATGATTTTGAGAACTTTGATAACATGCATGCTTAAGTGATAGTAATACTATCGTTAAGAAGGTGACTTCCAGATATGTAAGCTAGAGGAATATAAAATTCTCCACCAAATGACTAAATTTGTAAATCAATATGGTTTTATATTATTCCCCTACCTGATTGTTCCAACTTCCAAGTATTCAACACAAATAAGGAATTAGAAAAAAATGAGCAATGTATAATTCATGAATGCATGAGTTCGAGCCACACGAACAGCTTCTTTGCAAAAAGCAAGGGGAAGGATGCGTACATCAACCCTCTCCAGAACCCACAAAAGTGAGATTGCTTTGTGTACTGGGTCTTAAATTATTTAATGAGATGAACTTATGATAAAGTTAAGCCATGGCCAATAAACTAACATACCACAGATCCTCCACCAATGAAAGAGTGTGCCCCAATGTGACAGAACTGATGAACAACAATAGCCCCTGCAGTATGTGCATAATCCTACAGTGGAAATGTTTTTGATATTAACAAAATTATCTTCAAGTAACCTTTATTTATTTGAAAAACATGACTTACTTCTACCACAACATGGCCAGCAAGTAGGGTGTTATTAGCAAAAATGTTCTTGTTACCAATTTTGCAATCATGAGCAATATGACAAGACCCCATGATCAAGTTATTATCACCAATAACCTAAAAAATTTAACTCTGATCAGCAAGTAATGTATTTGGGAAAGAATAAGTGGTAGAAGATAATTAAGAAGAAGAGATTGACTTACTGTTCTATCACTTGATTTAACAGAACGATGAATTGAACAATACTCTCTAATATCATTGTGATCACCAACATGCAGGAAACATTCGTCCCCTTGCTAAATAAAATTATGAAGTACATTAGAAGTCTGTTATGAATAACACATCATTTTTCCTTCAAAAATCAAATATCTGGTAGAATTATTTTACTAAAGATTTATCTCTGGAAAGGTTATATTAATATATCTGGAAAGGGTGTGAGAATAGAGTAGCTGAAACTATGTTATCTTGCAATCTAAGATGAAGATGGTACAAATTATGTGTAGAAAGCAGTATGACATCTGTGTACCAAAGAATGAAATAAGAAATCTGACACCTAACCATCTAACCTTATATTTTAAGTCCTGGCACTTCACACCAACTACTGCATGATGTCCAATGACATTGTAATTTCCAATCACTGTTCGACCTGGTAGATCTGCTCCAACAATAGCGCCACTGCCTGTGGTTTTGTTTACAGTTACATCAATGATATCTTTATTGGCGAAGAAAGAAAATCTTACAAAAACAAAACCAAGTGTAGTGTTTCCAAGTAGTAGAAGAACTGTAAAAAGTATGTATAAAAATTTAGAAAGTTCTTTTTTGAGCCAATGGCACAAGGATATGTACAACCAGATGGTCATCCCTGAACCAGCCAAGGAATTCATTATTAAATTCAGCATGAAAAATTAGAGAAAATAAGTAATAACATTTCCTCTCTTTTTGTTCAATCAGTTGAGTTTGCATGAGTCCAAAATCTTAGTTGTTATGAAATGTTAGACTAGCCATTTCTGAAAGTATCAATAGATCTTTTTCTTTTCTTTTTTGGCAATGGTAAATGATGACGGCAGGACTTCAACCCATGACCTTTGTACCCAGAGCTAAGTTTTCATAGTGACCTTTCCTATCCCATGACCTCTGCAGTTGAGTTTATTTGATACATCTTTGAGCATATTGATAAAAAGAATATTATATTCTAATTTAGAGAATAACACAATGACAACAATTCAAACAATATCCTGAAGCATACGTTTGAATGATACAACAGTCTCCAACTTCAGTCTCCCCCATGACATGGCTCCCAGCGTGCAATTGACAACCATTACCAATCTTCACAGCAGAGCCAACTGTACAGAAAGGACCAACAAAAACACCCTGTCCACATCAAATAACAGCTTCACAATCTCATCCACTTACAACATCACACAATTACGAAATGATAACAAAGACGTTTCAGAACAGAAAAGGAAGGTCGATGAGAAGAGTACCTGCCCAAGAACCGCATCGGGGTGCACGATGGCGGCTAGGTGGATAAAACTAGACTCCCGCGGTCCCCCTTCCGACGAAGACCCTGGGATCGAGCAAAAGAAAAGATTGCTTAACGAATAATAAGAAGGATCGGAATTAGGAAAGGGAAAGTGAGTGCGGTCTCTCCGGAAGCGGAGTTGAGAGAGCGAAAGACCTCCATGGAACTGACGGCGCGAGAGATGGAGGAAGCCGCCACCGGATTTCAAGACGCCGCGGAGAGATTTCAAAGCGAGCATGGCGTCGCAAATCGTGGAGTTGCAACACCAGAGAGAGAGAAGAAAACGGGGTTTTTAGAGCTGAGGGTTTAAGTAGGGAGGTCAACGGCACTGCGATCGACTTTAGCTCCGCGACGATTTTGCTACTGCAGTTGCCATCGCAGTACGGTCACAATTACAATTGCGACCGCTTTTGGCGACCAATTCGATACGTCGTTTGCGATGGCATGCCGGTTGTAGTGCCATCGCAAATGTGTATTTTATTTTTTTAAAATAATTTAATAATATTTGATTAAAATATTTGTTTATCAAATTATATCAAAATGCCACTATAAGAGAATATACAAGACATCAAATTATAATGTTTACATATTTATATCAAAATATAATATTTACATCGTATCAAAATATGTTTACATCAAAATAGAAAATAAAGTATACATCAATCATGAAGCGCATCGTGTGGCGGCGAGGGATGCGGCGAGGAGAGAGGCTACGTCGGGAGGGCATCAGTTGGCGTCGCGTCGAATGACAGGGGAGGCGGAGAGGCCAGAGCACCAGGCATGGAAGAAGAAATATGTACTATGTACTCCCTCATAGCGGCCACCTCAGTGATGAGACGTGCATAAGAAGCCTCTAAGGCTACATGAGAAGCCTGTAATTCTGCGTGCAAAGCCTCTAAGGCTGCAAATCGATCTTGGCCCGCATGTGATATTGATGGACTAGCAGTGGAAGAGGTGAAGGCAGACAACCCCGCACCATGTGGCTGCAACAACGTCCGTGCGTGGGCCGTTGTGCCAATACCATATACACAGCCATGGTCGACTCTTGTCACCTGCATCCATGTGTCAGCATCAAGCCGATGCTGTGCAGGATCACCTCCCCGCTGGGTCACCAATTCGGTATACGTGTCCTTTAAAAATTGATTAATTAAATTAATAATACATAATTGAACTAATATTTTTTTAAAAAAAATATGAACTTTATTAAATATAAATTTAGTAGGATCGTCTCCGGCCTCCCGCTAATGAACTTACCCCGGCGAGGACCATGCCTATATCTATGTGCCTCCTCGAAGACCCTCAAAAGATCAGCCGGGATGAGCGTCCCCTGCTCGTCTCGCGTCCTCTGCAATAAAATAAATATAATTAATTTTTCTATAATAATAATAAATAATAATAAACAATTATTAAATTACTTACCAAGCGACGCTCGTGGCTAGTAAATGGGATGGACCCACCAGTATGTCGGGCCACGGATCCCTCAACTAGCGTCATCCGGTTCCGATGTGCCGTCTGGGAGGCATCCTGCCACTCCTCGAACGCCCAAATGTCGCATAGCCGATCTCATACGTGGCTCGTTATCCAGTTGGGCCCATGTCCTTTCAGCGCGTCCTTAGGCGTATCCCGATTACCGTCTACATTTGCCCACGCCTCATCCCGTGCACGGTAGAGGATATCCTTGAAAAGCTTCTTATTATAAGCTTCCCAAGTATCCTCCACCTAAGCTTGAATGGTGAGGTCCCAGGTATATCGGGCATAAAAAAGAAAATGTTAATACAATCATTTAAATCTAAATTATGAGCATACATTAATAATGAACAATAGAAAGGAAACTTGATACATAAATTAAATAATAATGAAATCTAAATAATACATGTAGCAAAGCAAATCATATCAGACTCAAAGGGATCTTTCATTATAGCAAAGCAAATCATATCACCAAAGCATGTTCTTGAACCAAGACATGAAGCAAAAACAAGAATGTGAACTATTAAGTGCATGCATCTAACTGATAGCTGTGATGCTTTAAAAAAGGGTGTCGGCCTCTTCATGCTTGCCATTATTGTTGGTACAGAACCTTACCATTATTGTTGGACAAATACTTCAAAAGATGTGGGATTACGAACATAAGTGTTGAAATGAAAACTGTGTTGAACAGTATGCAATATGCACTCACTCAGATGATCAATTATGTACCTCAAACTAATAACGATCATAGTGCGGGCGACATCATCCTACTGAAATCTACAACTCAAGTATAATAATATTATAAGTAACAATTAATTATTAACAATTATAATAAATAAAATTTGATACTTTAGACCAGTCAGCGATATCCGCCGACGTTGGTCGAACGATGAAGGTGCATAACCCCCCCCCCCCCCCCCTCCCCATTAGGCCCATGAGGCCTATGACGACCTCGAGGTGGTGGTGGTGGTGATGCTGCTGCTGTCGAGGGTGGCGGCGGCGGCCGAGATAAATCTGTGCAATGAACCCTAGAACGGGCACGCGACATCTACATATATAAATATTGATTAGTGATGTCAACCAATAATATAATATAAATTAATAGAAAAAAGATGTAAAATATATATATTACACATTAATCATCGATATCATTTGAATAATAATCGATTGAGTCATTTTCTTCTTCACTTGTCTCTTCATCTTCACAACTATTCTCATCTTTTGTATCATCTGACTCAACATCAACACTTTCTTCAGACAGACCTTGTGCAATGACTAAATTTTCATCTTCAAGTGTTTGACCCACTACTTCAATGAAAGGAGGATCATCCTCCTGATAAAAATCACCTAGTACAAATCTTGTAGTATCATTATCCTATACCATTGGATCAATCCTCAATCGTGCCTTAGTCTTACACACTGCTCGCCATTCCGATCTATCTCTTCGTCTGCTTGGATATTTTATGTAATATACTTGTTGTGCTTGTGATGCCAAAATAAAAAGCTCGTTCGACGCTAACTTTGATTTGAACTTAACATCAACAAGATTATACTTTGGGTGAATTTGACTCCCCCGAGATGATGTATCAAACCAGTGACATTTGAATATCACTATTTTTTTGCACCCAACATATTGAAGCTCAAGTACTTCCTCAAGAAGTGCGTAGAAATCACAATCACAACCAATCCAAGTGGAGCCTTTGACACAAACACCGACATTCATTGTCTTCTTTGTGTTTGAATACTACTTTGTATGAAATTTATATCCATACATAAAGTATCTGTTATAGCATAAGACTAGTCGTGACAGTCCACATGCTAACTCAAGTAATTTGTTGTCTATTTCTTGAATATGTTCACTCGACCAAGTTCTTAACCAATTTGGAAATTCTACGCTACGTTTATCTTGTAATTCTTCCTCGGATATATTGAAGCCCGACTTCGGAGATCTTAATGACTATTATGCAGTCATGCACTTCTGTGAGCTGCAATCACTCCCACAGGATGCTTCAAGGCAGTTCTTTGTTTTCGTCAATGACTCCTTGTTGAATGAGGGTAAATCTTTTCGTCCAGAATTCCTCTATCCTCGGAGTATATACAACAAGGATCCAATTACAGGGTTTAGTGATCGCTATATCAATATCTCTCTAGGTCAAACAAGTAATTCAACTCTTCCACCAATCCTTAATGCAATTGAGGTCTTCTCAGCGATGAGAAACACAAACAATGCAACTGATGCAAGAGATGGTAATAATGATAACATATGTCCTTCCAATTGATTTCTTCCTTTTTGTCTTCATTTCTTCAGTTCATATTTATGTACTTCTTTTCACCACCTTGGCAATACCAGTTGATGCAATGATGGGAATCAAGGAGTTTTATCAGGTGAAGAAAAATTGGAACGGCGATCCTTGTGCTCCAAAAATTTATATGTGGGATGGATTGAATTGTAGTTCTAATGCATCTGGTACTCCAAGAATCACTACATTGTAAGTTCCAACACTTGAAAATTGCATGGAGAAACTATGTAATACTAAGAAATATCAATAGGGAAAGCTTTCCTATATATATAACTGTCATCTTGGACTTTGTAGGAATCTATCACACAGTAGACTGGCTGGTGAAATAAGCACTTTTTTCGCCAACCTCAGATCAATCCAGTACTTGTAAGTACCTCTGACTGCTTGCTAATTATGAAAAATCTAATTCTTAGACTATTCCTTAAACTGCTAGCTAAACCTGGGCAAGATGATTGAAGCACATAGAGTAGATTCAGTCTTCAAGCTTCCTTCAATTTTTTATATTGGTATTTCATGTATTTAAATCATAATTACTTGGTCCTTATAGACGAAGAAAGACAGTAATGTCCCTCTTCATTATCTTGACAAAATAATTTATACGATAATTTTGCAGGGATTTATCTCACAACAATTTAACAGGACTGATACCTGCTGCTCTAGCTTCCATAGCATCACTCAGGCTACTGTAAGTTTAAGTACCTCCACTAACAATAGTTTTGTTTTCATATTCACATTAATAGTACAAAATCATTTGACTGCTTGCAGAGACTTGAGAAACAACCAACTCAATGGATCAGTTCCATCAGCTCTTCTTGAAAGATCAGAAAATGGGTTACTTACTTTAAGGTTTATTATAATATTGACTACTTTATGACTCAATGCAAAAATGGGGTGTTCAGTTACCATACAAACAAATTTAGGATGCATGAAATTTGAAAATGTACATCAGTTTCTTTCTTTGCTTTTTAACATTGAGGAGGATGGGAAGCTACAAATCAACTTTTTTTCCTCATCCTTTGCCTACTCTTGAGCTAAGAGTGATATCCTTCGAATATTAGAATTGAAGGCAACCCAAATATTTGTTTGGACATCATTTCCTGCGAAGCAAAACTTACAGGGAAAAGAAAGAACAGAGTCCCAAAACTTGCGGTCCTTCTTTCTTGCATAGTTCCTCCTATCATCCTATCTTTTGTGGTGGTCATTATTTGCAGACTGAGAAAGCAACAAGGTTATTCTTCTTGCAACTCCTAATGCAAGCTTAATTCGTGCAACTTTTTTCTGCTTATAAAGAACAATCACTGCTGCTTAATCAATGAAAATTCTTGTGCGGATATAATAGAAACAACATAACAATATCCACTACAACTTGATACTCAGCAATACACTTACAAACAGTTGGAGAAGAAAACCAAGAACTTTGAAAAAATCATCGGACGAGAGGGTTTGGAACAGTATATCATGGTTACTTGGAAAATGAAACTCAGTTTGACGTTAAAGTACTATATGAAACATCATCACAAGGGACTAAAGAGTTTCTGGTAGAGGTAAATAGTCAGTATTTTTTTGGTATCCGAGTTATGTAGGCCTAATATCAAGATTTATATGTAAGATTGTGGTGCTGCATATATTACTGATGAATTTGCATATTAACATTTATAGCATTTAAGTAGCTCCATCCTTGAACAACTATAGTCATAGTATCCTTTTGATGTCATTATTTTTCTTAGTTGAGCTTATGATCGATGTATGTTGGACCTGTGACAATAGTCCAATTAGTAATGCTATTGATAGCATACTGGATCATCCAATAGGCAATCATATGTCTTGACTCTTGATGCATGTATTAATGTCTCAGTGGACTGTTATTCAGTTATTTATTTTTGAGTTTTTTAATGTAGGCACAGTTCTTGACAAGGATTCATCACAAAAATCTGGTTGCTCTGGTTGGATACTGTAAGGAAAAGAAATTTCATGCTTTTGTTTATGAGTACATGTCTCAAGGAAGTGTACATGACCACTTAATAGGTGAATTCCGAAGTTACAATTACACTTTGCAAATTTATATATGCTTCTAAACACTTAACTGCAATTGCTACTTGGAACATTTGTATAATTGAATGCATTTCTAATTCCGGGTAACTAAATACCCCTCCATTAATTTGTATCAAGCAATTTGATTAGACATTAATACATCCTATTCTCTAAATTATTAAATTCCTTTTATTCTCTCCCTAACTGTACTACCATGGTACAGGTAAACCTAGCACCACGTTACTTAGTTGGCATAATCGGCTCCGGATTGCCCTTGAAGTTTCGAAAGGTTGATTTAGGAGCACTATGTTTTATTTCTTCCATTCTATATATATTCTTATACTCCCTCTTGTCCCTTTGTTTTTTTCTTGTTATGTTATGTAGGGCTAGAGTATATGCATTATGGATGCAGGCCTACATTAATTCATAGAGATATCAAGAGCAAGAACATCTTATTGAATGACAAATTTGAAGCTATGATATCAGATTTGGGGCTTTCAAGAGCTTTACAAAGTGATGTGCAAACTCATGCTTCTACAAGGGTGGTTGGTACCCTAGGATACCTTGATCCCGAGTAAGTTTCTTTGCTAAGCCTTGCCTTTGTAAACTTAACATAAGTGTGGGATTTGCTTCTTCATCTTTGATGTACTTGTTTACAACAATTATTTGGAAATGGCTACATCCATCTTTTTAAATTATTGATATTTGCGTGAAGCAATGCCTTTAACTTAGATGATAGAGTTTGCGCTTGTTACATTACCAGGTTTCACAGACGTTACCAGCTTACTAAGAAAACTGATGCATATAGTTTTGGGGTGGTTATTTTAGAGCTGATAACAGGCCAGCGTCCAATACTACAATCACCGGAGAGGTACCACATTGTTGAGTGGGTCAAGACAAGACTTTCACAAGGCAGCATTGATGAAGTTTTGGATGTTCAGCTTCAAGGAGTTTATGATGCTAATTCTGCTTGGAAATGCATTGACATAGCGATCAAGTGCACCGCACAAGCTTCAGTAGAGAGGCCGACCATTGCTAATGTAGTGGTTGAATTGACTGAGATCTTGCAACTAGAGATGGCAGAGAACCAAAACCAAAACGTTGAAGTCAATCATATGAATGAGAATAACTCATTTGAAGCAGGTCAGAATTCAAACACATGGGTAATGAGTGATCCTTCGGCACGATGAGATCAGGTGCTTGGCAGAAGGTTTGTCGTGTGTGACATGAGCCAAAATGTCTTAACCTTTGCTTTGTTCTACTAATCTGATTTGTGAACAAACATGTTTGCTCTTTCAGAATATGCAAATCTTGTTTCTTTATGTTACCATGTATTTGTGAATTTTAACCATCAAATTTATTCTTTTTAAGTTTCTAATTTCAATACTATATCCACAATCCCTTTTTATTTTCTCTACAATTTGCATAATGTGTTTGTGTAGAGTCATAGTAATAGGATAATTTAAGGGTCTGTTTGTTCGGGTACAAGGTCAAAGTCACCCTGTGGCGATCCTCCGCGCCGGGTGATGGTCCTCGTGTATGTCTCCTACACGAGCTTGTTTTTTGTTTCATAATTTTTTAAACTACATATATAAAGTATCAATAGAAATTGTGTAAACCAAGTATACTTACCACGATAACCGCGACCCTCGTGTTGATGTACTCCCCCGCCCCATGTCGCGAATGGCGAGTGCACTCAAATACCTCCATTGGCGAGGGGCGAGTGCACTCAACTAGCGTCTAAAATTAGAAATAGTTACATTACCACAATCTCAATATATAATTTAATTAAAATTAAGGAAATACTTATCATACGACGCTCGTGCACTACAAAAGAGACGAAACCACTTGTCTAGCGCACCTCCAAGCCCTCCGCCTCAGACATACGATTTCTAGACGCAGTCCGGGTGACCTCTTGCCACTCCTCGGATGCCCACTGCTTAATGAGATGATTCCACACGTGTCTAGGAATCCAATCGAGGCCTGTGTCCCCGAGACTCCACAATGTGCATGGCAACAAGCCGTCCCATCACGTCGCTCTAGGCCTGGTTCAGCTGCTCGTTGTAGTGAGCGCGAGCAACCGCCTCCCACACGCTCTCTACAAAGGGCGTATGATCCTCAGCCCATGTATAGCGAGCCTACAAAATAAAACAATATTATTAGTACAAATATTTATAATCATCATTGATTTTAAAAAAAATTATATGTACCTCAAACTTTCGCCAGAGCATGTCAACATGCTCGCGGGGCACGTGAGACCATGTAGGCCACTCCCCGTGCATAAAACGTCGAATCATCCCCGCTATAGTGCAGGAAACGTTCTCCTGCTCGAACCTACATAAAATAAAGTACAATTATTTATTATGATATATTGAATCATATATAAATAATACATTACCTACCTCTCGTCACACACACTAATCAGTCTGTGTGGCTGCCCCTCGTTTGGCGGAGGAAGAATTTTGTTAGGACCCTATGGCCTACGTCGCGATGTCGATGACGTCGACGTTGGCGGACCACGATCGACAACTTCATGTCATCATCCTCGAGTATTGGACTAAGTCGCTGCACTTCAACTGGATCATGTTCTTGATAGAACTCTTCTATCACATCATGTATCGGCTCATTCTCTCCAATTATCGGATCAATTCTTCCTCTGGCTTTAGTCTTACAGACTACACACCAATCTGTCATATTTATTGGACTGGACTAGAACTATTAGGTTCAGTCAGATTTGACCCAGCAGCGCCCTACAACCCAACTCTAGCCAAACCAAATAACTCTGCCAGGGGGCTTCACCAGATCATGATCCTAAACTTGACTCGAGCCAGACCAAATGACTTCGCCCGGGGGATCCACCTGGCCATACAAGGACATCCACGTCCTTCCTTATCACAAGGAATGCGCCATTACAAGCCTGCCATCTCCAGGATCACCCTCGATCCATTTTGAGCAATATCCCACGAGATTGTCAGGCGGCATCATCACCTCTACCTGCAATAAATACAGACACGACACACCTCAAGTACCCTAAGTTCCATATTTTGTTACCTCCATCTTGGAGTCCTAATAACTTGGGCGTTGGAGTGTCTTTTCCAGGTCTCCCCCCTACCGGAGTTGCACCTAACCAAGAGAGACACTGAGCCGGTTCGAACTACTCCGATCCTCAGGCAAGAACATTTGTCACCCACTGTGGAGCCGAGTAAAGCTTACCTTTCCCACAATGGTTGGAACTCAGAGCAAAGACACTGACCCAAAGTGATCGCCGTCGCACGCCAACGACAACGACCCAACGACGATGATCATCCGCAACTTAGTGATGCTGAAACAGTGAGGAGCGATGCTCCATTACCAATCCAGCCTTCCCCAGAAGAACCCTATCATCGAATAAACGGCCCGGAAATGGAGAAGGACTCCAAAGCCTGGGAGGCTGCAACTGCCCTCCCTATCGATGCATGACCTTTCGCCAAGCACATCATGACAATAAACCTCCCATCAAAGAGCAAATTGTCTACCACTCTGACGCTCTACGATAGTACAAGCGATCTTACAAAACAAACCTAACGACGTTCAGGACCACGATGCTCTACAATGAAGGAACCGACCCCGCTCTCTACAGGGCTTTTCCAACTTTCCTAGGAAAAATCGGTTTGCTGTGGTTTGCTTCTCTTCCGCCAAGGTCTATTCATTCATTCAAGGATCTCTCCTACGTCTTCCTCAACCGATTCACCACGTCGTGGGTCAACATGATTTTATTATTGCTCAGTTTGAGTCTAAGTTAAGTAAATGGAAATCTTCTTTACTTTCTCAAGCTGGAAAATTGGTTCTAATTAAATCAGTGCTTAGCTCTATTCCTACTCATACTGTTTCTGTCACTTGGCTTAACAGTAAACTTATTGAGAAACTTGAACAACTCATTAGGAATTTTTTATGGGAAAGCAAGACTGATAAGCATAGTATTCATTTAGTTAACTGGGACATTATTATCCTTCCCAAAATTGATGGTGGTCTTGACATTCAGAATATTAGAACTAAAAGCCTTGCCTTGCAGGCTAGAAGAATTCAGAGTTATTTAAATAACAGTAACCCTATTTAGGTAAATCTGGTTAAGAATAAATACCCTCCTCTTTCTTTTATTAACCAGTCTCCTCCTAATAAATCCTCTTGGTGTTGGAAGATTTTTTTAAATGCCTTTTCCAACCTCAAGTCTAGTTTCATTAGCATTATTGGTAATGGAGAAAATACTTCTATTCTTAATGTTCCTTGGGTTTTTGATTTACCCTTGGCTTTAAAACCTACATTCATAAATTCCAATTTAATTGATAATTTAAATAATGTGCATGATTTTATGTATAATTATTCTTGGTCTACTTTCTTTGGACTAACTTTTTGCAGCTATGACCTTTGGAAGGCTATTGAACAAATAGAGTTGCCTAAAACCCCCTGTGATGATTACTTTGCTTGGAAACCTGACTTGAAAGGTGAGGTTGTTTCTTCTTCAGCTTACCTTTTTTTGAAAAATTTAGATGAACATCCTATTGGAAAATTTTCACATTGGGCTAAAATTTGGAAGCTAACAACTTTCCCCAAGGTAAGATTATTTTTGTGGAAATTTTTTCATAATAGACTTTTAACTAAACTTCGACTTTTTTGGTTGGGTATTTCCAATTCTAAAGCTTGTGTTTTATGTGATTTAGAAGATGAATCTATCCAACATTTATTCTTTGAATGTTCTTTTGTTTATGATATTTGGTTCGCCCTTGGTCATAAGCTCAATGTGGATTTTTCCATTAGGACTGGATGGTGTTCTGGTAGTTGGCTTTTGTCGGGTCCTGGATTAGTTTTAAATCAAGAAACCTGAGCCATTGTTGCTAATACTATCTAGTTCATCTGGCTTTTTAGAAATGGTTTGCTTCATGAAGAAAAGAAACCCACCATTTTCAACTTTGTGATGTGTTTCCTAGCTTAAATCTAATCAGTACATCAAGCAAAGTGTTTCTAAGGGGAACATGAGTATTATTCAAATCACTAAACTTTGGCATCCTCCTCCTCAAAGTTGGATCAAAATAAATTGTGATGGCTCCTTTTTAAACAGTGAAGGAGGAGCTGCCTTTATAATCAGAGATCATTTGGGGAAGTGTTTATATGCAAAAGTTTTTATTTTAATTCATGCTCTGCTTTTTACTCAAAATTATTTGCTACTTATAAGGCTATATCTCATGCAGCTTCAAACCAGTTGGATAACATTATTTGGAGACTGATTGTAAAGCCTTGGTTCACCTCATCAATGCTAAACAGCAAGCTCATTGGCAGTGTAGAAATATTTTTCACAATATAATAAGTGTGTACAATAACTGTACAAATATATCTTGTAATTTTGTTCCTAGGTCTGCAAACAAAGCTGCACAGTGGGCAGCAAATGTAGCTTGGCTGAACATGAATTCCACTGTTTGGAATTCTATCAGGCCTCCCGAGCTTGTCTCAATTTTGTATTATGATTCTGTTTATGTTGGCCTTGTAGCCTAATATATTTGTTTTTTTGGTAAAAAAAAATGCTTGGTAATCCTTAATTATTGTACTGTGTTATTTGATAATATGTATTAAGACTTTTTTATGTATTAAATTTTTTTAAGACTACTTTGTGTATGAATAATTATATATATATAATTGAATTTGAACATTAAAAATATGCAAGGGTATTTTGGTCATTTTGTCATGTACGGGAGTGTACTATAGCAAAAAAAACGCAAGACGAGACTGGATATCATGTCCTGTTCTTGACGAAACAAACATGGTATAGTTGTTGTCTCAGGAACCTAGTGTTTTGTCCTTGTTCTTGTTTAGTGTCTATGACGGGCAGTTTGCGAACCAAACTGGTCCTTAAAAATTTTGATTTTCTAGATATTTTTATTGAATCCAAATGGGGGGGGTCCTTATATAACATTTAAGGCTATTTTTTGGGTTCCGACCGATGGGTGGTCGACGACCAATCGACCGGCCATCAGCCGGCCACCGACCGACAGAGTTCAAAATGGCCAGTGAGCTTAAAAATGGGCAAAAATAAGCCTGTTAGGATGGTGTAATGCCGAAAATTTTAATAATAATATTTAAATCTTAAACAGGGGACCGTAGGCTCGAGTTAGCACAAATTGGCAAAAAGATTCGGGATTGAATCCCGATAAGCAGTTAATGCAGAAAAAATTTAGAAAAAAATTATTTGCCATATTTTAGTGATTTAGCATGCTAGGATGATAGAGGATCTCGAAATGAATTTAGTGTTTCAATCGGAGCTCGAATCATAGTTAGAACGAGTTAGATATGGGCTGTTTAAGTCGGATAACTTAAGTAGGAGTATTTTGGTCATTTAGACCCAACTAGGGTCCATAAATTAGAGCCTGGGGCGTGTGGCCAGGGCTTTTAGCCGCACACCACTCAAGGCAAAGGAGAGAGGAGAGAGGGCGCCACCGAGGAGGAGGAGGAGCCACCGGAGCCAGAATTCTGTGAGTTCATCGGCATCGATTCCTGCCGTCGAGTGCCGCGTTAGCCGCGTCGAGTGGCTGCCCCAACCCTTGGGGCAGCATGTACGCAATAGGCGGGGGCATTGGGATGAAGTAGGCGGCTGGTAGACGAGCTTGGGAACCCTAGTTTGGGTGGAAGAGATGAAGGGTTGAGATTTCATCATATTTAGATGAAGGGTTGAAATTGCAACATGGTTTTATTCTTTGAGTTGTAGCACTATTATATTCATTCGTAACAGTGACTTATTAAATAGAATTTAAGGTATTTCTATTATTGTTCTAAATATTATTTTGAGGCTTTAAAGTTATCAAAAAGATTCATATTTTATATGAATCTTCACCTAATCGAAATTATAGATTTATTGGCGAGGTTTGTTTCGCCATCAGACTTCCGGATTTTGAAAATAGTAGGTGGTCTATGTCTCGTTAGCCTCGTCGAGTGGCTGCCCCAACCCTTGGGGCAGCCGCGTACAGTTATTTGGAGCCGCTGACGTGCGTCAGGCGGCGGTGAGTCACCGTCGGACGGCGAGAGTCCTAGCGGGGACCTCATCCGGTCGTACGCAGTAGGCGGGGGCATTGTGATGAAATCGGTGGCCGGTAGACAAGCTTGGGAACCCTAGTTTGGCTGGAAGAGATGAAGGGTTGAGATTTCATCATGTTTAGATGAATGGTTGAGATTGCATCATGGTTTTATTCTTTGAGTTGTAGCACTATTATATTCATTTATAACAGTGACTTATTAAATAGAATTTAAGGTACTTCTATTATTGTTCTAAATATTATTTTGAGGGTTTAAAGTTATCAAAAAGATTCATATTTTATTTGAATCTTCACCTAATCGAAATTCTAGATTTATTGGCGAGGTTTGTTTCGCCGTCAGACTTTCGGATTTTGAAAGCAGTAGGTGGTCGATGCCTCGTTAGCCGCGTCGAGTGGCTGGCCCAACCCTTAGGGCAGCCGCGAACAGTTATTTGGAGCAGTTGTCGTGCGTCAAGCGGCGACAAGTCACTGTCAGACGGCGAGAGTCCCAGTGGGGACCTCATCCCGTCGGATGCAGTAGGCAGGGGCATTGGGAGGAAGTTGGCAGCTGGTAGACGAGCTTGGGAACCCTAGTTTGGGTGGAAGAGATGAAGGGTTGAGATTTCATCATGTTTATATGAAGGGTTGAGATTTCATCATGTTTAGAGGGTTGAGATTGCATCATGGTTTTATTCTTTGAGTTGTAGCACTATTATATTCATTCGTAACAGTGACTTATTAAATAGAATTTAAGGTATTTCTGTTATTGTTCTAAATATTATTTTGAGGCTTTAAAGTTATCAAAAGGATTCATATTTTATATGAATCTTCACCTAATCGAAATTCTAAATTTATTGGCGAGGTCTGTTTCACCGTCAAACTTCCGAATTTTGAAAGCAGTAGGTGGTCGATGTCTCATGACTAGGACATATCATATGTGAACACGCTAGTAATGCCCCCATACGATACCTACTATCCTATTATTGTATCCGCTCTGATACAACATTGTCACACCCCAAACCCATTATGACCGATCAAGGTATGCCACGTACCCTAAAACTTAACCCAACTCAAACCACAACACAACAAATAACCTAAACAGTATATATATATAATTTTATTTTTAAAAGAAAGAATATATGCTAAATACCGAACCATACCACGACTAATAAAAGTTCACCGATCAAGTTACTTTTAAAGAATTTAAAGAAATAATCAAGACTTCTAGAAATAAAAAAAAAAGTGAAAACAATGACCCGAGTCTACATGACTCAACAACTCAAAAGAATGCTAAAATTACTCAGGTATCCCCTCGATCACGACATGTCACGAGACCTGCCGCCACCAGCCGCACTACTGCACCTCGGTACCTCCCTAATCTCGCTCAGATGCTGAGGGGATACCTTGCTACTGCACATCAGAAAATGAGGGGTAAGTTCAACTAGGACCTAGTGAGCAGATCAGCCCTCAATCCACCAAATCAATTGTCATGAATAAACAATAAATAGCTTATATACAATATAAACAACAATGACAGGAATAATCAACAATAATCTATCCACTAATCTATGCATGATAACAACATCCATCAACAAGTATATAATATCCACAATAATGACGGAATAAGCATCGGTAAATCATCCACTACTCTACGCATGATAACAACATCCATCAACAAGTATATACATATCCACAACAATAAAAGTAGGATGAGTGCAACACCTCAATCATATGCATGCTCACCGGACCCGTCGGTCCCACATAGCACATAGGGTAGGTAGACGGTGTGGCCGCCAAACTGTCACCCAGCTTAGTGACGTCTCTTTGGGGCATGCCCTCCCCTCACCGACAATGGCTCTTTCGATCCGTCTCTTTGGGGCATACGTTCCCCTCACCAGTCGGGTATTCAGACTGTCTCTTTGGGTTATGATCCCCTCTCACCAGCCGGACTTCAGGAATAAGGCCAATGCCATCCCTCCCCTCACCAGCCAGGCTTCCAAGAAATGCAACAAGCACATCACACACGCAGGCATATAACTTATATAAAGATGTGCTATCAACAGGTAAAGGTAAATACAGGGATATGTAAGGACATACCTCCACCTCCACCTCCTCCTGTCATACGATTTTACAGCATAAACAAGCAACCATGAAATAGGGTTAATTAACGAATCAAGCCCAAACTATGGCCCTTTTCACAAATCTAGCATATTCTTTTATTTGTATCAATTACATCCTAAAACTATCGAATTGATATCAATTCTAGCCCGATGTCAGATGCTCATCAATTTCACTGTTAGGTGCTGACGTGGCATCTGACTCAGCATATTAAAAAATAATATTTTATTAATCACATTGCCACGTCAGTAAAAACATTTATTTTTTTTTAAAAAAATATTTTTAAGTTACAGCCTATGCCACGTCAGCTATTGAAATATTAATTTTTTTAAAAAAACCCCTTCTCCCCCGTGAATCGCCATCTCCTTCTCCCCCGAGCCGTTGCTCGTCGTGCTCATTGTGGGGTGCCTGTTGTCATCGCCTTCTCGCCTGTAAAGCCGGTTGTCATCGTTGGGCGCATCGCTCATTGCCTGAGACCTCCGAAATTCTTATTGTTTGAAACACTCGCCTCCCCATTGTCACCGCAGTTATTCCCTTCGTCTAGGGTCTATCCTTAGCGTCTATTTGAACCAACTACGGTGATTCTACTTTTCTTCTAGGGTTTATCCGCCGTCTAAGGTTCAGGTTTTATCTTTGACGTCGATCTACGGTTTAGGTTTTATCTGTTGGCTTAAGGGTCTCTCTTAAGCCTCGATCTTTATTTTGATGATAACAAACATATATTTAATCCTAGTATGATGTTTTGAGTTCAGGTTGAGGTTGCGATACACATGCCAAATCCGTTCAATCAAGACGACGAAAAAGATCGTCGAAGAAATGGAAGAAGAAGACGTTGAAGAAAGGCTCGAGGATTAAGTCAAGTAGATTCAATGTAATATATCCTTAGGATAGTTTATCCCAAGCCTAAAATGTAAGGTTATCCAAGTTGAAACTTGGTAACCAAAACCTTAGAAATGACATGTAAAAACGTAAGGAACTAAACATCATCAGCTTGGGTTCGATCGACCGGTTGGTCGACCGAACAAGGCATTAGAATGGTGCAGCAGCCTATTCGGTCAATAAAAGATCGCTAGAACTTGGCCGAGGCATTCGGTCGACCGAAGGTGGCAATGACAGAATAGATAGGCTGCGTCGGTCGACCGACAGAGGCGAAAAAATGCCCGAGAGTAGCGGTCGATCAATCGATTGACCGATCATGTCTTAGCGTGACTCGCTGCAGCCAATCGATCGACCGATGGGTCGACCGAGTGACGAAAGAATTGTTGGCGGTCGACCCGTCGGTCGACCGGCCTCTCTTAGCTACGAGCGGTCGCACTGGCGGTCGATTCGTCGGTCGATCGATTGATCGATCGGCCTTGCGATCGAACGACTTCAACAGTCGATTTTTCATCCATTGAACGACCGTTCGGCTGAGGGGTTATAAATACCCCTCACCAAACTTCATTAGACACTTTTTTCAATCTTACTTGAGCATTAAAAGAGATAATTAAAGCCTTCAAAGACCTACACCTGCGCGCGCCCTCTGCTTCTATTCTCAACAGCGAATCCAGGCGCTTCTTCTTTCTGCTTCAACTTGGCTGCAATCCTTGGAGTCATCATCTTGCGAGTTGAAGACAAGAAGGCGGTGGAAAGTAGATTGGTTTAATCTTTGATTCCTTAGCTCTTTCCTTGTATTTAATCTTTATTGAAATGTGTTTTCTCATTAAGATAGCTTGCTAGGTATGCTAGGAAACACTTAGGGTCAACTTTGTAGATTTGTGTTTTGCCTAGGTGAATAGGATTGAGGTGTTCTCCAAGTGAGGGAGAAGGGTGTCCTCAAGTATATTCAAAGGGAAACATAAAATCTATAAAGTAGTGTTTAGAAATCCTTGGTAAGGAGCCAAGGTAGTGGAGTAGGCGGTTGGCCGAACCACTATGAATAGTCTTGTTTGCATTGCTTGTTTACTTGCTTTATCATTGCTATTGAATTGTGATCATATCAATCATCAAAGAACAATTGCATTACTTAGAGATTAAATTGAGTAAAAGAAAATTTTAAAAGGGGATTGACACCATTCAACCCCCCTTCTAGTGTCAAGGTCCATCCAACATTATCCTTGACGTCTAGGGTTCTGGTTTTATCCTTGACGTCTAGGGTTCAGGTTCTATCCTTGACGTTTAGGGTTCAGGTTCTATCCTTGATGTCTAGGGTTCAATTTTAGCTTGGCTGCAAATTTTGATTATTGTTTCTAATTGTTTAATTTCTTAATATCAGATTGCTTAATTTCATGGCATCAAGATCAAGATCAACATCAAGAGCAACTCAGATCGATGAAGTATGTATAACCTTGTCAATATCTGTACCGTTTTGTGATCATGAGCTTCCGGCTTGCTTGTTAACATCAAATACAAGAAAAAATCCTATGAGAAGATTCTGGAGATGCATACGTTGGAAGGTACATATATTCACATATATTCAGTTTACAATAAATAATTTATTCTAATATTACTAAGTAATAATTCTTGATATATAGGATGCTGATGATTGTCATTTTTTTTAGTGGTATAATCCTCCATATTCTGGACGTGCAAAAGAAGCATTGTAAAACTTGACAGTCGACAAAGAAAATATGAGACAACACATTATGTTACTTGAACAAAAGAATGAAGTTCTTGTCAACAAAGTGGCGATGCAAACGAATATAATAAGTAGAATGGAAAAGGAGAACAAGAAGATGGAATTTCATATTTGGTTATTATGTTGTATTTGGGTTGTAGTATGCATGGGTATGTACACTTTAATGTGAGCTCGTGTGAAATGATACTATGTAATTGGAAACCAGCTTTGATATCAGATTCACTTTTGTTAAGCATTAGTTTCAGCTTTGTTAAGTATCAATTTGGATTGTATCAGTTTCACTTTTGTTAAGTATCAGTTTGGATTGTATCAGTTTCACTTTTGTTAAGTATTAGTTTGGATTGTATTTGGATTGTATCAGTTTCACTTTTGTTAAGTATCAGCTTGGATTGTTTCAGTTTTGTTAAGTATCAGTTTCAGCTTATTTGGATTTTATTTGGATTGTATTTGAACTATTTGAAACTGACATATAAAAAATTTCATTGATATCACTGATATGAACTGAACATCAAAATGAACACATCATCCTGCTTCAATGAACTGATACAATTTCAATTTTAAGCTTCACTGATATACTTCAATATCAAACTGAACATATACCAAGTGTTACATATCAATTTTAAAACCATATTGATATGAAACTGAAACTTCAACCATTTCACAAATAACATATCTAACTGAAACTGAGACTTCAATTTAAACCATATTGTTTTAATAGTTACATATCAATGTTTCAAAAGTATCATATCAGTGTCACTATCCAAAAATAGATCACTGTTTCAATAGTTACATATTAGTGTCAGTATCCAAAAATATATCACTGTTTCAAAACATATAAGTGATATCAATTTAATGTGTCATTTGGTGGTGCATCATGTTGGGAAGCTTGAACAATTGGTGATGTTTGTGAAGCTTGAAGTGGATGCCCATCACGTGATGATTGGACCCTCATATCACGTTCACGAATAACTGAGCCACTCCATTCTTCGCGAGATGAGCATATTGATAAACTTTGACCCAAGCATCTAACGATAACCAAGTATGATTGAAAATATAATTAATTCGATAATTTTAAATAGGCAAAAAAATATAAATACACAACTTACTCTAAAATAGGTATTTCCGATCTCTTCGCCTACAAAAACTCCAATACCTTGAGATGTCATTGCTCTTTCCCTACAAACAGCTTAGGAAGCATATTAAAGGGGTTAGTAGTTCTTAAATAATTATAAACGATTATGAAGAAAATAAAGAGGATAGAAGATTTTACTGCAACATGGCTTCCATGAACTCTAGCTCCCCTACTACCTCTTCCACTAGTAGTTCTACCTTTTCCTCTAGTTGATGATGGTCGCGACCTTCCTGAATTTTCAGTTTGTGCCTACAACAATCATCATTTTTAAAATCAGTATCATTTTTGAAATCTAGTGATAGAAACTGATATCACTATGATATCTTATATCAGTTTCTGAAAACTGATATCAGATATCAGTTTATGAAATTGATATTAGATATCAATTTGTGAAACTGATATCTGAATGATATAAGTTTGTGAAATCCTAAACCCTACCCTAAACCCTAAACTGTAAACCCTAAACCGTAAACCCTAAATCCTAAACCCTATACCATATACCCTATACCCTATACCCTAAACCCTAAACCCTAAACCCTAAACCCTATATCCTATACTCTAAATCCTAAACCCTATACCCTATACCCTCGTTACAAGAAAAGAGTCTTTTAATGACACAATTCTGGGTATGCTTTTATTAGCGTTGCCGAATTTTTTAAAACCTTCATTATTTGGGACACTTTAAAAAGTGTGATTTTCTCAACTACAATTAGGGACACATTTTACCATAGCGTCTCAATTTTTTTTTTCCAATTAGGGACGCTTTATTTTGAGCATCTCAAAAATTAGGGACGCATAGTTTTCATGACATCTCAATTTTCCCAATTAAGGACACATTTTTTCATAGCGTCTCAATTTGGTTATATGAGATACAACAATAGTCCCACATTGGAAACTTCTCAAAAATAACTTACCATTTGGTTATATGGGATGCAACAATAGTCCCACATTAAAAACTTCTCAAAACGGACTTGACTATTTGATTATAAATATGGATGCATGTATATGCATAACTCAAAACATAAAATGTGCAAACCTAGTTGGTTCTAGTAAGTTAAGGCTCAGATCGGCTCAGGCTCTGAGTAAAATATAATTGAGCCGAGCTGGGCCAAGGCCAAACTTAGGCTCAGCTCCTCTGCTTAATTTCACCCATAAGCGCAACTAGAAAGCGTTTTCGTCAGAAATCATCGGCGACATTAATAAAAGCGTCACGAGTTGCATTGGAGGCACAACTAAAATACATCTCTGCTAGAAATCACCGACACCGGGCCTTTGCGTCTCGAATACTTTTCGGAACATAATGTTCTTAGACGCTTGTAAATGGCGTTGGTTAGTTAATTAGCGACACAAAAGAGCGTCCTTAAGAGAAAAAAAGGATGCCCCCATATTTCCAAATTATGTAGTGCCTATACCCTAAACCCTAAACCCTATACCCTATGTATAAAACTGATATTACTATGTACAAAAATGAACACATAAAACCTTTGTATCAGTATTAGTATTCGATGGAGATGCTAGTGCCCTAAGCGAACAACTTCTTCTGTTGTGCCCATCTTGCTTGCATAAGCTACAACTCATAACTACGCCTCTTTTGGATACTCTTGAACTACTCTCCCGTTCATGTACTTCTCTCCTTTTTTCTTAGGCCGCCCCGGGCATCTTTTTCACTGGTGGAGGCAAAACATGAGGCCCTTCAACTTGTGGCCACGTATCGTTTCCGGTCAATGGTTCCATAAGAAACTCATATGTCTTCAAATATGCCTCCTTCTTGTAGTAATTGTCTACGTAATTGTTTGCATCTTTTTTAAGCCAAACTATGCATGATATAGCATGATTGCAAGGTATCCCAAATATGTCCCAGTATCAACATAAACATGTGCAATCTGACAGGTTAACAACATGCGACCTCTCTATATGCTGAACCTCAAACTTCAAATTCCCTGCAGGCGTAACATGGCAAAATCTGGTTTCCCTCTTATTTTTCTCCAGCTTTTTTCTTATGTTCGGATGTATCTCATCATTGCTTCTCAACATCAGTTCCCTCTTAGCTTGCATCCTGGCAATTACCAATCGATGTATATCTTCAAGCATATCAATTATATGCTTCAATCTCACCTTCAATATATATCCGTTGAATGTCTCACTTAAATTGTTTGTAATTGTTTCACACTTAGAATTTGTGCTGATAAAGGCTTGGCAAAATTTTTTCACTCCAATAGCCGTGAAGTCTTGATGTACCCGGGTTGAAATAGCTGCCAGTTCGTTTAAATGTTTGTTGAAGTCCGATTGCATAGTGCATCTAACGATTCTCCAAAAGCAAGATTTTAGAGCATGACCATTATGCTTCTTTATCCAATTTGCGTATATATGTCTAGCACAATTTCTGTGCTCAACGGCAAGAACTCTATTTTTAATGGCATATTCAAGCCCTTACAACATAAACAAAAACTATCAATGCTACTAAAATAACCTACTGATATACTGAAATATGATATCATCTTAATTGATATCAGTTTCTGAAACTGATATAATCATATATCAGTTTCTGAAACTACTTGATATCAATCTCAAAAATTGATACTTGATATCAGTTTTTGTCTGAAATCAACTGATATAAGTTTCAAAAACTGATATCATAGTGAACTGATATCAAGTATCAGTTTATGAAACTGATATCGTCATATATTAGTTTCTCAAACTGATACTTGATATCAGTTTTTGTCTGAAATCAAGTGATATCAGTTTCAAAAACTGATATCACAGTGAACTGATATCAAGTATCAGTTTCTAAAACTACTGATATTCAAAATAAACTTATGTTGATCACTAACAAGCGTCCAATCATACCCATGATCGATGCATAGGTCATCAAATAAGAGGCTCAAAAACCAACTCCAAGAATCATAGTTCTCTCCTTCTACCACAACCCATGCAATTGGGAACATCTGATCATTCCCATCTCTGCCAACTGATGAAAGCAACTGTCCTCCAAGAAAAGTCTTCAAAAAACACCCATCAAATCCGATGATTGGCCTACATCCATAAAGAAATCCCTTTCTTAAAGCATCGAAACCAATATATAGTCGTCTGAATACAGGAGGTGCACCTGTATGTGCCCAATCACACGCAATGTTGAACAAGCTTGTTCGGTTCACAATTCGGAGTTGTGCCAAATATGCACCAAGCATTGCATAATGCTCTTCAATCGATCCTCGAACCATTATTAAAGACTCTCATTTCGCTCTATAGCTTTTCATTCTAGGAATAGTAATGTAAAATTTGCTAAGCAAATCTTTTTCCATTTCCTCCATAGTCCAATTAGGATTGCTCCTAAATTTATGCAGATAGTGCTTTACTATCCAACCCATAGTGGCTTGTCTATTCCTCATATTTCTTGCGCATTTGTGTTGACTTTCATATGTCTTCACAATCAATATCACTTCACTCTTCATCCAACTAGCGTATATTCTCCAAGGGCAACCAACCTCGCACCTTGATTCTATTTTCTTTGTGCCTGTTCTACACCATTTGATATTATAACCATTCACAATAGCATAGTTTTGAACATGCAGCTTCTTTAAAATGGGCAGTCGACTCAAATTTTATTCCAAGTTCAAGTTTAACATCAGTCACACGACAATCTGGATTATGGACTTTGCGGTGAACCTTTTTCCTCACATATACAGAATCAATGTCTAGAGCAGCTTCATCATCAGTAGTGACAGGTGTAATGATCTCATCATCGCTATTTTCATATTCACTAATCGGTTCATTGTCTTCAATTGTATCAGCTACATTTTCATCTACATTTTCATTCAGTATTGTTGTTGCATGCACTGTAATGGGCACATCTTCAGAGAAACTAATATCATCACTTCTACATTCAACAGTGATTGGTCTACGGTCAGTCTCTCTTTTGCCCTTCTTTATACATCTAGAAATTAAGTATTCATCATCATTGTGGCTTTCAAATTCAGTTGACACTACATCATCGTCGGTTTCTCCAACTAGATCATAGTCTTCATCCTCAGATGATTGTGGCCCTTCTTGTTCATTAGTTGTTCATCAGCCTGTACATGTGGGCCAACCTGAGCTGAATGTTCATCTTCAACAACAACATCAACTTCAGCTTGTATTTGTGCATCATCTACCGATGTTGTATTTATGAGGAAAACATCTACCTTGGATAGTTGCACTCGATGTTGATGAGAAAAAAAGTCATCTTCACTGGAATCACTACTAATATGTAACTGCAGAATAAACATGATGAGTTAACATGCAATCATAATATGTAACTAATAATATTCATGCACGTACAAAAATATTGCATCTAAACCCTATATATCTAAACCCTGATGCCCTAAATATGATTGCATTAGTTCAAATAAAGCATTATAGACAATTTGTACTAAATTAAACTTCAAATTAACGTTGAGTTAAGGGCATTTACCGGCGCTGAGGGAGATGACCGATTTGCTGGAGGTAAGGCGGTCCTTTGAATCCTATTTGATCACCGAACCACTGATAGCTCGAGGCGACGAGGCAGCAAGAGATGGTCGACTTAACTATTGATAGCCCGAGGCGACGACGGCGAGATGGTCGACTTCACTGTTGATAGACCGAGGCGACGAGGCACAACAGCGATGACAACTTCACTTGAGGTGCGGCTTCCTCACTGGAGGCAATGTGGGATGCTTAGACGGGCGACTTCACCGGAGGCGACAAGCCAGCAGACCGACGACCGGCGATTGCCGACTAGCGAACGGGGGCGATTTCACGGGGTGACAGACAAGAATTGAGTGGGGACCAATTTTAGTCGAATATTAGATTAGGGATTATGGCCAGATTTGATTAGGGTTTTTTTCAAAAAAATAATAATATTTTAATAGCTAACGTAGCATAGGCTGTAAGTTAAAAATATTTTTTTTTAAAAAATAAGTTTTTAATTAAATACTGACGTGGCAACACGATTAATAAAATATTATTTTTTTAATATGCTGAGTCAGATGCCACGTCAACACCTAACGGTGAAATTGACGGGCATCTGACGTCGGGCTAGAATTGATATCAGTTCGATAGTTTGGGATGTAATTGATACAAATAAAAGAATGAGCTAGATTTGTGAAAAGGGCCATAGTTTGGACTAGATTCGTCAATTAACCATATTTCATGGTTGCTTATTTATGCTGTAAAATTATGATTTGTGAGCTGTATTTCTATATATATATATATATATATCTGTGTGTACATGGTTGTGACATATGAAAGGAGGAGGTGGAGGTTGAGGTATGTCCTTACATATCCCTTTATTTACCAATTGATAGCACATCTTTATATATGTTATATGCTTGCGTGTGTGATGTGCTTGTTGCATTTCCCGGAAGCCTCGCTGATGAGGGGAGGGTATGCCCCAAAGAGACAGCGTTGGCCTTATTTCGGAAGTTCGACTGGTGAGGGGAGATCATACCCCATTGAGACAGTTCGGAGACCCAACCAGTGAGGGGAATGTATGTCCTAAAGAGACAGATCAGAAGAGCCATTGTCAGTGAGGGGAGGGCATGCCCCAAAGAGACGTCATTGAGCTGGGTAGTAGTTTGGCGGCCACATCGTCTACCTACCCTATGTGCTATGTGGGACCGACGGGTCCGGTGAGCATGCATATGATTGAGATATTGCATTCATCCTACTTTATTGTTGTTGATGTGTATATACTTGTTGATGGATGTTGCTATCATGCGTAGAGCAGTGGATGATTTACCGATGCTTATTCCGTCATTATTGTGGATATTATATACTTGTTGATGGATGTTGTTATCATGCATAGAGTAGTGGATAGATTATTGCTGATTATTCCTGTCATTGTTGCTTATATTGTATATATGCTATTTATTGTTTATTCATGACAATTGATTTGGTGGATTGAGGACTGATCTGCTCACTAAGTCCTAGTTGAACTTACCTCTCATTTTTTGATGTTTTTCAACACTTGAGCGAGATCAGAGAGGTACCGAGGTGCAGTAGTGCGGCTGGTGGCGGCAATGCAGCGGGTCTCGTGACATGTCGTGGTCGAGGGAATACCTGAGTCATTTTAACGTTCTTTTGAGTTGTTGAATAATGTAGACTCAGGTTATTGTTTTCGCATTTTCTTTATTTCTAGAAGTCTTGATTATTTCTTTAAATTCTTTAAAAGTAACTTGATTAGTGAACTTTTATTAGTCGTGGTTTCGTTCGATGTTTAGTATCTATTCTTTCTTTTAAAAACAAAATTAAGTATATATATATATATTGTTTAGGTTATTTATTGTGTTGTGGTTTGAGTTGGGTTAGGCTTCAAGGTATGAGGCGTACCCTGATCGATCATACTAGGTTTGGGGTGTGACAATGTGGCATTAGAGCGAATACGATAATAGGATAGTGGGTATCGTATGGGGGCATTGCTAGCGTCTTCACATATTGCTAGAAACCCTTAGGTAGTACCAGCCCCTTGCAAAGTTTTTAAAGTGTGAGTTCTGGTTGACAAGTGTGAAATTCCTAGGTCACATTGTATCCTGGGATGTTGTAAAAGTCGACACTGCAAAGATTGAGGCAGTTCAAAAATGGCAGAGGCCGACTAGCGAGATTGAGATCTGCAGCTTCTTGGGAATGGCCGATTACTACAGAAAGTTCATGAAAAATTTCTCTAACATTGCCGCACCGCTCAGTAGGGTGATGACATACGCATCCAGGCAGTTCAAAACCTATGAGAAGAATTACCCCACTCATGATCTAGAGCTGGCAAGCCATAGTTGTTGCCTTGAAGCTGTGGCGTCATTACTTGTATGGGGAGACATGTGACATATTCACATATCACAAGAGTCTTCAGTATCTACTTTCTCAGAAGGACCTGAACCTGAGGCAACGGAGGTGGCTCGAGCTGTTGAAAGATTACGACTACACTATTTATTACCATTCAGGAAAGGCAAATGTCGTGGCAGATGCTCTGAGCAGGAAATCCTTGGGCAGTTTGGCTCTTATGTCCGTGGGGAGGAGACCTCTAGCGCGGGAGCTTGTCGTGTGCTTAAATGGCAGAGCAGTTCTATTAGTGTCGGACTCCGGGACATTGGTAACGCATTTGCGGGTGCAATCCACTTTGGTGGACATATTGCGGGTAGCGCAGGTAGAGGACGCTTTTTGCTCACTGATCGCGAATCTAGTTCGGAGACGAGATGTTGATGACGTGTACAGACTAGATTTGGAGGTGTCCTGAGATTCAAGGATAGAATTATAGTACCAGATATGACAGAGGTCCGTAGGCGGGTACTAGAGGTGGCTCACCGTTCCACTACACTATGCATCTGGGGGCCACAAAGATGTACTGAGATCTGACGCAGCACTACTGGTGGAAAGGAATAAAGCATGAAGTGGTAGAGTTCATGTCTAAATGTTTGGTCTGCCAGCAAGTAATGGCCGAACAGTTGAGATCGGTAGGGTTGTTGCAGAACCTTGAGGTGCCAGAATAGAAAAGGAGAAAATTACTATGAATTGTTACATGTTTACCGAATATAAGGAAAGGAAATGACTCCATTTGGGTAGTGGTGGACCGCCTGACTAAATCGGCGCACTTCATTCTGGTGAAGATCACTTTTTCTGCCGAGCAGTATGCGAGACTATTCTTGGACCGGATTGTTGCATTTCATGGGATTTCGATGATGATTATATCTGATCGGGGCACTTAGTTCACCACTCGGGTTATGGCAGTCGTTTCAGGAGGCTCTAGGTACACAGGAATGGTTCAGTACCGCTTTTCATCCTCAAATGGACGGACAGTCGGAGAGGACCATTCAGATACTTGAGGACATGCTGAGGGCGTGCGTACTTGATATGGAGGATGGTTGAGAGAGGCATTTACCTTTGGTGGAGTTCGCCTATAATAACAGCTAGCAGAGAAATATTGGCATGACACCATTTAAGGCTTTGTACGGGCGCAGATGCAAGTCGCCCGTAGGGTGGTTCAAGGCTGGCGAGTCCTATATTTCTAGATGTTGCTACGATGGAGGTTGATCCGGGCATCTCTTATGAGGAGTGGCCTGTAGAGATCCTAGACAGGCAGGTGAGCAAGCTGAGGTTCAAAGAGGTCCCCTGGGTGAAAGTTCGTTGGGAGCATCACTTAGGCCAGGAGGCCACTTGGGAGGTCAAGCAGGATATGAGAGAGAAGTACCTGTACTTTTTTGATACCGAGGAGAGCTTTTTTTCCTTCATCTCAAAATTCAAAGATGAATTTTCTTTAAGGGGGGGACGAAACTGTAATGCCCAAAATTTTAATAATAATATTTAAATCTTAAACAGGGGACTGCGGGTAAACAGTTAATGCAAAAAAAATTTAGAAAAAAAATTATTTGCCATATTTCTATAATTTAGCATGCTAGGATGATAGAGGGTCTCGAGACGAATTTAGCAGTTCAATCAGAAATCGAATCAGAATTAGAACGAGTTAGATATGGGCAGTTTAAGTCGGATAACTTAAGTAGGAATATTTGAATCAGAGTCGAATCATTTGGACCCAACCAGGATCCATAAATTAGAACCTGGGGCATGCTGCCAGAGGTTTTAGCTGCATGGCACTCGAGGTAGAGGAGAGTGGAGAGAGGGTGTCGTCGAGGAGGAGAAGGAGCTGCCAGAGTCGAAATTTCGTGAATTCATCGGCGTCGATTGAAGGAAGATCCTACGCATCTTCTTCCCATTCGTCTTCTCCAATGAGGTGAGTGGATTTAGTCCTTTTCCCCAATTCTTTCATTCATGCTGCCGCCCCTATGTCACGAGGTTTTCATCAATTTTTGACGCATTTTTCTCGTATAGAATCGAAAATCTCGGATCGGTTGTTTCATGGTAGAATCGTGTCGTTTCGTCGCTGTTTGCGTCGTCTTCTTCGTGCTTGGATCCTTGTTGTTGTTTGATCTGTGATTTGATGTGATTCGTGTTTTTTGTAATTTTTTTGTGAGATTCATTGTCGCTAGATCGTCGGAGTGCTAGCCGGTGGACTGCTTGCAGTCCTGGCCGAGGGTAAGGTGGTGGTCGGGAGATGCTCTGATCGATGCTACCCGGCGTGGCAGCATTGGGGCAAGGTCATCCCTGGTCCGGCGGCTTGGCAACACCCCGCTGCTGCTTGGTGTGACCGCTGCCAAGAGTGGTCGCTGCCTAGCGCAGTCGTTGCCAGACCAGGCGCTGTCACAGCCGATGTGTAGTTTGGCGATAGTGCCGTCAGACATGGCACACGATAGGACAGTGGAGTCCTATCGTCGAGTGCCGCGTTAACTACATCGAGTTGCTGCCCCGACCCTTGGGGCAGTCGCGTACATTTATTTGGAGCCGCCATTGTGCGTCGGCCGATGGCGAGTCACCGTCGGACGGCGAGAGTCCCGACGGGGTCCTCTTCCAGTCGAATCCAACAGGCGACGGCATTGGGATGAAGTCGGCAGCCGGTAGAGGAGCTTGGGAACCCTAGTTTGGGTGGAAGAGATGAAGGGTTGAGATTTTATCATGTTTAGATGAAGGGTTGAGATTGCATCATTGTTTTATTCTTTAAGTTGTAGCACTGTTATATTCATTCTTTACAGTGACTTTTTTTTTTATCCACTCGTAACAGTGACTTATTAAATAGAATTTAAGGTATTTCTATTATTAGTTCTAAATATTATTTTGAGGTTTTAAAGTTATAAAAAATATTCATATTTTATATGAATCTTCACCTAATCAAAATTTTGGATTTATTGGTGAGGGTTGTTTCGTCGTTAGGCTTCCGAAAATTAAAAGCAGTAGGCAGTCGACACCTCATTTTGCGTGCCGAGTTGAAAAATCATATTTTATATGTTTTTATGGTTTCAATCTGAGATGATTCGTGGTTATAATAAATGATAAGGTGAATCTCATCCTAGATCAGTTGTTTCCTATGTCGAAATGTTATCCTGTTGTTCCATTCCATTAATTTTATAGTTGAAGTTCCTTTTGCATTGTTTTTATGATATATATGCTTCTTTTTCTTATATGTGTGTGTGTGTGGTTGTGACGTATGGCAGGAGGAGGTGGAGGCCGGTTGAGGTATGTCCTTACATATTCCTTTATTTACTTGTTGATACCACATCTTTATATATGTTATATGTCTGTCTGTGTGATGTGCTTGTTGCATTTCCCGAAAGTCTCGCTGGTGAGGGGAGGGTATGCCCCAAAGAGACATCGATGGCTTTATACTGGAAGTTCGACTGGTGAGGGGAGATCATACGCCAAAGAGACAGTCCGAAGACCCGACCGATGAGGGGAACATATGCCCCAAAGAGACGAATCGGAAGAGCTAGTGTCGGTGAGGGGAGGGCATGCCCAAAGAGACGACACTGAGTTGGGTGGTAGTTCGACAGCCATACCATCTACCTACCTTATGTGGTTATGTAGGATCGACGGGTCTGGTGAGCATTCATATGATTGAGGTGTTGTTTCATCCTACTTTTATTGTTGTGGATATGTATATACTTGTTGATGGATGTTGTTATCATGCGTAGAGTAGTGGATGATTTATTGATGTTTATTCTGTCATTATTGTGGATATTATATACTTGTTGATGGATGTTGTTATCATGCATAGAGTAGTGGTTAGATTATTGTTGATTATTCCTGTCATTGTTGCTTATATTGTATATATGCTATTTGTTGTTTATGCATGATGATTGATTTGGTGGATTGAGGACTGATCTGCTCACTAAGTCCTCGTTGGACTTATCCCTCATTTTCTAATGTTTTTCAACACCTGAGCGATATTAGAGAGGTACCGAGGTGCAGTAGCGCGGTTGATGGTGGCAGGGCAGCGAGTCTCATCCATAATCATCCTTTCATACATCAGCATCACACCATATATGAAAAAGAAAGGAAAAAATAGAATTCGAAATCGCACAAATCCGATCACGTTTCCACCCAAAACGGTCCAAACAACACATGCTGAATTTTTTCGGTTCTCAGGGCTGTTCAACCATGAAACCACGGGATTTTTTAGTTTAATTTCTGTCCCAAAACAATATGGACAGTAGGCTTCCACCTCAATTCATGATATGAACCGTGGAGCCAAGAAAACAACTCAAAACACTCTGAAAACCAAAACTGGGCAGCCTGCCTGACGTTTTGGCAGCGAATGGTTCGTAAACGTGACCAAAATGCGAAATAAAAATTCCAAAATTTTGCTAAAGGTGGCTTTGATACCAGTGTTGGGATGGGAATAAGAGCGCAGCGGAAATAACAATATAAAAAATTCAAAACATCCCAAAACAACGATCTACTTTAGCAACAATTAAGGTATTCAATCTACGAGTAGAAGAGGGAAGGTATACCTTATACCGCGGTTGGATACAGTGCTCCTATTCCTGTATCAAGACGCACACATGCACGTCCTCCAATGATAGTCCACACTAGGTGCCTCACAACAAAGGGGCAGCGAACAACCGGACTCGTCGTGGCTCAACGAAGATGCTTTCTAAAACACCAAAACCTCAAGAGCTAAGCTGGCCCTTCCACCAAGAACCGAGCTCCAAAACGAGAGGAAGAGGAGATGAGAAAATAACCGAACGAGGATGTAGATCACAGGAAACCTCGCTGTCATTTTTTGAAATCCTTCAAGTGGATGAAGTAGGCGGCACACCCAAGAAGAAGACACCTCCAATTTGGCTTCGTAAAAGACCGGGAAGGAGGAAATAGATGGCCGGCCACCAATGGAGAGGAGGAGGAGTTCTTTGGAGCTTTCTCTTCAAGAAGCCACTAAAGAATCAAGTCATTGATCTTCTCCATGAAGATGAAGAACTAAATTAACCAACCCCTCGTATGGGGTGTTCGGCTACAATGGTAGACCCGCCCCCCTAAAAACTCTCTCTTCGAAATTCAAAATTCCGGGGTTTGCCTCCAAAAATAATTTATATCTTAATGGCTTCATAATTAATTCAAAATTAATTAAATCCAATAAAATATAAACTTTAATTTATCTCCATAAATTAAGAGCCTATAAACAATAATGATAATTATCTAAATAAATCAATTCCCTAAACAATAGGAAATTTTGGCCGACCAAACATACCAACACCAAATCGTCGAAAGGTCGCGCATGATATTATGACAGGCGGAATCGCCAACATTCATTGAGGGCGCCGGATGGAAGAATCATTGACCAACTTTGGTCAGGAATTGACTCCAGCCCGCCGAGAGCATCCGATAAGAGGCAAAGAGGTGGTCACAAGATTCGTCATCCACCATGCAGAACACACATGAGGTTTCGTCCACAGTTAGCCCCAAGTAACGCGCTTCGCCCTAGTTAAGCTCCTATTACGTAGGATGAGTCAGAAAAGCATTTTGATTTTTAAAGGTAGCTTCCCCTTCCATATCGAAGATAAGAGCGGTTGCAGGGTACCACCGTTCTTGAGCAACATGTAAAGAGACGCGTGTTTCTAATGACGTAGACGAGCTCGTCGACTCTGCTCTCGTCCACCAGACATCGCCAAGAAAACTTCCAGGTATCGATTTCGGTGTCCAATAGAGAGGCAACACTAGCATTACATTGTCTGCTAGCAGTAAACAAGTCAAGGAACGAGGAGGCCAAGGAGCGGCAGTCAGACTAGTTGTCGAGCCAGAATTTCGTACAAGCGACATTTCCTAAGGAAGATTGCACACTCATGCAAAAAGGAATTTTGGTCGCCAAAATATCCTTCTAGATCGGAGACCAAGCGACAGTGTTGTGCTTTCCCGACCAACTCAAATGACTAAAATATTTGCTCTTAACAATGTCCACCAAAATTAACTTCGTCCCGGCGGCGATAGACCACCACCAACGAACCAAGCGAGCCAAATTATGCATGTCGAGGTCCAAGACACCCATACCACCGAACTGTTTGGGTCTAGTAATATCATTCCAACACCCCAGGGAGCCGAAACCGGAAGAGTCATGAGACCCCGACCACAAGAAACTACGCCTTCGTTTGTCGATACGGATAATGACCCATTTTGGTGCTCGAAATACGGAAAGGAAGTAGCTAGGCAGACTACTCAACACACTGTTGATGAGGATAAGTCATCCACCTCTCGAGAGAAATCCGCCTTTCCAGTTAGCAAGGTGAGAATCAATTTTCTCGATGACCTTGAGCCAATCGATTTTGAGAATCATGTTGTTTCTAAGAGGGAGCCCCAAGAACTTTATCGGAAAATCCGAGTGCCTACACCCCAACTCACTGGCAACAGCTGCCGCTTTAAACGATTTGTTTAATAGGTGTGTGATGGATGTTTTCGAGAAATTAACTCGGAGACCTGTCATAAGCTCGAAGCCAAGGAGCGAGATCTTCAGGTTGAGAATGTCATCTTCGCTTCCTTTGGTGAAGGCAAGTAAGCCGTCCGCAAACTCTAAGTTCACAACTTCCAGATTATCGTTGATCTTGATACCGCGGATAGTGTCATGGGATCGGGCAAGATCAATGAATTTAGCAAAAACATCAGCCACCAGAATGAAGAGGTAAGGGGAGAGTGGATCCCCCTGTCTGAGACCCTTTCTGTGTTTGAACCACGAACCCAGGTTGCCGTTAACCAGTACTGTCCACTCGCTCGAACACAGAAGCTTCAAAATACATTCGATCCAAATAGAGGGAAAGCCACGAGCTTCCAACATACTGAGAAGAAAACTCCAGCAAACGATATCGAATGCTTTTTCCATGTCAAGTTTTGATTAGAAGTGCATCATAATTTGTCTTCTTGCAGAAGCGAACCAACTCGAACGCGGCCATGTAACTATCAAGAGTCGATCTCCCTTTCAAGAAAGTGCACTGAGATTCATCAACAAGCAGCTCAATAAAGGACTTCAATATAGAAGCAAGAATTTTGGAGAAGATTTTGCAAATGCTTCACGTAACTAAGATGGTGAGTTGGCCTCGAAAAACTTCGGTATGAGAACAATAAAGGATTTGTTTGGACTATTCAGGTTTCCCTCCACAAACATAATTTCATTAATGGTGTTTGTGACGTCCACATCGATAATAGACCAAGCATGGATAAAGAACTCAGCGGTCAGACCGTCCGGTCCCAGCGCTTTATCCCTGCCAAGATCTTTAATTTTACAGAGATTTCTAATTCCGAGCAAAGCTCAACCAAGCTCGAAAGGTCCAGATCCTCAGGAGGGTAGATGCGGCACCAATCCGGAGAGAGACGGCATTGATTCGTGGTCCCCAACGAGTTTTTGAAGAAGGAAGAAAGTGCATTTGCTATATCTCTTTCATTATCTAGAATCCTACCCTCCAAAGACAAGGAGGAGATCCATTTTTTTTTCATTCTTCCGGAGGCAACGGCGTGAAAGAACTTCGTATTCCTATCCCGGTCACTTACCAATGGGCCTTAGCTCTTTGCCGCCAGTAAATGTTTTCCGCGTGATAACATTCATCCAAATGAGCACGCAATTGATTAATAGAAGAAGAGGGGATGTCCGTACTTACATGGACATCTTCTGCCAAACCAATACGATTTTCAACAAGCATCTCCACTCCTTGGATGTGAGCAGTTTGTGCCAAGTGAATGCCCTTGCTCCATGAGCGAAGTGACGACCTTAGTCTTCTGCACTTCACGATCCAAGTTGAAGTAGCAGGCGAGCTCGTCCTAACATTGTCAACCGGAATAAACCAGGTATCGTGGATAACCTCCAGGAAAGAGGAGTTCCTCGACCAAAAGTGCTCAATCCTAAATTTGTGTCACGAGTAATGGGAACCTGTAAAGAAGATTAAAGGTCCATGGTCTGAAAGTCGCTGGTTACCAACCTTCACTCTACATGTCGGGACTGAGTCCAAAACATTTGTGCTGATGAGGATACGATCTAGCTGAGCGAAAGTCGGGATAGCGTGATTGTTGCACCAAGTGTAGAATCCGCAATAATGCTAGAGAACCACATCGAATCCATCATGTTGCCATGATAATTGTGCTGGTCCTCGGTCGAACAAGTGACGTTAAAGTCACCACCAACAATAGTTTCAATTGATTGGTCCTCCAGAATGCACTCAAGTTCAATCCAGAAAGACGCTCGTTCAAATCTTCGAGGTGGGTCGTAAACGTTGAAAACCCGAATTCTTCGGCCCGAGCGCCGACAAGTAAGAATACAACATAGAAAGTGTAGGCCTCGCAAGGAAAACTCCCCCTTCCAAGGACAACTCCGTCGGACAGGCCCGTAGCGTTGCGAAAAGAAAAAAAATCAAAATTGGAGCGTCCCACAATACGCCGCATCCAGCAGTCATTAAACATATCGATCTTCGATTCGTTCACACAAAAGATAGAACACCAAATAGAGTTAATAAGGTTCTTCACCATAACATGCTTACGAGGCCGACGATGGCCCCGCACATTCCAAAAAACTAGACTAGTCATAATAAAAGGAAACAACCACCCAAAGGCCAACCATAAATGCGGTGACAGTCCACAACAAAAGGCCAAACATCAACAGTAGTCTACCCAACCGAGGCCTCCTTCACCTTGATGAAATCGCAGGCAGCCTCATCAACGTCCTTGGAGCCCAGGCAGTTCAGGCGAGCCGACAATTCGACATTACACATATTGGAGATGTTCTTACCAACGTCAGAGTAGGTAGCAGCACTCGTGTTCTTATGGAGGTTGCCGCCGGGGAGGAGTAGTTAGCGACGGAAGTAGGGGCACAGAGGAGGAGTTCTTTCCTCTTCATGGCATGGTCCAAAGTGGAGACGGGTGTTGGTGAAATGACCACACTAGAGGGGGGGTGAATAGTGTGTTATCTAAATCTTTTTGCCTAATTCTGGTTTTAAACTTTTCTTAAACTACTTAGGCAATTCACAAATCAAGTAGCAAGCAGAAGCAAGATATAAATGATAAGCAATACGAAACGCAAAGTAAACAACGCTAACACAATGATTTATAATGGTTCAGACCCAATGCCTACTCTATTACCTAAGTACCCCGCTTAGGATTTCCAAACTAGTTTTACTAGATTAATTAGTTCCCTTACAATGAGAACTTTACACCGAAAAGTCTCCGCTCTCAAACCGAAGGCATTTCCACACTTGGAAGTAACCCACCTTCCTACTGAGAGCACTATCCCACCTCAACCCTAAGGATAACTCAACTAATCCTAGCAAACTACGTTTACACCGGTGGAGTTAAACCTCAAACACCAAGGCTACCACCCAATTACAAGATCTAACAACCTAGGTCTTTACAAGCTCAAATACAATGAAATAAATCACAAAAATACACAAATAATGGAGTAAATAAATAATACAACAAATACTTAGCTCCAAACATGAGTCCTAGTTCATCTTGATGACTCAATGATGAATCGTGCAACGCTTGAAGGCAAGATCAAGGATGTATCATGGAAATTAGGATTATAGAAAGGGATGGCTCAAGAAAAGCTTTGAGAATGATAAAAAATGGCTCAATAGAATCATAGACATAGAGGAAAGACTCCCATGACTTGGTATTTATAAGCCATGAAGAGTTGGCATGAAACAACCAACTCAACGGTTGAAAAACTAGCCGTTTCCATCGTCCGGTCACAGGTCGAGCGATCGCATGCCTACTGCCAATTTTTGGCAACATTCGGTCGACCGACTGATCGACTGAAACTGGGCAGACTGTTTGGTTTTGACTAATTTTTTTGCTCGTCTGTTCGTTTCTGGGTTCGGTCTTCGCTAGGTCCTCTTATATAATATTTCTTAACAATAATTTTAAAACATAAATGTTATATAAGGATTACCCATATTTGGATTCAATAAAAATATCTAAAAAATTAAAATCCTTAAGAATCAAAATCTAATTTTTGGGGTCTAGTATAAATTTCTGAAAAATGGAAATTTTAAAATCTCCCAAGTCAAATATGGGTATCTAGTTTTTACCTAAAGAAATTTTATAAAGGCTTCCAAAAATTCCTTTAAAATACAACGTTATCTAGTTTTTACCTAAGGAACAATTACCAGTATTTTTGGTGCCAAGAAAATATCTAGGTTATATAGCCCTCCAAGGAGCTCCCTAAGCTTAGTTAATTTCAGGGCATTTTCTAATTTTTCGGGTTTTTGTGTTTTGGGGTATAGGTTTGGTTTTTGGGTTTCTTTGCATCATCATGAGGATTTACTATTTATCTAGACACCCTAAACCTAAACTTTATCTTCTCGAAGAAATCCAAGCGTCGACGACCATCCTTGCCGATTTCTCTAATTTTTTCGATCGGGGACGATGAGTACTAACCGACTTGGGACCTGAAAGTATTTCTCAATGAAACATTAGTTCTATGTTTGTTATCATCGAAACCGAGACTAAGATCAAGGTTAAAAACCTTAGGCCAACAAAGGGCTCTCGGTCCTCCCTTTGAGACGAGGGCTTCGGCAGAGCACAAAGGAAAGGATGGAGCTTTACTGCCGGAGCTGTGAGTGATCGCCCAAGCCGTCATCATCCGAAGCTTGCATCGCCACTGGAGGGGAAGCAGGGACCGTTAGAGGAACAATGTTAAAATGGGGCATGGAGGTGTCGTCCGTCGGTTCCACAAGGCGTGGGCAACGATGGCGAAGCACAAGGATGCAGGGGGGTTGGCCGAGGCAGCAAGCAGATCAGAACCATTGGAGCTCCAAAAGCTAGTTGAGCTAACTCCTCGAGAAGAGGCACCACATTTGAGTAGCCAGCAGCAGGAAGGCCAAGCGGCGGCGGTCCACCCAATGCAGGTGGGCAATGGGCCGCTGCCAGGCCCAGCGACAGAGATCGTTGCGGACAAGCCAAGTAATTTTGAGGAATTCTCATTGTTATGCTCCGCCTAGGTTCATCCCTAAATAAGGAACATCGCCTTAGGAGAAGCGCAACCGACGATCAATCCAACACAACGAAACCTTCACGAACAACTTATAATATAAAAGTTACTAGAATTCCAACAGATAAAGAACGACAAGAACAACCAACAACTGAAGTATTCTCAGCAATAAGGTTCAACAACTACAATAAGACAATTATAATATAACTACTAAGCAGTGGATGACGTCTCCTCCTCTAGGACTCTAGCTACCCAACTTCAACTACCGACATACCTGCAAATTTGAGGCAATAACAAACAACGTCAGCGGAAAGCTGAGTAGGAGTATCAATATGTCAACAATAAGGACAACAATCATGATGCGATGATATTGCCAAATGCAACAATATACAACTCTGCAATATAATGCAATATGTTAACAACAAGACACATTTTCACCTATCAACTAATGCAACTCATATCAATCAAGAGCGTAGTGGATAAATGGGTTTCCCCCGCACTCTCGTACCTCAGAGAGTGGCACCTCAAGCCCGCTCCAGCAGGAGATGTGACTATCCAAAAAGGTAGTCCACCGATGTCTAACACCTCGACGCCGCACACGCACTCGTGTGGTAAATAGGTGATCACCGGTGTCACTTGCCCTACACCTCGGGGAATAAATCAATAGTGTCCAGGGCCTCCGCTCAATAAAAGATCAACAATGCAACATGACAACTAGATATCACCATATGACAATCACAACTGATCTACGATGCTAACAATAATAAATGCTACAACATACTATCAACTGAAGATGCAACCAAAATAATTCATGCTAGCAAATACAACTTATGACAACGCTGATACTACAATGTGTACCATGCCAAGCATAATATCATACTCAACTAACCATCAATAAATAACAACTAAACCAGACTCATGCAATTATCAACATGACATGTTCAACAAAATAGAAATCAACGGATTTCAGAAGCAAAACAAACAAATAGAGGCAAGGGTAAAATTATCATTTTACTCATTCAACATTCATCGGCTACAACATGAGTCAACTCACTACAACATGCCTAATTAATCAAGTAAATGATTAAAATCAAAATTAGGCAAAAAAATTAGTAAACACACTATTCATCCCCCTCTAGTGTAGGCCATTTCACCAATACTCTCTACTTATTCTTCTAGTCATGTTGATAGTGTTAGCTCATCAAATTCACATGATATGTCATATGATGAATTAGAAATTAAATATAAGAAGATGTATGTACTACTCATGAGAAGAAATAAGAAAAACTCAAAACTCAAAACTTAGTAGTACATTGAATAAAATAAGAGTAGAAAATGAAGAATTGAGACATGAGAATTCAAAAATCAAAATGACAACAATATTTTGAACTCTCACTTACATAGCATGCATAACTAAATAGAACTCTTGAAAGATGAAATTAATGCTTTAATTGAAAGAATAAATGAAGTCAAGAATACCACTCATGATAGGAAATTTGATAAGAAAAATATGTCATTTAAAGACACTTATGATGATGCATATGTTAAGCATGCTATTCATAAGTCTCATAACCATAGAAGGAAAGAAAGCAAAAAAAATTATGAATATTATTTTTGTTGTGGTACATATGGACATGCTATTTACGATTGTGCCTTCAAAATGAACCCAAGTGGAGCTAATTAAGACATTATGTGTACCAAAAGTGTCATGTTCTTTTGTGGGAGAAAACACCACGCGAAAATGAGAAATGAAGGAAATATTGAAGTTGACTTGGGATATAAATATAAGTATCCATATGAGGTTGCAACTTCAAATCATGATACCGTAGGTATGAAAAATGTGATCTAAGTATACTTCATATTATCTCTTTATGCTAGCTTGGTTGAAATGCAAAACACAAAATTTTAGGTTATCATTCTTACAAGAGTCATTCTGATAATAACTCTATTGTTCAAATTCCCGGTCTCCAAGGAGATCTCATTAATGACCTATAATGAGTCTTTGCAACTTTTGATTTTGTAACGTAGGCTAAGTGTGGCCATTTAGGTCTTGACCTAAACATTTTTTTTCTACTACTTGGCAAAGTTTATCTTTTGGGAAATTAACTTGAATTCATTACTTACTCAAGTTTATCAAATTTCGGGAACATGTGGGAAATTAAAAAATGTCAAAATGAAGCATGTATCGCACATGATGCATAAATTTATTAGAACATAGACTCACCTATTCCTTTGCTCATGATGAGTATGTAGATGTAATTACATGAGAATTCATGAGTACATAGGAAGATACTAAATTAGAAAAGTCCTTAGTAACATGTTGACCACTTGACTAAAATTGCACAAAATCCTTGTTGAAAATTTAGTTTGACTCAAAACTTCTTACAATTAGTAAAAATAACCATATATCGATTCCACAAAAGAAATTATGATTAGATTTTGAGAATTTTCATGAAGATCCAAAAATTTATAAGAATGCCATTACGTATTTAGGGATTTCTAGAAAAGTCAAAAAAACTCCTTTTTGAATGATTCTTGAGTCTATGTAATCATCATCAAATCTAGTTTAATTAAGTAATAAAGTTTTCATAAAATTCTAATGAGTACACAACTTATTATAGATTTTCTAAACCATCAACTATAAAACAATAAGATTAAACATAATTTATATATGTCGGTTGCTCGATTTGCGACCGACATTCATTCGGACCGTCTACTTGGCTGAGTCTTTTCATCCCAACCACTTACCTAATCCTCTTAAGACCAAAACTAGGGCTCCTCCACCCTTATAGTCGACATATTGACTGGTTTTTGAGTCCCCTTGGCATTTTAGAGGTAAATTCTCCATGTCCTAGCTAGTTCTTTAAGATTTCTCCTTGTTACTTGTTTAGATACCTCACTTTTCACTCCATGTATTGGTTTCTCCATGTTGGTAGTTTCATTTTCATATATTTCATGCATTCACCAAGTTTTTTCTTGGGGAAAAGGTACAAAAATACCCCTAACATTTCCTCTTGGGTACTAAAATGCCCTAAGTTTTTTTGGGATAAAAAATACCACTTACGTTATGAATTTGGGTACAAAAATATCCCTATAGGTAAATGACATTAATTGAGAGATAACGGAGCTGACGTGGCTGATGACTAGGACTGATGATGTGGACATGTGACGCGCATGCAGGCCAAGATGTTTTCTCACAGGTACTAAAATGCCCCTAACGTTTTCTCACAGATACAAAAATACCCCTAACGTTTTCTCACGGGTACTAAAATACTCTTAACGTTTATTTTAGAGCTAAAATACCCTTGAGATTATTGAAAATGATACAAAAATAATATCAGGCTAACTTTTGTTAGATGAGACTTAACGGACATGTTGTGGATGCTGACAAAGATGTTGACTTTACACGTGACACATATGCAAATAGTAACTTGTCACGTAAGCGACACATAAGAAATTGAAAACTAAAAATTTTAAAAATAAAAACCGAAACTGAAACCATCAAATCGATTAATCAAAAAATTTGGTCCGATTTCAAACCGATTTTTCAATTAACCGGATTTTTGATTTTTTTGCTCACCCCTACAGTTTTGTGGTAAGTTGCTATCTACATGTGCACCACGTGTAAAGTCAATATATCTATTAGTATCCACGATATCTTAGTTAAGTCTCACCAAACAAAAGTTAGTCTGGTGTCATTTTTGTACCATTTTTAATAATCCCAGAGGTATTTTAGCTCCAAAATAAATGTTATGGATATTTTAGTACCTGTGAGAAAACGTTAGGGACATTTTTGTACCCATGAGAAAACGTTATGAATATTTTAGTTCTCGTGAAAAAACATTAGGAGCATTTTAGTACCCGTGAGAAAACTTCTTGACCTATATGCGTGTCACATGTCCACGTCATCTAGGGGTGACAATTCGTGCCAAGCCAATGTTATTAGGCCGGGCCGGCCCGGCCCGAAAAATTTTATGCATGGCTCAGCCCGACCCGATAAAAATTCGGGTCTGGAATCTCTGGCCCGGTCCGGCACGAAAAAATGACGGGCCGACATGACACGACCCATTTAGCCCGATAACACAAAAATGAAAATTGAGTTATTGAGCCCAAACTGTTTATCGGGTCGAAATCGTGCTATCGGACCGGAATCGTGCAATTATAATCGGGCTATCGGGCCCATATCGGGCTATCAAGCTGATTCGGGCCTGATAGCTCGATATTTTTTGATAATGTGCAAATCCTTATCAGGCTATCGGGCCGGGCCGGGTCTACACCGCCTAGCCTGGTCCGGCCCGAGCACGATAAGGACCGACCCGAACCCGATATTTTTTCGGGCTATCGGGCTGGGCCATATATTGCCAGCTCTAACGTCATCAGTCACGTGAACTCCATTATCTCTCAATTAACGTCATTTACCTGTAGGGATAATTTTGTACCCAATTCCATAATATAAGGGATATTTTTTATCCCAGAAAAACCTTAGGGGTATTATAGTACCCGTGAGAAAACGTTAGGGACATTTTTATATATTTTTTCTTTTTCTTGTATTTTCGTGATTTTTTTAAATATGGGTACCTAGAAAATACAAAAATCATATTTCATCAATTTTCGGAGCTTCATTTCAAATACTTCCATAAAAATCTTTTTTGAAAATATTAGAGGTATTTTTATTTAGATTTGGCTATCATGATTATTCGAAGGAAATTAAAAAAAGGGGGAAGAATTTTTTTTGAAGAAACCGAATTTCTAAAACTATTTTTTTAATTTTTCTTAATTTTTTTTTGTTTTGGTTTCATACTATCTAGTGCATCATTTAGAAAACAAATTGAATGATTTTTTTAATAAAATTATTTTTTTGTTTAAAAAAACAAGGAAGAAAGATTTTTTTAAAAAAGAGGCTTGCACTTATTTTGTTTAACGAAATGCATTCTCATTTAATTCTAAGTTGCATGCATCATTTGTATTTATGATTAATCATTTATACATGGTCTTAAAATACTCTTGCAGATGGCAGTCCAAACAAAGAAATTTGGTCTCCTTAATAATCTTCTTACTCGCACAGGTAAAGCACAACCAGCATAGTTTAACACCTGTAATGTGCTGCAAACCCATATTGTTAACCTAGGAGATCTTGAACAATATGACATTAGGGGACAATTGAGTGCAATAGGATGGATAGAGTTTGTACAACGATTAATTCTAGTTTGTCTAGTACTTATTAGAGCATTTTTCACAAATCTCACTATTGATCCTCCCTTGGAGACTACCATGTTCTTCACTTTGAAATACTAGGTCAATCCATTGTCATCATTGCATCTGCTATTTGGGAAGCATTTAGTTTTTCTACCTTTGGAGTTTGTGCCTATACTATGTCTACTCACGCGTTTAATGAAAATCACCCAACCTCTGAAGTTGTATCAGCTATTTGTCTCCAAGGCTATAGTGGACCAATACCAGTTATTAGGGACGAATTGGTAGTTGTAATAACGGAAGCAAATTATGTGAATTTATAGGCCAAAATTAAAAATATTGGTGGATCTTAAATTTTGTGAAACTATGTGAATTTTGAGGCTATATATATATATATATATAAGTTTTAAATTAATTACAGTTATAAAATTAATCAACATTATACATTAATTTAACGCTACGTACCCTAATTACAGTTATACATTAATCAGCATTAATTTAATAAAACCCTAATTTAATCAACATTATACATTATACAACTAATTTAATCGACTAATTTAATTAATTTAATCAACATTTAATAAAAAATTAACATATTTAATCAACAACTAATTTAATCTGCTGTAAAAAATAATCAAATTAATTTGCATTAATCAACAATTAACCAATAATTACTTAAATTAATCTACAATCAACATTGTACATCAAATTAAACAAAAAAATAATTTTTTTTTAAAAAATTATCATCTACTTAGGTTTCGGCCCCAACTGATGTAGGAGGGGAAAAGGGGGGATCGGAGGGGCGGCGTACCTAGGCAAAGGAAGACGTCGGCGACAAGTGGGCAATAGTGAGCGGCAGAGATCAACGAGAACGGGTGTCGGAGATCGACGGAGATCAGCGGCGACGCAAAGAAGAAGAAGAGAGAAAAAGAAGAACAAGGAAGGGGAGGACACGATCGTGGGGTGAAATAAAAAGACTTATCAAAGACGACCACCACAATCGTCAATGATAAGTTTTTTAATTTGGCGTCGTGCTCGCGCCCTCTACCTATCAACAACGGCTTCGAGCGGTCATGATTGAACCGTTGTACATGTTTGTATAATAGGCCACAATTGCAGCGACCGTCGCTCAGCCGTTGCAGATGGTATATATCATTAGCGATGGCTCCATCAGTCGTAGGTAAGCCATAGCTGTTAGCGACGTCTATGTTGACTGTCTCTGATACCCGTAGCAATTGAACCATTTTAGGTACGTCTTTGAATAATTTTTTTATTGAGTGTACAATCTTACTTCTACCTATAAATAATAAAAAATAGTGAAATATTTTTTGTCCAAAATATTTTGATAGATTCTAGCACAATCTTTTATATCACATATATTTTTTAGTGAATTAATTTTTTTTTTTTTATAATTATAAAATTATTATAAACAAAAGTCTCTAACTCATTAGAGAGTTTTGTGCAAAGTTTATAATAACTTCATAATTTTTTTTCAAAAAAAATGAATTCATGAAATAATTTTTTAATGATACAAAAGATGTACTATAATCCAAAAAAATATTTTACATCAAAATATTTCATAATTTTTAATTTTAATTTTAATTTATAGATTTTGTGCAAAAGTCTTTAATATATTAGAGAGTTTGAAAAATATATTTTTTATTCTCTAATATCTTATTTTTATCATAAAAGATATTTTATAAATTAAAATTATTTTTAAAGATTTTTTATATATTTTTTCAATTTTTGACCAAAGTTTCTAGGTATCCGATCCACTAAATTTCAGTTTAAAGAATTTTGAATTTTCAAATTCAGTTTTGAAATTTTTTCATAGGATTAATAATGGTATAAGAACTTATTTACTTCATAGGATTAAAGGAGATATGATAAGATATGAATTTAAATTATTATTTATTTAGTGTATTAATTAGAAAAAAAATATATATATATAAAATTAATGATATCCTATGTCTATTGAATTTAAAAGAAAAAAAATATCCGTTAAAAATGAGTACGGAGAAGTTGACAATGTTCGCCCATACTTCTCAGCCAAACGGGCAAGAGAAAAAATATGTTCTTGATGACGACGTACGATTAATTATGTCTCTTAAATTAATCAGAAACGCCAACTTGTGCTATTATTAATTCTAGTCGTCTCGATCAGCCACAACCAAGAAGGAGAAGAAGCAGCTTCAGATCGGCAATTACGTTTATTTGGTGTTTAATTCTTCTGAACTTCTCTTTAGCTGCTTTCCAGAAATTAATGGCCATGAGAAGAAGCAGCTTCAGCTCCGCCATTAAGTTTTGGTGTTTGATTGTTCTACACTCCTTTGTAGCTGCTTTCCTCGCTCGCGGACAGTCGATTAGTGAAAACCTTGGTAAATCATTTTAGCTAGCTTGCCATTAATGTTTTCTTTTGCAAATAATTTGTAGTCCATATTAATTAAGACATGAACTATATTAATTTCAGCATCAATTGCGCAGTTTCTTTCTTACCTACGGACAGATTATTTTGCATATTTTGAATAATCTAAGAATATTATTGGGTATAGTTTAGGAATAGAAGTTGATGGTGAAAACTACTACATATACTATGCCTTGTACAGGATTCCTTTACATCGATTGCGGCTTACCTGCAAACACCTCCTACACGGACCTACTTGCTGGCATAACCTATATCTCCGACGACCAATTCATCGATACCGGCAAAAGCTACAATGTCTCGTCTCGATACGCGAACAATCATGCTCGCCAATACTACACAGTGAGAAGTTTCCCTGATGGCGACCGGAATTGCTATATCCTTAACACCATTAAGTCAGGGATGAAGTACCTCATCAGAGCAGCATTCTTATATGGAAACTATGACCTCAAGAATACTACGCCGCAGTTTGACCTATACCTGGATGTCAACCTGTGGAAGACCATGAATGTCACTGATCCATCAAGAAAGTATCTCGTTGAAGCAATCATCGAACCCACAGCACATAGGGTGTCAGTTTGCCTGGTGAATACGGGTCAGGGAACTCCATTCATATCTGGGTTGGACTTGAGACCTATTGAATCTTCTCTTTATCCCATGGTGAAAGCTTCGGGAAGTCTTGTTCTTTTGACAAGACTCAACTTGGGAGGAACATATGAGATAAGGTGAATCTACTTTCTTTCTTTCTAAGGCAAGAGAATTAGGGACTTTTAGTACAAACCTAATTGATTCAGATTACCCATTTGATCTTTCTCATTAATAGGTTCCCTTTTGACGCTTATGACCGTTATTGGTTGCTCGATGAGGACACACCTTCGTGGATGAAGCTGAGCACCAACTCCAGCATCCAATATCTTGCAGATGATCCATTTCAAGTGCCTTCCGTAGTCATGCAGAGTGCAGTTTACCCTGCCAACTCCACCAAGCTTGAGCTGATACTGAAACCTGACTCCGGAGATCTCAATGAGTACTTTGCAGTCATGCACTTCTCCGAGCTGCAATCACCATCGCAAAATGATTCAAGGCAGTTCTTCGTTTCCTTAAATGGTGCGTTGTTGAATGAGGCTCAATCTTTAACTCCAGAATTCCTCATCTCTCAGAGTGTATACAGCAAAAATCCATGCACGGGAACTAGTGATTACTACAACATCTCTCTTTCTCAAACAAGTAATTCAACTCTTCCACCAATGCTTAATGCAATTGAGGTCTTCTCGGCAATGACAAACATAAACATTGCGTCCCATATACGAGATGGTAATAACAATAAAATTGCATCACTGACTTTTTTTCTTTCTCATCACTTCTTCAGCTCATGCTATGTGCTTTGCGTTACCATTTTGTAACACATGATCAGTTGATGCAATGATGGCAATCAAGAAGTGGTATCAGGTGAAGAAAAATTGGAACGGCGATCCCTGTGCTCCTAAACTTTATGTATGGGATGGACTGAATTGTACTTTTAATGCATCTGCTAGTCCAAGGGTCATCACAGTGTAAGTTTCGAAAGATATCTAAATAGAGGTAAAACAGAGGGGCATAACTGACTACCTAAGCAATATTGTTTTTAGAAACGTAAGTTTCAATACTTATATCAGAATATTGCATCAAGTGACTGTCATTTTTGAAATTTGCAGCAATCTATCGAACAGCGAATTGACTGGTGAAATAAACACTTACTTTGCCAACCTCGGTGCAGTCCAATACTTGTAGGTGCTTCTGATCAAATTTTCATCCTTGTAGTTCTGGTCAAATTTATTTAAATTCTAGTTAGTGATTGAACAAGAATGAGTCTTCAAGCTCCCTTCAATACCTTCAAATTTTGCATCATTATAGATCAAGAAAGACACTAATATCTTATTCAATCATCTACATAAAAGAATTAATTATTTAGTTTCACAGGGACTTATCTCACAACAATTTAACAGGACCCATACCTGCTGGTCTAGCTTATTTACCATCACTCAAGCTCCTGTAAGTATTTCTACTAAAATTAATTATGTTTCATATACCTAAAAATAAGTGAAACAAAGCATCATTTGTCTACCTGCAGAGACTTGAGAAACAACCAACTCAATGGATCAGTTCCTTCTTCCCTTCTCACAAGATCACAAAATGGGTCACTTACTTTAAGGTTTATTCAATGCAAAAATTATGCTTTTCAGTTATCTTACAAACAAATGTAGGATGGATGAAATGCAAAATGTACATCAATTGCTTCCTTTCTTTTCTTTTTTGTTAACATTTGTCTACTCTAAGTGTGATACCTTCTAATAATAGAATTGAAGGAAACCCAAATATTTGTTTCAACATCACTTCCTGCGAGGCAAAGCTTACGGCAAGAAGAAAGAAGAATGTTCCAAAACTTGCAATCATTTTTTCTTGCATAGTTCCTCCTATCATCGTATCTATCGTGGTGATCATTATTTGTAGACTGAGAAAGCAACAAGGTTATTATTGCTCTTGCAACTTGCAATGCAAGATTAATTCATGTAACATTTACTGCTTCATTGCCTTCAAATTACATTTAGTCATTTACTGTTTAATTCATGAAAGTTCCTCTGCAGAGCTAGTGGAAACTAAAGAACATCAACCACTTGAGAGTCGGAAATTCACTTACAAAGAGTTGGAGAAGATAACCAGGAACTTTGTAAGAATCATTGGAAAAGGAGGATTTGGAACAGTTTATCAGGGTTACTTGGAAAATGGCACTCAAGTTGCCGTCAAAGTACTCTCCGAAACGTCAACACAAGCTACCAAACAGTTTCTGATAGAGGTAAATGGTTATCTGAGTTCTGTAAAACTACTATATAAGTTTGTGGATGCTTCATATATTACTCATGGATTTGCATGTTGGAATTTATTACATTTAAGTAGCTCCATCCTTGGAACAGTTTATTATTTTTCATTGTGGATGCTTAATAGTCATAGAATCCTTTTGATATTGTTTTTCTTTGTTGAGCTTTTGATCTTGCTACTGTCTCCTGTTGGATCTGTGACGACAATTCAGTTACATATGCTTCAATAGCATATTGGATCATCCACTAGGCCTAATCATATGTCTTCATGTGTCCTAGAGAACTGATTCTGAGTTATTTATTTATTGTTCTAATTTTAACAATATTTTTGAGTCTTTATTCTAGGTACAGCTCCTGACAAGGATTCATCACAAGAACTTGGTTTCTTTGGTCGGATATTGCGAGGATAAGAAATTTCATGCACTTGTTTATGAGTACATGTCTCAAGGAAGCATCCATGACCATTTGATAGGTCAACAATTCACAAGTTGCAGTTATTGTTTACACATGCAAGCATCTAAAGTACAATTTACAATTGTTATGCATTTCTAACCGCAGGCAACTAGACATGCCCTGGGTCTTATTCTCTAACAAATTAGATCTCTTTTTCTTTATGGAAATAAATGAAATCTCTTTTAGTCACTCCCTAACTATACCACCATGATACAGGTAAACCTGGCAGCATACTACTCAGTTGGGAAAATCGGCTTCACATAGCCTTTGAAGCTGCAAAAGGTAAATATGGCAGCAGCTAGCATAGTTTTTAATTTCTTTTTCTTTCATTCTATATTGTTCTTATACTCCCAACTCTTGTCCTTTTCCTTTTTGCTCTTATGTCATGCAGGGCTGGAGTATTTACATTATGGATGCAGGCCTACAATAGTTCATAGAGATATCACAACCAAGAACATCTTATTGAATGAAAAATTCGAGGTGAAGATATCAGATTTCGGGCTTTCAAGAGCACTTGATGTGCAAGCTCATGTTTCTACAAGGGTGGTTGGCACCCCAGGCTACCTTGACCCCGAGTAAGTTTCTTTGCCAAATAATGCCTAAGTAAACTAAACAAAGGTGTAGGAATACTTGTTCATCTTTAGTGTAGGAAATTACAACTATTTGGAATTGGCTACATGAATCTTTTCACTATTCATTCTGTACTTAGTTGTAAGAAACTGTGCTTATTAAATTTACTGAGTCAAATGTGTGTATATATTTTATTGGTTTAGGTACCATAGAAGTTACCGACTCACTAAGAAGAGTGATGTATATAGCTTCGGAGTGGTTCTATTGGAGCTGATAACAGGTCTGCGTCCAATACTACCTTTACCAGAGAGATACCACATCACTGAATGGGTAAACACAAGACTTTCAAGAGGCAACATGGATGAAGTTGTGGATGCACGGCTCCAAGGGATTTATGATGCAAATTCTGCTTGGAAATGGATCAAATTAGCGATGAACTGCACCGCGCAAGCATCAGCAGAGAGGCCAACCATTGTTGATGTAGTGGCCGAATTGAATGATATCTCGCAAGTTGAGATTACTCAGAAACAGAACCAGAACTCTGAAGATGATGATATGAATCAGAATATTAATTATCCAATTGAAGTAGTCCAAAGCACAAATACATGGGTTATGAGTGATCCTTCGTCACGATGAAATCATGTGCTTGGTTTATGAATCTTGCAAAAGGTTGGTAGTTGCTGACCATGCCAAAATGTCTTGGCTTTGCTGTATTCTTCTACTCTAATTTCTGAGCATTTTTTACTCTTTTGAAACATGTAAAGCCTGTTGCTTTATGTTACCTTGTACTCTTGTGAATTTTAAGCATCATAGGTTATTCTTTTTTATGCTTCAAACTTGTGAACATTTTTTTTCTTTCTGCGCAATTTGCAGGATGTCCTTTGTGTATGGATCAGTCATACTAATAGGGCAAATTTGTCTGCATTGACAGAACCAATACTAACTATATGCTGCGGTTATTTTTTATTTTTTTTAACTTTTTCCATTTGCTTCCCCCTACTTGTATTCTATTCAATTCTCTTGAAATGAATACAAGTTTCTTTCTCTCAAAAAACTATGCTGCGCTTGCTACTTCTTTGGGTTGTAAGACCAATTACCTTCAGGTCATCTACCCTGGCCTCTCTCATTTCGGCTTGGACCTCTAAATGAAAGGGATAGAGAACCTGTCATTACGAAGACCAATTCTAGACTATCTACTTGGAAGAAAAAATTGTAATCTCGTGATTGTAAATCAATACCTTTTTTTTGGAAGAAAAGAATCCTATATTCTATTCAAAGAGTTGAAGGGTACTGGAGGAGTAGAGAAAGAAAAGTTTGTAAAATGACCTCAAAGAGGCCTCAAACATCACAGAACAAGCAGTGAGCAAAATTTACCAATTAACCGACCGAACCAAAATCGAATTAATTGAATCGATTTTTCCAATTAATTTTTGGTTCGGTTAACGGTTAAAAATTTTAAATTTTTGGTTTTCGGTTTGGTTTGATAAATTAACCGATCGGTTCGATTAATTACCGAATTAACCCAATATAAATATAAGTTAAATAAAATAAAATTTATTTCATATATTATGGTTTGCCTAAGTGGTTAAGAAGGCATGTTTTCATCCCAGCAATATGTGTTCAAATATTGATAATGTATAATTTTTATTTTTATTTTATAGTTATGATATAGGTTCGGTTAGTAAGATTTGTATCAATAATATAGTTTTCTTGAGTGGTTAAGGTGTTATTGTTGGTAAAATGGCCACACTAGAGGGGGGGATGAATAGTGTATTATCTAAACTTGTCGCCTAATTCCGGTTTTAATCATTTACTTGATTACTTAGGCAAATTATACTTTATCGACTAAATGCGGAAGCAATAGTAAAACAATTTAACATAAACAAAGATAACAATGCTAACACAATGATTTATAGTGGTGCGGCCCCAATGCCTACTCCACTACCTAAGCACCCCGCTTAGGATTTTCAAACTAAACTTTACTAGATTAATCTTGTTTCCCTTACAATGAGAACTTTGACCCGAAGAGTCTCGCTCTCAACCTAAGACACTTCCACACCCGGAAGTCTCCGCCTTCTTATCGAGAGCACTCTTCCACCTCAACCCTAAGGGACAACTCAACTAATCCTAGTAAACTATGTTTACATCAGTGGAATTAAGTCTCAAACACAAAGGTAACCATCCAATTTCAAGACCTAACAACCTAGGTCTTCACAAGCTCAAATACAATGAAATAAACAAGAAAATACAGAACTTAATTTGAGCGACAAATTAAACAACTTATACTTAGCTCCAAACAAAGTTTCCTAGCTTCCTCTTGATGCCTTTGATGGTGAATCAATGAAGTCAAGGCTTACTCAAGGAGTTGAGAGATCAAAGCTAGGGTTTTCAAGAATGGTGGCTCAATCAAGCTCAAGGATCATCAAAGTATGGCTCAAGGTATGTTGGATGAGGGGTGGAAGGCTTGCTAAGGCTTCTATTTATAAACCATGGAGAGTTGGCATGAAACACCCAAGTCAACGGCTAGGAAACTAGCCATTTCCGCCATCTGATCGCAGGCCCGGTCGATCGTCGGTCAACCGACCGAGCGATCGAAGGCATACTGCCACTTTTTGGCACACTTCGGTCAACCGACTTGCCTACTGCCAATTTTTGGCAACATTCGGTCGACCGAAACTTGGCAGACTACACTGCTTGGTTTGGCTGAGTTTTTGCTTGTTTGCTCGTTTTTGGGTTCCGTCTTCACTAAGTCTACTTATATAACATATCTTAACTTTAAGTTTATAACTTTAAAACATAAATATTATATAAGGATTACCCCCCATTTGGATTCAATAAAAATATCTAAAAAAAATCAAAATCTAACTTTTGGGGTCTAGTATAAATTTTTGAAAAAATATTTTTTTTTTAATCTTTCAGGTCAAGTATGGGTAGGCTAAAAGCTTCCAGAAAATTCTTAAAAATATATCGTTATCTAGTTTTTACCCAAGGAACAATTATCGGCATTTTTTGTGTCAAGAAAATGTCTAGGTCATATAGCCCTCCAAGGAGCTCCCTAGGCTTAGTGAATTCCAGGATTATTTTCTAATTTATCGGGTTTTTGTGTTTTGGGGTTCGGATTTGGTTTTTGGGTTCTTATGCATCATCATGAGGAGTTACAACACAAGCTAGACACCCTAGACCTAAACTTTAACTTTCTAAAGAATTCGAACACGTCGACCAACATCCTTTTGATTTTCCGATTTCTCTGATATTTTCGATCATGGACGTTGTGCGCTAACCGATATGGAACCTGAAAGAATTTCTCAATGAAACATTAGTTCCATATTTGTTATCATCAAAACCGAGATTAAGACCAAGGTAGAAAACCTTAGGCCAACAGTTATATGTTCATTTCATTGACCAGAGTTTGACTCTTGGTATGTGGACTGTGTTGGGTCATCGAGGACCGGGCAAGCAACAAAAATTTTACACGCAGCGGATGAATAAAACCAGTCCCCTACCCAAACAGATCCATGCATCTCGGTTAAATCAATACTATGTCAGAAGTTATACCTTTGAATATCGAACTCCGTCATCTGCTCTAGAAATCCAAGAACACGATCTTGCTTCAGATCCAAGGTGTTAATCAAGCTGATTAAATTTTTTTAAATACATGTATATAAAAATTTTAAATACGTACCTCAAACTCGCGCCCAAAGCATATCCATGTGCTCACGCGGCACGTGAGACCAAGTGGGCCATGCCCCATGCATATATCGTCGGATTGTCCCCGATATAGTCCTGGGGACATCCTCCTGCTCAAACATGCACAACCAAAATAAAGTACAATATTATATTATGATATAATGAATTATATAATTCAAAATTCATAATACATTACCACTCGCCAATCACAGAAATAAGTCGACATTGTTTTACGGCTGGCGGAGGCTGAATCCTGTTCGGCCCATGTGGCCGCCTACATCTCAGTGAACTAGCCTCGGCGGCAGGAGGATCAGCAGCAGGAGCAAGTGCGGTTGAATTTGGAGTTTGACCGATCAGAGACTCTATAGCTCTCGTCCGACGATAACCTCGACCCACCATAGCTGTCCAATAAGAATATAATTAGAATATATATGGAAGAGATAGATTTAATAGAAGATATACTTTACAATTATTCATCATCATCTGACTAATAGTCTTCAAACTCTTCTTCTTCATCTTCTTCATCTTCATCTCCACCTTCCTCAACTTCATGATCGTCATCATCAACATATTCAACTTCTAATTGAACTAACGTTGTGTCCACATCCTCGAGTATTGGAATAATACGGTCTACTATAGCTTTTAAATTAAAGTTTTGCTTCCGATGCAATCATAAGTGACAGCTCCCTCAGTCCACAATATTTTCAATTCATCTATTAGGGGTCTGAGAAACACGTAAATTTCTTTTCGCGGACCCTTAGGACCCGGAATAATCATCAAAAGATAAATAAATTCATCTTTCATACACATTGACGACGGCAAATTATAAACTATTGGCAGCATTGGCCAAACTGAATAAGGAGTTGCAGAATGACCAAACGAATTAAAACCATCTGTGCACAATCCCAAACTAAATAGTATCTCTAGCAAATGAAGGATAACATGTATCCAAATGTTTCCATGCTTCACTATCGGATGGATGAGTCATTACTGTATCATCACGACTTCTTGCATGTCAACTCATGTAGGGGGCCGTCTTTTCCGACATGGATAATCTTTGAAGCCTCGGTGTCAGTGGAAAATACTGAAGCACCTTAAATGAGATATTTTTTTGTCGGACCGACTTCTTCTCCTTGTAACGAGGATGTTCGCATACAGGGCATTTATCCAACTGCGTATTTTTTTTTATAATATAAAATGCAGTTATTTTAGCACATGTGTATTTTTTCATACCCAAGCCCTAATTTTCTCATCAACTTTTAGTTTTACAAGAAGTTAGCTTAAACTTGTTATCAGTAGACAGCATTTCATTAATCAATCCTGCAATCCAATCAAATGCAACCCCGCTGATATTACAATCGGCCTTGATGTTCAGGAGTTGCGTCAATATAGTCGAAAACCTAGTGTATTTAGGACAATACCCATACAAAGGTTCATCGGCAGCTTTCAACATCTCGTAGTATCTTATGGCACTGACGTCTTAGTAACTGGCCGATCGATATTATCATTCAGCTAGAATTGACCCCCAAGACTATCAAGTATCATAGTTCTATAGGGATTAGATGGATTGGATGAAGAAACACCAGCAGAGGAAGATTCACCATGTGTTTGAACGACAGGATTGCTCAATGTTCCGACTTCACGTGACTCCCCATGACAAGTCCATATAAAATATCTTGATACAAATCCTTTGCTATACAAATGCAGAGTGATAGTTTCCCGATCCAAAAATCGTGCATTCAAGCAAATGCGGCACGAACATCAGATTTTTTCACTAGCGCTAACGAATTTCTGATTTGAATAGGCAAAATTTAGGAAGTGACTTACGCCTAATCAAAACTCATTCGTTAAAGCTCCACGATCAACACATCGGTACATCCAACTTCGATCGCCTGACATGATTCTATCAATCAATGACAATATCTTCAGTTAATGTCTTTATGTGAGATGGTCCTATTCCATTCGGGATTCATATTATTCATATTGCACTAAGTATTTCTTTTAATCGTTAACTTCATTCTAAATTTTGGCAGCATCTCCCTAGAGTTCTCCGAATACACATATCATCTGGGCGCGTATCGGAGAACAAGAGAGATACAATAGCCAAAATTTAAGAATGAGTTAATGGTTAAAAGAAAAAACTAAGTACAATACAAATAATATATTTCCAAATTATCCAATTAGGGATAATTCAAGGGTTGTACGTCGTATAAAAGATCATTGACTTCTTTTACACGAACATACAACCCCCGAACGGATCTAAGGTTTTGCTAAATCATATCTGACTTGTCGATGCGTACGTGAAATGTATCAACTTGTCGGATGGATGATTATTTTCTAAATGTTTCGATAACCTAAAACTAAATCTAAATCTAATTAGCATTAAAAAAAGATTAAACATTATAATCTAAACATTTAACGTAGATTGTTTTCTAAATTTGTGGATGTTGTCGTGAATCCACAGTGGCGCTATCGAGTACACACTGAATGTTGGCGCGAGTCCTTAAATTTTGGCCCCAACGCCGGCAACAACGTCCACAATATGGTTTAATTTTAAAATAATACTAAATTTGGACTAACTAGTAACACTAAATAATACTGAAATATTTATGTTTAAATCCTAATTAACAGATTAACATTGCACAAGAAATAATACTAATATTAATATTTAAATCCTAATTGCACAAGAAATAAAATAAATTAATACTAATTAATTAAATAACATGAACAATAAATAAATAAACATTAATAAAAAAATAACCCTAATTTATTAACCCTAATCAATTAACCATAATTAATTAACCCTAATTAAACATTAATTAATTAATTAATAATAAATATTAGGGTTATTAAACCTAATCACATTGATTAGGGGTTAATAAAACCCCTAATCAAACTATGATTAGGGTAAAAACCCTAATCACAATTTGATTAGGGGTTAAATAGTGTGATTAGGGTTAATAACCCTAATCACACTGGATTCTGGTGTATGTGCAACAACACATACACCGGCAGGATGTTCCGCCGGCTGCTGGAGGCCGAAGGTTGAAACCCTAAGGTTTCAGCCCAACCAAGCTTGACGACAAGCGGCAACAAGGAAGAGAGGGGGAAGGGCATACATGGAGTTGATCAGGCGGCAAGTGGGCATCAGCGATCAGGTGTTGGAGACAGCGGCAATCGGGCGGTGGCGAGTCTACGTCAGCGCGGAAGAGAAGAGAGCAAAGAAAAAGGGGGGGGGGGGGGGGGAGGGCGCAAACGCATAGATAAAAACTTTTATTAGCAATGGCTTACTCGTCCGTTGGTAAGCCATTGCTGATGATATTTATCATCAACAACTACCGAAGAGGCCCTTGTTAAGCCGTTGCTGATAAGTATTTCATTTTTGCGCCGTGGGTGCGCCATCGACTAAAGAGCAACGGGAGTAAAAGTCGTAAGTAAGCCATTACAGATGTTATTATCACATTAGCAACGGTCGACGCGGCCTTCAGTAACCCGTTGCAAATAACTTATTTTCTTTGCGCGTCGCATTCGCGCCATCCACTTGTAAGCAATGGCCCGAGCGGCCGTAAAGAAGCCGTTGTATATATATCACATCTGCAATGGCTCGAGCAACCGTAAGAACGCCGTGAGTCATTGCAACATCCTGGGCGGTCGTTGCTGATAGTCGTTGCTGATTAACACATTTCTAGTACTGCATAGTCATCAATGCATCAGCTGGTAGGGAAGCATTTAGTTTTCCTGACTTTGGAGTTCATGCTTATACTATGACCACTCATGTGTTTAATGATGATCACTCAACATCTAACGTTGTATCAACTATTTGTCCCCAGGGTATAGTGGAATGATACCAATGCAGGCTATAAAATTATCCACTACTACTAGGATTATGCATATCATTATTGCACATAACATTCTTCCTAGAGCAGAGCATTTTTATGTGGTCACCGGTGCTAGTCTTTGAGTACTATTTTATGCCATGACCAGTCAGTTCATCGATATACATGACCTTATGCTAAACTATATTGTCGATGTAGATGCATCTTCTAGGCAAGCCCTTCTCTTCGCATTCATCATATCATAGTTCATTTACCTAGCTGGGGTGAAAAGATCTAGATATGAGATTGAGCCCGCCCCTAAGGCGATCGACACATTGACTCTCACCCGTATGAAAATTTTGGGAGATCAGTGAGGGAAGCGTGCTCGAGTGGGAGATCCATCAGATCCAGAGGTTGATGACGACGATGATGATGAGGAAGATGATGGTGCGGGTGCCAGCTCATCGCATCCACCACCTGATGATTAGTATGACTTGTTGGAGTCTCAAATGGCTCAACTACACATTGATCAGGTCTCATGGAACACAAACATGGCCAACCGTATGGATCAGATCTACAGTCGAGTCGACGACATGTATGGTTGAGTCGATCAAATTTATGGACATGTTGATGACATGTATGGTCACATGGATGAGATGTACAATCGTGTTGATCAAATGTGGTAGTATTATCAAGATCATCAGCCACCACCTCCAAAGGAGTGATGACAGTGACTCTATCTTTAATTCTCATTATCTAGTGTCTATTGTGTGTGTCACATTCACATAGGCTTGTTATGTACTTATCTATGCAATTTACTTACTCTATGTGTTATTTTTGTTTGGCCTATGTATTACTTTTATATTCTTGTACAACTCTGTGTTGTATGTACTTTCTATTTTTTTGTGTACCCTTTCTGATTGATGTCAAAAGGGGGAGAAGTATGTTTATCATGTGCTAGTATTTATAGTCTTAACATTAAATGTATGGCATATGATAAGGGGAGTATTAAGGTTATTATTAATTTGTAGATATGCATGTTGATAGGCGGAACATTAAGATTGATATTGATTGATATATAATCTTATATTTGCCCTCACTCCTGCATTACACATATTCATGCTTATATGATAACCAAATGCCTATTTTAGAATGCTTTTAGTTAAGGGTTTGTCATCATCAAAAAGAGGAAGAATGTTGGCCGAGGCTTTCATCCTCGCACTCTAATATTCTCAATAAATGTTTTGATGATAACAAACCATGTCTAACAAAGTTTTAATTATGAAAGTCTCAGGTTGAAGTTGATGATGCTCGTGTGACATGGTTTCAGAAACTCAAGTGTTTTGGAGCTTCTCAATCCATGACGAATTCATCAAGAAAATTAGAACTTGTAATTTAAGATTACCTATAGAGTGATTGTAATTTGCTTGGGCAGGTCTCTAGGGTGTGTGCACTTCGAATCTTGATACTTGTGAACCGAAATCTAACCCACAGAAAAATCAGATTGAAACTAACTGTCCATCGAATGATCGGTCGAATGGTCGATCGGACTTCGACCGGATGTTGCTGAAAACATCCAATAGCCATTCAGTTAACCGTCAATCGAATGGTCGGTTGATCGGAACCATCGACTGACAAATCGATCGGCACTGTAGCAGACAGAAAAATAGAGCCGTTGGCAGATTTCCACTCGACTCTACTCGCTTGAAAAGCTATAAATACTTCTCCAAGAGCCCACTTATGTTACCCCTGATGCCCTAAGTCTCTCTTGAGTTAATCCTTGCATCCTCTAAGCCCTCATTGTGTATTTCTCTCATACCTAGCCTCTTGAATCCTCACCTTGAAGTGCATCATCCTTGGAGGGTTGTTCAAGCTTGCTAGGCAAGAGAAGAGGAGTTGATTTTCAAGTGATAAGTGTTCTATCCTCATTTCTTGTGATTAATAATTACTTTATGTTTAATTATTGATGGTATTTCAAGTGTGTATAAAGATCTATTGTTTGGTCTTGTAGTTTGGTGGTCACCTTGGTGTAGAGGTTTAAATCCACCAGTGTAAAATTGGTTTGCTAGAATTAGTTGTGTAGTCCTCAGGAGAAGAGGTGTTGGAGGTACTCTCGGTTGTAAGAGTAACCCTCGAGTGTGAGGGTCGGAGCCTTGGTTTATAAATTCTCTTGTAGGATACAATTAATTTGGTATAATAGAGTTTGAAAATCTTAAGCCGGGTGCTTAGGTAGTGGAGTAGGCATTGAGGCCGAACCACTATAAATCTTGTTGTATTAGTATTAATTAATTGTGTGGTTGATTGCCTATTGCTTGATATACTGCTAAATCACTTAATTTAATTTAAGCATCAAATTGGGAACTTTGGAATACGATTAAAATCAAAATTAGGGTAAAAAATTAGAGAACACACTATTCACCCCCCCTCTAGTGTGCATATTTCACTTACATTTGGTATCAGAGCAAGTCGTAGCAGAAGATTTCACCGTCTCCTCTACAATTTGCTAGGATCCGAAGATGGCACTAGAGACGATCATTTTTACACCTCCTAGGTTCGACGAGTCTAGCTTTGGTCTTTGGAATGGTAGAATGTATACTTTCCTAAAAACTCAAGGCTTAAATGTTTTTAACATGATAAAAACCAAATATGTTGAACCTATGAGTGAAATGCATGCATGGAATGAAAATGAGATTGAGATGTTTAAATTAAACGCACAAGCTATGAATCTCATATATTGCACCTTGCTAAATGAAATTCTCGAAAAAGTCATGCATAGTACTTTGGCTTTTGATGTTTGGGCAATTTTGAATATGTTATATGATTATGCAAAAACCGAGGAAATCGGTACCTCTAATAAAGGTGGCAATGACAATGGTCATTCACTTACTTCTAATCTTGATCTTGATGCTCATAGCTCCTCTAGTCAAAGGAGTAACTCCAAGAGCTGAAAAAGGAAGGTAATTTTCATTTGTGCAAAGAAAAGGGGTACGTGAAGAAAAATTGCCCCAATATGACGATCAATACAAGGAAGAGATTGAGTGCTTCCATCTCTTCATCTTATTCACTTGAAGTACACTCTACTCATGACTATGAAGCCACTTCAAATGTCAATCTTAGAAATGACGAAGTACTCTCTACTTATTCGTCTAGTCATGTTAATAGTGTTAGCTCATTAAATTCACATCATATGTCATATGATGAAGTGTTAATTAATGAATCTAGCCCAAATGGTAGGGGTTTAACAAATCTAGTCCACCTTTTAATTTGCCACAATTATAGCCCAAATTATAGAATTTACAACAATTATAACTTGTTGTGAGATACCCATTACATTAGTCGTTAGTTATTGACGTGGCTGAACAGTCAGCTTTAAAAAAAAAAAAAATATTCCTTTTCCTTTAGCTTTGCCACCTCAGCATACATACATTGTTTTTTAAAAAAGGTTAATTAATGAATCTATCTCAAACTATAGGGTTTTAAAAAATCTACCCCACCTTTTAATTTACTACAATTCTAGCCCAAACTATAGAATTTACAGCGATTATAACCCACCGTGAGATACCTATTACATTAGTCATTAGTTGTTGATGTGGCTGCACAGTCAACTTTTTAAAAAATATTTTTTATTCATTAAAAGGTGGGCACTATCTCACATTTGTGACTGCCTCACATTCGTTCTGGCCTTCAAAATGTATCCACACAAGTACTCGGCCAGTCAAAATAGTGCTTTCGATGGTCGAGAAAGGAAATCGGCAACAGATGAATGACGATCAGCGGCCGACAATAGGAGTTAGGTACTCAATCAGGGAGATAGAGTTATGTAACTAGGCCTATCGACGCTAGGGCATCCGGGGGTCGACAAAGAGAAAATCGATAGGAGAAAGAGGAATGCAAGGTGGGAACATCGGTTGCCGACAAAAGAACGGCGATTATCGTGGACGAGAACAACCACCAATGACAAAGGATTGGTGTGGGGACAAAGATGTCGGGTAGAATGGGGACTGTGACAAGGTGTGGGGACCGGCGATTAGGGTTTTGATTTTTTCTTTTTTTAATTTTATTTTTTTAATAGTGTATGTATGCTGAGGTGGCAAAAATAAAGGAAAATGAATAATTTTTTTAAGAAAAGCTGACTGTGCAGCCACGTCAGCAACTAACGACTAATGTAATGGGTATCTCACGGCGATTTATAATTGTTGTAAATTCTATAGTTTGGGCTAGAATTATGGCAAATTAAAAGGTGGGCTAGATTTGTTAAAATCCCTATAGTTTGGGCTAGATTCATTAATTAAGCCTATGATGAATTAGTAAATGAATGTAGAAAAATGTATGAACTACTCATGAGAAGAAATAAGGAAAACTAAAAACTTAGTAGTACCTTGCATAACCTAAGAGTAGAAAATGAAGAATTGAGACTTGCGAATTCAAGAATCAAAAGTGTCAACAATACTTTGAATTGTCAACTAAATGACATGCATAACTCAGTAGAACTCTTGAAAGATGAAATCAATGTTTTGAATGAAAGGAGAAATGAAGTCAAGAATGCCACTCATGATAAGAAATTTGAGAGGAAATATATCTCATTAAAAAACACTTATGCTCATACACATGTTAAGCATGCTACTCATAAGTCTCATAAGCATGGAAGGAAAGAAAGCAAAAAATTTCATGGATATTGTTTTTGTTGTGGTATGTACATTCGATTTACGATTGTTCCTTCAAGATGAACTCAAGTGGAGCTAAAACATTATGGGTTCCTAAGTCTACTAATCATCATGGACCAAAAGCTATTTGGGTACTAAAAGTGTCACACTCTTTTGTAGGAGAAGATACCACGCAAGAATGAGAAATTAAAGAAATATTGAAGTTGACCTTGGATACATATTTACATATCTCATTGAGGTTCAACTTCAAATCATGATACTATTTGGAGGGAACGGTAGGATGTCAATTTAAAGAACTATTTACATATGGACCGGTGGGTCCATCCCATTTATTAGCCACGAGCATCGATTGGCAAGTAATTTAATAATTTTTTATTATTTATTTATTATTATAGAAAAACTAATTATATTTATTTTATTGTAGGGGACGCGAGACGAGTAGGGGACGCTCATCCGTGCTAATCCTCTGAGGGTCTTCGAGGAGACACATAGATACCAGCATGGTCCTCGCTGGGGTGAGTTCATCAACAGGAGGCCGGAGACGGTACTGGTAAGTTAATATTTTTTTAAAAAAATTATCTACTTCTATTATGTATAATTAATTTAATTAATTAATTTACTTTTATTTAAATGCCACGTATAGTGAGTTGATGACCCAGCGAGGAGGTGATCATGCGCAACATCAGCTTGATGCTAACGCATGGATGCATGTGGCAGGCATCGGCAATGGACGTGTATATGGCATTGGCACAACGGCCCACGCACGGGCGTTGTTGCAGCCACATGGTGCAGGGCCGTCTGCTTTCACCTCCTCCATTGTTGGTCCATCAACATCACGTGCAGATCAGGAATGATTAGCAGCTATCGAGGCTGACATTGCCGCTATGAGAGATACTGTGACGCAGATGGCTCAGCATATGGCACAGATGACCCAGTACATGGCACATATATCTTCTATCATACCTAGTGCTCTGACTCCTCTGTCTCCCCCATCATTCGGTGCGAGGACATCAGCATCAGATCCATCATCATAATCGATGCCGACTGATCTGCTCCCCAAGCAGCCCCTCTCCACCGCCGCCTCCCCCGCCGACGCGTGATGCGCCTAATCATTGATTGTCACGCCCCAACTCAGGGTCACATGACCGGCCAAGGTATACATGCTTATACCCCGCAGCCTAAACCATGCACATGCCAACTGAACAATAAAACATAGTGGAAAAGAAATAACGAGTTTTATTTCAAATGGAAAACCAAACCATAAATCATTATAAGTAATTTTAGCAAAATAATAAGGTGCAGAAATAACAAAACAAGTTCAACTGTTCAATTACAATAAAATTTGAAATAAAGACATAAATGTCCCCAAAGAGACTACAACTCCAAAACACTGAAACATAAGTGCATGACTAACTACCAAAACTTGACTACGACCCCTAACTAGGACTGTTATGAGATCAATGTAGCTCCTCTACCCTCCAGCTGCGCCAAGTGCTCCAGCCCATCTCACCGATCAGGCTCTGTAAAATAAAACAACGACAACGGGTGAGTTCAAAAGAACTTAGTGAGCGGTTCTACCAACCCCCATAAAAAAACAATCATAAATAGGATGCATAAAGCAAATCTCCTGACTCAAGTAGGAAAATGTCACAAGGAAGTGACCAACTAACAGGCCATCTGGCCACCACCTGCCCGAAGGCAGCCAACACCCAAACGGTGAAGATCAACAGGCCTAAGCCTACCATGCCCTAAGATAACAACACATACTAGGATAATCGAGAAGGCCCTCCGAACTTATCCTAGTATAGAGAAACTCGGGAGCAATCGGGAAGGCCCTCTGTTGCTCCATGAGACGCGAAGGGACAATCAAGATTCGCCCATCCGAACTTGCTCCTTTAAGATATCATAGGGGTAATCGGGTAGGCCCTCCGAACTTACCCCTTTAGGATATCACAGGAATAATCGGGTAGGCCCTCCGAACTTATTTCTTAAAACCACCTCGGGGATAATCGGATAGGCCCTCCGAACTTATCCCACGAGGCCAAACCAGAACAATTGGGATTTGCTCAACTGAACTTGTTTCACAGATTGGGAATTTGCCATCCAATCTCCTAAGCCTAGCCTGCAATCTGGCTCTTTAACGAGCCTCTCTGTCATTCATAAAGATATGTCATGCATAAACTTTACTTGTTGGTTCATAACAGATTATGCTGACCCTTTGCCCCATTTTAATTATGCAATTAAAATTTAGATCACCAAGATTAGGGTTTTGTTTAGCTTATTGTCATACCCAAAACTGATGTATCTAACCCGAATCTAGTCTCCAGAGTGTGTCCTATGTTTGCAAACTATGTTTTTTGAAATACACACATCACAATAAGCACCGGACCATGAGTCGACTCAGCTCGACCTCGAACTAGTCCGCTAGGCTGACAAACACACACAACAAGTGGAAATTAGAATTAATATCTAGGATATTACATTGATGTACTTTTTTAATATTTTATTTTGATATGATGTAAACATTATTGTTTTGATACGATGTAAATAATATTTTGATATCCATATATTATAATTTGTTATCTCATGTTTGTTTCATATGTATTTTAATTAAATATTAGAATATGAATTTATATTTTTTGATTTTTTTTTAAAAAATATACCTCTGCGACGGTTCTACGATTGCCAAAGCCATCGCAGATGCTCATCAACCTGGTCGCGTGTGGTCGCAGATGCTCATGTGACCACATTCTGCGACGATATAACGCCGTCGTAGAACTGTCATAGAAAGTCTTTTCTTCCGACTGCGACGGTGGCGGTCGCAAACATTCTGCGACGGCATCTTTTGCTACCAAAATTTACGATCGCCCTTGGCCGTCGTAGAAGGTTTTTAGTGATCGTTTTGTGACGACCGCGTCCGTCGCAGATGACCAGGTTTTTAGTAGTGTTTATGGAGAAGAGGCCATCATCCCCATCGAGATCACAGAGCCCAGCCTCCGTTTGAGGAACATAGCAACTCATAAACTCGTTAGGCCGAGCTCGACCTCATCAAGGAAGAGCTAGAACTCACCAGAATTAGGCAAGAAGATATGAAACTCAGAATAGCTCAGAAATATGAAAAGCATGTCAAACTGAGAAGCTTCAAAGCGGGAGACATAGTCCTCTGAAAGATTGAACTCCAAAGGAAGTCGACCGGAGAAGGGAAACTCACCCCTAATTGGGAAGGCCCCTACATAACCATTGAGGTCATCGGAAAAGGCGCTTACAGAATCGTTGAACTCTCCAGATGGGAACTCCCGCGATCGTGGAATGCAACCTCCCTGCAGGCCTACTACAGCTAAGTTTCCCCCTTAAACTGTAAGTGGTCGATGTACTCTTTTTCCTTCACAGCGGTTTTTACCACTGGGTTTCCCCTTGAAAGGTTTTAACGAGGCACCACCATGCATAGGCCGAGTACATCACTTGGTGAGACACAATGTACCATTACCAAAATAGTTATTAATAATACTGCTCTTCCTTTCTACACATTTTCTTTGTGTTCAAATTATTCACGACTATCTACGCATGGGAGGATTCTTTACGGTCTCACGACAGCTCCTGCCCTGCATGGCGCACCAATCCTCCTCGGCCTCAAGCACCTCTCTCGAATTCCCATAGTGGCCACAACTCGGTTTTCACTAGTCTGGCTTGCTGACCTCAGTGCCTATCTTGGGCTCCCACACCCTCAGTGACCAGAACTCAATTTTCACCAGTCTAGCTCATCGGCCTCGGCGCCATTATTTCTGCCTCAGAGCCCTTACAATGACCAGAACTCAGTTTTCATCACTCTGGCTCGTCGGCCTTAGCGCCATTACTCCATGCCTCAGAGACCTTACAACGACCTGAAGTGCATTCCTCGCGAGCTTGGTTTTCACCGAGTTTGGTCCTCGACCTCAACGCCATTACTTCCAGCCTCAGAGCCCTTACAACTATCCGAAGTGCGCTCCTAGAGAACTCGATTTCATAGAGTCTGGTCCTCAGCCTTAGAGCCATTACTTTAGGCCTCAAGGACCTTACAACGATCCGAAGCACGCTTCTCGTGATCTTAGTTTTCACTGAGTGTGGTCCTCGACCTCAGTGCCATTACTTTCAGCCTCAAAGCCCTGACAACAACCTGAAGCACACTCCTCACAAGCTCAGTTTTCACTGAGTCTAGTCCTTAGCTTCAGTGTTATTACTTTTGCTCTTAGAGCCCTTACAATGACCTGAAGAGCGTTCCTTGCGAGTTTGGTTTTCACCGAGTCTAGTCCTCGGCCTCAGCGCCATTACTTCAAGCCTCAGAGCCCTTACAATGACCTGCAGTGCGCTCCTCGCGAGCTAGCTAGTGGGGATTCATTTTTCAAAATCAATCAAAAGTGAAATCAAAATGAATCAAGGAGATTTCAAAAAGTGAAAACATTTTAAAATCAAGACCTCAAAACCCTTTCTAAGGTTGAAAACCAAAACGACCATAAATAGCCAAGGTTTCAAAACCAAAGGTTGCATAGACCCATTATAGGTCATAAATGGCCTCCAAGGAGACCGAGGTTACAAACTTTGGAAGAATAGGCACAAAGATACCAGAAGTGTCAAGATATGTCAAGAGGGTTATAAATAAACTATGGGACATCCCAAAGCCATTAGTTTTTAGCTTTGTTATAAAATTGATCGATAAAGACTAAGTTTCCGATTTTTGATAAAGATGAATCCGAAATCATATAAAATTAAATCCTCAATGAAACTTTTTGAAACTTTTTCAGCGGAAACTAGATTTTTTAAGCAAAGCGTAGAAATAAGAATTTTTCAAAAATTAATTTTCTACATTCTTTAGGAATTCGCTGAAATTCCAGATTTCATGTTTTATTGACAAATACTCATTTTTCACAATAATTTTTAGTTTTGTTCAAACTTGTATAGAAGTAAGATATGATCATTCTAATCATGTATACAAAGTTTGAATTACTATCAAGAGTCCCAAGGATTACTCAAGTGACTTGGCACAATTTCGATTAAGAATCAACATGATATATCAAGAAATTGTCTACATGTCATTTTCCTAAATACTCATGAATTTTCACATAAAACACCTAAGTACTTTATCATGAGCAAGGTGCAAGAGTCCTTACATGCTTTATAAGGTATCATACTACATAGTACACAAATGAAACTAATACCTTATAGAATTTTCAAGTATTTAGCATGTATTCTTGAAATCTCCAAAAAAAACATTTGCCTCCTAATCAATGCTCAACTTGCAAGTAATTGCATCATAAATAGCACAATAAACATTTTCTTACTAGCAAGTTCATAAACTAGATAGCAAAGGAAAATTAAGTTCGTTTCTCAAAAGTCAAGTTTTGCTAACTAGTGGGGATTCATTTTTCAAAATCAATCAAAAGTGAAATCAAAATGAATCAAGGAGGGATGAATAGTGTGTTAACTAAATCTTTTGCCTAATTTTGGTTTTTCGTGTTTAATCATTTTCTTACAATTTAGGCAATTCACAATTTGATGATTAGACAAAGAAGTGATGAGATAAAGCAATTAAGCAAATGCAAGAAGAACAATGCTAACACACAGAAATTTATAGTGGTTCAGCTAACCGCCTACTCCACTACCTAAGACCCATGATTAGGATTTCACACACAAATGCACTATATTAAGAGTAGCTTACAATTGAAGACTTTTACACCGGAAAGACCCTACACTCCCTTAGAAGGTACTTCCACACCCGAAAGTATCCACCTTCACACCGAGTGAGCTTTCCCACCTAAATTCCTAAGAACAACTCCTAATCTAGTTTTACACAAGTGGCTTTACACCTTAAACACCAAGGTTACCACAAACTAGCTAGACCACATACAATGTCTATTACACGATCAATTTATACAATCAAAATCAAACCAAAAACACTTCAATCATAAGAAGAGACAAAAGAGGAGTCATCACAATAGAATCACCTCCTCTTGTTGAACCTAGCAAGCTTGAATGACCCTTCAAAGATGAACACTTGAGATTGAGGGATCAAGAGCTAGGGTTGGAAGATTTGATCAAGAAAGGGCTTAGAAGATGCTTAGGATCACTCTTTTAGTTTTTAAGGCATCAACCACAAGTGGAGAGAGGGTTTTGAGTGGGTATTTATAACCCCCAAAAATCAGAGTGTCACCAACAAACTTTTTTTTGCCCATTGGTGACGCCCGGTCGCTTGCCGATCGATCATCGGTCGACCGACTGATCGACTGCCCAAGCGATCATGGCACTCTGTCGCTTTTGGACACATTTTGGTCGACCGACTGGTCAACCGAATTGGCTACTGCCAATTTTTGACCATATTCGATTGACCGACCTATCGACCAAATTGGATAATGCCAATTTTCCGCATCATTCGATCGACCGAATTTGGGCTGGAAACTTCTCCTTTTTGGGTCTTCTCGTTGCGCGCTTTATTTTCGGGTTCCGCCCTTCAGCGTGCTCTAACTCGAAAGACTTTCCATATATTCTTTCGATTTGTCCAAGCCATCTCCGGTGCACGCATGAAACTCTTGTGGGTCATCGTATCGAGACCGATGTCACAAGACATGAAACTGACTTATCTTTTATCGATCTTGCGACCTTCATGTTTCAAGAACTTGGTTAGATAGATTTTTTTTGTTATCATCAAAATAATCATGAAGAGAATAGAGCACAAAGGAAAAAGTCTTTGGCCAACATCAAAGAGACCTCAAAAAGTGAAAACATTTTAAAATCAAGACCTCAAAACCCTTCCTAAGATTGAAAACCAAATAGCCAATGTTTCAAAACCAAAGGTTGCATGGACCCATTATAGGCCATAAATGGCCTCCAAGGAGATCGAAAATAAAATGAAAAATTGAAATCCAAACTTGATACCACAAAGATGGTAATCAAGGGTTAACAGAAGGAGAATCAAGTATCAAGTGAGTACTAAATAAAGCATATTCACAAATCATCAAACTCTAATAATAATGTAGGCAAGAGTAGAGTTAGGAGTTGGTACTGATCACATTAGTCAAGAAGTTGCAACCAAGTTAATTCTTCTTTCTTTACTTCCCAAGCAACTTCAAGCCATCAATGTGTCTTCATTTAGGTGTAGTGTCTTTCCCCTACATTTAAGCATGAAAAGTTACCCAAATTTCTTTTGGTCCTTGGGGGTTAGAAACTTTTGGAACCCAAAGTGATTTAGCATTGGGGTTCATTTTCAATGCAGAATCCCTAATCATATGTCCATGCATGCCACAACAAAAACAATGACCTTTAAATTTAGTAGATACATGACGATGTACATGAATGTGTGGATGAGCAAGGGAAGATACTTTAGAAAATTTTGCATGAGAGACATGGGCATACATATTTTTTATTTTCTCATTTAATGAAAGCAACTCATTCTTTAATGATAACATGCCAACATTCAAATTTTCAACTTGTGAGCATAATAAGTCATTCATATTTTGTAAATCTATATATTTTTTTCTAAGGAATTTTTATCGTTTTCTAAGAGTTCAACCTTCATTTTTGACTCATTACAAGAAAGCAAAAGATCATCATTTTCTTGTTCTAGTATTTTATTTTCCTTTTTAAGTTCCTTAAATCTTTTTCTAACAATATTAAAATTTTCATACATATGCTCAATTTCATTTTCTAATTCTACTTGGGTAAAAATATTATCACCTATGCGCAAACACAATGATTTGTTTACGCAGTTCAGTGACAAAGCATGTCACCTAATCTGCGGGGTACTCACCGGACAGATGCCCAATCCACTCTCAACAAGTATAATAAGTCATCAGGATTTCACACTCCGAAATTCGACTACCAGTACTACAATGAATTGGAAATAACAAAAAACCTATTTGTTATTACAAGTACATACCAACTTGTCTCTCTATGACATCTCAGCCATAGAGTTTTGTCCTACATATAGTCCTTGTGTTGTAGTGAGTTAACAGTCCAAATTCATCTTCACTTGAAGATACGAAAGGTAGATTATTGCCATCTTACACTCAGCAGTCTCAACTCCTCAAATAATTGGCAATACAGTGTACGCACCCTAGAGTTAATAAATTAGATCTTTTCACCGAAATTTATATGTGACAACTGATAGATCTGAAACAAATGTTGACTTAACTATTGTTCAATAATACCATCAGTTCAAAAACCAACAACCATCAGTTCAAAACAAACAGTCAGCACCAAATCATAAGGACCATAAAGATCAAAGGAGTAATGCCCGAAAATATTAAAGAGAACCTCTCCTCTACTCATAACATTTAAACGGACAATAAAAATGAAATTAACGATGATCAAACATATTAGAGATATCAAAGAAAATCATCATTAATAATGAAGACCAAAAGTCATCATAACGGTAGGAAACAAAAAGTTCTCATTTTGCGCTGCATCCTTTTCCAGAAAACCATACTATGTAAGATTAGTTGAAAGTGCCCTCACACAGTTGTAACTATCATCCTATAGGCAAAGCTCCTCATAGTTGTGACTGTGCATTAGACTGAGATTTTACCTGAAACACTTTTGCCAAATATAGCTAACTCATAAAAGCCAAACATTAACAATCACCTATAGTGATAGTGGGTACCTCATTTTCCTTTGTCATGAAATAAAGGTTTGCATTATCCCTTATGTTTTCTTTCCCACTTGATGGTGATGATGACTCACTTTCATCCCAAGTAGCCATTAGTGCTTTCTTCTTCATCCCTCTTCTTTTATCTTTCTTTGAGGATTATGGGGAGGTGAGCTTGGACTTAGGACAATCGCTCTCCAAGTGTCCGAGCTTGTTGCATTGAAAGCACATGTGTCTATCTTTGCCCTTCTTCTTCTTGAGAGACTTTCCCATTAGTTACATCAACATCCTTCCAAGGTGAATCATCTCTTCTTGATACTCGGATTCTTAATTCTCCGATGATGATGATGATGATGAGGTCCTATCACCATATGATGCTTTTAAGGCAATGTTCTTACCTTTGGGGCCATCTTCCTCCCTTTTTGCCCTCATATGGATCTCATAGGTCATGAGGGATCCAATGAGTTCGGTGAGCTTCATGGTGCCAAGATTCTTGTCCTCCATGATAGCAACCACCTTTGGCTCCCATGCTTTGGGAAGCGATCAAAGAAGCTTCCTCACTTTTTTTTTCCTCTTGTATGTCCCTTCCAAGGTTAGTCAAAGCATTCACAATATTTTGAAAGCGGGCATACATTTGGCTCAGTGAGGGATCCAATGAGTTCGGTGAGCTTCATGGTGCCAAGATTCTTGGCCTCCATGATAGCAACCACATTTGGCTCCCATGCTTTGGGAAGCGATCGAAGAAGCTTCCTCACTTTTTTTTCCTCTTGTATGTCCCTTCCAAGGTTAGTCAAAGCATTCACAATATTTTGAAAGCGGGCATACATTTCATCTATGGTCTCATGAGTATGCATTTTAAAGAGTTCATAATCATGCATAAGCAAATTAATTTTAGACTCCTTAACTTGGGAAGTTCACTCATAAGTAGTTTTTAAAACATGCCAAATTTCAAAAGCGGATCTACAACATGATATTCTATTAAATTCATTTATAGATAAACAACAATGTAATGTATTCATTGCTTTGGCATTTGAATTAAACAATTTGATCTCTTCTTGAGACCAATCATCCATGCTCTTGGAGGGTAGTTCATAATCTACATGAATAGTTCTCCAAGCATCTAATCTTAGGGATTACAAGAAAATACTCATTCTAGTTTTCCAATAAGCATAATTGTTTTCATAAAAAAGATGAGGTGCATAAGTTGAAGACCCTTGACCTACTGTGATACTAGAAGCCATTACTGTAGGTTAGATGGTTAAACCTAAGCCTACAACCTTGCTCTGATACCAAATGTTGGATGAATGTCCACACTAGAAGGGGGGTTGAATAGTGTAGGTTACTTTTATGTTCAATTGAATTCTTTTCATGTTTTAATCAACTCAACTAGCCTATTCAAGTTTCTTGATCCTTAGTGCGACTAGATGCAATTACAATTAAATCGAGCACAAGTAAGAATCAAATTGAGCAATCAAGATAGCAATGCAAACAAAAAATATATAGTGGTTTGGCCAATCCTGCCTACTCCACTTCCTTGGCTCATCACCAAGGATTTCTAGCCTTAACACTGTATAGATTAATAGTTTTTCTAAGAATACAATGAGGACTTATCCCTCAACCCTAGAGGCGGGCCTCAACACCTATTCTCTAGCAAAAACAATAATGTACAAGACACCAAGGTGTTTACAAGCACACCTTGCAAGCTGTTGGCCTAAGAATTTCTACCTTGGTCTTAATCTCGGTTTTGATGATAACAAATATGGAACTAATGTTTCATTGAAAAATATTTTTAGGTTCCATATTGGTCAGTGCTCAATGACATCTTGGACGAGTCTAGAGAACATATGGAAAGCTCACCAAGTTGACGCATGCTGAAGGATGGAACCCAAAAATGAAGCGCGCAAGATAAATACACAAGAATTCAGCCCTGCCAGATTCGATCGATAGATTGGTCGACTGACAGAAAGTGAAAATAGGCAGAAGGCATTTCGATCGATCGACCAGTCGACCGAATGATGCCCAAAATGGGCAAAAATCCTTCGATCGCTCGACGGTCGCTCGGTCGGTCGACTGACGATTGATCGGCAAGCGACCGGGTGTCGCCAATGGGCAAAAAAATGTCTATTGATGAGCCTTGGTGTTTGGGGGATTATAAATACCCATCCCTAACTCATTCCTAGCCTAATATTGATGCTTCCAAGCCTTAAAGTGCGATCCTAAGCATCTCTACAAGCTTTCATTGAGCCATCCTTGCAAGAACCCTAGTTTTGATCTCCACTCCTTGATTTAGCCTTCAAGCTTCACGGATTCATCATCTTGAGGCATCAAGAGGACTAGAGAGTTTTCTTTGGAGGTAAGTATCTGTTGTATTATTTATTTGCTCCATTGTTTGTGTATTTTGTGGTTTATTTATATTGTATATTATTTGTATAAACCTAGGTTGTTAGGTTTGATTGAGTTGGTGGTTGCCTTGGTGTTAAGGCTTAAATCCACCATTGTGAACTTAGTTTACTAGAATTAGTTGAGTTGTCCATTAGGTTGAGGTGGGAGAGTGCTCTCGGTAGAAAGGCGGGATACTTCTGGGCATGGAAGTGACTTCGATTTGAGAGCGGAGACTTTCCCGTGTAAAGTCCTCTTTGTAAGGGAAATGATATAATCTAGTAAAGCTAGTTTGGAAATCCTAAGCGGGGTGCTTAGGTAGTGGAGTAGGCATTGGGGTTGAACCACTATAAATAATTATGTTAGCATTAATATCCTTGCTTGTGTTTAAACTATTTTATTATTGCTTCCGCATTTAGTCGTTAAATTATGAATTGCCTAAGTAATTAAAGAAAATGTTTAAAATCGAATTTAGGCTAAATGATTAGTTAACACACTATTCATCCCCCCCCCTCTAGTGTGGCTATTTCACCAATATTTGGTATCATAGTAGGTCGTGGATTGAGATTTCACCATCTCGTCTACATCTAGCCTTGATCCGGAAAATGGCACTAGAGTTGGTAGCGTCTATACTTCCTAGGTTCGATGAGTCTAACTTTGGTCTTTGAAAGAGTAGAATGTACACTTTTCTAAAGACTCAAGGTTTAGGTGTTTTTAACATGGTAAAAATCCAATATATTGAACCTAAGGAAAACATGAATGCATGGACCCAAGAACAAATTGATATGTTTGAATTAAATGCTAAGGCTACAAATTGCATATTTTGTTCTTTGGAAAATAATATCTTTGAAAATATCATGTATTGTATTTCGGCTTTTGATCTTTGGGCAAATTTAAACATGCTTTATAATTATGCCAAAACCGAGGAATTAACTATTTTTCATGAAGGTGGTGATGACAATGGTCATCCCTCCAATGCTAACTTGGTTTTTGAAGCCCAAAGTGTTTCTAGTCAAAGAAGCACTAAAAGTCGAAAGAGGAAAGTCATTTGCTATTCGTGCAAAGAAAAGATCCACATTAAGAAGAATTGCCCTTCATTAATGAACAAGGCAAAGAAGAGGTTAAAGGCTTCTACATCATCATCTCATTCAAATGAAGCATCCTCTTGCAATGACTATGAAGCCACTTCAAAAGTTTGCCCTATGAATACTAATGATGAGGAACACTCTTCCCCTTCTAGTCATATTAAAATTTTTGACAGTAATAGTGATAATAGTTCTTCATGTTCTCTTAAAATGTCATATGAAGAATTATTAGAAGAAAGTCAAAAATTATATGTCTTGCTCTTGGAAAAGGATAAGGAAAACAAGAAGATTAAAAAGGAGAATTCTAGAATTAGTTCACATTTGCATGCTCTAGAATTAGAAAATGAGAAATTAAAATCTAGCTCATTTGATCCTAGTCATGATACATTAAAACTTGAGCTTAAGGACTTAAAGCTCAAAAATGAAAATTTGAAAAGTGGTTTCAAAATTGAGAATGAGATTTTGAAAAATGAAAACTCAAAAATCAAAAAGGAAAATTATATGTTGAAATCTCAAATGCATGCTTTACATAACTCCATGATTGATTTGAAAAATGAGGTTCTAAACCTAAACAAGAAAGTGAATGAAATGAAAAACACTTCCTCATTTAAGAATTTTAGTAGAAATGATTTTTCAAATAAGAATGTTCATGCTCATGTTAAATCTCATGTTAGACATTCTACCTTTAAACCTCATGTTCAAAAGATAAATGAAAACAAAAAGTTTTATGGAAATTATTTTTGTTGTGGTACCTATGGTCACTCTATATATGATTGTGCATTCAAGAGTAATCCAAGTGTTGCTAGAACACTTTGGATGAATGAGAAATAGTGTATTGAAGTTGACCTTGGATTCAAATGAAAAATCTCCATGAGATTGCAACTTCAAGTCATCATGATGCCATAGGTATGAAAATTGGCATCTAGGTATACTTCGTATCATCTCCTTACTTTGGTTGGTATCATTTAAGTTGGAGTATATGATACATGTTTAATTTGAGTTGTTTTCCCTGCTCTTGATAATAATCTTTTGAAAAATGATTTTGATTTTTGATTTTTCGGTCTTTTCGGAGACCTATGTAGCCTATAACGGGCTCATGCGACCTTGCAGTTCCAAATCGTAGGCTCATTATGGCCTTTCGATTTTCAACCAATATGAAGGGTTGGAGATCAATTTTTCATCAATATTACATTTGTGATCTCTTAAATTTTGTTTCGGATTCATGATAACATATTTTGAAATGGATTTCAAACTATTTAGCAAAATGGATTTTGAAAATGATACTTGATTTTTCTCTTTGCTATTTGGTTTGGGTTGCTTGCTAGTAGCTTTAGTTTCATTAAATCTACTAATGAAGTCTACTTGCAAGTTGAGAATGTTAATGGAAGGCTATGCTATCACGAAGAAAATTGAAAAGGAAAAAGATAAGTTTGGCAAAATTCTCATGTAAGAGGTATGTCTTTGAATTTCGTAGAAATCTAAGCATAATACCTCAATATTCATGCTTTATTGGTGTCTCTATACTTAAGATTAGAGTTGCATGATAAATCATTGAATTCTCATGAGTAGGTAAAATTTTAGTACTTAGGCAAGTTTCACTGAATGAAAGTTGCCATAGGTTAAAATTCATGTAACATATTTAGTCCAAACTCATGAAACATATTTAGATATATACATGACATGCTTCTAGCTATTTAGAGTTGAAAATTCATGTGTAGATCAAGAAAGTGATATGTAGATCATCTTAGGGGACTCAAAGTTGAAAAAGTTTGACCTAAGTCAACAATTTGACTTAGAAATCTCATTTTGAGTTTAAATTTCACAAACATGTTTAGATTTACTCATGTTAGGTGTTCATGTGTCTATGTTTGAAAAACCATGAGTCAAGGTTAAAATTTGATACTTAGCAATTTCATGATAACATGCTTGTTTTTGAATGAAATCATGATAAGGTGATATTTTGATAAAATGACATTATTTTTACTTCAAACTTAATATATATGCTTTACATGATCATAACTTGGTATTTTGAAAGTTTGAATGAAATCTGGAAAAATCATGAAAGATTCACTTATTTACGAAAATGCCACTAAAGTATCACTCTTCTCAAATTACTCATTTTTTTGGATACTTTGGATTTTCGTTGAAATTTTCAAATGAGACTTCAATTATGATATCATAACTCTATTTTTGGTATCGTTCTCACTATTACTCAAGAAAAATCATTTCTAAAATAGTTTTTGATATTTTGACTGATACTTGAGTTTATACATAATTTCCGAATTTGGATTTTAGTTATCACTCCTTGCTATCATGTATGATTTAGTCTCATATTAAATATTTGTTTTCCATCCTTTTGGTTGAGATTTTCATATTTCATGAAAAATAGTTTTAGAGTCTCAACTTTGACTATATGTTGACTTTTCTTGCCCATTTTGAGTGATGTCAAAAGGGGGAGAAAAATATAAGTAAAAGGGAAGAAAATATAGGAAAACCATGCATATAGATAGGGGGAGTTCCATTATATAGATATGCATGTTGATAGGGGGAGAAATCCCATGGTTGATATCCTTTGCGCCTTAATAGAATATATTTTCTTAAGGATGTTTGTCATCATCAAAAAAGGGGAAATTGTTGGCCTAAGGTTTTCTACCTTGGTCTTAATCTCAGTTTTGATGATAACAAACATTGAACTAATGTTTCATTGAGAAATATTTTCAGGTTCCACATCGGTTAGCGCTCAATATCCTTGATCAAAAATATCGAAGAAATTGAAAAATCGAAAGGACATTGGTCGACGTGTTCGGGTTCATCGCGGAAATTTCTAGAGGTACGACGTGTGCACCAAAGACGTCTTGGAAGAGTCTACAGAACATATAGAAAGCTCTCCAAGTTGACGCACGCTAAAGGCCGGAATCGGAAAATGAAGTGCGCAAGATAAATACACAGGAATTCAGCTAGATTCGATCGACCGACAAAAAGTGAAAATGGGCAGAAGGTATTTCGGTTGATCAACCGGTCGATCGAACGATGCCTAAAATGGGCAGAAAGCCTTCGGTCGCTCGGCAGTCGCTCGGTCGGTCGACCGACGATCGACCGGCAAGCGACCGGGTGTCGCCAACGGGCAAAAAAATGTCCATTGACGAGCCTTAGTGTTTGGGGGGTTATAAATACCCATCCCAAACTCATTCCTAGCCTAATATTGATGCTTCCAAGTCTTAAAGTGTGATCCTAAGCATCTCTACAAGCTTTCATTGAGCCATCCTTGCAAGAACCCTAGTTTTGATCTCCACTCCTTGATTTAGCCTTCAAGCTTCACCGATTCATCATCTTGAGGAGTCAAGAGGACTAGGGAGTTTTCTATGGAGCTAAGTATTTGTTGTATTATTTATTTGCTCCATTGTTTGTTTATTTTGTGGTTTATTTTCATTGTATATCATTTGTATAAACCTAGGTTGCTAGGTATGATTGAGTTGGTGGCTGCCTTGGTGTTAAGGCTTAAATCTACCATTGTAAACTTAGTTTACTAGGATTAGTTGAGTTGACCCTTAGTTGAGGTGGGAGAGTGCTCTCGGTAGGAAGGCGGGATACTTCCGGGTGTGGAAGTGCCTTCGGTTTGAGAGCAGAGACTTTCCGGTGTAAAGTCTTCTTTGTAAGGGAAACGATATAATCTAGTAAAGGTAGTTTGGAAATCCTAAGCGGGGAGCTTAGGTAGTGGAGTAGGCATTGGGGCCGAACCACTATAAATAATTGTGTTAGCATTGATATCCTTGCTTGTGTTTAAACTGTTTTATTATTGCTTCCGCATTTAGTCGTTAATTTATGAATTGCCTAAGTAATTAAAGAAAATATTTAAAATTGAATTTAGGCTAATTGATTAGATAACACACTATTCAAACCCCCCCCTTCTAGTGTGGTCATTTCACCAACACAAGCTACCCTCAAAGTCGATACAAAACAATAGGAAAACAATATTAATGGAGCTTACACGTAAAAACAAACTTGATGAAGCTCCAACGCGCCTCCTCCGAGCACTTCAAGGCTTCGAGTATGGAATTTCTCGGTGAAGGCAAAGTTTGATGAAGTGAGGAGAGATTAGGGCTTAAGATCAACTCTTTTAGTTTCAAAAACTCTTAGGATGGACTCAATGAAGATCAAGAGGTGTAGAAGATGTCTCAATAGGCTCAAGTAGTCATAAGGAAGGCTCTCATGGCTTGTATTTATAAGCCATGAAGAGAGAAGGCAAGACAAGCCATCCCAACAGGTATTTTTTTGCCTGTTGGTGCCGCCCAATCGATGGCCAACTGATGGCCGATTGATCGGCCGAGCGACCGGCCATCGACCAGGAGCCACTGCCCATTTTGGGCCTTGGCCGGTCCGTGGCCGGCTGATGGTCGATCGATCGATACCCCAAAAATAGCCCAGATTGCTAATTTTTCTCCACAATGTTCATTTTCGAGTTTTGTTTTCGGGTTTTGACTTGGGACATATTACAAATAGGTTGACTTAAGACCTTAGAAGAATTTTACAATCATTTCAAAATTCTAGACCAAACTTCCGACTCAATCGCCTCCGATGCCGTCGAAACTTGAAATTTTGTGATTTTCCGTGACTTTTCGACGAACTTCGCGTGTGTATCGATCGCCCAACCTGAGATGAAACACTTGATAAACTCATTATAATAAGTTTGTTATCATCATAATCAAGATGGTGGGCCAAGGTTGAAAACCTTAGGCCAATGAACTTGAGCTCCCACACCCTCAACGACTCGAAGCGCGCTCCTCGTGAGCTCAGTTTTCACTAAGTTTGGTCCTCGACCTAGGCACCACAACTATTGGCCTCAACACCCCTACTTCCATAATTCAAACATCCTTAAGGGAGCCCAAAATTACCTATTCCTATATTGCAGGTGGAGATGACCATGCCGCCCGATAATCTCGCTAAGACTCTTGCCCAGAATGGGTCGAGGCCAATCCCGGAGATGGTGGGTTTATGATGGTATATCCCTCATGATGAGGAAGGACGTGAGAGTCCATGTATGACCGGGTGGATTCCCCGGATAGAGCCATCTAGTCTTGCTTGAGTTTGGCTCGAGGATGTAATTTGGGAGGAGCCCCCTAGTGAGGCTGCGTGGTTTGGTTCGGGTGAAAGGTGGGGCATTGCTGGGTCTAGTCCATAGCCCCCGAGCTCAGTCGGAGTCTGGAGGACTGTGTGCCGAACTCTTAATTTGGCTCATGTCTTTTGTTGTTTTCGAGGAGTTTCCCATAGAGCTAAGTTGGGCGACCTAGCGGGGCCGAGTCGGATGCCACTTTAGAGCATTTAATCGTGAAGTTTGAATCAGGTGACTAGGGAGGCCTTTCTGAGGTGGAATTAGCGGGGGGCAGGTTGAAGGAGAATACCCTGTGGGTACTAAGCTAGGACAGCTTCGTGGAAGTCGAGTATAATGGGTGTGCGACCATTTTGTCTTTTCTTCGAGCGGATCTTGTGGTTGTATCTTTATTTGCGTGAGTTTTATTTCTTCGCTTCTTATGCCTTGGTATGGTGGCTTGTTAGTAGGGTCTGCGTCTTTCCGTGGCATCCTTTGGTTGGTTTTTACCTTTTTGATTTGAAGGAGTAATCATGATGGGAAAGTGTTCCCACAGTCTTTACACGGTTTTCCGAAAAACCACCGCAGGGCGAATTTGGTCAGTTGAGATTAGCCCTGCAATCTTATTGTTGTCCATCTAATGAGTGGTTTATTGTCTTTAAGGCGGGCATGGCTCCTCTCGTTCTCCAAGATTTTTGCGCTCCTCTTTTGAGGTTTTTCTCAGTGGAAAACGAGTCTTTTTGGTTTCCAGTCTTCTTCTGCCTCTAGGATCCTCGTACAAGTCAATGGCCAAAAGAAAGGCCGAGACTGCTGTAATATCCTAGATATTTTAATTTTATTTTTCCTCTTATGGTTTGTGTTTGCCAGCCTAGCGGACTAGTCCGATGTCGACCCGAGTCGACTCATGGTCTGATGCGAGTTTGCGAAGTCGGATAAGTAAGAATATGGGTTATGTGATTTCACTTGTGTAGATTAATCATTTAAATTTTATGTTGTGTATGCATGATGGGTGTGCATATATTGGATGGTTATGTGGAGAATAAGATTAATTAAGTTAATTTAAATTAGCGGGTTCGGATTCGGGTTCAGCTTGAGGCGGATGCAGGTTGGATAAAGGGTTTAGATGGATTAGGGTTGAGGAGGGAGTATAAAACCCCCCTCCCCTTGGCTTGGAGCCACACAAGTTATTGAGAAGAGGAGCTAGCCGACAGCCAAGCCGCCAGCCGCCCCTCTCCTCTCTCCCCTTGGAGCCGAGCCGCCCAAGGCTTTCCCCCTTCTTCCTCTCCTTCTTCCTCCCCTTTGGAGCCGAGCCTAGAGGAGCCAGCCAAGCCAGCCCCTCTCTTCCTCTCTCCCTCTCTCCAAGCCGACGGCTTAGAGTGAGCCGCCGCCCCTCTCTTCCCCCTTCTTGAGTCGAGCCGTCATCTTTTGAAGCCGGATTCGAGGGCCATCATCCGGGATTTCTTCTAATCATCCTTCCGAATTAGGTGAGTGATTTTACCCTCCTTCTTTCAAGATTTCTTCGAGTTTCTTAAAGCCGTTCTTGGAGACTTGATGTTATTGTTTTGTTTTCGATGATCTCTCAGATTCTTGTCATTCTTTTTGTGTGCCATGTTTGAGGATACCCTAAACCCTTCCTTATGGGGTTCGATAGTCCAAGGATGGCCCTAAGGGTACTCGGCCAAGGGTGGAGCAAGGGTGCCCTCAAGGTGTTCGATGAAATACTTAAGTGAGAGATCTTGGTTATCTTGTAGTTTATGTCTCAAATTGATGACTAAAATGAGTTCTTATATGTTCAAGCATGCTTACTATTTAATCTGTGATTTTTGGAGAAAATCATGTTTTGTGAAAGTTAGGATCTTGATATTGATGCCATGAAGGTTTTTGCAAGATGGTTTCTTGATTTAGATGCTTGATCTTAAAGTTTGTTCTTGATTAAAGATGATGGTAGTGCTTGACATTCTTGTTTAAAAATAAGGTTTTTGTGAGAATTATCTAAATGTTATAATTTTGATGTGTTGGTGAATTAAGGGTTTAGTTTATGTGAATTTTCGGATTTGTTTTCATGATATGCTGAAAATTCAATGTTGCTGGAATCTCATGCTGAGATGATGAATCTGTGCTATTTTTTGTAATGCTTGCTATGGTGTGTGTAATTCTCTGAACATAGTCATGTAACCTATCGTTTCGACCAGAAAATATAGTTTGGAAACATAAGACACACTCTGGAAACCAAATTCGGATTAGATACATCAGTTTCGGGCAGAACAGTAAGCTAAAACAAAACCCTAATTATGGTGAACTAAATTTTAATTGTATAATTAAAATTGGGCAAAAGGGTCAGCATAATCTGTTATGAACCAACATATGAAGTTTATGCATGAAATAAAACCACAAAGATTTATGACATTATGGGTCTAGGAGTTGGGGTCGGGTATTGGAGTGTTGAGACACTTTCCAATAGAAACACTCATGAGACATCGTAGGAAAGACTTGACTTAGGTCATGATGCGTCATATCTTTATGAATGGCGAAGAGGCTCGTTGAGGAGTCGGAGTGTGGGCTAAGCCCGGGAGGTTGGATGGCAAATTCCCAACCTGTGGAACAAGTTTGGAGGGCCTTTCCCGATTGTTTTGGTTTGGTCTCATGGGATAAGTTCGGAGGGCCTACCCGATTATCCCTGAGGTGGTGTTAAGGAATAAGTTCGGAGGACCTTTCCCGATTATTCTTGTGATATCTTTAAGGAGTAAGCTTCGGAGAGCCTACCCGATTACTCCTATGATATCTTAAAGGGGCAAGTTCGGATGGGCGAATCCCAATTCTTCCTACGCGTCTCATGGAGCAAGTTCGGAGGGCCTTTTTCTGATTGCTCCTGAGTTTCTTTATACTAGGATAAGTTCGGAGGGACGTACTTCCCGATTATCCTAGTATGTGTTGTTGCCTTAGGGCAGGGTAGTCTTAGGCTTATTGTTCTTCACCGTATGGGTGTTGGCTGCCTTCGGGTAGGTGGTGGCCGGATGGCCTGTTAGCAGGTCACTCCCTTGTGATCTTTTTCTGCTTGAGTCAGGAGTTTTACCTTATGCATCTTATCTGTGATGTTTGTTTTTGTGAGGGTTGGTAGAACCGCTCACTGAGTTCTTTGAACTCACCCGTTCTCGTTGTTTTGTTTTGCAGAGCTTGACCGGTGAGGTGGGCTGGAGCACTTGGCGCAATTGGAGGGCAGAGGAACTACATGATCTCATAGCAGTCCTAGTTAGGGATCGTAGTTGAGTCTGTAGTAGTTGATCAAGCACTTGTGGTTTGAGGTTTTAGAGTTGTAGTCTCGTGGGGACATTCATGTTTTATTCAGATTTTATTATTAAAGAATCGTTGCTTTTAGGGCTGTTCATTGGATTGACCCGACCCAATGAACCCGAGAACCTGGCCTGACCCGACCTATTTGGGTTGGGTCGTGTCGGGTACAATTTGACCAAACCCGACCATAATCGAGTCGGGTCTCGGGTTTTAGAATTTGAAACTCGATGACCTGAGACCCGACCCGATGACCCGATTATTTACATTTTTTAATCATTTTAAAAATATTTATATTAAAAAATATTTATTTTTAATTATTTTTTGAAAATTTTAAAAAAATATTGTTAAAAGCTCTTTTTTTTACCTAAACGGGTAAACCCGATTACACTTGGTCGGGTTGAGTCGGGTTTGAGAGGTGAAAAAATTTCAACCCGACCTGACCCGACCCAATTACACTTGGTCAGGTCGAATCGATTTCTTCTCTAAACCCGACCCGACCCGACCTGTGAACACCCCTAGTTGCTTTTGGTTTGTTTATTTTCGCACTCGAACTATTTGTTATAAACTATGATGTTTTGAAGTCATAACTAGTTTTGGTTCTTTTCGTTAATAAAAACTATTATTTACTTTGTTGTTTTATGATGTTGGCTTGTGCATGAGTTAGGCTGCGGGGTATAGGTACGTATACTCTGGTCGGTCATATGATCCTGTATTTGGGGTATGACAACTGCGCCGGAGGCGAGGCCGTTGAAAAGAATTCCTATTCCTTACCCATGGGTTTCTTCTAAGATAAGTTCGGAAAGTTCGATGATGACTAGTTTGGAGAGCATTCAATCTTTCTGGGATAAGGTGAAAATCTCCTGTTGTGATAATGAGGATTCTCTGGACTGCCTCCCCTTCTCTTCTTCGGATAGGATCTTCCACCGTGGAGAATATGGATCCTTGTTTATGTACTGAGTTTTGTTTGAGGAGCTTAGGGTTCATCTTCCTTTCACGGACTTCGAATGTGGGATACTAAACTAGGCAAACGTGGCTCCCTCGCAACTTCATCCCAATAGATGGGTGGTTGTCTGTTGCTTTGAGATTCTGATGCGGTGTCGGAGCCTTGAGCCAAGTCTTCGGGTATTCTTCTCATTTTTTCACTTAGTCGGCTTGCAAAGGGGGTCCTGGTGTCGCTTAGTAGCGTATCAGGAAAGAAGCTCTTTAATTCCTTCCAGAGTTCCCATTAGAGTTTTAAGAAACACTTTTTCAAGGTAAAATCGAAGCCCTGCTTGAATCCGTTTTATCTGGATTCTATCTTTGGGAAATAGATGTTTCCTCTGTCCTAAACTGAGGATCCCTTGCCAATTAGTCACGCAAAATAGGGAGAGCTCTGTGCCAAGAAAAGCCATATTATGGATTTTTTGTTCAGGTGCGGCCCTTTTGAGTCTTTTTCATGTAACGAGATATTAAAGAGGGATCGGGAGGGGGCATCAGTCTCAACTTATATAGGTAGTGTGCCCTACTAAAGATCTTTGTTGGTCGACTCTTCTCTTATCTTTCCCGACGAAGGTGTATTGTAGGGAAGAAAAAGATGATACAATCTTTCGTGGATGCTTCAAAAGAAAAAGATACAACACCCCGGTTACAGGCAAGGGGAAGAAGTCACTGGTGGCTGGGTCCCTGTCAGGGCCAAGCTGTCCATTGTCATTGTTAGCCCTGGATTTTCCCTTATTATGGCATTTGGAAATTCCGAGCGCGGGGGTTTTGAGCCCCTGTTTGTCAAATTTGGTGGAGTTGTACAATTCTTTCGACTCGACTGCCTCCGCTCCTGTCTCACATTCCAGGGAGCAAACCACGGCTCCAGATTCCTCCCTCCTGAGGAGATAGGTCCGAGGGGCCAGAGTGTCTCCGTCTCGAGTTGGGGGTCTGGCGGAGAATCTTCATCATCGGGTCATTGATTAGCTTTAGTCCCGTATACACGATCTTTTGGCCGCCCGGAGGATCCGGCCTATTGGTCCAAGAGATCGGAGGTATTGGTCCAACTTTTTTCTATGACCAATAGGGTGGAGCAATTTGAATCAAATAGGTCCAAGGCCTTGATGCGGGAGGTAGAGCTACTGAAACTTGAGCTGGCCAGGGTCAGTTGCGAAGGACGGTGAAATTGCTCGATTGATCGCCCAATTGAAAGCATCTGAGGATCAAGGAAGTTGCTCGCCAGTGAGTTGAGGCAAAGGAATATCATAAGAAAGAGGCAGATCACTGGCGAGATGCCAGTCTGACTTTATATAATGAGGGTTTTAGGAGAGCTACTGAGCAGGCCCAATTCTTTGCTTCTGAAGCTGACTTCTTTGGAGCTAGTAGTTTCAAAGAAATATGAGATGGGGCTCTAGCGTATCTTGAGCTTGAGGAAGAGGTTCCTGTCACCCTAATGTTTTGCCATTTCAAAGCCTTGTGTCATTTCCTCTATGTGTGTGCTCTCAAAGGATGTTGGTAGTTGAGCGTTTTGTAGTTGTCCTTGCATACATATTTTGTGAATTGCTAGACCAGCATTCCCTATGCGGGTTTAGTTGTTTATCTCCCCTGTGATAGTTGTTGCTCCTTCGTGAGCCTTTTCTTTTTAGGTTTTGTGCATATAAATCTTCTTTGCTTGATGTTTCATGATGGGAATGTTCCTGTCCGATCTTTTGGGATCTTGCTCAAGTTTAAACCATCTGGCTCAAGGCTAAACCATGTGGTTGAATCATCTGAAATTTGTTTCGAGGTTGAATCTTCTGGAATCTGGTTCATGGTTGAACTTTCTGAAATCTGGTTCACTGTTGAACTTCTGAAATCTGGTTCATGGTGGAACCTCCTAAATCTGAAATCAGGTTTATACCATGCTCTATAGAATCATGCATGAGTAATGTCATGGTAGTTTAGTGGTTTGTACTGAGAAGTTCTAGGGCGATCTTGCCAAAAGGGGTAAGTTAAGACCGTATGCCAAGAGTTAATCTAAGGGCTTTGAGGACAGGAGTAGAGGCTCTAGGGGCTGAAGACCGCACTCAGGGGTTCGGGCTGACCTCACCGAGGAGCATAAAGAGGAACCGCCTGCGAGGAGTTATGCAAAGGCGCTGAGGCCTGATGTAGCGGCGTGGTAGCTGAGAACTGCACTCGGGGGTTTATGCTGAGCTTGCCGAGGAGCGTAAGGCGGAACCGCGCATGAGGAGTTATGTAGGGGCGGCAGGGCAAGATGTAGCGGCGTGACAGTCGAGGACTGCACTAGGGGGTTCAGGCTCAGCTCGTCGAGGAGCGTAAGGCGAAACCGCGCATGAGGAGTTATGTAGGGGCACTAGGGCTAGATGTAGCGGTGTGATAGCTGAGAATTTCACTCAGGGGTTCAAGCCGAGCTCCCCGAGGAGCGTAAGGCAGAACCGCTCACAAGGAGTTATGTAGGGGCGCTGGGGCCAGATGTAGCGGCGTGATAGCCGAGGACTGCACTCAGGGGTTTAGGCCGAGCTCGCTGAAGAACGTAAGGCCAAACCGTGCGCGAGGAGCTATGTAGGGGCGCTAAGCCCGAGATAGGCAATGAGGTCGGCGGGCTAGATCGGTGAAGACCGGGTTCTAGTCATTGCGTGAAGTGTTTAGGCTTTTGGAACCGAATACCACGAGCTTGAAAATGGAAATCCGTGCTTTAAGAGTTTAGGTTGAGTTCGTATGTGGAGACTCAAGCAAGTTTCAAATAGAATATTTAGAGCAGTAGGGTAGCGTTAATGGTTTCCTGATCATTCATAAAGAGAAATGTGAGAAATATAACTTTATTTGAGCAATAAAGAAGTTGTGCATACAGGGGAAGTGCTCTTTTTTAAGCTTTATTGATGATCTGGTCTTGCCTGGAGTTCTTTTCAAGTGTTGGGCTAGGGCTGCTTCCGCATATCTCATCCAGAGCTATTTGTTCTTGTCCCTGGGAAGTGCTTGCGGGCCGATAGGCGCATTCCTTGGTTCGGTCGTTTTTGATTTGAGGCATTCATTGTAACACCATCAGGCTTCCTTCTGATCGGCATGTAATACTCCTACCTCTGTTTCCGAGAAAGGAAACTTTACCACTAGATCATGAGTGGATACGATAGCCCCCAGAGTGTTTAAGGACGATCGTCTGAGGATCATATGATATGGGTTGGGTATGTTGATGACGAGATACTGCACATCGATTGTCTTTGCTTTAGGCAGAGAGTTGAATGTCATCCCCGGCCATATGGCAACACGGACGTCGATCCTCTCTCCTGATAAACCCACCAAATCTCTTTTGAAATGTGTGAGTGAGGTTTAAGGTGGAGTAGAAGAGAATGTCAGCTGAGCTCCCTTGATCGACGAGGACCTTTTTAACGATATAATTTCCTTCAATCACAAAAATACAATCGGGTTGTGTAGATTCTGATCCCCGGGAAGTCAGATTCATAGAATGATATTACCGAGGTTTTGGGGATAGGTCAGTGTGGGCGGTCAACATTATCGACGTCCATGATTGCCCGAAGATATCTTTTCCTAGCCGAGCTTGACTCCCCGCCTCCCGCGAATCCATCGGCGATGTAGTTAATTACCCCTCGTGGTTCGTTAGCTTGACTGTGTTCTTTCTAGGACCTTGGGGATGTTCGGCTTCGCCGTCAAGGGTTGTGACTCCATCTCCGACCTCTCTCTTTCTTATGAAGGTATTTATCAATGTGTCACATGCGGACTAATTCTTCCAACTGATCTCTGAGCATTACACACTCCTCGGTAGTGTGTTCGTGGGTGACATGGTATGCGCACTTCTTGCTCTTGTCGGCGTTTGGTGGCAACTTTTGTTTTCCTGCATTGGCGGGGTATTTGATGAGCTTCAGGTGATAGATGTCCCGAAGGATAGTTTCTTCCTTGGCATTGAGGGGAGTGTGTCTTTCGAAACGGACGCTTGGATGAGGTGGCAACCTCGACCTTCTACCATTTCCTCGCTCTAGGACCTTTTGTCCTCAATTGCAGCTTTGAGATTCTTTCGGTCGATCTTTTTGCTCCTCGTTCATCTTCCATTTTTATGAAACCCACCGCTATTTCCTGAAATTCAGCAATGTCTTTAGGCTCGATTAAGGCAATCTGGTCGGCGAAAGACCCAGGTTTCAGCCCGTGTTGGATGTAGAAAAGCTCGATCGCTCGATTGAGGTTGGGCATGTCAGACGCTATGGCGTGGTACCTGTTCAGGTATTCTCTTAGGGGCTCATGTTGCCCTTGTCTGATATAGTGTAGGGCTGCTCCTACTTTGTGATATACCCGCGATGTTATGAATCGTCGAAGGAAGACATGGGAAAGGTCGTCGAAGGAGTGAACTGATTCCGACGGGAGGGAGGCAAATCATAATAGGGCAGTTTTCCTCAGAAAGATCGAAAAGGCTCTACATAGCGCGGAGTCGGTTTCTCCGTGATAGAGCATCGCGGTCCGAAACACTGTTAGGTGCAGCGCGGGATCTCCTGTACCGTCGTAGGGTGTCAAGGTAGTGGATAGCTCATTTCTTGGTGGGAGACAGGTTGCCATGATATGCTTGGCGAAAAGCCCTACGTCGAGGGGGGAAGCAGCCTCAACTCCTTGAGCCTTTGGAGCTTCGTTCTTTTCTGGTCGAGTGGTGCTAGAGATCTCGTTCCGAATGATAGAAACGGGTCTTCTTCTTTCTGAGTGGTTGGTCTCTCCATGCTCTGAGCGGCAATGCTTGTGCTCGATCGAGGGCTGCCCGTGAGGTCGCGCTGGTATCTCGACTTGTGCCGCATGTTGTTGTTTTTGTACTTCTAAATCATTTTCCCACTGTCGAGGCTCTTCGGGGGGAAGGGGGGCTGGTACCGGAGCGTCGCTCCTTGCTATTTCAGCATCACCAGGCTATGGACGATCGTCGTCATCGGTTCATTACCGTTGGCGTGCAGCGGCGGTCGCTTGGCTCTAGGTTCCAACCATTGTGGAGGAGGTAAGCTTTACTCGGCCCTAAGGTGGCCGCCAGATGTTCCTGCCTAAGAGTCGGGGTCTTCCGATCTGGTTCGGTGTCTCTCCTCGTCTGGTTTAGCGCCGGTAGGGGGGACCTACAAAAGACACTTTGATGCCTAAGTTAGGGTGACTTTAAGGTGGAGGTTTATGGAATTGGAACTTAGGGTTACTTGGGTACGCCGTGTCTATATATATTATAGGTGGAGATGATTATGCTGCCCGATAATCTCACTAGGATTATTGCCCAGAATGGCTCGAGGTCAATCCCAGAGATGACGAGTTTATGATGGTATATCCCTCGTGATGAGGAAGGACCTGAAAGTCCATGTATGACCAGGTGGATTCTCTGAATAGAGCCGTCTGGCCTTGCTTGAGTCTGGCTCGAGGATGTGATTTGGGAGGAGCCCCCTTGTGGGGCCGTGTGGTTTAGTTCGGGCGAAAGGCGAGGCGTTGTTGGATCTAGTCCGACCGTGCCCAATAGTTTAGTCCAGTCCACTACCAAATAGGTAACCCTAGCCTTAACTTCATTTTTGGGCAGGAACACACGATCGACACATGTCAGCAAATGCAGAAACGTCGTTGATCGCTTGACATATTGGTCGAAAAATGGCCAGACAACTCAACAAGCACTAAAGAACAACCAAAGAAAGATAGAAAGACATTCTCTTTATTTATGAAGCCCCACAAAGGGGATATTTACACTTACGAAGCTGCGAAGGCCGATTTACAAATAGAGAAACGAGTAACCACGATATACAAAGATAGAAACACATTCCGACAGTGCAACTGTGAAGAAGCCACATCGATGTTGGACCACAAGTAGATGTTGGCACTGCTCGCGAACCACAAAAACAACAAGCCTTGATCCGTAACGACCAGGCCCTGTTGTTGGGATGGGACGTGAGGTGGTCAGATGCTTCCAGGAGCAAGTCGACCGACTATGGGGAACGATCTTCGCTGCTAAGCCCTGCGGTGCGAACTCGCCGTGGCTAAATGGACATAGTTCTTCGACCGCCTCTGCCGCCGAGGCCACCCTCACGCCTCCCACCTTCATTTTAAGCCCAGTTGTGCGAACCCTCGACAATCTATGATATACTCACAACTCCTGGAGGCACAATCATCTTCAACGTCTCGCACTCCATGGCAAACTCACACATGCAGACAACAAAGGTACATTGGGCTTCTCTAGGCCCGAGAAGAACCATCACCCTTACGGCCCTTCGCCACCTACCCACTAACAAAGCCACGTCCATCAAACAACAACCAACATTTAAGGAACCTTGGAAGTTGCTGATCGAATCTTTTAACCATAATTACTCCATGTTAGAAATAAATACACAAGCGGTGGCACGCGAGGAGGCGCTCCACAACCGTCGCATTTACTCTAGAAACCCTAATTCTTGCCACGGTCTCCTGATCAAACCCAGTAGATGTACATCTATCAGGCTAGTGATCGACATACTACTTATAGGTCGGCACAAAGTCTTCATGCTCCGACTAAGTTCGGTGGCTATGGACTGGACTAGTATCTTTGGGTCCGACCGAATTAGGCCCAAAAGCGCCCACATTCATAAATTAGACTAAAGTCAAGCGAGATGGCTTAGCCCCTGAGGACTCCACCCAACTATACAAGGATACTTACATCCTTATTAACTACGAGAGATTCAACAATTACAAGCCCAACATCTCTGAGATTAGCCTCGACCCATTATGAGCAACATCCCTATGAGATTATCGGGCGATATTTTTGACAAACACCCCTCATCATGCACTATATACAGACAGGATGCACCTCAAGTACCCTAGATTTCAATTTCTATTACCTCTATCTTGAACACATTCTTACTTGAGCATTAGAGTGCCTTTGCAGCCCCCCCCCCCCATGTTAGAGTTGCACCTGACTAGGAGACACACCAGACCGCACTGCTTCGACTTCAAGCAAGAACATATTTATTAATTTAAAATAATAAAAACTATTATTTATTTTATTTTCATTAAAAAATGAATCTTAAAAAAATAATTCACAAAATAATATTTAATAATAAAATAAAAATTATCTATTTAAGATATGCAATTATTAAAATTAATTTAGGGTTATTAGATGAAAATGGCTTGAACTTTGGCCAAATTTTTAATTGTGGTCAATCTTTTAATTGGTCTCAATTGTATATAAGAACTTACACATTGGTTCCAATTACAGCCCGCCATTTGCCAATCGTGAGTATCTCCGTTATTTTGCTGATGTGGCAATAAAAAATGATTTTAAAAAATTATTCTCCATGTTAGTGGATACACATGCCATCAAGTTAAGAATTCGGCGCCGATTCAGGTCATTTTCATCTAATAACCCATTAATTTAACAATTTAATTTTTATATTATTATGTAATATTATAAATATTGAGAACAATATTGAGAAATGTTATAAGAATAGATGATGAATACTATTCCTTGGGTTGTGATAAATAGTATTCCTTATGTCTCTCATATCTCTTGTCAATAAGTTGCAACCAAACAAGAGAATGAGTGAGGTACAAGAAATAGTATTTCATTCCCCGTCTATTCTATCCAATCAAATACTACATGAATCTTGCCGACATAAACTAACTAAATGCGTAGGACGTGCTTCTTGTTCATCTTTGATGTAAGAAATTACAACAATTTGAATTGGCTAAATAAATCTTCTTTAGTTTAGAAGTAAGAAATTGTGCTTGTTCAATTATTCGATTAAGATGTTTGAATCATGGATGTTGTATTTTATTTGTTTTGGTGCCAGAGATGTTACCAACTCACTAAAGCCTTGTTTGTTTCATGGTAAGGTATGATTTTACATGGTATGATATTTTTTAATATTTTATTTGGGAAGACTTCCAAAGGATGATCATGATTTTGGCCAAATTTTTAAACCATGGATTTGATATTTTCTCATGGTTTAATAAAATTTTATTTCTAAAATACCTCAATCAAAATTTATAGTTCCTCTTATACTCTTTATATACACGTATCAGATTAGACTTTTACTTATTATTTTTTATTGACTTAGTCAAGACTCTATTTTTCTCCATAGCTACTGCCATTTAACCGTACTATATTATATCATCTTCCCAAATAGCATAATAGTAATTACAATACCAAACCATACGTAAGAAGAGTGATATATATTACTTTGGTCTAGTTCTATTAGAGCTGATAACAGGTCAACGTTCAACACTACCTGCACCAAAGAGATACCACATCATTGACCGGGTAAACAACAGACTTTTTGGAGGTGAAATAAACCAAGTTGTGGATGCATGACTACAAGAGGTTTATGATGGCAGTTCTGCTTGGAAATCAATCAACATAGCGATGAAGTGCACTGCACAAGCATTGGCGGATAGATCAACCATTGCCGATATCGTGGTTATATAAATTGAATGAAATTTCACAATTGGAGATTGCTCATAACCAGATGCAAGACTCTGAAGCTAATGAGAAGAATCAAAATAATTATTCATCCAATTAGGCCAAAGTTCAAACACATGGGTAATAAGCAGTAATCCTTCGGCACGATGAGATCACATGCTTCGTTTTTTTGAAAGAAAGAACCGTGAATTCATTTATGGGGTATGAATGGAGTACAAGCGAGAGATAAGAAGAGAAAAGAGAGCAAAACAAATGTAAAAAAGAAGAGGTAGGAATGTATATATATATATATGAGCGGAAAGACCACGAATCTAAAACTAACTACATAGTCCGCCGGACTGAACTTTAGACCCCAAGGTGGAGATCGAGGTAGGTGGCAGCACTAACACCTAGTGAAGTGGAGCTCGAGTTGGAATCTTTGAAGTAGTGTTGGTTCCTCTCAAACTAGGTGAACTAGTTCCAAATTAAGCACAAACGGAATCTGTGTTTACAAATTGTCTTAGCCATAATCGACGGTGTGTCCCACAATACCCATGTCAGGGGAAAAGCATCTTGTTGCACTAGATCCATGAATTGATACCATCCACCCAAAGAGAAGGGGCAACTTCCAAAGATATGACCATGGGATTCAGGATCGGTTCTGCAAAGTTGGCAAGTGTCATCTACCCGAATTTCGATTTTGAGAAGCCTGTCCTTAGTCTGTAGCTTCTGCCTAACTCTCAACCACCCAAAGATGGAGATCTTTGGAGGAAGCTCTACTTGCCCAATGAACTCGACGTGTTTGTCTTTAATCCCTCTGAAAGAAAGTAGCCGGTAAAGCGAGTCGATAAAGAAGTGAGTGTTGGTTGTCCACCTTTTGCACCTCATTGTCACCTAAAATGTCTTGCACAACCACCAAATTAGTTAGCAGGCGCTACAGCGCCAATGGATTGACATAGTTGTTGAAGTGTATATTCCAGTACTAAAAGCTCCCCGCTAAGTTTGAAACCCAAGCCACAGCTATGGAAATATTCGGGTCACTGGCTGCCTGATAGACGTCCCAAATTTCTCCTCAAAGCTCGCAGCTTCCTGCCACCCGTCCTTCGACAACCTGATGTTGGCTCCACGGCCAATTTCGTAGGTTAGGCTGATTTTGAAGATGTGCAGGAGTTTTGCAATATCTCTCTGAATTGGCGAGAGTCGATACCTTGACCAAGGCCCAAGTGTGTGTCTATTTCGTCCAATCGAGTTTCTGGCCACCTCGACCCAAGGTAGGTGAGCGCCTATTAGAAACTTCCATAGTCATTTTCCGAGTCGAGCCAAATTATGGCTCTGTATATCTAAGATGAGCCCCCGTCGCCCCCTTGGGCCAAGTTGTCAGATTCCAAGCAATAAGACATTTTCCTTTAGCACACTTCATCACTTCCATTCCACAAGAAGGCCAAAGGGATAATAGACTAAAAAAATCACAAGGTTTGTAAAAATTTTACGTTCTACTCGCGTTTTCAAATTTCGTCTGTAAATGCACAACATTTACTTCTGTTTATGTCATCTACCAAATCGTTAAGCGTCATCTCAACTTAGCTGACGTGGAGGAAAACGACGTTTGCGTGTCCTGATGGCTTCATACGAGGCTTGTCTAGTTGTGAGCTCGTTATTAAAAAGATATATATATATATATATATATATATATATATATACGTGGAGGAAAACGGCGCTTGCGTGTCTTGACGGCTTCATACGTGGCTTGTCTAGTTGTGGGCTCGTTATTATATATATATATGGGTATATATATGGGAAATTAATGAAAATATCCCAAACTATTGAGTTTTTAACAAATTTGACTCGTACTTTTATTTGTAACTAATTTATACTCGAATTTTTATTTTGATATCAATTATATACTCTGTCAGCTGGGTGTTAAAGTAGCCATTATTTGCTGACGTGGACTGCACAGTCAGCATAAATAAATCATTTTTTATTCAAAGTTGCCCTGTTAGCATGACCACGTCAGTTCTGTTCCTTTAAAGAGAAAATTAATGAAAATGTCTTGAACTATTGAGTTTTTAACAAATTTGGTCCATACTTTTATTTGTAACTAATTTATATTCGAACTTTCATTTTGGTATCAATTGTATAATCTTGTCAGTTGAGTGTTAAAATGGTCGTTATATGCTAACATGGACTGCACAATCAGCATAAATAAATCAATTTTTTATTCAAAGTTATCTCGTCATCAAATAATCCACGTCGGCAAGACCAATTTTAAAAAATATTAAAAACCTCTTCAATTGTTTTTTTTCTTTTTTTTAAGGTATGACTGACGTGACATTGAAGAGTTTTTTAATATTTTTTTTAATTGATCTTGCAGACGTGGATCATTTGTTGACGAGGCAACTTTGAATGGTGCAGTCCACGTCAGCATATAACAGCTACTTTAACACTCAACTAACGGGAATATACAATTGATACGAAAATAAAAATTCGAGTATAAATTAGTTACAAATAAAAGTATGGGTTAGATTTGTTAAAAACTCAATAGTCCGAAATATTTCATTAATTTTCCCTTTTTTAAACTGGTCATACTGACGGGGCAACTATGAATAAAAAATAATGTATTTATGTTGATTGTGCAGTCCACGTTAGCAAATAACAGCTACTTTAACACCTAGCTGACGGGAGTATACAATTAATATCAAAATAAAAATTCGAGTATAAATTAATTATAAATAAAAATTTGAGTCAGATGAGTTAAAAACTCAATGTTCAAGACATTTTTATTATTTATATATATATATATATGGTCCCACGGACCGCTGCCCTCGCCGTCACCACGCTCGCAATCTTCTTATCCAATACCGATTCTGATAGCTTCATCACCCATAGAGCCTTCTGCGACGCATTGGCGCAGGAAAGAGTGAGGATTCCCAGCGGCGGATCAACTCGATCGGAAGCCACTTGTATGGGAATAACAACATCAACTTGGGCCTTCCGTCGATGAATTCCCAACTGGCCTCCCTGCAAAACCTCGCTTCATCCGATCTCCTCCGCCTCGACGGCGGCAGCGGCGGTGCGGGCGCACCGCAGTTCAGCCACCTGACCACTTCTTCCTTCCGCCCACCTCAATCCTCCCACTTCTATCTCGCCGGCGGAAACAACGACCGCCCTGCTTCAGAAGGCGGCGCAAATGGGCGTGACGTCCAGCGGCGGTGCGACAAACTGCAGAAGGATTGGGCAAATAGAGAGAGCTTGAGGAGCTCGGTGGAGATGGAGCAAGCAGGGTTGGAAGAATTGGGCGGATAGGGAGAGCTTGAGGAGCTCGGTGGAGATGGAGCAAGCAATTTCTATTGCCTTGATTGATTTCCCATCCGCCGCCGCCACGAATTCCCTTGAGTGATATACCACCCCTTTGTGTGCGTGGGTGCAAGTGCTTTCCTTCTCTGCGACGGGAGCCAGGGATTGTATCTGGCGATCACCGCCTTCTGCAGCGCCACGTTCGTCGCCTACGTGCTGGCGAAGCTCTTCAGCATGTCGTTCTCGGCGGCAGCGTCACCGCGCCAGGCGCTCGCGGCGATGGCCGGTAAGGACGCGACGGGCTGATCGAGGCGACGTTCCTGGCCTCGTTGGCCATGGTGATTGTGCACGTGGTGGTGGCCTACCGAACCAGCTGTCGGGAGCGGCGAAAGCTTCTGGTCTACAGAATCGACGTCGAAGCGGTAAAGATCTTTAATGGCCTCCTCCTCATCTTCTTCATCGATCTCTTTGCATGTTAATAATTAGATTAGTGATCAAGTAATTAATTGATTGATATCGATCACCAATTCTCAGAATCTCGACCTTGGTAATTCTTGGACTTTGACCCACCCTGCTTTGACCGCTAACAACTCGATCTCCAACCGGAGGAATTCCCCTGAACTCGCTCGCTCTCCAATTGATTGAACTCACTCCTCGAAAGCTGAGGAGGAGAAGCTTGCGGCGTGAGTCAACATGGCTTTCACTGCTTCCAATTGTTTCTTGTTTGCTTCCAGTTGCAATGACAACAAGGACAACGACGACAACTGCGTCGCGGGCCTCATGCTGCTCTCGAGGGGCATCCGGGAATGGGGCAGCGATGGCGAAGAGTACTCCTCCAACAATTACTGGAGGGCTCATAAGACCTCCGACGGCTGGGTCGCCGGGGCCATCAACCCCACAGGCACTGAAATGGACGACGCCCCCTCTAGTTATGACACAAGCACTGGCAGCGCTAATCCGTTGTCCATGCTCAATCTGGACTTCTCCTCCGACGACACGGCCTCCACCGCAGGAAACTCGAGGCTTCACAGGAAGAAGGCCCGACGGCGGTGTTGGACGACGGAGAGGGAGGCCATTTGGGTGAAGACCTTAATCATTAAGTGGGAGTAAAGAAGAAAATTGACTCGATTATCCTCTTAAAGTGGAATAAATGTCAGGTCAAGCAAACGTCGTTTATCTCCACATCACCTAAGTTGAGATGACACGTGACTATTTGGTAGATGAAATAAACGAAAATAAATATTGTACATTTAATCTATTATGCCAAATTACGTGCTTAGTTTATTAATCTTACAAAAGTTTAATGGTGTGCGATTGAACAAAAACTTGGGGTTTGTTTTCTTCTACTCTGATTTTATTCTAAACGTTTATGTTCTTGTGGAACATGTGAAGCATGCATCCTGCTTTAGTTCTCAATATTTTTTTAGTTCAACTAAGAGTCAGACCAGTTTGACCAGCATGCATGCACTGGAATTGTCCTTTCTCAACTGTTCTTATTCGTGGATGCCAAGCCATAGAAATGAACATATTTTCTTGTTCACGTTGAGATGTATTGTATTTAGGATCAAATTAAAATCCGCTCGGCTAAATGTTTCGCACAATTTAAATTGAAAGAAAAAATGAGCTTTAATTTGTGAAGCGGAGAGTTGACCCGATATTGACCTAAACTTCAACCTGGTACGATGCCCATTTATAATATATATATATATATATTTGGGGCCGCATATAGTTAGGATTAGAGAGAGGAAGGATTGTAGAGGCGAAATTGTCAGAGGGAGAGGATTTGTGTCACGCCCCGGTTCGGGTCCACCCCCACGCCCCGAGGCGGGCCCGTTTCGACGCGCGACAGTGGGCGACTCGAAACCCACACAGCGGAAGGAAAACTATGAATCAACATAACATAAAATAAAACAATAACATTAAAACCAACAATTACAATTTATATATCCGATCAAATACAATTACCCAAATATACAAAAGCAGCCGCCATCAGAGCTCCACATCTACGACTGACTACTAGATGTCTAAAAACTATCTACACCTCGATCTACAGATCGACCGCTCTCCCGTGCAAGTCTGAAGCAAAAACAACGGAGATCAGCGAATGCTGAGTAGGAGAATCATAATATGATCAACAAGTATCAAGTGTCAACTCAACAATGCATAACAACATGGCCTAAGATGCAGTCAAAGGCGATGAACACAACAAATACACCTCACCTACTCCTAAACAACATCAACTGAATCATCGAGCGTGTGGACCATTGGGTAAAAACCCCACACTCTACCACCCGTAGAGTGGCATCAACCGTCCGCTCCAACGGTGACGCGACTACCCCCACCAAGCAGGTAGCCCGACGGACGACGTATCCGACAGTCGCGCGACTACCCCTATCCAAGCAGGTAATCCGACGGACTATCCGACATCCGCACACCCGAAGGTGCCCAAAGTGACTAGTCAATATTCATACCCTCTCCCATGTCTGGAGGGTACCGCACTAAAATGGTCCGGGACCGAAGTCCTCTCCGAGGCCATAGCCTCCAGATCGACATCAACCATGCAACTCGACTCCAAGAGTGCAACAAGGTATATCACCATGATCAACAACATAGCAACAACTCCAAGTGATTATGACATGATCAACAAGATAATAACAAAACATCATGATCAACAATATCACAACAACTCCAAGTGATTATGACATGATCAACATGCTACTAGCACAATATCATCATGATCAACATTATAACAACTCCAATTAATTATGACATGATCAACAGGTTAACAACATGCTCAACAAATATACAACACCACATATATCAACATGATACTAGGCATACGGTGACTAATCCAAGGCACATTTGGATTAGCACAACATACTATTATCAAGAATAAACACCAATATGCAACAATAAAATGCAACACATGCAATTTCTCTACATGGCATGTCCAACAATAATATGCAACAGAAGTTCAATAATTTCTGGAAGCAAACCAAACAATAGAAGCAAAGGTATTTCCGAAGTTATCTCCGACAACAAATCAACAATAGACTTGCAGGCTCAACTCATGCTCAGCACACTCTCCAAACGCCCATGATCAACCAACTCACTCTCCAAACCTCATGCTCAACTCATTCTTCAAACCACAATTATTTCACACCAATCAATCGACTAAATTCTCAGACTAATAATTTACTATTATTTGAACACCTCGACAACCTCAACCACTAACCAACTGAAAGAACAACCTAATAATGCTTTCTCGAAAAACTAACCCCACCATTCGCGTTCAGCACGCGAAAACGATCAAGATTCCTATTCACCTCGACTTCAACAGACAACTCGGGACCCACCAACTAAATTAATTTCAAATACAACTATTAATCACTTACTCAACAACAGCAAAATATCAAAATCATATCAAACAATCTCCAATCTGAAATCCGACACCACCATCGCGTTCAGCACCCGAAAATGATTGAAATTACTATTCACCTCAACTTCAACCGACAACTCGAGATCCACCAAATTAATTAATTTCAAACATAATTATATAACTAATTTACAAAACAACATCAATACTGAAATATATCAAAATCGTATCAATCGATCTCCAATTTGAAATCCGACACCACCATCACATTTAGCACACGAAAATGATCGAGATTACTACTCACCTCAACTTCAACCGACAACTCGAGATCCACCAAATAAATTAATTTCAAACACAATTATATCATTCAATTACTAAACAACAGCAAAATATTAAAATATATCAAAATCACACCAAATAATCTCCAATCTGAAATCCGACACCACCATCGCGTTCAGCACGCGAAAATCTATAATTTTTATATTCACCTCGACTCGATCCGACGACTCTACGATCAACTACAAAAATACCTCAATAATTTATAAATCAACTCAATTTCATGTGTATCTCTCTTCTCTAAATACTATTCATATCCCCTCACCCGCTCGACTCCCTCTGCCCTCACGCTGCCCCTTGGCCAGCGCCCGACGCCATCTCCTGCTCCGCTAGAACCCACGCCGACCGGCCATCCCGGCCGCCGGCGACCACCCCGGCGGCATGGCCGCCCTCTCCCCGACCTCCGCGACCGGTCCGACTCACCGCCGGCCGCCCCTACTACACCCAATCCCGCCACCTCCTCTTCCCGCCCCGAATCCATGCCGGGCGACTCCCCAAGCCGCCGGCGACCACCACGCTTCTCCTCGGCCTCCAACACCGATGACTCTCTCTCTCTCTCTCTCTCTCTCTCTCTCTCTCTCTCTCTCTCCCTCTCGGCCGCCGCCTACGACCCACACGCCGGCCGGTCATCCCGGCCTCGCCGGCCTCTCCCACAAATCCCGGCGCCAGCGGAATATCCAATCACACACTCTCTCTCTCCCGATCTCCCTCTTCTCCTCCGATCACCCGCAAACCCATCTTCTCCTCTCGGCCAGCCGCTACCCGTCGCCGACCGGCGACTCCACAGCCTCCTCCTCAACCCTTCGGCCCTGCTCAGTCCCACGACCGACCGAGCGGAGGCTCCGATGGCTACCTGGCAGCCCCGCAACCCTCATGCGACCGCCCCCCGTGCGACTTCCGCACGCGACCAGCCCGGGGTACGGCGCAACAACCTCCCCTTGCCTTGTCTTCGTCGTCCGATTCGTCGGAGATATTCAACGGAAATGAAGGAACAGAGAGGATGAGATCTCCTACCTCGATCCCGCGACTCCGGCGACGACGAGCTCCACCGGCGACACGCGCCGACTCCTCCTCGGCCTCCTCCCTACGCGCGCAGGCACCCCTCTTCCTCTCTACTTCTCCTCCGATCACCCTCTTATTCTCACCCTCGCTGAGACTGCCACCTGGCACTTCTCCACTTCCACAGCCAACCTTTAATTAATTTTTTTTTTTTTTTTAATCCCAGATATAACAATTTGTGAGAAACTCTATAACATCTCTGTAATCTTCAACATAGAACTCGTTTATTTCTATTATTTTATCTCAGATTTGAATTCCGTCATAACAGTTCATCAATGTGGGAATTAGTTCAAATTGAGCTGAAGAACTTTTATTCTTCTCTGTTGCTAATGGAAACGCGTTATGGAATGGATTGACTACAGGTACGTAGGTGTATTTTGCCGGAATGGTGCCGGTGAAGTAATTCCCACCGAGGTCCAGATGACGCAGTGTTGGCAGCTCCGAGAGCGCAACGGGGAGAGATCCAAAGAAGTCATTGTTGCCATTAAAATGGTTATTAGAGATGTTGAGCAGCTTGAGGCCGGATAGCACGCTGACGCTGTAAGGAAACTCGCCGGAGAAGCTGTTACCGGGGACCGAAATGGAAGCGAGGCTCTCCAGGTCCGCAATCTTGGGGGAGAGTACACCGGATATGTTCATGTTCGACACATCGAGCTCGACCACCGCATGTTTGGCTTCGTCACACCGGACGCCATTCCACAAGCAGAGAGCTGCATGGTTGAGCCAGCTCCAGCACATGAAGAAGGGATCGGAGGTGTGGAAGGATTGACTGATGGAGACCAGGATGGATGCCTATTTCTGCAGTGACAAGCCATGAAAGCTTGAGGGAGTAGATGAAGGCAAGGGAAGAGGAGAGGCAGAAGAGGAGTCTTGCACCAAGAAGAGCAGCCATGGAGAGAGGAGAGCAGGAGGATGGGGATATTTAGATATTTTATTGCACCTAAAAAGTAGACATTTTATTTTCTCCTCGTGAATGAACAACAATTAAACAACAACAACAACAATAGTAAAACAAAAACAAGAAGCTGCAAAGTCTATCATTTGGGTTTGGCTACATTAACCTTTTACCTCCATTTGGCCCTGTTTGAATCAGTGTGTTCAGTTAAATTCTAGATGGGCTATCCTTATGGGGCATCATCGCAAAAAGCTTTGGTCTACATCGGTAAAAATAGGAGCAATGAATCTTGAAGAGCCATTCGACCAAAGACCTACATTGGTTTAGGATACAATGACCACTTTCTAAATAAATGCATAATTCAATCAACTAGTATCGCAGTTATGCATGACAATAACAAGACTAAGATGTTTAATGACTAGAAAAAATCGAATTGGTGATAGGAAGAATCACTTGAACTGCCCTTGTTGTTTCCCTTCCAATTGCTTGGACCATTCGTTGAAACTTCCTTCTCCGTATCCCTAACATCCTTGCAAGGAAATAGACTCATATCAACAGGTTTGGGTATATGAGGTGGTGTGGCAGTTCTGACCAATGCCCAACTAACTCCCTCAAAGAATGGATGTTGTTTGATCTCAGCAGCACCTCTTCTGTATCCGATCCGGTTTTGTGGTTCCTTGACAAGAAGGCAACGGATAAGGTCTCGTGCAGCCAAGCTCACAATCGGTGCCTCGGGAAAAATCAATGGTTGGCCTACTATATTGAAAAGTGTAGCTCGATTTCCTGAACCTTTGAAAGGGGTTGTGCCATACAAAAGCTCAAACAAAAAAATGCCAAAAGTCCACCAATCCACCGAACTCCCATGACCCTCTCCCCGAACAATTTCAGGTGCCAAATACTCGTGCGTCCCGACAAATGACATTGAGCGTGCATTTGTTGGCTCTGCCATCAATTCCACAAGAGCTTGGCATCCCAGTCCAAAGTGCAACTTGGATTTGTGGATCTTCTTAGGTAGTATGCGCGGAAGAAATGCAGTTGGCTGGATACAACCATGCATTATGTTTTCAATCCCAAATGTTCCTTGGGTACGAGAACTATTGCCCATTTGGATGGATGAGGCCTGGACAAGCGTTGGGTTGAAGGAGCACTGCAGTGACAAGTCAAAATCAGACAACATTATGTGGCCGTCATCTCTAACAAGCACATTCTCTGGTTTCAAGTCCCTATATACTATTCCAAGCATGTGCAAATATTCAATTGCAAGCAACACTTCAGAAGCGTAAAATCTGTAGGACACAACAGAAAAGATGCATGAGAGAAATGCATAAATGTGCTAGATATAAGAAAAAGAGAAATAAAGTAAAGATGCTAACATGTAAAAGTGATTCAACAACCTACCTTGATCTTTGTCTTCCTTACAAAAACACAATCTAGGAAAATAATAGTGTGACTAATTTGAATAAAGTAAAATACATCAACATGATTATTCTATTATCAGTTTGGTTATTTCATGCATCTTGAAACACAATTTTTGCTTAATCAAAATAAATTGTACCGCAAGTAACTGGATGGTTACCGTGCATTCTTCTCGATGAAATGCTTATTAGGCTGCTTTTGACGAAGAGAATGAAGATTACCACCACTGCAGTACTCCATAACCAAGCAATATAACTTTTCCGTCTCAAAATGAGAATACAAGGATGGCAAGAAGGGATGGTCAAGAAGGCTAAGAATTTCTCTCTCTGTTTGTGCCCGGAGTAGCTTATTTCTACTGACAAGGGAAGGTTTGTCCATAATTTTAATTGCAAAAATGGTATTAGTTCCCTTGAGCTCAGCAAGATAAACATAGCCAATATCTCCATAACCTATGCGTCTAACAAGCTTGAAGTGGCTTAAGCTGATGGGCAAACCTTTGGAATTTACTAGCTGAATAGCCTTCCACCGAAAATCATCCCCTTTATGTCGCCTAATGGATGCAGTAGAGTAACTATCTAAACAATCTACAACTTTGCTACTACATCTACCTTGACTGTTACAAGTATTAGAACCATTGAGTTTTGGCTCTCTTGACCTCATATGTGATGGTGTTGTCATAGTTGAGGATGAGGTAGATGTTGCCTCGGAGATCCTTATTATTTTTGGACTAGAGAACCAGCTGGGGTGAATTGCCGAGCTTGGCCATAGGTCATTTGTTAAACTTGAATCATCTTTGGAAACCAGATGCAATTTTTTCTTATTCTTGGGCAATTTCTCTGATGCCTTTTTTGAGTTTGAAGCAGATGTAGAACTTGGACATGGACTTTGGGCAGGACCAGGAGTTGGGCTTCTAATTATATCATCATTATTCTCTGAATTTGGATCCAGATTCTTACTCCTGGATGATGCTTCAACATTCATCTGAAATTCATTCCAACACAACTTAGTTACTAGAGCTCAACACAAGTTAATAAAATAGCAAACAAGAAATAAATAAATAAATAAATAAATATTTATATATATATATATACAACAGCAAACAAGAAAACTGTCAGATTACAATTTAAGTTTAATTCAAAGTCAATGATGTCTACTTAATTGTAGACAGTAATGCAACAGAAGCAGCACGAAAACCTATTTTCTGTGGGGAGACACTTTCAATATAAACAAATTTGACTACAATACTCCGGACGTGATTCACATACCATCGCTGGCGAAAGAAATTCTTGCTATTGCATCAGTAAGCATCAAGAAAGAAATAGATTGAAAGCAAAGGCGCTTGCTACTGACCGACATCATAAGATGCTAACAGAAGCCAAATCCGATCACCAAATTCTGCCAAAACTCAATTTCTATCTAGTTCCAGTGGGATACTCGAGCAAAAAAGCTCCAATCGCCATCCTCCGTACCAAATCCATGGGGGTTTCAGGAAATTGGAGGGTTCAAGGAGGATCGCGGAGCAGGGAAAGGAGTAGAGAAGCAAAACAATGAAGATGGGAGGAGAGAGTCCATGGAGAAATATAACTAAAGGTGCAGCAATGCAGTATAGAATCGTGGAGGGAGGAAGGAGATGGAAGAAGACGTGTGAAGCGTAACAGTGCGTTGAAGCCGTCCCCGGAAGGAAAAAACAATTTTGAAAAGGACATGTTTTGTGAGTTCGTGGCATCCATTATCCGTTGACCCGCCAATGTTATCTCGCGTACGTGCCCAAAGGATGAGCTTAGTAAAAGTAGAGGAAAGTCTCCGTCACACTTCACAGGAGGACATCTCAGGGAAGGTAAGAAAACATTCACGCAGGCGCAGCAGCACGCCCTCCTCTGCTTCCACAGAAGGAGCGACGAATCCCTGCTCTCTTCCAAGTCTCGTCTCTTTAAGCAGCATCCTTCCACCTGCGCCATCGCCATGCTCGTCTCGCTACCCGACGCATCCATGCATGCACGCACTGGACCGATCACGTCGTCCTCCCGATTCAACCGCACCCTGTTCCATTTGTATTCCCCGCAGCCACGTCTACCGTCAATTTCATCCATGCACGACGAGTACAGCAACAGGAACAAGGAACATTAATTAATTAATTAACAACATATCCTTCTTTGTCTTCTTCCCTACTACTTTCGGCAAAAACCTCTGCCTGCTGCTTCCTACATTAATTGCTCAAAACACAGACGAATTTATCCGATGCACACACCTAGATACCTCTTCGAGACTGACATCTCCACTTTGTCTTTATCATGGTTTGTCAAGCTAGCATCAGCCTGCTCCTCGGGAGTATGCTCTTCATGTTTCCTTGATGATATTTTGACACTGGATCAAGAACTATAGAAAGTGTTGAGGTATAATGATGAGCCAAAGTTTGGAGAAGTATCATTAGAAATAAAGAGAAGCTTCTTCAGTTGAAACTGGGCTCAACTTATTCAGTTGAAACTGAGCTTAACTTCTTCAGTTGAAACTGAGCTTGTTTAAGCTTAATTAAAGTCTTGTTACACCTGTATTTTTCTTTTACTTCTCAGTATAAATACTTGTACGCATACTGAGTTGTGATGTAAGAATTTTGAGACTTTGTATTGTTTTGGAATTCAATTTGCATTTGAGTTTCTTTGTGAGATACAATCTGTACTTAAGAGTTCTTTTGTTCCTCCTTCTACATCTCTCTTTGAGTTTTGATTTTACATTTGGTATCAGAGCTGTTCCGGTGTCATAGCCAACACTGCTGCAACCGGAATGCCAACCATTCCAATTTCCAGAGGAACTGGTTATGAGCTGTGGTCTTCAAAGATGGGGAATTACTTCATCTCTCAAGACCCGTGGGAAATCGTTGATGAAGGCTATGAGTCAGAAGGTCTTCCGCTGAACAGACTCAAAGATTTCAAGAAAAAAGATGCTAGGGCTATCTTCTGTATTCAGCAAGGTTTGGAAGATTCTATTGCGACCAGACTTGGAAGAATCACCTCTGCCAAATATGCTTGGGACTCTCTCAAGAATCGATATCAAGGTACGTCAAGAATTATTGAAGTCAAATTACAAACTCTCAGGTGTCGCTTTGAAAGCTCTTTTATGGAGGACCATGAAGATATGAATAACTTTGTTTCTAGTATCATTGAGATTGCCAATCAAATTTGAAGTTATGGGGAAGAACTTGATGATGTCAAAGTTGTCCAAAATATTCTTCGAAGCTTGCCACAAAAATATGATCATATTGTGGCAGCTATCGAAGAAGGAAAGAACGTCAAAAATCTGACCAGTGGAGAACTCTTGAGTTCCTTATTATCACATGAAGATCGTATGAAGCGATTTGAGCAAAATCCAGAAAGTTCCGCCTTCTTTATGGGTTCTGGAAGCAAGATTAAGAGAGGAAAAGGAAGAATGGAAGATTCTCCATCAAAAGAATCAGAAACAAAATCTAAAGCTGGTGATGATGTCAAATTTTTTGGAAAGAAAAGAATTTAGTGCTATTACTGCAAGCGATTTGGACATATTTGTAAGATCCAAAATTTTTTCCTAATATAAAAATCTATCTTTGGCGCAGCGCACCGGATCGTAGGTTAGCCGGGTCGAGTCGCGGGAATCGCCTCGAGTAGAAGGTATAACCCGACCCATGGAAATATGAAGTTAAATTGGTTCAATGGTTATTTCCTTTCTTGCTTATGATGTATTATTAAGTCGAGTTCGACTCATGAGTGCGGATTGGATCGGAGTCCGAATCGGACTCGGATCGAACCGAGTAGAAGTCAAGTCAAGTGAGGGGCATTTGGGTCATTGGATGAGGGGAATAAAACCCCTCACCCAAGCCACCCGTGCGGCTCAAAGAGAGAGCCGCACGCAGCCCATCAAGAGGGAGAAAGGGAGAGAGGAGGTGGAGATCTTGTCGGCGCCGAGTTTGCAACGACGCTCGAGGAGATCGGCAGCCCGTTTTCTTCAAGATTTCTTCGTGATCCGATCTAGGTGAGTGGTTATCATGCTTTTGAAGGGAGGCGGGTGGCCGACCCTATGAGATTTGAAATTGGATTTTTCTTCACGAGTTTTCGCTGATTGACGAGTTTCTTTGAGTAGAGTTTTAAATCGATGTATGTGCATGTGATCTTATGTATTAGATCGTGGTTTTTTTTTTGCATTTTTGTTGACTGCCGAGTTGAGGAAATAGGGGAAAGGTCATGCCGAAATTTTCCCTAAATTTTCCTCGCTCGTTTCGTAGCTCGTAGATCGCTTGGTGTTCATGATATGCTAGATCTACGGCTTCATATGGTGTTCTTGTTGCAGCCATGCCCCCTTCAATTTGAGGACTCAGCCGAGCAAGGGTTTACCCTGCTTGAGTCGGCCGATCAGTGGTATGAATGGGGAGTGTGGACTGTTTGAGTTAAGATGCATGATTTTGAGTTTTGTTTCTTGTTAAACATTAGATCCGTAGACTGATGCATATAAATTATGGATGAAATGTCAGCCCCTTCCCATCCATAGGGCTCAGCCAAGCAAGAATTACCTTGCTCAAGCTTCAGCCGAGCAAGGGGAAAAAAGGGGAAACCGAATGGTATGAGTACTTGTTTGTACATTTCCGTTCGATGCTAATTCATATTCATGTTACATAATTTCTCGCTTATCATATGAATTGTTTAGTGATAGACCTTCATTATCATATTTTGGAAATGTTCTTGCAAATGCTCTTATGGATATGATGGTTATGGTATATGTATTCAAAGAAAGGTTTCATTTAATCCCTCGTATCATGTTAAATTATTGCTATGCTTAATGTATGTTCCTTATTATTTTAATCACTGAATTAATTGCCTCTTTAATTTGGGTTCTTCATGATGTTGCTACCCATGATTAATTTGGTAAGTGCCATTGGGATATTTTTACCATGCTAGATACGATGTTCCATATTGAATTTAATTCAATATGCAGTATATAAATTTTTATCGTTGAACCTCGTAGTTATACATGGTAGTTGTTGTGAATTATGTTTACCATTCTTTATTTCATATATGTTGTCCGAAAATATTCAGGGGTGGAATTCTAAGTTCGGTTCACAGAATTCCTCACCCAAGGTAGCGTATAACGCTAGATAACATGTAGGACATCATAAGGTGCATAATAGATATGGAAACTGAACTAGGAAATAATACAACTTCTAGGACTTCTAGTATTCATCTTTGGAAACCTAGTATTATTAGGTGTACACGTTTTTGGAAGGGCATCATTGAATTGTTGACCCTGTAGGCCGGATTAGGGCCGGATTAGGGCCGGATACGGGCAACGGCCCGAAATGTATATAAGGAAACCCTAGGACACTTGATTGTGTGATGTGCTTGAGATGGTCCGCCGAGAAGTGTGGAGGTTGGAAATGACCAATGCTTAGCTTGGCTAGTGATTGGGTCTTGAGATGCACGAGCGGGCTTGCTAGGTGTCAGATCCCAGTTGGGTGGGACTAGCTATCCCTACCCCAGACGGTGTCCGGAGACTAGTAGACCATCCTAGTCGATGGCTCAAGATTTATTGTTTACATCTTGATATGATGTGGCTGAACGACCAGTGTGATTTTACCTTGTATGGTAGGGCCGGTTATAGTCGAGATTCTTATACCATGATTAGGCCCAAGGGCCGGATGATAGAGGCTTGATAGGCCGTTATGGCAGGTTTTTACCTACATAGTTTATACAGCATGACCTGTAGGGCTAGTAGTCGCATTTAAAAAGTAACTTTCCTCCCTGATTATATACAATGCTGCCTTATATGTTATGCATGACTAATTGAGAATTATGTGAAGGTTCGGAAGAACTGCTCACTGAGTCCCAAGTGGACTCACAGTTTGTTTCCTTATTTTTGCAGAGCATGAGCAGTGATTGTGGCTTATCGGCATGGTGCAGCTGGAGGGCAGGTGGTGGTGCCATATCTCGTAGCGGCATCCTTGAGTCATAGTCCAGTGTCTTAGTAGTTATTTTCCTTTTCTGCACTGATAGTTGTGTTTTGGAAAAGTTTGTAAAACCTTGATACTTGAGATATTCGTATTGTTACGATGTTGGTTTTCTTCTTTGGTTTGAAAACATATATTGTGAACTTTGAAAAATTTTAAATAAAGCTTGCATTGAGGTTTCTTTTTATCGAGATGTTCTGATTTCTTATATGTTAGTGTAGACAATAGGCTACAGGGTAGGATGTAGGCCCTGGCTGGTCACACTACCCTCAGTTGGGGTTTGACAATATTGAACGTTTCTGTTGGCAAAAACAAAGACACGAAAAGGAGAACAAGGCCAACTTTTCTGAAGAGGAACCAAATGAAGGCAACTCTGATGACAAGGTACTTCTTTTGGCTAAAATCAATGATAGTTATTCTTGCAATGATGGTTGGTATCTAGACTCAGGATGTAGCAACCACATGATTGGAGATTTAGATCTCTTTGTCGAGCTCAACCAAGACCACAAAGTCAAAGTTAGACTTGGTGATAGTTCTTTTCGAATGGCTCAAGGACTGGGTAACCTTAAATTGGAGACAAATCGAGGTAACTTTGTTGTTAGAAATGTCCCTTATGTTCCCGATTTGGAATCCAGTCTGCTTAGTGTTGGTCAATTACTGAAAGATGGTTATGAGATTCTCTTTGCTAACAATGAATGCAAAGTCTTTTCTAAAGAAAATTCAGATGTTGTTCTTAAGATTTCCATGGCTCATAATAACCTGTTCTTTCTCAAGAATCCTGAGTTTGCTCTTGCTTCGACTTGTGTTTCTGATTATGATCTTTGGCATGATCATTTTGGACACTTAAGCATAAGAAAGCTAAAAGAAATGGCCTCCAAACAATTGGTGATGGGTTTACCTGCTTTGATTGATGAAATTGAAAGTGTTTGTGAAGTTGAATTGTGCTGCAGGCAAACAAACTCGTTTACCTTTTCCAAAGAAAAGTATGTTTAGAGCCACCACACCTCTTGAATTAGTCCATTCTGATCTTTGCGGACCTATGGAAGTAAGTTCTTATTCTGGTTTCAGATATTTTGTTGTGTTTATAGATGATTACAACAGATTTTTGTGGGTATATTTTTTGAAGAATAAATCAGATGTTTTTGGAGCTTTTAAATTGTTTAAGAGTTCTATTGAAGTTGAAACTGGACATAAAGTTAAATGTCTTAGGACAGATCGAGGAGGTGAATTTGTGTCCAGTATTTTCTCAAGTTTCTGTAATGAATTTGGCATCAGACGACAACACACAACATGCTACTCCCCTTAGCAAAATGGAGTTGCTGAGAGGAAAAATCAAAGTCTTGTCGAAAGGGGCAGGTGCCTGCTGAAGAAAAGTTGTCTATCAAAATAATTGTGGGCTGAGTGCATTAACACTTCAGCCTATATTCTTAACAGAAGTTCTACTAAAGCATTGAACAATCAAACTCCCTTTCAAGCTTGGTTTAATAGAAAACCAGAGGTGAGTCATTTCAGATCTTTTGGCTTCTTAGCTTTCTGTCACATTTCTAATGCAAATAAAAAGAAATTGGATATGAAAAGTACTACTCTTGTAATGATTGGTTATAGTACTGAATCCAAAGCTTATCGTCTCTTTGATCCTGTAAACAAATCTATCACCGTAAGTCATGATGTTCTATTTGATGAAACAAAAATTGGCCTAACTACATCAGTAGCAAGCAGTCAACTGCTGATACGTCTATACCTATTGTAAAAGACAGTGAAAGTTTGTCTAGTGAGGTGTTTTTTGAATAGGATACTTCCAGCCCTATGACTCATCCTAGAAGAGTATGCAGTCTAAGAGAAATTTATGATGCTACTCAAATCTGCAATATTGTGAAAACCGAAGAACCTAGCTGTTTTGATGAAGCTGCTTTAAGTAAAGAATGGTGTGAGCAGGGGCGGAGCCAGTGTACTGTCAGGAGGGGCAATTAGCAATTGCCCCTCCTGACATTGGTCTCCCCTTCAATTTATATTAAATATATATAGTAATATATATTATAGATATGAGTATTTAGTTATATTTGCCCCTCCTAAAAATATTTTTTATCGTATAATTATCTTTCTGATATGCGATTTTATATTTTGCCCCTCCTGAAATAATTTTCTGGCTTCGCCCCTGGGTGTGAGGCTATGAATGCAGAATTGAAATCTATAAGTCAACATAAAACCTGGTCTTTGGTTGATTTACCTGAAGGTAAACAAGTGATTGGCTTGAAATGGGTTTTTCGCATTAAATTTAATTCTGATGGATCTGTTAACAAATATAAAGCAAGACTAGCTGCTCTTGGTTACATGCAATCCGAGGGAAATGATTTTAATGAAGTTTTTGCTCCTGTAGCTAGAATAGATACCATTCACATTCTTTTATCTCTAGCTGCTATTAAGTCATGGAGTATATTTCATTTAGATGTCAAATCTTCTTTTTTAAATGGTGTTTTGAAAGAAGACATCTATGTTTGTCAGACCCCTGGTTTTGTAATCAAAGGAAAAGAAGCTCTTGTTTATAAGCTTCATAAAACTCTTTATGGTTTAAAATAGGCTCCTCGAGCTTGGTATGAAAAATTGGATGAATATCTTCAAAATGAAGGATTCATTAGAAGCCTGAATGAGTATACTGTTTATACTCGAAGACATGAAGATGAGTCTTTACTGATCATTGTTGTATATGTTAATGATTTACTTGTTTACTGCAATAATAGCAGACTTTGTGAATATTTCAGAATACGAATGCTGAAAGTTTTTGATATGATTGATTTAGGAGCTGCTAAGTTTTTCTTAGGCTTTGAAATTCATCAGTCCAAAGATGGAATTTTTCTAACTCAAGCTAAGTATGCTTTTGATATTGTTAAAAGCTTTGGCTTGGCTACTTGTAATGCTATTAGTAATCCAGTAGCTTCAAGTTACAAGTATAGCTCTGATGAAGATTATGCTAATACTGATGCTACTTTGTTTAGAAGGATGATTGGTTGCTTAATGTATCTTGCAAATACAAGACCTGACATCCAATTTAATGTAAGCATTCTGTCTCGATATATGTAGAAGCCCAAGACAAGTCATATGGGTGTTGTTAAGAGGATAATTAGATACATAAAAGGGACTCAAGACGATGGTATTTTCTACTCCAGTTCTTCTAAACTTGAGCTCATTGGCTATATTGACAGTGATTGGGCTGGCAGTACAGAAGATCGAAAGAGTACCTCAGGATATTTGTTTAAAATTGGCAGTGGAGCTATATGTTGGAGTACCAAAAAGCAGTCTGTGATTGCTCTGTCTATTGCAGAGGCAGAATACATTGCTGAGTTTGGTGCTGGTTGTCAAGCAATCTGGATAAGACGGGTAATAGAGGAATTTGGCTATCAGTTTAGTGAAGCTACTATCATATTTTGTGATAATTCCTCAGCCATCTCAATTAGTAAGAATCCTGTGTTTCATGGCAGAACTTGACACATTGGTATCAAGTTCCATTTTATCAGAGAGTGTCGCGCCCCGACCCCCGGCCCGGAGACGCGACGGCGACCCGAACACCGCACAGCGGAAGGAAAAGCCACAAATCGTCACATAAGATACAACAACATTAAAACCAACAATTACAATTTATATATCCGATCAAATACAATTACCCAAATATACAAAAGCAATCACCATCAGAGCTCCACATCTACGACTGACTAACTGTCTAAAAACTATCTACACCTCGATCTACAGATCAACAGCTCACCCCTGCAAGTCTGAAGCAAAAACAACGGAGATCAGCGAATGCTGAGTAGGAGAATCACAATATGATCAACAAATATCAAGTGTCAACTCAACAATGCATAACAACATGGCCTAAGATGCAGTCAAAAGCGATGAACACAACAAATACACCTCACCTACTCCTAAGCAACATCAACTGAATCATCGAGCGTGTGGACCATTGGGTAAAAACCCCACACTCTACCACCCGTAGAGTGGCATCAACCGTCCGCTCCAACGGTGACGCGACTACCCCCACCAAGCAGGTAGCCCGACGGACGACGTATCCGACAGCCGCACGACTACCCCTATCCAAGCAGGTAATCCGACGGACTATCCGACATCCGCACACCCGAAGGTGCCCACAGTGACTAGTCAATATTCGTACCCTCTCCCATCCCTGGGGGGTACCACACTGAAATGGTCGGACCGAAGTCCTCTCCAAGACCGTAGCCTCTAGATCGACAACAACCATGCAACTCGACTCCAAGAGTGCAACAAAGTATATCACCATGATTAACAACATAACAACAACTCCAAGTGATTATGACATGATCAACATGCTACTAACATAACATCATCATGATCAACAATATAACAACCCCAATTGATTATGACATGATCAACAGGATAAGAACATGCTCAACAAATAAACAACACCAATAAGCAACAATAAAATGCAACACATGCAATTTCTCTACATGGCATGTCCAACAATAATGTGCAACAAGAGTTCAATAAATTTCAGGAAACAAAGCAAACAATAGAAGCAAAGGTATTTCCGTAATTTATCTCCAACGACAAATCAACAACAGACTTGCAGGCTCAACCCACACTCAGCACACTCTCCAAACGCCCATGATCAACTAACTCACTCTCCAAACCCCATGCTCAACTCATTCTCCAAGCCACAATTATTTCACACCAATAAATCGACTAAATTCTCAGACTAATAATTTACTATTATTTGAACACCTCGACAACCTCAACCACTAACCAACTGAAAGAACAACCTAATAATGCTTTCTCGAAAAACTAACCCCACCATCGCGTTCAGCACGCAAAAACAATCAAGATTTCTATTCACCTCAACTTCAACCGACAACTCGGGACCCACCAACTAAATTAATTTCAAATACAACTATCAATCACTTAGTCAACAACAACAAAATATCAAAATCATATCAAACGATCTCCAATGTGAAATCCGACACCACCATCGCGTTCAGCACGCGAAAATGATTGAGATTACTATTCACCTCAACTTCAACCGATAACTCGGGATCCACCAAATAAATTAATTTCAAACATAACTATATCATTCAATTACTAAACAACAGCAAAATATTAAAATATATCAAAATCACACCAAATGATCTCCAATCTGAAATCCGACACCACCATCGCGTTCAGCACGCGAAAATCTACAATTTTGATATTCACCTCAACTCAATCCGACGACTCTACTATCAACTACAAAAAATACCCCAATAATTTATAAATCAACCCAATTTCATGCGATACAGCTCTCTTCTCTAAACACTATTCATATCCCACCCACCTCCTTGCTCCGCTCGAACCCACGCCGACCAGCCATCCCGGCCGCCGGCGACCACCCCGGCGGCATGGCCGCCCTCTCCTCGACCTCCAACACCGACGGCACTCTCTCTCTCTCTCTCTCTCTCTCTCTCTCTCTCTCACCCGCGGACCCCCTCCTCTCTCCCTCTCGGCCACCGCCTACGACCCACACGCCGGCCGGCCATCCCGGCCTCTCCCACGGCTCCCGGCGCCGGCGGGATATCCAATCACACACACACACTCTCTCTCCCAATCTCCCTCTTCACACCCCTCACCCCACCTGCAGCTCGCCGCCCTCCTCTTCTTCCGGCCAGCCACCTAATCGTCGCCGACCGACGACTCCACAGCCTCCTCGACCCTTCGGCCCCGCTCAGTCCCACGACCGACCGAGCGGAGGCTCCGATGGCTACCTGGCAGCCCCGCAACCCTCTTGCGACCGCCCCCCGTGCGACTTCCGCACGCGACCAGCCCGGGGTACGGCGCAACAACCTCCCCTTGCCTTGTCTTGCCTTGTCTTCGTCGTCCGTCGGAGATAATCAACGGAAATGAAGGAACGGAGAGGATGAGATCTCCTACCTCGATCCCGCGACTCCGGCGATGACGAGCTCCACCGGCGACACACGCCGACTCCTCCGCCTACAGCATCTCCTTCCTCCGCTCCTTCTCTACCTCTCCTCACACATCCCCTCTTTAAAACCCCTCATAACCACACCACCTCTCTCCCACCGCCACCTGCCACTGCCACTGCCAATGCCACCTCTCCATTTATTTATTTATTTATTTATTTTTATACCCGGATATAACAGAGAGCTTGTGAAAAATGGTACTATCAGTCTAAATTTTTGTGGTACTGATGAATAGGTTGCTGATTTGTTTTCAAAGGGACTTTCTCTTCACAAATTTGTTTGTTTCAGAGAAGCTATTGGTGTTGGAAGCTCCTCATTAAGGGGGGTGTTGAGGTATAATGATGAGCCAAAGTTTGGAGAAGTATCATTAGAAATAAAGATAAGCTTCTTCAGTTGAAACTGGGCTCAACTTATTCAGTTGAAATTGAGCTTAACTTCTTTAGTTGAAACTGAGCTTGTTTAAGCTTAGTTAAAGTCTTGTTACACCTGTATTTTTCGTTTACTTCTCAGTATAAATACTTGTACGCATACTGAGTTGTGATGTATGAATTTTGAGACTTTGTATTATTTTGGAATTCAATTTGCATTTGAGTTTCTTTGTGAGATACAATATGTACTTAAGAGTTCTTTTGTTCCTCCTTCTACATCTCTCTTTGAGTTTTGATTTTACATAAAGAACTCTTGGAGAGATGAACAACAGAGAGCTCAAAGCCCTAATTTGTTCTTAACAGAAAGAATACACTTTGTTTGAATTATCACGCCATATGTAGCTGCGACTACAAAGCTCAAAATGAAATGTAAAATGAAATGTCTAAAATGCCCATGTACCATTTAACAATTACATGTGGCAATTTATTACACTAGACAAGGCTGTATTGAACTAATACCACACAGTAAGTCAAATGAACTAAAACTGCTAATACTTCATAGTATATGAAATATACTACACATGTACACAGTATGCTAATACTCCTCCCTCAAGTTGGTTCTGGAGAACATATTCTCCAAACCTAATTTGGTCGAAAGTGTCTTGTGTTGTTGAGCTGGCAGTGCTTTTGTAAGTATGTCAGCTACCTGGTGATTGCTTGAGATATAAGTTGGTTCAATGATGCTTTGCTAAAATTTCTCTCTTACAAAGTAGCAGTCAATCTCAAGATGCTTGGTCCTTTCATGGAAAACTGGGTTTGAAGCAATATGTAGAGCACTCTGGTTGTCATAATAAAGACCTGTAGGAGATTTACATTGAACACCAATCTCATTCATTAGGTTTATTATCCATGTTAATTCTGCTGTCGCACTTGATAAAGCCCTAAGTTCACTTTCAGCACTTGACTTGCTGACAGTCAATTGCTTTTTACATTTCCAGCTAATTAATGATGCTCCAATATTTACACAATAACCATTCACTCCTTCTAGTCAGAATGCAATTCCCCTAATCAGCATCACAATATCCAGTTATTGTTGTGACTGGCCTTACTGGATAGTGCAGACCCATTCCAGGCGCATTCTTAAGGTATTTTACTACCCTCAATGCTGCTCTCATGTGTGACTGATTGGGTTGTTTGGCATGTTGACCCAGGGAGTGAACACTATAAGTGATATCTGGCCTAGTAATAGTCACATATAGAAGCTTTCCTATAAGTTTTTGAAACTTATATTTGTCTTCATCAGTCAGTTCTGTTTCAATATCATTTAAATTGAGTTTTCCTTTCACTTGCATTGGTGTTTCTTTTGGTTTACAATTTCTTTGACAAATATGTGTTCCATTTTGATCTCTGTGAACCTCTAATCCCAGAAAATAGGTCAAATTTCTTAGGTCCCTGATTTTGAACTGACTATCGAGATAGCCATTTAAGTTCTTTATTCCTTCCTCATCATCACCTGTTATGATAATGTCATATACATACACCAATACTATCACTAATTTTCCTTTGTTTTCTTTGATGAACATACAAGAATCAGTGTAATACTGTTTGTACCCGAATGCATTAATGCTCATTGAAAATTTAGCAAACCATTGCCTCCCTGCTTGCTTAATGCCATAAATTGATTTTAACAATCTGCATACCCTTCTATCTTCTTTGAGTCCATATCTTGGTGGCTTTGTCATATAGACTTCCTCCTTTAATTCACCATGGAGATAAGCATTGCTTACATCCATTTGTAGTAATGGCCATTCTTTTGATGTAGCAACAACTATTAAGGCCCTTACTATTGTCATTTTAGACACAGGAGCATATGTTTCAACATAATCTACTCCCTCAATTTGATTGAATCCGTTCGCAACAAGCCTGGATTTGTGTTTTTCAATCTCTTCATTTGGCTTGAATTTTGTCCTGAAGACTCATTTACAACCTGTTGCTTTTTTGCCAGGAGGTAGGTCACACATTTCCCAGGTTTTGTTTTCCTCTAATGCATTGATTTCAGCTTGCATTGATTTTAACCAGACTGGGTACTGGGTTCTGAGCTGCAGCTTCATAACTACTAGGATCATCATTGGCATCTAGGTAAGTTAAGAAGCTTTTATGTTTTTCAGGTAGGTCATCTGGATTGTAGTATCTTGATATGGGATACAAAATTGTTTTTCTTTGGATATCAGGCATAACAGAATTGCACTAATAGTCATTTATTTTTTTTGATTTCTTAGAAATTCTTTGACTTCTCCTTAATATATAATCCTGACCTATTTTTGTTAACTGTGGTTTTTGTATTCCACTTGTTATTTCTTCTCGATTGTTCTCATCACTAGCTTGCATATCACTATCTTCAGTTGATTGTTCTGACATAACAGCTTCTGAATTCTCATGATACTGTCTGAGGTCCACTATCAGTTTGTCTAAGTCTGTTTTCCTCTTTAATTTCAGTATATTATTCTCTGTTATGTTATTCTCTGGTAAGCATTCATTTTCTTTCATGTACACAAGTTTATCCCTTTGCTCACTTAATTCAGTAACTGGGAAAATTGTTTTTTGTGTACTCTTATCATTGAAAGGCAGAATGTGTTCTACAAACTCAACATTCCTAGAAACCTTATAATAGTTTTGGTTTCTAAGTCATAAACTTTGTATCCCCTTTTTCCATAGGGATATCCAATGAACACACCTTCATATGCCTTAGGATCAAATTTCTGCCTACCTTGTTTCAATGTGCTTGTGTAACACAAACAACCAAACACTTTTAAATGCTCTAGTGATGGTTTGCATTGATACATGACTTCATAAGGTGACTTATTTTCAATAACATGACTAGGTATTCTATTGATTAAATATGTTGCTGTTAGTATGCATTCACTCCAAAACTCTAGAGGCAATTGAGATTGGAACTTTAAACTTCTTGCTACCTCTAATAAGTGCCTGTGTTTTCTCTCAACCCTTGCATTTTGTTGAGATATTTCTACACATGTACTTTGATGTGTTATGCCATACAGATTGAGTACAGAATTCATGGATTTATTGAAAAATTCTGTGCCATAATCAGTCCTAATGATATTGATGACTTTGGTATACCGAGTTTGAACCATTTTAATAAAACTGGTCATTATATCAGTCACTTGACTCTTATATGCAAACAAATATGTCCAACAGCTTCGACTATAATAATCTACAATTGTCAAAAAATATGAATTCCCATCATGTGTCTTGACTCTATGGGGACCCCACACATCACAGTATATTAGGTCAAAAATGTTTGAAGTTTTATTCATGCTTTGCTGAAAAGGGAGTTTACATTGCTTGGCTAATGGACATATATTGCAAAAGAAATCTGAATTTGATATGCTTCTTATTTCAGGTATATCTTTTGATAAAAGATTCATGCGACTAGTAGAAATGTGGCCTAATCTTAAGTGCCAAAGAGAATTCAAATTAAGTGCTACTAACATTGCCTTTAATCTATCAGGTTTCTTACTACTTGCCATAGGTGATATGCCCTCCATAAGGTACATGCCTCCTTGTTCTCTACCAGTCCCCAAAGTTCTCTTCGAGATAGGGTCCTGTATTACAAATCCATTTGAGTCAAATATCACTACACAATTCAATTCTCTAGTTAATTTGCTGACTGATATCAGATTAACTTTGAATGAAGGAACTGACAGTACTTTGTTAAGCTGGATTTTTCTGTTTACACAAACATCACCTATGTGTGTCACTTGTGTTTTGCTACCATTTGGTAATGATACATTGTCTTCTTTGCTTGGTTCAACAGAGTTATCTAGATTAACTTGTCCTGATGCTATATGATTTGTAGCACCACTATCAACTATCCATGATTTTGGTAAAGTACAGGTAAATAAGGAAATTTGATTACCTGCCATATTGACTTGCGGCTGATTTGGTAGTTTGCTTTTCAGCATATTTATGATGCTGTGCAATTGTTCTTCATTCAGCTCTGCAAGTGCCTCTTCTATTTTTGAATTGCTTCCACCAGTTGATGGTTTGTAAGAACTGTTTGCTTCATTATTTTCTACTGCTAATGCCTTTGCATTAAACCCTTTGTTTGAATGATCTTCTACCTTTTGTTTTCCTTTGTGCCACTTGTGTCCAGGTGGAAAGCCATGTAACCAGTAGCAGTTTTCCTTGGTGTGTCCTGGTTTGAAACAATGATCACAATATTTTTTCTGAAACTGCTGATTTTTTCCTTTACCAGGTCTGACCCATTCCTGTTTTTGATATGTACTGTTTAAGGCTATACTCTCAATATTTGAGTTCATATTCATATAATAATTTGTCTCTGGCTTTCTTCTTGCTCCAAAATTGAATAAACTTTAGCTATGTTGGGCAGTGGTTTCGTCAATAAAATTTGTCCTCTAATTCCCATATAGCTCTCGTTCAATCCCATTAAAAATTGTCTTAATTTTCCCTTCTCTAAACAATCACATTGACTGTCTGCATTAACGGCTTCTAATTCGTCCCACAAGGACTTCAATTTTGTGTAATAGGATGAAATTGATGTGTTACCTTGCTTAGTAGTTGTGATTTGCAGCTGTAACTCAAAGATTCTGGGTTCATTTGTTTTCCCGAATCTGTCTTCGAGGTCTACCCACATCTTTTTCGCTGTATCTGCATGCATAATACTTGGACTGAGGCTAGATGAAATCGACTGGATGAACCATGATTTCAACATGTCGTTGTATCTCCTCCATAATCCAAATCTTGACGATGTCTCTTCAGGGGGTTCTACCTTTCCATTCATGAACCCTAATTTGTTCTTCGCGGAAAGGGCAATCAACATAGTTGTTTTCCAGGACAGGTAGTTCTCGTGACCTGTTAATTGGATCGTGACCAAAGCAACACTAGGGTTGTCATTACCTTGAAGCAGGTATGGATTGTCCTCGATCTCGACAAATTCCATCATTGATTCGCTCTCTGGTATGCTCCTCGATTCCCCAGTTTGCGATTTGTCCGCCTGCGATCTTCTATTCCTTGCCATCTTCTTCAACTATTCCTTTCTTTAACTTTTCTTCTCTCAACTAGGATCGCTGCTCTAATACCATGATGATATTTTGACACTGGATCAAGAACCAAAGAAAGAACTCTTGGAGAGATGAACAACAGAGAGCTCAAAGCCCTAATTTGTTCTTAACAGAAAGAATACACTCTGTTTGAATTATCGTGTCATATGTAGCTGTGACTACAAAGCTCAAAATGAAATGTAAAATGAAATGTCTAAAATGAATTAAAATTACATGTGGAAATTTATTACATTAGACAAAGCTGTATTGAACTAATACCACACAGCAAGTCAAATGAATTAAAATTGCTAATACTTCACAGTATATGAAATATACTACACCTGTACACAGTATGCTAATATTCCTTGACTTTTCTCTGTCATCTCTCTATTTCTCTTTATCATCTCTCTCTTTCTGCTTTTGTCTGCTTGCATCTCCTTCCACCGTTTTGTAAGCAATCAGAAGCTCCACAACAATTGTGTTGCGTCCTTGTCTGAGACTGACATTGCTTCTTTTTCATCTCTCTCTCTACATGCACTCATCCTTTGGATGTCAGCTCAAATTTGTGCTTACTTTATGCGAGAACTTTAATCTGTACGCGTGGAGTATTATTATGCCGGAACTTGCAAAAGGTCATAGCGATTCTTCAAAGAGAAAGATTCTTATATATATATAAGCTCACTAATTATAAATAACAAGAAGACACCTTCTAATTCGTTGCGTACAAAATCTAAGCAAACAACCATCAAGAAAGAAGCGAAGAATTTCTCACTAAACAAATTCACGGATCTCAAAGCATTCGTAAAGCAATTAGGGTGCACGAAAGCCGTAGGATTGCTTCAACTGTTCCAATGGACAATAATCAGCACAAACTGGAGCAAGAGGGCATGGTAACGAGACCCATTTCTAAAGAGTAATGTGCCGCTAGAAGAGGCAATGCAGGTGTTCTTTGTTGCAATGTTGTGTGTCCAAGAGCACAGTGTGGAGAGGCCAACCATGGAGAAAACTTTGGTGCAGTCGCAGTTGCACCAAAGGACGTGCAAGCCCAATCACTGGCGCCAACACTGGCCCCTCCAGGGTCATGGCACGACGCCCCGTGTTAAGGGGGTCGATCCCAGCCGGTCTCAGCCCTCGTGTGCCCAGTGATTGGGCTTGCACGAAGCTACACCAAAGAAGTGCCCACCAACCATGAGGGAGGTGGTCCTGATGGACGAGGTCTATTCCTTCTTCACTGAAGTCGCTGATCGGCCTATGACCGATGATCAACTCTAGGAAAACAACCCCAAAGCTGTAACATCACTCTTCTCATCGACCTTCAGAGTGTACGCATACTCTGTACGCAAATAACAATAAATAAATTAAAGTCAACTAGATATGTATAGCACTTCGATTGAGAAATATTTTCTTAAAAGAAAAATCAAACTGACTTTTGATCATACTCTAATTAGCTATTATGTACATACTTGACTCCTTGGATATGGAGAAAGCGAAAGCATGGATCCCAAATAGGATTCATAAGATGTATGGGTACAATGTTTCGAATCTAGAGAGATTGTTAGTTGCTGAACAATTTTGGTTCAACGATTTCCCTAGAAGAAAATAAGGAGTCCTTTTTTTCCCAAATCCCGAATCCATGTTTGATTTTTTTCAAAACCAGAAAGTAACTAGCTTAATACCCAGGTTACCCTCATATTTCATTAACGGGGTTAACTGGAAAGTTAACCCCGTTAACACATACATGAACAAATTTCACACTTGGTTCCCGCCGCTACCCCGTTCTACATGGAACGGGGTTAAATTTTTTTCACGTAAGCTGCTGCTACCCCACTTTATACGACGTTTCATCTGTCGGCAATGTTTCATCTCCACCGCTCCTTCTTCCTTCTTCTTCCTTCTTCTTCCTTCAAGTCGGCGACGACACCAGTTAAAGTCTTCCAGCTCGTTTGAAGTCCACCGCAGAATCCAACGACCTCCTTCTTTCGCACTTAAACTCGACGACCGCTTGAGTTCTTCCTTCTTCAAGTTCTTCAAGTTGACGACCGCAGGTTAGATTTTGCTGATCCAAGTTATGGATCAAATTTACTTAATCATTATAGATTTTTTGAGAGTTTATGGTATTTTTTTAGATGTATTTACTTTCATAAATGGCATACATGGCCGAACTAGTTGAAAATGGTCAAAAAAATAAAAAACTTATTTTGCTGATATAAGTTATGGATCACACTTACCTATGATTAATAGATTATTTTTTATTTTATTGTGAATTTAGGATGGATTGGCCGAACCTGTTTAAAATAGGACCATCCTGTTGAAAATGGTAAAAAAAATTATTTTTCAACTCAAAAAAACTTATTTTACTGATACAAGTTATGAAAGTGATTTACCTATGAATATTAGATTTTTTGTGATTTTTTTGGTGAATATAGGATGGATTAGCCAAACTTGTTTAAAATGGAACCAACCTATTGAAAATGGTGAAAAAAAATTATTTTTCAACTCTAAAAACTTATTTTATTGAGGATACAAGTTATGAAAGTGATTTGCCTATGAATAGTAGATTTTTTGTGATTTTTTTGTGAATTTAGGATGGATTGGCCGAATTAGTTGAAAATGGTAAAAAAATTATTTTTCAACTCTAAAAAATTTATTTTACTGATACAAGTTATGGATCACACTTACCTATGATGAATAGATTATTTTTTATTTTGTTGTTAATTTATGATGGATTTCCCAAAATTTTAAGGTGATTTTTGAGATGCATTTATTTATCCAATAATGTTTTCAACCATAGGTGGAACTATTCTAGTATCATGAACAACACCAATAACCATGAGGTTCACCATATTGATTCAAGTTGTTACAGCATTGATGATGACCTTATTCCAGAAGAAGTACTAAGGTATTGTCAATGTTTTGATAAGTCATTGAATGCAAACCAGGATCAATCAAAAGTTCATGAAAATGTAGTAACATATGAAAGTAACAACCCATCGGGTGGACAACTTTGTTGATCATGATACTACAGTACTAGCTAGCTGAAGTAACAACCCAACCATTTGACAGTTTTGTTGTTCCTGATACTACAGTAACATCTAAACTAACAACCCAACAAACAGCTAATGTTGTTCAGAGTGTTGTAACAGTTGTGCTTCCAATTGACCTCAACAATAGTCCTAATTTTTATGACGGTCTATATGATTGGATAGAGGAAGAATTGGTAGATGAAAGGATTAGAGAAGAAGTTGAGCAACCTGAGCCATCAGAATTTTTAGTATTTACCTCACATGATGTTGTCGGAGCTACATTTGATTTAAATGAATATATGTATGAGAATCCAAATGATTAACTTCAAAGTGATGATGAGGATGAATCTGACCTGAACAATGATCAGCACATTGACTTTACTCCTGATGAAGAGCATATTAACTTTACTGCTGATGATTTAAGAGAAGAAAAGGATTATGGATTAGAGCAAACTCTGTATGAAGAGAGAGTTGAGGACACCCAAAGTCCTGAAGGAGATGAAACTCGAATAACTAATCTCAACAGCTTTGATCATGATGAAACTGAATCAACTAAATTATATCTGCATCAGGTAAAAGATTTAAATCAAGTTGACTGATATATCATTTATGTTTATACGTACACTAGTTTTTTTTTAAATCAAGTTTTTTTTTGAAATAGTTTTTTCTTACATTTGCCTGCAGGTATTTCCTAATAGAGAACAATTTATAATAGCCCTTAAAGACTTTTGTATCAAGCGCAACTTTGAATTAAGACACTTGGAAAGTAAGAAGACATATATTAAGGTTCCATGTGTCAAGGATGATTGTCCCTGAACTTTGTCTGCTAGTGAGCAGGGCATGTTTACAGTGGTGAACTTTGTGAATAACCACACATGCACAGTTTCTAGGCTCAATTTGGACTACAAGGAATGCTCTGCTAAATTTATTGTGAATCAGATCAAGGATCAATTAGTGGGAAACCAAAAGTACACACCAGCTATGATCATAACTGAAATTCAAAAATCATTTGGAGTTAGGGTATCTTATAAGAAAGCATACAATGCACTTCATATTGCTCTTGTATCTGTTCGTGGAGAGTTCGCTGAAAGCTACAAAGATCTCCCTTCCTACTTAAGAGAATTAAGGATTCACGACCATGGTACCAAAGTAAAATTGCTATGTTGTAATGCAACTCATCATTTTTGACGAGTTTTCTAATCTTTTGGAGCATCCTTGCATGGGTTTAGAGAGTATATATTTACGACCCATATTATGTATTGATGCCACCCACTTGAGGGGGAAGTATCTGGAGTACTTATGATAGCTACTGCTATTGATTCTAAAAGTGGGCTTTTTCCTATTGCATTTGCGGTGTGTGATATTGAAAGAAGAGAATCGTGGGAATGGTTCTTGGAAGAATTTGTCAATTGCGTCCCTGAATTTAGAAGCTTTAGTATCATGAGTGATAGAAATTTGAGTATTTTAGCAGTCATTAGAATAGTATTTCTAGAAGCTCACCATGGTTATTGTATGGTCCACCTAGCAAAGAACCTGGTGCATGATGACCGAAGCAGGACTGGTGCTGGATTTTTCTGGGGAGCTGCAAGAGCTACAAGTCTACACACCTTCAATGAATGCATGCTGAAGATGTAGGAAGTTCATCCACCAAGCTATGAATGGGTTTCACAACTAGATAAGAAAAAATGGGCTACATTTTATTTCCCTGATCGCAGGTATGATGGAATTATATCACCCATTTACTTATGCATAATAGTTTTTCAGTGATTTTTAAAATTGCTTTTTCAGAACCAGCTTAAAATTGTTTGAGCTAGTTTAAAATGGTAATTAAAAACTAATTGATATTCCACTCCAAATCACTTATTTTGATTATCCCACATGTGGATCACATTTACTTATGCATAATAACATTTCAGTGATTTTATGGTCATTCTAAAATGGTCACAGGTACGATGTCCTTACGACTAATATCGTTAAAAGCTTGAATACTTTATTTAGGGATGTTCGTGAGATGCCAATTACACTATTAATTGAGATGACAAGAAGGAAAGTTGTTGAATGGTTCTATAAGAGGCATAAAGTTTCACTCAAATTGACTACAATATTGACACCTAAATCTGAATTAGATTTTGCTAAAAATAGGAGTAGATGTCGTTGGTATGCAGTTCATCCTCATACAGACCATTGTTATCAAGTCAGTACATCTACGCAAACAGTCATTGTTGATTTACACCAAAGATCATGTTATTGTCATAAATTCTAGATATTTGGTATTACATGCTCTCATGCGATGCTGGTAATTGGTTGGCGCAATCTTGATCCGTACCAATATTGTGAGCATTATTTTAGAACAGATACTTACCAAAAAAATTTATGAAGACAAAATATTTCCTACTAGAAGTAAGTAGTACTAGCACAAAGAATCATTTGATCCTTTGGTAAAACCACCACAAGCATTGACACAGCCTGGTATGAAGAGGAAAAGCATAATAGAATCTCGGCACAATGGAAAAGTTCCAAGAAAGTGCAGCCATTGTAAACAAACTAGTCATAATAGAAGGTCATGTAACCCCCCCCCCCTTCGTTGATGTGGCAAGTTTGTTATCCTTCAAAAAATTTAGTTCACTCTAAATATTTAACTGGTTGTATTTTGTATATGAATTTCCACTGAAAGACCTTTTATATGTGAAATATTAAACTGGTTCAACTGTTTCTTATATGCACATTTCCAACAAGTTCGGCCATGTATGTCACTTATAAAAAAAATCTATTATTCATAAGTAATGTCATCCATAACTTGTACCATCGAAATAAGTTTTTCAAAGTTCAATTTTTTTTTAATCATTTTCAACTGGTTCGGCCTATTTTCAACAAGTTAGGCCATGTATGCCACTTATGAAAAAAATGAATCTAAACAGTGAGATCGAAAGAACTCAGTAAGCGGTTCTACCAACCCCCACGAAAAACCAAACACATATATGATGGATAAAACAAAACTCCCGACTCAAGCAGGAGAGGTCACAAGGGAGTGACCAGCTAACATGCCATCTGGCCACCACCTGCCCGAAGGCAGCCAACACCCAAACGGTGAAGATCAACAGGCCTAAGCCTACCATGCCCTAAGGCAACAAAACATACTAGGATAATCGGGATGACCCTCCGAACTTATCCTAATATAAAGAAACTCGGGAGCAATCGGGATTGACCCATCCGAACTTGCTCCACGAGACGCGTAGGAACAATCGGGAATCGCCCATCCGAACTTGCCCCTTTAAGATATCACAGGAATAATCGGGATTTGCCCGTCCGAACTTATTCTTTAAAAGCACCTCAGGAATAATCGAGATTTGCCCGTCCGAACTTATTCCACGAGGCCAAACTAGAACAATCGGGATTTTCCCATCCGAACTTATTCCAAAAAGATAACATAGGAATAATCGGGATTCGCCCATCGAACTTATTCCTTTAAATATAGAATCTTGGGAACAATCAGGATTTTCTAGTCCGGACTTATTCCATAAGATACGCAAGAACAATCGGGATTTGCACATCCGAACTTGTTCCACAGGTTGGGAATTAGCCATCCAACCTTCCGGGCCTAGCCCGCAATCCGGCTCCTTAACGAGCCTCTCCGCCATTCATAAAGATATGACGTAACATGACCTAAGTCAATTCTCTCCTACGGTGTCTTAGGGGTGTCCTTATTGGGAAGCATCTCAACACTCCAATACCGACTCCAACTCCAAGACTCGTAATGTCATAACCCGTGAGATTTTATTTCATGCATAACTTTATTTTTGGGTTCTTAACATATTATGCTGACCCATTGCTCAATTTTAATTATGCAATTAAAATTTAGATCACCAAGATTAGGGTTTTGTTTTAGGGTTTTATTTTAGCTTACTGTTATGCCCGAAACTGATGTCTCTAACTCGAATCTGGTCTCCAGAGTGTGATCTATGTTTTCGAACTATATTTTCTGGTTAAAACAATAGGTTACACGACTATGTTCAGAATACTATGCACTTCATAAATAAGATTTCAAAATCAGTCCTGATTTATCAACTCGGCAAGAAATTTTCAGCATAATAAGGAAATTAAATCTGAAAATTTACGGAATATAACTCCCAAAATTTCTATCACATCAGATTCATAATCATTAAAATAAATCTCAGAAAAACCATATTTATTAAGCAAGAACAACAAGCATCTAGGGGCGGCAAAAATAGGCACGACACGATAGCACGACACGAGCACGACACAATAACTGCGGGCCGGGCCAAAAAATTCGGCCCGATAACATTGCGGGCCGACGCGGGCCGGCTCTTATCGGGCCGGCCCGGCCCATTTGGCCCGCTAAACATATATATAAAAAATTAAGTCTAGATTAGGGCTTGTTTAGTGCTTTAAAATTGAATGTGAAGTTAATCTATGGAGTTTTTCATGTGAAATATCATATTTGATGATTATTTAGTCTCTTAAATATTTTACATTATTTTTTTTTACAATTTTTTAAGAAACTTTTTAGTTAATAAGAGGGCTCGCGGGCCGTGCCGGGCGGCCCGCAAAATATTGCGGGCCGGGAATTTCCGGCCCATTGAGTTAGCGGGCCGGCCCGTTTTGCCACCCCTACAAGCATCACAACCCTCTTTAACCAATAACCAACTTTTATGCTCAAGAATTTAAATCAAGAACCCTCATGCCATCAAGATCAAACCCATCTTTAAAACACATGATATATTTCCAAAAATCATAGATTTAATATCAAGCATGCATTTAAATTACAAACATCAAGATTGATGAACAAATTGAATCATAGAAGGCAAGAAAATCTACACCCTTCACTTAGGCAATTCATCGAACACTTAGGCAAGAAAATCTCCACCTTGGCCGAGCACCCCTAGGATCATCCTAGGGTTGCCAAGCCCCATAGGGGAGGGTTTAGGGCCTCCTCAAGCATGGCACACAAAAAAGAACGGCGAGAATTTGAGAGATCATCGGAAAACAAATCAAGAGCATCTTTGTCTTCAAGAACGGCTTCAAGAATTCGAAGAAACCCGAGAAGGAGGGGTAAAACCACTCACCTAAATAGGAAAGAAGACTAGAGGAGAAATCTCGATCGACGGCCTCTGAATCCGGCTCCAAGGGGGAAGAGGGGGTGGCGGCTACTCCTCAAGCTGATGGCTCCAAGAAGAAGAAAAGGAGGGGAGGCGGCTCCTCCTCAAGCCAATAGCTTGGCTCCAAAGGGAGAAGAAGGGAGAGAGAGAGGGGTGGAGGGGCGGCTGGTGGCTCCTGCGGCTGACGGCTCCTCTCTTTCCCTCAATTGGCTTGTGCGGCTCCAATAGGGAGCTGCAAGACCTAGGGGGAAAAATTTATAACCCTTCCCACCTCTTTTAGCCCACATTTGCCTCAACCCGGATCCATACCCACTAACTTCTCAACCCGCTACCCACTAAGCTTAATTAAACTCAAATTAACCCCATGCCTTACATAAACATCCAACATATGCGCATCCATGTGCGAAATAATTAATAATCAATGCACACGCATCACAATAATTAATTAAATTTATTCACCCAAGAAAAAAATTGCATAAATTAATTTTCCTACTTACCCGAGCTCTCAAGCTCGCACCGGACCATGAGTCGACTCGGCTCGACCTCGAACTAGCCTGCTAGGCTAACAAACACAAACAATAGAGAAAAATAAATAAAATATCTAGGATATTACAAAATAATTTTTTTAGAGTTCAAAATCATTTTTTTTTTATCATTCTCAACTAGTTCGATCTATTTTCAATATGTTAGGCCATGTATGCCACATATGAAAAAAAATGAATCTCAAAAATCACCATAAAATCTCAAAAAATCTATAATGATTAAGTAAATGTCATACATAACTTGGATCAGCAAAATAAATGTTTTAGAGTTGAAAATTAATTTTTTTTAATCATTTTCAACTAGTCGGGCCCATTTTCAACAGGTTCGTAAAATCCATCCTAAATTCACCATAAAATTATAAAAAATCTATTATTCATAGGTAAATGTCATCCATAACTTGTACCATCGAAATAAGTTTTTTAGAGTTCAAAATCAATTTTCTTTTTATCATTTTCAACTGGTTCGATCCATTTTCAATAGGTTAGGTCATCCTAAATTTAGTTTAGTTCTAACATTTTATCATTTAATATGGTTCATCACAGACTCATCATGCAAGGAAAATATAAAATCATAATGCGCAAATCCCAGACTAAGATAAAAATAAATAACTGTACACATTAAACAAATCACAAAAATAATAATTATTTACATTGGTTGTTCACTGTACTCATCATGCAAAATTTCATATGCATAGTTCCACCTAATTTTTATCATATCGTCTTGAGAGAAATGAATTCTAAATCTTTCATCAAGTTTTCAATGTATTTATTTACAAAGACTCCGCAGTCCACACTTTCATATTGTAATGGGCAGCTACCAACAATTCTTTTCCAACCATCTTCTTTAATCTTGGGCCACTTGGGGTGATATATACTTAAGTTCAGTCGTTGACATATTTTCAATTGAATTGCACTACATTGACAAAAATATAATTGGTCAATATAGTAACAAAGTAATCTTACTAATGAAACCCAAAGAATACTTACATTTTCTTGAAAATCCGGTTGCAAACCAATTTAAGACGGCATTGAATTGTAGTGCAAAAATTCTTTTTTGAATAAATCAACCACAAGTAGATGCCAATAGCCTCCTGTCTTTCTTTGGATATGTATGTTTGTTCCTACTACTGTTGATAGGCATGAAAAGGTACCTAATGTTTGTGGACTGTGGATCATTCTTTGAAAATGATTTTTTTATCATCATAAATGCTGCTTTGCGTTGAAGTTGAACATATTTCTATAATAAATAATAAAGTTAGTACAGGTAGGTAAATAAATATCAGAGCTTCAAACTGAAAATTAAAGATCTCTATGTTGCCTCAAAAATGCATCCATGGTATACAAATCTGTAATGCGATGTACATTTTCGAAATCAAATTGAAACAAAGACATCGATTGGATCATCGTCAATGTATGCATAGGGATCGACCAGATTGAAAAGAGCTGATATTCGGAGAGTGAGTGCTCCACATTTCCATACCAAATTCTTTGAGAAACTAAATATGCAACAAAAATTGTATGTTAAAATTAGTACTAAGTATCAAATAAGACACTTCCCAGTTCAAAATTCTGGGATGATTTGCTCCAATTTTTGGAAGAATTATTCGAACATGTTCAAAAAACCATCCCTATAAAACAAAAACTCAGTTAAATAAATGAATTTAAACATGGAATTAGGCTCAAATTAATCATTACTTACCATTAGTAAAATAACTGAACCATGAATATAAAAAAAACCTTCCTTCACTTCATCAGCTGCATGATGATCTTGATTTTTTTTGCAGACTAATGGCAGCTGGGAAGCGAATTAATCATATGTACAATAAGCCCAATTATATTTATACAATTCATCTAAATTCTCCACATATTTAAGGAGAAATCCAAGCACAGTATGCCCACAAGTGCAAAATAAAATACAACAAAAAACATATAGAATATATAATCTACAAAAATCCATTATGTCATCCTCTTTCTCTGACTTGTGAAGTCTAGTCATATGGCGCTCTATCATTGACCTATTTATTGATGAGGTATGTCCAAAAAATCTAAGGATGCCACTCTTTAATGATTGAGAGGAGGTTGGGATTGGGTTTCCATTGTTAGGTAGTCCCAGTACAAGAGCAACAACAGTAGATGTGAATTCCACTGGGACACCTTTAAATTCAAAAGTCGACTTTTTGACCCATTGCTTTAAGATCAGATCAACTATATTTTTGGATGTAGAGAAATCTCCAATTGTGAGGAAGACTGAAAATGGAGTTCGTGAGATGATTTCCCCATGCCTCTCACTCAGACAAATACTGGTGAACTCCCCCCTCCTTTGTTTAAAATCACCAAGACTTAAAAATCTTCTAAACCTTTCTACAAAACAAGTGAAAGTCGGCAGCCGGTGGAAATAACATTTTTTTTTCTTTATGTTCGAAGCCTGAGCTTTAGCTACAACAATGATAAGAAGATTCAATGAGAATGTCAACAATTAAAGTTTTTTGTACGAAGTAATTCAAATAAAGTATTCTAACCTGACATCTTCCTCATTTTTGAGTGCTACATGATGTCCTTTTTCTTTAAATAAATACTTTATAAACTGGTTTGCTATTTTAAAATGGTTTAGAGCATTTTAAACTGGTTCATTAAATGCTTATAAAGGAATGCAAAATACTTTAAATTAAATACATTAAACAGCTTGAAAAACACATTAAACGGGTTTGCTATAATTTTAAACTGGTTCATAACAGTAAAATGCTACCTAACAGTTTAAAATTTTCACATTTTAAACTGGTTGGATGCATTTTAAACTAGTTGCTTTAGATATTTTAAACTTGTTGAAGGCATTTTCAACTAGTTTCCTAGAATTTTAAACTGATTGAAGGCATTTTCAATTAATTTCCTAGAATTTTAAACTGGTTGAAGGCATTTTCAACTGGTTTCCTAGAATTTTAAACTAGTTGAAGGCATTTTCAACTGGTTGTATTAGGTGTTTTAAACTGGTTGATCACATCAAAATGCTATGAAAAAAGGGGCTAAGTTACTGCGATTCAGGGAGCAAAAGAGAAATCATAGTCGCCTTAGTAGCCGGCTCGCTCGTGTGAGTGAAGTGAAGGTGAAACAGAGTCGGGGAGGAAAAGAGGAAAAGAGTGTAATATCATAGATATTTATAATTATTTCTATCATTATTTATGATTGTCAGCCTAGCGGGCTAGTTCGAGGTCGAGCTGAGCTGACTCATGGTCTGGTGCAAGCTTGCGAGCTCAGATAAGTAGGAATTTGATTTATGCAGTTTCTTTTCTTGGTTGAATAAATTTATTTAATTGTTGTGATGTGTGTGCTATCAAATTATGTCGCATATGGGTGCTTATGTGGAGCATGGGGTTTAGAATGGGTTTAATTAAATTTAGTTGGGTTAGCGGGTTCGGATTCGGCTCGAGGCGGATGCGGGTTTGCTAAGAGGATTAGTGGAAATTAGGTTTGAGGAGGGGATTACAACCCCCCCCCTCCCCTTTGGCTTGCAACTCCCCATTGGAGCCGCACAAGCCACGTGGAGAGAGGAGCTGCCCAGCCAAGCCGAGCCACCCCTCTCCCCTCTTCCTCTTCCTTGGAGCCGCCGCCCTCAAGCCCAGCCGTCGAGCCATCCTCCCCTCTTCCCATCTCTCTTCCCCTTCTCTTGGAGCAGCTGACTTGAGGTGGAGCCACCCCCCCCCCCCCCCCCCCCCCCCCTCTTCTTGGTCGTGGAGTCGCCACCCCCTTGATGAGCCGAGCCGCCCCCTTTGAGGCCGAATTCGGAGGTCGCTACTTGGAAGATCTTCTCTAGTTCATTTTTTCCAATCGGGTGAGTGGTTTTACCCCTCCTTTCTCGGGTTTCCTCGTGTTCTTGAGCCGGTTTGGCGTCGTTCTTATTTCTTGTGTTTTTCGTCAAATCGTGAGTTTTGATTGCCGAATCTTGTGTGAACTTGTGGGAGGGTGTAATATCCTAGATATTTTTATTTATTTTTCCCTTATTGTTTGTGTTTGCCAGCCTAGCAGGCTAGTTCGAGGTCGAGTCGAGTTGACTCATGGTCCGGTGTGAGCTTGCGAGCTCGGGTTAGTGGGAGTTTGAATTATGAAATTCCTTTCCCCGCGTAGATAAATTTATTTAATTATTTAATTATGTGTGGTTGATTTATTAAATTATGTTGCATATTATCACGCCCTAAACTCAGGGTCACGTGACCGGCCAAGGTATACGTGCCTATACCCCGCAGCCTAACTCATGCATATGCCAACTCACAAAAGGTAGCAGAAAGAATAACAGTTTTATTTATAAAGAGAAACATAAACATATTTCATTAAACATTATAGTTTTTATCAAAAAGCTCGAGTGTGGAATAAAATGAATCAAAGAGCAACAATACCGATATTTAAATAAAATCTGAATGAAAACATGAATGTCCCCACGGGACTACAACTCCAAAATACCAAAAACACAAGTGCATGACAACTACTACAGACTCGACTACGACCCCTAACTAGGGCTGTTATGAGATTATGTGGCTCATCTGCCCTCCTATCGCGCCTAGTGCTCCAGCCTACCTCACCGGTCAGGCTCTGCAAAACAAAAACAACGACAACTGGTGAGTTCAAAGAACTAAGTGAGCGGTTCTACCAACCCCCACACAAAAAAATAATCATCACAGATAAGATACATAAAGCAAACTCCTGACTCAAGCAGGAAAAAGGTCACAAGGGAGTGACCAGCTAATAGACCATCCGACCACCAACTGCCCAAAGGCAGCCAACACCCAAACGATGAAGAACAACATGCCTAATCCTTCCTTGCCCTAGGGCAACAACACATACTAGAATAATCAGGAAGGCCCTCCGAACTTGTTCCACGAGACGCGTAGGGACAATCAGGATTCGATCATCCGAACTTATCCCTTTAAGATACCAAAGGAGTAATCGGGTAGGCCCTCCGAACTTACCCCTTTAAGATATCCCAGGAATAATCGGGTAGGCCCTCCAAACTTATTCCTTAAAACCACCTCGGGGATAATCGAGTAGGTCCTCCGAACTTATCCCACGAGGTCAACCAGAACAGTCGAGATTTGCTCAATCGAACTTGTTCCACAGATTGGGAATTAGTCATCCAATCTCTCGGGCCTAGCCCGCAGTCTGGCTCCTCAACGAGCCTCTCCGCCATTCATAAGAATATGGCGCAACATGACCTAAGTCAAATCTCTCTTACGGTGTCTTAGGGGTGTCCTTATTGGGAAGCGTCTCAACACTCCAATACTCGACCCCAAATCCTAGACCCGTAATATTATGAACTCGTGTGGTTTTATTTCATGCAAAATTTTATTTGTTAGTTCATAATAGATTATGCTGACCCTTTTTGCCCAATTTTAATTATGAAATTAAAATTTTGATCATCAAGATTAGGGTTTTATTTTAGCTTACTATTGTGCCCAATACGGATGTATCTAACCCGAATCAGGTCTCCATAGTATATCCTATGTTTCCAAATTATATTTTTTGGTCAAAACGATAGGTTACATGACTATGTTCAGCAAATAATGCATATCACAAATAGAATATCGAAATCAACCCTAAATCAATAATTCAGCATACAGTTTTCAGCCTAATAAGGATTTAAATTCGAAAATTCACAGAATATAACTTCCTAATTACCATCACATCAGTTTTATAATCATCAAGATAAATCTCACATAAACCATGCTTAATAAACAAGAATAACAAGCATCATAACTCTCCTTAATCAAGAACCCACCTTTATATTCAAGAATTTAAACCAAGAACTCTTATGCCTCCAAAATCAAACCCATTTTAAAACCACATGATATATTTCCAAAAATCACAGATTTACCAACAAGCATGCATTTAAATTTTCAAGCATCAAGATTGATGATCAAATTGATTTATTGAAGGCAATAAAATCTACATCCTTTCACTTAGGCATTTCATCAAACACTTGGAGGGCACCCTTTTTTCCACCTTGGCCGAGCACCCCTAGGATTGCCCTAGGGTTGTCGAGCCCCATAGAGGAGGGTTTAGGTCCTCCTCAAACACAACACACAAAAGAACGATGAGAAATCAAGAAATCATCGGAAAACAAATCAAGATTAACATAGCCTTCAAGAATGGTTTCAAGAACTCGAAGAAACCTAAGAAGGAGGGGTAAAACCACTCACATAAATAGGAAGGATGATTAAAGAAGAAATCCCAGACGATAGCCCTCGAATCCGGCTTCAAAAGATGGCGGCTCGACTCAAGAAGGGGAAGAGAGAGGGGCGGCTCGGCTTGGCTGGGTGGCTCCTCTCTGCTCGGCTCCAAGAAAGGAAGAGGGGAAGAAGATGGGAGGGAAGAGAGAGGGGCGGCTCGGCTTGGCTGGGCGGCTCGGCTTGAGGGCGACGGCTTGCAAGAGAGAGAGGAAGGGAGGGGGGGTGGAGCGGCTGGCTCCTCCCTTCACAATTTCTGTAAGGCTCCAATCGAGAGCCGCACACGAACGAGGGGGGGGGAGGGGAGGTTATACCCTCCTCCTTAAACCTAGATCCAATATCCCTCTTAGCAACCCACATCCGCCTTAAGCCAAATCCAAACCCACTAACTTCTCGACCCGCTAACCCACTAAGCTTAATTACTCTCAAATTAATCCCATAAATAAATATAAACACAATGCACATGAACATGAACATGCAACATAGTTAAACAATCATGCACACAACATGAGGTTAAAAAATATATCTGTGCAAACAAAATTTTCATAATCATATTCTTACTTACCCGAGCTCGTAAGCTCACTCCGGATCATGAGTTGACTCGGCTCGACCTTGGACTAGTCCGCTAGGTTGGCAAACACAAATCATAAGAGGAAAAATATGATTAAAATATCTAGGATATTACACATATGAGTGTGCATGTGGTTGATTATTGTAATTAGCATGGGGTTATGTTGAGCTAGTGGGATAGCGGGTTAGCAGGTTGGATTCGGGCCCGAGGCGGATGTGGGTTTCTTAAGAGGGTTGTGAAGTTAGGGTTTGAGGAGGGGAGTATAAAACCCCCTCATTGGCTAGGCAGCTCCCTATTGGAGCCGCACTAGCCGAGTAGAGAGAAGAGAGGAGCCGAGCCGCCACCCCTCCCTTCCCCCTCTTGGAGCCACCGATCAAGGCCAAGCCGCCGAGCCGAGCCATTGTTCCCTCTTTCCCTCTCTTGGAGCCATAGCCTCCAAGGAATCCAAGCCACCAAGCCACCCTTTCTTCCCCCTCTCTTGTAGAGCCGAGTTGTCAAGGAGAAGAGGAGCCGCCGCCTCCTTCCCCTCTCTTGGAGCCGCCGACTTGAAAAGGAGCCGCCGCCTCCTTTCTTTCCTTATTCTTGGAGCTGAGTGTTGGAGCCAGATTTGGAGACCGCCGATCAGAGAATTCTCATCTAATCCTTCTTCCTAATCAAGGTGAGTGGTTTTACCTCTCATTTCTTGGGTTTTCTTCGTATGCTTGAGCTGTTCTTGAAATCAAGATGTTCTTTTGTGATTGCCATGTGAGAGGAGACCCAAATTTTTTGCCTATGGGGCTCGGCAGCCCTAAGACTACCCTAGGGGTGCTCGGCCAAGGGAGAAACAAGGGTGCCATCAAGGTGCTTGATGAAATGACTAAGTGAAGGGTATAGGTTATCTTGCTATCTATGATTCAATTTGTTTATCAATTTGGATGCTTATAATATTGATGCTTGCTTTGATATAAATTCTGTGATTTTTGGAAATTTATCATGGGTTTCAAGTATGGGATTTGATCTTGATGGCATGGGGGTTCTTGATATAAATTCTTTATCTTAAAAGTTGGTTCTTGATTAAAGATGGTTGTAGTGCTTGTTAATCTTGTTTAACAAATATAGTTTTTGTGAGATTTATCTCAATGTTAAAATTTTGATATGATGGTAAATTAAGGATTTATTTTTTTTGAATTTTTGGATTTATTTTCATGATATGCTGAAAATTCAATATTGCTGGAATTTCATGTTGAGATGATGAATCTGTGTTGTTTTTGAAATACTAGTTGTGGTGTGTATCGTTTACTGAACATAATCGTGTAACCTACCGTTTTGATCAGAAAACATAGTTTGGAAACATAGGACACACTCTGAAAATCAGATTCGGGTTGGATACACCAGTTTGGGGCTCAACAATAAATTGAGAATAAAACCCTAAAACAAAACTCTAATTTTGGTGATGATAAATTTTAATTGCATAATTAAAATAAAATGGGTAGCATAACCTATTATGAACCAACAACTAAATGTTATGCATGAAATAAAACCTCACGGGTTTATGACATTACGGGTCTAGGAGTTGGGATCGGGCTTTGGGTATTGTGGAGTTCACTTGACTTAGATCATGTTGTTTCATATCTTATTGAATGACGGAGTGGCTCGGTTAGGAGCCAGATTACGGGTTTGGCCCGAAAGGTTGGATGGCTAATTCCCAACCTGTGGAACAAGTTCAGATGGGCAAATCTCGATTGTTCCTGCGTATCTTATGGAACAAGTTCGGACGGGCAAATCCTGATTGTTCCCAAGATTCTATATTTAAAGGAATAAGTTCAGATGGGTGAATCCCGATTATTCCTACGTTATCTTTTGGAACAAGTTCGGATGTGCAAATCTTGATTGTTCATGTGTGGCCTTGTGGAATAAGTTCGGATGGACAAATCCCGATTATTCCCGAGTTGCTTTTAAGGAAAAAGTTCGGACGGGCGAATCCTGATTGTTCCTTCGCGTCTCATAGAGCAAGTTCGGACGGGCCAATCCCGATTGCTCTCGAGTTTCTTTATATTAGGATAAGTTCGGATGGGCCAATCTCGATTATCCTAGTATGTGTTGTTTCCTTAGGGCATGGTAGGCTTAGGCCAGTTGTACTTCACCGTCAGGGTGTTGGATGCCTTCCGGCATGTGGTGGTCAGATGGCCTGATAGCTGGTCACACCCTCGTGACCTTATTCCTGTTTGAGATAGGTGTTTTGCTTATGCTTTAACTCTGTGATTGGTTTTTCGTGGGGGTTGGTAGAACCGCTCACTGAGTTCTTCGAACTCACCTGTTGTCGTTGTTTTTATTTTGTAGAGCTTAACCGGTGAGGTGGGCTGGAGCACTTGACGCGGCTGGAGGGCAGAGGAGATACATTGATCTCATAGCAGTTCTAGATATGGGTCGTAGTCGAATATGTACTAGTTTTGTCACGCACATGTGATTTGGTGTTTTGGAGTTGTAGTCCCGTGGGGGCATTCATGTTTTTATTCAGATTTTATTTGTTAAAAGAACTGTTGCTCTTTGATTCAGTTATTTTCGCACTTGAACTTTTTGCTAAAAACTTTACTATTTAAATGAAATATATTTTGGTTTCTCTTTTTAAAAAAAACTGTTCTTTTCTTCCGCTATTTTTGTATGTTGGCATGTGCATGAGTTAGGCTGCGGGGTACAGGCACGTATACCCTTGCCAGTCACGTGACCCTGAGTTGGGGCGTGACAGAGGGAACCCAAGGATTTCCCCTTTGTGGCTCAACAGCCCTAGGAATACCCTAGGGGTTCTCGACCAAGGTGGAAGAAGACGGTGCCTCAAGGTGTTCGATGAAATGCCTAAGTGAAGGAAATAGCTTATCTTGCTATCTATTATTCAATTTGTTTATCAATTTGGATGCTTATAATATTGATGCATACTTTGATATAAATTCTGTGATTTTGGAAATTTATCATGGGTTTCAAAGATGGGATTTGATCTTGATGGCATGAGGGTTCTTGATATAAATTCTTGGTCTTAAAAGTTGGTTCTTGATTAAAGATGATTGTGATGCTTGTTAATCTTGTCTAACAAATATGGTTTTATGAGATTCATCTTAATTATTATAAATCTGATATGATGTTAAATTAGGGATTTATATTATGTGAATTTTCGGATTTATTTTCTTATTATGCTGAAACTCCATTATGCTGAAAACTTCGTGCTGAGTTGATGAATCAGGGTTGATTTTGAGATCTTGTTTATGATGTGCATATTTTACTGAATATAGTTGTGTAACCTATCGTTTTGACCAAAAAATATAGTTTGGAAACATAGAACACACTCTGGAGACCAGATTCGAGTTAGACCAGTTTGGGGCTCAATAGTAAACTGAGAATAAAACCCTAAAAACAAATCCCTAATTTTGGTGATGATAAATTTTAATTGCAAAATTAAAATGCAAGGGGCAGCATAATCTGTTATAAACCAACAAATAAATGTTATGCATGAAATAAGACCTCACGAGTTTATGACCTTACGGGTCTAGGATTTAGGATCGGGCATTGGGTATTATGGAGTGGGAACCAATAGAGACATCCCTAAGACACCATAGGAGATACTTGACTTATGTCATGTTGTGTCATATCTTAATGAATGACGGAGAGGCTCGGTTAGGAATCGGATTGCGGGCTAGACCCGGAAGGTTGGATGGCTAATTCCCAACATGTGGAACAAGTTCAGATGGGCAAATCCCGATTGTTCCCAAGATTCTATATTTGAAGGAATAAGTTCGGATGGGTGAATCCTGATTATTCCTATGTTATCTTTTGGAACAAGTTCGGATGGGCAAATCTCGATTGTTCCTGTGTGGCCTCGTGGAATAAGTTTGGATGGGCAAATCTCGATTATTCCCGAGTTGCTTTTAAGGAATAAGTTCAGACGGATAAATCCCAATTATTCCTGTGATATCTCAAAGGGGCAAGTTCAGACGGGTGAATCCTGATTGTTCCTTCGCGTCTCGTGGAGTATGTTCGGATGGGCCAATCCCGATTACTCCCGAGTTTCTTTATATTAGGATAAGTTGGGATGGACCAATTCCGATTATCTTAATATGTGTTATTGCCTTAGCACATGGTAGGCTTAGGCCTGTTGTACTTTACCGTCAGGGTGTTGAATGCCTTCGGGCATGTGGTGGCCAGATGGCCTAATAGCTGGTCACACCCTCATGACCTTATTCTTGTTTGAGATATGTGTTTTGCTTATGCTTTATCTCTGTGATTGGTTTTTCGTGGGGGTTGGTAGAACCACTCACTGAGTTCTTCGAACTCACCTGTTGTCATTGTTTTTATTTTGCAGAGCCTAATCGGTGAGATGGGCTGGTAGGAGAACTTGGCGCGGATGAAGGGCAGAGGAGATACATTGATCTCATAGCATTCCTAGTTTGGGGTCGTAGTTGAATCTGTAGTAGTTTTGTCATGCACTTGTGATTTGGTGTTTTGGAGTTGTAGTTCCGTGGGGACATTCATGTTTTTATTCTGATTTTATTTGATTATCAGAACTATTGCTCCTTGATTCAGTTATTTTCGCACTTGAACTTTTTGCTAAAAAACGTTACTGTTTAAATAAAATCTGTTTTGGTTTTTCTTTTATAATTAAAAAACTGTTTATTTATTTCCTTATATTTTTTGAGTTAGCATGTGCATGAGTTAGGCTGCGGGGTATCAACACATATACCCTGGCCGGTCACGTGACCCTGAGTTTGGGGCATGACAATGTGGTTTCAGAGTTGTTACCGTATAGGGCATTGCTAGCGTGTCAGTATACGGTAGGGTTATGTTATGAGATTAATGGGTTATGTCGGTATCAGAGCATGTGGTTTGGTCTGACTACGACCTACTTATGGTTAAGTTTGCAAATTGTTAGGGTGAATGAAATTGATGGAGGCCTTTGATATTTTCTTTCTGGTTATTCCAGATTGATGGAGGCCTTTGATGCCGCAAGGAGCGGTAGTGAAAGCAACTCTACTAAGCGTCGAGGCCGAGGCCCAAGCCGGGGCCAGGGTCGTGGGAGACACCGCAGGCCCGAGAGGACGTGGGGCAGGATCCCATTGTTGTGCAGTTGTAGGCTAGAGTGGTTGAGATAACAGAGGAACTGAGACAGCAGCCACAGCAGGTGCCGGCAATACCCGCAACACGAGAGGTGGTCCAGCCAGTGACATCGGTGGTTAGAACCCCCAGAGCACCATCATATGCAGATCTTGTTGTAATCGGGCCACCGGAGTATATAGGGACCGCAGAGCAGCAGATACACCACCCCCTACTTGGGAGGAGTTTAGAGCTGCTATGGTACAAAAGTACCTACCGCTGAGCGTCCGGGACAGACAGGCAAAAGAGTTTGAGTTACTTCGACAGACCGATAGTATATCAGTGATGGACTATGAGATGGAGTTCACACAACTCTCAAAGTACCATCCCACCTTGATAGGCACAGAGATCGCCAGGGTCAAGAGGTTTGTCGAGGGGCTGAGGCCGTAGATCGCCAGATTGATCCATTACGTAGAGGACACTTCCTTAGCTCGAGTTGTAGATGAGGTGCTCCAAAAGGAGGCGCTGGTACCAACAGACAGGCATGATGGACCCCAGAAGAAAAAGTTTCGGCCCCATCACCCGGGGGGTCATCCAGCACACTCTGAGGGTACTCTCAGGACAGTGGATCCACAGCAGGGCGAAAGTCATAATAGTTCCGGAGACCATAGGGGTTCATGACCAAGGGCGTCATCTGGAGGTTTGCAGCGGAGGCTTGGGCCGCAGCAGTGTAACCGATGTCACAGGAATCACTGGGAAGCTTGCTGGGGACGTTCAGAGGTATGTTTCAACTGTGGGCAAACTGGGCACTACATAAAAGATTGTCCTGGCAAGGTCAGTCAGCAACCAGGTCAGACCAGAGGGAAGGTGTTGGCTTTAGGTTTTCAACCTTAGCCATAATCTCGGTTTTGATCGTTTTGATGATAACAAACATGGGACTAATGTTTTCATTGAGAATATATTTCAGGTTCCATATCAATTAGCGTTCGATGTCCTCGATCGGATAAATTAGAAGAAATCAAGAAATTAGAAGGACATTGATCATCGTGCTCGAGTTCGTCGTGGAAATCTCACAAAGATCGATGTGTGTGACAAAGACGTATTGGACGAGCTCAAGGATCACATGAAAGCTCTCCAAGTTGACGCGCGTTGAAAGCCGAAACCCGAAAATGAAGCGCGGATGAAAAAGGCTGAAGAAATCAATCTCAGCCTAGGTTCGGTCGACCGACTGTAGGTAAAAAGGGGCAGTAGACATTCGGTCGACCCGTCGGTCGACCGAAACTTAGGGAAGAAAATACAGCAGCTACGTCGGTCGATCGAACGATCGACCGATTGAAGCCCAAGTTGGGCAGTAGCTCGGACGATCGACCCGTCGGTCAACCAACCTGCGTTTGCTGAAGACGCGAGATCGCGTCGGTTGACCGATGGGTTGACTGAAGGGTGAATCGATAGATTTGCGTCTGGGCGGTCGACCCGTCGGTCGACTGACCACTGGGAAAAAGGAAGCGGTCGAATGACCGGTCGACCGACCATTCGATCGACCATTCGACCGACGGTCTGTAATGGATAGTTTTCTATCCGTTGAGCAGCCGTTTCTTCACGAGAGTATAAATACACCCTCATATACTTCATTTAACCTTCTTCCCTTAATCTTATAGATTTTATTGAGCATTTAAGAAGGGATTTAAGTCTTCCAAAGATCGATTGCAGCGCGCTCTGTTCTTTTGTCGAGTTCTCCTTCAAGCGCCATCTGCTGCCTCAACTCGAGTTTCCATTCAAGCTCCACGACTTGGCGAGTTGGAGGTTTCAAGACTTGCAGAAGAGCACAATTTCTTGGTTTCATTTCAAGCTCTTTTCAATTGTATTTTTATTGTTATTCGTATCTATTTTTGGATTTGTGCATGTTAAGACCTAGGACTGTTAGGTCTTGAAATTGTGTGGTAGCCTGTGTTTGAGGTTTAAATCCACCGGTGTAATTAAACATAGTTTTACTAGGATTAAGTTGAGTTGTCCTTAGGTTGAGGTGGGAAAGTGCTCTCGATAGGAAGGCGGGATACTTCCGGGTGTGGAAGTGCCTTCGGTTGGAGAGCGGAGACTTTTCGATGCAAAGTCCTCTGTGTAAGGGAAACCGATTTAATCTAGTGAAACTAGTTTGAAAATCCTATGCGGGGTTCTTAGGTAGTGGAGTAGGCATTGGGGCCGAACCACTATAAATCTTGTGTTTGCATTGTTTTAAATTGTTTGTGCTTAATTGCTTTATATCGCTTCCGCATATAATCATAAGATTGCAAATTTCCTAAACGAATTAAGTAAACGAATAAATTGGAATTTAGGCTAATTGTTTTAGTAAATATACTATTCATCCCCCCTCCAGTGTCGCCATTTCGCCCACATTTGGTATCAGAGCGGGTTCGTAGATTGAGATTTCACCATCTCCTCTACAACGTCTCTCGATCGTAAAATGGCTCTAGAGTGTGTAGCGTCTATACCCCCTAGGTTCGATGAGTCTAACTTTGGTCTTTGGAAGGGTAGAATGTACACTTTCCTTAAGACTCAAGGTTTAGGCATTTTTAATATGGTAAAGTCAAAATACATAGAACCTAAGAAAAATATGAATGCATGGACCCAAGAACAAATTAGCATGTTTGAGTTAAATGCTAAAGCTACAAATTGCTTATTTTGTTCTTTGAAAAATAATGTGTTTGAGAAAATCATGTATTGTACTTCCGCATTCGATATTTGGGCTACCTTAAACATGCTTTATAATTATGCAAAAACCGAAGAGCTCCATACATTTGATGAGGGGAGTGATGACAATTGTCATCCACCCAATACTAATATGGTTTTTGGCGCCCATAGTGCCTCTAGTGATAAGAGCACAAGAAATCGGAAGAGGAAGGTAGTGTGCTATGCATGCAAAGAGAAAGGGCATGTAAGGAAGAATTGCCCTACCTTGGTGAACAAAGCAAGGAAGAGGTCAAGTGCTTCCACCTCCACATCTCACTCATTCGAAGCATCCTCTACCCATGACTACGAAGCTACTTCCAAAGCAAGCCTCAAAATTGCAAATAATGAGGTACTTTCTTCTTCATCTAGTCATGATAATGATAATGATAGTACTAGCTCTTCTACTTCACATGATATGCAATATAATGAGTTAGTAAGCAAATATAAGATAATGTACATCTTGCTTGCAAAAAGGGATAAGGAAAATAAGATGCTAAAGAAAGAAAATGTGATGCTTAATTCTAATGTGCATGAATTAAAGCTAGAAAATGAGAAATTGAAGTCTAGCTCATTTGATTTATGCCATGATAAATTGAATTTTGAGCTTAAGGACTTAAAGCTTGAAATTGAAAATCTAAAATTTGAAAATTCAAAAATCATAAGTGAGAACAATATTTTGAAATCTCAACTACATGCCATGCATAAGTCAAATTGAAGTTTTAAAAGTTGAGACCTTAGATTTGAACAAGGAAGTATATAATTTAAGAAACTCAACTTCCTTCAAGAAAATTGGAAAGAAAAATGTTTCTTTCAAAAATGCTCATGTTCATCATAAATCTCATGCTATGCATTCTAATGCAAAATCTCATGTTAGGCATTCCACATTTAAATCTCAAGTTCAAAAGAAAAATATTTCACTTAAGAATGCTCATGTCCATCATCCTTTTCATGTCAAGCATTCAAATGATAAATCTCATGTCCATGTTAAAAACGAAAAGAAAAAGTTTCATGGACATTATTTTTGTTGTGGTACATATGGCCATGCAATCTATGATTGTGCATTTAAGAAGAATTCAAGTGTTGCTAAGACACTTGGATACCTAGGCCAACTAACCCTCAAGGACCCAAAGCCATTTGGGTACCAAAGGTTTCGTGCTCTCTTGTAGGGGGAGCTACCACACAATGATGAAGGAAAGTGATGTGTTGATATTAACCATGGACTTAAATGATGAATCCTCCCTTGGTTGCAACTTCAAGCTACCTTGATGTCTTAGGTAAAGTCGACATCCACTACAAGAAAAGAAGGTTTCACCGACGGATGTGTTACCAACCGATATTTTTTGTTGGTATTACAAGCAAAATCACCAACAGATACATATATCTGTTGGTAAATTTTAGAAAATCCTTATTTCTTTTCATTCCATCTTATTTTTTAGCCGACCAGCCTTTCCCTCTCCCCCAGCCGACAAAAACTCGCGCCCTTACTTTTTTTTTCAACCCGACGAAAATTTGCAGGCGCACGAAAAAAGTTTCCCTCTCCCCCTTTTGTCGTGCGATTCTTCTCGCGCGACGCTTCTTCATCCTTCTTCATCTGACTGCCACCCGCGATCTCCCCTGCCACCTGCTCTCGCAGAGGCCCGTTTGTCGTGGGATTCTTCTCCAATCGCGGCGACTTCATCCGACGCTTCTTCCCTACCACCTGCGATCTCCCCTTCCACCCGCAACAAGCTCTCGCGGAGGCCCATCGCCAAGCTCCCCCCTGCCACCCACGATTCTTCCCCCATCTAACACTATCGCAGGCCCCTTTCTTCCGATTTCTCTAGATTTGTGCTGATTTGAGGTAAATTTCTTTAATCTTTAAATTTTTCCAGATTTCATAGATTATTCTTAGAGAGTTGTTATTGATTTCTTAGAGAGCCATGTTCTTGTTATTGATTTATGCATTTATTTGTTTTACTTTATGTAAATTTCTCCCATGTAACTTGTATAGCAATGGCTTTTTCTTCTTTTGCTGCTGGTTCATGGTGGGGAAGATTTCTGTGCTCTCTGTCATACTATTTGTCTGTTCAAAGATAGCATCATGAATCTTCGAATATGCATTGTCATCTCCAGATTCATCCTCATCGTCCTTCTCTGATGCTAAATCCTTGGACACAATACCTATAGGATCTTCCTCTTCGTCATTGTGAACTCCTTTCTTATTCTCTGATGCTACCATGAGTCTCAGACTTTGCTTCTTCAGCTGCTTCATAAGCTGCTGCTGCTGCATATTCAGCTTGTTTCAACTTGTTTAACATCTCAGCTCCATTCGCCTTTGCTTCATGTGCTTCTTGTTCTGCTAATTTGAGTGAATCAACAACCTTAGCCATTTCGACTTTGAGAGGAGCTAGTTCATCTTCTGAATTTTTGATAACATTAATTAAGTGAAGCTCCTTTGTATCCCACTCAGTGCTTGAATTATCGGTTTTAGCTTCCAATTTTTCAATAATTTTCTTGAGGCAAACTATCTCATATCTTGCTTCATCAAGCATGACTTCATCTTCAGTGTTCTTAAGAGTTAAATCCAATTGCTCTATCTGCGATCGAGCATCTTCAATTTTAGCTTGCTTTTTTAAAAGCCTTTCTTGATTTTCTCTTGACTCAGTAGACATTTCATTTAATGCTGAAGCTAAACCTTCCATTGTTTCTTTAACTTTTTGCAATTCATCTTTGCTGGTCTTAAGTTCATCAATGAGTTTGTTCTTCTCCTCGGACAGTTCATCAATATATGAAGCAGCAAACTTGACCTTGTCAAGTGCTTGCAACTTCTCCTCCTCTAATTTCTTAAGCTGAGACATTAGCTTATGAACTCTCAATCCTGAAACTTAAGGAGCTTCTTCAACTAAACTATTCATTCTTCAACTTAAGGAACTCTCAATCATTTGCATGTTAGTCTCTAGTATATAAATCATTTGGCTCTCACAGTTCAGACTAGCTCTCTCGCTAAACTATTCATTCTTCAACTTAAGGAACTTCTTGATTACCCCCATCATTTCACTTCCAGGGAACCTTCCCAAGCAACCCCTTGCCTTGTCATGAACAACATCATCTATAGCATGTCAATCCAGTGCATAATCAAATTGTTGTTGTCTCATTAGTGTGTTTTGCATTTCATATTTATCTCTGTTCTTGCCCTCCATTTTGGTGAAGTGAAAGTTCACCACTGACCTCAAGTTAGGGTAGACACCTATTTGAGTTAAGAATCTTGTGAGGGGGATGCCCCTTTCGAGGGAGGGGGATGACCTCAAGTTAAGGATCATTATAAGCTATTAGTGTATCAAAAATCACCTTTGCTAGGAAACCAAATTGTCCAAGCATTCGGGTGCTTACTAGTTAGTGTGGTAATACCTTTACAAGTTCAGTCATGGGTAGAAAATGTTAGTGTGGTAATTTACAAGTTATGGATCTTTTTAACAATATATTGCACAGACAAAAGTGTGACGACCGTCTTAGCATATATTTAAATTGACCTAATACTAAAAAAAGTATGATTTACTAGTCTAATAACAGTCATATAGCTTGTTGATCAACCTATATCTCTTGGCTCTTGTTCCATACTGATAAGTTCACGAATCAATAATGAATTGGAAAGACAAATTGATTAGTGTACATGAATATTTTAAATCTTTCTTTGGATAAAATACATTTTAAAACTTAATATCTAAAAAGATGAGATAAGCCCTTACACCAGTTTGGACTTCGGAATATCAATCACTATGGGATAGAGACTAAAAGCAATGGTGTATTTCTTTGTGAAAGTGATATCAAAACTAGCAAAGATAGTTCAGATGGTACTCAACCTCTATATGACTAAACAGTCCTACATCCAAGCTCATATCTCATCTTGTCTAGCTTGTTTCCTTTAGCATTTTGTTATTCTTTATGTTTTTTTTTTCTATTTAACTCAATTATTTGCATCCAATAAATGATTGAAGAGGATTATAAGCAATAAAATATGATGTTGATTTAATGGGAAGGCATCTAGGAGCCTAGAAACCATCTCTAATCTTAAAAGGAATATGTTAATAAACAACTTTGCATCATCATCTTCCAGATGAGTTTCCTGCAACAATATTAAATCTGATCTATGAATTCTTATTAGGCTACCCAAATACTCCACTGCCTCTTCCTTAGCAGCTCCCCTAATGTCCAACATGGTAAATTTTGATTTCAAAACAATACTAGTTTGTATAGCCTGAACTATACACAATAAAATAATGACTCCAAATAATAAGAATAAATGGCCTCAATTCTAGAAGAAACAATAGAAATTGGTGACTTATGGTTATGCCTTACTCATATCTCTTTCTCTAGTGATGAGTGTACTTGGAGCTTGAGGATTGTAAGAATTCTTCATCTTCTCCAGCAGGTCTCATTGGCTGGGGATGCAAAACTTCAATCCACTGCCACTGCCATTACTACTACTACCTAAGTTGCACATTAAATCCACTGCCACTACACATTTTTAACCTAAACTGTACATTACATCCACTGCCACTACTACTACCTCAGCCCAAAACTTCAATCCATCTTTTCTTTTCTTTTCTTTTCTCATTTTCCAGCAAACAAATAATGAAAATGGCCATAAGATAGAAACCATATCTAATGAAAATGGTATTTTTAGGGCTTCTTTCCTTAGTGATAGCATGTAAAAGCTCATCAGCTCCCTCCCTCACTCCTATAAAGAGCTACTGGAACATGTAAAAGAAGACAAGGTTTTCCCATGAGGCCTTGTCTCTCTTTTTGTTTCCTCCAATTATTTTATCATGTGCTTTTAATTGCTTCATCAACTAGCTAGTGCAATTAACAAGAGGGACCTTCTTCCTAGTAGTACTCCTACTTAAACAAGCTACCATCTTGGCATATTTTGGGGAGATGCCTGTGTACTCCCATGAAAGTTTCCACATGCACACTGGTGAGTGATTGCACACATATAAATTGTCTTGAGAATGACTACTTCATTAATAATTGCCTACAATATTAGAAGCTGGAAGATTAATTTTATTTAGCAATTAAATAGCCTTCCAGTCCATTGCTATTCACCAGTGGTTTGTAGTCATATGATCAAACTTTCACCAGTGGTTTAGAGAGTATCTATGTGGTAATAATTACTGATAATTATTGTGTCTGTCAACATCCATTGCTATTCCACATATTGTTGTGTGCCACTATCAAATACCCAATTAACATAACAGCTAGCTGTTGAACTATGGTGCTTACATTATATTCGTTTTCAGAGATAGTTTGAAGCATGATTTCAAATACTGTACCGTCTAGTACGGTCGGTATTTTTACCAATTTTTTTAAATTGCCTAGTACCGAAAGAAAAACAAGGTAGTTAAAAGTTTAATTGAAAACAATTCCAAGTAGAAGCTATATTTAAATACTCTTGTCACCTAGATAACTGGGAATTTGTTAACCATCTTTTTCCTTCGTCCCCCTTTCTCTTCCCACCCCTTCTTTTGCTTAACTCAACTCCCAAACAAACCAAGGTACCACTTTAATAGCTGATTTTTAAAAATATCATCTAAATAACATGATAGCTGATTTTTTTTTAAAATTGTGTTCTAATTAATGTGCTTAATATTGTTTCTAGGTTGAAAAAGTTAATCAAAATGTCTACGGATCGTAGTTGGATGAAATGTCGAATAATTAGAGGAGTTTTGACTGATGAATTTATTCAAGGAGTCGAGGGATTTCTTAATTTTGCATACTCCAAAACTCAATATGTTTTTGGTGATAAAATTAGGTGCCCATGTCGACAATGTATTAATCATCATTATCATTATCGAGATGATGTGACATATCACTTATGTTCGAAGGGATTTATGCCTCGCTACACACATTGGATTGCACATGGGGAGTTGACAAGTGACGAAGTTGGTGAATCCTCAACCATTCCTCAATCAGAAAGCACCACTCAAAATCCCTATAGAACTATGGTGGTGGATGCAATTGGTATTGGCTCATCAAATGTAGAAGAAAGACCAATTGAAGAAGCTGCCAAATTTTTTGAATTATTGAATTACGCAGATGAGCCGTTATGGAGTGGTTGTAAGAGTCAAAGTAGGTTATCAGCCATGTCACAGTTACTCAATTGCAAATTTGAGTTTAACATGAGTGAAGCTTGCTATGACCGGCTGATGTCAATAATCAAAGATATGTTACCAGAAGATGCGAAGTTGGAAGAAAATTTTTATAAAACAAAGAAGATGATGAAGAAACTAGGACTTGGATACGAAAAGATAGATGCATGTCAGAATAATTGCATGTTGTTTTATAAAGAAACAACAACTTTGATGCAGTGCTCAGTGTGTGAACATCCTAGATATAAGCCAACACCATTAAATAATGGTAGGAGAAAAAAAATACCGTATAAGGTCTTACGGTATCTTCCGATAACACCAAGACTTCAAAGGCTTTTTATGTCTGAAAAAACTGCTGAGTATATGATTTGGCATGCAAAGAATCGTAGTTCAGATGTTATTGCACATCCTGCAGATAGTGAAGCATGGAAACAGTTTGATGTTCACCATCCTTCATTTGCTTCTGATCCAAGGAATGTCAGATTAGGATTGTGCACCGGTGGCTTTAATCCATTTGGGCATTCTTCTATTCCATATTCAGTTTGGCCTGTACTCATTACTGTATACAATTTGCCGCCATCTATGTGTTTGAAAGATCAATTTATATTCTTAAGTTTGATAATTCCTGGACCAAAGAGCCCACGTAAAGAACTTGACATATTTTTGAGGCCATTGATTGATGAACTGAACATGTTATGGTCTGATGGGATTATGACATATGATGTGTTTAGAAAACAAAATTTTCAAATGAGAGCAGCACTTATGTGGACTATCAATGATTTCCCTGCATATGCTATGTTATCAGGATGGAGCACACATGGGAGGTTAGCTTGTCCATATTGTTTAGAGCATAGCAAATCTTTTATTCTTGAAAATGGGAGAAAGACATCATTTTTCGATTGCCATCGTCAGTTTCTCCCTCTTGATCATCCATATCGAAGGCAAAGAGATAAATTTATGAAGGGCCGAATTGAAAGAGATGTTCCACCTCCACGATTATCGGGCGATGAAATGAAGGCACGTGTTGATAAATTACCTAATATTCAATTTGGAAATCAATGTGTTGCTAGAATTTTAGGATTTGGGCAACAACACAATTGGGTTAAAAAAAGTATCTTTTGGACTTTACCGTATTGGCATACAAATTTAATTCGACACAACTTAGATGTGATGCATATTGAACGAAATGTTTTTGAAAATATATTCAATACGGTAATGGACATCAAGGGAAAACAAAAGACAATGTCAAGGCTAGAGCTGATTTGCATAAGTATTGCAAGCGCCCTGAATTAGAATTACAAAATATCAATGAAAAACTGTTGAAGCCGAGAGCCTCATTTGTGTTGGACAAAGAACAAATCAAAGCAGTATGTCATTGGGTCAAAGAATTGAAATTTCCTGATGGTTATGCTTCAAACATAAGTCGATGTGTAAATATAGATGATTGCAAATTTTATGGAATGAAAAGTCATGATTGTCATAATTTCATGCAAAGGCTTATTCTAATTGCATTTCGTGATTTGTTACCTGATCCAGTATGGGATACATTAACTGAGCTGAGTTTATTCTTTCGGGACTTGTGTTCAAGTGTGTTGCAAATTGAGGAGGTCAAAAGACTTGAGTTAAATATTGTTGAGATACTATGCAAGCTTGAGAAAATATTTCCACCAAGTTTTTTCGACTCTATGGAGCATCTCCCTATTCATTTACCTTATGAGGCTAAAGTTGGCGGTCCTGTACAATATAGATGGATGTACAAATTCGAAAGGTAACACATATGCCTTTTGATTCTTCATTCAAATTTTTAATTTTTTTAAACGTCTTAATTTATAAGAATATTTCAGGTATATGCTTCAATTGAAGAAAAAAGTGAAGAATCGAGCATATGTTGAAGGATCAATTTGTGAAGCATATATCATACAAGAAATTTCTACTTTTTGTTCTTTCTATTTTGAACCAAAGGTAAACACAATGTTGAATCAAGTGCCTCGAAATGATGATGGTGGAGTTCCAACTACCATGGGACGCCTATCTATCTTTACCTATCCTGGTCGACCTTGTGGGGCCTTTGGACGTTATAGGATGGTTGTCGACGAAGCTGAGTATAAAGCAATGGAGCTTTACGTACTTATAAATTGTCAAGAAATCTCTCATTTTATTAAGTACGTAGTAGTATTAACATCAACTTTTCGTTAATTATTTCATATATTCAAATTATGTTAATGTAAATCTTATTGTTTTTAGTGAGTTTAATGATATCGTTAGGCAAAGAGAACCACACTTAACTGACGCAGAACTAGAGAAGTTACGAGACAGAGAATTTCCAAAATGGTTGAGAGATTATGTAAGTTGAACAATTATTCTTGTGTCAATGTCAATGTGAATAATCCTGATTATTTCATATTTCTTTTTTTTGATAGGTTAATCATAACATTGACATGGTTGATAATCGAATACTTGCCATTGCACAAGGCCCACAAAGATTGGTTCGTTCCATGAAGGGTTATTTTGTGAATGGATATAAGTTTCACACCAAAGAATTTTCACATGGAAAGAAAACAATTAACAGTGGTGTTTGTGTCAAGGGTAGTTGCTACAATGACTTTGAATCTGATTACTATAGCATTTTGATTGATATTGTGGAGATAGAATACTTTGGTGGAAATAATGTGGTGTTATTTAAATGTGAGTGGTTTGATACCGAAAAAGGAGCTAAAGTACATCCTCGCCATGGACTTGTTGAAATCAATCACAAGTTGAGACTTTATCATGATGCTCCTTTTGTGTTGGCAGAGCAAGCTCAACAAGTTTATTACACTAGTTATCCCTCAAAGAAAAAAGGAAGAAGTGATTGGTGGTCTGTATGCAAAATTAAAGCAAGAAATAGACTTGATGTTTTAGAGGTTGAAGAAACAGACAATAATATCCCTCCACAGACCGATGATTTTTTTCAAGAGGATGAGGTTGAAACAATACAACCTATTATGCCTACAACTGAGTTGGATTTGTTAAATGTATTAGTTGATAACGATGGTGTAATTGATGAAGTAGATCAACATGAAGAATTTTTCTTAAGAACTCGAAGACAAGCCATTGAGGAGGATGAAGAAGAAGCGGACACTATAGACATGGAAGATAGTGAAGATGATGAAGTTGACAAGTATTTGTCAAATGAGGAGAATGATGATAGAAACTTTTTTTGTATAAGTTTACTTTTGATGATCACTTATAAAATCATTGTGAACATGATGACAAACTCTCATTTGTTTGTAATTGATTTTTTTAAAAAAAATCATGTGTCTTGAATTATTAACTATTTTTAATGCACTTTTAGTAAATAATGGTATTACGAGGGCGAGGAAGAGGGCGAGGACGAGGTCGAGGGCGTCCTCCTTTGATTGAAATACCTTTTGCGACCTTATCATCATCTGAAGCTATAGTTGGAGCCACGACCTCTACACCTTGTACTCCTGTTGTACCTGTTACTGTTCCACTAGAAACATCTTCTACTCCTACACCTTCGACGTCATCAGCACCAGCACCAGCACCAACACCAACACCCTCACCACCTTCAGTCCATTTGCATTTGATGCCATCAGCTCCTCTTGTGCCATCTACATCTGTTGCTACACACAGTGATGATACTTCACGTCGAAGAGGACCAAATCAACCTTCACAACCGTTAGAGACACCAGATGATAGACGTCTATTAATTATTGATAAGAAAAGGTAGATCATTATATTTTGCATTATATTATTTCAGTTACTATTTGGGTAACTAGCTTATTCTGCAATATGTTTCATATATTTGGAAATAGAATATTTACCTCTACAAAATGTTATTCTGCAATATGTTTCATATATTTGGAAATAGCATGTATTCTTTTAAATACAACATTTTTTCATATATGCCAAATAATTAATCCTAACAAACCATGGTTACCCGTAGATGATTTGGGTTGCTTAAACATATTAAATCATTAAATACCTAATACTTTTTTTCTAATACTATATATTATTTATTTATGATGGAGATGAATCTCTTAAGGCTAATTAGCAAGACATTGATCAAGCATGATAATGTGATGGAATCAAGTGTCATGCTCAAGATCAGCCAAAATTTGTTTTTTGCAATGATGGAACGAGAAGTGACCACACACTACTGATCAATTACCTACCTAGCTTATATGCACCACATCCTCCCTTATGTATGCACCTACTTCTACAATAAATAGAGATCTCCACCCCCATTTCTTCAAGCAACTTAGGACTACTTCAACAATTCTGGCATTCGTGCTTGAGAACAAGTATTTTTTCAAGGGTAGGGGACTTAATATGGACCTAACATGCCACATCATCCATATCATTATCATCAAGGGATTTATGTTCTTAATTAGTTTTATAATGGGTTGTTAGTGGGCTGTTTAGATTGTTAGTTGAGATCATGAGATCTAATGGTTTGTTCATTGTTATCTTCTAGAGTCATCTTAAGGGTGTTGCCTTTTGCTTTTATCTTGTACATCTACAAAAAGAGAATGTAAGGAATGATGGGGATCAAGAAATGAAATCAATTTTCTTTCCTCCATTCTCTCTACAAGGTGTTCAACTCACTTCCCCCAATGAGTTCAAGGAGATGGTGCTCTCTCCTAACTTGAACCCTAGTTATTCATTCTCATTTCCATTTCCTTCTTTCTCCCTTTTATTCAATCTTTACCCATGTTGGATTCTAGATTTGTATTAGTGAGTACTATTGAGCTCATTTTTATTTCTTTTTATTAGTGAGTTCAGCATTCTTCTTTGCCTTGTAAGATGTCAGCTACACTTCTAAAGCCTCTGGGTGATGGTGAAGAATCATTATTGCTCTCACTCTGAACATTTTCATTTATAGTGTGTTCAGACACAGTTTTCATTCGGCTCATCACTCAATGAGTTCTCTTCTTCAGCTTCTAAATCATGGACTTGCACACTATGATTTGAACTGCATCCCTACTTATTATCAATTCTTGCCTTTCAGGATCAAACAACCTGTAACCCTTGGTTTCTGAACTGTACCCAACAAGTATAGTTCTTCTGCTTGTATTCAATGCTTTAGTGGTACATCTGTTGATGATATATGCTGAGGTATTCAATGCTTCAGCCCACAAGTTCTTAGGTAAACTGCTCCCCCTCAGCAAGCATCTAGTCATTTCCACTGAAACCCTGTTCTTCCTCTCAGCTACCCCATTCTGTTGGGGTGTGTAGCTGGCTGTTAGCTGATGTTTAATTCCTGTCTCAGTGCAAAATTCATCAAAAGCCTTTGAGGTGAATTCTCCACCTCTATCTGTTCTCAAGACTTTTATCCTTGAGTTAACTTCATTCTCAACTGCTGATTTGAACTTCTTGAACAGATTCAGAGTTTCGGATTTATGCTTCAAGAAATACACCCACACCATCCTGCTCCAATCATCCACAAACACTGCAACATATTTACATCCAGAGTAAGAATCAATACTTAAAAAGTGCATATCAATAAGTGCATATCAATACTTAAGAATCAATAAGTGCATATCAATACTTAAGAATCAATACCTTCAATCATATGTTTAGTGGTCATATCAATAAGTGATTGTTCATTGACATGTCCCATGCGTTTATGCCATAGACTTAAATCAGTTTCAACTCAACTTTCAACCCTTAATGCAAAATTAAAACTACTTAACTTGATCAAGTTATTCTTAGTCATACTCATAGTGCATACAATCTTTTCAGATTCTGAACTACAACAATATTACTTGAGTATACCTAAAGACTGCAATGCAAAATTTCAGACATTTTACATGGGTAATTTATGTACATGATATTGAACTTGATTAACTTAGAAAGCTTAAGTGAAAACAGATTGGAGTAAACATTACGTTAGGAAGAATAACAGGCACCCAACCCTTAAATGATTAATGATGCATATGTCCACATGTATTAATGAACTCTAACACTTATTAATCCAATTCAAGCCAATCCGAATAGGAAAGAAAGACCCCAAGAATGTATTCCTGCCGAGTTCAAGTAGTTGTTAATCCACTGTCTTTCTTACATATACAAAAGTGATAGATCATAAGGTTTACATGCTAATTGAAATAATCCAAGAATTTCAAATAACCAAGGAACTATTTTTGACTACACCTACCCAACCACCAGACCTCTCCACCACCAACTCAAACTGATGTAATATACTAATATGTAGAGTTCCTTAGTGCTAGCAAGTTGAACGACTATTGAAAAAAGGATTCCATCTAAAGTTCTAAACCACACAAAGGACAATATATATTATGCATAAAGTCAAATGCGACTTAGAATAAGCTGCTAGAAATTGCACTCTATGGATTGTTGTTTCCTCTAAGTCTGTGCAGGAAATGACTGTGGAGAGAGCCTCTCTATTTTTGACCGACTCCTTGTAACCTAGTCCCTTTGGGCTTTTTCCGAGGTTTCCTTCTTCCTCTGTATATTCCCTTACTCCCCTACTTAGCTTGTATTTCTCAATTCTTTTGATAATTATAAGCCTTACTTTCCTAAAAAATATATGGATTGTTGTTTCATGTCTTTCTTTTACGAAAACATGCACCATGATGAAACCTTTGATATAACCATCACAAGTTAGAATAACTGATGTTCAGTGGCAGTGACTGTTTCTAAAGCCTAGCTTAAAATCTTTACAAGTTATCATCCAAGCGCGTAATGTAAATGCATCCGCCAATGCTGACTCAACAGTTGTCCAATGCTTAAAAAGTTAGACTCCAAGTCTGGTACAAACAGTACCTTCCTGATCACCATTAAACCTTGATCAATATTTAGTTGTAGGTCACCCAGTCCTCATTCTAGTTTCACTGAGCCATATCCAATTTCACTCCAGACCCAGATTTGCACATAATCAGCTCCATCATAGAAGAAGAACAAATAAAAGGAAAAGGTTGAAATCTCATATTCAGATCGAATGAATTCAAATGTTTACAAAATGCAGTATTTGAAATGTATATTACAATTACAGATTAATGACAAATATTTGAGCTATTTCTTATTACATTTTATCAAGTTTCTGGATCACTGCTTGCTGCCTTCAAGAACTTCTCTAGGCCCTCCCGAGTTCCATTGTCCACTATTAACAAAAAAAATCATGGAAATCAAAAGATTTGAACTATAGACTGACTGTACCACACTATATAATAAGACTTGAGTACTTGTGATGTAGTTTACTTCAACATTAATATTACTTAGTTACTTCAGCATTAATTTTCCAGCAAAGTTCATTTTAGTAGTGTTAATTACAGACTTAGCACAATTGACCATAAAGTTCATTTGTGATCTAGTTTTATTATTTTTGTAGCTTCCTCGAGACAGAAGTGGTTAGAGACATTTCATCAATTACTAAGGGAAATTTCACGGGTGTATGGCCATATTGGTCTGAAGTGCCATCACATCTGAAGGAGTTACTCTGGGACAAATTTAAGGTATTTTATTTTAAAAATTTGATTATGATAATTATATGTTACTGATATATAAACCCCTAAAATTGAAATTTTTATCTCCACTATTGTGTATTTGGGTTTTTTAAGGCAGTTTATCGTTGGGATCCTTCTCAGACCGATGAGGTTCGAGAAATATGGGACAAGACAGCTTGTCGACGCTTCTCTGATAATATGTGTGATGCTAGAAATTATGCAAAAAGAAAGGCTAATTAACACCGATGATATTTGGCGAACTAGCGGTTTTGGCCCTCCGTGGATACCTCCAGATATTTGGAATCAACTTATTATTGAGCATTGGGATACAAATAAGTGGAGACAAAAATCAGAAGTCGGCCGTCTCAATCGCAAGAAGGAGGTAGATGGTGACATTACACTTCATACAGGTGGATCTATTTCATTTGTTGCTCATCGAAAAAAACTGGTATGATATTGATAATATTGTTGTCATACAAAATTTATGTTAATATTGTCAACTAAATATTATTTATCTTTTTTGTAGGAAGAAAAGTTTTATCGACCACCTACACATCTTGAGTTGTTTAAATACACCCATAAGCGAAATAGTGGTGAGGGTGACTATGTCGACGACAAATCACAAAAAGTTGTGGTATGTACTTGATTTAACTAATAATTAACTAATTTTTGAAATATAATAATTAACTATTTTAAAAAAAATTGTACAGGAGACTTATGAGGCATCAATTATAGAGAAGTATGGCACAGATGCATCATTACACCCGAATTTTGATCCCGAAGAATGGATTAATGCCTCTGGACCCCCATCTCATAATCGGGTTTATGGTTTTGGATGTCGAGAGGGTGTTAAATTTGTTATTGGGAGTTCAAGCTCTCAAGGAAGTACATCCTCAAGTTATGGGCATCGTCGGACATATGATGAGTGGAACAATATGCAGATGGAGGTGGCATCCATGCGAGAGCACATCACCCACTTGGAGACATCGATGCAATCACAAGTGGAGGCTCAAGTGCGCTTGCTATTGACACAGCTTGGTATTCCTATCAATCCTTCAGAATCAACAAATTCTCCATCGAGTTCCACCGCACCACCTCCACCACCTCCACCTCCACCTCCATCAGCTGGGTAAAGAAATAGGTTAGTAAATTAAACTATTCCATTCTTAATTCAATTATCAGCATGCTATAGAATTCTCAGCATGCTCTCACAGAAGTTCAAAATACTAACCCTCACCATCTTTACCAAGCCTGCATGAGGAACAAGTAATTACATATGTGAAGTTCCAATCTAAGAGAGTCTAACATAAAGAAAGAGGTGAGCTACTGTCGGGACCTAGAATAAACTTGGATTAGTGAATTCTCAACATGCTGAGAATTCAGCATGCTATCTCAGCTCTCAGCATGCTGAGAATAATTCTCAGCATGTTGAGTATGCTGTGGAATTCTCAGCATGCTCTCACAGCATGCTGAGTGAATTCTCACAGCATGCTGAGTGAATTCTCAGCATGCTCTGCATCATAATGAGGAACTTGCTGAGAATTCTCAGCAATTCTCAGCATGCTGAGTGAATTCTCAGCATGTTGTGCATCACAATGAGGAACTTGATTATAACTTTAGAGGATGGTCTAATCATAACCTGCCACTTGCCACGCTTCTCGGCATTATACATGCACTTGAGAGCATCATTCAAAACACTAACCCTCACCATCTTTACCAAGCCTGCATGAGGAACAAGTAATTACATATGTGAAGTTCCAATCTAAGAGAGTCTAACATAAAGAAAGAGGTGAGCTACTGTCGGGACCTAGAATAAACTTGGATTAGTGAATTCTCAGCATGTTGAGTGAATTCTCAGCATGCTGAGAATTCAGCATGATATCTCAGCTCTCAGCATGCTAAGAATAATTCTCAGCATGTTGAGTGTGCTGTGGAATTCTCAGCATGCTCTCACAGCATGCTGAGTGAATTCTCAGCATGCTATCTCAGCTCTCTCAGCACGCTGAGAATAATTCTTAGCATGCTGAGTGTGCTGTGGAATTCTCAGCATGCTCTCACAACAAGCTGAGTGAATTCTCAGCATGCTGAGAATTCAACATGCTATCTCAGCTCTCTCAGCATGCTGAGAATAATTCTCAGCATGTTGAGTGTGTTGTGGAATTCTCAGCATGCTCTCACAGCATGCTGAGAATAATTCTTAGCATGCTGAGTGTGTTGTGGAATTCTCAGCATGCTCTCACAGCATGCTGAGTGAATTCTCAGCATGCTATCTCAGCTCTCTCAGCATTCTGAGAGCATGGAATACTCAGCATGTTGTTAAATTCTCATCATGCTATTGTTACAATTCAGCATGCTGCATTAAAATTAAACTGAACTTGTTGCTTTTATGCACATTAAACTTGGTAAATTAAACTTGCTGAGAATGAACATGTTGGGAATTCATTCTCAGAATCTCAGCATGCTGAATTCAATTCTCAGCATGCTGAGTGAATTCCAATTCTCAGCTGTGAATTCAGCATGCTGAGTCAATTCTCAGCATGCGTGAATTCTCAGCATGCTATTGATATAATTCAGCATGCTGCATTGTTAGGTATTTCTCATTTCATTGAGTTACAAACTTTATTTACAACTCCAGAGTGTCAGTTTATTATTTTGCATTGAGTTACAAACATCGTATTCCTCATTTCATTGCCTCATTATTTTTTTTGTTTCTACATGCAGGTAAAAGGATGAAGTGCAAGGATCAGCTTTTTGGAAAAACTTATCTTATGTATTTGAAACTTTGAAACTTTGTAAATATTTGAATAACACAATGTAATTTTGAAATTACTGGTATACAATGGTTTCTTATGTGTGTGGATTTTAATGTGTGATTCAAAAATTATTTTTCAGATTTCATGTGATCAAATTATCTTATATGTGATTTCATTATTTGAGGATTGATCAGGTACACAATAATGAGCAATTGATAGATTCTAATTCCAACAGATTTACCAATAAATAATTTTTATTGTTGGTATTACCGGTAGATACATATATACGTTGGTATTACCAACAGATAGGTTTTCGTTGGTATTACCAACAGATATTTTATTTTGTTGGTAATACCAACGGATAAATATCCGTTGGTAATACCAACGGACAAATATTCGTTGGTAATACCAACGAATATATGTATCCGTTGGTATTACCAACAAAATAAAATATATGTTGGTAATACCGACAGATTAATTAAAATCCGTCGGTATTATCGAGGAGCCTTTTACCGACGGATTTTACCGACAATCACTCCGTCGGTAACAATATTACCGACGGATTTTTGGGTATTACCGACGGATTTGGTCCGTTGGTAATACCCTATTTTCTTGTAGTGATCAAAACTATTCCGGTATCATCTTCTAACTTGCATTGTCTTACCTTAGTTGAAGATTATGATACCATGTTTAATTTGAGTTGGTTTTACCCGCTCTTGATATGTTCTATGAAATGATTTTTGATTTTGATTTTCCGGTCTCCTCGAGACCTATGTGACCTGTAATGGGCCTAAGCGATCTTGCGGTTTTAAATCGTAGGTTATTTGTGGCTTTCGATTTTCAACCAATAGGAAGAGTTGGAGATCATATTTTCATTTATATTATTTTGTGATCTCTTAAAATTTGTTTTGATATAACTCGATTTCATTTTGAAACGAATTTAAAACTATTTAGCAAAGTTGGATTTTGAATGAAATCTTTAATGCTTACTTTGCTATCTAGAATGATTAATTTGCATGAAATAATTATGTCATTATGTTATTTATGATTTCTTCATGCAAGTTAAATCTAATGTTAAATGGAAGGCTAATTAGGAAGAAAAAGATTAGTTTGGCTAAATCATCATGAATAGGGTATAATTTTGATAAATTCAAAATTCTAGTGTTATACCTAAATGTTTAAGCTCAAACTATGTCTCTATACTCATGATTAGGATTGCATGTTAAAATCCTTGAATTTTTATGAGTAGGTAGAATCTTAGCACTTAGGCAAATTTCATAGTTAGGAACTTGCTCTAGGTTGATACTTGTTATTAGAGACATTTCTTGTAAGTCCAAACTAGTTTATCATGATAAGGGATCTTATTCCTCAAATGTTTCACATCCTAAGATCTCCTTAGATTCATTTTGAAATCATGGTATCCATCTTAAAATGAATCTTAACTATCTAGCATAGGAGGGCAGAGGAGCTACGTTGTTCTCATAGCAGTCCTAGTTAGGGGTCGTAATCGAGTCTGTAGTAGTTTTGTCAAGCACTTGTGATTTGGTGTTTTGGAGTTATAGTCCCGTCAGGACATTCATATTTTTATTCAGATTTTATTTGATTATCAGAACTGTTGCTCCTTGATTCAGTTATTTCCGCATTTGAACTTTTTGCTAAAAAACTTTACTGTTTAAATAAAATATGTTTTGGTTTCTTTTTTATAATTAAAAAGTTGTTTATTTCTTCCGCTATATTTTATGAGTTGGCATGTGCATGAGTTAGGTTGCGGGGTATAAACACCTATACCCTGGCCGATCACGTGACCCTGAGTTTGGGGCGTGACAAAGAGGGAGTCGGGGAGGGGTGTCGCTCGTCGTCGCCGGAGTCGGGGAGGAAAAGAGAAATCGCCTTAGTCGGGGAGGAAAAGTAGCATGCTCGATCAATCGTGTGAGTGAAGTGAAGGTGAAACGTCGGGAGGGCGGGAAAACGGGGGTGTGATTTGACGGGATAAATTAACGTGGATTTTAATGGGGTTAACGGGAAAGTTAACCCCGTTAATGAAATATGAGGATAATCTGGGTATTAAGCTAGCTACTTTTTGGTTTTGGAAAAAACCAAACATGGATTCAAAATTTGGGAAAAAAAGGACTCCTTAATCTCTTCTAGGGAAATCACTGATTTTGGTTTTGGTACGTGAAAAGAGACACCTTGATTGTGTTGAAGGCAATACTTGGCATTGGATTCTAAAGCAACAAGTTCAGCGAAATAAAAAAAGAGGAACATAGTTTTTGGAAGGTATGATAAAGCAAAAGTAACGTATATCCTGCTTAATTGCTTTCTTTGAGGATTTACATCTGATCAGTGCTATCCTTCAATTAACGTAGACACTGATGCAGATAAAGTTTGCTTCTTCAGTACATTTCCATATGGTGGATTTTCACTCAATCAAATAATAGTTTGCGAAGATTTACTACTTGGAACGAGAAGATCTAATAGCTAGTTGAATGCATGTATATGTTTCCTCTGAATCTATACACAAATCCTTGAAGTTCTCGATTCTAAGCTAGAATATAATTTACTATCAGTTTGAGCAAGAATGATTAGGTGAACAAATTAAAAGCAAGGATATAGTAATATTGCTGAAGTTTCTGAATTCTAAACGGCAGGTTAAGAAAGTACCAGGAGCATTGTAACCATAAGAACCAGCTATTGCAGACATGCATTCAGAAGTTTCTGTCTCTCAAATACTTTGCTAAGCCGAAATTTGCGACATGTGCTTCAAAATTTTCATCCAACAAGATGTTGTTGGACTTGACATCGCGATGAAGTATTGGAGGACGGCAGTCATGGTGAGAGTAGCACATTCCCTTTGCCACTTCGAGCGCGATCCTTTAGCCTCATTTCCCAATTGAGATATTATTGAGGTATACTGGTATACCAGTGTATACTAGTATACTGGTATACTGGTTTGTTTGTATTTGGCATCTTATTCCTGCATTCTGTAATAGATTGTAATAGTTTAATTGATTAGTCTCTATTCTGTTCTTTGATCAGTCCTGTAATAGATTTAGTCGATAGATTCAATAAGTCTCTGATGTACAACTGTCACATGTAATAAATAGAAACAAGGCAGTACAGTCTTTTACTGCTTATTATATAGTAGTCGCAGCTATAAGTAGAGCGATGAGTTTCAAATCTCTGTGATTTTTTCATAAACTCATTTTTCCACTTTCCTGTTAATAAAAGTTCGAGAGCTGAAGCTCTCAGATTCCTTTTTTGATCTCGAGAGTTTCTTTATCTTGTGCTTGATCAAAATCCAACAGATATCCAGCTCTCTTTCCATGGAGCAATTCTCCTAGATTTCCATTAGGCATGTACTCATAAATCAGCAAATTGCACTCCTTGTTCGAGCAAAAGGCTAGCAACCGGACGATGTTGCGATGCCGAATCTTTCCCAGTGTCTGTATCTCTGCAGAGTCACGCATAGATCCCTTACTGATCCCAAGCAACTCTTCACTGCAAGTTGTTCTTGCTCACTAACGAACCATTCAAACACCATAAGTGGGGAAGACTACAGACAAGTGGGACAAGTTAGTCAACGAGTAAATTTACTCACAAGTCAAAGTCAATCAAAATCATATCTCCCGAATTAAGGCTAAGAGACATGCAAGCTCGTCTAGTTCTTATCATCTCCCTGTGGCTCCGTTATCTTTCAAAGAAAAGAAGCCCTAGATTGATATATAATTCAACAAAAAATGATATCCAACTTGAGATTTTTTTTCTTCCGTGTGTATCTATTCGAAGGGCAAGTCAGAATTGTCTTGTCGATTCCTTTTACTCCGTGTAAGCAGGGAGAATTCATGAAGCCCGCAATTGTTGTCCAACATTCAAAAATCAAATGTGAAACTGCTGGAGTGAACTGCTCATTAATGTCACATAACTTCAACAAAAAAAACTAAAAAAATTATTTGAAATAAGTATATTATTTATGGGGTGCTTTTTATATGATCTTTTTGGGATACATATTTTAAAAAGTAACTCCTCAAGTTTAACAAAATTAGTTAATAAAATAGTTTTTTGGACAAAAATTACCCTCATTAAATCATTTATACCTGACCCGTATGATGAAAAAATGTGTCTTTTTCAACAACTCGTCCAAGTATCGACAACCCGGGACAGCTCGTCCATATGCCAACAATCAATGGACAAAGGCAACACACCCCGCACGCCCTATATGTCAACAACCCAGGACAACCGGGAACATCCCGTCCATATACCAACAACAATGGACAAAAATAACACACCTCGCTTTAGATGTCGACAACCCAGGACAATCCGAAACAACCTATTCAGGATGTCAACAACTCAGGATAACCCGTCGATGGAGTCAACAACACGGGACAAAGACAAAACATGACGCACTCATATATATCTATATTATTTGTGTGATTTCTGTTTGCGCTACATATCACTTATAAGGAAGAGGAGAATCTGATTCATTCCAAAGATGATTGCGGGATGCCAAAGATAGGTCGACGAAATTGTGAGGTACGATTGCACGTTGATTGGTGAGAGGAGGGGGTGAGAGAGTGGCAAGGGGGCACCGTCAGTGGTGAATCTGTTGTTCAAATATCCACACTAGAAGGGGGGGTTGAATAGTGTATAGCTAAAACTGAGTTTAACTTAATTCTTTTCCGATTCAAACCCATTCACAACCAAATCGATATTCGTCTTATTATGATGCTTTGACAGGTAAAGATATCAATTGAAAGCAATCAATCAAAGCAATGCAAACACAATTAGTTATAGTGGTTCGACCAACCATCTACTACACTACTTTAGCTCCACACCAAGGATTTCTAACCAAATCTCTTTATAGACTAAGTATTTCCCTTTGGATACAATGAGGACTCACTTCTCAACCCTTTGAGAAAACCTCAACACCTATTCACTCAGGCAAAACACAAATCTACAAAGAAACCCTAAGATGTTTACCTAGCACACCTTGCAAGCTATTAATGAAAAACACTTTAACAACAATGAAAACAAGAACTAAAGGAGCAAGGGGATGAACCAAGCTAGTGTGCTCCTTTCTTAGCCTTCAAAGCCTCCAGCTCCTCAACTCGAAAGATGCGATTTGAAGCCGGAGTCAAGACACGAAGAGCAGTTCGAGTAGAAGATCGATCGTCGAAGCTCGACCGAGCGACCGGCCATTGATCGGACCTCTGTGGGTTTTAGGACTCCTCCGGTCGATGGCTGGCTGATGGGTCGGTCGACCGGCCGTCGATCGCCCATCGGCCGGACTTTGGAAACTTGTTGTTTTTGCTGATTTCTTCTTGCGGCGTTCGTTTTCGGGTTTCATTTCCAAGTTTATGACTTGGAACATATTACAATCAGGTTTAGGGTGTATTCTTAGTGTCATATTACATAAGTTCTATTTCTAATCCTAGGATTCTACGCGATCGTCATCGAAGCCATTTTTGACGTTTCTTGGCATTTTTCCGAATGAACTTCACACGCGTATCGTGTCATCAATAAAACTTCACAAATGCATTAGTTTTGTGTTTGTTATCATCAAAATAGAGATCTAGGCATAGGGGTAACCCTTAGGCCAACAATCTCCCCCTTTTTTATGATGACAAACAAAACATAAATTTTAAGCAATTATAAGTGTTCATTTGTGAGTTCTTGCTAACATATGCTCCCCCCTATCAACATGCATATCTAACTTATGACCCCTCCTATCTATATGCATCATAAAAACAAGGGTTATTAGATGAAAATGACCTCAACTTTCGCGAAATTTTCAATTTTGGCCAATCATTTGATTGATCTCAATTGTATATAAGAACTTATACATTGGTTTCAATTGTAGCCCGCCGTCTGCCAACCGTGAGTAGAGCCGTTATTTCGCTGACGTGGCGATCCAAAAATGATTAAAAAATCTTAATTACCATGTCATCTAAATAGACTTACACATTCGGTCCCACCTCTTTCTCTCTTCTCCTCCTTCTTATCTTCTTACACATCGGGTCCCACCTCTCTCTTATCCTCCTTTCTTTTCTTCCTCCTTCCGCTCACGGTAACTGTTGTGGTCGAACTTGGCAACACCATCACTGGAGGCTGGTGGCTTCGCGTACACGTAAGGTGATCTTGTAGCCGGCGGTGCTTAGGCCAACCTCCTTTAGCAGGCGGCCCTTGCCAAACCTGCATGCGACATAGTGTCGCATGCACGGGTTCACCCACGCCCGCCGCCGTTGATGGAGTCTTCCTTCAAGGGCGTTCTTTGCAAATTGACGAATCAACCATGACAGGCGAGAGCCACCCGGTTGACATCGACGCTAGCAAAAATCCCTTTCTTACGTCTGGAGTCAAGGTAATCGATGGATGAGCACTATCACCCGCGAAATGATGGAGCCAATGTTATTAGCGGCATTGTTGATATCTTCCAGAATGCAGTCACGATCATCGTCGTCACCATTCCTGAAGGGCTCTCGTTGGCAGTGACGGTGATGCAGGCCTTCTCCATGAAGAGGATGATGAAGGACAATGCCATGGTTCGTAGACTCCCAGCTTGCGAGACAATGGGCTCTGTTACCACCATCTGCATCGACAAAATAGGGATTCTGACTCTGAATCAAAGGTCACAAAATTTTTCATTGGCAACGAAGAATGTACGATGGGTAGCAGCAGCGCCATTTCAATTGCACCAAGTGTCCTGCTATTGTATGCTACTACAAACTTAACACCCCCATCACTTCATTATCTCTCTCCCCATCTCGATGACCGCCTAACTGCATGCTCCTTCTGCTACTGCATGCTCCGTTTGCTACTGCATGCTACTGCTGCTAGCGATTGCGTCGCTTCGATGGGAATAAAAGCTTGCTATCTAATGACAAATGGTGGTCGCCGAGAGACGACCACAACGCACCATGGCTGCGCTCGTTGTAACCAAAAAGCAGAGAGTTGGTTTGATATGTGGTTGACTGGAACCAAAAAGGCAAGAGCAATTTAACAGAGGATTGGGAGAGTCCTACAAATAATGGTAATAGGAGAAGAAGAGGGGCCCGAGAGAGGTGAGGGAGTCAAGAACATATATACAATTTAGTACAAATAATGGTACTAAATCCCAAACATTGTTCCTTACAAATTGATTTAGTTCCTCTTGCATGGCAATAACCCAAAACTCATCTTCTATGGCTTCCTTAATGTTTTTAGGCTCTACTTGAGAAATGAAAGTTGTTGGTGAAATGGCATACACTAGAGGGGGGGGGGATGAATAGTGTGTTAACTAAACTTATCGCCTAATTCCGGTTTTAATCGTTTCTTGATTAGTTAGGCTAAGCACAATATTAATAGCAAGCGAAAGCAATAAACACAAACAAAATATCAATGCTAACACAATGATTTATAGTGGTTCGGCCCCAATATATGCCTACTCCAATCCCTAAGCACCCCGCTTAGGATTTCCAAACTAAGTCTACTAGATTATATCATTTTCCTTACAAAGAGGACTTTACAACTGGAAAGTCTCCGCTCTCAAATTGAAGGCACTGCCACACCCGGAAGTATCCCGCGCATCTTCCTATCGAGAGCACTCTCCCACCCCAACATAAGGGATAACTCAACTAATCATAGTAAACTACGTTTACATCGGTGGATTTAAATCTCAAACACCAAGGCTACCACCCAATTTCAAGACCTACACTCTAAGTCTTACACAAACTCAAATACAAAGAAATAAACAAGAAAATACAATACTAAATGGAGCAATAAATAAAATAATAAAATACTTAGCTCCAAAACAAACTCCCTAGTCCTCTTGATGCCTCAAGGTGATGAATCGATGAAGCTTTGAAGGCTATATCAAGGAATGAGAGATCAAACTAGGGTTTCTCCAAGTAATGGCTCAATGAAAGCTTGGAAATGATTAAGGATGGCTCAATGAAATATAGGAGTGATCAAAAATGCCAAAGGAAGGCTGAGACATAGGTATTTATAGAACCATGAAGAAGGCTCGGGTGAAGCATCACTCAACGACTCGAAAACTAGCCATTTTTTGCCTTCCGGTCGATCGTCGGTCGACTGATGGATCGATCACCCAAGCGACCGCGGCATTCTCCCACTTCTGGGCGCACTTTGGTCGACCGAATTGGCTACCACCAATTTTTTGCCATATTCGGTCGACCGAACCTAGGTTGAACTTGATTTTTTTTAGCCTCCTTCTTGCAAGCTTCATTTTCGGGTACCGGCCTTCAATGTGCGTCAACTTGGAGAGCTTTCCATGTGTTCTTTAGACTCGTCCAATATGTCTTTGGTGCACACGTCAAACATTGAGAAACCTCCGCGACGAACCCGAACGCGTTGATCAATGTCCTTTCGATTTTTCAATTTCTTCAATATTACCGATTGAGGACATCGAGTGTTAATCGATATGGAACCTGAAAATATTTTTCAATGAAACATTAGTTCCATTTTTGTTATCATCAAAACTGAGATTAAGACCAAGGTAGAAAACCTTAGGCCAACAATCTCCCCCTTTTTGATGATGACAAACATCCTTAAGAAAATATATATATTAAAGCACAAAGAATATCAACTAAGGGATTTCTCCCCCTATCAACATGCATATCTATGGAAATAAACTCCCCCTATCTATATGTATGGTTTCCTATATTTTCTTCCATTTTTACCTAGATTTTTCTCTCCCTTTTGACATCACTCAAAAAGGGCAAGAAATGTCAATCAAAAGTCAAAGTTGAAACTCTAAAAGATTTTTCAAAACCGTGAAAGTCTCAACTCAAAGGATGAAAGTCAAACATCGAATAAGAGACTAAGTCATACATGATATTGTGAAATGATAAATGAAATCCAAAACCAAGAATCATGTAGTTAACTTAAGTATCGATATTTTCAAGTGTTGATCAAATAGTCAAAAATCATTTTAGAAATGATTTTTCTCATCAAATGAGTAGAACGATACCATAAGTGAATGTAAAATATCATACTTCAAGTCTCACTTAAAAATCTAATGAAAATTTAAAGTATCGAAAAAATGAGCAACTTGAGAAGAGTGGTACTTTAGTGGCATTTTCGTAAATAAATGAGATTTTTATGATATTTTCAGAAATCATTCAAACTTTCAAAATACAAAGATATGGTCATGTAAAACATGTATATCAAGTTTGAAGTGAAAAGAATGTCATTTGATCAAAATATGAACTTAGCACGATTTCATTCAAAGTAGGCATGAAAGCATGAAAATGGCTAAGTATCAAATTTTGCTATCTACTCATGTATTCTCAAATTTAGGTACGTATCTAACATGCGTGAATCTAAGTATATTGATCAGGTTTGGGCTTAAAAGGAAATTTCTAAGTTCATTTTTTATCTTATCTTGATTTCAACCAAAAACTCATTTTTAGGATACCGCTCAAGACATCAAAATCATTTTTAGAAATGATTTCACTCAAAGAATAATGAGAACGATATTAGAAATGGAATCAAAATAGTATGCACAAACTTTCATTTGAAGTTTTCGACTAAAAATCAAAGTATCGAAAAAATTAATATTTCAAGAATGTGATACTTTGTATTTCTGAAATCCAACTTCAATTCAAAATTCCATTATAAATCCGATTCTAGATGAAATTTTTTGAAATTTTTACTGAATAAACTAGATTTTTCAATGAAGATGAAGTTTCAAGAATTAGTTAAAAATAATTTTTCTATATTTTTCTAGAAATAACTGAAAATGTTGAACTTTCAATGACATTTTTGTAATTTTTAGTTATTTTCAAAAAGTGTTCGGTTTTCATTCAAATTTTTATGACACCACATATTGATCATGTAAAGAGTGTATGTCAAGTTTGGAATGAAAATTATGTCCTTAAGTCAAAATATCATCCTAGCATTGTTTCATTCAAAACTAAACTAGTTATCATGAAACTTGCTAAGTGTCAATCTTATTATTTACTCATGGTTTTTCAAACTTAAACCTATGGATACCTAATATGAGTAAATCTAAAAATGTTCCTTAAATATGGATTGAAAATGAGACCTCTAAGTCAATTTGTTGACTTGGGTCAACTTGGTTCAAAAGAGATTATCATAAAATGACCTCTATGTCATTTTATCCATATCCATATAAATTTTTCATTCTATGTGCATGGAAACATGTCATACCTATTCCTAAATATGTTTATGAAGTTTGAACTTAAAATAAAGTGTCCAAGTCGATTTGTTGACTTGGGTCAAACTTTTCAAGTTTAAGTTCCCTAAAGTGATCTAGTTATCATATTGTTCATCTAGACATGAATTTTCAAATTTAAATACCTAGACTCAAATGATATGTGTATCTAAACATGTTTGTCAACCACTAACTCAAAATGATGTCTCTAATATGAATTTCATCCAAGAGCAAATTTCATTCAATCAAGATATCATGAAATTACCTAAGTTATCATAATTTTACTTACTCATAAAATTTTATATATTTATCATGCAAAAAAAATCATGAGTATAGAGACGTCATTATATCACAAGTATTCAAATATTATACTAAGATTTTTGCAAAATCAAACTCATAACTCATTCCTGAAAATTTTTCCAAACTTTTCATTTCATTTTTCATTTTCTTTTAGATAGCATAGCCTTCTATTAACATTTTCAACTTGCAAGTAAACTTCATTAGTAGATAATGAAATTAAGGCTACTATCAAGCTAACCAAACCAAAAAGCAAAGAGAGATTCAAATATCATTTTCAAAATGCATCTTTGCTAGATAGTTTGAAATTCGTTTTAAATGAAATCAAGTGATACCAAAACAAATTTTAAGATATCACAAAAATAATAAATATGAAAACATGATTTCCAACCCTTCTTATTGGTTGAAAACCGAAAGGCCATAGTTAGCCTACAATTTAGAACCTCAAGGTTGCTTAGGCCCGTTATAGGCCACATAGGTCTCCGAAGAGATCGGAAATCAAAAAACCAAAAACGTTTTTGAAACTTATCAAGAATGGAAAATCTACTAATATTAAGCATATATCAAACTCCAACTATAATTTAAGCAAAAAGGTATAGGAGAAGATACCAAAGTACTTTTGATGCCAACCTTACTAAGGCATCAAGATGACTTGAAGTTGTAATTTTGAAATGGTATAATCTTTGAATCCTCAAGCAAATTCAATCAACCAACTTCATCTCACCCTTGTGTGGTAGTTTCCCCTACAATAGAGTAAGAAACCATTGGTACCCAAATGACTTTGGGTCCTTGGGAGTTAATTGGCCTAGCTATCCAAAATGTCTTAGCAACACTTGGATTCTTCTTAAATGCACAATCATAGATTGCATGGCCATATGTACCACAGCAAAAAATAATGTCCATGAAACCTTTTATTTTCCCTATGGACATGTGATTTATCACTAGAATGCTTGACATGTGAGCTATGATGAACATGAGCATTCTTAAACGAAACATTCTTCTTTTGAACATGAGGTTTAATTGTAGAATGCTTAGCATGGGAATGATGATGAACATTGGCATTATTTACATAAGCATTTCTCATTCTAGTGTTCTTAGTAGATGAAGCATTTTTGAATTCATTTACTTTCTTCTTCAAGAAAATAACCTCACTTTTCAAATCATTCATGGATTTTTGAATAACATACAATTGAGTTTTTAACATGCTATTTTCATTCTTTAAATTTTCATTTTTATATTTCAAGTCCTTAATCTCAAGTTTCATATCATCATGGCATGAATCAAATTACCTAGATTTCAATTTTTCATTTTCCAATTTGAACTCATGCAAGCAAGAATTAAGCGTCACACTTTCTTTCTTTAACATTTTATTTTCCTTATCCTTTTTAATTAGCAACGCATACATGTTTTTGTACTCATCCATTAATTCATCATAAAGCAAATCATGAGAGCTAGATGAGTTAGTGCTATCATTTTCATTAATACGACTAGAAGGAGAATGGTGTACCTCATTGTTATTATTCATGAGACAATCTTTTGAGATGGCTTCATAGTCATGGCAAGAGGATGCTTAACTTGAATAGGATGATGATGTGGAAGCATTTGACCAAGATTAACAATGGTGTACCTCATTGTTATTATTCATGAGGCAATCTTCTTCGCCTTGTTCTTCATGGAAGAGTAATTTTTCTTCACATGCCCCTTTTCCTTGCATGTATGACACACTATCTTCCTTTTTTGGCTCTTAGAGCTACTCCTTTGACTAGAAGAGCTAAGGGCATCAAAACTAAGATTAGGGGTAGATGAATGACCATTGTCATCACTACCTTCATTAGAAGTACCAATCCCTTCGGTCTTGACATAATCATATAAAATATTTAAAGTGACCCATAAATCAAAAGTCGTAGAACAATGCATGACTTTTTCAAGGATGTTATTTGGTATGGCACAAAATATGCAATTCATGGCTTCTCCATTAAATTGAAACATTTTCTTGTCAAGTTCACTCCAATCGTGCATGTCAACCTTAGGATAGGTGTATTCAAATTTCAACATGTTATAAACACCAAAACCTCTAGTCTTTAAGAAGGAGTACATCCTAGACTTCCAAAGACCAAAGTTTAATTCATCGAACCTAGGAGGTGAAGACGCTAAACTCTCTAATGCCATTTTCCGGATCGAGAGACGATGTAGAGGAGATGGTGAAATCTCAATCTACGACCCGCTCTGATACCAATTGTTGGTGAAATGGCCTACACTAGAGGGGGGGGGGGTGAATAGCGTGTTAACTAATCTTATTGCCTAATTCCGATTTTAATCATTTCTTGATTAGTTAGGCTAAGCACATTATTAATATCAAGCGAAAGCAATAAATATGAAGCAATAAACACAAACAAAATATCAATGCTAATACAATGATTTATAGTGGTTCAGCCCCAATGCCTACTCCACTACCTAAGCACCCCGCTTAGGATTTCCAAACTAAGTTTACTAGATTATATCGTTTCCCTTGCAAACAGGACTTTACAACCGAAAAGTCTCTGCTCTCAAACCGAAGGCACTTCCATACCCGGAAGTATCCCGCCTTCCTACCGAGAGCACTCTCCCATCTCAACCTAAGGGATAACTCAACTAATCATAGTAAACTACGTTTACACCGGTGGATTTAAACCTCAAACACCAAGGCTACCACCCAATTTCAAGACCTACACTCTAGGTCTTACACAAACTCAAATACAAAGAAATAAATAAGAAAATACAACACTAAATGGAGCAATAAATCAAATAATAAAATACTTAGCTCCAAAATAAACTCCCTAGTCCTCTTGATGCCTCAAGGTGATGAATCGATGAAGCTTTGAAGGCTATATCAAGGAATGAGAGATCAAACTAGGGTTTCTCCAAGTAATTGCTCAATGAAAGCTTGGAAATGATCAAGCATGACTCAATGAAGTGTAGGAGTGAACAAAAGTGCCAAAGGAAGGCTGAGGCATAGGTATTTATAGAGCCATGAAGAAGGCTCGGGTGAAGCATCGCTCAACGGCTCGAAAACTAGCCATTTTCTGCCTTCCGATCGATTGTCGTTTGGTCGTCATTCGACCGATGGATCGACCGCCCAAGCGACCGTGGCATTCTGCCACTTCTAGGCGCACTTCGGTCGACCGAATTGGCTACTGCCAATTTTTCGCCACATTCGGTCGACCGGACCTAGGCTGAACTTTATTTTTTTAGCCTTTTTCTTGCGCGCTTTATTTCCGAGTTTCGGCCTTCAGTGTGTGTCAACTTTGAGAGCTTTCCATGTGTTCTTTAGACTCATCTAAGACGTCTTTGGTGCACACGTCAAACTTTGAGAAACCTCCGCGACGAACCCGAACGCGTTGATCAATGTCCTTTTGATTTTCTAATTTCTTCGATATTTTCGATTGAGGACATCGAGTGCTAATCGATATGGAACCTAAAAATATTTCTCAATGAAACATTAGTTCCATGTTTGTTATCATCAAAACTGAGATTAAGACCAAGGTAGAAAACCTTAGGCCAACAAAAGCTATATATTGACAAATATTTCTAAGTTTAGAACGCGTACGTTACCACTCCTATTGATGGCTCTCCAATGACTTGATCAATTGAGTAGACCTTTATCAACCGGTATCCTTTTGGGAGAGGTGCATGGTAGAGCTTCTTCTTCTTCTCCAATTTGAGGTAAGGATCAGGAAGAAGGATCTTTATCATGTGGTTCCTCATTGAGTTCATCTTCAACCTCCTTATCATGAAAGGTTAACTCCTCAAGTTCCTCATCTACTTTCACAATCTTAACATTTCTTGAAGAATCATTAGTTTCATCTAAAGTAACATGCATGAATTCTTCAACAATTATAGTTCTATGATTATATACTCTATATGCTTTAGAACTATTTGAGTATCCAAGGAAAATACCCTCATCGAATTTTGAATCAAATTTTCCTAGATGATCCTTAGTGTTCAAGATAAAGCATTTATATCCAAAAACTCTAAAATATCCCACACTTGGGATTCTATCATTCCAAAGCTCAAAAGGGGTTTTATTAATTCTAGGTCTTAATAAAACACGATTAAGCACATAACAAGAAGTATTTATAGCTTCGTTCCAAAAATACTTAAGTAAATTATTTTCACAATGCATAGTCCTAATCATTTCTTGTAAAGTTCTATTCTTTGATCCTCACAACCACCCCATTTGTTGAGGGGTTCTAGAGGAAGAAAAGGTATGTTCAATACCTAATTCACCATAAAGTTCCAAAAAAAAAATTATTTCAAAATTCACCTCCATTATCACTTCTAATTTTCAAATGAAAATTCATTTTTCATTTATAACTCTCATAGAAATTTTTTTAAAGAAATCAAAGATTTCATTTTTCTTAGCTAGGAAGAAAACCCATATAAATCTTGAAAAATCATCAATCAAAACATAGCAATATAACTTACCACCTAGACTAGCAACGTCACAAGGACCAAAGAGATCCATGTGCACAATTCATGTGTTCTAAATGTAGTGGCTTGATTTATGCTATGAAAGGAAGACTTAACTTGTTTACCATGTTGACATGCATCACAAAGCCTATCCTTTTCAAGTTTTATCTTGGGTATTCCTTTAACTAAGTTATTTTTAGTTATTTCTTGAATGAGGCTCATACTAGCATGCCTTATTATGCCACAACCAAGAATTATTTTTGATAGCTACTAAGCATCTAACATGGGGATTATGCAAAATATTTAAAACTAATGTGTATACATTTTCATGCCTATTTCCAACAAATACAATGTCATTAGATGGTGCACTTCTAATAATGCATTTAGATGCTTCAAAAATAATTACATACCCATTATCACACAATTGAGATATACTAATTAAATTATGCTTTAACCCATCAACTAAGAATACATTTTTAATGCATGGGTAAAGGAGTATACTTATATCTCCAATGCCAACAATCTTACCTTTGACATTGTTTCCAAATGTCACATGCCCACCATCCTTACTTGATAGAGTTGCAAATAGGTTGATATCACCCGTCATATGCTTTGAGCAACCGCTATCTAATATCTAAGTGCTTCTACTTGCTTGAGGATGGTTCTTCATCTACAAAAGGAGAGGGCTCCTCCTATACACAATCAAATCTTTTTGGGTCCTTGATTGTTAGTCATCTTAGGAACCAAAGTAAATCTAGCATGAGGGTTCCTCCTAAGTGCACAATCTCTAGCCATATGACCAAATATATCACATGAAAAGCAACTTCCATTAAATTTCTTAGTGCTATGTGTGTGAGCATGGAAGTGTGCATGAGCATGATCATTTGTGATTTTTCTAGCATTTACAACCTTAGGCATGATATTTTGTAAGGTTGTCATTTTCTCATTTAGCATGCATATCTCCTTTTTAAAACTAAGCATGCTATCATTCAAGTGTCATTCAAGTGTGTAGCTTCTGCCTAACTCTCAACCACCCAAAGATGGAGATCTTTGGAGGAAGCTTCGCTTGCAAATGAACTCGATGTGTTTGTCTTTAATCCCTATAAAAGAAAGTAGCCAGTAGAGCGAGCCGATAGAGAAGTGAGCATTGGTTGTCCACCTTCATTGCACCTCATTGTCACCTGAAGTGTCTTGCACAACCACCAAATCAGTTAGGCAGGCGCTGCAGCGCCAATGGATCGACATAGTTGTTGAAGTGTATATTCTAGTACTAAAAGCACCGTGCTAAGTTTGAAACCCGAGCCACGACTATGGAAATGTTCGGGTCACGTACTGGCTGCCTGATAGAGGTCCACAAATTTCTCTTCAAAGCTCACACCTTCTTGCCACCTGTCCTTCCACAACCTGATGTTGGCTCCACGACTGATTCTTGTAGGTTAGGCTGATTTTTGAAGATGTGCAAGAGTTTGCAATATCTCTCCAAATTGGCGAGAGTCGATGCCTTGACCAATGTCCAGGACATGCATGTATGTTTCGTCCAATCGAGCTTCTGATCACCTCGACCCAAGGTAGGTGAGCACCTAGACCCAAGGTAGGTGAGCACCTATTAGAAACTTCCATAGTCATTTCTCGAGTCGAGCCAAATTATGGCTCTTATCTAGGATGCTGAGCCCTCGTCGCCCTTGGGGCAACTTGCCAGATTTCAAGCGATAACATTTTCCTTTAGCATACTGCTCATCACTTCCACTCCACAAGAAGGCCAAATTAAGTGATTGGTTTGTTAATCTTACAAAAGTTTAATAGTGTGCGGTTGAGCAAAAACTTGTAGGCTTTATTGTGTTCTACTCTGATTTTATTCTAAACATTTATGTTCTTGTGGAACATGTGAAGCATGCAATTCCATGCACTGGAATCGTCCTTTTTCTACTCTAGAACAATAACTACTCTGCCAACTAGAGCTTTCTTCAACTGTTCTTATTCGTGAATGCCAATCCATAGTTGAACAAGTGAGCCGTTCTAGATCTTCGTAAGCTCTGTTTTGTTCATCTGTTGATCCAGTAGTGGGGTCTTCTAACAGTACCATCCTTCTGACTTGGGAAATGATATTCTGCGGATCATCTGCTATGGATACTATCTCTTCATATTCGGTTGGGTAGGCCATCCGCCATTGTATCCACATTTTCTTTTCATTTTCCCCTAAAAGATTCTCAACAAAGCATACTTTTGCTCTGTTATCTGTCCAGGTTCTCTCATTTAGCAAGTTGAGAGTGATGGATTCCCATCTCGAAATTATGTCACTGTAGTGGCCAGCATTTTCTGGCAGCACCAGGATAGCTCCTGTATTTGATTGGGCAGAGGGTAGGGTGTATCTTTCATTGTATGCTTTAGAATATCCTCCTCGTAAGCTGCCAATCTTTGAGCTCATTGTTCCGAAGTCTCCTTGGTAGATTGGTCTTGTTAAATTGCCAGGGGGGTATTGGGCCGGCCCCATAATTGGCTCTCTTGGTATTTGGGTGACCGATGAAGATTCACCAGTGGCGAATACTGATTCTGAAACATTCTGTGTTTCATTGGTGATGACCTTATCCTTTAGTTTCCGGAGGATAGGGTAGTCAAGTTCTGCTGTGAATGCGGTTTCACCTGAAATGTTGAATTTACTGTATTTGGTTTCGAAATCCTCGAAATCTTCATCATCATCGCCTAAATCTTCATCATCATCGTGTACAACCTTTTCTTCGTCAAAATAGATTAGGTTTTGCCTAATCTTAGGTGACGAGGGACCTACTTCTTCTTCAGAAGTGTCCCATTTGGGTGGGAGATTGTCATCGTAGAGAGTTAAGAACTGTTGGTCGTCTAAGAGCTCAGAATCATCATATTCGCTGCTCCAATCTTCTTCGACCTTGTAGATTTGATCCCAGTCGGGATCTTCAGCAAAAAGTACTCTACCAGCAAATATGGAAAATTGCGTCCATAGATGGGAGGACAATCAGGAAGAAATCACCCCAGAATGCGAACGCTGTACCTGCTGCAAGGAGTTCACGAACCCCAAAATGAGAGCACACTGCCGAAGCTGCCTACTAACGGTATGTCCTATGTGCTCACGTTTCGTTTTAGGAAGAAAGTTGAATATCATTAAGCAGAACTTCCCTCAATACCAAGATAAGGATATTCTGATCAAAGAACTGCTTGATTACGCGAATTATCTGATGATGGAGAATAAATTCATAAAGGAAGAAAACCAAGCAGTAAAGAAGGAGAATGAAGAGATGAAGGCACAAATTAAAGATCTCAGAGAGCAGCAATTAGAAGACCTAGAAGAAGAGTTCCACAATTTGAGTATCAGTCAGGGAGAAATTAATAGGAAAGAAAAGTTCCCTATGAAGGAGGATCTCGGACTGAATAATTTCATTCTCAAGCCAAAGGAATTAAAAATCCGAGAGCCAGAAGAATGCACGAACAAGCTCTCTACACAAGATCACATACCGGAATGCACGAACAAGCTCTCTACACAAGATCACATACCTCAGGAATATGCCACAATAGCAGACAAAGTTAATCAGCCTCAAGGAAAAAGGGTCTTGAACAGGCTATACAACATGGACGCTCTTAAGGCCACCGAAGCTCTCGGCACTCCAGCTGAAGACTTCGGAACAATGAGCTCAAAGATTGGCAGCTTACGAGGAGGATATTCTAAAGCATTACACTACGATGAGATGTTATGGCAACCAGAAAGACTCCTAGAAGAATTAGATGACCAGACCGAAGAAAGAGACTTAGATGCCTCCAGAAAAGGCAAAGGTCCTGCCAAGGAGGAGGAATGAACGGATTTGTCTTGCTCATATTTGTGGGAATTAGTTCAAATTGAGCTGAAGAACTTTTATTTTTCTCTATTGCTAATGGAAACGCGTTATGGAGTGGATTGACTACGGGTACCATTCGAACACCATAAGTGGGGAAGACTACGTACAGAAATGTGGGACAAGTTAGTCAACGGGTCTATCTACTCACAAGTCAAAGTCAATCAAAATCATATTTCCCGAAGGCCCAGAGACATGCAAGCTCGTCTTGTTCTTATCATCTCCCTGTGGCTCTGTTGTCTACAAAGAAAAGAAACCCTAGATTGATATATAATTCAACAAAAAATGATATCCAACTTAGATTTCTTTTTTCTATTCGAAGGGCAAGTCATTCTTGTCCTTGTCGATTCCTTTGACTCCGCGTAAGCATGGAGAACTCATGAGGCCCCACAATTATTGTCGGAACATTCAAAAATCAAATGTGAAACTGCTAAAAGAAAACTAAAAAAATTATTTGAAATAATTATATTATTAATTCATTTGAATTTCGAAAAATATGTAGTTTAATATTATAAAAAATAATTTTATGGAAACTAGAGGAGTTACGAGGAAATTTTTAATTTGAAGAAAATAGAATAAAATTATAGCCTGGTGCAGTATAATATTTCGCTGGGCAACGCAATCTGCCCAAAATTTTCTGTGTGGAAAAGTTGACAATGTTCGTCAATAATTCCCAGTCAAAATGGCAAGAGGCAAATTATGGTCTTAATTTGACGAGAGACGAGTAATCTCCGAATCACTCAGAAACCCCGAAAACAAAACTTGTGTGGTATTATTTCTATTCGTCTCAAGTCTCGATCACAACCAGCCATTCTCCCCAAACTGAAAGAGGAGGACGAAGAAGTTAATCGCCATGAAAAGAAGAAGCTTCAGCCCCGCCCTTCAGTTTTGGGGTTTAATTCTGCTGCAGTTCTCCGTAGCTGCTTTTCTCGTTCGCGGACAGTCCATTACTCAAAGCCTTGGTAAATAATTGTATCTCGTCGTTATTATAATTCTTTTTGATGACCTTCCCTTTAATTTGTAGTTCTTAATAAGACATCAATTTTGTCCATAAGACTATCGATGAGATTTTAACAATCTATTTGTTCAGCTTAATTTCCTAGCAAAAACTTCAAATTTCAACGCCATTTAACTGAAGCCAAGAAGCAACTTTTCAGGAATTTTAGAAAAAGGAATATCTCTTGAATTTGAGCCATAAGGAACTCAAAAACTGAATCAAAACACTTTTATAGTCAACACAAAATTGCAAAAATTGTAGCTTAGATTAGAAGTGGATGGTTTGTTTGGAAAAGAATAAAAGTCGATGGTAAAAATTACTTGCTATGGCTTGTGCAGGTTTCGTCTTCATCGACTGTGGCATTCCTGCAAATTCCACCTATGCGGATCCAAATTCTGGCATAACCTACGTCTCTGACGAGCAATTCACTGACTCCGGCATAAACAACAATGTCTGGTATGGATATGTGAATAATCTTGCTCGCCGATACTACACCGTGAGAAGCTTCCCTGATGGCAACCGAAACTGCTACAACTTCAACTCCATAATTCCAGGGACTAAATACCTTATCAGAGCAATATTCTTATACGGAAACTATGACAACAAGAATAGTACACTGCAGTTTGACCTTTACCTGAATGTCAACCTCTGGAAAACTATTAATGTGACCGATCCATCAAAATACCATCTCACTGAAGTAGTCACCGTAGCAACAGCACATAGGATATCAGTTTGCCTGGTGAACACAGGTCAGGGAACTCCGTTCATATCTGGGTTGGACTTGAGACCGATCAACTCTTCTCTATATTCCTCGGTTAACGCTTTAGGAACTGATCTTGTTCTTTTGACAAGGCACAACTTGGGAGGAAACGATATAAGGTGAATATCTACTAATAGATTTAGGGATTTTGATAATAATCTTATTCAGATTACCCATTTCATCTTTCTCATTAATAGGTTTCCAGTTGATCCTTATGACCGTTATTGGTTGGACGATGGTGAGGACATACCTTCTTCTTTCAAGAAGATGAACACCAACTCCAGCATCCAATATCTTGCAGATGATCCATTCCAGGTTCCTTCTCCTGTTATGCAGAGTGCAATTTACAACTCCTCAAGGCTGGAGATCATATTGAAACCTGTCGACTTTGGAGATCTTAACGAGTATTTTGCACTCATGCACTTCTGTGAGCTGCAATCACTCCCACAGGATGCTTCAAGGCAGTTCTTTGTTTTCCTCAATGACGCCTTGTTGAATGATGGTAAATCTTTCGGGCCAGAATTCCTCTATCCTCGGAGTATATTCAACAAAGATCCAATTACAGGGTTTAGTGATCGCTATATCAATATCTCTCTTGGTCAAACAAGTAATTCAACTCTTCCACCAATCCTTAATGCAATTGAGGTCTTCTCAGCGATGAGAAACACAAACAATGCAACTGATGCAAGAGATGGTAATAATGATAACATATGTCCTTCCAATTGATTTCTTCCTTTTTGTCTTCATTTCTTCAGTTCATATTTATGTACTTCTTTTCACCACCTTGGCAATACCAGTTGATGCAATGATGGGAATCAAGGAGTTTTATCAGGTGAAGAAAAATTGGAACGGCGATCCTTGTGCTCCAAAAATTTATGTGGGATGGATTGAATTGTAGTTCTAATGCATCTGGTACTCCAAGAATCACTACATTGTAAGTTCCAACACTTGAAAATTGCATGGAGAAACTATGAAACTACTAATAAATATCAATAGGGAAAGCTTTCCTATATATAACTGTCATCTTGAACTTTTGTAGGAATTTATCAAACAGTGGACTGGCTGGTGAAATAAGCACTTTTTTCGCCAACCTCAGTGCAATCCAGTACTTGTAAGTACCTCTGACTGCAAGCTAATAAAACAATCTAATTCTTAGACTATTCCTTAAACTGCTAGCTAAACCTGGGGCAAGATGATTGAAGCACATAGAGTAGATTCAGTCTTTCAAGCTTCCTTCAACATTTTATATTGGTATTTCATGTATTTAAATCATAATTACCTGGTCCTTATAGATGAAGAAAAACAGTAATATCCTGCTTCATCATCTTGACAAAATAATTTATAAGATAATTTTCCAGGGATTTGTCTCACAACGATTTAACAGGACCAATACCTGCTGCTATAGCCTATTTACCATCACTCAAGTTCCTGTAAGTTTAAGTATAATTATTAACATTGCTTGTGTTTTCATATGCATGACAATAGTCACTTGCTACTTGCAGAAACTTGACAAACAACCAACTCAATGGATCAATTCCTTCTGCCCTTCTTACAAAATCACAAAGTGGGGCACTGACATTAAGGTTTCTTCTAATCTTGAAAACACAATCTGTCCCTTATGATATAGCTGCTTTTTTTTCTTAACCTTTGTCTAACTTTTAAGTTAATTATTATATCCTTGTGATACTAGATTTGAAGGCAACCCAAATATTTGTTTCAACGTCAGTTCATGTGAGACAAAGCTTAGAGAGAGAAGAAAGAATAGGGCTCCAGTACTTACAATTGTTGTTTCTTGCATAGTTCCGCCTATTGTTATATTCTCCCTGCTGACAGTCACTATTTGCATACTGATAAAAAGACAAGGTGAGTCTTCTTTCTTTGCAAACATAACTCATGTATCATTTCCTGCTTAATTTTGACTTAAATCTATTTGGAGAAAAAAAGAAAGCCGAGAATTCTGCATTAACAATATCATCTGTATTACTCGCAAGCCTCAAGAACAGTTATTACTGAGAGACTGCAGAGTGAAGGAACTTTGGAAGTTGAGAATCGAAAATATACATACATGGACCTGGAGAGGATAACTAACAACTTTAAGAAAATACTTGGTGAAGGGGGATTTGGAACTGTTTATTATGGCCACTTAGAAGATGGCACTGAAGTTGCTGTGAAGATGCTCTTTCAAGCATCATCACAAGGGAATAAAGAGTTCCTTGCTGAGGTAACTTCTCCTACTACAACTGAGATTTTAGATGGGCATGGACAACTGAATTTTTATAGGTCACATTCATGGTTTTTCAGAAACATTTTGATTCATTGAAGATCGGTTTTCCTCTTCTTTATGGTCTCTAATTCATGATTTCTTTGATTTCAGGTTCAACACTTAACACGGGTGCATCACAAGAACCTAGTTTCTATGATTGGCTATTGCAAGGATGGAGATCATCGAGCACTTGTCTTTGAGTTCATGTCTCAAGGAACACTCAAAGAGCATCTTAAAGGTTCTAACTCTATACATTTTGCTAAGATCACTTTTAGTAAATTGCCTTGGCAATTTTTAGTAAAGGTTCAAAGGAGTCATAGATGTTATAGTTAGAGATCGTGAATTGATTATAATTGATAGAAGGAATTAGGGTAGAGGAAGGACTACGAAAACTTTGCTTGACATGATAAAAACTTATTCAAATGCCCTTGGTATAACTAAAGATTAGCCTTGCATAGAGCTTAATGAAAACTCCATGTAGCAAACTGTAAATAGTTGGAACTTTACAGCTTGTTGTTCTCTCGACCAGTAGGCTTTCAAGGGATTGTACACTTTGTAAGTAGGACATTAGCTTTGCCCTTTCTCTTTCTCAACAGGTGTCTCATGGAGAGAATCCATCTATTTGAAAAATAAATGGATTGGGCTCCTTACTTCTAGCCATTATGAGACTATTCACCCTTTTCATTTGTAATCTAAGATTCCTCTAACCACTGTTCATTAAATCAAGTTCTTATATATGACCTTCATGTAGTCTTTATCATGAACTTGTGACAGGTATTTGCAGTGATACACCTTTGACTTGGAGACAGCGTCTCCAAATTGCTCTTCAAGCTGCACAAGGTTTGGCAATAATAACATATCTATCAGTGAGACTTTTGTTAGGCTGATTTCACCATACACTAATAGGTTGGAATGAGATGCAGGGCTCGAGTATTTGCACACTGGATGCAAACCTCCACTGGTTCATAGAGATGTGAAGAGTACAAACATCCTCTTGAATGAAAGATTGGAGGCGAAGATATCTGATTTCGGGCTGACAAAGGCTTTCCAAAATGATAGTCACAGTCATGTTACCACAAAGGTTTGCGGCACCCCAGGATATGTTGATCCAGAGTATGCCATCTCTTATTCTCCTCTACTCTTCTTGTACTTGTATGAGTTAGTTGAAAACTTAAGATTCAAAACTCAACCAAGAAAAGAACTGGAGCACAGGATTAGAAAATAATCTCCTAGCACTGCTTTTTCCATATTTAATTTCAGTGATTTGCCAAAAAGCAACCTAACTTTAGAGTGGCCCTACTTATTACTAGCAGCTTGAGCTGCTTTTTTACTCAAAATGCCCTCATATATGTTGCTTCTTTTATCTATATGCTTGAGGTCAAAGGGATCTATCTTCTTGTAGTTTAATTATTGATACATTGCTATGGAGAGTAATCTATCATGTATACCATTACATGAAGCCATATCCAGGCTATCTTGATATTGGTAAAAACTGAATAATGGTTGTGGTTTTGCAAAAAATAAAACCCTCCTATACTATGCGGTCAATCGCCCATTTAATTTCTCTGGAGCTAATATGGAGAACATTCATCTTGTGTTTTTTAGGTATTACATCAAGAACCAACTCAGTCAAAAGAGCGATGTGTATAGCTTTGGGGTAGTTCTCCTGGAACTCCTTACAGGCCATCCTCCTGTAATAGATGATGCAGAAGGCAGTCATATCATGGAATGGGTTCGTCAAAGGCTTGCCAAAGGAAACATTGAGGATATTGTTGATGAAAGACTGCAACTGGAGTATGATATGAACTCTTCTTGGAAAGTTGCCAATTTGGCACTCTTATGTACTGCACAGTCCTCTCATGAAAGGCCAACAATGGCCGAAGTGGTTACTCAGCTGAAGGAGTGCTTGGCATTGTACAATGCAGGTAATGGAACTCAATTCCAATTCACTCACAACAGTGAAATTTTCAATGCAAAGTATAGTGATAAAAACCAGATTAATGCACACGAATTCCAAGAAGCTCTATATGATTCGGGCACCGATGGCCCTTCATTGAGATGACATTTAAGTCATGTCTAACATCTTTGTGTTGTGTATTCATCACCACAGTTTGGTTTCAATTTTGCATAATAAGGTCTACAAAATGGGCCTCTACAAAAACTTGTACATTTTTGGATTTCCATCTTGAGTGTATACAATGGAGTTTCGATTCTGCATCATAAGGTCTACAAAATAGCCCTCTACAAAAACTTGTACATTTTTGGATTTCCATGTTAGGTGTATACAATGAATCTTGGGGAGTTTCTATACGGCATAATTAATAGCAAAATCTTAGGTTGCGCTTGATACATTATTTAGTAATATTATAATGGTAATTCATATTATCACAAAATAAATTGTCACCTTCAATTTACCTGTAATATAACATTATTTCGTTTGACATATTTGGTCAAATGATAATCTAATTTTGTAATTTTTGAATTCACAAAAAATTATCAAAAAATTCATGTCAAAATTTGGTGGTATCTTGCATGGAGAAAAATGTATGAAAGAGAAGAATAATATTGAAATTTAGAATTACTATGGATTACCAAAACAATCTGAATTATCGATACATTACCAGGGCAATCTGAATTACCGATACAGTGCTCCAACCAAATATGATAATGTGTGTGTCCTAAAAATTTAAAAGTCACATTACCGGTAATACAAATAAATAGCCGCATACCAAATGCTATTTCAACGACAGTGTAGACTGATATAATAGTGTTTATAAACTAAAATAAATAAATACATTTGCAAAAATCTATAGTGTGTAAAAAGAAGATACAGAAGTTTTTCTTTTCTTCACAATATTTAGTTTAAAGGATCTTAATTCATTATGAAAAAAAGCATATTATTAAGAGTAGCATAAAAACAATTTGTATTGCATAAGCCTTACAAATTTATTAATACATTTCCATTCAGAAAGACATACAAGAAATTCACTGCCACAATTCTTCAGGAGGCTGCCCAATTCCTGAACTTGCATATTCCACGACGCTTTTGCTGAAATGATTCCCGTATGGATTGCACCATAGAAGTCACAGCAGGAAAATGGGATATCTCTATATCTTTTTCCTGTCAGTTTAAACAAAATTTATCATTAAAAGCTATAGACAGAAGCTGAAGATTAATTTCTGCAGTCTCATACTACTTCAGCAAGCCTGTCATCCAAACTCCTTGAGTTTACTTCATTGGGCATGAATATTTTCTGGTAAGCTTTCCTCATACCTCGAATCTGGTATGATTGGAACAAAAACATCACCAATTAACACTCGATGAGCTAGTGCAAATAAAGAAAGCAGAGGTACACTAGAAATTTTTAATTAAGGAAAATACGCTAAGCAAAGTGAACTATTTTTGCTTCAGAAAATAATAGTGATGACCTCTAATTTTGAAAAGTTGCAAATATTTGATAGTACTACCTCAATATCTGAGAATCCATGCCGCCGAAGGCCCTCTAGATTCAAACCACGAAGCTCTGCTCTATCACCAGAAACCATCATGAATTTTGGTACGTCCTGTGTAATCTGCATCAGTAGAATTGGTGCATGAACCAATTAATGCTAATGTGAACATTCAAGATGTACTATGTGTAGTTTAATGATCAGGGAAACTGGCATTCAGACAATAGGGTTGATACATGTGTGCAAGTGCAACAACACACTACTTGAAGAGCTTGTAAAGTTTGCTAACATTTATATCTTGGAAGATGCTAATCCCTTTCGATGGTCAAATGTACTCTCCTATTTTGCAAAAAATCTTGCAAGGCAAATCTGATGCCAGCTCAAAATTAGGAATATTCTAATTTATATTTTCAATAATGATTTTGAGAATTTTGATAACATGCATGCTTAAGTGATAGTAATACTATCGTTAAGAAGGTGACTTCCAGATATGTAAGCTAGAGGAATATAAAATTCTCCACCAAATGACTAAATTTGTAAATCAATATGGTTTTATATTATTCCCCTACCTGATTGTTCCAACTTCCAAGTATTCAACACAAATAAGGAATTAGAAAAAAATGAGCAATGTATAATTCATGAATGCATGAGTTCGAGCCACACGAACAGCTTCTTTGCAAAAAGCAAGGGGAAGGATGCGTACATCAACCCTCTCCAGAACCCACAAAAGTGAGATTGCTTTGTGTACTGGGTCTTAAATTATTTAATGAGATGAACTTATGATAAAGTTAAGCCATGGCCAATAAACTAACATACCACAGATCCTCCACCAATGAAAGAGTGTGCCCCAATGTGACAGAACTGATGAACAACAATAGCCCCTGCAGTATGTGCATAATCCTACAGTGGAAATGTTTTTGATATTAACAAAATTATCTTCAAGTAACCTTTATTTATTTGAAAAACATGACTTACTTCTACCACAACATGGCCAGCAAGTAGGGTGTTATTAGCAAAAATGTTCTTGTTACCAATTTTGCAATCATGAGCAATATGACAAGACCCCATGATCAAGTTATTATCACCAATAACCTAAAAAATTTAACTCTGATCAGCAAGTAATGTATTTGGGAAAGAATAAGTGGTAGAAGATAATTAAGAAGAAGAGATTGACTTACTGTTCTATCACTTGATTTAACAGAACGATGAATTGAACAATACTCTCTAATATCATTGTGATCACCAACATGCAGGAAACATTCGTCCCCTTGCTAAATAAAATTATGAAGTACATTAGAAGTCTGTTATGAATAACACATCATTTTTCCTTCAAAAATCAAATATCTGGTAGAATTATTTTACTAAAGATTTATCTCTGGAAAGGTTATATTAATATATCTGGAAAGGGTGTGAGAATAGAGTAGCTGAAACTATGTTATCTTGCAATCTAAGATGAAGATGGTACAAATTATGTGTAGAAAGCAGTATGACATCTGTGTACCAAAGAATGAAATAAGAAATCTGACACCTAACCATCTAACCTTATATTTTAAGTCCTGGCACTTCACACCAACTACTGCATGATGTCCAATGACATTGTAATTTCCAATCACTGTTCGACCTGGTAGATCTGCTCCAACAATAGCGCCACTGCCTGTGGTTTTGTTTACAGTTACATCAATGATATCTTTATTGGCGAAGAAAGAAAATCTTACAAAAACAAAACCAAGTGTAGTGTTTCCAAGTAGTAGAAGAACTGTAAAAAGTATGTATAAAAATTTAGAAAGTTCTTTTTTGAGCCAATGGCACAAGGATATGTACAACCAGATGGTCATCCCTGAACCAGCCAAGGAATTCATTATTAAATTCAGCATGAAAAATTAGAGAAAATAAGTAATAACATTTCCTCTCTTTTTGTTCAATCAGTTGAGTTTGCATGAGTCCAAAATCTTAGTTGTTATGAAATGTTAGACTAGCCATTTCTGAAAGTATCAATAGATCTTTTTCTTTTCTTTTTTGGCAATGGTAAATGATGACGGCAGGACTTCAACCCATGACCTTTGTACCCAGAGCTAAGTTTTCATAGTGACCTTTCCTATCCCATGACCTCTGCAGTTGAGTTTATTTGATACATCTTTGAGCATATTGATAAAAAGAATATTATATTCTAATTTAGAGAATAACACAATGACAACAATTCAAACAATATCCTGAAGCATACGTTTGAATGATACAACAGTCTCCAACTTCAGTCTCCCCCATGACATGGCTCCCAGCGTGCAATTGACAACCATTACCAATCTTCACAGCAGAGCCAACTGTACAGAAAGGACCAACAAAAACACCCTGTCCACATCAAATAACAGCTTCACAATCTCATCCACTTACAACATCACACAATTACGAAATGATAACAAAGACGTTTCAGAACAGAAAAGGAAGGTCGATGAGAAGAGTACCTGCCCAAGAACCGCATCGGGGTGCACGATGGCGGCTAGGTGGATAAAACTAGACTCCCGCGGTCCCCCTTCCGACGAAGACCCTGGGATCGAGCAAAAGAAAAGATTGCTTAACGAATAATAAGAAGGATCGGAATTAGGAAAGGGAAAGTGAGTGCGGTCTCTCCGGAAGCGGAGTTGAGAGAGCGAAAGACCTCCATGGAACTGACGGCGCGAGAGATGGAGGAAGCCGCCACCGGATTTCAAGACGCCGCGGAGAGATTTCAAAGCGAGCATGGCGTCGCAAATCGTGGAGTTGCAACACCAGAGAGAGAGAAGAAAACGGGGTTTTTAGAGCTGAGGGTTTAAGTAGGGAGGTCAACGGCACTGCGATCGACTTTAGCTCCGCGACGATTTTGCTACTGCAGTTGCCATCGTAGTACGGTCACCATTACAATTGCGACCGCTTTTGGCGACCAATTCGATACGTCGTTTGCGATGGCATGCCGGTTATAGTGCCATCGCAAATGTGTATTTTATTTTTTTTAAATAATTTAATAATATTTGATTAAAATATTTGTTTATCAAATTATATCAAAATGCCACTATAAGGGAATATACAAGACATCAAATTATAATGTTTACATATTTATATCAAAATATAATATTTACATCGTATCAAAATATGTTTACATCAAAATAGAAAATAAAGTATACATCAATCATGAAGCGCATCGTGTGGCGGCGAGGGATGCGGCGAGGAGAGAGGCTACGTCGGGAGGGCATCAGTTGGCGTCGCGTCGAATGACAGGGGAGGCGGAGAGGCCAGAGCACCAGGCATGGAAGAAGAAATATGTACTATGTACTCCCTCATAGCGGCCACCTCAGTGATGAGACGTGCATAAGAAGCCTCTAAGGCTACATGAGAAGCCTGTAATTCTGCGTGCAAAGCCTCTAAGGCTGCAAATCGATCTTGGCCCGCATGTGATATTGATGGACTAGCAGTGGAAGAGGTGAAGGCAGACAACCCCGCACCATGTGGCTGCAACAACGTCCGTGCGTGGGTCGTTGTGCCAATACCATATACACAGCCATGGTCGACTCTTGTCACCTGCATCCATGTGTCAGCATCAAGCCAATTCGGTATACGTGTCATTTAAAAATTGATTAATTAAATTAATAATACATAATTGAACTAATATTTTTTTAAAAAAAATATGAACTTTATTAAATATAAATTTAGTAGGATCGTCTCCGGCCTCCCGCTAATGAACTTACCCCGGCGAGGACCATGCCTATATCTATGTGCCTCCTCGAAGACCCTCAAAAGATCAGCCGGGATGAGCGTCCCCTGCTCGTCTCGCGTCCTCTGCAATAAAATAAATATAATTAATTTTTCTATAATAATAATAAATAATAATAAACAATTATTAAATTACTTACCAAGCGACGCTCGTGGCTAGTAAATGGGATGGACCCACCAGTATGTCGGGCCACGGATCCCTCAACTAGCGTCATCCGGTTCCGATGTGCCGTCCGGGAGGCATCCTGCCACTCCTCGAACGCCCAAATGTCGCATAGCCGATCTCATACGTGGCTCGTTATCCAGTTGGGCCCATGTCCTTTCAGCGCGTCCTTAGGCGTATCCCGATTACCGTCTACATTTGCCCGCGCCTCATCCCGTGCACGGTAGAGGATATCCTTGAAAAGCTTCTTATTATAAGCTTCCCAAGTATCCTTCACCTAAGCTTGAATGGTGAGGTCCCAGGTATATCGGGCATAAAAAAGAAAATGTTAATACAATCATTTAAATCTAAATTAGGAGCATACATTAATAATGAACAATAGAAAGGAAACTTGATACATAAATTAAATAATAATGAAATCTAAATAATACATGTAGCAAAGCAAATCATATCAGACTCAAAGGGATCTTTCATTATAGCTTTAAAAAAGGGTGTCGGCCTCTTCATGCTTGCCATTATTGTTGGTACAGAACCTTACCATTATTGTTGGACAAATACTTCAAAAGATGTGGGATTACGAACATAAGTGTTGAAATGAAAAATGTGTTGAACAGTATGCAATATGCACTCACTCAGATGATCAATTATGTACCTCAAACTAAGAATAACGATCATAGTGCGGGCGACATCATCCTACTGAAATCTACAACTCAAGTATAATAATATTATAAGTAACAATTAATTATTAACAATTATAATAAATAAAATTTGATACTTTAGACCAGTCAGCAATATCCGCCGACGTTGGTCGAACGATGAAGGTGCATAACCCCCCCCCCCCTCCCCATTAGGCCCATGAGGCCTATGACGACCTCGAGGTGGTGGTGGTGGTGATGCTGCTGCTGTCGAGGGTGGCGGCGGCGGCCGAGATAAATCTGTGCAATGAACCCTAGAACGGGCACGCGACATCTACATATATAAATATTGATTAGTGATGTCAACCAATAATATAATATAAATTAATAGAAAAAAGATGTAAAATATATATATTACACATTAATCATCGATATCATTTGAATAATAATCGATTGAGTCATTTTCTTCTTCACTTGTCTCTTCATCTTCACAACTATTCTCATCTTTTGTATCATCTGACTCAACATCAACACTTTCTTCAGACAGACCTTGTGCAATGACTAAATTTTCATCTTCAAGTGTTTGACCCACTACTTCAATGAAAGGAGGATCATCCTCCTGATAAAAATCACCTAGTACAAATCTTGTAGTATCATTATCCTATACCATTGGATCAATCCTCAATCGTGCCTTAGTCTTACACATTGCTCGCCATTCCGATCTATCTCTTCGTCTGCTTGGATATTTTATGTAATATACTTGTTGTGCTTGTGATGCCAAAATAAAAAGCTCGTTCGACGCTAACTTTGATTTGAACTTAACATCAACAAGATTATACTTTGGGTGAATTTGACTCCCCCGAAATGATGTATCAAACCAGTGACATTTGAATATCACTATTTTTTTGCACCCAACATATTGAAGCTCAAGTACTTCCTCAAGAAGTGCGTAGAAATCACAATCACAACCAATCCAAGTGGAGCCTTTGACACAAACACCGACATTCATTGTCTTCTTTGTGTTTGAATACTACTTTGTATGAAATTTATATCCATACATAAAGTATCTGTTATAGCATAAGACTAGTCGTGACAGTCAACATGCTAACTCAAGTAATTTGTTGTCTATTTCTTGAATATGTTCACTCGACCAAGTTCTTAACCAATTTGGAAATTCTACGCTACGTTTATCTTGTAATTCTTCCTCGGATATATTTGGTGTCTATGTACGAACTTCTGTCTCAATTTTTTGAATGAAAGGATCAACCTCGGGGTAATTTATCAGTACGTATAATTGTGTAAGATGGTACTCATCTTCAGTTAAATATCTCGATGGACGTGAGCCCAAACCACGATCAGAAAAACAAAATATTGGTAGACAATCTACAGCGTTCACATTTCCCCCATCATCATTTCGGTGAAGACGAGTCAACCTTGTGTGCACATTGGACTCGAAATAGAAAGAACAAAAAGTTGATATCTCTTGAATTATATAAGCTTCACTTATTGAACCTTCCACCGCAGCTGTATTTTCTATTTTTCCTTTTAACCTCTGCATATACCTCTCGAATAAATACATCCATCGATATTGAACCAGACCACCAACTCTTGCTTCGTATGCTAAGTGAACCGGTAGATGCTCCATCGAGTCAAAAAATTCAGGTGGAAATATCTACTCTTTGTACCATGGATATTCACATGTTGGACACAGGGTCAAGTCTGCGTATTCACGGCAATAGAGAATGCAGTTGTTTTAACATGAATGAATTTTTTGATAACCTAGACCAAGTCTCTTCATCATCTTTTTCGTCTTATAGAAATTATCCTCTAGTTTCTTATCTTTAGGCAACGCTTTGTGAAAAAGCTCGAAAAATCGATTATATGCTATCTCGGTTATGTTGCAGTCAGATTTAATATTTAACATTTGAGTCATTATTGACAACTTTGAATATTCATCACAGCCTTCATACAATGGTTCATCTGCAACTTTCAATAAATCATAAAACTGTGCTGCTTCTGGATTTGGTAACTTTATTTGAATTTTCGGTTGTACTTATGGCTTACACTCTATATCCATTACCGCTTCAGTACTTGACGACTGACCTCGTAATTCTGTGTGAGGCATTGACAACCTTTGGAATTCATGATCGCCTAGAGCATCCAAGACCATATTTCGATATGGCTGCTCAATAGATATCGTATGAGTTTTGGACAAAGATCCAATATTAGACGACTGACCTCCTAATCCATACGTGACATGTCTATGAATGACTCATCGTGTGAAATCCATCGATAGTAACGATTCATGAAACCATTTCTGTATAGGTGCAATGTCATTATCTATCGGTCTAGGAAAAATAAGTTGACACACCGGCGACACAGATATCTGATTTTGTCAACACTAACAAATTGCGGATTTGAATATGCGAAGTTCAAAAATTTCTGAACACCCCTCTTGAATTCTTCAAGTAAACCTCCACGGTACATCCGATGGTACATTCAACTACGATTTTTCGTCATGATTCTGTACGTGATATATCACAACAATAACTTCTTTAGAAATCTTCATAGGTTGGGTGGTCCTATTCCATTCGGGAATCAAATTATTCTACTTGCATTTAAATATTTTTTTTAACATTCAATTTTAGTCAAAATTCCGACAGCATTTCCCTACAGTTCTCTAAGTATGCATATCATTTGGGCGCATACTTGGAGAACAAGTGATATCTGCTAGAATTTCTAACTGAAATGTTAAAAAAAAAAATTTACTGCAAGTAGAACAATTTTGATACCAAACTATCTGATCAAGGATAATTCAGAAATCATTAAGAATTTATAAGTTTTATACTTCTTATAGACTACGATATGATCTCCGAACGGATCTAAGGTATTGTAAAAAAAATTATGATCCAACGATCGACAAGTTCGTGTCACTTTATCAACTCGCGAATCATAATATTATTTTCAATTTCAATCCTAAATTTATACCGACAATAATCATTATAACAAGAAACTTTAATATATACACACATACAATAGGCATAGTTAGTATAGTCATATAACAGTTCAGTTTACATAATTTGATATCATAGTATTGAATTGGTATCACTACTCACAGTGAATAATTGAACAGCTCATTCAAGCAAAATAACTCATTCAGTTGAATTGAACTGAAAACGCGTCAAAGCACTCAATATATTCTGCTGAAAACAAACTAGACATATATAGCAATCACATATCATGTTTATTGAATTGCTCATTCAATATAATTGAACTAAACATTCAATATTAAAACATGAACATAAACTAGACGTGTAGTACTAAACATTGAACACTGTTCATTCAATATATAACATAAACTAAACATTCAATACTAAAATAAAACACTGCAGTCATATAGCAATATTAATGAACATACACTGTTCACGGTTCATGACTTCATTCCACCAAAATTGCATATAAATTGAACATAAACTAAACATAAACTTCAATCCTGCAAGAATAATACATCTAAATTTACTAGAAGTTGATGTTAGCCTCAAGTAAAAGAATTCCAAAATCCTGCAAGTTATATAAAGCAAATGGTCATTGGAATAGAAATTTCATATTAGAATTTCTCATTCTCAAACACAAGGAGAATACCTACAAAATAATTATATATATATATATATATATATCATCAATTAGTGTTATTATTATGGAAATGAGTCTAGAGATAGATATCATCAATTAGTTCTATTACCACTGAAGGGACAGATTTGAGAAATTAATGAATCTCCAAAGAATAACAAATTAAATGATCAGATAGTTTTATCAAAAAAATTGTTGGACTGTAACTGATCTGTTGCCGGCAAACAAAAATCAGGTGAAACTAATTCATTGCCTTTATAAAAAGTATCCAATAAGGAATGCTTAGAAACATCAAGCAGCAAAGAGCAATAATTCATTAACTTGAAACAAAAAACAAATCCACCCATCAATAAAAGAATAAGACATAAAATTAATACCATCAAAAAGGAATAAAAGCATAGCTCACAATCAAACTTAATTTAACTTGTCTTGCCTTTTCATTGTTCAGGTTCCTGAAGAATGAGATGCTATACCTTGACCCCTTGTAGTTACCTTATTACATGAAATATTCCACCATGAGAAGCATTTATGATCTATGAACTGTGATTTAAATTGTTAAATTGGTCATATATATATAACCACAATTAACTCATATCGGGCTACAAATTTTTATTTTGGAACTCCAAAAAACTCTTTTTTTGGCAGAAAGAAGAAACTTAGATTGCTAGACCGAGTGGATAACCTAGATGGTTAGAAACAAGCACATATTCGAGTTTAGGATGGCACACAAAGGACCAAACACTGGTATCTCGAAGGACTCTACTCTAAAGATAAAATAAAATGAGACATTATTACAAGATATATTGTGCTAAGCATGTTGATGACTATTTGAGAGTGCCATTCTAAAATGATTTGGTCTAGTTGGTTCAACATTGCAAAAAGTAGCGCATGATAAATAGTAGTGGCTTCGCTACGTAGACATTGAAACATAAAAAATCCAATTGTAGACATTGAAACATAGAAAAGCTGGCATTGACAAGAAACATAAGTGGAATTTGAAATAAGATCAAGCCCTGCAAAAGCTGGCATTGATAAGAAACATATTGTGTTTCAGGTTCTACTATATAGCTTCTTATAGGCTTATAGCCAATGCAGTTAACATGAATTGGCTGAAATATTGAAAACTTGTCATTCTCATACTTGAACATGAAAAGTATTAGCTTATTACACTTGCACCACAACTGAAAATAAATCAAATTATCATCTATCGCGTCAAGTAATTAAATAAGGGAACTTTTACTCATACTTCCATAGGTTGCAGGGTCCACGAGGAACGTCTATTTTCTTACTAGATTGATTGACTATATATGAACTTAATTAAGAGAGAAAAAGTGAATGGTGAAGCTCATAAAGTAAAGGTAAAATTGTAAAAGCCATTAGTAGAAGGTAAACTCTAATAATGAAACAAATATTTTAGCACCTATTTAGCTTCAATATCTTTTTCTAATCACCTCAAAAGATATTCGAGAGCGTGATCTCAGTTTCTATAATACTACAGCAAATATGGCTAACTACACTACAACAAAAGCCTCCGTTAGAGACAAATTCTTAGAAACATAAAATTATTTGTCTCTAAATATACTATTTAGAGACAATAAAAGATATATGCCTTTAATTTTATTTTTATAAGAAATATTTGTCTCTAAATCTACTAAAATTAAATTTTAATTAAATATATTAAAATTAAATAAATATATTCTTTATCACCTGCAGTCGGCGCCTAAAATTTCTTCTCCCTCATTTTTTTTTCGCCACTCGCGCCTTCTCCTCCAATCCGCAACCCTATCACCTTCAATTCCGCAGCTATCACCTTCGATCTCCTCCAATTCCGCAACCCTATCACCTTCGATCTCCTCCAATTCTGCACCCCTTTCACCAAGTCTCGCGGTCTTCGATCTCCTCCAATTTCACAGCCCTATCACTAAGTCTCGCACCGTCGATCTCCTCCAATCTCACCCAATCTCACAGAATATATATCTCACTCGCGAGACTTCTCCTCCAACCTCACCCAATCCATAGCCCTATTTATTGTGTGAGCACCCCTCACGCTCCTTCTCCTTCACCGCGCCCTATTTCCGGCCCCTCACGAGCCTTCTCCTCTAGCCATCCATCGCAGTAGTCGAAAATCTAGGAGGTAAGATCTTGTGACTACATATTTAGTTTCCAGTCATTGTTTTTCTTCATGATCATATTTAGTTTCTTCAGAATAGTGAGTACAGATCTCTATTTTTTAGCTTACATTATGTGCATGCATTTTTTCATCCGTAACTCGATCTTGCTAGTGCAAATCTGGATGACTGTTATTCCTTTTTTCCTCTGATCTGGTGTTTCTTCTTCTTGGCATGCATGTGGGGTAGATTCAGCCATTTGCATGTTTATTTTCCCCACTTTTGCTGAACTTTGGAACTTGGCCTTATTTCCATACAAAGAATCTTCAATGTCTTATTCATTGTTCTTCATCGCTTCGAATAAAAAGTCCATCTTGCTCAGCATTTAAAATGACGAATCATTCTTGTCTTTTTCACCTTCGTTTTCCCCTCTACAGAATCTGACTGTGAATTTTCTATTGATTTCATGTCACACCCCAACTGAGGGTAGTGTGATCGGCCAGGGCCTACATCCTACCCTATAGCCTACTATCTACACTTGTGTCGCGACTTGTTAGTGGACCGTCGCGACTTGTGTCGTGCTATAGCGGATATTTTGTTAATGGGTATAAATTTCACACGGTTGAATATGCATTTACAAAGAAGACGATGAATGCTGGGGTCTGCGTGAAAAGGACAACCTATGTTGAATGTGATATGGATTTTTATGGACTGGTGGAAGAAGTGATAGAGTTGCACTACTTCGGCTTAAAATCGGTAATCCTATTTAGATGTCATTGGTTCGATACAACAGAAAGGGGCATGAAAGTTCATCCAAAATACAAACTTGTTGATGTTAATTACAAATCGAAATTGGCAGCAAATGAGCCTTTTATATTGGCATCACAAGCCGAACAAGTATATTACGCGAAGTATTCGGCTCGAAATAAAGATAGAGCAGATTGGCGTGTAGTCTGTAAGACAAAAGGTAGAGGAAAAATTGATCCGATAGTAGGAGAAAATGAGCTGATACCTGATATGACACATGGTTTCTATCAAGAAGATGATCCTCCTGCTGTAGATCGTATTATTCCAATACTCGAGGATGCAGACACAACGTCAATTCAATTAGAAGTTGAATATGCTGATGATGACGATCATGAAATTGAGGAAGCTGGAGATGAAGAAGATGAAGAAGAGGAAGAAGAGGAAGAATTCGAAGACTATTATTCAGATGATGAGGAATAATTGTAAAGTATATATTTTATTAAATATATCTCTACTATTTATACAATAATCTGATCATATGTCTATTCGACAGATATGTCTGGTCGTGGTTATCGTCGCAGGAGAGCTTCGGAGTCTCCGATCGGTGAGACTCCTACACTTACTCATGCTGCTGATCCTCCTGTTGCTGATCCTCATGCGGATGATACTGCCGAGGCTAGTATATCCAGACGCAGGCGGCCACGCGGGCCGAACAGGTGGCAGCCTCCACCAGCCACAGAGTCACGTAGATTTATTAGCGTTATTGGGGAGCGGTAATATATCATGAATTATGAATCATTACAAATTCATTATATCATAATATAATATTAAAATTTATTTTTGTTGTGTAGGTTCGAGCAAGAAGAAGTGCCAAGGAGCATTTCTTCTACTATTCGACGATACATGCACGGGGCATGACCTACGTGGTCTCACGTGCCTAGCGAGCACGTCGACATGTTATGGCGCGAGTTTGATGCACGTATTATTATTTTTTTTACATGCATGATGATTAATATTGGTACTGATATTATTATTTTGCAGGCTCGCTTTACATGGGCCGAGGACCAGAGGCCATTCATTTACGCTGCCTGGGAGGCTATTTCCCGTGCGAGGTACAACGGGCAGTTGGGGCAGGCTCGGTCCCAGGCGATGGCACGAGCTGGGACCACTAACATCGCGGAGACTCGGGGATACGGCCCCGATTGGATTACTCCGGATATATGGGACCAGCTCGTGGGAATATGGTCGACGGATCGATGGCAGGAGGTTTCTTGGAATGCGGCTAGAAATCACATGTCGGGGGGAGCAGCGCGTCACACCGGCGGCTTTGTTGCATTTGCAGTGCACGCGAACCGTATGGTAAGTATACCTTTTAATTATATATTTTATTTGTTACTATGTGTACTAATTAATGTATTTGTTTTGTAAATGTAGACGACGGTGTCGGATGACGGGACTGTCCAGCGACCCTCCCCGATGGCGGTGTTTGAGCGGACTCACCGTCGAGCACATAGGACGGGGGAGTACATCGACAACCGCGCTGCATACATTATGGTAACTATATATTTGTTTAAATTATTCATTATATATTTATAATTTAAGTTTTATGATAAATATTAAACAAAAAATCAAACTCGAGTAGGAGACCTACAGCCAGACGGTGGTGTAGCGCGGGGGCACCCCCGAGGACTTTGACGCAGCAACGTGGGTCGAGGCCGCAGGTGGCTGGGACCATGGCCGCGTATATGGCTTTGCAGATAGTGGTCATGCGCGAGCCCTACAAGGGCCACTTGGGGCACCGACCCCTCCGATCGCTGGTGAGCGGCCGTCCACCTCTAGATCCAGTTATGATCATAGTAGCAGAATAAGGACTCTAGAGGAGATGGTCGCGCGTCAGAGTCAGATGATGGCGGAGATGCATGCTATGCTACGCAACATGTCAGGTCATCCCGAAGCAGGCATCTCTTCGGCATCATCTAATCCATCGTTCTCAAGTCAGTCCACGCCGGTGTACACTCAAGCACTCCAGACCCCGCCATATGATCCAGATCATCCTCCATCGTCATCGTGAGATTTTTTCTATATTGACTTTGTTACTGAGATATTGGACTTGTTTAATTTATTTTGTTTGGATATTGATACTTCAATTTTGCATTTGAATAGTTTTTATACTATTGTGGATAATTATTAATATAAATATAATTGTTTTGATGTATATCTGGGTGTATTTATGATGTATGAATGAATGTGTGTATGAGTGTATGGGTGTGTGAGTTATGTATCAGATAATGTATCAATGTATCAATGGAAATTTGAAATTTGAAATTTTTTCGTTACCAGGTTCACATCATCAGCAACGGCTTTCCCACGGCCGTCCGTGGGAAAGCCGTTGCTGATGACCTACAGTAATGGCTTAGCGATGAGATTTTACTAACGGCGTTGCTACGGACTCAGCGGCCGTTGCTATTAATGTTATCCGCAACGGCTCCGGGTCCGTGGCAAAACCGTTGCTGATAATATTTTTAGCAACGGCCGCTCGGGCCGTTGCTAAGTTATCAGCAACGCGAGTTTCTGCCATGGCACCATTGCAACGGCTCCGACCGTTGCTGATGGTCTTCAGCAACGGCTCAGCAACGGCATCAGCCGTTGTTGATGCCCATTTTTCTAGTAGTGTGAAGCACACCTTGTTCTTCATTGTGTTCTTCTTCAAGCGTCGTCTGCTTCCTCAACTCGGGATTTAATTCAAGCTCAATGACTTGGCCGAGTTGAAGGTTTTAAGGCTTGGAAAAGAGTAGATAATTTTGTTTTACTTAAAGCTCTTTTCCCTTGTAATTTTAACTGTTATTTGAAACTGTTTTTGATTTGGGTTTGTGTGATGACCTAGGCTGTTAGGTCTTGTTGTATACAAGTGGTTACCTGGTGTAGGTGTAAAGCCACTTTTGTAAAATGTAGTTGTTACTAGGATTAGTTTAGTTGTCCCTTAGGATTAAGGTGGAAGAGGACTCTCGATAAGAAGGCGGTGACTTCTGGGTCTGGAAGTGCCTTAGGTCGAGAGTGCGTCTCTTCAAGTGAAAAGTCCTCTGTATAAGGGAAACGTAAATTAATCTACTAAAACTAGTTTGGAAATCCTAAGCGGGGTGCTTAGGTAGTGGAGTAGGCATTGGGGCCGAACCACTATAAACTACTCGTGTTTGCATTGATATCTTGTATGTTTTAAATTGCTTAATTATTATTGCTTCCGCATACAATCATCAAATTACAAATTACCTAATCGATCTAAGTAATCGTTTAAAATTGAATTTAGGCTAATCAAATTAGTAAACACACTATTCACCCCCCCTCTAGTGTTGCCATTTCACCAACAATGCATATATATCATATAAGGCAATAAATAAATGTACAATGAGGTAAAATTTATTTCTAATGCGACTACAGACCCTCAACGGATCCATCAACATCAACTGTACATGATAACCCGCTACCTCGGCTTATCCGACCCTCGGGCCTTCTCATCGAACCATATCCCGGCTACCGCCGTCCCTATCATATCGGGTAGTATCATACTGGCCATCGGCCACATCATCTCAAGATGTAAGCAAACAATCCCGGGCCATTGACTAGGATGGTCCACTAGTCTTCGGACACCGTCTGGGGTAAGGATAGCTAGTCCCACCCAACTGGGGTCTGGCACCTAGCGGGCTCGCTGGCGCACCTCTAGACCCAACTGGCCGAGCTGGGCATTGGTCATCTCCGACCTCCTCGCCCCTCGGCGGACGATCTCAAGCACATTACACAATCAATATCCTAGGGTTTCCATATATACACACATCGGGCCTTTGCCCGTATCTGGCCTATGTCCGGCTGCCGGGTCAACAGTTTATGCCACCCTTTCAATATATATGCACGTACGAGCTCTAAGTTTCCAAAAGTATACAAGCAGACATAGAAGTCTTATCGTCTCATAACTAAGTTTCCATAAATGTGCTATGATCATCTAGTGACGCCTTACATGTTACCTATCCTCCTACACTATCTTAGGTGAGAATTTCCATGAATCGACCTTGGAATACCATCCGAGAACATTTAGGGAAGCATGTATAATCCAAAGAAAAATGTGCAAATATTGTAACATTCATCATATATGACCATAATGTTTATACATAACAATTCTTATACTACCTTAGGAATATTAGCACAATAAAGAGCAGCTATCTAGCATGGCAAGGTAGGTAATGAATTTAAATAACATGTATGAAATACAAAACATGGTAACAATGTCAACATCCAAAGTTTAAGGATCTAATGCTAAGTACGGTTACAAAACTAGCATTTCTACAATTTAAAATCAATTAAGCTACTTGCTAAGTTTGGTGTTCTTCCTAAGTATTGTCATATCTTTATGTGTGATCCTTAAAATCATGAAATTTTCATCTAAAGCAAGTCTCTCCTCCTCTCCCTAACCTTGGCCGAACCATGAGCAAGGAGGACCTTGCTCGGCCAAGGTCCTCGGGGTAGGAAAAGAGGGAGGAGACTCTAGCTATACCTTTACCTCTTCAATTCCGCATACAATTTAAATACCAATGAACTACTTAATCTTCCCCTCACCCTTGGCCGAACCCTCTTCATGAGTTGTAGGGTTCACTTGGCCACTTCAAGGGACTTTAGAGAGGGCACACTTCACAACACGCGAGATGTTCAAAGGAACTACATCAAAACAGTGATATAAGGTCATCTAAGGGCCTTCTTGCCGTCAAGGGAATCGAGAAAAATTTCGGCATGACCTTTCCCCTTTCCCATGACTCGGCAGCCCCAAGAACATGCAAATCGACTATTAAAACAGTGAGATCCGACAAGAAACTTCATAAAACAGTGAACACATGTCGTTGAAATCATGGATCGTCGGAAAAATCGCGAGAACTCAACCGATAATCTAGGGTTCGGCCACCCGCCTCCCCCAAACCTTTTAAACATTAACCACTCACCTAGATCGCCAAGAAACAAGGATCAGGTGACGACGACTTGAGATTTTTCGGAGACGATGCGAGTTTCGAATCGATCCAAGCCCCCAATCCTCCTCCTTGCTCCTTCTCTTCTTCTCCCTTGCGGCCTTGTGCGACTCAATGGGTGAGTCGCACGGCTGCCATAAGGGGGATTTTATCCCCTCAACCATCTTTCCAAAGATAGCCTCAAGGCTCACTTATGTCATACCCGGAACTCGACCTAAACCCAAACTCGACTTGGGTTCCGACTCAACCCATAACATGGCTCGAGCTAACTTAATTTAAGGTATGATTTCATAAAAGGAAAGTTAATTATCCAAATAGACTTCATGATCCATTAGCCGAGTCATACCTTTTCACTTGAGGCGACCCTGAGGCTTGACTCGACTACCCCTGGGTTCGACGCGCTGCACCAAAATAGATTTTTATATTAGGAAACTTTTTCGGGTCTTACATTTCATCATATCTGGAGGAGATCCCCTGTATGTTTATTTTATAGTCGATGAGGCAGGTGAAGGTGTGATCTTTGTTGCATCAGACTGGCTTTAGAAGAATCTGGTTCATGCAGAATCATTTATTGATTAGTAGTATAATATGTGTATTCTGTTCCTTTTTAAAGAGAAAATTAAAGAATGCAAAACCTAATAAATGAATGGAATCATCATCAGATCAATTAAGAGGGAAAAAGATGTAACTTCAGATATCATTGTTAGTATATCTTTTATCCTTGGGGTCCTTCTTATTATCTCTAATTTATTTTCTTCCTATTAGTTCTTCGCACTGTATAAGAATATTTGTGGTACTTATTGCAAACAAATAGCTGCAATGTAATTTGAGTTCCTATGAATTGCTAAATTTTCCCGCTTGCTTAATTAAGTCAATTAGTAGTACTTCATTTACTAATTAAAGTTTTCCTTTTGTTGCATATATTTAGGTGATTGTTCATGAAACATCAGTTATACAGTTTGATGCATTAAAGGCATAAGAGAAGTCTCTTATGCAAGCCTTTAGATAGACAAGCCAAGAGCTTAAACCTTGCTGGGCCAAACCAGTTCCAAGTAAGTAGTGGAGTCTGTTGGAACTTTTAATGATATTATGCTAGATGGAAGTCTTGTCCTATTTATTAATTATGGAACTCCTCTTTGGGCTTATCTTTCTCCTGGGGATTGCATCTGCAGAAGAGATAGAACAATCCAAAGGTTTCATTACACTCTCCTTGACAGGTGGTCCTGAGCACCACATCTCACAGGTATAAGATCACTTATTTTTTTCTTGTCATTCTTCATTATCGGTCCTACTAATTCAATGCTTGCAAACACAAATTATCAGTATGAATTCCTATAAGTGAAATATCTGTCTTGTAAGTTTTTCATTGATCAAACTAGTTAACTGAACAATGATTCAGACAACTTGTTTTCAATAACAAAGCATTTCTGAGATAGACTTTTCTCCCAGACAATCAAAACCTGGTACATGATTTCTTAATTTGGTTTGTCAGATCGATATGTTGATAATGAAGTTATCTAAAGATTCTCAACACTAAGAAAAGAGTTACTATAGAAAAATGCTTTCTTTTCTTCATTTTCTTCTTTTTTTAAAATTTCGTTTGGATTTTGTGATTTCGTTTGGATTTTCTCTTATGTGATTAAAATACTTTAAACAATAAAAGTTTTAGATAGATGACATTATCACTAATCATTACCATGTTTACCCTTTCAAGTTTCTTCAAATTATCATTTAGCAATTTTTTGAAGTATTACAGAATTGAGTCAATTTTCTTTGCTTGGTTGTATTCACTTCTTTTACTTGTACTTAAAAGACCAAGGTACTTTTTAAACTTGAGTAATTCATAGCATTTACTTTTATAGTTTTTATTCTGTCCAGGCTTGTATGAGTATATAAGCTTCTTGTGTGCAAATATAAAATTTTTCTTGTATGAGCCTGTAAACTTCTTGTTTGTGAAAATTTTATGCTTCAACTGTCAGATTTTAAAGAAGAGATATGTGAGTGATATAGTGCTTTCTTTTTTCTTCCAAACAACTTTTGAATGAGATAAGTTTTCGATCATTAATGGAATTTTGATTGTTTACTTGTATTCACATTTGAAATTCCTAGGCTCCTTCCTAGATGTACTTAAATATGTGGTTATGAATATGATAGCAAAAGTGCAGTCATAAATAAGGCTTTCTAAAATAGTTTAGTGGAGGCTTGTGGAGATCGAGTAGACCTTCCTTACTTATTACTAAAGGGACTTTTGAATGCTTTACAATGTGATTAAAAATACATTTGAATCATATAATGGCAGAGAAGGAATCGACAGACTATACACTAGTGGCTAGGCCATGCTTTTAATGAAAGGATTGCACATTTTTACTAGTCATTATTCTAGGTTGTCATTAATTGTGTTCTCTTTAACTCTATGGTTATGACATGCACCCACAAAGTTCTGACTTTGATAGTATTATTGTTCTCCCTTGTTCTTGTATAATGAAATGTTATGAATAATTCATAAGTTGGCATGGTATTAGGCGCATGGTCCGCTATTTTATTTTCATTTTTGTCTTAAGCAATTAAGCTTGATGATGCCATGAATAATCTCCTTTCAGCATCAAATAACTATTGTATTAATCTCCTTTCATTTTTACAGTATCATTTTCTTTTCACTCCCAATTGCTTTTAGTTTGTTCTGGGTTTTTTAAGCATGGCGAGCACAAGTACCTTATTAGCAATTATCTATGTACTTGTTTTGAAGGATATAATGAAGTATCAGACATGTGGTTCCTCACTTTGTCTAAGTTGGTAGTTTAACTTAGAATTTTTTTTCGCTGTCATATACTTCTCTTAGATGTCATATACTTGTCTAATTATTTGCTCATATGAAATTTTAAAGAGGAAATTTCAGATGCACTGAGAGAAATTTTTTTAGATAGTTACCCACTTATCACTAATCATTACCATGTTTATCCTTTCAGGTTTTTGAGTATCATTAGCAATTTTTTGGAGTATCACAAGATTTTAGTCAATTTTCTTTGTTTGGTTGTATTCACTTCTTTTACTTGTTCTTAGAATACCAAGGTACTTTCTAAACTTGAGTAATCCATAGTTGTTATTTTCATGGCTTTATTCTGTCTAAGCTCATATGAGCCTATAAGATTCTTGTGCGTAAATATAAAATTTTTCTTGTATGAGCCTGTAAGCTTCTTGTATCCAAAATTGTATTTTTTTTATTGTTTCTTTTTAAGACCACCTTCTGGTATGATCGGAAATGCATTTATTTAGTGAATGGAAACACATTTATATGTATACCTCCTGCTTCATTCTTAAGGGTCTTCATATATCTAATTGAGAATGCAAACTTCGAACATTTATTTATTGGATGCATACTCCTACTTCATCTATTTATTTAGTGAATGGAAACATATTTTATTTATTGGAGAATCAAATATGTATTGCTCCTGTTTCATTGTTCTAAATTGGTCAGTTATATTAACTATTTTTTGGTTTATTTCATTAATTTTTTATACATTTTTTATATTATTATATGTATTAATGGATAATAACTATTTATATATTGATTTTATTGACAGAAAATAAATCATATATATCACTTCATGGATAAAAGTTGGATTGACCTTCATAGAGCAAGTGATGAATACATACACGGTGTTGATCGATTTCTTGATTTTGCATTTTCTAATACAACTAGAAGAGGATTAATCTTATGCCCATGCAATAATTGTTGCAATTGCATGTAGAAGAATCGAGAAATTGTTCAAGAACACCTAATATGTGATGGATTTTTGAGATGTTATAGAGATTGGATATTGCATGGAGAAATAACCACCGCTAATGATCAAGACATACACGTACCAGATAATATGCATGATATTTTACATGATATGTTTCCAATACCCAATCTTGATACTCTAGATAGTGATTTAAGTGATCATTCAAGTAAAGATACTACTCCAAATGAAGAAGCAACAAAGTTTTATAAGTTAGTTGAAGATGCAAATCAAGAACTATATCCATGATGCAAAAGTTTTTCGAAGTTATCATTCATAGTCCAGCTTTATCATTTAAAATGTATTGGTGGATGGACTGATAAATCATTTGGCTCCTTATTGAAGTTATTAAAAAAAGCATTTCCTCAAGGAGAGTCACTTCCAAAATACTTCTATGATGTTAAAAAGATAATTGGTGAATTGGGTCTTGGATATCAAAAAATAGATGCATGTCCTAATGACTGTATGCTATTTTGGAAAGATAATGCAGAGAAATTAGTATGTGATATATGTGGTAGTTCTAGATGGAAGGAGGTTGGAAATGAATCTAATGATGATGCAATTACTACATCGAAAACTATTGGAAAAATTCCAGTAAAAATTTTACGTCACTTCCCTTTGAAACCACGACTTCAAAGACTATTTATGTCATCACAAACAGCTGAAACAATGACATGACATTCTGATAGTAGAACCAAAGATGGTATTATGAGGCATCCTGCAGACTCTCTTGCTTGGTCTACTTTTGATTCTAATCATCCTGATTTCTCTATAGAGCCTAGAAATATAAGATTGGGATTAGCAAGTGATGGGTTTAACCTATATCGAACTATGAATGTTTCTCATAGCACTTGGCCTGTTATTTTGATGCCATATAATTTACCTCCTTGGATGTGCATGAAACAATCATATTTTATAATATCTCTACATATTCCTGGACCATCTGCACCTGGAAATGATATAGATGTATACTTGCAACCATTAATAGAAGAGTTGAAAGAGCTATGGATAGGCGTTGACACTTATGATGCTTCACGTTGGGAGAATTTTTGCATGCGTGCAGCATTACTTTGGACTATAAATGATTTTCCCAGCTATGCAAATTTGTCAGGTTGGAGCACTAAGGGTCATTTGGCTTGTCCTTCATGTAACAAAGACACTTGTTCTTACTATTTGACAAAAAGTAGAAAGAAATGCTATATGGGTCATCGACGATTTTTGGAGCAAGGTCATAAATTTTGTTTTGATAAAACATCGTTTGATGGTACTTCGGAATTTCGAAATCCGCCTTTGACATTATCTGGTTATGAAATATTCAATCAAATAGAGCATATAAATGTCATTTTTGGAAAGCATAACCAAAAAGGTGTTAAGAGAAAACGTGTTGATAGCTCTTTACGTACCATATAATTGGAGAAAAATAAGTATTTTCTTTCAACTACCTTATTGGAAAAGTCTTTTACTGCGACATAACTTGGATGTCATGCACATAGAGAAAAACATTTGCGATAGCTTGCTTGGTACATTGTTAGATCTTGATGGAAAATCTAAATATAATATAAAGTCACGTAATGATCTACAAGATATGGGTATAAGAAATGCACTTCATCCGATTAATGTTGGAGGTAACAAGATCTACATGCCTCCTGTGTGCTTTACAATGACTATAGATGAGAAGAGTACTTTATGTAAGGTGTTAAAACATGTCAAGTTTCCAAATGGATATGCTTCAAATGTTTCTCGATGTGTCTCAATGAAGGAGCGTAAAATTTCAGGGCTAAAAAGTCATGATTGTCATGTCATTTTATAACAATTACTTCCGTTGGCTGTTAGGAAAGTTTTGCCTAAGAAAGTAAGTTTAGTACTTATTGAGTTTAGTAACTTTTTCAGAGAACTATATTGCAAATCTCTTAAACCAGAAGATCTTCAACGATTAAAACGCCAAGTTATTTTAACACTTTGCAAATTGGAAAGGATATTTCCACCTTCATTTTTTGATATTATGATGCATTTGCCTATTCACTTGGCAAATGAGGCTAGAATAGGTGGTCCAGTGCAATACCGTTGGATGTATCCAATTGAGAGATAATAATATGTTAGAATTTTTATGAAGCTTTATTTACAAAGTAATTTAGTTAAAACTAATCTTTTTAATCTCTTTTAGGTATTTGCTTAGATTGAAGTCATATGTACGTAACAGGAGTCGTCCTGAAGGATCAATAGCTGAAGGATACATTGTAGAAGAATGCTTGACTTTTTGTTCTAGATACTTAAAAGATGTTGAAACAAGATATAATAGATCTGCGAGGAATGATGACATTATTCATCATGATTCACAATATCAATCACTCGCATCAAGGAAAGTAGGTCGTGCTATAGGGAAGGTTGAAAGTTTCATGCTAGATAACATTACTTGGACACAAGCACATCGATACATTCTATTCAACCATGAGCAAATTATTCCATATCTTGAGTAAGAAATTTAATATTTTAATTTTTTTTTAATATGAATTATTAATTTATATATTTTTGTTTTTGTTTTTATTTTTATATTTTGCAGAAAACATAAAAGTGTTATCAAGGCTAGTAATCCTCATGCAAGACCAATGGTAATAGAACGTACACACAGTCAAACATTTGACAAATGGTTTCAGTCTTATGTAAGTAATGATAGTTATTGTAGCATAGTTATTTCTATTATTGAAATTAAAATTTTAGATTACTAATTACAAAATTTATTTTAACACAGGTAGAGCAACAACATGAAGTCAATCAGGAAATTGTACAAGAGAAAATTAGATGTCTAGCTAATGACCCTAGTAAAATGGCAAAACGATATAATGGTTTTCTTATAAATGGATTTAGATTTCATACTAAATCTCGCGATGAACACAAAAAAACTCAAAATAATGGTGTTATGGTGACTGCGAGGACATCAAGTTTTTCAAGTGCAAAAGATAAAAATCCTATTGATGGAGATATTACATATCATGGAAAGTTGACGGATATCATTGAAGTCAACTACTATGATCAATTGACATTTGTATTATTCAAATGTGATTGGGTCGATGTCCGAGCTAAAGGTAGAGGAATTAAACAAGATGAATTCGTGTAAGACCCGGAAAAATTTCCTAATATAAAATCTGTTTTGGTGCAGCGCGCCGGGTCCGGGGGTAGTCAAGTCGAGCCTTAGGATCGCCTCGAGTGAAAAGGTATGACTCGATTAATGATTCATGGAATCTATTTGGGTGATTAACTTTCCTTTTATGAAATCATGTCTTAAATTAAGTTAACTCGATTCATATTATGGGTTGAGTCGGAACCCAAGTTGAGTTCGGGTTTAGTCGAGTTCCGGGTATGAGTTAAGTGAGTCATGAGACCATCTTTGGAAAGATAGATGAGGGATTAAAACCCTCATCTTGCAGCTGTGCGACTCACCCTTTGAGTCGCACAAGGCTACCTAGGGAGAGAGGAGAAGGAGCAAGGAGGAAGCTTGGGGCTTGGATCGATCCGGGATTTGCGTCGTCGCCGAAAAAATGTCATGTCGTCGTCACCCGATCCTTATTTCTCCGCAATCTAGGTGAGTGGTTAAGTTTTGAAGCTTGGGGGAGGCAGGTGGCCGAACCCTAGATGAGATAGGTTGAGTTTCTCGCGATCTTTCCGACGAATCTTGATTTCAACGATGTATGTTCACTATTTTATGGAATTCCTTGTTGAAACTTGCTGTTTCTTCGCCGTTTTGCAAGTTTTTAGGGCTGCCGAGCCATGGGAAAAGGGGAAAGGTCATGCCAAAAATTTCCCCGATTCCCTTGACGGCAAGAAAGCCCTTGGATGACCTTATATCAATGTTCGATGTAGTTCCACTTGTATATCTCACGCATTATGAAGCATGCATTCCCTAGGAATCCCTTGAAGTGGCCGAATGAACCCTACAACTCATGAAGAGGGTTCAGCCAAGGGTGAGGGAAGGGTAGATTAGTCCATTGATATGTAAGCTATATTTGGAATTGAAGAAGTTGAGGTATAGCTAGAGTCTCCTCCCCCTTTCATACCTTAAGGGCCATGGCCGAGCAAGGTCTTCCTTGCTCATGGTTCAGCCAAGGCTAGGGAGGGGAGAAGAGAGTAGCTTTAGATGGAAATTGCATGATTATAAGGATCACACATAGAGATATGGCAATACTTAGGAAGAACACCAAACATAGCAAGTAGCTTGATTGATTTTGAATTGTAGGAATGCTAGTATTATAACCTTCCTTAGCATTAGATCATTAAACTTTGTATGTTGAGATTGTTACCATGTTTTGTATTTCCTACATGTTATTTAAATTCATTACTACCTTGCCATGCTAGATAGTTGTTCCTTATTGTGCTAAAAATTCCTAAGGTAGTGTAAAGTTGTTATGTGTATACATTGTGGTCATATATAATGAATGTTGCAATATTTGAATATTTTTCCTTGGATTATACATGCTGCCCTAAATGTTCTTGGGCGGGATTCTAAGGTCGACACATGGAATTCCTCACCCAAGGCAGTGTAGGAGGTTAGGTAACATGTAAGGCGCCACTAGACGTTCATCGCACTTATATGGAAACTTAGTTAGGAGATGATAACACTTCTATGTCTTCTTGTATACTTTGGAAACTTAGAACTCGTAGGTGTTCATATCTTGAAAGGGCGGCATAAATTGTCGACCCCGTAACTGGATTAAGGCCAGATTCGGACAAAGGCCCAAAGTGTATATATGGTAACCCTAGGATATTGACCGTGTAATGTGTTTGAAATGGTCCGCCGAGGAGCGTTGAGGTCGGAAATGACCAATGCTCAGCTCGGCCAGTATTGGGTCTAGAGGTGCACCAGCGGGTCCGCTAGGTGCCATACCCCAGTTGGGTGGGACTAGCTATCCTTACCCCAAACGGTGTTTGAATACTAGTGGATCATCCTAGTCGACGGCCCGGGATTGTTTGCTTGCATCCTGAGATGATGTGGCCGATGGCCAGTATGATACTACCTAATATGGTAGGGAGGGCTGTAGCCGAGATATGATTCTATGAGTAGGCCCAAGGGCCGGATGCCGAAGGCTTGATAAGCCAAGACGACACCAGAAGTGGCAGAGGTGATAGCGTCGGTGGTCAGAACCCTAGGGGCCCCAACTTATGCAAATTTTGTCACACTGAAGCCACCGGAGTTCATCGGAACAGATCGTCAAGTGGAAGTGACAGAATTCTTGGGGGATTGCTACGAGCTATGTATGGAGCTGGGGTGTTCTTCAGAGGCAGCTACTCGTATGATTGGTCTTCAGATGAGGGGATCGGCAAAAGTCTGGCTGCAAACTTGGAAGGCCCGCAGGGCAGCTGGCGCGCCACCTCCCACGTGGGAGGAATTCTGGGCGGCTATAGAAGAGTAGTACCTACCCATGAGTGTCCGTGACAAGCGCGCTCATGATTTTGAGATGCCGCGCCAGGCTGGAGGCATGACCGTATCAGAGTATGAGATTGAGTTCAATCAATCGTCTCTCCAAGTACCATCCACCATAGTGGCGTCTGAGACCGTTAGGGTTAAAAGGTCCGTGGCAGGATTGAGGCCGCAGATTGGCAGGCTTATCCACTACACTGAGGATTCTACTCTGGCTCGAGTTGTGGATGAAGCCATGTGGAAAGAAGCTTTGGTGTCGTTTGAGAGAAATTACAGGCCAGCTAAGAAGAAGTTTCGGTCGTAGGTTTCTGGCAGTCGGCCTTGGCACTCTGAGGGGGCAATGACTACAACTGATCAGCAACAGAGCCGAGGGCAGAATGGCAACCGGGGCCGTAGGGGCCCAGGGACCGGGTTAGTGAGGCCAGCAGTGTCAGGAGGTGGTTCTCAGAGATCTGAGGCGCCGCAGTGTGGCAGCTGTAGTCGGAGGCACTAAGGGAACTGGTCAGAAGCCTAAGTAGTCTAGGGGGAAGGCACCTATGTCAGTAGGGTCAGTAGCTCAGAGAGGGCAGACACAGAATAAGGGGTCGCAGACCAGTCACTCAGAGAGGCCGCCTGCGCGGGTATATGCTATGAACCGTGATGGGGGAGAGGCATCCAAAGCAGTGGTGACAGGTACTATTTTAGTATGTTCGTTTGATGCATATGTTTTATTTGATTCGGGTGTCACGCACTTGTTTGTGTCTGCCATATTTGCTGCAAAGTTGCCAATGGCACCCACTATGCTCGATGGGCCATTGATGGTATCAACGCCTACGGGCGATGCAATCTTAGCAAACTCAATTTATCAAGGTTGTGAAGTACTCATCTGCGGCCATGTGCTGAGTGCGGATTTGATACTCCTACCCACTCTTGAGCTTGATGTCATTCTTAGCATGGACTGGCTGGCAAAGCACTTTGCAATGTTGGACTATAGAGCCAAAGCAGTGATGTTTAATAAGCCTGGGTTGCCGCAGTTCACCTTCCAAGGGGAGGGAGGTAGCAAGCCAATAGGGGTCATCTCAGCCCTAAAGGCTCGTAAGTTGCTTCGGGGCGGCTGCCAATCTTTCCTGGACTTTGTATCTGTGGCCGAGGAGGAAAGGGGTGAAGCAAGGGATATCAGCAGAACCCTAGTGGTCTGTGAATTCCCTGATGTGTTTCCCGAGGAATTGCCGAGGTTGCCGCCCAGAAGGGAAGTCGATTTTTGCATTGACCCGCAGCCCGGGGTGAAACCAATTTCCATTCCACCTTATAGGATGGCACCGGCCGAACTCAGGGAGCTAAAGGTGCAATTGCAGGAAATGCTAGACCTGGGGTTCATTCGGCCGAGTGTGTCACATTGGGGTGCCCCGGTTCTCTTCATGAAGAAGAAGGATGGGTCGATGTGCATGTGCACTGATTATAGGCAGCTGAACAATATGACAGTTAAGAATCGCTACCCACTGTCGAGGATAGACGATCTGTTTGATCAGCTGCAGGGGGATCAATGGTTTTTAAAGATAAATATGAGGTACAGATACCATCAGTTGAGAATCCGGGACTGCGATGTGCCGAAGACGGCCATTAGGACTCGCTACGGTCACTATGAGTTCCTAGTGATGTCCTATGACCTAACCAATGCACCTGTTGCCTTCATGGATCTAATGAATATGGTATTTAAGGAGTACCTGGATAACTTTGTGATCGTCTTCATTGACGACATTCTGGTTTACTCCAAGAGTGAGGAAGAGCACTCTAAGCACCTGAGAATGGTCCTGGAAACCCTTAGAGAGCACCGCTTGTTTGCCAAAATTTTCAAGTGTGAATTTTGGTTGGAAAGTGTAGGGTTCTTGGGCCATGTAGTGTCCAAGGAAGGAATAAAGGTAGATCCTGCCGAGATTGAAGTGGTGGAGAACTGGAAGCGACCGAGTAGTGTGACTGAGGTCCGCAGTTTCCTTGGTTTGGCCAGCTATTATCGGAAGTTTGTGGAGAATTTCTCCAGAATTGCAGCCCCTCTGACTCGGTTGACCTAGAAGAAGGTCAGATTCGTTTGGGATGACAAATGCGAGGTGAGCTTTCAGAAGCTCAAGGCATGTTTGATATCTGCATCCGTGTTGGCTGTACCTTCCGGCTCAAGAGGGTTTGTAGTCTTCTGTGATGCCTCTCGGGTTGGTCTGGGCTGCGTCCTGATGCAGTATGGCAGAGTCATTGCTTATCCGTCTCGCCAGCTGAAGGTTCGTGAGAAGAACTATCTGACGCACGACCTAGAATTAGCGGCAGTGGTCTTTGCCCTGAAGCTTTGGCGGTACTACCTGTACGGAGAGGCTTGCGAGATCTACACAGATCACAAGAGCCTTTAGTACTTGCTTACACAAAAGGAGCTGAACCTCAGGCAGAGGAGGTGGCTGGAGCTCCTAAAGGACCATGATTGCACCATTATGTATCATCCGGGGAAAGCAAATGTGGTAGCAAATACGCTGAGCAGAAAGTCCAAGGGTAGTTTAACTCATTTGGAAATTAAGCGGAGGCCTCTAGCTCGAGATTTGGCTTTGTACCTAGATGGGGGTGCAACCTTATCAGTGTCAACTTCAGGTGGCCTGATGGCACACTTGCGGGTACAGTCCACACTGGTGGAAATGTTGTGTGCCGCGCAGGGGGAAGATGCCTTTTGTGCACTGACCAAGGACCTAGTGCAAAGAGGTGATGTAGAGAACAGTTTCAGATTGGACTCAGAGGGTGTACTGAGGTTCAGAGACCGGATAGTAGTACCAGACATGGCTGAGGTGCACAGGCAAGTCCTGGCACTGGGTCATCGTTCCACTTACACGATGCATCCGGGGGCCACCAAGATGTACCGGGATTTAAGGCAGCATTACTGGTGGAAATGTATGAAAAGAGAGGTGGCAGAGTTTGTCAATAATCGCATTAGAAATAAATTCTACCTCCTTGTACATTTCCTTTATTGCCTTGTATGATATATATGCATGACTGAGGCTTATGTGGAGGTTCATTTGAGTTACTCACTGAGTCCCAAGTGGACTCATGATTTATTCTTATTACGCAGAGCATGCGCAGTAGCTTGGCATGCCGACATGGTCCAGCTAGTGGACGGGAGGCGGTGCCATATCTCGTAGCGGTGTCCATGAGTCTTAGACTAGTGCTTAGTTATGTTGATTTTGTTTCTGCACTAACAGTCGTAATTGAAAAAGAATTGTAAAACTTGTTACTTGAACATTCGGTTATTTGATGTTGATGTTTCTACATGTTTTGGAAAACTTATAGATTATGACTTTAAAAACTTTTTATAAAGTATGTTGAGATTTCTTTCATTCAGTATGTCTTGGTTTTCTTGATGTCAGTGTAGACAGTAGGCTACAGGGCAGGATGTAGGCCCTGGTCGGTCACACTACCCTCAGTTAGGGTGTGACAATTCGGTTTCACCCTTGTAAACTTTAAATAACTTCTAGTTTGTGGACAACAAATTTTTGACGAGCCTTTTGTCCTAGCATCTCAAGTGCAACAAGTTTTTTATGTTCAAGATCCACAACAAAGAGATTGGCATTCAATTGTAATAACAAAACCCAGAGATTTTTTCGATATGCAAGGAGAGACTTCTACGGATGATGCTGAAATATATATAGAGAGGAACTTGGTCGAAATGGTAGGAAGCAATGATGAAGATGTTGTAGATTGGAGAAGGGAGGATATTCAAGGAACCGCTATTAAGTCACCTTTACTATTTAGTCAAGCAAAGCCAAATGGAAATGAAGATGATTTTGATTCTAGTGATGATTGAAGGACAATGTTCTTTTTTTTACTTTATTAAACTTTGCAAAGTTTACATTTGTTGGAACTTAGTTAGAAAGTATCTCTTATATTGTTCATTTTATTTAATGTTCATATCTTTTTTATAGAAATTGATTATTCAAGATCCTCATTATGACATTGATTATTTATATTATTGTTTGTATATTTATATTTTTTGCATTTATTCATATTTCAAACTCTTTGTTCTAATTACTCGTTTGAATTGTATGATTATATATGAATAATAAATATATTTTATTATATTAGAACAAACATGTCTGGAAAAAAAAATCGATTGAATATTGAAGGAGTTTGACCAAATGTTGCACGACGGTCTCGATCAGGCTTTAGACAACTATTGCAACCACCAACATTTACAACAGAAATTGGTTTGGAACAAAGTTTAGACGAGTCAGATAGTGCAGGTTCAGACGAGTCAGACAATGTTGAGCTACAAGATGTTGAGGAAGAAGATACAAGTAAATGAATTAGTTCTTAAAATGCAAATTTATAATGCATTCATAGTAGACTTATTCATTGTATGATTACATATCCTTTTTTTCCATGTCTTATTTTATATTTAGAGTATATTATTATGATCTTAATGTGTACATTTCTACAAGTAATAAATATGAGATTAACATAAATACATAACCTATTTTATGTTTACCATATATCTTTTCTTAGTTTACTGTATGTGTGTGTTTATAATGGATATGCTTTTGGAGTTTAACATGATTATACTTACATTTTTTACTTTTTTAAAAAAAATTATTTTGTTCATTTTGAAAAAGGAAATATGGCTAAGAAAAAAAGGACGAGGTTACACAATAATGCGTAATGTATGGAATAAGACACCGGGGTGTTGGATGGACCTTGACACTAGAATGGGGGGGTTGAATAGTATCAATCCCCTTTTTAAATTTCCTTTTAACTTAATTTTGTCTCAACTTAATGCAAATGATCTTTGATGCTTGATATGATCACAATTCAATAACAATAATAAAAGTAAGTAAAGAGCAATGCAAACAACAATATTTATAGTGGTTCCACCAATCGCCTACTCCACAACCTTGGCTCTTTACCAAGAATTTCTAAACACTACTTTATAGAATGTATGTTTCCATTTGAATACACTTGAGGACACCCTTCTCCCTCACTTGAAGAATACCTCAATCCTATTCACGTAGGCAAAACACACTTCTACAAAGTTGACCCTAAGTGTTTCCTAGCACACCTAGCAAGCTATTCAAACTAGAAAACAAGTTACAATAAACTTAAAATACAGGGAAAGAGCTGAAGAAACAAGAATTGAACCAAGCTTCTTTCCACCGCCTTCTTGTCTTCAACTTGCAGAGAATGTTAGACTCAAAGCAGCACATCACAGTTGAAGGAGAGAGAAGCAGCGCCCGCCTGGAGTTGATGTCAAGACAAGGAGAGCAGAGCGCGCGAGAGATTGATCGAATGAAGGCTTTAAAGATCACATTATATGCTCAACAAGATTTGCAAAAAGTATTTAATGAAGTTTGTTGAGGGGTATTTATAACCGCTCAACGGAACGGTCATTCAACGGATAAAAAATCGATCGTTGAAGCCGTTCGGTCGCAAGGCCGGTCGACCAGTCGGTCGATCTGTCGATCGACCGCTAGGTCCGACCGCTTGCAGCTGAGAGAGGTCGGTCGACCAACGGGTCGACCGCCAACATTTCTTCTGACATTCGGCCGACCCATCGGTCGACCGAATGGCTGCAGCGAGATGCGATTAAGGCTATCTTTAGGTCGGTCGACCGATTGGTCGACCGCTATCTTTCTGCCAATTTTTTGCCTCTGTCGGTCGACCAAACGGTCGACCGACGCAGCCCTACATTGTTGCCTTCGCCAATTTTGGTCAACCGACTGGTCGACCGAATGGCTTCTGCCAATTTTTTGCGATCTCCGGTCGACCGAATAGGCTGCATCGCCCTTCTATGCCTTGACCGGTCGATCGGTCGACCGATCCCAGGCTGAGGATGATTAATTCCTTGTATTTTTACATGCCAATTCTAAGGGTTTGGTTACCAAGTTTCATCTTGGATAACCTTATAATTTTGCCTTGGGATAAGCTATCCTAGGGACGTATTACATTAAATCTACTTGATTTGATCCTAAGCCATTCTTCAACGATTTCTTCTTCCATTTCTTTGATGATCTTTTTCGTCATCTCGTTTGAACGGATTTGGCATGCGTATCACAACCTCAACCTGAACTCAAAACTTCATACTTGGATTAAATACATGTTTGTTATCATCAAAATAAAGATCAAAGCTTAAGAGAGACCCTTAAGCCAACAATCTCCCCCTTTTTGATGATGACAAACATAACATTAGAATTTAAGAAAATATAAGCATTTGTGAGTTTTGAGTTAAGGCATTCAAGAGTTAGGGTATGCAAGATAAATACTTTAGCCTATGCATTCAACTTTCTCACTTAGCATATTCATTCAATTAACCTATGCTCCCCCTATCAATGTGCATATTAAATTATCTATAACTTAACTTATGCTCCCCCTACCATTATGCATGTTATTCTTAACTCCCCCTAACTATATATCTTCTCCTTAACTATAAAACTCACACTAAGAATTGACAACACCCACTAGTGCTTTTCCTATCTACCTTACATCCGGCAAAATCAGCGTCTGAAAAACCGATTAAATCAAATGATGCATGACATGGATACCATAATCCTAAGTCAACCGTACCCTTTAGATTTCTCAATATACGTTTTACCACGCTTAAATGAGACATCTTAGGACACGATTGAAACCTAGCACATAAACATACGCTAAACATGATATCGGGTCTACTTGCGGTTAAATAAAGGTGACTATCGATCATATCTCGATATCATTTTTCGTCCACTTTAATCCCCTCCTCATCTTTGTCAAGCTTGATGGATGAGATCATAGGTGTAGAAGCTATCTTGGCTTCATTCATTCCAAATCTTTTGATGATCTCCTTTGTGTACTTAGCTTGATTGATGAAGATCCCTTTGGTGGTTTGCTTGATTTGGAGACCAAGAATGAAGGAGAGTTCTCCCATCATACTCATCTCAAATTCATCCTGCATGCACTTAGCAAACCACTCACAAAGCATTTCATTAGTGGCACCAAAAATTATATCATCAACATATATTTGAACTAATAATATGTCATTTTCATGGTGCTTAATGAAAAGTGAGACATCTATTTTTCCTATGTCAAAACCTTGTTCAATTAAGAAAATAGAAAGTCTTTCATACCAAGCCCCAGGGGCTTGTTTTAAACCATATAAAGTCTTTTTAAGTTTGAAAACATGATTAGGAAACTCAAAACTTTCAAAACCGGGGTTGCTCAACATAAACTTCTTCATTTATAAAACCATTTAAAAAGACACTTTTCACATCCATTTGAAAGAGTTTAAAGCCCTTAAAGCTAGCAAATGCTAAAAGTATCCTAATTGCTTCTAATCTAGCTACGGGAGCATATGTTTCATTATAGTCTATTCCTTCTTGTTGGTTGTACCCTTGTGCCACTAGCCTAGCTTTGTTTCTAATGACTAGTCCTTCTTCATCTAGTTTATTTCTAAATACCCACTTGGTTTCATTTATGGTTTGATCACTAGGTCTAGGCACTAAGTCCCATACATTATTTCTATCAAATTGGTTGAGTTCTTCTTGCATGGCTAATACCCAAAACTCGCCTTCTATAGCTTCCTCAACATTTTTAGGCTCTACTTGAGAAACAAAAACTACATATTGACATAAATTTTTAAGTTTAGAACGTGTTACCACTCCCGTTGAAGGCTCTCCAATGACTTGGTCCATTGGATGATCTCTTACCAATCGGTATCCCTTGGGGAGAGGTGGTAGAGCTTCTTCTTCTTCATCTTCAACTTGAGATTGACTTGAGGATGGAGGTTCTTCATGTTGGGTCTCCTCATTATCTTCATCCTCCATTTCCTTATCATGAGGTGTGAGATCCTCAAGCTCCTCACCTACATTCACAATCTTGACATTTCTTGAAGAATCATTAGTTTCATTAAAAGTCACATGCATAGATTCTTCAACTATCATAGTTCTACGGTTATAAACTCTATAAACCTTAGAACTAGTGGAGTAACCTAGAAAAATTCCTTCATCGAATTTAGAATCAAATTTTCCTAAATTCTCCTTAGTATTTAAAATAAAATATTTACATCCAAAAATATGAAAATATCCCACATTTGAGATTTTACCATTCCAAAGCTCAAAAGGTGTTTTCTTGATTTTTGGTCTTAATAAAACACGATTAAGAACATAACAAGAAGTATTTATGGCTTCAGCCCAAAAAATTTAGGCAAATTATTTTCGCACAACATGGTCCTAGCCATTTCTTGTAGGGTTCTATTCTTCCTCTCAACCACCCCATTTTGTTGAGGGGTCCTAGGGGAAGAAAAGGTATGTTGAATACCTACATTATCGCAAAACTCAGAAATTTTTTTATTTTTAAACTCCCCTCCATTATCACTCCTTTTTTTCAAAATAGAAACTCATTTTTCATTTGAAACCTTTTTTGCAAATTTTTTGAAAAACTCAAATGTTTCATTTTTCTTTACCAAAAAGAAAAGTCATGTAAATCTCGAAAAATCATCAACCAAAACATAGCAATAAAGCTTTCCACCTAGACTACTACATCACATGGACCAAAGAGATCCATGTGTACAAGCTCTAGAATTCTAGATGTACTAACTTAATTAATACTATGGAATGAAGATTTTACTTGCTTACCTAGTTGACATGCATCACAAAGTTTATCTTTTTCAAACTTTATCTTAGGTAAGCTTTTTACTAAGTCTTTTCTAGATATCTCTTGGATGAGACTCATGCTAGCATGTACTAGCCTTCTATGCCATAACCAAGAGTCATTTTCCATGGCTACTAAGCATCTAACATGAGAATTGGGCAAGACATTTAATTCTAGGGTGTATACATTTTTTTGCCAATTTCCTATGAACATGATATCATTTGAAAGTGTACTTATAATAATGCATTTAGATGCTTCAAAAATAATTATGTACCCATTATCACATAGTTGAGATATGCTAATCAAATTATGCTTTAAACCATCAACTAATAAAACATTTTTGATACATGGGTAAGGGAGTATACCTATGTCACCAATGCCAACAATCTTACCTTTAGCATTGTCTCCAAATGTGACATTTCCACCATCTTTACTTGATAGGGTTGCGAACAAGTTGATATCTCCCGTCATGTGCTTCGAGCAACCGCTATCCAAGATCTAAGTACTCCTACTTGGTTGAGGATGCTTCTCCACCTACAAAAGGAGAAGACACTTTCTTAGGTACCCAAATTTTCTTAGGTCCTTGGGTATTAGTCACTTTTGGAACTCATGTGAATCTTGCATGTGGGTTCCTCCTTAATGCACAATCTTTGGCCATATGGCCAAAAATACCATAAGAAAAATAATTACCACAAAATTTTCTTTATGTGTGTGTGTGTGAGCATGGGAGTATGATGATTTCTTTTTATTGATAACTTTTGGCATAACATTTTGAATAGTTGTCATTTTTTCATTGAGCATGCAAAGTTCTTTCTTTAATGTTAGCATGCAATCATTTAAATGCTTTACTGCATCACATAGATACTTGTTTTCGTTTTCTAATTTTTCATTATCTATTTCTAGGTCCTTCTTAGCCTTTTCTAGAGTGCACTTTTCTACCTTAAGATTGTCTACCTCTTTCCTAAGATCACTGCAAGAGAGTAATAATCTATCATTTTCAATTTCTAAGGATCTATTGTCCTTTTTGAGATCTTCAAATTTTCTCCTAATTGCTATGAACTCATCATGCATTTGCTCAAATTTAATTTGCAATTACTCTTGAGTAAATGAAGTTTCACTAAAATTAAATCTTACCTCATCATCCTTTGCCATCAAGCAAAGGTTTGCTTTCTCACTCCTTGCCTCTTCTTCACTTGATGAGACCTCGCTTTCATCCCATGTAGCCATCATTGCCTTCTTCTTCTTTTTGTACTTTTCTTTCTTGTGAGGGTTGGAGGTAGTGGCCATCTTTAGAAGCGGGCAATCTTTCCTTAGGTGCCCCATCTTGTTGCAATTGTAACACGTATAGCCACTTCTTCCTTTTCTCATGCCTCCCTTCATGAAGCTCATGAACCTCCTTGCAAGCATCATCATTTCTTCAAGGTCATCTGTCTCTTCCTCTGATGACGATGTCTCTTCGGCTCTATGCGATGCTTTTAAGGCAATGTCCTTGCCTTTAGAAGCATCTTCTTCTTGGTATTGCTTCATGTGGATCTCATGTGTCATGAGAGACCTAATGAGCTCGGTAATCTTTAGCGTGCTCAAGTCCTTGGCTTCCATGATGGCCGTCACCTTGGATTCCCAAGATTTTGGAAGGGAACGAAGAAGCTTCCTTACCTTCTCCTCTTCCCTTATCTCCCTGCCAAGGTTAGCTAAGCCATTCGTAATATTTTGAAACCTAGCATGCATGGCATCAATAGACTCATGTGAAAGCATTTTAAACATTTCATAGTCATGCATGAGTAAATTGATTTTGGATTCTTTTACTTGCGAAGTCCCTTCATGGGTGGTCTCTAGGACCTTCCACACTTCGTATGCGGACTTGAGTGTAGAGATCCTATTGAATTCATTAATTGATAGACCGCAATATAGAGCATTGACGGCCTTGGCATTTGCATTAAAGAGCCTAACTTTCTCTTGGTCCCATTTATCCATATCCTTATCGGGTTGTTTATACACTACTAGGATCATCCTCCATACATCCATGCCTAAGGATTGAAGGAAGTCATCCAATAGGCATAGTTGTTCCCATCGAATAGTGGTGGAGTGTTAGTAGAGGACCCTTGAGCTAGTTGAATTTCACTAGACATGACGACTTGTAGGGAAAATGGTTAAATCTTAGCCTACTACCTAGCTCTGATACTAATTGTTGGATAGACCTTGACACTGGAAGGGGAGGGTTGAATAGTGTCAATCCCCTTTTTAAATTTCCTTTTAACTTAATTTTGTCTCAACTTAATGCAAATGATCTTTGATGCTTGATATGATCATAATTCAATAACAATAATAAAAGCAAGTAAAGAGCAATGCAAACAATAATATTTATAGTGGTTCCGCCAATCGCCTACTCCACTACCTTGGCTCCTTACCAAGGATTTCTAAACACTACTTTATAGAATGTATGTTTCCCTTTGAATACACTCGAGGACACCCTTCTCCCTCACTTGGAGAACACCTCAATCCTATTCACCTAGGCAAAACATACTTCTACAAAGTTGACCCTAAGTGTTTCCTAGCACACCTAGCAAGCTATTCAAACTAGAAAACAAGTTACAATAAACTTAAAATACAGAGAAAGAGCTGAAGAAACAAGAATTGAACCAAGCTTCTTTCCACCGCCTTCTTGTCTTCAACTTGCAGAGAATGTTAGACTCAAAGCAGCACATCACAGTTGAAGGAGAGAGAAGCAGCGCCCGCCTGGAGTTGATGTCAAGACAGGGAGAACAGAGCGCGCGAGAGATTGATCGAGTAAAGGCTTTAAAGATCACTTTATATGCTCAACAAGATTTGCAAAAAGTATTTAATGAAGTTTGTTGAGGGGTATTTATAACCCCTCAACCGAACGATCGTTCAACGGATAAAAAAGAAGTCGTTCGATCGCAAGGTCAGTCGATCAGTCAATCGACCGACGGATCAACCGCCAGGTCCGACCGCTTACAACTGAGAGAGATCGGTCGACCGACGGGTCGACCGCCAACATTTCTTCCGACATTCGATCGACCCGTTGGTCGACCAAATGGCTGCAACGAGACGCGATTAAGGCTATCTTTAGGTCGGTCGACCGATTGGTCAACCGCTATCTTTCTGCCAGTTTTTCACCTCTGTCGGTCGACCAATCGGTCGACCGACGTATCCCTGCATTGTTGCCTTAGCCAATTTTGGTCGACCGAATGGCTTCTGCCAATTTTTTGCGATCTTCGGTCGACCAATTGGTCGACCGAATAGGCTGCATCGCCCTTCCATGCCTTGATCGGTCGACCGACTAGTCGACCGATCCCAAGCTGAGGATGATTAATTCCTTGTATTTTTACATGCCAATTTTAAGGGTTTGGTTATCAAGTTTCATCTTGGATAACCTTATAATTTTGGCTTGGGATAAGCTATCCTAGAGACATATTACATTAAATCTACTTGATTCAATCCCAAGCCATTCTTCAACGATTTCTTCTTCCGTTTCTTTGATGATCTTTGTCATCGTCTCGTTTGAACGGATTTGGCATGCGTATCACAACCTTAACCTGAACTCAAAACTTCATACTTGGATTAAATACATGTTTATTATCATCAAAATAAAGATCAAGGCTTAAGAGAGACCCTTAAGCCAACACGGGGGAGCTCAGTCCTATTGATTTTAATGAATATGGTCAACCTATTGGTCCTGGTCCTAATGCATCATACTTTACGAGCTTTCTTGGAACTGTAGCCAGAAGTGGATTTATTCCACTAAAGTACATTGATTGGAGAAATGTGCCAAAATCAAAAAAGCTAGATGTTTGGGCACTTGTACAGGTAATAAAGTTACAAAGTTTTAATTAGTTATTTAATTATACATGATTATATTTACTAAAGTATTTATATTTTAATGCAGAAAAAGTTTGATGTAGATGAAACTTCTTATGCTTGGACAATGGAATCGCTTGCAAAGAAATGGAAGGCTTTTAGGAACAATTTAAAGAAGAATTACTTTGATGCTAACTTGACAAATGATCAACTTATGGCTACACATGATGAAAGGATTAGTAGTGAAGATTGGAAGGCTTTAATTGACTATTGGAGATCATCAAAAGGACGGGTACAGATATTTGAGAAATTTTAATTTGAATAGATGCAATATAGATTTATTAATTTTAAAATTATTTAATAAAATTTTATAATTGATAACTTTATAATAGGCACGTAGTGCTACAAATAAGGCAAATCGAGCTATGCTAAAAACTGTGCATTGTTCTGGTACAAAAAGTTTTGCAAGAATTCGTGAAGAAATGGTAATTGATATTCACATTCTAGTCTTGTTTATATAATTTTTTTAATTTCATGTAATATTTAAAATTTTGTATTGACAGCAAGCAAAAAATAGTAAAGAGCCAACTCGAGCTGAAATGTTTATTGCAACACAAAAGAAATGAAAAGTTCGTGGATGATTTCTCGAGAAATGCAATTGTGAGTTTGAAAATTAATCATTATAACATGATATTATTTATTAGTTAGTTTTAGTTTAATATTCATTTTTTATTAATTCATTTTGTTATAAAAGTTATTGTTGATAATTTTTTAAATAGGCACAAATGGAAAAACTTATGGAAGAACAACTAGAGAATTCTACAAGATGTGCATTTGATGATGATATTTTCTCTCGGGTTATGGGACAAGAAAAACATGGATGGGTGCGCACATATGGCCTTGGCCCAAGGCCATCTAATTTATGTGGTCCACTTCCTAGCAAAACTCAATGCATGAGAGAAGTTATAGTAGCCAGGAAAGAACGTGCATTAAGTTTAAAGTGCATGCATGAAATGGAGCAAAAACAAAAGGATTTGAAAGAATCTATGGAGCAAAAACAAATTGAATTACAAAAATCTATGGAAGCAAAGCAAAATGAGTTACAAAGTCAAGTTAATGAACTTCTACAGTTACTTAAATCTACGCGGCAGACAAGCATGGAGCAACCACTTGAGCATATAGGAGAATCAAATGTACCATTCACTACAACACAACCGACTTATAGAGACACATAATTAGAGACAAATTAAATTTTTGTTTCTAAATCTTCACATTTAGATACTAATAAACACAAAATTTGTTCCTAATTAGCCTCTAAAAATAGCTTTAGAGTCAGATCGATTAAGTGACTCTGTTGATGGTGTTCCTATAGCTTAGAGTCAAATCAATTATGTGACTCTATTATTGTTGTTTCTATAGATCTTTAGAGGCTAATTAGGAACAAAAATATAATTTGTCTCTAATTTTATGTATCTATAGGTCAATTGTGTTGTAGTGATTGGATTTTAATGAGGTACTGTATGTGTTATTTATATTCCATAGTTTTTCCTTTTCAACTAATTTAATTTTTTTATTTTAATGACATAAGGATATACATGATCATAATGCTACTGAAATATCACCACGAATGAATGTTTTATCATCGACTTCTCATCATCATGTCTGTGCAATTCAAGCTCATAAGGTTATTGTGATTCAAGTTATAAAAGTGTATATCTATATATATTCGAAGTTTTTTAATGATATTATTTTTCAATCTATATTGCAGAGGCAACATTTAAGAAGAAAGAGTGGAAATGATTTTATTAAGGTATATAAGTTAAAATATTTTTGTTGCGTGATTTTATTTGTAATAATTTATTTATTAAGTAGGTAATTCTATTTTACATTTTGGTAAAATGATATGTTTTTTATTTTCTTTACAATTCTAATTCGAAGAGAGCAAAGACACGAGTACGTCCTTCTATTGAGGTAAATATGATATTAGATACAATTTTTTCTTATCTTAAACTACATTATTACTAATATCATTTTTTAATTTTTTTATTATATTTAAATAATAGATTGGAAGTGAAGTTGTATTAAAGAGTTCTAAGCCTCCTCATGAGATACTAGTAGCTAAAGGTATTTTGAAGAGTACACATCAATCTACAAGAGTTGGAGGGCATGAATTGGGAGAAGAATGGTATGAGGTACATATTGAAGAAGCACTGATTAAGAACGAACCACTATTATGGCCTTTTGGATCTACCAAGACCATTCGACAAGCTGTTGGGTTAAGTGTTGCATGACCACATAATTTGGTATGTGTTGAAATATTTATATATAATTTATTTAAAATATTATTGTACCAAATTTCTAATTATTGTTTTCTTTATTTTTTTTGTAGGTTGAACGTGTCTCGGACGACTGTTGATTGAACAATCATGCATTTTTATATTTTTAGTGAACTTTAGAAGTTTGAGATTTAAGTGAATTTTAGAAGTTTGAACTTTAAGTGAACTTTAGATGTTCGAGATTTAAGTGAACTTTAAAAGTTTGAGATTTAACATACTTATTCGTCAATATTAGTTATAGAACAAACATGTCTACCTTTTAGTAGAAGGTTTTGCTTTTATCTTTACAAAGTTTATAGTTGAGTACCAACTTATACATATATATGTGAAATGTAGTTATTTAAGTTGTAATTATATTTTTCTTATTAATTATAATATTTTTAGTTAAAAATATATTGTCTCTAATCCAAATTAATTTTTTTAGTACAATTAATTGCCTCTACATAATTTTTATAGGCAATTAAATATTTAAATTATCTATTAATTAAATATAATTAAAAAAAAATAGCCTGATTTTTAATTCAGAGTCAATAAAATTTACTTTTATTAAAGACAAATATATATTTATCTATTAATATTTTTAGAGGCAATTGTATATTCCCCTAATGATATTTATATATATTAAAGACAAATATATATGCCTCTAATGATATTTTAGAGGCAAATATGGTACATGCTTTGAACCGTGTATATATATTAAAGGCAAATATAAATGCCTCTATTAATATTTTTAGAGGCAAATATAAATGCCTCCACTAATGTTTCTAGAGACAAATATATATGTCTCTATTAATATTTTTAGAGACAAATATATACACCTATATTAATATTTAGAGACAAACATATATGCCTCTATTAATATTTTTAGAGGCAATATATATGTCTCTATTAAAAAATTTTAGAGGCAACTATACTATGTGCCTCTAATAGTATTTATATATTAGAGGCAAATATATATGCCTCTATTATATTTGTAGAGACAAATACATTATAGGTCCCTAATACTTTTAGGGACGAGGCTCTAGAGACGAACAATTTTATTTGTCTTTAAAACTTATAGAGACAAATATTTAACTTTTAGAGACAAATTTGATTGTCTCTAATTATCACTTTTGTTGTAGTGCTAATATAAGCTTCTATCACAATTGAAAAAATCAATTGTGTTTAGTTTTAAATATTGCCAGCATATGGTATGAAAATAACCAACGATACAAAGCATGTGTATGGTATCAGAAGCCGTAAGGATTTGGGATCAGCTAAACAGAGCTTTTTTATCTATTTCCCCTGCTTAGGGCAGAACAATCAAAGTAAACATGCTTAGATGCACTATGTGGATGTTGATATTATGATTCACAATCATGCGATGAAAAGAAGAAGAATTTAAATCAGCTTAAGAAATTTTACAGCATCAACTGAGGCTTCCTCCCTCCCCCTTTAATCCCGACCAAAATCGTAGCCGGCGACTAGGGTTTCAGCCAGAGAGAAAGAGAGGTGGAATACTGTCAATCGCAGAGAGAGAGAGAGAGAGAGAGAGAGAGAGAGCGAGAGCGAGAGAAGGGGGCGAGGGTTATCGACGATCCGGAAATGTCGACGGCGGCCGGGAAGCACGAGTGAGAGAGAGAGAGAGAGAGAGTCAAGTGGAGAAACAAAGACCCTAGGGCTCATTCGGTGGGATAAGCTCTGTCATTAATATTGCGATAGCCCATGAGGCGATCGCAGAGTCGTCGCCAACATGGATACTCCCCGACCCCAATGGACAGCGGTCGTAGAACCGTCGCATCTGCGACCGCCTCCAATGTCGTCGCAAAAAGCCAAGTTTTTAGTAGTGCTAGTTTGTTCCAAGTTTAGAATATAGAGACCATTTGACAAAATAGCATTACCATAATGCATGTCTTCTTGATAGATGGAGCAAATATTATTCTTAATAATAAAGTGAAATCCATTCAAATCTAAACATGAAACTAAAATAATGTTTCTACTTAGAGTAGACACATAATAACAACTATTAAGTGACAAAATTAACAAGACCACTAGGCAAAGGTAAATCATAAGTCCCTACAGCTAGTGCAGCAACTCTTGCTCCATTGCCAACTCGTAGGTCCACCTCACCTTTAGACAATGATATACTCTTTTTTAGACCCTGCACATTTACACAAATGTGAGATCCACAACCGGTATCTAATACCCAAGAAGCAGAAGTTGATAGATTGACTTCTATAACGAAAATACCAAAAGCAGTAGTCTCACTACTCTTCTTCTTTTTTAGATCTTCCAGGTAGAGTTTGCTATTTCTCTTCCAATGACTCAGTTCATTACAGAAAAAGCAAACTCCCTCTTTGGACGTTTTAGCCTCTTTTGAGGATTGGGTTTAGGCATAGAGTGTGGATCTAGGTCTGAACCTTTCATCCCTTGGTGTAAGTTCTTCTGGGCCTTGCCCTTGCCCTTGCCCTTGCCTTTACCCTTACCTCTGTTCTTACTACCTTTTCCCTTTTGAACCAATAAAACATTAGGAACCGTCTTAGTATTCTACTCATCCCATGAAATTCAGAAATTGATTTCTCCATGTGGAGCATATTGTAGTTCATTACAAACTGATCAAAATTATCAAGTAATGAACCAAGAATCAGGTTAGTAGCCAACTCATGACTAATATGAGCACCAAGCTTCTTAAGATGGTCTATGTAACCTTTCATCTTTAGCACATGAGAACTTACAAAAGTGCCATGAGTCATCTTGCAAGAATTCAATGCCTTTGTGGTAGCAAACCTATCTTGTCGTGCTTGTTCTTGGAACATTTCCTTGAGATGCACAAGCATGTCATAAGCCTCCATTTCCTCTAGTTGCTTTTGAAGCTCAGATTCCATGGTGCAAAGCATAAGGCAAGTGGCATCCACATAGTTATTTAGATGCTTACTATAAGCATCCCTCACTACCTTTGGGGCATTGCTTGCAGGTTCATCTGGGATAGGTTCCTCCAAAACGTATAACTTCCTTTCTTGCTTGAGAACAATTCTCAAGTTCCTGAACCAGTCAAGGAAGTTTGTCCCTTTCAATTTTTCCTTCTCAAGGATATATCACAAGTTTAAATTAGATGTGTTGTTTGATGGCATTATCTATACAGAACAAATATGCAAAGTATGAGCAAATAACTCCCACTAATTAAGTTGACCTTCAAACAATTAATATGAAAATATCAACACTTGGTATTTATTAGTGGGCCAAGATCCATATTTCACTCAAACCCTAAGTAAGTTTTGGTTTATCACTTAGATCCAAGTTATTTAGGTAGGAAACTCCTTATCAATCACATCTCTAAGTGACTCTTGGATATCTATGGGATTGACATCTCATGTCCTGGTAATCCAAATCCCATATTATGCCCAAGTCCCAAAACCATTTTGATGGACTAGTTAAGTCAAATCGTATTAAACCTTTGGATATCACCATTATCCAATTTTTGCCTTACTAATTAAGATGATCCAATACACCTTGCTTTGGTAGAAGCTATATTAGGACAATTGAATTCTTGACAAGTGTTTAAAATACGGGAGGCATTTTAATGACTCATTATTACATGAGGGAATATGTATATATCAAAACAATTTTAAACATGCATCTAATGCTCATGCATTCTAAAATATATGGCAACACAGATGTATAAATAAAATGCATAAAGATAAACGTGAGATAGCATAGCCCCAAAACCTAAGGGATCTCCATGAGCCAATATGGAGATCAAGGGTCAATCTAGGGGAGTCTTCATCTCCATGAGCTCGCCCGATAGTATCTAGTGACCACCTCCTCATCCTCCATTAAAGTAGCAACTATTCTAATCTTATAACTCTAAAATAAAATTAGAAAATTACAATAAGGAAGTCGTATGCTTTGAATGATGACCCTCCAGCGCAAATGGCAAGATTGATGAATCCAGAACGTGGACATATAATCAAGCTTATAAGATCGCCAGAGCGAGTAATTGGCCTTTGGGATGATGAGGAAGGAAGAAGTGCTTAAGTGTGATAGTTTGAGTGTTAGGGTTTCATGTGTCGAGGTAGGGGACTGGAGAGCAACAGCATCGGAAAAGTCTGATTCAATGAAAGCCCTTTTTCCAACGTAGATGAATCTTCTATCCAGATCTGATTTCGACCTGTCTTCCAAGATACCTTTAATCAACCACAGAGATAAGGAATGACATGCGAGTCGCAATCAAATTACAATTTTATAAGCGACACACATGCTGCATAAAATTACAACATGCCAATCATAGAGGTCAAGGGGGGCCATGCTATGCACCATGCAATTTTCACAAAATAGCATACATCATATAATCATATTATGCAAAATTAAATCTAACAAATCCAAACTCCTTTGTGTTCAATTAATAATGTCGGGGAGAAGCCCCAGCGCCTTACAGCGCTCCCGCAAGCCAGCTAGCGAACGGGGGTCAAGGGAGTAGCGCCCCTTGCGGGGTCAAGGGGGCAGCACCCCCGGAGAAAATATTGATTTCATGCAGGGGACCTCGACAAAGTGCCAATGCGTCACCGAATAGGCACCGCAATGCTCTTTGCCATCAACAAGGGCTCGAGCTATGCCAAAAAAAGAAGGTCCATATAACTGTGACTTAATCAAATTACTTCACAATGAAATTTGTACATGTATAATCGCATTATACACTTGTCGTCTACATAGATCAAATCTATGAAAAAAATGATTTATCCACATGGAATCATATCTATGCAAACCATTACAGAACATGAATAAAAGGCATAAGATAAATCACGCAAAGATCAATTAACAGATAAAGCAAGAGGCTATGATACCACTGTTGGGTCATCAAGGATCGGGCAAGCAAAAAAAACATTTACACGCAGCGGATGAATAAAACCGGTCCCCTACCCAAACAGATCCATGTATCTCGGTTAAATCAATACAATGTTGAGGATTGTACCTTTGAAGACCGAACTTCGTCTTTTGCTCTACGAATCCAAGATCACGATCTTGCTCCGGATCCAAAGTACTGCCAAGAGACGAACGAACATACGAACTGGGCGGTTTTCGAGTGCTAGCTGGGCTCTCATGGAACTCCTTCCGATCTGGACGAGCACGGAACTCCTTTCGGACTCTTCTATCTCTGTCTCTCTTTGGTAGAGGTCAACTGCCACAAAGGGAGCCCGACTTCCTTCAAAAGGGGGTCGGCTTCCTTTAACAATGAGGTCAACAGCCAGCATGAGGTAATCCACTACCCATCTAAACCGTAGGCAAGTATTTATAGACGCGTCAATCATATCGATCGAGTAATCACAATCGTTGATCAATTCAAAGCCATATTTGGAACCTTAAAATGATTTTAATGTCTGAATAAAATATATCTTTAATAACAACTATCAACGATGAATTTCCTAAATTCAAGATGCCAATTATAATGTATCCTTTAATATCGAATATTAAAGATACATTACCAATTGTGATCAACGTAATTTTAATTTTAAATCACATTTAAAATTCAGAATAATTACTTATGATTTGAACACTCCTTTTCAAATTTGGAATTAATCTCCAAAATTACCAAGAGAGAATTAATGGGTTAATGGACATGCGGATCCAATCAGATGAGTCATGACCCTAAGCCCAATTCAGTTTGTCCTATGTGTGCAACCCTATAAGTTCATTTGACGTTGGCAGTGGGTTCAAATTACATTTGTAATCCACAAGTCATAAGCGGCCTCTAGCAAGACTTTATGACTACCCATGTTAAGTGAGGTCGGTGGTCCGAGCAACCTAACTCACAATATGATACTTTGTTCATTTGTCACACGATATCTGGATCGAGCATAAGGTATGGATTACATCATCCTTATATTGCTCAATCTAGTTTCTTGATTCTTGAGTAGACTGACCTAACAAATGACATTGCTACTCCTATCAATTCATTTGAGCATGACCATGCATTTCCTCAGTCACACTCATCAAGGGTCCCAGAGATATCTCTCTCATATATGAGAGGGACAAATTCCTTCACGGCTACACATATTCCTCAGCATGATTAATTCTATGTCCAACTGTAGTCCTTATTACCACCTGGTTAAAGATGATGTTAGACTAGGTAAAAATATAGAACTCCTCATGTAGGAATCCATTGTGACATTAGGTTAGAGGACTGACGTATCACTACTGTTGTGAGATATACTAATGATATAATACACGTAGTATTCTCACGGTGGGTATATCCGACACCATGTTCTCCAACATGTGTCAATGATCTGACTTTGATATCACATATACATGACCAGTAAAACATGATCATCGTCAGTCAGACTGCACAATAGTCTACATTCATTATTATTCCAAGACAATGATCGACTAGGGACTGTTTAGAATATGATTCCAATTACCTTAGGGTTTTACTATCAAGTCCCGTACTTGATGACCATTAGGTGGAATCAACTATTCAATGAGTCAATTATCAAGTTAAATATGCTCATAATAAATAATAAGATAAAGCAAATGTTCCAATTAATGAAAAGGAAAGTAACAATATCAATTATTATTCCATTGGCCTAGGGCACACTACTAACAAAGGGCTCTAAGGCCGAAAGTAGCGGCTCTAGGGCCGAGGACCTCGCTTGAGGGGTGAAGCCGAGATCACCGAGGAGTGTAAGGCAGGACCATGTGAGGGGTCGAGTTTATCTCGAGTTGCGGGTCATTCGCTCGAACGGCGAGATGGCCGTAGAATTCCTGGGCACACACAAAAATGCGAGAGATGCGATTTTTATTAATACTAAAAAAGGAAATTGTGTGTATAGGAAAGTGCTTTGTTCGAGCTTTATTTTTGCTTGTTAGGGCAGTTCACATACGACTTAGGTTGATTCACAGCCTTTAAGGTGTGTTGGATCGGGATCATTTTCACGTGTCTAGACTTTAGCTTTGCTCGGGGATTCCTGTCGGTTGTTTGTTGTGGTTGTTAAAGGTGCCGGATGAGGTAGAGTGTCAAATTCTTCCTTTTGCCTGGTTATTCTTTGCTTGGGACATTCGTTGTAGCATCGTCGAGCTTCTTTCTGGTCGGCATGGAGTACGCCTACCTCTGTTTCTGAAATAGATAATTCCAATGCCATATGGGTTGATACGACGGCTCCCAAACTGTTTAACGAAGATTGCCTCAGGATCATATGATAGGGACTGGGGATGTCGATGACCAAGTATTGCACATCGATCGTTTTTGCCTTTGGATGGGAGTTGAATGTTGTCCTTAGCCATATGGCACCTCGGACATCAACTCTTTCTCCCGAGAAACCCACCAAGTCTCCCTTATAAGGTGCGAGTGAAGCTTCAGTCAACTGCATTTTTTCAAATGTAGAGTGGGGGAGGATGTCGGCTGAATTGCCTTGATCCACCAGAACCTTGTTAACAATGAAGTTTCCTACGATCACAGAAATCACAACTGGGTAGTGCAAGTTTTGGTCAATTCCCTAAAAATCGGACTCATAGAACGATATTACTGGGGTTTTAGAGATGGGATGACGTGAGCGAGTGGTGCTCTCGACCACCATGATTGCTCGAAGAGATCTCTTTCTGGCTGAGCTTAATTCGCCACCTCCTACTAACCCACCGACAATGTATTTGATAACTCCTCGAAGTTCGTTTCCCAAGCGGTCAGCTCTGTTATTTTCTCATTGGCCTAAATTGTGGCTTGGAGGCGTCCGACTTCGGCTTCGACGTTGGTGGTCTCGGCTCCTGCTCCTACCACGTTCTTTTTGGTGGTGGATATATCTATCGAGGAGTCCTGCGCGGATTAGGTCCTCGAGTTGTTCTCCGAGCACTACATAATCCTTAGTGGTGTGCCCGTAGGTGTGGTGGAAAGCACATTTTTTGCTCATGTCGGCATCGGGTGGTAGCTTCTACTTCCCGGCATTGGCAGGGTGCCTAAGGAGGCTTAAGTCGTAGATTTTGTGAAAGATGGTTTCCATCCTGGTGTTGAAAGGAGTGTACTTTTCATACCGGACGCTCGGGCGAGGTGGTGATCTCGACCCCCTGTCGTTGTCCCGTTCACGACGGCTACGATCTTCGCATTTTATGTCTGCTTTCTTGGACTTTTTGTCTTCGGTAGTGTCCTTGACATTCTGCTTGTCGATCTTTTTGGCATCGCGGAGTTCTTTCATTTCTTTGAAACTTGCAGCCTCCTCTTGGAACTCGATCATATCTTTTGGTTTCATTAGAGCGATCTAGTTGGCGAAGTATTCGGGTTTCAACCAGTATTTGATGGAATAGAGCTCGACTCGAGGGTCGAGATTTGGGATTTCTTCTACCATGGCCTAGAACCTTCGTATGTAATCCCTCAGGGGCTCAGGTGGCCCTTGCTTGATGTAATGGAGGGCTTCCTCAGTTTTGTAGTAGATCCGGGAAGGTGAAGGTGCGGGAGAGTTTCGCGAAAGAGTGTATGGATCTTGGTGGAAGGGAGCAAAATCACAATAGAGTGGCTTTCTTCAAGACGGTTGGGAAAGCCTTGCAGAGGACGAGATCGGTCGCTCCGTTAAGGAGCATCATGGACCTGAACATCATCAGGTGTATGGACCTAAACATCATCAGGTGTATGGTCGGATTGTCCATACTATCGTAGGGCTTTAGAGTGGTCGGTAACCTAAATCTGGGTGGGAGACATGTTGTCATGATGAGTTCGGCGAAGGGTCCCAAGTCGATAGGAAGGGGAGTAGTGACCTCTGTGACTTTAGAGTCTTTTTCCCTCCTTTGGAGGGGTGTGCTTGTAACCTTGTCTCGAAGGACAGAAACTGATCTCCTTCACTCGTGATCGGCCAGGAGTTATTCTCGGGACCGCGTCAACATCTCGACCTAGGCTGCTAATTGTTGGTTCTCCGCCTCCATGTCGTTCATTCGATGCTGGAATGCTTCTGGTGGGAGGTTGGTTGGTGCCAGAGCGTTGCTCCTCACTATTTCAGTGTCACTAAGTTACAGGAGAACAACGTCGTCGGGGGGCGTTGCCTTTGGCATACGACGTCGGTCACCTGGCTCCGGATACCAACCATTACGGGGCAGGTGAGCTTTACTCGTCCCCACGGTGGTCGCCATATCTTCCTGCCTGAGGATCAGAGCGGTTCGGTGCGTCTCATGTCCAAGCACGGCTTCGATGGGGAGGGGCTGCAAAAGACACTCTAATGCTCAAGTTAGTAAGAGATCGAGGTGGAGGTAATGGAAATTAGATCTTAGGTTACCTGAGGCTTGTCGTGTTTGTATTTATTGCAGGCTGAGGTGATAATGCCGCTCGATAATCTACGGGGATATTGCTCATAATGGATCGAGGCTGATCCCAAGAGATGTCAGGCTTATATTGGCGTATCCCTCGTAATTAACGAGGACGTGGATGTCCTTGTATAGTCGGGTGGAGCCCCGAGGCAGAGCCATTTGGTCTAGCTTGAGTCAAATTCAAGAGTGTGAGGCGCTGCTGGGCCTAATCCGACCGAACCCTGTAGTACTAGTCCAGTCCAGCACCCTTTAATTCACGATGAAAACTTTTTTGTTGTAAATTTCTTTTGGAGAAAAATTAAGTGCTAATGAAATTTCTTAAAGGTTAGGGGAGCGAATGTAAGCGTGAAGTGCCAAACTACTATAAAATGTTTATGTAAGCATTGTTTACTTTTTAAAAAAGGTTATTAGACGAAAATGACCCCAACTTTCGCGAATTTCTCAATTTTGATTAATCCTTTGATTGGTCTCAATTATATATAAGAAGTTTAATATTTGTTCCAATAATAGCCCTCCATCAACTAGTCGTGATGTCGTCCGTTAATTTGCTAACATGGTGATCAAAAAATAATTTTTAAATATCGCCACGTCAGAAGGGATCCACGTAGATTTCAGGGTTATTAAATGAAAATGACCTCAACTTTCACGAATTTCTCAATTTTAGCCAATTCTTTGATTGGTCTCAATTGTATATAAGAAGTTTAACATTGATTCCAATAATTACCTCATATATATGTACCATCAAATACCACACTGCACACTGATATATATATATATACCATCAAAAAACTGTCGTGATGGAAAAAGAGTACATCGACCACTTATAGTTTAAGGGAGGAAGCTTAGCTGTAGTAGCCCGCAGGGAGGCCGCTTTCCACGATCATGGGAGTTCTCATTTGGAGAGTTCAACAATTTTGTAGATGCCTTTTCCGAGGACCTCTGTGATTCGGTAAGAGCCTTCCCAATTTGAGGTGAGCTTTCCTTCTCCGGTTGGCTTACTTTGGGGTTCGATCTTTCAGAGGACCAGGTATCCTTCTGCGAAGCTCCTTGGCTTGACATGCTTGTCATATTTTCGAGCTATTCTGAGCTTCATAGCCTCTTCTCTAATTTTAGAAAGTTGTTTCTCTTCCACGATGAGGTCGAGCTCAGCTTGACAGGTTTTTGAATTATTCTACTCCTCGAAGGTTGTCCTGCGGAGGCTGGGCTATGCAATCTCTACAGGGATAATGGCCTCTGCTCCATAAACGAGCCTGTAGGGAGTTTCCAAGGTAGAAGATTGAACGATTGTATTGTAGCTCCAAAGCACTTTAGGTAGTTCTTCGGCCTAGTGCCCCTTGGCCTCGTCAAGTTTCATTCGGAGTCCTCTTAGGATGACCTTGTTGGCTGCTTCGGCTAAGCCGTTTGTCTGTGGGTGCTCGACTGATGAGAAGAGTTGTTGAATATCGAGATCCAAGCATAACTCTCGAAATCACCAGTTTGTGAATTGTGTGTTCTCGCTGACGAGTTCGTGAGGTATGTCATACATGCAAATGATGTTCTTCCATACGAACCTTCGGACCTTCTCATTCGCAATTGAGGAAAGGGGCTCGACCTCTATCCATTTGGTGAAGTAGTCGATCACTACCACCAAATATTTGATCTGTTTGGTGCTTGAGGAAATGGGCCGAGGAGGTCTATGCCCCACTTGTGGAACGGTCAGCTAACTTTTGAGCTATGTGTTAGAAGTGTGCCCTAGGCTAGTGGAATAGTATTGTTATTGTTGTTTTCCTTTTAAATATTGGAATATTTGCTTTATCTTGTTATTTATAGTGAGCATATTTAACTTGATAATAGACTTATTGAATAATTGATTCTGCCTAATGGTCATCAAGTACGAGACTTGATAGTAAAATCCTAAGACAATTGGAATCTTTTTCTAAATGGTCACTAATCAGTCATTATCATTGGAACGATAATGAATGAAGACTAGTATGCAGTCTGACTAACGATGATCATATTTTACTGGTCATGAATATGTGATATTAAAGTTAGATCATGGACACATGTTGGAGAACATATTATTGGACAGACCAATCGTGAGAATACTATGTGTGTTAATATCATTAGTATATCTCACAACGGTAATGATACATCAGTCCTCCGACCTGATGTCACCATGGATTCCTACATAAGGAATTTTGTGTTTAGAGATAAGGGAGAGTGCGGAAGGAGTTCTGTGCTCGTCTAAATCGAAAGGAGTTCTGAGAGAGCCAAGCTAGCACTCAAAAGCCGCTTAGTTTGTCGGGTTCGCTCGTGTACCAATCGTAGAGGGTGTTCATCTCAAGCAGCACTTGGGATCCGAAGCCTTGGTCTTGTGGAGCAGAAGACGGAGCTCGGCCTTCAAGGGTATATTCCTAAACCCAGTATTGATTTAACCGAGATGCATGGATCAGCTTGGGTAGAGGATCATTTATTCTTCCGTTATGTGTAAAAATTTTGTTGCTTGTCTGGTCCTCGCCGACCCAACACTATGCAGTGGCCCAGGATGCTATTGTGAGACTTTGGAGAATCTCTGGCATTTGTCGCACCTTTTGACATAAATGCTATAATATGTCTTCATGGTTAGCCAGAAGTACCTAGACCGAAGGATCTTGACTGCCAAGGAACTCCCTCTGATGTTATTGCCGCAAGTACCATCATGGACTTTCACCATTACAATATTTGTTCGGGGTTGGTTAATGAATTTGAGCAGCGGCCGAGAATATCCTCTCTTGTAGAGTTGATCATCGAGGAAGGTGTAGTAACTTGCTATGTATGGGGTCCTCCAGTATGTGCCTTGTTCGACTGTTCGGACCTCAGCCAAGGTATCGCTCGGCTGGATGCTCGATTGCCTGAGGATTTGTTGAATGATCGACCTATTATTTTGAGGTTTCCTAGTGCTGGCGAGCTTGAATAACAATTCAACTCGGGTATGTTCCTCCCGAGGTATGTGCTGAATGACACAACTATCAAAGTTAGTTATTAAAGAATGTACTAGTGAGAGGTACCTTGCAAGGGAGGGGTCCCTAGCTTGGCAGGTGTTGTTGACTTGTCCTACGATAAGCTGTGAGTCGCTTTTCACGATCACATTCCGAGCTTTCACGTCTTGGGTAAGTTTCAACCCGACGATCAAAGCTTCGTACTCCGCCTAATTATCGATGGCTCTGAATTGGAATTGAAGGGATTGCTCTAGGGTGATTCCTTGGCCATTTCTCCACTTCCTTTCCGTTGGAGGCACCATCTACAAACAACGTCCAAGTTTCGACCTGGTTGGGGATGCCTTCCTCGTCAATGGATTTGACGACGAAGTCTGCTAGTGCCTGGGCCTTGGTGGGACTTTTGGACTGGTATTCGATGTTAAACTCTAAGAGTTCTATTGACCAAGAAATCATTCGGCCAGCGAGCTCGGGCTTGGCCAACACTTGTCTGATCGGCTATTATGTGCATACCTAGATGTGGTGACTTTGGAAATACGACCTTAACCTTCTAGCCGAAATGACCAGGGCAAAGACGAGCTTTTTAGCCTCTGGTATCTGATTTCGGGATCTTGGAGGATCTTGCTGATGAAGTAGATCGGTTTCTAATCCTTTCCCTTTTCTCGAACGAACACCGACCTGAGGTCGTTCTCCATGACTGTGAGGTAGAGGAAGAGTGTTTCTCCTAACTATTGTTTGTCCAAGATTGGTGGGCTGGTGAGGAAGTGTTTGAGTTCTTCAAAAGCTTGTTCGTACTTCTCGTCCCATTGGAAGTCATGCTTCTTTCTCAAGATTTTGAAGAAAGGAGCGGCCCTATTGGCTGACCTCGATAGGAATCTGGATAAGGCACTCATTATTTTGGTGAGATACTATACTTCTTTAATGTTGGGTGAGCTCCGCATTTCTTCGATAGCTCGCCATTTTTCAGGGTTGGCATCCATTCCTCAGTTCATAAGCATGAAGCCAAGGAATTTGCCATCGTGGACTCTGAAGGCATACTTCTCTGAATTTAGTCTCATATTTTAGCGTCTGAGCTAGCTGAAGATCTCGATGAGATAGGTGCGGTGGTCTCCAGTGGTTGGTGTTTTGGCGACCATCTCGTCCACGTACACCTCCAGAGAACTTTGTTCATTAGGCACTGGTATGTAGCTCCTACATTTTTGAGCCCGAAGGGTCACTTTGTAGCAAGAGTTGGCATGTCCGGTGATGAAAGTCGTCTTCTCTTCATCCTTTGGGTGCATTTGGATATGGTTGTAGCCTGAATAGGCATCCATAAAACTCAGGTATTGATATCCCGAGGAGCCGTCGACAAGCTTGTCTATGCTCGGCAACAGGTAGGAATCCTTCAGATAGGCTTTGTTGAGGTCGGTGAAGTCGATACACATCCGTCATTTTCTTGAGTATTTTTTGACCATCACGATATTTGCGAGCCATGTGGTGAATCTAATTTCCTTGATAAATCCTGCTTTTAGTAGCTTTTCGATTTCCTCGAGGGATGCTCGTTGGCGCTCGATTCCGAGCTTTCTTTTCTTCTGGGCCACGATTTTACCCGGGGATCGATGGCCAATATGTGGCAAATGACCTAGAGGTTTATCCCTAGCATGTCGGCTGGCGTCCATGCAAAACGGACAACATTGTCTATGAGTAGAGTACCGAGCTGAGCTTTGACCTCGGCGGGGAGATGTGCTCCCAAGTAAGTTGTACATGTTCCTGATTTGTACATGTTCCAGATCGTCAGCGAACTAAGGGCATTCTTGGACATCTCCTCTAGGGTCCAACTCTGAAATCCGAGGCCAGTGCATGTACGAAGAACTAAAACTACTTGCGAGGATGGAGTATCCGGTGTTTCCTTTGGCTCGGTCGGCCTGAGTTTTAGGCATTCATTGTAACATACGTGAGCATCGTAACATACGCGAGCATCTTTCTGGTCTGCATGCATCACTCCTATCTCTGTCTCAATTGTTTTAATTACCTAAATTGTTTCTAACGACAAATCCAATTCCAAATTGCAAATTGCACCAAGAACCATCACAATTTAATTTCACGTAGTTGTTCTATGGGAGAACCCATTTAGAAGAATTCAAATTGGATGATGAAAGAAAAATACCCTCGGGAGCCTGAGGTTTATTAATCCGAGACGCAAACACAATTATTTTGAGCATGAAGCTAAGAGAGAATGTCATCTAACAAGATGCATCATTTCATTTCTAGCATGTCAAGTAAACCAATAAATAATAGCAATAAGAATCTTAAGAGAAAGACCCAGTCTAATTAAAAGATAAGTTAAGCCAACCTCCATTCAACCAAGTAGATCAAGTGATGCCCCAAGTAGGTTTTTACTTTTTACCCTTTAATATTTTACATTTTACATTCATTTCTTGATAACTTAAATTGAACATAATATACATTAAAAATACAATTCACCCCATCAAGTTACGGAATGAAATGAATGAAATTGGGGCATCACTAGGAGCAGAAGAGATCAAGCACGTCAAGTAGAAAATTATAACTCTTAAATTTTATATATATATATATATAAAGAAAATAAGTATTAATTAGAACACTATCCACCTCGCCATTTTAGATCCAAACATGAAAAATGACTTCCTTCTATGAGATAAATAACATCGTCAAGCCTTATTCCAACACAACATCCAGTATAGTCGACTTACATTTTGGTATTTACATCAAGGCTCGGCTCAAATCTAATGCATAGCCAAGAATTACACCCAATTTGACAATATATAAGGTCAAATAGCAACTCCATCGTATCTCCAAACAATTCTTTCTGACGGATTTTCTCTGTATAAAAATTGGATATAAATTGGAATTGGGATAGAATAATAATCATATAAAATCCATTGACCATGGATTCCAAACAGATGCGAAAACTTCTCTTGCAGAAACTAAAGCAAGCAAAGCACTGAGTAAAGGATACTCGCCAAGGGCCGCTAAAGCAGACTTATCGAATAATGATAACCAAATCTCTTCCAAAGAAACCAATTCCGCGTAGAAAAGAGAAGTAAAGAAAACAAAGATAGTTTTCCATTCTCAAAAATAAGTAATCAAACAGAAGATAATCTGCAGCAGCAGAAAACAAATTACATGACAATAAAGCCTATAACATTCGCCATTTCTGCTCTGCAGCCATCAAGCAACCACTATAATCAACAATCTGGCCTATTTAGTGCTCTTTTAGTTTCAGACAATGAAATATTAATTTTGCAAAATACTGACAAGAAATAGCTACAGTTCCAACCAACGAGGTATACTTTGACTAACCTTTCCAGTTTGCTACAAGCATATCGAGAATATTCGAATCAAGTGACCCCTGCAAATTCTGCATGCTAAAAAAGCAAAGGCAAGAAAAGGGAGGAGCCAAAGATATAGATTCAAACCAAGGTAGAGCTCTCTGCATTGTGTCCTTCATGATTTCCTGACACCTAGTCTCTCCTCCCTTGTATAGCCTATTCTAAAATTAAGGTGATAAAGGAACTGGCATAGAGGGTAATCATGCACTCTCCTAATCATGACAAATGATCTTCTTTCTCATATACACTGAAGTTTCTATCAGCAAGGTAGTAATTCAGTCAATGAATTTGATAACAAAATATTTAGGTAGATCAATACACTCCCCTCACATGTTATGACAGTATTGTTTTTCCATTAATTGAAAAAAGGTTTAACATAATGAACTAAACTAAAGGAAACACTAGTAATCAGATACTGGATAAGTGAACATAAGCATTAATATGGTTGAATGATTTAGAGAGGCTGAAAACAAGGGATCATATAATCAACACAACAGTTAGCAAAGTATATTATGAAGAGAGAAGAATCAGAATATGTGCTAGTTATATGAATCAATAGTTTTATGATCATTTTATATGCTGGACATTTGGAGATGTATGGAAAGCAAGCTAGAGTTGCGACTTGTTTCTTTAAGTGGGTTAACTGCGTTCAAGTATTGCAATACAACATCTTTGAGAAAACACTGGTCATTAACCTTATGGAAATCAATATCATAACAATGTTCAAGCAAATGTATGGTTCAACATATGGAATAGGCTTTAAATAGTAACAGAGGACAACTAAACAATAATTGGTAACTCAAATAGGCAGCAGCAGTACTTGTACATCCAAAAACATAGCACACACTTTGCATGGAAGTCTACAAGAAAAATCAGCTTATCTGGGTATCAGTTCATAAAGATAGATAACAGGATGTCTTTGACTAAAAATGTTTAGAATGCAGAAGATTTTATTTCAAGTTTCAACCAATAAACAATGAAATCCATGCTTGACCTTCCTTGTTTTTCAACAAAAAAATAATTTTAAAAGGTGAAAAATGAGAGCAAATTTGTAGTAAAATTCCTTGAAGGTATAAGCTGAATGCTGAATTGAAGAAATGATTGAAAATGAAGCAAGGAACAATGACATATGAAAATAAACCAAGAAGTGGAATGAGTCTTTACTTGAACAAATTAACTGCCACTACTATCTTTCTGGATTTATGGATGTTAACGAAGTAAAGTGAAGGAACCAAATGGATAAACAAGCAGGATACAATTATACCACTTCCATGCTAAAGAGTTGATAAAAAAAAATAAACATATATAATTTTACATAAACTGGGAATATTAATGGCAAAGAAAACTGGTGATAGATTATGTAAACACAATTGGCATTGATATCCAGCTCTAAGATAAAGAAGTTAGAGGAACTACAAGGGTTTGCAAATAATTAAGCAAGGTAATAAACAGCTATATAATGCATGAAACCACAATCTTTGTATAAGATAAGATTGTAGAGAATAGGAAAGTGTAAAAGAAGATGGACAGGCAAATGAAAAAGACTAGATACTATCAATTACTGTAGGAACTTGTCAGTATTAGGATTAATGGCCCAGTCAAGATAGCCTGGATGAAAAGAATTAAGCATTCTCAAAGAGCAACCATATTATGAGAAAAAAAAACTGAAGAATTGATAGGATCAAACAAACTCAAAAGTCTAACTTGCATTAACATTCCATTAGGCCCTAATCAAACCTAGATCTTCAATTCAAAACCTATTTTATGAAACCCAACCTGAGCCAGTTTAGTGCTACTGTCATTTATTTGTATATCTTCCCTGCATTCGTCGAACTTCCTTAACCTCCAAAGTGCCAACCCTGTCCTTATTTCAATTTTAAATATGAACAAATATTTCAATAATCTAATAGCAATAGTCTGATTCCACAAGGATTTCTCATAAGTTTCCTATTTTTACCAACAAAAAAAAGAATGGAAATATAAACAAGCAAAAAATCAAAATTTCATGTGTTCATTCTGAAAAATACATGTAACCCATTTATAACAAAATCATTATAGAAACCAGTTAGCTGAGTACAATTTGGCAGGAAAACAAAATAAGAATCGAATAATAAAATAACTGCAGGCTCTACAATCAACAACAAACACACAAATTTTCTCACAGAAGAACAAGCTCGAGTACTTTGCTAATAGAAAGTCACTATATAGCATTTTACTTGACCAGCCCAGACAAGGGCAAAGCACAAGTAGAAGATACAACAATTCAAAGTTGCAAGTCACTTACAACAGTCTATATGTCCTCATATAGGCAATTTATGTCATCCTCCGAGCATATAGATATCTAAGACGGGAAGAGAAGAAGAAGAAAAAGAATAGGCAGACGAGAGCCAGAAGAAAGACCGGTTACTATTTCAGTATTTCTTACTCTGGCTGTGAGAATAAGAACCATGGACATCAGATGATATAATCGGACCACTCCTGGATGAAGGAGGTGTGATCCATGGATTCACCTGGAAGGTCATTGTGCCTTGAAGGCTTGTCCTTGCCCCCAAGGAGCCGTGCAGGGTTCCCTACGGCGGTAGTCCTGGGAGGCACGTCGATGAGCACGACTGATCCGGCCCCAATCTTGGCCCCCTCACCAATGCGGATGTTGCCGAGGATGGTGGCACCGGCGCCTATTAGGACGCCATCGCCAATTTTGGGATGACGGTCACCTACAGCCTTGCCAGTGCCGCCGAGGGTGACGTGGTGGAGCATGGAGACGTTGTTGCCGATGACGGCGGTTTCGCCAACGACGACACCGGTGGCGTGGTCGAGGAGGAGGCCCTTGCCGATGCGGGCGGCGGGGTGAATGTCAACGGCGAAGACGTCGGCTATGCGGGACTGCAGGGCGAGGGCGAGCGGGCGGCGGTTCTGGGTCCAGAGTAGGTGGGAGACGCGGTGAGCCTGGACGGCGAGGAAGCCCTTGTAGTTGAGGAGGCAGTGGGAGAAAGTGGCGCAGGCGGGGTCGCGGTGGCGGGCGGCGAGGAGGTCGGCGACGACGGCAGAGATGAGGGAAGGGGAGGAAGAGAAGCACTGGAGGAAGAGGTCGTAGAGGAGGGTAGAGAGGAGAGTGGAAGAGCAGAGCTTGTTGGCTAGGTGGAAAGCGAGGGACCGAGCGAGGGAGGGGTGGGAGAGCACGGTGGCGTAGAGGAAGCTCGCCAACGCCGGTTCCGAGTCCGCGTCCCGGTGCGCCTCCGCCTTAATCTGTGCCCACACCCACGACTCCTCCGATTCAGACTCCGGCGGCGGGAACGTCGGCACCATCGCGGCAACCGCCGAGGCGGTAACGCCGTTGTGGTTCACATGGCCGGCCGGCATCTCTCTCCCTTCTCTTCTCTCTCTAAGAAACCCTATGATGAATAACCTGCTTCAATAAATTGTTGTGGTCGCCTGTACCGTTTAAAAAGATGGGGAAGACGGAAGACTGGGTGGGTGGTGACGAAAGAGGAAAGAAGCCGATTATTTTAATACACATCTTTCTATCAATTGGATTAGGTAGGGAGAGCGACGCTTCGATCGTGTGGTGACGGAACCGCCGAGGACGAGGGTGGAGAAAATTTAGACAAATTACTGTTTGAATTCCTTCTTTGATTCTCGACGGAGGATAGATAATTAATGGTAGGTTTGATATAGTTCTTAATCATCAATATAATTATTAAAATCTTATCTAAATAATTAATAACTATATCAAATTTAAAATTTTCTACTTATTAAAATGTGTATATAAGTAATTAATAACTTTGATCATGACTGTTAATATAATTATAATTATATAAATAAATATAAATGGTTGACAATTTAAGTATATTATGGGCATTGAGATTGAAAGTGGAGCGATAGCGATTCTTTCGCCTCCCCTCTCCCCCGCGACCTCTCCCCCCTCATCGGCATCGTGCCCCCCGCTAGCTCCCCCTGACCCCCCTCCTCCGTCTGATGCTTCTGCTGCGCCTTCTTCCTCCGCTTCATGCTCCTCCCCTAGGGTTTCATCGGCAAACCCTAGACTTACTTACACTTCTTCGGACTTGATCGGGAAATCATTCTCAGCGGCGACAAACTTCGCAACCCTCCATGGTAACCATCCCTCTTCTTCCGCGGCCCCCACCTCTTGGGCCCAAATCCTCAAAGGTATATCTCCTACCTCCCCCTCTCCGGTTGACGTTTCGTTACTTCGTCGAATTTCATCACAGCCAACTGGTAAAATTTCTTTTTCTCCTGAGCAACTCCAGCAATGGAGTACACCATGGCATTTTAGTTTAATTGGAAAGTTTTTGGGGAAGCCCCCCTTGGTTGATTCTGTTCGTTCTTGGGCTGTCCGAATTTGGGCGAATTTTGATTTTGTTAGTATGCTTGATTTTGATCAAGTTTTTTTCGTGTTTCGTTTTAAAAATCCCGGCCAAGCCACTATCGTCCTCACCGGGGGCCCCTAGTCCTTTAGAGGTAACGTGATTCGCTTAATACCATGGAAGCCGATGTTTAATCCATGGATTGAAAATTTTCCAGTGGCGCGCGATCTGGGTTCGTTTGCATAGTCTTCCTTTAGAATTCTGGAATGAATCTTATATTAATCTTATTGCTTCTAGTCTTGGCTCAGTTATTAAGATTGATGATCGTTCTTTTGTTTTCGAGACAGGACGTTACATTCGCGTGTGTATTGAAATCGACCTCTCTGTTCTTATTCGACAAGGAATTTGGGTTGGTCCCTCTGGTTGTGAAAGCTTCTACCTCATTTCGTATGAAAACCTTCCCTTACTCTATTATCTCTGTGGTAAAGTTGGTCATCTTGAATCCTCTTGCACATCCAAACAAGTCCCTATCCTTGATCCCCCCTAAGGCTGCTTCGGTCACTACCCAAACTCCGGCGCCTTCGGCCACCCATGCCATTGCCCCCTCTTCGGCCTCTGAACCCTCTATAGAACCAACTTATGGTCTCTGGGTCCAGGTTCGCCGCCGTCGGCCTCGTCGTCCATCTCGCGATCGCGCAAGTTTCGGCCGTGATAAGCGCCCAATCGGCACACGAACCCGTTCACCCTCTCACGACCCTAGTGAGGATGCCATGGACAGTTCAGACCCGTTGACTGTGGATGTGGATCCTCCCAACCGCACCCGACATATCTCGAATGGATGGGCCCCGAAGTTTCAATACCCACCTCGTTTTGGACCCCCTCCCAAATCTAGGCCCCAACCTAAAACTCCTCTTGCTTCCAAACCCACTATTACCCTCAAAACCCATCCCACTAAGACCTGCAAACCCACTTACACCCCACTCCATTGGCTCGATCCGATTTGCTAATGTCTAATCCTCACCTGATCTAGGACTCGCTATCGGACGGCTACGATCCCTCGCAACTTAGGGCTTCTTTCGTCCCCCTTTTAACCTCCATCAGCCGCACTCACGCCTCCCCTTCTTCCTCTTCCGCCTTCTCCCTTCATCTTCTCCCTCTTCTCAATCCCCCTTTTGCTTCACTAGCTCTCAACACACTCCTGCTCCCCCGGTGAGGTCGTTCGATCAACTGGTCCAAGAGCTTACACATCTCTTCCCCACCTCCGCCCCTAACACGCTTCTAGCTTCTGCTTCCGCCTAGCCTTCTAAGTGTGGTACTCGCAAGCCTCCACGTCCCTCCAAAAATGAATCAGGTGTTCTCCTTTTGACAGATGGGCATAATTCACTTAAGCGCAGGTGCCACACTCCGTCTAATTCCAATACTCTGCCGGCCCCAACAGAGGCTCTTACCAACCCGGCAAGTACCCCTAACCCCTCATCATGATTATATTAAACTGGAATTGTATCATGATTATATTAAATTGGAATTGCAAAGGGGCTTTCAAGCGCTCGGTTAAAGACTGATTGCATGCCTTCATTCGTTCTTCTCGTGTGCAGGTCATCTGCCTCAAAGAGACGCACCTCACCCTCCCTCAAGCTACAAAATCTATTCGCTCTTTTGGTCGGCACTAGAATGGAGTTGCTGCTTCCTCCAATCATGGCACCTCGGGTGGAATAATCCTCGCTTGGGATAGTACTTCAATTATTGCTCAAGTGCTATCTATAGAATTTCATATGATTCATGCTATTATTGGTGGTCATTCCTTTACCCCATTCTTACTCTACTATTTACGCGAGTATCAATCATAATTTACATGCTATCACTTGGAATTCTTTGCAATATTTGGATCTGTCTTCTTTTCCGTCGTATATTGCCGGTCATTTTAATGGAATTCTTGATGCATTTGATAAATTTGGTGGTAAAGATTTCACTATAAATAAGCCGGTTAAAGATTTTCATGTTTTCATTACCCATTCTGGTTTGCTTGATCTCGGCTTCACTAGGCTGAAATTCACTTGGTGTAACAATCGCAGTAATGTTGCCCGCATTTTAGCTAGATTGGACAAAGCCTTTGCCAACACTTCTTGGCTTCACTTCTACGGAAGGACTTCGATCTCTCATCTCCCTAGAACTGGCTCTGACCATCCCCCCTCCTCATTGAGCTTCAAGCCCAGCATAAACCCCTTTTCAGAACTTTTGGACCTAATATAATGTGTCCTATCAATTGTGAATGATTTCTAGCATGGTCCTAGGATTAATAAATTAAACCAACCTTTCTCTAAGTTTCAATTGGGCCTCTCTCACATTCGAAGAGCCCTCTCTAACTGGAACAAGAACTCGCTTGGTAGACTTGAAAACAACCTTACCAAGACTCAAAGTGAAATTACCAATTGTGAGAACATTGATTCTTCTTTTTGGCATTTCTCAATCTCAAGACTGTCTTTTAAAAACTCTCTACAATAAATCTATAGCCATTCAACATTAGATCATCCTCAAATGGTGGGCCAAATCAAAAATTGCTTGGATTAAAGATGGGGATTTTAACACTGCCTATTATCACAGAATTGTCACTAGTAAACGTAGAATTAATCACATTCATTTCATTAATAATAACCCTACTATTACTGTGACATCTGATAAGGATATCTTACTTGCTTTTTTTCCAATCACTACTCCCAACTTTGGTCCTCCTCCAACTCCAGGATCACCTCTTCTCACTCCTCTTGGCCCTCTTTTCAAATACTAGATCCTAGCTTTTTCACTAACCTAATTGTTCCTTTCTCCATTGAGGAGATCTGGAATACTGTTAGGGTCCTTCCCAATGGCAAAAGTCCTGAGCTTGATAGCTTCACAGGTGAATTCTTCAAAGCCTACTGGCCATCTATTTCTGATGCCTATATGAAATGCATCTGTACCTTTTACAATACTTCTCTCATTCCTTCTGATTTGAACAAAACCTTCTTAACTTTCATCCCCAAATCCAATAATCCTTCTCAAGTCAAAGAGTTTAGGCCTATTGCTCTCTACAACCTCTCATATAGAATTCTCTCAAAAGCCATTGCCAATAGGCTTCAATCCCTTTTTAACTCCATTATATCCCGTGAGCAATATGCTTTTCTTAAAGGAAGATCCATCCATGACAATATTCTCATTGATCATGATTTAACTCACTCCATTCATAACTCTAAAGGTGTGCCCCTAACATCCTGATCAAAATTAATCTTGACAAAGCTTTTGACAAGCTTTCCTGGTCAGCCATTTCTCATGTTCTTCACTCTCTTGGTTTCCCCCTCCAATTCATCAATTGGATCAGTTCTTGTATCTGCTCAACCACCTTTTCTTGCCTTATCAATGATAATTCTTCTCATTTCTTTCCTTCTCACCAGGGTGTAAGGCAGGGGGACCCCATCTCCCCCTATCTGTATATCCTAGTGGCCCAAACTCTCTCTAATCTTATTAATTATGTTGTAAATCGGAACCTTCTCTCTCCTTTAAAAGTTAAAAATGCTTTTACTTTTACCCACATGATGTTTGTTGATGACCTACTCCTAGGCTTCAGAGCAAACAAGAAAAGCATCAATGTCATCAATAAAATCTTGCTTATTTACAGCAATCTTATTGGTCAGTCTGTTAATCACTCTAAATCTAAAATATACTTCCCTCGTAGCACTCCTTCCTCCATCAAAAATAGGATATGTTCCCAGCTTAACATGAAGTGTGGTAACTTTCCCTTTAAATATTTAGGAGCTATGATTACTCCTAGGAGGGCTCCCTCTAATGCACATAATTTTATATCAACTCATATTGATAACAGACTTGCTCATTGGCAAACTCAGTTCCTCTCTCAAGCTGGCAAGTTAGTTTTAATCAATTCTGTCCTCAACTCCATCCCCCTTCACTCCCTTTTCATCTCCTAGATCAACTCCTCAACAATTGACAAAATTACTAGTACCATTAGACATTTCTTTTGGTCTGCTTCCAAAGACAATAAGGGTATGCATTTAATCAATGGGATACCCTTACTCTTTTTAAGTCCCATGGAGGCCTCAATATCCGATCTTTTCCTTCAATCTCATGCCTTACAAGCTAGAAGACTGTAGCTTTACCTTAACAATTCCAACACTCTTTGGGTCAAACTTGTCAAAGTTAAATACCCAACTCTCACCTATCTCAGCTCTGCCCCTCCTACTAACTCCTCCTGGGCTTGGAAGCTTTTCACTCATGCATTTCATCAGCTTAAAGATGGCTTCATTAAAATCATTGGAGATGGCTCTACTACTTCCATCTTACATGACAGATGGTGTTCAGATGTGCCCCTGGCTTTTAAGCCTGCTTTGTTTGCTAATATGCATTTGTTGGACTATGATAAGATTAATATGCTTATTTCCAATAATGATTAGAACTCTCAGTTGGTTTTACAGTATTTTAATCAGGCTATGTGGGAATCCATTTACAAGATTCGGTTGTCTTTAAACTCCCATGCTGATTTCTGAGCTTGGGAAGTTGAGGCTTCGGGGAATGTTACCGCGAAATCAGCTTACTCTTTCCTTAGAAATCGTGAATCTGTGGGTGCTCATAATCAGCAATTCTGGTCTAACTTGTGGAAATTAAAAATTCCACCAAAAGTTACCCTTTTTGTTGGAAATTTTCGCATAATAGACTCCCCCTTAAATCCAATCTCTCTCATCTTGGTATCCTTACAAATGACTCTTGCCCCTTATGCAACTCCTCTCCTGAAACCCTCCCCCACTTATTTCTCCACTGCCCCTACATGTCTGATATTTGGGATAGTCTTCAAAATCATCTTCCCTTTGACTTCTCTAATCGGAAGAATTGGACTTCCAGGTCTCGGTTAACTGCTCCTGACTCACTTTCAGGCAGTTTTTCCCTTCGCTACATTATAACTTATATCCTCTGGTTCACCTAGTACGCTAGAAATGAAAAGGTCCATTCCGCTAGGCAGCTTCCTCCTTCAAGCCTCGTGCCCCGAATATTGTCGCATCTAAGAGATTACATGAGTCCCAGATTACCCAAGGGCAACTTAAACAAACACATCTATGTTACGTTGATTCCACCATAGCCCGATTTCATTAAACTCAATTGTGATGGTTTCGTTTATAATTCTAATACTGCATTTTCTTTTATTGCTCGTGATACATCTGGTACTTATTTTCACTCCAAAGCTGGTTACTTTCACAGTTCCTTCCCCATGCAGGTTGAAGCAGTAGCAATTCTAAAAGGCTTACAATTTGTGGCCTTCAACCACCCTAATGTGGAAGCTGAATCAGATTGTGTAATCCTTTTAGATTTGATTAATTGCAAAGTTGCTTCCCCTATGCTGGATCATGAGCTGCAACAAATTTATAGGCTTCTGCTTTTCTTTATTACCTGCAAATTTTCCTTTAGTTTTCGTGAATGTAACAAAGCGGCTCATTGGGTTGCAAATTATGCACGACGATCTAAGACGACAAATATTTGATCGTCCGTTAGACCTCTGGAGCTCTCCTCTATAGAATCTCCTCTATTCTATATCAGGACCTTTATGGACCCCCTTTTGTCTATTAAGTAATTTTATATTTTTGGAAAAAAAAAGTATATTATAAAAAATTATAATTTAAATAAATATCATAAATGCTTTATGGTTTTCCGATAAATCATAAAGTTTCTATAATTTTTCCAAACTTCTCTTTTTATTATTATCACTCATTCATTACCATGGATAAATTAATAAATATATCTTAAATTTTGATTATTTTTATTTAAATCTTTTATATACTTAAACTTTTTAACTGATATCAATTCTCTTTCATTATAATGATGTAAATAAATGAAATTATGGGCATTTTAGATATACTATAAAAATAAATTATGATTTTAACTAATATCACAAAGTATTTATAGCCTTGTCAATAAATCATAAAGTTTTAATAATTTTTTCAAATTTCTCTTTTTATTATGGGATAAATTAATGAATGTATCTTAAATTTTGGTCATTTTTATTTAAATATTTCATATACTTAAATTTTTAATTAATATCAATTCTTTCTCTTAGAACTGTGGGCAATTTAGGTACATAATTATATTAAAAAAATTATGATTTTAACGAATATCATAAAGTATTTATAATTTTGTCAAAAAATTATAAAGTTTTTATAGGTTTTTCAAAAAAAAATTTAATTATTATTGTCGTTCATTCATTATCATGGGATAAATGAATGAATATATATTAAATTTTGATCATTTTATTTAAATCTTTTATATACTTAAAATTTTTAATTAATATCAATTCTCTTACATTATTAGATGACTATTAATTTAATTGATAGATGTTGACGTGATAATCTAGTCAACATTGTAAATGTAATTTTTTATCCTTTATCATTCATTTAGGGGGCGTTTGGTTACCCGCAAGTGTAAATGCTGCAAAATCTATTTGCATGCAAAAGCAAATGCCCGCAAATAGATTTTGCAGCCTACCATTTGGTTGCCCGCAAGTAGAGTTGCAACTTCTATTTGCAAGCATTTGGTTGGCCGCAAATGGAAGTTGTAATTACACTTGCAACTTGCAACGTGCAACTTGCATCTTACGAAATTTTTTGGGTCGGGTCGGGCACGAATTTTCTCAAGTCGGGCTGAGCCGGGCCGGGATGGGATGGGCCGAGCATGCACGAATTTATCCGGGCCGGGTACAAACTTTTTCGGGCAAGGCCGCGCACGAACTTTTCGGGTCGGGTCGTGCACAAATCTTTTTGGGCCGGGCCGGACACGAATTTTTTCAAGTCGGCCCGAGCCGGACCGGGACAGGTTGGGCAGTGCACGAATTTTTTCGGGCAAGGCTGGGCCGAACACAATTTTTTTTTCAGGCTGGGCACGAATTTTTTTTCTGGTTAGGCCGGGCCAGGCATGAATTTTTTTGAGCTGGGCCGGGAAACGAATTTTTTCAGGCCGGGTCAGGCAGGAATTTTTTCGGGCCGGGCCGAGCACAAATTTTTTTTGGCCGGGAACGAATTTTCTCATGCGGGGTCGGGCATAAATTTTTTGGGCCGAGCCGAGTCAAGATGGGCAGTGCACGAATTTTTTCGGGCAAGGTTGGGCCCGATGCGAATATTTCGGACTGGGCATGAATTTCTTTTCATGTTAGGTCGGGCTAGGCATAAAAATTTTCGGGTCGGGTCGGGACACGAATTTTTTTGGGCAGGGCTGACCACGAATTTTTTCGGGCAGGGCTAGGCAAGAATTTTTTTGGTCCAGACCGGGCACGAATTTTTTTGGGGCGGGCCGAGCACAAAATATTTTGGGCCGGGTTGGGCACGAATTTTTTGGGGTTGGGCCGTGCACGAATAATTTTGGGCCGGGCAAGGCACGAATTTTTTCGGGTCGGCACGAGTTGGGCAGTGCATAAAATTTTTCGGGCAGGGCTGGGTTGGGCACGAATTTTTTCGGGCCGGGCCGGGGTACGAATTTTTTTTGGGCAGGGCAGGGCCGGGTCGACGGTGAATTTTTTCGAGCCAGGCTGAGCACGAATTTTTTCGGGCCTGGCCGAGCACAAATTTTTTCGGGCTAGGCCAGGCACGAAATTTTTTAGTCGGGCTGGGAACGAAATTTTTCAGGCCGGGTTGGGCACGAATTTTTTCGGACCGAGCCGGGCTGGGACGGGCCGTGCAGTGCACGAATTTTTTGGTCGGGTCGGACACAAATTTTTTCGAGGCGGGATGGACACGAATTTTTTCGGGCCGGGCCGGGCACAAATTTTTTCGGGCCAGGCTGGACACGAACTTTTTTGGGTCGGGTCGGGCATAAATTTTTTGGGTCGAGCCTGGGACAAATTTTTTCGGGCCAGGCTAAAAACTTAGGCCCGACACGATTTGTCTGACAAATTAATAATTTTTAATTTTTGTATATTACTGAAAATATATTAAAAAATCTATCAAATGACATCAGATGTAAAATCTGACACTACCATCAGGTTCAGCACGCAAAAACCTACAACTTTGATATTTATCTCATCTTCATCCGACGACTCTACGTCGCCAAAATTAATTATTTTTCAATACTTAAATTATTGCATTTGCAGCCCGCAATCTTGTATTGCGGGCTTTTTGGGCTGCAATTCCACTTGCGGCCCGCAAATGATATTTGAAATACAAGTTGCAACTAGTAAATGCTGCAAAATGATTTTGCAGCCAACCAAACAAATTTGTTATCTAAATGCTGCAACTAGAGTTGCAGCATTTGTACTTGCGGGCAACCAAACGCCCCCTTATTGTCATGTCAAACCAATACGCAACTAAAAATTTTACACTCAATCATAAAATGAGTGTGTTTGCTTGCGAGAATTTTTTTCCAGTTTTCGTTTCGCAAAAATTGAAATTGGTTTTCGAGTTTCGGTTTTTTGATTCCGATTTTGATGTTTCACGAAACTCTTATCCCAAAAAGATCGCGAAAATGCGGAAAACTACTCAAAGTAGTTTTTGCGCTTATGTGTATTTGGGTGTTTCACGAAAACTCATTTTTGCGAAATACGAACCGACACCTGCCCATATTTTGGTCAATAAACAACGCCCATATTTTGAGCCCTATTTCGGTTTCGGACGAAAACGAAAACCGAAAATGAGGCTAACAAAAACGGATACAACAGCATATTGGAGTTTTCACATTAGCATGATACGGCAAGACAATGAGAATCTACGTTTTAGATGTTAAGGTTGAATGTGAATTTTTTTATTATGTACTTGTTTGACATAGTCGTTGATAACATGACATTAATAATACAAAATCGTATTTATAATGTTGACTAGACTGCTATATCAAAATCTAACGATTAAATTAATAATAATCATTTAACAGTCAGATAAAATTAATCTGAATTTGAATGTTTGATTATATAAATAAGGGAAAATCGTACTTTTGGTCCACATAGTTTTCTCGAATTTTAATTTTAGTCCATATAGTTTAAAAATTTTGATTTTAGTCACCACATTATATTTCCGTTTAGGATTTGATCCATGTCGCCACATGAGACCTAAACGGAGCTAACGTGGATAATAAGTGTTGACGAGGAGTATGCAGGGACAAACTCCTAAAAGAAAATATATTATAGGGACTAAAACCAAAATTTTATAAACTATAATGACTAAAACCAAAATTCGAGTAAACTATGAGCACCAAAAGTATGATTTTCCTTAAAAATATATAAAAAATCACATGATATCTTTTAATTTATTTACAAACAATTATAAGATTTAATCTTTCATTTAAAATTTTACTTTATGATTGAGCAACACTATATTATTTTCCCTTAAAATAATTATTAATTTATTAAATTATGTCATTATTAAAAAATTAATTAATGTAATATTTTGATTAGTTCTTTCTTGCATAAGCTAGTTTAGTGAGACATTAAAATTAAAATTCAGATTCCAAGCCACAGAAAATTACATGAATATTGAATCTAAGACCAGTGAGAGAGAATTTAGTCATTACAAGCATTAGTCAATATCTTGCTTTAAACCAAAGATTAGTCAATATCCTAAATGAACTAGGCTAGTCCATATTAGAATTTTAGGTGTAAGAGTTGGCTTGGAGAGCCCCTAGACCAATCCGCAGAGTAGCATTGTATATCCGCAGTTCAAAATTTTAGGTGTTGCTCAATTATAAAGTACTAATTTAAATATAATATTAAATCATATAATTATATATAAATAAATTAAAAGTTATCTTGTGAACTTCTAAATTTGATCAAAGTATGTGAAGTTTGAGATATATTTATTAATTTACCCTTTACTTAATAGGAAAATATTTTTTATGATTTATATATATTTTTCAAAAAGTAAATTAGTATATTTGGTTGACCGTTGGTACTTTCTGAAAAGTACACATCAAATAATCAATATACTCTCCAATTGTAAATTAGTATTTTTATTTTTTTCACATGTTTTAAATATATAATTAATATATTTTCCTATATAGTTATGATTATTTTTAAGTTAATATCTTAACATACATATATAAAAAGTACTAAAAAATATTAATTTATAAAAGTGTAACTATTTAACTTTTTCACGTAAAATTTGATTAACATTGGTACTTCCTAAGAAGTGCATATTAAATGACCAATATACCCTTATGTTCTTGCTTGAAGGTCAGAGCGATCTGATTCGGTGTGTCTTCTAGTAAGGTGTAACTCCGGCGGGGACCTACAAAAGACACTCGGACGCTCAAGTCAGAATATGTTTGAGATGGAGGTAATAGAAATTGGAATCTCCCTCACCCGAGGCGTGTCGTGTTTGTATATATTGTAGGATGAGGGGTGATTGGCGATGATGTCGTCCGGTAATCTCGTAAGGATATTGCTCAGAATGGATCAAGGCTGATCCCGAATATGTTGGGCTCGTAATGACGAATCCATCATAATTAATGAGGACGTGGATGTCCTTGTATGGTCGGGTGGAGTCCCTAGGCTCAGCTGTTTGGCTTGACTTGAGTATGTTTCATGAGTTTGAGCGCTTTTGAGCCTAATTCGCCCGGGACCAAAGTACTAGTCCAGTCCACCACCCCCGAGCTTGGTCAAAGTCTGGAGGACTTCGTGCCAAGCTCTAAGTAGTGTTCGCTTCCAACCTCGGTCTAGTCGAGAGATGTCAACCTTGATTCGTATGCTGATTAGGAGACCTCGGTGAGGATTAGGATTTCTGAAGTTGATGTGATGATTGAGCAGGGGAGAGGGTGCCTTTACGTGTGCCTCTGCATGCACAATTATAAATTCTAACAAGAAGTCATTATTACCAAAGATATGATCATCAATTTTCAAGGTGCTTTAGATGTCAATTGTAGGCTGACGGGAGTGGCCCCGTTAGTGGGAAGGTGGTATCATCTGTTAGGGTGAAGGTTCCCTTCGGTCCTATAAATAGCCTCATGTTCTTTACATTTTGTTGCGTGAGTTTTCTATGGAGTGGGAGATGTCAAAGATGACTGCTCCTCTGGGAGTTGTGAGTAGATCACAAGTTGCCATGGGTCCGCACCGCTGGGCTTAAGAGGAGGGTAGGAGGCGAGGAGCCAACTGTGAGTTCGCACCGCCTGGCTTATACCGAGGGTGCTTCCTTCATCACGTGCTCGAGGGAGGGGCTGTGCAGATTTGCGGGTACCCGTCATGGCTGGTCAGAACCTCGTCCGCAGTTTTGTGTCTTCTCATCGATCAGACCGGGGTCGATTTTGCACTGTTGGGGCTTCCCTTTTCCGCCTTCTTGTCTATTCTTCCTACCATCATCCTCATGCGTTCTGCAAGTGGTTCAGTCGGTAGATCTATATGTGGCATTTTGTAGTAAATCCTGATAGCAAATTTGGTGACCGAAAATAATAAATTTTATGCTTGTAATTCGCCCGTTGTAGGTTTGTAAATGTAAATCTCCCCGTTGTGGGGTTTGATGAATAAAGAGAATGCTTTGTCGCCTTTCTCTTAGCTTTTCTTTGATGTTTGCTAAGTTGTTTCGCCATTTTTCGGCCTATGTGTTGAACGACGCCGACACTATTTTTGTTAATTGGTGTCAGTTGTGTGTTCCTGCCCAAAAATGAGATTAGGGATAGAATTACCTGTTCGAGAGTTATGAGCTCCCTTCAAAAGTATTTGAATCTTGGGAGTGGGGTTAACCAATTAGGGACAATTCAAGGGTTGTACGTCGTATAAAAGATCATATACTTTTTTTACACGAATATACAATCCCCGAACGGATATAAGATTTTGCTAAATCATATCCGACTCGTCAATGTGTACGTGAAACGTATCAACTCATCGGATGAATGATTATTTTCTAAATTTGTGGATACCAGTTCGAGTCCACAGTGGGTGAATCTGGCACGATTCCAAAGTGGACGATCTAATTAATCTAAATCTAAATATTAATATTAAAATTAATCTAATTAATCTAAACTAAAATTAATTAACAGATATAACCTAAATTTAAATCTAAATCTAATTAACATTAACATTAACATTAAACAATTACTAATCTAATTAACATTAATTTAAATAACCTAATATAATTACTAATAACAATAACAATTAACTAATAAACTAGTAACAATTAACATATTAATTAATAATAATCTAATTACTAATAAAAATTAAAAACTAACAACATATTAACATATAGATTAGGGTTTAATTAAACCCTAATAAACTTTGACTAGGGTTTAATAAAACCCTAAATTTACTGTTCCGGCACCGACATCCAGTGTCCATTGTCGGACACTAGACATAGGTCTGACAGCTAGCTAAAACCCTAAGTATTTGGAACACTTGTGACGTTGTAAATATATCACATCTGCAATGGCTCGAGCGACCGTAAGAACGTCATTAGTCATTGCAACGACTTGAGACGTCGTTTTCCTTTTGAATAATTAGAACACTTGCTTTATCTTGTTATTTATTGTGGACTTATTTAACTTGATAATAGACTCATTGAATAGTTGATTTCGCCTAATGGTCATCAAGTACGAGATTTGACAGTAAAACTCTAAGGCGATTGAAATTTTATTCTAAACAATCCCTACTTTGTCATTATCATTAGAACAATAATGAATGAAGACAAGAATACAGTCTGACTGACGATGATCATGTTAAACTGGTCAAGAATATGTGATATTAAAGTCAGATCATAGACACATGTTGGAGAACATGGTGTTGGATAGACCCACCGTGAGAATACTACGTGGATTAATATCATTAGTACATCTCACAACGGTAGTGATACATCAGTCCTTTGACCTGATGTCATCTTGAATTTCTACATGAGGAATTATGTGTTTTGACATAGTCTAACATCATCGTTAACCAGATGGTAATAAAAACTACAGTTGGACATGGAATGAATCATGCAGAGGAATATGTGTATTCGTGAATGAATTTGTCCCTCTCGTATATGAGAGAGATATCTCTAGGCCCCTTGATGAGTGTGACTGAGGAAATACATGGTCATCCTCAAATGAATTGATAGGGATATCAATGTCATTTGTTAAGTTAGTCTATTCAGAAATCAAGAAATCAAATTGAGCAATTAAGAATGATGTAATCCATGCCTTATGCTCGATCCAGATATCGCGTGACAAAAGGACAAAGTATCATAACGTGAGTTAGGTTGCTCGGATCACCGACCTCAATTGAATTGGGTAGTCATTATGTCTTGCTAGAGGTCACTTATGACTTATGGGTTGCAAATGAGTTTTGGACCTACTATTAACGTTAAATGAACCTACAAGGTCGCACATATAGGGCGAACCGAATTGAGCTTAGGGTTATGACTCATCGGATTTGATCCGCATGACCATTAACCAACTATATCTATCTTGGTAATTTTGAAAATTAATTTTGAATTTGAAAATGAGTTTTCAAATCGAAATTAATTATTCTCAATTTTGAAATGTGATTTCATTATTGGAATTACGTTGATCATGATTGGTAATATATCTTTAATATTCGGTATTAAAGGATACATTTAAAATTGGAATCACAAATTAAGGTAATTTGACCTTAATAATTGTTATTAAGGAAAGATTATATTCGGCTATGGACTGGACTAGAATTATCGGGCTCGATCAGACGAGACCCATGTTGGGATGGGAATAAGAAATACAGCGGAAATAACAATTTAAAAAATTCAAATCATCCTGAAAATAGCGATCTACTTTAGCAATATTAAGGAATTCAACATCGGAGAAGAATGAGAAGATATACCTCAAACCACAGTTGGTATGGCAGATCCTATCCCCATCTTGAAATGCACACGTGCACGTCCTCCAACGATAGTCCACACCAAATACCTCGCAACAATAGGGGCAGCGAACACCGGGGCTCGTTGTGGCTCAACGGAGAACTTAAGGGTTTTGCATACATGCGACCCTACAAATATTTTCATAATCAACCTTGAGTCTATAATGTCATTACAAGGTGTGCTAAGGATCTATGATGTCATAGATGTATCTAAAATTACAAAAATACCCCTACCCAGCCTACCCTTAATCTCTAGGGTAGTCCTAGTGTAGTCGGCCCAATAAATTCCAATTTCATGCCATTAAATACAAGTAAATTCATGAACAACATAAGGAATATATATGGAATTTCTAAGAATTATTTATGTGATTTTTCATGGCCTAAACCATTCGGCTCTACCCTTAATGTAGGGTAGCCCTACGCGGCCGGCCCCCTTGTCTTTCCTACCAGGGTATTTAATTTGTGCGACATAGAGGGGATGAAAACTATCCAATCCCAGTCGAGAAACCGAAGGCAAGCCCCTCTTTCATGGTTTGGCCGGCCCTTAATCTATAGGGCCACCAGTAGGGACTACCGACCCTAACAAATCACACAAGGAAACAAGGACCGCAAAAATATGACAATTCCAATAGCTAAGATCTGATAAATCACGACGAATCAAGAAAAATCTCAAAAAATTCCTTATCAATAAGGGGCAGCTGTCAAGATATGAAATCTACTATTGGGAACAATGCAACCACTCACCAGAAAAGAAAATTGGAAAGGAAGACGGTCCTCCACGCTCCCGCATCAACGAAATCCGAATGCGCCACCGAGACCCGAGTCCTCTCCTCGCCTTCTCCTTCCTATGGATGCCTAAGGGGGGTGTGTGACTGCTACTATGAGTCGTACACCTCTAAGGGATGAGGTATTAAAACTGGAACCCCATTTGCCAAATGACCAAAATGCTCCTTAACTTAAGTCAAGTCTAAAATAAGCCATAACTCTACCAATTCAAATCCAATTCGACTTCCGTTTGGATCTCCGGACTCGTCTCAAACCCAACTACTCATCTAAGGACTAATCAAACTTAGATAAGTTAATTACCTCACGTGCAAAGGCCAATCTACAATTCACACCCTCCGGCATTTCATCCGACCCATCCCGACGCGCAACCAAATTATCCCACTGAAATAATTAAATAAAAATTTATAATTTGCGGGTATTACACCCTTAACTAGTTCCTTCCTGCGTTCGCTGACTTTCACCGATAAGCTTTCTCAGCCTCAAGCTCTAGTGTTTGCCACTGACTTTGGGTTCATTATCTTTTCGTGTGAGCTGTTCAGCCCTTCTTTGTCGTTCAGGTATGTGTACCCTATTTTTGAATGTTCCACGTATGCGCTCTTGTTTGGCGGAGATACGGGGAGAGGCCTGCCGGGGATAAGGGAAAGAATCCATTGGTGGATGAGTTGTGGAGACCTATGAGGGTTTCATAGTCTCGGAAGCCAGAAGCTTCAGGAGCGAGGGTGGAAGCTGCCCGCTCGCCGGCCTCTTCAAATTCCCTAGTCTTCCTTGGTTCATCGACGAGGCATCGAAAGAGGGCTCGGTATTCCAGAGAGGATCTTCTAGTAGAGTCAAATGTCCATCCTCAAGAGAATATGTCCCTACACCCGGAGGCGGAAGTGGCAGTCAGCACATCGGCAAGGGATAAACAGCCTGGTTCGGCGCCGTGGTTTTATTCTGGGAGCCAGTTGGTCTTCCCAGACGAGGTTGATATATGGAAGCACGTCCAACTTCGTTGGGCCAGCTGCAGGAGCTCTCGCGAAGAGAGCGTGAAGAACTCACGGCCTGCAAGCTTAGGATGATAGAGACCAAGGCCAAAGAAGTTACTCGCTTGAGCGCAGTCGTTTCTGAGTCTACCACCTGGATAGCAGAGTTAGAGAACAAGCTAGGGCGGAGCTGGAGATGGTCTACCTGGACCTTTCTCTGGCGGTGACAGTGAAGTCCCCTATGAAAGCCGAGGCAGAGGAGGCAAGGATGGAGGCTGCAAGGTGCAACCTAGCTAAGGAGTCCCTCGAGGAGGAGGTGAAGTGCCTCCGAGATAACGCCCTTGCCATGTACGTGGAGGGTTTTGAGAGGGCTTCTGAGCAAGCTAAGCTTCTATCTCCTAGTGTTGATCTTTCAGGGATGTACTTCCTTAAGGAAGTTAAGGACGACGCCCTGGTGAATCCCAAGGATGAGAGAGAATTTTCTTGGCCGCTCAAAGGAGACCTTTCGGCCGCAACATCGGGCCAATGCTCGTTTGCTCCCGTAGATTTTCCTGCCATGGAAAAGGACGCTCATGCTGAGTGCGCCAAGGCAGACGCAGCTTCTTCTCAGGGGCCCTTTAGATTTTCCTCTATTGTATTCTTGGGGATTTCTAGGGGGATTGGTTGTTTCATCCCCTTTCCTTCATTTTGACTTTGATGATTGCCCCTACGTGGGCCTATTTTGTTGATTCTGTGGGAACTACTACTCCTTCGTGAGCTTATTTTGTGATATTTCATACATAAATATCTTTTACTTGGCATTTCATGAAGGGAGTGTCCTCGTCCCATCTTTTGGGCTCCGACTCAGAGTTTAAACCATCTTATTTCGGATTGAAATCTCCTGGTTGAATCATGATGATTCAAGGTCTAATCTTATGGGATCTGTTTTTGGTTGAACCTTATGAAATTTGGTTCACAGTTGAAACTTTTGAGGTCTGGTTCATGGTTGAACCTTCTGAAATTTGGTTCACGGTAGAACCTTTTGAGGTCTAGTTTATGGTTGAAACTTTTGAGGTCTGGTTCGTGGTTGAACCTTCTGAAATTTGGTTCACGATTGAGCCTTCTAAGGGCTGGTTCATGATTGAAACATCTTAGGTCTTGTTCATGAACCTTATTAGTGGTGCCTTAGGTCGAGATTGCCAAAAGATGTATGTTGGGGCTGTGTGCAAGGCGTCATGTAGAGGTCATAACCAAAAGTATTTTGTGTGAGGAATCAGGTACTCAGGGGTTCAGGTCGAGCTCGCTAAGGAGTGTAGGGTGGAATCGTGTGTGAGGAGTTATGCAGGGGCGTTGAGGCCGAATGTGTTGGTGTGGTGGCTAGAGACCGCACTCGGGGGTTCGGACCGAGCTCGCTGAGGAGCATAAGTCAGACCCCTGCGCGAGAAGTCGTATGAGAGCGCTGAGGCCGGATGTGTTGGCGTGATAGCGAAAGACCGCACATGGGGGTTTGGGTTGAGCTCTTCGAGGAGCGTAAGGTGGAACCGTGCGTGAGGAATCTTATGAGGGCATTGAGGCCAGATGCGTTGGCGTGATAGCCAAAGACCGCACTCGAGAGTTCGAGCTGAGCTCGCCGAGGAGTGTAAGGCAGAACCGCGTGCGAGGTGTCGTATGAGGGCACTAAGGTCGGATGTGTTGGCGTGATAGCCAGAGACCGCACTCGGGGGTTTGATCCGAGCTCGCCAAGGAGTGTAAGGCAGAACTGCATGCTAGGAGTCGTATGAGGGCGTTGAGGCCGGATGTATTGGCATGATAGCCATAGATCGCACTCGGGGGTTCAAGTCGAGCTTGCTAAGGAGCGTAAGGTAGAACCGTGCGCTAGGAGTCATATGAGGGTGCTGAGGCTGGATGTGTTGGCGTGATAGCCAAAGACCACACTCAGGGATTCGAATCGAGCTCACGGAGGAACTTAAGGCAGAATCGTGCGTGAGGAGTCGTATGAGGGCGCTGAGGCCAGATGTGTTGGCATGATAGCCAAGGACCGCACTCGTGTGTCCGTGCCGAGCTCGCCGAGGAGCATAAGGTGGAACCACATGCAAGGAGTCTTATGAGGACGCTGAGGGTGAATGTGTTGGCGTGATAGTCAGAGACCGCACTTAGGAGTTCGGGCCGAGCTTGCTGAGGAGCATAGGGCGAAACCGCACACGAGAAGTCGTATGAGGTCGCTGAGGCCAAGTGTGTTGGCATGATAGCTAGAGACCACACTCGGGGGTTTTGGTTGAGCTCACTGAGGAGCGTAAGGCGGAACCGCACACGAGGAATCATGTGAGGGCGATGATGCCGAACTCTTTCGTGAGGACACAAGCAGGCTTTGGGGATTGGGTACTCATTATAGAGCGACAGGATAATCGTAGCGGTGTCTTGAATATTCACAAAGAGAGATTCTAGGGCTTGAATATGCAGGGCCTACCTCTGTTTCTGAAATGGAAAACTTTAATGCCAAATGGGGAGTGGAGACGACAACTCCAAGGCAACATGATCGCCCTAGGATCATGTGATATGGGTTGGCTACGTTGATGACGAGATATTACACATCGGTTGTCTTTGCCCTTGGTCGGGAATTGAAGGTCGTCCTTAGCCGTATGGCTCCTCTGAGATCAACTGTCTCTTCGGGAAAGCCCACTCGAGTTCCCTTGCATGGGGGTGAGTGAGGTTTTTGTTAATTGCATCATTTTGAAAGTTAAGTGGAAAAGGATATTGGCCGATCTGCCCTAGTTAACTAGGATCATTTTAATAACAAAATTTCCCGCAATCACGAAGATTACAACTGGGTCATGCATGTTCTGGTTAGTCGCATGGAAATTAGATTCACAAAATGATATTACTAGGACTCTTGAGGGGAACTCGTGTGGTCGAATGGCGTTGGTAGTCGCTACTGCCGACTGAGGAGACTTTCTCTTAGTGGATCTTGAATCCCCTCTCCTGGTGAGTCCACTAGTGATGTAATTGATGACTCCTCGAGGATCTCTTTTTGGGCGATCAGGGCGCTTGTCATCCCTGGGATCTGGATGGGGGTCGGGGGTGTCCGACTTCACCACCCGGGGTTGCAGCTTCTACTTCGACTCTTCTCTCTCTCTTGAGGTACTTATCTAGGCGTCCTGCCCGGGCCAAGTCTTCCAGCTGATCGGCGAGCACCACACACTCCTCTATTGTGTGTCAATAGGTGTCATGTAATGCACATCTTTTGTTCAGATCGGCGTTCAACAGTGGCTCTTATTTTCCTGCATTGGCGGGGTATCTGAGAAGCTTTAGGTGGTAGATGTCGTGAAGGATAGTTTCGTTCCTAGTGTTGAAAGAAGTGTATTTTTCGAATCAGGCACTCCATCGAGGTGGTGTCCCTGGCCTCTTTTTGCTATTCTGTTCACGAGGGCTATGATCCTCGATTTTCCTGTTGTTCTTCTTAGATTTTTTATCGTCGACCATAGCTTTAAGGTTTTGCCAATCGATCTTCTTCGCTTCTTGTTGGTCTTCCATCTTTATGAAGTATGTCGCTTTTTCCTAGAATTCGTCCATGTCCTTAGGCTCGGTTAGAGCGATCTAGTTAGAGGTTTTAAACTGAGTTGGAGGCAAAGGAGCTCGATCTTTGGCTCAAGGTTTGGGATGTCGGCCGTCGTGGTCCGGAACCTATTCAGGTATTCCCTTAGGGGCTCATGTTGCCCTTGTCTGATATAGCGAAGGGTGGCTGTCGTCTTGTGATATACTCGTGATGTGGTGAAACAGTTGAGGAAAACGCGGGAGAGGTCTTTGAAAGAGTGAATAGAGCCTGGTAGGAGGGAGGCAAACCATAACAGAGCGTTATTCCCTAAGAATGCCAGAAAGACTTAGCAGAGTCACTATTGGAATAACAAGCATCAACAATGGCACAATCCATTGCTGAAAGACATCAGCAACAGCTTGCAACGGCCCACCCCATTGTAACGTAGCCGTGGCAGAAAATCGTGTTGCTGATAACTTAGCAATGGATTAGCAACGGCCGTTGCGGCCGTTGCTAATAACATTATCAGCAATAGTTCTACCACGGCTACGGGGCTGTTGTAGATATGTACATCAGCAATGGCCCAGCGGCTGTGGCAAGGCCGTTAGTGAAAGCCCATTGCTAAGCCATTGTTGTAGGTCATCAGCAACAGCTTTGAGGTTGCGGCCCAAAAAATATGATACACTTTCAGTAACGGCTTTCCCACGGATGGCCGTGGGAAAGCCATTGCTAATGATGTTAACCTGTAACTGAAAAGTTTTAAAATTTCTAGTTTCCATTAATACATTGATACATTTAACCTGATACATAACTCACACACCCATACACACATCCATTCACATTCACATCACAGATACACCCAGATATACATCAAAATAATTATACTTATATTTATAATTATCCACAATCATATAAAAATTATTCAAATTCAAAACTATCGTATCAATATCCAAACAAAATAAGTCAATCAAGTATAGTATCCAAGTAACAAAGTCAATATCTAAACAAAATAATAAATCTCACGACGATGATGGAGGAAGGTCTGGATCATAATATGGCGGGGTCTGGAGTGCTTGGGTGTACACCGGCGTGGACTAACTCGAGGACGATGGATCTGATGATGCCGAAGGGATGCCTGCTCCGGTATGAGTTGAGATATTGCGTAGCAAAGCATGTATCTCCGTCATCATTTGATTCTGATGCTCCATCATCTCACTCTGACGCGCGACCGTCTCCTCCAACGTCCTTATCCTGCTACTCTGATCATAACTAGTCCTGGAGGTGGATGGCCGCTCACCAGCGACCGGATGGGTCGGTGCCCCAAGTTGCCCTAGCACGGATCGCGCAAGACCACTATCCACAAAACCATATACACGACCGTGGTCCTAGCCACCTGCAGCCTCGACCCACGCTCATGCGTCAAAGTCCTTGGGGGGGGGCCCGTGTTGAATCACCGTCTGAGTGTAGGTCTCCTACTCGAGTTTGATTTGTTGTTTCATATTTTTCATAAAACTTAAATTATAAATAATTAATGAATAATTTAAACAAATATACTTACCACAATGATTGCAGCGCGGTTGTCAATGTACTCCCCTGTCCCATATCCTCGACGGTGAGTCCGCTCAAACACCTCCATCGGGGAGGATCGCTGGACAGTCCCGTCGTCTATCACCGTCATCTACATTTACAAAACAAATACATTAATTAGTACATAGAGTAATAAATAAAATATATAATTAAAAGTAAGGTATAATACTTACCATACGATGACTATGCACTACAAATGAAATAGAGCCGCCAGTGTGATGCGCTCCTCCCCTCGACATGCGGTTTCTAGCAGCAGTCCTAGAAACCTCCTGCCATCGATCCGTCAACCATAATGCCACGAGCCGGTCCCATATATCCAGAGTAATCCAATTGAGGTCGTATCCCTGAGTCTCCGTGATGTTTGTGGTCCCAGCTCGGGCCATCGCTTGGGATTGAGCCTGCCCCAGCTGACCATTATACCTCTGTCGGGAAATAGTCTCCCAGGCAGTGTAAATGAAGGACCTTTGGTCCTCAACCTATGTATAGTGAGCCTGCAAAACAATAATATCAGTACCAATATTTATCATCATGTATAAAAAAAATTTAATATGTGCCTCAAACTCGCACCATAGCATGTCGACATGCTCACTGGGCACGTGAGACCACATGGGCCATGCCCATGCATGTATCGTCGGATCGTAGAAGATATCAACCTGGGCACATCCTCTTGCTCGAACCTGCACAACAAAAATAAAGTTCAATATTATATTATGATGTAATGAATTTGTAATAATTCATAATTCATGATATATTACCGCTCCCCAATCACACTAATGAGTCTACGTGACTCCATGGCTGGCGGAGGCTGCCACCTGTTCGGCCCACGTGGCCGCCTGCGTCTCGATGAACTAGCCTCAGCGGCATGAGGATCAACAGCAGGAGTATCATCGGCAGGAGGATCAGCATCAGGAGGAAGTGCTGGAGTCTGACCGATCGAAGACCCGAAGCTATCGTCCGACAATAACCACGACCCGACATATCTGTCGAATAAGCATATAATTAGATTATATATATAGTAAAGATATATTTAATATAAGATATACTTTACAATTATTCCTCATCATCTGAGTAATAGTCTTCGCATTCTTCCTCTTCTTCCACTTCTTCATCTTCTTCATCTTCTTCATCTCTAGCTTCCTCAACTTCATGGTCGTCATCAACAACATATTCAACTTCTAATTGAACTAATGCTTTGTCTGCATCCTCGAGTATTGGAATAATACAATCTACAGCAGGAAGATCATCTTCTTGATAGAATTCATCTGTCACATCAAGTATTGGCTCATTTTCTCCCGCTATCGGATCAATTCTTCCTCTACCTTTAGTCTTACAAACTACACGCTAATCTGCTCTATCTTTATCTCGAGCCAGATACTTCGCGTAATATACTTTTTTGGCTTGTGATGCCAATATAGAAGGCTCATTTGCTGCCAATTTCGATTTGTAATTAACCTCAACAATTTTGTATTTTGGATGAACATGCCCCTTTCTGTTGTATCGAACCAATGACATCTAAATATGATAACTGATTTCAAGCCGAAGTAGTGCAACTCTATCACTTCTTCCACCAGTCCATAAAAATCCATATCACATTCAACATATGTTGTCCCTTTCATGCATACCTCGGCATTCATCATCTTCTTTGTAAATGCATATTCAACCGTGTGAAATTTATACCCATTAACAAAATATCCGCTATAACATGACACTAGTCGCTATAACACCACTAATAAACTCAAATATTCTTTCATCTATTTCAGCTCTATGATCTTTGCTGTAAGCCCAAATCCAAGTAGAAAAATCACGATTCCTTAATCTCTCCGATTCTTCATCGTTATGAATAGAGTATTTTTGCACTATCTCAGTGTCAAATATTTCAATGAATTGTTCAATCTCTGGACAATTGAGTAATACGTACAATTGTGTCAAATGATACTCTTCGTCGCTTAAGTGTTGAGACAGACGAGAACCAAAAGCACGACCAGAGTGACAAAATATATTTAAATGTCCATCTGAATATCGAACTCCCCCGTCATCGTTGCGTAGAAGACGATCAAATCTTGTCTGTACTCTCGATTCAAAGTAAAATGAGCAGAATGTTGAAATTTCTTGGATGATATACGATTCAGATATTGATCCTTCAACAGCTGCGGTATTCTTTACTTTTTTCTTCAAATAATTCATGTATCTTTCAAATAAGTACATCCACCGGTATTGAACGGGGCCACCAACTCGTGCCTCGTATGCCAAGTGTATCGGTAGATGCTCCATCGAGTCAAAGAAGGCATGAGGGAAAAATTGCTCCAGCTTGCATATAATTTCAATAATATTACTTTCAAGTGCTGACATATCTTCGACTCGAAAGATATTTGCACAAATGCTTCTAAAAAATATACTTAATTCAGTCAACGGACCCCAAATATTATCAGGTAGAAGATCTTGAAATGCGATTGAAAGCAATCTCTGCATGAATACATGACAATCATGGCTCTTCATCCCTGATATTTTGCAATCATCGATGTTCACACATCGAGATAAGTTTGAGGCATATCCATCGGGTAATCTGTGTTCTTTTATCCATTGACATACATCTTTGATCTGTTGTTTATTTAACACATACGGGGCCTTCGGCTTCAGATATCGTCCGTTGACCTCTTGTAACTCTAACTCCGGTCTCTTACAAAGTATTTTTATATCATGTCGGGTCTTGATATTAACTTTAGTTTTTTCGGAAACATCCATTAAAGTGTTGAAAATATTATCAAACACATTTTTTCAATGTGCATGACATCCAAATTATGCCGAATCAGTAATGAACTTCAATACGACAATTCCCAAAATATACTTTTTTTCACCCAGTTATGTGTTTGACCAAAGTCCGACACTCTTTCATTCCGACCAAACACTATCTCTGGAAGTGCTGAAACACATGCTAATATTTGTTCATCAGACAACATCGGTGGTGGCTTATCTCTTTCGACTCTACCCTTAGTAAATTTATTACGATTCCTTCGATACAGATGGTTAGCTAGTAGGAATCGACGATGACAATCAAAGAATGAGATTTTCCATCTGTTCTAAAGACTGAATGATTTAGAGTGTTCCATACAATACGGACAAGAGAGTCGGCCGTGAGTGCTCCAACCAGACAATATGCCATACGCCAGGAAATCATTGATTGTCCATAAGACCGCGGCCTTTAACTTGAAGTTTTGCTTCCGATGACAATCGTAAGTGACAGCTCCCTCAATCCACAATATTTTCAATTCATCTATCAGGGGTCTGAGAAACACGTCAATTTCTTTTCGCGGACCCTTAGGACCCGGAATAATCATCAAAAGATAAATAAATTCATCTTTCATACACATTGACGGTGGCAAATTATAAACTGTTAGCAACACTGGCCAAATTGAATAAGGAGTTGCAGAATGACCAAACGTAATAAAACCATCCGTGCATAATCCCAATATGATATTTCTAGTATCCCTAGTAAATGAAGGATAACATGTATCCAAATGTTTCTATGCTTCACTGTCAGATGGATGAGTCATTACTGTATTATCACGACTTCTTGCATGCCAACTCATGTAGGGGGGCGTCTTTTCCGACATGAATAGTCTTTGAAGCCTCGGTGTTAGTGGAAAATACCGAAGCACCTTAAACGGAATATTTTTTTGTCGGACCGATTTCTTCTTCTTGTAACGAGGATGTTGACATACAGGGTATTTATCCAACTGCATATTTTCTTTATAATATAAAATGCAGTTATTTTGGCATGCGTATATTTTTTCGTACCCAAGCCCTAATTTTCTCATCAACTTTTTAGTCTTATAAAAAGTTAGCTCAAACTTGTTATCAGTAGGCAGCATTCCATTAATCAATCCTGCAATCCGATCAAATGCAACCTCACTGATATTACAATCAGCCTTAACGTTTAGGAGTTGCGTCATTGCCGAAAACCTAGTGTATTTAGGATAATTCTCATACAAAGGTTCATCGACAGCTTTTAACATCTCGTAAAATTCTGCAGCTTCTTCATTCAGCAATTCAATCTCTACCACAGTTTGTACTTATGTGATATCAACACCTGTAGTATCTGGTGGCACTAACGTCTCAGTAACTGGTCGATCGACATTATCATTCAGCTGGAATTGACCCTCAAGACTATCAAGTATCATAGTTCTATAGGGATTAGATGGACTGGATGAAGAAACATCAGTAGAGGAAGATTCACCATGTGTCTGAACGACAGGATTGCTCGACGTTCCGACTTCACGTGACTCCTCGTGATAAGTCCATAGAAAATATCTTAGTACAAATCCTTTGCTATATAGATGCAGAGTGACAGTTTCCCGATCCAAAAATCATTCGATTCAAGCAAATGCGGCACAGACATCGGATTTTATCACCGACGCTAACGAATTTCCGATTCGAATAGGCAAAATTTAGGAAGTAAGTTACGCCTAATCAAAACTCATTCGTTAAAACTCCACGATCAAGACGTCGGTACATCCAACTTCGATCGTTCGATATGATTCTGTCAATCAATGACAATTTCTTCAGTTAATGCTTTTAGGTGAGATGGTCTTATTCCATTCAGGATTCATGTTATTTATATTGAACTAAGTATTTCTTTTAACTGCTAACTTCATTCTAAATTTCGGCAGCATCTCCCTACAGTTCTCTGAATACGCATATCATTTGGGCACGTATCGAAGAACAAGAGAGACACAGTAGCCAAAATTTAAGAATTAATGAGTTAACGGTTAAAAGAAAAAACTAAGTGCGATACAAATAACTATATTCCCAAATTGTCCAATCAGAGATAATTCAAGGGTTGTACATTGTATAAAAGATCATCTACTTCCGGCATAAGTCCAAAATGGATGATTCCGGCGCGAGTCCGAAGTGGACGATTCTAATTAATCTAAATCTAAAGATTAATAATAAAATTAATCTAAATTAATATAATTTAAATTAATCTAAAAATTAATATTAATCTAAATTAATCTAATCTAATCTAAACATCTAAATTAACATAAATATTTAATTAATTTAAACATCTAAGATTTAATTAATCTAAACATGTAAATTTATCATAAAAATATTTAATTAATTTAATTTTTTAAAATAGGGTTTAAAAAAACCCTATTTTCGGCGCTGGAGTCCTCATGATTCCGGTGCCGACGTCTAGTGTCCGACATATGTCGGACATTGGAGAATGCTCCGGCCGCCGACCGTCGGCCGAAACCCTAAGTCTAGGGTTTCAGCCGATTATATAATAAAAAGAGAGGGGTGGTGCGCGACTTACTTGGAGCAAGCGACGACGACGGGCGGCGGCGACGGCGAGTGGCGTCGTGCGTCGGCGGTCGAGTATGGCAAGCGGGCGGAGATCGACATCGACGGCGATAGAAGCAAGGAAGAAGAAGGAGGAAAGGGGCGGGCGCGATCCGGGTCGAGCTATATAAGCTTATCAGCAATAGCTCACTCGTCCATTAGAAAGCCGTTGCTGATAATTAACATCATCAGTAATGGCTCACTCATTCATTAGAAAGCCGTTGCTAATAATTATTTTATTTTCCCGCCGCGAGCGCGCGATCGGGCTCAAGAGTGACGGATGTCGTAGTCGTAACTAAGTCATTGCTAATGTGATAATATATCTGCAATGGCTTGAGCGACCGTAACAAAGCCGTTGCAGATACATCACATCTGTAATGGCCCGAGTGGCCGTAAGAACGCCGTTAGAAATGGCAACGAGTTGAGCGGCCGTTGCTGAAGAACATATTTCTAGTAGTGAGTGCAGAGTCGGTCGCTCCATTATAGAGCATTGTGGTCTGGAATGTTGTTAGGTGTAGGGCGAGGTCGCCCGTGCTAGTGTATGGCATCAGAGTGTTGGGCAACTTGCTTCTCGGTGGAAGGCTAGTTGTCATGAAACAGCTTCGCCCTTCTGGATTCTGGGGTCTCTGATTTTCTCTGGGCGAGGAGCGCTGGTGGCTTCGCCATGAGGGGGGGGGATCGGGCCTCCTTTTTCCCGGTGGGGAATTGTCTCTAGGTTGTGGCTAGAAATCGTGGTTAGCCGAAGGATGTTCGCGAGATTGTGTTGGTGCGCTGTCTTGGGCTCTCAACTATCGGATTTCAACTTCCAAGTTGCCTATTCGTTGATAAGGATCTTCAAGAGGGGATGGGCCAATACCGGAGCGTTGCTCCTCGCTGTTTTAGCGTTACCAGGTTACGGTCGATCGCCGCCATCGGGTCGCATGTACGACGATGATCGCTTGACTCCGGGTTCTAACCATTTGTGGGGGAGGTAAGCTTTAATCGGTCCCACGATGGGTCTAGATGTTCTTGCCTGAGAGTCAGGGTCTTCCGGTCCAATATGGTGTATCTTCGTGTCTGATTGAACACCGATGGGAGGGGGGCTTTAAAAGACACTTCGATGCCCAAGTTAGGGTGACTCCAATGTAGAGGTTATGGAAATTGGAACTTAGGGTTACCTAGGTGTGTCGCATCTCTATATATTGCAGATGGAGGTGATCATGTTGCTCGGTAATCTCACCGAGATTATTGTCCAGAATGGGTCGAGGCCAATCTCGAAGATGACAAGTTTATGATGGTATGTCCCTCGTAATAAGGGTGGACGTAGGAGTCCATGTTTGGCCAGGTGGATCCCCCAGATAGAGATGTCTGACTCGGCTTGAGTCTGGCCCGAAGGTGTTGCTCGAGCAAAGACCCTTGGGTGGGGCCATGTGGTTTGGTTCGGAGTGAATGGTGGGGCGTTGTTGGGTCTAATTTGATCGGGCCCAATAGTTATATATATATATATATATATATATATATATGATCAGTTCTTCGTGTGTGTGGTTGTTTTCTAATATATGTTATGTGGTTGCCTTATGATACATGTATTTATTCTTGCCAGAAGTCGTGGTGAAGTGGGTTCGTGCGTCTCCTGGTATGACGCTGCTCTGGTGGGGGACCTGCAAAGACACTCTGACGCTTAAGTAATAAAGAATTACAGATGGTGGGTATGGAATTGCAATATAGAGAATGTTTGATGTGTGTCGTGCCTGTTTATAGTGCATGTTCGGGATGTTTCGAGACAATGATGTCTTCTTGAATCTCATAGGAATATGCCCGGAATGGGTCGGGATTTATCCCGAGATGTCGAGCTCATTATTGTCGAATTTTGGTAATTAATGAATGATATGGATGCCCTTGTATGGTCGGAGGGAGCCCCGGGCTTGTTGGTGAAATGACCACACTAGATAAGGGTGAATAGTGTGTTTACTAATTTTTTTGCCTAAATCCGGTTTTAATCATTTCTTTGGTTACTTAGGCAAATTACAAGTTGAGTAGAAAGCGGAAGCAAAGTAAATACGATAATGAAATAAACACAAGTAGACTCAATGCAAATACAATTATTTATAGTGGTTTGGCCTCAATACCTACTCCACTACCTAAGCACCCCGCTTAGGATTTTCAAACTAAACTTTACTAGATTAATCTTGTTTCCCTTACAATGAGGACTTTGACCTGAAGAGTCTCGCTCTCAACCTAAGGCACTTCCACACCCGAAAGTCTCCGTCTTCTTACCGAGAGCACTCTTCCACATCAACCTAAGGGACAACTCAACTAATCATAGTAAACTAAGTTTACACCGGTGGAATTAAGCCTTAAACACAAAGGCAACCACCCAATTTTAAGACCTAACAACCTAGGTCTTCACAAGCTCAAATCCAATGAAATAAATAAGAAAATATACAAGTAATGGAGCAAAAATACAATAACACAAATACTTAACTCCAACATAATGAATCCTAGCTCCTCTTGATGCCTTGATGATGAATCAAATCAAGCTTGAAGGCAAACTCAAGGAATGAGAGATCAAACTAGGATTTCTCCAAGTAATGGCTCAATGAAACCTTAGAAATGATCAAGGATGGCTCAATGAAGTGTAGGAGTGATCAAAAGTATCAAAGGAATGCTAAGGCATAGGTATTTATAGAGCAATGAAGAAGGCTCGGGTGAAGCACCGCTCAACGGCATGAAAACTAGCCATTTTCCGCCTTCCGATCGATTGCCGATCGATCGTCGATCGATCGACCGAGCGACCGAAGGCAATCTGCTGCTTTTGGGCAACATTCAGTTGACTGGTCGGTTGATCAAAATGCCTTCTCCTTCGGTCAGTCGACTAGTCGGTCGATCGAACCTGGGCAGGACAGATTTCTTTGCCTACTTTGTTCATTTTCTGGTTCCATCATCGCTAAGTCTACTTATATAACATAAATATCTAAAAAATGTTATATAAGGATTACCCCCATTTGGATTCAATAAAAATATCTAAAAAATCAAAATCCTTAAGAATCAAAATCTAGTTTTTGGGGTCTAGTACAAATTTTTGGAAAACGAAAATTTTCTAATCTCCGAGGTCAAATATGGGTATGCTAAAGGCTTCCAAAAATTTCTTAAAATTACCTCGTTATATAGTTTTTACCCAAGGAACAATTACCGTCATTTTTTGTGACAAGAAAATGTCTAGGTCATATATCCTTCCAAGGAGCTCCCTAGGCTTAGTGAATTTCAAGGTGGTTTCTGGATTTTCATGTTTTGGGATTCAGATTTGATTTTTGGGTTCTTATGCATCATCATGAGGATTTACAATATAAACTAGACACCCTAAACTTAAACTCTAATTTCCCGAAGAATCCTGAGCGCATTGACCAACGTCCTTCTAATTTTTTGATTTTTCCGATATTTTTGATCGAGAACGTCGTGCGCTAACCAATATGGAACCTGAAGTATTTCTCAATGAAACATTAGTTCCATGTTTGTTATCATCAAAACCGAGATTAAGACCAAGGTTGAAAACATTAAGCCAACAGGGCTAAGTTGTAATAGGCTTGACTCGAGTCTAGTTCATGAGTATGGGCACTTATGGACTTGATCCAGCCGAACTCAATGTGCTAGTCCAGTTCAAGTATATCTATGTAAAATACACAAATAGATAAGTATAGCTTTGACATTACTTCTTCACTGTTAAATTTTGAAATGAAAGCACTTGATACGTCACACGTGTAATTTTTTGCTCAAATCTAAGCTTTATTGTTGCCAATATGCAATGAAAATTTGATTATGTTAATACCAAGATTTTGCGCTAATTTGAAGCCAATATTATTTCCAACTTTATTAATGTCTATTATTATGGAAGTTTTTTTTCTCCAAAAGTAGCTTTTCATTCCAATAAAGGAAGAGATAAGGTCATAAACTATACAATGCATATTGTCCATATGTTGCTCCTGATCAATGCAATCAAAGCATTACAAATAATACTCATTGAACATTGGCATTGGAAGATATGGACCAAATATTGAAGGCCTGATCGAGTGCAGACGTCGGTGTTGCTCCTGGAGGTTGTAAAATGACTTGGTTTGTGATGTTCTAGATACTCCATAGGATGCAAAAGAGAAGCTCCATTCCACGGGTGCAATTCCGAAGTTTGGTTCGGGTGGTCAACCACCAATGGAGGATGGAAGTAACAGCCGCGCAAAATGGGATGGGGAGGTCTGATCGTCTCTAAATATCAGCTAAATTTCAGCACAAAAGGAATACGTGCTCCCTCGATTCAGGAACTAAGTTGCATAGAGGGCAGCGTATATCTTCCATTGGAACATTACATCGAGCGAGTGCAACCCTCAATGGTAAGCACCCTTGAAGTAATCTCCATGTGAATACCTTTATCTTTGGCGGAACCTTTAGCTTCCAAATTCTCGTCCATGGAAAAGCTTGTGAATTTGTGAGGTGGGGAGTCTCAGATGGAAAGAGGAGGCCAACTATGTGATACCCAAAAGATATTGAACATGAACTAGTCCTACTATAGTGCTAGGATCCATTGATCCCAACCTTCATGAATTTGGATCTTGAATATCTCCTCCGCTAATTATCGAGGGAAGATCTCATGAAATCTAGGAGCTATCCATAATCTTGTATCTTTATCAAATAGATGAGATACCAGAATAGATTCAGAAGCCGCTGGAGGAGGACCGTGAAGGCGAAAGGATGGCTCAATAGGTAGCCAAGGAGAACCGACAACCTCTGCAGTTGAGTGGGGACCAATACTAAGCCGCATTCCCAGCCGAAGAATCTCCCTGCCTTTCAGAATACTCCATGTCACGCCCCAACTCAAGGTCATGTGACCGACCAAGGTATACGTGCCTATACCCCGAAGCCTAAACTATGCACATGCCAAATCAAATAATATAGCGCAAAGAAAACAACAATTTTTATTTTTAAAGGAAAAGCGAACCAACACCAAGTTTAGTTTAATAGCTCAGAAATGAAAAGTGCGGAAATACAATTAAGTCCAACAGTTCAAAAGTTTAGTCAAATAAAACCTGAAATAAATAGCATAAATGCCCTTAGGGCTACAACTCCAAATTAAGCTAATACAAGTGCATGATAACTACCAAAAAGACTCGACTACGACCCTAACTAGGACTGCTAGATCCAGCCGCTCCTCTGCCCTCTAGCGACACCAAGTGCATCCAACCCACCTCACTGGTCAGGCTCTGCAAAACAAAAATCACATGACAACGGGTGAGTTCAAAGAACTCAGCGAGCAATTTTACCCACCCCCACAAATAAACACAGAGATAACATAAATAAATTCTATCTCTGAAAAGGCAAAGTCACTGAGGTGTGACTAGCTACTAGGCCAACAGGCCACTCATGCCCACAGTATCTAACTTCTCAAAGAGGTGCATCAGGCCGAAGCCCTACCATGCCCGAAGGCAACATCACCAATAAAATGTGCATCAGGTCGATGCCCTACCATGCATGCCCAAAGGCAGCATCACTATCAAAGAGGTGCATCGGGTCGAAGCCCTATCATGCCTAGAGGCAACATCACCATCAAAGAGGTGCATCTAGTTGAATCCCTACCATGCCTAAAGGCAACATCACCATCAAGAGGTGCATCAGGTTGAATCCCTACCATGCCTAAAGGCAACATCACCATCAAGAGGTGCATCGGGTCGAATCCCTACCATGCCTAGAGGCAACCACACATACTAGGATAATCGAGAAAGGCCATCCGAACTTATCCTACAGGTTGGGAATTGGCATCCAACCATCCAGGCATAGCCCGTAACCCAGCTCCTAAATGAGCCGCTCCGCATTCCCAAGGATATGGTGCATCAAGACCTAAGTCAAGATTCTCCTACGGTGTCCTAGGGGTGTTCTCATTATGAAGCGTCTCAACACTCCAAACCCTACCCCTACCCCTTAGACCCGTAACGTCATGAACCCGTGTGGTTTTATTTCATGAATATCTTGTAAGTTGGTTCATAACAAATTATGTTCACCCTTAAACCCAATTTTAATTATAGAATTAAAATTTAGATCATCTCAATTAGGGTTTTGTTTTAGGGTTTTATTTTAGGTTACTGTTCTGCCCAGAACTGCTATGTCTAACCCGAATCTAGTCCCCAAAGTGTGTCCTAGGTTTCCAAACTATGTTTTCTGGTTGAAACGCTTGGTTACACGACTATGTTCAGAGATCTAAGCATATAATAACAGAGAAATAAAAAATTAGCCCAGATTCAACAAACAACATATAAATTTCAAAAAGCTGAAATTTTCAGCACATCATGGAATAAAATCCGAATTTTGCATAATTAAATCCCCAATTTTCTAACATCCTAGATTCAAGTCATCATGCCAATCATGCGTACAATCTCATAATTTTTACTAAATAAAAACTAGCATATATAACAAGAATTCCTTAATCAAGAATCAAGAAAATTAATTACTCTATAGTATCAAGAACATCCAAAACTACAAGATGAGATTGCATCCAAGACTCATAAGATTAAATCAAGATTCATAAGACTAAAAATCATAGATCTTCCATTAAACATATGCCCCGTGTTATAAGATCAAAATTTCAAGTCTAAGCATGTCATGGAAACCAAGAAAATCTCAAGAACACAAAATACATCATCAAGATCAAGAATCTTCAAGGCGACTTCAAGAAAATTTGAAGAAAATCCGAATAGGAGGGATAAAACCACTCACCTAATTAAGGAATGGATTGGAGATAAGAATCCAATCGACGGCCTTCGATTTCGGCTTTGAAATCTAGCGGCTCAACCCCAAAGAAGAGAAAGCAAGGTGGCGGCTCACTCTAAGCCGCCGGCTTGGAGATAGGGAGAGAGGGGAAGAAGAGGGCGGCTCGGCTCCCCTTGGCTTGGCTCCAAAGGGAAAGAAGAGAGGAAGAGGGGAGGAAGCAGGCGGCTCGGCTCGGCTCCAAATGGAAGGAAGGAAGAGAGGAAGAGGAGGAGGAAGGGAAGGAAGGAAGAGAGGAAGAGGAAGAGGAAGCAGACGGCTCGGCTCGGCTCTAAAGAGAAGGAAGAAAGAGAGGAAGAGGAAGAGAAAACAGGCAGCTCGGCTCGGCTCTGGGTGTGGCGGCTCCAAGGAGGAAAGGGAAAGGGGGTTGGCAGCTTGGCTTGGCTTGGTGGTTGGTTCCCTTTCTCAACTCTTTGGGTGGCTCCAAAATAGGAGCCACAAGCCATGAGGGGGGTTTTATACACCCTCCTCGACCCTAATCTCTTAAACCCTTAATTCACAACCCGCATCTACCTTAAGCCAAAATCAAAACCCGTTAACTCGATAGACTTAAATAATTTAATTAATCTCATTCTAATAAATCACAAGCAATTAATTAAATACTAATATGAACATAATTAGCAATTATGCACACACAACACCACTCTCAACTACCCAAGCCTAAAAATTCATAAATTCACATCCTACTTACCCGAGCTCACAAGCTCGCTCCGGACCATGACTCGACTTAGCTCAACTACGAACTAGTTCGCTAGGCTGACAAACACACACAATAAAAAAAAAAAATATTAAATATCTAGTATATTACACTCCATCCCTAAAAACAGTTTTGTTTTGCTTCCACGTTGACGAAGGACGAGGATATTAGACGCCAGCAAAGACTCCGGGTGAGATATTAGATGCCAACCATGCTTTGCGAGAAGAACCAGGTTCATCCTTCTGCACTCCTTGAATCCTAAATCTCCTTTAGAGAATGCCGAGCACAACTTTGACCATTTAAACCAGTGCATTCCTCGTTGATCATTCTTAGATGACCACCAAAATTTGCTGCATATATTATCAATTCGTTTGAAAAGTGAGTCTGATATGTGGAAGCATGACATTGTATAGTTTGGTATAGCAACGAGTACTGATTTTATGAGGACGCTTTTGCTCGCCCGAGACAAGAAATGAGCCGACCAGCCTTCAATTCTTTCACGTATCCTCACTAAAATATTGTCGAAGGTACCTTTTTGGATCTACTTATCATGAAGGGAAGCCCAAGGTATTTCTCATGCCTGATTTCATGAGGAATGGAAAGAATTGAACTCATCATGTTTCTGAGGCTGACAGGTGAGTTACTGGAGAAGAAAATAGAGGACTTTTGCACACTTATTTGTTGGTCGCTGATCCTTTCAAAAGTCTCGAACAATTCCTTTATGCATTATGCATGTCTCCTATCTGCTTTGCAAAAGAGTATGACGTCGTTCGTAAAGAACGAGGTAATCTCAGGGCAGTGTCGTCCTAGGGAGATTCCATGATAACTTTTGATTTGGAAGCTAGTTTGGAGCAGGTGGCTGAAGCCCTCCATACAAAACAAAAATAGGAATGGTGATAAGGGATCTCCTTGACGGAGACCACGACTTGACTTAAAGAAATCAAATTTGGAGCTTGATAATGATATCAAGTATGATACAGAGGAGATACATTCTCTAATAAGAGCAATAAAATCGTCTGCAAACCCCAACTTCCCCATGACAGCATATAAGAAAGCCCATTCAACGCGGTCATATATATGCACTACTCATATCAATTTTTAAAGTCATTTCTGCCTTTGAGTTATGTTGCCTTGTCTTTAAATGGTGGGTCATCTCGCGAGCTAATAGGATATTTTCTGATATTAGACGATCTTGAACAAATGCAGATTGGTTGAGTAAAAATAATTTTTTCATAAGAGGTTGCCAGCCATGAATAATAATTTTGAAATATAAAATATTTTATAGACAACGTTACATAGGTTGATCGGCCGCAGGTGTAATTATTATGGAAGTATATAGAATCTTCCTGGTGCTTCTGTATAATTAATTATTTTTCTCTGATAATTTTGACTTAAATTATATACTAACCATGTACGTATATATATAGACCCACTCTTGAACGGTGTGACAAGGTCAAATTATTCCCTTACGTACGTAGACTTAAAGTAGTTTGTTTGGATAACGAGGACATTAGATCCTCAAACTTGTGTATAATATACACATCAACTTGCTGCCTCCCCTTTTCGTATAGAGTGATGGAGAAAGATGGTGACCTCTCTACTTATTTAATTTGATTATTTTGAGACCATAACAAGGTAGCCTGATCTTACCTCAATGACAGTCTGACGTGGCTTACTACTTACGTTGACGTCAACACTGAGCTCATCAGCAATATATATATATATATATATATATATATATATATATATATATATATATATATATAATATGATCAACATATATAGAGCACTGAGGCAGTGCTGTGGAATTCCTGTGGGCAAAAGCTGGATTTGTCCTTCCTTTCTTTTAATTCTTCTTGTCTCGGATTGCAATTTGCTTAGCAGATAAGGAGCGACACTCAACCAAGTGTTGTTGCGCCACAAGTTTTCTCCCATCAATGATTTATTAGTGCAAGCTGTTGACATTGAGAAGCTCTAATAATATAAGATTAATGGAGTTGGTGATCAATTCTATCACTGCATTTTTTGTTGTTAAGTTCAATCAGTTCATTGAATCTTCATATTGCTCTATATATAGTACGCTTTCTTGAGTGGATATGTTCAATATATTCACTCTCAAGTTTTGGCTTCGTTTGAATGGAGGAATATTTGTCCATCGAAAGGGGAATGGAGGAATAAAATGGAAAGGGGAAAGAGAAATAGGAAAGGAAGAAAGGGGAAGGGGTGAAGAATGCAACAAATTAAGTTTGCCTTTTATACCTCGTTTGACAATTGACGTTACCTTTATGAAAGCTCCGTAGGATTGTAATATCCTAGATTTTTTTTTTTTTTTTTTTTTTCCTTTATGGTTTGTGTTTGTCAGCCCAGCAGACTAGTTCGAGGTCGAGCCGAGTCAACTCATGGTCCAGTGCGAGTTTGCGAGCTCGGGTAAGTAGGAATATGAGTTATGTAAATTTTGCTTGCATAGATAAATTTATTTAATTTTTTTGTTGTGTATGCATGATTGTTTAATTATGTTGCATGTGGATGTGCATATGTTTATTGCTTGTAAATTATCATGGGATTAGAATAGGATTAATTAAGTTAGCGGGTTCGGATTCGGCTTGAGGCGGATGCGGGTTTGATAAAGAATATATGAAGTTAGGGTTGAGGACGGAGTATAAAACCCCCTCCCATTGGCTTGCGGCTCCCTATTGGAGCCTCACAAGCCAATTGGAAAGAGGAGCCGACAGCCAGCCGCCCCTCTTCCTCATCCAAGGAACCGCCGCCCTCAAGAGCTGAGCCGCCGAGCCCTTCCCCTCTTTATCCTTCCCTTTGGAGCCGAGCCGAGAGGAGCCGCTTGAAGCCAAGCCAGTTCCTCTCTCTTCCTCTTTCACTCTCTTCAAGCCGGCGGCTTGAAGTAAGCCGCCACCCCCTTTTTTGTCGCGCCCCGGCCCCCGGCCCGGGAAGCGACGGCGACTCGAACACCGCGCAGCGGAATGAAAAGCCACGAATCATCACATATAATAAAACAACAACATAAAAATCAATAATTAAAATCCATCAGTTAGATCAAATACAATATTTAACCAAATATAAAATTGATCTTCAAATTATAGCTCCAAAATAACAATATCAAAGCCGAGCTATAAGACGACAAAATAAACCAAAATACAAAAGCAATCGCCATCAGAGCTCCACATCTACGACTGACTACTAGCTGTCTAAGAACTATCTACACCTCGATCTATAAATCGACTGCTCACCCCTGTAAGTCTGAAGCAAAAACAACGAAGATCAGCAAATGCTGAGTAGGAGAATCACAATATGATCAACAAATATCAAGTGTCAACTCGACAATGAATAACAACATGGCCTAAGATGCAGTCAAAGACAATGAACACAACAAATACACATCACCTACTCCTAAACAACATCAACTGAATCATCGAACGTGGGACCATTGGGTAAAAACCCCACACTCTACCACCCGTAGAGTGGCATCAACCGTCTGCTCCAACGGTGGCGCGACTACCCCCACCAAGCAGGTAGACCGACGGGCTTCGTATCCGACATCCGCACACCCGAAGGTGCCCAAAGTGACTAGTCAATATCCATACCCTCACCCATGTCTGGAGGGTACCGCAATAAAATGGTCCTTGACCGAAGTCCTCTCCGAGGCCGTAGCCTCCAGATCGACAGCAACCATGCAACTCAACTCCAAGAGTGCAACAAGGTATATCACCATGATCAACAACATAGCAACAACTCCAAGTGATTATGACATGATCAACAAGTAAACAACACCACATATATCAACATGGCACTATGCATACAATGACTAATCCAATGCACCGTAGGATTAGTACAACATACTATGATCAAGAATAAACACCAATAAGCAATAATAAAATGCAACACATGCAATTCCTCTACATGGCATGTCCAACGATAATATGCAACAAGAGTTCAATAATTTCAGAAAACAAACCAAACAATGAAAGCAAAGGTATTTCCGTAATTTATCTCCGACGACAAATCAACAACAGACTTGCAGGCTTAACCCACACTCAGCACACTCTCCAAACACCCATGGTCAACCAACTCTCCAACCCACAATTATTTCACACCGATCGATTGACTAAATTCACAGACTAATAATTTACTATTATTTAAACACCTCGACAACCTCAACCACTAATCAACTGAAAGAACAACCTAACAATGTTTTTTCGGAAAACTAACCCCACCATCGCATTCAGCACACGAAAACAATCAAGATTGCTATTCACCTCAACTTCAACCGACAACTCGGGGCCCACCAACTAAATTAATTTCAAATACAACTATCAATCACTTACTCAACAACAACAAAATACTAAAATATATCAAAATCATACCAAATGATCTCCAATCTGAAATCCGACACCACCATCGCGTTCAGCACGCAAAAATAATCAAGATTTCTATTCACCTCAACTTCAACCGACAACTCAAGATCCACCAAATAAATTAATTTCAAACATAACTATATCATTCAATTACTAAACAACAGCAAAATACTAAAATATATCAAAATCACACCAAATGATCTCCAATCTGAAATCCGACACCACCATCGCGTTTAGCACGCGAAAATATACAACTTTGGTATTCACCTCGACTCGATCCGACAATTCTATGATCAACTATAAAAATACCCCAATAATTCATAAATTAATCCAATTTCATATAATACAACTCTATTCTCTAAACACTATTCATATCCCACCCACTCGTCTCCCTCTCCCCTCACCCCTCACGCTGCCTTTACCCTTGCGCCCGACGCCACCTCCCTGCTCCGCTCGAACCCACGCCGCCCGGCCCTCCCGCCGCCGACAATCACCCCGGCGGTGACGTCGCCTCTCCCGCAACTCCCGACGCCGACGCCCTCTCTCTCTCTCCTCCCGATCTCCCTCTCTTCTCCTCCCGATCATCCTAGTCCTCTTCCCCTCTTGGCCAGCCGCTACCCATCGCTGACCAGCGACTCCACAACCTCCTCAACCTTCGGCCCCGCTCAGTCCCACGATCGACGGAGCGAAAGCCCGGGTGGCCGCTTGGCAGCCCGCACGCGATCAACCCAGGGTACGGCGCAACAACCTCCCCTTGTCTTCGTCGTCCGATTCGTCGGAGATAATCAACGGAAATGAAGGAACGGGGAGGATGAGATCTCCTACCTCGATCCCGCGACTCCGGCGACGACGAGCTCCACCGGCGACACACGCCGACTTCTCCGCCGCCTGCTGACGCCCTCACTTCTTCCTCTTCTTCTCTACTTCTCCTCACTTAAACCCCTCAACAGCACCTCTCCCTCACTTATCCTCACCGCCACCTGGCACTTCTCCACTTCCACAACCATTTTTTTTTTTTTAATACCCGGATATAACATTTTTCCCCCTTCTTGAGTCGAGCCGTCGATTCTTGAAGCCAAATTCGAGGTCCGTTGTCCGGAATTTCTCTTCTCATCATCCTTCCTATTCAGTTGAGTGGTTTTACCCTCCTTTTCGCGTTTCTTCGAATTTTTGAAGATGTTCTTGAAGGCTAGGATGTTTTGATTTGTTTTCCGTCGATCTCTCGAGCTTTCACCATTCTTTTCAATTGTCACATTTGAGGAGGCCCTAAATCCTCCCCTATAGGGTTCGGCAGCCCTAGGAGGACCCTAGGGGTGCTCGGCCAAGGTGGAGACGAGGGCGCTCTCAAGGTGTTCGGTGAAATGCCTAAGTGAGAGTTTTTGATGTTCTTGAGATCCATGCCTTATATTTCTTATTAAATTGAGTTCCTACATGTTCAAGCATGTCTTGTAATTAATCTGTGATTTTTGGAATAGAAATCATGTTTATAAAATTAAGATCTTGATGTTGATGCCATGAAGGTTCTTGAAAGATGGGTTCTTGATCATGATGCTTGATCTTGTTTATGGTGTTTTGGTGCTTGTTAGTCTTGTTTAATAAGCATAAATGTTGCTGGAATTTCATGTTATCACCAGAAATTAGATCCTTAATTATCATTAAAATGTGATCAAGACTAACAAGCACCGAAACACCATAAACAAGACTAACAATCGAGGAGGCCCCTCATAAATGTGACAATGGAATTATCATTTTTGAGGAACAAGACTAACGAGCACTAAAACACCATAAATGCTGGAATTATCATTAAAATGTGATCAAGACTAACAAGCACCAAAACACCAAAACATCATAAATAATTAAGGATCTAATTTCTATTAATTTCGGATTTATTTTCATACTATGTTGAAAAACTTAATGTTGCTGGAATTTCATGTTGAGATGATGAATCTGTGCTGTTTTTAAAATACTTGCTGTGGTGTATGTATTTCTCATAACATAGTCGTGTAACCTATCGTTTTGACCAAAAAACATAGTTTGGAAACATAGGACACACTCTGAAAACCAGATTCGGGTTAGATACATCAGTATCAGGCACAACGAGTAAGCTAAAATAAAACTCTAAAATAAAATCCTAATCTTGGTGATTTAAATTTTAATTGCATAATTAAAATTGGGCAAAGGGTCAGCATAATCTGTTATGAACCAACAAATAAAGTTTATGCATGAAATAAAACCACACGGGTTCATGACATTACGGGTCTAGGAGTTGGGGTTGAGTATTGGAGTGTGGAAACGCTTCCCAATAAGGTCACCCCTAAGACACCGTATGAGAGACTAGACTTAGGTCATGTTGTGCCATACCTTTATATAGGGCTGAGCATCAGGCAGGTCGAGTCGATACCCGACCTGACCCGATCGGGTATTAACCCAAAAATTTCAAAAAATTTATACCCGACCCGACTCGATTTTTTAATCGGGGCCCGACCCAAATAACCCGAAAAAATCAAGCCCCGGCCCAAGTAACCCAAATTCGGTTTAGAAAAATATAAATGAAATAAAATTCATCTTGAAAATGGTGATAAAAAAGATCGATTATTGTATTTAAATTATAACTCAATTAGAACTTGTACTCAAGACCTTCTAAACTACAACTCTACCCTTCTAACCACAAAACCAACACTCTTTTATCAATATATATAACATAATTATCTATTTAACTTAAACTCGGTTTAGGTCGGGTTAAACAGGGTTTTCACCCGAACCCGACCCGATCCGAAATAGTAATTGAAATTTTTAAAAATGTAACCCGACCCGACCTGATATACCCGAATAACCCGACCCGAAATGAATTTTTGGGTCAGGTTTTTCAAGTTTTTCTTGTCGAATCGGATTTTGCTCAATCCTATCTTTATGAATGACAGAAAGACTTATTGAGGAACCGGATTACGGGCTAGGCCTGGAAGGTTGGATGGCTAATTCCCAACCTATGGAACAAGTTCGAATGGGAAATCCTGATTGTTCCGGTTTGGCCTTGTGGAAAAAGTTTGGAGGGCCTACCCGATTATTCCTGTGATATCTTAAAGGGGCAAGTTCGGATGGGCGATTCTCGATTGCTCCCGAGTTTCTTTATATTAGGATAAGTTCAGAGGGTCTTCCCGATTATCCTAGTATGTTTTGTTGCCTTAGGGCATGGTAGGCTTAGGCCTGTTGATCTTAAACTGTTAGGGTGTTGGATGCCTTCGGGCAGATGGTGGTCAGATGGCCTGTTAGCTTATCACTCCCTTGTGACCTTTTGTTTTGTTTTTGTTTTTAATAAAGATAGATAGTCACAATAGGCGACCATACTAGGGTTTGAACCCTAGATCTCTAGGCAACATATAACATGTTGCCACCAACTGTGCTACCTATAGTTGGCCACTCCCTTGTGACCTTTTCATGCTTGAGTCAGGAGTTTTTCTTTATGCATCATATCCGTGTTTGGTTTTTCGTGGGGGTTGGTAGAACCGCTCGCTGGGTTCTTTGAACTCACCTGTTGTAGTTTTATTTTTGTTTTGCAGAGCCTAACCGGTGAGGTGGGCTGGAGCACTTGGCGTGGCTGGAGGGCAGAGGAGCCATATTATCTCATAGTAGTTCTAGTTAGGGGTCGTAGTTGAGGCTATAGTAGTTTGGTCATGCACTTGTGATTTGATGTTTTAGAGTTGTAGTCCCGTGGGGACATTCATGTTTTATTCATATTTTATTTGTTAAAAGAACTGTTACTCTTTGGTTTATTTATTTCCGCACTTGAACATTTTACTAAAAACTTTGATGTTTTTGAAATAAAAATTTGTTTTAGTTCTTTTAATTGTTAAAAGCTGTTGTTCTTCTGCTATCTTTATAAGTTGGCATGTGCATGAGTTAGGCTGCGGGGTATAGGCACGTATATCTTGGCCGGTCACGTGACCCTGAGTTTACGGCGTGACAGTTTGCGAAAACTTAGAAGCAATTTTCGTTTCGTGAAAACTGAAATGAGTTTTCGAGTTTCGGTTTTATTATTTGGCGAAAACGTGTTTATTTGATATGTCATATTTTTATGTTTCGTGAAACGAAAACCTCAGAAATTTATTTATTGTGTGTTATTTTTTATGTCTGTTTTCGGGGCGAAAATTGAAACTGCGTTTGTTTATCAAACATAGTATATATTTTCAGATTTTATTTATAATTTTTAACTAAAATAATATTAATTTTTTTAGTTAGTAAATAAATATTATTATAAATATTATTATAATGTTTAATATAATTATAAAAAAATATTAAAATATGTTCTTTTTAATTTTTTAAAAAATAAAAATTATGAATATTATTAAATTATTTTTAATTGTTATCAACTAATTAAAATATGGATAAATAAGTATAAAATTAATATCGACTAAATTATCAACTAAATTATCATGGTTTGATAGCTACCGTCGTTTAAATTGGCACTAAGTATAAATTGACTAAGTTATTGTCATTTGATACTAAGTTCGTTGTTGATTAAGTTATCATCGTTTGATACTAAGTATAAATTGATTAAGTTATTGTCGTTTGATACTTAAGTATAAATTGACTACGTTATCGTCGTTTAATACTAAGTTTTGTCGTTGTTGTAATTCGATTACAAATTATTAAATTAGAGCATATTGTAATATTAAATTAGAGCAGACTATAATGATGGGCTAACAAAATTATTTTAACATTACTTTTATATTACATACAATTTTGTACATATTACAACAACCATAATCCAAGATCAATCTCCTAATACATCAAATTACATAATGAATTCTAGCAGCAATTACAGACCAACAACAACTATTACACTAGCCAACCAGCCACAATTACAGACCAACAACAGCAATTACATCGATATGAAATAAAATATAAGACTATAAAGGAAAAGACGTATCACAATTAGTTGGTGATCGCCTCCAATTCATAGTCTACCAAAAAATAGTTTGCTCATTATCTCAAAACCACGCAAGGATGAAATCAAGCACAACCACGCAAGAACATCAAAACCACACAAGCACATCCACGCATGGAATAAATCGATATAAGCATAACCAAGATTAAAACAACAGTGCATATAAGTATACATGATAACATGCAACATTTCTTTACGAAATTAGGAGGAAAGTGCGCATAACCATTGATTGACTATCGCCTCCAATTCCTCGTCAATAGTACAAAACTCAAAACTCAACAACACCAAGTATTAACAGTATTAACTAACATCATTTTACTAAAATAACTTAATAGCATCATTACAGTATTAACCAACATCACATAAGCATCACCATTATAGTATTAACTAACATCACAGCAGCATCATAGTATTAATTGAAATAAGCACATAAATTAAAATAAATAAGCACACTCTTAAACTGAAATAAACACACAAATTGCTGAAATAATCACAGTAATTTTTGAAATAAAACTAAAAAAATTATTACCAAGTACTCAACCACACATCAAACAAATATAAAGTACCAGTACTGAAAAATAAATGCGAGGGTGCACATACAAGGGTGCACAAAGTCATGAGTTCAAATAAAATAGCAATTCACTCACTCACTACAAAGTTTTCAAGAAGTTCTTCAGTTTGTCATCTTGCAACGTCATAATAAGTAATCGAGATTCCGCATTAATAAGCATGAAATGACAAGTCTTAGCATGAGTTTCTGCATATAGCCCCTATAAATTACTAATGCGCTCAATGCAATTTGCTAGGCTATATGGATCTGCGGGTGGGGGTGTAGTACATACTGAGGTTGCCTCACTTCGAATACGACGGACTGCAAAGGGTTCACTAATGAGTTCATACATCTTTTGCCTCTCCTGTTCTATAGATATTCTCACTCATGATTTACCTCGTTTCTTACTGCGACTGTGACTTGAAGAAATAGATGGACGTCGAGGGATTTCCTGGTCGTTATCCCCCGTGTCATCCTCTTCCCCTTCCTCTTCCACAACAGACTCCTTACCGCACACATTCTACCCCAAAAATTGATCCTCTAACCGACGCTCCTCATATGAATTCAAAGGCGTCTGTGTAGATGATCGAGCCATCCCACCAGTTGCCAATTGATTTTGGAAAATCAATTCCAACAATGGATAGTTGGGAGGTGACCCATTCTTAAACTGTTTGAAACACTCTTTTCTTCCTTCTCTCTACACACAAAATAAACTCTATTAAAATGCTACCTAATTAACTCTATTAACAAAAACCTATCGTGCTATTCCACACGATTTCGTCAGCCTCAATCCTCCCCGTGTCCAGATTCTAGATGACCCTAGTGTAGTTAATCAATTCTTAGAAGTCTTTAAAGATACGATGAAAGCGATTCTTCTTCCCTTACACTGATCAACCCCGTACCTAGTGCCATATTTTTTCAGAAGTTTATTGCTAATTTCTTTCCATACAGGCTTGTCAAAATTCAAAGTGTCTAATTCTATTTGTTTATTATGCAGTATAAACAAAAAGTCTTTTGTAGTATTTTTGGACCAGTTTTCCGACTTCTCCATCGGATTACGATGATCACCCATTTATAATATATCTATTTGAAAATCATATGAACATATTACTGAATATGGCAAAGAAAAAACCAGATAATTGATAACTGATAACATACAAAATGATAACTGAATGCATGAGATAACATATTACTGAACAATAGAAATATGATCAGTATAGAAATAGAATCAGGCCAATACTAAGTAACATAAATAATAGTATAGAAATACAGTACAGAACAATAGAAATATGATTAGTATAACAACAAGCATCAAACCAATACTAAGTAACATCAGTATAATAGCAAGCATCAATAACAGTATTCCTAGATTATGTGCAAAAGATTAAAGTGACATGCATACTACATTTTCATGCAAAAGAAAATAATAATAGTATAGAAATACAGTACAGAACAATATAAATATGATCAGTATAACAACAAGCATACGACCAATAGAAGTAAAATAATAATTGTATAGAAATACAATACAAAATAAATTGTAAATATGATATAACAACAAGCATCAGACCAATAGAAGTAAAATAATAACAGTATAGAAATATAGTACAAAACAATAGAAATATGATCAGTATAACAGCAAGCATCAGACCAGTTTTAAGTAACATCAGTATAACAGCAAGCATCAATAACAGTATTCCTAGATGAAGAGACATCAGTAACAATAATAAAATCAAGTATATGATTCAAACATCATAAATCCTAGATCAGTATAACAGCAAGCATCAGACCAATTTTAAGTAACATTAGTATAACAACAAGCATCAGACCAGTTTCAAGTATATGATCCGAACATCATAAACCCTAGATTAGAAACCCTTGATCGAAAAACCATCCATCAAAACCCTAGATCGAGGAAAACCAAAAGCACATCATCATAAACCCTAAATCCAAAACCTAGATCGGAAAATGAAACATCAAAACCAACGATCAAAACCCTAGATGCAAAACATGGATCGAAAACCCTAGATCGGGAAACCATCCATCAAAACCCTAGATCGAGGAAAAGCACATCATCATAAACCCTAGATTGAAAACTTGGAAGAATGCAAGAACATCAAAATCAACTCGGGAAAACCCTAACTCGAAGAAACAAAACCTAGATTGAAGAAACATCTCAAGAATAGTTGAAAGAACGCAAGAACATCAAAACCCTAACTCGGAAAAACACCTAAAAAAATTATACTTGAGGAAGGAGATCGTCGATGAGTGATGAACCGGTTCTTTTTCACCGAAGTCGACGACGAAAATCGCTGATGAGTGATCAAAAAAGCATCGAGGTGGTGACAACTTATCACCTGTGTCGACAGCAGTAGCTGAAGACGAGCGGGGTCGAGTGATCGGGTCAAGTGATTGAGCCCTAACGGGTATTACCGGATTTTGTTTGGCTTTCGATCGAAACAAGCGAAAATGGCATCATATTTATAAGTATGCCACCTCTCGTTTCGTCAGTTTTCATGAATCGGTATAAAAGGGTGTTTCACGAAAACTCATTTTTGCGAAACAAGACTCGAAAATCAGACTGGTTTTCCTCAACAAACACCGCTTTGACCCACTTTTTAGTTTTTCGCAAAAACGAAAACTGAAAAGTTGGCTAACAAACACGCCCTAATTAGTTTCTTTCCACCATGGTTGGGTATTTCAAAACCTCATGTTTTGTATTGTTTCCATCTTGCAACAATACAAATGCCTAAACAACATATAAATAGTGAACAACATATAAATAGTGAACAAAAATTAGATTACAACCAAGTTCATATATCAAAGTCCTATTCAAATGCCTAAACAAAGTGAATTCAACAAAAAGCTCAACAATCCAACTAGATATATAAGGAATCTAAGATAGTGCAGCGGAATATGTCTCCTCCTTCGAGACTCTAGCTACCCCACAACAAACTGCCATTATACCTGATGATCTGAGGCAAAAGCAACAATAATCAGCCGAAGGCTAAGTAGGATTCAACAATATGCCAAGTGAAATGATAGACAACGTTATGCCCATGATGCCATTGAGTGCAACTGTAAATATGACTGTTCAAATGCTCATATCATAGACCCAATCAAGAGCGTAGTGGATATTGGATTTTCCCCGCACTCTCACACCTCGAGAGTGGCACCTCAAGCCCATAAGCAGGAGGTGTCTAACACCGCGATGCCGCACACGCACCTTGTGTGATAATTTAGTGATCACCGGTGTCACTTGCCTATACACCTCAGGCAATTAATAAATAATGTCCGGGCTTTCGCCCAATAAGAGGTCATAATGCAACATGCCAACAATTTCATAACTACTACAATTCAACATGTGAATGATGCTATTAATCATGTCATCAACTCATGAATTATGTATATCAACAAATATATACAGTTGATATATTAGCAACGGTTTTACCACGGACCCGGAGCCGTTGCTGATAACATTAATAGCAACGGCCGCTGAGTCCGTAGCAACGCCGTTAGTAAAACCCCGTCGCTAAGCAGTTGCTGTAGGTCATCAGCAACGGCTTTCGATACACTTTTAGCAACGGCTTTCCCACGGACGGCCATGGGAAATCCGTTGCTGATGATGTGAACCTGGTAACGAAAAAATTTCAAATTTCAAATTTCCATTGACACATTGATACATTATCTGATACATAACTCACACACCCATACACTCATACACACATTCATTCACACATCACAAATACACCAAGATATACATCAAAACAATTATATTTATATTGATAATTATCCACGATAGTATAAAAACTATTCAAATGCAAAATTAAAGTATCAATATCCAAACAAAATAAATTAAACAAGTCCAATATCTCAGTAACAAAGTCAATATAAAAAAATCTCACGATGACGATGGAGGATGGTCTGGATCATATGGCGGGGTCTGGAGTGCTTGAGTGTACACCGGCGTGGACTGACTCGAGGACGATGGATTAGATGATGCCGAAGAGATGCCTGCTTCGGGATGACCTGACATGTTGCATAGCATAGCTTGTATATCTGCCATCATCTGACTCTGGCGCTCCATTATCTCAGTCTGACGCGCGATCGTGTCCTATAGAGTCCTTATTTTGCTACTATGATCATAACTGGATCTAGAGGTGGACGGCCGCTCACCAGCGACCGGAGGGGTCGGTGCCCCAAGTGGCCCTAGTACGGCTCGCGCATGACCACTATCTGTGAAGCCATATACGCGGCCATGGTCCCAGCCACCTGCAGCCTCGACCCACGTTGCTGCGTCAAAGTCCTCGGGGGTACCCCCGCGCTGCACCACCGTCTGGTTGTAGGTCTCCTACTCGAGTTTGATTATTTTTTTTAATATTGATCATAAAACTTAAATTATAAATATATAATGAATAATTTAAACAAATATATAGTTACCATAATGTATGCAGCGCGGTTGTCGATGTACTCCCCCGTCCCATGTGCTCGACGATGAGTCCGCTCAAACACCGCCATCGGGGAGGGTCGCTGGACAGTCCCGTCATCCGACACCGTCGTCTACATTTACAAAACAAATACATTAATTAGTACACATAGTAACAAATAAAATATATAATTAAAAGATATACTTATCATACGGTTCGCGTGCACTACAAATGCAACAGAGCCGCCGGTGTGACGCACTGCTCCCCCCGACATGCGATTTCTAGCCGCATTCCGAGAAACATCCTGCCATCGATCCGTCGATCATATTCCCACGAGCTGGTCCCATATATCCGGAGTAATCCAATCGGGGTCGTATCCCCGAGTCTCCGCGATGTTAGTGGTCCTAGCTCGGGCTATCGCCTGGGACCGAGCCTGCCCCAGCTGCCCGTTGTACCTTGCCCGGGAAATAGCCTCCCAGGCAGCGTAAATGAAGGGCCTTTGGTCCTCGGCCCATGTATAGCGAGCCTGCAAAATAATAATATCAGTACCAATATTAATCATCATGCATGTAAAAAAAATAATAATACGTGCCTCAAACTCGCGCCATAACATGTCGACGTGCTAGCTAGGCACGTGAGACCACGTAGGCCATGCCCTGTGCATGTATCGTCGAATAGTAGAAGAAATGCTCCTCGGCACTTCTTCTTGCTCGAACTTGCACAACAAAAATAAATTTTAATATTATATTATGATATAATGAATTTGTAATGATTCATAATTCATGATATATTACCGCTCCCCAATCACGCTAATCAATCTACGTGACTCTGTGGTTGGTGGAGGCTGCCACCTGTTCGGCCCGCGTGGCCGCCTGCATCTGGATGTACTAGCCTCGGCAGTATCATCCGCATGAGGATCAGCAACAGGAGGATCAGCAGCATGAGTAAGTGCTGGAGTCTCACCGATCGGAGACTCCGAAGCTCTCCTGCGTCGATAACCACGACCAGACATATCTGTTGAACAGACATATAATCATATTATTGTATAAATAGTAGAGATATATTTAATAAAATATATACTTTACAATTATTCCTCATCATCTGAATAATAGTCTTCGAATTCTTCCTCTTCTTCCTCTTCTTCCTCTTCTTCATCTTCTTCATCTCCAGCTTCCTCAATTTCATGATCGTCATCATCAGCATATTCAACTTCTAATTGAATTGACGTTGTGTCTACATCCTCGAGTATTGGAATAATACGATCTACAGCAGGAGGATCATCTTCTTGATAGAAACCATGTGTCATATCAGGTATCAGCTCATTTTCTCCTACTATCGGATCAATTTTTCCTCTACCTTTTGTCTTACAGACTACACGTCAATCTGCTCTATCTTTATTTCGAGCCGGATACTTCGCGTAATATACTTGTTCGGCTTGTGATGCCAATATAAAAGGCTCATTTGCTGCCAATTTAGATTTGTAATTAACCTCAACAAGTTTGTATTTTGGATGAACTTTCATGTCTCTTTCTGTTGTATCGAACCAATGACATCTAAATAGAATAACTGATTTCAAGCCGAAGTAGTGCAACTCTATCACTTCTTCCACCATTCCATAAAAATCCATATGTCTGAACGACAGGATTGCTCGACATCCCGACTTCGCGTGACTCCCCGTGACAAGTCCATAGAAAATATCTTGGTGCAAATCCTTTGCTATATAGATGCAAAGTGACAGTCTCCCGATCCAAAAATCATCCATTCGAACAAATGCGACACGGACATCGGATTTGATCACCGATGCTAACGAAATTCCGGTTCGAATAGGCAAAATTTAGGAAGTACGTTACACCTAATCGAAACTCATTCGTTAAAGCTCCACGATCAAGACGTCGGTACATCCAACTTCGATCAGCCGACATGATTCTGTCAATCAATGACAATTTCTTTGGTTAATGTCTTTAGGTGAGATTGTCCTATTCCATTCGGGATTTATGTTATTCATATTGCACTAAGTACTTCTTTTAACCGCTAACTTCATTCTAAATTTCGGCAGCATCTCTCTATAGTTCTCCGAATACGCATATCATCTGGGCGCGTATCGGAGAACAAGAGAGATATTGCCGAAATTTAGAATAATTAGTTAACAGTTAAAAGAAAAACGTAAGTGCAGTACAAATAACTATATTCCTAAATTATCCAATCAGGGACAATTCAAGAATTGTACGTCGTATAAAAGATCATCTACTTCTTTTACACGAACATACAATCCCCGAACGGATCTAAGGTTTTGCTAAATCATATCCGACTCGTCGATGCGTACGTGAAAAATATCAACTCATCAGATGGATGATTATTTTCTAAATGTTTCGAGATAGTTCGAGTCCATATTGGACGATTTCGGCAGGAGTCTGAAGTGGACGATTCCGGCGTGCGTCCGAAGTGGACGATTCTGGCGCGCGTCCGAAGTGGACGATTCCGGCGCGCGTCCGAAGTGGATGATTCCGGCGCGCGTCCGAAGTGGATAATTCCGAAATTAATCTAAACCCTAAAAATTAATCTAAACCCTAAAAATTAATCTAACAAATTAAACAATTAATCTAAATAATGCATTAACAATTAATTAACAATTAAAAAATAATTAAAAAATAATATTAATCTACAAATTCTGGCGCCGGAGTCAGGTGGACTCCGGTGCCGGCGTACAATGGCCGGACACACTGTCCGGCCAATGTACAAGGTCCGACGGCGGCCATCGGCAGACCGCCGCCGGCCGAAACCCTATTTTTAGGGTTTCGGTCAGATTTTCCGCCGACCGCAAGGGGAAGAAACGGTCGGCCAGGAGTTTACCTGACAGTGTCGGCAGCGGCGGGAGGAGGAAGAGGCGTCGTCGGCGTCGACAGCGGCGGCGAGAGGCAGGAGAGGAGGCGGCGGTGGTAGCAGCGGGAGGAAGAAGGGTCGGGCGCGTTCTGTGACCTATATAAACTTATCAGCAACGGCTCACTCGCCCGTTAGAAAACCGTTGCTAATAAGTTATCATCAGCAACGGCTCACTTGTCCGTTAGTAAGTCGTTGCTAATAAGTTATCATCCGCAACGGCTCACTTGTCCGTTAGAAAGCCGTTGCTGATAATTAACATCATCAGCAACGGCTCGCATGTCCGTTAGAAAGCCGTTGCAGATACAACATATCTGCAACGGCTCCAGCGGCCGTAAGAATGCCGTTGCAAATAGCAACGGCTTGAGCGGTCGTTGCTGATAGCCGCTGCTGAAGACCAAATTTCTAGTAGTGTATTCAATTCTAGCATCATGTGATAAGGAATGCATCATATATCTACTTACATCCTAAAATACTAAGGCATATGCAATATTATGACCTCAACATGTACATGAATCAATAAATATGCATAAGGAGCATCAACGATTATAGATATATAATAAAATCAACGGTAAGGAATAACAAGATAAATACTTCTCAACGAGCGGTTCCGCCTTAGGCTCCTCGGCGAGCTCGGCTTGAACCCCCCAAGTGCAGTCCTTGGTTACCACGTTACTACTTCTGGCCTCAATGCCCTTACATGACTCCTTGCGAGCGGTTCCACCTTGCGCTCCCCAGCGAGCTAGACCTGAATCCCCGAGTGCAGTCCTCAGCCCCTAGAGCTATTACCTCCAGCCTCAGAGCCCTTATGTGGCTCCTCACGCATGGTCCTGACGTACGCCCCTTGGCAATAAAACTCCCAAGTACAAACCACTAAAACTATCACACCATTACTCATGCGTGATTTTACATTAGCATAGCTCAGTTCAAACCATATCCCTAAGGATCCAACCTTGAACCAGATTTTGGAAGGTTCAACCTTAAATCAGATTTCAGAAGATCCAACCTTGATTTCAAATGGTTCAACCTTGAACCAGATCTCATAAGGTTCAACCTTGAACCAAATAGTTCAACCTTAAACAAAGATCCTAGAGGATCAGACATGAACATTCCCTTCATAAAAAACCAACCGGAGGAGATTTGTATGTACAAAACAAAAGAAGCTCACGAAGGAGCAATAACTGTCACAATCAACAAAATAAACCCACACAGGGTCAATTGTCAACCAAAGGGGGGGGGGGGCAAACAACCAACCCCCAAAGAAGTTCTCAAAGTCAGCAGAAGAAAAATCTAAAGGAACTGCTGAGAAGAAGCTGCACCCGCTTTGGTGCACTCAGTAGGAGCATCCCTCTCTGGAATAGGGAATCCTCGCAGAGAAAATGAGCATTGGCCTGGAGTCGCGGCTGAAGAGTCTCTTCTGAGCGACCAAGAAAAGTCTTCCTCAACCTCGGGGTTCACTAGGACACAATCCTTAACTTCTTTAAGAGGGTCCATCCCTGAAAGGTCAGCATTGGGAGCCAGAAGCTTAGCCTGCTCTGAAGTCCTCTCAAAACCTTTCATATACATGGCAAGAGTGTTATCTTGGAGGTATTTCATCTCTTCCTCGAGGGATTCCCTGGCCAAGTTGCACCTCATAGCCTCGGCCCTAGCCTCCTCAATCTCGGCCTTCAGACGAGACTTTTTCATCACCGCCACAAAGAGGTCTAAGTAGACCATCTCCAGCTCTGCCCTGGCCTTGCTTTCTAGCTCTGCTATCTGGGCGGTAGACTCAGAAAAAGTTATGCTCAAATGGGCGACCTCTTCGACCTTCGCCTTCAAAGCTCTCTCTATTTTCGTCCTCCTAAGCCTGGAAGTTGCAAGCTCTTGAGACTGTGCTTCGCACTCCCTTCGCGAAGCCTCCTTCAGCTTACCTAGCAAAAGTTGGACGTGTTCCCAAGGGTCTACCCCCTCGGGAAAGACCAACTGGCTCACGAAGAAAAAATGCAACACTGACCCTAGCTGATGAACCCCTTGTTGATGTGCTTTGGCCACCACTGCCGCCTCTGGAAGAAGAGACTCATTTCCCCGAGGACGGATATTCACTTCAGCAAAAAGCTTCTCTCCTGAATGCCTAGCCCTTTTATGATGCCTCGCCGGCGAGCCAAGGAGGACCGGAGAATCCGAAGAGACTGATGAGCCGACCGCATCCACTCTCATTCCCAAAACCTGTGGCTTCTAAGACTGTGAAGCCCTCATAGACCTCAACAACTCATCCACCAGGGGGTTCTTCCCCCTGTCTCCCATAGACCATTCCCGCATCTCCGTTAAGCGAGAGCGCATGCCTGGAGCGTCCAGAAGGGAATACATGCTTGGAGTGTTCAAAAGGGTGCCTTTTGGTAGGTCTAATGATCGACCTTGTCACAAGCACCTAATTTGTTAGCTTAGTCAAAGTGTAAGGTTAGACCAACTATGCTCACAATTATGGAACAAGTGGTTTGGCCAGGGGCATCATGGGTCCAACTTGTCCAATTAAGGTAGCCATTGTCCCAACCTTTCGCCGAACTTGATCGAATATTAGAATAAATCTCCTACGTCATGCCTCCATTCTAGTACACTACAGTGCCTGGAGTGTCCAGAAGGGAATACATGCTTGGAGCGTTCAAAAGGGTGCCTTTTGGTAGGTCTAATGATCGACCTTGTCACAAGCACCTAATTTGTTAGCTTAGTCAAAGTGTAAGGTTAGACCATTTATGCTCACAATGGTGGAACAAGTGGTTTGGCCAGGGGCATCATGGGTCCGACTTGTCCAATTAAGGTAGCCATCGTCCCAACCTTTCGCCGAACTTGATCGAATATCAGAATAAATCTCGTACGTCATGCCTCCATTTTAGTACACTGCAGTGCGTCTCCCATGATTCCTCTTGGTCGACTTAGATTCTAATGAAAGTACTCTTGGTGAAATGGCCTATACTAGAGGGGGGTGAATAGTATATTTACTAAACTTTTAGCCTAATTTTGGTTTTAAATGTTTCTTGATGAGTTAGACAAATTATAATTTAATAGCAAGCGGAAGCAAGATACGAATAATAAGCAATACGATACGCAAAGTAAATAATGCTAACACAACGATTTATAGTGGTTCGGTCCAAATGCTTACTCCACTACCTAAACACCCCACTTAGAATTTTCAAACTTAGCTTTACTAGATTATATTATTTTCCTTACAAAAAGGACTTTTTACCCGAAGAGTCTCCGCTCTCAACCTAAGGCACTTCCACACTCGGAAATCTCAGTCTTCTTATGGAGAGCACTCTTCCACCTCAACCCTAAGAGATAACAATCACTAATCCCAGTAAACTATATTTACACTAGTGGATTTAAACCTCAAACACCATGGCTACCACCCAATTTCAAGACCTACACTCTAGGTCTAACACAAACTCAAATACACAATGAAATAAACAGGAAAACACACAAGTAAATAGAGCAAAATACTAAACAAAGTGTACTTAGCTCCAAACATGAATCCCTAGTCCTTTTGATGCCTCAAAATGATAAATCGATCAAGAATGAATGCTTAATCAAGTATAGAGGAAGAAACTAAGGTTTTGAGATGAAAGTGGCTCAATCAAAGCTTTGGGATCATATATAACAGCTCAATAATGGTTGAATATTGTAACGAAGGCTGGGGTCTCAAATATATAGGGAGCCATGAAGTGGGCTTGGGTGAAATTCCACTCAACGGCTCGAAATAGAGCCGTTTTCGTCGTCCGATCATTGGTCCGGCGAAGGCCGGTTGACCGACCAAGTGATCGGCCGAGTGACCGTAGCCCTCTGTGCTTTCTGGGCTCTTTTCAATCAATCGGCATATCGACCGACCGTAGAGTACCTGTACTTTACATATTTTATCTGTACTCTACATTGAGTTTCAGTCGGTTTCTTTCTTCGGTTCGGGTTTCGGATTACGAATTTGATTCTTTAGGGGTCTTTGCATCATAATAAAAAATTTATAATTTATCTAGACACCCTAAACCTAGACTTTATCTTCCTGATGAATCTGAGTGTATTGACCAACGTCCTTCCGATTTTTTGATTTTTATGATATTTTCGATTGTGGACGTCGTCCGCTAACCGATATGGAACCCGAAAATAATTCTCCATGAAATTATTAGTTCCATATTTGTTATCATCAAAACCGAGATTAAGACCAATGTTGAAAATCTTAAGCCAACAAGAATTAGTTATAAGGATGAAATCCTACAGTGACCTGGACGATGGCATGGCTTGAACGATTTGGTTGAGTTAGGTTAAGTTGATGTTAAATCCGATAGTCACTTGCAAAAGTGCTTTTCCGATGTTGGGTCATTCGAAACACCCTCCAATAATATTTCTTACCTTATCCACCTTTTCACCTTTTATATATATAATTATTGTTATATATAGTTAATTATTGTTGCAAAAGGCAAAATGGTCAGTTTGCTCATTTTTGGCATCCTCACTAACTTATTGGGCCAACCCATCAACCTGGAGGAGTGGGTTAGAATCGAGCTCAGACATGTGGCAAGTACTATGGTTGATTAATTGGGGTAAAAATTGCCATTTCTCCATCAGCAGTATAAAAGATTGGAATTGAAGCTAAAAAAGGATTTACAGAAAATGAAACCTTAGTATTTAGGGTATGTGAATAGGGATGACAATATTATTCGTACTCGTGAATACCTGCGAATATTTACCCGACATGGGTCGGGTATGGGAAACATATTATACCCACGGGTATGGGTACGGGTATAACTTTTTACCCATTTAATAAATAGGTACGGGTACGAATACTATAGTATCCACACCCGCGAATACTCGTTACCTGCCAAAATATATTAAATAGTAAATTTACATTTTTATATATTAATATCTAATGATAAATTTAAAAATAAATCTAAATAATCTATTCATAAAATTTCATCTATCTAAATATAATATATTTTTATATATATTAATTTAATTCCCAATTTTAGTTGAAAGTACTTTGGTTTTAAATTTATGTTGCAAGAACGAATATTGCTATTCGTTAAGACAATTTTATGGTTTTATATTTAATTGTTATGTAGTTTATTTTAGGGATAATAGACTAAAAAATCACAAGGTTTGCAAAAATTTTACGTTCTACCCGCGTTTTCAAATTTCGTTTGTAAATGCACAACTTTTACTTCCGTTTATGCCATCTATCAAATCGTCACGCGTCGTCTCAACTTAGTCGACGTGGAGATAAACGGCGTTTGGTAGCCTAACGACGTCATACGTGACTGACAGTCCCACCTTTTTTTTCTCTCTCTCTCTTCTCTTCTTCCTTCCAACTGCCACCACCTTTTTTTAATTTCTCCTCCTCCTCCTCCTTCTTCTTCTCCACCTCCCCCTCCTTCTTCTTCTTCTTCTTCTTCTTCTTCTTCTTCTCATATGGCTGAGCACCATCCACCATAGCCATGGTCGCCACCGGCATGTCCTCGTAGGCGCCGATGGAGGCCGCAATGGGGGAGGATTTCTGGGTGTTGCAGGTGCCATCAGTTGCCTTGTAAGTGTAATTGGACTCTGCGGCGAGCCCCTTGTTCTTGATGATGAACTCGAATGCATCGTCCATGAGGCCACCGTTGCAGCCCTAGTCCTCGCCCTGGATGTCACAGTCCACAAGCTCTTGCTCCGAGAGTGAGATCAACTTGCCCGTGGTGAGTTTGGTGATTCCCTCAGTTGTTGCCACTGCTGAGAATGCCCAACAACATCCTGATGCATGCATATATGTATGCATACTATTAGTAATTAACTCTGCCAAGTAGAAGATGATTAATTAATTAAATGCTCACCACACTATCCTTGATCATTGACTGGTGTGACGGCGCCTTTAGTTCTCCAGTCCATGCTAACTTACATTGCAGTGACGTTCTCATATCTGAACGTCATATGACACTACTAGAAATTGAGTCTTCAGCAACGGCTATCAGCAACGGCCGCTCAAGCCGTTGCTATTTGCAACGGTATTCTTACGGCCGCTCAAGCCGTTGCAGATATGTTGTATCTACAATGGCTTTCTAACGGACACGCGAGTCGTTGCTGATGATTTTAATTATCAGCAACGGCTTTCTAACGGACAAGTGAGCCGTTGCTGATGATAACTTATTAGCAACGGCTTTCTAACGGGCGAGTGAGCCGTTGCTGATAAGTTTATATAGGTCGCAGATCGCGCCCGACCCTTTTTCCTCCCGCTGCTGCCGCCGCCGCCTCTCGCTGCCGCTGCCGACGCCGACGACGCCGAGCTGCCATCCGTCCTCGACCGCTGATTTCAGGTATTCATCGCCGCCCGGCCGTCTCTTCCCGTTGTGGCCGGAGGGAAATCCGACCGAAACCCTATTTTTAGGGTTTCAGCCGGCGGCGGTCGGCTGATGGCCGCCGCCGGAGCTTGTACAGTGTCCGAACACTGTACGCCGGCGCCGGAAAGAGTAGATTTATATTTTTTTTATTTTTTTATTTTTTTATTTATATGTTAATTAATTATTTAGATTAATTTTTTAATTTGTTAGATTAATTTTTAGGGTTTAGATTAATTTCAGAATTGTCTACTTAGGTTTTGTGCCGAAATCGTCCACTTCGGACGCGCGCCGGAGTCGTCCACTTCGGACTCTTGCCGAAATCATCCACTTCGGACTCTTGCCGAAATCGTCTAATTTGGACTCGTGTCGGAATTGTCCAATATGAACTCGAACTGTCTCGAAACATTTAGAAAATAATCATCCATCCGACGAGTTGATATGTTTCACGTACACATCGACGAGTCGGATATGATTTAGCAAAACCTTAGATCCGTTCGGGGATTGTATGTTCGTGTAAAAGAAGTAGATGATCTTTTATACGATGTACAATTTTTGAATTGTCCCTGATTGGACAATTGGGAAATATAGTTATTTGTACTGCACTTACGTTCTTATTTTAACTGTTAACTAATTATTCTAAATTTCGGCAACATCTCTCTTGTTCTCCGATATGCGCCCAGATGATATGCGTATTCGGAGAACTGTAGGGAGATGCTGCCGAAATTTAGAATGAAGTTATCGGTTAAAATAAGTACTTAGTGCAATATAAATAACATAAATCCCGAATGGAATAAGACAATCTCACCTAAAGACATTAACCAAAGAAATTGTCATTGATTGACAGAATCATGTCGGCTGATCGAAGTTGGATGTACCGACGTCTTGATCGTGGAGCTTTAATGAATGAGTTTCGATTAGGCGTAACGTACTTCCTAAATTTCGCCTATTCGAATCGGAATTTCGTTAGCATCGGTGATCAAATCCGATGTCCGTGCCGCATTTGTTCGAATGGACGATTTTTGGATCGGGAGACTGTCACTCTACATCTATATAGCAAAGGATTTGCACCAAGATATTTTCTATGGACTTGTCACGGGGAGTCACGCGAAGTCGGGCCGTCGAGCAATCCTGTCGTTCAGACATATGGTGAATCTTCCTCTGCTGGTGCTTCTTCATCCAGTCAATCTAATCCCTATAGAACTATGATACTTGATAGTCTTGGGGGTCAATCCCACCTGAATGATAATGTTGATCGGCCAGTTCTTCAGACATCAGTCCCACCAGATACTACAGCGGTTGATATCACAGAAGTACAAACTGCGGTAGAGATTGAATTACCGAATAAAGAAGCTGCAGAATTTTACGAGATGTTGAAAGCTGCCGATGAACCTTTGTATGAGAATTGTCCTAAATACACTAGGTTTTCAGCAATGACACAGCTCCTAAACATCAAGGCCGATTGTAATATCAGCGGAGTTGCGTATGATCGGATTGCTGGATTGATTAATGGAATGCTGCCTACTGATAACAAGTTTGAGCCTACTTTTTATAAAACTAAAAAGCTGATGAGAAAATTGGGGCTTAGGTACGAAAAAATACACGCATGCCAAAATAACTGCATTTTATATTATAAAGAAAATGTCCAGTTGGATAAATGCCCTGTATGTCAACATCCTCATTACAAGGAGAAGAAATCGGTCCGACAGAAAAATATCCCGTTTAAGGTGCTTCGGTATTTTCCACTAACACCGAGGCTTCAAAGATTATTCATGTCGGAAAAGACAGCCCCCTACATGAGTTGGCATGCAAGAAGTCGTGATGATACAGTAATGACTCATCCATCTGACAGTGAAGCATGGGAACATTTGGATACATGTTATCCTTCATTTGCTAGGGATACTAGAAATATCATATTGGGATTGTGCACAGATTGTTTTAATCCGTTTGGACATTCTGCAGCTCCTTATTCAGTTTGGCCAGTGCTGCTGACAGTTTATAATTTGCCACCGTCAATGTGTATGAAAGATGAATTTATTTATCTTTCGATGATTATTCCGGGTCCTAAGGGTCCGCGAAAAGAAATTGACATATTTCTCAGACCCTTGATAGATGAATTAAAAATATTGTGGACTGAGGGAGCTGTCACTTATGATTGTCATCGGAAGCAAAACTTCAATTTAAAGGCCGCGATCTTGTGGACAATCAATGATTTCCCGGCGTACGGCATGTTGTCTGGTTGGAGCACTCACGGCCGACTCTCTTGTCTGTATTGTATGGAACACTTTAAATCAATCAATCTTCAGAATGGACGAAAAATCTCATTCTTTGATTGTCATCGTCGATTCCTACCGGCTAATCATCAGTATCGAAGGAATCGTAATAAATTTACTAAGGGCAGAGTCGAAAGAGATGGGCCACCACCGATGTTATCTGGTGAACAAATGTTAGCACGTGTTTCAGCACTTCCAGATATAGTATTTGGTCGCAATGAAAGAGTGTCAGGTTTTGGCCAAACACATAATTGGGTGAAAAAAAGTATCTTTTGGGAATTGCCCTATTGGAGTTCATTATTGATTCGACATAATTTAGATGTCATGCACATTGAAAAAAAATGTGTTTGATAATATTTTCAACACTTTGATGGATATTTTCGGAAAAACTAAAGATAATGTCAAAGTCTGACATGATATGAAAATACTTTGTAAAAGACCAGAGTTGGAGTTACAAAAGGTCAACGGACGACATCTGAAACCGAAGGCCCTATATGTGTTAAATAAACAACAAATCAAAGATGTTTGTCAATGGGTAAAAGAACTCAGATTACCCGATGGATATGCTTCAAACTTATCTCGATGTGTGAATGTCGATGATTGCAAAATATCGGGGATGAAGAGTCATGATTGTCATGTATTCATGCAGAGATTACTTCAGATCGCATTTCGAGATCTTCTACCTGACAATATTTGGGGTCCGTTGACTGAATTAAGTATGGTTTTTAGAAACATCTGTGCAAATGTCCATCGAGTCGAAGATATGTCAACACTTGAAAATAATATTATTGAAATCATATGCAAGCTGGAGCAGTTTTTCCCTCCTGCATTTTTTGACTCGATGGAGCATCTACCGATACACTTGGCATACGAGGCACGAGTTGGTGGCCCCGTTCAATATCGGTGGATGTACTTATTTGAAAGATACATGAATCGTCTGAAGAAAAAAGTAAAGAACACCACAGTTGTTGAAGGATCAATATCTGAATCGTATATCATCCAAGAAATTTCAACATTCTGCTCATTTTACTTTGAATCGACAGTACAGACAAGATTTGATCGTCTTCCACGTAACGACGACGGGGGTGTTCAACATTCAGATGGACGTTTAAATATATTTTGTCACTCTGGTCGTGCTTTTGGTTCTCGTCCATCTCGACACTTAAGCGATGAAGAGTATCATTTGGCACACTTGTATGTATTACTCAATTGTCCAGAGATTGAACAATTCATTGAAATATTTGACATTGAGATGGTGCAAAAATACTCTATTCACAACGATGAAGAATTGGAGAGATTACGGAATCGTGATTTCCCTACTTGGATTCAGACTTACAGCAAAGATCACAGAGCTGAAATAGATGAAAGAATATTTGAGTTTGTTAGTGGACCGTCGCGACTTGTGTCGTGCTATAGCGGATATTTTGTTAATGGGTATAAATTTCACACGGTTGAATATGCATTTACAAAGAAGACGATGAATGCTGGGGTCTGTGTGAAAGGGACAACCTATGTTGAATATGATATGGATTTTTATGGATTGGTGGAAGAAGTGATAGAGTTGCACTACTTCGGCTTGAAATTAGTTATTCTATTTAGATGTCATTGGTTCGATACAACAGAAAGGGGCATGAAAGTTCATCCAAAATACAAACTTGTTGAGGTTAATTACAAATCTAAATTGGCAGCAAATGAGCCTTTTATATTGGCATCACAAGCCGAACAAGTATATTACGCGAAGTATCCAGCTCGAAATAAAGATAGAGCAGATTGGCGTGTGTTCTGTAAGACAAAAGGTAGAGGAAAAATTGATCCGATAGTAGGAGAAAATGAGCTGATACCTGATATGACACATGGTTTCTATCAAGAAGATGATCCTCCTGCTGTAGATCGTATTATTCCAATACTCAAGGATGCAGACACAACGTCAATTCAATTAGAAGTTGAATATGCTGATGATGACGATCATGAAATTGAGGAAGCTGGAGATGAAGAAGAGGAAGAAGAGGAAGAATTCGAAGACTATTATTCAGATGATGAGGAATAATTGTAAAGTATATATTTTATTAAATATATCTCTACTATTTATACAATAATCTGATTATATGTCTATTCGACAGATATGTCTGGTCGTGGTTATCGTCGCAGGAGAGCTTCGGAGTCTCTGATCGGTGAGACTCCTACACTTTCTCATGCTGCTGATCCTCCTGTTGCTGATCCTCATGCGGATGATACTGCCGAGGCTAGTACATCCAGACGCAGGCGGTCACGCGGGCCGAACAGGTGGCAGCCTCCACCAGCCACAGAGTCACGTAGATTTATTAGCGTGATTGGGGAGCGGTAATATATCATGAATTATGAATCATTACAAATTCATTATATCAATAATATAATATTAAAATTTATTTTTATTGTGCAGGTTCGAGCAAGAAGAAGTGCCGATGAGCAGTTCTTCTACTATTCGACGATACATGCACGGGGCATGGCCTACGTGGTCTCACGTGCCTAGCGAGCACGTCGACATGTTATAGCGCGAGTTTGAGGCACGTATTATTATTATTTTTACATGCATGATGATTAATATTGGTACTAATATTATTATTTTGCAGGCTCGCTATACATGGGCCGAGGACCAAAAGCCCTTCATTTACGCTGCCTAGGAGGCTATTTCCCGGGCAAGGTACAACGGGCAGCTGGGGCAGGCTCGGTCCCAGGCGATGGCCCGAGCTGGGACCACTAACATCGCGGAAACTCGGGGATACGGCCCCGATTGGATTACTCCGGATATATGGGACCAGCTCGTGGGAATATGGTCAACGGATCGATGGCAGGAGGTTTCTCGGAATGAGGCTAGAAATCGCATGTCGGGGGGAGCAGCGCGTCACACCGGCGGCTCTGTTGCATTTGCAGTGCACGCGAATCATATGGTAAGTATACCTTTTAATTATATATTTTATTTGTTACTATGTGTACTAATTAATGTATTTGTTTTGTAAATGTAGACGATGGTGTCGGATGACGGGACTGTCCAGCGACCCTCCCCGATGGCGGTGTTTGAGCGGACTCACCGTCGAGCACATGGGATGGGGGAGTACATCGACAACCGCGTTGCATACATTATGGTAACTATATATTTGTTTAAATTATTCATTATATATTTATAATTTAAGTTTTATGATAAATATTAAACAAAAAATCAAACTCAAGTAGGAGACCTACAGCCAAACGGTGGTGCAGCGTGGGGGCACCCCCGAGGACTTTGACGCAACAACGTGGGTCGAGGCCGCAGGTGGCTGGGACCATGGCCGCGTATATGGCTTTGCAGATAGTGGTCATGCGCGAGCCGTACTAGGGCTACTTGGGGCACCGACCCCTCCGGTCGCTGGTGAGCGGCCGTCCACCTCTAGATCCAGTTATGATCATAGTAGCAAAATAAGGACTCCAGAGGACACGGTCGCGCGTCAGACTGAGATAATGGAGCGCGAGAGTCAGATGATGACGGATATACAAGCTATGCTACGCAACATGTCAGGTCATCCCGAAGCAGGCATCTCTTCGGCATATATCATCTAATCATCGTCCTCGAGTCAGTCCACGCCGGTGTACACTCAAGCACTCCAGACCCCGCCATATGATCCAGACCATCCTCCATCGTCATCGTGAGATTTTTTTATATTGACTTTGTTACTGAGATATTGGACTTGTTTAATTTATTTTGTTTGGATATTGATACTTCAATTTTGCATTTGAATAGTTTTTATACTATTGTGGATAATTATCAATATAAATATAATTATTTTGATATATATTTTGGTGTATTTATGATGTGCGAATGAATGTGTGTATGAGTTTATGGGTGTGTGAGTTATGTATCAGATAATGTATCAATGTATCAATTGAAATTTGAAATTTGAAATTTTTTCGTTACCAGGTTCACATCATCAGCAACGACTTTCCCACGGTCGTCCGTGGGAAAGCCGTTGCTAAAAGTGTATCGAAAGCTGTTGCTGATGACCTACAGCAACGGCTTAGCGACGGGATTTTACTAACGGCGTTGCTACGGACTCACCGGCCGTTGCTATTAATGTTATCCACAACGGCTCTGGGTCCGTGGCAAAATCGTTGCTGATAATATTTTTAGCAACGGCCCGAGCGGCTGTTGCTGATCCGTTGCTAAGTTATCAGCAACGCGATTTTCTGCCACGGCTCCATTGCAACGGCTCCCGCCGTTGCTGATGATCTTCAGCAACGGCATCAGTCGTTGCTGATGCCCATTTTTCTAGTAGTGTGAGGAGGAGAAGAAGAAGAAGAAGATTACTAACTCTGCCAAGTAGAAGATGATTAATTAATTAAATGCTCACCACACTGTCCTTGATCTTTGATTGGTGTGACAGTGCCTTTAGTTCTCCAGTCCATGCTAACTGGCGTTGCAGTGATGTTCTTGTATCTGAACGTCATATGGGGAGAAGAAGAAGAAGAGGAGGAGGAGGAGGAGGAGAAGACCACACTGTCCTTGATCTTTGACTGGTGTGACGGCACCTTAGTTCTCCGGTCCATGCTAACTAGCGTTGCAAGTATGAGAACGTCATATGGGGAGGAAGAGGTGGTGGAGGAGGAGGTCATATGAGGAGGAGGAGGTGGAGGAGAAGAAGAAGAAGGAGGAGGTGGAGGTCATATGAGGAGGAGGAGAAGAAGGAGGAGGTGGAGGAGAAGAAGAAAAAGGAGGAGGAGGAGGAGGAGGAGAATAGGAAATAAAAAAAAGATGGCAGCAGTTAGAAGGAAGAAGAGAAGAGATAGAGGGAAAAAAGGTGGAATTGTCTGCCACGTATGACGCTATTAGGCCACCAAACGTCGTTTACCTTCACGTCAGCTAAGTTGAGACGGCGCGTGACGATTTGGTAGATGACATAAACGGAAGTAAAAGTTATGCATTTACAGACGAAATTTGAAATGATGGTAGAATATAAAATTTTTGCAAACCTTGTGATTTCTTAGTCTATTATCCCTTTATTTTATGCCTTAGTGTTTCTCAACCAAATTATTAGTAGGGGTTGAATGAGAATTGTTGATGATATATTGGTATACTAGTAAAAAAAGAAATTTTTTGTAATAGTTTAAATAGGTATACGCATGTATCAATTACCCGCACGGGAACGAGTGATGAATATCAGTCGTGGGTGCGGGTACGAAAGACAAGTTTAGTAAATGAATGCAGGTGCGGGGATAGTACTATCCGTTCCGAATCCACTCCGTTGACATCCTTATATGCGAACGCAGAGAAAAAGAGATAAAGGTGCTCAACTGAGCATGTCCAAACGATGTTTATCCATTTTGGATTGACAACAAATGATTTACCATCCGTGGTAGGATTGGCAATAATAATCCTATTTATTAGTTACTTTATTTAGGATTAGTAGCTAATAAAATTGTTCCATATTATTTGCTACAAGCTTATGCGGGGACAATATTTGCAATGAGTTCTTACCATGCCAAATAGTGTGGATGATTATTTGAGACAAATTTAAGATCTATAGCTAAAAAAATAAAATAGTTTCAATGGTATTATGTACTATAAAGAAAATGTTCGGTTATTAAATGAATTAATTAATTGCTGATGCTGAGTATATTTGCAATAAATAAATAGCAAACCCACACAAATCCTGCAAACCTATTTTGTAAATCATAACTAATTGAACAAATTTTGTAGAATATAATTTTAATACAACGTGAATAGTTAATATTGCAACATTTTAACATTTAATTTTAGAGCCTTACAATATTATATTTATATTTACAGTCACTTGAGCAGTTGCAACAAATCACAACTAAACAAACAGTGACATGACTTATTGTTATACATATAAGCATCCAGACTACTCGCTTACAGTTACAATATTTATTTATTTATTTCCGAAATATATTTTAAATTGGCAAAATTGAATGTTCTCTTATTGCTTAGTATTTCACATCTAATTTCTAAAACCTAAAAAAATAATAAGAAATAAAAAACTTCTTTGGCAACTCTGGAAACCCACCATAATACACACATGTATAAATTAATCTCGTGGCTTTGGTTCAGTCTAAATACAGGAGTGGAACTGTTTATAAATAATAATTGAGCATAGAAAAAAAGAATTAGGCTGCAGTCTTGATGCGTTTACTCTCTGCCCCATTTCATCAAATACTCAATGTGCAAACATCGTAAGAAAACGTTGCTATCAAGTATCAAGGAAAGGTATCGCACCTCGTGACGCGAACACGTGTCTGCTCTCCCTTCTTCCTTTATCTCTTTCGACAGCCCTGATTCCCCCCATTCTGTTAAGTACTCGCTCGAATGAAATCACAAGATCGACGGCGGCCATTGGAGGGCGTCTCCATTTGATTCCACGTCTACTGTCCGATTGCGCGCGGCCGCTCTTTGAGCCGAAGCACCTGGAAGCAGGTCGCATATCGGGAAACGCATAAAGCAACGAAGGAAGCGCTTCCAGTAGCACTCCGCCTTTATATAAAGAGGTGGAGGCGAGCGGTTACTTTTTCGAAGCAAAGCTTCTTCTTCTCCTCTCCTTTCCTCGATTCCTCTGATGCCGGTGGTCACCCAGTTACGCTAAGAGCTTCTCCTTCTTCTTCGTTTAGTTTTCTTCTTGTTTTTGTCCTTGGAGCGCTTCTGGCATGGCGTCGGGAGCTTGCTCGCTGGTTTTCGCCCGCGGCGTGAGCTGGGGGATCCCCCGGGCGGTCCGCGTCCCGATCGCCTGTCGCTCGTTGGCGGTATTCTGCAAGATGCGGCACAGGCACTTGAGGTGCGTTCGCTAGCCCGCTTTCTTCTCCCTTCTCGACCGCATAGGTCGCTTTCCTGATGGCCGATTGGGTTTTCTCGTGGTTTATTTTTCTTTTCTGCGTGATTGGTGGTTATCTGCTTCTTTCTTGGATGCTTTTCGTTTTCTTGATATTTTTTCTTGGAAAATCCAATCATTATGCTTTGCAAATGAAGAAACCATTGGTCTGGTTTTGAACTTGGGTTCTTGGCTATTCTCAGCTTCTTGCTCCTTATTCTTGTGTTAGTGGTCGTTTGGGCGATACGATGAAATTTGTTATAATTTTGGCGAGTCTTATGCTTCTCGAGGAGAGTTGAGTCCAAGTCTCCAAGCTAGTGTAATTGAGATTGGATCAAGAAAATAGAGTTATGGAGAAAAAAAGGTTCTTAGTGTCTTGAAATACCAATGTAATTGTAATGAGGATCCTACGTTATACCTATAAACATATCTAAAATTGTTAGATCAGTTTGAACAATCTGCGGAATCTTTTTGAAACTGATGGAATATGCCCAATTTGGGAGAGATGGCACAGAAGCGAAGGCACTCCCTATGTTGAAATAGTCTGAGCAATGCACCAACTAATTAAGGTAAATGAACTCATCAAAGCCAAGTAAAATTTGTATCCTGTAATCAACCATTGTCAATGACCTGTGAGGCTTAGCTCACTTGGGACATCATCCATCCATGGATAGTTACATTTGCATGATACCATTTGCAATAACGTACTAGTTTGATATGAAAAGTAAGACATTAACATGGTAGGCTTGAACCACATTATCTCTAATGACTAAGCCAAATTAATTTATGCAAACGCATCAAACCCCTTATATCAACAAAAATATTCTTCCACTTTTGAAGCAAGACTAAACTGGGATGATACACACCAGTACTCTCTTAAACCACTTTATGAAGAAGCTTTTTCAAGGATTTAGTTGTTTGTTTTTTGTTTTGTTTTTCCTCCTAATTAAAGTTTGTATGGATTCAAATCATACCTTTTGCAGAGCCTGTAAATTTGATTTAGTTCAAATACAATGGTAAATATCTTGGTACTTGTAATACCATTTTTCAGTTAGCCTATTATGGTTTTGCTATAAGTTTTTTACAGTGGTTCATAATCGCTGTTTTAAGAAAACTAATTGAACTACACAGTTCTCAGCAAAAGAGGCAACAATCTAAAAGAGCTTCTTGGGAGCAGTTGCCAGTAAATACAAACACTCAATCTCATAGTGATAGCAATGAAGAAGATAGTTCTGCTGATTTCTCAAATGTAGTCCAGAAAACTGATGGTGAATCTGAAGTTAATAGCCAGCCAGATGTGGCAGTATCATCTATTGAAGAAAGTAATATTGTGGTATTATATTCTTCTTATTTACTTATGTTTTGAATCTTTTTATGTTAAAGAATAAAAGAAAATGGAGTGTTGGTGATATAATCACTTATCTTACATAAGTTATATCTGTAATATTACTTTCCATGTCACGGGCCTCACGGCTTGTATTCCACTACATCCTTTGTACAATTCTCTTTTAGATATATTTCTAATGCATTCTCTCAAAAAATAAAAGGTTAGTAGGATATGATACTGCTGTTAAGGTAGAATATGACTAAAAATTTGTACTTTTGAGTTCTTGTCTGGTCTTTCCAAATTGGGATATTGAATAATGAAATTAATATTATAGCAACTTGCCAAAAGTTCATCAAGTATATGGAGAATGGACTACACATGAAATGAAAAAAAAATCTTGGTCTTACTTCAAGCTTCTTTTCTTTAGATTCTGGTGTTAGAGATAGTTGCTTGTGTTTCTATTTATCTTTTGGAATTTTATTTAAGCTTGTTATTGAATTGACCACATGTTAAGGATGTCATTCATGCTACCTTTGATTTTTAATCTTCCATTAATTCAAGACCCTTATAATTAGTCATTTAGCTCTATCTAAGTTGCTTGGATTGAATGTTTTATGATGAGTTTTCTTTGCAGATTGAGAATGAAGCCAGAGTGGAGCATCCAAGCATTCATCTGGAGGACTTGATAGCTTTGATCAGGAATGCCGAAAAAAGTAGTTATATTTGTGCTCCATGTAAATTTGCTATTTATTTCTTTCGTGTTCATTTTCGCTACTCATGATATGTTTTCTCAGATATTTTGCTTCTTAATCAAGCTCGAGTTCATGCACTTGAAGAGATTGACAAAATTCTCTCAGATAAGGCAGCTTTGCAGGCTGAGATAAACTTTCTAGAGATGAAGTTGGCAGAAACAGATGCACGAATTAAGCTTGCAGCTCAAGAAAAGATAAATGTGGAACTCCTTGGAGATCAGTTTGAAAAGTTGAAGTTTGAAATGCCTGCAAGGGATTCTATTGAGGAAGGAAAATATGGTGCATTTGATTGTAAATCTCCTCTTGTTTTGGAGCTTAATGCCCTGGGAGCAGAAAATATATTGCTAAAGGATGATATACAAACTCTTAGGTTGAAACTTAGTGATATTAATGAAATAGAGAAACGTGTCTCTTCACTGGAGAATGAATATTCTTTGTTGGATTCTTCCCTAATGGAGTTGCAATCTCAACTTACAAATGCACAAGTAGATTTTTCCAAACTTGATTCTCTGCAACATGAATGCAGAGCTTTGTCAGACAAGGTAGAAAACTTGCAAGCATTGTTTAACAGAGCTAGCAAAGGGTTGAATGTGCCTTCTTTAGATTTACAACAATATGATGAGCTGCAGAAGAAGGTTAACAAGTTAGAAGCAGCAATGACTGAAAAGTTCCTATATGAAAAGTTTCACCATTATGAAGGGATTCTGCAACAAAAAATTGAAAGCTTTGAGGAACGATTGCAGGTGATCTATGAAGAAACACATTCTGAAATTCTATTGTTTCAAGAATCAGTTAAACAATTTGGGGATAAGATAATTGAAGAAAGTGAAAAAAAATTGGAAGAACCCTCTCTTGAAAATTTGCCTTGGGAATTTTGGAGTCGTCTACTGGTTCTAATTGATAGTTGGTTGCTTGAGAAGAAAATATCACCTAGCGACGCCAAGTCTTTAAGAGAATTGACTTGGAAGAAGGATGCTCGGATTCGTGACACATACTTGGCATGCATGAGCAAGAGTGATCATGAAAAGTTGGCTACATTCCTCAAGCTGACTTCCTCTCGTGCAAGGTTGGTTTTCTTGTTTCTATCACGGACTAGAGACTAGATGTGGTTTGTATAAGTTATAACGATATGTAAATATAACTACTACTTGCATTTTTGTTTCACTTCACAGTAAAGGAATGCACATAATCCACATTGCTGCAGAAATGGCTCCGGTTGCAAAGGTGAGCCCCACTCAGAATTGAAATCAATAAGATATCAAAATGTTTTTATCTAGTATAAGTGCTAGTGCAATCTGGTATTTGAAATCTAGGGGCATTGTATTTCAATTTTTATCCATGCGGAATTTCATTTAAGATTGTATTAGATATAATCTTTGGATTTTAGGGTACTTCAATTTTCATTCTACTCGCATGGCAGATTTATTTTTTAAAAAATATTTTCAAATTTGAACTGATATTCATTGCTCGATTATCCACTGCTCTTGAAATATTTATTTTTGGATTATTTATTTTTTTAAAAAATATTTTCAAATATTCATTCTACTCACATGACAAAAAATCTTCGATTATCCATTGCTCTTGCAAGTGAAGAGTGAATACTAAATTGTGGCTTATTTATTAGGTACACATGCTAACATGCTGATTTTATTTTCTATTCTATGTTATTGTGTGCTTAGCCAACTTCCTTTGAAGTATGTTTTGGATGTTAAAGAAGAAAGAGATAAGATGATCTTTCGTGAAAAGGTTTTTTTTTTGTGGGGGGGGAGAGGGAGAATAACATTATTTGACCTGATCTTTCGTGAAAAGTTTGTGTTTCCATTGTAAATTTATTTCAGTGTTTGACCTGAAAATTTGCTTTTCTACCTTAATAAATTCAAATGCTCCATCATATATTTCATTTATTTCCTAATCTAGTTATCTCCTCAGGTTGGTGGCTTAGGCGATGTTGTATCTGGTCTTGGCAAAGCATTACAGAGGAAGGAACACTTGGTTGAAGTTATCCTTCCAAAATATGATTGCATGCAGTATGATCATGTCCCTGATCTGAAGGTATACTGTTTGCACATTGTTGGTATCATTTATATTTTGGTATGCCTTCTGAAATTCCAGTTTGGCTAATGTTGCAGGCACTGGATGTTGTTATAGAGTCTTATTTTGATGGACGATTATTCAAGAATAAAATTTGGGCTGGGACTGTTGAAGGTCTGGAGCTTGGTTGACACCCCTGATTTTTGGCTTATACTGCAATGGATGTGATGTAATGTGCAAATTGAGGCTAACAGAAATGTGATTTACAGGTCTTCCTGTCTATTTTATAGAGCCTCATCATCCAGCCAAGTTCTTTTGGCGAGGAAAATACTATGGAGAGCATGATGACTTCAAACGCTTTTCATTTTTTAGCCGTGCTGCTCTTGAGTTGCTCTATCAATCTGGGAAAAGACCTGACATAATCCATTGTCATGATTGGCAGACTGCCTTTGTTGTAGGCACTGAGTACCATCTTCCAAAAGCATCATAATAGACTGAATGGATCTTGTTTGCATGAAACATCAGTTACACAGTTATTTTTGATGTTTCGTAAGTTTTTTTTATGTGAGGGGGCTCTTTCTTTTCAGGCACCACTTTATTGGGATATATATGCTACCAAAGGCTTGAATTCAGCTAGAATTTGCTTTACCTGCCACAACTTTGAACATCAGGGAACAGCACCTGCTTCAGAATTGGCATCCTGTGGTCTTGATGTTCATCAAATGAACAGACCTGACAGAATGCAGGATAATTCGGCACATGACAAAGTCAATACTGTCAAGGTAATCTGGTAGACCATTAGGCAATCTAGACGCATTATAAATATGTAAAACATGGATTTGTTTCCTGGATTGCTTTGATGATGCTATTCATTGAATTTACAGGGTGCAATTGTGTTCTCTAATATTGTTACTACAGTATCTCCAACTTATGCTCAAGAAGTATGCACGGCGGAGGTATTAATGCTGAACTTTCTGCTGCATCTGATGCATTTTTATGTATTTTTATAAATCTTGTCAATGCAGAGCATCTAGTTATTTGGGTAATTAAATACTCTCTAACTCTTTGTGCTTATATTATTTGGGTAATTAAATACTTTCTAACTCTTTGTGCTTATATTATTTGGGTAATTAAATACTCTCTAACTTTTATGTATTACGCATGTCCATTCAGATGAATGCAAATTCAGTTGCTAGAAATTCGGATCTCTACTTTATTTTCCGCCCTTTTTCATTATTTTCAAGTTGTTTTATTCTCTTCTTGTACTTGTAAATATTCCTCGATCTATGTATTTTCTTAATATATTGGTGGTGGTGCCCCCTCAAAAAAAAGTTGCTAGAAATACAGAGAGCACCTGATATAAGAAATAAAGGGTCACAGTTCGAAATTAATTCCTGGTTGGGCAAAAGAATTAGGTGGGTGTAGCTTTAGTTTTTTTTTGGTTTGACATGGATCCAGTTAATTACTCCTTGAAAGTAATCCATGTGATATCTAGAGCTTCACATACATTGATAAACTTGGAAACCTCATGTGCTTCTTTGAACTTGAGGCACCTTATCATGAACATCATTGGAAAGGCAACTTCCTCTGTGTATTTGATTTACTGACCTACTTGCTTGATTGGTTGTCTATTATCGACAATTAGCTCTTATGAATAGATATCATTTTAGGCTGGTTAGATCTTCGGACCAGTTCTCTTTCTTTTGCTCAATAAGGGTTTATGCTGAAAGACTAAATTTAGCTTTAGCTGATAGGAAAATATTGCTTATTTTTTGTGGATACAATGCGAAAGTTGTCCATTTTTGGATATATAATGCAATCTTTTTTGTAGGTTTACAGGTTGCTAGTACCAAAATAGCTTAGCTAGATTATTTGTTTTGACTGCATGTGTTATGATTATTGTTATCTTGTTACTTGTTATTCTGTTAAATATTTGCCTCGTTTGTGCAAAATAATTAATATTTTCAGAAAATTAAATTTAGAGTTAAAAGCATATTGTAAAATCATTATACAACAGTTTTTAAATGTACCAGCCCTAAAAAGCATATAAGACAATATAATTTAGACAAGTATATTATTGTAATTGAATCCTTCAGCAATATATAGTGCTTTTTAAAAATAGAATTAGAGTGGAAGAATCCCACAAAAAAAATATTAATTAATAAAACAGAGGGCTATGCACATGACAAGGATAAAGCAATTGACAGTCAGCAGAGCGACTATTATTTTTCATTTTGAAGTTTATCCTTGAATATCTCATTTATCTCATTAATCATGAACTGCATAAATGTCTTTTAGCCAATGGAAGTAAATTTTTTGTTCTGAATCATGCGGTTTCTTCTTGATAGGGTGGTCGGGGTCTCCATCAAACGTTAAAATCATGTTCTAAAAAATTTGTTGGGATTCTTAATGGTATTGATATAGATGCATGGAATCCCTCAACTGACAAGTATATCAGTGTCCAGTACAGTGCTGATGATCTTCGGGGAAAAGCAGAGAATAAAGATGCTATAAGAGAGCAACTTAAGCTTTCCTGGTCAGAGGGTTCTCGACCATTGGTAAACTTTTTCTCATAAATGATATAATTGCTGCCTTATTTGTCCATTTGTAGTAGAGATAGGTAAAATTATATAGTTTGAGTGTCCATTTCTAGTGTCTTGTTCCTTGCAGTGATTTGCCAGCAAGCTTGGTGAACTTAAAAAATTATCTTAACAGTTTGGCACTTTTAAAGTTTTCTTTTTTTAACAAAATAGTTTGAAATTTAACTGAAGAATTAGACACTGAATTTTAACAAAATAGTTTGACTTGGGTATACTTAATCGTTTATACATGAATCAAAACGAGCTCTGACGAGAGTGGGTTAGTGATCTTGTCATGCTAAGGATGGTGCTGTGCATACATATTATTTTGGCTATATTTTTTTCTCTTCTGTCAGTATTTATAGTTGGCTGGTTCAATAAGTAAAAATTAGTTGTTAAAAATTTAAGATTTGACCTGCCCTTTTAAGTTTTCTGTGCATGTTGTTACTTATTTTTACACCTAGTCATGCGAGATGCCCTTCTCCATTTGACAAGCAATTTTTACTTATTTTTGAAGTCTTAACTATAATGACTTGGGGAGCTTCAATTCTCAGAAGTCTCAACTGCTGATTTTTTACAGTTATGCATTATCATGAATTAGACCCAAGTTTGAGTTCAATGATATGTATAGATGAGTAGTGTTAATTCTTGACTCTTTATCATTATTTAGTTTCAAACTAATGTTATCTTCTTCAATATGGTTGAAAGAAACATGCTTAATCACAAATTATGGAGTTTCACTGTTTTCTTATATTCTTTTAAAAAAGGAAAGATTTATTACATTCAAAAAGAAATATTTATTACATTCAGAACATTGTATCAAAAAGAAATATTTATTAAAAATCATAATCAACATCTTAGTCGTAAATATCAGGAAAATGACTTCCACTTTCAGTCAGTTTTAAGATTCATACCCGTACTTCCACATATATTATATTCTTTTTAAGGTTTATCTTTATCATTCTTTTCTTGCAAGAGGTAATAACTTAGTTTACTATTATGATTTCTAGAACCAAAGCCCATTTTCCTTTTAACCAAAGCCCATCATTCCATAGCTTATAATATTGCTTTGCCATCTCAAAGCTAAAATTCATGAACAGGTGGGTTGTATTACACGGCTTGTACCACAGAAAGGTGTGCATCTTATCAGACATGCAATATACCGTACAGTGGAGTTAGGAGGACAGTTTGTGCTTCTTGGTTCAAGTCCAGTGCCACACATTCAGGTAATGCCCCTTGTATCTTACTCTTTGTTAATCATTTGATGTTCAGGGTCACTTTGAACTGAATAGTATTAATAGTTATTATTATTATTATTATTATTATTATTATTATTATTATTATTGAAATAAAAGATTTTTTGAATTTTTTATTAAACGTTATTATAATAAAACATTGGATTACAAATTATTTATACTATAATCATAAATAAAACATTGTAGAGTCCAACTCTTGATCTCATCCGAACCATGCTGAATTATTTGGTTTCCGTTATCTTTTTTATTTCAATCAAATTTTGAATTACCCTAGTTTGGTGTGTATTTCTACTTAAGCGGTTGATGGTGTCAGATTTGTGTCATCCACTTGGGAGAACTAGAGTTGATTTGGAGGAACACTAGTTGTGATGCCAATTGTTTTGTTCGAGTTATTTTCTCAAAGTGCTAAACTTGTATGAGTAGTCATTGCCAAGGAGCTTCACCTGAGGTTCCTAAAGCCAAGAACAGAGCCTCCTCCAGTGTGGTCTTTTATTAGATCTCTGGATCAAAGTCATACCTGGGGGCTGGATCAAAGTCATACCTGGGGGCTGGGGAAAATGTCCGGTAAGATTATAACTGCCTTGAACATCATGCTCTTATTAGTCGATTCTCATCTGATTGAGAAATGATGATAACTCCACATGTTGCCCTATTATTGGAAAGATGGGTATGGGTATATTTTGCCCCCATTAGTTGGTAATTTGAAAGATTTCATATAACATTGCAAAAGCCCACAATTCAGGTTTATTTATAAGCCTTAGGTACTTGAGTTTGCTTTATAATTTTGAACATTATAATCATGTATATGATCTACTTATTGATATATTTTCATACTTCTAAATGGTAGACTAGATTTTTATAGACATTTTTGTTAAGGGCATCCAAATGATTGCAAGCTTCACTTGTGGGGTTGTTTGGCTGAGTGCAAGTGACTATCTTTTTTGGGCCCATTTGCAGCCACTTATGGCCACTTGTTCCAACCAAAAAGGTCCTGTATGATAGATCTTCACCTGAGGGAGAAAGGAGAAAGGGAATAATCCACTTAGGAGTAGCGGATTCCCAACTGGTAGACCACCAGTGTGGATTGGTATTTAAAACTGTGCTGCCCATGCCTCGTCATGGATTGTCTTTTTATCATTTACTGAAGAACCTTTTGACAGACTGAAGGCATGCCTCATCAGTTTTCTTTACCTGTACAGGACAATATCTCTCTCTTTCCTTCTTTCTTTGTTGGTTCAGTAAATTATCTGATCAAAGTCACTGAAGAGAAAACTGAAACGTAACTAGAGTAATGCCAAGTTGATCCAAAATCCAAATCTTCTCTCTCCTTTTTTTTTTCTTTCAAACACTTCACTTTTGTCATGCCTTCGAAAAATTTTTGGCACTTCAATTGCATTCTTCAAACTTGAATATTAACAAAGTTGTAATGCCAAGTTGATCCAAAATCCAAATCTTCTCTCTCCTCTTTTTTTTCCTTTCAAACATTTCACTTTTGTCATGCCTTCGAAAAAAATTTGGCACTTCAATTGCATTCTTCATACTTGAATATTAACAAAGTTGTAATGCCAAGTTGATCCAGCTTTTTTAATGTTTTATTTACAAAAAAGTACACAATTACTCGAGGCCCTCTCTTCATGGACAAACAGAACCTCTCTAAAGGTTATTTTATCTTGCAGCGGGAGTTTGAGGATATTGCAAAGCATTTTCAGAACCACTCCCATGTCAGATTGCTGTTGAGATATGATGATGCCCTTTCACATTTGATTTATGCAGCCTCTGACATGTTTATTATTCCATCGATGTTTGAGCCTTGTGGCCTTACCCAGGTCTGAGTTTTTTCTTTCTTTCACTTTCACTATTTATCTGGACTTATTGTGGTGCTCCTTTAAACAAAAGTTTCTATTTATAGCATCTTGTTAGTAATGGAGATTTTTTTTTCTGAATAATTGTTAAGAATGGACAGGAATTCTTACATCAGTAAGATACTACTTAGTGGGACTACCTTAGTCAATCCTTTTTCTTTATTGTATAAGGTTATATTTTGTATTCATTTTGAAACTGTTCTCCAAATACCCTGACAATACAGATGATTGCTATGAGATATGGCTCCGTGCCAATTGCTAGAAAAACTGGTGGGCTGAATGATAGGTACTTGAATTGGTCTCCCCATTGATGTCACTGTAACATTATTATTTCAGTTTGTTGATACTATTACATTAATTTTCTGCAGTGTCTTTGATGTTGATGATAATATGATACCAGTACAATACCAGAATGGATTCACATTTGTGACACCTGACGAGCAGGTTATCATCGTTCAGTGCTCATTTTAAGTTATAGAGCATTTATTTTCAACAATATTATGAATGTCACTTTTGGTCACTCTACCAGAGTTTCATGTGTTGCGATTAAAGCCAAATTTTGTTGGTCATGTCATCCATTGACAACAACATGCTTGTAGGGTCTAAATAGTGCCATGGAACGAGCATTTCAGTACTACATTAAAAACCCCAAGAGCTGGCAACAACTTGTTCAGAAGGACATGAGGATGGATTTTAGTTGGGATTCTTCAGCATCACAGTATGAAGAGTTGTATGAAAAATCCGTGGCTAGAGCAAGGGCAGCAGCTCGAGTGTAAATTCCTGTTTCCGAAATGTCATCATTGTTTTTTGTTCCAATGGTATACAAAAGGTGATAGATAAGTAATTTGCTGCTGAAGTATATAATAAGGTGCATTGCAGCATTCATTTTTTTGATTCTTTATTCCTTCAAAATGGTGTACTAAAGTTGCATCATCAGTAATTGATGATGCATGGGCAATTGGAATTGCAATGATGCCAACCTGAAGGTGCCAACTGTAACGCCAATTGTAAATTCGATGATGCCAGTTGTAATTGGAATTTTCAATGATGTCAATTGTAATTGCGATGGTGCGAACTGGAGCTGTAATACGGCAAGTTGTTGTGTATGCGAATCAACATTACTTCCATTTGTAACAACTAATATTTTGTAATACAGCAAGTTGTTTTGATTGGCCTGTTTTCATTACTTCAAAATTTTAGGTACCCCAATTGTTGAAGCACTGTTTTCATTTGTAACAACTAATATTCTGTTAAAGAAACATTTTGATTTTGTATTTTTTTCTGTTCTTTGGCTTTAAGTTATTACTGCTCCCAATATGAATCCAAGTTAATCCATTTGTTGGTAGATGATGATATTACAACTAATATTCAACAATTTGGCTTTTAGTTTTTTTAATTCTTTGGCTTCAAGTTATATCTGTTCTTTCACAACTTATAATATATGTAATTATTATATGTGATTTTTAAATCTATTTAGTTATTTAATTTTTATATTAGGAAAATACTTTAATATATTCTATATATTTTTCCCAATTATGGTATGTACTTTCATTTTTTTTATTTTTACACATGTACTAAGATATTTATTTCAATTCTATCATATCTAATTTTCATCAAGCGCCTTGTTAAACTGACGATGTGGCATACTGCTTTGTATAAAAAATTAATTTTTTAATATTAAAATATTTCATGTTTAAAATTGGATTCCACTTTTTTTAATATTAAAATTTTACAAGTTTAAAACAAGATTTTACTCTTTTTTTCTCTCTTCTCTCTTTCTTAATCTTTTTCTTCCCACTACTACCACCCTCCATCCCCACCTCCCTCTTCCCATCGTCCAGCAGTAGACGGGGCGGGTGGCAGCTCAGGAAAAGGGTCGAGCTCATCCCGAAGTCTGGCGAGCTCCCTCTTCAAGCACCGTCTTTGGAAGTTATCAACATGTCTACAATAGAAGATAAAGTTGTCATAACTACCTTGACAACTTTATCTTCTATTGTAGACATGCTGATAACTGCCTTGGCAACTTTATAATAACTGCCAAAGACGATGCCTGGGGAGGGAGCTCGTCCGATTCGAGGATGAGCTCGAAATCATATTTTATCGGACTTGAGGATGAGCTCGGCCCTTCTGAGCTGCCACCTACCCTGTCGTTGTTGCTGGGCGACGGGAAGAGGGAGGTGGGGATGGAGGGTGGCAGTAGTGAGAAGAAGAAGAAGAAGAAGAAGGAGAGAGAGAGAGAGAGAGGTGGGACTCAGTTTTAAACTTATAAAATTTTAACATTAAAAATGGTGGGACCTAGTTTTAAGCTTATAACATTTTAATATTAAAAAAATTAGTTTTTTTATAGGTCAACATGACATCGTCAGTTTAACGAGGCGCCCGACGAAAATTAGACGACAAGATAGAATTGAAACAAATGTCTTAGTACATGTATAGAAATGAGAAAAATAAAACTACATGCCATAATTGAAAAAATGTGAAAGTACATGATATATTTAGGTATCTTCCCTTTATATTATTATGTAGTATTATAAACATTGAAATATTCAAAAATATCATAAGAAATAGGTGAAATTATGTTCTTCATCCATAAAAAATAGTATTCCTTGAGAAATAGTATTTCATTTCTCATTTATTAAATCCAACCAAACATCTATAGTTTAATTGTATGGCTAGAGCATCGAGTTACATTGATATTGTGATGATTGATGACTCAAACTATGGTGCAATTCAATCTAATTAAGACAGATCAGGCTCACTAGGAATTGATGCAATCCAATTCAAATTAAGCTCGATTAAAGTCATTTCCGGTATCACATATGCACATATTTAAAGTTCAAATTGCGCACAAGTCATATTTCCCGAAATGGAGACCATATCTCTTCTTTTGAAAATCACGCAGTGCCTCGACCCTTCTTGAACACCCAAATGGTAGATCTTCATCACCCGCTCATATATATACCTATCCTCTCCTTTTCTTCTTTGTCATGTCACAACCTAAATGAAAGAAAAGTTCATCTGCTCCTCCATGGCAAATGCTATTCTCGTGGTGTTCAACTTCGACAAGGCCATCATCGACTATGATGCTCCTCCAATTAGGTCGTTGATGAGTTGGGCGTCCCTGACCTCTTCCAACAACTCCTTCCCACCATGCCTTGGTAACCTTCATGATTGTATTGCTTTGATCCTTGATTGCTTATTTTGTATATTGTTGCTTTTTTTCGATCTCAAGATAAGATGATAATCGAGCTGCATTCACATGTTCCATCCAAGAGATTGCAATCTCGATTTTGTATATTGTTACAAATGGAAGTAATGTTGATTCGCATACACAACTTGCCGTATTACAGCTCCAGTTCGCACCATCGCAATTACAATTGGCATCATTGAAAATTCCAATTACAACTGGAATCATCGAATTTACAATTGGCGTTACAGTTGGCACCATCAGGTTGGCATCATTGCAATTCCAATTGCCCATGCATCATCAATTACTGATGAAGCAACTTTAGTACACCATTTTGAAGGAATAAAGAATCAAAAAAATGAATGCTGCAATGCATCTTATTATATACTTCAACAGCAAATTACTTATCTATCACCTTTTGTATACCATTGGAACAAAAAACAATGATGACATTTCGGAAACAGGAATTTACACTCGAGTTGCTGCCCTTGCTCTAGCCACGGATTTTTCATACAACTCTTCATACTGTGATGCTGAAGAATCCCAACTAAAATCCATCCTCATGTCCTTCTGAACAAGTTGTTGCCAGCTCTTGGGGTTTTTAATGTAGTACTGAAATGCTCGTTCCATGGCACTATTTAGGCCCTACAAGCATATTGTTGTCAATGGATGACATGACCAACAAAATTTGGCTTTAATCGCAACACATGAAACTCTGGTAGAGTGACCAAAAGTGACATTCATAATATTGTTGAAAATAAATGCTCTATAACTTAAAATGAGCACTGAACGATGATAACCTGCTCGTTAGGTGTCACAAATGTGAATCCATTCTGGTATTGTACTGGTATCATATTATCATCAACATCAAAGACATTGTAGAAGATTAGTAAAGATTAATGTAACTAGTATAGACAAACTAAAATACTTATGTTTGTATGCAGTGATATCAACCGGGAAATCAATTCAAGTACCAACCATTCAACCCACCAGTTTTTCTTGCAATTGGCACACCATATCTCATAGCAATCATCTGTATTGTCAGAGTTTTTGGAGAACAGTTCCAAAATGAATACAATATATAAACTTATACAATAAAGAAAAACGATTGTCTAAGGTAGTTTGATTAAATAGTGTTTTACTGATCTAAGGATTTGTCTGCCCATCTTTAACAATCATTCAAAAAAAATCTCTGACTAACAAGATGGTATAAATAAAATGATATAAAAGAAACTTTTGTAAAGGACCACAATAGTTTCAGATTAGTAAAAGTGGAAGAAAATAAATTGAACTCATATGCCGAGTATTTATCTCCCAAGAGCTCACCAACTCCACAGGCAAGAGATAAGACAAAAGTGGACGATAAATAATACAATAGGACACAAAACTGCAAGCAAGGCAATCTCTAGAAAGCCCTTCAACACAAGAACTAGAAAACGAGACAATTTCTCAGTATCTCACCGCAATAGAAATAGTTTGAACGTTTCAATGAAATTTATCAAATAATTAAAATATAGGCATTACAGAAGAACACCAAAAGCACTTATCTCCAATAGTTACAAACATTCTTGGTGGACCTGGGTCTTCTAGATTTCTCTTAAAAAAACAACAAGCATTTACTAATAATTGACCTTAAGTAGGAGATGTAATGGCTATGGTACTGGAATGAAAGCCGAGGTAATTTCATTGTCCTAGAGGTCTTCAAAGTTCAAACATCGTGTTAACAGAGGCATGGCTAGCACCAAATACTCTGTAAGAATTTGTTTGTCCTTCTTTAACATTTATTCAAAAAAATAAACCACAATGACTAAGAAGATGCTATAAATAGAAATTGTTTAAAGGAGCCCCACAATAGGTCCAGATGAATAGTAAAAGTGGAAGAAAATAAATTAAACTCATACCTGGATAAGGCCACAAGGTTGGAACGTTGATGGAATAATAATGTCAGATGCTGCTTAAATCAAATGTGAAAGGGCATCATCATATCTCAACAGCAACCGGACATGACAGTGGTTCTTTAAATGCTTTGCAATATCCTTGAACTCCCAGTACAAGATAAATTAATATTTAGAGAGATTCTATTTGTCCATGAAGAAAGGGCCTCAAATAATTGCTTTTTTTGCAGATAAATATTAAAGAAAGCAGGACCAACTTGCCATTACACCTTTGTCAATATACAAGTTTGAAGAATGCAATTGAAGTGACAAAAGTGAAAACTTTAAAGGAAAAAGAGAATATATTTGGACTTTGTTTGGTTACAATTCCTGACCCTGCAAAACCATACATGTCTTAGCTCCAGTTACTTTTCAATGTTCGCTTTAGTAGCCTTGATTGGATAATTTACTGAACCAACAAAGAAAGAAGGAAAGAGAGGTTTGCACTGTCCAGGTAAAAAAAACACCTAGGGTTAAGAAACTGCTGCAATAATCTTCTACCATGCCTTCAATCTGTCAGAAGGTATGAATGTACTATTGTTTGTCTTGGTTGTTTATGTTTATACTGTTTACAAAAGTTGTTTCATTAACTGTTAGAGAATCCTTTCAAGCAGCAACCAACAGCTGCAGGAGGTTGGTAAAGAGAAAATCCATGATAAGGTATGCAGCATAATGCACAGTACAGTTTTAAATACCAGTCGACCACTGATGGTCTACCAGTTGGACATAGGGCTGTCCATTGGTTCAACCCGAACTGAACCGAACTAAATAAAACCGAAATTTTTTTCTCACTGAAAATTCAACCCGAACCCGAACCGAATAGATCCTAAACCAAATAAATCCGAACCGAAATATTTCAGTTCGGTTCGGTTTCCTAACCGAAAAACCGAATTTGACAAAGTGACTCAATTTCTAGAGTCATGGCACCTAATAACCACATATATTGTATATATTAATAATAACACATCATGCTAGCACACCTCATTCTTTGTAATTTTCCAACATTATACTAATTTTCTAATCTTCCAACCCAACTGTGTAGTGTAAATGTGTAATAAAAAATAAAAGAATTATTATTTTTTATTTAGTTCGGTTTTCGGTTCGTGTCGGTTCCCGGAATTCGGAAACCGAATACGAACCAAAATCTAGTATTCGGGTTCGGTTCGGGTCAAGAACCGAACCTCATACTGTTGAAGGTTTGGTGTAACCCGAAATTTGGACAGCCCTAGTTGGACATGTCCGCACTCCTCTTTATATATATTATTCTTCCTTTTTTTTTCTCCTCTCTTCTTTCTCCCCTTTCTCCTTTCTCCCTCAGGTGAGGGTCTATCATCATAAAGAGCCCGTTTGATTGGAACAAGTGGCCATAATTGGCTGCAAATGAGTCCCAGAACTATAGCCACTAGTACCCAACCAAACAAACCCACAAGAGAATATTGTAATTACATTCAGATGTCCTTAACAAAAATGTCTTTAGAAATATGCCATTTAGAAGTATGAAAATATATACTGTTCAAAGTTATAAAGCAAACTAAATTACTAAAGTACTTAAGGCTCATAAATATACCTGAGTTGTGGGGTTTTTGAAGGTTTTATATAACCTTTCAAATTACCAACTAATGGGGGCAAAATATACCCATCCCATCCTTCCAATAAAGAGGCAACATGTCCAATTATCATCATTTCTCCATCAGATGGATTTCAGCAAATAAGAGCGCAATGTTCAAGGCAGTTATAATCTTTCCACTATAAAAGGACATTTGTTGGAGGTATGACTTTAACCCAAAGATCTCATTAAAAGACTTCATTCAAGGAGGATCTCTTCTTGCATAGATTCGAATCATGTGATTCGGTTCCATTAAGCACCCCACTGATTGGAACCACAACATGAATCGAAATTGTCCAATTGAATCATGCAATTCGGTTCGATTAAGCATCCCAACGATTGGAACTGCAACATGAACCGAAGTTGGCCTTGAATCGTGGTCTGAATCACTGAAACCGTGCGACGACTGCAACTCGAATCGCACAATCGAGATTGAAAGCTTCCAGATTTAGGCGGGTTTCAGGCGGGTTTCAGGTGGGTCGTTGCCAAGTCTGACCCGCATCAAGTCGCAACATGAACTTAATTTCACCCAAATTACTGCTTTTTTTTCAATTTTTGGCATTAGTCTTCAATCTTTAGGACTTATTGGAATTTTTGATTCATGAATCACTATATTTATTAGGTTATCATAGTATATAGACATAGTTTTGAGTCCTATGAGTACTTTGTTCATATTATAGGTATATACATATTTTAAATTATATTTTTTAGTCGTGTTTTGAATCTTATGATTTGATACGATTTACGATTCACGATACAAAACTCATCGATTTGACAACTATGGTTAAATTCTATACCTCATTTGAAACAGAAAAAACAAAAGTATTGCTGATGGACTCAATTAGTATAATTTGTCTAATTAATTATAAAAAATAAACTTTCTTGTCTTGTATGCTTTCCAGGGTTGGTGCATTTTAAAAAAATTTAGCTCTAAATTTAATTATATGAAAACAATAAATGTATTAAATTTTAATTATTTTGTATAAAAAGGAAAATATGTAATCAAAGCCTTTGTCCTTGTTACGAAGGATACAAGTAACAAAATAACAGTAATCATAACTCATGTGGTCAAAACAAATATGCAATATCTAGAGCTGAGCTAATTTGTTACGAGAAACCTGCAAACCTACAAAAAAGATTGCATCATATCCCCAAAATAAGCACAACTTTCACCATGTATCCACAAAAATAAGTTCCTACAAGCTAAAGCTAAATTTAGTCTGTAGTCACAATGTAACCTTGTCATACAAAAGAAAGAGAAATGGCCTGGAGATCTAACCAGCCTAATATGATGTCTCTTTATAAGAGAGCTCATTGGTGATGGATGGCCTCCCCATTCTCGCTCCTCTCTCTCCCCCTTCCCCCCTCTGAGTCCCCCCCCCCCTCATCCTACGCTCCTCCCCCACATAGTAGACCTTCTTCCTCGCTACTTGTCCCCCCTTCACCTTCTTCGCCCTCTCCCTTTGCTGATCCTGATGGCCGGATCGTTGTTTCACGTAAGATTCGCAAGAAGAGGGTTTCCTTTATCTCCGTCCCCAAACCTTTCTCCACCTCTTGAATTGGGTCTGGTAAATCCTCTGCGGACGTCGTCCGTTTGGGCTGCCCTACCAGCCCTCGCATTCGGGATATCACCTCGTCGATTGCTCCTGCTCTGTTTCGTCTCCCTCCTCTTTTGCTTCCTTTGTGGAAGACCTACCAGCCCTCTGTTTCGTAAGCAAAATAAATGCTTCTCCTGCCTCCAGTTGGGGGCCACTTTGATAGGACTTGCCGACGTCAGCCAGTATGTTTTCCTTTGCCTCAGCGAAGGTCACTTAAGTAGGTCCTTCCCCGCTTTAAAAGGTCCTATTCACCCCGCTCGTCTCTTCCGTCTGGTCAAATCCCCCCACCCTTCACTCCACCTCGATTACACCCTCCTCACTTTCCTCTTCGCTTCCCTCCATGCCTCGCCATTGTTCGCCTCCTTCCCACTGCACCACTTCTTCCAAAGCCTCCAACCCCACCCCTCAGATTCCCCACCCACACTCTCTCACCTCTCGTGGCCTCCTCGCCAACATCTCGGCCACCGCTGACACGGCCAGATACTTAAATCATCGGTGCCTGATTGCTACCATGTGCGACCAGATCCACGCAAACGCTGATATTGCTGCCTTCATGGCGTCGCGCTTCCGCAACGCCCACGAGCACAACCACCTTTGGCGCTAGCCCTGGTTACAGGATGGTCGTTTCCTCATCACTATCCCCCCAATGACAGATGATTATTACAAATGTAAGCTTCTCCAAACCAAGCGCGTGTGCTGCAGTTCAAGGACTGGGTCTTGGATGAAGCTTATACTGTTGTTGGAGCCCTGGAACTATGCATCGGTCTGGAACTGAGGTTTACTCTTCATCTTTTGGAGTTTGGAGTCCATGATCGCACTCATAAATTCTTTTGCTACATTTAAAGCAATGGATGAGGCCTACCTACAGTGGACGGACCTCTTGGCCTGCAAAATCCAAGCCCGAACAAGACATCTCCCGCTCATCCCCTCTGTCATCCTTGCCGACGCCAAACAATTCCGCTACAACATTGAAGTTCGAGTTGCATGGCACGTCTAGTCTGCGGTTGACGGTAGCCCCTTCCACCCTCGGGATGATGTAGAGGAACCACGAGGCAACCCCAATGCGGGAAACTATGCTCCAGGTTTCTCTCCTCCAAGAGTTGGTGACGATTTTGCCCCGCATAACCACGTTGATCCCTCAGGGCTTCCCGATGAACACGCAAAGGAATCGTCTCAATCAAGTCCCCCTACTGGTCCACTAAACTTGAAGCGACAACACATTCCTCCTTGCTCAAAAGATGTTGCCCGATCACTCCCCTTCTCTGCAAGGAGTGGCGAAGGAATGACGAACAGTGGAGATGCAACGAGAGCCTCTCGTCGAGCTTCCCATTTCGGCAATGATTCAACAACTGAATGACAATGTCATCCTTGTAGCTACTATTCCGATGAAAGTCCAAAATTGCTTATCCTTTGTTGCTTTCTTTCACGGGATCCCAGATCCTGACGCAGCGGATTCCACGGCCCCATTAAAAACTTGGTTCTACTTTTGGAATGCTGCTTGGTGGTTTTTTGGACGTGTTTTTGTCCGCTATATCCATGTTGCACCCATTCTCTTTAGAGGACAGCACCGGTAGGACCCTACCTTTGCATGGCAAAGGACAGCTTCTCGACTATTTCATGCAGGGCACAGAAGCTGTTCTCTGTTTTCAGGTCGGGTTTGGCACGTTGGGCGGACCCTGCCACCCGCCGCCCGACCCCCTTAACTTATCCGTTGCTGGCGAGCCCTGCGGCCCTATTTGACACCCGAGCCCCAGCCTAAAATGGGCCTCAACCTTCAAATCTTGACCACTGGGCTTTGACTGTGCCCTTCCTTCCTAACTCGATCGAGCCACAACCTGGCTACCTCCCGATCCCTTCTCTTGGATCAAGCCGAAGCACCTTCAAAGGTCAACCTTAGCCCAGTTCCAAACACTGACTCAACAAGTTCTAAAATTTCAGGCTGGAACAAGGCTCCCAATAGAAGACTACATTCTGATCCTATTATTTTCATGCGTAGTTCCACACTTGCGGCGGGGGGGGGGGGAGGGGGGGGGATTGTGAGTGTGATCAGCAACGCCTCCCTAAGGAAAGCCGCACGAATGGAGGGGCCTGTCGTCTTATTGCCTGTCTGCCAGGACGAGCCTCCTGTCTCTAGCTCTTTTGAGATGCCTATGGTAAACAACCTCAACTCGGCTATCATTAATACCATATCTAACTTGGGTTTTAGGTGCAAGGTGCATTGGGGACAGGGGACCATGCTAAAGTAGTCTGGGCCCTCGGGATCTCCGAGGCTTGATTATGCCATTAGTTTCAGTTTCTCGTCAGGTTGTTTTGGTAGTCTGAAGTTTTTGACATGACCTTTTCTGGAATGTACAAGGAATCAATCGCTTGTCTAAGCGATACATGGTCAAGCAAGTTGTGAGGGACTTTCAATGTAGTCTGCTTTTTCTTTCTAAAACTAAATTGGAGCAACTTTCTAGAAGATTAGTTAAACAAATCTCTGGCTTCCCTAATGATGCAAACAATCACTTCCTTGATATCAATGCTACGGGTCTTTCGGGGGCCTTCTTGCAATTTAGAATTCGAGGATCTGGCAGTGTACCTCGTCATTCCAAGGTGAAAACCTAATTAGTATGCAAATGATTCATCTCCGGAGCAACTCCAATCTTCATCTCATCAAGGTGTATGGTCCACCCTCCCATTCCCGCAGAGCAAACTTTCTTCTTGAACTCAATAGCGCGATCAACAACTCCCCCTACTCCCTCATCTTAGGGGGTGACTTCAACATGACAAAGAGCAGTGAGGAACGAAGAAGGGGAATTGCTTCCGACACTAGGAAATTCTAAAAATTCATCGCCGACCATGATCTCATCAATTTGCCATTGACGGGGACTTCATTTACTTGGACAAATACTCAGGCAAATCCGGCATTAGCCAAACTTAATCATATCTTGATTGAGCGAATCCGATGTTAGCCAAATTTGATCGTATCCTATCCTGATTGACAACCAAATGCCAGCATTAGCTCTCTAATTCAGGCCATGATGGTTGTCTGATCACGACCCCCTCATTGTTGGTTGTCACTATCACTAAACCTTTTAGGCTTGAGCCTTGCTCGATGGCACTACCGGACTTCACTGTAATTATCAAATCTAAAGTAGGAGCAAAAAAAAGAAGCCTAAGCACTGGACGAAGTGTTTTTCGTTCTATGACGAAGAAGAAAGGATGGGACAACGGTACCGCAAGCAAGCATGCATGCAAAGCTCCTCTGCTGACCTGATGAAAGAGCTAGACCCTCAACAAAAGAATGGATTAAGGTAAGCTTTAGAGAAGAGATGAAGTAGTTGCTTCGGTAGGAAGAAAAGTGTTTCCACGACTCTACCACCCCGCCAATCCTGTTCCACTTAATCCCTTTTTCATGGCCACATATCTTTACGACTAAGGAATGGGAAATCTTTCTCCTGTTACATCAAATGTTTCATTTCATCGAGAAAAAGTCATCCCTTTCTCAACACGGTCCTCGTGTTTTCCTATTGCCATCACTCCACCACAGTATACCAGTGGCACTGTCGTTAATCCAAATATTCTCTCTAAACACATATATATATATACTCAGTTTCTACCAAAATATACTCTCGTCGAGTCCAAATATACTCTCTAAATAGATATATACTCAATTTCTATCAAATATATGTTATTTGAGTCTAAATATATTTTCTTTTGATTCAAATATACTCTCTTTAAATATATAGATAATTAGATATATACATTTTCTATCAAAAATATACTCTCTTTTAATCCAAATATACTCTCTTTAAATATAAATATATTGTTGTCATTTTCAACCTTTTACCAAAGTAAGAGACCCTTTTCGACCAAAGTAACAGGTCCAAATTGGAGTAACAAGAAAATGGGCTTGGTGTATTGTCACGAGACATTATTCTTATCTAGTCCATGGTATGTTTTCACAAACGAACATGGGACAACTGGTGTTGTTCGGGTTGTAACTTAAAATTATACAAAAAGAACGAATCCATAGGGTGCTGTTTGGTTAGCGAAAACTATTTTCTGGTTTGGTTTTGAGTGAATCTGAAAACTTGGTTTTGGTTTTTAGTTTTCTGAAAACGCGTTTGGTTAAGAAAAACAACATCGGTTTTAGTTAGTTGAAACCAGTGAATATTTATTTGGTTATAAAAAATAATATTAATTTTTCTTGAACATTTTTAGTAGTAATTAAATGTTTAGTTAGTTTACAAAATTAAATATTTGCTAATATAATTATAAAATATTTATATGATTTAATTAATTAAGTTATTGGTAATTTAAGATTTTTTTGTTCAATTAGATATAAAAATTAATTAATAGTTATTATAAATTTTCAAAAAAAAATAAGTTCAATGGTCTAAAATTAGTTTTGATTAAATTATAAATAGATCAACTTTAAAAAAATTGAGTTATTTAAAATTTGGGTTTGAGTCAATTAGATATAAATTGATTTAATTAATTTGTAAATTTAAGATAATAGTTTGAGTTGAAAATGATTATTTTTATTTTTATTTTTAAAAATTAGATATAGTTTGATTTATTTTTAAATTAATTAATTTTATAAAAAAATATTTATAATTACAAAGTTGCCACTGCATTTTGATAACGAAACCGACAGTCTCGAAACCACAGAAAAAAACATTCTAGTGTTTTCATTTTTATTAAGAAAACTGGTTTCGTTTTCATTCTGGTTTCGATTCAGTTTCATGAAAACGCTGAACCAAACACGTTTTCGTAAGCAGTTTTGATTTCAGTGAAACCGAAACCATGAAAACAGACTTGGTTTCGCTAACCAAACAGGCCCTAGAGTTCTAAATTTGACAATGATGATATTGTACATAAAATTTCTAACATCAACATAGCCCTTTTAGTTTTACCAACAAACAAACATTTGTAGTTATATGTTGTTTAACGAGATACAATTCAAGATGACGATAACACCAAATGAAAACAGACAGAATTGAAGTGGTGACGAACTGACGACACAATATTTATGTGGTTTGGATTATGACAAAGAAAATGTCATCACTCTACGAATTGGAGAAGAGTTATACAATAACTGGAAGAGGTTTACATGATACAAGTCGCAACATAATGATGACATCCCTAAAAACATGCAATGAGTGAGACTACAAAATTATCAAAAAGATGATTAAAGAGAGAGTGAAAGTGGTTGCATCCAAAAACATCTACAATATCAAATTAGATTATTTAAAAAGAGAAATTGATAATGTGTTAGAGCAGCACATTAGGAAGGTGGAATAGGAATTAGATCATTGTGGCAACATTGTAGAACAAATAAGTTTGAATGAGACAGCATTGTGGCTACATTATTGTCATCTTTTCCGTGCTTACAAGACAAAGTCCTTTCTTTTAAAGAGGAAGGAAGATAATTGTTCTTGTTCAAAGCTCTGTTGGGTTTGTGGCCATTGAATGAAAATGGCCATGACTCGAGGCAGCGGTAAGAAAATACTCGTGAAAAGAAGAGGGGCGCAACAGTTGAAAATGCGCATATTCCATTTCTTAGTTGTTCCACGCACGGCCCACCCATTCCATTCCCTCTCAACATGTCTTCAATTTTGTGTCTAACGTTTCAACTCATTTGTTTGGATCGGCCTTTGGTGTTGTACAAATCACAACCAATCCACATGCATCTACTTCTCATTTCATCATTACACCCGACACGACTCCTACCCTTAAAGTCATGCCAAATGGATCTACAATTTTGTGAAAGAGCACGAGACCATTTTGTGTGACACCGACTACCAACTTATAATTGGCTCAAAGCGCAACGATGTTGGTATGATCTTTGTTTTGTGCCTTGCAAAAAGCACAAGTTCCAGGCCAAGATGGAGGCTCCACAGTGCTGGAAGTTGGCTTAATTGAAGAGTGTTGATTGCTAGAAAGATTTAATCGGTTACTAGAGAGAGATATAGAGAGAGAGGGGAAGAGAAGAGAGACAATTTGAATACCAACCATGTTTTTCTTTTTCTCATTTCTCCTTGTATAAATTACATGTATTGTAATCAATACATAACGTATTTAATGGCAATCAAGTATTCTTTTGACAATAACTTGCAGAATTTAATTACTTGATTAAATTGCTAGTATACTAACAATTAATAATGTTTGTTAGTATTGGTAATAAAGTTATTATGCAATATTTTAAATGCAAAATATAGAAAAAAAGTTATAATCATTGTAAATTATAACTTTAATTAAAGACATTTTTAAGTGGAAAATAGTAAAAAAATAATTAAAGATTAAAATAACATTAACAATTATTTATATTTTAAATTGGAACTCGCATCCATTCCTCTCCCCTCTTGTCTTCTCCATAAGGTTACTCATCCTCTGCTTTTGTTTCCCAATTCCTTTTTGTCTTATTTCCCACAACCATAAACAAAAACCAAGAAAAGTTCAAGAACAGATCTTTGCTCCTCGATCGCGAGCGCCATTCTGCAGGTGCTCGACTCCGAGAAGACCATCATCGACTGCGACAACAACTATATTTTCGATAGGGATGGCAATTCAAACCGATTAACCGCGGTTAACCGGTTAACCGAACCGCAAAATCCGGTTTTGGATAGTGGATTTGCGGTTCGGTTTCGGTTTCGGATAGTAAAAACCAAAAACCGTTTAAAATTGGTTCGGTTTCGGTTATCGGGTCGCGGTTAACCGGTGACCGAAACCAGTTTTGTTATTAATCTTTGAACCGGTTATCCGTTTACTATCGGTTTTTTACGGTTAACCGGTATCCGAAACCGGTTTTGTTATTAATCTTTGAATCGGTTATCCGTTTACTACCGGTTAACCGATTAGTAAACGGATAACCGGTTCTATTCGAACCAAAAAATTCGGTTTCGGTTTCGGATATAGGCTTTTGAAACCGACCGGTTTCGGTTTCGGTTTCGGTTTCGGTTTCGATTAGCGGGTTTGGAAAACGGTTTCAGTTTCGGTTAACCCCCAAAAGTGCGGTTAACCGAACCGTTGCCATCCCTAATTTTCGACCAGTTGGGCGTCACCAACCTCTTCCAACGCCTCCTCCCCACCATGCCCTAGAACAGCCTCACGGTTTGTATTGCTTTGATAAATGATAATCATCATCAATCCTCTTATTGTTTTTTTTTTTGCATACTTTCAGTGATGTTTTCGATCTCAGGATAAAATGATGGCAGAGTTGCACTCATGTGAAAGGTTCCTTTGAAGAGTTTGCTAACTACCTCATGCAAGAGTCATTGGTTCCTTGAGCCACTGAAGCTATCAAGACTTCCTTATGCTCTGAAGTACCTCATTCTTAATTTCTTTTGTTCTTGGTATGAATTCTCTGACCGTTGTCGCAGGTTATAAGATTCGATCAAATGTTTTGCAAAAAATATATAATTCGGGTGCAAGCTGAGGGTGCTTATTGATGCCAGCATTTTCTTCATACAAACAATCCTCAAGCATTATGGTTTGCTGGAATGCTTCTCCAAGATTAACACCAACCCTGGCTATGTGGGTGACGAAGGGCAGCTCGGGGTCTTCCCCCACCATGACTTCATCACCTGCTCCCATGCTCCCATGGTTGCAGGCTCTGTTCCCCCGACATGTGCAAGGTAATATCTACTTTCCATCCTTTTCTTTCTTGTTTTGTGTTTCATTATTTTTTCCTGATTCTTCCTGGTAAGCTATTCTGGAGTTGGAACATAAGAACACGATTTTTCCTTTACAAATGGAGTTTGGGAATTCATCCTTAGCCTACTAACATAAAACTTGGCCATTTCCCTAATCCCTAATTTTAGAATTGTGTAGTTTGTCAAAGAAATGAAGGTTTTTGGATAGAAATTGAGCCAACCAAATTGATATTCATTTTGATTCAATATATTTACTGCTTCTTTCCCTTAATCCATTTTTTATTTACATTAGATGAACAACATTTTGTTTTTGCATATTGTGTTTGGGAACTTTTCTATAGACTACTATTACGAAACTTGACCATTTCCCCTTCTTCCTAATGTTAGAATGATGTGGTAGATCAATGAAATAACTAAGTTGCAACTCATTTTGATTATGAAGTACTTCCTTCTGGTGGCATAACTCATAATTTAATGATTAGCTTTTGATGCTACCTTCTAAGTCAATATGCACAATTACTTGTTTATAACAATCATCATCTTGATGAATGCAGGAACAGGTCATTGACAGAATCCATGAATCCACTTTTACTGAAAGAAAGAAGGAAAATATCTACCTGGTTGATGACCAGGGGGACTGCTGCACATCCCTCAGGACCTAGGCTTAGCGAAGGAGACCATATAATACCAAGGAAGAATTATCCCTGCTGGAATCTGATATGCAACAACCCTCCTCAGCTTCTCGAACTCCAAGCCCATGAATGGAGCAATGTGAGGAGCTTGAGAAAGTCCTCCTTCAGCTGATCCATTGGTCAATCGCTGCCGATGAAATTAGCCCGAACCAATTGCTCACAGTTGATTGCAAGTATAGGACAATTCCAGTTTTTGGCACAGGACTTCCGTGGCTTCTTGGTGTTCCTCACTAGCAATGACTTCACTGGGAGATTCAAAATTGATACCATATGTCAGAATTAAATATAACCAATGGTCATTTGTGTTGCAATTTAGTGTTAGTTTTTACAAAATCCCCTCCCCCTCTTCCTTTTGATAGATTTCATGCCATGAACAAGCAATTACTTGATTTATATGGTTTTATACAATGCTTTTTTTTTTCTAACAGTGAAAGTTATTTGATGCAGATGAATGGTTTCAAGTGCCTGATGTGGTCATTTGGAAACATTTTCTTAGTTCAAGTGTATTGCTGTTTAATCTTCCTTGGAATAATGAATTCTGGGTGGTATTGATAGATTGAGTGAAAATCTTGAATAAAGCCTGTTAACAATTTCATTTATAGAAGTGTTAAAAAGACTTTGTAGTTAATTGACTGAACGGGAGTTGGCCACTTAAAGTACATCGGCCAATAGAATCTGAATTGTGCTGAATTTAAATAATGTAGTTGACTTTTGCATAACGTAAACGTGTTGCAAAATCTGATTACCTGCGACAACTATCAGAGAATTCGAACCAAGAACAATAGAAATTAAGAATGGGGTATCCGAGAACATAAGCGGTCTTGATGGCTTCGTCAGCGCAAGAAATCATCGGCGCCCGCCTCAGGCAAATCAACAATCTCTTCGAAGGACCTTCGCGTGAATGCAGCTCCACCATCATAATATCCTGAGATCGAGAACATCAGCGACGGTATACAAAACAAGCAAGGTATCAAGGATGATGACCAAAGCAGTACAAACCATGAGGGTGTTCCAGAGCATGGTGGGGAGGAGACGTTGGAAGAGATCGGTTACGCCGACTCGTTGTAGCTGTCGCATTCGGTGATGGTCTTTGTCAGAATGGCGCTCGCCATGAACGACCAAGAGAACTGTTGTTGAACACTTTTGGTGTAGGGTTGTGGGAGCCGAAGAAGGAACTGGAAAACAAAAGGAGAGGTAGGTCACATTTCGAAGAAGACAAAATGGGAGAGCGGATCAGCGGACAGCGGATGCGGGGCTTCGAATTTAATAATCATAAATGCTAATAAGTATTATAAATGTTAATAATAATAATAATAACATTATTTATTATTATTATTATTACTATTATTATTATTATTATAAATGTCAGGAAAAAAGTCTAAAATGATCCCTAATTTTTTTCGAAATTTTCATATTGCTCCCACAACTTTTTTTTCGACTCAATTGGGTCCCTAAAGATTTATAAACGTCATTACTGTTCATTCACAATTAAGAAGCTCAACCTCGATGAGAAGACAGCACTTCCCCTTGCCAATTCTTCGTGATTCTAAGGAGGAGGAGGAGGCAACTGCGACGGCGGTAGAGGAGGAGGCAACGACGGCAACGGAGGAGGAGACGACGAAGGAGGAGGAGGAGGCGACGATAGCAAAGGAGGAGGAGACGGTGGCAGCGACGGCGAAGGAGGAAGAGGAGACGGTGGCGGCGGAGGAAGAAGAGGAGAATGCGACGGCGGTAGTGGAGGAAAAGGAGGGAAGAGGAGGAGGAGGGGGAGGAGGAGGAGGATGAGGAGATGACAACAATGGGAGGGAGAGATAGAAAAGTGAATTTTATTTATTTAATAAATAATAAAATAATCCACGTAAGCATCTTTAAATACACGTAAGCAAAGTCAACTAAATCATATGCCACGTTGTCAGAACGTTAGCCACATAGGATTTTTTTAATGGCAGGGTCATGATCAGGGACCAAAGTAACGTTTACAAATCTTTAGGGATCCAATTGAGTCGGAAAAAAATTATGGGACCAATGTGAAAATTCTGAAAAAGTTTAGGAATCATTTTAGATATTTTCCCTAAATGTTAATTATGAGAAAAGAGGTTGACCCACTAGTAACTTGGTGGTGGGACATTTGGGTATATTGTTAATGGATTATGGATTCGATCTCTATTACAGTGTCTTTGTGCATGCTTAGTAATGCGCTTATACATATATTCCCACATCTGTGTATGCTTTGTAATGACTATATTATAAAGTTAATTTTTTAAAAAAATAAGAGAGAAGGGGCAACAGTGGAATTATCATCATTTCTCTATCTGATGCTAACCGACTAATAAGAGCATGATGTGTTAGGTTTTGACTCAAATTGGGTCCGAATCGAATCCAACGAGCATGACTAGACCTAAATCGGAGATATTTTAGTCAAGATATGATTGAACCATTTTTATCAGATCATGTTGATTTGAATCATGCTGAACTGGGCTCGTGGGCGGTCTAAATCTGCTCATTTGGGTATGGTGGGCGGGCCAAGCCCATTGTATCAAGACCTGGCAAGCTGAGCCTACACTAGGGGCCAGCGAGCTGGCCAATCCATTGCACCTGGGTTCCCATGTGACTCAGGCTATGCAGCGCCCTCAAAATTGAGGATTCTTAGCTACAATTGCAGCACATGCAATTCGAGGCGGTCTCAATTTGAAGTTTTTGCATGTGCTAATCCAATGCATTGACTGATCAAAATTGGAGGAATAATAGTGCGCCGCAGAATTACCGCACACAATTCGGCGAAAGTTGCTTCAATTTTTTTGTTTGCTCACCTAGAATTTCGTAAACTTCGATCAAAATAGCTATTTCTTCAGTAAAACCTATGGCTTCGATCAAAATTTGATTCGCCTCAAACTTCGGCGGTTGAATACAAGGTGTTAAGGCACCTCAGGTTCTGAATTCTAGTGACGATTCCTTACCAGTTGTCTCCTTGAGCAATACAATACATAAAAATATAGAAAAAATACTATGGGAGAATTAGATACCCAAAAATTTAAGAGTGTCGCTATCATCTTTTTTAAGGAGTACCCCTTCCCAAGTTCTGTCATACAGTAGAGGAGTTCATTTTCAAGGTAGAGATTGCAGAGATAGTGCCTCTACTCCATAATGATTTCAGATTCAGTTTATTTGAGACAGTATGTTGTATTTTGAAGAGAATTTAATTTTATTGTCACTCTTATTATAGTTCTTTTCTAAAATTAATAAAAACTTTCCACTTCTCCTCGTGGATGTAGGATCAGCACCCCGCCGAGTCCGAACCATATTAACCCCTTCTGTCTCTTATTTTTCGCAATCTTGGTTTCGGATTTAGTTTTTTATTTCATTTGTCGAATTCGAATTTTGTCGATCATATAGAAATTTTTTCATAATTTACTAGCATAATGTTCATGGCACTTACAATCTTTCCCCTATAGGAATACTCTTGTCCGAGTTGTGATTTTTTTTCTAAAATAAGTGAAACACAAAGGTTATACAATTCATTTAAAAAAGACTTAATATACCATTATTCAAAAAACTAACACTCACCTGAGCTCTAGTACATTAGATGCAAGGGACCATTACAAATACAACTTGGAACTTATCTCCTTACCAATATGCTTAGCTAGCTTCAATTTTGTTGGTGATTATTACTCTTTTGCACTCAAATATAATATTGCTTCTCATCTTCCACATGTCCCATCACCATATCAATGCAAGACAACAAGTGTTTTCTCCCACCTTGTTAGCATTGGTTTCATCTGTGTTTGTTCTTTAAGCAATTCATCTTCATTTGTCTATTGCTAGACACATGCATGCTAAAAGAATGAAATTGATTAGAGCTGATAAAAGTAAAATTTTGCAATAAACATACTATTCACCTTCCTTTACTGTGTCGATCCTTCCATCAGAACTACCTTAGACAATCTCTTTTCTTTATTGTATAAGTTTTGTTGGCCTAAAATTTTTTACATTGGTCTTAATCTCAATTTTGAGGATAACAAACATGAAATTAATGTTACATTGAGAAATATTTTAGGTTCCATACCGATTAGCGTTCGACGTCCCCAATCGAAAAAATCAGAGAAATCGACAAGGACGCTCGTCAACGCTTGTGATTCTTCAGGGAGTTAAAGTTTAGATCTAGGGTATCTAGCATGTGTTATAAATCCTCATGATGATGCAAAGAAATCAAAAACCAAACCCGAAACCCAAAACATGAAAACTCGAAAACTATCCTGAAATTCACTAAGCCTAGGGAGCTCCATGGAGGGCTATATGATCTAGACATTTTCTTGGCACGAAAAGTGCTGGTAATTGTTCCTTAGGTAAAAACTAGACAACGATGTATTTTTAAGGATTTTTTGGAAGCCTTTAGCCTACCCATACTTGACCCGGAAGATTAGAAAATTTCTATTTTTCGGAAATTTGTACTAGACCCCAAAAGTTAGATTTTGATTCTTAAGGATTTTGATTTTTTAGATATTTTATTGAATCCAAATGGGGGTAATCCTTATATAATATTTATGTTTTATAAGTAGACTTAGCGAAGACGGAACTCAGAAACGAGCAAACAAGCAGAAAAACCAGCCTAAGCAGTTTGCCCTGCCCAGGTTTGATCGACCGACTAGTCGACCGATGGCATTTCGGTCGATCGACTGATCGATCGAACGATGCCCAGAATGGGCAGAGAGCCTTCGATCGCTCGGCCAGTCAACCGACGATCGATCGGATCTGCGATCGGACGACGAAAATGGCTAGTTTCCTACCCGTCGAGTTTGGTGTTTCATGCCAACTTTCCATGTCTTATAAATAGAAGCCTTAAGCCTTCCACCCCAAGATCCAACATTCCTAGAGCCATATTTTGATGATCATTAAGCCTCATCGAGCCACTCTTTGGTGAAACCCTAGTTTGATCTCTCATCTCCTTGACATAGCCTTCAAGCTTCATCGATTCATCAATTTGAGACATCAAGAGGACTAGGGAGTTTCTTTTGGAGCTAAGTATTTGTTGTTTGATTTATTGCTCCATTAAGTTGTGTATTTTCTTGTTTATTTCTTTGTATTTAGTTAGTGTAAGACCTAGAGTGTAGGTCTTGAAATTTGGTGGTAGCCTTGGTGTTTGAGGTTTAAATCCACCGGTGTAAACTTAGTTTACTAGGATTAGTTGAGTTGTCCCTTAGGTTGAGGTGGGAGAGTGCTCTTGGTATGAAGGAGGGATACTTCCGGGTGTGGAAGTGCCTTCGGTTTGAGAGCGGAGACTTTCCGATGTAAAGTCCTCTTTGTAAGAGAAACAATATAATCTAGTAAACATAGTTTGAAAATCCTAAGCGGGGTGCTTAGGTAGTGGAGTAGGCATTGAGGCCGAACCACTATAAATCATTGTGTTAGCATTGATATTTCGTTTGTGTTTATTACTTCATATTTATTGCTTCCGCTTGCTATTAATATCGTGCTTAGCTTAACTAATCAAGAAATGATTAAAACCAGAATTAGGCGATAAAATTAGTTAACACACTATTCACCCCTCCTCTAGTGTGGCTATTTCACCAACATTTGGTATGAGAGTGGGTCGTAGATTGAGATTTCACCATCTCCTTTACATCGTCTCTCGATTCGAAAAATGGCACTAGAGAGTTTAGCATCTTCACCTCCTAGGTTCGATGCCTCGAACTTTGGTCTTTGTAAATATATGATGTACACATATTTAAAGACTAAGGGTTTTGCTGTCATTAACATATTAAGACTAGAATTCATTGAGCCTAAGGTTGACATGCATGCTTAGAGTGAATTAGATAAAAAAACATTTAAGTATAATGGATATGTCATGAATTGTATTCTTTGCACCTTACCAAATGACATTCTTGAAAAAGTCATGCATTGCTATACGACTTTTGATTTATGGGCTAGTTTGAATGTTTTATACGATCATGCTAAAACCGAATAAATTGGTACATTTGATGAAGGTAGTGATGACAATGGTTATTCACCTACCCCTAATCTTGGTTTTGATACCCATAGCTTTTCTAGTCAAAGAAGTAGCTTCAAGAGCCGAAAAAGAAAGATAATTTGTCATGTTTGCAAAGAAAAGAGGCATGTGAAGAAAAATTGCCCAAGCATGCGAAGAACAAAGCAAGGAAGAGGTCAAGTGCTTCCACCTCCACCTCTCACTCACTTGAAGCACCCTCTACCCATGACTATGAAGCTACATCCAAACTTAGCCTCATGGATGCTAATGATGAGGTACATTCTCCTTCACCTAGTCATGCTAATGAAAATGACAATGCTAGTTCTACTAGTTCTCATGACATGCTATATGATGAGTTAGTAGATGAGTGTAGAAAGATGTATGCCTTGCTTGTTAGAAAAAATAAGAAAAATAAGATGCTAAAGAAAGAAAATGTGATGCTTAATTCTCATGTGCATGAATTGAAACAAGAAAATGAGAAATTAAAATCTAGTTCATTTGATTTATGCCATGATAGATTGAAACTTGAGCTTAAGAACTTAGAGCTTGAAAATAAAAATTTAAAATTTGAGAATTCAAAAATCACAAGTGAGAACAATATTTTGAAATCTCAACTATATGTCATACATAAGTCAATTGAAGTTTTAAAAGATGAGATTTTGGTCTTGAACAAGGAAGTACATAATTTGAAAAACTCAACTTCCTTCAAGAAAATTGGAAAGAAAAATATTTCTTTCAAAAATGTCTATGTTCATCATAAATCTCATGCTATGCATTCTAATGCAAAATCTCATGCTAAGAAAAATGATAACAAAAAGTTTCATAATCATTTTTTTTGTTGTGGTGTCTATGGGCGTGCTATATATGATTGCACATTTAAGATGAACCAAAGTGGAGTTAGACACTTTGGGTAGCTAAGCCCTCTAACCCCCAAGGACTCAAAACTATTTGGGTACCAAAAATCTCATGCTCTTTTGTAGGGGGAGCTACCACACAAGGGTGAAAGATTGATGGTGTATTGAAGTTGACCAAAGAGTTGAACGAAGGATCCTTATATGGTTACAGCTTCAAGCTTTCACCTAAATGCCTTAGGTAAAATTGACATCAAATATTTTGGTATCATCTTCTATCTAACTTTGATCCATTTTAGTTGAAGTTTATGATACTATGCATAATTCGATTGAGTTTTGTCCACTTTCGATATGATGTCAAAAATATTTTTGATTTTGATTTCCGATCTATTCGGAGACCTATGTAGCCTATAACGGGCTCATGCGACCTTGCGGTTCTAAATCGTAGACTCATTGTGGCCTTTCGGTTTTCAACCAATAGGAAGGGTTGGAGATCATGTTTTCATATTTATTATTTTTGTGATCTCTTAAAATTCGTTGTGGTATTACTTGATTTCATCTAAAATGAATTTCAAACTATCTAGCAAAAATGTATTTTGAAAATGATATTTGAATATCTATTTGCTATTTGGTTTGGGTTGCTTGCTAGTAGCTTTATTTTCATTAAATCTACTGATGAAGTCTACTTGCAAGTTGAGAATATTAATGAAAGGTTATGCTATCATGAGGAAATTGAAAAGTAAAAAAAAAAAGACAAGTTTGGCCAAATTCCAAGAATGAGGTATGATTTTGATTTTACAAAAATCTTATTATAATACTTGAATATTCATGCATAAATGATGTCTCTATAGTCATGATCGATTTTGCATGATAAATGTATGAAATTTCATGAGTAGGTAAAATTTGGATACTTAGGCAATTTCATGATATTGATATTGAATGAAATTGGACTATGTTGAAATTCCTTATTAGAGACCCCACTTTGAGTAAATACTTGGTAAACATATTTAGATACATATATCATATGATTCTAAGTGTTTAAACTTAAAAATTCATGTCTAGATGAACAAAGTGATAACTAATTCATTTTAGGGGACTTAAACTTGGAAAAGTTTGACCCAAGTCAATAAATCAACTTGGACACTTCTTTTTAAGTCCAAACTTCAAAAACATGTTTAGGAATAGGTATGACATATTTCCATGCACTTAGAATGAAAAATTCATATGAATATGGACAAAATGACATAGAGGCCATTTCATGATAATCTCTTTTGAACAAAGTTGACCCAAGCCAACAAATTAACTTAAATGTCTCATTTTCAATCCATATTTGAGGAACGTGTTTAGATATACCCATGTTAGGTGTCCATAGGTTTAAATTTGAAAAATCATGAGTAAATGATCGATAAGATTGACACTTAGCAAGTTTCATGATAATTAACTTAATTTTGAATGAAATCATGCTAGGTTGATATCTTGACTTAAAGACATTATTTTCATCTCAAACTTGACATATACTCTTTAGATGACCATTATGTGGTGTCATAAAAGTTTGAATGAAAACTAAACATATTTGCGAAAAATAACTGATATTTATGAAAATACTATTAAAATTTTAGTATTTTCAGTTATTTCTAGAAAAATGTAGAAAAATCTTTTTTAACTGATTCTTAAAACTGCATCTTCATTGAAAAATCTAGTTTGTCTAGTTAAAATTTCAAAAAATTTCATTAAGAATATGATTTTATAAGGATTAAAAAATTTGATTTTTGTACATTTGAAGTGTACTTTGACCTAAGTCAACAAAGTGACTTAGAAACCTCTTTTTAAGTCCAAACTTAATTGACATACTTAGATTCACTCATGTTTGATGTCTAGATGCCTAAGTTAGAGAAAATATGAGTAGATAACAAAATTTGATACTTGATCATTTTCATGCTTTCATGTCTATTTCGAATGAAACTGTGCTAAGTTCATATTTTGATTAAATGACTTTCTTTTCACTTCAAACTTGACATACATATTTTACATGACCATATTTTGGTATTTTGAAAGTTTGAATGAAATCTAAAATTGTAATGAAAGATTCACTTATTTACGAAAATGTCATTAAAGTATCACTATTCTCAAGTTGCTCATTTTTTCGATACTTTAAATTTTTATTAGATTTTCAAATGAGACTTAAAGTATGATGTTTTAAATTCACTTATGGTATCGTTCTACTCATTTGATCAAAAAAATTATTTCTAAAGTGATTTTTGACTATTTGACCGGTACTTGAAAATATCAATACTTAAGTTACTATATGATTCTTGATTTTGGATTTCATTTATCATTTCACGATATCATGTATGACTTAGTCTCTTATTCGATGTTTGACTTTCATCCCTTGAGTTGAGACTTTCGCGGTTTTGAAAAATCTTTTAGAGTTTTAACTTTGACTTTTGCTTGACTTTTCTTGCCATTTTTGATTGATGTCAAAAGGGGGAGAAAATATAGGTAAATGAGAAAAAAATATAGGAAAACCATGCATATAGATAGAGGGAGTTCCATTATGTAGATATGCATGTTGATAGAGGGAGAAATCTCATGATTGACTTCCTTAATGCTTTATTGAAACTATTTTCTTAAGGATGTTTATCATCATCAAAAAGAGGAAGATTATTGGCCTTAGGTTTTCTACCTTGATCTTAATCTCGGTTTTCATGATAACAAACATAGAACCTAATATTACATTGAGAAATATTTTCAGGTTCCATATCGCTAGCGCTCGACGTCCTCGATCGGAAAAATCGAAGATATTGGAGAAATCGGCAGGGACGCTCGTTGACCAGCTCACGATTCTTTGGAGAGTTAAAGTTTAGGTCTATGGTGTCTAGCATTTGCTGTAAATCCTTATTATGATGCAAAGAACCTAAAAATCAAACCTGAACTCTAAAACATGAAAAATCTAAAAACTGTCCTGAAATTCACTAAGCCTAGAGAGCTTCTTGGAGGACTATATGACCTAGACATTTTCTTGGCACGAAAAGTACCGATAATTGTTCCTTAGGTAAAAACTAGATAACGAGGTTTTTTTAAAAGATTTTTTAAAAGCGTTTAGCGTACCCATACTTGACTCGGAAGATTAGAAAATATTTATTTTTCGAAAATTTGTACTAGACACTAAAAGTTAGATTTTGATTCTTAAGGTTTTTGATTTTTTAGATATTTTATTGAATCCAAATGGGAGATAATCTTTATATAATATTTATGTTTTATAAGTAGACTTAACGAAGACAGAACCTAGAAACGAGCAAACAAGCAAAAAAACCAGCCTAAGTAGTCTGCCCTGCCCAGGTTCGATCGACCGACTAGTCGACCGGCAACATTTTGGTCGACCGAACGATGCCCAGAATGGGCAGAGAGCCTTTGGTCGACCGACCGAACCTGCGATCGAACGGCGGAAATGGCTAGTTTCCTACCCGTTGAGTTTGGTGTTTCATGCCAACTCTCCATGGTTTATAAATAGAAGTCTTAGCAAGTCTTCCACCCCGAGATCCAACATTCCTAGAGCCATATTTTGATGATTATTAAGCCTCATTTACCCACTCTTTGGTGAAACCCTAGTTTGATATCCATCTCCTTGACATAGCCTTCAAGCTTTATCGATTCATCAATTTGAGACATCAAGAGGACTAGGGAGTTTCTTTTGGATCTAAGTATTTGTTGTTTGATTTATTGCTCCATTAAGTTGTGTATTTTCTTGTTTATTTCTTTATATTTGAGTTAGTGTAAGACTTAGAGTGTAGGTCTTGAAATTGGGTGGTAGCCTTGGTGTTTGAGGTTTAAATCCAACGGTGAAAACTTAGTTTACTAGGATTAGTTGAGTTGTCCCTTAGGTTGAGGTGGGAGAGTGCTCTCGGTAGGAAGGCGTGATACTTCCGGGTGTGGAAGTGCCTTCGGTTTGAGAGCGAAGACTTTCCGGTGCAAAGTCATCATTGTAAGGAAAATGATATAATCTAGTAAACCTAGTTTGGAAATCCTAAGCATGGTGCTTAGGTAGTAGAGTAGATATTGGGGCCGAACCACTATAAATCATTGTGTTAGCATTGATATTTTATTTGTGTTTATTACTTCATATTTATTGCTTCCACTTGCTATTAATATCGTGCTTAGCCTAACTAATCAAGAAATGATTAAAACCTAAATTAGGCGATAAGATTAGTTAACACACTATTCACCCCCTCCCCTCTTCTAGTGTGGCCATTTCACCAACAAGTTTATATTTTGTATTCATGTTGGAAGTGTTCTCCAAATACTGTGTTGTCACGAATAATTGTTATGATATATAGTTATGTGCTAATTGCAAGAAAAACTACCGGGCTGAATGGTAGGTACTTGATTTGATTTCCCCATTGATGTCACTACATGCAAGCATTAGTATTTCAGTTTGTTGATACTAGTTACATTAATCTTTTGTAGTGTCTTTGATATTGATGATAATTTAATACACCAGTACAGTACCAAAATGGATCCACTTTGTGATACCTGACGTGCAGGTTATCATCGATAAATGCTCATTTTAAGTTCTAGAGCATTTATTTTCAACAATATTAGTATTTCACTTTTTAGTCATTTCTACTCTGAGTTTCATTTATTTTGATTAAAGTCAAGTTTTGTTGGTCATGTCATCCATTGACAAGAACATGCATGTAAGGTCTAAATAGTGTGACGGAACGAGTATTTTAGTACTACATCAAAAGCCTTGAGAGATAACAATAACTTGTTGAGAAGGACAAGAGGATGGAATTCAGTTGAGATTCTTCAATGTCATAATGTCAGCAGTTATGAAAATGTCATGGCTAGATCAAGGGAAGCAACTCGAGTGTAAATTCCTATTTCAAAAGTATCATCATTGAGTCTTGATCCAATTGTAACTAAAGATAAGACATATGTAGTTTGTTGTTGAAGTATATGAGATGCAATGCAACAATCATTCTTTTTATTCTTTGTTCCTTCGTAATGGTATACTGGAGTCATGAGTAATTGATGATGCATTGACATTTGTAATTCCAATGGTGTGCCAAATTGTAATCGCCAACTTGTGATGTCTTCTTACCTTAAGAACACTAGAACACTACAACAAAAGTGAAAATAAGATACAATCAAATTTGTCTCTAATGCTTGCGACCCTAAAGGCAAATATATATACCTCTATTAATATTTAGAGGCAAATATATTATATGCCCCTAATAATTTTAGGGTTGCAAGCATTAGAGGCAAATTTGGTTGTTTTTATTTTTCACTTTTGTTGTAGTGGAAAGATAATTGTACAGACTATAGAAGTAGAGCTGGTTGTTAGCGAAGATGCAAAACAACAAGTTGCATTATGCAAAAATTTCAAGTGAAGATGCAATAAAACAAGATGCATTATGCATAAATTTTAGGTATCCTATTTGTTGAAGCACTGTTTTCATTTGTTATGTATGCGAATCATCGTTACTTCCATTTGTAAAAACTAATATTTTGTTAAAGAAACATATTGTACATAAGATTTTAACTAGGAATTACCTCAGCAATACATTTCTTCACAACTTTCTTTTGTTTTTTTTCAGGTACCCCATTTATTAAAGCACTATTTTCATTTGTTATGTATACAATCAATATTACTTCCATTTGTAACAACTAATATTTTGTTAAAGAAACATGTTCTAGAAAATATTTTGATTAGGAATTACCTCAGCAATACATTTCTTCACAATTTCCTTTTGCTTTTTTTTTCCAGGAACCCTTTTGTTAAAGCACTATTTTTATTAGGTATGTATGTGAGTCAACATTACTTCCATTTGTAACAACTAATATTCTGTTAAAGAAACATGTCGTACAAAAGATTTTGATTAGAATTACCTAAGTAATACATTTCTTGACAACTTTCTTTTGCTTTTTTTATTTTCGACCGACGACACTAATGTCTACTTTTTCAGCCGTTGAAACTTGTTGAGCCCGAGCCTTACCTTGTTGTTTGCCTATATAAAGGCCTTGTCAGCCTTCCTTTGACCTCTTCGAATATATAAAGCCATTCTTTGATCCTTGTTTAAACTTTGATTGAGAAATCCTTTTTCAAACCCTAGCTTGAGCCTACCATATATTGATTGAGCCTTGTTCCTAAATGCTTCATCATCAAAGACATCAAGAGGAGCTAGAATTCTTCACTTGAGAGCTAAGTTGTATATATTTAATTATTGCTCTCATTTTATAGTATTTTTGATTTATTTTTGTATACTTTGAAGTGTAGTTTAAGACCTATGATTTTAGGTCTTGGATGAGTGGTTGCCTTGGTGTAGAGGCATAATTCCACTTGTGTACACTAGGTTTATGGTGTCCTTGGAGCGTGAGGTTTCATGAGTTCTTCCCTATATGATATAGTCCATTGGATTGGAGCAATGGTACGCACCTATGTTTGGTATCCCCTCTCTCACTTCCTCGTCAGATCCTGGTCCCAAAGGGCAATACATTGAGTCGGAAAGACAAGACAAACTTTCGTAAATTCCATTCAGTAGCCGGACTAGCGCCTAGATCAGCTCTCATAGTGGGGGAATCAGAATCAAGTTAGGCGCAAAAGAGGGGGTTTCATCGTGATTGGATCAATCAGACTCCCCCACTAGAAATTCCAAAGGGCCTCTTGCCAATCGTCATAAAGGTGGGCAACATGGCTTACCACTGACAGCTGCCCCCAAGGTTGAAGTAGCTACACGTCGTAATCCATGTAAGCTAGTTAAAGCTAACTCATGTTGACCCTAATGACAAAAGGAGGAAGGGAAGGTGCCTTCGGAGAGAAGGTTGTAGCTTTGGTGTAAATCCTCATAGTAGGAATCCTAAATAACTAGTGAATTCGGTAGAAATCCTTAGCATAGACTTGGTTGAAGACGAATCACTAAAAATTTTGTGTAAGCATTGTCAATTGTGTGTTGTGCTCACTTGATCATTATTTGGTTTTGTACTTAGTTAATTAAACTAATAACTAGTATATTTTTATGAAACAGTAAAATTAGATTTGAGCTTAATTAATTGTAACATAATATTTCACCTCCTCTAGTGTATCATTCACTTCACAGATGATCCAATAGTGGGTTGTTTTATTTTAGGGTAATTACCTAAATATATCCTCAACTATGCATTTTTTCTCATTTGTGGTCAATTCTAAAATATTACCAAATTATATCTCGAACTTTGACATTTGTCTCAATAACATCTTCCCGTCAATTCTTCGTCGACAGCCCTGTTAAGACAATGATGTGGCTTTTTAACGTGGATTAAAATAATATTTTTTATTTCAAAAATAAAAAATTATGTTAATTTATATTAAATAATATAAAATAATATATTTTTTATTTTATATTAAAAAATCACTCCATGTTCAACGTCGTCAAGTTGCTTCCTTTCACCACTGCCTCTGACTTCTTAGCTTCCGAAGGCGGGCTCCGAAGACAGCAGTATTAATGTTGCTGCCATGAATGGCTAGTGGTCACAAACTCGATCCCCGAGCCTTCAGATCGCAAGGTTGAGCATGGCCACCGACATGATGGCGAAGCATACTCGAAACCACTCGGGTTAACGACAGTGGCACGACAAGCCGGGCGAGATGTTCAACCCTACATAATACACCATCTTCTTCCACAACTCCATCTCTCCCTCGAAGGTGTTTGACAGGATCAGATGTCTCATATCCACCCATCATAACAAGCCTGCATTGCTCTTCAAGCACTCGATGTCGACGCTCGCCAGTCCCACAACGAGCCGATCATATCGTCGCTTGATCCGCTTCTTGTTCTCCGCAATGTAGTTTTTGGTGAACTCCTTGTTGTCGAGCAAAGCCGCGAGAAAGTGCTATGTCTGCAAGGAGATGAGCTCGAAGTTGGACATTTTGGTCGTTGTCGCCACCACGACACTATTGTTGGAGTAGATTGTGCCACCCTTGGAGAGGCTGTAAACGACATGCATTGGTAGGAGATGCTGCCCTCATTCCTCCCCTTCAGGGCTTCCATGACACTAATGAACCCCGACGTGACAAATGTCGTGTTAGAGCAAATCTCATCGCTGATGAGATGGATGTTCTTGGCGATGACAAAGTCGAGGATGATGTTGAGCTCGTGGTGAATTGTTGTCATGCCCAAAGGGTTGGAAGGGTTGATATCAACACTCCTTTCACTCTGAGGTGGCGCTTTCGCGCACGTCAATAGGCTTTCTCGAGGGCGATTTTGGTGATTTGGAAGTCGTTGGAGCTAGAGAAATTGATGGGTTGATCTCCTCGCCAGAGTTGGTAGGTTGGCTAGCTGAATCGTGAAGCGGCCTTGTAGGGTCATGATCGCCGCGTCGATTGGCTAGTGGAGGGTGACATTGGCGATGGTCCCCTTGCCGTTGAGCACGCACGCCCCTCGTTGCCGGTGGCGTGCGTAGTTCGAGAGGCAATCGAACACGTCACAGCCGTGCCGACCTCTAGTATGTGCGCGCGCAGCGCATTTGCGCTCTCCCGGGTTATGATCACGTGCAGTTTGTTCTTGGAGCCAGGAGGGTTGCCGCGGGGTCGGCAGGCAACGACGTCCCCGGGGGCGGACAGGTCCAAACAAATGTCTGGGGTAAAAATGGAGTGATTTTTTAATATAAAATAAAAAGTATTTTCTGTATATTATTTAATATAAATGACGTGATTTTTTATTTTTCAAATAAAAAGATATTATTTTAATTTACGTCAGAAAGCCACGTCATAGTCTTAATGGGATGCCGACGGAGAGTTGACGAGATGTAATTGAGACAAATGTCAAAGTTTGGGATACAATTTGGTAATATTTTGGAATTGATCACAAATGAGAATAAATGCATAGTTCATGATATATTTAGGTAATTACCTTTTATTTTATTCATGGTTGGTCTTTTTGGTCTTTTCTTGGTCTTTATTCTAAATTAATGAATATATCCCAAACTTTGCCGAAATTAACGAATCTAACCCAATTTTTAATTTGCATCAATTCTAACCCAAACTTTCGAATTTACACCAATTATATTACATCGTCGACTCGTTGTTATTTGGACTATTAGTTGCTGACATGACATCTCAATCAGCAACTTAGATATTATTTTTTTAATCTTAGCAAGCCATGTCAGCACAGCCAAAATTAAAAAAAAAACAAATAAATCCCTAATCGATTGCCCCCCTTCGAACTCAATGCAGAAAAAGAAGACATTGTAGAATTAAAACTCAATGCAACAAAGATGGAACTAATGTTTGAGCAATAAATATTTTCAGGATCCATATCGGTTTACGTGCGATGTCCACGATCAGAAAAAAATGATGAAATCGACAAAAATCGAAAGGACGCTCGTCGATGCTCGAAATTCGTCGAATAGTTTGGGTTTAGGTTTATGGTGTTTAAAATTCATGTATATTCTCTTTACGATGCAAAAGAAATCACCTAAATCCAAAATCGGCACCCAAAAACCCTGAAATGCTGAAAAGGCTAAAAAATATAATTTCAGTCGAAACTCCACAGCAGCCCTGGATCAGCCCAAGATCGATCAGAATTGGCTAAAATTATCAGCAAGGTTTCGGTACCCGTTGTTGGTGAAATGACCACACTAGAGGGGGGGGTGAATAGTGTGTTATCTAAATCTTTCGCCTAATTTTGATTTTAAACTTTTTTTAAACTACTTAGGCAAGTTGTAATTTATCAACTAAATGTAGAAGCAATAATAAAGTAATTTAACACAAACAGAGATAACAATACTAACACAATGACTTATAGTGGTTCGGCCCCAATGCCTACTCCACTACCTAAGCACCCCGCTTAGGATTTTCAAACTAGTTTAACTAGATTAATTAGTTTTCTTACAATGAGCACTTTATACCAAAAAGTCCCCACTCTCAAACCGAAGGCACTTCCACACCCGGAAGTATCCTGCATTCCTACCGAGAGCACTCTCCCACCTCAACCTAAGGATAACTCAACTAATTCTAGCAAACTACGTTTACACCGGTGGATTTAAACCTCAAACATCAAGGCTACCACCCAATTTCAAGACCTATACTCTAGGTCTTATACAAACTCAAATACAAAGAAGTAAACAAGAAAATACAATAATAAATGGAGTGATAGATCAAACAATAAATTACTTAGCTTCACAACAAGATTCCTAACTTCCTATTGATTCCTTTGATGGTTAATCAATGATAGAATGAAGGCAAGATCAAGGTTTTTGGCTTAACATAGGGTTTTCACAAGATTGACTCAATGAAGGCCTAGAATTGATCAAAAGATGGCTCAAGGAGGTTAGAGGTGATCAACATCATGAAGGAAGGCTCTCATGTCTTCCTATTTATAAGCTATGAAGAGAAGAGAGAGCTCCCTCTTCTCAACGGGCGATTTTTTGCTCGTTACCGCCCGCCAATCGCTTGTTCGGTCGATCGTCGATCGATCTACCGAGCGACCGAAGGCAATCTGCCGCTTTTGGGCAACGTTCAGTTGACTGGTCGATCGATCGAAATGCCGTCGATCGACCAGTCGGTCGACCGAACTTGGGCAGGGCAGACTGCTCTGCTTGGTTTTTTTCCTTGTTTGCTCATTTCTGGTTCCGTCTTCGCTAAGTCTACTTATATAACATTTCTTAATTTTAAGTCAATAACTTTAAAACATAAATATTATATAAGGATTATCCCCCATTTGGATTTAATAAAAATATCTAAAAAATCAAAATCCCTAAGAATCAAAATCTAGTTTTTGGAGTCTAATACAAATTTTCGAAAAATGGAAATTTTCTAATCTCCCGGGTCAAATATGGGTATGCTAAAGGCTTCCAAAAATTCCTTTAAAATACCTCGTTATCTAGTTTTTATCCAAGGAACAATTACTGTCATTTTTTGTGTCAAGAAAATGTCTAGGTCATATAACCCTCCAAGGAGTTCCCTAGGCTTAGTGAATTTCAGGGCGGTTTCTGGGTTTTCATGTTTTGGGATTTGGGTTTGGTTTTTGGGTTCTTTGCATCATAAAGAGGATTACATCACATGCTAGACACCCTGAACCTAAACTCTAACTTCCTGAAGAATCCCGAGCGTCAATGAACGTCCTTGCCGATTTCTCTGATTTTTTCGATCGGGGGACATCGTGCTCTAACCAACTTGGAACCTGAAAGATTTCTCAATGAAATATTAGTTTCATGTTTGTTATCATCAAAACCGAGATTAAGACCAAGGTAGAAAACCTTAGGGCAACACCCGCTGCTGACCGAAAGTGTCATGCAATGGATCTTTTTAGATATGTTGAACGGCTCTTTTTGAGTCCCTACCCTTGGGATCTCTATATATACTTCCAAGACATCCTTCCTTACACCCTTAACACTTCATTGAGCCACTCTAAGATTATTTTCAAGCTTTCTTGGGCCATTTCATTACAAACTCTAGTTTCTATGCTTACACCTTGATCTTGCCTTTGAAACTTTGAGATTCATCTTCTCAAGGCATCAAGAGGACTAGGAATTCGATATTGGAGCTAAGTCTACTTTGTTTGGTTTATTATTCCAATTACTTGTGTATTTTTTGAGGTTTATTCATTGTATTTCAAGTTGTATAAACCTAGGTTGCTAGGTTTGTTTGATTGAGCGGTAGCCTAGGTTGGTGTTTGAGGCATAAGTCCACTGGTGTAGTTTGATTTACTAGGATTAGCGATTGCTGTCCTTTAGGGTTGAGGTGGAAGAGTGCTCTTGGTGTGAATGCGGAGACTTCCGAGTGTGGAAGTGCATTCGGTGTGAGAGTGTAGACTCTTAGGGTAAAAGGTTCTCATTGTAAAGAAAATAATTATAATCTAGTAAAGTTAAGTTTGTAAATCCTAAGCGGGGGTGCTTAGGTAGTGGAGTAGACATTGGGACCGAACCACTATAAATCGTATTGTTTATATTGCTTACTTCGCATTTTGATTACTTGACATATTTACTTTGCTTCCTCATTCATATCATTTAAAATTGAGAGTTAACCTAAATAATCAAGAATTGACTAAAACCGAAAATTAGGCTAAAATTTTAGCGAATACACTATTAACCCCACTATAGTGTATGTCATTTGACTTACAAATTCACCGACACCCTATTCGAACAACCAATTTCCTTCCTAAGATGTCAATTTATTTTAATTTTCTATAGATAGTGAAAAAGAACAACAAATGCCCCAAAAACCAGCAAAAAAAGAATGTGTGGGAATCCAAAAGAAATGCACCAAAATCTTGCTCTTAAAGATGTGCCTCCTCCCCGACCCCCCGCGATCCTCGAGCGATCAAATGTCTTGTCGAGTCCACGGAGAGTCTCGAGTGTGTCCGACAGTAAGGCATTTTTATAGAAGTACACCTTCTAGTCGTCGGCATCGACGATAAGGTTGCGGATCCGGAGGTCGCACACCTCGGTGTCACGCCATCCCTTGGGGGTGAGGCCGATCCTAGGGTTTGGGAAGCGGGTGTAGATGCTCTCATCGATGTTTCCCTCACTCTGACCATGGTGAACAAGGATGATGTGGCGAGGGCACGAGCAGAGCACCACCAACAAGCGCTTCGAGAGCTAGGCATCGACGGCGAGGGGAGAAGGTGGAGGATTGCAGTGGTGGCGGCGCCCCAAGGTGTCCTCGCAGCAGTAGAAGCGAGGGGTGGAGGCGAGTGATATCATGAGATATGCTTTTTATCCCTCCCCAACCAAGAAGAGCGATCGGCGAGCGAGTGTCAGTTGTTCTCGTGTATTATTGCAAAGGAAGGAGCGATATGCAATCCCTTCCCAACCAAACAAATATTTGCATTTGAGAAAATTCCGGTGGGCAACTGCGCCTGATAGGAATATTCTGACCGACAACAATTCATTGATGTCGTATCTCCGACGACAAACATGAGTTTTGTGGCCGTTGTGGGGACCGATGTCAGGTATTAGGAATTCAGTGGGGACATATGTTGGGGGGGGGGGGGCGATCGATTAGGGTTTTATTTGTTTTTTTTTCAATTTTGGTTGTTGCTAACGTGGCTAGTTAAGATAAAAAAAAATAACATCTAAGTTGCTGATTGGGATGCCACGATAGCCACGTCAGCAACTAATGGTCTGATTAACAGCGAGTCAACGATGAAATATGATTGGTGTAAATTCAAAATTTTGGGTTCGAATTGATACAAATTAAAAATTGGATTAAATTCATTAATTTCACCAAAGTTTAGGTTAAATTTCTTAATTTTTCCTTTAAGTAATTTAGTTAAGTTTGTATTGTTCATCCCTTTTCTTAATTGTTGTATAGTCTCATTGTACAAAATCAGTGTCTTGTTTTCCATATCGTCATTTTCACCTCTATCTATATATAATTTTATTTTTTTGTCATTTCTTCTTTTTGTTTTCATATTTCATATTAAAAAAAATTAGCTGTCGATATTTTATTGATGGAATTAATATAATGTTCAACGCGGTTGAACACGTGCATAATACTAATTAAGTTGTTAATGAAACCTCAATTACAAAAATATTTGTCTAGGTTATATAGGTTGAGTAGGATTCAATATATAGAAGATAAGAAAGATCAAGATATCTATATATATTCTCAACATACTTTGAGATTCTTATTCGATCAAACTTTATTAGTACCTGTGACGCTTGGGCTTTCATTGTGTGGCGCTCGGTGTCTTGATTAGGCCGCCTAGGGCTTCATGGTCTCAATTAGGTCTCGCTCTCGTTCTAACTCGCCAAGGGCGATGATGTCGCCTCCCCCTGTGGTTTGTCCACCTCCGGCTCCTCCTGATCCTTCGCTGCTTTCCCCCTCGGCTGGTAAGCAAGGTGATACCTCTCTTCCTACCTCTTCCGCTTCTATTGATCGAGATGCATCGGCTTTGCAAGTTGGATTTAGGGTTCCTCTCCCCTCGGTCCCTGAGAACCCTCCTTCGCCGGTTTCTAACCTAAAATTTGAAAATCTTTCTTGGGATTAGATTTTACGCGGTATGAATAGTCCATTTTCTAAAAAACCCCTCCTTTTTTTGACATTTTAAAACGAATCCTTCATATAAGGTTTCTTTCAAGAAAGATCAACTTGAACAATGGAGTGAACCCTAGCATTCTAGCCTTATTGGCAAGTTTCTAGGGCGCACTCCATCTATTCTTGTTGTTCATTCTTGGGCCGAAAGAATTTGGGGTATGTCTGGCTTGAAATCTGTTCTTGATTTAGACGATGGTTTCTTGGTGTTTAGTTTCGATTCTTTTCAGCATTCTACTGATGTTTTGACGTCTAGTCCTTGGTCTTTCCGTGGTAACTTGCTTCGTCTGATGCTTTGGAAAACCATGTTTCGGCCCTGGCTGGAAAAAAATAACTACTATTGCGGTCTGGGTCCGCATTCATAGTCTTCCTCTTGAGCTTTGGAATGAGCATTGTGTCAATTTAATTGCTGCTAGTCTTGGTCGTGTTTTACGTATTGATTATTTTTCTTTTTTCTTTGAGCGTGTCAAGTATATTCATGTTTGCATTGAGCTTGATCTTGTCGTTCCTGTTAAAGACGATATTTGGGTTGGGGAGGAGGGTTTTGAAGTTTTTCAGCCCATCTCTTATGAAAATATTCCTGCTATTTGTTTTGCCTGTGGTCCTGTTGGCCACTTTGAAGCCTCTTGTAAATCTTCTGGTGGTCCGCCTTCGATTCCAAACCCTGCTTCTAATTCTGAAACTATTGATCCTACTAATCGTTCTCATGTTGCTTCTGGGCCTATAAATCAGGGTCTTGGTGATTTGGGAGAACCAGCCTGTGGCCCCTGCATGCAGGTTCGACGTCGTCGTCCTCGTCGGGGGGCAAGCGAATGGTTCCCGTTTTGCTCGGGCCACCTCTGATGATGAGTCGTCGCCGCCCCTAGGTTGGCTCGGGCGAGGAAGCTCCTAATCATCGAACCCGTGAGTTGGGCGCGGCTAACCAGGTAAGTCGGGGTAAGTCTATTTTTGTTTCTGGTCTGCATGCTAACTCGATTTATTTTGCTTCGGATCCTAGTTCGTCTAATCCTCTTTTTTCTTCTTTATCTGTTAACCCGTTATTTTTTGTTGATAAGCAGAACCCTAAAATTGCTTTTGGGTCTTTATGTGAAATTACCGTCGCTTCTCCTTCTTCTCTCCCCCCCCCTTCTTCTTCGGTTGTCTTGAAGGTTGCTGAGGGTTCCGTTCAAGCCCCTGCTTCTCGATCTTTTTAGCAAATGGCTAGGGACCTTGCGGTGGTCTTCTCTACTACCACTCCAGCTCCTCCGGTTACTAAACCTCCGTGGCCCAAGAAGGGTCCTAAATCTGCTAGTTCTTCGCGTCCTGCTCCTCTACTTATTACAGATGGTTCGGTTGTAAACAAATGCCCGCTGTTCTGAAGTACCATACTTGATGGATGTGCCGGCTAATATAGTCTCTCTCTCCTAGTGTCAGGGAAGCCCTGAAAATCTTACCTAGTTTTTTAATGAAGATTATTAATTGGAATGTTCGAGGAGCGTTTAAGCGCTCAGTTAAGGATATAATCAGAAGCTTAATTAAATTTCATAGTGTGCAGATTATTGCGATTCAAGAATCTCACTTGGACTCTCAGGATGCACAACTGTTTATTCAATCTGTTGGCCGAAATTGGTCAGGTATCTCTACATCTTCTTCTAGTGCTTCTGGGGGGATTATTTTGGCTTGGGATAAAACTAACATCCAGTGCCATGTTTTATCTATTCAAAGTCAAATCATCCATGTTGTTTTTCATTTGGAAAATCTCAAGCATTTTCTCTTCTCTACTATTTATGCGAATACTAATCCGCATGTTAGAGCTGATTTGTAGTCTTCTTTATTTGATTTTGACTTTACTAGTTTTCCGTGAGTTATTATGGATGATTTTATTTCAAATTCCGGCTTAATTAATTTGAATTTAGTTGGTCCTAGCTTTACATGGTGTAATAATAGGTAGTCTCAACATAAGATTTTAATTCGATTGGATAGGGTTTTTGCTAACCCTACTTGGCTGCATTTTTTTAGTAAGGCTACTATTCATCATTTAAGCAGAATTGGATCTGATCATTGCCCTTTACTGATTGATTTGCATTCCTCTTCTCATGGTTATAAATTTAGGAATTTTAAATTTCAGAATATTTGGATTTAATATTCTGATTTATTCAAAAATTATTCATGACATTTGGTCTAGAGTTTTTAGTTGTATTGATATCACCTCTTTTACAAAATTTGCTTTACATCTTAAACAAATAAGGTTTGCTTTGTCTAAATGAAATAGAAAAGTTCTTGGTATTCTTGAAGAAAATTTAGCTTCTACTAGGGCTCAGATTTCTTCTTTTGAATTATTAGAATATCAAGGATCCTTATCTTTTGATTAAGAGCTAACTCTTAGATCTCTCCATAATAAAGCTACTGCTATTCAAAGGCAGATAACCTTAAAATGATGGGCAAAATCCAAGGTTAAATGGCTAGAGGATGGGGATAAGAATACTGCCTATTTTCATCATATAATCACTTCTAAAAAAGATCAAATAAAATTAATGCTAAAGTTATTAATGACAATAATGTTGTTTGCTCTTATTTTGAAATTCTTAACATTTTTGTTCAGCATTATAGTACTCTTTGGGCTTCTTCAGCTCTTCCTTGTGTAAATAATGATGTTTGGCCTTCTTTTACTAAGCTTCATATTTCTTTTAGTCAGAATCTTATTGCTAGAGGATGGCTAGAGGATAGGAATAGGAATACTGTCTATTTTCATCATATACTCACTTCTAAAAGAAGATTAAATAGAATTAATGCTATAGTTATTAATGACAATAATGTTGTTTGCTCTGAGTTTGAAATTCTTAACATTTTTGTTCAACATTATAGTAGTTTTTGGGCTCCTTATGCTCTTCCTTGTGTAAATAATGATGTTTGGCCTTCTTTTACTAAGCTTCATGTTCCTTTTAGTCAGAATCTTGTTGCTCCTTTCTCCACTTCTGAGATTTGGGATGTTATCATTTATCAAGCTTTTTCCTAATGGAAAAAGTCCTAGCATTGATGACTTTACTGTAGAGTTTTACAAAGTATATTGGGCTTCTATTTCTTCCTCCTTTCTTGAATGTATGTCTAATTTTTATTATAATTTTGACATTTCTTTTGATTGGAAATAGACTTTGATCACTTTTATTCCAAGGTTAAAAATCCTAGGACAGTTAAAGATTTTAGGCTCATTTCATTGTGCAATTTGTCGTATAGAATTCTTGCTAAAGTTTTAACAAATAGGTTAAAGCCTGCTCTTCCTTTTTTAATTTCTTCTGAACAGACTGATTTTTAAAAAGGTAGGAATATATAGGAAAACATTTTAATAGTTCAAAAGATTGCTCACTCTATTCATAATTCCAAGGGTAAGCACCCATATATCATGGTTGCTTGATTTAGATAAAGCTTTTATAAGCTTTCTTAGGATGTTGTCATTCATGTTTTGAATTCTGCCGACTTTCCTCCTTTATTTGTTAATTGGATTAAAGCATGTCTTACTTCTCCAAGTTTTGCTTATTTAATTAATGGTAATATTTCCTCATTTTTTTCCTCTAATAAAGGTGTTAGGCGCGGGGGGTGAGGGGGGGGGGTTGTCGCCTTACCTTTATATCTTAGTTGCTTAGATTTTGACTAATCTATTGAATAATTGTTGTTGAGAATAAAGAGATTGTCCCTTTCAAGCTTAAAAATAATAATTTCGCATTTAATGAATGCAGATGATGTCTTACTTGTCTTTAGAGCCACTAATAAAGGTTTTCATGCTATTAAGAAAATTATTTCCATTTATGAATGCCTAACTCTCTCAATTCAACGATCTAAAATTTGAATTGATGTCCTTTCATTGATTTGATTCCTCCTAAAGATTTCATTTTAATTGAAATTTGATTATTCACGATGATCTCTGTTAAGCATCCATGGCTGAATGGTTAAAGCACCCAACTTATAATTGGCAAACTCGTAGGTTCAATTCCAGCTGGATGCACGCCAGCGGGAATATTTAATTTAATAAGTCTATTGAAATTGATTCTGTATCAATGGAATCTCATCATCCATACATACCATAACGAATTGGTATGGTATATTCATACCATAACATATGAATAATAAGAACTAGAATTCTTATCGATACTGGAACTCATATGGAAGAAAATGAATTTATGAATGGAATCAAATATGTAGTATTTACAGAAAAAAGTATTCGATTATTGGGGAACAATCAATATACTTCTAATGTCGAATCATGATCAACTAGGACAGAAATAAAGCATTAGGTCGAACTTTTCTTAGGTGTCAAGGTAATAACTATGAATAGTCATCGACTCCTGGGAAAGGGTAGAAGAATGGGACAAGCTGCTAATCTTCATAAATATGAGGTTTTCTTCTCAAAAAATAATGCTCCAAATGTTAAGCATCAAATCTATAATATTCTAAATATGAAAAAAGATAATTTTCCTTTTAAATATTTAGGAGCTATCATTTCTCCTAAAAGGGCTCCCCCATTCTTATGATTATGTTCTAGAAAATATAAACAATAGAATTGATTCTTGGCAAACTAATTTCATTTCACAAGCTGATCGTATTGTTTTAGTCAAATCTATTTTGATATTCATTCCATTGCATACATTATTTGTCTCTTAGATGTCTTCTAAGCTAATTGACTCTATTAATTCAAAGATAAGACATTTCATTTGGTCTTCCAAAAGAAATAGTAAAGGTCTTCGTTTAATAAGTTGGGAAACCTTAACGCTCTTAAAGCAGGATGAGGGTTTAAGGATTCAGGACCTTCATCTTAAAGTTAAGACCCTTCAGTTGAAGAGAATTCATTCTTACCTTGAGAATAGTAATTCCATTTGGGTTCAGCTTGTGAGGAACAAATATCCTTTACTTAGTCGAGTGTCTATCAATACCCCCGTTAATTGTGCTTATGCTTGGAAACTTTTTGTTTCTGCTTTTAAAGATCTGAGTTTTGGCTTTAAGATTCTTCTTAATTCTGGTTGTTCTACTTCTGTAATGAATGATTCTTGGTGCTTTGACATTTCTTTTTCTAAAATGCCAACCTTTATAAATATGGATGTAAATCTTGATGCTCTTTATGTTAATTTTCTAATACATGAGAATGCTTGGAATGATGATTATGGTATACTTTGTTTTCCTCCATATCTATGGGAATCCATCAGGAAGGTTGTCCTGATGATTCTAAGAATTTAATACAAACTATCAAAAGTGCTTGCTCAGTTCTTCCAAGAATTAGGCTTATTGTCGGTCAAATTAGAAATTTTATTTTTAATTTTTAATTTTGTAATTTTTATTTTATTTTTCGAGAATGTAATAAAATAATTCATTGGACTGCAAATCGAGCTCGGCGCCTACAAGAATTCAATGTGTGGACTTCTGTACGGCCTCCTGAGCTCGACTTTGTATTAGACTTGGGACTTTTCTTGTTTTTGATTGCTAGTTAATATATTTTTATTTTTGGTAAAAAAAAAATCTATATATTTAATTGAGTTCGTGAGACATGGGATGTTTCTTGCGCGGAAAGAAGTCTACCTAATAAACTAGTCTTTCTCAAAGGGTTTCATGAAACTGAAGCAATCAAAATTCAAATATATGATCCATGACATACAATAGAAAGGTATTTAAGACAATTCAAACTTGATACAAATGCAACATCAATGGCATGGTGGCCAAGGAGATTACGTTATGTAACGAGTCATCCTTAGATACCACCGCTTTAATTGTTAGATACCACCACTTTAATTATAGGTAACAAGTTAGTTGTGTGGCTGCGGCATCTAAGTCACGTTGATATCATGATGATTGATGACTGACAAACCTGGGTAACTAAAAAGCCAACCTGGCTCAGAATGAATCAGGTCCGGTTCAGTATGAATTGCTGAGTTGAGTTTAATTTAAAAAGTAATTTTCTCTCTCTATCTTGGGATGACAATGGTTCGATTAATCGTACTTTTGAGAGTTAATCGAAATCGAAATCGATTTTTAAATCCGCTAACCGAAATCGAAACCGAACCGAAATCGGTCGATTTCAAAAGCCTATATCCGAAACCGAAATCGGCTTGGTTTCGATTATCTGCGGATAATCGAAATCGAATTTTTCGATTCGGATATAACTGTTTATCTATTTACTAATCGGTTAACCGGTAGTAAACGGATAACAGATTCAAAAATTAATAACAAAATCAATTTTGGATACCAGTTAACTATAAAAAACCGATAATACATAGATAATCGGTTCAAAGATTAATAAAAAAATTGATTTCGAATAGCGATTAATCGTAAAAAACCGATAATCGAAATCGAATATATATTCGGTTTCGATTACCGATTAACTGCGGTCTGATACCGATTAACTGCGGTCTGATACCGATTAACTGCGGTCTGATAATCGAAACCGAACTACAAATCCACTATCCAAAATTAAATTTTATGATTCAATTAATCGCGATTAACCCATTTGAATTGTCATTCCTATACCACACATATGCAGATATTACAAGTTTCAAATTGCGCGCGAACCCATATTTCCTGAAAGCGCCTACCTTCTCTCTTATTTGAAAAAATGGCATATTCTTAAATCGGTGCCTCGATCCTTTCCTCACCCGCTCATATAAATACATTTCCTCTCTCCTTTTCATCTTTGAACCCATCACTTCCCATAACATAAACGAAACAAGACTGAGTTCATCTGCTCCTCCTCCATGGCGGACGCCATTCTCGTCGTGTTCGACTTTGACAAGACCATCATCGACTGCGACAGCGACAACTGGGTCGTCGACGAGTTGGGCCTCACCGACCTCTTCCAACGCCTCCTCCCCACCATGCCCTGGAACACCCTCATGGTTTCTATTTCTTCCATCATCATCATCTTCATTGATCCCTCGATTGCTTGTTTTTTTATACCGTCGCTGATATTTTCGATCTCAGGATAAAATGATGGCGGAGCTGCATTCACGCGGAAGGTCCGTCGAAGAGATTGCCGACTGCCTGAGGCAGGCCCCGGTGATTCCTCGCGCCGCTGAAGCCATCAAGACCGCTTATGCTCTAGGGTATGGTACCTCATTCTTAATTTCTCTTGTTCTTGGTTCGAATTTTCTGATCGTTGTCGCAGGTTATCAGATTTGATCTCTAATGTTTTGCTCAAAATATGCGATTCAGGTGCGAGCTGAGGGTGGTGAGTGATGCCAACAGTTTCTTCATAGAAACAATCCTCAAGCATCACGGTTTGCGGGAATGCTTCACCGAGATTAACACCAACCCTAGCTATGTGGATGAGGAGAGGCGGCTCAGGATCTTCCCCCACCACGACTTCTTCACCTGCTCACACGGTTGCGGACTCTGCCCCCCCAACATGTGCAAGGTAACATCTACTTTCCATCTCTGTTTTACCCATTTCTTGATTCATTATTTTGTCCTGTTTCTTCCTGGTAATCCCTTTTGGAGTCACAACAGAGCAACACGTTTAGGAATTTTTCTTTAGAATACTACAAAACTTGGCCGATTTCCCTTCTTCCTAATTTTAGAATGGTGTAGACCATGAAGGAAATGAAAGGTTTTTTGATAGAAATTGGACCAGTTAAATTCATATTCATTTTTTTTTTTTTTTAAAGAAAGCATCTTGCATTATATTCAAAAGTGATGAATAGAATACAAGTTAAAAGAAGGAGAAGATTCAACAAGAGTCTTCCGGAGAAGACTTATAAAGAAAAAACAAAGAAAGTTACAGAAATTGCATAAAATTACAAGAAACACCACGACCACGGGATATTATGCATCGAACAAAAGCCAAATAGTGCTGCTACCACTGACTGCACCCCCCGGGCCAGGCCGTCGAAACAGCGACGATTTCTTTCACCCCAAAGGAACCAGCTCCAAGTTAAGAGGATGCGAGCCTTCTTAAGGTTGTTGTCGCAGGTTGCCGCTGAAGGAACATCGGTGAAGAACCAATCAGTAGGGAAGAGAGGTTCCTTGAGCATTTGCAGAATCTGGTGCCAGACTTCCAGAGAGAAGGTGCAATGGTGGAATAAATGTGCATGCGATTCAATCTCCTCTTGGCAAAGAACACATGTCTGGTCAGTGGCCACGCCCCAACTACTCAACTTGTCACGAGTCAAAAGCCGACGACGAGACCAAATCCGGCCAAAGATAGAGATTTTAGGTGGAATCTTGCTCTGCCAAATATAATGGTGATAAATATAGTGCCAAATTCATATTCATTTTGATTCATTATATTTGCTTATTCTCTCTGTTAACCCAATTTTGATTTACATTACAAGAACAATCTTTTCTTTTTGCATATGGAGTTTGGGAATTTTTCTATAGACTACTATTATAAAACTTGACCACTTCCCCTTCGTCCAAATGTTAGAATGGTGTCAGTGAAGAAGGATATAATGTTTTTTGGATGGGAAAATTCCAAATTGAAAGTTTTGCAAACCAGATACATCCTATTAATTTATAAAACTAGGGCTTGAAAAAATCCTATTAATTCATAAAGCTAGGGCTTGAAAAATAACTAAGTTACAGCTCATTTTGATTAGTGAGTATCTTTCTGCTGGCATAACTCGTGGTTTAATGATAAGGTGTGATGCTACTTCTAAGTCTAATATATACTATTACTCATTTTTCTATTGACTACTATTATAAAACATGGCCACTTCCTCTTCTTCCAAATGTTAGAATGGTGTCAATGAAGAAGGATATAATGTTTTTTGGATGGGAAAATTCCATTAATTTATAAAACTAGGGCTTGAAAAATAACTAAGTTACAGCTCAATGTGATTAGTGAGTACTTCTTTCTGCTGGCATAACTCGTGGTTTAATGATAAGGTGTGATGCTACCTTCTAAGTCTAATACTATAACTCATTTTTTTATGGACTACTATTATAAAACTTGATCACTTTCCTTTTTTCCAAATGTTAGAATGGTGTAGTACATCAATGAAGAAAGATATAATGTTTTTTGGATAGGAAATCCCAAATTGGAAGTTGTGCAAACCAGATACGTCCAATTAATTTATAAGGCTAGGGCTTGTAAAATAACTATGTTACAGCTCATTTTGATTAGTGAGTACTTCTTTCTGCTGGCATTACTTGCGGTTTCATGATAAGGTGTGATGCTACCTTCTAAGTCTAATATTACTTGTTTATAACAATCATCATCTTTCTGAATGTAGGGAAAAGTCATTGACAGGATCCAAGCCTCTGGTTTCACCAAAGGAAAGAAGCAATTTATCTACCTGGGTGATGGCCAGGGGGACTACTGCCCATCCCTCAGGCTAAGTGAAGGAGACTATATGATGCCAAGGAAGAACTATCCCTGTTGGAATCTGATATGCAGCAATCCTCAACTTCTCAAACCTAAAGTTCACGAATGGAGCAATGGTGAGGAGCTCGAGAAAATCCTCCTTCAGCTGATTCGCAGGTCAATCACAGCCAATGGAATTAGCGCCAACCAATTTCTTGCGGTTGATTGCCAGTATAGATCAGTTCCTGTTTCTGATAGAGGACTTCCCTGGCTTCTTGATATTCCTCACTAGTAGGTTTAAAATTGATACCATAGGTCAGGGTTAAATGTGGTCAAAGACCCTCAGTGTTGCAATTTATTTTAATTTTTTATCAAACATCCTCCCCCCTCTTCCTTTTGATAGATTTCATGCCATGAACAAGCAATGACTTGATTGATATGATTTTATATGATTCTTTTTTGTTTTTTAAAGTTATTTGATGCAGACAAATGGTTTCAGGTGCCTGATGTGGTTGTTTGGAAACATTTGCTTAGTGCAAATGTATTGCTTATTAACTTTTTTTGGAATTATGATTCCTTTGGTGGTATTGATAGCTTGAGTTAAAATCTTGAATAGAGCTTGTTAAAAATTTCAAGTTAGAAGTGTTAAAAGACTTAGTAGTTAGTAGAGAAGAAAAGGATTATTAACATACAATGCAAACGTGTCTAGAATCAATTTTTTGTTGTTGTTGAAATAAAGGAAACAACTGATTGGCAAAAGGGGGGGGTATTAACTGTACAATAGTGTTAGTGGAAATGTGAGGCTGCTGATTATGAATATTCACGGCCAATCCCTTCTCTAAATATTCATAGGGCTTGAGCAATGCCCAAAGTTGCTGCCAAGCTTTCTTAAATAATTTAAGAAATGCACAGAATGGACTGACAAAAATTACTGCAATCTCTTTGCTCTGTATCTGCTCAAAGTTTATAGCTTTACTAGATAAATAAGTATTAAAAGATTTCCCTCTATTCATCGAAATGTTATGTTTAATAGAAAAAAATGGCATTGTGGGGAAGCCTGAGGTTGATGGTGCAAGTTCAGCATAACCAAAAGATGAAACCTTCTTTTGTTTTGCATATTCGTATGTACATGTACGCATCTAACTTCTTATTGTGCTGTTGATTTTTCTGATTTTTAAAGACGACTTTCATCACACCTAAAAATTGTGCTCCAAGATCCTAAGATGAAGGCAAAAATATGTGAAAAGTACTCGATGCAAGTTTGTTTGATATCTCTTACAACTTTGTTCGACAAAATGCATCAAAACAATTAGCCTAGAAAACTGAGAAGTCATGAAAATCCACTCTCTGTTCGCATATCCTCTTTAGTCTGTCATCTGAACTTGCTGATTACAAACGCAAGCAACATATTTGCACAGGATAAGCTTAAAGCCAATCTAGGTTGTTTCCTCGATGCCCTCTTTTTATCTAGAAAGAAAAGATATCTTAGACATTAGCTCTCTATTTGATTGATTAAACATTTTTTTTCTCGGAATATAACATGTATGATCTCAGAAGATTTGAAAATGTTACAAGTGAGGAATGAAAGGATGGAGACCGAAATTGTAAACATCGTCAACCAGTGCAATGAAGCAATTTGCATCTCGTTGAAGCTCCAGTGCTCTGGTGCATAAGCCAAGCCAACACTCCAGAAAGAGTTCTTAATCAAGCTCTCAAAAGAATGACAGCTTCTGTAGATGGCAAAGATATATTTGTAATTTGTGCAACATCTAAGACCAGCTGCCTCCCTATAACCTTATCTCTCGCAGCATCATTTGATACCAAGAAAGCGATGGAAATGATCCATAATTCCATACAAGTAAAGATCAGAGATGGAAGGTTATTCTACCTTTAACCTCGACATGTGCTTGGCTCACCCAACATGTATACTTGGAGGGATTTGGCTAAATCCCTTGCCGCCTGGTCCACTAGGATCGCAAGGCTGGAGTAGTTGTTTTATGAGATGCGCCAAGTGCATTGACAAAAGGGGCGTTTGGTTGTCCGCAAGTGCAAACGCTGCAAAATCTATTTGCATGCAAAAGCAAATGTCGGCAAATAGATTTTGCAGCTTAGCGTTTGGTTGCCCGCAAGTAAAGCTCCAACTTCTATTTGCGGGCATTTTGTTGGCCGCAAATGGAGGTTGCAACTACACTTGCGACTTGCAACTTCTATTTGCGAGCGTTTGGTTGGCCGCAAATAGAAATTCCAACTTGCATTAATATTTTAAAAAATAATAAATTAATATTAAAAACAAGACCTACAAAGGACTACATCTAAACATTAAAGTAACATTTTGAATAAAAAAATAAAAAACATGCACATAAATATAAAAGAAGTCTTTAACAACAAATTCACATAAACAAGTTCATAAAAGTCTAACAATGAGTTCATATCAAAGTCTTTAGCATAAATCCCAAAGTTCATATCAAAGTCCTTAACAACATAAATTCCAAAGTTCATATCAAAATCACATGTTTAACATGTCACGAATCCAGAAGTAACGGTGATGAGTAGATGCAACCATGAAAGCTCTTGCCTCTCTTGTTGATGAACCAGCAAGCATACGATAGGCACGACAAAGCTGACTCTCATCAAATCCAAATATTGACATAACAGCTTCATACAACCCATCTATGGAAATCTCTGGCTCATTGTATTCTTTAATCGCCACAGCAAGCTCCTTGATATTATTTGCTACCATCGTCATAATATCATCTTCATTTTCCCTATGTCGCTTTGATGATTTCTTTTTTGTTTTTCCCGAACTTGAAGAAGCTCCTTGAGTTGAATGCGCTTGTGCATGAATTGAATCAATTGAAACATCATTAGTATGGACATTAACTTCAGGATTTGCAAATTCAACGTTATCTTCAGATTCTGGCACTCCCAAACTATCATTATTATATTTACTCCATCTTCATGTGGCTAGAGACCCTCCAAAGATGATAGACATTTGATCGTAAAAATCAATAGGCTTGTTGATTAATGCAGCATCTTTAGGATGATTCTGTTTCAGCAAAAATACACAAAATTTTATTAGTAGATAACTAAAACAATATAACATCCCATAAATATAACAATATAACATAACTTACCTTTATATAGCTGAGATACTCATCTCTACCCATGACTATCCTTTTTTCATTTTCATCCCAACTCATTCCGCTCTTCTCTTTCAACTTAACAATTTGTGACCATTTGTTCCTCCATCCTCATAAATGATTGTAGATATTATTGTTTGTAACTTGAATGCCCACCTTCTCATTAAGGGTCTTCACAACTTTAGATATTTGTGAGTCTTTGAAACATTTTTCAAATCGATCTCCTGCTTGTACTTGCCCTACCAAACAATCCAACAATACTATAGATTCCGTTGATTTCCACTTAAAATTGTATGTCTTTTTACCATGAGAACTACAAGCTTGATTGCTTTGACTATTTTCCATTGACTAATTTGATTGAATAATAAAAAAGAAACAACACAATTATTAGTAATCATTTCAATGATTCCAAATAAGTAGAAAAAGTAAACAAATTATTTCAAATGAACAAACAAGTAGATATTCATGAAAAATATAACTCTCTTCATTCGTATCATGCTAATGCTACTAGTATCAGAACCATAGTATAACCTCGATAGATATTCATGTCTTTGTAAGTTTCTATGAATACGTGGAGCATGTAAATCCTTAGAAATCCTTCTTTATTTATATCGTTGTAATATCAAACATGCATATAGTCCTAGCAACCCCGCAAGCTTCACAATATCCAAGGGTAGAGATTTTTCATTCGTCATCTAATAAACAAAATAAAATAAAATAACGTTATGATTTCAGGATTATATATTTAAACATGAATAACAAAGAATATGAGACAAAGTGGAATAAAATAACAAAAAATATCTGAGACGGTATGAATAACAAAATAGACATATTAAACACTCATTGATATTAATTAAACTAAGGGAATATTATATTCTACAAACCGAAGGCCAATGGCAGGATTTGGACAAGTCTAAATTATCAAAGAGAATGAAGGCCAATGGCAACAATAAGGACTACTCAATGCCTGTTAGCCAAGAGGTTATGGTGGAGGGCTTCTTACAGATAGTATCAAAAGCCAGGTTCTCTGTTAGGGAATTCTGCAAGACACTTATCCACCTTATTGAAGAAGCCAATGATGATCTAGCTGAGAAATTGAGTTTGCTTCTTCAACCTCATCAGACTGCATTGACTGATAAGTACTCAAAAGGAATAATCTATCATTTAGAAGCCCTAATAAATCAATCTCTGTATCAGGGGTGGATGATTCTCTTGCTTGATAGAGAGGAAGGGATTTAGGTAAAGTAGAGTTCAAACATCGAATGTGATATCATTGTAGTGGTGAAGTAGAGTTTGCTTTTTTGTTTTTTTCCTTTTAGTTTTTCTTCTTCTCCTTTTTTCTTACATCAAAATTCACTCCATATGTAACGTAGATAGTGTCAAATTTTTATTGTAATTATATTGGACATCATTTACCTTGTCCAGTTTACTTCTATTGTATGCATATTGTTGACACATGTTTTTAGAATGGTTAATTGCATTACCAAGTGTTAAAATATTAATATTTCTGTATTTATTTATGTGGGTACTGGTTAACTTAAGTGGTCTCTTGGGCATAGCTTATCTTGTCCTAGGTCTTTATATAGACCTCTTTTTTCATTAATGTATATACTTTTTTTGGAATTCAACATGGTATCAGAGCCCTAGGTTTTTATCCTCTCCACGCCCTTTCCTCGTCGTCTTCCTCTTGCCCACTGCATCACGATTCACCTGCAGACGGCTGACTTCCTCAACCAAGAGTGGACAAGGCATCACGTGGACAAGGCATCACGTGAAGCCTCTCAATCAATTGCAGGTGGTGAGGTTTACAAGGCTGTCCTATTCACCTGGCTCCATCACGTGAAGCCCCTCCATCAAATTGAAGGCACAGTCTACGAGGCTCTATGTCCTCCTTCAATTGCAAACTTCTTTCACACGCCTCCTCCAATTGCAAGCTCTTCTGCAACTATTTTTTTTGTAAAGATTTCTCTATTCTTCAATTGGTGAAAGGATCACTCGGCAGACGCCTCTTCTGTGGACAGGTGCTACTTGTCTCCAAGCCGGCAGCTCTTCAAAATCAGCGGCTCACTCAAGCCGAATATCTCAAGTTGGCTCTCCCAATCGGCTCATTCAGCCAAGTCTGAATCCTGCTATTTTTTTACAGTCGTCTCTTCACGACAGGTTTTTGGTTCCAACTCAGATTTTGTTCTCTGTTGTCCTATTTAAGTGCTGCTTTTACTTTAAATATGTCAAACTCATTGGTGGATCCAAAAATTGCAACTCTTGGCACCTCTATAAAACTTAATGGCACAAATTACATTCTCCGATCTCGTGCTTTTCGTGTGTTTTGTGGTTCCCAAAAGAAAATGAGACACCTTGATGATGATCCTCCTGATCCAGCTGACATTGAAAAATATTCTGATTGGGAGGCAAACGATTATGCCGTTCTCTCATGGATGATTAATAGTTTGGAGCCGCAAATTGCTTCAACAATTATTTTTCTTAACACAGCCAAAAGTATGTGGGATTCTCTCAAAATGAGCTACTTTCAAGATGCAAATATTTCCAGGGTTTACACCTTGTACTCATATATTTTTAATATGAAACTTGAGGAAGGCGCATCAATTCAAGAGTTCTATGCAACCTTAAAGGGAAAGACAGATGAACTAACTGAATATCATCCTTTCATCGCCGATGTTTCAATGCAAAGGAAACAAAGAGAGGAATTTCTCGTTGCAAGATTTCTATCCGCCCTACCACCGTCGCTCCATCATGTCAAGTCCCAACTTATGGCAGATAATACCATTCCTGATCTCAGAAGCGCTATGGCCAGAATATTGAGAGTTACTGAACTCAATTCTACTCCTGCCTCTTTCCCTACGGGAGATAACTCAGCACTCATTACCAAAGGTAGAGGTCACCAGGGCCGTGGTGGTGGCAGATCTGGAGGAAGGGGGAGAGGTAGAAATTCCTTTCCTCCTTGCATAAATTGTGGAAGAACCAATCATTCTCCTGATAGGTGCTGGCAGAAGTTTGGAAAACCCCCTCATGCCAAGGCTGCTATCTCTACTCAAGCTTATTCCAGTAGTACCGGCGAAAATCAAAAAGAGGAGACTATTAGTGTCTCCAAATCTGAATATAAAAAATTCATGCAAGCAGTCACTTCCTCAGCCATGGCTTCCTCCTCTAGGACTGCAGCCATTGCTTCTTATGGTATGTCTTGGATTCTTGACTCAGGTGCTTCCAATCATATGTCAGGTAATATGAATATTTTTTTTAATTATAACCTTGAGTCTAACCCAACACATGTCCGCATTGCCGATGGCTCCACTTCTCCTATACACGGCCTCGGCACAATCACAGTTTCCAGCAACCTAAAGTTAGATAGAGTTTTTCATCTTCTAAAATTTCCTATAAATCTACTCTCAATTAGTCAGCTTACCAAAAGTCATAATTGCTCCGTAATTTTTTTTCCTTCTCATTGTGTGATATAGGATTTAGAGACGAGGAGGAAGATTGGTGGGGGAGTTAAAACGAGAGGAATTTACCTGTTATCTACATGTGTTCCTATCGCTCACCATTCCATTACTACATTCTAATGGCACTGTCGGTTAGGTCATCCCTCTATAAAAAAACTCAAGTCCTGCATCCCTGAGTTTGTCTTGTTATCCTTTTAACTGTGAAGATTGTGAGTTAGGCAAACACCATCGAGTGCCATTTCCACAAAGTTTGAGTCCTCGTAGAGAGCCTGTTTTTGAACTTATTCATTCTGACATTTGGGGTCCTAGTCCTGTAATGAGTCGTTTAGGGTACAAATATTTTATCACTTTTATAGATGATCACACTCGTATGACTTGAGTTTTTCTTATAAAAAGTCGGTATGAAGTGTTTCATGTCTTCAAAACTTTTTATCTTGAAATAAAAAATCAGTTTGGTGGCTCCATTAAAATTCTTCGAACTGATAATGCTCGTGAATATCTTCAGTTAGATTTTGAAATTTTTTGTGTCTCTTATGGTATTCTTCATGAGACCTCTTGTCCATACACATCCTAATAGAATGGTGTCGCTGAACGCAAAAATCGTCATCTTCTGGATGTGGCAAGAACACTTATGTTTCACATGAATATTCCTCGGTATCTCTGGGGGGATGCTGTTCTCACTGCTGCGTTTCTTGTTAATCGTGTTTCCTCACCGCTTCTGGAAAATAGGTCGCCCTTCTCCGTCCTGTTTCCCAAACAACCTCCATTTAAAATTCCACCAAAAACCTTTGGCTGCATATGCTTTGTTCATAGTCTTGGTCTCGGTTATGACAAACTATCCCTTAGAGCTAGGTGTGTAAGTGAGCCGAGCAGCTCGTGAACTACTCGAGATCGACTCGATGAAAACTCGAGCTCGAGCTAAGTAATACTCGACTCAAGCGGCTCGTGAGCCTAATCGAGCTTCATATATTTATATTTAATTATATAAATATTAATGTTTCATATGGGGTTGAGCATAAACCCGAGTCAAGCCGAGCTTAATCGAGCTTGAACGAACTCGGTCACGCTTGAGAAAAATAAACGAGCTTAAACGAGCCGAGCTCGAGTTACTTAAGTCGAGCTTGAGCCGATCTCGAGCTTGGATATTGAAGCTCGATCTAGCTCGAGCTTGACATTTCTTAAACGAACAGAGCTTGAGCACAAGCAAGCTCAGCTTGGCTCGGCTCGATTACACCCCTACTTAGAGCTGTGAAATGTGTATTCATAGGATACTCTCGCACTAAAAAAGGATACCGTTGTTATGACCTAGTTTCAAAAAAACTCTTTACCTCTGCTGATGTTTCTTTCTTTGAAGATATTCCCTACTTCACCTCTACGCCGAGTCCTAGAATTCCTATTTGGGAATCACTACCACTTCCTCCACCTTCTCCTTCCGTTAGCCATCATCCTGACGAGTCTTTATCTCCTTCTCCTCCATTGTTAGTTTATCAAAGAAGACATAAAGATACAGGTGAACTCTCCAGACAGGCTACTCTACCAGCTCCGACTCACTCTCCAGATCCTCTATCCGAAGTTGAACTTCCTATTGCTTTACGAAAAGGTAAACGAAGTTGTACCGCTCATCCCATTAGCAATCATTTATCTTTTGCTCAACTCTCACCCTCGCTTCACCAGTTTGCTTTCTCCTTGTCTTCTGTTTCCATTCCCAAGACATACCAGGATACACTGCTTGATCCTAAGTGGAAGAGTGCTATGGATGAGGAAATGGATGCTCTTAGATCCAGACGAACTTGGGATCTTGTTTCATCACCTCCTGGCTCAAAACCGATTGCATGTAAATGGGTGTTCAGTTTGAAATATCTTCATGATGGATCTATTGAACGGTACAAGGCACGCTTGGTTGCAAAAGGTTTTACTCAACAATTTGGAGTGGATTACTTCGAGACTTTCTCTCCTGTGGCTCAGCTCAACTCCGTTAGGATTCTCATCTCTCTAGCTATAAATTTGAGTTGGCGCATGCATCAAATTGATGTTAAGAACGCATTTCTTTATGGGGACTTAGTTGAGACAATTTTTATGGAGCAACCTCCTGGGCATGTTGCTCAGGGGGAGAATCTAGTGTGTCATATAAAGAAAGCCATATATGGTTTGAAACAAAGTCCTCGGGCATGGTTTGACAAACTTAGCAAAGTTATTTCTACTATTAGTCTAAAAGAATGCAAATCTGATCACTCAGTTTTTATGAAAAAGACATCTGTTGGATGTGTGGTTCTTGCAGTTTATGTGGATGACATCTTACTCACTGGCAGTAATAGTGATGAAATTGAGGCGGTTTAAGTTCACCTGAAGAATCATTTTGTGACTAAGAATTTGGGTCGTTCGAGGTACTTTCTTGGCATAGAGTTTGCCTATAATGAGACAAGGGTAGTTCTTTCGCAGAGGAAATATGCTATGGATCTCCTGAGTGAGGTAGGCATGCTCGGATGCAAACCAGGTAGTTTACCTGTTGATATAGGTGTCACATCTGAGCCTGAGGGTGACAAAGACTTTGAGGACCTAGCAAGATTTCGAAAGTTGGTTGGAAAACTTATTTATCTGACTGTCACTCGACCTGACATCTCCTATGCAGTTGGTGTTGTTAGTCAGTTCATGCATCAACCAAAAATTTTCTCATTGGAATGTTATTTTAAAAATCCTACACTATGTCAAGAGTTCTCCTGGAAAAGGCTTGTGGCTGAAGAAAAATGGACACATTAAAATAGAGGGGTACTCTGATGCAGATTATGCTGGGTCCATCTGTGATAGAAGATCCACCTCAGGGTATTGCACGTATGTAGGAGGAACTTGGTCACTTGGAGGAGTAAGAAGCAGAATGTGGTTGCTCGTTCACGTGCTGAAGCTGAGAATAGGGCGATAGCTTATACCACATGCGAACTAATGTGGGTTAAAAGTCTTCTAGGAGAACTAGGGTTCTCTTCTGATAAGCCAATGGTCATGCATTGTGATAACCAGTCCGTCATTCATATTGCCAACAATCTTGTTTTTCATGAAAGGACAAAACATATTGAAATCGACTGTCACTTTATTCGGGATGCAGTTCTTTTCAAGAAAATTATCACACCACATGTCTCCTCTCAAGACCAGATTGCTGACATCTTCACTAAAGCCCTCAACTCAACTCGGTTCAAATTATTATGTAACACGTTGGACATGATTGACATTTATGCTCCAACTTGAGGGGGGGTGTTAAAATATTAATATTTCTGTATTTATTTATATGGGTATTGGTTAACTTAAGTGGTCTCTTGGGCATAGCTTATCTTGTCCTAGGTCTTTATATAGACCTCTTTTTTCATTAATGTATATACTTTTTCTGGGATTCAACACCAAGCCTGCAGTACATGTGATTCACAGAATGTGATCTGTCAAGAATAGTGAAAAAACCACAAGATGTCCTATACTTCAGAACTTGCAACAAGGACAATCCTTAAGATGCAAACTGAAAATCCAAGTCAATTACAAGTGAGATGGAAAAACTGTTACAAACCAGCAAAATTTTGAACCAAAAATTTTGACCCTCATTACAAAGTAGGACAGGTTCTTTAGTAAGAAATATTGCATTTTCTTGACCCTCGTTACAAAGGGAATATAATATTCCCTTGCCAAGTTACAGATTTGGAAAATAACTTCCAACTTCACGAACAATTCCTAGATGGAGCCAAAGGGTTCAAACGCGAGTCCTTGTATTTGGTGCCAATCACCTTAATCCAAGGAGTAGGGGTGCAATTTAAGTAGGCCAGAACCTATTTGGCTTTGCAGATGCAGGCCAAATTGATCAGATGCAGGCCATTGTGTTCCCCTTGGAGTTTGACCAGAGGAATTGTATGATACAAGTTGCTTTTATAGTATGATACACTTCCTTTTCTCCGTAACAAAATAATGTCTCTCTCTATATATTACTTATTCCCAATACAATCCAAACTCATGTTACAGTATATTGCTTCACAACACATGATAGCTAATTATTCTAGAACAAAGCTAGTCTTCTGATAGGGCTTATCCACACAAATGCAGAAGCATGACTGATCGAGGACAAAGCACTAGTGGTCCCAGTCTGATGGCATTTCTTCTCCTCAGCTAAGTTTAAGTAGGTGTTCTTGCCGACACTTGTGCAAGTAAAAGAGTCTCATTTAGGTTTGGTAGGAGAGAAAGGTCAGTTGAAATGCTAATTTATATATGAAGAGAAGGTGTCAAGGTGTTTTGAGTGTAAACAGAGTACTCATACTGTTACATCAAGGAAAAGAAAAAAGTATGAGCTTCTTTCCGACGGAGATTATTTCCATGCTCTTCTCTTGGTACCTTAAAAAATAATTCTCCAAGACCTTGATAATTAATGCAAATTTTGGTCTGATCGCCTTGGGAAGATTTCTTATATGTATATATAAAATTATAGTATATTTTAATTAACAGTCAGATGGTCTTGTAAAATTAACAGTACTGAAATGGGAAGAAAACTCACAGTCGGGAGCTTTTGGAGCAGGAGCAATCGCGGGTAGGAGCTTCTAGAGCAGGAGCAGGAGATTCGATCAGTCGGGAGCTTCCGGAGCAGGAGTAGGGCTTCGGGGGAGTAGGAGCAGTTGGTTTTCGGGGAGCCGAGGATGTTCACTAGTTTCTGAGGAGTCGAGGTCGCGCGAGGGCTGCAGGAGGGCAAGAGTCGATGGTAGAGCAGAAGGAGAGTGTTCGGGGGCTGCAGGCAGGCGTCGCACGACCGCGAGAGTCGACGGCTCGGGGAAGAAGTCGGGGGCTACAGGCAAGCGTCGCTCGACGACGAGGGGAAGAAGTCGGGCTGCATCGCGCGAGGGCTGGAGTCAGGAAGAAGTCTTCTTCGGGTAGCGTCGAGCGAACGAGGAGAGTCGGGGCGTTAACAATGCCCTCTTATTGCAGGTTGTAAGCAAGCGTTGCAGGTCTTTAGGCCTGCAACTGATTTTGCAGCCTGCAAATGCAGGCTGCAAATGTTAAATGCTGCAATTGGCTCAATTGCAGGCAACCAAACAAGCAATTGAGCCAAATGCTGCAAATGAGTTGCCTGCAAGTGGACTTGCAGGCAACCAAACAACCCCAAAGTAGACCATGTATCCCAATGCAAGATTATATCTTACATTAGAAGAATTAAAAATTGCCATTTTAATCATTCTGCTATATGTTAATATTAAGTCAGGATGATCGAGTGGTCTAAGGTGTTACTCAAGTTTTGATCCTCGTGAGAGGGCGTGGGTTCAAATCCCACTTCTGACATCTTTAATAAGCTGCTATTAAACTAGTCTTAATGTGTGATATTTCAACTTACCAAATAGAAAAATGACTAATAATGTATTTTGCAAATTTCAAATTCATCCCTGAATTTTGTTGTTTTTTATGGCTGACTGCTTGAATTTTAGAAAATCTTTAATTTATTTTTTATATTTTGATTTATGATGAACCTAAAATAATTATCAATTCAAACTGATCGAGCACTTCACTTCAGGGAAAGGAAAGAGAGGCCATTTGATTGCATGAAGACATTGATCACAATATATAGGCATTGTTGTCAACTATGATTAGCACAGTTGGTGACAATATCTTAAAATTATCTAGAAGTATTCTTTGTATAAATTTTCTACGTGTGGAACACACTATCTTTGACAAAAAAAAAAACATAATATATAGGCATTGGTACCGTGATACGAGGATAGAATTGCATGAAGACAAATTTAAAATACAGCATTAAAGATAGGCCATTTGATTCACTTTGAAACTCTCAATAATTTTGAATTAATATGACAAAAGGTTTATCTTGGAATTAATTAGTTGCTGCTGGTCATTATGGCTTCCTCGACATGTTCTATGTGGACCCATCTGGTCATGCAAAAGTCACATCAATGCCACGGTTGTGTCATTCTCCTCTTTCTACATACATATGCTCCTCTTTCCCCACCCGCTGCTTTGCTGAAATCAAACGTCTCGAAAGTGACCAGATGCAAGCCATCGGTAATGAAGAAACGTACTAGAAACAAAAGTCTCGAATCAGATGGCTCAAAGAAGGGGACAAGAACACGACCTTTTTCCATGCTTCCACTATAAATAGGAGGAACAGAAACACCTTACATAGCATAAAAAATATTCATGGTGACTGGGTGTCTGGTATTCTGCGGTTGCTGAGGTAGCCACCTCCTACTTTGAAGAACTATTTCTATCATCCACTCAATCCCAAGAAGAAGAAGACAATGTACTTAGAAACTTACCTGGAAAGTCTCCAGAAGAATGAACAGCTGGCTTATGCGGCCAATATCTCCTGATGAAGTCAAGTCGGCTGCCTTCTCTATCAATCAAGACAGTGCACTTGGTCCCGATGGATTTACCGGCCGTTTTATCCAGCAATATTGGGACATCATAGGCACTGATATTTACTAAGCCACTACTTCCTTCTTCAGGAACAAGACATTACTCAAAAGCTTCAACCATACGGTCCATACCTTCATTGCTCTCATCCCGAAGTGCAGAAATGTCCAAGACATGTCACAAATTCGTCACATTAGCCTTTGCAATTGCATATATAAGATCTTCTCAAAGATCCTTCCATCGTCTCCAATCTATTATGGATGTTATTATATCTCCAAATCAAAGTGCCTTCATCAAAGGTCGCCCGATCTCGGACAACATCCTCTTAGCGCATGAAATAATGCACCATCCGAAGACAAAACCTGTGAACTCTTCTCAAGGTATGGCTATTAAAATTGACATGAGCAAAGCGTATGATCGCATCGAGTGGAACTTCCTTGCCTCCATTATGCAGTCTCTGGGTTTTGTAGCTAAGTTCATTGATATCATCATGCAATGTGTCACAACGATCTCTTATTCCATCCAAGTTGGTGGGAGATCCTTTGGCCTCTTCAAACCTCACCAAGGGCTGCGCCAAGGGGACCCCCTATCCCCCTTCTTGTTTGTCATATGCATGGAAGGCCTGAACCACCTCATCCAATCTCAGCCGAACTGTAACAACCTGGAGGTCATTAAAATGAGCCGCCACAGCCCTCCCATCTCCTCACTCTTCTTCGCGGACGACATCATTATGTTCTGTAAAGCGGATCGTCATAATGTCAGCCTGATTAATTCCATTCTTGAGAAATTTGGTTCTGGTTCAATGAGTGGACAACAGGTAAACTGCAATAAATCGCCAGTTTTCTTTTCCCGGAACACCCCTCACCGCTGGAGAAGTCATCTGAGCCAACTTCTTAATATCCAGCATATAGGAGCTCAAGACCAATACCTTGGCTTGCCATCTTTTGTCCAGAAATCTAAGCGCTCTACATTTGATTTCATCCTTTTGCGGGTTAAGTAGAAACTTTAAGACTGGCAGTCAAAACTACTCTCGAAAGCAGGCAAGTTGGTTTTCATTAAATCGGTTCTCGCAACTATTCCAAACTATGTCATGAGTTGCTTTCTCATATCTGATGGATTATGCCATGAAATAAGTAGCCTCCGCAAACAATTCTAGTAGCAGTAAAAACCTCAACATCAGAGCATTCATTGGGTGAAATGGCACACTCTAACTAGAGACATGCAATCTGGTGGGCTGGGATTCAAAGAATGCAAGCTGATGAACCTTGCCCTACTAGCAAAGCAAGGATGGAGGTTGATCTCTCAACCCAACTCCCTTTCCAGCATAGTTCTAAAAGGGAAATACTTTCCTTTTTCTTCCTTCCTTGAAGCTTTTGATGGCGGCAATGCTTCGTGGGGATTGCGATCGCATCTGCTGCGGTCGCACAGAATCTACGACCACAGATTCAGCGACGGAAGATAATTTTTTTAGTAGTGTATTCTCAGGTTCCATATTAGTTTGCGTGCGATATTCTCGATCAAAAATATCGAAAAATCGATGAATCGAAAAGACGTTGATCGACGCGCTCGGATTTGTCGGGAAGAATAGAGTTTAGGTTTAGGGTGTCTAAAATGATTGTATTAATCCTCATTATGATGCAAAGATCCCCAAAGAACCAAATCCGAAACCCGAACCAGAAGAAAAAACCTTGTTGGTTTGGTCGACCAGACTTCAACTAGAATGTACCAGTACTATACAAGTACTCTACAATATTACCAAGAGTTTTCAAGTCATAAACAATATTCCGGATGAGATGTTGTAACAACCCGGATAGACAACGCAGAACAACCTGGATGAACAACCTGGATGGACCATCCGGAACCATCTGGATAGACAACCCGAAACAACCCAGATTGACATTTCGGAATAGCCAGGAAAGTACCGGTACACTGCATATTTCCAACAAAATTCCTAAAATTCCCCCAACGGCTTTATTTTGAATTTCTACCCGTTGAGTTTGTTGGAAAACGAGCACCTACCTTTTGGGATCTCTATATAAGACCCCAAACTTACCTTCCAAGCCATCTAACACTTTTTGAAACATATTTTGATCACCATTGAGTTTGATTGAGCCATCCTTTGTACAAACCCTAGCTTGGAGACAAAAACCCTTGATCTTGCTTTCAACCTTCAATTGTTTCATCATCAAGGCATCAAGAGGAGCTAGGACTTCTTGGTTGAGAGCTAAGTTTGTATTATTTATTATTGCTCTCATTTACTTGTATTTTCTTGTTGTTTCTTGATCACTTGTGTTTGTAAGAAGGTGTGGGTGACACACCTTGGGTTCATTTGTTTGTAACTTTAGGGTTCCTTAGGTTTGAGATATAGGCACTCTCTAGTGTGAGAGATAAAGCATCGGTAGACCCTCATTAGAAGGAAATGAAAGTTAATACAAGTGGTTGTGAAATTCTTGATGGTGAGCCAAGGTAGTGGAGTAGGTATTGGGGTCGAACCACTATAAATCTATCTTATTCGCATTGCTTATATTGTGATTTGTTTACTTGTATTATTTACTCGCTTCCGCATTCATCTACTTAAATTGAGCACTTGCCTAAGTAATCAAGAAAATGATTAAAACCGAATTTAGGCTAAAGTTTAGCAAACACACTATTCACCCCCCCTCTAGTGTATGCCATTACACTTACAATATAGGTCCTCACCATATGACTTATATGTATCAGTATGACCCCTCTAATTGCTAGAGTTCTCATGCGCACATGACACCAGTAATCTTCAAGTGCCCTAGTATAGAAATTGAATTTCTCTTAATATTACATCCCATGTGCATGATATCAGGATCTCCTATTTCGTGAAGTCCTATAGATAGGTACCATGTTAATTCATGTTCTGTTGATATGTAATCATTCCATCCTAATGAAACATTAGGTACTTGGTGGCATGTAATAAAATTTGTATAGTGAGGTTTGGAAGTGTTGATGGATGTGCTGCTCTTGTTGTATAAGCCATCTACATTTTATAATTTTATCCCATAATCTAGGAAGCACAGACTCTTCGTGGGACTACCGTGTCTACGTGTCCGACACGCCGCAAACACCGACACATGAAGACACTCATCCGATACACGTGTCCAAGAGTGTCTTGATCAGTCAAAGTTTTTTTTTGCCCAGACACGACCAGCCATGTATCTTTTAAAAAAAATAATAATAAAACAATCAAGGGAATTTAGTATTTTATTTTATTGTTGTTGTAAAAGAAATTGAAGCACTTACTCTTTTATCTATTCCCTTAAAAGGAACAAGATGAAGCCTAAACGTGCGGAGAATTTAGTATTTGTCCATACTAATCTTCATCTCATTCCAAGGAAAACTCTCCAATACAATAAAAGAGAAACAATAATGTGAGCTATTACAGAAGATGAATTTTCAATTGCTGAAGATAATAAAATCCTTGAAGTTGCTAATCTTTCTCTTGATGAACTAGAGTTGAAGAGAGTAATATTTTCCAATGAAGAAGATAACAACAATGATTGATGAAGAAGATAGTGGGACCCAACTAAACTTTTTATTTACATGTGGTTGTATATGACTAGTTCTACTAAGACATACTAATTTAGAAATTTTTTTGGAGATGTCAATTGATATTGTGTCTCATGCTTTTGGAAGGGGCTTAGAAATAGTAAGTATTGACACAAGAAATTATCTAAAATGCTTCATATATTTTGAAAGGTACGGTGCCTAGGAAAAACTGAAAATTAGAATTTTGATATCAATAAAAGTGATATTATCATAAATTCTTGAACTATATATATATATATGAACTGTGAGTTTTTTTAATTTTTTTTAATATATATATGCCGTGTCCGTGTCCTGTAAATTTTTAAAATTGGTGTGTCCGTATCCGTGTCGGTGTCGATGCTTCATAGCCCATTATGTAGTAACTACTCAACTTAAATGATGGGCGACGACTCATATTTTGGATAATTCTTAATGATTGCTCCTCAACTTATTTTCCATTTAGAGTGGCAACGGGCCGGGCCCGTCCATGGGCGGCATGGGCCGGGCTCACCTCCTAGGCACGCGGGCCATGCTCTGGGCGAGCATGGGCGTAGGCCTGGCGCGCGCTAGACCTAGGTCGGCCCGAGCTAGACTTGGCTCGGGCCGGCCGATAACATTAAAAAAAAATCATTAAATTTTTCTATAAATACCCATCTTCTTCTTCATTTCTTCTATCTTTATCTTCAACTCTCAACTCTCAACTCTCTTACTCTCAACAATCTAAGTTCATTTACAATCATTCTCAACATCTTTTTAAGTTCATCAAGGAGATAATGATTCACGATTGCTGTCAATTTTTTTTAATCTCTTAAATTTATTTCATTGATTAGTATAATATTTATACTTTTTATATTTTTAATTTTTACTAATGACAGATAGAAATTTTTCAGGTTATACTCCATAAGCGGGATCAAATATGTTAGAAGAAATGCCTCCTACTACTCCTACCACTCCTACCACTCAACAAAATCAAAACATAGAGATAAGTCAATCTATTAATTTATGTCCATCAGGTAGAAAAAAAAGTATGGTATGAGAATATTTTGAGAAAATTATTGAAGCTGATGGCACCATAACAAAAGACCGATGCAAAAAATATCAAAAAAAATCTTTCGACTTTAACAACAGGAGGAACTGGTCATCTTTTACGTCATGCAAAAGGTCATGACAATAAGGTTGCACAAGTTCAACAAATTTTTAATTTATCTTCTTCTGGTTTAACAACTTTTTCGTATGATCATGATTTTCAACATCGAGAACTTGCAAAATTAATTGTTCAAAGTGAATCTCCTTTTAGTTTTGTTGATCAACCAAGATTTTCTAGTTGGATTTAAAATACTTTACAACCAAAATATAAAAAAAATTACTCGAAATACAATGAAAAGTGATGCTTTAAAATTATTTTTTATATATAGAGAAAATATAATGACTAGTTTTCAAAATAATAAATCAAAAATTTCTTTAATATCTGATGTTTGGTCTAGTCAACGTACTACTAATTCTTATATTTGAGTTACTGCGCATTGGATTGATAAAAATTTTATTTTGCAAAAAAGAATAATTAGTTTTAAAGTTTTTGAATATCCACACACTTCTGTTGCCATTTTTTCTGCTATTCAATCTGTAACATCTTTCTATAATATAAATGATAAAACTTTTTCGATTAATTTTGATAATACTAGTAATAATGATGCTGCTATTCCTCCCCTTATACAATTATTTAAGCCAGTATTAGATGGTGAATTATTTCATGTTCGTTGTGTTTGTCATGTTCTTAATTTATGTGTACAAGATGGTTTAAAACTAGTAAATATATATGTAGAAAAAAATAAGAGATGTTATTAGATATATGCGTTCTTCAAAAGCAAGAACACAAGAATTTAAAAGATTATGTCAATCTTTTGATAAACCATTTAAAAAATTTAATGGTGATGTTATTACTAGATGGAATTCAACATATCATATGCTTATGTCTACTACAAAATATCAAGAGATCCTTACAATGTTTTACAATGAAAATATGCCTGGTGATCCAATTAATGATAATGATTGGTTAGTTGCTGGACATATATATTACTCAAATTTTAGAACTTTTTAATAAAGCTACCGAACAACTTTTCGGTGTTTATTATCCTACATGTAATTTAACTCTTTTACATATAGTTCATATTAGTGAAGTATTTTCTTCGTATAGATATCACCCTTTATTTGCACTAATTATTTCTTTAATGTAATCTAAATTTAAAAAGTATTGGTCAGATATATCTACTTTATTTTGTTTAGCAATATGTTTAGATCCTAGAATGAAAATTAATGGTTTAAATATGTTGTTAGATGATTATTATAAGAATATGGAATTAGATAATGTTGAAGAAAAATAAAATAAAATTTCGAATTTATTGAATTCTATGTTTGTATTTTACGCTTCAAAATTTGGTGATACAATTACAAATAAGACAACATCTTCTTCTTCTAGATTAAGAGATGATAGTGGAAATAGTATTAATTCTCAACTTGGTCATAGGATAAAAAAAATTAAATCTACTAATTTTAATGAATTAGCTTTTTTTCTAGATCGTAATCATTCTGAAGAAATAGATTGTAATGAGATTTTAGCATAGTGGAAAAAAAAACAAAATGTGTATCCTATTGTTTCCATCATGGCACGTGATATACTAACTGTTCCCGTGTCTACAGTAGCTTTCGAGTCTTGTTTTAGTGCAGGAAATAGAATTTTCGACGAAAGAAGGAGCCGAATGAGTGCAAAAACGATTGAAATGTGCATTTGCTTAAAAGACTGGTTGAATGCTGAAGATAGATTATAAGATAAGGGAGGACACGATACTTCATCATCGGGAGAAGAGGAAGCTCAAACAAGCGAAGCTGGTGCTGCTGATCCAAGTACAAGGTAAATCACCGAGACTACGGGTGATTAGAAATGTAAAAAGAACTACGTAGACCTGATCCTTCTATAGTTAATCATTGGGGAGTACAAGTTTAGCTATAGAAGGTACGTAGACAATCTTTTAAGGTGTGGTCTTTTATAATATTAATAAAATTATTTTATCATTGGATGAATATTTTTGTATTAAAGATAAATAAAAATTTAATTATAATTTGATTTTTAAAAATCTTTTTATTAATTTATACTGCGTTACAATGTTACATTAAAAAAATGTGTAAAAAAATATATAATAAAACTTAGTACAATGGTTAATCTATCTCAAATAAAACTAGATGTCCAAATTCAAAACTCACCCGTAATCATTAATTTTTAAAATTTAAATTTAAAATTTAAAAAATTTAAATTTAATACTTAATTTTCGGACCGGCCCGAGCTCGGGCTGGGCCTGCCTGGCACGGCCCATTGCCACCTCTATTTCCATTTGTTGTTTCTAATTCAAATTTTTTCTTTTTCTAGAATTAGTATTGAGTATCTATAGCCCATCTCATATTTTCCACCATGCTTGTATGGTTATGAAGCTTTCAAAACAGAGCAGTTTGAGGTTTTCATCGAAACTGATATTGCGATGGTCAACAATCAAAACAACTTTAATTCATAGCTATAGTATACCTCTCTATCATACACAGCTAATGGAGATTAAATCTTAGATACCTTCCTGATACCAAATTTTACTTGTTGAGCCAATATTTTATTGTATGGTAAATTTGTCTATTACCATCACCTTAAAAGAAAAGGAAAGAATACCTACTAGTCCGTTCAAAGATAGTGTCTATTTGGTGTTTGAAACCATGGTTCAATTTTTTTTAATAAATGCACGTATCATTTTATGTTGACTATGATCAGAGCAATCCTTGATCCATGTCATGTATACTTTCTTTTACTTTTGTGGTTTAAAATGGGATAGAACTTTCAGTTCAAGTTCTTATATTTAGGGATAATAGCAGTTGGTTGCCCAATATGTTTCAAAATAGTACCTAGTCAATTTGGCTAAGAATTCTAATACAATTGATACTATTAGTTTAAAACAGGCTGACTAGGAAGGTCCACTTGTTGAATATATAATTATTCAATATCTGTTATGTGGCAGAATTGCATCTTAGTGGTACATTGTGTTTGTTCAAATTAGATAAAACAACACCTTGATTATGTTGTTTGGGGTCAAAGGGAGATAGTATGTAAGGGTAGAAAACTACCCAGATTTGTATTCTTATGCAGAATGGACACTTAGTTTGGAGGCTGAGAGGTCGTCTGTTTACTACAAACTCTTGGGAATAGATAGTAGGACACTTGAACATCTACGACACCAAATTTCAGTGAACTCCGAGTTGAAGAGACTGAGTTTATAAATTTAGTTTGAGGACTACTCAAAATTGTTTAATTTTGCACATAGTAGAATTTGTGATAAGTTGAAAGTTTGACGCGATATTCAGAGAATGAATCCTTATTCTATGATAGTGAACTTTAGGAAATTCTTTTGGGGTATGCGGACAATCATATGAATCTGGTTTGGGGGAAAAGAATATGAATTTTCTAAGATAGCAACTCAAACAGAAAAAAAATCTTCGACTAAATGCAGAAATTCTGATTAGTGCAGAAATGCTGGGATGACATGTTCATCATGCCTATTCGTGACCGATTAGTTGCCCAAATAGTCCGAAACTTTGGGGTTAGTTGGTATGTTATACAAGCTTGTTCATTTGGTGAGTGGCATATGTCGGAGGGAGATTACCGACTTTTTGATGGACCGCGACTAGAGGGGCAAGTGGCGGCTAGTGAGCGGGTCCCAAAGGTGAAGCCAGGATGGGCTTGTTATGCTTATTATGTTCATTGAGCTATTATGCTTATTCCGCTTCTTGGACTTATTGTGCTTACTGTGCTTATTATGCGTCAGTAGATGGTATGATTCTCTATGATGTAACGCCGTGATCATTTTACTATTGAGTCATGATTGATTCTGGAATATCTTTTCATACACATTATTGTTCCCTACTTAACTATGTGCTATTATGAATTACTATTTACTTGAGGGCGGGTAACACCCTACCACTCACTGAGTTATGTACACATGCACTCCTGTCTATGTGTGCAGGTTCAGGTGCGGCTCATGAAGCCTGATGCAGTTGGTAGCGTAAGCTCAGCAGGAAGATTTCCCCAGTCGTAGTTAGAGAGTCATGGAATCATGTTTTTTTATTTATTTTGCATATGGTTATTTCTGTAGTACTGGTAATCTCTTGTGAGACATTTGCATCTGTGTCATGAACTGATGTCGTTATGTTGGAGTATTGGCCTTTGAATTCATATTTACATATATGCATTGCAGTTGTGTTTTTGTCATATGTTTGTTGATCGTGAGGCTTCATTCTGCTATACGTTTGTTGAATTCATATTTACATATATGAATTCATATTTACATATATGCACTACATTAGAAGAATTAAAAATTGCCATTTCATTCATTCTGCTATATGTTAACATTAAGTCAGGATGGCCGAGTGGTCTAAGGCGATTGAGCACTTCACTTCAGGAGAAAGAAAAGAGAGGTTATTTGATTGCATGAAGATATTTTTTTGAACAGAAGAAAACTTGTATTCAATTCAGGAGATTTGAAAAGTGTACAATTAGGGGGGGAGGTAGAGAAAAAGCAAAAGAGCAAACAAAAAAGGAAAAGAGGGAGGGTAGAGGGGAGGCCGACAAGGCCAAGACAACATTGAAGACTATAGAAGCCGGAGGAGCGAGATGGCTTCTGCGGCAAGCTCTTGAAAAGACCTGGTGCAGTTATCGAAAAGTCGAATATTACGCTCATGCCAAATCTTTTGTCTCCTGATCATGATGAGGCGAAAGAGATTTAGATCTTTCTTATTTCTTGCTGCAGGTGGTCCATCCCAAGGTTTGAACTCAAGGGGAAAGAACCAAGTTCTGGACCATAGGAGGAAGAGCTTCCATCCCTCGTTTGTAAAAGAACATTCGATGAAGATGTGCTTGTGTGACTCATCTTTGTCGTTGCATAATAAACAAGTTGGGCAAATCTGAAGGTTTTGGGCAATGAGTCTATCTTTTGTCAGAAGTCTCTGTCTTTCAACAAGCCAGCTATGCATGGAGCATGCCGGGGGGGCAAGACTTTTGCCAAAGGAATAGAGCCTTTGGGTTCCTCACCCCTCTGAAGGTCAGAATACGGTAGAAGCTATTCGTTGTGTAGATGTCGTTTGCATTCCAAGTCCAGGAAATCGAGTCTGCTCCGGAAGCGAGAAGGAGGGAGGCTAAGTCCTGCTCAAGATTATAAAGTAGGTCTAGAGGCACAAGATATCTGAAGTTCAAGTTCCACCCTTGCACTGAACTAGAAGGATCCCTAGACCACGCGTCAGCAAAGAGGTGATCCGGATAGGCGGTGGCCGCGAAGAGAGTCGGGTAGCGGTTTTTGAGCGTAGAACCACTAAAGCAGGGAGTGTGCCAGAGCTTGAGGGCGGAGCCTTCTCCCACCGAGAGGATGAGAGCAGGACGAAGGTCATCCAGAAGATTGCTGATTTGTCTCCAAATATGGGATAGGAAAGGGCAATCTTCATCATTGAGTTCCAAGAGACATGGGTAGAGTGAGGAAATTATGTCTTGCCAAGGCATCCCCCCAAGTTGGAATAGCTTCCAGATCCACTTGGCCAACCGAGCATTATTGTGAGCTGGGAGGTCAAGAATCCCTAGACCGCCCTCCATTCGATTAGAAGTTAGAGAGTCCCAGTTGACCAGACACTTGCCACTAGAAGTTGCATCACCTATCCTAGTCTAGAAGAAGGTCCTTCTCCTCTTGTCGATTTGTTTGTAGACCCATCTTGGAGCCAAGAAAACAGAGAGTAAGTATGAGACCTGACTAGTGAGAACGCTGTTTACCAGGGTTAGTCTGCCTGCTCTGGAGAACAGGGAACCCTTCCAGGGTAGAGTCAATTTTTGTGACAAGATGGGACCAATCCACTTTTGTGAGGTTTCCTGGGCGCAGCGGAAGGCCGAGGTATTTGAAGGGGAAAGTGCCAACTGAGCACCCGAAGATATTTGCAGCCAAAGTTGCCTTGGAGGTGTCACCATTAATGTGAATTGCCTTGGTTTTAGAAGCATTAAGCTTTAGGCCTGAGCAAAGTTCAAAGCATTTGATAATGATACCAAGGGATCTTAAGGACTCATCATCCGCTTTGCAGAACAGAAGCAGGTCATCTGCAAAGAAAATATGAGTGATACTCCTCTGAAGGAAAGGGTTGAGCGCCCTAGTTACCAGCCCCAGGTTAGCTACTCTGGAGATAGACTCTAGATAAAGAATCAATTATTAGGTTGAAGAGGAGAGGGGATAGAGGGTTTCCATGTAGCAAGCCTCGCATATGCATGAAGAGTCGCCCTTCGGACCCATTGACAAGAAGTGAAGATTCCGCTGAGGAGAGGATATGCCGGACCCAAGAAATCCATCTAGGAGGAAAGCCATGAGTAGTCAGGGTTTGTAGCAACAAATCCCAATTGATCGAGTCAAAAGCCTTTTCGAAGTCCACTTTGATCACACAGACGTCCGGATCGAGTCTTTTACTTCCCCAAATTGTTTCATAAGCGGTCATAAAACAATCTAAGGTACTTCGGCCTCCGATGAAGGCACCCTTGCAAGTTGTCAACTAGGTCCGGTATGATTGGCGCTAGTCGATCTGCTAGGAGCTTTGAGAAAATTTTTATGATGTTGTTTTCCAGACTGATAGGCCTGAAGTTAGTAATAGTGTTTGCCCTAGGAGATTTAGGAACCAACACAATGTTGGCCTTATTAATGCGGGCCATCGAGTCAGGATTGTTTTGTAACTCTAGGAGGATATCCAAGACTTGAGAACCGATTAGTGGCCAGAAGTGCGAAAAGAATTCAATTGTGAGGTCGTTAGGACTAGAGGCCTTGAATTTTTTTGCCTTTTTGATAACCTCAAACACTTCTGTCATAGTAAAAGGAGCATCCAGAGACTACAACCCGTCTTGCGGAGAAGGAAAAATATTCTACCATCTGCTACGAAGAAAAGGGGGCACCGTCCGACCTAGCAGACCAACATAGAAGTCTCTAAAGGCAGAGGACACATCTTCCCAATCAGATAGGATGGGAAAATATTCTGCCATCTGATACGAAGCAAAGGGGGCACCTTCCGACCTAGCATACCAACATAGAAGTCTTTGAAGGCAGAGGACACATCTTCCCAAACAGACTTGCTCATATCGTCAAGTCTGTTTCTTTTGCAAGAGAGAGGGCCATCCGAGTCGTCGCTGCTGCTCCTTCCGTAGGAGATCTCCCTCCTTTGGGCTATCGGGTTCTTCTCCTCGCGACTCTCTTGCCAGGTCAGCAACTACCTCCTCTCGTCATGTCTTAAATGTTGTTGCTTTTACCACTATTATGAGCATGCCTGTTGGGTTGTATTTAAATACGAGCTCCGATGCCTCTACCCCTTCACTCTCCTCACACCCTGTGCCTCCGACAAGCACTTCCTCTGTTGCCTCTCTCCCTACACGTAGCTCTATGGCAGGCAGGCCAAGTTTCACTCGTGCCATTATTCCTAACTCTTAGGCTACAATGGAGAGGGCCTACTACCTGAGTAGCCGTTGCATCCTGGTCACTGTTTGAGGACAACTGAACCCCCATGCAGATCTGGCAGGTTCTCTGGCTCGACAATTTGGTAACTATCGTCAACACCTCCATCAGTGGGAGCAGAGGACGATGGCAGATGGTCGCTTCCTTATCACTACTCCGGAGACTAAAGACACTTACTACAAGCGTAGGCAGTGGAATCATGTTCTGCTGCTGATTGCTGACTGAAGACTGATCCGTACTGAACGTATACAGTGGAATCATGTTCTGTTGCTGATTGCTGACTGAAGTCCGACGAGATATTTGATCTTGTTGACCCGCCGAAGTTGCAGGTCGGTCTCGAGCTGCTTGGGTTACCTCTGATGTTCTGGAATGCTGAGACGGCCATTGCGCTGACAAGTTCATTCGCCTGCTTTGAGGCTATCATCGACTCCTCGTCCAGCATGCAGGGTGACCTCAACTCTTGTAAGGTGCAAGTCCGGGTTCGAGCCCTGCACCATCTTCCCTCACTCGATTGTGGCCGAGGTTGACTCATGCAGGTTTACCATCGAGGTATCCATCGCTTGGAAATAGTGGGTGGGCGAGGGTGCCACCTTGGCGGACTCGCAGCACGCTGAGAGGAACGACGGTGATGAGGGCCATGGCTTCGGCTTTGACTCCAGCTTCGAGTATGACCCCTCGGAAGGCACTACACCGGTCGGAGGCGGTTCCGACCACATTTTGGTGAGCTATGATTCCTTGAATCTCAACAGCTCTGCCATCTATCGATCCTATGCTTCGCTCTCTGAAATCGAGGTCCCTACGGAGGCACTGGGAGGCAGCTCGCTGGTTTCTCAGGCGTCGACTTCAGGCCGGCCCATCTCCCCCTTCCTCCGCCTCTCTCCCCGCCGTTCAGCGCTTCTTGGTTTCCCCCGAGGCATCGTCAGTCCATTTCCCATTCGGGATGGCGCTTTGTCCTTGCCAGCTTCGTCAGATACTCCTATTTCCTCTTCCATGATTATTTCTCTTGGTCTTTTGCCGCCTCCTGGTTCTCTCAGATTCGGGTCTGCCTCCACCGATCCTGCTATCAGCGACGCAGTTTCCTTTCTGAATTTGGCTAGCGACCCTTTTGTTGGACAACTACGAACCTTTGCCATTCCGATGTTTGCCGGATCATCTGCGCTAAATCTTGGCCTGGCCATTCATGGGTTGGCTACGGAGGCTCTCGTTCTTAGCTTTTGCGTTGGGGAAAGACTCGCCTCTGATCTTACCATTTCGAGAAGTTTATGTGGAGGCCAGCTGTGGAGGGCAGCCTTTCAAATTCTTGGATGCCGGGTCCCGGAGCTTGGCGGTTCTTGTGCAGGATCTGTTAGTGATTTGATCCATCTGTACTCTGGGTCACTCTGCCTGGGCCACCCGATTAGCCCAGGCCCGATTGGTTTAGATAGGATTGGGTCCCAATCGGGCCCAAGAGGACCTGGTTCAGTCATCTGCTGACCTGGTATGGGAAGAGGAACCGATGCCTTTTGGACCAGACCTATCGGCTGCTGATGTTGACCAAAACTTGGAGATCAGTCATGTTCCCGAGGACTCCCCTCTGCCACATTCTTCTAACCTGGCCGAGTTGGCACCCATTGTAGCTTTAAGCAAAAAAAATTGGCTAAACAAACCCTCCAAGAACTCAGTTCCTGTCTGCAGGAGTTGCAGGATCTCGGGGAAAGCTCTCGGTTCAGCTCTGAAGAAAGCCGAAAAGCTGAAGGCAACAAGGATCGAGGGCAACATTGAAGCTTTTGTGGAGTTTGCTAGCACTTCTTCACCAAATTCCAACTGCTTGGGTTCAATCATGGTAGAAATGGGCAATGGGCTAGGGTCCGCCTTGCTGAAAAAAGTTGATGCGTTGGGTTTTGATCTGCACGCCACTGACGAGTTGGTCCTCAGGGCCTTGGGTTCTATTTACACGATCTGCATTGATCGTCTTGTTGCGTAGATTTTGTTTCAATCATGTTTCACAACTTTTGCATCTTATTTTGGAACGTCCGAGGACTTTGTAGGCTCTCCAAGCGTTGTATGATGAAACAAGTTATCAAGGAATCTAGATGTAGTGTGGCTTTTCTTTCCGAAACTAAGTTGAATGATTGCTCTAGAAGAGTTGTCAAGCAAATCTCGGGTAGCCCATTTAGGTTCTCATGCAGGTTCTCCAAGCTGATAACAGATATGGCCCTCCTTGACATACCTCTTTCCGGTAGCCCATTTACATGGACCAATAATTAGAACCCCCAGGCCTAGCCAAGCTCGACGGGATACTCATAAATAACTCCTTGGCTTTGGCATTTCCAAACTTGCTCGAAATTGTGCGGGACATGAAACTTTCTGATCACAACCCGCTGCTACTTCAGCTGACTCCTGTTCAATGAAAGATTGACACACATTTCAAGCTTGAGAACACTTGGCCTAATAATGACCAGTTCAGAGATGTCATCAAGGCCGGGCTAAGCATTCCTCAAACTTCCTCGAACATGCATCAGATTACCTCCCACTTATCGCGTGGGTCCGTAATTGAAAATCTCTGAGATGTATCATTTTGGACTGGGATAAGTTACGCAGGAACAACTGGAAGAAAGAATGTGCCTCTGTCGAGGATAGATTGGGGGTCTTAAACACAAAAATGGACACGGCCTCGATCTCTAACATGGAACTTGAAAAGCTTAAATAGATCAAAGCGTCCCTGGATCAATGCTACCACAATGAGAGCATGTACTAGCGCCAGAGGGCCAAGATTAGATGGCTTAGTGACGGGGATAGAAACACGAGATACTTCCACCTTTGTGCTTCTAACAAATGTCGGCATAACATGATCTCTTCCATCGAGATTGCATGAAGACATTGATCACAATATATAGACATTGATCGTGATTCGATGATAGAATTGCATGAAGACAAATTTAGAATACAACATTAAAGATAGGCCATTTGATTCACTTTGCAACTCTCAATAATTTCGAATTGATATGACCAAAAGGTTTATCTTGGAATTAATTAGTTGCTACTAATATATACATGGATAGGGACTTAAAAATGAGCGAGTGTTTTAAAGGCGATGACGGGCGAAAAGGGGCTGACAAGGATAAAACTTAGGGGGGGGGTTTCTCGAGAACTAAGAGGCTTCCGGGAGAGTGGAAGAAGAAGACGATAGATCTACAGAGGGATGATATCTCAAAGAAGCATCTCATTATGCGGAACCATCATGTACAAAGAACGGGAACTCTTCCTTGAGTGTGGATAATGCATCGAGTATAAATAGTATTGATTCTGATTTGAATGTGAATAAGACTGTGAATTTTGTTGCTTTGGATAACCCTTTGTATGTGGTGAATACCATTAGTGTCCAGAGTAAGAATCTGGGGTTAAAGAGCCAGGTTCTTGGGCAAACTTGTTTAGGGTTGCAAATGTGGTTGATAGTGTGCCCGAAAAAGAACTTGTAGCTGACATAATCAAGAGTATTAAGGCAAAACTAACAAATGAAGTGACCATTGATGATGAACCGTGGAAAACCAACAAAAGAACACTAGCTCTCAGTCTTGTTCAGAACATTATGCTGAAACTGTGGAAAACCAAATGCAATGTTCAGATAGTAGGCTATTAGATCGGGTAGCGGGGCCTTTTTGTTTTAAATTTGTAAGTAAGGAAGATTTGGATATGGTTTTAGCCGGGGGGGGGGGGGGGGCATGATTTATGAGAGGGCATGTGCTATTATTAAAACCATGGATGCCAAATTTTCAACCTTTGGTTGAAAGGATAGACACAATTCCTATATGATTACAATTTCTAGTTTGCCTTTAGACTATATGCAAAGAGACATTTTGATGGAAATAAAAGGATTAGTAGGTCAACCAATTAAAATTGATGAAGTAATTTTGAAGGGACAAAGAGCAAGATTTGCTCGAGTTTGTGTACTATGGGATTTAACTAAAACAATTATGAATGACATCTGGATAAATAGTGCAGGTGGGAGATTTTGGCAAGCCATAGCAGTGGAGAATATCCCGAAATTATGTTATCAGTGTGGAAAGATAGGGCATGTAAAGGAGCAGTGTAATTTGAGAACCTTAGAGCGAAAGGTGGAAGAAAAGGAGGGAAGGGTGGAGAAGCAGATAAAAGAAGGTAAAAAGATGAAAGAAGATACTAATATAAGGTCATGTTTGCTTTGCACTATATGATTTGGATGAGATAAGATTTAAAGTGGAAAAGGGTGGGATAAAAATTCAAGAAGATTTTTTGAAATCCTATCCTATGTTTGTTTTGACATAGGATAAAAAACATGGATAAGATATAAAATACATATCTTGTGGATTTGGGCCCAAAACCCACCCCTTCTCAGGTTTTCTAAATCGGGCCAGCGATGGATTTGGGCCAAAATAAATTGATCTAATTTCCGACCCTATTCTTATCCATTACTGCAACAAGTAGTGGATTAGATTTTAAAATCCATTTCACCTCCTTAATCCGACAAAGCAAACTAGGCCTAAGTGTTGAAGTTTTTGGCCCTTGGCAGGTTGTCAGCAGGAGAAGAAGAATAGTGGACAGAAAAGAGGAAACAATAGAAAGAGGATTGAAAAATAAATTTGATATCTTGAAAGACACGGAAGATCATTCAATGGAGGTTGATGAGGAAAAGCTTGAAAGAGAGGAGCAAATAATGAGAAGTACACCAGAGAAAGATAAAGCAAAAGAAAATGAAAAAGGAAAAGAAAGGGGAGGAGTTTAAAAATCCTTTATTGAAAAAAGGTAATAGAAAAGAGAAAGGTAGGAGTAAGTGGAAAAAGAAGGAAGTTGCCTGGTGTTCAATGCTAGTCAAACATAATCTATGCAAGTCCAAATAGATTGTGGAGAAAAATATGGAACTAATGCAAAAAAAGTTAACAGATACATTTGCAATTGTAGTTAGTAAAATAAAGGAAAAAAAAAGCTTGACACGGGAAGATCAAGAGGGTGAGGTGATGGAAGAAGTCCAAGTGAAAGGATCAAGAATTAGAAAATTAGTGAATCAGATTATACTTGTGGAAAATTTTCCTTTTAATATTAAACAAAATAGAGGAAAGAAAGAAAAAATCTAATGAAGAGAAGTTGATAGATTCAGATGGAGATCTAGGATTGGATACAGGAAAGGATAAGCATGCATCATAGTGAATATGAAAATTCTAAATTGGAATATCAAAGGAGGATTTAAAGAAGCACGATGAGATTATTTGAGTTTGATGTTAAAAAAATCAGAAACCTAATATCATTGTGTTAGTGGAAACTCATTTGGATGAAGATGATTCAAAAATCAAAAAAATTGACCATGACTGGGAAGGTGTTTCGGTAGCTAGTAATGACAGGGCTGGAGGTATTGTATTAGTATGGAAGAAAGACTACTGTGACATCAAACTAGTGTTCAACTGCAAACAAACAATCAATGCTATGGTTTACAGAAAGGGAGTTAGGCCTTGGCTTTTAACTGGTATATGTGCAAGCACAATAAGTAATCAAAGAAAATTTTTATGGGAATTCTTAAAGAATGTTGATATTGATAAAACTCCTTGGTTGCTGATAGGAGATTTCAATTGTATACATAGTCTTGAAGACAAAAAAAAGGAGGAAAACCTTTTATCTATGGTAGTTCAATTATAGCTTTTAAAGAGCTTTGCATGGAGGCAGGACGGGTAGACTTGAAGTACAAGGGTAACAAGTTGTATGGTATAATAACATAATGAGGGAAAAAGAATAATGACAAGGTTGGATAAGGCCTATGCTAATGGATAATGGCTAGAAACATTCAACAAAACGGTGTTTCATCATTTAAGACAACTAGCATCAGACCTAGGGGTGAGCAAAACCCCAATCGACCCGAATAACCCGAAAAAATTGACCCAAAAATTCAATTCGGGTTGAGTTATTCGGGTAACTCGGGTCGGGTCGGGTCGGGTTGAAATTTTAGAAATTTCATTATTTTTTTTGGGTCAGGTCGGGTTGGGTGAAAACCTTGATTTACCCGACCCGACCCGAAATACACCTTACATAATGTATTATATATAATATAGGTACAAAAGATGGGTTGGACTAGTGGTTAGAAGGTTTGTAATAAAATCAAGAAGTCTTGAGTTCAACTTAATATTATGTAATAATATTATGTATAATATTAATTGAGTCATATTTTTAATACCTAAATTTTCACATTCGTTTTTCACTATTTTTACAATTTCTGATTTTTTGTCTTTTATAATTATGAATTTTGATTTTTTTTAAAAAAAATTTAAAGGATTTTTTTTTTTTTTACGGGTTAATCGGGTCGGGCCCTGAATTATATTTTGGGTAGGGTCGGGTTGAGAAAAACATAGAAATTTTAGTTTCGGGTTAATCGGGTCGAGTCAAATTTTGACCCGATCCGACCGATGCTCACCCCTAATCAGACCATAGACCACTCCTTATAGACACAAGAATTGAAAGTATACATGAGAGAAGAAAGGGAAGGATTGTTTTTGAATTGTATTGGTTGGAGTACAAGGGAAATAGGGAATATGTGAGAAGGTGAAAGAAGTTTGGAGAGAAGAACAAGCAGAAGGTAGAGAATAGAAGAATTTGAGAAGAAATTAAGAAAATTGGGAAGAGATTTGCAGAAGATAAGCACTGAAGAAGTGAGATATCTGGAAGTGAATTTGAAGACTACCATGGATTAACTAGAAAAATTAGAACATAAGGATGAAAACGGACTATGTGATGAGCCGGGACTAATCAAAATAAAAGCCCTCACAAATAAAACAATGGCTTTAAATAGGCAAATACACATGAAATGGTGGACAAAGGCCACGATGAAATGGATGAAGATGAATGATAGGAACATAAATATTTTTCATAGTATGGTGAATGAAAAAAGAAGGCAGAATACTATTGTGGAATTAAGGGTCGAGGGAAGAAGAATAAGTGATTGAAAAGAAATGGTTGAGGAATTTGCCAATTGGTATAAGGAGCTAGGGAAGAAGGAAGATGCTAACTGGAATGAATGAAGAAGTTTCGAAGACTTGAACCGGAAGAAAGTAACAATAAAAGAAAGCCAAAAAATGACTGAAAAATTTTCAGAATTGGAGATTAGTAAGGCAATGAACAACTTGGGAAGGGGAAAAGCACCAGGATTAGATGGTTTCACTATGGAATTTTATTGTCATTTCTGGAAGGAAGTAAAAGACTAGATGTATAATGTAATGGATGAATTTCATGAACAGGGAATATTGCCGATGTCATGGGGTCAAACAAACTTGGTGTTTATCCCCAAGAAGGAAAACTTTGATCAAGTAAGAGATTATAGGCCAATTGTTCTCTACAACGTGGCATATAAAATTCTATCAAAATGTTTGATTAATAGATTGAAACCAGTGATTAAAAGATGTATATCAATGGATCAAGGAGCATTTATGGAGAAAAGAAGTTACAAGACAATGTGTTGGTGCTGGGTTATTAGACAAAAATGGCCTGAACTTTGGCCGAATTCTCAATTGTGACCAATCATTCGATTGGTCTCAATTGTATATAAGAATTTACACATTGTTTCTAATAATAGCCTGCCGTCTGTCAACCGTGAGTATCTCCGTTATTTTGCTGACGTGGCGATCCAAAAATAATTTAATAAAACTTATTCGTCGTGTCAATCAATTCATGTCAAGTTATTTTTTAATTGGGTCTCTCTCTCTCTCTCTCTCTCTCTCTCTCTCTCTCTCTCTCTCTCTCTCTCTCTCTCTTCGGAATGATCCCTGGTCCCCCCTCAGCAAAAACCTCCTTGCAAGTTCACCGCGGGCATCGCCTGCCGCCGCTTGTTCTTCTTGGATGAAGCCTTGATCTCGTTCGCAGTCAATTCCACCCTTCGCTCGAGGTTGTCCAAGTTGTCGTCGACCCCCATCCAACAAAAGACAAAGGCCTAAACTGAGAAGCCCTACCTCCATCCAAGTTGTCGTCGGACGAAGGCAGTCGGGAATACGAAGAGAGAGAGAGAGAGAGAGAGAGAGACCCAATTAAAAAATAACTTGACGTGTATCGGCTAACATGACGAATAAGTTTTATTAAATCATTTTTGGATCACCACGTCAGCAAAATAACAGAGATACTCACGGTTGACAGACGACGGGCTATTATTGGAACCAATGTGTAAGTTCTTATATACAATTGAGACCAATCCAAGGATTGGCCAGAATTAAAAATTCGATCAATGTTCAGGCTATTTTCCTCTAATAACCCAAACGAAAAATGTCATACATCATAGTGAAGATGGACTTAGAAAAGTATATGATAGGGTTTCACAAACTACAAATGTTAGGTGAGTGAACATCAATGAGAAGTTTTTAAAAATTATAAAGGGGCGCGACAAGGGGACCCATTGTTCCCTTGCATGTTCATAATGCTCCAAGAGTTATTATCACAGCTGATTAAGAGGGAGGTTGACAAGGGAAACATAAAGGCTTTCAAGTTCAAGGAGATGAGTATAAGTCATTTGTATTTTGCATATGTCATTTTGATTACAATTAAAGGATGTAGAAGGTCATGTGAAAAAATAAAGAAGGTGTTTGAACTATATGGAAAGGTAACTAATAAGAAAATAAACTTTGAAAAGTGAGAAATATTTTTCCCGGATGGATGTTCAGAGAAGATAAAGAAAGAAATTGGGAATATAATGGGGATTAACTAAGTTAATCCCCATTATATTCCCAATTTCGATTAAGGAAGGCTCATTTCCAATCAAGTATTTGGGAACATATGTGGATAAAGGGAAAATTCCCATTAAATATCAAAGAATGGTGATTGAAAAGGCTAAAAAAAAAAAAGAGAGCTAGGCAAGCAAATCAATTTCACAAGCAGGGAAAGTTGTGTTAATGAACTAAGTAGTTAATTCAATGCACATTCACTCATTATCTACCATGTAGATGAATGAGAAAGTAATAAATAAGCACAAGAGAATTGTAAGGAACTACATATGGAAATCGAGTAGGAAAAAACAAACTTTTCGTTTAGTGAGCTGGGACAGAGTTTCAGTTAGCAAACTTAAGGGACTGGGCTTATGAGACTTAAGTGTGATGAAATTGGCTATTTATGCGAAAAGGGTATTACCCTTTCTGAATAAGAAAAATATGCTCTTGGCTAGAATCAAGAGTAAGAAATATGAAGAATACAATCCATGGTATTATAATTATAAAAAGAATACATCATGGTCCTTTAGAGCTCTGTTTCAAACTGTTGTGAAATTAAGGGAGGGCTTAAAAATCAAGATTGGAAATGGGAAAAGAATTAATGTGCTGAAAGATCATTGGATTGACTGTATCCCAATTAACAAATGGCCAACATTTGTTAATGTAGGAAAGATTTTGGAGGAGTCTGTAGTGAAGGACTTCATTAATGATGGTGAATGGAAGACAAAAGAGTTGAAGTAGTGTTTTGGAGATGAGATGGTGAAAAGAATCACACAAATATATATAACAAGGAATAAGGGGGCGGACAAATGGGTATGGACACGAAATGAGAAAGGAAAGTTGAATTGCAAGAGCTTACAACTATCTAAAATGCAAGGAAAATAAGGAGAATTACCAAGAGTTGGACTGGAAGAAGATATGTGATATGGATCTGATGCCAAGGATCAAGGTTCTTATATGGAAATTGCTGTTAGGGAGATTGCCAACTTCTTGTGTACTAGAAAAAATGAGTAAGATATAGAACATATGTTTTGTGTGTAATGATGAATAAGACAATATAAATATATCACATTTTTTATAGATGCTATTTTGCAAAGGATTTCTGGAATAGGCTAGAAAGCAGTATCAATTTTAAGTTTGTATTAAGAGACAAATGGATGAATGGAGGGTGGATGGATGAAGGAAATACTCTAGATAAGAGAATGAAAAAGGAGTTAATGTGAATGATTGCTGCGGGACACTAGTATATTTGGAAAAACAGAAATGGATAGTGCTTCAAGAAAAAGGGATTTAGCTGTAATTCAACGTTGTTCAAAACCTTAGCAGAGTGTAAATATAAAAAGGGGAGAGCTGAAAGTATAAAAGCTGGGAATCAAGAGGTACTAATGAGTCATGGAACTGAGAAGAGAATAACCAGCAGGGATATGAATGAAGATGGTAGAAGTGAAACAGATAACAACATAATTTTGTACTGTGATGCAGCTTGGGTAAAACTTCAAATGAAGCAGGTCTTGGATTTTGGATGAAGAACGAAAGAGGAGAAAAGATAATAGAAGGTTACAGTTTCAAACATGTTGACAATCCAATAATGGCAGAAGCTTGGGCAATTAAAAGAGGTATATGCAAAATTAGAGAGATGAATGTAAAACATCTCGAAAAAATTTCAAATTGTGAAAGGGTTATAAAAATGATGAAAGAGGAGTCAAAGATTCCGTGGTTTCTGAAAGATATATTGGAGGATATAAGAGCAATGGCAATAGAATTGTGCATATAAGAAGAGAGCTGAACTTTGAAGCTCATATGCTTGCCAAGGAGGGCATCCGAGAGAAAAGAGAAAGGATATCAGATTGCAGAAGAAGACTTGAAAGAGATAATCACGCGGAAGAAGTAGAACAAAGGAGGGAAGTACTAACAGAAAGTTTAAATTAGAGTGAGGGAAATGTATGTGGAGGTAATGGAAGTATGAATAGAGTAGAAGATCATAATTATGATGAAATTGTAGAGACATCTGTAAAGTTTGTCGATTAATAAAATTGCTGGAACTCATGCGGAATATAATGATGATCTATCGGAAGGCAACGGGTGCACGACATTGGTCCTCTGCCCTCTCCACCCAACCGATGAGTAGAACCTGACTTCTGAGTCTGGTTTGTTTCTTAAAAAAATAATAATTAGTTGCTAAAGCATCCAATGTATTAGAAGAAACTTTCTTTTTAAAGGACAACGACGATATTAAATTACGCCTTAAGTAACTAAAAGTTTGAGAGTACAATTCACCTTCTTGATATTTGAAATCGCTATTTATATAAGCAATGCTCGGCATAATCTAATATATATTTTTGGGATAGAATTAGTAAGAGAATAAAGGATTAAGGATGAAGAAAAAAAGAACATTGAAGCGAGAAAAAAAATCAACATACGTAAGACAAGAATTTAATTATCATGTGTGCAAAGATTTATTATTTTATTATTATTATTATTATTGTTGTTGTTGTTGTTGTTGTTGTTGTTGGACTGGACTAGGACTATTGGGCCCAGTCGGATAAGACCTAGTAGTGGCTTACCACTCGTTTCGAGCCAAACCAAGTGGCTCCACCTACCTACGTCCCTGAACTAGATCCGAGTCGAACCAAGCGGCTCCACCTAGCTACGCCCCTAACCCAAATTCGAGCCAGACCAAGTGACCCTGCTCGGGAGCTCCACCCGTCTAAACAAGGACATCTACGTCCTCTCTTATCACGAGGGATACGTCATTATAAACCCGCCATCTCCAAGATCAGCCTCGACCCATTCTGAGCAATATCCTACAAGATTACCAAGCGGCGTCATCACCTCCACCTGCAAAAAATACAGACACAACACGCTTTAGGTAACCCTAAGTTCCAATTTCATATCAGATTGCAGAAGAAAACTTAAAAGAGGTAATCACGTGGAAGAAGCAGAACAAGGAAGGAAGGAAGTACTAATAGAAAGTTTAAATTAGAGTGAGGGAAATGTATGTGGAGGTAATGGAAGTATGTATCGAGTAGAAGATCATAATCATGATGAAATTATAGAGACATTTGTAAAGTTTGTCGATTAATAAAATTGCTAGAACTCATGAGGAATATAGTGATGCTCTACTGGAAGGCGAGGGGTGCACGACATTGGTCCTCTGCCCTCTCCACCCAACCGATGAGTAGAACCTGACTTTCGAGTCTGGTTTGTTTCTTAAAAAAAAATAATTAGCTGCTAAAGCATCCAATGTATTAGAAAAAACTTTCTTTTTAAAGGACAACGACGATATTAAATTACGCCTTAAGTAACTAAAAGTTTAAGAGTACAATTCACCTTCTTGATATTTGAAATCACTATTTATATAAGCAATGCTCGACAAAATTTGATATATTTTTGGGATAGAATTTCTAAGAGAATAAATGATGAAGAAAAAAACGACATTGAAGTGAGAAAAAAATCAACATACGTAAGACAAGAATTTAATTATCATGCGTGCAAAGATTTATTATTATTATTATTGGACTAGATTAGGACTATTGGACCCGATCGAATTAGACCCAGCAGCGGCCCACCACTCGTCTCCGGCCGAACCAAGTAGCTCCACCCAGGGGCTCCACGTAGCTACGTCCCTGAACCAGATCCGAGCCAAACCAAGCGGCTCCACCTAGCTATACCCATGAACCAGATCCGAGCCAAACCAAGCGGCTCCACCTAGCTACGCCCATGAACTAGATCCGAACTAGACCAATCGGCTCTGCCTGGGGGCTCCACCTGGCCAAATAAGGACATCCACGTCCTCCCTTATCACGAGGGATACACCATTATAAACCCACCATCTCCGGGATCAGCCTTGATCCATTTTGAGCAATATCCCCGCGAGAGTACCGAACGACATCATCATATCTCCACCTGCAATAAATACGGACACCACGCCTCAGGTAACCCTAAGTTGCAATTTCATTACCTCCATATTGGAGTCCCCTAACTTGAGTGTTGGAGTGTCTTTTGCAGGTCCCTCGCCGACATTGGACCAGACAAGAAGAGACATTGAACCAGACCAGAGTACTCTGATCCTCAGGCAGGAACAATTATTATTATTTTCAAGAGTAAGATTTTATCAAATAATTAGTTTTAAGTCTTTAAAAGATAAAATGGAGGGAATCATATAGGTTAATTTGAAAGAAAATTTAATTTTGAAGGCATTATGAATATTTAAAAAAGCATGGTATTGATTTGAAAATTTTAGATTCCTCATTATGGATTTGAGAATTTCATCCATTCTCTTGTGGATTCGGCAAATTGCTAAAAATTTTATTGACTAAATGAATTAGTTGACACTTTTAATTATCTTTTATGTTTAACTTTGAAAGAAATCCTTATAATTGTTATGTCCCTCCTATGGTCATTCCCATTAAGGCGAACATAACCTAGGAAAGTGAACAACAAGGATAATTACAAAGCTTTACAACTCAAAAGATGAAAAAAATACTCACGACAGAAACATACACAATACTTTTATACATTGAAGAAATATACGAGACGAAAATATACACAATATTTTTATATCGTCGTAGGGTGTCAAGGTAGTGGGTACGTAGCTCACTTCTTGGTGGGAGACAGATTGCCATGATATGCTTGGCGAAGGGCCCTGCGTCGAGGGGAGAAGCGACCTCAATCCCTTGAGCCTTTCAAGCTTCGTTCTTTTATGGTCGAGGGGTGTTGGAGACCTCATCTCGAAGGACAGAGAATGGTCTTCTTCTTTTTGAGTGGTTGGTCTCTCCATGCTTTGAGCGACAACGTTCGCGTTCGACCAGGGGTTGCCCCTGAGCTCGCGCTGGTATCTCAATTCGTGATGCCGATTGTTGGTTTTGTACTTCTAACTCATTTTCCCATTGTTGGGACTCTTCGGGGTGAAGGGGGGCTAGTACCGGAGTGTCGCTCCTTATTGTTTCAGCGGCACCAGGCTGTGAACGATCGTCACCATTGGGTCATTGCCATTGGTGTGCGGGGGCGGTCGCTTGGCTCCAGATTCCAACCATTATGGGGGAGGTAGGCTTTACTCGACCCCATGGTGGGCGCCAAATGTTCCTGCATGAGAGTTGGAGTCTTTCGGTCCGGCGTCTCTCCTCGATTGGTTCAGCGCCAGCGAAAGGGGGGACCTGCAAAAAATACTCCGACGCCCAAGTTAGGGTGATTCGAAGGTGGAGGTTTATGGAATTGGAATAAAATAGTGTAAACCATCAAAGAAACGAAAGGTTTCTTGATAGAAATTAGACAAATTAAATTCATATTCAATTTTATTCATTATATCTGCTTATTCTTTCTGTTAAACCAATTTTGATTTACATTGCAAGCACACTTTTTTCTTCATTATATTTGCTTATTATAAAACTTGATCACTTCCCTTTCTTCCAATTGTTAGGATGGTGTAGTACATCAATGAAGAAAGATATAATGTTTTTTGGATAGGAAATCCCAAATAGGAAGTTGTGCAAACCAGATACGTCCAATTGTTTTATAAGGCTAGGACTTGTAAAATAACTATGTCACTACTCATTTTGATTAGTGAGTACTTCTTTCTGCTGACATTACTTGTGGATTAATGATAAGGTGTGATGCTACCTTCTAAGTCTAATATGTATCATTACTTGTTTTTAACAATCATCATCTCGCTGAATGTAGGGGAAGGTCGTCATTGACAGGATCCAAGCCTCTGGTTTCACCAAAGGAAAAAAACTATTTATCTACCTGGGTGATGGCTGGGGACTACTGCCCGTCCCTCAAGCTAAGTGAAGGCACTATAGGAAACTTTTACAAAACCGACACCTATTACATTTAAAATCGGCGGTTTTTTAGAGTCAAAATATTTTTTAGGCATATTTGATTACGCCAATTTTCCGTAAAAAATAAGGTACGAACAAAAAAATTTAACCGACGCTTTGAAAAGCGCCGGGTATATATTAATTACCCGGCCCTAGTAAAGGGTGCCGGGTATTAATACCCAGCTTTTAATTAAATTATATATTTAATTAAATTATTAATTAAATTATATATTTAATTAAATTAAATTATATATTTAACTAAATTGAATATTTAATTAAATTATATAATAATTATATAAATATATTATTAAATTATATAATTGCATTTAATTTTATATAACAGTATAAATATATAATTAAATCTATTTAGTAACATTTACTAGAAATTGAATCTTAAGGCCTCGTTTGATTTGCCGGATTAAGGAGATGAATTAGATTTTAAAATCCAATCTATTGCATGCTATAGCAATGGATAAGAATCGGGCCGAAAATTGGATGAATTTATTTTAGCTCAAATTCATCGTTGGCCCAATTTAGAAAACCTGGGGAGGGATGGGTTTAGGGCCCAAATTCACAAGATATGGATATATTTCATATCTTATCAATGTTTTTTATCCTATGTCAAAATAAACATAGGATAGAATTACAAGAAATCCTCTTGAATTTCTATCACACCCTTATCCACTTTAAATCTTATCTCATTCAAATCATATCCTGCAAATCAAACATGTTCTAAGTGTCAACGTAGGTTTGTATTTATACATAAAAACTAGGACAAAAATAACAATTGAAGTCGTCCTTTACAAATCAACTTACGCATGTAGAAATTGACATAGAAATTAATTGACATACTATTCCAACAGTAGCTCATTATTTCATAAAAATGAGAGTGCAAAAATCAAACAATGCTTTGCAAACCGAAAGCTATTTTTGTACTTGCTGCTTCAACTAAACATAAACTATATATGAAAAAGAAGAAAACTATGTGGATTGTCTTCACTTGTAATATTGTCCAGCCACAAACAAAGCCCATCATTTTCCTCCAACTTATTATACTCCATTTTAACCTCCTCAATCTGAGTCAATCGGACACTGTTGCAACTTGAGAAAAGCTCCCTTCTATAACAACTTAAGCAAAGTCTATAAGAACATTTGGAGCAGCTTCTGTGAAAATCGACAAGTGAGATCCTGCAGTAATTGCCGGGGTTCCAAAGAAAACATTCTAGGCCATTGTCGGTTCGCAGGGTCCGAACATATCTACCGATTTGCTTCTCAATCATTGCCTTCCAAGACTGAAATTTAGAGAGAACATCAGATTTATTTTTAATAAAATAAACCCATACCTTCCTGGAGTAATCATCAATGAATGTGAGCATCTATCGAGCTCCTCCTTGGGATTCAACTGGTGATGGCCCCCATAAATCAGAGTGGAAGTAGTCCAATTTTTCTTTTGCATAATATTGCCCTGTGGAGAATGAGACTCTTTTCTGTTTGCCATAGATGCAATATTCACATAAATCTAACTTAGCAAATTTCTGTTTTCCAAGTAGTCCCTTTTGTTCAAGAATTAGCATGCTCCTTTCATTAATATGTCCTAATCTCATATGCCATAATTTAGCAATATCATCAGAGTGTTCAGAAGTTACCATAATTGCACCACTTGTTACCGTTGTGCCTTGCAGGATGTAGAGTTGGTTTACTTTTAGTGCTTTCATTACTGTTAAGGACCCCTTTGTGACTCTGAAAACTCCGTCTTGGCCTGAATACTTGTATCCAAGTGCATCTAGAGAAGATAAAGAAATTAAATTTCTTTTAAGACCTGAAACATGGCATACCTGAGTTAGAGTCCTTGTAATTCCATCATGCATTTTGATTTTTACTGAGCCAACACCTGCTACTTGACATGATGAATCATTTCTCATTAGCACTTCTTTACCATCAGCATGTTCATATGTGGTAAACCATTCTCGGTGCCGTGTCATATGATAAGAGCAACCTGAATCTAAAATTCACTCATCTTGAGATCTAGCATAACAAACAGAAATTGTAAGTACCTCTACTTTTTCATCCTCATCTGCATTGGATGCTTCTCCATTCTGATTTTGTTCCTTCAATCTCCATTTCAACTTACGACATTCTGATTTGATGTGTCCCATCTTTTTGCAATAATAGCACTGCATATTTTTGGACCCGGATTTAGATCTGAACTTACCTCGGCTTTTGTCCCGTGACCTGTTTCGTCCTCTAGTGTTCAGGGCTTCTCCACGACTTCTAGAGGATCCAGTGGTAAGTTGAGAGTCGACAACCTCCTTGGATACTAGCATTGTTGTCACTTTATCCAGAGTAATAGTATTCTTGCCATACAATAAACTTTCACGAAATTTTTTAAAAGATGCAGGGAGAGTAATTAGAAGCATAAAAGCCTTATCTTCTTCCCCAAATTTAACTTCCATATCCTCAAGATCAGCAAGAATAGAACGAAAAGTGCTAATATGATTTTTAACAGAAGTGCCATCAGTCATGCGTAAAAAATATAATTTCTGTCTAAGTGTCATCTTACTTGTAAGAGTTTTATCTTGGTAGATTGTAGCAAACTTTTTCCATACATCTGCGGCGGTCTTTTTTGATGCAACTTCTCGTAGTGCCTCGTCACAGATGCTCATGTACAAGGTGGCTTTAGCACTTTCATCGGCCCGGTCCTTTTCCCTTTCAGTGCCTTCCATTGCATCTCGCCCATGAATAGTGTCTTGAAGGTTCTCTTTAACCAAAATTGCTTTCATCTTTAAAGCCCACAATGAATAGTTGACATTGTGGTCCAATTTCTGGATTTCATATTTTGCCCCTGACATTGTGGATTGTTGGCTCTGATACCACGACTGTTAGGAAGAAATTGGGTCTTCCTGCAAGGATCCAAAAATTCAAACGCCAAAAGGAAAATACCAAAACGAATAAATCTAGAAATAATACAAAGAACACCAAATTTACATGGTTCAGCCCGGCGGGATACCAGGCCTACTCCACGGGGAGAAGAGGACACTTAATTTTATTAAAAGGAGGAGAAAACACGACCAATACAAGAGCGGAATACAATTGATTAATAAACTGTAAAGAAAAATACTGTCTCTTCTCGGATATTTTTCTGCACCCCGAAATCTGGATTCTTGCTTCTGCTTGAAAACTGTGGATGCGGCGTCCTTGATCTTCTTGCTTCTGCCTAAGACAGTGTGAAGGGGAAGAGAGCCACTGTAAAGGAATCCTGCCTGAGAAACGGCGTAGATGGGAGGCTCTGAGAATTATTGGGATGATTTCTGAAACTGCATATTAGGCCTCTATTTATAATACAGGGGGATAGCCAATTCATGCCTAATTTGGTGGAGAAAAAATCTTCAAGGATTTTGCTGCTCCGTCTAATTTAATTGGATGACTGAAATGCTTTTTTTGACCCAAAAAATTAGCTTGTGTTGATCAAGCCCAATTTCATAATGGATTCGGGTTTAAAATGATTCAACCCTCACACAATATTCACTTCCTCAAATATTCCAGAGTACCTTAACAATATTAGATGTAACGAAAAATCAAATAGCATGCTACATTCATTTAATCTGATTCGATACAAATAAAAACATCAACGGTTACTAAACATTTAAAAAACATGCATGTATTCTAAAACCTGGTTAGATACAAATAAAAACATCACCTATTACTAAAAACATCACCTGCTTGGTATTGTCTACTCCTCCTCCTCCTCATGATATATGTTTGCACAAATATTAGTAGCTGATAAGAACCGAACCTGCTCAGCTCAAGAACAGGCGCGCGGAAATGTGGAACGGAGAAAAATATTATTTCAAAAATGGAAAAATTACAAAGTTCAAATGAGCTTCACTATTTAAGCAGCGGGTGGTTAACGGGTACAGCTTATACACATGCTGAACCCACTAACGTTTAACCCATTTAACTTGTAAATGTAAAAGACATTACAATCCACAATTTATTCAAATGCTTTATCTAACTACAATGCTATTTTGGTAATCTACTCTTTATCTTCAACCCTCGCTCACGCTTCTTCTTAGATCATCTGCTATTTGCTCCTGTTTCCAATACCCCCCCCCCCGCAAGTTGAGAGTGAGTAGGGATTACTCATTCCCAACTTGCTGATGTTGCTACTGTGTTGTTTTGGTGTCAGTGACTTTGTTAAAATATTCGCTGGTTGAATTTTACTTGGAATGTATACTGGCTCGACTATCCCCTGTAGGTATTTTTCCCGCACGAAGTAGTAGTCAATCTCTAAGTGTTTTGTCCTTTCGTGGAACACTGGATTGGCTGTGATATGCATTGCGCTTTGATTGTCCTTAAAATAACCCTAAGCCAGGTGCTCCCTTTAGGTATCCCAATACCTTTAGTGCTGCCTTGTAGTGTGATTGATTTGGAGCATTCGCAAACTAACTTAAGTGTTTGACAGTAAACAGTATATCTGGCCTTGTCATGGTGACATATAGGAGCTTTCCTATAAGCCTTTTGTATGCTTCTATATCACTGAATTGACTGTCAGCCTCTTCTGTTTTTGCTGCATTCTTCTCATGGTACTCCATTGGAGTACTAGATGGCTTGCAATTCTCCAACCCCATCTCCTTTAACATGTTAATAATATACTTTCTTTGACTCAGATGAATCCCTGCATTGGTTCTTTGAATTTCTAGCCCTAGGAAATACATTAGCTTTCCTAAGTCTCTAGCCTTGAATTCATGATTCAGCTTACTCTTCATTCTGTCAATTTCTTCATAATCGTTGCCAGTCATGATTATGTCATCTACATACACAGATAAAATTGTTATATTGCCTTCACAACTTCTCACAAATAGACATGAAACTGATTCACACTACTTTTATCCTTGTTTTAGAATACCGGATGATAGCTTTGAGTACCACTGCCTTCCTGCTTGTTTAAGGCCATACAAGGACTTCAATAGTTTGCATACCTTGCCATCATTTGGGTTTCCATAAAATGGAGGTTTGGTCATGTACACTTCTTCATCAAGCTCCCCATGCAAATATGCATTGCTTACATCTAATTGATGTAATGGTCATAGTTTTGCAGCTGCAACTGCTACCAGTGTCCTCACTGTTGCCATCTTGGACACTGGTGCATATGTTTCATGGTAATCCACACCTTCCCTTTGAGTGAACCCCTTGGCAACTAATCTTGGCTTGTACTTGTCCACTTTCCCATCTTGTTATGACTTGGAAAAAAAAGGGGGATCGATTTGTAAATATACTTTTTGGAGGGACCTTTTTGCAAAAGTGCCTAATCTTATTTAATTAGCCCTAATTTTTTCTCTAACCTCTCTCTCAATCACTGTAGCGGCGGCGGCAGATGAATCGAACATTGGAGACGTGCGGCAACGGCAGTGAGAAGACTCCGGTAAAGACCGGAGTGTGGAGGACTGTTGAGGTAGGAGTCTTTTATCTCTCCCCTTGTTTCCGTCCTTTCCTTGTTGCTGTCGTCTTCAATTCTTGTTCATCGGCGGCATGGGAGCATTGGAGAATCTGGTACGGTAGGATTAAAGAATCGAAGGAGGTAGATTCGTGCTTGGGGCGGAGGGGTGACAGTCGCCACAACCGTGTCGTCGTCGCAACACTGGACCGGCAGTCGATCGCTGCCAGCGCCATGGGGCAGCAGCCGCTGTTGTAGGAGGCCGCCGTGGCATCCCGGCCTCAGATCGGCATTCGACCGGTGCCGGAGGTCGGTAGGAACCAGTGATTGGTCGACGTCGACTAGTAGGGCCGCCGGCGTGTGGATTGGAGAGGAGCAGAGGCAAGCTGGTGTCGAGTGACGAGTGAGGGAGACGTGTGGGGGGTGGTTTTATTTTGATTTAATAAATAGGTTAATTAAAAAAAAAGAGTTGTATCGCATGAAATGAGATTGATTTGTAGATTATTGTGGTATTTTTAGAGTTGATCTTAGGATCATCGGGTCGAGTCGAGGTGAATACCAAAGTTGTAGGTTTTTGCATTCTGAACGCGATGGTGGTGTCAGATTTCTGATTGGAGGTCATCTGATAGATCATTTCTATTTATTAATATTATTTGGTAGTTTAATATGATTAATTCAGTTTGGTAAATAGTTAAATAATGTAGAATAGTTGTATTCTATATTAGTTGGTGATTTAGAGTATGGATGATTGTGTTGGGTGTGAGTTGACTCCTGTTGTAGCCGATGAATGTTGAATGGGTAAATGACGATTTTACCCCTTGCCTCTATTTGCTTGATTTGCTTCGGAAATTTGTTGATCTCCTGTTGCATTATTTTGTTGAACATGTCATGTTGATAATTGCATGAGTCTGATTTAGTTGTTATTTATTGATGATTATTTGAGCATGATATTATGTTAGGCATGGTGCACATTGTAGTATTAGTGTTGTCGTAAGTTGTATTTGCAAGCATGAATTATTTTGATTGCATCTTCAGTTGATAGTTTGTTGTAGCATTTATTATTGTTAGCCTCGTAGATCAGTTGTGATCATGGTTTAAAAAATCGGCCGAAATGGTACGATAAGCCCGGTATTTACCGGTTTTTGGGGTTAGCGGTATTCGATATACCCGGTATTTGAAAATACCGGGTATATATGGTATACCGGGCGGTATATGATGGTATTTCTCTATATACCGCCCGATAAGGGCGGTATGATGGTTTGTTAACGTTGGCGTTGCCAACGGCGCTGAGCGCCGTTGGCAACGGGTGGCTGACAGCCCTGTCGGGCTGTCGGCCATATTGTCGGCTTGTACCACCCGATACCGGGTGGTATTTGATATATACCGCCCAAACTGGGCGGTATTTAATCATACCGGGCGGTATACCGCCCGGTATGATAAATAGTGACCCCAAACGACTCTCTAGCCATTTGGGGCCGGGTTTGGGGTGTTTTGGGGGCTATATAAAGCCCCCAAAACACTCTTTTCACTCTCACTTACCCCTCTATCCATCAATCTCTCTCACACATATTTTTTTATTAAGTTTTACGTCGAAATTATGTCGAAATGACGCCAAAATCTCAAGCTGACCCCGCATGGCAGCACGGTCGTCGGTTGGAGAAGGCTCATCACTGGCAATGCCTCCACTGTGATATGATTTCACGTGGTGGAGGCATCACTCGATTGAAGCAACACTTGGCCGGAGGATATCCCGATGTCGTCAATTGCTCCAAAGTACTGTCCGAAGTCCGAAAGATGTTCAAAGCGCAATTCAACAACAAGAAGGATGAACGTCTTAAGAATGCAACTCAACAAGCCGAGTTCGACCGACTAGCTACCCAAAATGTCAGCAGTGACCATTATGAGGCTCGAGGTGGCGATTACGACGAGGATGCAGAATTTGAAGCCGGCATCCGAGCTTCATTGGAGCATCAGCATTATGAACAGCAGTGGCAGCGGTGGCATAATTAAGTAGCGTCGGCTCAACTTCGGCTGCCGGAGCAATGGACCGAAGCGGTCTAATTCCCTTTGGTCCTCAAATTGGCCGGAGTTCTAGCATGAGAGCACCTCAAACTCAGAGCAGAGGAGGCAGCAGAGGAAGCCTTCGTGGATTCTTCTCAAACCTCGGAGCAAGTGGTAGGAGAACTAATGTTAATATTTCTGATCTTGATCCCAAGGCATTTCCTCCTTCATCAGCAAAGCAATAACGCATAGACAATATGTACGGCAAGCCGAAGAAGTGGGAGTTGGGAAAAGCCATCTCCAAATGGTTCCACTTCAGCCGGATTCCCGCAAATGCAGCCAACAACCCGTACTACTGAACTATGGTGTCTACCATCCAAAAGATAGGCCCAAGTATTACCCCTCCAACTCCGTATAAAATTTCAGGACCTTTGCTTGAACATGAGGTCAAGGAAATAAATGAATGGATCGACGACGTCAAGCGGCAATGGGTGGATTACGGATGCAGTTTGATGTGCGATAGTTGGACCGGACCAACCCGAATAAGCATCATCAACTTCCTTATCTATTGCAACAGGAGGGTTATTTATCACAAGTCGGTGAATGCGTCCCATGAAGTCCATACCGCTCTCTACATCTCGAAGCTGATGAAGGAGGTGATCGAGGCGAATGGACCCCATAACTTTGTTCAAATTATAACCGACAACGGAGCCAATTTCAAAAGGGCAGGTGAGATAATTGAACTGGATTATTCTTACATATGTTGGACTCCATGTGCAGCCCATTGTATAGACCTAATGATGAAAGATATCGGTGATATACCGATGGTGAAGACGAATGTAAAGAAGGCGCAACAAATTACGCGCTTCATATACAACCACACATGGGTACACGCCCTTATGAAAAAAATTACATAAGGTATTTTTAAAAAATAATTTATAGTATTTATTTATTAATTAGTTTAGGTGACAATTACTAATAATAATTCCATATTTTAGGTGAAATTCTCCGACCGGGAGCGACTTGTTTTGTAACCAATTTTATCGCATTAAGGTCGCTCCAACAACGTAAGGCGGGCCTTCGATCAATGTTTATAAGTGATGAATGGTCTACATCAAGATATGCCAGAACTAATGATGGAAAGCAAACCGAGAAGTACATCCTCAACACGCGCTTCTGGGATTGCGTTGCGAAGATAGTCGTCGCCGTAGAACCATTGTACAAGGTTCTACGACAGGTGGATATGGAAAAGACGCCTCAAATGGGTCATATCTATCACTACATTCACCGAGCACAAGAAGAAATCAAGAGGGTTATGATTTCTTCAACCAAGTATAAACCCTTCATCGACATTATGTCCCAGAGGTGGAAGGATCAAATGGGTCGTGACATACACATCGCGGGTAATTTTTTATTTAATTTTAATTCATTATGCTAAATTACTTATTAGATTTATAATTTTTTGTAGCGTATTATTTAAATCCCGCATACTAGTATCATTATGATCTTGGAACGACGGATAGTTTGTTATATCTGTTTTGTAAGGTCATACAACGAATGACGACATCAATCAATGAAGCGGCACAAGCTCTAAATGAATCAAAATATTATCGAGATTCAAGTGACACTTTCGGAGATCCATTTGCAATATCGTGCCGAGATTCTATGGATCCAGGTAGATATAATTTTTTTTCAATTTATTTATTAATGATAAAATTGGTAATCTCGTTAGTCATTACTAATATCAATTTTAAATCTATTGTAGTTGAATGGTGGTTGCAATTTGGAACCGAAGCTCCAACTCTTCGGAAGATTGGAACATGTATCCTCTCGCAAACCACATCATCAAGTGGATGCGAGAGAAATTGGTCGACCTTCTCCTTGATTCATACCAAGCCGCGCAACCGGCTTTCATATGCCCGATTAGAGAAGCTAGTATACGTTCATTACAACATGCGGCTTCGAATGCGGACATTAGAAAACGAAGATATTCAACATGTAGATCCATTCGATGTCGAGTTCGTCCAAGGCGATGTAGACCCGATAATTGATTGGTGGAGTGCAATAGAGAGCGACCAACCTCTTCTTGATGAACCAGGCTATCGACCTTCACCAATTATATCTGATGCACTTGGGTCTGAGAGCCAACCAGAAGACATGACCATTACTCCCTTGGACTCTCAACGAATTCGGCAAGCAAGACGCCGATCGGAATCAGACTCTCCATCTTCCCAATCAAAGGGAAAAAAGAAGGCAACACCTTCAAAGGCAAAAGGCAAAGCCAAAGGTAAACGACCAATTGATCCTTTGGATGCGATTGCAGAAGCAGAAGAGGACGAAGAAGACGAGCCCTCCGTTCATAGCAGTAGCAGCACAGAAGACGGAGGAGATGATGATGATGGAGCTGGTAGAGAAGTCACCGTCGTGCCATCAACACTGCCACCTGATGATCTATGGACAAATGAGCAATACTTCGATCACGCCACCCAAGATGATGACCATGGTGCTAGAACCGGACAAAAAACTCAGGTGTACAAGAAGAGAGGCCCGCGTCGAGGAGGTGGACCGGCAGCTTTGCAAGATTACCATCACGATATGATGAGTAATTTGTAAGAGGTTTCTGAATCAACCCACTCTGTATCCAGTACCTACTCAACTGATGATACAGGGTCTAGTTCTTGGAATCCCAACAAAGAAGCGCTAATGTCATTGTGGTATAATGGATACCGAGGTATTATATCATGGGAAAATTTCCAAATATGGGCATTAGAGACCTACGGTGTTGACCTTAGTCGTGTATGTCCCGAAGGCCAAGATATGTATGGCCCGTATGGGTATGACAGACGTCATTCGTCCGCATTTTAAATATTGTATTCATGTAATTGATATTTGAATATTAATTTTAAGCATTTCTTTATCAATTATGTTGTTATTGAAGATTTGGAGCTATTTCTATTTTTTTTTTTAAAAAAACCGGTATGGTGTTTTCCGTACCGGACCGTACCGAGTGTCGGTACGGTACGGTACCAGTTTCGGCTAGGTACCAAAATTGGTACCGAAACCGAGATTTTAAACCATGGTTGTGATTGTCATGTGGTGATATCTAGTTGTCATGTGGCATTTTGATCTTTTATTGGGTGGAGGCCTTGGAACCTGTTGATTTATTGCCTAAGTTGTATGGGCAAGTGACACCGGTGATCACGTACTTACCAAACGAGTGCGTGTGCGGCGTCGAGGTGTTAGACGTCAGCAAACTACCTTTTTGTGTAGTCGCATCTCCTACTTGAGCGGGCTTGAGGTGCCACTCTCGGAGGTGTGAGAGTGCGGGGGAAACCCACTTGTCCACTACGCTCTTGATTGGTATGAGTTGCATTAGAGGATAGTTGAACATGCGTCTTGTTGTTGTTGACATGTTACATTATATTGCAGAGTCGTATATTATTGCATTTGGCAATATCATCGCATCATGATTATTTACCCTTCTTGTTGACATATTGATACTCTTCTCAGCTTTCCACTGACGTTGTTTGTTGTTGTCTCATATTTGCAGGTATGTCGGTAGTTGGAGTTGGGTAGCGAGAGTCTTGGAGGAGACACATTTGCTATTTGTTTCTCTTTATTTATTTTAGTTAGATTGTTGGTCAGTAGGTTGATATCAGTTGCTATCTTGTAGTTGTGGTTCCGAATTTTATAGTTGACTTTGTTGACATTTCTTTATATATACCTTGATGTGAGATGTTGATTGGATTGTTGGGTACGTTTCTCCTAGGAAGTGTCCATTATAAGGGGATGAACCTAGGCGGGGCGTAATAATTTGGTATCAGAGCATAGGATCGTCCTCCTCCATAGGATTTAGGGTTGGATGTTAATGTCTAAGTATGAGATCTAAGCTTACTTTAAGTTGATTGTTAATTTATTTGGTTGTTGATTGAAACCTGTGTTATTGTTTCCTTTTATGAAGTATGGAGGCTACAAGACTGCCTTCAGAGGTGGACGTCGGGGCCGAGGTCGAGGCAGTAGGTAGTCTACGCAAACTTAGCGGGTCGATCAAGTTCCGACCCGAGTTGAGACAGAATTGGCAGATGATGTTCCTTTAGCTCAGTTCCAACGTCGGGCATGCTCTAGCTGTAAGCGAGCCAGAATAGCACTCGGGGTGGCCGAGTGGGAGGACAGACCGAGCGGGTGGAGCCTCAGCTTGAGTCTAATTCCGAGTTTGATTCTGACTCTGATTCAGCACGCAATAAGGATACATCTTTTGAGCTTTCTGCTGGGGAGCCTTCAAAGGGTACGCCTGTGTAGCCGCAGCCCGTAGCTCAGTATGATCTTGTTCAGACCGAGTCCCATGAGAGGCGAAAGATGAACCGTCTGAACCAGTTTCTGCGCCTAGGGAGAGGCAAGTTTGACAGTTTTGCTGGGTCCACTGACCTAGCCGTGGCCCAGTTGTGGATCCACGAGGTGGAGCGGGCTTTTGATGTTATGAGTTGTCTTGAGGAGGAGCAGGTGGGCCTGGTGACCTACTATCTCACCGGAGAGGCTCTGAACTGGTGGGGGGTGCAGTGGAGGATGATGCGGGGAGAGCTCATCACTTGGGATAGGTTCCAAAAGGTATTCTTCAAGAAGTACTATCCAACCACTTATGCCCGACAAAAGTCAAAGGAGTTTCTTCAGCTACGTTAGGGTACTCGGCGAGTGATGGAGTATGCTGCGGAGTTTGATGCACTCGCGAGATTTGTCCCAGATATGGTTTCCACGGATCGTAAGTTGTATTTGCTAGCATGAATTATTTTGGTTGCATCTTCAGTTGATAGTTTGTTGTAGCATTTATTATTGTTAGCCTAGTAGATCAGTTGTGATTGTCATGTGGTGAGATCTAGTTGTCATGTGGTGAGATCTAGTTGTCATGTTGTCTTTTATTGTTGTTGACATCGGTGATCACCTACTTACCAAATGAGTGCGTGTGCGGCGTCGAGGTGTTAGACGTCGGCAGACTACCTTTTTGGATAGTCGCATCTCCTGCTGGAGCGGGCTTGATGTGCCATTCTCTGAGGTGTGAGAGTGCGGGGAAACCCACTTGTCCACTACGCTCTTGATTGGTATGAGTTGCATTAGATGATAGTTGAACATGCGTCTTGTTGTTGTTGACATGTTACATTATATTACATAGTCGTATATTGTTGCATTTGGCAATATCATCGCATCATGATTATTTATCCTTCTTGTTGACATATTGATACTCCTACTCAGCTTTCTGTTGACGTTGTTTGTTGTTGCCTCAGATTTGCAGGTATGTTGGTAGTGGGAGTTGGCTAGCTAGAGTCCTGGAGGAGGAGACACATTTGCTATTTGTTTCTCTTTATTTATTTTAGTTAGATTGTTGGACAGTCGATTGATATCAGTTGCTACCTTGTAGTTGTGGTTCTGAATTTTATAGTTGACTTTGTTGACATTTCTTTGTATATACCTTGATGTGAGATGTTGGTTACATTTCTCCTAGGAAGTGTCCATTATAAGGGGATGAACCTAGGCGGGGCGTAACACATCTAATTTGAACTTAGTTTTGAATACTCATTTTCATCGTACTAGAGACTTGCCTGGAGGCAATTCAACCATTTCCCATGTTTTATTGGATTCCAAGGCCTCTGGCTCAAGTTGCATTGATTTTATCCATTCTGGATTCTCACGCGCAATAGCATAGGATTTTGGTTCTTGATGGGTATCAATGGTGTTCAAAAAGTTCTTGTGTTCAGTTGACATATTTTGCAGGTTTAGGAAATTCACTAAAGGGTAAGGACTAGTTCTTTGGTCATTGTTTTTTCTTGAGTCAAGTAGTGAGATAGATGACAATGGGCTGCAATGAAAATCTTGTAGCCTTGCAGGTCTTCTAGGCACTCTATTGCTTTTCCTGACAGGTGGTTCAACAGGTTGATGTTGGGGCTCAACAAGCTCAGGGACTTGGTTTTCAAGTTCTGAGAAGTTGGTTTCACACGGTTCATCAATGACAAGTTCAAGAATTGGGTCATGTATTGACACTTCTCTCTCAGTGGACAATTTCACTAAGGTATCAGTACCTTGTTTCGAACTAGGACCGTTGACTACAGGCCTATTTTCACATGTATTTTCAATATTGAGGTGTAAAGGAAATATGGTTCTGGTTCTATCCTTAGTGTCATAGGGAAAAATGTGCTCTTGGAACCTAACATCTCTAGATACAATTATGGTTTGGGTCTTGAAATTGAACACTTTGTACCCTTTTTGACCATAGGGATATCCTATAAACACTCCTTCATCAGCCTTGGGTTCCAACATATCCCTTCCCCTTTTGAGAGTGCTTGTGTAACATAAGCAACCAAACACTCTAAGATGAATGATTTCAGGTTCTCTTTTGTAGAGCAGCTTGTATGGGCTTTGGTTTCCTAGAATTGGACTAGGTAGTCTGTTAATGAGGTATGTAGCTGTTAGAAGACAATCTCCCCAAAACTTATGTGGCAGTTTGGACTGAAACTTAAGGCTTCTAGTGACTTGGAGAAGGTGCCTGTGTTTCCTCTCCACAATGGCATTTTGCTGAGGTGTTTCAACACAAGAGCTTTGTTGAATAATGCCATTCTTGGAGTGGAACTCATGCAAGATGAATTAAAAAATTCAGTTCCATTGTCACTCCTAATGACCTTAATTGTTTTTGAAAACTGAGTTTGTACTAGTTTAATGAATTCTATGAGAATACTTGGAACTTGTGACTTGAAGGTGAACAAATAGGTCCATATACTCCTAGTGCAATCATCAACTATAGTGAGAAAATATTTATGACCATTGTATGTAGGTTCTTTGTAGGGGCCCCAAACATCACAATGAATGAGATCAAAAGGGAATTCTGCTTTATTCATGCTTGGAGTAAGAGGAGTTCTACATTGTTTTGCAAGTGGACAAATGTTACAAACAAGTTCAGAAATATTGCAAAGTTCAGGAATTCTATTAGTAAGAAGTTTCATTCTAGAGATTGACATGTGCTCTAACCTAACATGCCACAAGGCATGGTTATCAATTGATGTTGAAAACAAGACTCTTGGTTGCTCTCCGGGATTGCCTACTGCTTGTTGGCTCCTTCAATCACATACAACCCATTAATCTCTCTACCAGTCCCCAAAAATTTCCTCGTTACTAGGTCCTGGATGACAAAGGTATGTGGATTAAACTCAACTAAACAATTCATGTCTCTAGTTAGTTTGCTTATGGACAAGAGGTTAAAATTGAATGAGGGAACAACTAATACATTGTTTAGCTGCAAGTGTTTGTTTATGTAGGCTATCCTTGAATGGCTCACAGGTATGGTATCTCCAGTAGGTAGGGATATTTTGTCATAAAGTTTAGGTCGGTTGGTATTGTCAAGCAGGATTTTGTCATTAGTAACATGGTTAGTTGCTCCGCTATCTAGAATCCAAAAATTGGATAAATTCAATGCACCGAGTTTAGAGTTTATACCTGCCATATTGATGACATGAGAAGTTGATTGTTTTGGTCCCAGTAGACTCATCATAGTCTCAAGTAGGTTATTGTATTGCTCCTCGGATATTCCTTTGAGCTTACTAACATTTCCTTCTTCACTAACAGCCTTTAAATAGCTGATTTCTCCGTTTTCTCCTAAGCCAGCAGTGTGCACATTGTTAACTTGCCTACTATTTTGTTCCACAAACCTCTGCTTGCCTCTGTAAAGTTTATGGCCTAGTGGATAACCAACTAACTTGTAGCAGTTTTCCTTCGAGTGTCTTGGCCTTTGGCAAAACTCACAAAAGAGTTTGTTGTTTGGACCCAAAGTCTTATACTTGCTTCCTTTGTATGCATTCCCAACTGAATTCTCATACATACTATTGAGGGCAACACTTTCGATTGAAGGTGTGAAACTTGGTCCAGATTGCCTCTGTAATTCCTCTTGCTCAAGCATAGCATAGGTTTGGCTGATGTCCGGGAGTGGTTTCATTATCAAAATTTGACCTCCAATCCCCATGTAAACATCATTCAGGCCCATTAGAAACTGCCTGAGCTTTCTCCCCTTATTGCTTTCTCTACCAAATTGGCAATTGCAGCTATTGGTGGTTGCAGTCAGCGCATCCATCTCATCCCACAAACTCTTGAGTTTGGTGTAGTATGCTGGAATGGTTGAATTCCCTTGCCGATTGGTATTGATTTGCATTTCTAACTCGAAAATTCTCGGCTCATTCCCTCTGCCGAATCTGTCTTCTAAATCTTTCCACATACCGAAAGTTGTTTCTGCGTGAATCACACTATTGCACAAACTTGGTGAGATCGACTACAGAATCCATGATTAGACCATGTCATTGCATTGCTTCCACTGTCGATACCTAGAAGTCGTCTCATCTGGTGGCGTTAGGGTTCCATTCACGAATCCCACCTTGTTCTTAGCCGACAATGAGATCATCATCGACTTCTTCCAAGTGAGGTAATTCTCATGACCAATTAGTTGAAATGACACCAGATTCATACTTGGGTGATCATTTCCCGCAAGTATATACGATTCGTCTTCAACCTCTGCGTCTCCGGTGACCGATCCGCTTTCGGGTCGAAACTGCGATTCCTCGGCTACTGATCTACTGGCCGCAACCGATCTTTGATCCTCGCCATGGGTTTGATCGAAGTTTCCTGATCTGTGCAGCGATTTGATCTGGATCAATTAGAGAACATCAGATCTGCTCTGATAACATGATAAGAACTGAACCTGCTCAGCTCAAGAACAGGCGCGCAGAAATGTGTAATGGAGAAAATATTATTTCAAAAATGGAAAAATTACAGAGTTCAAATGAGCTTCACTATTTAAGCAGCAAGTGGTTAACAGGTACAGCTTATACACATGCTGAACCCACTAACGTTTAACTCATTTAAGTTGTAAATGTAAAAGACATTACAGTCCACAATTTATTCAAATGCTTTATTTAACTACAAGGCTATTTTGGTAATCTACTCTTTATCTTCAACCTCCGCTCGCGCTTCTTCTGAGATCATCCGCTATCCGTTCCTATTTCCAATAGTAGCATTAGTATACAAAATAAACAAATAAATATTTTAATTAAGAAAATAAATACTCATAAGTGGAAAAAGAATCTCTTGCATTGCCTCCTTGAGGGGCAGTTTCAGGCACATTAGCATATTGATACTGTAATAAAAAAATATTTTAGTAATCAAATTAAACAAAATAACATTAGAATATTTATTTTGACAAATACTTACGAAACCAAGATCTGAATAAAATAAATTGGCTTGATTCATTATCGAATTCAAACCTAATTATGGTGGTGCACTAAATGTTCTTGGTTGTTGTTGTAGTAGTTGGTCGAACATAGCCCATTTTTCATTCAAAGATTTTTTTTTTTGCCTCTATTCTTCTTTCCACCTCACGTTCTCTTCTTTCCGCCTCATGTTCTCTTCTTTTTGCCTCTAATTTTTGAGTTAATTCATCAATAGCTAATTTATTTCTCACTTCTTGAGATGATGTCGGTCGATGCTGCTGTCCAAATAATTGTCGCAGTGTGACCCCAATCCCATATAGTCGAACTCGGGAATCTTGCTTTGGTCCAGCGAGTTCACGATAGATCTCATTCTCACGATAGACCTCACAGATGTCCTTGCGGCAACCATCTACAATGACCCATATAACAAATTTTTTTACCATATTTGAGCCAACGAGAATGTGTTCTGCTAGCACATACGGGACATGCACATCGTCCTTTCGTACTCCAACCGGATAACATTGCATAAGCTGAAAAGTCGCTAATTGTCCACAACAAAGTTGCACGCAAGGTAAACTGCTCTTCGAAGATACTATCATACACAGGTACTCCGTTCCATAACAACTTCAACTCTGAAATAAGAGATTGTACGTAGACATCAATATCATTTCTTGATCCTTTATCACCCGGTATCAACATAGACAACATTATTGAAGACCTCTTCATGCATGCCCAGAGTTCCATATTATAAGGTATCAATACAACGGGCCAAGTACTGTAAGTCCCAACCTTAAATCCATCACTTGAAAGATCCAACCTTAAATCCATCATTTTTAACAACAAATTAATTAGAAGAAGAAAACAAACTTAAATATTAGCAAATAGTTCTACCGAAATCTCAAAGAGTCTATTATTCAAAATAAAAAATGAGAATGACATATTGTTTTAGTGTTGAACAAACAAATTAGTAAATTATGTATTATACTGCAAATATAAAAAATGAGTGTTGAACAAATTAGTAAATTATGTATTAACCAAATATAAAAAATGAGTGTTGAACAAACAAATTAGTAAATTAGTAAATTGCCTCAAAAACACTAACTTGCATGAACTTGACATTCACACAACAGAAAAGTACCATCTTCAAGATGGAGGATGACAATGGCCACATCATTATATTGCAAATTATGTTCTATGTCAGCATATCCAATGGCAAGGTATGTTATACACCAGATAATGTAAAGTTCGTAAATTTTTTAGTACCAGTGGAGCACAATGTCGGCCGAAAGGTAAAAAATGATGCAAGTCCCACAAATTTTGTATAAGAAATGAGATGATGTAAAATGATAGGATTTTGGAAAGTGTATTGTGTTTTGTTACATGATCACATTGGAGGTTATGCCATGTAGTATAACCGTGCAGTTCTGCAACTCAGATTCACAAGATGGTTCTAATTGGCCTACCATATCCACAGCTTATGTGGCTGCTATTAACTCCTATAATAACACAAGATTTCTGAGCTTCAAAGGAAATCTATTGGTGTCACACAAGTGATTCAATATGTAATGCAATTCATAATGTATTTAACTCATTCGACAGACTCTATACATAATGCAAAAAAATAATAATTGGAAGTTAATTTCCAAATGACAACAAAGAATTGGAAACTCTGGTTGAGGAGGCCAAGCAATGAAAGGTTGCTGGCTGGTCCTGTCACTGAGAGAGGTAATTAGCATTTACTTATATTACAAACCAAGAAAACCAAAACACTCCCTTCTACATGAATAGGTCAGTTAATCTAAGAAACACTTCCAGGGTTTCAATTGTCAGCAATATAGAAAACATATATCATCTTCAGATATTTCAGCCTATAATTCATCTTGCATTTAGGGATTCATAAGTGAAGTGCTGCCATTAGTCAGCTAATGAAAGGAGGGCGAAACAAGGACGAGAAAGAGAGCTCCAACCTGCAATCTCTAGCTGCAGAGGCTCTACAGAGGGACTACAAACAGAGAGCTCCTAAGAAGCTACCTCTTCTTGTCAAATACCCTCTTAGACGCTCACTTTGCCAAGCAACTGGTGAAATACTCACCCACTACTTTATTTAGTCAAATATCCGCACTAGTTATCAATCAATCCATATACTAACATCCTCCGGCTAATATCAGCCAACCCTTAATTATTTTCCAAACTTGTCGGTGTCATAACACATGTTTGACGAAGTTGGTGTCAAAGAAAAATTACATGAAACCTTTCCATACAATACTAAAATTTAATATAAGAATGAACAAAATATTGAATTCTTTTCTTCCTGGTGCTGATAGTAGGGACGGTCAAATCTATTATACTAAGCATCCAAAGCTGTCAAAATATTCATATTTATATATAGCAATATCATAGTTTGAAATGGCGCGCCATGGCGCGGGGCGCACACAGGCGCAGGCCCCTGCGCCATATTTCCCTCGAGGCGCTAACCTAGCGCCTCGGGGGCTTTGGCGCGCGCCTCAGCTCAGGCGCGAGGCGCGCGCCATGTGCGCCACATGCATGTGTGGTGCACGGGTGCCCTAAGTTAACTTAGGGCACCCGATTTGTTTTTTACATTTCCGCCTGTCTTCTGCCTGTCTTTCGCCTTCCGCCTTCAGCCTTCAGCCTTCAGCACGAGTGCCCGAGCGCCATTTCTTCCTATTTTCTCATCCTCCGGCCGTCCGACGAGCCTCTCCACCCGATTTCAGCCTCCGCCATGTATTTTCTTTTCTTTCTCAGTTTCTCTCTTCTCAAATTTCCGTTGTTTTTTTTTAATTCTCAGTAGTTGAGTTCTCAGCATGCTGGAACTCTCGCACGCTGAAGAAATTCTCAGCATGCCGAGAGTTTCAGCATGCTGAGAGTTTCTTCAGCATGCTGAATTCTCAGCATGCAGCATGATGAATTCATGCTGAATTCAGCATGGATTCATCATGCTGCATTCAACATGAGGAATTGCTGAATTCAGCATGGAATTCAGTAAATTCCTCATGCTGAATTCAACAGGTGAATTCATCATGCTAAATTCAGCATTCCGCATGGAATTCAGCATTTTGAATGCTGAATTCAGCAGGCTGAATCATCATGCTGAATCATCAGCATGCTAAATTCTCAGCATGCAGAGGAATAGAGACTCTACATGCTGAATTCTGAATTCTTAGCATGCTGGAACTCTTGCATGTTGAAGAATTCTTCAGCTTGCCGAGAGTTTCAGCATGCTGAGAGTTTCTTCAGCTGTTCAGAATGCTTCTCAAGTTCTCAGCATGGATTCATGGAATTCAGCATGATAGTGAAGCATTCAGCATGATGAATTCACATGAATGCTGAATTCCATGCTGAATTCGCAGCATGCAGATGAATAGAGACTGCATGTTGATTGCTGAGAATTTAGCATGATGAATTCAGCATGGAATTCAGCATGCTGCCATGCTGAATTCTCAGCATGCTGAGAAATAGAGACTCTGCATGCTGAAGCTGAATTCAGCATGCTGAATTCATTCTCAGCATGAATTCAAGATGCTGAATTCATGCTGAGAATGCTGAGAATGAATTCAGCATGCTGAATTCCAGCATGCAGAGAAATAGAGAATTCAACATGTTTTTTTTTTCATCTTTAATTTCTGATTCGAGATTCTTTCTCATCTTTCAGTTTAGTTTAAATTATGGAATCATCTTCTAGTAGTAGTAGAAAAGATCCCGGATGGAAGTATTTGTGTGAAGTGATTCCAAACAACACAAATAGATTGATTTGTGGCTTTTGTGATAAAATAACAAATGGGGGGGATTTCTCGAGGGAAGCAACACCTTGTTGGAGGATATCGAAATGCCAAGGCTTGCACAAAGTGCCCACCTCATGTCCGATAAGAGATCAAAGAGTACATGGAAACGAAAGTTGTCACATCAAGTGTTAATTTTGATGCATCAAGTTCTATACCTGATTTTGAGGATCTTGATTATGGTGAGGAGAAGGAAGAGGGTCTTCAAAGGTTCGCGAAAAAGAAACGAAAGAAGCCAAACGTGAAAGGTCCACTAGATCTTTTATTTACACCGAGTGCCGAGGAGTGGTGAAAAAGAGGAAAGAAACAATGATGAAGCAAACCACCATTAATGAGGCATGTAAAAAGGAGTTGTGCACTAAAGTATGTGAAAACATATGTAAATGGATGTATGATGCAGGAATTCCTTTCAATGCTTTAAACTATCCAAGTTTTGAGGTGATGGTTGAGTCTATTGGACAATTTGGCATTGGCTTGAAATCTCCCACTGCATATGAGGCAAGAGTTCCTTTCCTTAAGAAGACAGTGAATGAGGTTAAGGAAATGATAAAAGAGCATGAAGAAGAATGGGTAAGGTATGGTTGCACCATCATGACAGATGGTTGGACAGATAAAAGACAAAGAACATTGATCAACTTTTTAGTGAACTCTCCTTAGGGAACTATTTTCATTGAGTCGGTTGATGCAAGTAGCTACTCAAAGACCGGAGAAAAGATATTTGAGTTGCTTGATAAAATGGTGGAGCGTATTGAGGAGACAAATGTGATACAAGTTATCACTGATAGTACATCTAACAATTTGTATGCAAGTAATAAGTTAAACTTTCAAATTTTATTTAAAATCTAGTATTTTTATTAGTTGGTATCTCTTTAATGATTATATTTTATATTTTATATTTCATAGGAAAAAGGTTGATGGAAAAGAGACCACACTTGTATTGGAGTCCTTGTGCTGCACATTGTATCGATCTCATACTTGAAGATTTGGGGAAGATTACTATTATCAGTAACACATTGAAGAGGGGTATGACTTTGAATTTCTACATTTATGTGCGGCCTGGTTTAGTGAATATGTTTAGGGAATTCACTGGACAAAAGGATCTTGTTAGAGCCGCTATTACAAGATTTGCAACTACTTTTCTTACTCTTGAGAGTATTCATAAGCAAAAGGCCAATTTGAGGAAAATGTTCACTTCAGATAAATGGACAAATAACAAGTGGGCAAAAGAAGCACTTGGTAAATGAGTGTGTGGCATTGTTTTAATGGCTACCTTTTGGACTAACATCGTCTACATTCTCAAAATATTTGGTCCTCTAGTGCTAGTGCTTTGATTGGTCGATGGAGAGAGAAAGCCTCCAATGGGATATATATACGAGGCAATGGATAGAGCGAAGGAAGCCATTGCCAAATCTTTTAATGAGAAAGTAGAGAGCTACAAGAAAGTTTTTGAAATTATTGACAAAAGGTGGGAATGTCAACTCCATCAACCTTTGCATGCATGTGGGAATTATTTGAATCCTGAATTGTTCTATGCAAACCCCAACATTAGTTCAGATCAGGAGGTTATGGGAGGATTGCTTGATGCTATTGAAAGATTGGTTCAAAGACTTGAGGATCAAGACTTAATCTCTAACCAACTTTCTACCTATGCAAATTTTGAGGGCATATTTGGAAAGCCAATGGCGATTAGGCATAGGAGTATTAAATCTCCAGATAAATTTCTTTAAAGTTATACTTTTGGATTAGTTCTTAACATTTAATAGATTAATTGAGCTTAACTTTTAATTTTTATTAACAATAACAGCTGAATGGTGGAAACTTTATGGATCATCAACTCCAGAGTTGCAAAAATTTGCTATAAAAGTGCTTAGTCTCACTTGCAGTGCATCGGGATGTGAGCGCAACTGGAGCATTTTTGAAAACGTTAGTAATAATATTTAGTTTCATTTTAATTTTTAACTTGCTTCAAACTGTGCTAATTAAAAATTATTTTATTTTTTCTCTAGATTCATACCAAAAACAGAAATTGGTTGGATGCACAACGCTTAAATGATTTGGTTTTTGTGAAGTACAATCGAACATTAAAGCATCGATATGATGCACGTGACCACATCGACCCTATTTCTTTGGAAGGTATTGATGTTAGCAATGAATGGTTGATTGGTAGACCTGAGGATGAACAAGATGACGACGACTTGGTATTTGAGGATGAGCCTTTGACATGGGACACGATTGCTAGAGCTGGTGGAGCAGAAGAGCCTGAACGACTCACTAGATCTATAAGACAAAAGGACAAAGGAAAAGCAAGCTCTTCCAAGGTCCCAAGTCACCGAAGACTCATAAATGAATCTTCTGGAGAAGAAGAAGAAGAAGAAGATGGAGAAGGAAACACTATCCCTTTTCAATATTCCAAACATTTTGACTATGAGATTGATGAAGACCAAGATCTAGATCTAGATGATGAATAGTCTATTAGTTTGATGATGTTGTTGAACTTATTATTCTCATGTTCTTTTAATGATGTTGAACTTGATGATGAACTTGATGTTGGCTTGTTTTTTTGATGATGTTAAACTTGATGTTGGCTTGTTTTTTAATAATATTAAACTTTTTGTTCTCATGTTCTATAATTATTTTTAATTGTTTTTTTAATGACTGCAGTACTAGAACGACTGTAGTACTCGATCGATTGCAGTACTCAATCGACTGTACTACTCGATCACGGAATGGAGCTACGGCAGCACCGTCCCTGTAGTCGATCAAGGAATGCAGCGGGAGAAGGGACTCGATCGGGAGAAGGAGAAAGGAAGTCGATCGGGAGAAGGAAAGGGAGCGGGAAAGGGAAAAAAGATCAGGAGGAGAAGGGGGAAAAATTATTAATGACCGGCGCTCATTGGCCCCGGTTATTAATCTAATTCTATATGCTTAATTAGATTAATAACCGGCGCAACGAAGGACGCCGGTTAAATACCACTTTTAAACACTACTTTTGTTGCAGTGAGAAGACTATATGATGCCAAGAAAGAACTATCCCGGTTGGAATCTGATATGCAACAATCCGCTTCTCAAACCCGAAGTCCACGAATGGAGCAATGGTGAGGAGCTCGAGAAAATCCTCCTTAAGCTGATCTGCAAGTCAATCACCGCCAATAGAATTAGCACCAACAAATTTCTTGCAATTGATTGCCAGTATAGATCAGTTCTTGTTTCTGATAGAGGACTTCCCCGGCTTCTTGATATTCCTCTCTTGTAGGTTTAAAATTGATACAATAGGTCAGGGTTAAATGTGGTCAAAGACCATTGATATTGCAATTTAGTTTAATTTTTTTTATCAAACACCCTCCCCTCCCCCCTCTTCCTTTTGATGGATTTCATGCCATGAACAAGCATTGACTTGATTGATATGGTTTTATATGATTTTTTCTTTCTTTCTAACGGCGAAAGTTATTTGATACAGACGAATGGTTTCAGGTGCCTCATGTGGTTGTTTGGAAACATTTTTTCTTGGAATTATGAATCCTTTGGTGGTATTGATAGCTTGAGTTAAAATCTTGAATAGAGCTTGTTAAAAATTTCATGTAGGTTAGAAGTGTTAAAAGGCTTAGTAGTTTTTTTTTCTCAAAGAAAACGAGTTCCACACAATGTGAAAAATTCACACTAAGGAGACTTTACTGAGGTTCGAACTCCGGACCTCTAGGCAACTTAGATGTTGTCACCAACTGTGCTAGTCACAGTTGGAAAAAAAAAAAGGCTTAGTAGTTAGTGGAGAAGGAAAGGATTATTAACATACAATGCAAACATGTCTAAAATCTTGTTGTTGGTGGTGTTGAAATATAAAGGAAACAACTGATTGGCAAGAAGGGGTATTAACTATACAATAGTGTTAGTGGAAATGTGAGGCTGCTGATTATAAATATTCACAGCCAATCCCTTCTCTAATGAGATTCATAGGGCTTGAGCAATGCCCAAAGTTGCTGCCAAGCTTTCTTAAATAGTTTAAGAAATGCACAGAATGGACTAATGAAAATTACTGTAATCTCTTTGCTCTGTATGAAATATTGTTTGTTCTGAATCTGCTCAAAGTATATAGCTTTACTAGATAAATAAGTATTAAATGGGTTTTCATGAAAGCTTCATCAATATCATCAAGCAATGCACACAAACTATCTCATACTCGGTGCTTGTGAATGGTCAGACTTACGGGTCTATCAATCCCAGTCGTGGCCTCCGCCAAGGAGACTCGCTTTCTTCCTTTCTCTTTGTCATTGCCATGGAGGGTCTTAATCTCCTACTAGACAAAGCTAGGATGGATCAGCGCTTAAAGGAGTTCAAATTAATTGCAGATGTCCGGAGATCTCATCCCTTTTCTTCGCTGACGATGTCTTGCTATTCAGTAAGGCTAATGAATACCATGCAGCTGCTCTAAAACACCTCCTTGCCAGATTTGGAGAGCTCAGTGGGCAAAAAAATTAACGTTAACAAATCCATGATTTTCTTCTCCAAATTCTATCCAAACTCTTTGAGCTATGCCATTAATAGGTCCTTAGAGATTCCAAATACTAGCTCTCAAAATATGTATCCGGGTCTTCCTACCACAATTAACAAATCGAAGAAGGCTACCTTCGAATTCATTATCCATAGGATCGAACGAAAAATTCAGAGCTGGTCTTCGAAGCTTCTGTCTAGGGCAGGAAAGGCAATCCTTATCAAGTTAGTATGTACTAAATGCCAAACCAGCCTATGCAATGTCCAGTTTCTACATCTCAGACGCCATATGTGAAAGAATCAACAAGCTATGTTCTAATTTCTGGTGGTCTACTTGCTCGGGTAAAAGGAGTATACACTGGTTAAAATGGAAAAAGTTGAGCTGCAGCTTTGCGAATGGAGGCTTGGGATTTAAGGGCTGTCGTGCAGAGAACCTCTCTCTTCTAGCCAAGGAGACTCATGTCTCAGCCAAACTCACTATTAAGTCTCACTTTGTAAGGCCAATACTTCCCATATTGTTTATTCATGGATGCGACTGCGGTTAATAATGCTTCCTGGGGTTGGAAAAGCTTTCTTCGAGGGAGAGAAATTCTTCAAGCAGGCTTCAGATGGAAGATTGGTTCATCCACAATTAAGTTGGTTCATGGCACCCCAAGGCTATCGTGTCCTCCTCACTTCGCCATTAGCGGACCGCAGCAAGTCCTCATCGTCAGCTGTTGATTTCAGAGCTATTTGACAAAGAAACATACACGTGGAATGTGCCTCTTATCCGCAGCTCTTTCCAAGGATCCTTGGCTGATGAAATCCTTAATATAAAAATAATCTTGGGTGAGGACAAGTCGCATTGGCACTACATCAGTTCAGGCCAATATAGCGTCTCTTCAGGCTACCAACTTGCATGCTCGCTATCTCTACATCATACTGCTCCTCCTCAAACCATGCCATGGACGAGTAATTGGAAGCTCAAGATCCCTTCGAAGCTGAGAATCTTCTTGTGGAGACTTCTGCACGATTCTCTCCTGACGAAGATGGCTTTGCAACACCGCCAAATTCCAGTTCCTGAGGTTAACTGCTCCCTATGCAGATCTAGCCCTGAAGATGTAGTTCACTTGTTTCTCACCTGCCCTCATGCTAACCTTGCATGGCAAAGACTGTCAGTCCGACTACCCAATGGAAACAATGCAACCTTGTTACGCCAAAAGAAGTATCAAATACAAGATGAAAATATACACATTAGTGATGGCTGTAGGCGGCTGCCACTGATACAAACACATCAGCCACGACTTCGGACCATCGGTGATACTATTAGCAACCGTGATATTTGGTGTTGCCCAGGCCATCAGCCATTTACGATAAGCTTTCAGCCACCGCTTAGTGACGTTTGACCATGGGTAAGCCATGACTGAAGGTATATTCTGTAACTGAAAAAAATAAAAAATTTATAAATTCTTGTATACAATGATATTTATAGATTACAATCTATTTTCAATCACATATTACAACCAGAAAATATCATACACATGCATTTGAAACCAAACATACAAGTTTTACATAAATATCATCAATCTAAGCCTCAAACCGGAGGCAAAAAATTATCAAAATATCATATATATACAACCATAAGTATATAAACAACTATCAGTATACAAACAAGTATCAAAATATAAATAAAATACAATAAACCAAAATCTCACGACTGCGGTGGAGGCGGTGGAGTCAACAATGACTGGGTCGAGGAGGATGACAACTGCGACATCATCGGTAGAAGGCCAGAGTGAGACGCAATCTAAGTGAGGAATGTCTGCATGTTCTGCATCGTTTGTCTCAACTCTTCATTCGTCTGTCGTTACTGGGTGAGCTCCGACTCCAAGGCTGCTATCCGGCTCTAGTCCTGCGTTCAGGATGTCGAGGGCCGCTCACCCACAGTCGGAGGGGTCGGTGCCCCAAGTGGCCTGAGCACGATGGGTGCATGACCACTTTCTGCAAAGCTATAAACACGACCGTGCTCCCAGCCACCTGTGGCCTCCACCCAAGCTCCTACGCTGAACTCCTCCGGTGTACCTCCACGCTTGATCACAGTCCTCGTATATATTTCCTACACGTGTTTATATTTTAAATATATATAAACTATAAATAAAAATTGTGTAAATCAAATAGACATAAATACTTACCATTGTGATCGAGGCTCTGCTATCAACATAGATCCCCGCTCCTCGTCAACGACGGTGAGTGCACTCAAACACCTCCATCATCGACGCGCGTTGGACGGTGCCATCCTCCGCCACACGCGTCTTAAATTAGAAAACAAATACATTAGTATCATTATACACAATATATTATTTAATTAAAAATAATTAAATTATACATACCATACGACGCTAATGAACCGTAAAAGACACGGAGCCACCAGTGTGGCGCGCACTCGCCCCCCCCTCCCCCCGCCCCCCGAACATGAGATTTCTCGACGCAGTCTGGGAGACCTCCTATCACTCAGGCGTGGCCCACCGCTCAACTCATCATGATTAATTTATTTTCTAAATTTGTGGATGCCGGTGAGAGTCCACAATGGACGATTCCAGCGCGAGTTCGAAGTGGACGATTTTGGCGCGAGTCCACCGTGGAAGATTTGGCTGCGAGTCCATAGTGGACCATTCCAGCGCGAGTCCAGCGTGGACAATTTGGCCGCCAGTCCACAGTGGACTCACGCCGATAAAACTAATTAATATTAAACCCTAATCAACTGATTAATAATAATTAACTAATTAATTAACAATAATTTAACTAATTAATAATTAAAACATAGGGTTTAATTAAACCCTAATCGCATGGTTAAACCCTAATTAGATTAGGGTTAAACCCTAATCTAAGAATTAAGTACAGTAGCCGGCTGATGTCGACTACTACTGCATTGGGGCCGATTACCATCAGCCCCAAATCATGGCGCCGGCGACGTCGGCGCCTTGTCCAGTGTCGACAACCGTCTAATCGCCAACACTGGACCCCGGTGAGGAGAGGGTCAGAGAAATCCAGTGGGGAGAGGAGGGAATGCAACAACAGGAGATCGAGATAGGGAGAGGAGGAGGTGCTTACCAGCGGGGAGAGGGACACCGGCGGTGACTGACGTGTTGGCTTAAGGTTTTCAACCTTGGTCTTAATCTCGGTTTTGATGATAACAAACATGGAACTAATGGTTCATTAAGAATATCTTTCAGACCGAATGGAGTTTGAATATTGGCAGTAGCCAATTCGGTTGACCGGTCAGTCGATCGAATGTTGCCAAAAAATGGCAGTAGACAATTGGTCGACCCGTTGGTCGACCGAAGGTGGTGTAGAAATTGGCTAAGGCTACTTCGGTCGACCGATCGGTCGACACACAAAGGTGAAAAATTGGCAGTGCGTGCATTGATTGATCGATCGGTCGACCGAATTGCAGATCGCATGTTTGCGCCTTTGGCTTCACTACATCGGTCGACCGAATTATGGATCGCTCATCTCGTGACTCGTTCAGTTGACCCGTCGGTCGACTACACAGAGAGATTGAGCAGCGATCGCTCGAGCGGTCGATCGGTTAGTCGACAGACGATCGATCGAACGGCTGTAACGGATAGTTTTCTACCCGTTTTTCGCCCGTTGGGCTGCCGTTTCTTTGAGAGGTTATAAATATCCCTCATCTAACTTCTTTAACCTCTCTTACAGATTTAATTGAGCTTTCCAGAACTGATTTGAGCCTTCAAAAAGAATTAATTGTTGCGCCCTGTTCTTCCGTTAACATCCTTCTCAAGCGCCCAATTATGTTCCTCAACTCTGCTATGATTCAAGTTCATCTACTGGTCGAGTTGAAGGCTTGAAGGCTTGGGAAAAAGAGCATTGGTCCTTCTTTCAATTCTCAGCTCTTTTTCATTGTATTTGAAGATTTATTTCAAACATGTTTTATCTGTAATAGCTTGCTAGGTGTGCTAGAGAAACACTTAGGGTTAGGCTTTGTAGATTTGTGTTTTGCCTAGGTGAATCAGTTTGAGGAGTTCTCAAAGAGGTGAGAATGGTGACCTCAATTGTATTCAAAGGAAAACACAAGCTCTATAAAGTAGTTGGTTAGAAATCCTTGGTGTGGAGCCAAGGTAGTGGAGTAGGCAATTGGCTGAACCACTATAAATTCGTGTGTTAGCATTGGCAGCTAGCTTGTTTGTGTTTATTGCTTTATCTTTATTACTTTCGCTTGCTATAAATATCTTGCTTAGCCTAACAAATTAAGAAACGATTAAAATCAAAATTAGACGACAATTGTTAGATGACACACTATTCACCCCCCTCTAGTGTGCCATTTGGTCCAATAATTGGTATCAGAGCGGGTCATAGATTGAGATTTCACCGTCTCCTCTACATCTAGCCTCGATCTGGAAAATGACACTAGAGTTGGTTGCATCTATACCTCCTAAGTTCGATGAATCGAACTTTGGTCTTTGGAAGTCTAGGATGTACACCTTTCTAAAGACTCAAGGTTTAGGTGTTTACAACATGGTAAAAATCAAATATATTGAACCTAAGGAAAATATGAATTCATGGACCCAAGAATAAATTAATATGTTTGAATTAAATGCTAAGGCGACAAATTTCATATATTGTTCTTTGGAAAATAACATTTTTGAAAAAGTTATGCATTGTACTTCGACATATGATATTTGGGCTACTTTGAACATGCTTTATGATTATGCTAAAACTGAAGAAATTATTACTCTAAATGAAGGAGACGATGACAATTGTCATACTCCTATATCTAATGAAGTTCTTGAAGCTAATAGTATATCTAGCCAAAGAAGTACAAAGAGTCGGAAGAAAAAGGTGATATGTCACCTATGCAATGAGAAAGGGCATGTGCATGAAGAAGAATTGCCCTAGTATGAAGAACAAGGCAAAAAGGAGGTCAAATGCTTCCACTCACTCACGTGCATCAAGTGAAGCATCCTCACACCATGATCACGAAGCTAACATCATGAACATTGATGAGGAGGTATGCTCTTCTTCTAGTCATGATAATCATAATCATATATCTAATTCATCTAGTTCCTCGGATCTTCTTTATGATGAATTATTAGATGAATGTAAAATTATGTATGCCTTGATGATTAAAAAAGATAAGGAAAACAAAATGTTGAAAAACGAAAATGTGATGCTTAATTCTCATTTGCATGAATCCAAACTAGATAATGAAAAATTGAAATCTAGGTCATTTGATTCATGCCATGATAATGTTGAACTTGAGCTGAAGGATTTGAAGCTTAAAATGACAATTTAGAAAATGAGAATTGCATGTTAAAATCTCAATTACATGCATTGTATAAAACTATGAATGAGTTCAAAAATGAGATATTGATTTTAAGTAGGAAAGTTAATGCTTCTTCTTTTGATTCTAAAAATCAAAATGTCTCATTTAGGAAACCTCAGAAAAAGAATGCCAATGTTCATCATCATTCCCATGCTATGTATCCTACCATTAGATCTCATGATCATAAGAAGCGGAATGATGTTTCTAAGAATGTTTATAGTCATCATGTTTCACATGACAAACATTCTAAAAATAAATCTCATGTCCATAACAAAAATAAAAAGAGATTTAATGAACATTGCTTTTGTTGTGGTACTTTTGGCCATGCTATTTATGATTGTGCATTCAAAAAAAATCCAAGTGTAGCTAGGACACTTTGGATTTCTAGGCCATCTCACCCCCAAGGACCCAAAGCCATTTGGGTATTGAAAGTTTCTTATTCTCTTGTAGGGGGAGCTACCACACATGGTTGAAGGAAAGTGATATGTTGAAGTTGACAATGAACTTAAATGATGAATTCTCCCTTGGTTGCAACTTCAAGCTGCCTTGATGCCTATGGTAAAGTTGGCATCAAATACTTTGGTATCATCTTTTAATCAACATTGATCTACTTAAGTTGAAGCTTTTGATACTATGTATAATTCGATTGAGCTTTTCCCGCTCTTGATAAGAGTCTTTTTAAAAATGATTTTGATTTTTAATTTTCTGGTCTCTTCGGAGACCAATGTAGCCTGTAATGGGCTCATGCGACTTTGTGGTTCTAAATCGTAGACTCATTGTGGCCTTTCGGTTTTCAACCAATAGGAAGGGTTGGAGATCTTATTTTTCAAACATTTTATATTTTGAGATCTCTTAATTCGTTTCGGATTCACGATAATTTATTTTGAAATGAATTTCAAACTATTTAGCAAAGTGGACTTTGAAAATGATATTTGAATCTCTCTTTGCTATTTGGTTTGGTTAGCTTGCTAAGTAGCCTTTAGTTTCATTAAATCTATTAATGGAGTCTACTTGCAAGTTGAGAATATTAATGGAAGGCTATGCTATCATGAAGAAAATTGAAAAGTAAATGACAAGTTTGACAAAATTCTATTGAAAGAGGTATGAGTTTGATTTTATAAAAATCTTAGTATAATACTTGAATACTTGTGCTATAATGATGTCTCTATACTCATGATTATTTTTGCATGATAAATATATGAAATTTCATGAGTAAGTAAAATTTGATATCTAGGCAATTTTATAATATCTAGATTGAATGAAATTTGCTCTAGGTTGAAATTATTCTTTAGAGACTTCATTTTAAGTTGAAAATTAGATGAACATGTTTATCTGTGTTAATGGTTAGTTGTCATTTGCTTAAAATTGAAAATTCATAAGAGATTGAGCAAATTGAAATCTAGTTCAATTTAGAGCACTTAAGCTTGGAAAAGTTTGACCTAAGTCAACAAATTGACTTGGACACTTGATTTTAAGCCCAAACTTTATAAACATGTTTAGGAATAGGTATGACATGTTTCCATGCACTTAGAATAAAAAATTCATATGGATATGGATAAAATGACATAGATGTGGTTTCATGAAAATCTCTTTTGAACCAAGTTGACCCAAGTCAATAAATTGACTCAAAGGTCTCATTTTCAATCCATATTTGGGGAACATGTTTAGATTTACTCATGTTAGGTGTCCATAAGTGTAAATTTAAAAAACCATGAGTAAATGATAAGATTGACACTTAGCAAGTTTCATGATAACTAGTCTAGTTTAGAATGAAACCATGCTATATTGATATCTTGATTTAAGGACATAATTTTCATTCCAAACTTGACATACACTCTTTACATGACCATTATGTGGTATCATAAAAGTTTGAATGAAAACTGAGCACTTTTTTAAAATAACTAAAAATTATGGAAATGCCATTGAAAATTAAGCATTTTCAGTTATTTCTAGAAAAATATAAAAAAATCATTTTTAACTGATTCTTGAAACTGCACTTTTACTGAAAAATCTAGTTTGTTGTGTAAAAATTTCATCAAGAATCTAAATTATAATGGAATTTTAAAATTGGATTTCGAAAACACAAAGTATCACTTACTTGAAACACTCATTTTTTCGATACTTTGATTTTTCTTCAAAAGCTTCAAATGAAAACTCATGTATACCATTTTGATTCCATTTATAATATCATTCACACCATTGCTTCAGAAAAATCATTTCTAGGAATGATTTTGATATCTTGAATGATAGCTAAAAATATTCACTTTTTTATTGAAGTCAATATAGGATGAAAAATGAACTTAGAAAATTCATTTTGAGTTCAAGTTGACACATGCATTTCAAATGACCATTCAGCAATATCTGGAAAGTTTGAATAAAAAATGATAACTTTCGAAAAAACACCTAAAATTTACGAAAATACCCATGGACTTTCAAGAATTTTATGAATTTATAGGAAACTGATTTTTGACTTATTCTTGAACCTCTAGATTTCTTGTAAAATCTAGTTTGTTGAGTTAAAGTTTCAAAAATTCTCGTTAAGAATATGATTTCATAAGGATTAAAAAGTTTGATTTTTGTAAACTTGAAGTATACCTTGACTTAAGTCAACAAAGTGACTTAGAAATTTCATTTTAAGCTCAAACTTGACTCATATACTTAGATTCACTCATGTTTGATGTCTAGATACCTAAGTTAGAGAAAACATGAGTAGATAGCAAAATTTGACACTTAGTATTTTCATGTTTTCAAGCCTACTTTGAATGAAATCGTGCTAAGTTCATATCTTGATTAAATGACATTAGTTTCACTTCAAACTTGATATATATGTTTTAAATGCTCATATCTTGGTATTTTGAAATTTGAATGAAATATAGAAATGTCATGAAAGATTCACTTATTCACGAAAATATCCAAACTTGAGTGCATACATGATTCTAAGTAAAAGATCTGATTTATCATTTCACGATATCATGTATGACATAGTCTCATATCAAATATTTGTTTTTCATGCATTTGGTTGAGATTTTCATGTTTCATGAAAAATATCTTTAGAGTCTCAACTTAGACTAGATTGACTTGTCTTGCCCTTTTTGATTGATGTCAAAAGGAGGAGAAAAATATAGGAAAAGAGAAGAAAATATAGGAAAACCATGCATATAGATCGGGGGAGTTCTATTATATAGATATGCATGTTGATAGGGAGAGAAATCCCATGTTTGATATCATTTGTGCTTTAATATATATATTTTCTTAAGGATATTTGTCATCATCAAAAAGGGGGAGATTGTTGGCTTAAGGTTTTCAACCTTGGTTTTGATGATAACAAACATGGAACTAATGGTTCGTTAAGAATATCTTTCAGGTTCCATATCAATTAGCGCTCGATGTCCTCGATTTGAAATATCAGAGAAATCGCAAAGTCAGAAGGACATTGGTCAACACGTTCGGGTTCGTCGCGAAAATTCTCGAAGCTCGATGTGTGCACCAAAGATCACATGGAAAGCTCTCCAAGTTGATGGTCGTTGAAAGCCGGAACCCAAAAATGAAGCGCACAAGAAGAAGACTGAAAAAAATCAAGTTTAGCCTAGGTTCGGTCGACCGAATGGAGTTTGAATATTGGCAGTAGCCAATTCGGTTGACCGGTCAGTCGACCGAATGTTGCCAAAAAATGGCAGTAGCCAATCGGTCGACCTGTCGGTCGACCGAAGATGGTGTAGAAATTGGCTAAGGCTACTTTGGTCGATCGGTTGGTCGACCGACAGAGGTGAAAATTTGGCAGTGCGTGCGTCAGTCGACCGATCGGTCGATCGGATTGCAAATCGAATGTTCATGCCTCTGGCTTCACTGCATCGGTCGACCGGATTACGGATCGCTCATCTCACGACTCATTCAGTCGACCCGTCAGTCGATAGCACAGAGAGATTGAGCAACGGTCGCTCGAGCGATCGATCGGCCGATCGATCGACGATCGACCGAACGACTATAACAGATAGTTTTCTACCCATTTTTCGCCCGTTGAGCTGCCATTTCTTTGAGAGGTTATAAATATCTCTCATCTAACTTCTTTAACCTCTCTTACATATTTAATTGAGCTTTCCAGAAGTGATTTGAGCCTTGAAAAAGAATTAATTGTTGCGCCCTATTCTTCCGTCAACATCCTTCTCAAGCGCCCAGTTCTGTTCCTCAACTCTGCTGCGATTCAAGTTCATCTACTGGTCGAGTTGAAGGCTTGAAGGCTTGGGAAAAAGAGCATTGGTCCTTCTTTCAATTCTCAGCTCATTTTCTTTGTATTTGAAGATTTATTTCAAAGCTGTTTTATCTGTAATAACTTGCTAGGTGTGCTAGAGAAACACTTAGGGTTAGGCTTTGTAGATTTGTATTTTGCCTAGGTGAATAGGTTTGAGAAGTTCTCAAAGAGGTGAGAATTGTGTCCTAAGTTGTATTCAAAGAGAAACACAAGTTCTATAAAGTAGTTGGTTAGAAATCCTTGGTGTGGAGCCAAGGTAGTGGAGTAGGCAATTGATCGAACCACTATAAATTCGTGTGTTAGCATTAGCAGCTTGTTTGTGTTTATTGGTTTATCTTTATTGCTTCTGTTTGCTATAAATATCGTGCTTAGCCTAACAAATCAAGAAACGATTAAAATCGGAATTAGGCAACAATTGTTAAATAACACACTATTCAGCCCCCTCTAGTGTGCCATTTCGTCCAACATGACGGTGGTGGCAACAGGCAGCGACAGACGACAATGGTAGCAATGGACGACGGCGGCAACAAGCGACAACGACGATAGCAGAGAAGAAAGAGGAAGAAAGAGGAAGGATCGAGAGCGAAGGCAAATAAAAAGAATTTTCATCGACGGCTCGCCAGCCGTCGAAAAACCGTGGATTATTAATTTTAATATCACTGACGACTGGCCCTCTCTAAGCCGTCGGTGAAGAGTGTTTTATTTTCGCACCATATTTGCGCCATTAATTAATAAGTGATAGTCGTTTCTAACCGTAGCTAATGACTTATTCATATCACTGACGGCTCGCACCCCCGCTAAGCCGTGGCTAATAACTTATTTTATTTCACGCCCCGTGTGCACCATCAACTATGAGTGACGGCCCCTATGCGAGCCGCGGCTGATTTGGTTACATTAGCCACGGCCGCTGCGGCTGTTGAAAAGCCGTGAATTATTCTGACGACGGAGGCGGCCATCGGTGATCCCTGTGACTGATGTGGTATATTCTAGTAGTGTCGCCAACCTCCACCAAGATCGCTCGGTGGTGGAATACCAACAAGCTTTCCAGCGGCTATTGGCCCGCGCAGGCCAACTCTCACCGGTGCATGAGGTGGAAATCTTTCTTCGAGGACTTAACTCAAATTCACAAGTCATGGTGGAGGCCCTCAACCCAGCTGATCTCATCGAGGCTGTGTCTGGCTTGCCTCTATGAAAGGGCAACTTGGGACTAGTCCTCTAGCACTGGCCGATGTACCTTTGGGTTCCAGCCACAGACACCAGGCCAAGCACCCTTCACGTTCCCACCTGACCGCGGAAGTGAGGGGTGAAACATCTCCTCTGTTTCGCATCCCTTGAATAGAGGAGGTGAGCATCCGCAACAGACGCGTCGCTTCTCTTAGGCGGAGGCGACTGAATGGCGGCAACACGGACTCTGCTTCCATTGACGCTGATTGGGTGCCAAGACATCGATGCAAACAACTCTTCATGTTGGAAATCACTCCCGATGAAGAAGTCGAAACTGAAATTAGCATGTCCTCCGAGATGAACAATGGAACTAATACAAATATTCACAAACCGGAGAAAAGCAATCTTGAAGCCTCCCTCATGGCTCTACAAGGGACGTCGTCGCATGCTCAAACAATGCAGGTCATAGGCACCATCGATGGCTTACCAATATGACTACTTCTTCACTCGGACAACACTCACAATTTTTTGAGTACAACAGTTGCCACCCACCTCAAAATTCCTCTTCAACCAGATGTGGGTCTCAAAGTAGTAGTGCCAATGGGGCTCGCCTTCAATGCCAAGGGAAGTACATAGCAAAGATACAAGTGGGTCACGAAAATATAATTGCATCCTTCATCATTATTGAATTGAAAGGATTTGATGTTGTCATGGGCGTCCAATGGCTACAAACCTTGGGACCAACAACATGGGATTTCAAAATATCGCAGCTGCAAGTATACACAAGGTTTCATTGAAATTTTTCGACGAAAAATCAAAGTATCAGAAAAATTGATATTTCAAGAGGATGATACTTTGCATTTTTGAAATCTAACTTCAAAATTTTACTATAAATCAAATTCTTGATAAAACTTTTTGAAATTTTTACTGAAGAAACTAGATTTTTCAGTGAACGTGCAGTTTCAAGAATAAGTTAAAAAAGATTTTTTTATATTTTTCTAGAAATAACTGAAAATGCTAAAATTCAATGGAATTTTTGTAATTCTCAGTCATTTTTCAAAATATGCTCAGTTTTCATTTAAACTTTTTTGACACCATAAAATGATCATGTAAAGAGTGTACATTAAGTTTGAAATGAAAATTATATCATTAAGTCAAGATATCAACCTAGCATGGTTTCATTCAAAACTAAACTAGTTATCATGAAACTTGCTAAGTGTCAATCTTATTATTTACTCATGTTTTTTTTTCAAACTTAAACCTATGGATACCTAACATGAGTAAATCTAAACATGTTCCTCAAATATGGATTGAAAATGAGACCTCTAAGTCAATTTGTTGACTTGGGTCAACTTGGTTCAAAAGAAGTTATTATGAAATGGCCACTATATCATTTTATCCATATCCATATAAATTTTTCATTCTAAGTGCATGGAAACATGTCATACCTATTCCTAAACATGTTTATGAAGTTTGGACTTAAAATGAAGTGTCTAAGTCAATTTGTTGACTTGGGTCAAACTTTTCCAAGTTTAAGTCCCCTAAAGTAAACTAGTTATCACCTTGTTCATCATCACAAGAATTTTCAAGTTTAAATGCCTAGAATTATGTGATATGTGTATATAAACATGTTTACCAACTACTAACTCAAAATGATGTCTCTAATATGAATTTTAACCTAGAGCAAGTTTCATTCAATCAAGATATCATGAAATTGCCTAAGTTATCAAAAATTTACCTACTCATAAAATTTCATTGATTTGTCATGCAATATCAATCATGAGTATAGAGACATCATTAAACATGAATATTCAATTATTATACAAATATTTTTGTAAAATTAAACCCATACCTTATTCTTAGAAATTTTGTCAAACTTGTCTTTTTACTTTTCTATTTTCTTCATGATAGCATAGCCTTCCATAACATTCTCAACTTGCAAGTAGACTTCATTAGTAGATTTAATGAAACTAAAGCTACTAGCAAGCAACCCAAACCAAATAGCAAAGAGAAAAATCAAGTATCATTTCCAAAATACATCTTTGTTAGATAGTTTGAAATCCGTTTTAAATAAAATCAAGTGATACCAAAACGAATTTTAAGAGATCACACGAATAATAAATATGAAAATATGATCTCCAACCCTTCCTATTGGTTGAAAACCAAAAGGCCACAATGAGCCTACGATTTAGAACCACAAGGTCGCTTAGGCCCATTACAGGCCACATAGGTCTTTGAAGAGACCAGAAATCAAAAATCAAAAATATTTTTAAAAGCATATCATGAGCGGGGAAAAATAATCAATTTAAGCAAGTATCATGAACTCCAACTATTAATGGATCAATTAAAGTTAAGAGATGATACCAAACCTTTTAGATGCCAACTTTCATTTCCATAGGCATCTAGGTGGGAATCTTGAAGTTGCAACCATGTAAGGATCTTTCATTGAATTCTTGGCCAACTTCAACACATCACTTTCCCTTATCCTTGTGTGGTAGCTTCCCCTACAAAAGAGCATGAAACTTTTGGTATGCATGGCCATATGTACCACAACAACAAAAATGTCCATGAAACTTTTTATTTTTGCTATGGACATGTGCTTTATCATTAGAATGCTTGACATGTGAAACATGATGAGTATGAGCATTCTTAAACGATACATTCTTCTTTTGAACATGAGGTTTAATTATAGAATGCTTAGCATGGGAATGATGATAAACATTGACATTCTTTACATAAACATTTCGCATTCTAGTGTTCTTAGTAGATGAAGCATTTTTGAATTCATTTACTTTCTTATTCAAGAAAATAACCTCACTTTTCAAATCATTCATAGATTTTTGAATAGCATGTAATTGAATTTTTAACATGTTATTTTCATTATTTAAATTATCATTTTTATGTTTGAAGTCCTTAATCTCAAGTTTCATATCATCATGGCATGAATCAAATGACCTAGATTTCAATTTTCAATTTTCCATTTTCCAATTTGAATTCATTTTTGAATTCATTTACTTTCTTATTCAAGAAAATAACCTCACTTTTCAAATCATTCATGGATTTTTGAATAGCATGTAATTGAGTTTTTAACATGTTATTTTCATTATTTAAATTATCATTTTTATGTTTGAAGTCCTTAATCTCAAGTTTCATATCATTATGGCATGAATCAAATGACCTAGATTTTAATTTTTCATTTTCCAATTTGAATTCATGCAAATAAGAATTAAGCATCACATTTTCCTTTTTCAATATTTTATTTTCCTTATCTTTTTTAACAAGCAAGACATACATTTTCCTACACTCATCTACTAAATCATCATATGACATGTTATGAGAACTAGTAGAGCTAGCATCATCATTTTCATTAGCATGACTAGGTGAAGGAGAGTGTACCTCATCAATAGCATCCATGAGGCTAACTTTAGATGTGGCTTCATAGTCATGGCAATTTTCCAGATCGAGAGACGGTGTAGAGGAGATGATGAAATCGAAATCTACGACCCGCTCTGATACCAATTGTTGGGTGAAATGGCCTACACTAGAGGGGGGGGTGAATAGTGTGTTATCTAAATCTTTCGCCTAATTCTGATTTTAATTATTTACTTGATTACTTAGGCGAGTTACAAGTTGAGTGGCAATCAAAAGCAAAGTAAATGTGATAATGAAATAAACACAAGTAGAATCAACACAAACACAATTATTTATAGTGGTTCGGCTCCATTGCCTACTCCACTACCTAAGCACCCCGCTTAGGATTTCCAAACTAAGCTTTACTAGATTAATCTTGCTTCCCTTACAACGAGGACTTTGACCCAAAGAGTCTCGCTCCCAACCTAAGGCACTTCCACACCCGAAAGTCTCCGCCTTCTTACCGAGAGCACTCTTCCACCTCAACCTAAGGGATAACTCAACTAATCCTAGTAAACTATATTTACACCGGTGGAATTAAGCCTCAAACACAAAGACAATCACCCAATTTCAAGACCCACACTCTAGGTCTTACACAAGCTCAAATACAAGGAAATAAACAAGAAAATACAACATAAAATGGAGCAATAAATCAACCAATAAAATACTTAGCTCCAAACAAAGTTTCCTAGCTTTCTCTTGATGCCTTTGATGGCGAATCAATAAAGTCAAGGCTTACTCAAGAAGTTGAAAGATCAAAGCTAGGGATTTCAAGAATGGTGGCTTAATCAAGCTCAAGGATCATCAAAATATGGCTCAAGGTATGTCGAATTCAGGGTGGAAGGCTTGCTAAGGCTTCTATTTATAAGCCTTGAGGAGATGGCATGAAACAGCCGGCTCAACGAGCGGAAAACTAGCCGTTTCCATCGTTCGATCGATTGTCGGTCGATCGACCGAAAGGAAACTTTCGCTTTTTGGCACACATCGGTCGACTGACCGATCGACCGAATTGGCTATTGCCAATTTTTGGCAGCATTCGATCGACCGACCGGTCGACCGAAACTAGGCAGACTACACTCCTTGATTTGGCTAGGTTGGATTTTTTGCTCGTTTGGGTTCCGTCTTCGCTAAGTCTACTTATATAACATTTATTAACTTTAAGCTAATAACTTTAAAACATAAATGTTATATAAAGATTACCCCCCATTTGGATTCAATAAAAATATCTAAAAAATCAAAATCCTTAAGAATCAAAATCTAGTTTTTGGGGTTTAATACAAATTTTCAGAAAATGAAAATTTATTAATCTCCCGGGTCAAATATGGGTAGGCTAAAGGCTTCCAAAAAATTCTTAAAAATACCTCGTTATCTAGTTTCTACCCAAGGAACAAGTACCGCCATTTTTTGTGTCAAGAAAATGTCTAGGTCATATAGCCCTCCAAGGAGCTCCCTAGGCTTAGTGAATTTTAGGGCGGCTTACGGGTTTTCATATTTTGGGTTTCGGGTTTGGTTTTTGGGTTCTTATGCATCATCATGAGGATTTACAACATAAACTAGACACCCTAAACCTAAACTCTAACTTCCCGAAGAATCTCGAGCAACGACGAGCGACCTTGCCGATTTCTTCGATTTTTCCGATCGGGGATGTCGTGTGCTAACCGATATGGAACCTAAAAATAACTCTCAATGAAACATTAGTTCCATGTTTGTTATCATCAAAACCAAGATTAAGACCAAGGTTGAAAACCTTAAGCTAACATGAATGACATCTTTCGGTCAATGCTACGTAAGTATGTGCTCGTGTTTTTTGATGATATCCTCATTTATAGCTCTTCAGTGTCGGAACATCTCCAACATCTCTCCAATGTACTTGCGATACTAAGACAACACCATCTTTTACTTAAGAAGTCTAAATGCACCTTTGTCGCATCAAATGTGACATATTTGGGTCACATAATTTCTGCCCAAGGAGTCAAAGATGACCCGCAAAAATGTATTCATATTTTCTTTAGGTTCTATGTATTTTGACTTAACCATATTAAAAATACCTAAACCTTGAGTCTTTAAGAATGTATACATTCTTCCTTTCCAAAGACCAAAGTTTAATTCATCGAACCTAGGGGGTGAAGACGCTACACTCTCTAGAGCCATTTCTAGATCGAGACGAATTGTAGAAGGGATGGTTAAATCATAATGTACGACTCGCTTTGATACCAATTGAAGGCGAAATAACGACACTAGAGGGGGGGGTGAATAGTATGTTTACTAATTCGATTAGCCTAAATTCCAATTTAATCGTTTACTTAACTCGATTAGACAAGTTGCAATTATGCAATGCGGAAGCAAGATAAATGATAAGGCAAATAAGAACGAAATCGAGAAACAATGCAAACACGATATTTATAGTGGTTCGGCCCCAAGCCTACTCCACTACCTAGGCACCCCACTTAGGATTTCCAAACTAGATTTTACTAGATTAATCGAGTTTCCCTTACACACGAGGACTTTTCACCGGAAAGTCTTCGCTCTCCAACCGAAGGCACTTCCACATCCAGAAGTATCCCGCCTTCCTACCGAGAGCACTTTCCCACCTCAACCTAAGGGACAACTAGAACTAATCCTAGTAATCTCTAAGTTTACATAAGTGGCTTTACTCTTATACCAAGATACCACTTCACACAGAAGACCAAACACCCGGTCTTCTACAGACGCACAAATTAAATACAGTTTAAATAAACAAATAAAATACAATCAAAGAGCTAAAGAATAAAACCAAATTTAAGAGCTCTTTTGCAAGCCTTTAGTTTCTTCAACTCGTCAGGAGGTAGCTTGATCAAAACTCGAGTTGAGCCCGCAGCTGGCGCTTGAAGAATGAACTCGACAAAGAATTAGGCGTGCTTTTATCAATCGCTTAGAAGGCTTTAAACAACCTTTAAATGCTCAATAAACTCTATAGAAATCAAGGAAGAATGTTAAAAGATTTATATCAGGGTGTATTTATACCCTGGTGAAGCAACGATAGCTTAACGGACAAAAATCTATCCGTTACAGGCCGTCGGTCGAAGCGCCGATCGAAGCATCGGTCAACCGGTCATTTGACCGCTCCATTTCTCCTTGTGGTCGGTCGACCGACGCGATCTCGCATCGCGGCATTCAGCAGGTCGGTCGACCGACGGGTCGACCGCTGCTCTCTACCCATTTTAGGCCTCTGTCGATCGACCGAAGTAGCCAGCGGTCGACCGACTGGTCGACTGACAAGGTTACTGCCTATGGCCTTACCCTATTCGGTCGACTGCCCGGTCGACCGAACATAGGCTGAGTTTGTTTTCTCAATCGATTTTCTTCCGCGCTTCATTTCCGGGTTACGGCTCTCAACGAGCATCTTCTTGGAGAGCTTTTGACTTGATCTTTGGACTCATCCAAGCGACTTTGGTGCACTCATCGATCTTCGAGAAACTTCCGCGACGAACCCGAGCGTGACGATCAATGTCCTTATGATTTTGTGATTTCTCCGATTTATCTGATTGAGGACATCGAATGCTAGTCGATATGGAACCTGAAAGATATTCTCAATGAAATCATTAATTCCATGTTTGTTATCATCAAAACCATCAAGACCGAGATTAAGGTTAAGGTTGAAAACCTAAAGCCAACAATCTTCCCCTTTTTGACGATGACAAACATCCTTAAGAAAATATATAATCATTAAAGCATAAGGATATCAACTTAGGGATTTCTCCCCCTATCAACATGCATATCTATAAGAATAAACTCCCCCTATCTATATGCATGCATTTCCTATATTTCCTCTCCCCTTTATCTGTAATTTTCTTCCTATTAACCTATACTTTTCTCTCCCTTTTTCTTATACACTTCTTCCCCTTTTGACTTATACATTTCTCCCATATTTTCTTATACGATTCTCCCCCTTTTGACATCAATCAAAAAGGGCAAGAAAGGTCCATCTAGACAACAGGATGAAACACAAATATATTTGTATGAAGTTGAGACTCAAAGGATTATTTTTCATGAAACATGAAAATCTCAACCAAATGGATGGAAAACAAGTATTTAATAAGAAACTTTAAATCATACATGATATGAAGAAAGTGATAGATACAATTCAAAATTAAATCATGTATGATCTCAAGAGTTTATAAACTTAGCATGATTCTATTCAAAGTATGCTTGAATCCATGAAGATGCTAAGTATCAAATTTGACTATCTACTCATGTTTTTTTTAACTTAGGCATGTAGATATTAAACATGAGAGAATGTAAGTCTATGAATCAAGTTAGGGCTTTAGATGAAATTTTTAAGGTATTTTGTTGACTTAGGTCAATCTATACTTCAAATTTTCAAAAATCAAACTTTTTTAGTTTATACATAAACTATATTTTCAACGAAAAATTTGGTACCAATTTTTGGATGAAGATTTTTGATACCAAATATAGAATGCTCATTTTGATACCAATTATTGAATAGTCATTTGAAATGCATGTATCAAATTTGAACTCAAAATGAATTTAAAAATCAAAGTCCATTTTTCATCCTATATTATTTTTAAAAAAACAAATGGATCGTAGCTATCATCCAAAATATCAAAATCATTCATAGAAATGATTTTACTCATGAAAATGTGTGAATGATATTAGAATTAGAATCCAAATGGTGTACATGAGTTTTTATTGAAGTTTTTGAAGAAAAATCAAAGTATAGAAAGATTGATATTTCAATTTAGGATGATATTTTGAGTTTTGAAATCCAACTTCAAAAATTCATTATAAATTAGATTCTTGATGAAATGTTTTGAAATTTTTTACTTAAGAAACTAGTTTGTTTTCAATGAAGGTGTAGTTTCAAGAATCACCTAAAAAAGATTTTTCTATATTTTTGTAGAAATAATTGAAATTTGATACCAATTGTAGATTGAAGTGGTATTTTTGTAAATTTTAGTTTTTCTTAAAATTTCTTCAATTTTCATTCAAACTTTCATGGCACCACATGATGGTCATGTAAAGAGTATATGTCAAGTTTGAAATGAAAATTTTGTCCTTAAGTCAATATATCAACCTAGCATTGTTTCATTCAAAACTAAACTAGTTTTTATGAAACGTGTTAAGTTTCAATCTTAACATTTACTCATGATTTTTCAAACTTAAATCAATGGATATCTAACATGAGTAAACCTAAACATGTTCCCCAAATATGGATTCAAAATGAGACTTTTAGGTCAACTTGTTGACTTGAGTCAACATGGTTCAAGAGAGGTAAGCACGAATTGACCTCTATGTCATTTAATCCATATCTATATGAATTTTTCATTTTAAATGTATGAAAAGATATCATACCTATTGCTAAACATGTTTATGAGGATTTTGACTTAAAATGAAATATCCAAGTCAATTGATACCAATTGTGGTTTGTTGACTTGGACCAAGCTTTTCAAGCTTAAGTCCCCTAAAGTGATATAGATATCATGAATGAGCTAAGTTATCAAGATTTTTCCTACTCATAAAAATTCAAACATATATCATGCAACATCAATCATGAGTATATAGAGACATCATTAAACATGAAAATTCAATTTCTTTTTTCAAAGATTTTTGCAAAATCAAAATCATACCTTTTTTCTTGAAAATTTGCCCAACCTTTTCATTTTCTTTTTCATTTACTTTTAGATAGCATAGCTTTCCAATTTTTAACTTGCAAGTAGACTTCATTAGTATCATAATGAAATAATAAGACTACTAGCAAGCTAATTTACTAAATAGCACAAGTTTTAAATGCAAAGTTTCATTTAAAACCTTAACCTATGCTAGATAGTTAAAGATTCATTTTAAATTAGTTTTCATGATATCTAAATGAATCTAAGAGATCTTAAGATGTGAACTATTTAAGAAATAAGATCTCTAAACATATTTAACTAGTTTGGACTTAAAAAAATGTCTCTAATAATAGATATTTATCTAGAACAAGTTTCATTCAATGAAATTTGTCTAAGTATCAAAGTCCTACCTACTCATGAGAATTCAAGGATTTAACATGCAATTACCATCATGAGTATAGAGACATAGTTTAAGCTTAACCAATGAGGTATTACACTAGGATTTTGAATTAATTGAGGTTATACCTTATACATGAAAATTTAGCCAAACTAAACTTTTTCTTCCTACTTAGCCTTCCTAAAATGTTTATAACTTGCAAGTATACTTCTTAAGTAGACAATGAAACTAAATCTAACTGCAAGCTATCAAACTAAATAGTGAAGAGACAAACAAAGTATCATTTATCAAATTCAACTTCACTAAGTAGCATGGATTCATTTCCATATAAATCTTCATGAAAACAAAATGAATCAAGAGATCTCAAAATATAAAATTTTGAAACATAAGATCTCCAACCCTTCATATTGGTTGAAAATTGAAAGCCACAAGTAGCCTACGATTTAGAACCGCAAGGTCGCTTAGGCCCATTACAGGCCACCGAGGTCTCCGAAGAGACCGGGAAATTATAAAATCAAAAACGTTTTCAAAAAGAACTCTTTTACAAGAGCGGGGAAAATAATCAATTTAAACATGTATCAAGATTCCAACCATAATTTAAGCAAGAGTGTATAGGAGATGATACCAAAGTCTTTGATGCCAATTTTCATAGCTATGGCATCATGAATGAGAATCTTGAAGTTGCAACCATGTAAGGATCTTTCATTGAACTCTTGGCCAACTTCAACACATCACTTTTCCTTATCCTTGTGTGGTGGCTCCCCCTACAAAAGAAGATACTTTTGGTACCCAAATGACTTTGGGTCCTTGGGGTTTAGAGAGCTTAGGCACCCAAAGTGTCTTCACAACACTTGGGTTCATTTTGGATGCAAAATCATATATAGCATGCCCAAATACACCACAACAAAAGCAATGTCCATTAAATTTCTTTTCTTTTTGTTATGGATATGAGGTTTAAAGTTTGAATGCTTAAAATGTGAAAGATTATGAGCATGAGCGTTCTTGTTTAGAGATTTTCTAAATGAGACATTTTAATTTTTAGGACTCCTAAAAGATGAAGCATTTGATAAGTTACTAGTTTTCTTACTCAAGAAAATAACCTCATTTTTTAATTCATTGATGGATTTGTGTAAAGCTTGAATTTGAAATTTCAACAAGCAATTTTCATTTTTCAAAATGTCATGCTCAAATTTGTAAACACTTATACAATCCTTACCCTTGAGATTCACATTATTTTTTGTGTTTACATTCTCATTTCTAATTTTTGTAATCTTAGTTAACAACTCATCATTCTCAATTTCTAATTCTTCATTTCTATGTTTCAAATCCTTAATCTCAAGTTTCATATCATCATGGCAAGAATTAAATGAACAAATTAAATACCAAGATAAGTGACTTTACTCTTATACCAAGATACCACTTCACACAGAAGACCAAACACCCGGTCTTCTATAGACGCACAAATTAAATACAGTTTAAATAAACAGATAAAATACAATCAAAGAGCTAAAGAATAAAACCAAATTTAAGAGCTCTTTTTCAAGCCTTTGGCTTCTTCAACTCGTCAAGAGGTAGCTTGATCAAAACTCGAGTTGAGCCCGCAACTGGCGCTTGAAGAATGAACTCGACAAATAATTAGGCGCGCTTTTATCAATCGCTTGGAAGGCTTTAAACTCCCTTTAAATGCTCAATAAACTCTGTAGAAATCAGGGAAGAATGTTAAAAGATTTATATCAGGGTGTATTTATACCTTGGTGAAGCAACGATAGCTCAACGGACAAAAATCTATCCGTTACAAGCCGTCGGTCGAAGCGCCGATCGAAGCATCGATCGACCGGTCATTCGACCGCTCCATTTCTCCCTGTGGTCGGTCGACCGACTAGTCGACTGCCGGACGTGGATTGCACGATCCATGATCTTCGGTCGACCGACGCGATCTCGTATCGCGGCATTCAGCAGGTCGGTCGATCGACGGGTCGACTGCTGCTCTCTGCCCATTTCAGGCCTCTGTCGGTCGACCAACATAGGTTGACCGCCCGGTGGCCTTACCATACTGCCTATGGCCTTACCCTATCCGGTCGACCGCCCGGTCGATCGAACATAGGCCGAGTTTATTTTCTCAGCCAATTTTCTTCCGCGCTTCATTTTCGGGTTACGGCTCTCAACGAGCATCTTCTTGGAGAGATTTTGACTTGATCTTTGGACTCATCCAAGCGACTTTGGTGCACTCGTCAATCTTCGGGAAACTTCCGCGACAAAACCGAGCGCGACGATCAATGTCCTTTCGATTTTGCGATTTATCCGATCGAGAACATCGAACACTAGTCGATATGGAACCTGAAAGATATTCTCAATGAAATCATTAGTTTCATATTTGTTATCATCAAAACCATCAAGACCGAGATTAAGGCTAAGGTTGAAAACCTAAAACCAATAAAGCTTACCCGCAAAAAATTTCAGCAATCTAGTCTTGGCTGCAACCCACCTGCATGCATCCCAAGAGAGGATGAGAAGAGGTGCATGTACCCCAAGAAGGCGAGATCGACACCTAGGAGGGAATAATCGGCCGCGGGAGCTCATGGTCGCGTGCGATCGTCGAAGGCCATCAGAGTCTACTCCACAAGGCTCGAAGAGGACTTCGTGGAGATGAGTGGTTTGGCTGGCAGCACCGCACGAGTGAGGGGTAAGATGGACTTTTTCCCTTAAGTGTTTGATAAAAATAAATAAAAAAGGATAAAAGGAGCCTAGGACTCACTTGCATGCATCCCAAGAGAGGGTGAGAAGAGGTGCATGCACCCCAAGGAGGAAAGGGCGACACGTAGGAGGGAGGATTCGGTCGTGGGAGTTCGTGGTCGCATGTGATCGTCGAAGGCTATTAGAATCTACTCCACAAGGCTCGAAGCGGACTTCATGGAGGTGAGTGGCTTGGCAAGCGGCACCTAGGTGGTTCGCCACCAAGGGGATATATGGTCGGAGATGTATTGATTATTTCATTTCGGCAATGCCTAAGGTTGTTCATTTCAATTCTTACCTTTAGGTTAGGATGGCTGTGGTCTACTGCTAGACTTAAGTTCTCCTCTTTGAGAGGGGGTGTGGGTTCAAATCCCATTTTGACATAGTCTTTAATAAAGCTATGTAACTAGTCTTCGTTTGTGATATTTCTTTTCATCAATTAAAAAAATGATCAATTTATTTTGCAAATTTTAAATTCATCCCTGAACTTTGTTATTTTTTATCGTTGACTTCTTGAATTTTAGAAAATCTTTAATTTAAAATGTTTATTAAAGATTGGAGATACGACTTGTGAGCATGGAATTTGATTGTAGTCGAGTAGAAAATTTTAATTTGCTTGATTGAGTTGAGTTCGGGATGGTTTCGGGTGCGGTTTGGTCGAGTCCGTGGGCTAGTTTAAGTGTGGACTCGAGTAAGGGGTAAGATGGACTTTTGGCCTTAAGTGATTAATAAAAATAAAAAAATAAAAAAAAGGAGGAGGACTCACCTACACGCATGCCAAGAGAGGATGAGAAGAGGTGCATGCACCCCAAGGAGGAGAAGGCGACACCTAGGAAATTCGACGGCGGGAGTTCGTGGTCACATGCGATCGTCGGAAGCCATCATAATCTACTTCACAAGGCTCGAAGCGGTCTTCGTGGAGGTGAGTGGCTTGGCAAGCAGCACCTAGGTAATTCGCCACCTAGGGGATGGTCGGAGATGTATTGATGAATAAATTTTTGCAATTCCTAAAATTATTTCCTTTCAATTCTTACCATTAGGTCAGGATGGTCGAGTGGTCTAGTTAAGGTGCTAGACTCAAGTTTTGGTCCTCGAGAGAGGGCATGGGTTGAAATCCCACTTCTGACAAAGTCTAATGAAGCAATGAAACTTGTCTTAATATGTGATATTTCATTTCATCAATTAAAAAGTGATTAAGTTATTTTGCAAATTTCAAATTCATCCCTGAACTTTGTTAATTTTTATCGTTGACTTCTTGAATTTGAGAAAATCTTTAATTTATATTTTTTATTAAAGATTGGAGATACCACTTGTGCACGTGGAATTCGATTGTAGTCGAATAGAAAATTTTAATTTGCTTGATAGAGTTAAGTTCGGGATGGTTTTGGGTGCGGTTCGGTCAAATCCATGGGCTAGTTTAAGTGTGGAATCGAGTGAAGGTTAAGATGTGCTTTTAGCCTTAAGTGATTAATAAAAATAAAAAAAGATGGACTCACCTGCATGCATCCCAAGAGAGGTTGAGAAGAGGTGCATGCACCCCAAGAAGGCGAGACCGACACATAGGAGGGAATATTCAGCCGCGGGAGCTCGTGGTCGTGTGTGATCGTCGAAGGCCATCAGAATCTACTCCACAAGGCTCGAAGAGGACTTTGTGGAGGTGAGTGGCTTGGCTGGCAACACCGCACGAGTGAGGGCTAAGATGGACTTTTGCCCTTAAGTGTTTGATATAAATAAATAAAACAAGGATAAAAGGAGGCCATGACTCACTTGAACACATCCCAAGAGAGGGTGAGAAGAGGTGCACGCACCACAAGGAGGAAAGGGCGACACATAGGAGGGAGGATTCGGCCACGGGAGTTCGTGGTCGCATGTGATTGTCGAAGGCCATTAGAATCACTCCACAAGGCTCAAAGCGAGCTTCGTGGAGGTGAGTGGCTTGGCAGGCAACACCTAGGTGGTTCGCCACAAAGGGGATGGTTGGAGATGTATTTATTGTTTCATTTATGTAATGCCTAAAACCATTGCATTTCAATTCTTACAATTATGTCAAAATGATTGAGTGGTTGATGGTGTTAGACTCAAGTTTTGATCCTTGCTAGAGGTTTTGAGGTTTTGGGTTCAAATCCCACTTCGTACAAAGTCTCTAATAAAGCTATGTAACTAGTCTTAGTTTGTGATATTTCTTTTCAGCAATTAAAAAAATCATCAATTTATTTTGCAAATTTCAAATTCATCCCTGAACTTTGTTATTTTTTATCGTTGACTTCTTGAATTTTAGAAAATCTTTAATTTAATTTTTTTATTAAAGATTGGAGATAGGACCTGTGAGCATGGAATTTGATTGTAGTCGAGTAGAAAATTTTAATTTGCTTGATTGAGTTGAGCCCGGGATGATTTCGGGTGCGGTTCAGTTGACTCCGTGGGCCAGTTTAAGTGTGGACTCGAGTGAGGGGTAAGATGGACTTCTGGCTTTAAGTGATTAATAAAAAAAATTAAAAGAGAAAAAAGGAGGAGGACTCACCTGCAGGCATCCCAAGAGAGGGCGAGAACAGGTGCATGCACCCCAAGGAGGAGAGGGAGACACCTAGGAGATTCGACAGCGGGAGTTCGTGGTCGCATGCGATCGTCTGAGGTCATCAGAATCTACTCCACAAGGCCCGAAGCGGTCTTCGTGGAGGTGAGTGGCTTGGCAGGCAGCAGCTAGGTGATTCGCCACCAAGGGGATGGTCGGAGATGTATTGATTATTAAATTTTTGCAATTCCTAAAACTATTTCATTTAAATTCTTAACATTAGGTTGTTGGCTGAGTGGTTAAGGCGCCAGACTCAAGTTTTGGTTCTCGTGAGAGGGTGTGGGTTCAAATCCCACTTCTAACAATGTTTAATGAAGTTATGAAACTTGTCTTAATATGTGATATTTCATTTTATCAAGTAAAAAATAATTAATTTATTTTGCAAATTTCAAATTCATCCGTGAGCTTTGTTACATTTTATCGTTGACTACTTGAATTTTAGAAAATCTTTAATTTAAAATTTTTATTAAGGATTGGAGATACCACTTGTGCGTGTGGAATTTGATTGTATTCGAGTAGAGAATTTAAATTTGCTTGATTGAGTTGAGATCAGGATGGTTTTGGGAGTGGTTCGGTCAAGTCCGTGAGCTAGTTTAAGTGTAGAATCGAGTGAGGGGTAAGATGTACTTTTAGCCTTAAGTGATTAATACAAGTTATGAAACTTGTCTTAATATGTGATATTTCATTTTATTAAGTAAAAAATAATTAATTTATTTTGCAAATTTCAAATTCATCCGTGAGCTTTGTTACATTTTATCGTTGACTACTTGAATTTTAGAAAATCTTTAATTTAAAATTTTTATTAAGGATTGGAGATACCACTTGTGCGTGTGGAATTTGATTGTATTCGAGTAGAAAATTTAAATTTGCTTGATTGAGTTGAGATCGGGATGGTTTTGGGAGTGGTTAGGTCAAGTCCGTGAGCTAGTTTAAGTGTAGAATCGAGTGAGGGGTAAGATGTACTTTTAGCCTTAAGTGATTAATAAAAATAAAAAATAAGATGGACTCACCTGCACGCATCCCAAGAGAGGCTGAGAAGAGGTGCATGGACCCAAAGAAGGCGAGGCCGACACCTAGGAGGGAAGATTCGGCCACGGGAGTTGGTAGTCGCATGCGATCATCGAAGTCCATCAGAATCTACTCCACAAGGCTCGAAGAGGACTTTGTGGAGGTGAGTGGCTTGGCTAGCAACATCGCACGAGTGAGGGGTAAGATGGACTTTTGCCCTTAAGTGTTTAATAAAAATAAATAAAAAAGGATAAAAGGAGGAGGACTCACCTCCACACATCCCAAGAGAGGGTGAGACGAGGTGCATGCACCCCAAGGAGGAAAGGCCAACACGTAGGAGGGAAGATTCGGCCACGGTAGTTCGTGGTCGCATGTGATCATCGGAGGCCACTATAATCTACTCCACTTTGTCGAGGTGAGTGGCTTGGCAGGCAACACCTAGGTGGTTCGCCACAAAGGGGATGGTTGGAGATGCATTGATTATTTCAGTTTTGCAATTCCTATAATTTTTTCATTTCATTTCTTGCCATTAGGTTATGATGGCCGAGTGGTCTATGGCATTAGACTCAAGTACTTGTCCTTGTGAGAGGGTGTTGTTTCAAATCCATTTTGTGACAAATTCTCTAGAGAAGCTATCAAACTACTCTTAATGTGTGATTTTTCATTTCATCAATTAAAAAAATGATCAATTTATTTTGCAAATTTCAAAGTCATCCCTGAACTTTGTTATTTTTTATCGTTGACTTCTTGAATTTTAGAAAATCTTTAATTGAAAATTTTAATTAAAGATTGGAGATATGACTTGTGCGCATGGAATTTGATTGTAGTCGAGTAGAAAATTTTAATTTGCTTGATTGAGTTGAGTCCGGGATGGTTTTGGGTGCGGTTCGGTCAAGTTCGTGGGCTAGTTTAAGTGTGAACTCGAGTGAGGGGTAAGATGGACTTTGGGCCTTGCATGATAAATAAAAATTAAAGAAAAAAAAGAGAGAAAGAGGTGAATGCACCCCAAGGAGGAGAGGACGACACCTAGGAGGGAAGATCGGGCTGCGGGAGATCGTTGTCGTGTGCGATCATCAGAGGCTATTAGAAGCTACTCCACAAGGCTCGAAGCAGGCTTCGTGGAGGTGAGTGGCTTGGCTGGCAGCACCGGACAAGTGAGGGGTAAGATGGACTTTTGGTTTTAAGTGATTAATAAAAATAAAAAGAAAAGAGAGAAAAGGAGGAGTACTCACCTGCACGCATCCCAAGAGAGGGTGAGAAGAGGTGCATGCACCCCAAGGAGGAGAGGGCGACACCTATTAAACTATTCTTAATGTATGATATTTCATTAGGAGGGAAGATTCGGCTGTGGGAGTTCATGGTTGCGTATAATCGTCGGTGCCATCAGAATCTACTCCAGAAGGCTCGAAGTGGACTTCGTGGAGGTTAGTGGCTTTGCAGGCAACACCTAGGTGGTTCAATTGAAATTTGTGGTAGTGTTTCGAGGTCAAGTCCTCGGTGAATTCATGCTGAAATTTGTGGCCGATGTTAAGGGATTCCATGGCCGGTTTTGTGCAGATTTGCAATTGAAATTTCTTGGTTGTTGATGTAGTTTTATGCCCTCAATTTGATGTGTTGGTTGGAGACCGCGAGTGGCCAATTTCCCCGGAGATCGATTGTTGAATTGTACCCTTTTAGGGGCTGTCACTTGGCATTGGTTGGGTGTGGTTTGAATAGCCCACCAAGTGCTCATCATATGCCCCAACAAGGTGAACATGCTGAAATTTTCTGCTTTGTGGTTGATTTCGGAGAATTATTTCAAACTGAACTTATTTATGCCTAGTATAATACATTACGACGTATAGCCAGTTGAATGGTGCCCAGGAAGGGGCAAGTTGGGGGTGTACATAGTTGCATCCGAGGCATTCAGTCAAATGCCTCTCTCCTGTGTATTTAGATTTACTTGTGATTGTGCACGCTGAATTTAGTGATCCATTTGAATATGAATTTAAATATGCTTAGTGTGATGCGGTGTAATGTGTGGTTGGTAGTGGTAGGATGGAGATTCAGCATGAGTTCATGGGAAAATGTTAGAATATTGCTTAGGAAACTTCACCCAAGGTGAGTGGCCCTAAACTTTTAGGGATTTGCCCCTATTTAGGGTAATCCCTTGAAGTGGATGAACTAAAATTGAAGGAATCGAATTTTTGTGTTGATTCAATCGTCTTTCCAATGTATTTTTGCTATTTTGTTGCTTGATGAGGTGTGGATGGTTTAGGGCAGCCCTAGGGTGGGTTTGGTCGAACGATAGCCCTAATTGTAGGATTTTATGGACTGTTTTGATTGAGGTTTGTTCTCCAAAGTTAACGGGGCATAAATCTCTTTTCGTTGGTGCTTGAGGTAGTGTTCAATTAGGATTTTGGGGAAGGTAATTCCCCTTGTTCACTTTAGGGTATTCGGCCCTAGTTTGGAAGGAACGGTCTCACTTTCTTGACCCTTAAGGTTGAGGGCCGTACGTAGATAACAGTTAGGGGTGGTCGGAGTTTACGTTTGATGACCGAATTCACCTCGTAGATGGCCGCTTGGAGTAAGGCATGGTGCAGCTTGAGCATGCCCACACTACAAACATTTAGGGCTTTCTATAGCATTTAACAATTACATTTTAACGAAACGCTATAGTTAAATGACTAAAATTTCAGAGCGCGGGATAAATCTCTTCTTTTTTTCACCCATCGACAACAAAAAGCCCTGCTCACCCGACAAAACTTCCCTCACTCGACAAACCCTCGACCCGAGCGTTTGTACACTCCACTCCCCTTCTTTTCCTCAGGCGACAAAACCCTCAACTTGCTTATCATCGCCGCTGCTCCAGCCCTTTCTCCTCTCCTCGTCTCTCCTGCTCACCGAGAGTCCACGCCGGAGAAGGCGAAGGGAGAGGGGTGGTCTTGGGATGGATTGTCTCGTACGCCATCGCAACCGCGGATTCGATTGGATCAAAGGGTGCTCGAGCACGACATTATAGGTAAGCTTTAATTTATAGTTGGTTTAATTTATAGTAGTTGAAGCGGATCCCCACGAGTTCTTCGAATCCCCGCTCAGATCCTTCTTTTTCCTTCTTTTTCTCTTTCTCCTGTTCAAGATCCACAGCTTGATTCCTCTTCTTCTTCGACATCCCTCCCCTCTTCTTGTCGGCGCCATATAGCTCAAATCAAAATCTAGGGCTTCACTCCGGTGCCATGGATCGACGCAACACCAGCCCTAGATTTGGTTTCTCGTCGATCGCTCTCCTCCAACTCGTCGCCTCTGTTCATCTCTGGCCTGAAGGGTGTTTTAATTATTATTACAACATAATTTTACTTTGAAATATGTTCTGCATGTTCTCTTTGTAAATCATGTTAGAAGTCCTCGGTCATAGATATCAACTAAACACATTCTTGAACATCGACATGAACGTGGAGGTTTACATTGGTCTTTTGTTTTACCACCTGACATAGTTTTTGCTGCTCGAGTGATAGTTGCTTCTATTGAAAGATGGAAGGATTTTGGGAGGACCTCTAGTCCCTTGGATTATTTGGTAAATGTCTTTGTTCACATTTGAAATTTTGCTTGGTTCTCCAAACATTTGCAGGCACATATTAGTTGTCATTGTGACTAATTTAGGATTTTATCCTTTTGTTCGTGCCTTCCATGGTTGGCTTCATTGGATTCCGTGTTGATTTGTGGATCTTGTGCTTGGGTGCTGCAAGAGATTTCGAGATATTGTTGCTTTTGCTAATCCTTTGTGTTTCTAATCTTTGTTGGGTCGAATTACCTCTTATATTTTTGTTTATTTTTTTAAAATATTCCCTGTACATATCATTGCTTCTCAATTAGAGTTCCTAAATATCTAAATATTTTAGATCTAGATATCTTATTTTTGTTTTATTTCAACATGTTGATCATTTAGATGGGGAGATTAATGTAATAAGTGTGTATATGTTCATATATAATTTGTTGATACTTAAAAATTTATTTTCTTTTTTAAATAACATAAAAATCATTAGATTGTTACTTTTCCAATTCCTCTTCCCGATGTTCTTCGGTCATTTATTCATTATCTAATTTGGTAGTGTATATTTAACATAGTGCTTGCCTATTTAAATTTGAGAAAAACAGCAACATATGAAATTGTTCTCCAAAAGATTTGGAAATATTTTTTTTTTCAAGATCCTCTTTTTGGTGTGTTATAGATTTTTTATTGGAAAGATGTTTGATTTTGGATTAATTGCTGTTATTAGTTGATCAAAGTTAGGTCATTCTTGAATATCATTGCAGTGAATTAACATTTGCTTGTAGGTATATTTCCTTGATCCTTGATCCTTGTGTATGTGCTTGGAATTTATAAGTTTATTCTTGAAAACAATCTTGTGGGAACTGAAAGTAAATGATTTGTAGGTTGCTAGGAAGCACGGACACTTCCAAGGACTGCCATGTCCGCGTGTCCGATACGCCGCGGACACCGACACACGAAGACACTCGTCTGACACACGTGTCCGATGTGTCCAAGAGTGTCTTGACCAGTCAATTTTTTTCTTTGCCCGGACACGGCTCGGACACGCGTGTTGGACATGTCTATCGGACCAGTCAATTTTATTTTGCCCGCTCCTCAGCGAGAATCGTCGCTCCGCCGCTCTTCCGGATATTGGACAAGCTGGAGAACCTATACTCGTGCCGCCACCCTCATCGATAAACTCTCATCGAGTGGAAACAGCCTCCGGAGAGGCGGAGACAGTATGCTTTTTGAATAATACTAGATTGCTCTATTTTTCTTGGATTAAATCTATTTTTATTTCATGTGAAACATTTGATTGCTCTATTTCTCTTGATGACTTTTCATCGATTAATGAAGATAATGGAATCCTTGAAGTTGCCAATCTTTCTCTTGATGAGCCAGAGTTGGATAGAGTAATATTTTCCAATGGAGAAGATAACAATAATGATTGATGAAGAAGATAGTTAGTGAGACTCTAGTTAACTTTTTGTTTAGATGTGATTGTACATCACTATTTCTACTAATTAGACATGCTAACCTATGAATTTTTTTGGAAATGTCAATACATGTCTAGGAATTTTTGTTTGCATGTGGTTGTGCCTCATGATTTTGGAAAGACTTAGAAATAGTAAGTATTTGTTCATACTGAAAATTTAAAGTTTAACATCAATAAAAATATAATGATATATATTGATATGAATTGTGTGTTTTTTTAAATTTTTAATTTTTTTTATATTTATCTATATATGGCGTGTCCGTGTCGTGTCCCGTGTCCGTGTCTGTGTCGGTGCATCCTAGGTAGGTTGTAATGCAAACTTATTGAAATTTTAAATATTTCTATAATGTATTATCTATCTTGATCACTGCATGGTAAAATGCTGATAAGAAGGCTTGTGCATAGCCTGATTAAGGGCTCTCAATATCTCATTTGGTCACAGTAATTCTGAATAGTGATGTTCTTTAGATACTCAAAGAGGGAAGATGCAACTAAGGAGCTGACTACAACAATTGAGGTCAGTGCTCGTCCATTGAGAAGGCCTCCGCGAGATTCTATATTTTGATGTCCAGAATTTATTTGACCAACAAACCGCTAGTACAATCCAAGTATTGTCGAATCAGCATGTTGTTTGTTTAATGCTGATTCATGTGGTTGCTTGTTGTTTGAAGAGTATTCAAAATTATTGGTGTGGAGCAGAGTTGTGTCTGCCCTTCTTGGTTGAGGAGAGCACTAAATTTTTTTTCATTCATAAATATTTTCTATGCTTTCTTCCAAGTGAGAAAAAAAATGTTTGACATGGGAATTCATAGATGAATTATTGCAGCAGCCTAGTCTATTTGGACTGGAAGACATTTCTACATCAGATATTGAACTCCTTTCAATTATTTGCCCAAAGGTAATTGCTGACAGTTTTGTTTGAATATGTTTTGGGTGGAGTTATGGTTGCAATTGCATATTTGAGTTCGAAAACAATTTTCATATGCAAGTCTTCTTATGCTCGATATGAAATGAGACATACAGGTAGGTAGATTGATACGGGATCAGGGGATCGAGAGGGAGAGAAGAAGAAGAAGAAGAAGAAGAAGAAGAAGAAGAAACAAAGAGTAGATCTGGAGAAGACGAAGATGAGTGGAGAGGAATTTGATATTTCATTCATCCCCTCGATTGATTACAATTCTCCTTTATATACCTCTCCATTTGAATTATTAACCAATACACTCATTACACGTGGTCCACTTTACATTTCATAATCATCAAACCGTTGCAGACGTCGCCGCTCGCGTCTTGCATGTCCAGCTGGCACCCCAGGTTCCACGTCATTGATTTGACGCGCGTCTTCGTCAGCTTCTTCTACGTCTTCGAGTGCCTCAAGTGTATGGCACGTGACCTTGCCCCATCGTTCAAATGAAACCTTGTCCTCAAGGTTATATTTGCCAATTCCAGTCTCTACTGGTTCTGCTTCAATGTCCTCTAGTGAAGAAAACCCTTCATTTTCCTTTCCCTCCGTGACTGATCTGAGTAGTGAAATCGGTGTCACCTGGGCGTCTGGTTGTCCTCATCATGGTTTCAACACCGACACATGAAACACAGGGTGAATTTTGGCATTCGAAGGCAGCTCTAATTGATAAGCTACTTGTCCCACTTTCTTCAGTATTTGAAAGGGGCCAAAGAATTTTGCTCCCAATTTCTGATGGCTTCTCAGTCTCAGCGACAATTGGCAATAGGGCTGAAGTTTAATGTAAACCCATTCACCCACCTCATAAGAAACCTCTCGGCGATGCTTATCAACTTGGGATTTCATGCGTTGTTGTGCGCGAGTCAGGTTCTCTTTCAGCTGACGGATGACTTCATCTCTTTTGGTTAAGCCTCGGTCGACTGATGAGTTCTTCGCTGACCATGGTAGGTATCGTATAAGCGTGGGCGGCTCTCGGCCATATAATGCCCGAAATGGGCTCATGCCGGCTGAAGATTGGTACGAAGTATTGTACCAAAACTCTGCCCACGGTAGGTATCTCACCCAAGCTGTAGGTTCCTCTAATACAAAGCTCTGTAAGTACATTTCTAAACAGCGATTCAAGGCTTCGGTTTGGCCATCCGTCTGGGGATGGTATGTTGTGCTGAACTTAAGTTCAATTCCTTGCAATCGCGTCAGCTCTCTCCATATGTTGCCCACAAAATTTCCATCTCGATCGCTTACAATCGATCGAGGCATTCCATGGAGTTTAATCACTCCTTCCACCAATGCCTTAGCCACTCTTTCACTGTTATAATTCCTTGGTGGAGCTAAAAAGTGACCATATTTGGTCAGTCGATCCACAACTACAAGAATGTCAGTCTTTCCCTCTGAGTTCGATAGATTCGTGATGAAGTCCATTGCAATGTCTTCAAAGACTTCATCAGGAATGGGCAAAGGCTACAGTAATCTCGCAGGAGACAATTGTTCAACTTTCATCCTCTGGCATACTTGGCATTCACGAACAAAGGTTTCCACATCTCGCCGCATTGCCTTCCAGTAGAAGCTGGCCGCTAGTCGTCTATAAGTTCTGTCAATTCCTGAATGCCCTCCCCACAGCGAACTGTGGCACTCCTTCAAGATCATAGTTCGGAGAGTCTTATCTTTTGGTATCATGAACCTTTGTTTATATAGGACTAGCCCTTCATGTATGGTCAATTTCGTACTGACATCATCTCCATTCATCACCTTCTGTCGTAATCTCTGCAGCTCCAGATCCTCTCTATTTGCCCTCTTAATTTCTTCCAATATTCCAAACATTGGTTGCACCAAGGACACATACTGACTGGTGAATTATCTAGATAAAGCATCTGCAACCACATTTAACTTCCCAGCTCGATATTTGACTTCAAAATCGTAGCCGAGAAGTTTCATAACCCATCTCTGTTGCTCCGGAGTTTGTATTGTCTGGTTGGTCATCTCCTTCAAGGCTCTTTGATCAGTGATGATGGTGAATCGTCAACCCAGTAAGTACTGCTGCCACTTGCTAATTGCTTGGGTAATAGCGTACATCTCCCTGTGATACGCTGGTGAAGCTTGCATTCTTGGGGATAATTTCTTGCTATAGAAAGCCACTGGCCTTCCCCCTTACATCAACACTGCACCTATCCCTACTCCCGAAGCATCCGTTTCAATTTCAAACATTTTGTTGAAGTCGGGTAGTGTCAGTATCGGAGCTTGAGTCAGCAGTGCCTTCAGCTGATCAAAAGCCTTTTGAGCCTGCTCATGCCACTCAAACCCATCTTTGCGTAGTAAGTCTGAGAGAGGAGCTGCGATATTGACGAATCCTTTAATGAAACGCCTATAATATCCAGTCAGTCCGAGAAATCCTCTTACTCCCTTAGTATTTGCGGGACGTGGCCACAACTGAATTGCCTCGACCTTGTTTGGGTCGACTTGTAATCCTGCTTCAGAGAGGACATGCCCCAAGTATTCAATAGTCGAACACCCAAAGAAGCACTTGGCCTTCTTTACTACCATCCCATGGAAACTCAATACTTGCAGCACAGTCTCCAAATGATGCAAGTGATCTTCATAGCTTTGGCTGTACACGAGGATATCATCGAAAAAAATTAACACAAACTTCCGTAGAAGAGGTTGGAATACCTGATTCAGTGTGGATTGAAATGTCGCGGGTGCATTTGTTAAGCCGAAGGGCATAAAGAGGAATTCATAGTGCCCTTCGTGTGTTCGAAACGCTGTTTTTGGAACGTCTTCAAACCGCACCCTTATCTGATGATAACCTGATAACAAGTCGAGCTTCGAGTAAACTTTTGCACCTCCCAATTCATCAAAGAGCTCATCAGTGGTTGGAATTGGAAAATGATCTTTAATTGTTACTGCATTGAGGGCACGGTAATCAACACAGAAACGCCACGTGCCATCCTTCTTCTTCACCAACAGAACAGGCGAAGAGAAGGGGCTGGTACTGTGTTGGATGATGCCATCTTGAAGCATGCTCTACACTTGACGTTCTATCTCTCCTTTTTGAAAATGAGGGTACCTATACGGCCGCACATTCATAGGTACTTGATTTGGAAGTAAGTGAATATGGTGATCTGTGCTCCTGTGCGGAGGTAATCCCTGTGGCTTAGAAAAAATGGTAGAGTAAGTGTCGAGTAGCTGTTTAATTTCTATTTGCTCTGGCTCGACTATTGCTTGCTGATCAATATTCAATTCTAAGTAGTAGAGTTCAATGATTGCTTGAGTCCCATACAACCTTCTCAATGCATTGCCTTGTATGGGTTCCATCAGACAGGTTGATTCCCCTTTCCATACATGTTTGTGTTCACCCAGTTGGAATTCAAATGTTAGTTGTCCATAGTTCATCATTAAAGGACCTAGAGTGGCCATCCATGCCACTCCCATGACTACATCCGACCCTTTTATCGGCAACACATAAAATTGCTCCACATAAAATTACATTCGATGAGGACCTGGTCTATGGCTTTTGTCTTGGCTACTGTTGAATGGACGAGTCAATGGAGACGTTCCACTTGTTATTTTATCTGTCAGACTTGGCTAAATTGCTCCTGCAAACTGGGATTGGTAACAATGGCGAATTCTTGTTTGATGTATAAGTAGTCAGAAACTTTTTTGTTGTTGTCAATTTAGCCTCGTATCGCTTTGCCAGAGTGACCACCTCATGCATTGTCATAGGTTGGTGACTCAGTAGTTCAGCCTTGATCTCGGGTCGTAGTCCAGATATGAAGCAATTTATAAGGAAATCTTCGGATAACTGTGTGGTTCTTAAGGCCATTTCCTCAAACCTTCCCTCATAGTCCTCCACCGTCGTCAGCCGAATCAATTTTGTAAGCTGACCCTCCGGCGACTCGAGATCCGTGGGTTCGAATCTTCGACGAATGGCCTCTACCAGATGGTGCCATCCTGCTAACTACTTGTGTCTCTGCATCCAACAAAACCAACGTTTCGCTGTTCCTTCCATTCTAAACGACGCCATCATCACACGGTGTTGATCCTCCGTGGCATAAAAGTTGAAAAAGTCATCGGCAGTGGTGATCCAATCCTCCGTGTTACTGCCATCGAAGATCGGTAGCTCGATCTGGGGTGGTTTCGGAGGAAAAGGGAATTCCTCTTCATCCCCCCGAATGTTCTTACCCTTGTAAGCATGTTCCATTCAATTGAACTAACTGATTATTTAAAATGGCGACTTGAGAAGTTACATTTTGTAGCAGCTTTTGTTGTGTCTCCATTGATTGCCGTTGTAGCTCTAGTGTCTGTTGTTGCGCCTCCAGGCTCACCTGTAGAGTCCCCAAGATCTGATCATGGCGGGTGCTTGCATCATGGAGCATCTTAAGCGACTCTGCTACAGCTTGTCCCTGAGTCTCCATTGCTTCTGATAAAGCTGACTCGAGTCAATGAAAGCACCAATTGATATGGAATCAGGGGATCGAGAGGGAGAGAAGAAGAAGAAGAAACAGAGAGTAGATCTGGAGAAAACGAAGACGAGTGGAGAGGAATTTGATATTTCATTCATCCCCTCGACTGATTACAATTCTCCTTTATATACCTCTCCATTTGAATTATTAACCAATACACTCATTACACGTGGTCCACTTTACATTTCATAATCATCGAACCATTGCGAACGTCGCCACTCGCATCTTGCATGTCTAGCTGGCACCCCAGGTTCCACGTCATTGATTTGACGCGCGTCTTCACCAGCTTCTTCTACGTCTTCGAGTACCTCATGTGTATGGCACGTGACATAGATCATGCTTGAATATGCCTCATTCTTTCCTATGTACTTATTTTTATTTTGACTTGGTTGTGGTGATTAAATTTTTTTTACCATGTTATGTGGATTTGCAGCTAAGAAGAAAGTCCCTTCATCAATTATTCGTGCAATTGATCAAAGGAGTATTACCTTCAAATCAGAGTTGTGGAAATATATCAAATATTGCATGGTATTATTTTTCTGGTCCAATTAATGTTGGTTAATGTTATTATGTCTTTTATGTAGATTGATCATGTAAACTAAGTATACAAGATATTTGGTGATATTGTAGCTACGGAGTTTAATTACTTGTGATTCACCATTTAGCTTCTTGCTAAATATAAAAAGCATACTAGATTGCAACAAAGTGTGATTTTTATTTTCTGCTAAATATAAAATTAGGTCAACGAAGTTTTTATGTTGTGTAACATGTTGTCTTTGGTTCAAACATTATTATACGATAATCAACAGAGTAGAGAAATCCCGGTACGTTCTGAAATGGTTGGACATCTCAGAATAGGCATTGGAAAACAAGGATAGGTTTGACATCTCTTAGTGGTATACCTGAATAAAGTACTTGAGTGAGATAAGATTTGTCAAGCTATATCCAGTATGGATCAAAGTACTTGAGCGATGGAAAACCTGGTACTACTCAAAATGTTCCAAAGTAACCTCATGTACTTGATAAGATTTTTCTCTATCTGTTATCTAATGCTCCAGGGTAACCTCATGTATACATTTTCAGAAAGTGGAGATTTATCATACTTCTTACTTGTCTTCACAAATGCAGCTTTGTGAAATTGATTTGAGAGATCTCCTACCTCCTAGTTCCTTAGCTCCGTTCATGGATGAAATTAAAAAGCATGAAAAACAGAGGCAGCGCCTTGCAAGGAAGGTACATCATATTATTTGTTGGAACTGAAATTCTGAGTTTCCTTGAGCATAGCTTCTTTTGTTCTTGTTATTTTTCTTTTAGATTGATGATAATTGTATAATGCATAATTTACTCGGATTAATTTTTGGTAGTTCAAGGATTCATGCCAGTTTATTCTTTATGCAATTAAGAGACAACTATTGATTTAATAGTGCATCTAGTTTTGGGATTTGACAAAGTTGATGGGAAAACTCGCATTTATGTTGGTGCACATCTACCTATTCCTTTCTCTGTTAACATTTTTGGATAATTTAGTAGGTTAAAGATATTTATTTCTAGATCACCATGTTTCATTAGATTGTCTCACATCTTTCATAACTGATCTTTAGAGCATGGGATAAACCATTTCAACTACTATGTTGATATAATTCATCTTTTTATTCTGCAGCAAGAGAGACTTTCTCAAGCTGAAACAACTATGAAGAAACTTTATGGCAAAGAAAAAGTTGTTGAAGTTATGCATGGCTTAGGAGCAGGGTGGTCAAGGTTCAACTGGAACTTGATTCTAGTAGAAAGATTTCAATTGGTCAAGGGTCAGATATCTGGAAGCTATGTTGGAAGATTTCATGACTATAACAAGCTAGCTACTTTTGTTTTAGAAGACAATACTTAATCTACTTTCTTTTTATTATTAGAAGATAATATTGATCTATGTTTAAGTTCATCAGTTGATATTTTACTAAGTTTGGATTAATGTTATGTTTTAGTAGTTTGGATTTATGTAATGTACTCTTGATTTAATATAAAAATATTTTTAAATATTGATTCTTATATTGTTAATAAATTAGAAAAATAAAAAAAATTATTTCAGTTACAGCAACAAGCTAAGATTAAACCTACTTTTCTATAATAGTTTTAAAATGCTCTCTTTAGTGATAGATAATGGTTCAAAAAAGTTATATAAATATATATGATGACTAAATATTATTGTTATTGTAGAATGAAGTAATAGCATGTTCAGAATGCAATAACGAACTAATCATAACGAATACAAAATATTATAATATAACATTCATATATAGCATTCATAATTGTATTCCCAGAGACGCTATTGTAATCTCCCTACATAAGATAGTGCGCAATTTGACAGCGTTTCATTTAATGCTATACATTAGCTATGATAACGTTAATAGCATGCTATTAATGATGATTTCTGTTGTAGTGTCATCGGGTGTTTGGTGAAATGCCACACCCACATGATTATGCTTAATTCCTAAATTCTTTTTAGTAAAACTTCATGTCAGTACGGAGTATGTGTGTGGTAACCAAGAGTAGTCAAATTGGTCGACTTTAAAGTTCGAAATCCCATGTTTAAGAGGTTATTGAGTGAATGGCCTAATGGCGCTTTTGTTTCACATGATAGGAATTCAGTTGAAATTAATCAAGATAATAATCTCGTGGGATAAGTTTATATCCTATTCGGCATTTGTTGAAATCTCGGATAAGGCAAGATTTCTATATCCTATGTTTGTGTTGGCTTAGGATAAAGGGGTCGGATATTAATAAATTAATACTTAAATTTGATTTTACCAACTAATCACTTTCAAAATTGAAGTTAAATAATTATTTCAATATAATAATAAGAAAATTTTGACAACTGAATTAAAATTGACTTATCACAATATGTTTTCATGGAAAGAATATAGATTCATATATATCAAAAAAAATATAAGAACATAATGAGCCTACACCATAAATAATTATCTATCACGTTCCAAAATACTAAGTATTAATCCATAATTCAAAATATAATAGCTTATCAAATCTATAACAAGAAATGCAACAATATCAATCTCATGTCCAAAAAATATAACTCAAAACTTATTATTTTTGGTGCTAACGACGTTCATTATCTAGAATGAAATTTAAATATTGAAACCTGTCTTCCACACTTTGCATCCCATTAAAAATTAGAAGATCATCATCGTGTGTCCTCAAGTAGCGAGTAAGAAAAATGACATCCATCCGATCTCTAATTGGAAGTTTCTTCAACTCATCATGAATTTCGTTTTTCATCTTTCCCAACTCCTTGTCTTGACCAAATTGGTTGGACAATGCCACTAAATTTTTAGCTATATCTCTCATTTTATTTGCCATAACACCCATATGTTCTCCAATCATTGAAATGTTTGACTTTATATGTTAGAGATACTCAAATTAAATTATACAGAATTCAAGCCTGCTCATTGGACTTGGTGGACTCAATCAAGCAAGTGGGCCGAGCCCAACCTTCTTTTTTTTTAATGGTGCATTGCACATGGTGCTTTTACCACAACATTATATTACTTGGCCAAATTGGAGATTTGATTACTTGATCAAATTAGAGATTCACATGCTGTTGATGTTTAAAGTATTTATTTATTGCAGTTGACCGATCAAGAGATAATAATGGAGGAGCTTTGCCTACTTGACCGGTCAAACAGATAAAGATGCAGAGTACCACCTCACTTGAAGAATTTAAAGATTTCAGAATTGAAACGTTCGGCCCCAACAAATTTCTCGGTCAAATTAATCGTAGCATCTGTGATTAAATCGAACGCAGTAGATAATTTTTTGCCACGTATTTTGGTCTAAATTTCAGGATACGTGGGCTTCTCTGCACACTATAAAAAGAAGCCTAATATACAGTTACATGAGATCTCACATCAAAAAAAAATCTCTCGTACGAGAGTTTTAGAGATTCAAAAAATTAAGAGTGTCGTTACAATCTTTTTCCTAAGGAGTGCCCCTTCTCAGTTTCCAATATACAGCATCAGGAGTTCAATTTTAAGACAGATCTTACAGAGACAGTGCCTCTACTCCGTACTAGTTTCAGGTTCAATTAATTTAAGACAATTTGTTGTATTCTGAAAGGGATTTAGATTATTGCACTCTTATTGTAAAAGTTCTTTTCTGAATTTAATAAAACAGTCTTCTTTTCTCCTTGTGGACGTAGGATCGGCACCCCGCCGAGTCCGAACCACGTTAACCCCCTTGTGTCTCTTATTATTTTGCATTATTATTATCAGATTTGATTTTCCATTTTTCTCGTCGGGTTCAAGTTTTGTAGATCATGCAGAAAATTCTCCCAAATTTCCTAACAGTTGGTATCAGAGCCTACTTTCCCAACCATGGCGAGCACCAAATTTGATATTGAGAAGTTAGATCGTAATGTCAACTATGCACTTTGGTCAATGAAGATGAAAGCGATCTTAACTATGGAGAAAATACATTATGCTATTCTTGGTAAGGATAAGATGCAGGGGACCGGGGTGGAGAAAGAATATAAGGAGCAAAAGACAATTGCAGTTTTGTACCTAAGCCTGTCAAATGAATCACTTCGAGAAATTACATCCCAAAAGACAGCTAAAGGTATTTGGGACAAGCTCACATCCTTGTATCAGGACAAAACTCTCATTGGTAAGATGGCTTTGAAGCAGAAGCTCTATTTCCTACGCATAGCAGAAGACACATCAGTCAAAAAGCATATCAATACTTTTCAGACAATCATCATGGACCTGAAGAATATGGGTGTCAAAATTGAAGAGGAAGATAAGACTTTATTCCTTTTATGTTCATTTCCTACTTCTTTTAAAAATTTTAGTGAAACTATGGTTTTTGGAAAGACTTCTATTAGTCCAGAACAGGTGATCATTGCTCTTATGTCTAAGGAGTTTATGGACATACATCTTACAACAAATTCCTCTGGTGGAGGAAAAGGAGAAGCTCTCCACTTTAATAAAGCAGGAGGAGGTAACAAATCAAATATCACTTGTTATTACTGCAAGAAATGAGGTCACATCAAGTCAGAATGTCACAGTCTTAAGAGAAAGTTGTAGCAGCAAAATAAGGGTCAAGACGCACATATGAAGGCCTCTTATGTAGATTTTGAGAAAGTAGAGGTATTGGTCGTGACAGATGAAATAAGCACTGCTAAGACACGCCGTGGGCGACGGCGGTCTCGTCAACGACAACACACCTCAGGTCAAAATTCCTCTTCCTCTTCTTCTGATATGTCTGATCATGCAACATGCAATCCAGGTCAGCAGGCGAACAGGTCAACCACTAGTAGCGTTGATGAGTGGTTCCTGGATTATGGGTGTTCCTATCACATGACTCCACACCGAACGACCTTTGTGGATTATCGGCGCACCAACAGTGGAGTTATTCGTGTCGGCAACAACATACCTTGCAAAGTTGTCGGATTCGAAATAGTGAAATTAAAATTGCATGATGGCTCGACAAATATTCTAGCAAATGTTCGTCATGTCCCGAAGCTAGGAAATAATTTAATGTCTCTTGGAGTTCTTGACACTAGGGGCTAAACGACATCCTCTGCAGAAGGAGTCTTAGAGGTACAGGATGGAGCCACGACGGTACTGAAGGCTATAAGGACGTCGAACAATTTGCACAAGGTGGACGAATCCATCTTTCGTGAAGTAGTTCGGATTCTGAGGCAAAACACAGTAAAATCAAACATCGGGTCAAGTATAAATTTTGCTTTCAGGAAAATCCCTTCTCAGAGATACACAATGAAGGAGGAGATTCGGAGGACTATTTGGGTTCCTAAGTCCAAGTAGGAAGCTGATTTGGCCCAGTCGAGCATTGATTCGACGTAGGTCCAGTACGAGCCTTGTGGGAGAGGAGGACGACTTTTGAGGACTGCATCGGTCCCAATTTTCATCAAATGAGGAATTGTTAGAGATTGACTCAAATTGGATTATACAAAATTGGGTTTGAACCTGCTCATTGGACTTGGTGGACTCAATCAAGCAATTGGGCTGAGCCCAACCTTTTTTTTTGATGGTGCATTGCACATAGTGCTTTTACCCCAACATTATATTACTTGGACTAATTGGAGATTTGATTACTTGATCAAATTGGCGATTCACATGTTGTCGATGTTTAAAGTATTTGTTTATTGCAGTTGACCGGTCAAGCGATAATAATGGAGGAGCTTTGCCTACTTGACCGGTCAAACCGATAAAGATGCAGAGTACCGCCTCACGTGAAGAATTTAAAGATTTCAGAATTGAAGCGTTCGGCCCCAACAAGTTTCTCGGTCAAATTAATCGTAGCATCTGTGTGATTAAATCGAACGCAGCAGATAAATTTTTGCCATATATTTTGGTTTAAATTTTAGGATACGTCGGCTTCCGCACTATAAAAAGAAGCCTAATATACAGTTCTACGAGATCTCACGTCAAGAGAAAATTCCTCGTATAAGAGTTTCAGAGATCCAAAAAATTAAGAGTACCACTACGATCCTTTTCCTAATGAGTGTCCCTTCTCAGTTTCCAACATACAGCATCAGGAGTTCAATTTCAAGCCAGATCTTACAGAGACAGTGCATCTACTCCGTACGAGTTTCATGTTCAATTAATTTAAGACAATTTATTGTATTTTGAAGGGGATTTAGATTATTACACTCTTATTATAAAAGTTTTTTTTTTCTGGATTTAATAAAGCAGTCTCCTCTTCTCCGTCAAGTCCGAACCACGTTAACCCCCCTGCGTCTCTTATTATTTTGCATTATTATTATCATATTTGGTTTTCCATTTTTCTCGCCGGGTTCGAATTTTATAGATCCTGCAGGAAATTACCCTAAATTTCCTAACACCATATTATGTTCTCTAGAACGTCTCTTTTCTCGCCCTTGGCGAGTCATACTACTTGATGCTATCACATTAATCGAATATGGAGAATCCATTACCTCCACATCATCTCTTACTTCAACCTCCTCCTCGTCCAGCCATTCAACTGCATCGACGGGCTTCTCAACATTAACTCCGGTTGCTCGATCATTGCCGAAGACTACTGAAAGTATTTCATAATAAGGAAAATGCTTGTTTTTCAAAATCCTAGCATCCGCATCCTTCTGCATAAAAATAAATTATCCACGGTTAACTTTTATACATAATATATATATAATTTATTAAAAGCAATTAAATTATACCTACAAATATTCTTCCCATGCACCTTCTTTAGCTATTACACATTTGCGTTCTGAATGCCATCTGAAGTCTGATTGGTTTAACATGTCATATACTATATTGAATTATTTTTTCATAATTTTCAGCTTTGATGCAATGTGTGGGTTAGCTCGTATCCCACATCCTGGATATACTTTCCATTCCCTTTTCAATCTTTCCATACATCCCTGGCCTAAATTCATTATCACTTTTCTATCCAGCATTAACAAGATCTTCTAAAATATCAATAAAAAAATATTCTTCTTGTTTTGTCCAAACACGTCTATCGTGAGTCTTCTTAGTTTGATTGTTTGAGCGATCCATCTATCTTGATAAAGCATTGTAAATTAATCAACATTTTAGCAATTCAAAATATTAAAATCATAAATTTCAACCATAATAACCTCAACATTTTTAGATTTTAAATTTTAAAATTTCAGCATCAATCGCATTATTTAATATCACTTTAGAACCAAGTAGAAATGATAGAAATATTAATAAAATATTATAAAAAACAATAAATTTGAAGAGTTCAAGTAGCAAGTATAATTCATAAATCAATTGTTAACTCTTCACTCATTATACATATCATTTGCTAGCTTCTCACGGAATTCAGTCCACTAAGGTGATGTCTCTACACTACTTATGGCATCAATATCATCGTCATTGATATGATCATAACTTTCCTCAATATGACTTAATTGCACCTCGAAAGGATCTAAACTCATTTCTCTCATAATGAAATTATGTAAAAGAGAACATGCAATAATTATTTTATTTTGTATCGTGACTGAATAAAATGATGGACTTCTAAGAATAGCCAACACATCTTAACATGTTTCTATCACGTTCCTAGCTGATGAATGACGCATGTTAAAAAGCTCGTGCGGTGTTGATGGAGCTCTGGAACCTTCTCTCCATTCTGATAAATGGTATCTCGTCGATCTATATGGTGCAAGAAATCTCTCTCCATTAGTATAACCAGCATCCACTAGGTAATAGTTTCCTAAAACAAAAATGAAGATTCATATTAGAAGTTTCTTGCATAAGGATTCCAACATATCTAATTTTGATGTAATTTTTCATAAGGACTTACCAATGGGGACTTTTAATCCATTCCTCCTATTAAGAGTATCTCGTATGATTCTAGAATCTGAAGCAGAAGCGTCCCACCCGGGCATAATAAAAATAAAGTTCATGTCAGGAGCACAAACACCCAACACATTAATGGCAATGTCCTTTTTACGATTACGGTAATGAGATTTACCTTCATATGAGACTCGCACCTTAGTATAAGTGCCGTCGAGTGCTCCTAAGCAATCCTAGATTAAAAAAATGATGATAAATTACTAATTTTTAGTAAATTATAAAAAGGAGGATAATTTTTTGGATTTATTTTACATACCTTAAACCACTTCCATTTTGGATCAATACAATTTTCTGTTATGGGCTCTGGAGATCTCAACAATATGTCTTGCAATCTTATCACAACATTGAATACAGCATTGAAATGCTTACTCACCGTTTGACCAGAACGGACAAAATTAAACTTGATCACATAATTTTTAGTATGGTGTGCACGTATATGTAAGAACATCGCAACTTGCTCTTCCACTGTAACTAATCCTCCTCCTCTTAGTCTACCCACTGTGCGAAGTAACTCACACAATATTCCAAAGGTGCATTTATCTACTCTTAGTTGTTCAATGCAATTTATGTCACTATTATTTATAAGGTCATTTAATCTTTCTAACCGAGTGTGGCGACTCAAAAATCTACGCTCTCTTACAACACGTTCTTCCTCTCTTCTATTTAAATTTTCTATAAGCAACACAATACAAGCACTAATAGTTGAAATAACTTCACAAATAATTGTTGATAATGTTGCTACATATGCAACAACTACTTCATTTTTGGATGACATGTATACAAAAAATAAATTAAAACAAAACATATTAATAAAGCAAATTAATCTCAAGATAAATTATAAGAGTAAAATATAGTGATGTAGCTGATAAATTACAGGAGACTATTTGCATACAAAGTAAACAATTTGTTGGGCACCAGGATAATGAAATTATATGCAAAAAAATAATAGCACAAAGAAAAGACAAAAGAGTTTATCGTTTAATAGCACCAAGAGTAGAACTGTAGAAACATTATTTGGCTATGAGAAAGACCAATTCAAATTGTTTCCACCTCTCATCATACTGCAGGTACAAGTTACGCAAGATGAGAACTTCCAAGATGGAATAAAACAATTACATCATCCTCAATGGGATACAAAAGGGGTCTCTTCATCATCCTTGTTTCACATGAATTTAACTGAGCAAAGTAATATATAGTAGTCCACAATACAAAATGAACTCACATGTTGCAAATCCTTGCTCAACCAAACAAACCCTAAAGTAAAGGGATTACCAAAAACAAAAAGGTGAGAAACACCAAAAGTAGTGATCTATTGATTGCCGAGTTTGATATCTCTGCTGCAAACATATTGCAATTTTGAATCCAAATTGATAAGGTTCAAAGGACTGTTGTACTCTGCATGTCATACTTTTCTTAAACAAAGGGAAGCAAATATCTGCTTACTCAGCTGGTTGCACAACACAACAATTTCTTTTGCCTTAAATCTTTCTACACTAAACATGTTTCATGAACAACTAATAGTAATTATCACTATCAAGAAAATCTAAGTCAAGAAGAAGCTCGTGCCAAGAGCTGCAACAACATTAATTTCTTATCGTGTTCCTTAAGGAAAAAAGAGAGGTAAAATCAAACTAACCTCTACACGTTTCGAGGGTGATGAGCCAAATCTTTCTCCTATTTCTCCTTTCTTTTCTTCTTCTCCCTCTGTTCCTTTTCCTCTTCCTCTTCTCCTCCTTCTCCTCCTTCTCCTCCTTCTTCTCTTATGTTCCCTTCACCGGGAAGCTTTCAATTTGTTAAAATACACAATGTGGATCAATTAATAGTCAACAGAAAAACATCAGTGAAGAGCGAGCGATCAATGAATTAAGAGCGCACGATTAGTGAAGAGCATGCAAGGGTGAGGCGAGCCAGGGAAGCGACCATCCTGATGAGAAGAAGAGATCGCTTGTGATTGCATGCAAGCCTGGCGCGAGTAGAGAAGGGAACAGAGGAGAAGAAGGAGGAAGAGGAGAAGAGGAAGAGAAAGAAGTAAAAGAGGGAGAAGAAGAGAAGGGAGCAATAGGAGGAACCTGTGTCTGTTAGTAGAGGAAAAATGAGGCGGAGATGAGAAAAAGAAAGAAGGAGAAGATGAATTTACCGTGTATGATGCCGTCGTCGCTCGGATGAGGAGAAGAAGCTGTCCGCCGTCGTCGCTCGGATGAGGGGAAGAAGAAAAGCAATCCAGAATCGAGGGAGCGCTTAGACGAGGAGAAGAAGAGATGCTTTGTTCGCATTAGTATAAAATATATCGGGTATCAAGAGAGGCACGTTCGAGGTTGAAGCCTTCATATGAGAATAAGTTTGTGGTTTTTAATTACCACCTCCCGAGGGAGGATACATATATCCCGTTTGAATCGGAATTAAATCTCATGTTTATCCGAATTTTTTAAATCCAAGACATAATCAAACAACTGATAGGAATTGGCAAATCCTATCCCACACTGAATTCCCATGAAACAAACGTGCCATAAGGGCATTCAAATCTGCCCAACAATTCAAATAGGCATGTTTGGCATGTGGTTCGGGGGCCGAGATGTCATCCTACCCAAGTAAAATGTCAGGATTAGTTCGTAGGATATATGTACAACCCCGATATCTAATTTCAGTAGATTACAAGCTAAGATTTAAAGGGTTTATATACTTGGCAAGAGGGTTAAGTAAATCTGATCATTTATGTGCATGTCAGTCCAAATCCGAGTAGGTGAGCTTGACGCGTTGTACGGAGGGCGAGACGTCATCCTACGCTTGTGAAACTTTGGGGAAAGCTTGTAGGATATATAAACAAGCTTAGGAATTATTTCTGAAGCATATGGACTAAGTATTGATGGTTTGTGGACTTAGCAAGATGGCTAAGTGAAACTGTGCAAAACTGCTTGTGACTGTAGAATTTGAGTAGGCATGTTCGTCATGTGGTTACGTGGTTGAATCGTCATCCAAATGACGTGAAACTTAAGAGATGGCCAGTATGATATATGGACATACTAGATATGTAATTTATGTAGGAAATAAATGAAGAATTAAAGGGTTTGCATGTGAGACAAAAGACTATCTAATTCTAAATTTAAACTGCCGAATTTTGACTTAAGGGCCTGTTTGGATACAAAGGGGAGGAGTGGGGAGGGATGGGGAGGGGAATGATAAAGAGAGGTAGAGAAGGGAGGGATGAGGAAGGGTAGTTAATCCCATGTTTGGATTGGGTAATTGAAAGGTGGGTGGGGAAGGGTGGGATAATATATCCCTCTCATTGCTTGGGTAGAAATTTTAAATGATAGGGTGGGGAAGAATAATTTTAATGAAACCCTTTTAATCATTCATACACATTTATATATAAAATAAAATTTAACTTGTTTATATTCTTTAATAATTTGTTTAAAAAATTAATTAGAACAGAAAATATAAGTTTTAATAACCAAACTTAAATAAACCAACAAATATAAAAATTTGAAAAAAAAAAGTGAAGATAAACCCAACAATTCGTATTGAGCCAAAGTTATCAGGTCGGCCCGACCTAACTCGACTCGAACAAAAATCATGCTCGGCCCGACCCGATAGAAGTTCGGCCGAGGTCCTAGGCCCGGCACGACACGAACAGTAAATGGGTCGAACGGCCCAGCCCAACCTGTTAGCATGATAAGAAAAATTTAAAATCAAGTTGTCGAGTCTGAACCATGCTATCGGGCCAAATTCGGGCCCGAATTGCACTATTAGAATCGAACTATCAGGCTCAAATCGGGCTATCAGGCCCAAATCAGGCTATCGGGTCGATTCGGGTCCGATAGCCCAATATTGCGATAATGAATAAAAAGAATTATCGGATTATTGGGTCAGGCCTACATCACCTGGCCTGGCCCGATATTTGTTCAGGCCTTATCGGGCCGGCTTAATAACGATCAGGGTTTGGTAAGAATTGACTCAAGCCCAAATTTATTATGTCGGGTCGGGCCGGGCTATCGGGCCTAGCCAAAAATTGCCAACTCTATTGAAAGATAACTATACAAAAAATAAGAGAAATTATTCTAAATTTGTTATCCCTCCTTATTCCGCCATTTGGTGGAGTAAAGGTTTGAGGGATTTGGTGGGATCCAACCCCCCCCCCCCCCCTTTCTAAAATCGAAAGCCAAACATGGAATAATTAACCCCTCCCTTCCCCATCACTCATTATCTCTCTCTATTGCACAATCCAAACAAGCCCTAAGGTAGCATTTTGTCACGGGCCAATTATTTTGTGCGAAAGAACCCGTGCGGCACCCTTGCATCCCGTACAAGGGATAAGCCTATCATATCGATTCCATTCCGAATTGGGCTTCCCGACTTAACATCGCGGGGTATGCGTTGGTCCACGTGCCAACCTCGCGCTCCATATTCGCGCCCCCAAAAGACCATATTGGTCGAATGGTATTGAAGGCGTAAAGTAAAACAACAATTACAATACTATGGATGCAAGAAAACATAAAATAGGGTGTAGGACAAGCTCCGTAATTGTCTTAGGCGAAGATCGACTGGTCGCACGCCCATACAGGCCCGTTCATAGTCCTGTAATTGTTGTTTTACTTTACGCCTTCAATACCATTTGACCAACATGGTCTTTTGGGGGCACGGATATGGAGCGTGAGGTTGGCACGTGGACCAACACATGCCCCGCGGTGTTAAGTCGGGAAGCCCAGTTCGGGACGGATTCGAGATGAGAGGCTTATCCCTTGCACCGGATGCAAGGGTGCCGCACGGGTTCTTCCGCACAAAACAATTGGCCCATGACAGTTGGTATCAGAGCAAGAATTGCAAGCCTCCAATTGAGAAAGGCCTCGATGCAGACATAGCCGACGTATATTACGTCTATGGTGCTCGAGTTGTTGATGCAGTGAACGCAGTTGATGGACATTTTGACTGTTGTATTTGGGGAGGCAAGCATTCAATGATCGATGTGAAGATCATGACTTTTGCGTAGGGCAGATGGGCCCCTAAGACGCAAAGTCATTTGCACGCATAGAAGATGTCTCTTAAGTCGTGTGCGGAGAGCAGATCTCTCATAAGATGCATAGTAGTGCGCGTTGCAGATTCTCTCATAAGACGTGAGGATGGTGCGCGGGGCAATGTCCCACAAGACGCAGCGCAGAGCCGATGGCTCGTGAGTCGCCAAGGATGGAGCGCAGGGCGGATGTCTCCTAAGACGCAGCGTAGAGCCGATGGCTCGTGAGTCGCCAAGTTTGTGTGCAGGGCGTATGACCCCTAAGACGCAGCGCAGAGAAAATGGCTCGTGAGTCGCCAAGTTATGTGCGCAGGGCTGATGACCCCTAAGACGTAGCGCATAGCAGATTACTTGTGAGATGCCAAGTTGGTGTGCAGGGCTAATGTCCCCTAAGTCACAAGGTTGGTGTGCAAGGCAAGATGGCATCTAAGACGCAAGATTTTTGCGTGGAGCAGATGGCTCTTAAGACACAAGATTGACATGTCCGAACCAAGAACTAGTGAACAACAACTGTGATGTGGCAGCAATGCTCTTAGTGTGGAGAGTTGGCGAACGTCGTGGTCGGATTAGAACAAATCCCTCAAGTCGTGATTCGAGGGCGCGGCATAAGACTTGGTTCACTGAGATGGACTCGGTGGTGGGTACCATGACCTTGCGGGGGCGAGTGGAAGTAGCAATCAATGTAAGTCTTGGCTTGTTGAGATGGATCCAGTGGTGGGTACCATGACCCTGTGGGGGCAAGTTGGAGCAGTGATCACTGAGGCAGAGCCAGACAAGGCGGCGGTGGAGGCAATGTTCTAGTGTGGTGCGGCCAAGGAGCTACTCATCACTTGGGTGTTGCACAACAACACCCAGATATTACCCGAGACAAGCGTTGTTCAACGGTGCTCGTATGCTCTTCAAGTCTGGGAGTTTTCATTGCCCAGCAAGATTGAGACTTGGTGAATCAAGTAGCTGTTAGCTTTAGGTTTTTAATCTTACCCTTAATCTCGGTTTTGATAGTTTTGATGATAACAAACATGGGACTAATGATTTCATTGAGAGTATTTTTCAGGTTCCATATCAATTAGCGTTTGATGTCCTCGATTGAAAAAATCAAAGAAATAAAAAATCGGAAGGACATTGATCGTCATGCTCGGGTTCATCGCAGAAACTTCTCAAAGATCGACGTGTGTGACAAAGACGTATTGGACGAGCTCCAGGATCACACGAAAGCTCTCTAAGATGATGCACGTTGAAAGCCGGAACCCGAAAATGAAGCGCGAAAGAAAAAGACTGAAGAAATCAATCTCAGCCTATGTTCGGTCGACCGGGCGGCCGATCAACTGTAGGTAAAAAGGGGCAGTAGACATTCGGTCAACCCCTCAGTCGAAGAAATCAACTTAGGGAAGAAAATGCAGCAGCTACGTCGGTCGACCGAGCGGTCGACCGATTGAAGCCCAATTTGGGCAGTAGCTCGGGCGGTCGACCCGTCGGTCGACCGACCTACGTTTGCTGAAGATGTAAGATCGCGTTGATCGACTGACGGGTCAATCGGATGGCAAATCGCAAAATTTGCGTCAGGGCAGTCGACCGACCACAGAGAAAAGTGAAGGGGTCGAAAGACCGGTCGACCGGTCGGTCGATCGACCATTCGACCGACGGCCTATAACGGATAGTTTTCTATTCGTTGAACAACCGTTTCTTCACGAGGGTATAAATACACCCTCATATACTTCATTTAATCTTCTTCTCCCTCTCTTACAGTTATCATTGAGCATTCTAAGGGAGATTTAGAGCCTTCCAAATATTGATTGCGGCTCTCTTCTCTCTTCGTCAAATTCTTCTTCAAGCGCCTGCTTCTCGGCTTCCCTCAACTCTGTTGCAATGAGTTTATCCAACGAGTTGAAGGATTGAAGGATTGCAAAAGAGCTTTTTCTATTGGTTTTATTCTTAGCTCTTTTGTTTGTAATTTTTGTTGTTATTTCAACTGTGTTTTTATTTGTGTGTGTGAAGACCAGGTGTTTGGTCTTGAGTGTATAAGTGGTTACCTGGTGTTATGTGTAAAGCCACTTTTGTAAACTTAGTGTTTACTAGGATTAGTTTAGTTGTCCCTTAGGGTTGAGGTGGAAGAGGACTTTCGATAAGAAGGCGGTGACTTCCGGGTGTGGAAGTGCCGTAGGTCGAGAGTCCGTCTCTTCGGTGAAAAGTCCTCGTGTGTATGGGAAACGTAAATTAATCTAGTAAAACTAGTTTGGAAATCCTAAGCGGGGTGCTTAGGTAGTGGAGTAGGCATTGGGGCCGAACCACTATAAATTGTGTGTTTGCATTGCTTTATTGTTTGCTTTAATTGCCTTATCGTTTATAGCTTCCGCATATAAATCATCAAATTGCAAATTGACTAACTAATCTAAGAAAACGATTAAAAGTGAATTTAGGCTAATCGATTTAGTAAACATACTATTCACCCCCCCCCTCTAGTATCGCCATTTCGCCCACATTCGGTATCAGAGCTTGTTCGTAGCTTGAGATTTCACCATCTCGTCTACACCTTGTCTCGATCTAGAAATGGCTCTAGAGAGTGTAGCGTCTTCTCCTCCTAGGTTCGATGACTCGAACTTTGATCTTTGGAAGTATAGGATGTATAATTATTTAAAGACCAAAGGTTTTGGAGTCTTTAACATGCTACATTGGGAATCCGTTGAATCTAAGGTTGACATGCATGCTTGAAGTGAATTAAATAAAAAAATGTTTAAGTATAATGGAGATGTCATGAATTATATCACTACTAGAAAAATGGGCATCAGCAACGGCTGATGCCGTTGCTGAGCCGTTGCTGAAGGGCATCAGCAACGGCCCAGCCGTTGCAATAGAGCCGTGACAAAAACTCGCGTTGCTGATAACTTAGCGACGGTGCAGCAACGGCCGCTTGGGCCGTCGCTCAAAACATTATCAGCAACGGCCGCTTGGGCCGTCACTAAAAATATTATCAGCAACGGTTTTGCCACAGACCCGGAGCCGTTGCTGATAATATTAATAGCAACGACCGCTGAGTTCGTAGCAACGCCGTTAGTGAAATCCCGTCGCTAAGCCGTTGCTGTAGGTCATCAGCAACGGCTTTCGATACACTTTTAGCAACGGCTTTCCCACGGACGACCGTGGGAAAGCCGTTGCTGATGATGTGTACCTGGTAATAGAAAAATTTCAAATTTCAAATTTCCATTGATACATTGATACATTATCTGATACATAACTCACACACCCATACCCTCATACACACATTCATTCACACATCACAAACACACCAAGATATACATCAAAACAATTATATTTATATTGATAATTATCCACGATAGTATAAAAACAATTCAAATGCAAAATTGAAGTATCAATATCCAAACAAAATAAGTTAAACAAGTTCAATATCTCAGTAACAAGTTCAATATCCAAACAAAAAATCTCACGATCACGATGGAGGATGGTCTGGATCATATGGCGGGGTCTGGAGTGCTTGAGTGTACACCGGCGTGGACTGACTCGAGGACGATGGATTAGATGATGCCGAAGAGATGCCTGCTTCGGGATGACCTGACATGTTGCGTAGCATAGATTGTATATCCGCCATCATCTGACTCTGGCGCTCCATCATCTCAGTTTGACGCACGACCGTCTCCTCTAGTGTCCTTATCCTATTACTATGATCATAACTGGATCTGGAGGTGGACGGTCGCTCACCAGCGACTGGAGGGGTCGGTGCCCCAAGTGGCCCTAGTACGGCTCGCTCATGACCACTATCTGCGAAGACATATACGCGGTCATGGTCCCAGCCACCTGCGGCCTCGACCCACGATGCTGCGTCAAAGTCCTCGGGGGTACCCCCGCGCTGCACCACCGTCTGGCTGTAGGTCTCCTACTCGAGTTTGATTTTTTGTTTAATATTTATCATAAAACTTAAATTATAAATATATAATGAATAATTTAAACAAATATATAATTACCACAATGTAAGCAGCGCGGTTGTCGATGTACTCCCCCGTCCCATGTGCTCGACGGTGAGTCCGCTCAAACACCGCCATCGGGGAGGGTCGCTGGACAGTCCCGTCATCCGACACCGTCGTCTACATTTACAAAACAAATACATTAATTAGTACACATATTAACAAATAAAATATATAATTAAAAGATATACTTACCATACGGTTCGCGTGCACTGCAAATGCAACAGAGCCGCTGGTGTGACGCGCTGCTCCCCCCGACATGCGATTTCTACCGCATTCCAAGAAACCTCCTGCCATCGATCCGTCGACCATATTCCCACGAGCTGGTCCCATATATCCGGAGTAATCCAACCGGGGTCGTATCCTCGAGTCTCCGCGATGTTAGTGGTCCCAGCTCGGGCCATCACCTGGGACCGAGCCTGCCCCAGCTGCCCGTTGTACCTTGCCCGGGAAATAGCCTCCCAGGCAGCGTAAATGAAGGGCCTCTGGTCCTCGCCCCATGTATAGCGAGCCTGCAAAATAATAATATAAGTACCAATATTAATATATCATCATGCATGTAAAAATAATAATAATACGTGCCTCAAACTCGCGCCATAACATGTCGACGTGCTCGCTAGGCACGTGAGACCACGTAGGCCATGCCCCGTGCATGTATCGTCGAATAGTAGAAGAAATGCTCCTCGGCACTTCTTCTTGCTCAAACCTGCACAACAAAAATAAATTTTAATATTATATTATGATATAATGAATTTATAATGATTCATAATTCATGATATATTACCGCTCCCCAATCACGCTAATCAATCTACGTGACTCTGTGGCTGGTGGAGGCTGCCACCTGTTCGGCCCGCATGGCCGCCTGCGTCTGGATGTACTAGCCTCGGCAGTATCATGCTCATGAGGATCAGCAACAGGAGGATCAGCAGCATGAGTAAGTGTTGGAGTCTCACCGATCGGAGACTCCGAAGCTCTCCTGCGTCGATAACCACGACCAGACATATCTGTCGAACAGACATATAATCAGATTATTGTATAAATAGTAGAGATATATTTAATAAAATATATACTTTACAATTATTCTTCATCATCTGAATAATAGTCTTCGAATTCTTCTTCTTCTTCCTCTTCTTCCTCTTCTTCATCTTCTTCATCTCCAGCTTCCTCAATTTCATGATCGTCATCATCAGCATATTCAACTTCTAATTGAATTGACGTTGTGTCTGCATCCTCGAGTATTGGAATAATACGATCCACAGCAGGAGGATCATCTTCTTGATAGAAACCATGAGTCATATCAGGTATCAGCTCATTTTCTCCTACTATCGGATCAATTTTTCCTCTACCTTTTGTCTTACAGACTACACGCCAATCTGCTCTATCTTTATTTCGAGCCGGATACTTCGCGTAATATACTTGTTCGGCTTGTGATGCCAATATAAAAGGCTCATTTGCTGCCAATTTCGATTTGTAATTAACCTCAACAAGTTTGTATTTTGGATGAACTTTCATGCCCCTTTCTGTTGTATCGAACCAATGACATCTAAATAGGATCACTGATTTCAAGCCGAAGTAGTGTAACTCTATCACTTCTTCCACCAGTCCATAAAAATCCATATCACATTCAACATAGGTTGTCCCTTTCACGCAGACCCCAGCATTCATCGTCTTCTTTGTAAATGAATATTCAACCGTGTGAAATTTATACCCGTTAACAAAATATCCGCTATAGCACGACACAAGTCGCGACGGTCCACTAACAAACTCAAATATTCTTTCATCTATTTCAGCTCTGTGATCTTTGCTGTAAGTCTGAATCCAAGTAGGGAAATCACGATTCCGTAATCTCTCCAATTCTTCATCGTTGTGAATAGAGTATTTTTGCACCATCTCAATGTCAAATATTTCAATGAATTGTTCAATCTCTGGACAATTGAGTAATACATACAAGTGTGCCAAATGATACTCTTCATCGCTTAAGTGTCGAGATGGACGAGAATCAAAAGCACGACCATAGTGATAAAATATATTTAAACGTCCATCTGAATGTCGAACACCCCCGTCGTCGTTACGTGGAAGATGATCAAATCTTGTCTGTACTGTCGATTCAAAGTAAAATGAGCAGAATGTTGAAATTTCTTGGATGATATAGGATTCAAATATTGATCCTTCAACAGCTGCGGTGTTCTTTACTTTTTTCTTCAGACGATTCATGTATCTTTCAAATAAGTACATCCACCGATATTGAACGGGGCCACCAACTCGTGCCTCATATGCCAAGTGTATCGGTAGATGCTCCATCGAGTCAAAAAATGCAGGAGGGAAAAACTGCTCCAGCTTGCATATGATTTCAACAATATTATTTTCAAGTGTTGACATATCTTCGACTCGAAGGACATTTGCACAGATATTTCTAAAAAACATACTTAATTCAGTTAACGGACCCCAAATATTATCAGGTAGAAGATCTCGAAATGCGATCGGAAGTAATCTCTGCATGAATACATGACAATCATGGCTCTTCATCCCTGATATTTTGCAATCATCGACGTTCACACATCGAGATAAGTTTGAAGCATATCCATCGGGTAATCTGAGTTCTTTTACCCATTGACAAACATCTTTGATCTGTTGTTTATTTAATACATATAGGGCCTTCGGTTTCAGATATCGTCTGTTGACCTCGTGTAACTCCAACTCTGGTCTTTTACAAAATATTTTCAGATCATGTCAGGCTTTGACATTATCTTTAGTTTTTCCAGAAATATCCATCAAAGTGTTGAAAATATTATCAAACACATTTTTTTCAATGTGCATGACATCTAAATTATGTCGAATCAATAATGAACTCCAATAGGGCAATTCCCAAAAGATACTTTTTTTCACCCAGTTGTGTGTTTGGCCAAAACCTGACACTCTTTCATTGCGACCAAATACTATATCTGGAAGTGCTGAAACACGTGCTAACATTTGTTCACCAGACAACATCGGTGGTGGCCCATCTCTTTCGACTCTGCCCTTAGTAAATTTATTACGATTCCTTCGATACTGATGATTAACCGGTAGGAATCGACGATGACAATCAAAGAATGAGATTTTTCGTCCGTTCTGATGACTGATTGATTTAGAGTGTTCCATACAATACGGACAAGAGAGTCGGCCGTGAGTGCTCCAACCCGACAACATGTCGTACGCGGGGAAATCATTGATTGTCCACAAGACCGCGGCCTTTACATTGAAGTTTTGCTTCCGATGACAATCATAAGTGACAGCTCCCTCAGTCCACAATGTTTTCAATTCATCTATCAAGGGTCTGAGAAATATGTCAATTTCTTTTCGCGGACCCTTAGGACCCGGAATAATCATCGAAAGATAAATAAATTCATCTTTCATGCACATTGACGGTGGCAAATTATAAACTGTCAGCAGCATTGGCCAAACTGAATAAGGAGTTGCAGAATGTCCAAACGGATTAAAACCATCTGTGCACAATCCGAATCTGATATTTCTAGTATCCCTAGCAAATGAAGGATAACATGTATCCAAATATTTCCATGCTTCACTGTCAGATGGATGAGTCATTACTGTATCATCACGACTTCTTGCATGCCAACTCATGTAGGGGGCTGTCTTTTCCGACATGAATAATCTTTGAAGCCTCGGTGTTAGTGGAAAATACCGAAGCACCTTAAACGGGATATTTTTCTGTCGGACCAATTTCTTCTCCTTGTAACGAGGGTGTTGACATACAGGGCATTTATCCAACTGCATATTTTCTTTATAATATAAAATGCAGTTATTTTGACACGCGTGTATTTTTTCGTACCCAAACCCCAATTTTCTCATTAGCTTTTTAGTCTTATAAAAAGTTGGCTCAAACTTGTTATCAGTAGGCAGCATTCCATTAATCAATCCAGCAATCCGATCATACGCAACTCCGCTAATATTACAATCGGCCTTGATGTTTAAGAGCTGTGTCATTGCTGAAAACCTAGTGTATTTAGGACAATTCTCATACAAAGGTTCATCGGCAGCTTTCAACATCTCGTAAAATTCTGCAGCTTCTTTATTAGGTAATTCAATCTCTACCGCAGCCCCTACTTCTGTGATATCAACCGCTGTAGTATCTGGTGGGACTGATGTCTGAAGAACTGGCCGATCAACATTATCTTTCAGGTGGAATTGACCCCCAAGACTATCAAGTATCATAGTTCTATAGGGATTACATTGACTGGATGAAGAAGCACCAGCAGAGGAAGATTCACCATATGTCTGAACGGCAGGATTGCTCGACGTCCCGACTTCGCGTGACTCCCCGTGACAAGTCCATAGAAAATATCTTGGTGCAAATCCTTTGGTATATAGATGCAGAGTGACAGTCTCCCGATCCAAAAATCGTCCATTTGAACAAATGCGGCACGGACATCGGATTTGATCACCCATGCTAACGAAATTCCGATTCGAATAGGCGAAATTTAGGAAGTACGTTACGCCTAATCGAAACTCATTCGTTAAAGCTCCACGATCAAGACATCGGTACATCCAACTTCGATCAGCCGACATGATTCTGTCAATCAATGACAATTTATTTGGTTAATGTCTTTAGGTGAGATTGTCCTATTCCATTCGGGATTTATATTATTTGAACTGCACTTACGTTTTTATTTTAACTGTTAACTAATTATTCTAAATTTCGGCAGCATCACCCTATAGTTCTCCGAATACGCATATCATCTGGGCGCGTATCGGAGAACAAGAGAGATGTTGCCGAAATTTAGAATAATTAGTTAACAGTTAAAATAAAAACGTAAGTGCAGTACAAATAACTATATTCCCAAATTGTCCAATCAGGGACAATTCAAGAATTGTACATCGTATAAAAGATCATCTACTTCTTTTACACGAACATACAATCCCCGAACGGATCTAAGGTTTTGCTAAATCATATCCGACTCGTCGATGCGTACGTGAAACATATGAACTCGTCGGATGCATGATTATTTTCTAAATGTTTCGAGACCGTTCGAGTCCATATTGGACGATTTCGGCGCGCGTCCGAAGTGGACGATTTTGGCGCGCGTCCGAAGTGGACGATTCCGGCGCGTGTCCGAAGTAGACGATTCCAGCGCGCGTCCGAAGTGGACGATACCGGCGCGTGTCCGAAGTGGACGATTCCGGCGCGCGTCCGAAGTGGACGATACCGGCGCGTGTCCGAAGTGGACGATTCCGGCGCGCGTCCGAAATTAATCTAAACCCTAATAATTAATCTAACAAATTAAACAATTAATCTAAATAATTAATTAACAATTAATTAACAATTATAAAACAATAAAAAATTATATATAAATTTATAAATTCCGGCGCCGAAGTCAGGTGGACTCCGGCGCCGGCGTACAGTGGCCGGACACACTGTCCGGCCACTGTACAATGTCCGGCGGCGGCCATCGGCCGACCGCCACCGGCCAAAACCCTAGAAATAGGGTTTCGGTCGGATTAATTCCCGCCGGCCGCAACGGGAAGAGACGGTCGGCCGGCGAGGCATACCTGAACAAGTCGGCAGCAGCGGGAGGAGGAAGAGGCGTCGTCGGCGTCGGCAGCAGCGGCAGCGGCGGCGAGAGGCGAGAGCAGGAGCGGCGGCGGCAGCAGCGGGAGGAAGAAGGGTCGGGCACGACTGGTGCGCTATATAAACTTATCAGCAATGGCTCACTCGCCCGTTAGAAAGTCGTTGCTAATAAGTTATCATCAGCAACGGCTCACTTGTCCATTAGAAAGCCGTTGCTGATAATTAAAATATCAGCAATGGCCCGCCTTTCCGTCAGAAAGCCGTTGCGGATAATTAAAATAATCCGCAACGGCTCGCGTGTCCGTTAGAACGCCGTTGCAGATACAAATATCTGCAACGGCTCGAGCGGTCGTAAGAACACCGTTGCAAATAGCAACGGCTTGAGCGGCCGTTGCTGATAGCCGTTGCTGAAGACCTAATTTCTAGTAGTGTATTCTTTGCACATTACCAAATGGCATCTTAGAAAAAGTTATGCATTGTTCTTCGGCTTTTGATTTATGAGCCTCGTTAAATGTTTTATATGATTATGCCAAAACCGAAGAAATTGGCACGTTTGATGAAGGTGGTGATGACAATGGTCACACACCTACTACTAATCTTGGTTTTGATGCTCATAGCTCTTCTAGTCAAAGAAGTAGCACCAAGAGCCGAAAAACAAGAGTAATCTGTCATGCTTGCAAAGAGAAGGGGCATGTGAAGAAAAATTGCCCAAGCATGAAGAACAAAGCAAGGAAGAGGTTAAGTGCTTCCACCTCCACCTCTCACACATTTGAAGCACCCTCTAGCAATGACTATGAAGCTAATTCAAAAGTTTGCCTCATAAGTACCAAAGATGAGGTACACTCTTCTCCTTCTAGTCATAATAATAATAATGTTAGTACTAGCTCATCTAGTTCATTCAATATGCCATATGAAGAACTAGTTGATGAATGTCAAAAAATGTATGCCTTGCTAGTTAGAAAAGATAAGGAAAACAAAATGCTAAAAAAGGAAAATGTAATCCAAACTAGAAAATAAAAAATTGAAATCTAGTTCATTTGATTCATGTTATGATAATGTAGAACTTGAGCATAAGGACTTGAAGCTCAAGAATAAAAATTTAGAAAAAGAGAATTGCATGTTAAAATCTCAATTACATGCATCACATAAATCCATGAATGAAATGAAAAGTGAGATTACTTTCTTGAATAAGAAAGTAAATGAATTAAAAAATGCTTCATTTCCTAAGAACACTAGAATGAAAAATGCTTATATAAAGAATGTCAAAGTTCATCATCATTCCCATGCTAAGCATTCTACCATTAAACCTCATACTCAAAAGAAAAATGTTTTTTCTAAGAATGCTCATACTCATCATGTTTCACATGACAAGCATTCAAAAATTAAATCTCATGTCCATGTTAAAAATGAAAAGAAAAAATTTCATGGACATTGCTTTTGTTGTGGTGTATTTGGGCATGCCATTCATGATTGCGCATTAAAGAGAAATCTAAGTGTTGCTAGGACAGTTTGGATTCCTAAGCCCTCTAACCCCAAGGACCCAAAGCTATTTGGGTACCAAAGGTATCATGCTCTTTTGTAGGGGGAGGAACCACACAAGGGTAAAGAAATTGAAGGATTTAAGTTGACCTTGGATCTTAATGAGAAATCTCCAAGAGGTTGCAACTTCAAATCACCTTGATGCCTTAGGTAAAGTTGGCATCAAAACTATTCCATCTCCTATATCCATTTGCTTTATCTAAGTTGGAGTTATGATACATGCTTAAAATTGATTGATTTTCCCTGCTCTTAATATATTTCAAAAATATTTTTGATTTTTGATTTCACGGTCTCTTCGGAGACCCAAGTGACCTGTAATGGGCCTAAGCGACCTTGCGGTTCTAAATCGTAAGCTAATTGTGGCTTTCGGTTTTCAACCAATAGGAAGGGTTGGAGATCTATTTTTCAAACATTTTATATTTTGAGATTGCTTAATTCGTTTTGGATTCACGATAACTTACTTTGAAATGAATTTCAAACTATTTAGCAAAGTGGACTTTGAAAATGATATTTGAATCTCTTTGCTTTTTTGTTTGGTTAAGCTTGCTAAGTAGCTATATTTTAACTAAAATATTAGTGTAGCTTACTTGCAAGTTATAAGTAATTTAGGAAGGCTAACTAGGAAGAAAAAAATTAGTGTGGCTAAATTCTCATGAATAAGGTATAATCTTGATAGATTCAAAATCTTAAGTGTTATACCTCAATGTTTAAGTTTAAACTATGTCTCTATACTCATGATTAGATTTGCATGTTAACACACTTGAATTCTCATGAGTAGGTAGAATATTAGCACTTAGGCAAATTTCATCAAATGAAACTTGCTCTAGATTGATACTTGCTATTAGAGACATTTCTTGTAAGTCCAAACTAGTTTAACATGATTAGAGATCTTATTCCTCAAATGCTTCACATCTTAGGATCTCTTAGATTCATTTTGATATCATGGTAAAACTTTCGTAAAAATGAATCTTAACTATCTAGCATAGGTTAAGTTATTTTTAATGAAAACCTTGCTATTTAGTATGTAAGCTTGCTAGTAGTCATATTATTTCATTATGATACTAATGAAGTCTACTTACAAGTTAAAAATTTGAAAGGCTATGCTATCTAAAAGAAAATGAAAAGTTGGGCAAATTTTCAAGAAATAAGGTATGAATTTAATTTTGCAAAAATCTTTGTAAAATAATTGAATACTCAAGCTTAAATGATTTCTCTATGCTCATAATTGATTATGCATGATAAATATTTGAATCTTCATGAGTAAGAAAATTTTTGTTAACTTAGCTCAATTTCATGATATCTTGATTGAATGAAACTTGAACTAGGTTAAAATTCTTCTTTAGAGACTTCATGTTAAGTTAAACTTGAAATGAAATTAAATTTCTAAAAATAAGGTATGAATTTAACTTTACAAAAATCTTAGTATGATGATTGAATATTAATGCTTTAATGATGTCTCTATATACTCATAATTGATTTTGCATGATAAATGTTTAAATTTTCATGAGTAAGAAAAATTTGGATAACTTAGGCAATTTCATGATATCTTGATTGAATGAAACTTGATCTAGGTTAAAACTCATATTAGAGACCTCATTTTGAGTAAACATCAAACAAACATGTTTAGACACACATGATATGACTCTAGGTGTGCAATCTTGAAAATTCATGTGTAGATGAAAATGTGATAACTAGATCACATTAGTGGACTTAAGCTTAAAAGGTTTGACCTAAGTTAACAAATTGACTTGGACACTTGATTTTAAGTCCAAACTTTATAAACATGTTTAGAAATAGGTATGACATGTTTCCATGCAGTTAGAATGAAAAATTCATATGGATATGGATAAAATGACATAGAGGTTAATTCATATTTACCTCTCTTTGAACTATGTTAACCCAAGTCAACAAGTTGACTTAAATATCTCATTTTCAATTCATATTTGTGGAACATGTTTAGATTTACTCATGTTAGGTATCCATAGGTTTAAATTTGAAAAATCATGAGTACATGTTAAGATTGAAACTTAGCAAGTTTCATTAAAACTAGTTTAGTTTTGAATGAAACCATGATAGGTTGATATCTTGACTTAAGGATATAATTTTCATCTCAAACTTGACATACACTCTTTACATGACCATTATGTGGTGTCATAAAAGTTTGAATGAAAACTAAGCATTCTTTGAAAATAACTGAAAAATTATGGAATTGCCATTTGTTCAACAATTAGTATCACCAATTTCAGTTATTTATAGAAAAATATAAAAAATTTATTTTTAGACGATTCTTGAAACTACATATTCACTGAAAAATCTAGTTTTATCAGTAAAAATTTCAAAAAGTTTTGTCGAGAAATTAATTTATAATGGAATTTTGAAGTTGGATTTCGAAAACACAAAGTATCCTTATATGAAATATCAATCTTTTCGATACTTTGATTTTTCTTCGAAAACTTCATATAGAAACTCATGTACACCATTTGGATTCCATTTCTAATATCATTCACACAATTTCTTGAGTAAAATCATTTCTAGAAATAATTTTGATATTTTGGATGATAGCTAGGATCCATTTGTTTATTTGAAAACAATATAGGATGAAAAATAAACTTAGAAAATTTATTTTGAATTCAAACTTGATACATTCATTTCAAATGACCTTTCAATAATTGGTATCAAAATTTGTCGTCCAAACAAATTGGTTTCAAAAATATTTGTCAAAAATATGACTTTGTATAAACTTAAAAGCGTGATTTTTGAAAACTTTAAGTATAGGTTGACCTAAGTCAACAAAGTGAATTAAAAAATTCATCTTAAGCCCAAACTTGATTCATAGACTTACATTATCTCATGTTTAATGTCTTGATGCCTAAGTTTGAGAAAACATAAGTAGATAGCAAAACATTGAGACTTAGCATTTTCATAGTTTTCATGCTTATTTCAAATGAAAGCATGTGCTAAGTTTATATTTGGATCAAATGATTTCATTTTCATGTCAAACTTCTAAAACATGCTTTAAATGATTAGATCTTGGTATTTTGAAAGTTTGAATGAAATCAAAGAATTGATACTTAACATTTTCATGTTTTCATGCATATGTCAAATGAAACCATGCTAAGTTAAACATTTGTTTTCCATCCCTTTGGTTGAGATTTTCATGTTTCATGAAAATAATCTTTGAAGTCTCAACTTCATGAAAAAATAATTGTGTTTCATCCCTTTGATTAGATTGCCCTTTTTATTGCCCTTTTTGATTGATGTCAAAAGGGAGAGAAATGTATAGTTAAAATGGGGAGAAAAGTATAGGTAAAGGGGAGGAAAATATAGGAAATCCATGCATATAGATAGAGGGAGTTTATTATTATATAAATATGCATGTTGATAGGGGGAAAAATCCCTTAGTTGATATCCTTTTATGCCTTAATGATTATATTTTCTTAAGGATGTTTGTCATCATCAAAAAGGGGGAGATTGTTGGCTTTAGGTTTTCAACCTTAGCCTTAATCTCGGTTTTGATGGTTTTGATGATAACAAGCATGGGACTAATGATTTCATTGAGAATATCTTTCAGGTTCTATATCAATTAGCGTTCAATGTCATCGATCGGAAAAATCGAAGAAATCGAAAATCGGAAGGACATTGATTGTTGCGAGAACTTTTCAAAGATTGACGTGTGTGACAAAGACATATTGGACGAGCTCAAGGATCACATGAAAGCTCTCCAAGTTGATGCACGTTGAAAGCGAAACCCGAAAACGAAGTGCGGAAGAAAAAGGCTGAAGAAATCAATCTCAGCCTAGGTTCGGTTGACCGGGCGATCGACCGACTGTAGGTAAAAAGGGGCAGTAGACATTCGGTCGACCCGTCGGTCGACCGAAACTTAGGGAAGAAAACACAACAGCTACGTTGATCGACCGGGCGGTCGACCGATTGAAGCCCAATTTGGGCAGTAGCTCGGGCGGTCGACCCGTCGGTCGATCGACCTGCGTTTGCTGAAGACGTAAGATCGCGTCGGTCGACCGACGGGTCGACCGGATGGCGGATCGCGAAATTTACGTCTGGGCGGTCGACCGACCACAGAGAAAAGAGAAGCGGTTGAAAGAGCGGTCGACCGACCATTCGACCGGCGGCCTATAACGGATAGTTTTCTATCCGTTGAACAATCGTTTCTTCACGAGGGTATAAATACACTATCATATACTTCATTTAATCTTCTTCTCCCTCTCTTATAGTTATCATTGAGCATTCTAAGGGAGATTTAGAGCCTTCCAAATATTGATTGCGGCGCTCTGCTCTCTTCGTCAAGTTCTTCTTCAAGCGCCTGCTTCCCGGCTTCCCTCAACTCTGCTGCAACGAGTTTATCCAACAAGTTGAAGGATTGAAGGATTGCAAAAGAGCTTTTTCTATTGGTTTTATTCTTAGCTCTTTTGTTTGTAATTTTTGTTGTTATTTCAACTGTGTTTTTATTTGTGTGTGTGAAGACCATGTGTTTGGTCTTGAGTGTATAAGTGGTTACCTGATGTTAGGTGTAAAGCCACTTTTGTAAACTTAGTGTTTACTAGGATTAGTTTAGTTGTCCCTTAGGGTTGAGGTGGAAGAGGACTCTCGATAAGAAGACGGTGACTTCCGGGTGTGGAAGTGCCTTAGGTCGAGAGTGCGTCTCTTCGGTGAAAAATCCTCGTGTGTAAGGGAAACATAAATTAATCTAGTAAAACTAGTTTAAAAATTCTAAGCGGGGTGCTTAGGTAGTGGAGTAGGCATTGGGGCCGAACCACCATAAATTACGTGTTTGCATTGCTTTATTGTTTGCTTTAATTGTCTTATCATTTATAGCTTCTGCATATAAATCATCGAATTACAAATTGCCTAACTAATCTAAGAAAACGATTAAAAATAAATTTAGGCTAATCGATTTAGTAAACATACTATTTACCCCCCTCTAGTGTCGCCATTTCGCCCACAATAGCCTCTTCTTGGTGTCCCTTCAAGCAAGCGTTGCTCAACGGCGCTGGTGCTCCTTCATGCAAGCGTTGATCAACGGTACTCGTTTAATCCACAAGTCTGGGACTTTCGTTGCCCAGCAACGAGTTTGGGAATCTCAAAACCCTTTCTCGCAACAATAGGAGTTGAACCACTAAAATCTCATTTGCCTTCTTTGTCCCGTTTTCATTTCCCACAATCCTAAACCAATAAGAGTTCTTTAAAATGAAGAAGTCTTCTTTAGTATCTACTCCTTCGTGGTGGACGACATTCTCCTCTATTAAGATTTCTCTCTATCATCTCCCTTTGTGTTCTCCGTCCTGTTCAAGGTTCTCACAACCCATGTTGAGTTGACTCAATTTTGAGTCTCAATTAAGCTCAACCAGAAGGTGTCAAGCTCAAGTTGGACTCGATGATAAAAAAAATCAATATTACAGGCCTAACAGCTCAGTCTGCTGCCATCCCCTCCTAAGATCTGCGTGCGGTATTGGCGACCCTAGCTAGCCCGTCCTTTATTGCCTCACGCGAGCGCTTGGTCCAGCCGAATAAGAGTCGCAATCACACCCCGAGCCGAATCAGAGCCCTAGACACGCCCGACCCCAATCAGAGTTGTAGTCGCACCTAGGCCCAAATCAAAGCCGCAAGCGTGCCCGAGCCCAAATTAGAGCAGTAGGCAAGCCCAGACCAAATGCGGGCCACAAATACCTACAACATGCAGGCACAAGCATCGACACCAACTTAGTGCCGCACGTGCAGTCGCGTTGGCCAGCTTCTTCTTCATGTGGATTTTTAGGCTTTGTTGCCTTCTTATTCTCTATTAACTACAAGTCTACAATGGTGGTTCATTGTCAACTTTCTTTTTGAGATAATAAAACATTTGAACCTCCTCCTTGTGGACATAGGATCGGTTCTTTGTCAACTCTCAATCACATTAAATCTCTCTGTTCAACTATGATTGTCAACTATGATTTGCAAATTGTTGCTTGTTTGGTTCTTGGATTCTCGTAGGTAACTTATTTTCCCTAACAACCTCAACCAATAAGAGTTCTGAGAATATCCTCATTCAGCTGATCCACAGGTCAATTGCTGGTGATGAAATTAGCCCCAACCAATTGCTCACGGTTGATTGCAAGTATAGGACAATTCCAATTACTGGAATAGGACTTACCCTGGTTTCTTGGTGTTCCTCACCAGTAATGGATTCACTGGAGATGTAAAAATTGATACTAAATGTCTGCACTAAATGCGGTAAAAAAACCATTTGCGTGCTAATTTAGTGTTAATTTTCATCAAACTCCGTCCCCCTCCTCCCTCTCCCTTTTGATATGCCAAGAACAAGCAATGACTTGATTGATACGATTTTGTACGATTTTTTACTTTTTGTTTAACGGAGAATGGTTTCATGGTGCTTGATGTGGTCGTTTCCTTGGTGCATCTATATTGCTGTTTAGTTTTCCTTGGTTTGAGCGGAACAATCGTTGCTTCAACAACACCTCCAAAACTTTCATGGAGCTCGCCATTGAAGGACTTAACATCTTCAAACTTGTTTCTCCTGTATAATTCTCTTGTTTTGATTTTTTTAAAAAAACTCTCTCTGTACTATATCACTTGTATTTCTCAAAGCTTATGATAAATACAAGTTCTCTTTCTCAAAAAAAAAAAATCCTTGGAAGAATGAGCATCTAGGAGGCAATATTAGATACCAATCAAATCAAATATGTAACAATTCTATGTAGGTTATAAGTTTTAACACTGAGTAAACTAGAAGAAAGCGATTCTACTATATGCACTTTATAGCTATGTCAAACATTTTATCTTTTGCTAAAAAAAGAGTGAACATTAGCAAAGTGGGCATCAACTATACAATAGAGTAATGAGAAACGTGAGGCTGCTACTTATAAATATTAACAGCCATTCCCTTCTCTTATGAGATTCACAGGGCTTGAACAATGTCAAAACTCGGTGCCAAGCTAACTTAAACAGTGCAAGAAATGTAAAGAATAGACTGATGAAAATTACAGCAATCTCTTTGCTCTCTATGAAATCTTGTTTGTGCTGAATCTGCTCAAAATTTGCTCTGCAATCAAATAAAAAAAGTTTACATCTCTACTAGGTAAATGAATATTCATAGATTTCTAGTGCATCTAAATTTGTAGTTTAATAGAAGAGGACATTGTGGAGAAGCATCAGATTTTAAGTGCGTCTCCAGCTTTATAGAAAGCTGGAACCACTTGCATATCTAACTCTAAAACTATGCTTTGTGCATCTAACTATTTTTTGTGTGCTGCTTTTTCTGATTTGGGAAGAGGTCTTTCATCAGATCCAAAAATTGTGTGGCAACAACATAGGACGAAGGCAAACATATGTGAAATTACTTTACGCAAGTTTTGTGTGGTATCTCCTACAATTTTGTTCAACAAAATGCAATAAAACGATATCTAGCAAATGATAAGTCTTAAATTCACTTTATATTAGAAGAGAATGAGGTTTAAAGACCCAGCTTGTCAACTGAGTGAGAGCAGTTGTGTCGATGCATTTCCTCTTAAGACTTTGTACTTGTATCTAGTGGATTACCCAAAATAAGAGCTTAAGAAAAAAAGACATCTTAGAAATAAGCTCTGCATTTTGTTTAACTAAATATCTGAACTAGTAGGTTGAACTGTATCCTTTAAAAGAAGTGGCTACTTTTGAATTCACATCTTTGGATATCTCTACTGTGCGGTTTGCTGAAAAATTAAATCAGATTGGTGTTGTAAGACAGTAAAGCACCCAAATTGAGTTCTTTCTAGGCTACTCAATATACATAATATGCATCAGGAAGTTGATTAAAAAATAAATAAAAGCTTACTGTCTGACCTGAACATGGCATTGTCTCTGACCAAAGCATCAAGTTCAGCTGAGGTTAAGGATCTCCAATCCTCAAGTTCACTCAGTTCCTCCTCCTGGAAGATGTATCTGTTAGATACTAATTGACACAAGGGACCTCAACTCTAAAAAGAAAATATATGTGCCTAACTCTGATGGGAATAACTGCAAAGACTTCCCTAAGTATTTATCTTGTATACATTGATAAATAGGAATTGCAGGAATACCTACCTCACCCTCCCTCCATCGGATCAGATCCTTCATTTCTGAATCCATTTTCTGTAAGAGTGATGCACTCTGGGAGCACTGCTTCTGCAAATCGGGTAGAGCTTCACCATATCTTAGATTAAGTTCTTTGATGTACTCTTCCAAAATAGAAAGCCTGAGCTCCATTGATCTTGTCTTCTGCATCAAAATCTTCAAAATGCCATCACTCGGTACTCTTCCAGTTGACTGCTTAGGATGAAGTGTACTCTCCGGCGGAACTCCATTCTTTGACTTGTTGGGGTCTACTTTTACATGATCATCAACTGCAGCACCTTGAACTTGAGAAACCTCAGACTTTTCGCTGAGCTTAGGCTCTACTTTGACAGAATTGTGAGTGGTTGCAGGTTCATCAGGAACCACAATAAGATCTTCCAGCATGCGCTCTATGGCATCCACGCCATAGACTTCTATGTAGCTCAATGTGCAATAAAACTCTGAACCATAATGGCTAACCAAGTTTAACCTCATGTATCTCGTCCATTTCGGTTCGGGAAGCATAAACCTTTGGGCATGCTTCACGTTCTCTGCGGTGAAGGCTCCGAGCGGCGTCCATGTCTCTGTTGGATAGCTCAAGCTTCCCCAAAGTTCGAAGTACTTGAAGTTGGATGAGTAGTGCTCCAAATTTGCAATCTCAAAGGCGTCAACTAGGGTTTCCTCAGAGAGCTCCATGACAACAAACTTGGGAGTAGTCGAGCATCGATTCCTAAGGTACTTATCTTTATCCCTGCATAATACGTTTCCTACACCCTTTGCATCCTTGTTGTGGTCCAAGACCTTCGCGCCCTTTGCAGAGGACGCGTAATTATACTCCAAGCCACCAGGCTCAAGTCTGTGGATAATTTTGCCGTGAAGCTTGTCTGTGTCGCTTTCCTTCCTTCGAAGTGTTTGGTTTCTGAACTCGTCAAGGCCTATATATCCAGATTGTGCACGTACATGATGATTTGTTTGGTTTCCTTCTTCTTTCTTGCTTGAATTGGGTTCCAAGACTTTTCCACCGTCAACGGCATCTTGAACTCCGATCAATGCCCTCATTGGGTTTTCAGAATCTTTTGATCCACAACTACAGCAAGTATTGTTCAGCGTGGAAGAAGAATAGGAGTCTAACTGATTCCTCCAGCAAATGTTTCTGTTCCCAACGTCGCCGCCGGGCAACAAATCTGCATACGATCGTATATACCATCAGGCCGGTAACAAAGTTTTGAGCTTTGTGCAGAATGCAACATTAGAATGGATCAAGGTGGAGCTTTTACAAAATAAAAAGAACAATTAGAGGGAAAAGGATTATTTTTTTGAGAAAGAGAACAACCTCGAGGGAGATGGCCGTAGCCAAAGCGGGAGAGGAGGACGAAGAGGAGGCACCAGAGGAGCAGGACGACGGTGAGAGACAGCTCGTAGAGGCTCTTCCTCCTGCTTCCATTAGTGCCGACGTCTGCGGCTGTCTTCATCTTCGTGCGGGCTAAGAGAGAGAGAGGAGAATAGCAGGAGAAGGGAAAAGGTAGGAGGAGAACAGAGATGGACGACGGCATTTGGATTAGCGGTTGTTGTGTATTTGTCGCGAAGAAATAGGAGAAGGCGTCGGACTTCTTATGACTAAATTGATCGAAGGATTATTTTTAGTTTGGCAAAGGTTTATATTTTTTTCAATTTGACCCTTACGCTTTAAAAGAATATTAATTTAATTTTAATTACTTAAATATGCATTTTTTCTCGATCAGTTCTCTCGTTTCATCAAATTATATTTCGTACTTTAATATTTATCTCAATTCTAGCATCCATTCAAGTATCCGTACGTCAGTAGTCCATTTAAGATAATGACGTGACTTTCCTATATAAATTAAAATGATATTTTTTATTTAAAAAATAATTAAAGCCACATCACTTCATATTCAAATAATATAAAATAATATTTTTTTATATTTTAAAAAGGCAATTGCTATGAATATATCATGAACTATGTATTTTGTTTCATTTATGATCAATTCTTTATGTTCTTGCCTGAAGTCGGAGCAGTGTGGTCCGATGCATCTCCTGGTCAGGTGCGACTTCGATGGAGGGGAGCTATAAAAAATATTTCGATGCTCAAGTAAGAATATGTTCAAGATGGAGGTAATAGAAATTAGAATATCTGGTACCTGAGGCGTGTCGTGTCTATATATATTGCAAGATTAGGGATGATTGGCGATGATGTCGTCCGATAATTAATCTGGTAGGGATGTTGCTCGAATGGATCAAGGCTGATCTCGAAGATGTCGAACACGTAATGGCGAGCTCTAAGTAGGAGGAGCCCTCGTAATTAATGAGGACGTAAATATCCTTAATTCTATGGCTGGGAGGAGCCCTCGGGCTAAGCCATCTGACTTGACTCGAGTTCGATTCACGAGTGTGGGCGCTTAAGGGCCTAATCTGGCTGGGCCCAAAGGTACTAGTTCAGTCCATAGCCCTCGATCTTTGCTGGAGTCTTGAAGACTTCTTGTCAAGCTCTAAGTAGTGTTGGCTTCTGATCTCGACTTGTTGAAGATATGTCATCTGGATTTTGGGAGTGTGTCGGTTTATTATCGAGTTATTCTGAGTGTTGAACTGTTGTTAATGTTGAGCTACTACGTAGTAATGTCGAGCTCTTGTGTATACCGAGTTGCTGCGAGTGCTAGGGTTCGACTTTGAATGGGCAGTGGAGAGCACATGCTAACCGTTTTGGGTTAGCTGAGGTAGATTGAGACGGTGTATCTTTGTCGTGTCATTTTGTGGCCCTTTGGTTTTTGCTCCTGGTGTGGTGGCCACGTCGTGGGAGGGGTTTTCCGCTTTTGCAATAGTTGCTAATTGCCATCTACCTTTTTTGGCATTAATTCTCATTCGACGAGCAATCATGACAAGGAGAGCCATCAGTTCGTGCCTTGAGAGGGTTCTATGGAATTGTCGTTCCTAAGCTAGGTGGTTGAGATTTCATCATGGTGCCATCATCGATTGTTCGATGGGGAGGCTGTAGACCTTCAGCTTTAATCGGTCGAGCAATATTAGCCATTGGCTTGACTTGAGTCTGGTTCATGAGTGTGGGCACTTCTGGGCCTAATCCAGTCGGGCCCAAAAGTACTATTTGAGTCCACAGCCCCCGAGTTTGGTCGGAGTCTTGAAGACTTCATGCTGAACTCTAAGTAGCGTCAGCTTCTGATCTCGACCTGTTGAAGAGATGTCATCTGGATTTTGGGAGTGTGTCGATTTATTGCCGAGGTAATTCTAGGTGTTGAGTTGTTGTTAATGCCGAGCTGTTGTGTATATCGAGTTGCTGCGAGTGCCGAGGTCCGACTCTTAATGGACAGTGGAGAGAACATGCCAGCTGTTTTGGGTCAGTCGAGGTAGATTGAATCAGTGTATCTTTGTTGTGTGATTTTGTGGCCCTTCAGTTTTTGCTCTTGGTGTGATTGCCACGTGTTGGGAGGGATTTTCCTCCTTCGCAACAGTTGTTGATTGTCTTGGACTAAGGTTTTCAACCTTGGTGACCATCTTTATTTTTGATGAAAACAAACTTATTCTAATGGGTTTATCAAGTGTTTCATTTTAGGTTGGGTGATTGATTTGCACACGAAGTTCGTCGAGAAAAATCGCAAAAGCTCAAGTATCGACGGCTTCGGAGGCAATCGAGTCGGAAGGTAGCTCTAGGCTTAGAATTTGTTGTAAAATACTTCTTAGACTTCAAATCATCCACCTCCATGTATTTATGCAAAACTAAAACCCAATCGAAACTCGAAATCTATTGGCCCAAAGTTTTCAACCTTGGTCTTAATCTCGATTTTTACCCTATCCGAGAAGGCTTCAATGTTGCCTAGGCTAGTCATCACTGAGCTCTCCCGGCATATCTTTCTGAGAAACCCATGAGTAAGGGTCGAGAATTCTCTTCAACGGCCTTGCCTCTAGCATGGTCCTAGTTTTTCTTTTCACCATTGGCTTGAGCAAGGACCTTCAAAACAGAAGAAGCTAGAAACCGAAGAGACTCACCTTGTTATACCATGCTTAGGCTTATACCTATATAAGGGACCTCACCCGGGAGGGATGCAACTAGCAACAGAACAACAAACAACAAGTGGACTGAATTTAAATTACAACTAGATTCCAAAGCAAATGTCCAACAAGATAACAAATAATGAAAGTTCAACGGTCCATATAGGAACAAAGGAATCCAACTTTAGTCCAAAAGTCTAAACAAGTCCAAAAGATAATATGAGTGAACAATTCAAGTAATAAAATATGAAACTAAGATAATGTGCGGAAGACGCCTCATCCTCCAAAACTCTAGCTAACCCTATAAGAAAATGTCATCATACCTGAGATCTAAGGCAAAAACAACAAACATCAGCAGAAGGCTGAGTAGGATTGCAACAAGATGCTATGATGTCATGTATACAATGGAAGATACGATTCAACAATTTATTTAATGCTCCTACACTAACAACTATGTCAACTATTCTCTAAATGAATATATGATCATAGACCTAATCAAGGGCGTAGTGGACATTGGGTTTCCCCTGCACTCTCGCACCCCGAGAGTGGCACCTCAAGCCCACTCCAGCTAGAGATGCGACTATCCAAACATGGTAGTCCACCGACGTCTAACACCTCGACGCCGCACACGCACTTGTGTGGTAAATAGGTGATCACCGATTTCACTTGCCCTACACCTTGGGCAATAAATCAATAGTGTCCAGGGTCATCGCCCAATAGTAGATCAACTATGCATCATGTCAACAACTTACACTAGTGCAACTCAACTAATGTAGAATACTAGTAGTCATGACATCATATATGAATTAAATATATAAACAACTGCATAACGATGTTATCAACAGATACTACATGCAACTATCTCTACTAGCATCCTCAACTAATAAGCATATGAAATATCATGCTTGCAACATGTATCAATAAAATATGCATAAAGAGCTTCAACGACAGTAGATATCAATTTTCAACGGAATAGAACAACAAGGTAATATTTCGACATAGGGTAACAACCGATCTAGGATGTGATTCACCTTATCAACAATAATACAACAAAACAACTCAAATGAAAACCATAAAAACAATTAAAATAATGTTTCCCGACTCGGCACGCAAAATGAGGCAATAAATGCCTACTGTTTTTAAAATATGAAAGTCGGATGATGAAACAGACATCAACAATGAATTTGGGACGTCGAGTAGGTACAAATTCAAATATAATATGACTAATTTGACCCACCATAAGGCCTCAAAATAATATTTCAAATATCAACAATATTTCAAAATAATAATTAAATATGTTCCAGCAACAGTACTCATAACAGTGTTAAAATCCATAAATGACTGCTACAACTGCAATGATACCAACTATAATACATAAAGCCAACTTATTATATGTAATAGTGTTATTTATCTAAAACAGTTACCAAATAATAATAACCTGATATATAACACTACTACAAAGATATAACACCCGATATATAAAAAAGTAACACAACTACAACTTAAATGAATAAAACAATTTTATAATCCAACTATCCATCCTCTCCCATCTCCTAGGGCTCATGTGACACTTTCATCAACCGCCACCTCTACCAACCGCCGCCACCATCCCCGATTGTTTTGATCGATCGGATTGCCGTGGGAGCGCGTCGCCACCACGCCGGGGTGGTAACCCACCCGCCTCGTACGATAGCTCTCAACAGCTATCGCGCCTGGCGGTGGCCGTCTGCGGCTGCCGCGCTTGGCGGTGGTCGTCTGCGGTCGGCGCCGACCAAGACCTGACCTCGAGCTTCGACGCAACTTGGCGAAACTTCTCAAAATAGTGTCGGTTGGCACTATTGCCGACGGCAACGAGTCGAGCATGAAGAAGACGACACCAAAATGACGACAAACGATAAGATTAAATCACAAAACAACAGATCCGATCGTGTACTGTGATCGTCTCCTCGTCGGCGGCTCGGACTGCGAGTAATCCATCGGAAAGTTTGACAAAAACACAAGATCCGACAACGAGAAATCAAATCCGAAATTTTGATAGGATGAGCACTTCAAAACTCGGATAAAACACAAAGAAATTTTAGATCTACACATCTACAAGAATCTTAGATCGAATCTCATCCTAAACTGAGGTTACCCTACACGAAAAGAAAGAAATGGGACGAGAATCCTACCTCAAGGTCCACCGACTCCGGATAATTTTTTGGATTCTTCAAAGTCGCACACCGCCACTACGATCCGCCACGTGCTCACGATCTCCGGGTTACACGTCGACAGCAAGTAGGAGACAAAAAGGGGTTAGAGCAACTTAAATAAGCAATTAGTCACTCAATTTATGAAAATACCCCCGAACGACTAATTAATTACAAAATAGCCCTTCGACTAATAATATTAATTATTTAAATAATTTCAGGGCATAACAATCCTCCCCACCTATAGGAATTTGGTCCCCCAAATTCGAATACCTGTCTCAAAAATGTGAGGGTAGAGCGCTCAAATATCCTCGTCTCACTCCCAAGTGGCCTCCGAATCAGAATGATGCTGCCACCCCACCTTGACGAGAGATATCACCTTGTTCCGTAGCTGATGCTCTTTCCTGTCAAGAATTCGAATAAGCTGCTCCTCAAAGCTAAAGTCAGGCTGAAGCAGAACTGACTGCTGCTCCAATATGTGAGTAGGATCAGGCACGTACTTCCTCAGCATGGAGACATGGAAGACATCGTGCACATCAGCTAATGAAGGAGGCAATGCTAGCCGATACGCTACCGCTTCCTCTCTCTCCAAGATCTCGAATGGGCCAATATAACGCAGTGCGAGCTTTCCTTTCTTGCCAAACCGCATAACACCTCTGGTAGGGGACACTCTAAGGAATAAATGATCTCGAACTGAGAACTCTAAGTCTCTCCTACGCCGATCAGCATAACTCTTCTGGCGACTCTGGGCTATCAGTAATTTCTGTCTGATCATCTGCACCAGCTCTATGTCCCGCTGAACCATCTCTGGTCCCAAAAGACGTCACTCACCTACCTCATCCTAATGCACTGGTGATATGCATCTCCTGCCATAAAGAGCCTCAAATGGTGCCATCTGAATAGTCGAGTGGTAGCTGTTATTATATGAAAACTCCACCAGATGAAGATGATCCTCCCTACTACCTCCGAAGTCTAACACGCAAGAACGTAGGAGATCCTCAAGGGTCTGGATTGTGCGCTCCGACTGGCCATCAATCTGAGGGTGATAGGCGATGCTAAATCAAAGTTGCGTACCTAAGGCCTGCTGCAGACTCTCCCAAAAATGCAAAGTAAATCATGGATCTCTATCTGAGATGATATTGGCGGGTACACCATGCAGCCGAACAATCTCTCTGCAATACAGAGCTGCCAATCGACTAAGTGGGAAAGTATTCTTCACCGGCAAGAAGTGGGCAGACTTGGTAAGTCGATCAACAATCACCCAAATCGAGTCATGCCCTCTCTGCGATCTCGGAAGTCCAGTAACAAAATCCATCGTGATATGCTACCATTTCCACTCTGGAATAGGAATGTTCTGAAGCTTCCCTACTGGTCGTTGATGCTCTACCTTGATCTGCTGATAGGTCAAGCACTTAGCCATGATCTCTGCCACATTCTTTTTCATCACAAACAACACTGGGGTTCCCTAGGGTGACACACTGGGTCGGATGAACCCTTTATCCAACAGCTCCTGCAGCTGCTCCTTCAGCTCCTCCAACTCCTTAGGCGCCATTCTGTACGGTGCCTTCGAAATAGGAGCAGTACCAGAATGCAAGTCAATGGTGAAGTCAGTCCGACGCACCGGGGGTAATCCTGGTAACTCCTCTGGGAATACATCTGGAAAATCACATACCATAGGTAAATTCTCAAGCCGACTCTGATTGCTTTTGGAAGTGCCCACCAATGAAGCAATGAAACCAAGACACCCTGAGCTAACAATCGTCGGGCCTACAGTGCTGAGATTAGGGGAGTCATGGATTCTCTCACTCCCAAGAACTCAAATGAAGGCAATCCCGGAGGTGATATTGTCACAGCCTTCTCATGGCAGTCAACTTTAGCATGGTTGGCAGAAAGCCAATCCATACCCAAAATAACATCAAAGTCAGAGAAATCTAACACCAACAGATCAACTAAGCAAACATGACCACCAAAGATGAGTCTACACCCACTCAACTACCACTCTAACACTAGCACGTCCCCAGATGGTGTATGCACGGCCAGGCTCGTCGCGCTAGGTGTAGGCTCCGTATTCAATTTTTCAACCATATGAGGAGCAATAAAAGGGTGTGTAGAACCAGTATCGAACAGCAATGATGCAGGAATACAAAAAATCTGAATTATACCTCTCACAACTGCACTAGAAGCCTCCTGGGCCTGCTACTGGGTCAGTGCAAACACTCTAGCAGACTGCTGAGTACTCTACTGTGAGCCCCTCTGCCACTGTCGTTGAGAGCTCTGACCTCCTGCCTGCTGTCTGGTCGGACACTCTCTACTGATGTGGCCCAACTGCTTACAACTAAAGCAAAGACATTGCGCCTGTGGGCAGTCCCTGACAGCGTGGGAAGCATCCCCACACTTAAAGCAGTGGAACTGACCTTGGCCCATCTGACCTCCTAACTGATGTGAGGGTCGTGAAGATGCCTGACACTAGGCTGGTGCTGATCTAGCCCTCTTGACCTGTGGTTGTCCAAACCCTCTGCCACCATCTATACGTCCTCTGCGCTGCTTGGAATGAGACTATCCCGATAGTCCCTGTCCTCTGCCACCCTGACTCTGAGCTTAAGCTGGCTGGCTGGCTGGCCTCCACCTGCTGACGGTCCGGGAACATCTCAGCATGAGTCGCCTCCACCCACAGTGCCCACCTCAGAACTCTGTCATACTTCTCCAGCTCCTCACTAGCCATCAATCCCTTAATGGAGTTGTTCAGTCCATTGACGAAGAACTCTGCCTGTCTGCTATCGATGGAAACCAAATCTGGGATGAACCTCGCGAGTGCATCAAACTCGTCAGCATACTCCACCACCCGCCTCGTACCCTGACGCAACTAAAGGAACTCCTGTAACTTCTGCCTCGCATAAGTAGTTAGATAATACTTCTTGAAGAATATCTTCAAGAATCTATTCCAAGTGACAGTTTTCCCTCTCGACAGCCTCTGCTCCATCTCCCACCAAACCAGAGCCTCCCTAGTAAAATAATAAGTCGCCAAACCGACCCGCTCCTCCTCGAGATAGCCCAAAAACACCAAAAGCTCATTCCACCTTGCAGACCCACGACTGAGCCATCGTAGGGTTGGTGGTCCCAGAAAAGCTATCGAATTTGCCTCTCCCTTGGCGCATAAACTGATTCAGTCGGTTTAGCTTCCGCCTCTCGAGGGACTCGGTCTGCACTGGGTCATACTAAGCTACTAGCTGCGGCTGCACCGGTGAATCCTCTGAAGGCTCTCCAACAGACATCTCAGAAGGTGTATCCACACTGCGTGCTGAGTCAAAATCAAACTCAGAATCGGACTCAGGCTGAGGCTCCATCCGCTCGGTCTGTCCTCTCACTCGGCCACCCCGAGTGCTACTCTGGCTGGGCCTATGGCTCGAGCGTGCCCGGTGCTAAAATTATGCTAGAGGGACATAACTGCCAATTTTGACTCAACTCATGTCAGAATTGGATCGACCCGCTCAGTCTGCTAGACTGCCTACCGCCTCGAACTCGGCCTCAGCGTCCACCTCTGAAGGTAGTCCAGACACCCGCGTTACCTCTAGCCTCCATACTTCATAAAAAGGAAAGGACGACTCAGGTTTCAAATTCAATCAACATCCAAATAATTTAAAAATCAACTTATCAACTTAAAGTAAGATTGAATCTCATCCTTAGACCTAAACACCCAACCTTAAATCCTATGGAGGAGGACGATCCTAAACTATGATACCAAATTATTACGCCCCACCTAGGCTTATCCCTATATAAGGGACCTCACTCGGGAGGGGTGCAACTAGCAACAGAACAACAAACAACAAGTGGACAGAATTTAAATTACAACCAAATTCCAATGCAAATATCCAACAAGATAACAAATAATGAAAGTTCAATAGTCCATATAGGAACAAAGGAATCCAACTTTAGTCCAAAAGTCTAAACAAGTCCAAAAGATAATAGGAGTGAACAGTTCAACTAATAAAATAGGAAACTAAGATAATGTGCGAAAGATGTCTCCTCCTCCAAAACTCTAGCTAACCCCATAAGAATATGCCGTCATACCTGAGGATCTGAGGCAAAAATAACAAACATTAGCATAAGGCTGAGTAGGATTGCAACAAGATGCTATGATGTCATGTATACAATGGAAGATACGATTCAACAGTTTATTTAATGCTCATACACCAACAACTCTGTCAACTATTCTCTACATGAATATATGGTCATAGACCCAATCAAGAGCGTAGTGGACATTGGGTTTCCCCCGCACTCTCGCACCCCAAGAGTGGCACCTCAAGTCCGCTTCAGCTAGAGATGCGACTATCCAAACATGGTAGTTCGCCGACGTCTAACACTTCGACGCCGCACACGCACATGTGTGGTAAATAGGTGATCACCGATGTCACTTGCCCTACACATTGGGCAATAAATCAACAGTGTCCAAGGTCATCGCCCAATAGTAGATCAACTATGCATCATGTCAACAACTTACACTAGTGCAACTCAACTAATGTAGAATGCTAGTAGTCATGACATCATATATGAATTAAATATATAAACAACAACATAACGATATTATCAACAGATACTACATGCAACTATCTCTACTAGCATCCTCAACTAATAAGCATATGAAATATCATGCTTGCAACATGTATCAATAAAATATGCATAAAGAGCTTCAACGACAGTAGATATCAATTTTCAACAGAATAGAACAACAAGGTAATATTTTGACATAGGGTAACAACCGATCTAGGATGACATTCACATTGTGCGCAAAGCAGACTCTCTCATAAGACGCGAGGATGGTGCGCATGGCGATGTCCCCTTAGACACAGCGCAAAGCCGATGGCTCGTGAGTCGCCAAGTTTATGCGCAGGGTGTATGACCCCTAATACGCAGCGTAGAGCAAATCGCTCATGAGTCGCCAAGTTTGTGCGTAGGGTTGATGGCCCTTAATACGCAGCGCAGAGTAGATTGCTCGTGAGATGCCAATTTGGTGCGCAGGGCTGATGTCCCCTAAGTCGCAAGGTTGGTGTGTAAGGCAAGATGCCCTATAAGATGCAAGATTTGTGCGCAGAGCAGATGGCTCTTAAGACGCAAGATTGACATGTCCGAACCAAGCACTAGTGAAGAACAATTGTGGTGTGTCAGCAATGCTCTTAGTGCGGAGAGTTGGCGGATGTTGTGACCCAATTGGAGAAAATCCCTCAAGTCGTGGTTCGAGGAGCAGCGTAAGACTTAAAGCTCGTTGATATGGGCTCAGAGGAGGGTGCCATAACCTCTGCGGGGAGCGAGTGAGCAAGCAGTGATCTGTAAGACTTGAAGCTCATTGAGATGGGCTCGGATGAGGGCGCCATGACTTTTACGGGGGGCGAGTGAGCAAGCAGTGATCAGCTCAAGGCGATGGTGGAGGCAATGCTCCAGTGTGGTGTAGCCACGGAACTACTCATCACTTGGGTGTTGCACAATAACACCCAGATGTTATCCGAGATGAGCGTTGTCTCATATGCTCATCAAGTTTTGGACTTTTCATTGCCCAGCAAATGGGACTTGGTGAATTGAGTAGCCACTTCTCGGGTTCCTTCGCGCAAGCGTTGCTCAACGGTGCTCGTGTGCCCCCACAAAGTCTGGGACCCTCATAACCCAACAACAACGAGACTTGGTGAACTAAGAAACTATTTCTCGGTGTCCATCCAAGCGATCGTTGCTCAATGGCGCTCGTTTGCGCCACAAGTTTGAGACTTATTGCCTAGCAACAACTAGTTTGGGAATCTCAAAGTCCTTTCTCGCAACAACAGGAGATGATGAAACTTAATGATGTTACAAGTAGTCATTTCTTGGTGGCAGACTTCACATGACGAAACTCGATATGTTGCGGCCCCACTGCGGTGTGTCGTTACTCAGGCGGTGTTCCCTTCAACTATTTGTGAAGAATTCACTTTAGCAATTGCAGCCTATAGAGAAAGGCAGTGCGGCCGAGGCGAGTTCGACGAGGACGTCGAAGTTTGAAGTGGGGGAGGATGTTAGGGACTTTTCGATTTGCCCGAGCAACGACGGATCATGGCAAAATGTTCCCTACATGTTTGTAAATATATTTTCGAGTCCATATAATTTTGGCTTCTATTGTAGTTTGTACTTGTAAAATCCTTTGTGCGATCCCCGAGGGCCACGATACGAGTTGGATGCATTTCGAGGTCATTCGACGCTTGGTGTGTGCACTACGGCTAAGCGGAGCAATTTTCCTACATTCGTCATGGTCATGGCCATAAAAAAATCACCATCTCGCATGGTCACGATTTTTTCATGCTTCTCGTGCTTTTGGGAACCTTGGGGGTGGCACTTGGGGGTTAAGGGTTTCATGTGTAATGTGGAAGAGTGTTTGCGAACAAAGCGGTTGCCTTGGGCAGAGACGAAGTCGATCTTCGTCCAAGATAATTTGCGGAGCTCATCCTACACCCGATTTTATATTTGTTACGTCCATAGTCCTGTAATTATTGTTTTACTTTACACCTTCAATACCATTCGACCAACATGGTATTTTGGGGGCGCAGATATGGAGCGCGATGGCACATGGACCAACGCATGCCCCGCGATGGTAAGTCGGGAAGCCCAATTCAGGATGAATTCGGGATGATAGGGTTATCCCTTGCATGGGATGCAAGGGTGCCGCACGGGTTCTTCCGCACAAAATAATTGGCCCGTGACATTGCGGTTCCAAATCGTAGCCTCATTGTAGCCTTTCAGTTTTCAACCAATAGGAAGGGTTGGAGATCTTATTTTTCAAATATTTTATATTTTGAGATCTCTCGATTCATTTAGGATTCATGATGATTCACTTTGAAACGTTATTTAAAGCTATTTAGCAAAGTAGATTTTGAAATTGATACTTGATTCCCTCTTTGCTATCTAGTACAATAACTTGTCAGTAGTCACATTTTCATTATGCTACTAATGAATATTACTTGTAAGTTATCAAAAATTTGATAGGAGGCTAGTAGATTGAATTTGGAAAGGAAATGACAAGTTTGGCAATTTTTTAGAATGATGTATGATTTTGGTTTTGTAAAAATCTTAATATAATACTTCTATATTCATGATATAATAATGTCTCTATACTCGTGATTGAATTTGCATGATAAAACTACGAAATCTCATGAGTAGGATGAATTTTACTACTTAGGCAAATTTCATTAAATGAAACTTGCTCTAAGTTATGATTTGTCATTAGAGACTTCATTTTTACGTCTACACCCAATAAACATGTTTAGATACACACATGACATGATTCTAGGTGTTTAAACTTGAAATTTCATGTCTAAATGAACAAGGTGATAACTAATTCACTTTAGAGGACTTAAATTTAGAAAAGTTTGACCCAAGTCAACAAATTGACTTGGACACTTCATTTTAAGTCCAAACTTCATAAACATGTTTAGAAATAGGTATGACATGTTTCCATACATTTAGTATGGATAAAATGACATAGAGGCCATTTCATGATAACCTCTTTTGAATTAAGTTGACCCAAGTAAACAAATTGACTTAAAGATCTCATTTTCAATCCATATTTGAGAAACATTTTTATAGTTACTCATGTTAGGTGTCTATAGGCTTAAATTTGAAAAATTAAATGATAAGATTGACACTCAGTAAGTTTTATGATAACTAGCTTAGTTTTGAATGAAACTATGCTAGGTTGATATCTTGACTTAAGGATATAATTTTCATCTCAAACTTGACATACACTCTTTACATGACCATTATGTAGTGTCATAAAAGTTTGAATAAAAACTGAGCACGTTTTGAAAAATAACTGAAAATTACGGAAATACCATTGGAATTTCAACATTTTCAGTTAATTTTAGAAAAATATAGAAAAATCTTTTTTAACTGATTCTTGAAATTGAATCTTCATTGAAAAATCTAGTTTTTTTAGTAAAAATTTCATCAAGAATCTTATTTATAGTGAAATTTTGAAGTTGGATTTCAGAAATGCAAAGTATCACCCTCTTGAAATATCAATTTTTTTGATACTTTGGTTTTTCGTCAAAAACATCAAATGAAATTTTGTGTATACTATTTTGATTTCATTCCTAATATCGTTCTCACTATTCTTTGAGTGAAATTATTTCTAAAAATGATTTTGATAACTTGAGCGATATTTTGAAAATGAGTTTTTGGTTGGAATCGAGATAGGTTTAAAAATAGCCTTAGAAAATTCATTTTGAGTTCAAATTTGACACATGCATCTCAAATGATCAATCAATGATATCTAAAAAGTTTGAATAAAAAATGATAACTTTCGAAAAAAATACCTTAAATTTACGAAAATGCCCTTAGACTTTCAGGAATTTTATGAATTTATAAAAAACTGATTTTTGACTGATTCTTGAACCTGTAGATTCCTTGAAAAATATAGTTTGTCCAATTAAAGTTACAAAAACTTCATCAAGAATATGATTTTAGAATGATTAAAAAGTTTGATTTTTATAAACTTAAAGTGTACTTTGAACTAAGTCAACAAAATGACTTAGAAACCTCTTTTTAAGCCCAACCTTGATTGATATACTTAGATTCACTCATATTAGATGTCCAAGTGTCTAAGCTAGAGAAAACATGAGTAGATAGCAAAATTTGATACATAGTCATTTTCATATTTTCATGCATATTTCGAATCAAACTGTGCTAAGTTCATATTTTGATCAAATGACATTCTTTTCACTTCAAACTTGATATACATGTTTTACATGACCATATCTTTGTATTTTAAAAGTTTGAATGATTTCAGGAAATATCATAAAAATTTCATTTATTTACGAAAATACCACTAAAGTATCACTCTTCTCAAGTTGCTTATTTTTCTGATACTTTAAATTTTCATTAGATTTTCAAATGAGACTTGAAATATAATATTTTAAATTTACTTATGGTATCGTTCTACTCATTCGATGAGAAAAATCATTTCTAAAGTGATTTTTGACCATTTGACCGATAGTTGAAAATATCGATACTTAAGTAACTACACGATTCTTGATTTTGGATTTCATTTATCATTTCATAATATCATGTATAACTTAGTCTCTTATTCGATGTTTGATTTTCATCCCTTGAGTTGAGACTTTCGCGGTTTTGAAAAAAAAATTAGAGTTTCAACTTTGACTTTTGCTTGACTTTTCTTGTCCTTTTTGAGTGATGTCAAAAGGGGGAGAAAAATATAAGTAAAAAAGGAAGAAAATATAGGAAAATCATGCATATAGATAGGGGGAGTTTATCTTCATAGATATGCATGATGATAGGGGGAGAAATCCCTTTGTTGATATCCTTTGTGCTTTAGTATATATATTTTCTTAAGGATGTTTGTCATCATCAAAAGAGAGATATTGTTGGCCCAAGGTTTTCAACATTGGTCTTAATCTTGGTTTTGATGATAACAAACATGGAACTAATAATTTCATGGAGAGTTATTTCAGGTTCCATATCGATTAGAGCTCAATGTCCCTAATCGGAATAATCGGAGAAATCGAAGAAATCGACAAGGACGCTCGTCGTCACTCGTGATTCTTCGGGAAGATAGAGTTTAGGTTTAGGGTGTCTAGCATGTGTTGTAAATCCTTTTTTATGATACAAAACCTAAAACCCAAAACCCGAACCCCAAAACATGAAAACTCAAAAAATCAAAAACGGTCCTGAAATTCACTAAGCCTAGGGAGCTCCTTGGAGGACTATATGACCTAGACATTTTTTTGACAAAAAAAATGCCGATAATTGTTCATTGGGTTTTCCAGAAATTTGTACTAGACCCCAAAAACTAGATTTTGATTCTTAAGGATTTTAATTTTTTAGATATTTTTATTGAATCCAAATGAAGGGTAATCCTTATATAACATTTATGTTATAAAGTTATTAACTTAAAGTTCGTAAATGTTATATAAGTAGACTTAGTGAAGACGAAACCCAAAAATAAGTCAAACTAAGCAGTCTGCCCAGTTTCGGTTGACCAGTTGGTCGACCGAATGCTGCCAAAAACTGGCAGTAGGCAAGTTAGTCGACCGAAGTGTGCCAGAAAGCAGCAGTATGCCTTCGATCGCTCAGTTGATCGATCGACGATCGATCGGACCTGCGATCGGATGGCGGAAAACGGCTAGTTTCCTAGCCGTTGAGTTGGGTGTTTCATGCCAACTCTTCATAGCTTATAAATACCGAGCCATGGGAGTCTTTCCTCTATGATCTAAGCTTCCATTGAGTCATTCTTGATCATTCTCAAAGCATTTCTTGAGGCATCCCTTTGATAACTCTAGTTTCCATAATACATCCTTGATCTTGTCTTCAAGCTTTGAACGATTCATCATTGAGGCATCAAGAGGAACTAGGACTCGTGTTTGGAGCTAAGTATTTGTTGTATTATTTATTTGCTCCATTATTTATGTATTTTTGTGATTTATTTCATTGTATTTGAGCTGGTAAAGATCTAGGTTGTTAGGTCTTGAAATTGGGTGGTCGCCTTTGTGTTTGAGGATTAATTCCACCGATGTAAACATAATTTACTATGATTAGTTGAGTTGTCCCTTAGGGTTGAGGTGGAAGAGTGCTCTCGGTAAGAAGACGGAGACTTTCGGATGTGGAAGTGCCTTAGGTTGAGAGCGAGACTCTTCGGGTCAAAATCCTTGTTGTAATGGAAATAAGATTAATCTAGTAAAGTTTAGTTTGGAAATTCTAAGCTGGGTGCTTAGGTAGTGGAGTAGGCATTGGGGCCGAACCACTATAAATAGTTGTGTTTGCATTGCTTCTACTTGTGTTTACTTCATTATCATATTTACTTTGCTTCTGATTGCTACACAACTTGTAATTTGCCTAAGTAACCATAGAAACGATTAAAATCGGATTTAGGCAAAAAGATTAGTAAACACACTATTCACCCCCCCTCTAGTGTGCCCATTTCACTAACACTCTGTATCAATTTGTAAGTAGACTCGGAATCCCAATCCAACTCGGATTCTTGATTACTTTGACAAAGGTTTTCGGGTATCTTTGTCGAAGGCACGTAGACCGAGAGCGCGCCAAGGGTATTTAAGGGGCGAGCAAGAGGAGAATGTAGGTAGAACACGAAGGAGAGATGATGCTTCGAGGCGGAGATCTCCAGACCACGAACAATTTGGGCGACAACAACGAGTGAAATAATGGGGAAGAGGAAGATGAATCCAGAGATAGCAATGGAGTAGATCGCAGGTTCGCCGCTTTGCTCCAATTCATGCTCGTGGAGATCTCTTCTACTTTTTTTTGATAAAAAAGCATTATTTTGAATGGGGTTGCTGATGGATAATTGATTGGAGGATAGAATTGAGACAAATATTAAGATACGAGATACAATTTGATAAAATTAAAGAATTGGCAAAAAATGAGACAAAGCGCATAATTCAGTATATATTCAAGTAATTGCTTTTACGATCGCACTCAATCTTTACCAGACAATGAATCACTATGTCATTCCTTCTCTTCTCTGCTCTCTCTCTTACTCAAGAACACTCTCTACACAAGTCTTGAGGGCTTACTGTTATGTCACGCTCCAGCCCGAGCCCGCCCCCCGGTGACCCCGACCATAGACGCGGCAGCGACTCGAACACCGCACAACAGAAGGAAAAGCCACAAATCATCACATAAAACAAAATAACAACATTAAAACCAATAATCATGATCGAAAAGTCCAACAATACATACGATAAGGAACAATCTGATTTAAATACAAGATTTAATAAAATATAAAATAGTTCTACATATTACAGCTCCAAAATAACAATATCAATGTTAACGTTATGAGGTGACAAAACGAAACAAAATACAAAAGCAGCCGTCATCAGAGCTCCACATCTACGACTATCTACTAGATGTCTAAAAACTATCTACATCTCGATCTAGAAATCGACTGCTCACCCCTACAAGTCTGAAGCAAAAACAACGGAGATCAGCAGGTGCTGAGTAAGAGAATCACAATATGATCAACAATGCATCAAGTGTCAACTCAACAATGCATAACAACATGACCTAAGATGCAATCAAAGGCAATGAACACAACAAATACTCATCACCTACTCCTAAACAACATCAACTGAATCATCGAGCGTGTGGACCATTGGGTAAAAATCCCGCACTCTACCACCTGCAGAGTGGCATCAACAGTTCGCTCCAATGATGATACGACTACCCCCACCAAGCAGGTAGTCCGTCAGATGTCGCATCCGACATCATTGCACCCGAAGGTGCCCAACATGCGACTAGTCAATATCATATATATACCCTCTGCCATGCCTGGGGGGTACCACACCGAAATGGTCCTGGACCGAAGTCCTCTCCAAGGCCGTAGCCTCTAGATCGACAATAATCATGCAACTCGACTCCAAAAGGGCAACAAGATATATCACCATGATCAACAATATAGCACCAACTCCAAGTGATAACGATATGAACAACATGATAATAACATGTTCAACAAGTAAACAATACCACATGTAACAACATGATACTATGCATACGATGACTAATCAGATGCATCATAAGATTAGCATAACATACTATGATCAAGAATAAACGCCAATAAGCAATAATAAAATGTAACACATGCAATCTCTCTACATGGCATGTCCAACAATAATGTGCAACGAGAGTTCAATAAATGTTTTGAAGCAAATCAAACATCGAAACCAAGAGTATTTTTATAATTTATCTTTGATGATAAATCAACGACAAACAAGGGACGACAGACTTGCAGGCTCAACCCATCACCAAAACTACCAATATTTCACACTAACTAACCCACCAAATTTTCATACTAATAATTTAATATTATTTAAACACCTAAGGGCATCCTAATAATGTTTTCTTGGAAAACTGACTCCACCATCGCATTCAACACACAAAAATGATCAAGATTGCTATTCACCTCAACTTCAACCGACAACTCGGGGCCCACCAAATAATATAATATTATAATTATAATATAATGCTAAAAGAATATAAAAATCATACCAAACGATCTCCAATCTGAAATCTGATACCACCATCGCGTTCAGCACATGAAAATGATCCACTTTGGTATTCGCCTAAACTCGATCCGACGACCCTACGATCAACTATAAAAATACCCTAATAATCTACAAATCAACCTCATTTCATCCGATACAGTTCTCTTCTTTAAACGCTTATTTATTAAATTAAATAAAACTCCTCTCCACTTGTCTCCTACCCACCCCGACGCCCACCCGACGCCGCCTTCCTCTGCTCTGCTCGGATTCACGCTGGCTGGCCCTCTCGACCGCCGGCGATCACCCCGGCGACACGACCGCCCTCTCCCCGACCTCCGCGATCGGTCCGACTCACTGCCGGCCACCCAATCTTGCCGCCTCCTCTGCCCGCCTCGAATCCACGCCGGGCGACTCCCCAAGCCGCCAGCGATCGACCCACCGGCATCTCTACCCTCTCCTCGACCTCCCAGTCCGATCCGACCCACTAGCGGCCGAGTAGTGGCCGGGAAGGCCACCACGAAGCACGGCCAGCACGGCGCGACACGGTCGCCCGCCGCCTGCCCGGCATAGTTCGACCTCGTCCTTCGTTGTCATCGTCGAGAAATAAATATAGAAGTAAAGGAGAAGGGAGAGATCTCCTACCTCAATCCCGGCGACGATGACGCCACGGGCAACACGACGCGCGTCGACTCCTCCCCCTACAAGTTCCTCTCCTCCTCCTCTTCTCAATCTCTCTTTACCAGCTCCCTCTCTCCCCTTCTTAAAACCCTTCAACGGCACATCTCCCTTACCTCACCATCACCCTCACCTGGCACCCCCACTCCCCCTACCATCCCTTCTACCCAAACATTGATTCAAATTTTAAATATATATATATATATATATAATTGGATATAACATCCTCCCTACCTTAAGAAATTTGGTCCTCCAAATTTACATACCTGATGAGCTAAACAAATGGGGGAAGCGATCTCTGATATCCTCTTCACGCTCCCATGTCGCCTCTGCATCTGAATGGTGCTGCCACCCCACCTTGACCAATGAGACGACCCTATTGCGGAGATGATGCTCCTTCCTGTCAAGAATCTTCACTGGCAACTCCTCATAACTCATATCCTCATATGGGAAGGATTGGACACGTACTTCCTCAACATAGAGACATGGAAGACGCTATGCACTCCTGCCAAAGATGGTGGCAATGCTAGCCGATAAGCGACCGCTCCTACTCTCTCCAAGATCTCGAAAGGACCAATATAACGCGGTGCAAGCTTTTCCTTCTTGCCAAACCGCATCACACCCTTAGTCGGGGACACCTTGAGGAACACATGATCCCCAACCGAGAACTCCAAGTCCCTTGTCCGCCGATCTGCATAGCTATTCTGTCGACTCTGAGACGTGAGCAACCTCTGCCTAATCCTCTGGACCAACTCAACGTCCTGCTGGACCATCTCCAGTCCCAAAAGACGTCGCTCACCCACCTCATCCCAAAGCACTGGAGACCTACACCTCCGTCCATAAAGAGCCTCAAATGGAGCCATCTGGATAGTTGAATGATAGCTATACTTATAGGCAAACTCCACCAAGTGTAGATGACTCTCCCAGCTGCCTCCAAAGTCCAGAACACAAGCACGCAAAAGATTTTCCAATGTCTGAATAGTGCACTCGGACTGTCCATCAGTCTGTGGATGGAATCCTGTACTAAATCGAAGATCAATGCCTAAGGCCCTCTGAAGACTCTGCCAAAACTGTGAAGTGAATCGAGGATCTCTGTCTGAAATGATGCTAGCAGGTACACCGTGTAATCTCACTATCTCCACACAGTAGAGCTGGGCTAATCTGTCCAAAGAAAAAGTCTTCTTAACCGGCAAAAAGTGAGATGACTTCGTCAATCGATCCACAATCACCCATATCGAGTCGTGCCCCTTCGGCATCCTCGGAAGCCCGGATACAAAGTCCATAGTGATGTGCTCCCATTTCCACTCAGGGATAGGGAGATTTTGGAGCTTCCCAGCCGGTCTATGATGTTCAGCCTTTATCTGCTGGCAGACCAAACATCTCGCCACATACTCTGCAACATCTCTCTTCATCCCACGCCACCAATAAGACTTCCGCAAGTCCTTATACATCCTCAAACTGCTTGGGTGAATAGCAAAACGAGACCTATGAGCCTCCTCTAACAACTCCTCCTTCACTAGGTGCTTCTCAGGGACACAAAGCCTGCCACGGAACCGCAAGGTACCATAGCTATCTCGTGAGAAGTCCAGTCGAGTGCCCTGCTCCACCTCCTGAACAATGACCTGAAAGTGATGGTCCTCCATCTGACATTGTCGAATCCGCTCCACTATCGGCGGTTGTGCGATCAACTGTGCAAGCACTCCACTTTGAGTCTGACCCACCAAGTCTAAGCCAAGCTCTGACAACTGTCTAATCAGCTCTGACTCTGCAACTCTGAGATGCTGACACATCCCCATTGATTTTCTGCTCAAGGCATCTGCCACTATGTTCGCTTTACCAGGATGATAATTAATAGTGCAGTCATAATCTTTAAGAAAATCCATCCACCTCCTCTGTCTCATGTTCAGCTCCTTTTGAGTGAATAGGTGCTTCAAACTTTTATGATCTGTGAATATCTCGAAGGTGACACCATAAAGGTAATGCATCCACATCTTAAGGGCAAATATTATGACAGCTAACTCCAAATCATGCACCGGGTAGTTCTTCTCATGCTCCTTAAGCTGTCTAGAAGCATAAGCTACCACTCGCCCGTTCTGCATCAAAACAACACCAAGGCCCTGAATGGATGCATCAGTGTATAAGGCAAAACCATCTCCTCCAGAAGAAATCACTAACACAGGTGCAGTAGTAAGCCTTTTCTTCAGCTCTTGAAAGCTAGCTTCACACTTGTCATTCCAAATAAATTTCACACCTTTCCTCGTCAACTGAGTCAAAGGTGCGGTGATCTTCGAGAAACTCTCTACAAATCTACGGTAGTAGCCTGCTAGTCCAAGGAAACTGCGAATCTCATGGACCGTCCTTGGCCTTTGCCAGCTCATCACTGCCTCAACCTTATGCGGATCCACTGATATACCAGCACCAAAAATCACATGCCCCAAGAAGTCGACTTCTTTTAGCCAGAATGAACATTTACTCAATTTGCCAAACAATTGCTCTCTCCTCGATACACCCAAAACAATCCTCAAGTGCTCTTCATGCTCGGCCTCTGACTTGGAGTACACCAGAATATCATCAATGAAAATAATCATGAACCAGTCTAAGTACTCTAAAAAGACACGGTTCATCAAGTCCATAAATGTTGCAGGAGCATTGGTTAGCCCAAATTGCATAACCAAAAACTCGAAATGCCCATAACGCGTACGAAAAGCAGTCTTCTGCATATCCTGCTCTCTCACCCTCAACTGGTGGTATCCAGATCTCAAGTCAATCTTCGAGTACACACAAGTATCTCGCAACTGATCAAACAGGTCGTCAATCTGAGGCAACGGGTACTTGTTCTTGACGGTCACTGCATTTAACTGTCTGTAGTCGATGCAGAGCCTCAAAGATCCATCCTTCTTTCTCGCAAATAGGACAGGAGTTCCCCAAGGCGACACACTGGGACGGATAAATCTCTTATCTAGAAGCTCCTGCAATTGCCCCTTAAGCTCCTCTAATTCCTTAGGTGCCATACGGTACGGTGCCTTCGAAATAGGAGCTGTACCAGGCTGCAACTCAATACAGAACTCAATCTGTCGCTCTGGTGGTAGGCCTGGTAACTCATCTAGGAATACATCTGGAAACTCTCTAACCACCGGTATGCTCTCGATCTGAAGCTTCTCCTCGATAGACGTGCCCACCAATGACACTAAAAAGCCACTGCACCCTCGGCCCATCAACTGTCTAGCCTGCAAAGTTGAAATAACCGATGCCACCCGCTCCCTTGATCCGACAAACTCAAAGGAAGGATGTCCTGGGGGAGAAAATACTACCACTTTTTCTCAACAATCGACTCTAGCATGGTTAGTAGTAAGCCAATCCATACCCAATATAACGTCGAAATCGAAGAAATCTAACACAAGCAAGTCTAGCAAAATCTTAGCATCTCCCAATCGGAGTCTACACCTCTTCTACTCATGGCTCGACTGCATCACATCACCTAACGCCATGAGCACAAACAAACCACTAGCTGGGTGATTTGTTTCAGCTGGGTGATCCTCAAGTGAGTACTCTCAACCAGAAGTGCTCGTGCCACCACTCGACTATAGTCTCTCAAATCATCATGACTAGACATCCGATCCTGAATAGCAAAGTTGAGCCCTCTCAAGAAATGCTCTGCCTTGTCTTCCTCTGAGGCCACCATGTGCGGACAAAACTCTAACAAGCGATCAAACTCAACCTCATACTCTACTACAGACCTCGTTGTCGCAGATCAAGGAACTCTTGCTTCTTCTGCTGGCGAAATGTTATCAAAAAATATTTACTGTAGAATGCAGTCCTGAATTCTGCCCACAAAATATCAGCTCCACCTCTAGCAGCGACCTGCGCCCTCTACCAAACTCTAGCCCCATCAATTAGGTAAAAGGTGGCCAGATCCACCTTTTCCTCCTCCTTGCACCTAAGTACCTTAAAAGTATCCTCCACTCCAGCCAACCATGCCCTAGCTGCCATAGGATCTGCACCACCCCCGAAGTTACCGAAATGCACTCTGCCAAACTGTTGGAACTTCAGCATGCGGGACTCCCATGACTCAGTGCTAGCGAAGCCTCTATCAAGTCCTGGTACAAGTATAACATACTGAGGCTGGGGTACCGCAGGAACATGCACCGCCGAGCCCTCTCCAACAACCTAAGGGACTACTGGTACAGCCTCAACAACTACCTCCTCCACTCTCACTCTAGCTCTAAGAGTAAAACCATGCTCATCCTCTGCAGGAACACGCACCGGGGCACCACGACAGTCTGAGGAGCACCCTGACTAACTCGCCCACCTTGACCCCTGGCAGTCGAAGTCGCCACCTGAGTAGTGCGTGCTTGCCGAGGAACGGCCACCCGATCCTAATCTGCAACCGGGTCTCCAAGACCCCTCGCAGGCCCAACACTGCCCCTCGATGCCATCTCTCTACAAATATAACAAAAATTTTAGATAAAGCTTACAACTTAACTCCTATACCATAAAATATTATCGTTAAGGAAAGACACCTAAACTCTTAACCTTAACCTAACCTTAACTCCTAGGTTCTGATACCAAAAATTGTCACGCCCTGACCCGAGACGCGGCAGCGACTCGAACACCGCACAACGGAAGGAAAAGTCACAAATCATCACATAAAACAAAATAACAACATTAAAACCAATAATCATGATCGAAAAGTCCAACAATACATACGATAAGGAACAATCTGATTAAATACATGATTTAACAAAATATAAAATAGTTCTACATATTACAGCTCCAAAATAATAATATCAAGGTTAACGTTATGAGGCGACAAAACGAAACAAAATACAAAAGCAGCTGCCATTAGAGCTTCACATCTATGACTGTCTACTAGTTGTCTAAAAACTATCTACATCTCGATCTACAAATCGACTGCTCACTCCTGTAAGTCTGAAGCAAAAACAACGGAGATCAGCAGGTGCTGAGTAGGATAATCAAAATATGATCAACAATGTATCAAGTGTCAACTCAATAATGCATAACAACATGACCTAAGATGCAGTCAAAGGCAATGAACACATACTCCTAAACAACATCAACTGAATCATCGAGCGTGTGGACCATTGGATAAAAATCCCGCACTCTACCACCTGCAGAGTGGCATCAACCGTCCGCTCCAACGGTGATACGACTACCACCACCAAGCAGGTAGTCCGTCAGATGTCGCGTCCGACATCATCGCCCCCGAAGATGCCCAACATGCGACTAGTCAATATTATATATACCCTCTCCCATGACTGGGGGGTACCACACCGAAATGGTCCTGGACCAAAGTCCTCTCCAAGGCCGTATCCTCCAAATTGACAATAATCATGCAACTCGACTCCAAGAGTGCAACAAGATATATCACAATGATCAACAATTAGCAACAACTCCAAATGATAACGACATGAACAACATGATAATAACATGCTCAACAAGTAAACAATACCACATGTAACAACATGATACTATGCATACGATGACTAATCAGATGCACCATAAGATTAACATAACATACTATGATCAAGAATAAACGCCAATAAGCAATAATAAAATGTAACACATGCAATTTCTTTACATGGCATGTCCAACAATAATGTGCAACAGGAGTTTAATAAATATTTTGAAGCAAATCAAACATCGAAAGCAAGGGTATTTCCGTAATTTATCTCCGATGATAAATCAACGACAAACAAGGGACGACAAACTTGCAGGCTCAACCCATCACCCAAACTACCAATATTTCACACTAACTAACCCACCAAATTTTCAGACTAATAATTTAATATTATTTAAACAACTAAGCAATCAACCTACTAGAAAAGCATCCTAACAATATTTTCTTAGAAAACTGACTCCACCATCGCATTCAGCACACAAAAATGATCAAGATTGCTATTCACCTCAACTTCAACCGACAACTCGGGGCCCACCAAATAATATAATTTTATAATTATAATATAATGCTAAAAGAATATAAAAATCATACCAAATGATATCCAATCTGAAATCTGACACCACCATTGCGTTCAGCACATGAAAATGGTCCACTTTAGTATTCACCTCAACTCAATCCGACGACCCTACGATCAACTATAAAAATACCCTAATAATCTACAAATCAACCTCATTTCATCCTATACAGCTCTCTTCTTTAAACGCCTATTTATTAAATTAAATAAAACTACTATCCACTTGTCTCCTACCCACCCCGACTCCCGCCCGATGCCGCCTTCCTCTGCTCCGCTCGGATTCACGTACGCCGGTCGGCCCTCCCGGCCGCCAGCGATCACCCCGGCGACACGGCCGCCCTCTCCCCGACCTCTGCGACCGGTCGTACTCACTGCCGGCCACCCCTTCTGCGCCCAATGTTGCCGCCTCCTCTGCCCGCCTCGAACCCATGCCGGGCAACTCCCCAAGCCGCCAGCGATCAACCCACCGGCATCTCCACCCTCTCCTCGACCTCCCGGTCCGATCCGACCCACTAGCGGCCGAGTAGTGGCCGGAAAGGCCACTACGAAGCACGGCCAGCACGGCGCGACACGGCCACCCGCCGCTAGCCCGGCATAATTCGACCTCGTCCTTCGTTGTAGTCGTCGGGAAATAAATACGGAAGTAAAGGAGAAGGGAGAGATCGCCTACCTCGATTCTGGCGACGATGACGAGCTCCACCGGCAACACGACGCGCGTCGACTCCTCCCCCTACAAGTTCCTCTCCTCCTCCTCTTCTCAATCTCTTTTTACGAGCTTCCTCTCTCCCCTTCTTAAAATCCTTCAACGACACATCTCCCTTACCTCACCATCACCCTCACCTGTCACCCCCACTCCCCCGGCCATCCCTTCTACCCAAACATTGACTCAAATTTTAAATTTTTTTATATGTACCGGATATAACATGTTATGAGTCAAAAGGTCGACATGACAAGGCAGGTGTGTTGACCTCATCAGGCCGCAACTTGCCTGCACGCACAAGCTCATCCGGTGATGACTCGTTCGTCCTTATGCAGATTGCAGGCCATGTTCCCGCCGTGCTCACGGGCGTACGATGACCTGCAGTAGTGATGGACGAGCAACACTAGCTGTTGAAGGCGGAGATGGTAGTGCACTCATTGTGGGAGCAGCTGCTGGGGGCGCACGTCAGCTGCTTCTGTGTCGCACCGTGCTGATCAACCACCTCATGCTGATCAACGCACAGCTCGCGTAGTTGCACCACCTTGTGCGGTCTGATGCCGCTTGGCATCGGGCCTTGCTCTCCCCCACGAGAAGCAAGATCTTGACTCCTTCCCGGTGATCAGTCGCTAACTATTGTGTTAACAAACACACACACATCTCCTATTCTCTTGTTCGCAACTAATTCTTTGATCTTTTCTGCAACTTTAGGCACAATATTATATGGTGTTGTGCTCGTTCAGAGAGCAGCTGCAACTGCACGTTTGTGAAGACCGTCATGGCTTGTAGGGAGATGAACGAGCCGTAAGTGACGTCCACATTTTTGGAGCTGCAACGGCTCCAAAAATTTTTGGATGAATGTGGCATCTTGGACGAACATGGCGAATGAGCTGTTAGCGACGTCGACGCTGCGGGATGCAATAGAGACGGAGATGGGGTCGCAGAGGTAGGCGATCTTCTTGTTTGGGTTGCGGGCGGTGAGGTTGAGGTTGAAGTGGGGTGAGGTGGTCGGCGGTGGAAAGGCAGCAGAGCGGCAAGGACTACGGAGGCACATCATTAGTTTAACGGGACTGCCGACGGAAATTAGACGACGAGATTCAATTGAAACAAATAAAAATACATACCGCAAATGAGAAAAACCCTAAAGTACAACATATATTTAGATAATTTCTCTTAAAAATATTATTTTATATTATTTTATTATAAAGTGACGTAGCTTTTTTATTTTATTTTTAAAATAAAAAAATATTTTTTTTAGTCCACGTAGAAAAGCCATGTTATCATCTTAACGAGGCTGCTGACGAATACTTTACACGAGGCTAGAATTGAGACAAACGTCAATATACGGGATACAATTTAGTGAAATAAATTAAAGAATTGACCACAAATAAAAAAAATACATAGTTCAAAATATACTTATGTAATTACTTTTTTATTTTACTTCAATTTAACTTTTTCATCTCTAAGCTACTCAAGACATCTAAAATTATATCTAGGTACACTAGAATCAATAGGCATTTATATTTTTCTATAGTCTTTTACATCAAATCAATCTATTTCATTCCTCACCCTCTTCTCATCTTCAGTTAAATCTTTTTACAATTTATTTTTCTTTTAAAGCTTACACGTACTAGCATAGTCATTATACAAGGTGTACAAAGACGCATAAATTATACACATAAAAAATATTTTAGCACTACAATCGAGAATCGAACCTCCGACTTATTGATAATATAATATGTAATCATTAAACTACTAGTTGATCCATAATTCTATGCGAATTTTTTTGGGTCGACCCACGTGGGTAAAGTTCTCCCAACGATAATTTTCTTCATTTGCAAGATTCGAACTTGATACATTGCTTAAGCATTTTCTCTAGCGGTAATTATTTAGAAATTTTTTTAATGCAAGTGATAATGAAATTATTATGCAATAGCAATAACGCACGAAATTAAGGCTATTTACCATAATTATTTTCTATTACAGTCCAATTTATCATATTAACAAAATTAAGAAATGTTGCCCAATCAATGTAACACCAAGCCACATTAAATGTAAACATAAAAAAGGTAAATATGAAATAAAAATATGGTGATTCGATGTACATCTCTTTGACTTTAAACTTGATTATATGAGACAATTAGCCAATGAACCATGTGCCATGTCATTAGTTGAGAGGCACTTGAATGGAATGCATACTCTTTTCTGAAGCACTCATGAACCCAGAATATGCACACACTAGTCCATGTGAACTTAGTGCTTTCCATGTGCACCAACACCTTGTTGTATGAATATGGCTCCCGCCCCCCTCATCGAGTCATCATCATCCTCAAGAAAAACCCTAATTATTTTATAGCTCCCATTTATACTTTACTTGTGCCATCGGATTCAGGGCTCATCCATCAACTCGAGCATTATGGTCCACAAAACTCATACAAAAAGATTGGAAAATGATGTTCCACTCAAAACATCTTATGGGGGTTGGCTTCTTCCTTCCTAAAAGTTAGCCATCTTATGTCATACTATGTGGAGGAGATTAATCCATCGGTCGTCTAGTCTTCATTAATTAATACATGGTGGAAATTAAGTCCTATTTGAGAAGGAGATGTATGCAATTTAATTCTATAAGAAAAGTTATGAATGACTTATGATACAATGACAATTAATTAGTATGTTTTAAAATATATAAAATATCATTAAATAGTAAATGAAAACAATTCACTAGTATTTTTCAACGAAGATATCTCAAGTAGGGGTGTGCATGAATACCGAATAGACCTGAATCGATTAGAACCCACTTGATCAGGTAGGTTCTGGGTAGACTCAAATTAAATTTGGATAGAGTTCGAAATAAAAATTAAAAAATTGATTAAAATTAATTTCGAGTTCAACACATCAGGTATTCGAAACCTAAATTGATACTCGAAACCTGCTTAGCACCTGTTTTGAAACATATTGGAAACTTGTTTTAATCTGTTCTGAAAATAAACAAGTTTTTAACAAGGTACCAAGAATTGGAACTAAAACTTGTGATTTCGAGTAGGATCCGATTTTAAATTCCAACAGGATATGATTCGATTTCAAAATCTAATTTCGATCTTATACCTGATAGGATCCGAATATCATAAAAACACTCCCCTTCATGTGGGCCCCGCCGATTCCTCCAATCAAAAGAAGGACTATGCAATCACCGGCGGTGATCCATAACGAGTAACCGAGAAAGCAGAGAAAGAGAAAAGGAGGCGCCTCTTCTCTCTCTCTCTCTCTCTCTCTCTCGGCCTCCTCCTAATCCCGTCTTCCTGGGTCGTGATCGCTCCAAAGGCGCTTCTTTTGTTTTTGCTCCCCTTCCCCCACCCCCTTTGTAGGCCACATCAAAGAGTGGAGAGAGCCGAGGAGGGTTCCGCGTGCTGGATTTGAATCCCTCACTGCCAAATTGGACACATGGAATCGGATAGCATCGAATGCGTATCGTCGATCGATGGGATGGACGAGGAGGAGATGTCCCAACCCAACCACCCCTCCTCCAAACCCAACGCCGGCGTCGCCCCTTCTGCCGGGATTGCCCCCGCCACTAGCGTCCACGAGCTGCTCGAGTGCCCCGTCTGCACCAACTCCATGTACCCCCCAATCCATCAGGTCGGTTCCTCTTTTCCAAAGAACGTATAAGATTGATTCTGTGATCTTTCGAGATTTGATTAACAGAATTTTCTTTAAACTACGATTTTGATCAGCTTTGAGTCGGGTAATTTGGGCGTATGCTTTGGGTGGTTTTCACTCGTCATCAAGGCGATGCAACATGGCATTTGGAAGTAAAATTGATGGGGTTTTTTTCGACCGAAAAGTAACGTTGATGGTTTGATCGAGTATTTTTTAGGATTATACATTCTGTTTTGATGGTAGATAATCAGATGATTGTTCATCGAAAGAATTGAATGCCAGAATCGTGATTTTGTATCCTGGTTTTTGTGTATCCTTTTCTTGTTTCTTTTTATTTGGCGGAAAATCGCTGTCTTCTGTTCTATCATTTCTGATCAAATTTTAATGATTGTTGAGTCAAATTAAAAAGAAAAGCAATATTGCAATTGTTGTGGATCATATCAGGGAGCCTTCTTCTTTCAATTCTGAGGCCTTGGAATGTATATGTTTTTTTGAATAATCTTAGGCTTTTCTTTCGTACTTTGGCATTGAGAAATTCCACAAAGAATATGACAACAGTGCATCAAATTAAAGTCGACCTGACATTGTCTCTTCTTTATCCCATTTGTTCTGGCGTTTGGCTCTTGTCGTTTCAAAATCTCAGCCTTTTTGTTCTAGCTTAAGATTGAAGCTCAAAGCTGCTTTAAAGAACTTTTTGGTTCTTCTAAACTAATCCATGGATGCATGTTCTGGACCTTCTAGTAAATTTTAGCTTTTAAATTTTCTTGATATTTAATGCCTCACTTTAGACATGCATGCTTCCTTTTAGAAGTGAGTAGTATGATCTGGTAGCTAAGGTGCTGTTTGGTTAGCGAAAATTATTTTGTGGTTTGGTTTTAGTTGAAACTGAAAACTTGGTTTCGAAAATTTGGTTTTGGTTTCTAGTTTTCAATTTTTTGAAAATGCGTTTGGTTAATAAAAACAACATCAGTTTTAGTTGGTTGAAACTAGTGAATATTTATTTGGTTATGAAAAATAATATTAATTTTCCTTGAACTGTTTTAGTAGTAATTTGATTTTTGATTAAATATTAAACTAATTCATATGAAACAATTCATAAACTTAATATGATTGTAGAACGTCGCATATTGTATTTGTAGTTAGTTTACAAAATTAAATGTTTGCTAATATGATTATAAAATATTTGTAAGATTTAGCTAATTAAGTTATTGATAATTTAATTTTTTTGTTCAACTGGATATAAAATTAATTAATAGTTATTATAAAATTTCAAAAAAAATAAATCTAATGGTCTAAAATTAATTTTGATTAAATTATAAATAGATTGACTTTAAGAAAATTGAATTATTTTAAAATTTAGGTTTGAGTCAATTAGATATAAATTAATTTAATTAATTTGTCATGAGCTGAAAGTGATGATTTTTATTTTTATTTTTATAAATTAGATATAGTTTGATTTATTTTTAAATTAATTAATTTTATAAAAAAATATTTATAATTACAAAGTTGACACTGCATTTTGATAACGAAACCAACAGTCTCGAAATCACATAAAACAACCTTCTGGTGTTTTTATTTTTATTAAGAAAAATTAGTTTCGTCGAAACCCGTTCTCATTCTGATTTCGATTCAGTTTCATGAAAACACTGAACCAAACACGTTTGCGCAAGCAGTTTTGGTTTCAGTGAAATCAAAACCATGAAAACAGACTTGATTTTGTTAACCAAACAAACCCTATGATTTTCTAAGGCTGTACTTGATTAGTTTTTCACTAACTTCATTTGGTTACTTTCTATTTTGCATGACGGATTTAGATATATTCATTAGCTTGCTCTCATCCTCACTTATCCCATTCTCAAGTGACTACTTACTCAAGTATTGGCTTGAAAATATATGACCTTAAGTATGTGTGACAAAGCTTGCCATCATTTATGTAGTCATATATATCATGATAGTAAATTACAATTAGTTAAGTAGCATTTCCAAGTTGTTTATCAGGGAAGCGACATTTATATTCACATATTATTTGTTTTATAATATCCTATATAACACTTCTTTGTCTTTGATGCATCCTTTTTGCTTGAAATACTAATGTGATGACAACTGATCGACCAATCCAAGTGCCATATTCTAATACTCATGCACTATATGCATGCATATTTCAGCAAAATTTATGAATATCTTGAATTTTTCATTAAATACATAGTACGATATTGTACATCACTTCCTAGAAGATTTTTCTTTCCTCTTATCAAGAGTGATTAATACTTGATAACTATGAACAGCATGCTTACAATTATTCTATTTAAGCAAATCGAATTTTATTTCCTACATTGTTAAAACCATTAAGGACCCTATCTTTGAATCACCTAATTTTTTGTGGTTTGAATTCATCAAACTGGAATTTTTATAGGGAAACTATTCTTTGTCATGGTTGGAAGCACATGATTTTCAAAAGTGGTCATTATCAAGAAAATTGTTAGACTGATTGTGGAGATCAAGTACTTCATAGAGCACATAGAGATAGATATGATTACAGTTTCATGAGTTTAGTTAGAGTAGGATCATGATGATTTTAGGAAATCTTCATTTTGTATGTATATGTCCTTGCATCAAAACTAAAATACACTCATTAATATTTTCTCTGCAGTGTCAAAATGGGCATACACTGTGTTCAACATGTAAAACAAGGGTGCACAACCGCTGCCCTACCTGTCGACAAGAGCTTGGAGACATTCGGTGTTTAGCATTGGAAAAGGTGGCAGAATCGCTCGAGCTTCCTTGCAAATATTGTTCGCTTGGCTGCCCTGAAATCTTTCCTTACTATAGCAAACTGAAGCATGAATCTCTGTGCAACTATAGACCATACAGTTGCCCATATGCCGGATCTGAATGCTCGGTCGTGGGGGATATTCCTTTCTTGGTCACACATCTAAGAGACGATCACAAAGTAGACATGCATACAGGCTGCACATTCAATCACCGATACGTCAAATCGAACCCAAGAGAGGTTGAGAACGCCACATGGATGCTGACAGTAAGCACACTTCATTTCTATTGTAATTATACATGCACACGATTCTCGTAATGGTTACCAATGTTTGTTATGCACTTCATTCTAATTATGTTATTCAATATCAAAGTGGACGTTACCCACTTGTAAGTGGACTAAATTAGATCAAAAGTCACTCCCAGGAATAGTTAAAACATTCATGATTGCCAAAATGGCTAAATTGCTGAATATTGTGGCCTCTACTTGTTATTTGACTTAGTTCTGTTCTTGTAGTACGGTGATAAACTGCATATTTATGCTCTTTTGGATTAAACCTCTCTCAAACAAAATTTGTCCTCTTATATTTACGCATAATTCAATTCCTGAATTTCCAATATGCTTCTCTTTCAGGTCTTTAACTGTTTTGGACATTACTTCTGCTTGCACTTTGAGGCCTTCCAGTTAGGAATGGCCCCAGTGTACATGGCATTTCTCCGCTTCATGGGCGATGAGAATGAAGCAAGGAATTTCAACTGCAGTCTTGAGGTTGGGGCCAACGGAAGGAAGCTGATATGGGAAGGTACACCGCGGAGCATCCGAGACAGCCATCGCAAAGTCCGTGACAGCCATGATGGGCTTATCATTCAGAGGAACATGGCACTCTTCTTCTCCGGTGGCGATAGGAAAGAGCTGAAACTGAGAGTCACTGGACGGATATGGAAGGAGCAGCAGAACAATGACAGTGGGGCATGCATGCCGAATCTCTGTAGCTGAAAAGCCATGTCAAATTTCCGACTCATACCGATTAATTTGTCATTTGTCAGTAGTTATAGTAATGCTTGTCCTTATAGTCTCCTTTTCCACGCTCACTTGTATTTGTATGTTCTGATTGTAATTTGCCGGAGGATGTTGTGTAAGAGTGAAAATACATCTTCTTGTGCTCTAAATTACAGCTATTTTTTTTTTCTTTTTCTCTATTCCTGATCAGTACACAGAACATTAATATCTAAAGAAAAAAATATCTACATGATGATTGATTCAAAGATGAAAAACTGACGAGGCTGGACAGACATTAATTTGTTGAGCCGTCTTTTCATGTTTAACATATTAAGCATACTTATATATGTTATGTTAGATACACCCATATCCTTTTTTATGATTATTATATGAATGTATCTTAAACTTTTGGATTTTTCATAAATGTCAAGATGTTATCCCATAGTGTACGTTGTTGTATTAGTTGATGAGACAGAGTTAATCGTAAGTTAAAGGTTTGGAAAAACATCATTGAAAGCAAAGATTTTAGGTTTTCATATGCACTGTAATTTTAGTCTAAGAGGGATGTAGAGGATGTGAGTTTAGGTGGTGTAGTAGTATCTAAGTGTAGTCATTTTAAATATATAGGTTCTATTTTTCAAAATGATGGGATAATAGATGAATATATAACCCATAGAATAAAAACAAGATGGTTGAAATAGAGAAGTATCACAAACAAGAAGATACCTAATAAAGTGAAGGAAAAGTTTTGTAGAACAGTAATTAGATCAATCATACTATAAAGAGCAAATGTTGGGCAACTAAAGTTCAACATATACACAGGTTGAATGTGGCAGAAATGAAAATGTTAAGGTGGATGAGTGACCATACAATATTGGACAAGATTAAAAATGAATACGTCGGGCAAAAGTTGCATGTAGCACATAGTGGAAACCAATTAAGAGGTCTTTAAGATGATTTGGACATGTGCTATGGAGATCCTCAGGTGTCCTAGTTCAAAAATGTGATAGTTTAGTAATAGAATGTAGGAAGAATAATAGAGGAAGACCTAAGATTACGTGAAGAAAAATGTGTCTAAGGATCTATCGTTACTAGATATTGGGACGGATCTCGCCTTGCATGAATAGAGAGATGTGAAGACAAAATCCATATATAATACATTGTATGGGAATGAGGCTTTTAATTGTTGTTGCACTTATGATTTTTATTTTTCTCTATTTTATATATGAACCTTTTATTGCTAATAATTGAATCCTACCATTATATTGGTTTGTTATCTAAATTTCTGTTAAATAATATTTTTGAATTATTATTAAGGGTTAATTAATGTATCTAGCCAAAATTATGATCCTTTTCACAAATCTAGTCGATCTTTAATTTATATTAACTACATTCTGAACTATCAAATTGATATCAATTCTAGCCCGACGTCAGATGCCCATCAATGCAACCTTAGGTGCTGACGTGTCATCTGACTCAACAAATAAAAAATAATTTTTTATTATCACTTGTGCTACGTCGGCATGTAATAAAAACTATTATAATGTTATATAAATAGGAAAAATTAAAATATCTATCTCAAACTTTGGTCCTTATAATAAATCTATCACAACATTTAATCTTTCTTCATAATCTATCCCAAACTTTGGGATTGACAGCAATTATAATTCTTGAAGACAAATAATTTTTTAAAATACATCAAAACTCCCACTTTATCCGATAATTGGTATCCAATTTTACCAAAAAAATTTCTTTAAAAAAATTACACGAAAAACATTTTAACATGTCACGCCTCAACTCAGGGTCACGTGACCGGCCAGGGTATACGTGCCTATACCCTGCAGTCTAACCCATGCACATGTCAACTCATAAATAAATATAGCGAAAAAAATAATATTTTTTCATTATGAACGAGAAAATAAAATAGATTTCCATTTAAGAAGTAAAGTTTTCAGCAAAGTATTGAAAGTGCAGAAATAAATAAATCAAAGTTCAACAGTTTGCTCTTAATAAATGAAATCTAAAGGAAAGATATGAATGTCCCCAAGGGACTACAGTTCCGAAATACCAAAATACAAGTGCATGACAAACTACCAAAGAGTACCCGACTACAACCCCTAACTAGAACTACTATGAGATCAATATGACTCCTCTGCCCTTCAGCTGCGCCTAGTACTCTAGCCCACCTCAATGGTCAAGCTTTGTAAAAAAAAGAAGAAATAAACAACGGGTGAGTTCAAAAAAACTCAGTGAGCGGTTCTACCAACCCCCATCATAAAATCAACCACAGAGATAAAATAATAAATGTCCCTATCTCATACAGGGGTAATGCATCAAGTGGTATGAAAGGCCATCCGGTCATCACATGCCCAAAGGCAAACCAATTCACTTAGCAGTAAAGTACAAATCATGTGCCCTAAGGCAACAAATCACACTCAAGGGTTATGAGGATAATCGAGATTGACCCATCCGAGCTTATCCTATAATAGAACCCTTAGATAAAGCGTGGGAATAATCAGAATTCGCCCATCTAAACTTATTCCTTAAATAAAAAAACTCGGGAACAATCGGGATTTGCCCGTCCGAACTTGTTCCACGAGAAACGCAGGAATAATCGGGATTCACCCATCCGAACTTATTTCTTAAAAGATATCGTAGGAATAATTGGGATTCGCCCATCCGAACTTATTCCTTAAACAATCGCAGGAATAATCAGGATTTGTCCATCCGAACTTATTCCTTAAACATAGGTTGGGAATTAACCATTCAATCTTCCGGGCCAAGCCCGCAATCCGGCTCCTATTTGAGCCTCTCCGCCATTCATAAAGATATGACGCTAACAAAACCTAAGTCAAGTGTATCCTACGGTGTCTTTGGGGTGTCTTTACTGGAAATGCCGCAACACTCTATGCACGATTCCAACTCCTAGGCCTGTAATATCATCAACCCATGAGATTTTATTTCATTCATATAATTTAATTTGTTGACTCTTAACTGATTATGCTGCCCCTTGAATTTTAATTATACAATTAAAATTTTCATTTGCCAAAATTAGGGTTTTGTTTTAGGATTTTATTTTCAGTTCACTGTTGAGCCCAAAACTGGTGCACCCAAGCCGAATTTTATTTCCAAAGTGTGTTCTATGGATCCAGACTATATTTTCTGGTTAAAATGATAAGTTACACGACTATATTCAGAGAACTATACTCATCACAACAGAGATTAACAAATCAGCCTCCCTAATGACAATTCAGCATGAAATTCCAGCATGTTGAGTTTTCAGCATATCAAGATAATTAATATGAAATTTACAGTAATTAAATCCTTAATTACTACCAAAATATATTTATAATATTGAGATAAATCACACAAAGATTAAATCATATTTGCTAAACAAAATTTAGCAAGCATCAACACCATCTTTAAAACAAGACTCAAGTTTCATAATCAAGAATCCAAATCAAGAACATACATGACATCAAGATTAAATCCTTTCATATGTAAAGCATGATTAATACGCTGAAATCACAGATTTAATTACAAGATATGCATTGACATCATAGGAACCTAATAAGGTAAGCAATCCAAGACATAGATCTCAAAATCAGCAAGAATCTTCTCTTAGGCATTTCATCAAACACCTCGAGGGAACCCCTATTTCCACCTTGGCCGAGCACCCCTAGGGTAGTCCTAGGGCTACCGATCCATAAAGGAGAATCTCGGGCCCCCTCCCACATTTCGACACAAGGATTCGGCAATAAAACTCAAGAATCGACGGAAAATCAACAAGAATGTCTTAACGTCCAAATCGGCTCTAATAGGGAACCGTCTAGCCCTAGGGGGGATTTTATAATCCCTTCCCCATCTCATCCAACCATAACCGTCTTTAACCCACATCCGCCTCAAACCCAGATCCAAACCCGCTAACTCCTCAACCCAAACTAACCTCATGCTAAATACAAGCATCAATCACATGCACACCCATATGTAACATAATTTAATCAATTAAACTATATTATTATAAACCATAATTCGACTTACCCGAGCTCTCAAACTCGCACCGGACCATGAGTCGACTCGGCTCGACCTCGAACTAGCCCGCTAGGCTGACAATCACAAATAATAACATAAATTAATAATAATATCTAGGATATTACATAACACCTCAAAGAATCTCACGTCTAATTTCACCAAAATTAATTTATAGTCATTATATATAAATTTCATTTCAGATTTTGTATTTTTTTAAAATAAAAATTTGTAGTAAAATAAAGAAATTTTGTGAAGAAAATTAAATACTAAACCAAATTAAATATAATATAAATAATATTAAATGTATGATATATAATAATATTATCAATAAAATATATTGATTTGGTTCAAATTTTTAATTTTTTTCTAAAATGCTATAATCTAATTGAATAAAAAAATCAACACAAAACTAAAAAAAATCAAATTTAAAATGCCAAATGGTCGTGACCCTGCCGTTAAAAAAAATCCTACGTGGCTAACGTTCCGACGACGTGGCATCTGGTTTAGTTGACTTTGCTTACGTGTATTAATAGGTGCCTACGTGGATTATTTTACCATTTATAAATTAAAATGAGATTCACTTTTCTCTCTCTCTCTCTCTCTCCCACCGTTATCATCTCCTCCTCCTCCTCCTCCTCTTCTTCCCTCCTCCTCCTCCTCCGCTGCCGTCGTCGTCGCCGCCTCCTCCTCCTCCTCTTCCTTCATATTCTTCTTTTCTTTATACCAAAAGCTCCGACCCATGAAAAAAAGATATTTTTTAGCATTCAATCTTAGAAACTTAACATTTCCATGTAAACATTCTTGTCTTCCATTTCGCACATGCGAGTCTATGTAACTTTCATACTCTGTTATTGCTTCTGGTAAATAATCAGGTTCAATGTCTTCATTTTCCTTTTGATGTTGCCTCATCACATCATAGAAGGCTTCGATCCCACTATCTCATCACATCATACTCGACAAAGTATAATCGGATCGAATCAAATATCTTTTGTTCCAGAAGTCCAGCTTTTGACTTGATCCTGAAAAGCACGTGTAGCTCTCAAGTCATACCAAATCTCCCTAATTGAAATAGGTAATCCACCTTCGTGCTCGAATCCTTGAAGCACTTGATGTTGGTGAAATGGCCACACTAGAGGATGGGTGAATAGTGTGTTAACTAATCAATTAGCCTAAATCCGGTTTTAATCGTTTCTTTGGTTACTTAGGCAATTCACAATTGACGACTAAATGCGGAAGCGAGTAATAAAGATAAGCAATGCGATACACAAAGAAAATAATGTTAACACAAGTATTTATAGTGGTTCGGCCCCAATGTCTACTCCACTACCTAAGCACCCCGCTTAGGATTTCTAAACTAGCTTTACTAGATTATCTCGTTTCCCTTACAAAGAAGACTTTACACCGAAAAGTCTCCGCTCTCAAACTAGAGGCACTTCCACACCCGGAAGTATCCCACATTCCTACCGAGAGCACTCTCTCACCCGGAAGTATCCCACATTCCTACCGAGAGCACTCTCTCACCTTAACCTAAGGGACAACTCAACTAATTCTAGTAAACTAAGTTTACAATGGTGGATTTAAGCTTAACACCAAGGCAATCACCAACTCAATCAACCTAGCACTCTAGGCACAAGTTCAAATACAAAGAAATAAACAAGAAAATACAATACTAAATGGAGCAATAAATCAAATAATAAATTACTTAGCTCCATAACAAGATTCCTAGCTTCCTCTTGATGCCTTTGATGATGAAGCAATGAAGTAAAGGCTTAATCAAGTAGATGAAAGGTTCAAGCTAGGGTTTTCACAAGATTTGCTCAATGAAGGCTTAGAATTGATCAAGAGATAGCTCAAGGAGTTTAAAGGTGATCAATATTATGAAGGAAGACTCTCATGGCTTCCTATTTATAAGCCATGAAGAGAAGAGAGAGCTCTCTCTTCTCAATGAGCGATTTTTTGCCCGTTACAGCCTGCAAGTTGCTTGTCCGGTCGACCGACCAAGTGACCGCCCTAGCGATCGGAGCATTCTGCCCATTCTGGGCAATGTTCGATCGACCAAAATGTCGCCGATCGACCAGTCGGTCGATCGAATCTGGGCAGGGCAGTTTGGTTAGGCTGGATTTTTTGATTGTTTGGGTTTCATCTTCGCTAAGTTAATAACTTTAAAACATAAATGTTATATAAGGATTACCCTCCATTTGGATTCAATAAAAATATCTAAAAAATCAAAATCTAGTTTATGGGGTCTAGTATAAATTTCCGGAAAATGGAAATTTTTTAATCTCCCGGGTCAAATATGGGTATGCTAAAGGCTTCCAAAAATTTCTTTAAAATACCTCGTTGTCTAGTTTTTACCTAAGGAACAATTACCGCCATTTTTTGTGTCAAGAAAATGTCTAGGTCATATAGCCCTCCAAGGAGCTCCCTAGGCTTAGTGAATTTCAGGGCAGTTTTCGGATTTTCATATTTTGGGGTTCGGGTTTGATTTTTGGGTTCTTATGCATCATCATGAAGATTTACAACATAAACTAGACACCCTAAACCTAGACTTTATCTTCCCGACGAATCCGAGCGCGTCCAACATCCTTCTGATTTTTTGATTATTTTCGATCGAGGACGTCGTACGCTAACCGATATGGAACCTGAAAGTATTTCTCAATGAAATATTAGTTCCATATTTATTATCATCAGAACCAAGAAAAATCGAGATTAAGACCAAGGTTGAAAACCTTAAGCCAACACTTGAAGCAATAGCCATTGGCCATGAGGCTTCCAACTGCCGGATACTCCATCCCAGTCTTGGGTAAGACGCAGTTGAACTCTCCTTGATCTGGAGAGAACACCGTCCTCTCTTCGGAAGATTCATGATGATAAAAAATCACCCCTTCCCACCAGACCTTCGCAATCAATGCATCAACACACAGCCCATACCTGAACTCTGAAGTTTGGACGCTTAAATGAGGTGGCACTGGTCTAAAATCTTGTCTGCGAATTTCCATGGCTATGCTCAACTAATGCGCTCTCTATCATAGTTGATATTGAAATGGCCTCAACAAGGACACAGAGAAGCCGATGGCTTCTCTATTTCGAGGTGCTCGTCCAAGAATGTTGTCGGCGGCTTCTCTATGTCGCGGTGCTCCTCCGAGAATGTTGTCGCAGTTTAGGATCGGCCGGGAATATTAAAAGAATGCAGTAGGAATAAAAAGGCTCTCCTCCCTCTCGCTGATGTAGTAGGAATGAAAAGGCTCTCCTCCTCCGCTGCCATCATTGTCGCCTCCTCCTCCTCCACCGCCGCCGTCACCAAAATTATGTCGGAAGAAACAACTGGCGAGAAGGTGACGACGACCGAGGAGGAGGAGGAGGAGGTGACGATGGCGGAGAAGGAGGAGGGAAGAGGAGGAGGAGGAGAAGATGACAGTGGTGGGAGAGAGGGAGAGAGAAAAAAATGGATCATATTTTATTTTATAAATGATAAAATAATCCATGTAAGTATATTTAAATACACGTAAGCAAAGTCAACTAAACCAGATGCCATGTCATCGGAACATTAGCCACGTAGGATTTCTTTTAACAGTAGGGTCACGATCAGGGACCAAAGTGACATTTACAAATCTTTAGGGATCCAATTAAGCCGGAAAAAAATTATGGGACTAATGTGACAATTCTGAAAAAATTTAGGGACCATTTTAGTTATTTTCCCATTTATTAATCATTATTTATTTATAATTTAATATATCATAATATATAATTATACTTTACTTTGTGCATGTTCGAGTAGGAGGACGTCTCCCGCACTATAGCGGGAACGTTTCGACGCTTCATGCACTAGGCGTGGCCTACTTGGTCTCACGTGCCCCACAAGCACATTAACATGCTCGGGCGGGAGTTTGAGGTACGCATACAATATTTTTAATCAATGATAATTATAAATATTGATGTTAATATTATTATTTTATTTTGCAAGCTCGCTATACATGGCTGAGGATTAGACGCCCTTTGTAGAGAGCGCGTGGGAGGCGATTGCCCGCGCTCGCTAAAACGAGTAGCTGAACCAAGCCCGGACCACCGTAATGAGATAGCTTGGGGTCACACACATTGTGCAGACTCGAGCGTCCTCCTCGACCCAAATGACACCGCTCCCGACCCAATCGCTCGAGACTCTGCCGCTCATCCTCTGCAGCCTCTACCTCAATCGTGAGATTTTGTTGTAGTATATTTTGATTACATTATACTTGATATTTGTATATACTTTACTTTTATACTTGATAGCCTCCATTTGAGGCTTAGATAGTTGTATTTTGATTACATTGATGATATATAACATTTAAGTATAAATTGATTCATATTGTGTATATTGTGTGGTTGTTTATGTTTGTATACTATGTGGTTTTAACTCGTGTATATTGTGTGGTTTAAGAATAAATTGATGTATACATGAACTTTCAAATTTTTTATTTTTTTAGATGAAGGATAAAACATCAGTGACCACTTACCAATGGTTAGTCATCGCTAAAAATGTATCGTAAATGGCTAATGGCCTGGGCAGCATAAGTTATCACGGTTGCTAATAACATTCAGTGACAGCTGCAGGCCGTTGATGATAACATATCAGCGACATCTATGTCGACCGTCATTGATGATTAAATATCAGCGACAATTGTAGAGGCTAATATGTTAGTTGTGATGGTTGTCGCAACCGTCATAGGTTATTAGCGACGTCTATAGTTGCAATGGCTTGTTGCAATAGTTTTTGTTGTCCGTGATAAACATCACCGACGGTTCATTAACAGTTTGAGCCGTCAATGAAGCTTATATTCCAAGTAGTGATTGGAGACAATGTTTCTTTTTGTGTCCCTTCTCGTGACAAATTAAGAAAGCACCTAGGTTTTTTTTTGTGATTCTTGCTTGTGCTCCTTTGACATGAAATGATATGGATATTAAAACCCTCATTAGTAGTAGGGAGATGACTATTGTGATCACCACCTTTATCAAAACTAGTCAATTCCTTGGTTTTTTTGAAAGCCAAAGTACAATGCACGACTTGTTCAAAAATTTCATTTTGTAAAAAACAATATACATTTCATAGCTTTTGCATTTAATTTAACTAAATCGGTCTCATTTTGGTTCCAATTATACAAAACCTTTTTAGACTCAACATATTCAATTTTAAACAAATGTAAACTTCTAAACCTTGAGTCTTACAAAATTGTACATTCTATGTTTTCAAAGACCAAAGTTTAAGACATAGAGCCTAGGAGGTATGGATACCAAACACCCTAGTTCCATCGTCAGTTCAGAATTTGTTGTAAGAGAGATTATGAAATTTTAAACTATGAACCTGTTTAATACCAAATGTAAGGAAAATAATACACTAGTGGGGGTTGAATAGTATGTTCCTAAAATTAAGTCTAAATTAAGTTTTAGTCAATTATTGATGACAAATTCTGTTCAACAAGCGGAAGTAAAATAAATCATGTAAGCACACAAGTAATCAAACCAATATAATAGTTCGGCTTTTAGCCAAGCCTACATTTAAGCTCCCCGCTTAGTATTTCAAATAATTCACTATATTATATGATTCATCCAATGATTTACATCGGAAGATTACAACATTTTCCCTAAATGCACATTCCCACGTCAAACTCCAAGGTAACATTAAAATCTAGTTACACAAGTGGATTTATGCTCTATACCAAGGCTACCACTCAATTTTTCTATAACTTTCTTTTTCTGAGCCTTATCTCCGTGGATCTTCATAAATAGGCTCTACCAATGTTCCTTAAGCTCTATTGAACCTATTCGGACATCCTTGAATACATTGCGAGCCTCATTGAGCCATTTACTTGAAAAACTCTAGCTTTGAAACACTTCCTTCTTGATTAAGCCTCAACCCTTGAATGATTCATCAATAAAGACATCAAGACGAGCTAGAATATTGTTAAGAGAGCTAAGTTGAATTTGTTTGTTAATTGCTCTTGTTTATTTGTAATTTTTAGTTTATTTTTGTTTGATTTAAGGATTGTTGAGTTGGCCTTTGAGTGGTTTTCTTGGTATAGGCATAAGAACATTCGATGTACTAGTCTAAGAAGCTATCCTTAGAGATTGAGGTGTTGAAGGTGCCATCAGGGACACAATAATAGTCTTAGCACGTAAATCCTTTTGGAGGACACTATATAACCTAGTTGCAATGGGTGGCTTATAGTCTCGATCCTAAGACCGAACTATGTGACCTAGAGGTGGTCATATTCAAAAGTTCACATGGCTAGAGTAGCATCATGTAGATATGAACTTATAATGTTACGACCCGCTTGATAAAATAAGCGATCCATCAACTTCATAGACCAACCTATTGGCCTAATTAAAATGTTTAAGCTGAAGTTGATGATAGCACACCCATCAAGCCTTATAAGTCAACACCACATCCAACATACTCCCGATGTGGGACTAAATCGGAATATTACAATCTCCCCCACTTATGTCTTGACGTCCTCGTCAAGACTCAACTCGAGTCTAACACATAGCCCAAAATCACATCCAAGTCAGCGGAATATGATGCCTAGCCTAGTAGCGGCTCCACCCCATCATCTGGGCAGCCCTTTCTCACATAGGCTCCCTCACCATGCTTAGGACTAGGTCTTGCTCTGATACCATTTAAAATGCTTAAGCTGAAGTTGATGATAGCACACTCATCAAGCCTTATAAGCCAACACCACATCCAACATACTCTCGATGTGGAACTAAACCGGTGTATTACAATATGGTATTATAAGCCAATATCACATTCAACATACTCACGATGTAGGACTAAACCGGGGTATTACATGTAAACTTCACGGTGAACTCGTCTTCATCTTTGGGTATGGGCATCCATTCACATTGAGAATGGAAACTAGAGCTTAAGAAGAATACCACCTCATGAAGCCACTGAACGTCGTCACATGAAGCAAAAGGAGCGGTTGGGGTACATCTGATCGTCATCCTCCGTTGCTTTCCTTATCTCAGTAAAGGAGAAGAAATAAGAGGAATTTATTTTGGGGGGAAGCGACTGTTGCCTTTGGAAGAACAGAAGCATGCAGAATCAATTAAGTCGCCGCATGATTTAGCCAAATCTCTCCAAGTATATATGTTGGGTGAGCAAAGCACATGTCGAGGTTGAAGGTAGAATAACCTTCCATCTCTGATCTTTACTTGTATGGGTCATTTCCATCACTTTCTTGGTATCAAATGATGCTGCGAGAGATGAGGTTATAGGGAGGCAGCTGATCTTAGATGGTGCACAAATTACAAATATATCTTTGTGAGAGATAACATTTTCATATCTTTTGAGATCATACATGTTATATTCCGAGAAATAAATGTTTAATCAATCAAATAGAGAGCTACAGACTAAGTCATCTTTTCTTTCTAGACAAAAAGAGGGCATCGAGGAAACAACCTAGATTGGCTTTAAGCTTATCCTGTGCAAATATGTTTCTTGCGTTTGTAATCAGCAAGCTCAGATGACAGACTAAAGAGGATATGCGAACAGAGTGGATTTACTGACTTCTCAGTTTTCTAGGCTTGTTTTGATGCATTTTGTTGAACAAAGTTGTAGGAGATATCAAACAAACTTGCATCAAGTACTTTTCACATATTTATGCCTTCATCTTAGGATCTTGGAGCACAATTTTTAGGTCTGATGAAAGTCGTCTTTAAAAAACAGAGAGTTTAGCACCACAATAAGAAGTTAGATGCATACATGTAGATATGAATATGCTAAACAAAAGAAGGTTTCATCTTCTGGTGATGATGAACTTGCACCATCAACCTCAGGCTTCCCCACAATGTCATTTTTTTCTATCAAACATAACATTTGGATGAATAAAGGGAAATCTTTTAATACTTATTTATCTAGTAAAGCTATAAACTTTGAGCAGATTCAGAACAAACAAGATTTCATACAGAGCAAGGAGATTGCAGTAATTTTCGTCAGTCCATTCTGTGCATTTCTTAAACTATTTAAGAAAGCTTGGCAGCAACTTTGGGCATTGCTCAAGCCCTATGAATATTTAGAGAAGGGATTGGCTGTGGACATTTATAATCAGCAGCCTCACATTTCCACTAACATTGTTGTAGTTAATACTCCTTTCCAATCAGTTGTTTCCTTTATTTAATCAACAACAAAAAAATGATTCTAGACACGTTTGCATTGTATGTTAATAATCCTTTTCTTCTCTACTAACTACTAAGTCTTTTAACAGTTCTAACCTACATAAAATTTTTAACAAGCTCTATTCAAGATTTCAACTCAAGCTAACAATACAACCAAAGGATTCATCATTCCAAGAAAAATTAATAAGCAATACATTTGCACTAAGCAAATGTTTCCAAACAACCACATGACATGAGGCACATGAAACCATTCGTCTGCATCAAATAACTTTAAAAAACAAAAAAGAATCATATAAAATCATATCAATCAAGTCATTGCTTGTTCATGGCATGAAATCTATCAAAAGGAAGAGGGGGGAGGGGGAGGGGGAGGGGGTTTGATAAAAAATTAAACTAAATTGCAACACTGAGGGTCTTTGACCAAATTTAACCCTGACCTATGATATCAATTTTAAACCTACTAGTGAGGAATATCAAGAAGCCAGGGAAGTCCTCTATCAGAAACAGGAACTGATCTATACTGGCAATCAACCGCAAGAAATTGGTTGGCGCTAATTCCATTGGCTGTGATTGACCTGCGAATCAGCTGAAGGAGGATTTTCTCGAGCTCCTCACCATTGCTCCATTCGTGAACTTTAGGTTTGAGAAGTTGAGGATTGCTGCATATCAGATTCCAACAGGGATAGTTCTTCCTTGGCATCATATAGTCTCCTTCACTTAGCCTGAGGGATGGGCAGTAGTCCCCCTGGCCATCACCCAGGTAGATAAATTGCTTCTTTCCTTTGGTGAAACCAGAGGCTTGGATCCTGTCAATGACTTTTCCCTACATTCAGAAAGATGATGATTGTTATAAACAAGTAATATTAGACTTAGAAGGTAGCATCACACCTTATCATGAAACCGCAAGTAATGCCAGCAGAAAGAAGTACTCACTAATCAAAATGAGCTGTAACATAGTTATTTTACAAGCCCTAGCCTTATAAATTAATTGGACGTATCTGGTTTGCACAACTTCCAATTTGGGATTTCCTATCCAAAAAACATTATATCTTTCTTCATTGATGTACTACACCATTCTAACATTTGGAAGAAAGGAAAGTGATCAAGTTTTATAATAGTAGTCCATAGAAAAATGAGTTATAGTATTAGACTTAGAAGGTAGCATCACACCTTATCATTAAACCACGAGTTATGCCAGCGAAAAGAAGTACTCACTAATCAAAATGAGCTGTAACTTAGTTATTTTTCAAGCCCTAGCTTTATAAATTAATGGAATTTTTCCATCCAAAAAATATTATATCCTTCTTCACTGACACCATTCTAACATTTGGAAGAAGAGGAAGTGGCCATGTTTTATAATAGTAGTCCATAGAAAAATGAGTAATAGTATATATTAGACTTAGAAGGTAGCATCACACCTTATCATTAAACCACGAGTATGCCAGCAGAAAGATACTCACTAATCAAAATGGGCTGTAGCTTAGCTATTTTTCAAGCCCTAGCTTTATAAATTAATAGGATGTATCTGGTTTGCAGTACTTTCAATTTGGAATTTTCCCATCCAAAAAATATTGTATCCTTCTTCACAGATACCACTCTAACATTTGGAAGAAGGGGAAGTGGTCAAGTTTTATAATAGTAGTCCATAGAAAAATTCCCAAACTCCATATGCAAAAAGAAAAGATTGTTCTTGTAATGTAAATCAAAATTGGGTTAACAGAGAGAATAAGAAAATATAATGAATCAAAATGAATATGAATTTAACTGGTCCAATTTCTATCCAAAAACTTTTCATTTCTTTCATGGTCTACACCATTCTAAAATTAGGAAGAAGGGAAATCGGCCAAGTTTTGTAGTAGTAATCTAATGAAAAATTCCTAAACTCTATTTGCTAAGGAAAAACGTGTTGTTCTGTTGTAAATCCAAAATGGTTTACCAGGAAGAAACAGGACAAAATAATGAGTCAAGAAATGGGGAAAACAAAGATGGAAAGTAGATGTTACCTTGCACATGTTGGGGGGACAGAGTCCGCAACCGTGTGAGCAGGTGATGAAGTCATGGTGGGGGAAGATCCTGAGCCGCCTCTCCTCATCCACATAGCTAGGGTTGGTGTTAATCTCGGTGAAGCATTCCAGCAAACCGTGATGTTTGAGGATTGTTTCTATGAAGAAAACGTTGGCATCACTCACCACCCTCAGCTCGCACCTGAATTGCATGTTTTGAGCAAAACATTAGAGATCAAATCTGACAACCTGCGACAACGATCAGAGAATTCGAACCAAGAACAAGAGAAATTAAGAATGAGGTACCATACCCTAGAGCATAAGCGGTTTTGATGGCTTCAGCGGCGCGAGGAATCACCGGCGCCCGCCTCAGGCAGTCGGCAATCTCTTCGACGGACCTTCCGCTTGAATGCAGCTCCGCCATCATTTTATCCTGAGATCGAAAATATCAGCGACGGTATAAAAAAACAAGCAATCGAGGGATCAATGAAGATGATGATGATGGAAGAAATAGAAACCATGAGGGTGTTCCAGGGCATGGTGGGGAGGAGGCGTTGGAAGAGGTCGGTGAGGCCCAACTCGTCGACGACCCAGTTGTCGCTGTCGCAGTCGATGATGGTCTTGTCGAAGTCGAACACGACGAGGATGGCGTCCGCCATGGAGGAGGAGCAGATGAACTCACTCTTGTTTCGTTTATGTTATGGGAATTGGGAAGAGATGGGTTCAAAGACGAGAAGGAGAGAGGAAAGGTATTTATATATGAGCGGGTGAGGAAAGGATCGAGGCACCGATTAAAGAATAAGAGATGGAATATGCCAATTTTTCATATGTGAGAGCGGTTCCGGGAAATATGGGCTCGCGGGCAATTTGAAACTTGTAATATCTGCATATGTGAGGGAGAGGGAATTACTTTTTAAATTAAGCTCAACTCAGCAATTCATACTGAACCGGACCTGATTCATTCTGAGCCAGGTTGGCTTGTTAGTGAACCAGGTTTGCCAGTCATCAATCATCACGATATCAACGTGACTTGATGCCGCAGCCACACAACTAGCTTGTTACATATATAATTAAAGCGGTTGTATCTAAGAATGGCTCATTATATAACGTAATCTCCTTTGCCACTATGTCATTGATGTTGCATTTCTATCAAGTTTGAATTGTCTTAAATACCTTTCTATTGTTTGCCATGGATTATAGATTTGAATTTTGATTGCTTCAATTTCATGAAACCCTTTTGAGAAAGACTAGTTTATTACTTGTTAGGTAGACTTCTTTCCACGCAAGAAACAACATCCCATGTCACACAAACTCAATTAAATATATAGATATCTTGATCTTTCTTATCTTCTATGTATTGAGTCCGACTCAGCCTATATAACCTAGACACACATTTTCATAATTGAGGTTTCATTAATAGCTTAATTAGAGATGCGCACATGTTAAACCGTCTTCTCCATTATATCAATTCCACCGATAACATATCAACGGCTGAATTGAATAGTACAAACTTAACTAAATTATAAGAAAAAAATGACTAACAAAGGACCATAAAGATCCACCATAAATAAAATAAAAAACAACCAACGATAAGCTAGCCTTGGATTCAAATTGGGAGCCATAATAATTTTTTTTTAACAAATAAATTTATATTCAATTCAAGAGTTATGAAAGGAATACAAGTAGGGAAAGGAGAGAAGGAACAAAAGGAAAAATAGATAGCCCACAAAAGTGAGAGACAAAGTGTAAAGGCTTCAAAAGCCAGTTCAAAGAAGGAACGGTTACAATTATCAAACACTCTCAAATTTCGCTCATGCTAGATCATAGATCTCCAAAATATTATCAAGTGGAAATACATTTTGTCAACATTTCCCCCTCTCGTAGAGCAGCGGTCCCATGGTTTGAAATCAAGAGGGAATGGTCCAAGGTGCAAAAGACCCAAAATTTTTAACTAATCAAAGCTCGTATAAGAAAAATCCCTGAAGAGGTGCAAATGAGTTTCAGTAGAGCTATTACACAAGGAACACTGGAGGGAGACTAGACTGTTGCGGGCATTAAGTCTGTCTTTCATAAGGAGTCTCCCTCCCTCCACCAACCAGCTAAGAAGAGAAATTGCTGGGGCACAATTATTTTGCCAGATGAAGTTGACCTTAGGGTCAACTAACCCCCTGAAGTTCAAGAGCCGATAAAGTAAGCTAGTAGAAAAAATATTATTCTGATGTCATTTCCAAAGAAAAGAATCAATGCCAGAACAATGCATGAAGGGAGCCACCTCCTCAGCTAGTTTATGCAAGAGGTTCGAGGGGACAAGGTGGTGGAACTGAAGGGACCATGCAGTGATCTTCCCTGAAGGCGCCTGCACTACCGCTTCGTCAATAGCAATATCTCATCTTAGAGCAGCCAAAAATAGTAGTAGGTATCTAGTGCATAGTCTCTCGCCATAAAACCAATGATCAAGTCAGAAACGGAAAGTAGAAGCCTCGCCCACAATAAAAGATATAGAAATACCGAAAATATCCATCAGTCAACTGATACCTTTCCATATTGGCGAAAGACACAGGCGGTCAGCAGAGCTGAGGATCTCAATCTAGGATAGAGAGAAAGAAGAATATCCTTCCAAGGCAAACCACCCGATTGCAGAAGATTCTGTTGGGTGAAATGGCCACACTAGAGGGGGGTGAATAGTATGTTTACTAATCAATTAGCCTAAATCCGATTTTAATCGTTTCTTTGGTTACTTAGGCAAATTGCAATTTATCGATTAGATGCGGAAGCAAAAAATAAACAATTAAGCACAAACAGAATATCAATGAAAACACAAGAATTTATAGTGGTTCAGCCCCAATGCCTACTCCACTACCTAAGCACCCCGCTTAGGATTTCCAAACTTAATTTTACTAGATTAATGATGTTTCTCTTACACAGAGGATTTTGACTCGAAGAGTCTCACTCTCGACCTAAGGCACTTCCACACTCAGAAGTCTTTGCATTCGTATCGAGAGCACTCTTCCACCTCAACCCTAAGGGACAACTCAAATAATCTTAGTAAACTACGTTTACACAAGTGGCTTTACACCTTATACACCAAGGATACCACTCAATCACAAGACCTAACACTAGGTCTATTTAAACGTTCAATACAATGAAATAAAACACAAAAATACACAAGTATGGAGCAAATAAATGATACAATAAATACTTAGCTCCAAACACAAGTCCTAGTTCCTCTTGATGCCTTGAGATGATGAATCGATAAATCTTGAAGGCTAAATCAAGGTGTGTAGCTTGGAAACTAGGGTTATCAAAAGGATGGCGCAAGAAAAGCTTTAGAATGGTCAAGAATGGCTCAATGAGGTTTTTAGAGTGATCAAAATTTATTTAAGGAAGGCTGGGTTAGGGTATTTATAACCCTGCAAAGAAAACAGCGCGATAACGGGCGGAAAATTAGCTATTTTCACCGTTCGGTCCCATGCCGATCGATCGTCGATCGACCGCTTGCGACCACTGCGCCTTCTGTGAATAAATCGCACTGTTCGGTCGACCGACAGTTCGATCGAATGAGTCGTGACTTCTTCTCATCCGCGATCCGATCGACCGAAGCCTAAAGCCAGTGTCGCGTTTCAACGATCCTTAGTTCGGTCGACCGAAGACCCTACTGCCAATTTTTGGCAGCTTTCGATCGATCGAACCTGGACTAGGCAGGGCAGTTTGGCTTTCTTTGTTTGTTTTCTGGTTTCGTCTTCACTAAGTCTACTAAGTTAATAATTTTAAAACATAAATGTTATATAAGGATTACCCCCCATTTAGATTCAATAAAAATATCTACAAAATTAAAATTCTTAAGAATCAAAATTTAGTTTTTGGGGTCTAGTACAAATTTTTAGAAAATAGAAATTTTCTAACTTCCCGGGTCAAGTATGGGTAGGTTAAAGGCTTTCAAAAAATCCTTTAAAATACCTCGTTATCTAGTTTCTACCCAAGGAACAATTACCGCCATTTTTTATATCAAGATAATGTCTAGGATATATAGCCCTCCAAGGAGCTCCCTAGGCTTTGTGAATTCAGGGCGATCTCTGGGTTTTCATGATTTGGGATTCGGGAGTGGTTTTTGGGTTCTTATGCATCATAAAGAGGATTTACAATATAAACTAGACACCCTATACTCTATCTTCCCGACGAATCCGAGCGCGTTGACCAATGTCCTTCCGATTTCTCGATTTCTTCGATATTTCCGATCGAGGACGTCGTGCGCTAACCGATATGGAACCTGAAAGAATTTCTCAATGAAATATTTGTTCCATGTTTGTTATCATCAAAACCGAGATTAAGACCAAGGTTGAAAATCTTAAACCGACAGATTCCAAACCCATTTCCCCAATCTCGCCAGGTTGTGAGAGGAAAGTTCTAGAATTCCAAGGTCTCCCACCTCCAAGCGCTGTGTGAGAGAGTCCCACCCCACAAGGCATTTCCCTTGCGCATTACTATTGCCCTAACCCGTCTAGAAAAAGGTATGCCTTCTTTTGTCCACCCGCTTAATGACCCAAGAGGAGCCTTGGAGATGGAAAATATATAAGAAATCTGACTAGTGAGTACACTATTGACAAGAGTCAACCGACTAGCTCTGGAGAGGAGTGGTCCCTGCCAAGACGCTTAAGCATTGTCCAGTTTGGTGATAACTTTAGTCCAATCCGCTTTTGTGAGGTTATCAGCTCGCATGGGCAGTCCCAAGTAATTCATAAGAAAATAACCCACTGAACAACCCAAAATAGTTGCTGCCATTTCTGCCTTATCTGCATCTCTACCCACGTGAATAACTTTGGTCTTTTAGGTGTTCAGTTTAAGACTAGTACAGAAGTTAAAACATTTAAGGAGAAACCCGAATAATTTTAAACCGTCCTCAGAGGCTTTGCTAAAAAGGAAAAGGTCGTCCAAGAAAATAAGTGAGTAATCCCTCCATCGATTTGGGCTTCCAATGCCCTAAAAATCAGGCCGGACCCTACCGCCTTAGTCACAAGGCGAGAGAGGACATCGTGACTAGGATGAAGAGCAAAGGGGAGAGAGGGTTTCCCTGTCTTAACCCCCTTTTATGTTCGAAGGATCTACCCTCATAGCCATTAATTGCTAGCAAAGATTCAGCCGTATATAGGAGATTTTTTATCCAAGAATTCCACTTAGTGGGGAAGCCCCTGGCTGCAAGAATCTAAAGAATAAACTGCCAATTAATCAGGTCAAATGCTTTTTCAAAATCCACCTTGACAAGACAGACGTCCGGGTCATTCTTGCGGCTCCCCCATACGGTTTCAGCGGCCGTCATAAAGCAATCAAGCGTGTTACGACCCCTTGTGAAAGCCCCCTGCTTGTTGTCAATCGATCTGGTATGAAGATAGAAAACCGATTAGCAAGTAGTTTGGAGAAGATCTTTATAATACTATTCTTCAGGCTGATAGGTCTGAAATTGGACACCTCATTAGCTCCTTGAGTTTTTGGGATGAGAACAATTGTGGCCTCATTAATTCTGGACATAGATTCCGGGTTGGCCTGCAGTTCAAGTAAGATATCCAAGACGAAGTTGCCAATGGAAGGCCAAAACTTTTTATAGAACTCCATAGTGATTCCATCAAGACCCGGGGCCTTAAATTTTTTTGCATTTTTAATGACCTCATAAACTTCAAACAAACTAATTAAAGGGGGCATCCAGACACTGTAAGTCAGAAGAGGGAATCCCATAGATGATATCCCATTTGATTTAGAGCAAAGGCTTAATTTCACGGCCAAGAAGATCCACGTAAAACTTACGAAAAACACCGGCAACCCCCTCATGATCAGTGAATACAGTACCATCCTTGTGAATAGCAGAGATCCAGTTAGGGAAAAGGTTTTCCTTCTATGAGAAGCGCAGTGGTGGAAGTATCTAGTGTTTCTATCGCCTTCCTTAAGCCATCTCTTTTTAGCTCTCTAGCTCCAATACAAGCAAGAATCTTTGTAACAATTATCAAGAGCGCCTTTAAGGACCCTGAGTTCTTCGAGTTCCACATTAATGATAAGTGCGTTATCTGCTTTGGAGCATAAGATATTTAGGCAAGCCTCAATTTCCATCCTATGTTTATTCCAAGAAGCGCGGCGAAAGGCTTCTAACGGGCCAACCATAAACTCAAGGGAGGACCCGAACCATGAGCGACTGAGGGTGAGAGAGCAATCTGGCTTTTATGATATCAGCAAATTGTTCAAGAACGAGCCAGCTAGCCTCGATTCTGAAAGGCCTGTGCGCCCTAACAACCCCGAAGGAAGAGTGCCAGAACAAGAGGTTATGGTCAGAGAGTCTCCTATCGCCTGTGGAAGCCAGAGATAAGGAAAAGTGAGCCGCCATGAGGTTATTAACCACAATACGATCTAATTTTGCCAAAGTCGACGGTTGCTGATTATTTGTCCACGTGAAGGTACTGTCAGAGATTGGGAAGTCCATAAGCCCCATGTCTGCAAGCACCTTGGACAACCTACGGGAATCAACAGAGTTACCAATGCAGTTCAGTCGCTCCTCACTATGTAGCGTAATGTTAAAGTCTCCTCCAAAAATAAATAAAAACAAAAGAAAGTTGTGAAGAGATGTATTGCTCAAGTAATTCCTAATCAAAACCTTATCTTTTGTAACAAATTATTACAAACAAAAATAGTACTATAACAAATGAATTACCTAAATTTTTCGCATAATGCAACTTGTTCTATTGTCTGTAAAATGAGCATTCCAATATTTTTGAAGTAAGGAGACACATCACAAGTTGGCCATTGCAGTTTGGCACACCATAGGAATTACAAATGCCCATGCATCATCACCCATGACTCAACTTAAGTACACTATCTTGAAGGAACAAGAATAAAAAAAAATGATTGATGCATCGCATCTCATTAAATACTTTAGCGGCAAATTACGAATGTCTCATCTTTAGTACACAATTGGAACAAGACACAATGATGACATTTCTAAAACATGAATTTACACTCGAGCTGCTTCCCTTGCTCTAGCCACAAATTTTTCATAATTATTGATATTGTGACACTGAAGAATCCCAACTGAAGTCCATCCTCTTGTAACATGAAAGACACTGCAGAAGATTAATGTAACTAGTATCAACAAATTGAAATACTAATGTTTGTATGCAGTGACATCAATGGAAAAATTTAATCAAATACATATTATTCAGCCCATCAATTTTTCCTACACTTAGCACAAAAACATATTTCATTGCAATCATCTGTATTGTCAGAGTATTTGAAGTACAATTCCAAAATGATTACAAATTGTAAACTTATACAATAAAGAAAAAAGATTGTCTAAGGTAGTTCCACTAATGTTTTACTGATGTAAGAATTCATCTCTCCATCTTTAACAATTATTCCAAAATAAATCTCCATGACTAACAATATGGTATATGTTCAGCCAAAAAGTCTATATCTCTTTCATTACTTGTCTCAAACATTTATAGAGGCTACATGATATAATATGGTGGAGGTATACAATAGAGTAACCTAGTCTAGTACTTATAGAAATTAAACAAAAATACTTCAACACTCCCCCCTCAAGCTAGAGTATAGATATCTTTCATGATCAGGTTGTTACAAAGGAGGTTAAAATGAGTGGTGTCAACTATCTTAGTAAAGATGTTAGCAGTTTGATCTTGAGAAGAAGTATGAGCAGTAATAATCTTCCTTGACAAAACTGCATCTCAGATAAAATGATAGTCAACTTTAATTTGCTTGGTCCTTTCATGAAAGATAGGATTGTTGACCATGTAAATAGTTGATTGATTGTCATAGTGCATGACCATATATATGCTTATCAGAAGAAAATACCACTAATTTTGCCTCAGCACTAGAGCGGGCTACTACGTTCTGGTTTTTACTTCTCCAAGTAACAAGGTTCCCTCCTACATAAGTATAATATCCCGTTGTAGATCTCCTATTGTGAGTAGACCCAACATAGTTTGTATTTGACTAACCTTTAACTCTTATATGACTATTTTTCTTATACAAAAGACCGTACCCTAGTGATTTTCTTATGTAGTGTAAGATCCTTAATAGTGCACTTCAATGAGAATATTTGAGCCGAGCGCGAGCATACAAGGACACCCATGTCATAAACTAGACTCAATCCAAACATCACCTTGCTTGGGGGCTCCACCCGGCCATACAAGGACACCCACATCTTTCATTAATTATCAGGGATTTGACAATAATGAGCCTCAACATCTCAAGCGTAAACCTCGACCCGTTATTGTGCATATCCCCGCGAAATTCAGAGAGATATCATCACCCAATACATCTCTAACATGCAATATATACAAACACGGCATACATCAGGTATACTTTGGATTTCAATTGTATATCCACCACCTGAAATTCCTTCTTACTTGAGCGTCGAAGTGTCTTTACAGGTCCCCCGTCGAAATCACACTGGATTAGGAGATGTGAATTACCTCATCATCTCGGCTTTAGGCAAGAACATTTAGCGCCCACCATGGAACCAATCAAATCTTACCTGCCCCTTCATGGTAGGCACCCAGAGTCAGACGAATGCCACTACAAATAGGCAACAACCTAGCAGCAGCGTTCCTCCACTACCTTGTGACTCTAACACGGCGAGGAGTGACACTCTAGTGCCTGCCAACCCAACACTAAAAAAATTACGTCACTTGATTTACGATCTCTAGGCGCATAACCAAAAGTTAATAGCCTAGGTCAAGACGTTGAAACAACCAACGGAGCAATACCCGGTCGACCGCGAGTATCGTTGCTCGAAACATGATGAAGACAGTCATCTTGAAAGAATCAGGAGACTGACCTCTATCTTTTGGGATGAGGTCATCCACACACACCACCAAGAGAAGAAGAGGGAACAAGGGTCACAGAGGCAGTTCCTTCCCCCATTGTCGACTCAGGACCCTTTGCTGAGCATATCATGGCAATTCGTCTCCCCAATAATTTCAAACTGTCAACCATTCTCCATCCTTACGATGGCATGGGCGACCCGACCACTCACCTGACGATGTTCATGTCAATGATGCTCCTCAACGACGCAACCAACTCTATTATCTATCGAGCTTTCCCCTGTTGGATGAAATGGCCACAATAAAGGAGGGTGAATAGTGTGTTTACTAATCTTTTCGCCTAATTCCGATTTAATCGTTTAGTCAATTACTTAGGCAATTAACAAATTGAATAACAAGCGGAAGCAAAGTAAATAAGCTAATTAAGCAAACGCAAGAGGAAGCAATGCAAACACGGTGATTTATAGTGTTTCGGCTCCAATGCCTACTTCACTACCTAAGCATCTCGCTTAGGATTTTCAAACTAAGTTTACTAGATTAAATCATTTCCCTTACACAGAGGACTTTGACCCGAAGAGTCTCACTCTCAACCTAAGGCACTTCCACACCCGGAAGTCTCTGACTTCTTACTGAGAGTACTCTTCCACCTAAACCCTAAGGGAAAACTCAACTAATCCGAGTAAACTATGTTACACAAGTGGCTTTACACCTTCTACACTAAGGTAACCACTTACACACAAGACCTCACACTAGGTCTTCTTATATGCTTAAATACAATGAAATACATCACAAAAATACACAAGTAATGAAGCAAATAAATAATACAACAAATACTTAGCTCCAAACACGAGTCCTAGTTCCTCTTGATGCATCAATGATGAATCGTTCAAAGGCTGAAGGCAAGATCAAGGATGTATAATGGAAACTAGGGTTGTCAAAGGGATGACTCAAGAAATGCTTTGAGAATGATCAAGAGTGGCTCAATGGAAGCTTGGATCAGTTGTTGAGAGGGTTTAAAGAAGATAGGTGAAGGGTATTTATAACCCCTCAACTGAATAGCTCCTCAACGGGCATTTTTTCCCCCGTTTAGCGTCATTCGGTCGATCGACCGATCGACCGCCTAGCGACTGCTGGCAATTCTTGCTTCCACCGCCCTGTTCGGTCGACCGAATGAGTCACGATCAAGCTCCTCAGCTGTTCGGTCGACCGAAGTAGCCACTGCCAATTTTGGGCACTCTTCGATCGACCGATCGATCGACCGAATTGGCTACTGCCGGTTTTTAACACCATTCGGTCGACCGACCGATCGATCGAACCTAGACTGGGCAGTTTGGTTAGGCTTTGTTTGTTCGTTTTCTGGTTCCGTCTTCGCTAAAACATAAATGTTATATAAGGATTATCCCATATTTGGATTCAATAAAAATATCAAAAAAAATCAAAATCCTTAAGAATCAAAATCTAGTTTTTGGGATCTAGTACAAATTTCCAGAAAACAAAAATTTTCTAATCTTCCGGGTCAAATATAGGTAGGCTAAAGGCTTCCAATTTTTTTTTAAAAATACATCGTTATCTAATTTTAACCCAAGGAACAATTACTGTCATTTTTTATGTTAGGAAAATATCTAGGTCATATAGCCCTCTAAGGAGCTCCCTAGGCTTAGTGAATTTCAGGACAGTTTTTGGATTTTTTTGCATCATCATGAGGATTTACAATTTATCTAGACATCCTAAACCTAAACTCTAACTTCCCAAAGAATTCGAGCGCGTCGACCAACGTCCTTCCGATTTCCCGATTTCTTCGATATTTCCGATCGAAGACGTCGAGCGCTAACCGGTATGGAACCTGAAAGATTTCTCAATGAAACATTAGTTCCATATTTGTTATCATCAAAACCGAGATTAAGACAAAGATTGAAAATTTTAAGCCAACAATCTCCCACTTTTTGATGATGACAAACATCCTTAAGAAAATATATATATTAAAGCACAAAGGATATCAACTAAGGGATTTCTCCCCCTATCAACATGCATATGTATGGAAATAAACTCCCCCTATCTATATGCATGGATTAACCTATATTTTCTTCCCTTTTTACCTATATTTTTCTCCTCCTTTTGACATCAATCAAAAAGAGCAAAAAAAGTCAACCTATAGTCAAAGTTGAGACTCTAAAACTATTTTCCATGAAACATGAAAATCTCGACTAAAGGGATAAAAACATACATACAAATGAGACTCATCAATACATGATATCATAGAATGCTAAACATAATCTAAAACTAGAAATCATGTATCAAGCTCAAGTAATGATATTTTCATGTATCGGTCAAGGAGTCAAAAATCATTTTGGAAATGATTTTTATCATCACATGAGAGGAACGATACCAAATGTGAATTCAAAATATTATACTTGAAGTCTTATTTGAAAAATTGGACCAAAAATCAAAGTATTGAAAAAATGAACATTTGGAAAGAACGATACTTTAAAGTTTTGAAATTCAATTTCAAAAACCCATATCAAATCATATTCTTACTGCAAATTTTTGAAATTTTTACTGAAGAAACTAAATTTTTCAAAAAACATGCAATTTCAAGAATCATCGTAAAATTAATTTTTTGCATTTTTCTAAAAATAACTGAAATTTAGTGATATTTTCGTAAATATTAGTAATTTTTTAAAAGTTCACAGTTTTCATTCAAACATTCCAGATATCAGGATCTAATCATTTAAAGCATGTTTATCAAGTTTGAAATAAAAATAATATCATTTAGACAAAATTTTACCATAGCATGATTTCATTCTAAAACAAGCATTGTATCATGAAATTGCTAAGTATCAAATTTTAACATTTACTCATGGTTTTTCAAATTTAAACATATGGACATCTATCATGAGTAAATCTAAATATGTTTGTGAAGTTTGGACCTAAAATGAAGTTTCTAAGTCAATTTGTTGACTTAGATCAACTCTACTCAACTTTAGGTCTCCTAAAGTGAACTTGTTATAAATTTATCTATTTTCTCATGAATTTTCAATTTTCATCACATAGAAGCAAATCATGAGTGAACTCAAATATGTTTATCAAGTTTCAACTTAAAATGAAGTCTCTTCGATGACATGAAATTGCCTAAGTATCAAAATTTTATCTACTCATGAGATTTTAATCAATTATCATGCAAAATCATTCATGAGCATAGAGAAATCATTTTACCAAGAGAAATCATGCAAGAATGTTGCCAAAATAAAACTCATACCTCATTTCTTGAGAAATTTCAAAATTTTCACTTTCTTTTCATTTTCCTTTAGCCTTCCAAATTTTACCACTTTCTCAACTTGCAAGGAAAATATCTAGGTCATATAGCCCTCCAAGGAGCTCCCTAGGCTTAGTGAATTTCAGGACGGTTTTTGGGTTTTCATGTTTTGACATTCAGGGATGGTTTTTGGATTTCTTTGGATCATCATGAGGATTTACAATTTATATAGACACCCTAAACCTAAACTCTAACTTCCTGAAGAATCTGAGCGCATCGACCAATGTCCTTCCGATTTCTCAATTTCTTCGATATTTCCGATCGAAGAGGTCGAGCGCTAACCGATATGGAACCTGAAAGATTTCTCAATGAAACATTAGTTCCATGTTTGTTATCATCAAAACCGAGATTAAGACCAAGGTTGAAAATCTTAAACCAACATCCCCATCTTTTTGGAGAAGGCTACATTACTATGATTCTCCACCTGTGGGTGAAATGGCGACGCTAGAGGGGGGTGAATAGTGTGTTTATTAAAACGATTAGCCTAAATTCTAATTTTAGTCGATTACTTAATTCGTTAGGCTAAGCACGATTGAATGATTTGATGCGGAAGCGATAAATAATTAAGGCAATTAAAACAACCAACAAATCAATGCAAACACAGAGATTTTATAGTGGTTCGGCCCCAATGCCTACTCCACTACCTAAGCACCCCGCTTAGGATTTTCAAACTAGTTTTACTAAATTATTTTACGTTTCCCTTACACATGAGGATTTTTCACCGAAGAGACGCACTCTCTACCTAAGGCACTTCCACAAGCACGATTGAATGATTTGATGCGGAAGCGATAATAACTAAGGCAATTAAAACAACCAACAAATCAATGCAAACACAGAGATTTTATAGTGGTTCGGCCCCAATGCCTACTCCACTACCTAAGCACCCCGCTTAGGATTTTCAAACTAGTTTTACTAAATTATTTTACGTTTCCCTTACACACGAGGATTTTTCACCGAAGAGACGCACTCTCTACCTAAGGCACTTCCACACCCAGAAGTCACCACCTTCTTATCGAGAGTCCTCTTCCACCTCAACCCTAACGGACAACTAAACTAATCCTAGTAACAACTACGTTTACACACACGAGTGGTTTTACACCTTGCAAGGAAACTGTTATATTTTGTTTTTTTTTTAAAAAAAAAGGCTTTGTTGTAATTTTTGAGGTGTTGGGGGGTTATTTGAAAATTTACCTCCCCACCGCCTCATAGCCCGCTCTTCCACGAGCTGGCTCAGTCGCGTGAGAAGGGGGCGAGAAGAGGAGGTGGAATCGGCGTCGGAGGGTGAGAAATCGGAGGTTGAATCATCGTCGGCGTCGTCGCCGGAGCCAGAATCTTGAGGTAGGAGTCTTATCTTCCTCCTTTCATTCTGTCGTATAGCTTGTTTGTTCATCGGCGGCGGCGATAGGAATCGGAGGGAGAGAGAGAGAGGCTCGGCGAGTGGCGACGCTCGCGGCAGCCCAGCCGCCGCCCGCGACGCCGGACCGCACGGCCCTGGCGGTCGCTGGCTGCGGCAGCAAGCTGCTGCCCGCAGCGTGGCAGCAGCCGCTACACGTTGCCGCTGCGGCTGCCAACGACCCACCAGCGCCGGAGGTCGCGGGGGTGGACTAGCGAGTGGTCGCCGACGGCTAGCCAGGCCGCCCGGCGTGGGTCGAGCGGGGCAGGGAGGTGTAGGGCACGGGTGTCGGGCGAAGGCAGAGAGTAGAGAGGAGAGAGGAGGGGATATTAATAGTAATGAGTGAAGAGAGCTGTATTGTGTGAAATAGGATTGATTTGTAAATTTATGGGGGTATTTTTATAGTTGATCGTAGAGTTGTCGGATCGAGTCGAGAAGAATACCAAAGTTGCATGTTTTCGCGTGCTGAACGCGATGGTTGTGTCAGATTTTTTATTGGAGGCTGTTTAGTAGGACTTTTCTATATTTTAGTGTTGTTTGGTGGTTAATATTTATTAATTTAATTTGATAAATAATTAAATATTATAAAAATATTATATTGCTTTAAAGGGTGATTTAGGGGTAATTGGTTGGTGTGAGCTTGAGTTTGATTCCCGTTGTAGCCGATGAATTATCGATGGCTGAAATGACGGATTTATCCTTCTGCTTCGATCTGCTTGATATTGCTTCTAATTCCGTTGAACTCATGTTGCATATTGTTGTTGGACATGTCATGTAGATAATTGCATGTGTTATTGTTGATCATGATATGTCATGCATGATATTATGTTGTTACTTATGGTGTTATTCTTTTGATCATATCATCATTCGGAGTTGTTATATTGTTGATACCGGTGATGTTATTTGTTATCCATTGATCATGGTGATATACTTTGTTGCATTGTTGGAGTTGAGTTGTCGACCTAGAGGCTACGACCTCGGAGAGGACTTCGGTCCAGGACCATTCTATTGCGGTACCCTCCAGACATGGGTGAGGGTATGGATATTGACTAGTCATTTTGGGCACCTTCGGGTGTGCGGATGTCGGATACGACGCCCGTCGGGCTACCTGCTTGGTGGGGGTAGTCGCGTCGCCGTTGGAGCGGATGGTTGATGCCACTCTACGGGTGGTTTAGTGCGGGCTTTTTACCCAACGGTTCATACGCTCGATGATTTGATCGACGTTGATTAGGAGTAGGTGTGGAGCATTTGTTGTACATCTATCGCCTTTGACTGCATCTTAGGCCATATTATTGTTTATTGTTGAGTTAACATCTTATTCATGTTGTTGATCATATTGTGATTCTCCTACTCAGCATCCGCTGACTCCTATTGTTATTGCTTCAGACTTGCAGGGGTGAGTTGTTGATATATATATCGAGGTGTAGATAGTTGATAGACATCATGTAGATCTGGAGCTCTGATATGGCGACAGCTTTTGTATTTTTGTCCAATCTTGTCGTCTTTTTATACTGGTTTTAATGTTGATGATTTTGGAGTTTTGTAAATATATATTATTAAATATTCTTGATTATGATTTATGATTCGGATTCATGGCTTTTCCTTCCGCTGCGCGGTGTTCGGGTCGCCGTCGCGTCTCGGGCCCGAGGCCGGGGCACGGCAGTAAGCACTTACACAACAAGACCTAACACAAGGTCTTCACACACAAATCCAAATAAAACTTTAAATAACAGGTAAAAAGTACAATCCAAGGAGCTTAGAATAAAACCAATAGTACAAGCTCCTTAGCAAGCCTTTGGCACCTTCAACTCTTCAGGAGGTAGAACTCGATCGAAACCCGAGTTGAGCCAAGCTTGTGCGCTTAAAGAAGATGTTCGCGAAAGAAGCAGAGCGCGCTTTAGATCTTTTGGAAGGCTTCAAATCTTCCTCTTAGAATGCTCAATGAAGGCTATAGAAGATGAGGAAGGAGTTAAATGAAGTATATGAGGGTGTATTTATACCCTCGTGAAGAAACGACTGTTCAACGGATAGAAAACTATCCATTATAGGTTGCTGGTCGAATGGTTGGTCGACCGACAGGTCGATCGGTCCTTCGACCGCTTGTATTCTCCCTGTGGGCGGTCAACCGACGGGTCGACCGCTTGACGCAAAAATCACTATCCCGATCTTCGGTTGACCCATCGGTCGACCGACGTGATCTGCGTCTTTTGCTATTCGTGGGTTGGTCGATCGACTGGTCGATCGCCAAGCCTACCGCCCTTTTTGGGCTTCGGTCGGTCGATCGGGCCGGTCGACTAACAAATGCAAGAAGTTTGCAATTTCTCTTTCGGTCGACCGATCAGTCGATCGACGCAAGCTGCGTCTGCTGCTAGCCTCAGTTCGGTCGATCGATCGGTCGACCGCTAGGGCTACTGCCCATTTCTTACCCTATTCGGTCGACCGCTCGGTCGATTGAATTTAGGCTGAGATTGTTTTGTTCAGTCTTTTTCTTCTGCACTTCGTTTCTAATTTCCGGTTTTCAACGAGCATTATGACGGAGAGCTTTCCATGTGATCTTTGAGCTCGTCCGATGCGACTTTGGTGCACCCGTCGATCTTCGGGAAGTTTCGCGACGAATCCGAGCGCGACGATCAATGTCCTTCTGATTTTTTGATTTCTCCAATTTATCCGATCGAGGACATCGAACGCTAGTCGATATGGAACCTGAAAGATATTTTCAATGAAATCATCAGTTTCATGTTTGTTATCATCAAAACCATCAAAATCGAGATTAAGGCTAAGGTTGAAAACCTAAAGCCAACAATCTCCCTCTATCTATATGCATGGATATCCTATATTTTCCTCCCCTTTCTTATATTTTTCTCCCCATTTTAACTATACATTTCTCCTCCTTTTGACTATGCATTTCTCCCCCTTTTGACATATATTTTCTCTATAGACCTTTCCTAATTTTTTTCCCCTTTTGACATCAATCAAAAAGGGTAAGAAAGTCTATCTATTCAAAGGGATGAAAAACAAGGATTTAATTGAGAGTCTAAAGGTATTTTCATGAAACAAAAACATCTCAACCAAAGAGATGGAAAAACAATTTTAATATGAAAACAAAGTCATACATGATATGTTCAAAAACTAAGTATTTGAATTCAAAATTAAATCATGTATGTTCTCATATAACATTTTTTATTTCATTCAAACTTTCAAAGAAAACAAGATCTAATCATTTAAAGCATGTGTGAGAAGTTTGAAATGAAAATGAAATCATTTGATCCAAATATGAACTTAGCACGTTTTCATTTGAAATAAGCATGAAAACTATGAAAATGCTAAGTCTCAAGATTGGCTATCTACTCAGGTTTTTCTCATATTTAGGCATCTAGACAACAAACATGAGGAAACCTAAGTCCATGAATCAAGTTTGGGCTTAAGATGAAATTTTTAATTCACTTTGTTGACTTAGGTCAACCTATACTTCAAGATTTGAAATACTAATTTGTTGAATGAAATTTTTTGATACCAATTATTGAATGAAAATTTTTGATACCAATTATTGAATGAAAATTTTGATACCAATTGTTGAATGATCATTTGAAATGCATGTATCAAGATTCAACTCAAAATGAAATTTTAAAAATCAAAGTGCATTTTTCATCCTATATTGATTTTAATCAAAAAATGGATCCTAGCTATCATCCAAAATATCAAAATCATTTTTAAGAATGATTTTACTCAAGAAATTGTGTGAATGATATTTGAAATAGAATCGAAATGATATACATGTGTTTTTATTTGAAGTTTTTGAAGAAAAATCAAAGTATCGGAAAGATTAGTGTTTCAAATAAGTGATACTTTGAGTTTTCGAAATCCAACTTCAAAAATTCACTTTAAATCCGATTCTTGATGAAACTTTTTAAAATTTTTACTGATAAAACTGGATTTTTCAGTGAATGTGTAGTTTCAAGACTCATCTAAAAAAGATTTTTTTATATTTTCCTAGAAATAACTGAAATTGGTGATACCAATTGTTGAACAAATGGCAATCTTTGTAATTTTCAGTTATTCTTTTAAAACTAGTTCAATTTTCATTCAAACTTTCATGACACCATAATGTGATCATGTAAAGAGTATATGTCAAGTTTGAAATGAAAATTATATTCTTAAGTCAAGATATCAACCTAGCATGGTTTCATTCAAAACTAAGCTAGTTATCATGAAACTTGCTAAGTTTCAATCTTAACATTTACTCATGATTTTTCATACTTAAACCTATGGATACTTAACATGAGTAAATCTAAACATATTTCTCAAATATGGATCATAAATGATACCTTTAAGTCAATTTGTTGACTTGGGTCAACATGGTTCAAAAGAGGTAAGCATGAATTGACCTCTATTGTCATTTTATCAATATACATATGAATTATTCACTCTAAGAGCATGGAAACATGTCATACCTATTTCTAAACATGTTTATTAAGTTTGGACTTAAAATCAAGTGTCCAAGTCAATTTGTTGACTTGGGTCAACCCTTTTAAGCTTAAGTCCACTAATGTGATCTAGTTATCACATTTTCATCTACACATGAATTTTCAAGATTGAACACCTAGAGTTATATCATGTGTGTTTGATGTTTACTCAAAATGAAGTCTCTAATATGAGTTTTAACCTAGAGCAAATTTTATTCAATCAAGATATCATGAAATTGCCTAAGTTATCCAAATTTTTCTTACTCATGAAAATTCAAACATTTATCATACAAAATCAATCATGAGTATATAGAGACATCATTAAGGCATTAATATTCAATCATCATACTAAGATTTTTGTAAAGTTAAATTCATACCTTATTTTTAGAAATTTCATTTCATTTCAAATTTAACTTAACATGAAGTCTCTAAAGAAGAATTTTAACCTAGTTCGATTTCATAAATATCAAGATATCATGAAATGTGCTAAGTTATCATGATTTTGCCTACTCATGAAACTTCAAGTGTTTATCATGCAACATCAATCATGAGCATAGAGAAATCATTTAAGCATGAAAATTTAATTATTTTACTAAGATTTTTGCAAAAATTAAAATCATACCTCTTTCTTGATAATTTGCCCAACTTTTTCATTTTCTTTTAGATAGCATTGTCTTCATTTACATTCATAACTTGCAAGTAGACATCATTAGTATCATAATGAAATAATATGTCAACTAGCAAGCTAACATACTAACTAGCAAGGGATCAATACAAAGTTTCATTTAAAACCTTAACCTATGTTAGATAGTTAAGATTCATTTTAAGATGGATACCATGGTTTTAAAATGAATCTAAGAGATCCTAAGATATGAAACATTTGAGGAATAAGATCTGTACCTATGTTAAACTAGTTTGGACTTACAAGAATGTCTCTAATAGCAAGTATCAACCTAGAGCAAGTTTCATTCAATGAAATTTGCCTAAGTACTAAAATTCTACCTACTCATGAGAATTCAAAGATTTAGCATGTGATTACCATCATGAGTATAGAGACATAATTTTAAGCTTACACATTTAGGTATAACACTAAGATTTGGAATTTATCAAAGTTATACCTTATTCATGATAATTTACCAAACTAATTTTTTTCTTCCTAATTAGCCTTCCTAAAACACTTATAACTTGCAAGTAAGCTACACTAATATTTTTAGAGAAAATATAGCTACTTAGCAAGCTAACTCAACCAAAAAGCAAGGAGATGCATCAAGTATCATTATCAAATATCACTTTGCTAACTGGTTTCAAATTCGTTTCAAAATAAAATCGAGTGATATCAAAACGAATTTTAAGAGATCACAAGAATAATAAATAAAAAATATGATCTCCAACCCTTCCTATTGGTTGAAAACCGAAAGGCCACAATGTGCCTACGATTTAGAACCGCAATGTTGCTTAGGCCCATTACAGGCCACCGGGGTCTCCGAAGAGACCGGGAAATCAAAAATCAAAAACATTTTTCAAAAGACTCTTTTAGCAAGAGCGGAGAAAATAACTCAAATTAAACATATATCAAACTCCAACTATAATGTAAACAAGAGGGTATAGGAGATGATACCAAAGACCTTTTTGATGCCAACCTTACTAAGGCATCAAGATGACTTGAAGTTGCAACCAATGGAGGATTCATCATTCAATTTCATGGTCAACTTCAACTCTTCACTTCTCTCTACCCTTGTGTGGTGGCTCCCCCTACAAGAGAAGAAACATTTGGTACCCAAATGTCTTTGGGTCCTAGGGGGTTAGTGTGCTTAGGTACCCAAAGTGTTTTCACAACACTTGGGTTCATTTTAAAGGCACAATCATGGATGGCATGCCCATAAACACCACAACAAAAGCAATGTCTATTAAATTTCTTTTTGTTTTTACTATGGACATGAGATTTATTTGTAGAATGCTTGTCATTTGAACTAAGATGAGCATGAGCATTCTTAGATGAAACATTTTTATTTTGAATATATATGAGGTTTAAAGGTAGAATGTCTAACATGAGATTTAACATGAACATGAACATTCTTTTTACTAAAATTCTTAAATGAGGAAGTATTTTTCATTTCATTCACTTTATTGTTTAGGTTTAGAACTTCATTTTTCAAATCAATCATTGAGTTGTGTAAAGCATGCATTTGTGATTTCAACATATAATTTTCCTTTTTGATTTTTGAGTTTTCATTTTTCAAAGACTCATTCTCGATTTTGAAATCATTCTTCAATTTTTCTTTTTCATTTTTCAAATCCTTAGTGTCAATACTTAAAGTATCATGGCATGGATTGTTGACACTAATTCTTAGTTTCTCATTTTCTAATTTTGCATCGTGTAATTGAGAGCTAAGATTTGAGTTTTCTTTCTTCAAATTTTTGTTTTCTTTATCATTCTTAACAAGCAAGGCATACATGATTTTATACTCATCCATCAATTCATCAAAATCATGAGAGCTAGATGAGTTAATACTATTATTGTTATTAACATGACTAGAAGAGGTGGAGTGTACCTCATTGTCATCATTCATGAGGCATTCTTTCGATATGGCTTCATAGTCATGAAGGGAGGATGCTTCACTTGAATAGGATGATGTGGAAGCATTTGACCTCCTCTTTGCCTTGATCTTCATGGTAGGGCAATTCTTCCTAACATGCCCTTTCTCTTTGCATGCATGACACACTACCTTCCTTTTTTGACTCTTTGTACTTCTATGGCTAGAAACACTAAAAGCTTCAAGAACTTCATTAGATATAGAAGTATGACAATTGTCACAATCTCCTTCATTTAGAGTAACAAGTTCTTCACTTTTAACATAATCATAAAGCATATTCAAAGTACCCCAAATATCATATGCCGAAGTACAATGCATAATTTTTTCAAATATATTATTTTCCAAATAACAATATAAGCAATTTTTAGCTTTAGCATTTAACTCAAACATGCTAATTTGTTCTTGGGTCCATGCATCCATATTTTTCTTAGGTTCAATAGATTGGATTTTTACCATGTTGTAAACACCTAAACCTTGAGTCTTTAGAAAGGTATACATCCTAGATTTTCATAGACCAAAGTTTGAGGTATCGAACCTAGGAGGTGTAGACGATACCGACTTTAGTGCCATTTCGAGATCGAGATGAATTCTAGAAGGGATGGTGAAATCACAGTCTACGAACCCGCTCTGATACCAAATGTGAGCGAAATGGCGACACTAGAGGGGGGGTGAATAGTGTGTTTATTAAAACGATTAGCCTAAATTCTAATTTTAGTCGATTACTTAATTCGTTAGGCTAAGCACGATTGAATGATTTAATGCGGAAGCGATAAATAATTAAGGCAATTAAAACAATCAACAAATCAATGCAAACACTGAGATTTTATAGTGGTTCGGCCCTAATGCCTACTCCACGACCTAAGCACCCCGCTTATGATTTCCAAACTAGTTTTACTAAATTAGTTTACGTTTTCCTTACACACGAGGACTTTTCACCGAAGAGACACACTCTCTACCTAAGGCACTTCCACACCCAGAAGTCACCGTCTTCTTATCGAGAGTCCTCTTCCACCTCAACCCTAAAGGACAACTAAACTAATCCTAGTAACAACTACATTTACACACACAAGTGGCTTTACACATTGCAAGGTAACCACTTACACAACAAGACCTAACACAAGGTCTTCACACACAAATCCAAATAAAACGTCAAATAACATGTAAAAATTACAATCCAAGGAGCTTAGAATAAAACCAATATTACAAGCTCATTAGCAAGCCTTTGGCACCTTCAACTCTTGAGGAGGTAGAACTCGGTCGAAACCCAAGTTGAGCCAAGCTTGTGCGCTTGAAGAAGATGTTCGCGGAAGAAGCAGAGCGCGCTTTAGATCTTTTGGAAAGCTTCAAATCTTCCTCTTAGAATGCTCAATGAAGGCTATAGAAGATGAGGAAGGAGTTAAATGAAGTATATGAGGGTGTATTTATACCCTCGTGAAGAAACGGTTGTTCAACGGATAGAAAACTATCCGTTATAGGCCGCCGGTCGAATGGTCGGTCGACCGACTGGTCGATCGGTCCTTCGACCGCTTATATTCTCCCTGTGGGCGATCGACTGACGGGTCGATCGCTTGACGCAAAAATCGCGATCCCGATCTTCCGTCAACCGATGTGATCTGCGTCTTCGGCTATTCGCAGGTCGATCGACCGCCAAGCCTACTGCCCTTTTTGGGCTTCGGTCGGTCGACCGGGCTGGTCGACCGACAGACGCAAGAAGCTTGCAATTTCTCTTTCAGTCGATCGACGTAAGCTGCGTCTGCAGCTAGCCTCAGTTCGGTCGACCAATCGGTCGACCGCTAGGGCTACTGCCCATTTCTTACCCTATTTGGTCGACCGCTCAGTCGACTGAATTTAGGCTGTGATTGTTTTTGTTCAGCCTTTTTCTTCTACGCTTCATTTCCGGTTTCTGACTTTCAACGAGCATCATGACGGAGAGCTTTCCATGTGATCTTTGAGCTCGTCTGATGCGACTTTGTTGCACCCGTCGATCTTCGGGAAGTTTCGCGACGAACTCGAGCGCGATGATCAATGTCCTTCCGATTTTGCGATTTTTCTGATTTATCCGATCGAGGACATCGAACGCTAGTCGATATGGAACCTGAAAGATATTCTCAATGAAATCATTAGTTCCATATTTGTTATCATCAAAACCATCAAATTGAACCGAGATTAAGGCTAATGTTGAAAACCTAAAGCCAACACCACCCTCCTATCGAATTAAGTCGGTACACACCTTCTAGGAGCTCTCCCGAGCCTTTGCCAAACCAGTTCTCCTCATCTCGGATCTACTCCAAGATTGAGAACTCACTCCACATATTAGTAAGTTCTACACGAGCCGCTGAGGGAATACTTGAAGCGATTCCATGCCGTGGTCATGGAGATACCTAACCTCGACTCCACGTCGAGTTATACTTCGTCAAACATGGTTTGAAGCTCGTACATATATATAGCTCGTGGACCAGATCGCTCTAGCCAAACCAAAGAGTATGGACGATTTCTGAGAACGAGCTGTGTGCTATATGGAGATGGAAGAACTCTGAGAGACCAAAAAGGCCGATAGGCAGACCGCCAAAGATAGTGTCGAGGAATCCACCGATAAGAAGGGCGAAGATCAAGATGGAAACAAGAGAGGGAGGTCGCCCTCCCAACCTAGCCCCATATACGACCAATACACTCCCCTGAACACCAAAAGGGATATTATCCTTTGGGAGATTTACAGCCTTCAACTGCTCAAGCACCCCCCAATAACACAGGAAAGCTAAAACCCCCACCTAATGCTGACAAAAGCAAAAAGTGTAAATTCCACCACAGCCACGAGCACACCATCGTAGAATGTGTCATGCTCAAAGATCAGATCGAGCGCCTAATAAGAGAAGGCTACCTCGACGGTTACATCAGCCGCAGACAAAGCCACAGCCAATATCGACAGGACTATGGCTCCTAGCGCCGAAGTCCAAGCAGGACGCCATCACCAAGAAGTGTAGGAGGTGACCAAGATGGTCTTAGAGCCGGCCAGCCGTGCACTGATCAGATCTGCAGGGTCATTAACCACATAGCTTGAGGATTCACCGGAGGAGGCGAGACGAGCTCGGCCAAAAAGAAGTCGCTCCGAGCCATCAGAGCGATTAGCGACGTGATTCTCCCATAGAGGCCTCACATCTGAACCCCGATAATATCGTTCTATAAATCTTGTTTCTAGGGGAATTCATAAAAAATTACATGACCCCGTTGTCATTTTTGTAATCGCGGGTGACTTTCTTGTTAGGAAAGTTCTGGTGAACCAAGGGAGCTCAACAGACATCCTATTCTACCCGACTTTCAGAAATATGCAGCTGATCGAGGCCTCCCTTCATCCCTACAATGGGGACCTCGTCGGTTTCTCAAGAGAACGAGGCAATGTCCGTGGCTATGTTTGGCTGACAATGACGTTTGGCTCTCCACCGAAAACCAAATCGATAGATGTGAAGTACATAATCATTGACTGCCCCAGCCTCTATCACATGATCATGGGCTACCCTCACTGAATTGTTTTTAAACTGTTGTATGGATTCCTCACTTGTCTCTTAAATTCTCCATCTCAGAGACAAAAGTGGGAGTCGTCCATGCAGAACAAAAAGAAGCATGCTTGTGCTACGAGTGTTTAAAGCAAAAATCGATCTAAATCGGAAGAGATACAAGGTACTTCATCCCAACCAGCGCACTCGGTCTTTCAAATAGAAGAGCCCAAAATATCCGAGTTGAACCCGAGAGGAGATGTCCAAGAGCGGCCCCAACCTACTGACCTAGAATCTCTACAGATCGGGGCCTCCCCCGAATAGGTGATTTTCATCGCAGCACGCTTACATATCGAGCTCAAAAGTCAACTTGTCACTCTACTAAGAGAAAACGCCAAACTATTTTCATGGACGCCAACTGACATGCCATGGATAGACCCAGAGTTATTTGCAACAAGCTTGCTATCGACCCTCGGGTCAAACCTGTGGCACAGAAGAAGAGAAAGCTTGAAATCGAGCGCCAATGGACATCCCTCGAAGAGACCGGAAAGTTATTGATGAAATCAAATTTCACCAGAGAAATCAGATTCACCACATGACTTACAAACGTCGTGATAGTTAAGAAAAATTCAGGAAAATGACAGATGTATCCAAAGTCTAGAATAGCTTCATAACTGAAAAAAAAAATTAACTTTAAGTCGCGAAATAGTTGTTTATTATATAAAATAGGTGCTAGGGTCCAAAAAATTATTTTTGACCAAAATATTTCACTGTTATTAATTTAAATTTAAATTTATAAACTTTGAGCAGAAGTCTCTATTACGTTAGAGACTTTTGGTACAATTTTTTTTTCAAATATTTGCATATTTTTATTGTAAAAATTATAATTCATGAATTAAATTTACTTTTTTATATAATTATATATTTTTCAGATTTTCTGCAAAAGTCTCTAACGTGTTTTAAGTTAGAGACTTTTGCGGAAGGGTGAAATGGTTATTACGAGTTTTAAGTTACAGATTTGAGAATTTCAGCAACTATAATTTCCGTTAAAGGATTCATGTTTCGGGAAATTTCTCAAAAATGAAAAAAAAAACAAAAAATTTCAATTAATTTCTAAAAATTTTGGAACTTCATGCTATTATTTATGTAATAATTTTGAAAAATAAAAAATTAGATACTCAAACAAAATTATTAAATATGATCCTTGTTAAATGCAAGGAAATATACAAGTTGCAGTACAACAAAAGAGACCGAGATCAAATAATTGATAACATTTCTTCGTAAATCAAAATATAATTGACTTGACACCTCTTGCTTCCTTGGAATATGTTAATGGGGTTATCTTAATTAAATCACGCGCGCTCACACACAGATATATGTCTAAAAAGATATTATAATGTTATCATGCTGATTAATTAAGAATTCGGAGAAACAACAATTTCTTTGTTCTGGTGCATGCAAATAGCAAAGAATTCGGAAGTTTGAATGGATGAGTAATCCCTCATCAAACGCCTCCAACAGCGCGTGCAGGTCTCCTTCCAGCCACACTTAAAAATCCATTCCAACCGCACCACTCTATAAATACCTTTCGCATCTATGGTTGATGGCATCTGCAAGCACTCGTTAATTATCGTCCTATATACTTGTAATTTCTGAGAAGAAAGGAAATCAGAGCAATGGCGGATCAGTTCAATGCCGGGAAAACTGCAGGTCAAGCTCAGGTGAGCACCCTCATATGGTGTTTCAATCACAAACTATAATTGATCGATCATGATCATGATCAAGATCAAGACTCAAGAGGGGAGGAGAGCTTTGGCTTGCCACCTCAGTGATCGCCAGTTAATCTTGTGAATTGGAAGTAGTGTTTTTTTTTAGCCTAATCATTTTCATGTTTGCTGTGTTGCCTCGATGATGCGTAGATGCAAAAGGATCAGATGGTTGACAAGGCATCGCAGGCATGCCAACAGGGCATGGAACAAGCTGGAGGAATGATGCAACAGGTGATCGTCTTGTTTACAATTTTTGTCCCGAAAGTGGACGCCAAGTGTTTGTGGTTAAGTCGATGAGGTTATCTGTGTTTTGTGCAGACTGGTGATCGGATGAGGAACATGGCCGAGGGGGCTGCTGATGCTGTGAAGAGCGCGATGGGAATGGGAGGGACTGGGAACAGCTCTGCACCCACTGCCACGAGAAACACTACCACCACCACCTCCAACAACAACCAATGAACCCCTGATCACATCCACTACATTGAGCAGTTTCTGACGCTTTATGTTTCAATAATCTGATGATAAAGTTGTCCATTTGCGAGTGACTTTCACTTCATTGGACTTGCAGAAATGACATCATTTTGTTTGAATATTCTTGTTATCCAGTGTTGTTTTCAGTTAGCATTCTTTGGTGGTACATGATGGACCATTTTGTGGAATTGATCCAGTAGTGAATGGTTTTGATTTTTATAGTATTTTTTGTTCAAAACATGTCCTAAAATTCGCTAACCTTAGGGAGTTCATTAGAAGACTATATAACCTAGATATTCTTTTGGCATAAAAAATATCGATAATTGTTCATTCGGTAAAAACTAGATAACAAGGTATTTTAAAGAAATTTTTGAAAGCTTCATATCCATATTTGACCCAAGAGATTATAAAATTTTTGTTTTTTGAAAATGTGTACTAGACCCCAAAAGTTAGAATTTGATTCTTAAAAATTTTGATTTTTTAGATATTTTTATTGAATCCAAAAGGGGGGTAATCCTTATATAACATTTATGTTTTAAAGTAAATAAGTAAATGTTATATAAGTAGACTTAGTGAAGACGGAACGCAAAAACAAGCAAACAAGCAAAAAATTTAGCCAAACCAAACAGTTTGCCTAGTTTCGATAGACCAGTCGGTTGATCGAATGTTGTCAAAAACTGGCAGTAGACAAGTCGATCGACCGAAGTATGCCAAAAAGTGGCACTATGCCTTCGATCGCTTGGTCGATCGACTGACGATCGATCGGCAATCGACCAGAAGGCAAAAAATGGCTAGTTTTCGAGTCGTTGAGCAGTTTTTCACCCGAGCCTCCTTCATGACTCTATAAATACTTATGCCCCAACCTTCCTTTAACACTTTTAATCACTCCTACACTTCATTGAGCCATTACTTGAAGAAATCCTAGTTTGATCTCTCATTCTTTGATATAGCCTTCAAAGCTTCATCGATTCAACACCTTGAGACACCAAAAGGACTAGAGAGTTTATTGTGAAGCTAAGTATTTTATTGTTTAATTTATTACTCCACTTAATATTATATTTTCTTGTTTATTTCTTTATATTCGAGTTAAGACCTAGAGTGTAAGTCTTAAAATTAGGTAGCCTTGGTGTTTGAGATTTAAATCCACCGATATAAACATAATTTGCTAAGATTAATTGAGTTGACCTTATTACTCCACTTGTGTTTCTTTCATTATCGTATTTACTTTGGTGTCGCTTACTCAATTTATAATTTGTCTAAAAAACTAAAGAAATGATTAAAATCAAATTTAGGCAAAAATATTAGTAAACATGTTATTCATCCTCTCTAGTGTGACCATTTCACCCGTACACCCAATTTGGAAGTTATAAAGAGATGACAACATGTGCTTAACTAACCCTTATACTGACAAATAATAAAGTTCAAACTGAGAATAAATTGCTACACCCAATTTGGAAGTTATACAATAAATGTATTAACTACAAGAAATACATTTATATATATGAGAGAGATACATGATGTATATAGTGTGAAAATTGGAAAAGATAAATGACGCATTCCAGGCTTTCCAGCTTCCTATTTAGACCATGCTACTGCATCAATCTCATCTTGGGCGCTTCTGTATAGCTCTAGTCTTTTTGCAAGGGCAGCTCGGCGCTGCATAATTGCTGGGTCCTCATCCAACAAAGATCCCAGCTGCTTAGCCTGTATAATGAAGTCCAAAGAGATCAGAGCTAGCCAGACATTTTAAAACAAAAATATGAATATCTTAATGGCCAAGACCTAGTAATAGAAGAAACGGATCTAAAGTCAAAAATGTAAAATTAGTATATTCAAAGATCTACACCGTAAAAAAAATTGCATAGTTAAATCAGCAACACTTGTTCAGAAAGAAAAATTATAGAATACAAAGCTTGGCAAGAAGCATTGTAGGCACCATTGATGCTTCACCAATTCATTCAATGAACATAATTGATAGCAGCAGCAGAGTCTCAATTAAATGCAAAAAAGAATTACAATCTTACCTCTTTCTTTCCCAATTCAGTAAAGAAATGATCAAGTAAGGTGCGTTTAGCCTCGCGCACTTGGCAGTAAACAATAGACTTCGGAATGGAATTTCGCAAGCTAGCACAAACCATGTTGACATATCCCAGAACATTTGTTCCTGTTATTTACAGTAGAATGACAAATGTCAATCCACTATGCTGTCAATATTCATACATTTCATTTTCAAGCTAAGGGATGACAAGAATGCATTAGATTTGATATTTGATGCTCACCTACACGTCTGAGATACGAGTCATTGTACCGATCAAAAATAGAATGTGTTGGGTTTCCACCTTTCTCAATATCCTGAGGAAGTCTCCTGAAAAAATCTACTGTAAGATAACTACATTCCATATCTACTAGTTTCAGAGTTGCTTTCCTGCTTTCTTCCCTCATTCTCTCCAAAGATTCAAAAGCTGCACCACGAACTTCTACTTGCAAAGTAGGATACTGCTTCAGCTCCTGCAATATTCAAGAAAAAGACATTTTTCTTCTCATAACAGAAGAATCTGAATAACTTTCTGAAAAGGGAAGAATTAATAAGTTTCTTTGATATTGTATTTTCTCAAATTCCAAAATATCCAAATAAATGGAAGCATGCCAATATTTCTGAATTCTAATCCCTATTAGCTCCAATATTGCAATCCCCATTGATCAAGATCTCACTTAAAAGCAAGACAAATAATAAATGTAGGAAGAAACTGTTTATACAGCATTACCTTCTACTTTTAGATCAAGACATAAACTGGTCAAAATGTAATCAGTGACAACACAAACTTCCACAACATGGTGAATTGACCAGACCATTGGGCTACCAAGACTTGGCAAGAGCATGTCATCTTAGAAAGGAAAAAAATGCACAAATGGTACTTGATTTTCACTTCAAGATTTGCCAAATCCAACATGAACTTGTAAAAATGCCTCAAATGATTTGGCATGATACAATCATACAACAGTTTTTACATCAAATAAAAGATACATTAAACAAATATAATATAATAATATGACATTGTTTCATGTATGTGTTATCTGATGTGAACACAGACATTCATACCCAATGAGCATTTTCGTCGATCTATCAGGTTGGATGACAAAAGTATAAATTTGAGACATCTTTCCAAGCAAAAGTATGAATTTGGCAAAATAATTTATATTTAGGTATTAGGTACCAATTTTGTACTTCAAGTACCATATGTGCATTTTACCCTGTTAGAAATTATGTGAGATAACTAGAACAGAGCATTGCACGCTTAGAGAATCAGCAGGGACACAATATTGCTTCATTTTCTCCTTTGTAAGCCAGACGACTAGGGTCCAAGACTCCAAGTAACTGCAGCATATTGTCTACTTCCAGCAAGCAAGGCATGTGCATTTCACATTGGAAGGAGATACATTCTCATATAATGCAAATAGTACATGGATACAGCACCAAAGAAAATGAATTCCTCTGAGTTAGAGGACTAATAATCAGTGAAGAAAAACAAAGGGGTGAGAGCCTAAAAAGTTAGCAGTTATATGTCTAAGACTGACCAAAAAAAGAGTTGACCCAAGAATGCAGAATTGCTTGAAAGTAACTCTAATTATACCATAAGAAACAATAAGACATGGCATATCCTGTTATTACTGTCAATAACTAAGAAAAATCTTCAACCGCTGAAGAAAAGAATCAAATTAACTAGACAAAGTTGACAGAAAACCATAATAACATTAGAAGAAAAAAAAACATACATTAGAACTCTATAAACTATAAAAGCTCAGTAAGTAGAACCTACTAGTGTCTCACTGATAGCTTTATTAACTAGCTCCTTCAATATAGCATGAACCTGAAAACAAGCAGTAGGTAAGTTATACTATTTATGTAAAAAGTTCCCAAAGTAGGATAAGTAGAAGCAAATATAAGGGTGGTGGGATGGAAAACATAAAAAAGCAAAATAAATATTGAATAGCATTAAACAACAGCAACCAATTAAATAAAGAAATTCAAGTCATAGTATGCAAATAGGCAATGAAGGAGTAAGCAAAATAAACTTCACTTGTGTATTCACCTTCAAAAAGTAAAATTGTATAACAAATTGCATATCCTGTTGTTACATCAGACAGCCAAAATATCTCACACATGATATGAACCAATGTGGACCAGGTGTTAAAAGCAAAACTGGTAACAAGCCCATGCACCCAACATTTCTTGTTTATAAATTAATGATAGGATTTTTCAATCAAAGGGCAACTTAGTAAACATGTGGATATGTAACTAAAGTCTATAGGAATAAAAAATCTGTGTTGAAAAGATAATTATATTAACATGTGAAAGGCAAGTTTTGACAACTTTAAAGATGGATAATTATTTAACAGGGAGGAACACAGCTTACCCAGGAACATGCCATTAATTTTCAAATAAAAATATAAACAAAAAAATTTAAAATGCACATGTTAAAACAGGCTCACATCCAAGTGACATTATATCATTCTTTAGGGCCTATTTTTCAATGTTGTAAAGATTTTAACAGAAACAACATCACTTGACAATCATATGGCCATTGGACAACACCTAATATTCAACGTCATCAAGTGCAATTAATGCAACAAATAACACAAGTATTAATTTTATTATTATATTTATATTCTACTCGAGTCTAGTTTGTTTGAGGACACAGGATTAGTAAAACTGAATATGTAATAAGGGCTTGTTTGTCCACTGAGATATTTAGGCATGTGGTAAACCTAGATCATCATTTTTTTCTCCTTTGTTTTACACAAATCATAAGAAGCATTAAATGAATAAGATGGACACACACAAAAAAAAATTAAAAGTAAAAGAGCATGGTATTCTGAAATGAACACATGTTTTCAGCAAATGCAAGAACAAAAACAAAAAGCAAATGAATCAATACGATTGAATAAAATAATCTACATAGCATACCGCATCAACAGCTGCCTCAGCAGGACCTCTGATAGAAACCAATGAAGATTCAATGAGACGACGATATCCTTGCTCAGGAGCTATCAAGTGAGGCTGATACCCATCAGCTTCAGTTATGAGTTTTCTCACATTTTCCATGGAAAGTTGCTTGTCAAACTGCAACCTTTTTAGAGCAGCAGGAAGTTGTGCATCAAAAACATTGTAAACTTTTTCACCACCAGGTCGCCTGCAAAAGGTACATTTTTTAAATAGTAACAGTAACACTACAGTGACATGCATATTCAATAATAATTGGAAAAATATTTTAGAACAGCCACCACCAATTGTAAATTCACTTATCAAACAGCCAAGACCATATCTATATATCAGCAGGTGATAGAGGTCTGTAAGATGAAAGAGTGTCCACTCCTGAGACCAAACAACATTGATCCCTCAGTTAAATAAAAAAGAACATGTTTTCATGAAGGGCATTACAATCATACCACATACATTTTTCAGCATGTGCTGTTGCTACCATATATGTCTATCAGTGTTATTCTAGATAATATTCCAACATCATTTGCAGACAGTCCCAAATCATGAAAATGAAAGAATAAGAAACAATGTTGTTCCAATATAAATTTCACAACTGTTCATCTATAGAAGCATGAAGGAGCAGTTAATACTGAATAGCTAGTTATAAGTATGTACAATGGTGAATAAAGTTATCTTAATATGTTATGCTAAGAGACTGGAGACATACACGCCATCAAGGTGTTCTTTGTATATTTGATCAAAAATACGACAAATTTCCACAATTGAATATAACTTCCCCTGCACATAAGAGAAAAACAACTCTCAGTATCCAATAAACAAATTAAATAATTTCATTTGACAGCTACTAGATATTCATAACTAAGTAAAAGAACACGGTTATCACCAACTTGAACTTATACCAGGAAACAGATTTCAACTAAAATAGAACACAGAGCTACAACTATCTTGCTCACCTATTGTTAGGATTAAGGTTTTAAATACCGCCCGAAACGGTATATATCGGCCGGTATATACCGGTTTTTGAGTTTCCCGGTATTCGATATACCCGGTTTTGAAAAAAACCGGGTATATTGTGTATACCGGGCGGTATGATGCGATATACCGCCCGGTATGGGCGGTATATGCTCATACCGCCCGGTATGGGCGGTATATGCTCATACCGCCCGGTATGGGCGATACCGGGCGGTATGTCACCGCAATGCCGTTGGCGTTGCCAACGGCTCTGTGGCCGACAGCCCGACAGGGCT